>CM066200.1:40108340-44908340 GCA_033675215.1 Rhodiola kirilowii | reverse complement strand
AGACCTGAAAATTAAATTCAGTTAAAATATTTTACGTTTCTTAAAAACAATAAAGAAAATATCAATTTATTTATTATGCAATTTAGAGGGACAACGGCGTAAGATTTCTCTCGGTTTCCTCCATTTTCGTCTCCTCTCCTTCTCATCTCTCCCTCGTTTTGCCAATAACTGCTCGATTCGCCGTGCACGCCAGGTTCCGCTTCCTCGCTCGCTAACTCACTTCGACGATCTTTCTTGGGATTCTCATCGCTCGATTCATTTCCATTTTCCGGTTTGTTGAACGAATGGCGGTTGCGGAACGCCGATCGTCGTCAATTTCAACTTGCCCTAGTCCCGGACTGTGAGCTGCTGTATTGAAGAATTGATTTTTACTGTTCGCCATGTTCGAAGCGCATGTGAGTTGTTTATTTGGGGATTTTTGCCTTTTCTTTTGTTTTCTTGTTAATTTGGAAGAAGTTGAATCTTGGGTTGAGGTGAGTGATGAGGGTGGATGGTTGAAATTTCCAATCTTTCTTTTATGTTAATGGATACGTAACTGATCTTGTGACTTGGGTTTTGGGTTGTGGGAAGTGGGATGACAGTGTTTGGTAAGGATGCATTGATGTTGGTATGTAGGGAGTTGTTTAGTGTAGTTATTTTAGTGTTTACTTGTTGAACACTTGTTTAGCTTTTGGGAAGTCTATAGTCATGTAAATGATTCTTTTTGGATGGAGTGGAATTTGTAGGTTCTGCATCTGCTTCGAAGATACTTAGGTGAATATGTTCATGGGCTGTCTGCAGAGGCTTTGAGAATAAGTGTGTGGAAAGGTAAGCAATCTACCAACTTGTATTGATCATACTAGGTAGTTCTCCCATTTTATGTGGATGGTTTCTTTATCTATGTGCCGCAATTGGTAGCCAGTTACTGTGCAACAAAACAAACTATATGAACGAGCAATCTAGGCATATATTTTAAGAAAATCGTAATCCCCTTCCCCATATTCTTTTGACCACTGTGTTGCTAGCTCATTGAATTATAATAGGTTTAAAACCCTGCCTTTACACATGAAACTAAAATATTTAGCTACACAATACGACGGGTTTAGGGCATGAGAGTGTACAAAGTTTCATTCTTTTGAATAGAAAAAATTTCTGAGTCTCAGTTTGCTCGACATTCACTTCAATTTTTTAACGAATTGAAAAGCTTTATATGACAATGTTATTGGACGTCGTTGAAATGTAGGACTCGTTTGCTCAGAATAGACACTCACATTGCATCACATTTGATATGGTTTCTTTATTTACTTCATGCTAACTCCTAGTGTATTATTGTGGTATGCAAGTATGGATCTTGAGAAACATGATTCATTTGTATATTTTTAATTATGTGCTTTTGCTTCCATATAACTAGGTGATGTCGTTCTCAAAGATCTCAAGCTGAAAGCTGAAGCGCTGAACTCATTGAAATTGCCTGTCACAGTGAAAGCAGGTTTTGTGGGTACCATAACACTAAAGGTGGTTACTGATGTCTCCATATCCAGCTTTTGATCAGTTTTGCATGTTTAAATTCTAGTATGCGCATCTTATTTTGTATCCTCAAATATCATTTATGAGTTTACATGGCAGGATAAGATAAATGGTTGTTTGGAATAACTAAGCTCTTTTGAAGTACAACACATTACCGATTTTTGAAAAAAATAAAATAAAAGATGTTCTTCTGGTAGGTGATTTGTGACTTTGTAATTCAAAAATCAAAATATTGAAAATGTTAGCTCTTACTTTGTAGTTGTGTAACACCATCCGTGAAGCTACACCTTTTTTTTTGAAGGCCGATGAAGCTAAACCTTTTTGGACTTCGCCTAAATGACAATGTCAAATGCCTGGGAGTTTTCTAGATTACATGTGTTGTACGATGGGCTCTTGTCCTTCTTAATGATTTTAGGGACTTTATGATTGGTGTGCGTAGTGCAATAAAATTTAGATATGGCAATGCTAGATGTAAATAGGAACGTCACTTACAGATGATAACAATTGTAGTCCAAAACATGTTCTTCAGTTTACTTCGAACTTATCTGTATGTTTCTTTTAATATCTAATTTCTGTTATTCATGTGCCCCTCACATGTGATACTTTTTGCATGCACTGTCATATTGGATGCATTATACATTTATCTGTGTAAATACCTCTCAAATTTAAAAAATTAGGCTGTAGTCACACTTTTTTTTTACATTTTATTCTAGGTACCTTGGAAAAGTCTTGGCAAGGAACCTGTGATTGTTCTCATTGATCGTGTTTTTATCCTTGCAAATCCAGCACCTGATGCGAGGACGTCCAAGGTAACGTCTGGTTCTCTAATATGTTTATATGCTGGCTATTTTGTTGCAGAAATGATGCAGTGTTTCGGTCCTTTTATATCGTAGGATGAGGACAAAGAGTCGCTATTAGGGGCCAAACTTCTTCAGATTGAGGTACTTTTTTGAGTGTAATGCATGTTTATATGATTATAAAAACTGTTCTAACATGCGCAAAATTTATTTCGAAAAACATAAAGATAATGATTTATCCCTGGTTGGTAATCTTAGGTGAACATGGCATTAATAAAAAATGAATATGGCAATAATAAAAAATGAATATGGCATCAATGACTATGGCAAGATAGTACATATACTGATTATGATTTAATGTTTGTGTTTCCTCAGTTTGGCGACACATTATTTAAGTTGATCATGATATTCAATTGTGATAGTCAACTTGATGTACAGAGCATGGTCTCTGCCTCTCTGGTTGAAAAGTCGATACTTCCATACCCGAACATTTACCATTTTTCTAAGCAGTTTTCTGAATGTCTTCTGATCACAGGAAGCAGAATCAGCTGCTCTTGAAGCAATATCAAAATCAAAGACCGGAAATGTACACATCTGATCTTTATCTTGCCTCACTTTCCAAAATAAGGTTTTTTTAGTTTTATTGTAGTGCTGGATACTTCATAAACACATTGATATGTTGAAAAATTATTGATATGGAGGTGGTTAGTAATGGAACTGTGTATTTGCCCGTGTTCAAGAAAATGGCTTTCTGGACCGCCTAGGCGTAGCTTAGGCGGCCATTTTCTTGAACCCGGTTTGATTATCTTTAAAACGGATAATTAATCGACTGAAGGATTCTAGGCGGAGCCCAGGAGGCTTCCAGGCAGCTGGCAGCCTATGCGGGGATTATTGCGGGAGTAGAGATAATTTTTATTTATTTTTGAAACATATTTTCTAAAATAAATAAATCAAAATGACAGTTTCGAAAATAAAAGTCCAAATTTGTTCTATTTTGTCATTGAAATTTACTTATGAATATTTTTACGTGTTAGCAGATTGCACTATGAGTTGTATTTTTTAATATTCTGGGATCTAATTTAGTATAATACTATATTATATTAGCACACATATATACAGGGGTCGCTCAATTAGGGCACCCCTATTTTGGTGCAACCGTGAGGCACAATCCTAGCCACTTGATCAAGCTAATCAAGTGGTTCATAAGGTGACTTCTTAGTTTTTGGGATACTAATGGGTTTTGATTTTTTTTGAAAATGAATTTCGAATATGTTGATTTTTAAATTATAATATGATGGATTTTTTACTAATACATTTTCAATAGTTAATGCACATTCATACATTGCATTTTTCAGATAAATTTAATGTATGTTTTGGGCAATTATGTACTTTTGTCATGTCAAAAAAGGCCATTTAAAAGTGCCTAATACGAAGGTGCATTAAAATACACCTAGTTATGCATGTTTCATTAATATCTTTATTTCGTAACTTTTGAAGTGTTTAATTAAAAATTCACTATTTGGTGGGTTTGATATTGATAGAGAGAGAGTGTTGGAAAAGTGATTTTTTGTTAGTGGGTCATGTTGACATGAGTGTGAGAAAGTGAGTTTGTTAATGGGACACGTGACACTACATGATATGTCTAAGTGAAAAGTAGATTTGTTAGTCAGAGAGTATGACTGTACGAGCGGGCATTATAAATTTATATATATGAATAAAAAGACTCATATGCCCTTTTTGTAGTTAACATATATTAAAGAAAATAAGTAAATTAAAGTGGTAGTGGGACGTGTATCACAGACTCACAATGAGGAATGTTGGATTATTTGATCTGAGGGCTCACCATGGGACATGCCTCATTTGAGCGCTCGTCCATATATGTATATATATATTAAAAATATAGAAAATGAAATCCGATCAATCCTTAAGTAACCTTTCTGCTTGATCACCGGCTAACGTTTTTTACAACCTTGTCAATTCTATCTTTGTTCAGTGTGATTTTTCTCAAAAGTGTGGATCACATATATGATTCTTCCTGCTCTTCATTTCTCTATCATATGCATGCATTTATTTGTGCGGAAAAGTGTCGCAGTGTATCCCTCTTCAGCTGGGCTTTTACAATTTGTTGGTATCCGCTATCCTGTTGCTGTTACTACTTAAGGTCGACTTATTCCTATGAGTATGAAGTAGCTTAACTACCCTGCTCTGGTTTTGAACTCGTGATCCCTTTTTGTTTGTGGATATGCCATGTTGGCTGAGCAACGCAATCATAGAAGTTACGAATGGTAGTAAATATCACATATTGGAGCTCGCTCTTTTTTTTGAGGATATTGGGCATTTGGAAAAATTATTGGGCATTCAATACTCAATAGAAGTTTGGAGCAGTTTCTCTTTGAAATGTGTGAGATAATACATAGTGAGAAAGATTCAGGAACACATTACATGATACAACCCAGGATTATGAAATTGATCTCAAATATCTAAAAACAGAGATTTTATTAAACATAATAAAGTTTGCAATGTTTGATTCTTTCTTGGATTGTTCGGTTGCAGCCACAGTCTGGGAATTCATGGCTTGGTTCACTAATTTCTACAATCATTGGGAATCTGAAGATTTCCATTACAAATGTTCACATCAGATATGAGGATTCTCTCAGGTAGGAGATTGTGTAATGCATAATGTCTACCTGTATTCACATATTTATGATCTTGGTGGCTGAAATTGCCCATCATTCCTATCATTTGATTTCAAAGGCATAAATATTGAACTTATATTAGATTAATTAGAGTCCTAAAAGTGGATGTACAAGTTATATTAGAGCTCCCATTGGTGCTGTAAATTTTGGCACTTGCCTGTTAATACTAAGGCATTCATTATTTTTTATCTAGAATAATTTTCATGTTTGATGTTGTTCGCAATCATAGCATTCATGACATTGGGGAAGTCTTGCAGTAATCCAGGGCTTCCATTTTCTTTGGGAGTAACTTTAGCAAAGCTCGCAGCTGTTACGATGGATGAACTTGGCAATGAAACATTTGATACCAGTGGCGCCTTAGATAAGCTGAGGAAGGTGATCTTTTTGTCTCTTCTCAATTTAAGTGATCCGTATTGATGTGGATGCAATATGACATAAAACCTTTTGGATTTGTTTTTCTTAGAAGGACTAGTTTTATCATAAACTACAACTACCAATTTCAACATAAGGCTGTAATCAACAACAAAAACAATTTCAACATAAGGCTGCGATTTATCTTGATGATTTTGTGTTCCCTCTCAATTAGACTAGACATCTAGCCACAACTTCTGTCGCAACTCACTGGCCTACTTTGTTCTTTAAGTTTTACTATGCTTAATTGACTCCTTGATAGCTCAATTTCATACGTTGCTCAAGATAAAGGTCTTAATTCGGTTATGTCTTTTGCTAGTCATTACAACTCGAGAGGCTTGCTTTCTATCACAATTCAGACAGTGCTCCATGGAATATAGATAAGAGGTGGGAAGATCTTAGTCCGAAGGAATGGGTTGAGGTCAGTCTTGTTTGGTGAGGGTGATACTGCAGTTACATAGTGTGTACCTCAGTCATTAGCTAGATAAATGCTTATTCTCTTTGTGTTTCTTACTTTATTTTCTCTTAAATGTTTTTTTTGTCCGTCCATCATTTCTCTTAGATATTTGAAGATGGAATCAACGAAACTGTGGAAGGTCGATCCAATAATCACCTTTGGTCTATGGATAGGTACTATTTGGTATCTCCTATTAATGGAGCCCTTAAGTATCATCGATTGGGGAAACAAGAAAGAAATGACCCTGAGGTTCCTCATGAGAAGGCTTCACTTGTCTTGACAGATGTTTCTTTGACAGTTTCCGAGGTTTGAAATATAATCTTCAAGTTCTACCATTTATGTTTACGGTTGAATGTTTTTCCTCCTGTACTCTTTAAATTTGTATTGTTATTATTATTACTTATTAAAAGACCAATAGTTTTATGTTAATTTTAGTTTTGGATCTTCCGATCAGGATGAAGGTAGTTGTCATTGATTCATAATATATCTCGCATGAAACGTCTTAGACGCCTTATTAATGTGTTCTAGCTCCAAATTCCAATGCATTTCTGTTGCTCACAATCATCTATGGCTTCCCAGCTTTACCCATTCCATGATTGGGAGTGACTCGAGTAATATCTTATCGAGGCGACACTGCTAATCTCTATGTTGTTTATGATAGAAATGATGGTTAGTTGCATGCTTGGTATTTGCTTCATTCGCTTTTGCGAGAGAGCTGCACTTTTATCATCGTGCATGTGTATTTTGAAAGAGTAGTTAATTATATAAAATTTAGAATCATGGGTTGCAGTTGTTGACATTAACACTACAACCACAATGACACCTTTATCATCAAGCCTACACCCACTAAATCATTTTAATGATTCCAAGTCTATATTGTTTATCATTGACCTTGGTCAACTGCTTTACTTTTTTGTTGTTGATCCAGTTAGTCATAATATGTGCAACTGCATTACTTGTTAGTTATATAGCCAAAATTTGTATTTGGTGTGAGGTGGAATACTGAATGTCTATGTGTGTTTGTTGTCCTCACAGTTGCAGTATCATGACTGGATAAAACTTTACGAATGTTTTTCAAGATACAAGATTTATGTTGAGATTTCCCACCTAAGACCAAAAGTGGAAGTTTCACTTGGTCCTCATTTGTGGTGGCGTTATGGTGCTCAGGCCAGCTTAGAGCTGAAAAAGATAAGGTGCTGCATCTAATCTGTTTTAGGGTCTAAAAATCCCATGTAGTGCTGTTCAATTCAAATGCAGTATGGCGGAAGTCCTCATTTTTCATACCCGTCAATCTGTGTTCAGATGTGCTTGCTTTTATTCTCATCTTTGCTTGAGCTACTTATTTCTTGAGTTGTTGACTTTTTTTTCTCTTCTTATCGCAGTTATAGATTCTCTTGGGACCAAATAAAACACATGTGCCAGCTTCGGCGTCGTTATATTCAGTTATATGCTAATTTGCTACAACAGGTGGCAAATGTAAACACATCTGAGATAAGAGAAATAGAAAAAGATCTTGATTCCAAAGTCATTCTCCTATGGAGGTATGTTTCTGAAATTCTCGTTGTATGACCATTTATATTGAGAGCTCTGTTGATTGTGGGTTTACTATAATGACATTCTAAATGCTCCTTATTTTGTTGATTTGAGCCAGTTTTAGGTGTGAATATGTAGTTGACGCTAGGAATAGGACAACATTTCCAGAAATGTTCATTGGAAAACCCTTGTGAATTGCTTTGTTTGACCAATTAATTGATTTTTTTTGACATTTTCGTTGTTTCAATTTATACCCAAAATTTTTATTCTGGCATCCCCTTGGGACCATGATGATATTCTAGATGTTAGCATTGTGTTCTACATTTACAGAGCTTATTGTACTGAGTTTTGGTGGCTAAATCCACTTATGAATTTAAAAAAAACATGTATCAGAGACTGGGAGTGCTTAATATTTTGCATGATCTGCTTTCTGTTATATGCTCTTGTTGCGTGTGTCTCCTTATAATATTTTGGTAATACACCTTTTACTATAAACAATTGTTAGCACTTTTTTTTGTTTTCTTTATCACCCTAACCAAACAAATGTTTTCTTTTTCTTTTTTCTTCTTGGAAGTTGACAACTGTTAGCTGTTTCTCATGTACTTGGTTCTTATGAAAATCTGCAACTCTGAGGATCTCTGTGGAACCTTGCTCCTCATCATTCGACATGCTATTTTTCTTTTTAATCGAATCAAGTACTATTTTGTGAGTAAGAAATGCTGTATTTCAACTCAAGTGGTGAAAAACTGTCATTCAGGTTACTTGCACATGCTAAAGTTGAGACTGTGAAGTTGAAGGAAGCAGCTGAACAACGTAGGACCAGGAATAGAAGTTGGTTCTCATTTGGACGGTTTGTGACCAATTAAACAGATTCTACATTTTGTGTTTTCCTTAGTAATTGACGGGTTCATTAGTGTTGCTTTGTTTCTCGATATAGGAGTTCACATACTTTTCATTAGGCCACTTCCGTGTACCGTCGTTGCGACTCATCCTATTCATTTACGAACTGTGTTCCAGGTATAATCTAGAAGATGATGCACATGTTGGAGATTCATCTGAGAGTTTGCAGTTAACACAGGGAGGGCTTACTAAGGAAGAATGGCAGGCAATAAATAAGTTGCTGAGTTATCAGCCTGATGAAGATATGAATTTCCATTCGGGAAAAGACATACAAAATGGGATACAATACTTGGTTGCCATATCCATTGAGCAGGCTGCTGCCAGGATCGTTAGTAATAGTGGGACAGAAATTTTGTGTGGTAGATTTCAACAGCTTTATATCTCCACTAAGTTTAGACATCGCAGTACAGACTGTGACCTGTCCTTGAGATTTTACGGTTTGTCATCACCTGAAGGCTCACTTGCTGAGGTACACCAAGTACTGCTATGAATGCTGCACTATTTTATTACATCCTCAATATCATACTTGGACTTCTGCTTGTTTAATCAATTTGTCTGTAGCTGAACTAAAGTGGCGCTGTTTCTGTTCGGCATCGTGTCTCTTTCTAATTGTTGCCCTATTTTGCAGAGTGTCAGCAGTGAACAAAAAGAGAATGCACTAGCTGCCAGTTTTGTGTATTCACCTGTTGGGGAGAATGTTGACTGGAAGCTGTCTGCTACAATATCTCCATGTCATGTCACTGTAATTCCTTGACCTAAATGTTCAATTTTTATTGGGTCCATGTTGTCTGTTTTTGACAAGTCGGAAACCCCAAACTCAATAAATAACTTTGATGTACTTGTTTACCGTGATGCCTTAACTATCCCCTACAGTTAAGGAAATAAGGTTTATCTAGCACCATGACGGAATCTAATGTTTATAACCAAGTTGATGCAGCGGAAGAATATTAAATCGGAACTTGTATATGAAACTATACATGTTACATATATACATGACCCTTTGCAAGCCTTACCAGTTATTTGTAGAGTAGGAGTCAGCGCCTTACAATGTCTGTGTACGATATCTATTAATAAAGCACCTTAGGTTTTGCAACTTAAATTAATACTGCCCGTAGTGATGGTATTTGTGCCGGTTGTATGTAGATTCTTATTTACTTATCTCCTGAATTTCTTGAATAACAGCTTTGGATGGAAAGCTATGATCGATTTATGGAGTTCGTAAAGCGTAGCAACGCTATTAGCCCTGTCATTGCAATGGAAACTGCAACTGCTTTGCAGGTAATCATCTGAATGTGAATATTCGCGACGGGTCTGTTCTTTTGAACTTATATTCCGGTTAGTAAGTTTAATTCAGTTAAGTGAAAGTGAAGTTCACTTCAGTATGTAAGTTAATTCATGTTCAATCAATTTTAAATTAACTAAAATATAATTTTTTTTAAATATTTCTTTAGAACCATTAAATTTCAATAGTTCTTATACTTATAAACATAAAAATATAAATATAAATAATTTTACATATAAATAATTTTTTTACTTATAAATGAAATTTAAAAACTATAATTATAATAAAAAAATATTTTTATAATTATCAATACAAAATTTAAAATTTTATTTTTGACAAACTAATTGGAAATAATGAATATATTTATTAAAATAAATATTTTATTTAAAAATAATAGCTAAAAGCTATAAATATAATTATAAAATTATTTTTTATTCATAATTTAAATTAATAAATTTAATTTGTAATTTTGTCAAACGTAAATGGATGTGAAATTTGTGGGGCTTCCATTTCAGTTAATATAAGTTCAGTCAAGTTAATTAAAATTAAGTTTGTATCTAAATTAATTATATAAATAAGTTCAAAAGAATAGCCTTTACATATCTGCAGTGTAATGCATCACTACTTACTTTCTTCGGTCTGTATTACGCAGATGAAGTTCGAAAAGGTGACTCGTAGAGCACAAGAACAATTTCAAATGGTACTGGAAGAACAGAGCAGGTAGCATAGTTTTATCAAGCTTTTTATATCATCATCATTTTGCGCAGGGTCGACTTCATTTGAGTGTTTAAAGCAATCGTCTTTATTGGCTTTCCCTATAGTTTGATTTTTGAATATCTGAATTTGGACATTGCTCTAGCCTCTAACATGTGGAATCTTGATGCAAGCTAGATGAATCAGGGAGTGTTCTTTTCCACTGATATGAAGCTGTGAAGTGTGAACTTAATGAGACATGGATTGGCAGACAATCAAGATCTGACATAAATTGAACTGATTGAATAATGAATGATACTCCCTCCGTCCCTGTTTGTTTGTCCACTTTCTTTTTTTAGCGTTCCCTAATGTCTGTCCACTTTCCTTTTAAATACAACTCCAATGATCAAATCAATCATCTTCATTTACATTAATTTCTCACCAACTCATTTATCTCTAACTCAATTTAATTAAAACATCTCCACTTTCCTCTTTTTCTTCGTAATTTGGTTCATAAATGTAATGGAATGGGGCCCATAAAAAAAGATAGTGGAATGGGGGATGCGTGTGCCTATTTTTATTGGTTGTCATAGGAGTAAAAAAAATGTAATGGGGTCCATCCGTGTAGTTGGAGTTGTATTTCAAAGAGCAATAAATGCTTCGTTTGTTTTTTCTTAATTCGCGTGTAAATTGTCCTTTTGGACAAACTTAACGGGACAGAGGGAGTAATTAGTTTCAGTTTGAGTTGTTAAGTAAACACCATAAGTTGGGCTCAGTCTGCTTCAAGTAGTTATGTGAGTCTTTATACCTTTGATTAATTACATACTACTACTCTTTTACTCATCCCATTGTCAATCATGTTGGAATGCCAGCTTTGCTCTTGATATTGATTTTGATGCTCCAAAAGTCAGAATTCCGATAAGGGCGGGTACTTCATCCAAATGTGATAGCCATTTTCTATTGGATTTTGGACATTTCACACTGGTTACAAAGGTATGCTACTCCACCTCCTATTCAGTTTGTTTCGCACGAAAATCTTAAGAATTTCTGATATTCCAGGAATGCCACGCTAGCGATCCTGGCCATGATCTGTATTCTCGGTTTTATATATCTGGAAGGGACATAGCTGCATTGTTTGCAGATTGCACTTCTGAGTATCAGAATTGCACTTTTGTCATGCCTACTTATACTAATCGTTCCCGGGCATCTCCCCTAGTATCTGTTGATAGCTATTATCCACTGATCGACCGATGTGGAATCGCTGTAATTGTAGACCAGGTATGCAGGTTCATTATTCAATGTAAATGAATCCTCAAAATCATAGATAGCTTGTGCTCATTGTACATGTTCTTTGTTTCTGAAGATTAAAGTACCTCATCCAAGTTATCCATCAACTCGCATTTCTGTTCAAGTGCCAAATCTGGGTATTCATTTTTCACCAGCAAGGTATTCCAGGCTTATGGAATTGATCAACATACTATATGGGACCCTAGAGAGTGTACAACCCACTGTTGATACTTTCGATTTCGAATTGGCTCCATGGCATCCTGCAGATCTTGCTGCTAGTGCTAGAATCCTTGTTTGGAAGGTATATTTGTTATAGAATAACAACATGCACGGTGCATGGTGTTCTTTATCCCCCATCTCATCAAGACATCTATCATTATACTAGTTAGTAGTTACACCTCTTTTCTTACCAATAAATGCTTAGGGGATGTAGCCAAGGTTATTTGGTTGAAAGTTGAAACTGTAATAACCCCACCTTGTTTCTGGATACAGGGAATTGGCAACTCATTGGCCACGTGGCAACCATGCTATCTTGTTTTGTCAGGATTGTATCTCTATGTATTGGAGTCAGAAAAATCAGTTACCTACCAGCGCTGCTCAAGGTGCCTCCACTGCTGCTGTATCTGTTTGTTTTGTTTTGCCCTTTTTCACAATTTGATTTACTCTATTCGAGTTATTCAGTTGATTATAAAGGCGTTCTTGAAACTCCCCTGTGAAATGACTTTTACCAATGCCACAGTGTTTACTAAATTTATAGCTGTTGTATCACAGCATGGCTGGTCGGCAAATACATGAAGTTCCACCTTCAAGTGTGGGGAATTCAAACTTGTGCCTTGCTGTGAGTTTTCGTGGGATGGAGATTCAGAAGGTAATCAACGCTCTTTAATAAAAAAATTGTACTCATCAAACCATCTAACTGCAGAAACATGGTTAGAGTTGAGCTTTCAGAATTGTTGTGGGTGTTTGTTTGAGTGCATTGAAGATGCAGTTAACTATTTTTTTTTTTGATGAAAAACTTTTCATTTATTGAGACAAAAAAACGCGCCCAAACTGGGTTATTGCAAGCGTATGCGAATGCATTTGCTCTCTTCTTTGATGGACATGGTGGACTCATATAACACACTGGCTTATTGCTTATTTAATTTTCTTTAGGCATTGGAATCCTCCAGCACCTGGGTTATAGAGTTTCCAGACGTGGATGAGAAGGCAAATTGGATGAAAGGACTTGTACAAGCAACTTACAAAGCCTCAGTATGACAAATTGAGCAAAGATTTTTCTGTTGATTCTTAATTTTGACCGTCTGCCCTGAAAGATATATGCCTTGTTTACTCGAGCAGGCTCCTGCGTCCATGCATTTACTCAATCGATCTGACCAGGATACTCAAAATTTCATTGATCCGGAAGCTTCCACTAAGAAAATAGCCGATCTGGTAGTAAATGGGGCTTTGGTAGAAACAAAATTATTTGTATATGGGAAGGTGTGTACTTTTTGAAGCCTTTGGTGATGGTTCTTATGATTGTTGGAATTCGTATATTTCTTGTGTATCATATTCTTTTTGAGACATAATATATGTGTGTTATGATGCCATCCTTCTCAGACGGGTGATGCTGATAGTGATGCTCCTGAAAAAGATGAAGAGACCCTGATTCTTGAAGTTGTTGCTGGGGGTGGGAAGGTATGCTTGTGAGTTTTAAAACTCAGCTGACATCACTTTGATCCACATTTAAGATATCCTTATATATTCCAAAAGAGGTGAAAAGATACTGTACATGCTGGGTTTGAATTGAATCTGTCCTCCGAAAATATATCTACATATGTGAAATGACGGAAATGGATAAATGTTCTGTTACTATTTGTGTGAAACAATTTTATTACTTAAGAGGATAGATACAATAGAAATGGACTTATGACTAAAGTGTAATGTTAGCATAGGCCAGCCACAACTTAGTTGAAGTGATAAAATACTAGTTAAGGTGGATTTCGGTGTTGTTTTAGTTGATTGCATATTTGCATTACTATTTCGGAGTCTAGGGGTATTGCTTTAGATTAATTTTCTCTAGATGTATGATCATTCCTGCATTTGCCATGTCCCATTTGTTACAAAAATTGGGTGTTGTAAGGCTGACTTTAAATAGCTGGATCTTTATCTCAGTGATGCTTATCCTATTTACAGGTGCATATAACTCGTCTGGAAGGTGATTTAACTATCAAAACAAAGTTGCATTCTTTAAAGATTATAGATGAGCTTCAGGGACGTTCATCCGAGCATCCACATTACTTGGCTTACTCAGTACTGAAGAGTGATTACACAAACGAGTCTTCATTAAGTCATGAGCTTCATGGAAAAGTTGCATCACCACTGCATGCAGAGGATGATGATGCTTTTACGGATGCATTGCCAGATTTTACTTGTTTACCCGATCAAGTAGTGTGTTCACCTCGTATAGATGATCAGATTCCTGGCAAAACAGAGTATGATGGCGAGTTTTCCATTCTGGAGGCTGCCGAAGCCTTGATTTATGAAAATGATTCTGGAAAAGGGAAAGGCTCATCTGGAGATATTTTTTATGAGGCACAAGGGAATGATAATAATCTTGATTTTGTTTCCTTTTCATTTTCAACTAGGAGCCCTAGTTCACCTGATTACGACGGCATTGATACGCAGGTAAACTGCACTTGCGAATTGTTGTTATATTCTGACATCTGATTTATTTTCTTATGTATGATGTATACTTTTGCTGTGATTAAAACTCAGATGAGCATTCGCATGTCCAAACTTGAATTCTTTTGCAACCGGCCTACCCTTGTAGCATTGATTGGTTTTGGTTTAGATCTGAGCTCAGTAAATACTGGATCAAGTGATGCTGAAGTTACACCGGCTAATAGTGGATCCACTTTGATTAAAGACGAAAAAGAAGATAGTGGACATGCTTATATCAAAGGGTTGCTCGGTTATGGAAAACGCCGTGTTGTATTTAATCTATACATGGACGTTGATAGCGTATCAGTGTTCTTGAATAAAGAGGATGGCTCTCAGCTTGCGATGCTTGTTCAGGAAAGTTTTCTGTTGGATCTAAAGGTTTGTATGTTTTTAACATGCCTGTTCTCTTTCTGGCTATAGATATATGCTCAAAGTCGCAAATATTACCAAGTTTCTAATTCATCGTGCTACTGAATCACAGCAACTATATAGTTTAGATTTGACATTCATATACTTTGAAACTAGCCAGTAAACACAAATTGATTTTTTAAGCTCCATTATCTGGTCTTCTGCGTTATGTGTTATCTCTATTTTCTCGTCATCAGTACATCTATGGATTGAAAATACATCATTAAAGCAGCCTGTGTTCCTATATGGCTATATTTACTCACCAAGCTCACCTAACTCTTCATAAGTCAAGTTAGGGGTCAGCAATGGACAGGGTAAGGGTAACCCTTACCCTAATGGACAGGGTAAGGGTATGGTAAGGTCTTTTTTTTACCTAATGAATAGTATAGGGCAGGGTAGATGAGTTTTTCTATACCCGGAGGTAACCCATAGGCAGAGTAATATTAGGGTAGAGTCGGGTAGGGTATGACCGGGTAGGATGAATTTAAGATAATTTAAAGAAAAAATTTATAATATGAATGAAAATGGTAGGGTAAGACAGGGTAGAAGGGCAGGGTAGAAGGATAAGGTAGGAGGGCAGGGTATGATCTTTTTTCCAGTGACCCTTACTCTGCTAGGCCTGCCTAAGGCTCACTGGTAAGGGGTAAGGGGTAAGGGGTAAGGGGTAAGGGGTAAGGGGTAAGGGGTAAGGGGTAGGGGGTAGGGGGTAGGGGGTAGGGGGTAGGGGGTAGGGGGTAAGGGGGTAAGGGGGTAACCCTGTGAGCATTTTGACCCAAGGGTCAAATGTTGAGCCCTAAGTCAAGTACTCCAAACGCTTGCGTACAAAAAGTTCGCCATGATATCTTATGAAAGTTTGGGACTCTTGTTAACTGGCCTCCTATTACCAAATCACATCCCCTCCAACACGAATTCCAATCTTAAACTCCATGTCCATTTGCAATGAGGAACTGAATGATCGTCGGTTTTTGTGATTTTATGACTGCTATTTATGCGATTTAAGTTTGATAGTTGTAACCATATTGTTGCAACTCATATCCCATGTTTGACACTTTCATGTTTTCTAGGTTTACCCTAGTTCTCTATCAATTGAAGGTACTTTAGGAAATTTTAGACTACGCGACCTGTCCATTGGAATAGATCACTGTTGGAGTTGGCTATGTGACATTCGTAATCCCGGTGTAGACTCTCTTATCAAGGTTGATTCCTCATTTTCCTGTCATATTTTTTTTGTATAAATGTTTAAATTATACTTATTCCATTCCGTACTAATTTGTCTGTCATTATTTTGAGTCCCCTTCAGTTTACATTCAACTCCTATGGTGCTGAGGATGATGACTATGAAGGGTATGACTATAGTCTGTGTGGTCACCTCTCTGCAGTTCGCATAGTATTTCTTTATCGGTTTATCCAAGAGGTCAGTCACTCCCAATTTTAAACATACGAGTTCATTTTAGTTGTACCCTTTTCTGGTAGTTTTAGCTCGTCGACACACTCAATATGAGAAAAATAAAAAAAGTGTCGTTGACATGTGTATGGAATGCAATTGCTTTCACCTATATGATGTTGAATCACGTAATTCGAGGACCTACATTTCAGATTACTGTGTACTTCATGGAACTCGCTACTCCACACACTGAAGAAGCAATAAAACTAGTTGATAAAGTTGGAGGGTTGGAATGGTTGATTCAGAAATCGGAGATTGAAGGATCTTCAGCACTGAAGCTCGACCTTTTTCTGGATACACCAATTATCATTGTACCTAGGAATTCGATCAGCAAAAAGTGTGTATTTCCTAACTTCACATTTTCATTATTTGGTTGCCTTCATTCCTCTCAGTTCTTCTGTTAAATAAATTGCACGACTAAAAAAAAGAACTGTTGAATTTTGATCAAATCAATGAAGCGGTTATGATCCATGTGTGTTATAAATGTTTCTCCCACGTCTCCAAATTTTATCTATTTTCTTTACCATTCTTTTTTCTTGTCTTAATATTGCAGTTTCATTCAACTAGATCTTGGTCAATTGAGGGTGAGAAATAAATTTAGCTGGCATGGAAACCACAAGGAAGATCTGTCAGCTGTGCATGTTGATGTTCTTCATGCCGAGGTAGTACTTAGCCTAAAGAAAATTAACATTTCAATGGTATTATACATATTTTGTTTACGTACCTTATAATTGCAGATATTGGGGATCAACATGTCTGTTGGAGATGGAAGCTTTATAGGGAAGCCAATGATTCGAGGAGGCGATGGACTCGATGTTTATGTTCGGCGAAGTCTGAGAGATGTTTTCAAAAAGGTTCCTACGTTTTCACTTGAAGTAAAGGTAATACATAGGCAGAAGCATAAAGCGCCTTTTAATTTATCTACACATGCAGCAGTTAGAATGCATTGAACATTGTACAGAAGCATGCTATTAACACTTCATCATACCATGATAGTGATATATAATTCATTGTATTCTCCTTGATGGTAGTTTTCAATGCTATCCATGTTTCATAAAGTTTTCTATGGGTTTTCATTTTGTTTTCTCGTCTTTGGACCAGGTCGGTCAGTTGCATGCTGTGATGTCTGACAAAGAATACAACATCATCATTGAGTGTTCAAGCACAAATTTGTGTGAAGTCCCAAATCTTCCTCCCAGTTTTAGGGGAAGCAACTCTGATTCAAAGGACACAATGAGGCTGCTGGCTGACAAGGTCAATTTAAATAGTCAAATTGTTATGTCTCGTAACGTGACCATTGTGGGAGTTGAAGTGAATTATGCTTTGCTGGAATTGTGCAATGGCGTTGACGAGGAGTCACCTTTAGCACACATTGCTGTGAGTGTTCACCAGCATATTTATTTCATTGTTTAGTTTTTACATATTGGTTATTGCCGCATCAAATTGTTGCTTAATGGTTCACATCTGCTTTGCTAGTTTACTCAAGACGATGAGTTATTTACAGATTTTTTCTGTTTTTGCAACCTGAATTGATTTCAATTGTCACAGATGGAAGGTTTATGGGTTTCATATCGAATGACTTCCTTGTCAGAAACTGACCTCTATGTCACTATCCCCAAGTTTTCCATTGTCGACAGTCGTCCCTATACCAAACCGGAGATGCGTTTGATGCTTGGATCAGCTACCGATGCTTCCAAGCAAGTGATATCTGGGAGTTTTCCGCCTTCTATGAGTAAAGGTGCAATAATGAGAACAACTTCTGAAGTTTCCGTTAGTGTGGATGCGCCAATATCAACCATGTTTTTGATGGACTACCGATGGCGAACATCATCACAGTCTTTTGTGTTAAGGATCCAGCAGCCTCGAGTTCTAGTAGTTCCAGACTTTCTGCTAGCTGTGGGAGAATTCTTTGTGCCTGCTTTAGGGTCAATAACTGGCAGGGAGGAAACTGCAGATCCTAAGAAAGACCCAATCAGTAGACATAATTGCACCATTCTGTCAGAGCCAGTTTATAAGCAGACCGATGATATCGTGCACTTCTCACCTTTTAAACAATTAGTGGTTGATGCTATCGACGTTGATGAATTCATATACGATGGGTGTGGAAAAACGATTTGCTTGATTGATGAATTAGATTCTAAAGGAAGCCGCTCACAAGTATTGCAGCCAATTGTTATCATTGGACGCGGTAAAAGGTTGCAGTTCATGAATGTCAAAATTGAGGTATTGGAATGTGTCCTAATAATAACATCTGTTTTGTGTTTTAGACTTTCAACATTTGGCTAGAGTTAGCAAGATGAGACTTCTTACAATATTTCTAATTTGAATTTTGAAGTGATACCGCGTATCTAGATCTTTTATTAAGTTGACCCTAATCAGGGATACATTTGTCATCTTATTACCTGAGAACCTTATGACAATATTGAATCAGTGAAGTTATGATGCTGACAAGTGACAAATGAAATATGAACCAGACAGCCTTTTTACTGTTCCTTTATAATAGATTATACCACTATTGATAAACGATCATCAAATTCACAAATAATAACTAATGTACAATGTATGAACAGTATCTTTGTAATTTGTCTCTCTATTTTTTCAGAACGGATCTCTGTTGAGGAAGCATACATATTTGAGTAATGGTAGTAGCTATTCAGTTTCTTTAGAAGATGGCGTGGATATAGTGCTGCTTGACAGCTCCTCTGCCAATGATAAGGCAAGTATAGAATACATGGATGAATCATCGGAAACTTCTGCTACTTCCTCGGATTTTCCAAGTAAACTGCAAAGTTTCACTTTTGAGGCACAGGTAGTTTATTTGTAATTCTCTGTATTTGTTATAGTCATTCTGAACTTGTCTTGTTTTTTCGTTATCTTTTATTTTCTCGAAAATAGTTATAACCTGACTCCCTTACAATGTTCAGCTCTGTTTCCCTTCCAACTTTTTAAGCTGGATAACTCCGGGTCCATTCAGGATCAGTGCCTATTCTCGCATGGTTTCTTATGTTCCGTATCTTGCATTTTCGGTTTTATTGAGAATTTGAGAGAAACAGAATTGTAATTTTTTTTTGTAAAAATCATTCATGCCAGGATGAAACTTAGCCAAATTAACACTGTTGTATTCTTATGTAAAGTTTATTCATTTTCAGTGTATGCTTAATACATAACCATACAATCAACATATCATAAATCAAGCACGTTCTGGCTTTTGTGATCTTTTAGTTCATGAAAATATGAAACAGCACCTGCAGAACCATGCAAGCGCATAGAACATGAACAGGATTCACATGACTTGTATCCTTGTATTTCAACATTGTTTAGAAAAATAATTGCCAATGACTTTTATGTAAAGCCCCTAAATATTTTTCCTCTTTCTTTTTAATTGACAGGTAAACTTTCTTTTATTAGCTTTGCGAATAGTTGAGTCTTGAATGTTGGGCATGTGCAATCTCGTGGACAGTAGTTTCGGACCTTATTTTAACTACATAAATCACTTGGTAACTTATACCCTTTTCATCTTTTGCTTGGATTACAGATTGTTTCTCCCGAGTTCACTTTCTATGATGGGACAAAGTCCTCCTTGGATGATATTATGGCTGGAGAAAAGCTTCTCCGTGCGAAAATGGATATGAGCTTCATGTAAGACTAACTTTCTTTCACTTTCCGAGTCTAGTTTTCCAATTCTCAAATCTTTATGCTTCCTAAGTACAAATATAATTTCTTGAGTATTTAATATTACAAGTGATTGGGGAGAGGGGTAATCGTGCTAACTTGGTTTCCTGATGTTCTGTTTGTATTTGTAAGGACACTGAAGCACTTCTGTCAAATAAAAGCTTTCAAGTATGTTCCATTTTGATTTACAATGAGTTGTTTTACGTCTTGGCAGGTATGCTTCAAAAGAAAATGATACATGGATAAGAGCTCTTTTGAAGGATTTGATGGTTGAATCAGGCTCGGGTGTAATTGTTCTTGATCCAGTGGATTTTTCCGGGGGATATACATCTGTTAAAGATAAAACAAGCATCTCCTTGATGTCAACAGATATATTCATTAACCTTTCTTTGAGCGTGATTTCTCTGATTCTTAACTTGCAAGACCAGGCAGCTGTGGCTCTGCAATTCGGAAATGCCAGTCCATTGGCCCTGTGCACTAACTTTGAACAGATTTGGGTGTCACCTAAAGGTCTAATGCATAGATAATGCGGCAAGCTAACATGCCTCGCACACTTTTATCATAACGTCTTACACAGTTTTGTTGTTCTGCTTGCTACTGTTTTGTTTTAGTTATCTCGCTAAGTAGTCTTCAGATGTTTCTGTTACTTGAAAGTCATTTGCTTGAGTGTCCCATTTATAAGACTTATGTACTTATCGCACATTGTTTTATGCAGAAGGAGCCCACAATAATCTTACCTTTTGGAGGCCTAAAGCTCCCTCAAACTATGTTATATTGGGGGATTGCATAACATCACGGTACACTATGTCACTATATTCATTTTTGCTTTACATCTCTACTACTTCATGATGCCAGTTATTAGCTGGTTGACTTCTGAGTAAAATGATTTAAGTTGAGTAGCTCATCCATATAAAGATACTGCTAGCCCCTTTAACCAAGAGCACCTAAAGTTACTGTGAAGCATTCTACCTATATTTTCTAAGTGCTGTTTGCCACCTTTTATTTATTCCTCAAGTGCTGAAAACTTATGCTTTGTAGTGTAATAAGAAAACCACTTGTCTGACATGGCAATTTCTTTTATTTCTGCTGGTCAAGAAATATGTCGAACAAACCTAGTTGTATGTTTTTTTGGTTTAGTTGACTTTATGGCCGGTTGCTGTAAGGATTTAAACCTTGAGCACACATTTATTTACCTAGAAAGTGCGTCAATTTAAACCTGTTTGTAATCTCTAGTGTTGTGATTGCTGGTCTACTTTGTTTTCTTTTCTACTTCAGGCCAATTCCTCCTTCCCAGGCTGTTGTTGCCGTCGGGAATATGTACGGACGAGTCCGAAGACCTCTCGGGTTTACACTTGTGGGTTGTTTCACTGATATCCAATTTCAAGAAGGTGATAAAAGCCCCGTGAATCATGATTGCCAGTGTTCCATTTGGTTACCTAATCCACCATCTGGTTATGTGTCAATGGGATGCATTGTACATCTTGGAAGGGAGCCTCCTCCTAATCATATTGTCTATTGCCTGCGTACTGATCTAGTGGCATCGTCAAACTACTTAGAGTGTATGTTAACAATGGCTTGGAACTCGAAGTTTCTATCCGGGTTTAGCATATGGCGTTGCAATAATGTTATTGGATCCTTTTATGCTCATCCTTCTGCAGAATGCCCCCATAAACAACATTGTTGCGACCTAAGTTATATGCTTTTATGGTATTCAAGTATGCACAAGAAATCTGCTTCTGAGATGACCATTAACAAGGACTCACTCAAGCAAGATAGTGATCAGAATCCAAATTCATCTGGGTGGGACATTTTGAGATCAATTTCAAAAGCCTCCAATTGTTACATATCAACTCCTAACTTCGAGAGAATATGGTGGGATAGGGGTACAGACCTCCGCCGACCAGTCTCTATATGGAGACCTATTGCATGCCCGGGCTATGCTGTTTTGGGTGATTGCATCACTGAAGGGTAGGACTTGTTTATCCTTTTGTATTGTAAGTTAACATGTACATACAGATTAGAGTTTGCTCATTTGGTCGTTGTCTATTCTCAGAATTGAACCCCCAGCACTGGGCATCATATTTGGGGCAAACAGCTCCGAGATTTCTGCAAAGCCTATCCAATTCACTAAAGTTTCTCGCATTACTGGGAAGGGCCTAGATGAGGTTTTTTTCTGGTATCCCGTTGCTCCTCCTGGTTATGCTTCGCTTGGATGTGTTGTCTCCAAAAAAGAGGAACCACCACCCGCAGATCTTTTTTGCTGCCCCCGGTTAGATCTTGTAAACCCTGCATCTATACTGGAATCACCTATATCTAAATCTGCAAATTCCAAATCTTCTCATTGCTGGAGCATCTGGAAGGTTGAAAATCAGGTATAGTCAAGCCCCAAGTTGATTCAACATTTCCATTTCGGGCCTTTTATTTATCGTGACTATCAAGGTTCAATCTTCTTTTTTTTATGGGATCAAGGTTCAATCTTGAATAGCGTAAAGTTGCACTAATGTTCATGTTCTATCACTTTTGTAGTGTATGTTATGCTTCATGGTTTACTACAACGTCCGTTAACATCTGACATCGTCCCCTGGATATTACTTTGCAGGCCTGCACCTTTCTTGCTCGACCTGACATGAAAAAGCCATCAGGTCGTTTGGCCTATACTATTGGTGATTCTATCAAACCCAAGATGCGAGAAAATATAACAGCAGATATGAAACTCAGATGCTTCTCACTTACTGTCTTAGACAGCCTGTGCGGAATGGTATGGATTGACACTTTAATGAATAATGAGATAGAAATATACAATTTTATTTATAGCCGCCAAATGAAGTAGAACCATTGTATAAACAAACAAACTTTCTTTGATTTCTGTTTAACCTGCCTCTGGAGTGACAGATTCATGTGCACATAATCGGATACAAATCAAAGTAACTGACTTATTCTCATTTCGAGCAGTTGACACCAGTGGTGAACGCTACCGTCACCAATGTTAAAGTTGCAACCCATGGTCGTATGGATGCAATGAATGCAGTTTTAGTTTCCTCTATTGCGGCATCAACCTTCAATTCTCAATTAGAGGCATGGGAACCTCTTATTGAGCCTTTTGATGGAATTTTCAAGTACAGTTCATTTTCCCTTCATTTATATCCGCTCCTCGATGTCAAATGTTTTTTGTTCCGCATACTCTTTTCACAAAGCAGAACGATTAAACACATGTTTCTTTTGTTGTAAATTGGAGGTTTGAAACAAACGAAATTGGTGGAAATCCATTGGCTGGAACTGAAAAGAGAGTGCGCGTGGCTGCTACCAGTATCTTAAATTTAAATATTACCGCGGCAAATCTGGAAACCTTTGCAGGGACACTAGTTTCTTGGAGAAGACAAATGGAGCTCGAAGAGCGTGCAGTCAAGCTTAAAGAGGTTCGTGTTATTGAGCATTTAGTGATGCAAAATGCCATGATTTTGCCTCCAAGGCGTACCCTTACTAGTGTAATGCATTAAATTCTAGAGCTATAGGATTCTAGAAAGAAAGTCTCACGACGTGGTTAGCTCCTTAATCAATCTTTTATTCCTTGTATTCCAGCAGAGAGTTGCTAAGCATGATACGCCAGAAAATGATTCAACATTATCCGCTCTTGACGAAGATGATTTTCAAACAGTGATAATAGAGAATAAGCTGGGGTGTGAGATATATGTGAAGAAAGTTGAGCAGAACACAGAATCTGTTGAATTATTACATCATGACACCTGTTCATCTATATGGATGTCACCTCCAAAGTTTTCAGAGAGAGTAAATACTGTGGATCAATTTAGGGAACCACGCCATTATGTTGCAGTCCAGATAATAGAGGCAAAGGTTTGTATTCTGTACTTGATTATTTTCATAATGAGTTCGAGTGTTGGAGTTTATACATGACTCTGTCAACATTTGTTATTATTGTTGCTTTCGTTTTTCAGGATTTGCCAATTATTGATGATGGCAATAGTCACAATTTCTTTTGTGCTTTGCGCCTGGTTGTTGATAGTCATACCCCAGATCAGCAGAAGCTTTTTCCTCAAAGTGCAAGGACAAAATGTGTTAAGGCTTTAATAACGCAATCTGGTGATGTGGACGGTGGTATTGCAAAGTGGAATGAGCTTTTTATATTTGAAATCCCTAGAAAGGTAATACTATATGGCATGCAGTTTGGTCAACATAGTTTATATTTACCTCATACAATATGCTCTGTATGTATAAGCCATGTTACTGAAGGAACAATATGCTATAAATGGAGTGTTCTTCATGACATATCAGATACAGCGACCAAAGTGTGAAAGTTGAAGCGAGATTCTTTTTCCTGATAGAGTAAATTGTTATCTTATCAAAAAAAAATTGTTACAATTTCTTTTTTCAAGTACTCAAAATCTGGGTTTTTTCATATAAAAACTCTACCTGCTTATTATTGTATATTTTTGTCTGTGTTTTACTGCCAGATGTTCTTATGGCACTTTGTTAAACTACACATTAAGCTCACGTAGGAATTGTGTATTTGGTATAGGGAACTGCAAAGCTTGAAGTGGAGGTCACAAACTTAGCTGCTAAAGCAGGGAAAGGTAATACCAAACATATCTTCAAGTAACTTGGCATCCTCTTACAGTTTTCCTTGAATTGAAATTCGAAGCTACTAGGGAATTGTCATTCAGCCTGTGATTCAGTGGGCTTAATTCTGGAACAGGTGAAGTTATTGGTGCATACTCATTTTCGATAGGACATGGAGTGAGTTTACTGAAGAAAGTAGCATCAGCTAGGATGTTGCATCAAGCAAATGATATGAAAAATGTCGTGTCATATCCGCTGAGAAGAAAGGTATCATTTCATTGGAATAGATGGTTCTGTCAGGGCTGGTCTTTGCACAAAGTTGACATGTTCATAAACGTGATATGTTATCATTTTTCAGGGTCAGCCTACAAAAAATGAGAATTTACTCAACCATGCATCCCTGTCGGTATGCACAAATTATTTTGAAAAGAAATTGAGTGGAAACTTCCAAAGAGATAAAACTGAATCTGTCGTCGAGAACGAAGTAGGATTTTGGATGGGACTTAGTGCAGATGGTCCATGGGAATGTTTCGACTCATTATTTCCACTATCAGTGATTCCGAAGTCTTTGAAGGATGATTTTGTTGCAATAGAAGTTGTCACTAAAAATGGAAAGAAGCATGCAATTTTAAGAGGGCTAGCGACAGTTGTTAATGATTCTGATGTTAAATTGGATGTACTGGTCTGCAGTATGTCTTCTATACAAACTCAGGACGACCTCTTAAAAACTAATACTTCTGATGAAGTAGTGGAGGAAATTTTCGAAAACCAACGATGTCAACCTATTTCCGGATGGGGAAGTGGTCAGCCTGGTATTCACCATACTGATCCGGGGCGTTGGAGCAACAGGGATTTTTTGTATTCATCTATGGTGAGTCTTGTCTGTTCCTTTTGTTACTCTTGTTCAACATCCTAATTTGTTTGACATGCAATCATCTTTTTCAATTTGTAGGATTTCTTTGAACCTCCTCTCCAGACTGGATGGCAATGGACATCATCATGGAATGTTGATAAGTCACCATTTGTTGATAATGATGGCTGGGCATATGGTTTGGATTTCCAGCATTTGAATTGGCTGCCCAATACTCAGAGATCCAACTCAAAATCCGTTGCTGACGTTGTACGCAGAAGGCGTTGGATACGCAAGAGACAGAAACTGGTTGAAGAAGGTGATAAGTCCATGAAAGGTTTTCTAACCACTGTAGATCCTGGATCATCTTGTGCTTTACCTTGGAGAAGTCTCTTGAGGGGCTCTGATCAATGCTTGCAAGTTCGCCCCTCTGCTGATCTCCGGCCATCTTGGCCTTGGGGTCGGACAGTTGCTATGGGCTCTTCAGATGCCTTCGGAAAAGATCAGTTTGTTATGGAAAGTCCACTATCACGACAAAATACCATGAAGCAAGAAAATAAATTTCCTGAGTATGTCTTCAAATTAGACCAGCTTCAGAAGAAGGATATGCTTGTTCGTTGTAGTCCCAAAAGTGAAAGTGAACAGTTTTGGCTAAGCACTGGGGCTGATGCTTCAGTTCTTCATTCTGAACTCAATGAACCAATATATGATTGGAAGCTATCTTTCAATTCTCCTCTGAGGTTGGAGAACCGACTGCCTTGTCCTGCTGAATTTACGATATGGGAAAAAGCAAAAGACAGGGGCATTCAGAGACAACATGGGATAATCCCATCCCGCAAAAGTGTGCATGTTTATTCAGCAGATGTGCAGAAATCTGTATATCTTACATTGTTTGTTCATGGTGGTTGGGTTTTGGAGAAGGTGTGTGTTTGCTATTTGCGTATTACCCTTCTTGCTAGAGTTTTGTTGGGTGCTTATATATGCTTTGGAACTTTCAGGACCCTGTGCTCATTTTGGATCTCATGTCTAATGATCATGTCTCATCATTCTGGATGGTCCATGAGCAGAATAAACGGTTTATCTCATCTCTGCTAAATATTTTCTTGTGATTTTCATTAATTGATGATATATTCATGGACTCATAGTAATCAATTTCTATATGCAGGAGACTTCGTGTCAGCATTGAGCGTGACATGGGAGCAAATGGGGCTGCACCCAAGACCATTAGATTTTTTGTTCCATACTGGATTGTGAATGATTCATCTCTCTTGCTTGCATATAAACTAGTGGAAATTGAACCTTTAGACAATGTAGATACGGAGTCGATTTTTCTCTCAAGAACGAAGTCATCAAAAACTGCAAGCCCTTCTCAGAAGAGACATCTTGGTGCAAGGAAAAATATTCAAGTACTAGAAGCTATTGAAGACACAAGTCCAATGCCTAGTATGCTTTCACCAAGAGACTACGCAAGTCGCAGTGGAGGGATGCTGTTCCCATCTCGAAGTGATGCCTATCTGTCTCCACGGGTGGGTATTGCTGTTGCTGTTCGACATTCAGAGAATTTTAGTCCTGGAATCTCTCTTCTTGAACTGGAAACTAAGGTAACACATGAGGGTTTTTTAATCCTGTTGAAGTAACATTAAAAGTAACTGTACTGTATCATTAACAAGTAACTCGTGGTTCAGGAACGGGTTGATGTGAAGGCTTTTAAGTCAGATGGATCATACCACAAGCTATCCGCTTTGCTGAACATGACATCAGACAGAACAAAGGTTTCTATATTTACTTTTATTGTTCATGGTTATCATGATGTAATGCTGGTGATCAGTAAACACTGTAAAGACTTCATTTATTAGAAAAAACTCAGCCTCTTGCGCATCCACCTTCTCAATTTGCAGGTCATATATTTTCAGCCACATACATTGTTCATCAATAGGACAGGTTTTGGTATATGTATTCGACAATCTGACACGTTATCTGTGGAGTGGATACAATCCCCAGATTCCCCCAAATCATTTGCTTGGCCATCATCTGCAAAAGCTGAACTATTGCAGGTCTGAAAATTGCCCTTGATTATATCTATCATCTCACATTAGTTATCTCAATGTCTGCTTTTGAAGTTGTTAATGAGGTTTGTATGTTGCCAGTTGCGAGTAGAGGGTTATGGATGGAGTTCGTCATTTAGTGTATCTACTGAAGGCTTGATGAGCATCTACTTGGAGAGTGATTCGAGGTGTGAGCGATTGTATCTGAAGGTAGAAGTAAGGAGTGGTATAAAAGGCTCCCGTTTCGAAGTGGTTTTCCGTCCCGAATCATTTTCAAGTCCTTACCGGTATATATTTTCTCTAAGCACCTTTTAAATTCAATTTTATGATTGTCCTTTTATTCGTGTTGGGTGTGTGTGGGGGGGGGGGGGGAAGACGGCCGCAGCAAGTCAACTTCAGATCACTATACACTACTTATGAAAAGCCTTTGCAGATGTTCTAGTAATGAAGTTACAAAACTATTACGGTGGCATAAGTTAGCACATGCCAGCGATTTCCGCACATTTTTCTTCTGACTTGGCCTATATTGACTTTGCATTGTGCTTTTCAGAATCCTCTGTTTGTCTAAAACACTAATTGTTACATCTATCGGCTTTGCAGGATAGAGAACCGATCTGTGTTCTTACCTGTGCGTTTTAGACAAGTTGATGGCTCTGCTGAGTCATGGCGATCTCTTCTTCCCAACACAGCTGTTGGTTTTGCATGGGAAGATCTTGGTCGGCGGAGGTTACTTGAAATTTTAGCAGATGGGGCTCATCCATCAAAATCTAATACTTATAATATTGATGAGGTTTGTGACCATCAACCAATCCACATTGATGGTGGACCCGCAAAAGCTCTACGTGTTACTATTGGTAAAGAGGACAAACTAAATGTCATAAAGATCACTGATTGGTTGCCCGAAAATGAACCTGCAGCTGAGATGATTAGAAGTCTCTCATTGTTGTCATCACAGAATCAAAATGATGTTATGCATCAGCCATCATCATCATCTACGCCAAATATTGAATTTCACTTCACTGTGGAAGTAGCTGAGCTTGGATTGTCTGTTGTAGATCATACACCAGAAGAGATACTGTATTTGTCTGTACAGAACCTCCTGGTTTCAAATTCAACAGGCCTCGGTTCTGGAATCAGTAGGTATGTATACCTCTACAGTTATGATGTGAAAAGTTTTATTCCTAAACATCTGTACTTCGGCACTTGTGAAGTTATCAAGCTGACATCCATTTAAATGTCCGGCTTCTTACCTATAAGCGAGTACAAGATTTCAATCCATTTATTTAATCATTTTAGAGAAGAAATGTTGAAATTTTGTGGACTTAATGATTGACTGATTTTTGATTCATAGTGGTCCTAAAACCACCAAAAACTTTGGCACACACACTTGTATGTCCCCACGTACACTTGAGACTTTGGCACACACACTTAATGATTGACTGATTAATGCTGAACTTCATTCTTAGGGTTTTGTTATCCTTTTAGCTTCATCACATTTAGTGTTGGAACGGTGTATTATCTGAGACACTCATTATCTTGCGTGCAACAGGTTTAAACTAAGAATGCGCGGAATCCAGGTGGATAACCAGCTGCCACTTAGTCCTATGCCAGTTTTGTTCAGGCCGCAGAGAGTAGGAGATGAAGATGCTGATACTATCTTGAAATTTTCCATGACAAAGCAATCAAATGGATCGTTGGATTTATGCGTGTATCCCTACATTGGTTTGCATGTAAGAATTCGGAACCTAAATAGTTCTTATGTTTTTTTCTTGGATTCACTCATGTCCCTTTAAGGGGAATAGATGCTAAGCCCAGTTCTTAATGTTTATTTTATCCTTTTTATCCTATTCACCCCCCCTTTACATTCATTAGGGGCCTGAAAATTCTGCATTTTTGATCAATATTCATGAACCTGTCATTTGGCGGCTGCATGAGATGATACAGCAGGTTAACTTGAGTAGGATTAATGGGACTCAAAAAACCGCTGTTTCAGTTGATCCAATCATTCAAATAGGGTATGTTATCTTAATCCCTGTCAGTACCTATCATCCTATCACTTGTCCAACTTGAAACTGAATGAATTGTCATTCTATTCAAATTGTTAGGGTTCTTAACATATCAGAAATTCGTCTCAAATTGTCGATGGCTATGTCTCCCACTCAACGTCCCAGAGGTGTACTTGGATTTTGGTCATCTTTGATGACTGCATTAGGAAACACAGAAAACATGCAAGTGAGTGGCTTTGTCTATAACTGTTAGTTTAGAGCACAAAGATGTTGAGTTTCTGTTTTACTTTCCGAGGCAGGAAACCCTCAATTACTTCAGTTATTCTTGTATGAACCGTGAACTTTCACTGCTTGTGCTGTCCCGTTCATTATGGGGTGGCTTTTTGGGTTTCTGAGAATTTTATTCTGGCAACTTTTGGGGCAACATCTGATTTGTTGTTTTTCAAATTTATTCTTCAGATTAGAATTAATCAAAGATTTCTTGAGAATTTATGCATGAGGCAAAGTGCTATGACTAGCAATGCAATCTCAAATATTCAAAAGGATCTTCTCAGTCAACCACTTCAACTACTCTCGGGTGTAGATATATTGGGTAACGCAAGTAGTGCACTTGGACATATGAGTAAAGGTGTGGCTGCATTATCTATGGATAAGAAGTTCATTCAAAGCCGGCAAAGACAGGTAACTATCTACAATTGTTCTTTCCACATTGATCGCTAAAAGTAGAAGCTCTCTGTTCATATGTCCTATGTCCTTGCATGTTAAATATGTTAGTCTATCGTGTTTGCTACAATGTAATTTCTATACACCGTGTTCACTGTTCAATCTTAGTAAAGTAATTCACCTTGACAAAGTATAGCATATAGCCATATCAAGCTTATTTAAAAACCCTTATAATAATTACATATATCCTTTGAGGGTTTGTTCTGGACTCCGTTATACTTGAGTGCAACGTTTGAATGGGTTTTATTTTTCTACCTGTTTATTTCCTTGACATACAATTACGATTTCCTCATGATCATGATCCCAATGCGTTCAAAATGCTTTTTAGTCTCTCAAGAAGTAATTGTTTATTATGCTGTCTTATAGGAAAGCAAAGGCATAGAGGACCTTGGTGATGTTATTCGAGAAGGGGGTGGGGCATTCGCTAAAGGGTTGTTCAGAGGGGTGACAGGAATTTTAACGAAACCTCTTGAAGGTGCAAAGTCGTCTGGTGTTGAGGGTTTTGTTCAGGGTGTTGGTAAAGGAATAATTGGTGCAGCAGCACAGCCTGTTAGCGGTGTGCTGGATCTATTGTCGAAAACCACTGAAGGGGCTAATGCTATGAGAATGAAGATAGCAGCAGCTATAACTTCTGAAGAACAACTTCTTCGTAGGAGGCTGCCACGAGTGATTGGTGGAGATAATTTGCTTCGCCCATATGATGAGTACAAGGCACAAGGACAGGTTAGATAATGTCAATCATCGTTACTCTTGGTTACACTATGCATTCTTGTCGAATCTCTTTCCGGTTCTCTATATAACTTATAATTATTATGCATCGTGAATTCATGATGAAATGGATATCCTGGTTCTTGGAGCTGATGAAATATTGACTGAAATGAGTCAAATAACTACGAACGTGGAGGTCTTCTATTTTATTCAATAAAAGCAGAGATAATAAGAACATTGTGGTTTTTGACTGACAACAAAATGGTGAGACGAGAAGAGAGAAAACAGCAAGCAGACCATTAAGAGTCATTTGGATAATCAAAATATGGATTATGCGACTAGATAGCTTGATATATCTTATATCATTTAATTTGTAATAACTATAACTTTGTAAACACTACATGCAGCACTAAAGCCATTTTCGACTAGTGTTGTGTTGATGAATTCAGGTCTACGTTATTTTCCCTTATTTTTATGTGAAATTATGATTTATTCGACAATAAATCATCGATTGTATAAATAGTCAAGCAGTTATAAAATTCACATTACAAAAATTTCCTGACAATATATGGTCTCCCTTCAAGGTTATTCTACAATTAGCAGAATCAGGCTCGTTCCTCGGCCAGGTTGATCTATTTAAAGTGCGTGGGAAGTTTGCCCTGTCGGATGCTTATGAAGACCACTTTTTACTTCGGAAGGGAAAAATCCTTATTATTACTCACAGAAGAATCTTGTTACTGCAGGTACTCTCAATTGAAATTGCTCTAAGCTAATTCCTTGTGATGCTTTCTTTCTTCATCAGTGCCAATTTCTCAGTTATTTATTTTGATTTCAGCAACCATCCAACATCATTCAACGCAAATTCAGCCCAGCTAGAGATCCTTGTTCTGTACTGTGGGATGTGATGTGGCATTCGTTAGTCACTATGGAATTAAGTCATGGAAAGAAGGATCGCCCCAAGTCTCCACACTCACGTGTAATTATTTACTTGCAGACAAAGTCAACAGATGTCAGAGACCAAATTCGAATCATAAAATGCGTACGTGAAACCTCTCAGGCTATGGAGGTTTACACTGCTATAGAACAGGCATTAAATACATATGGACCAAACAAATCTAAGGTAAAAATTTCAGCTTCATTAGTAGTTTTGTTTTTTTTCCCCATACTTCCCTTTTGGTTGTTTTTTTTTTGTGATTAAACCCTTTTGGTTGTTGACACTAACATTTTGCAACATTTTTCAGGGATTGCTAAAAAGAAAAATGGCCAAACCATACTGGCCTATGGATGATTCTTTTACAACGGAAGGAAGCTCAAAAGAACAATCATGTGCCTGGTCACCTCAACAGGTTCCGGCATCAGTTCCTTTGAGTACTACTTTTGGTAGCAGTAGCAGCACGGGTTGATCGATTCTCTCCAAGACCGCACTTTTAAGTTACCTACACATATGATGAGAATTGGCGCACAGTGCAAGGTTACAAGTTTGTAGATGCACAGCAAACTTTCTACACTGACCCATAGTGTATAGACTTGAACAGCAATCTCTGTACATAGCTTATATATATATATATATAAGTGAACTCCCAGTCTGATCTTTTGACCTGAAAGTTTCCAACACAATAAAACATTCAAGTAACTGGACAAAAATGTACTTCCATGGCACCAAATTTGCACTACACAGAAATAGTAAAAATCAGTTTGCACTTCCATGTCAATCTTCAAGTTTCCAACTCTCCCTCCCGACAATTTGTCTTGCAACTTCTTTGCAGTTCCAGTTTCTCTGGTCAGCTCAGACTAGTCTTAAAATCAGTTTTTTCAAGGGATGAACACAATTTACAGCACCCCTATGATAGGCAGAAATACATTTTGGTTTTAAAGATCCAAGTATAAAGCATATTTTAGGTGTGAAATGCAAAGTTAGTCAAAATTGAGTTATTATTCGTTGCCGAGAAATCAAAAATACTACATAGTTCGTCAAGAATATTTTATAATTCGTCACCAAAAAAATTAATCAGAAATTGACCATATTAGTAAATGGATTTGGATCAAATACAAACCAACATTATAAATAAAAATTAGGGTTTGGATCAAATACAAACCAATATTATAAATAAAAACTACAAACCCATAAAAAATTCGACACGTGTCAAAATGAACCAATTAAAATTCAGCCGAGATTTCATCCAGTCGGGGTTATTTTTGTAAATAAAAAAATTACATGTGGACTTATTTAAAAATATATAAACGATATGAGGGGTATAAACGTCCAAAATTTGCTACAGTAATGTTCAGACTTCAAAAACAATGTTCAGACTTAAACCAGTAATGACAAATACTTCAAAAAAACATTGTTCAGACTTAAAAAACAGTGTTCAGACTTAAAAAAATAATAATGAGACTTAAACCATTAACAATCAGACTTAAATAACAATGTTCAGACTTAAAAAACAATGTTCAGACTTAAATCAGTAATGACAATACTTGAAAAAACATTGTTCAGACTTGAAAAAACATTGTTCAGACTTAAAAAATAATAATGAGACTTAAACCATTAACGATCAGACTTAAATAACAATGTTCAGACTTAAAAAAACAATGTTCAGACTTAAACCAGTAATGACAATACTTGAAAAAACATTGTTCAGACTTAAAAAACATTGTTAACGATCAGACTTTTTAAGTCTGAACACTACCATTTAAGTCTGAACACTACCATTTAAGTCTGATTATTAAGTATTTTTAAGTCTTACCATCTTAAGTCTGAACACTACCATTTAAGTCTGAACACTACAATGTTCAGACTTAAATCAGTAATGACAAGACTTAAAATGGTTATAATCAGACTTAAAATTGATAATGATCAGACTTTAATATGGTAATGATCAGACTTACATGCAGAAATTGGAACATGTGAAGAATGCTATGCAAAATTTGATGTTTATGCGCCTGTGTCAGAATTTGATGAAAGCCTAGTATTTTTTGGGTGGAAACGGCATTCTGAGCAAGACTCACAACTATGTGGTGAGGTCGGTGTTTTTAGGGCAAATTCGATCATCTGAAGGGTCAAATTTATGTTTTAATCAAAAATAAAAATATAAAAAAAATTTAGTCTGATCATAGAATTCTTAGGGCAAGACTCTTTAATTTTAAGTCTGATCATAGAATTCTTTTTAAGTATGATCATTACCATTTTAAGTCTGATCATTAAGAATTTTTAGTCTGATCATTGCTTTTTTTTAAGTCTGATCATTAAGCTTTTAAGTCTGAACACTACCATTTAAGTCTGAACACTACCATTTAATTAAGTCTGATTATTAAGTATTTTTAAGTATGAACACTACTTTTTTTTAAGTCTGAACACTACCATTTAAGTCTGATTATTAAGTATTTTTAAGTCTGAACACTACCATTTAAGTCTGAACACTACCATTTAAGTCTGAACACTACCTTTTTTAAGTCTGAACACTACCATTTAAGTCTGATTATTAAGTATTTTTAAGTCTGAACACTACCATTTAAGTCTGAACACTACCATTTAAGTCTGATTATTAAGTATTTTTAAGTCTGAACACTACCATTTAAGTCTGAACACTACCATTTAAGCCTGAACACTACCTTTTTTAAGTCTGAACACTACCAGTTAAGTCTGAACACTACCATTTAAGTCTGAACACTACCATTTAATTAAGTCTGATTATTAAGTATTTTTAAGTATGAACACTACTTTTTTTAAGTCTGAACACTACCTTTTTAAGTCTGAACACTACCATTTAAGTCTGATTATTAAGTATTTTTAGTATGAACACTACTTTTTTTAAGTCTGAACACTACCTTTTTAAGTCTGAACACTACCATTTAAGTCTGATTATTAAGTATTTTTAAGTATGAACACTACTTTTTTTAAGTCTGAACACTACCTTTTTAAGTCTGAACACTACCATTTAAGTCTGATTATTAAGTATTTTTAAGTCTGAACACTACCATTTAAGTCTGAACACTACCATTTAAGTCTGAACACTACCTTTTTTAAGTCTGAACACTACCATTTAAGTCTGATTATTAAGTATTTTTAAGTCTGAACACTACCATTTAAGTCTGAACACTACCATTTAAGTCTGATTATTAAGTATTTTTAAGTCTGAACACTACCATTTAAGTCTGAACACTACCATTTAAGTCTGAACACTACCTTTTTTAAGTCTGAACACTACCAGTTAAGTCTGAACACTACCATTTAAGTCTGAACACTACCTTTTTTAAGTCTGAACACTACCATTTAAGTCTGATTATTAAGTATTTTTAAGTCTGAACACTACTTTTTTTAAGTCTGAACACTACCTTTTTAAGTCTGAACACTACCATTTAAGTCTGATTATTAAGTATTTTTAAGTCTGAACACTACCATTTAAGTCTGAACACTACCATTTAAGTTTGATTATTAAGTATTTTTAAGTCTGAACATCAGTATTTTAAGTCTGAACACTAACAATTTTTGGACTAAATTGAAAATAACATTATTAGGTTTTATACCCATTAGTGTGGAATGACTATTATACCCCTCCGTGTTTTCTCCGGGATTTCGACAAAACTGGGACACGTGTCGGCTTTATAATCGGTTTGTAGTTTTTATTTATAATTTGGTTTGTACCTGAACCGCACCCTAAAAATTACATACCCATAAAAAAATTGACACATGTAAAAATCGACCAATCAGAATTAATCTCGATCGGGGTTCTTTTTGTAAATAATAAAAAACACACGCGGACTTATTTAAAAATACATAAAAGATAGGAGGGGTAGAATCGTCCTAAAATTCGTTACAGTAAAATTCGACTTCGCTACAGTACGTTTTTAAGTCTGATCAACATGCATTAAGTCTGATCATTTTGAATAAATTTTGACTTTTGCTATAGTAAAATTTACTTGAAATAGATGATGATCAGACTTAAAATAAATAAATAATCAGACTTAAAATAGATGATGATCGGACTTAAAATAGATGATGATCAGACTTAAAATAAATAAATAATAAAGACTTAAAATAGATGATGATCAGCTAAAATAGATGATGATCAGACTTAAAATAGATGATGATCAAACTTAAAATAGATGATGATCATTCTCAATTTTAGTCTTTATTTATGAATTTTTAAGTATGATCATTCTCTCTTTAAGTATGATCATTCTCAATTGTTAGTCTTTTAGTTACCAGTTTTAAGTCTGATCATTCTCTCTTTAACTATGATGATGAAGACTACAAATAGATGATGATCAGACTAAAAATAGATGATGATCAGACTTAAAATAGAGGATGATCAGACTTAAAATAGATGATGATCATTCTCAATTTATTGTCTTTTAGTTACCAGTTTTAAGTCTGATCATCATCTATTTTAAGTCTGATCATTCTCAATTTAAAGTCAGATTATTACCAATTTTTTAGTCTGAGCATTCTCTCTTTAAGTCTGATCATTCTCTCTTTTAGTCTGATCATTCTTAATTTTTAGTTTGATTATTATCAATTTTTAAGTCTAATCATTCTCTTTTTAAGTCTGATCATTCTCAATTTTTAAGTCTGATTATTATTAATTTTTAAGTCTAATCATTCTCTTTTTAAGTCTGATCATTCTCAATTTTTAAGTTTAAGTCTGATCATTTCCAACTTGTGGACTAAATTGAAAATAACATTATTAGGTTTATACCCCTCCGTGTGGAATGACTATAATACCCCTTCATGTGTTGTTCGGGATTTCGACTAAAATGGGACACGTGTGAACTTAAAAATCGTTTGTAGTTTTTATATATAAACCGGTTTGTACCTGAACCGCACCCTTACTAGATTTACTATCATCTGTCTAAATGACCAAAATCAAGGGTTGTCATTGATTTGTATTTTCTACAAAATTATGTACTTTGCATCGTATCCTTTTTCAATCCTGTAATGCCTAAAACTTAAAGTCTCAGTATTTTACTTTAAGTACATTTTAGCCAAAAATACTAGTAAGAAAATAAGGGTGGCATTCACGTAAAAACCACGATTATGTATGAAAACTAAAATTTGAATTTCAAACTGACACGTGTCCAATTTCGTCAAGATCTCGAATATAATACGGAGGGACATTATAGTCATTCCACATATCCCGAATTTCAAATCAGACTTAACTTGGACAAAGTTAAGTCTGAATTTGACAAAATAAGTATGAAATTGTCAAATTCAGACTTAACTTTGTCAAAAGTTAAGTCTAAATTTTTTATGACATTTATACTGACGCATCTGTTATGTATTTTTAAATAAGCCCGTGTGGAATATTAGATTGATTTATAATTTTTATATTTAAATGCGATTTTTATTTGATTCAAACTCAAAAAAAAAAATCGAGAAACAAAAAAACAAGTCTTCTAAATTTCCTTGGACGCAGAATGTCGGTCAACGCAAGAGCAACCGTTGCAGAAGACAACGACGGCGGCTACAATCATTAGACGCTCCTATCCAGATAACAGCAAGTAGCTGGCGGTGAGTCGCTCGGAAGGTTCATGAGCTCGTTAACGCTAATCGATATGTGTTTAGCTTATGGCGGTACTGTGCTTGATCTGTGGTCGGTTTGATGTTGAAGAAGAACATTAATGGCTTTTGGAATGCTTACAGCTTTGCATACGAATATTTAGTTGTTATTGTTTCTGCATTTTTCCTACATTGAGATTTGAGTATGCATATGGGAAAGGAAGGCTTCATTTTGTGTATAAATTATGAACTTGGGAGTTAAGGTTTGCTGTTTGACCATATAGGTTTTAGACATAGCATTGCAACAGTTCAGTTGCAGATACTCAGGTATCGTCTTTTAGGATCTGATTGCAGAAATTGGGATTCAGTAATTGCTCTGAAGTTTTAGTAGTCGAGGCTTCTCATTCGTCTGTTTTGTTTTTGAAAGTTGCGTTTTTTATTAGGGTTGTCTAGCTCTTTGCAATTTGAACTAAGATGTATATATTTCCAAATTCCAACAGTTCTTTGCATTTTGTAGGAATAGGTGGTAACAGGACGTGTGCTGGTTGGACTTTGGAGTTACCGAGTTAGTCGTACATTGTATTGGCTAACAGGCTCATGTGAATGATTTGGCTGCACTGATATATGATGAAATTTGGGGTTTAGTGAAATGAAGAAATGGTCTGGAGGCGTTTTCATTCTTGTTCTCGCTGTTATATTGCTGGGGCGTTATTGCCTTATAGATGATCAGATAGAAAATCTACCACAGAAGTCGTCCACAAAGCAGTCATCAGCGTACACATTTTTTAACCCTGATAGCGGGGATGCAAATGAAACTACGGCCATCAAACCAGTTATTGAAGAAGTGAAACATAAACGGGCTCCGTTAGCTAAGCCTCGTCTCATTAATTTGGAAGGGCTTGATGAGTTGTTTAACAGTCAGGGAGTGCTCTCAAAGGAAGAATCTGTACCTTTGCTTGCTTGGAATCATATGCGTTCACTGTTGTCAAGGTCAGACGGGTTGCCTGAAACAGCTCAAGGAGTCAAAGAAGCTGTTGTTGCATGGAAAATTTTAATTTCCTCAATCAAGAATGAGAAAGTCTCCAAAGTTCCTGCTAACAGAAGCAATGCTGATGATTTAGAGGAAACAGTCTGCCCTTTCTCAGTTACCATGAATGATGTCTTACGGTCTGGCAACAGAAGTCACACCCTTCATCTCCCTTGTGGTCTTGTTGAGGACTCATCCATTACATTGATTGGTATTCCAGATGCACAGCATGGCAGCTTTCAGATCAAACTTCTAGGTAATGCAAGTTCAAGGGACTCGAGGCCACCAATCGTTTTGAACTTCAACGTCAGTATGCCTGGAGAGGAACTGACTGAGGAATCCGTAATTGTTCAAAATACATGGACCACTGAACTTGGGTGGGGTAAACATGAAAGATGTCCAAATCATGGAATAGCCAGTGCGCAGAAAGGTACTTGCAATCTTTCTTTACATAACAAACCAACACTGGAGATTTCCGTTCTGTATAATCCGTAAATGCTTTAGTAGAAAGTCACAGTTCACAAATTAGAACCAATAAACATTAATTGATGGATTTCCCGTCTTTTTACCTAATAATTACATGAAATTGCTATCAATATTTTGCAGTTTCATATATGCAACACTTGATAAAAAAAATGAATATCATACATGTACCGTAGGATGTGTAATAAGTGGACTGACAATATCGCCATTACTACTATTTCAGTGGATGGACTTGTAATTTGTAACAAGCAAATAGTAGGAAGTACAATGAAAGAGAGTCTGAATGCAAGTCATCTTAGTAGTGGCAATGAAACAAGTGCATCCCAGGGAAGTGCCCATGCAAGTGCTAATTTTCCTTTCGCGGAAGGGAACTTATTTACAGCCACATTATGGGCTGGTACTGAAGGATTTCATATGACTGTAAATGGGAGGCATGAAACGTCATTTGCATATAGAGAGGTAAGGCGTGATTTCATATGAAATGCCTAAAATCAAGTTTAAGCTTTTAGTCTCTAACAAGTTTGTCGTACTAGCCGGGGTTGCCCTTCCATCTTGATACTATGTTCTTAGTCTGCAGAAGTTGGAACCATGGTTGGTCAGTGAGGTTGAGGTTGAAGGGAATTTGACTATCCTCTCTAGCTTTGCAAAGGACCTACCCGTTTCAGAGGACTTCGATACGATTTTGGATATCAAGCAGCTTAAAGCTCCACCGATTCCAAAGAAAAGACTGCTGATGCTGGTTGGAGTTTTCTCTACTGGAAATAATTTCGAACGAAGAATGGCCTTAAGGAGAACCTGGATGCAATATCCGGCTGTGCGCTCTGGAAATGTGGCTGTTCGATTTTTTATTGGGCTCGTAAGTACTAAATCACGTTTTGGTTTATTCTTCGAAGCCATATTAGTGTATTCCATTTTCTAATCGTTGAACCAATGAAACCTCAACACGCTTACATGTACTTTGTGAGCAGCACAAGAACAATCAAGTGAATACAGAGCTATGGAGAGAATCACAAGCATATGGGGACATCCAGTTTATGCCTTTCGTTGATTACTACAGTCTAATCAGTTTAAAAACAATTGCAATCTGCATTTTTGGGGTGAGTCAAGTTTTATTAGAAAAGCTGATGCAAAATGTTTACATATTGATCTCCCGTTCACAGTGAAAGAGTCCACTTTATAAACCATTTTGATGATGCTACAGATTGACATGTTGTATATTTTGCTTGAATTGCAGACAAAAGTCCTCCCTGCAAAATATCTAATGAAAACAGATGATGATGCTTTTGTTAGGATTGATGAAGTCCTCTCCAGTCTTAAGGGTAAGGAAACAAAAGGCCTAGTTTATGGGCTTATAGCTTTTGAGTCAGAGCCCCAGAGAGACAAAGAAAGCAAATGGTATATTAGTGATAAGGTATTGACCACATTCTTTTCAGAATTTCCGCAAATTGTCCGGTATCATATATCTAAGGTGTCATTATACTCTGCTGCAGGAGTGGCCACATGAAACCTACCCACCGTGGGCTCATGGGCCAGGATATATAATCACTAGGGATATAGCAAAATTTATTGTCCATAGATTCCATGAGCGCGAACTCCAGGTGAAATTGAACTTCTGATTCATAATAAACTCTTTTTATCTGGATGAAACTGAACCCGATAATTTTAATGTTTTCAGCTATTTAAATTAGAGGATGTTGCCATGGGCATATGGATTCAGCAATTCAATACCAGCGGTCAAGCAGTCTATTATGCAAATGATGAGCGGTTTTACAATGCTGGATGCGACGTAGATTATGTACTTGCTCATTACCAAAACCCAAGGCTGGTGCTATGCCTTTGGAAAAAGCTGCAGCATGATAACAAGCCAGAATGCTGTGAATGAAAATTAAAACTCCAGCAAAAAGAACAATTGAGTTTTTGCCAAGTTCAATGTCTCTGCATCAGGTTTGTTTCATAGCTCCTCAGCCTCTCACTGACTATATTACATGACTGTAATACCACTGAGCCTACGCGATTCAATTTTGTTTAGTTAGCTTGGGCTCTGAGTGAATTTTTGTTGCCTCAGTGTGTTGTTTTGTTGGTAGTGAAATGAAACCTCTACATTGAGTTCCATACACACAAAAATGCATGGTGACCAGGGGATGTGCTCTGCATCGATCATCATCGCATAAAGACAGCTCTTTGTTTATCTAAATATCGTTACGTAAAATGAGTCCAGGCAAGCAGGCAGACCTTTGTGTGGGCAAAACTCATTCATCATCCTGATAGACTCCTTCCCACTCTCTTTTGCCCTCCGCCACCCAATTCCAGTTGCTACCAGTAATTTTCTATCAACATCACTACAAAAATCAATAATGTTTTATTCAGCAATTGAATTTCCAATTAGAAATGCTTATTTGTATATGAATAGTTATAAGTTTAATCTGTCTAAATCGTCATAATTTATAATTAATTATTGAAAAACGTGATGAACAATATGACTGTACATCGACGGTGGATGGGTATAAAGAAACTAGTTTTTATGATTCATAATATAAAGGGGAAAAGTATAAAAAGGGTCTCCGAACTGTCGCTCAATTCTAATTTGAGGTCCGAACTACCACAATTTCTAATTAGAGAGCAAATTCAAGATATATTTTGGGGAAAGTATAAATAGGGGCTCCGAACTATCATTCAATTCCAATTTGAGGTCCGAACTACCACAATTTCCAATTATGGGGCAAATTCAAGAAATATCATCTATATAGTTTTCATGGTATATTTTTATTTTCTTTTAATTTCATACTACAAATGCGTATTATTTTTAAATTAATTATTCATAATTTTTTAATTTATCGTATAACATGTATGAATAAAAATAAAATAATTTGTTTCTTAATTCATATTGTTAAATTTTCAAGTTTTTTTTTCTTTTATGCATTTAAATATAAAAATTATAAATCACCGAAGAATTTGACGGATGACACTCTCGATCAATCATAATTCGGGACACTTTTTGTAAATAAAAACGGACTAATTTAAAAATATGTAACATATACGAGGATATAAACGTCTTATCCAGACTGAACTTGGATATTGTTAAATGTAATTAGACTTAACTTGGACAAAGTTAAGTTTGATCGGATTTAACTTGAACATTGTTAAGTCTGATCGGACTTAACTTGGACAAAGTTAAGTCCGAATTGAAACCCGGGTTATGTGGAATGATTATAATGCCCCTCCGTATTATATTCGGGATTTCGACGGAATTGGACACGTGTCAGGTTGAAATCCAATTTTTAATTTTCATATATAATCGTAGCTTTTACCTAAATCACATTCAAAAGTAAAAACATATATAAATGAATATATTTTTGTAAATAAAATATTTAATTGACAAAATATTAATTTATATTTATATTGAGAGCGAAGACTAAAAAAGAGTAGTGCAAGGGTTGATATTACTACAACCGAAACCGATCGAGAAATGTCGATGGCGAGCTTGGCGAGGCGGAAGGCTTACCTTCTCACCCGGAACTGTTGCTCATCAGCATCATCTTCTTCCGGCGCCTTCTTCAACTACTCGATCGTGCGTGGTTTCGCCACAGCAGGATCTGATGAAAACGATGTCGTCATTATCGGCGGCGGACCCGGCGGATACGTGGCGGCGATCAAAGCCGCGCAGTTAGGTCTCAAAACTACCTGTATCGAGAAGCGCGGGACTCTCGGCGGGACTTGTCTGAATGTCGGATGTATTCCGTCTAAGGTAGTAGCTGGATTTTGCATTTTTGAAATTAATAATGCTTGATATGCATCTCAAAGATTGAGGAGTTGATTTTGGCTTTTTTTTTCTTCTTTCTGATCGGTTATGATTTGATGGAGGTTCAGTGGAATGGTTAGGTATCCATTGTAGGGAGGGTCTTTCAGAAGTTGTGCTTGTAGTTGATGTTTCAGCCGTTTGATGATTTTTTTTTTTGCAATTATAAATCCATGTATTGTTGGGTGGACACTACTATTTTCCTTTGCCCTATGGACGAATCATAAGGTAGTCTTCCTTGTGTAGAGTTACTGAATTTCGTTTTTTGATCTATGTTGGTTTCTTCAATTTTGAATGTGTGATTTATCCTTTTAGTGATTTCCTTAGCTTAGTAAGAACCTGACTTACTGTACCTAGAAATATAAATGGTTCTAGAAATATATGTCTTTGTCATCTTGGTGTTATTTACTATATCTATATGATGTAAATTATGTGTGCTTCTAATTTTTGTGCACCCCGAAATCTTTACGGTTGTTGTAAAAGTAATTGTGCAATGTGTATATACTATATACAATTGTTGTTGCTGTTGAAATGGGATCCCTACCAATTTCCAATTTCCAACTGATATATGATCGTAATATGTATGATGAAACAGTTTTAATGGTCATCATGTAAGTTTCCATTGCTTATTTCTAAATCTGATATCATTTAACTAGCTCCATAAAGTGCTATTTTGTTGTGATCCTGAATGGGTAGAGCATATTACCCTCAATTGTTATTTTTTTTGGCTTTTTTCTGCGTCTATTTCAGGTGCTAAATGCTGTCAGTTTTCATTTTTCAGGCCCTTCTTCACTCATCCCACATGTATCATGAAGCTAAACATTCATTTGCTAGCCATGGTGTGAAGGTTGCCTCTGTTGAAGTTGATTTGCCTGCTATGCTGGGTCAGAAGGATAAAGCTGTATCCAACCTTACTCGGGGAATTGAAGGGCTTTTTAAGAAAAACAAGGTCACCTATGTAAAAGGCTATGGGAAGGTTATTTCCCCATCAGAAGTTTCAGTGGAAACTTTGGATGGTGAAAACACTGTTGTAAAAGGCAAGAACATTATTATTGCTACCGGTTCTGATGTCAGGTCCCTTCCTGGGATCACTATCGACGAGAAGAAGATCGTCTCTTCTACTGGAGCTTTATCCTTGTCGGAAGTCCCTAAGAGACTTGTTGTCATTGGGGCAGGATATATTGGCCTTGAGATGGGGTCAGTATGGGGCCGGCTGGGCTCAGAGGTCACAGTTGTTGAGTTTGGCCCTGATATTGTCCCAACTATGGATGGAGAAGTTAGAAAGTCATTCAAACGTGTCCTTGAGAAGCAAAAGATGAAGTTCAAATTGCAAACTAAGGTCGTAGGGGTTGAGACATCTGATACCGGCGTCAAGTTGACCCTTGAACCAGCAGCGGGTGGAGAGCAGACCATACTTGAGACTGATGTGGTTCTTGTATCTGCTGGCAGAATCCCATTCACAGCCGGACTTGGACTGGACAAGCTTGGAGTCGAAATGGACAAAGCTGGACGAATCTTAGTTGACCACAAATTTGCTACTAACGTCTCAGGTATTTTTGCAATTGGTGATGTCATTCCAGGCCCAATGTTGGCTCACAAGGCAGAAGAGGATGGTGTTGCTTGCGTAGAGTGGATAGCTGGTAAAGAAGGCCATGTGGATTACGATTTGGTTCCAGGGGTTGTTTACACACACCCTGAGGTTGCATCTGTTGGGAAAACTGAGGAGCAAGTGAAGGCACTCGGGGTTGAATACCGTGTTGGGAAATTCCCTTTCATGGCAAACAGCAGGGCCAAGGCGATAGATGATGCTGAAGGTCTTGTCAAAATAATAGCTGAAAAGGAGACTGACAAAATCTTGGGAGTCCATATTATGTCACCCAATGCTGGTGAGCTTATACATGAGGCTGTACTCGCTGTACACTATGGTGCGTCAAGTGAGGACATAGCCCGCACATGTCACGCTCATCCAACAATGAGCGAGGCAATTAAGGAAGCTGCTATGGCCACATACGACAAACCCATCCACATCTAGGGCTTGCCTTATAGTGCTTGAAGTTTTCTTTTTCAACTCTTAAGACATACATCGACCTTCACCCTTCAGTCTGGTTTTTTTTTTTACTTGTTTCACCAACCTTTTCAGGAATTGAAATTATGTGTTATTTTTCACCGACTTCATTCGAAAAGTGAATTTATGTACTTGTACATTATTTCCAAGTTACTCATGGATAAATGAAAGGACATATTCTTGTTTGGGTAGGCATTTACCAATTATAACCTCAGTGTGAAATTTATGAGCACTAGAATTGCAACAATTTGAAGCTAGAAATCTCATAATCAAATTTAGTTTATTCAGTAAAACAAAAATTGGTTGAAACATTTTCTCAGGTTGAAACATTTTCTCATTCACTTCAGGCTCCTCCTTCCAGGCATAAACTAATTTAAGCAGTCAGTCTAGGTCTTCACGCATGTCTGGCCGCTTCCTGGCCTGCTGCGATAATCTTGCATCTCTTTCCCGCTCAAACTCTCTGTAATCGGCACGTTGTAAGAAGGAGACCTTGTCTAAATATTGGTTTGAGCTTTTCTTGTATGCATCTAACTCTTGTTCTACACCTGTATTTTCTTTGTACTCTCCCCAATCCATTTTAGTCTTGTCTAAGACACTAAGCTTCTGTTTCTTCTTAATTTGCTCAAGTACTGTATCTACCGCAGAATGGGGACCTGATGAGGATTTGGCCTTTTCAGATGCTTCTTTCGAATCAGCATCCACGAGTTTCTTCAAAGCAATCTCTTGACCCGCAAAATCTCTCACTTCTGTAATCTGCATACATGAGACTAAGTACCGCTGAAGAAATAAGCAAATGCAGAAGCTTATACTTCTTTTGAGAAGAAAAAAAAACTAATGCAAGAGAAATATATAACGAACTGTGTATTATGTACTGATCTATTTACAAACACATTACTATCCTACAATTGCTTTTAACTGCGCAAAAGCTCTGAAACAAAGCATGTCGTATATGTGATGTCAAACAGGATTTACCTCAACTTTGCCCTTCCCTGCAGTTGCTGAAGCTGTAGCTTCCTTCACAGCTGATAGAGCTGCAGCAGCAAGTCTTTTGACCTCTTCACTCGTCCCATTCTCAACAGCAGTAGGTTTGTTCTCCGGTACAACATGCACGGGAGATTCTGTCTTCTTCGTTCCCAAGCCCAAGTAAGACATCCAGCCCTTTCAAATGAGTTAATATAATTAGCCCTACACCGTTACAGAAGATAATTGCGGAAATTGGTTGGTAGAAAGTCCTTACATGGTTCGTCTTCTCTGCAGATTTTTTTAAAGGTGAATGTGTATCAGAAGACGACGGTTTAATTGGTTTACTGGATACCCCTTTGTTCATTTGCTGCCACATAGCCTCGATCCTTGCTTTCCTCTCTAGCAGCAAATAGCAAGCTTAGAGTTGGAAGATGTTTTTCTCCAAGGAAATTATAGTAATATGAAGAGGCCTCACCATCCTCGACATTTTTTGAAACTGAACTTGGAGTTGAGGGGGCTTCACTGACAGCGTCATCGGGCATCTTTTCATCCAAAGCTACTTCACCTATAAACGGTTCCAAAAGCCTGTTATTAGCCAAAGATTATTATAATTAAAAAGTGTAAATGCAAGGAAGAAAAAAAAGATGTCATTTAGCATTCTTACTTGCTTAATCAAAAGATAGAAGAAACACAATGCACAGAAAGCTCAATATGGGGAAAAGAAATACAAAACTTGCAGAACAAAAAGTTTACATACATATCATTCTCAACTCAGCCTCTTGAAAATACTGAGAAAAAGTTCAGAGTTATTAATCCATGGTTCATATACTTATATTCAGCCCCAAGCACCAGCATGATCAACCAAGAACCTAAGTTTCGAAGACCAATCGAATGAAGTGCATAGGCTTGTCTCTGCGTAGCCAGCTTAACCATCGATCAACGAAATTTCAACAAAAGTAAAGCAGTTTTCTTTTTAGAAACCAAACATCTATTGACGACTACTTTGAAATTTCAACAAACCCACTTCTATAACTACTACTCCAGACAATACTTAAATGTTTTAAACTTTCAACTATTGCATTAAGCATTTGAAGTCAGTAATAGCAAAAGCGGGAGAGCTAGCTGGTTAATCAACATGTAAGCTCTCAAATTCTCATTTCTGCAAGATCCTAAACGTATAAATTACAACAACTTACAGAGTCATTTTTCTTCAAAACACAATCAATACTTACACTTTGAAACTCCAAATTACAACCTCCAAACTACTACTTCCACTTCCAACCAAAATCCCTCTACCTTTTACAACTTCCAATTCTTTAACCAAAACAAAAATCAAAACCCCATTTACGAACAAACAAACAAACCCCCTTTCTAGATACCCACCAATCCAAACACAGATTGCTTCAAAGCCTTTCAATTAATCATTCAATCAATCCCATGAGCTACATACCTATGTCTCAAATCGCATAGCCAACATGTAACAGAAGTCATAAATTAACATAAAGATTGAACCTTTGCTGATCACTGCTCCATCCATTCGACCGAAACTCAGACTAGAGAGAGAGAGAGCGAGCGAGCGATGCCTGAGTCTGAGTGCGTTCGGCTGTCAACAAATCTCCAGCCTTGTCGCTTATCGTAATTCAGTAACTTGCCATTTGATTTGGGTATTTCTAAATGATAAATGGTACGAACTATTTACTTACACTTCAGTCCTCAAAGTTCAGATTCTATAAGTTTCTGTCTCTCATTTCAAAATTTTATCAAAACACAAATGACAAATAGATGCATTTCGTAATTTCGTGGGGGATTTTTGTATTTTAATATAAAGTAAACAACTTAATAAAATTTTGGGGAGTTGACGTCTTGAGACAGAGAGCAATAGTTTCCCCAAGTTACAATTACAAATTGTGCACCTTGAATACAAAATTTCCGCAAACTGAACCATGTCTTCTTTATCTTCATGTCTATGATAATTTGGCTATTTAATACTAGTTCGAAGATCAAGCTTCTCAAATTAGTATAAGCACAACTCTCACTCGAAGTTGAATAATACAAATTCAGAATTCATGATGTTACATATCCCACATTTATAGAATCTCAACGTTTTGATTAGGTTTGCTGGAACTTAATATTTTTATTTTTATGAAAAAGAGAAAAATTCTAACTTAAACAAAAATTAAATAATATCCACTCTACCACTTAACAAACCGAACTCATCACTCTTGAAATTTGCTCCGAAGTAATAATTTAATTAATAAAAGTGAACATTTTTAACTTAATTTTTTGAGTGCGGTTCAAGTACAAATCGATTTATATATAAAAAAATACAATTCGAATTTTAAGCTGACACGTGTCCCATTTAATCGAAATCCCGAACAAACACACGAAGGGGTATTATGGTCATTCCACACTGAGGGGTATAAACCTAATAATGTTATTTTCAATTTAGTACACGAGTTGTTAATGATCAGACTTAAACTTTGAAATGATCAGACTTAAAAAACAGCAATGATCAGACCTAAAAAACAATGATCAGACTTAAACCAGTAATGATCGAACTTAAAAAACAATGATCAGACTTCAAAAAAAAAGATCAGACTTAAACAGTTAATGATCAGACTTAAAAAAAACAATGATCAAACTTAGAATTGATAATGATCAGACTTAAAAGCAGTAATGATCAGACTCAAAAAAACGATGATCAGACTTAAACAGTTAATGATCAGACTCAAATAGTTAATGATCATACTTAAATATTGATAATGATCAGACTTAAAATTGACAATGATCAGACTTAATAAAAGACAATGATCAGACTTATTATTGATAATGATCAGACTTAAAATTGACAATAATCAGACTTAAAATTGATAATGATCAGACTTAGAATTGATAATGATCAGAATTAAATAGACAATGATCAGACTTAATAATAGACAATGATCAGACTTAATATTGATAATGATCAGACATAAAATTGATAATGATCAGACTTAGATTGATAATGATCAGACTTAAAAATAGTAATGATCAGACTTAAAAAGACAATGATCAGACTTAGAATTGATAATGATCAGACTTAATAATAGACAATGATCAGACTTAAAGAGAGAACGATCGGAGTTAAAGAGAGAATGATCAGACTTAAAAATTGTTAATGACCAGACTTAAATGATCAGATTGTTAATGACCATATTTAATGATCAGACTTAAAGTCTGTAATAATCAGACTTAAAATTTTAAATGATCAGATTTAAAAATTGAGAATGATCAGACTTAAAGAGAGAACGATCGGAGTTAAAGAGAGAATGATCAGACTTAAAGAGATAATGATCAGACTTAAAGAGCGAATGATCCGACTTAAAATTAAGAATGATCAGACTTAAAGAGAGAATGATCGGACTTAAAAATTGTTAATGATCAGACTTAAAATTGAGAATGATCAGACTTAAAGAGAGAATGATCAGACTTAAAACTTGTAACTAAAAGACTTCAAATTAAGAATGATCAGACTTAAAGAGAGAATGATTAGACCTAAAACTGGTAACTAAAAGACTACAAATTGAGAATGATCAGACTTAAAGAGAGAATGATCAGACTTAAAATTGATAACTAAAAGACTACAAATTAAGAAATGATCAGACTTAAAGAGAGAATGATCAGACTTAAAACTGATAACTAAAAGACTATAAATTGAGAATGATCAGACTTAAAAATAGTGGCAAATTTTACTATAGCGAAAGTAGAATTTTATTGTAGCAAAAGTCAAAATTTATTCAAAATGATCAGACTTAACGCATGTTGATCAAACTTAAAAACGTACTGTAGCGAAAGTCGAATTTTTACTGTAGCAAAAGTCAATTTTTATTCAAAATGATCAGACTTAATGCATGTTGATCAGACTTTAAAACGTACTGTAGCGAAGTGTAATTTTACTGTAGCAAATTTTAGGACGATTATACCCTCCTATCTTTTATGTATTTTTAAATAAGTCCGTGTGTGTTTTTTATTTACAAAAAGAACTCCGAACGGGATGAATTTTGAATGGTCGATTTTTACACGTGTCAATTTTTTTGAATTTGTAGTTTTTATTTATAATTTTGGTTTGTATTTGATCCAAACTCTAATTTTTTTATTATAATATTATCCACTCACACTTATCAGAAATTGAATCTATCACTCTCGGGCAGACTTGCCGACCTCTTTTATCTCTCTTAAAAAAACTCTCTTCTAGAGGCAACCATCGACTTCTAGTTCCTTTCGCCGGCTGGCGCTTTCCTTCGACCCTTAGGGTTGTTTTTGCCTTCGTCGCCCTCCACCATACCCTTTCGCCCCTTCGCTTTCTCCCAGCCGCCTGTCATCATCTCTGCCTCCCCTGTCGTCCGCTTTCCCTACCGACTCATTGATGCAGGCTCTAGAGACCAGCTCCACTCAGGGTTTTACTGTCTCCGGAGGTCCTCCCTCCTGGAACCTCATCAGGCCTGCATGCCAGGCACCCCAACCCATTACTGGATTCCTCTAAGGAATATTAACCTGCAGGATGTTGGCGGTGGGACTCGAACACGAGACGTCCACCTCCCTTTAATGCATACTGATGCAGGCTCTAGAGATCAGCTCCCCTCAGGGTTTTACTGTCTCCGGAGGTCCTCCCTCCTGGAACCTCATCAGGCCTGCAGGCCAGGCACCCCAACCCATTACAGGATTCCTCTAAGGAATATTAGCCTACAGGATGTTGGCGGTAGGACTCGAACACGAGACGCCCACCTCCCTTTAATACATACCTTGTGAGTTATGTATCACCAATTGGGCTGCAAGCCTGATGAGGTTCCAGGAGGGAGGACCTCCGGAGATAGTAAAACCCTGAGGGGAGCTGTCCAATTGGTGATACACCTCACAAGGTATGTATTAAAGGGAGGTGGGCGTCTCGTGTTCGAGTCCCACCGCCAACATCCTGCAGGCTAATATTCCTTAGAGGAATCCTGTAATGGGTTGGGGTGCCTAGCCTGCAGGCCTGATGAGGTTCCAGGAGGGAGGACCTCCGGAGACAGTAAAACCCTGAGTGGAGCTGGTCTCCAGAGCCTGCATCATAAAAAGTCCAATTTGTGATACATACCTCACAAGGTATGTATTAAAGGGAGGTGGGCGTCTCGTGATCGAGTCCCACCGCCAACATCCTACAGGCTAATATTCCTTAGAGGAATTCTGTAATGGGTTGGGGTGCATGGCCTACAGGCCTGATGAGGTTCCAGGAGGGAGGACCTCCGGAGACAGTAAAACCCTGAGGGGAGCTGGTCTCTAGAGCCTGCATCACTCATTTTACCATGTCCCAGTCTGTCTCTTGGGCTGAGCTGTCATCACCTTCGTCGCTGATGCAGTTCTGGAGGCAATGATGGGTGGGCTCGGCGCTGTAGACGGAGCTGGTGATTTGGGTTGGAGTTTTGGGGCGGTGGGAGGTTAGTGGCGGCGGGTTGTGAGGCTTTGGGTGTTTGGTAGGGTGGTTGGGGCATAGACGATGGTGGTGATGTGGGTTTCACAGGTGGTTATGGTATTTCTGTTTTGACGGTTGGACTTCGACGACATAACCATGGGTCAGGGGGCGTTGGCGCGTTGCTGCTGAATGTTTTGAAGTGGTTTATAGGTTTTCTCGGGTTTTTCTTGTTTTTTCTTGCTTTTGATCATATTTGGCTGCACTTGTTGTTGCAAGTTGTTTTCTGTGTTCGGTGGTGCACTCACTCCCCTGGGCGTGAGGCAAAGTGGAGCAGTTCACTGTTCCCAGCTAAATGGGTTATCTTAGCTTTCAAGTCCTCTGTTATGCCTTTTATGGGTTTGAGTTGGCGTGATATAATTGAAGAATGCATGTGTAACCTCTTCCAGTTATGAAGGTCTGGGCTTAAATGAAGAATGTAGATGAATTCTCTTCTTTGTTGGAGCCTCGCATGCATAGAGATTTTCAGGAAGCATCTGGGGTTTTTTTATTGCGTCTTGTTTGTACATATTTAGTTGTTGGTCGTGTCGTTAGTTTCTCAGTGTTGGTTGTCTTTCTTACCTTTGCTCAATTTTTGTATAGTTGCATCTGCTTTGGTTGTTCAATCTTGTGCTTTTGTTTAGTTGTGTCGTCCCCAGATGTTTGTTGTATAATCTCATTGCCGTTTATCAAAAAAAAATCACGCTCTCGGAAACTTGATCCGATGAAATAATTGAATTAATATTATCCACTCTCACTTGTCAGATAATTTAATAATTTTTTTGATGGGATAATATAATCAATTAAATTAAGGGTATGTAAATACATAAATTTAATAAGACACAAATAGTAAAAAGTAGTATCGTTGTTGGGGTTTTAACAAATTAAAAGACTGTACAGTGGTCGATGTCATTCTCGTAATTAAGTCAAAACCCGCGCCCTGATATATTCAACAACCCTCTGGCATCTGTCCACGAAGCTTGCTCTTCAAGTTGTATATAAACAGTTGAAAATGACGACAACAATTCAGAGCTCAAAAACCCCCTCTTCCGCCATTGCCACCTCTCATCTCAACCTCCCAAAAAAACCCTACTAGCTAGGGTTTCGACAATGTCCGATTCACCGTTCAAAAAGGGAGACGCGGTTGAGGTGATGGTCGAAGACAACGACGGCGACGACGAGCGTCCCAAAATCGCCACTTGGCATTCAGCGAATGTGTTAAAGGTAACGGGAGGAACGAAGGGGAAGGTGTTCGTACAGTTCACTAACTTGACTTCGTACGAGAACGACCATTTGCGGGAGAGAGTGGACTATCGCAGAGTCCGGCCTGTTCCTCCGCCGGCGAGGTGGTGGTTTAAAGTCGGGGATAGAGTTGAGGTTTTGTACGATTACGGGTGGAGAGGAGCCGTGGTGGAGGAGATTCTGGAGAAGTCGAAGTATTTGGTGAAAGTTGATGGGATGGCGGAGGCGACTGACGTCGATCAGTGGAGAGTTAGGGCGTTTCGAGAGTGGGTGGATGGATCTTGGGTTCCGGATGAGTCTCATGAGCAGGTAGATTTTTAACTTTTCTGTCGTCTTGGCTGTGTTGTGGATTTGCAGAGCATTGCTGGTTTGAAGTTTTCTAGGGTTTAGGGCTTTGCTGTGGATTTGATCAAATGGAGCTGTTGCAACTTTTACCTCTCTTTTTTTTCATCACAGTTTTCATGTTAATTTTGATAGATGTTCTGTGGATGCTTATACTCTGGTGATGTGTTTGAGGTTTTGTAATGGCCTGATCTGCTGGCATATGTTTAGCGAAATTGCGCAATGTGGCTTGAATGGGATTGTTTAAGTTGATGAAAGGAGTAGGATGGGTAGCTGACAGGCTTAAATTGCAGGAAAAGCCGGGCGATATGGCTATGAAATCTTGTCAAAAAATAGAGACAATGCCTAGAAAACTGATTGTGAAATTTAGTGGCAGGGAGACGACAGCAAAAATGAAGTTTGAGATAGGGGCGCGTGTGGAGGTCAGTAGCGATGAGCCAGGCTACGAGGGTGCTTATTTTACCGCAGATGTTGTTGGATATGCAGGAAACGATAGATATCTGGTGGAGTACTTGACTTTGAGAACAAACGACGAGAAGGAAGCGTTGAGGGAAGAAGCAGAAGCAAGACACATTCGGCCGTACCCTTGTTATAGGCCAAGGATGGACCGTTATCAACGATTTGAAATTGTGGATTGTTGGTATAACGAAGGCTGGTGGAAAGGAGAGGTATTAAAAGTTCTTGGCCATCATAAATATATAATTTATTTTAGTACAACATTGGAGAATTTGGAGTTTAGTCATGGTGATTTGAGGCCACATCAGGAGTGGATGGATGGGAGATGGGTCTCGGCTTCCACTTACAAGGTATCATTGGATATATCCCTTGTTTTCAGTAACGATTATCTTTCCTTATAGGTTTTAGAAAGGCCCGTTGCATTTTCATAAACACAATAAGAAATAAAAACTAGTTGTGTTCGTTATATTTGGAACCCGTTACATGCGTAAGCTAATAGTATTTTTTGTTCAAAGGAGTAAGCTGGGTGTTTCATGAATCTGGAGCTCCACTTAAGGATTTGTTCTATACTCTTGAAGCAAGACTTACTAAAGAGGATGAGATTACTTATTTTTTTTATTTGTCTACATTGGATAGTATTGATATCTTTGTCATGACTCATGAGTGATTAGTTTAAATTGTTTAAAGAGTACCCAGCAGTAACTTTGTATGGGTATTGGAGAACTCACATGTGAAATGCCCTTTTCAGGAACAAACTAATGGCAATTAAAAGCGGCATTCGGATGCCAGCATAAAAGGATGACATTATAGTTCAATATGTGAACAAATTGATTTTCCTATTCATAATTTGCTGCTATTCTCATTGCTCTGCTCAATTTTACACTTGGCAAAAGTGGTAGCTTTCATTTGAATAACTGTAGTGAAAATCCATCAAGACCTAGTAAATACCCCTGACTGATAATATGTTACTTAATTTCTAAAGAAGGCAATTGATGCAGCTGGTGAGTAGTGGACTTGTTGTACTTGTATTCAGACTTCAGTTTCACCTAAAATGTCTGGCCTATTAAACTTTCATGTTTTTGATTGTGCATACAAACCAGTGATTTTTCATTTTTTTCACAGGAGGTGAATCAACCGCCAGTTTGAGGCGCTCATAATGTTGTTAGTTGAAATATGTCTAACACAACAATATATGAAGATGTGGGAGAAACTCGTCTTGCAAGGACAACAATGACATGCTGCGTATATGATAAGAGGCTTCATGACTCTAATCACTGATGAATATGTACATCTCTATTAAAACTACGTTGAATGTATTAACTTTAAGCATTTAAGTAGTAGAAAGTCCTTACATGCTGGATAAGTACAAGATAATGAAGGTGTAATTGGTTTACTAGATGACTCTTTATTCATTTGCTGCCACAACCTCGACTATCTGTTCAGAAAATTGAGTATATTTTCTACATACCAAGTAGTAACTATTCACTGATAAGACTAAAACAAACTAACCCGATAAATAATGCTATCGAAAAATATAATGCTAAAAGAGGAAACCGTAGTCACAATTTAACAACTACAGTAGAATGAAAATATAAAAACATCAGCATTTTACGAAGTTTGTGTTTGACAAAATATTGCATACGTCCTTGGATGCTGCTGAACCTGAAAGTTTTTGCTATATCCATTAAGGAAGAGTGTACAACTTTTGTGTTGACTTACAGGGAACGCCAAATTCAATGCTGCGCAGCAATGAAAAAAAAAACCGATGCCTTCTAAAATTTCAGCAACTTGTCTTCCAAAATGAGCTATGACTGCTGCTGCGTTTCAGGAAATAAGTCATGTAAATCATTCAAAGCAATGTGCACCTCCCAACATTTTGGAGTTCCAACAGTCCCAAAATGCTGCATGTACCCCCTCAGATGTTACATCAACACCAGGCTCCAATTTATTTTCTTCAGAGTGTTCAAGAAAGTGATGCTCAAGCTCGCTCAGGCTCTGGCGCAAATGAAAGACTCGGTCTCTATCTCATTCTCAGTCCCAGTCAGATGAGTCTCAGTCTGTGCAAACAAATTGTACTCAACATCAGTTGCTGATGCAAATTTCATGTAATCTCACACAAATTATTTGCTTCTTCCAAATCTTTTATCTTAAACTCCTGACTAATTAGTTATGTCTTCAACTTCTTAGTTTCTACTTGACTCTTTGAAGCAATCAGCATATCATCAACATATACGATACGAGATATATAAAAGATCATTTAATCTGAAAGCTTGCAAAAATAGACATAATGATCATGTGTAATTTTAATGTACTTATGATGTAACATCAATTTATTTAATCATTTGTACCACTATCTCGGAGAGTGCTTCAAACCATACAACGAATTATTCAACTTGCAAATTCAATTCGCTATGCTAGCAACTGTGTATCCTTGTGGTTGAGATAAATAGATTTCCTCATCCAAATCATCGTGTGAGATACAGTTTTCACATCGAGTTGAGCGAACTCTAAATTTAGTTGTGCTACCATGGCTATCAACATTTTAATGGAGGAGTGCTTAACCACCGGAAAAAATATCTCATTATCATCAATGCCCCCTTCTGTGTGTAATCCTTAGCCACCAACATTGCCTTGTATAGAACATTATCTTTATTAGGAAATTTTTCTTTCTTTCTAAACACTCACTTGCATCCATTTATCTTCTTAGTCTTAGGTAATCGCGTCAAATGTCATGTTTTTTGTTCTTCTTATAAGACTGTGTTTCTTCATTCATGCTTTCTCTCCACCTTTTTACTTCAAAATTTTCAACTAATGCTTTACATGTGGAAGTGACATCATCATATGCAGCCGAAAGTGTATATATGCAACCATGCATATTCTTAAACTGTGTTGGTAGATATCTTGATAACGAACAGACATCTTTACATTTTGTCGTCGTGGCCTATCAACTGCATTTGTTTCTTGTCGCTGAGGTGATTCACAACTTTAAGGGTGATATACAAAGAAAAGTATGAAGCTTCTTATATAGCTCCAAAAACTTCAATCCTACCACAAATCTATTGTTGTGGGATAAACTAAGCTAAGAAACCAATTTAACACCCTCATTTTCCTCTATGGCATCAAACGGCAAGCTAATATTTAGAGGATATTTTTTCTAAAGGAAATAATACTTCGTCTTGCAAAATATATGTCACCTATGAACGGATTTTTTTTGATAATCACCTATTATGTTATACAAATAGGCACTACTAATTTTGTCAAAATTTCCGACGTCAAGTTTTGGCCGGAAAAAGGCCGGAATGTTGACGGAAAACTTGTAAATTCCGTCCACGTTCCTTCAACAAAATTGGTGACGGAAATTTTCCCGACGGTAAAACTATTCCGTCGACATTTCGTCATTCAATTCCGTCAATGTGCCGTTGACAATACGTCATAATTACGTTACTCATCTTTCCGTCAACAATCCGAGATTTATCCGTTCAAAACCTTCGTTATAATACCGTATAAATTTCGTTAATAGCATATTTCGTCAACATTCCGACACAAGTCCGTCACATAAATTTTGCGTCTAAATTCCGTCTACATTACGTCAAGTTCATTTTCCTCTCAAATTCCGTCTATATTCCATTAAAAGAACTTTCCGTCATTATACCATTGTACTTCCGTTGGGATTTTTGCGTCCGTTTTCCATCTTGATTCCATCAATAAAATTCCGTCAATAATTCGTCTCCAGTACGTTACGTACTATTACGTGATCTGTCCGTCAATATTTCGACAGTTATTATTCCGTCTGTTTTCCTTTGAAATTCCGTCATGGATTTTCCGTTTACACATACCGTCCCTTTTCCGGTATAATTTTAAGTTTCCTATTTTTGAATTGTGTACTTTTTATTTTTTCGATTTAAATTATTACAAAAAATATATGATTTAAATTATTACAAAAAATGTATGATTTAAATTCGAATTTTTTGTATTTAATTACGAAATGACGAGTCAAATAAAATATATCAAATAATTCGAGTCGAGCATAATTAAAATGTCTAATTTCTAGGGTTATCTTCATTCGAGTCATGGTTACGCGGATTAGGGTTGTTTTCATCCGAGCTTCGACTGGAGGGCGGTTGATATCCATGAGTAGTGAGCATCCTCATCATATCAGACTGCATTTCCATCATCCGCTCCATGCTGTTTGCTAGGGTCTCCTGTCGGGATTCCAGGCGCCTCAAATCCTCCTCCCGTCGGGATTCAATGCGCCTCAATTCATCTTCATGTCAAGATTCCAGGCGCTCTAAACGCGACACCAGCTCCTTAGTGGAATTGTCTGATGATTGCCCCATTGGTCTGTGCGAGCTGGCACACGACTGGCTGCCCGTCGAAGAGAACTTGTCCGACACTAATGTGGCCGCAGTACCATACAAATACGGTATTCCCGACCTCGGGTGAACTCCCATGACAGTAGCAGCGACCTCTATCAGCTTTTCATCCGGTACCGTTTCATCTGCAACGCGATCCTTTAGGACCAGAGCTTGAGCATCAGCAAGCTGTTTCTGTACATTTTTACAAATGAAACAAAAAAATGTTCTTGATTAAGTCCCAAAATAAGAAACATATTAGCCGTCAACACCGATATGTGAATCTAACCAGATAAACAAATGTAATGTTGGTAAGTGTAATACCCTTTTGTTCTCCCCATCGGGTATCGAATACGTCCCATCCTTCCGCTTGTATTTCTTGTCAAAAATATCAGTTGGCAACACTTGTATTTGATTATCCTTTTCCTGCAAATTTAATGATAAATCTGTTATAGTATATTAAATTTGACATGAGGATCTATTCTAAAATAGTATGTATTACCAGCTTTGCAAAGTGAAAGTGTGCTGGTCTAGATCCAAATAAATGCACTGCTGGGCCGTTTCTGGCATGATTGGCAGAATAAGTTTGCTTGTTCTTTTCACTGCGGGCTATGAATGCTGGGTCCGTGTTAAATCGAACTCTTCCCGCAGCTTTGTGGTCTTCCGTCAACCATTTCGGACCTTTTGTTTTACCAGTTTGTAAACCCCTCTAGGTATCTTGTAGAATCTTAGCCGCCTTCTTCCTGAAGTTGGCCTCAATTTGGTCGGTGTGAATGGGATCCCACCGATACAAGCTCTACATATAAATTACATAGTTGTGTTACGAAAGGGACACAAAAAATAAGCATCTAATATAAATTTTAACCACATTATACCTTGAAGTGACGAAACCACTTCACCGGAGCTTGTGGATCACACGTGTCCATTGTCGTCAAACCAACCTTAAAGCCGGGTCCCATACATTGAAGCCCAATTTTGTTAACAGTGCAAGGGGGGTCAAAGCTGAAAAAATTAGTTACAAGATTTATAATATGGTTAGTATAAACAAACTGCACAAATTGATGTACAAGGCACAAAATGACTCACTTGTCATCCCCAGCTGGAGTGATCCAAGGCCGCGTATCATGTGGCATCGAACCCAACGGTGTCTCCTCACTGTGTCCGCCACCGGCCGACGTCCCTCCAATAACGAACTCTGGCCAAATTGCATCATCATGCTCGTCATCGTCTGCCAAAGGTTCGTCCATTTCTTCGTCATCCTCGCCAACCTCCCTGTTCCCCGTCATCATATTCACTTCTGCCAAAAGTTCCTCGAAGTTGTAATCATCCACGTCTGGTGGTAAGTTTGTGTCTGCAACTGCAGGATCCAAGGTAGGATCCGGTACATGCATAGAAGGCATGTAGTCGTCGGGACTTGGACGTATGTCCTCGGTTGACGCCGGTGTACGTCGCCTGTCCTCATTCCCTCGATGTTGACTGGTGGCCCCAGTCGAATGCTGATGTTCCATGTCCTGACGCAATTGTCTTGGTTGGCGTATATCAGTTAGACGCGTTTGTGATAGAGTTCCATCACCTCTACCAGCCATAGTTTTTGCTTTACCACGTCCATTGCGCTTGAGTGGTGCCATTTACCCTGGCACAACATGTAAAAGTTTATTTTGCAGTTTACAAATAGACCACACAATGTTGTCAATCAAGCAAACACACTTTGTTGTTGTATCAACATTTTATACCAAAGCAGCAGGTATGCCAGATTTTTTGTAATCCAAATTGTATCAAAACTATGACATTAAGTGTAACATTTTACCTAAGGACGATAAACTTGCACAGATCGATTGTTAGTCCCAAATCATTCATATCTGACCAAGTACAGCTATTACAGAGGCCATAAACATGATTTGGAATATTTTTTAACAGAACTCAGACACACAAACACAGAAGACCAGACCAAGAACTATTCAAAATTGCTTTAGGAATCCGACACACGCGCATATCATTTCCCACACCTTTGATACAACCTGGGTTCGAACAAACAGACAAACGAAACCTAATAAGGATAAAGACACAAACTTTATACGACATACACACAAACAGCGAGTATCCAGAAAACTGAAATGAAACTGGACAGGAGACGGACGATGTATTTTCCATACCTGGTCAACGAACTTTGCTTATGCGCAATCGGCCAAAATCGGGTTGCAGAACTCGGCGGCGTACAGCGGAAGATTGTGTTCGAAGGCGGATATATGAGGGTTTTCCCTTGCGCATGTAATTTCAAATCGACCAAACAAATTCCAATTACTCTATATTAGTGAAATTTTTCTTACTTGCAAAGGCGGGCAAATACGGCGGGGTTTTTTAGATTGTCCTACGACAACGCTTACTTAATAAACACAGTAATTGTTATAATATGACAGCGCTTAATGGAATAAGCGTTGTTGTATTTTTTACCTATTAGGGTGCTTAAATTTAAGCGCTCTAGTTACCAGTTTTCCACAGCGCCTAAATTTAATAGGTGCTGTCGTAGATTATAATAATTACGGCGTTTATTTAAGTAAGCGTTGTCGTAGGACAATCTTAAAAATAAAAATATCTGGTGACTTATCATTTTTTTAGATTACGCGTTTATTTTAAAAGCGTATACACATTAAGCGCAGGTGACTTATCATTTTTTTTCCAGAAAATATCATTCGAGGAAACATTCCATCCATTTGCATTTTTCTAAAACAAAAAATAATGATCGCAATTTAAAAAGTTCCTTTGATTTTCATTCACAAATTATTAAACATGTAAAACACACGTTGTTCCGGTATTTGACATATCTTCCTTCACTCACGACGAATCGCTAGAATCTTCTTCAGTATCTGGATTTTCAACTTCCTGGTCGTCGTTCCCATCTTCTTCGGTATTGTACTCGTAAACCTCATCATCAGCGAGGTTCCCTAACGCTCCGCTTACGTTGTCCAATACAGGCATTTCAGTTCTCATTTCACCCTCATCTTGGAACGGAACATTTGCTACCTCCATGTCGATTGCGTTTGTTGGTTTCACAGGGCAAATTGCAACCCACCCCTGATTATTTTGTCCAGCTAATCCCGAAAACGTCACGTAGTAAACTTGCACAGCTTACTGGGCAAGAATGTAAGGGTCGTATTAGGGGTAGGGTCTATGTGTGTTCACGATGACAACCCCGTTGGACGGGTATGACCTAACAAACTGAGGATCGTACCAACAGCACTTGAACAAGACAACCTTTAGTCGATGGTTGGTTCTACATCTCATATGAATTATTTCTTCAATCACACCGTAGTAGTGTGTACCCTCTGTTCCTTTCACGTACACATGGCTGTTCACCGTGTTCCGGCCTTCACCATGACTTTTAATGTGAAATTTGTAATTATTCACTTTGTATGTAGCCGAACATGCAATGTCGGATTGAAATCCAGCGGACAAGTAGTGAATCCACTGTGACAGAGGTAATGTTTTGCCAAGCTCCCAAACCTGAACATAATATTTCATTAATTAACATGTAATTGTAAGTACATTTTAATAAGCGCTACATAATGAAATGAATTTAAGTTGATTAATTAGACTTACATGGGAACACAGCCAATCTGGAAAGTCAGTTAATATACCCGTTTGGTTCGTTGATCTCATTATCTTAATGAATAAGATTAAGCACCTATTTTACTGATTAAATATTGATTTAATGACTCTAATGACGTAAGTTAAAAAAAGAATTTTAAAATAATATTTAGTAAGAGTTGGTATCATATGACAAATAGTAAGTATCTTGACAAATGAGAAATAACAACAGCCATTACATCTTAAATGAAAAGGCTCTTAATTTTCGTTATTATCTGCCTATTTTTATGCATTAAAATCGTATTTGAAGGTAAAGTCGTCATTTGTGTATTGATATCGGGAATAAAAAAATCATGGCTGCCGTCCTCATCTCCTCCCATCATGGCCATCCTCTTCTACTATTCTTCATCACTGCCAAAATTCCAGATCTGATGCAGTTGTAAAGTCGGTTTGATGATCAACGACTCGCTGAATCTTTCGCTTCTGGCACTTTCGACTTCGCGATTTGGTTGTTACAAAAAAATCCTAAAATTTCTACTGACAAAAGAAGCCAAGAATCTTTCAACACACCCGATCTTTTTCCAAGCCACGATGTCAAGAAAGAGATTCTGTAGTTCGAAAATATGTTTCGGCCGTATAATTTGGAAATAATTTTTTGGTAGTTCGTGAAAATAAAGTTGTAAATTGATTAACGAACTTTGGAGATTTTATTGACAAATTTTGTGAACTACCCACTGATTGACAATCACAAAATAATCCTCGACTGTACATGTATTAACGAACTTTAAACTTATGGGAAAATTACAAAAAGACTATCTGGACTAGCACATCATTTCAAATCGCGGTTTGGACTATTTCAATTTTCAATTTAGTGTTTTTGGACTTAAATTGCACACAATCAACTAACAACATTAAACACTTATTATTATTTAATCAAAATTATTTAATTTAACTATGAACTCACTACTTAATGAAATAAAAACTTTTCTATTCATTACAATACGAATTTCCTCCTCACTCCTGTCCAAAAAAAATTAACCGGTACATATCGTCATCGTCACTCGTCGATCCTTGAAACAATTTCTTCATTTTCCCAGGAAGACAATGACCATCAGCAACTGAAGAAGAGACGTATCAAGGCGACGACGCGGGAGAGGAAAAGCCAGAAAGAGCTAGATTGGATACGAACGGATGGATCTTGGTGTTGCTTGTAGGGCAGTTATGCTTGCGGGATTTGTGAAGCTCGTACTTATAGTTGCGGTGGTACGACCTCTAGTGGATCACGTCGCCGCAGCCAGTGAGGCATCCGTCTATCAGATACCTGAAGAATTCTCCTAAAGCCGCCATCGCCAGAATCAAATCGATTTGAAATTGGAAGTGGAGTGATGAGGATGATCTGATCGTCGAGCATGCTTTCATGAAGAGTCTTGAGAAGAAGCGAGCTACGGTATGATTGTAATTTGATTGGATCGTGAAAAAAAGTTTATATTACATTAGGGCAGTGTGTTCAAAATTAGATTAAATAATTTTTATTAAAGAATAATAATTGTAAACGGTATTCATTATTAGCGTTAGTTTATTGTATGCAATTTAGTCCACAAATGCGGTAGTTTATTGTGTTCAATGTAGCCCAAAAACACTATAAAAAATTGAAGTTAAAAAATTTATTGAGGGGGCAAAAGCCTGGTCCAAGGCGAAATACAAGACGCGTGCAAAAAGCACTAAGAAGAATAAAAAGCCCTACCGAGCTAAAAAAATCACTAAAAGGGGCAAAAAGCCCTACCGGGCTATAGAAGCATAAGGGCATGTAGCACTTAAAACGAAGAGGAGATCAAGACCAAACGAAAGTGTTGTCTTTCTGTTTGGGGCAAGATCGAATTGAAGAGCGGGACCCCATTTTCTTTTGGTGACGGGGTTTTTTTTTGCAGAGATGACCTCAGGGAGGTAACCTGATCACATATCTCATTATCATTATTATGAATCACTTCGTGATCGGTCAAAACTTTGTCAGATTCCTCTATAGGAATACCCGAGCCTTCCTGCTCGACCTGTCCAGCTCCCTTAACAAGATCGTCCAGTTCTTCGAAAATAACTTTTTCATCCTCACCCCCTGTCATAAAATGCATTTAAAAGCCTCGAGCATCGACCACACCAATATCTTCACAATCAAAAAGTCAACCGTCATATGAAGAAAGTTTTTGAGCAATTCCATCAAGTATTTGCAATTCACTACTCTTCATTACCTCATTAAGCTTTTCAGTACTAGCATTACCAACAATAACTCCATCTTTCTGGATATTCACTGCCTCATTCTCATTGTTCCCGTTGTGTGGGATATCTATAATTTTATTGTTCCCTTTCTCATTGTTCCCACTCTGTAGATATCGACATGATCCATAGGTTCCGACGCTTTATCCGCATTGTCTCTCTGCTCCTTAGGAATTGTGGCGGACTTAACGTTACTATTATTCCTCTTTGGTTAGACCTTAGTCCAACCCTTCTGGAATCATTATCGTGAATCTGGACAGGAGGGCTCTCTGAATTGTTGGCTTCATCAACATCCTGAAGGGATTTAATTTCATTCACTGTATCTTTCTCATCATGATTGGTTGAGTTTTCTTTGAGTGGAAATTGAAAATTGAAATAGTTCAAGCCGCTATTTGAAATACTGGAGGTAGTTTTTTTTGTTATTATCCCTAAACTTATTTGAAAGAATTTTGTGACAATTGAATGAAGTGGAAAAAGGGTATATAATTAAAGTATACAACCTTCTTTTTTTCACATTGAAATGAAATTTAGGGTGGGCAAGTATGAAATTTAATAACCGAACTATCAAATCTTATTCACGGACTATTCGACTTTGAGGTTATTGGAGTTGTGATGCAAGCAGAAATATCGATAACATCATGATTTATCAACGAATAATCAAACTTAGAATCACTAATTATATGATATAATTACAAACTACAAAATACTTGATATCATGAAAAATGCACGAGACCTTACCTTTTTTGTAGTGATGCTTCTACAGCATCCGTACGACAAACAGCAGCATTAAGCAACTCTTCTTTCTCAAAAGGCATCTCTAGTGGCTTTGATCGATGTGTATCATCAACCTTAGACTGTTATATTCTGATTTATTAAACTTAAATAATTCAAATTAAACACCATAGATGAATTTGATCGTAGGGACAAAATGGGTTCTGAATTCTTATCAAAATGGGCCTTGCCTTGTTGGGATCTTATCCCTTTTATGAGTGGAACATTGCCCATTTTGATCTTTGTAACGTAAGCTATTAGGATAGTTTAGAGCACGGTAGTATTGAATTTAGGCATTTGTGTCCTTAAGCTAATTCCTGGCTGGACTAGAGTAAACGGCGTCACTTAGTAAAGGCGGGACCGGGAGCGTCTGTAGGGCTGCAAACGAGTCGAGTGAGTATTAGGTTGCTCAAGCTTGCTTCGTTTAAAATTTGACGAGTTCGAGTTCGAGCCGAGTATTATCGAGTTTTGAAAACATGTGTTCGAGCTCGGCTCGTTTAATTTTCACGAGTTTCGAGCCGAGTTCGAGTTTTACACAAGTATTTAAAATAACTTAAATCAATGTGATTATTTAATATTAAAGAGCTTTAATCGAGTATTTCACGAGTTGGAACAAACTTTAGTTGAGCTTTTCACGAGTTTTAACGAGCTTTAGTCGAACTTTTCAAGAGTCGAAACGAGCTTTCACTGAAAAAGTATTTTAAAGTGTGAAAAATAACTTTAATCGAGCTCGTTAACGAGTTTCAAACAATATAAATGAGTTTTAATTGAGTATATAAACGAGTTTTAATCGAGTATGTTAAGGAGCACATAAAAGAGCTGTTCGCGAACACAAACGGGTCGAGCACCCTCTTGCTCGTACTTGACTCGTTTATTTAACGAGCTTCAAATTTATGTTCGAACTTGACTCGTTTAAGATCGAGTCGAGTTTTGACCGAGCTTTGACCGAGTTAGATCACGAGTAGCTCGCGATCGTATCGTCTCGTTTGCACCCGTAAGCGTCTGGTTTCGTTGCTTTAATGGAACGGTGTCGTGGAGTGCTGGCGTGGCGTGATTCGTGAGGATTCAAAGCTGCAGCTCGACGACGTCGTTGCACCTGGCGTGAGTCGAGTTTTGAGGATCGCCCAAAGCGCAGCGTTTTACGTCGTCTTCTCCCAGGTTTAATAGCTCGGGCGAATTCCCATTTGGGATTTAGGTCAAACACATTGAGAGAACACAGTCGAGAGCGATTGGACGAATTCACGCACGAGGAATTCTTGGCGAAAATTGAAGCACTATCGCTGTAACAGGGCCCCAGGCGCTCTGGCGAACCCTGCCACGCGATACCCACTGGGCCTAGGGCATCCTAGCTCTTTGGCTGGGCCGAAGGGTCCTCAGTGTGCGGGCTGCAGCCCATGTTCTTCCCACCAGTTACACATATGGGATTTCCATATGCGCTGGGAGTTGGAGGTGGGGATTGAACCCCTGACCTTCCATTTAACACACACCTTGTGAGGTATGTGTAACCAATTGAGCTGCAGCCCGATTGGTTACACATACCTCACAAGGTGTGTGTTAAATGGAAGGTCAGGGGTTCAATCCCCACCTCCAACTCCCAGCGCATATGGAAATCCCATATGTGTAACTGGTGGGAAGAACATGGGATGCAGCCCGCTCACTGAGGACCCTTCGGCCCAGCCAAAGAGCTAGGATGCCCTAGGCCCAGTGGGTATCGCGTGGCAGGGTTCGCCAGAGCGCCTGGGGCCCTGTTACAATCGCACACCAGTACAAACCAACAATTTGGTCGAGAACAATGTAGTCGGCTGGATTTGTCCGCTTGGAGCCGTGAGCAGTGGCGAAGTCGGTCGCGTGTAGTTTGTTTGATTAAGGCTTAGATAGACTTAAGCTTGCAAAATTGAACATAGAATATTTGCGCTGCCTGTTTAACCTAATTGATTCATTGTGAGAAGTTGGGTTGAATTTCCTTGTCCCCGAAGCTCCAAGGAGTAGGGCGTCCCCCAAACGAGTTGTCCAGGTACTTTTCAGCTGACTCAAAATCAATTAATGGAATAGAATTGGACCAAGGCATTTGTGGGTTTTATACTGGGAATTGAATTTACAATTTCTTTTTTTTATTGTGGGTTTATATGGCACATAAGGAAGATATCACATACATAGCACGTATCGGCTACACATATAGTTTTAATCTCTTTAAAGCACATGTCACACAAAGCGCACTACCCCGCATTTGAACTTGAATGTGAATCAGCTAAAGGATGGAGAAAATGTCCACACCATCAATGGGACTAAGAAAATCTACAAAATTGTGGATAGAAAGAAATCATGGTAGAGTTTGAACCATTAAGCTTATTATTTGCAAGACAAGTATTCTACCAACTCAACCGCCACCATATCGACTAATTTTATTATATTTCTCAAATGCTATAGAATGCTCCACAATTTTTATGAGAGTATTGACAAAATGAAAAAAACATGGCTATGTGTTTGAAACAAGCCTTGTGGTTGTCACCAAAGTAGCCATATGGTTAATTTAAGGGATCTGACTTTCCCAATCTGTATTGATGATTCCCACTGACAATCTATTAAATATCAATTCTTTGAAAACGTAAATTCCATTCCATTGGATACTTTAAAATGTGTTTGTGTTTGATTGAATGCTCATAAATGTTTTGTAAATTCAACAAAGTATTTATGTTAATTACTATCAAAAACAACATTTCACTTTCCGTATGTCTGTACAAGACGTGCTATATAAATTGTACACTTTTATGCATAATCAGAAACCACAGTAAGAAAATTGTTGTGAAAGAAAAATGTCATCTCGTTCTGTACCAACCTACATATATGGTCTCTTCATTTTAGCATCCTATATCCTTACCGCCTCGCTATTTGTAGTGTCCCAGAATTATCTTATCAATGTCATATGTCTTCGAACCAATAACCCTGAATAGTGCAGAAAAGTTTTTCGTTCCAGACCTGAAAGCGCAAATGCGAGAATCGGCGCCATGGGCCATATCGCCATAGACTTGACAGCAGGGACGGAGCCACGAGCAAGGCTTATTGGGCAAGTGCCCAATATGAATTTCAGCCAAAAAGTTAAACAAAACTGGATTTGTGATGACTCGAACCACAGATAGCACTCCTATAAAATTAAATCCAACCTACCAAATGAGCTAGCTAAACAACTTGTTCTATAATAGTTCGCATTGTATATATAGCAAAACAAATTTTATGTATATAATTTATAGAATTTAAGAATTTAGTCTCTTGTTTTTCATTTTCTAGTTTCAAATTTTAGTGAATGGTTCTTTTTCACTTTTCATTGATTGTTTGTTGATACTCAATTCCATTAAAACTCACCAGAAATATAATTCATGTTTTTTACTTGTCTTTTAGTACGTAGGATTTGTGATTATTTAAATTCAAATCGAAGATGTCTAAGAGTGTATACGAGTGTAGTCGAATAAAAAAAGATTTAGACTACTTAAACCATTTAAAATATGAATTTTTGTGGATCAAAAATGAGCTTTGATATGGTGTAGTTAGAGTATAATAAATAATGAAAACCCCTCTTGTTATTTCATCTTATAATAATTTAAATGATTCAAATTAAAATACGATGATTCATATTCATTGACTTTTTATCTCTCCTCTTTTCTTTTCTCTCTCGAAGGTCTGAGAACACAGTAAAAGGTTTTCATTTTTTCTCCGCCGGCGAGAGCTGGGAGCTCTGATTCGGGCCGGATTTTGACTGCCGATGAGGTGACGTGTTGTGGGTGGTCTCCGGCCTTCCTTCTGTTCTTCTCGGCGGTCTCCTTTCACCGGTTGTTTTGGGGTTTGATGGTGGCGGCTGTGGACCGGGTGGTGCTGTTGATGGCGTTTTGGTAGGGGTGGTAGATCGGGTGGAGCTGCGGCGGGCGTGGGTCGTTGGTTGGCTGGTAGCCCTGGATGTGGTCTTCATCTCTGCTGGTCGAAGCGGAGGGGGCGGACGCTGGTCATGGGGCGGCTTGACGATGTCGTCGGTGTGATGGGAGGTTTGTTCTGCTGGGAGTCGCAGTTGGATTGCTTGGTGGCTCGGGTCTCGACTTCGGTCCGGTTTGGAGGTCTTAGTTGTCCTGCCGGTGGTATTTTGGATTTAGGTGTAGTTTTTTCTTTTCAAGCTTTCGGCCGGTGGAGGCTAGTGATAGGTTGGCCGGCGACTTCTGGGGGGTTTGGGCCCTGTCGGTTCCGAATTCTCACCTTTTAGGTCGGATCTGGTCAGGCAGGGGCTCTGGCGGACGCGAGTGGTTCAGATTCATCTTCGTTGTTGGAGTGGTTGGCCCGTTTGAAGGCTCGGCTTCGGATCCTTTATGGTTAGGGAGTAGCTTTAGCAGTAGTTTTATATTTAGTTTAGGGTGTGTTCCACCTGATTTGGTGGTGTCTTCCATCGTGTTTGATGGTGTTTTCTACCCTTTTTGAGGGTGGTGTTTTCCCACCGTCTATTGGTGGTGTCCTCCCACCTGTTTGGTGGTGATTCTGTATTGAGATGGGTTGCCGACTTCGGCTGGGCTTCAGTGTGCTTTAGGTACTAGATTGAGTCAGTATTTTGGCATTGTCCAACTCTTGTACTACTCTTCCCATCAAAAAAAAATACGATGATTCATTGATAGCAAAAAATTATTATCTTTGAAATAAAAAATCCTAACATGTACGCCTAGACTTTATTTAAATAGTATTCATATTTTTGTCGTGAGGATTAAGCACCCGTTAAGTTCATGCCTAAATTTTTTCGATCAAATTATTCTGCCCTATTAATTTTTGGATCCTGATTCCGTCCCTGCTTGGCAGCCCACAATGTTAGTAATACCATAACGACCATTTTACTTGTGGAAGCGAGTGAGAAGCGATTCGATGAATTTCAGCGCATGGCGAGGTGCAGGGCTAAATACGAAGCCGTGAACACAAGAAATTGCAAAGGGCGAGACAATTGTGGCGTGCGAGAGAGGCGCACGGAGCAAGAGATGTGTTGGATATTTCTATATATATCTGAATATAATTGTAACTCAAATAATGATGAAACAGTGAGCATAGATAGCTAATCAGAGCAATAAAACAGTGACATGCATAAACTCATGGAACAGAACAGTGATTAATCAAATAATAGCAAGTAATTTGAGAGCAAAGCTGTAAACAGCAACTGAAATAAAGCAGGGATGTAACAGAACAGTCGGAAGCATGCAGTTTTAATAAAACAGAATCAAAACATTGACATAAATATACTGAGCATGCATATGAATAAAGTCATGCATCTGTACTGATAATGAAGCTAAACATTGAGATGTAACAGTAATCAAATTGTGAGCATTAATTTACTGAACAAACAGATTAAGCAAACCGAGACACATGAAGTATATCAATTTGGAAAAACAGATCATGCAAAGCCAGAATATGAACATTGCGAGATGTTAAAAAACGAAGTAAGAAAAGGGACAGCAAACCGAAGATTCAGTCACGTCAATGAGGACGCTGTCCTTAAAGCTGTATTGCCTCCCGTAGGTGCTGGGTCTGATGGCAAGAGCTTCCCAGGATGAAAGAATCGCAGCAAGCGATATGTGAAGGAATTTAGGATTTCGTTTCTCGTGTGTTTTTGACAGAGGAGGACTAACTCCTTTTATAAGTGATGAGAGAAACCGACAGAGAAGGAGTGGGAACAGCCCACGATCAGCTCAGCAACTGTCAAAGAACCCATCACAAGGGAACTGCCCATGATTTCAGCAACTGCCGACCGAAGACTGACTCAGTCTTATGTGTTGTTGAGGTTTTGATTCAAACCAAAATTGAAATCGAATTAAGCTTAAGCAAAAACGAACTGCGCAACCCACATGATGCGGGCGCACACAAGCCAGGCCAAATCTAACGAATCCGAGACGATGATTTGCACCTCCCCTGGGCGGGCGCGTAGGCATTTTGGAAGACCTTAGTTTAATCATTTCAATAACCTTGAACTTGACATTATGTAAGAACACACTTTGTTCCCCTTTGGTTTCCAATGTGGGATATAAGCTTTCAACCAAGTGAAATTGACCTTCATATCAATCCCTACCAAAGTCATGTTTGATGATTTTTGGTCCATCTTTGGCAATCGATTTCTCATTCGATATTGATTCTTTTTTGGCAATTCAACATTCGATTTCATACCTCTCAACTCAAGGTATTTTAATCTAATTTTATCAACACGATTCGAGGTGTCCTCCACGCTTAATTTTAGGTCTCAAGTGTGGCGCACCACCATTTTCTTTAAACCTTTAACACACATATTTCCAAGAAGATGTTGCATTAGAGGGCATTGGCCTGTCGACTGAGTGTAGAAATGAATATGCTGATAGGGCGTTTCCTTTCCATGAAAAGGCCTATAATGTGGAACAAATGTTGCGTATTGTTGGAGCAGTGTTTGATGTTGCGGCCGGGCATGAAAGAGGATGATATCAATATGTGAGCAAAATCACAAAAATAATTACTATTATGAAAAATTAATAAAACGCTTGAGAGATATCAAAGCTCTAATTAAGTTGCTGTATTATTTTTTTTCCTTTGTCAGAGTTGTGAATGCACATAAAAAACTGGATAACAAAAATAAATAAATACCGTTCCCATGCACTCAATTGTCTTCAATTCTGTGAAGGGGTAGCACACACGACTAGACTCATCACAACTTTTAAACAGTGCCGAATGCGGCTGGTGGGCTGCTCGGGATGCAGCCCGCGTAGATTTGGCTTTTTAGGTTTCACTGTAACAAGGAATGCAATTGCGATTTGGGGACCGGGGAGAAGCAGCGAGCGAGCGATACAGCTTCCTATCTCGAACTGATTCCGGCAGAGCGAGCAAGCGAGCGTGGATTTTGTTGGTTAACGTCTTTCACAGACTGAATAATCAGGATGCTGAATCTGAAACAGCGGGTGAACGAAACGGGAATTGCGAACGAGGAGCTGTTCAAGGTTCTCAGGTTCAATTCCAATATATAAACACTGATTCATCTCGAATCATAGTTTCTAGCTGTATTTATTTAGACGTCTATAAGTCTTTTCTCAGGTAAAATTCATATATAGTAATTCTCGTGTTTTCACCCGTTCGCAGAAACATGCTGTTGAGACAGTACTGGGAACTGCAGCAGTATTCTTCATTCTTGGTCAAGGGAGAAAAGGTATATATCCTTTGATTTATGCTTTTATAGCTTACATTATGGATCACATTGCAGTCCTTCAATATTCTGTAACTTATACTGTTGTAGCTATCTAAAAGGATCACATTGAAGCCGGCTTGTTTCATAAGGATACTGAAGTTGGACCTTTAGTAATGCATGTAGCAACAACAGTAAGAATAATGTCTAACTCTCTTGTAGTGACAACTTGTCCATTGGTGGCTTTTAAATGACATGAAGTGGCTAGCAGCTATACGCACATCTCAGGACTAATTAGTATTACACTGGCACCCTGTTTCTTGTACTGTGAACTTGGTGCTTGGGTTGTTACGTTGGTGAAGAGAGGATTGCGTAATGTGGTATGTGGTTGGGATGGGTGTAGTGACCTTGTTGGCAGTATGGATTGCTCGTCGATGGAGGAATCCCAAGGCAATACAATTGAATTTGCCACCGGGTTCAATGGGCTTGCCTCTTGTTGGAGAAACTTTTCAGTTGATCACTCCTGGTTACTCCTTGGACCTTCATCCATTCATTAGGACCCGAATTCAGAGGTATACACTCCTTCCCAATTTTGTTTGAGCAATATATCTTTGGACCTCAGCTGTCTGGTATTTGTAAACATCTAATGATTTTTTGTTTTTGTTTTTAATGTAACCTCAAAAGATATGGTACTGTGTTCAAGACAAGTGTAGCAGGTCAGCCTGTGGTGATCTCCGCAGACCCTGAAGTGAACAATCACATAATGTTGCAAGAAGGAAAGTGTGTTGAGATGAGGTATATGGACACATATTCCAAGATGTTCAATCTAGATGGAGAGTCGAGGATCAATGCAGCTGGGTTCATTCACAAGTACTTCAGAGGCAAAACCTTGGCTCACTTTGGTTCCCAAGCACTTCAAGAAAAGTTGCTTCCACTGCTAGAAGTAGCAGTTCATAAGGCGTTGAACTCGTGGTCTGGAAAAGAATCCATAGAAGTCAAACTGGAAACCTCTTCGGTAAACATTCTGCAAACCTACACGCTAATAAAAATTTTGAAGGCATAGTAATGTCTTACAGGCATTATATACTCTACTTGATTTTGCCCCCTTTTAATTGCCATTGCGAACAGATGGTGTTTGATTTCACTGCAAGATCAAGGCGAGGCTGGCTGTTTAAGAACGAACCTTGGGCAGAGGCTTCAGAAACTAATTTCCATCAATACCAAGTAATGAATTTAGTCTCTTATTTCTCTAGGCCTATTTTTGCTTCTTTATTTCAAAGTATTTCAAAGAAAACACTGGGAAACATCAGGTGAACACCAGTTGGTTTGTTGCAGAATTGCAGAGATTAGTTGCTATGGCTATCTCTGCCATAGTTATTAAACGGCTCGACTAGTCTCGACTAGTCTACGACTAGTCCACAAGTCGGTACATGGACATCGACTTGTATTGTCGACTTGAAAAAATAGAGAAAGTCCATCGAAAGATTGACGTTTAAAAGCGAAATCGCTTGGAGCATCAACGTTTAAATGATTTAGTGTATGTGCAATACAATAGAAAGATTGCTACGAGGTTTCAAATGCGACGTGAGCAAGGTACCGATTTTAATCCCTTGAATCTAGAGGATTTTCAATGGGATAATGAGTGGGTGAATGGAGATGTTGTTAATGTCGCCGAATCGGAATTATGGCAAGCTGTGGATAGTGCACTTGATGCATCACGAGGTCTTGAAAATCGTCAAAATTCTAGAAGAAATGAAGCTCGTGCCCATGGCTCTTCATCCCAAATGAATGATCCTCTAAATATGGAGATGGAAGGATATGCATATCATTCCATTTTGAATGATGATATGGATATTGAGAACGAGACTAATTGAGTGGAACTTGATGATAACATTTAGTTGTATTTGGAAGTTCATTTATGTTTTCTTTTTGAACATCGTTGAACTTTTAATGTTTACATGGTCATGAAAACTTCTTTTTGAGCTATTAAGTGGAACATATAATATTGTCGTTTTATTTCTGTGAAATGTAATACTTAATTATTTATACAACGTATCTCAAGTCTCGACTAGTCTTCGACTAGTCTACGACTTTTCGACTAGTCCACCAGGTGACTAGTCTACGACTTTTCGACTAGTCCACCAGGTGAAACTCTCTCGACTTGACTCGACTTGTCGACTCGATAACTAGGATCTCTGCATTGAATTTTGTTGCACTCGTTTACATTCGAGTGTCACCTCTGCTTTGATTCGGCGCAAGACCAAATTGTGACTCTATTGGCCATCTTACGCAAAAAAAAAAATTTCGTCAAGCCCTGGTAAGTTTCAAATCCTGGATTCGCCCCTGCTCTTGAAGTAGATCTTCAACGAATAAGGCTTACGCACCGTCAATCTCACGGGCAACTCATGATCATGTAAAGGGAAGGGAAATGCAATGGAAGAACGATAGAAAAAGAAAAAAAAAAAACCTCGCTGGCGCGGGCTAGGAAAGGTCCACACACAAATTGGGACTAGAAAAACTCCACCTAAATTAGGTGAAAATTATGCTACTCTGGGAATTGAATCATTGATCTCTTGATCTCTTTTCGCAGTTTCGAGAATATATTATTGAATATAAACTTTTGAAAATCTCACATTGCTTCGTAAATGAAGCAAGTGCTAGTTAATATAGAATTATATAGCATGCCAAATGAAGTTAAGTGTGAACACATAATGATTAAGAGAACTTTATGACATCGAAAAAGTGAAAAGCTTTTTTTAATAACGACTTGCATAAATTTGCACATCATTTTGAGCTATCCATAAAAGCACACAAAATATCCCGCTTTTAAATCTAGGAATGATTCTATCAAAAAATATCTAGGAATGATGATTTTTAATGACAATTCATCGAAAATCAATTCCTTGTAAACTATTTATCAAAAAAAAAATTCCTTGTAAACTAAACTTACCTTGAAAACTTGAAATGATGCGGAAATTTATGGAAGTTGGTATAATAAATACCCTTTCACTTTTCCCATGTCATAAAATTCCTTTAATCATTAAATGTTCACACTAAACTTTTGGCATGCTACATAATTCTATAAGCTTTGCACAAAATACCTTGGTCTAAAGCATGATATATAAAGCCTTGATGTGTTGCTTTTGCTTGCAATGTCTCAGGTCTCGGGTTCAATTCCTGATAACCACACTAATTTCTTTTGTTGACTTTTATTGGTTTTTGTTCCTTCTGTTGTCATCATTTGTTTCTGTTAGGCCTATAAGTCTCCTCTTCTACGTGCAGATAGGTCGCACTGTACCGAATTGTAATGAACCCATCAATCAAAACTATAATAAGATAAATATAGTGAAAGGAGAAGCATGTCTTCTCATTATGTATCGGCCCTCATCTTTGGGTTTTTCATTCTTGCAATTTACATCCTCGCTACCTCTCTTTCGTAGTGTATGAAACCGATCTTATCAACCTCTCATTCGTATTGTCTCAAAACGATCTTATCAACCTCTCATTCGTAGTGTCTCAAAACGATCTTATAAACTTCATATGTCGCTGAACCACCAACCTCGAATATTCACTACGCCATTTTACAGCTTAGGACATGTTTTTTTCCTGTCGCGTAAAATCGGTCGTGAAAGCCTAGTAGCGTAAAGTCCGTGCGACAATTTTAAAATAACCTCGTCGCGTAAAGTTGAAGTCTTATGTGACATTTCCATTAATTTATCACATAAAGACTGGAATGGTTTGTCCTCTTTATGGGCATATGCTACATTCACAATGAAAATATTTTCCATACTTTGTCACATTAGCCGTTTTACGGGACAAAAGTACTGAACAATAATGTTGCGTAATAGTTCATACGCTTAAAAACCGTAGCATGTTGGACTGGTATAAAACTACCTACGCTACAAAATTTGAACACAGAATTGTCGCATAAACCAACTTATGCTTAGAAACTGAAACACATAAATGTCGCATAAACCAATTTAGGCTTAGAAACTGAAACACATAAATGTCGCAAAAGAATAAAAACGACCGGAATAACATGCAACAAATGTCGCATAAAAGAATAAAACAACTAGAATAACATACAACATATTGTCGCATTAAATGGCTTAAGTCATAGTACCAAACAGAGTTTTTTTCACACAAAAGTGAGATCCGGCTAATAAACATAATTCCGGTGAACATACATAATTCCGGCGACCAATACACAAAAGGGCACACACACATTACAAACGTCCACGTGCATGTACCCGAGCCAAAGTAGCACAAAAAGTTTAGAGAATGTCACTCCTGAAATATACTTAAGAAGCAGGGCCATAACTAGTCGCACATTCGGATGCGTTGTTGCTTGTGAGATTTGCTGATCCACCACGAACCACTAGCTCTTCAAGAATCCTTATCCTGTTTTCCAATGCTTCCTTCGTTTCCAAGAACTCCTCCTTTTGCTTTTGGAGTTGGTCCTTCAGTTCTGAGTTTCTCGCACCCCCTCTTGGGAGGGGTGGCCTCTTGAAGGAGTTGCCGGTTCCAGAAATGTGAGTCCCATTTTTTTGCCCCACGACTTGGGCAATGATATCAAGCTCCACATCAAGTGGAAGTGGTCCTTGATCATCTAGGACACAGCCGTCCTCAGAAAGATCCCCATGCTGTTGTCGCAAATATGCTTGAACCTTTTCTTCCATTTGTTTCTACAAAAGTCATAGAGATGTGTAAATACATTTGCAGATGGCAGATTTATATGTTCTTTCAACCAAAAAGATTTAAATACAAATGTTATTCACCAACAAAAATGTAACACACAGAACATTTGCAGATGGCAAATGATCATGACAAGTAACATTCTCACACAATTCTCACATTTGTATATGGCAGATGATGACACCAAGAACATTTGCATATGGCAGTTGATCAAATAACATTCTCACATAATTTGAACTTAACAGATAATATGAACAACAAGCAGTTATGCACCAACATCAAGAAGACTTAAATAGACAACAAGAAGAACAACAACCAGTTATTATTTAGTGATATGAATTTTCAGATGATCACCACTTAACAGATAACAAAGAAGACTCTTCACAACAGCAATAACAGAATATTAACCACAATCTTACATAGTATATATAATGACACCAACATTGAACACCATTTAATATGCAACGAAATTAATCCATTATGGGAAGTGGCGAAGTGCATAACAATAGATAATAAAAAAACGAGACTAACTGCCAAGGCTGCACCGGTAGGATCTTTAGAGTAGGCATGGCTGTAGGTCGCTACATTAGGTGCTTTTTCTCCCTTGTCAGATAGTATTGCAGCCCTTTGGTGGAAGGGACATTTTCCGGCGCGGTGGTTCATTCTCTCGGGCATACTGCGCACACCCGACATCTTTTTACCTCTTTCCTATTATAATAAAACTTAAACAAGTTACAGAGCACTGAAACATTAATTAAGTTTGATCAAGCAAGTTAAACAAGTTACAGAAATCAGTCAACGAAGTTCGATCGAGAAATTTAAACAAGTTACAGGAAGAATATAATACAGAAATCAGTTAAACAAGTTACAGTGCTTTACCTGGTTTTTTGGTTCACTAAAGTGACTCACAAGCCATGTCCATTGATCAGGTCGATCGAGAAACTCCCGGGGAATAATCTCAGGTCCATGTATTTGAAAGAAGGCCTTGCAATCTGATTTCCAATCACGGTACCTCTCCGTGGCTTTTTTAAATATGTGATTCCATAGCTGGTCATCCTCCGGATCAACGACAAAGTTTGGCTGCAATGAATATAAAAGTAGGTTAGAATTTGAAGTTAGTTCTTAATGAAATAAAATCTTACGAAGTATTACTTACACTCAAGTGGTCATACACAGTTCTTCTGTCTTTATCCCCAAGCTTTTTGAATGATGAGGCCTTCATGGGAACTTTGTCCCTAACAGCACTTCCAATCTCGTGAACTAGTAGGCTTTCCACTGTTCTGTTCAACGGACCTCTACCATCAGGCCGAAACTCCACATGTATCGGCTGCCCTTTGTGGTGGGTGTGCTTATAATTGGCCAAATTTGACCCGTTGACAACTCCCCTCACTTTCCTTTTCAGTCCTCTTTCATCCCCTGTTTTACAAAAGCGCTAGAAAATTTATTAGTAACTACCTCATTGACAATACCAAATACAATTCATTTATCGTTAAAAGTAGTACCATCTTGCACATAACCCGAGCTATGGCATCGGATGCTTGGAACATTATCTTCCCCATGTTCGCCTCCATCATCAGAAGCATTGTTCTCGAATGATGGATCAAAATCTGGAGCTGGGGGTTCTTCATCGTGGAATATGGCAGGGGAAGCAGGAGAATCAGGGATTGGAGGTGGTGGAGCACTGAAATTGGGAAGGGGAGGTCGGGACCGAGTATTCCCTTGACTGTTAGACTTAGATAAACCCCTAGGAGACCTCCTGGGTGTGAGATTATTGGCTTTTGTGGTTTGGGATTTCCTAGGGGCTTTTGGGGGAGAACTAGGGTTACGAGCAATGAAATTGGGAAGGGTAGGTTCTTCTAAGACATCTTCAGGTGGTACTGGGGCAACAGAAGGTTCAACTATTCTCTTTCGGGGTGGTTCAGGTAGAACTGGGGCAACAGGAGGATTCCCTTGTCTCTTTCGGGGTGGTTCTGGGTTGGGTACAATGGGCTGTTTACTGATCTTCTGGGGTGGTTCCGGGTTGGGAACTTTTCTCTTCTTAGGCTGTTGATGAGGTCGAGGTGGCTGGACTACGATCTTGCGTGGAGGAGTATGTACAGGTATGTGGCATGCCCTTTTGAATTTCATAGGCGAAGCACGACTCATTTCAGGTGGAGTATGGATGGCATCCAACCGCTTGACACGCTGCATACGCTGAAGGGCAGTCTCGATCGCTCTGGAGCGCTCTGTCAGGCGAATCTCAGGTCCAAACAACGGTGGAGGCGAGCTGCGCACTGGAGTAGGAGGCGGCGGCGACCGCTCTGGAGATGAGCATGCCGACACACATCCTGTGGTTGGCTTAACCGGACCATCACAAAACTTGCACGCTGGCCTGCGAACCGATGGCGATCGTAGCTTCATACCTCGACGACTAGTCACTTCCACCTCTTCGGGACGCCTCATCGGTTTGTTCTTCGACTTCGCCATACTTGTCGATTAGAGGAGAGACGGTGTGGGTGTGTTAGGGGTTGGGATCAATTAGAGTAGCGACGGTGTGGGTGTGGGTGTGTTTGGGTTTGGGATCGAATAGAGAAGAAACGGCGGTGTGGGTGTGTTAGGTCGATGGTGGTGTGTTAGGGTTTGGAAACACTTAAGCAAATTTTGGCATTTTGGCATTTTAGGGATGTATGGATGTGTGGGCTTTCATTGTGTTTGGCCCAAAACGTATCTTTACGCGACAACATTTGTAACAGTCGCTTAAAAATGCCAATTGTTAGTGGAGTTTAAACCAGCCGGCAGAAGAGTCCCCCTGTTTTCATTACAAATTTGAGTCACCCTGCTATAATCTCATCATTAAATTAATTAAACAAATTGCAACATGCATATAGATTACAACAACCGCAAACATTAAAATAGATTACAAAGTTTCTACACATGTAGATTGATCATCACTTTGATCCACTTTAATCATTACACCATTTAATCACTTTCATCATCCTCAGATTGATCATCACTTTGAACCACTTCATCATCATAAGCCTTAGATTGGTCATCTTCTTCGTCCAACATCATAAGATCATCTTCATCACCTTCATGACCATCGTCACCTACACTATCATCATCCCCTGATTCAAACATATCATCTTCTTCACCCAAGTATAACTGTCTTCTTGCCCTTGGAATTTGATCTTCAGCATCGTCGTCATTATAAGGTTGTACATCACTAGTTATGTTTGTGGGCATTTGTTCTTGATAAGGATCGTCATCTGCTTGAGTCGGAAGAAACATTGTGTCTCCCTCATCAATTTCATCTTCTCGTGCAAGGGAACTAGCACTATATGTCCCTCTATGCGAAACAACATTCACCACTTTCCATGGTTCGCCGGCTTTTAAATCGTCTAAGTAAAAAACTTGCCTTGCGGTAGTGGCTAGGCAATAGGGCCAAGATTCGAACCAAGTGGATGAAGTGTCTATGGATAGAAGTTCGTAGTCTTTCTTAGTGCTACCCCTCTCTTTAGGATCCGTGTCAAACCATGTGCAATAAAAAACGACCACGGGCATTCCATTAGCATATCGTAGCTCAATAATTCTTTGGATAATACCGTAGTAAGTTAAATCATCATCTTCAACCATAATACCTGAATTTTGAGTCCTCTTGTTCTGATCTCGATCCCAAACAACAAACTTGACACCATTAACAGAACATTGAGAGTAACACGTGTATGACTGTGGATATCGTGCTAAATAGTGCAACTCTGTAGAATATGATGGATGCTCTGCCTTTCTTAAGATCTCCATCTGAGATTACAAAAGAATAATATGCAAAATAGTTAGTTACTAGAATAACAATTTAAATATTTTGTGTATAATCATATAAAACTCAACATGTATAGGCATTCATACCCAATCACGAAAATACGGAAGAAAATGTTTAACACGTTGTGTCTTTGTTCTGTTTGGGCACTCTCTCTCAAACTTCTCATAGTGCCTTTTAATATAATCTGCTGCTTCTATGCAGTGTTCTACGACACACCAATGAGCCATTTCAAGTTGTATCTTACTCAACTTGATCCTAGGCAAATGACCAGTAACCTTGACTAGAGGAGAGTAAATTTCCAGGCCATACAATCGAGTTACATCACTTCGATCCTTGTCGCTTGAATCGTTCATGTATAATTTGCAATACGTTACACACTCGTGTGTAATGTATTGCTCAGCAATACATCCCTCAGGATATCTGCTATTCCTAATCGATCTCTTATACTCACCTAATTGTCTACAAAAAGAAAAGGTCATAGTTAGTTTAATTATACAATAATAGGATACCAATATACCTTTGAAGAAAAAAAATATAAAGTTAAAGATATAAACCTCTCAATAGGATACATCCAAGAATAGTGTACGGGTCCCTTAAGCAAAACTTGTTCAGGAAGATGAATCAGTAGATGCACCATGATGGTGAAGAAAGCGGGAGGAAAAACCATCTCCAGTTTGCACAAAATTATAACTATGTCGTGTTTCATTTGAGTTACATCTCTAACCGTCAACTCTTTGCAACATAACATCTGAAACCATCGTGCTAATGATATAAGGGGATCCACTATATAATGTGGCAAGTACGGTCGAATGAACACCGGAAGTAAGCGCTGCAACATGACATGACAATCATGCGTTTTCAACCCATTAAATTTTTTATCTTCCACGTTTATTTTGTTTTTCAAACTACCCGCATAACCATAAGGATATTTAGCATCCTTAATGAATTCAAATATCTCTGCCCTCTCATTAGGTAAAACTGTATACGGCGCTTGTGGAACCTTTTCTTTTCTTGATGTTGAGGCATTTTTATTCCATCATAGTTCCTTCCGAATCCCTTGTTGTTCTAAACCTTCTCGAGCTTTAATGTCATCCTTGGTCTTACCTTGAAGACCAAGAATAGTACCGATGATGTTATCAAAGACATTCTTCTCTATATGCATGACATCTAGCGAATACGGTTGTCTCAATGCGGTCCAATAAGGTAAATCGTAGAAAATGGTCACATGAGTCCAACACAACTTCTCCTTCACACATTTGGGTTTAAATTCAGGATGCAAGCTAAGTATGGGGTACTCATGGCTAAGCACGGTACTCAAAATCTCTTCTCCTGTCAACGACAGTGGGGCATCGCGTAGTTCCACTTGCCCGTTGAACTTACTAGCCGAATTCCTCCACAAATGATCTCTATCAAGCCATCTGCGATGGCCTTGGTAGGACATTCTCCCTCCCAAATGTTGCGCGTCAACCTCATCCAAACACAAAGGACAAGCTTTGTAACCTTTGCACTTTAGACCTCCTAACATCCCCAAGCCAGGAAAATCACTGATTGTCCACATCACTGCAACTCTCTTGTTGAACGTTGAGTTATCATGTCTATCAAATGTGACTACTCCGGTGTCCCACAACATATTTAATTCATCAATCAGAGGTTGCATGAACACGTTCAAACACTTGCCCGGGGATTTTGGACCAGAAATCAACATAGCAAGAATGTTAAATTCCTTCTTCATGCACAATGCAGGTGTCAAATTGTAAGGGATCACGACAATTGGCCAAGTGCTATGAGAAAGAGCAGCAGCCCCAAAAGGGTTAAAACCATCTGTGGTCAATCCAAGACGCACATTTCGAACCTCTTGTGCAAAATCAAGAAATTTTTTGTCAAAGTCCTGCCATGCTTCGCTATCCGCAGGATGTCTGATAAGACCTTTCTTCTTTTTCCTTTCTCCGTGCCACCGCATCTCCTTAGCTATATGCGGTGACATGTAGAGTCGTTGTAATCTGGGAGCTAAGGGGAAGTATCGTACCACTTTTCTTGGAATCTTGCTTTTACCTTCCAAGTGTAAGTACCTCGTCGTCTCACACACCGGACAACTCATTAAGTCCTTGAAATTTTTATAGAATAGGACGCAACCATATTCACATGCGTGAATAATCTCATATCCCATACCCAAATTCTTCAAAATTCTCTTAATCTCACGATACGAACCGGGATAATGATTTGGGATCGGAAGGAGTTCTTGAGTTATCTTTAAATGGTCGTTAAAGCTCTTGTCGGACCATCCATTATCAACTTTCACTTAAAATGGTGCCCAAAACTGTTTTATCACTCCCCGGATATATGGGAGTTTGTGCTTCCGCAAGAAGTTTTTCATACTTCTCATATGCATCCTTGCCAAAAAAGTCATTTTCAACGTCCTCATGTTCATCATGAAAAGGGAAAGCGTCGTTAAGCATCTCTATTGTAGGATTCATGTAATAAGAATCACCTTCTCCAATAGTACTCCCATGACTCTTTTCCATAACATGTTGGCGACGTTGTGTGTATACCGAAGATGAAACCTCTCATTCTTCCCCATGATATGTCCAAGTTGTGTACTCTTGCATTATGCCATTGCTAAACAAGTGTGTTTGGATTTCATCCAATGGTAACTTCTCGTGATGCAACCTACAACGCTTACACGGACATTTATGCGTTGTAACCCGAGGTTTGTTTTGTTTGACAAAGTTCACAAAATCCATAATTCCTTTGATAAACCGTGGATCACATTTGTCCGACAAAAGCATCCAACTCTTGTCCATGGTTCCTTTATCTAAATATAAAACAAATAAAGAGGAGGAGTCATTAATTGGCAAAAGCAAAATGCAGCAAAATTCCCCCTGCTGCTGCTAGCTCTCGTTCAAAAATCTCATCTTCACAATAATATATTGATGCCCCCTGCTGCTATATATCCTAGCTCCCCTTAATCAATTTTTTGACATGGCACTAATTTTAAAACTAATACTTCAACATAAAATAGCAGCTGATATCGAGTTTATAATTAACGTGCTCAAGCAATATCACCCTGTACTGTGTGCGGAAACGTAAAAAATGGAGGAAATCACAAGAGAAAAATGAGAGTTTAGCATACCTTCAAAAAAACGTATTCTTTGGAATCTTTTGGGCAAAAATTAGTCCCTCAAGAGATCGAGCTGTGTGTATACGTGAAGGAGATATGTGTATTCTGACAAATGGGGTCTTGCTAGTTCGATTTCACAGAAGAATTAAGGTAGGTGAGAAGTTAAGAAACACGAATTGAAAGCAGGGATTCCGTGGGTGTACTTTCGGTCAGTTCTGTTCTGTGCATTTAATTTTTATATTTTACGCGACATATATTGGATGACAACGTCGCTTAAAGGTAAAATGGTAGGTCGCCTTTCTTTTATGGCGAATCATTTTCAAACTTGAAGACGTGTGTCATGGCAGCTGTGGATGGGTCCATCAAATTCCCATGATAACGTGACATATTTAAATTTGTCGCTAGATTATTGTCGCATAAAACATGTAATGTGACATTTAAGGTGTGTCGCTTAAAGAAATGTCGCATAAATGGTATTATGCGACATTAATAACGTGTCGCGTAAACAGTTGTCGGGTAAAACCCTTTATGTGACCCGAATTATTGCGTCGCGTAAACTTTTGTCGCATAATGATGTTATTGCGACAAACATATCAAAACGTAGTCGTAAAAACAAGTATATGCGACAAATCTTTTGCGATAAGTTTCAAAGTTTGTCGCATAGGATGTAAAATGGTGTAGTGATTGCAAGTCAACTTTTTACTTCCATTCCAAAAGCAAAGGGGCGAATATCGACAATGTAGGTCATATCGTCTTATACTTTGACAAACAACAGTAGTGCTAGTACAACCTTATTTCGCATTATACATATGGTGGAGCATGAGTCGGATCCCAATGAGAAATTTCGCATCCAAGGGTGCGAGGTGTCATACGAAGCTGTGACATATAACTTAAAGAGGGCGAGAAGCTTGTGGAAAGATTGGCAGCTCCAAGGAGCAAGAGATGGCGCAAAGGCAGGCATTGATGTTGTGGCTGAGTGCATGAATCATGAAAATAGTCAATATTTGAGCAAAATAATTAGCCTCCTGAAAGTATCGTATGACAAAAATAATTACTATTATGGTGATTAATAAAGTTTGAGATATTAAAGTCTCAAGTTGTTGGATTTTCATTTGTTTTTCTTATTCACCTAATACAAATACCTTTTTTTAAGAAACTTGAGCTTTTACTCAATTTCACCTAAAATGTTTTGCTCATTAAAATTTAAACCTTCATGAGTTCGGTTGTACATATAAACCAGTGATTTTTCAGTCCTTTTACAGGAGGTGAATCATAAGATTCAAGTTTGGGGGACTCGATACTATTTGAATGCATCAGCATCCCTTTAAGATGAAAGGCGAATGGTTCGGCTGATGCCTTGGCGATGATTTCCTGAACACAAAAAAAGCGATCGGCCAGATTGGATGCTCTTACCATGCTTATAGCATGTTCAGTCCAATTAGTTCAACTCATCTTGTCTCTGTTTTTCGGGCATTGTTTTGCCCTTGCCCAAAAGAAAAAGAGTTTGGGGGACTCATAATTTGTTCGCTGCCTATCAAAAAATAAAAATTGTTAGGTGAACCCAATTTAAAACATCAAATATGATTAATAAGGTAGTGATTGAATTGGTAGAGTACTTGACTTGTAATATCAAAGTCAATGGTTCAAATCTCACGTACGGATTGTTTCTCCTTTGTGGAGGATATGCAGTGTTTTTTTGATGGGTAAGTAGTACAAGAGTTGGACAATATCAAGACACTGACTCAATCTAGTACTTAAACACAATTGAAGCCCAGCCGAAGACGGCAACCCATCCCAAAACCAAAACACCATCAAACAGGTGGGAGAAAACACCGCCAGACTAGCGGGAAAACACCACCAAAATACGGTGGGAGGACACCAACCCAAAAAGGGTGAAAAACACCATCAAACAAGATGGAAGACACCACCAAAAGGTGGAAAACACCACCAATCCCAGTGGAACACGCCGAACAAATAAACATAAGCCTACCACTAAACTACTCCCTAAACATAAATGATCTAATGCCGAGTCATCAACGGGGCCAACCACTCCAGCAGCGAAGGCTAGTCCGAACCACTCGCGCCCGCTAGAGCCCCTCGCAGAAGGAGAACCTACTCCAAAAACAACCTAAGAACGCCTAATATCAATGCAACAGCCGTCTGCCACCGCCATCCATGGTGCTCCAACAACAAAACCGGCTATGAACTCCATAGTCAAGATATACAGTAACAAGAAACCGAGCCACCGTCTACCTCAACGCCAAGCGACAGCCAAAGGGAGCACCAAAACCGTCCGCCCGTCCATCCCCGACAGCAGATCTGCCACGCCTCGTCCGTACCGGCCGACCATCCAAAAATTGACACACAAAAAACATAGCAAACCGACGAAGGTCGCCGCCCAGCCACCGTCCAATGGAATAACCAACCCAGCCAGTTGACGCCGCACCGCCTCCCTGCCAGCTGAGTCGCCACCACCTGCAAAAAGCCATCCACCGCCTGCCCCCACACCAAACCCACCCCATCGAAAACCCAAACCCGCACAACCCTAATCTAGTACATATGGGTTAAAGGCCATAGGAGAGGGTGGAAGAGGAGGGGAACAGGCGGGGGAGGATCAAAAACGGGATCGAAGAAGTAAAAAACCCTAGTTTCTGGAGAGGTGTCGAGGGTAGGAGAGAGAAGTAAACATCGGATAAAAGTGGAGGAGGGGAACAGGCGGGGGAGGATATGCAGTGTTGAAATTCAACAAACAAGAACAAAATATGCTCATAAAGTGGAGTGCTTATATGTTATGTACCGATTTGTAATCCATCGAGCAAAAAAAAGAAATTCATAAAATAATATAACATTTTGCTACATTATTGATCATTTATCATTATGACATCAAATTCGAATGCAAGGATCTAATTGTCAATGAGGACCACTCAAATAAGAATTTCTCTTTTTTCGAGAACTTTTAAAATCCTTTCGTTATGCAGTTTCGTCTTTGTTATGCACTTTTGAAAATTTATCAGTTTTTGTCTAAGTGCAATTTTCGAAAGCTTAGAATGCATCTATGCAAATTACATGCTCAAAAATGCATAATGAAATAAAAAATTTGTACTTTAAAAAAAATTGTGGGACACGTGTCACGTTCACATCGGAAGATACAAGCCGTTATAAATGTTTGAATGGGCATGTAGGAGCACCACCATTCATTTTCCTACGGAGCTCTAATCCAATTCGATCCAGCGATGATCGAAAGCGGCGATGTTTCTCGATCATTTCAGGTTCAGGGTTTGCATGTTGGATAGAGTATCAGTTGACTCCGTCGATATAACCGCCGATAGTCGTAACCTTTGAGGTAATCGAATCGCCAAATTGAATCTAGGGTTTCTGCCGAATTGGGAAATTGTCTGAAACCCATCAGCTGTTACTGATCACGAAGTTCATGTCTATTTTTCCCGATGAAATCATTGTTCAAATACTCGCTAGGCTACCGATTAAGTCGCTTGTCAGAGCGAAATCGGTCTGCAAACTATGGTACAAATTGTGTTCCGATAAGTACCTAGTCAAGCTGTTCGACGAAATGTCTCTGAGAAACCGGATGGTGTTTGTTGAGGTGTTTGATTCGTCGCCGGAGTCGAAGCATAGGTTGATCTGCGTTGATCATACGAGAGGCGTGTCTGAATTCTCATTGGGTTTTTTGGGAGAAAGAGTGAGGGTTAGGGCCTCCTGCAATGGATTGTTGTGTTGTGTCAGTGTTGCTGATTTGGGTGTTTACTGTGTATGCAATCCTATGACTAGAGAATTTAAGTTGCTTCCTAGTTCTAGCGATAGGGCTGTTACTCGATTTTATCCCTACACTGAGGCCACATTGGTTGGGCTGGCTTGTGATACAGTGAGGCGCAGCTATAGTGTTGTTTTAGCCGGGTATCATCGCTCGTTCTGTCATAGGCCGGAGAATACATTCGTTTGTAAAGTTTATAACTCGGAGTCTGGAAAGTGGAGGAAGTTTGCTTCGCTTCAGGATGCATCATTTACTCATATGAGTAAAATTCAGGTAGTGTTTGTCAATGGCATGCTGCATTGGCTGGCTGCATGCTATTCTTTCATACTCTTGCTGGACTTGTCTTGTGATGTTTGGAAGAAGATACTGCTGCCTTCCGAGCTGAGTCATGAGTCAGGAACTCGAGTCTACTTGCTGCAATTAGATGAGTCCTTATCCGTGATTCAGATGTCAGATTCTTGGATGAATATATGGGTTTTGAGCAACTACGAAAAACAGGAATGGACAATGGTGGAACAAATAAGTTTGAGATGCATCAGAGTCATGGTGCCCGGGATTTTCCCAGTCAGTCAGACAGCTACTTGTGTCTACTTCGCAACGCACAAACAAATTTTAGTTTACAACAGAAAAACTCGAGTATGGAAAGAGATGTTCTCTGTGAAAAATGGCTCCTCATTACCGCTGTGGTACTCTGCACAAGCATTTCAGAGCACCATGTTCCCTTGTTGACATATCTTCACACCTGTTTCAACATTTGATCGTCCTCGCCTCTGTACATATTCGCCACTGCCAATTCATGCTACCAAATAAGTCTCATTGTTCCTTTCTTCGGTTTACCTTCATAGTCAAGACCTCTACTTTCTATGTGGGATTTGAGCGGACTAGTTACGCTTTGTAAATATTAATAAAAAGCACATTCTCGAAAAGTCTCTGCAACGTGGTAGCAAAGATCGTAACGAAGATGTTGGCTAACAGGCTTAAGCCTATACTCCCACTTATCATCTCAGAGAATCAGAGTGCTTTCCTTCCAGGTAAACTTATTTTTGACAATATTATTGCCGCGCATGAATTAATACACTACATTAGAACTAGAGGGGATCAGAAGATTGGCTATTTTGCTATGAAGTTAGATATTAGTAAAGCATATGATAGAGTGGAGTGGGATTACTTAGAGCTGATAATGAAGAGGCTGGGGTTCCCTGAAAAGTGGATTGTGATGGTGATGAACTGTGTTACTTCAGTATCATATATGATTAGGATTAATGATTGGGTAACGGAAGAGATAAAACCTAGAAGAGGAATTCGACAAGGGGACCCTCTCTCGCCTTTCTTATTCCGAATCTGCACAGAATGGCTTAGCATGAGAGTAAATGAATTGCAGAGAAGGAAAAGTCTGAATGGCATCAAAATTTGTAGAGGAGCTCCGGAAGTTACCCATCTACTGTTTACAGAAGATAGCATCTTTTTCCTTCGAGCCGATTCGAAAAATGCAGGAAACTTGAAAAGGATCCTTGCTGAATATGAGATTATTTCAGGCCAGAAGGTGAACTTGTCAAAATTAGAACTTTTCTTTGGTGGAAATGTCCCAGATGGTGAAAGAGACAGGATATGTGAAATTTTGGGAGTGAGGCAGGTAAGCTCGATGTCGAGATATCTGGGGCTACCGGTGGCTTTTGGACACAACAGAACAGAGTTATATAAATATATAATTGAGAGAATTTGGAAGAAAGTGCAAGGTTAGAAGGAGAAGACTTTATCGATTGCAGGGAAAGAGACACTCATTAAGGCAGTAGTACAAGCAATGCCTACGTATGCTATGAGTTGCTTCAAAATACCAGAGTCGCTGATTAAAAGAATGGTGAGCATTATATCTAATTATTGGTGGAGCAACAGCAAGATGGGGAGAAGTATTTTCTGGTGCAAGTATGAGAAACTATGTGAGGAAAAACTGGAAGGAGGCTTGGGTTTTAGGGAGTTATCTACCTTCAATGATGCCCTTCTGGCTAAACAAATCTGGAGGTTGTTGGAACGCCCTGATAGTCTAGTTGCCAGCTTGTTAAAAATGAGATACTTTAAAGACTCCAATCCGATTAGTTGCCAACTAGGGAGGAGACCTTCATTTGTTTGGAGGAGTATATGGAATGCAGGCCAGAAAATAAAACAGTGGATTGATCTGGATTCAGTAGGGCTAAGACCGCACTGGCTGTTGGGAGGGAGTGGGGAATTTTCAACGAGATCGTTGTACAAGAGCCTGAAAATGTAGAGTGATCAGTTGAGAAGGAATCAGATGGGAGAACAAGCGGATAAGAGGAAAGCTCATGTTTTCTGGAAGACTATTTGGAGGCTGAATGTGCAACCAAAGGTCAGAGTTTTTGCGTGGAGGCTTCTGCATAATTTTCTACCATCAGCGGAGAACTTATCCAGGAGAGGGATGACCGAGTTAAGAGATTGTCCAGTATGTGGCTTCAAGGGGGGGACTACAGTCCATACTATCCTGTTCTGCTGGTGGGCGCGGACGTTCTGGCAGAGCTTGCGTATTGACTGTAGTTTCTTATTACATGATTTTCAGCATCCGGGGGACTGGCTTTGGTACTGTGCGTTCAAATTTGATGCATTGGAGTTGAGTACCATTGTACAGGGAGCAAGACATATATGGTTTAACAGAAATAATGCGCTGAACGGAAACAAAGTGCAGGATCCACTAGTTGCAGCAAGATGTGTTCTTCAATCTAGATGGCTGGCATATCACTCTCATCAGAGGCTGGTGGTGACTGATTTAGGTGAAGGGAGGAAGTGGACGAAACCAGGAGAAGGAACTGTAAAAATAAATGTTGATGGAGCCTGGGACAGCACTACTAGTAAGGCGGGAGTGGCGCTTTGCTGCAGAGATAATAAGGGCGCGGTTTGTTTTGTCGAAGCTGAGTCAACTAGAGAGGCTGCATCAAGCTTTGAAGCGGAGGTGAGGGCCTTAGCAAGAGCAATGGAGGTAGCAGGGGAGGAGAATGTTACGAATATCATCTTCGAAACGGACTGTGCACAACTAATGAAGGCTATTCTTCAAGGGTCCACGGATGGAGAGCAAGAGTCAGAGAGTATTCGATGGTGCAGGAGAAGGTTGGAAGATAACAAGCAGTGGAGCTTAAACCTTGTCTTAAGGGAGGCGAATGGTGTTGCGGATTTGCTAGCGAAGAAGGCGCTGAGGGAGAGCTGGAGCTGGAAGTCTCATGACGCTATTCCGATGTGTTTATCTTGTCAAATGAATTGTGAAAGTGTTTAGGCTCTGGTTGTATGTTTTGTTTCTGTTTGTCCTGGGTTTCCCCAGCGTGGTTGGTTGTTACAGGTGTTCTTGTAATAAAAAAAAACATGGAAACTTCCAAGTTCCAACCACATCTGCTTCTTTTGTCGAAGATATATATTCTCTTGGTTGAATACTTAACTAGTCATTTGATTTTACATGAATGTCGAAAGTGAATCTTATCATGGATTTTTGATGTCAAAATTTGTATTGGTACTTGCTAGTTACCCAGATTTACACTACACTGGGTAAATAATTGCAGATAACTACCAGAGCAACACCATAAACCTCTCACTTTTCCTGGAGCAAAAAACATAAAATTTGTATGAAATGGTCCAAATTAGAAACAATAATAACTACAGGGATGCTATCCGAAATAAAAAAGATATCAGATAACGAGTTTTCTCCGGTCCATCCAGCTATCTGCCGAGTCAGAGCTCGCTGACTCGTTTCTTGTTCGGCAAACAAAAACCTCAGCAAAACAAAAGCTACATCAAAAAAAAAACCTCATCAAAAGCGCGATCCTCTTTTCTCAAACCGCGCGCTCACTTCGTCAACAACTGCAGTTACGTTTCAGCTTTCATCTCTTTCACTTATCGCTACTTTCCGATTTCGATGTGTTTAGTTTTGCTGTCCGAGCCGAGAAAGATTAGCAGATTCGTTTGAGCATTATTGTTGTTAATTGTTATTGTGGTTGAAATAGAGTTGACTTGATGATGAATTTATCCCATCCAGTCCTATCTGAGGTTAAAGTTAGGGTTTGACATTTTAATTTTGGTATGATGGAGTTGTGGAGTGTTGCTGCTTGTATTTTTAGTTGTTAGGGTTTTATTTGATGAGTTGGAATATCTTTGTAATGTAGTTATTTATATTTAGATATGCAAGAAATTGACCTTCTGTTGCCATTATTGGTACTAAATTTGTGCAGTTTTTAGCGTCTGGAGACTTTGATTATTGCGATACATATTGGGTGTTCGCGTGATGGCTGGATTAAGGATATCTATGTTAAAGTCACTTTCAACTGTAAGAGGACAATCATTTCATTCTCTTGGTGGTATGCATGGACATGTTATCGAAAAACCTCTTCGTCATATGTGTTTGTGCTCTTCAATTCACATTCGTGGTTTAGAAAGTCTAGCGAGAGGTCCATGTCATATGCACACTGGTTCTGATCAGAAGTTTCGTTATGAGAAGAGTCATGTTGTTGAAGGAATTCTATCAGCAAGATCTTTGAAGTTTCGTGCTGATATCACAACATATTCAGCGAGCTCTATTGCATTTGGTAGATCATATTCGTCGATCTCTGACTCTGTAGGAAGTGGTTCAAGGGATAAAATTAGCACATCCGTTTCTGCAACAAGTGACTCAAACGCAAGTGATATTGGCACTGACTTTATTGACAAAGCTAAGAGTGCCTGGCAATCTACAACAGATGCACTAACATACACCGGGGGAAAAGCTAAAGAAGCCACTAATGAAATAACTCCACATATTGAGCAGCTATTTGAAACATATCCTTATCTGAAAGAAGTTGTTGTTCCAACAGGATGTACACTAATTGGAACTATTTTAGCATGGGCAGTCCTGCCCACGATATTACGAAAGTTTCACAGTTTTGCAGTGCGAAGTAAGAGTGCTGCTGCAAGATTGTATGGGAACAAAGAGCCGCCAGAGCTAATCCCATATGAGAAAAGTTTTTGGAGTGCTCTTGAAGATCCAGTGAGATATTTGGTGACATTCATTTCACTAACCCAAATGTTAGTTATTTGTTTGAAATCTTGTACATACTGCATTTTAATTGCTTATACTTCTAATCTTAATGTATGTTTATGAATGATTGTATCTAAATTCACAGAGGTCTGATGGTGGCACCCAATGTTATTGGGGCAGAATATATTATTCAGGCATGGAGAGGGGCAGCTATCATTTCGGCTGTCTGGTTTTTGCATAAGTGGAAAACAAGTGTTTTTGCTCGCTTACTGGCTTCTCAAAGTTTAACAGTGCTTGCTCGTCGTCAGATGCAAACTTTGGATAAAGTTTCTTCGGTAGGGTTAGTGGTGATTGGAGTAATGGCACTAGGCGAAGCATGTGGAGTATCTGTAAAATCCATTCTAACAGTGGGTGGTGTAGGAGGTAAATTGCTACACTTTTTACTTGACATTTCTTTATATTGAGCAATGCATTACTAGTTACTACATTGGTATTCACCAGACATTATGTTTTCTTTCTTTCTTTTAAGCATATCAAGAAGTGAAATGTATGTTATGAAGCTAGCACTTAATTGTTGTTACACCACTCAAATTATTGTAAAATCGACTTCAATCATAAGATGTTTTTTCTTGTTGTTGATCAGTGGTGAAAAATATTACGTTTGCAGTTCGGTCGATGGATTTTGTGTCTGGTTTAAATTCTGAATTAAAAGTGTATGGATATTATAGTAGTGGCACATATTGAACAAGTTTAGCCCTTTTCATAAGGTTCACTTCTAAAGGCATCTTCTGTCGGAAAAAATTCTAAAGGCATCTCCAAAGTTCTGCTCTAGATTCTACAGTACTATGTGTAAAACAATATTTTTCCTATTATTAAGAAACCAGTATTTGAATATAAAGCACTAGCTTCCCTTAAAAATGGTGCTTTTGTATTACTGTAGTTAGTTATTAAGTTTATGGGATTGCATATAATTATCATAATTGTCAATTAAATTATACAAATACATTACACCGGATCAAAATTCAAATGATAGACATAGAGACGTAAATTTGTTGCAAGTTAGATGCAAATGGGTAAGACTGTATATTCAACGTGTGAATAAAAAATGTGGTGCAAATGAGTAGTGGTCCACCACATCCACCGTAAAGACACTATTCATGAACCAGAGTACTGTCATTTTGTATTTGTTTGTTACACTTACGCTACTCTTGTGTAACATTGAAGATGACTTAAACCCCTAAACTGCTGCAATATTGTCTTTGCTTCTGAACTGCTAAATCACATCAGATATGTCAATTGACATGTAACTGATCGAATTTCTATCTATTACTTGTAATAAAATTCAGAAATCGTGAATGATGATCGGAACTCTTATCTTACATGTCTTATCAGGAGTGGCCACTGCTTTTGCATCAAAAGACATACTTGGCAATTTCCTCAGCGGGTTGTCTATGCAGTTAACTCAACCTTTTTCTATTGGAGATACGATCAAGGTATTCAGACTAATTTATCAGTTACTATGACGTTAAAAGGCCTCAACTTGTGAATTTAAGAAGCAGATGACCGGTTATTGATTTCATCAGTTCTTTTCATCCTCGGCGTGAGCTAATTTGTTCTGTTGTTTGTTTGTCCGAGTGTGTTAACTATTTTAACAGCTAGACTTGCTTCTGATCCTATGTGGCTATGCCACCCATATTTCTTAAATCTACAACTTTGTTTTCCTTGATATTTTTGAAAATCGACTTTAAGAAATTATTGGGGGTTTATTAGAAACATATGATCTTTATCATGGTATACTTTCTTAATGTGAGATTGTAACTGCCTTGTTACAAACATGGTTTCTATATTACAGGCAGGATCTGTAGAAGGCCAGGTAGTGGATATGGGACTTACAAATACATCATTGCTAAGTGCGGAAAAGTTTCCCATTACAGTACCGAACTCTATGTTTTCTAGTCAGGCAAGTTTATAAAAGTTATCCTATTATGTTTTAAGTTGCATAGACAGATGCAACTTATTATAATAGCTTAGAAAGTGGCATCTATGTTACAGGTGATTGTGAACAAATCACGTGCTCAATGGCGTGCGGTGGTGACAAAAATTCCTATGCAAGTCGATAATCTCGACAAAATTTCTGAGATATCAAATGCAATTAAGTCAATGTTAAAATCAAGTTCTTATGTTTTCTTGGACAATGAAGCGCCATACTGCTTCATGTCTCATTTAGACAGTACACGTGCAGAACTGACTATTGGCTGCAATTTGAAGCACATGGTATGTTTTTGGTACATGCCCCTTTTACATATTGCTTTCACAAACAAAAATCATGTTCTTGCTGGCTTGTATCAATGGTTGTTCACACTTGTGTACCAATTCTTAACTCTGTTATGCATATCTGAAATGTGGTTCTTCACTTTCCTCGAATCCTTGGATATGTCTTCTCACACAATGATAGGAATGTTGTCTGATTTTAGCATTTTCTCTGCTTGTGTAGGGAAAGGAACAGTTTTACTCTACACAAGATGACATAATTCTGAAGTCGGTCAGCATAATTAAACAACATGGTGGTTCCCTTGCATCAGCGTACCAATGATGATAAACTTCTAGTGACATGGGAGACCAAGACACAACTGACATTGACGTCTCTTGTGGAAAATATTACAGTTTTGGTTGTTTAATGCTGTCACGTAAATACAACCAACTTGTTCATTGTTCTTCCTTTATTCACTTATATTTGGGGACTTATATAGATCTATTTTTTAAAGGAGATTTTACTAAGATTTATGATCTCTTTTTTTTCTAAGATGATTTAAGATAATACAGTATTTCAATTAAGTCAATAAAATTCAATAACGTAAGGCCTCTAATAATATATGTTAATTTTATTATTTTCATTTGTATAATTTTCATGGGGTGCGGTTCAGGTACAAACCTGTTTATTAATAAAAACTACAAATCGATTATTAAGCCGACACGTGTCCCATTTTAGTCGAAATCCCGTATAAAATACGGAGGGGTATAATAGTCATTCCACACGGATGGGTATAAAACCTAATAATGTTATTTTTAATTTAGTCCAAAAGTTGTTAATGATCAGACTTAAAACCTTAATGATCAGACTTAAAAATAGACAATGATCAGACTAAAAATACTTAATGTTCAGACTTAAAATTTGTAATGTTCAGACTTAAAAAGAAGCAATTATCATACTTAAAAACTTAATGATCAGACTTAAAAATAACCAATGATCAGACTAAAAAAACTTAATGATCAGACTTGAAAACGGTAATGATCATACTTAAAAAGAAGCAATGATCAGACTTAAAAACTTAATGATCAGACTTAAAAATAGCCAATGATCAGACTAAAAATACTTAATGATCAGACTTAAAAATGGTAATGATCATATTTAAAAAGATGCAATGATCAGACTTACAAACTTAATGATCAGACTTAAAAATAGCCAATGATCAGACTAAAAATACTTAATGTTCAGACTTAAAAATGATAATGTTCAGACTTAAAAAGAAGCAATTATCAGACTTAAAAACTTAATGATCAGACTTAAAAATAGCAAATGATCAAACTAAAAATACTTAATGATCAGACTTGAAAATGTTAATGATCATACTTAAAAAGAAGCAATGATAAGAATTAAAAACTTAATGATCAGACTTAAAAATAGCCAACGATCAGACTAAAAATACTTAATGTTCAGACTTAAAAATGGTAACGTTCAGACTTAAAAAGAAGCAATTATCAGACTTAAAAACTTAATGATCAGACTTAAAAATAGCCAATGATCAGACTAAAATTACTTAATGATCAGACTTAAAAATGGTAATGATCATACTTAAAAAGAAGCAATGATCAGACTTAAAAACTTAATGATCAGACTTAAAAATAGCCAATGATCAGACTAAAAATACTTAATGATCAGACTTAAAAATGGTAATGATCATACTTAAAAAGAAGCAATGATCAGACTTAAAAACTTAATGATCAGACTTAAAAATAGCCAATGATCAGACTAAAAATACTTAATGATCAGACTTAAAAATGGTAATGATCATACTTAAAAAGAAGCAATGATTAGACTAAAAAACTTAATGATCAGACTTAAAAATAGCCAATGATCAGACTAAAAATACTTAAAGATCAGACTTAAAAATGGTATTGATCATACTTAAAAAGGAAGCAATGATCAGACTTACAAGACTTAATGATCAGACTTAAAAATAGCCAATGATCAGACTAAAAATACTTAATGATCAGACTTAAAAATGGTAATGATCATACTTAAAAAGAAGAAATTATCAGACTTAAAAACTTAATGATCAGACTTAAAAATAGCCAATGATCAGACTAAAAACACTTAATGTTCAGACTTAAAATTTGTAATGTTCAGACTTAAAAAGAAGCAATGATCAGACTTAAAAACATAATGATCAGACTTAAAAATAGCCAATGATCAGACTTAAAATACTTAATGATCAGACTAAAAAATGTTAATGATCATACTTAAAAAGAAGCAATGATCAGACTTAAAAACTTAATGATTAGACTTAAAAATAGCCAATGATCAGACTAAAAATACTTAATGATCAGACTTAAAAATGGTAATGATCATACTTAAAAAGAAGCAATGATCAGACTTAAAAACTTAATGATCAGACTTAAAAATAGCCAAAGATCAGACTAAAAATACTTAATGTTCAGACTTAAAAATGGTAATGTTCAGACTTAAAAAGAAGCAATTATCAGACTTAAAAATATTAATAATCAGACTTAAAAATAACCAATAATCAGACTAAAAATACTTAATGATCAGACTTAAAAATAGCCAATGATCAGACGAAAAATACTTAATGATCAGACTTAAAAATGGTAATGATCATATTTAAAAAGAAGCAATGATCAGACTTAAAAACTTAATGATCAGACTTAAAAATAGCCAATGATCAGACTAAAAATACTTAATGATCAGACTTAAAAATGGTAATGATCTTACTTAAAAAGAAGCAATGATCAGACTTAAAAACTTAATGATCAGACTTAAAAATAGCCAATGATCAGACTAAAAATACTTAATGATCAGACTTAAAAATGGTAATGATCATACTTAAAAAGAAGCAATGATCAGACTTAAAAACTTAATGATCAGACTCAAAAATAGCCAATGATCAGACTAAAAATACTTAATGATCAGACTTAAAAATGGTAATGATCATACTTAAAAAGAAGCAATTATCAGACTTAAAAACTTAATGATCAGACTTGAAAATAGCCAATTATCAGACTTAAAAACTTAATGATCAGACTTAAAATAGCCAATGATCAGACTAAAAATACTTAATGATCAGACTTAAAAATGGTAATGATCATACTTAAAAAGAAGCAATGATCAGACTTAAAAACTTAATGATCAGACTTAAAAATAGCCAATGATCAGACTAAAAATACTTAATGATCAGACTTAAAAATGGTAATAATCATACTTAAAAGAAGCAATGATCAGACTTAAAAACTTATTGATCAGACTTAAAAATAGCCAATGATCAGACTAAAAATACTTAATGATCAGACTTAAAAATGGTAATGATCATACTTAAAAAGAAACAATGATCAGACTTAAAAACTTAATGATCAGACTTAAAAATAGCCAATGATCAGACTAAAAATACTTAATGATCAGACTTAAAAATGGTAATGATCATAGTTAAAAAGAAGCAATGATCAGACTTAAAAGACTTAAAAGACTTAATGATCAGACTTAAAAATAGCCAATGATCAGACTAAAAATACTTAATGATCATACTTAAAAAGAAGCAATCAATTTTACTGTAGCAAAAGTCAAATTTTATTCTTAATGACTTAAAACCGTACTGTAGCAAAATTCAAATTTTACTGTAGCGAGTTTTCAACGATTATACCCCTCCTATCTTTTATATATTTTTAAATAAGTCTATGTATATTATTTTATTTACAGAAAGAACCCCGACGGGATGAAAGTTTGGATGAATTTTGATTGGTTAATTTTGACACGTGTCAAATTTTTTATGGATTTATAATTTTTATTTATAATAGTTGTTTGTATTTGATCCAAGAGGTCAGATATGGTGCAAAGCCCAAATACCATACAAAATACTCCCTCCGTCCCCATTTGTTTGTCCAAAAGGACAATGGACACGGGAATTAAGAAAAGCAAATAAAGGACAATGATAGAGAAAAAGTGGAGGAGAGTGTATGTGAATGTGGGTCCCGTACAGTAAATAAATGATAATAAGATAGAGAAAGTGTAGGAAAGTACAATTTTCTTAATTAAAATAATTTTTTTGGTAAGAAAGAGAAGATTGATTTGATTATTGAGTTATGTATATAAAAGGAAAGTGGACAAACATTAGGGGACACCAAAAAAGGAAAGTGGACAAACAAATGGGGACAGAGGGAGTACAAAGTAATTGATACCATTGATCAAGTTAATCCAATGATCCCAATTAATTAGGATAAACACAAATTAATTTATTTTTATCCCTATTAATAAGCTCATTAAGGGTAAAATAGACATGATTTTTCTTTTATTTCTCTCTCATTACTGTTCATTACTGTTCGTAACTGTTCATTACTGTTCGATACTGTTCGTACTGTTCATTACTGTTCGTCACTGTTCGCTATTGTTCATTACTGTTCGTACTGTTCATCATCAGCTACAAATCGCGATCGAAAACGAACTAATCAAAATCAAAATCGAAATCGAACTAATTGAAATCAAAATCGAAATTGAAAACAAAGAAGAAACGCAGAAATCAAAACGCAGAAGAAATCGACAAAGAGAAACGCAGAAAAAATCGAAAACGATTCCGAACAAATGGTCATAACGAACTATAAATTGCAGATGACGAACTATAAATTATCATGCCTAACTATCGATGATACTGCCGAATTGTTGACGAATTATAGTCCAAATGTGATGAATTATGTCATAATTCATCAAAATTGCACTATAATTCGTCGAAATCTTGACGAATATAGTCCAATTTGGACGAACTATAACATAATTCGTCCAAAAATTGGATAACGAACTATAAATTAGTGATGACGAACTATAAATTATCATGCCTAACTATCGATGATACTGCCGAATTGTTGACGAATTATAGTCCAAATGTGATGAATTATGTCATAATTCGTTAAAAGTGCACTATAATTCGTCGAAATCTTGGCGAATATAGTCCAATTTGGACGAACTATGACATAACGAACTATAATTAGGCCTTGATGAATTATAAAATTCTTGAACAAATCGATGAACATAACTAAGTTCAATAACATCATCATCACATCTCCACACCACCAGCAACTACAATTTCCTATCTTCCGCCTTCGTCGGTGGTGGATCAAGTGGGAGAAACAAATCAGACACTCCGCCACTCCCCTCCACTCCTTGCCGCCCTAACGACATCTCCGTCCTCGTCACCAGCGCCGACCCACGCTGCGGCGATGGAGTTCTCGGCCTTGACAATATCAACACCTAATATGATCCATGGATGAGCATCGTCGAAGGATGATGGAAATTTCAGATCTGAAATTTTAATCGAAAAGAGGAGAGAGACAGTAAAGAGAGAGAGTGTTGATGTGTATTCCAAATATACCCTCATCTAATATTAATTTGAATTTTTATTTATTTATTTTCATTTAATCTCATCCATAGAAATTATAAAATCAACGGATGAGATTAGTTTGTATTTTTTACAATAATATGGGGTTTGCACCTGATCCTAATCCTTTGATCCAAACCCATTTTCATGAATTCTGTATAATAACTTTTACAAGTTAGCCAAAACATGATAATAATTTACATCAAAAAGTGAAAATAAAAAGTAGATAAATAAAATAAACATGATAATAATTTACATCAAAAAAAAATGAAAATAAAAAGTAGATAAGTAAAATACTATTAATGCGTTTAGAATTCAGAGCTGAGAGTTTATGAATTGTCGATTATACATTTCACCTCGTGATAAGCGTGTCATAATTGCATCATTAAATCCCAAGTGTGAGGTTCAGGTACAAATCAAATTATAAATAAAAATTACAAACCAATTTATAAGCTGACACGTGTCCCATTTTAGCCGAAATTCCGAACAATACGGAGGGGTATTATAGTCATTCCACACGGAGGGGTATAAACCTAATAATATTATTTTCAATTTAGTCCAAGAGTTGTTAATGATCAGACTTAAATTTGGAAATGATCAGACTTAAAAAGCAGCAACGATCAGACTAAAAAGACTTAATGATCAGACTTAAAAATAGACAATGATCAGACTTAAAAATAGATAATGATCAGACTTAAAAATCAAACTTAAAAGAGTTAAAGATAAGACTTAAAAATGGAAATGATCAGACTTAAAAAGAAGCAATGATAAGACTTAAAAGACTTAATGATCAGACTTAAAATATATAATGATCAGACTTAAAAGACTTAATGATCAGACTTAAAATAGACAATGATCAGACTTAAAATATATAATGATCAGACTTAAAATACTTAATGATCAGACTTAAAAATAGAAAATGATCAGACTTAAAATAGTTAATGATCAGACCTAAAATTGATAATGATCAGACTTAAAATAGATAATGATCAGACATAAAAACCAGAAATGATCAGACATAAAAGACTTAATGATTAGACTTAAAATAGATAATGATCAGACTTAAAAGACTTAATGATTAGACTTAAAATAGATAATGATCAGACTTAAAAGACTTAATGATCAGACTTAAAAATAGACAATTATCATACTTAAAAGACTTAATGATCACACTTAAGAGACTAATGATCAGACTTAAAATAGATAATGATCAGACTTAAAAGACTTAATGATCAGACTTAAAAGATTTAATGACCAGACTTAAAATAGATAATGACGGGCTTAAAAGACTTAATGATTAGACTTAAAAGACTCAATGATCAGGCTGAAAATAGATAATAATCAGACTTAAAAATAGACAATGATCAGACTTAAAGATGGTGATGATCTGACTTAAAATTGGCAATGATCAGACTTAAAGATAGAATGATCAGACTTGAAACTGGTAATTAAAAGACAACAAATTGAGAATGATCAGACTTAAAGAGAGAATGATCAGACTTAAAAATGGGTAATATTCAGACTTAAAATTAAGAATGATCAGACTTAAGGAGAGAATGATCAGCTTAAAAATTGTTAATGATCAGACTTAAAATTGAGAATAATCAGACTTAAAGAGAGAATGATCAGACTTAAAAATTGGCAATTATCTATTTTAAGTCTGATCATCATCTATTTTAAGTCTGATTATTTATTTACTTTAAGTCTGATCATCATCTATTTTAAGTCTGATCATCATCTATTTTAAGTCTGATCATCATCTATTTTAAGTCTGATCATCATCTATTTTAAGTCTGATTATTTATTTATTTTAAGTCTGAACATCATCTATTTTAAGTCTGATCATCATCTATTTTAAGTAAATTTTACCGTAGCAAAAGTCAAATTTTTATTCAAAATGGTCAGACTTAACGCATGTTGATCAGACTTAAAAACGTACTGTAGCGACAATCGAAATTTGCTGTATCAAATTTTAGGACGATTATACCCCTCCTATCTTTTATGTTTTTTTAAATAAGTCCGCGTGTATTTTTTTTATTTACAAAAAGAACATCGATCGAAATTAATTCTGATTGGTCGATTTTGACACGTGTCAATTTTTTTTTAAGTTTGTAATTTTTATTTATAATGTTGGTTTGTATTTGATCCGAATCCAAATCCCAAAATTATATAATTATCCTAATTTTATCCGTGTTAAAACGTTTACAATGAATCCAACTCCATTCTGTTTTTTCAATGCATTTCAACATTTCCACACACCGTGCAAATTAATTAATTTGAACGCGGCTATCACATTTTCACTTAATTATAAATGGAAATTAATTAATTTGAACACGGCTATCACATTCTCACTTATAAGTAACAACATCATATTAAACCATAAACCCAGCATTTTCATCACTGCTTGATACACATCTACATTATGAAAATCCTAGTCTATATTTTATCGTTTATGACAATGACGTCATTATTCGGGTTGACCGCGTCAGCTTACGATTGGCGCGACGATGTAATCTCCGACACAGTCATCCGCCGCACCTGCGCAAAAACACATCTCTATTCCTTCTGCGTCAAAGCCATGCACAGCTACCCCGTACATTACAAGTACAACACCAATTTCGAAGTGGCCCAAACCCTAATCCAAATGTTTGGATGGCAAGCAAACAAAATGTGGCTAAATTTGGAAAGGCGAGTTGGAAGCGATGTCAGGTACAGGCCGAAGGAGTCCTTTATAGGCAGTTTAAAAGCGTGTCACGAATTGTATAACCAAATGTATACGGTGGATTATTACTCAGCTGCTCGTCAATTGAGAGCTAGAAATTTTAGAGTGGCTGAGCAGCGGCTGTTGATGGCTTACAAGAGAGCTCAAGATTGCGAAAACGGCTTTCATCGAATCGGGAGGAATCCTTATGTGTTTTTGGAGCAAAATAAGGAGACTTTTCGGTGGGCTCTAGTTGCTGCCGGAGCTACTCACTCGTTATATAACTAGGCACTAGCTAGCCGGCCGGCAAGCGGTGACTAATTTTTGGCCCGAGTGCTGTGAGAAATCTGAAACTACAGATTTTTGATTGAGTAACGTTAATACCAGTGGAGATTCGAATTATAAACAGAGAAAGTGAATAATGTGTTTGGCTTGCCACATTTTTTATTTATTTATTTTCCAGTTGTATTGGGAATGTACTCTGCCAAAAAAAAATACATGTACTTCAAATTGAATTAATTTCTCGGCTCAAATTATTTACTAGTTTTTATTGAACTTTTTTCTGCATCATATTGCATATTCATTTTTATGTGGTAAATGTACATTTGTTTCATGCATATTTCAAGGTAACTGTTTTTTCCAAGTTTCAACAGTTGTTTAGACTTTTTATTTTTATCAATTTCTATATTAAAATTAGAATTCAAACTCACCAATCTGAAATTCAACTTTATGCTGACTAATAATCTTGAAATTTATATAACTTTCACGAGACATATTTTTAATTACGTATATTTTTATTCATAATATTTCATTAAGATGTCCAAAAAGAAATAATAAAATAATTTCAGCTTTATAATTCATAACTTTTTTTATTGGTGATAATTCGTTATTCTCAAAAACTAATATTAATTCGAGAAACAATCTCAAAATCTTTTAAACGGAAAAAAAATAAAGTGATATTCATTGATGGACAAAAATGTGTCTCCATTTGATTTTTCGGTATTTCTTTTTACTGTCATTTGATTTTTCAATATAAAAACTGCAATTGAGGCTCTGTATATTTGTCCTAAATCCTCTTCCTTCAAATCTGATCATTTTCACCATGAGGAACTTCATTTCAGTCCTGCCCATTTTCTGTTTCCTGGCTTTTATGTTCTTCACCGCGATAGCAGTCAACGACAAATTGATCAGCGATACTTGCGCAAAAACACATTTACCTGGAACATGTACGAAAGAGATCTACACATATCGTTGGTTAAATTCAAGCGACACCGACACCCCATTTGGCATAGCAACACATAATGGTTTTTGTGGCCGGAATGCATGCATACGAAACGAAGTTTATAACCCTGGATTTACTAAAAGTAAAAGATCAGTCACCGGGATATTATTCTGCTATGAACACATGTTATACGACGTATACATGGCTCAACGGTAAAGTTCTCAGAGTCATGCAGTTTACGTTCATCTAAAGAATAAGAATTACGAAGCAGCCGAGCAAGATATGTGGACTTCTCGCAATTTGGCCATCGAATGTGAGAAGGGATTCGATAAACTTGGTAAATATCCGCTAACGTCTGTCAACAAGAAGATGACTGTTTTGACTACTATTGCTGCACAGATTATACACTCATTGATGTAAAAAGTAATTTATAATGTTGATAATTTGAATCAAAGTTTCCTTGAAAATAAGTGAGTGTTTCTGCTTTTTCAGATAACTTAAAATAAACTCCATGCACGAGGAGCATTGTACCGAGTAAGAGCTCTGTTTTTATGGTTTAGTGAAAATTAGCGAGCATAAAACAAATTTTGCGCATCTTATACAAAAAATATATTAGGATGCAAGTATTTTCGGGTTGCAACTTGCAATGGAGCATTCCTCTGTAAAAGTACAACATATAAACTGGTCTTATCTTTTTTTCTCCTAGTTCAATATTAAAATTTTGATCCTCACAGGTACGTCTAATCTGAGCTAGCAAAAACTCTTAAATGTCAAAGTCAATATGTTTGATGATGACATCTATATACACAAAAAGGTCGCACATTTTAAGTATTCAATTAAGCAATAAAGCACTTTGCTAGTGTCTTAGAAAGAAAAACTTGCAATCTCCTCATCTTCATCCTCGTCAATATAGTCATCTTCCTCCTCGTCAAATTGCCCAATATCAGAATCCTCCATTTCTTCCTCCTCTTCCTCCATTAACTCCCTGCTAGAAGTTGCTTTATCCTTCAAACCTGTGCTCAAAACTACAGGTTGTCCTTTGCTTTCCTCCATGTCCTTTCTCAGCTTATCCATGGTTTCCTTCCTGCGCTCATCTTCTAGACGCTCCTTCTCTGCTTTTCTTTTCTCAAGATCAGCCCTGTATGAGGGAAACACATTCAACATTCGATGAACTAGCCATTAAAACGTAAAATTAGTCGTTTTGTCTTCTTTTTTGTTGTTGTAAAGTTGAGGAAATACTTGTAGGTCTCCATGTATTCTTCAGCACTCTCATCAATGGCCTTAAAGAAGGCATCCATTCCAGCACCAGAAACAGCAGATACTCCAACAGATTTCAAGTTCTTATAGAACTCATCCAATACAAGCGAAAGGCTGCGGGTCAATGTCGTTGAGTACGAGTTATCTGACTCGAGTTCGTTTTGAAACACCTCAAAGTCTTCCATCCACTGCACCAATAAAAAGCAAGGATGACGAATAATTAATATAAATCTAAAAGCAGATGGTTTTCAACATTGGTGAAAGTTGGCAAAACAAGCATATTCCACAAAGCCTTCTTGAAGCAGATGGCTTTGTAGGTCACATGGATATGTGATGGCATCAAAAGAAGGGTAAATAAGCATCTAGTTATACCAACCAACCAACCAAAAGAATTGCTTTCAATAAATACTACAAAGGCTACAGGGCTGCTCTCGCAAAATAAAGAAGTGACGAAACACATTAAATACAATATTAAAAATACCTCCAGAGCAAATTGATGCTGAGTAACATCGATCTTGTTGAATGCTAGAACCAAAGGTAGACGAGTCTTGTAAAGGATGCTACAAGCATAAAGCATATTGCTCATAAATGTAGAAGGGCTGGCTGAGCGAGGAGTGTCAACTACATATGTAACGATGGTGGGAAATGTTGATGCGAATGCTTCTGTGATTATAGATCCAGAAGCTGACCAAGTAAATATTTCAATCTGGCCGGGGGTATCAACAAGAACATAATCAAGCTGATCTGCTCGCTTCTCAATCATACCAACAACCTGGGATCAAAACAAAACATTTAGACTATTGATGGACAAGATGGGTAAGAAAAATGCATAAAAGGCAGAACAGGTGCAGAAAAGTTAAAACCTCATCAAATTTCGTAGCAAAAAGGTTGAGTGATGTAACTATTCCACCATTAGGACCAAGGTTGAACTGTTTCATCACTTCTTTGTACTTCACAGTGTCTCTGATATCTATGTTAGCACCAAAGGGAAGAGTAAGAACTGCAGGATCAAGATTAACCACGTAACCCCGCTTATTTGTCTCAAAGGTATGAGAAACAAGGCGATTCATGAATGTTGTCTTCCCACTTCCTACACACACAACATACAAAGACGTCATAAAAATGACCCAAAATCACGAATACTCAAGAACGGGTTGACATAGAGGGCAAATGATTTAGCTGAATCACCTGCCATGCCTACAACTATTATGATAACTGGCTTCCTCTTAAAATTTGGGTCTCCAGCCCCTGAGTCCGAAATATTCAAACTCTTCATCGAATCAGCAAGCTGCCCCTTGTCTTTAGGTTTGGACTTCATAAGATAAAAGAACACGATAGTGTAACTTTAAGTGATCAAACAACAGTAAAACAACATAACATGCTAACATATCTCCATTCTTCAAATATCCACAAGCAACAAGAAAAATGAAAGCCTGCTTTCACTAAATCAATATCTTAGAAAGACTAATCGGCAATGCCATTTAACCTTAACACACCGTCTGAAACTCTTATAAAACTACAGTACTACACCATCCTTGTTCAGTGTACCGATCTCAGAAAACCATACCATACACATACAAAATCAAAGGAGAGCAAGGTTGAAATAATACATTAGTATCTGCATTGTCAGTGGTCTCCATATCCATTGTTGCTGCAATTTCCTCAGCACCCAAAATTTTAGAGTCGGTATCAACATCCATTTCCTGCCAGATAACAAATTCAACATCATCAAACTATAACCAAATCCTAGAACAAAACCCCCCACAATCACTCAGCACAATTTTCAAACAAAATGGATTAAAGCACTAAATTACAGTCTGAAACTTACACCATCTCCTTACACAAATGTCACAAACCACCATCAAAACAAAACCTCAATTTATAAACCCTAAACCTCATTAAACCTAACAAATTTCACTTTGTCTCGAACAACCTCGTACCTCAAAATCAACCTGTACTTCCTCGTCGCAAGCTTCGTCCAAGACTCTCCTCTAACTCGCCGACTATCGATAAAGTTGACTCAGGGAGAGAAAGTGAAACTTAAGCTTCCTCTGTTTCTTGAGCCCTAGCTGCTTCAAGAAATCGCCTAGTGTAGTTATTGTATGCGAGTATCTATACAGTTCGTAGTTTACATAATTTACAACCTTACCCCCGTAACTTTGAACAACTGCCTATACTGCACCCTTGTTCTCTCCGTATTACACGTCCACCCCAGGCCGGTTGACATAGGCCCAGTTGTATACACGGCCCATAAAGCCCAATGAGATTCGAGCAGTAGAAGAAAGCAGCGCAGTTCAATCGATTGAAAAACACCCAAGTCTGGTGTCGTTGCGGGTTTTTGTGGCGAGGAATCGGTTGGAGGAGATCTAGGGTTTCGATTAGGTGATGGATAGGTACAGAGGCGGAGGAGGAGACAGCTACGGTGGGGACAGGAGTGGTAGTCGGTCGAGATCGCCGCAGCATCAGCGGAGAAGGCCGTCGAAGTTCTCGGACGGGCCGCCGACGAGCGAGTATAAGAGCAGTGGGCGCGGGGATGGTGAGGTTAGGAAAACGGGATTTTCTGATGGTCCGAGTGGCGATGGAGCCGAGCGACGGCGGGGGTTTGTGAGCCCTAGTAGAAGGGATGTTGGTGGGAGGGGAGGAGGGGGGAGGGGTAGAGTAGGAGGGAGAGGGGGGAGAGGTAATTACGAGATTCCTTATGGAGGAGAGGTGCGGCGGTCGTTCGAGGGACCGGATAGGGATTATGTTGGTGGTGATTTTAATGGGGGAAATTATGAGGTTGCTATGGGAATGGCTGGCGGAGGTGAGAACATTGATTATGAAAATGTGCATTGGAATCATGGTGGTGGTAGGGAGTTCAGCCGAAGGGGAGGTAGGGAAGCACGCATGGGAGGTAATTTTGAGATTCCCATAATGCGGCCTGGTGAAAGTGACTACCGTGGTGTTAGATTCGGTAACTCGCCGGATGATCAGTATGTTAGCGAGCATTTTCGAGCACAGAGAGATAGTGGAGGTCGAATGGGGGGCAATTTTGAAGTTCCTCTTTCAGCTGCTGCAGGAGTAGACGTTGGTCGTTCCTTTGACGGCCCTCCACATGAAGGAATCCGGTATGGGAGAGATGGAGGGCCTCGATTTGGTGGTGATTATGAAGATACCTTTTCGGGTCTTGTTAGAGGTGATCAAAGACATTCCTTTGAGAACATAAAAAATAACCATTCGGGAGGTGTTGCAAGGTTTCAGCCACCTAGAGATGGACCTAGGGCGGCGGTTAGCTATGAAGTCCCTCTCTCGAAACATGTGGAAGGAGGTCAAAGTCATCCTTTTGACAGCCCTCCAAACCATTTAGGTGGTAGAGGATTTTGGCCTCCTATGGATGGAGGATTTCGTCCCACTGTGAATCAAGGTTATCAGCCTCCAATGGATGGTGCAGCACGCCCTGGTCCCAGTAATGAAGCTCCTCTTTCTGGGCAGAAGAGACCATTCTCATTTCCAGAAAGTGATAAGTCTCCAGGTAGAAGTTGGTGTGTGGTGTGTGGTGTGTGGTGTGTGGTGTGTGGTGTGTGGTGTGTGGTGTGTGGTGTGCAATCACTTTATTGTAAGGCTAGAATGGTTTGGTACTTAGGAATAGGGGCTTGATGCAACTTATTGTTCTTTGCTTTTGGTGCATCTGCACATGCGTTAGTAACAATATAGTTGGCAAAAGCTTTAATCTTGTTTTTTTTATTGCAGACTCAGTTGACCACAGTAGGGCTATCAAGCTCTTCGTTGGATCAGTTCCGAGGACAATTACTGTGGAGGATGTGAGTGGAATTCCACCTAAAATGCATTATTATGCTTTTAATTACTTCACATTATTCTTTTGCGCCCCTTTGAGTGTCTAATGGGGTTACTTATACATTCTGTTTCTTGCCATCTGTTCATTCATTCTTGAGTGTATGTCTCTTTTGCAGGTCCGCCCCATATTCCAGGAACATGGAAATGTCTTAGAGGTTGCGTTGATCAAAGATAAGATCACGGGAGAACAACAAGGTACATGCCCATCTAATTTACATGTTTATGCTTTTTCTGCCCATTTCTTTTCAGGTCCTTGGAGATGGTGATGAAAGTCATTGAGTTCTATTATCATGACATGGTGTAGGATTCAGAACTATTAGATTTTAAGGCATTCCTTTCTGACCTATATTTTGAATTCTCTTTACCAAAATTGAAGAAGGCACGGCTAAAATTTGTTTTGTGCTGGGTTAGAAACTTACAGAGTAGCAGGCTCTGTGTGTCTGCTAGTGGCGGCTGCAGTGAAGGCATTGCCCACCAAGTCATTTGTGATGAGAGTGCGTGTTCTGTCTGTAGCTTCTTAGTTTTAGGGTAGGATTGTTATTCAACTTTGTACTGAAACAAAAGTTTTCTTCGGATTTGTTGTTAGGTTTGGTTAATGGAATATAAATCGGCAGATCCCAAAATTCTGTATGAATCCCTTGGACATCAGTTGGTAAAATTATGAAATTCTGTAAATGATGAATCTAAGTTTGCTTTGATGGATGAGGATGTGAATATGATTAGGTGCGATATTACATGTACATTGAATGGCCACCTACCACCGACTAATGATGCCTGTAGTCGTAGATCATACTCTCATCATTTCAGCTTGTGATACTTAGTATGTCAATGAATCTCTTTAAATTTTACCTACACTGTGATGGCGCGTATTATTATCGACTGATCTGTGTATGCATGTTTCTTCCTTTGCTCGAGTGCATCAGAAGCAAAAATCAGTGAATGTTGATTTGTAGGGTTATGTGCTGTATTAGTGGTTTTATGTGTCAACTGGCAATCTCTTGTCAATACTACAATGTTGAATGACACATTGTGGAATCAAACTCACTGAATACATGTGAATGCTTTTAGCAGTGCAGCGCATAGTGAGAGTGTGCTATGCATGTTTTATTTGTACAGTTACATTTCTGTGCATTTATTGAATATTCCGAGATGGAGATTAACTTTAGCCTTTCAGAAAGTTCATATCAAACTTTATGTTCCCATTTTGATAATTATCAGTGATGGCTGGAACAAACTTAATTATGTTCTTTTAGCTATTCATGTCTTTCATTTCTGCATCATGGTATGGTTTCAGCACTCTCATGCTTTGTTAATTTCTGCACTTTTGGATTCTTTTTGTTGTTTTGAACAATATGGCTCGGTGACCTACTATATTCACTTATGTGCTATTCTCCGAGGTGTTATATGTTTTATGACTACGTTCTGGAGGTTGCGGGAAATCGTTACAGCAAGAAACTTAATGCATATCCTGCTTGGCAAAGCTTGCAAGCCTGCTAATCACTTATATTTTCCCGGAATACCAGAATATTAAAATAGGTTTTAGCAGAGATCATTGAGAGGCAAAAAGTGGGTTTTGGCACATCAATAGATCAATGATGGCATGCTTTCTATCTTGACGGAGCTATGAGAATAATTGGGCAGCTAATGTGCCAAGGAAATTCTGCCAGATCATCGAACCAGAGTTGCACATTAGATTTTGTCTTTCCCGTGTCATGGAAATGTATTACTTCCATTTCTCATATCTCAGACCTTTATGGTATGAGAAACATTTATTTTTTTCATGTTTCTCATTGATGGACAGCAGTTCTGATGAATCAGATCTCACTTGGCCAGCCATTAATGCCACTTGGCAAACCCACAGGGCAGTTCGCAAGTAGCAGACCTGACTGGATAAAACATTTTGCAGACCTTAAACTGTGCAGAACTTGAATAGAATAATCCGGAGTGATGTTATGCTCAAATGTGGATATAGTACATTAGTACTCAATTACAGGTGGTCTGAGATGTAGATAGTGAAGTTTCAAGTGGAAGTGGTACCCTTATGAGTTGCTTTTTTTTCTTCTCAAGATGTAAAATATCAGCCATGCCAGGAATAGAAAAGTTTAACTTCCCGTTTCAACTGTTTGTTCAGGCATCCATGTGTGACCTTCATTGACTTATTTAGTTATGGTTATGCTTGTATTTGACGAATAGGATGATGGCCATGCCTTAGTAGTGATTGTGACTGTGCTCTTTTGTCAACTAAGGTTTCACCTTTATGCCTTGTATGAGCTTTTACGTACGAGTGGAAGAAACTGGTATATGTGCTTCTCCTGGTAGGCTGTAGTTTACAACTGCTGGTTCATATTAGCTATAGTTAATATTTCATCATATGATTGTTGTAAGCTTGGTATTTTTATTGTTGGTATCTATAGTAATAGTTCATCATATGCTTCGGCTAAGTTGGAATTTTTGATATATATTAGTATCTCGAGCTTCATTTAATTAAGCTTAGAGTAATTTTAACTAAGTTGAGAAAATCATTCCATGAGTACACAAGCAGTTGGTCTGTTTGATGCTAACTGGCCACGGAAGGCGTGCTTCAGAAAATTGTATGGTAACCGTATTGTCCACCTATGCATTACTAGAGCGCACACGGAGGCACTCCCTGTTTAAGCAAGGATAGCGGACATGAAAATGATGTTTGGATATTTGAATGATCAACTTCATTTAAATGGGCTTTCCTTGTTGATGAATTATTATCTTGCTGTTTATTTATGAATTTGTCTAGCCTGCATGTATTAATTAATCTAGCTTTCAAGTAAAACTCTTCCTCAGCACATACTGGATGTCTTTGTTATGTATATGTTATGGAATCCTGCATGTTCTTTAAAGATTCAATCAAACTTGCACATCAGTTTCTGGTTCCATGCCACGAATGGATATTATTTTTTCTTGAATTGTTGATTGGTGGTGAGATGTGACAGGAACTGTATCCATTATGGTTCAAAATTTTAGTGATATGGTCTTTAAACAGTTTTGATGAGTGCGTCTAAGCAAAAGCTTTCTTCGAAGGGCTAAAGTGCATAATAGTATAGGACTATGCTCATGTGAAATCCTGAATTATTCAACTGCATTGACCAGTTGATTGATGTAGGCCTGTTCGTGAATTTTCAGGCCATGTTAAGAATGCATCATGATAGCCTCGCTTTGATGTTGCATATGCGTATATTGTACTTGTTTGACTTTATAAGTAGAGATAGCAGTGATTCAGGAGAAGTGTTTTTACCCTGCAGGGTGTTGTTTTATAAAGTATTCTGCACCAGAAGAAGCTGATAAGGCCATAAGAGCTTTGCATAATCGATACACTTTGCCAGGGGTGAGCTTTTTTTCTGCTTGTCAGGATATGTATATTTTCTAAGATGGTTTTCATTAAATGCATTTCTTTTCAGGGAGTAGGTCCCATTCAAGTGAGATACGCTGATGGGGAGCGGGAGCGGCTTGGTAATCTTTTTTAATTTCGTGTATTTTTGTTGTAGAAAATTTTGTTATTTGTCATTCTGAAGTCATTTTTATAACTCAGTATTTGTATACATCATAGTGCTTATCAAGGATGTGCAAATTGGTAGAGGTTGTCAATGTGTGGGTGAGGATGCTACAGCATCTGCCGACCTTTTTGGAATTGTTTAAAAATGCTTAAAACAAATATCAGCGTCAAATTCCCCTTTGACCAAGGCCATGTGGTACGAAGTCACAACAAGTTGACGAAACTTAAAGTGCGGTGTGGATGCTTGTGTTTTATCACTATACCATCATGTAGTGTCAAAGTTATCTCTTTTGCATATTTCTGTTATTCAATGATTTAAAAGAACAAGAGAGACGTGGAAAGAAAGTGATACAGAAGATTGTGTACACGATACTTGTAGTTATAAATTGCCCTTGGGTGTGTAGCTTTGATTTTCGAACTCACTATTGTCCAGACTCCTAAAAACATGTCATTTGAAGTATGATATACTTTGGCCTTACGTGGCATAAAATTGTTACGATGCTTATCTTTTTGTTTCATTTGTTTTTCATCATTATAGGTCTAGCTCTAGTTGAGCATAAATTATTTGTCGGATCGCTGAACAAACAAGCGACTTTAAAGGAAATTGAGGAGGTACCTTTGTTTCCTTTTCAATGGCAAATTATGTGGTGACATTTTGTCACTATGGACGTACTTAAATTGAGATCATGTGAGTTCCTTTATGTCTGTGTTTCTGCTGCTTACGCATTTCCCTTAAATTTGTAGATATTTCTTCCGTATGGTCAAGTGGAGGATGTATATGTCTTGCAAAATAACCGGGGTATGAGTCTTTCTGATATTTGTATCTTCGATGTGATCATCCCACTGTTGAGTACTTCCTACTTCCTAGACTGGCAATATGTATTTACTGAGAATCTATATATTTCTACTCAATAAAATGTGGATGGTCATGTAATAGTTTGACTATTATCCTATAAGCTGAAATCATTGTAGTCAGTGGTGGTCTAGATTTCATTTTTCTTTTGCGATGTGGTCAAAGAGGCATAGTACAGGAACATACTTAACTAGTATGCTACACTGTGATGTATGACAAATGAAATTTATTTTTGTCGGAGGTTAGAAACTATTATCACTGATTGATTTATAAACTCACTGCTGGTTTTACTGCCCCAGTTATGAACTTGAATGTGTGATGCTAGCTTTAAAACATGTCTATTATTAATAGCTTTATCTTTTGTAATTATTGATGTTATGGTTGAGGTCCTGCCTTTTGTTTTCTTATTTGCAACTCTTGTTTTGTTTGCAAATAATGATGATGAAGGTTGTGGGTTCGTCAAATATGCTCAAAGAGAAATGGCTATGGCGGCTATTAATGCTCTTAATGGTAGATACACAATGAGAGTAAGATTTCTGATTTCCGATATAGCTTCAAGCCTTCATGTCATCTTTAAGCAACATGACGCCTAATCATTTCCATACGATTGCCAGGGATGTGATCAGCCATTAATGGTCAAATTTGCTGAACCGAAGAGGCAAAGATTCGGGGAACCTAGGTAACGGTTTATTTATCTTGTTCATGTGCAACTATTTTAGCTTGTAGCAATACATGTAGGCACGCATATAAAATTAGACTGCCCTCCATTAAAATAATGAATTTGAAATGGCATATTTCATCATGTTTTGTATAAAGAAACCTCTCTTTTTTCCCTTCAGAAATCCTGCATCTGGAGGTCCAGGATTAGGACCTCGTTTTCAAGCACCTGGGATTAGGTTCGTTATTGATTTTCTCATTATAATGTTTTTTTTAATATTAGCTTTTGAAGGTTTTTGATGTCACTCGATCTTTTGCAGACCGACAACCAATTTGAACGACTCTTTGCCTAGTAATGTCCCACCTAAAACTTGGAACCCTATGAGCCAGCAGAACACAGGGCCCTCTCCTACTTTGGGTGCGCCAATTTTCCCAAATCAGATGCCACAAAGAGCTGGAGATGTTATCGATAACAAGAACCCTGTAAGCACATGCCTTGATTTCCGTTTCACAACTATATATTATTTTAAGTTTGGTGTTAAATGCTGGTAACATGCAGAGTCGTTTAGGAGATAATTCTATGCTTGGGTCAGTTTCCTCTTCCACCCCAATTCAGGTATATCCAAATTGTATTCTGATGTAAAGTCTTATTTAACTGATTTAGTAATATTCTTGCCTGAATTCAGTTGCAGAACTTCAACCGGCCTTCACCTTTATCGACATCTCAGCATATGTCCCCATCACCAGTGCCTCTGCAGCAACCTCATTCTCATACTGTAGCTCCCGAATCACAGAAACCATCCTCCTTTGCATCGCATCAACCACCCAGTATGTTACCAGTGCCCCATTCATCTACCCAAATGTCATTTAACCCAGCAACTCTGCCGCAGTCATCACCTGGTGCTCCTGCTCAGTTAGCTGCTACACAAACTCAAGCTCATCAGAATGGGTCTTCAGCTAACATCCAACAAACACGGATGGATAATAACTACCAACCATATAATTCATCTGGCATGTCTAATCAACAGATATTGCCTCCATCGCAGCAACAACCTCAGCCATTGCAACAGCCATCCTCTCACTTGGCTGAGCTAGTCTCAAAACAAACCCAAGCTCTGCAGGCAAGCTATCAGTCATCTAAGCATGCTTTCTCACAGCTTCAGCAACAGTTGCAGATGATGCAGCCAACAAATCAAGGTCATGCCTCTAGTCCACAGGCCAATAACCAGCAGGTATTTTTGAGATATGGTTACCAACGGTCTAACACTGATAATAAAATCTTTTACTCTTTGATGTCATAACTTCTCGGCTGACATCACTATGAATTTAATCTTTTCAGCAACAGTGGTCGGCGCTTGAGACGCAGACAGTGGGGATCACTCCTTCTGGTGCATCTGTTGCTGATGGTCCTTCAGGAGCTGCATCTTCTGTATCTGTTACTCAAGGCACAGCTTCTGAAACATGCTGCTGGACAGAGCATTTATCTCCTGATGGATACAAATACTACTACAACAGTACAACCGGGGAAAGCAGGGTATGACTGTTATTCACCCTGTGTTGTTGTGTAGCACACTTCATAATCAGATTAACATGCATGTTTTATCTGATTGAAAGTTTGCCACTTCTGTTGTTTTTTAAAATGTCTCTAGTGGGAGAAACCAGAGGAGTTGAAGTTGCACGAGGAGAAACAAAGACAAGAAAAGACATCTATGCAACAGCCTTTTGGTCAACATATACCTCAGCCTTCATCTTTGCAAGAAGCTCCTAAGCAGTCAGCTCAGCATCCGTACAATCAAAGTCATCTGGCTACTCAACAAGCTCCTCAAACACATCAGAGAGAATCACCAAACTTGTTTCAGTCGCAGCCGAACTACCAGCAGCCACTGCAGCAGCAGTCACAGCCGAACTACCAGCAGCCACTGCAGCAGCAGTCAAAGCCGAACTACCATCAGCCACTGCAGCAGCAGTCACAAATGAACTACCAGCAGCAGCTGCCGCAGCAGTCGCAGCCAAACTACCAGCAGCAGCTGCAGAAGCAGCCACCACAGCAGCAGAAGCAGCCACCACAGCAGCAGTTGCAGCCAAATTACAAGCCGCAGCCATTACAGCAGCAGTCACAGCCGAACTACCAGCTGCCATTGCAGCAGCAGTCACAACCGAACTACCAGCTGCCATCGCAGCAGCAGTCACAACCGAACTACCAGCAATCACAGTCAAACTACCATCAGCCACTGCAGCAGCAATCACAGCCAAACTACCAGCAGCGATTGGAGCAGCAGCCGAAGCCAAACTACCAGCAGCCACCACAGCAGCAGCCCTTTCCATCAGTGGTAAGTAATCTTACCAGTAACACGTATTGTTCTTTTTTTTGGGGGGATTAACAAGAAGTATCCTTGAATTATCAGGCTTCTGGAGCTATGGGCCAGCAAAATCTTCAGGTAAGCTTTTTATAAGCTCACTAGAGATTATCAATTCACTGGCATTTTAACCTTTGCATATTTGAATAGTATGCACAGGCTGTATGCTGAGAAAATAAATTGGTTCTGATTTGCCATTGAGAGGCGATGTCTTAATTTTTCTTTCTGTTTAAGTAGATTATTAGCCCTTCAATTTCATTTAGTTAACCATCTTATTATTATTTGGGGTCAATTGGTTTTTCATGAAAGAGCATCTAGGAGTCACACCAGGAGATATCACGAAACTGTTTTATAGCCTATGAATGAAAAAGTAGAATGATCCTAGGACGTAAAAGCCAAGTTTTTCACTGATAAGCTGGCTTTAAGGGTGTTTCTCCGGCTTAATCTGGTTTTCATCGGACAGTTCATTAGCCGTCTTATTGATTGTGTATTCCATGACTTGCATAATGTATCATTCTCCATCTGTTGTCTTTGCAGAGATATGCCTCTAAACAAGAACAGAGTCAGACCACTAGTTCTGCTAATGATCCTGGATATTTTCAACAGGTAGCAGTTGTGCTTTTTGTAAGATGCATTATTGGTCAATCTTAGAATGTACTCTTTCATCCTCTAATGTTTCTTTGTTGAAGCAGGGGGTTCGACCCACTCAGGACTGGCCTCTTAAAAAAGCTTCAGGTTCAGATCCGTCATTGATTATTAAATTGTCCAACGGTAGATAAAATTACTAAGGTACACAGCTACCATAGCTTGTCTGTCCAGTCTGATGCAGTGCGTATCTCATAGTCATAACTCCCTTATAAGGCTGACATTGGCAACAACAAAAAAACTCCCTCTGTTTCTCATTAATTCTCCTGTCATGTTCATTTACGTAAGATTGTTCCATTAACTGTTGTCTCACCTATATATTTCATCTAGTCATTGACTGTAGGCGATCTCTCTCACATGTTCTCTATTACCTTACCCGAATTGTTCTTTTTCTTTTTTAGTTTTATTTTGTGCATCATTTTCTCATTATGGGTCTCGCCTTTCAATCCAGGACCATGAGGGAACAATCTTGTAAATGCCAGCACATAGGGAATGGGCATATCTGAATTTGTTTTTCAGTGACAACTGAAAAAAGTGTTTACTTGAGGAAGCTGGCTATTGCAATTGCAACTTTGTCGAGCCTTAGGAGTGTTGCAACCTTGGAGACTAGTCTAACTTGACAAAAATGTTTCCTTGTCGAGCTTCGAATTGTCTATCTAAGCGTATTAGATAGTAAAAAAAATCAGTTAGTGTCCCTGTGTAATCATGTATTCTCTTATCTCCTAGTTGTCTTTTACAGCAATTTATTCATCTGTGTTTCCTTAGGATTCTTTCTCAGCCTAGAATGTGCTTATTAGGTCAAGAAGTTTCGATCCATCACATCCATTTGGGAAACACATACAATGAGGGGAGGGAGCTTGTTGAGCTGTTATGTGTCAGTTACCGCTTTCAGCAGCATATAACAGACATCAAATAAATGAGTGATATTTGATGAATGCTTCTTCACCTGACAAAAAAAATCCATAGAAATTAATCGAATCAGCAACCATCCACATTAACATCATAAAGCGGTAAGCAATAATGCCATAGAGAGTAGCCGTAAGCTGCCCAAAAGCCAGCAAGCAATAACACGCTACTTGCAGCAATTGTGACTCATTTTTTCAGTTACTGCCTCTCACAACTATTGAAGTAGGAACATTAATTTATGTTTTTTTTTTAAGGGAAAGTTGTACAGAAGTCGGACATCGACGACTCAATGACACGATTCAGTACATAGACTCAAGTTAACGCACAGGCCTAAAATGGCCAACCCATCTTCGTCAGACAAACCATCAAAGCCACTATCACCCCATGGCTAGAGCCGGGGGGAAAAGGGCCACTAGGACACTAAGGCGACTATAACTCAATCCGCAAAACGGCTGAGAAAAGTATAACTCACTCAGTCCGAAAATCGGCTGAGAATAGTCACTTATTAAATCTAAAACAAACAAACTAAAACACTACAAACCTAAATACTCCTAAAACGGCGACCGACCCCAAAACAGAGCCACCACCAAAACTAACCAACCAGTCCATCTCCACCAAAAGAGCATCGCCGGCTGAAACGAAACAGCAACACCTAGCCCAAACATCACAGCCGCCCAAACTACAATGAACATTAATTTATGTTATATAAAGGAGAAGTGTCTAGCTATATTACATGATATAATGTCAACGGTCTTAAAGCTACAATGACACAAATACAGCCTAATGGGGGGGAGCCTGGGAGGGATCTCACTGTAAAAGCAAAAAACAAAACAGATAAATTATCAATGAACTTTTCTGACACAATTTGAAGATGCAACCAAACACATGATTTATCAACTTAAAAGTTTGCAGGGGATGACATCTTTGAGGAATGTGAGACGATTGATGGGCTGATTCTCGTTGACTTAACAGCCTCCCCCGTCCCCAGTCTTGTTTTACCAAGGCTAATTGAGAATTGCCTCACTATTCTATAGAGCCAGAGGCCTGCCGGATTCTCCGCTGATGAACATCCCAGTTGTATACTCTTGCTATCGTGACCTGTTAATGATTTTCAAGAGTTAGATGATGTGATTCAATATTAAGGTGTCTAACAACGGAGTGTCCCTATTCCGGAATATATAGTCACACGACCTAAGTAGATTAGGATGCATTGCAAAACAGTGAACCATTATATAGTAAACCTGAGTGATGTTAACTTGGTCCCTTAGAAACTGAAGATCTGCAATAAGAACTTCAAGGCTGCCCTTTGCATTTTCCAGATTATTTTTCAGTAGTGTGATAGCCTACAAATATTTACAGTATTGTCAATGGCCAAAATTTGATTGGACTACGACAATTGACAACACACTAGGTAGGTTACCTCTTCACACGAATACTCCAACATAACATTTGCTCCCAGCCATAAGCACACTGAGTCGGTATCTTTAATGCAGGCCCTTGAATAAATCCCTTCTGAGACTTCAAAATCTGCCAAGATTGGCTGTATTCACGAGATACGGCAACAAATCATCATGCAGAAATCCAAAGATGAACGCTTCCACTTGATAGCACATACTTTTACACATTAAGCAACTTCTATTATTTGACATAAATTCAACAATACAAGTTGCAATGTAAAATGACTCCAACAAACTTTAAACAAAATGTACCCTGTAAAATGACTCCAACAAACTTTAAACAAAATGTACCCTGTAAAATGACTCCAACAAACTTTAAACAAAATGTACCCTGAAATGTACCCTGACTCTTGGTTTAAAAAGGCGCAAGGCGCACCAAGGCGCAAAGGGCTCTGTAGAGCCTGAGGCGCAAGGCGCAAAAAAAAAGCGCGCCTTTCGTAGGCGAGGCGCTAGGTTATAAATAATATATTTTATTTAAAAATAACATAATAATCAATTAAAAGTAGAATTCAGGAGTAATTTAATTAGCACACACCCAATAAACACTTAAATATAATAAACAATTAGGGTTTTATAAGAAATTGCTTGAAGCCCAAGAGTCACAGGCCCATCATGGGCAACCGGCCCAAAAAAAACCAAAAGGCGCTCGCTTTTAGGCTTAAAGCGCCAGCTCTTGTGCCTCTCTGCGCCTTGCGCCTAGGCGCGCCTGAGGCGCGCTTTTTTAAACTAAGCCCTGACTCCAACAAACTTTAAACAAAACTTCTATAAACAAGCTTCTCAGTACCCAGTATTCATCAATAAAGAATTGATTAAGCAAAACAGTTGATTCCTATACCTAAAATGAGACCTAAAGGATACAAACCTTTAAAGGGGAAAAAAAGTAAGATTGAGCAAACAAAGGGAGACTGATTAGCCAAACAACATCATAATTCATAACCGACAGTAAAAACAAATAAAGCATAACACAATGCAAGAAGAAAGTGAGAGAAATGCCCGAATACTATCAAGTGCCTCTAATGAATAGAGATTAAATAGATTCCACAACTAAAACACAGACCTCATCCGAACCCTTCTTGTCTTGCAAAGTTGCCACCACAGCCAAACACTTCTCTATATCAGGGATCTTAGCCTAACAAAAAAATCCATCCAAAGTAAAACATTGGCTAAAATAAGCAACCAACTGATAAACAGATAAAAGATAAACAAAAGCGCAAAATAGAAACCTGGAGTTCTCTCTGCTGAGCCAGAAGCTTCATCTCAACCATCTTGTACTGCTGCAATCTGCACAAAATCTGGTCACTATTAACTCCATAAACATTTGTTGGTTTTTCAGCATGAAATTGACAATAAGCATTTCAAAAAAATGGATTTTTTTTTATCAAAAAAGAATTTCTAAACTAAGAAAATACTAACCGATAAATAAATAAATAAAAAACTTGTTCTAGGTCTGGATCTTCACTAAATCCTAAAATGTTACATAAATCAGTCGTTTAATCAGAAAAAGAGATCTGTAAACGAACCTTTCTTGTAGATAAGCAAGAGCAGAGTTGACGTCGAGCCCTAATTGAGTAAGATACGTTTGCACATCTTCAACGAACGCGGCTGCAGGGATTCCTCTTCTCCCGGTCGCATCCATAGAAGACGAAGAATCCATGCGGAACAATTTCAACTGAGTAATCAGTTTCAGAGATCGGCGGTGGTCGGGGGTTGTTTGAAGTAGACAACGTCGACGTCGACTGAGTAGGACAACAGAAAGCGAGGGACGGTGTTCAGTAATTGGGCCTACTGTGGGCTGAAGGAGGCCCAGTAGATCGATGTCGGGCCGGAGACAGCAAAGTTGGCAAAATCATTAACTGAAATGTGTAATATTCGGGGGCGTTTCACCATTTTATTTTTCACTTGCATTGCATATCAAAAGAAAGAACGTATATTCTATCCCCAAAAAAAAAAGAAAAAAAAAAGAAAGAAAGAACGTATATGGCCAAAAGTCAAATCAACCAATTTGAAATCGCTAATGGAACCATGATCAACACTACAGAGTACAGACACAGCGAATTGAAACATCATAAACTCCCCAAAAAAAAAAGATGAAAAGTTCTCAGCCGAACGTCTCCTGTACTGTATCGTATAAATAATACGTATAATTTGTTTGATGATTCTGACACGGATCCCAAAATGAAAACCTAACGATGCTCCTCCACCTCCACTGCACCATGATCATAAAAGACAAGTGTACAAAATGACTATCTCTCTAGAAACAGTCTTCGGAGAGTGTCATTCTGATCTACTAATTCATCCGCTGATTCACCAAATTCAAAGCAGAACACTGAAAGCATATTGTGGGAAGACTTAGCGATCTATACAATATGCACGAGGAGGAAATAGAGACAGTGGCGTCACAATTTGGAGGAAAAGTCAGGCGAGGTGTTTTCGAATGTGCTGGTATTGAAACTGACGTCGGATAAGAAATATGTCTACAATGGGTTAGTGGCGTTCCTGAGGAAAGCCTGGCTGGTTAGGGGTAAAGTGTCATTTGGAGAAGCAAAGGGGAACCGTGTAATCGCAAGATTTGAAAGAAGAGAAGATTTGGAGCGAATTTACGATGGAGGTCCTTGGACGTATGGTGGTAGCGCGATCTTGATGAGCAGATGGGAGCAAGGAGCGGCAGCTGAAGAAATCAAAAATCACCAAACTGGGTACATGGGTCCAATTTCACAATGTTCCCGAGCAACTTATGTTTATTGAAGGAACTCCGAAAAAGCTAGCAACAATGGTCGGGGAGTACGGGAAGCTAGACAAAGGGAACAAGTCAAGTTACAAGTATGTTAGATGTAGAGTTTGGTTAGATGTTGCAAAGCCTCTGGTGACGGGATTCTATCTTGCAAGGCCGGAGAAAGACCCAGCGTGGATCATAGTGAAATATGAGAGGCTTCCTCGCTTTTGTCATCATTGTGGGTTATGGTCACATGAGACGGATGAATGTTCGGAGAAACAATATAGCAAGGCACGTATCTATGATAGAGCTGGATCAAGGTAGTTGCGAGTCTCAAAGAAGGGGCAGGGGATAATGAAATGAGTCGATGGGATGAGCAACTAGATTGGTCTCGAGAGGAGAAGGAGGCGGCCTGGAATCAAATGGAACAACGTGCACTATGTGACCGATCGGAGGAAGAACTAGCAAACCAAAATCGTCGTACCGGAGATTTAGAGAATGAAAAGCAGTACGCCGTCGAGGGTGAAGTTCAGGAGAGTTCGAGAGGAGGCGCGTCTGGTACCGATGTGGGGCTCGAGGAAGCTGAAAAGTTGGTAATAGGGAAATCAAAAGTCGAAAAAAGGTGTGGGGCTCGAGGAAATAGGTGTTGCCCAGAACAGAGACGCATAATATTAATGCCTATGGTGCTGAGGCGTCTTGTGAAAAGGAAAAGACAGTCAGAATTACTAAAGGAAGCGGCTAGCGGTCGGCTAAAGGAAAATGAAGGCAGTCATCGGAATTCGGGAACTGTGGAAAAAGGAGGAGACGCATCACAACTTTGGGCCAAGCCCACTGGAGCATTGGGCCAGGAGGGAATGGATTGGGAAGAGGTGAGTGAATCGAGCCAAAGCAGCTGGTTCCAAAATCAACGTGTCAACAAGTATTGCGGGCGAAGCTGAGAAATTGACCACAACAGAGAAAGAAAAAAAAGAACAAATTGATAACGGGGACAAACAGATATAAGGTGCGATTGACCGAGCTGAAGAAGAGGGCAAGAGGAGGGCGGATAAATTCACTAGCTATCAATTCTCTTAAGGAGTTGGAGGGGCTGAATGATGGTCCGGCTGATGAACTGCAATTTGAAGGGAGATCGGCGGAGGCTGCTAAGCAGCCCCGCCGGGAGCAATGAAAATGTTGTGTTGGAACTGTCGGGGACTGGGGCAACCCCGCACAGTTCGATGCCTCGCCGATATGGTGAGAACCCAAAAGCCTCAATTGGTAAGTCTTATTGAAGTCAAAATGGATGGGGAGAGGGCGGATGCAGTTAGGAGAAAATTAGGGTTTCCATATGGGTTGACAGTGAGCAGTAAAGGGAAGTCAGGTGGTTTGGTGATTTGGTGGGAAGAAGATGTTGATCTTACAGTGAGGTCCTATTCCAGAAACCATATAGACTGCTACATTGAATTAAGTGAACGCATACGTCTCACGGTATTCTATGGCAATCCTGAAACAAGTCGAAGAAGGGAGTCTTGGGATCTTCTCAGAAAGCTGGGAGAGAATAACTCATTACCATGAGTTGTTCTAGGGGATTTTAATGAGATCCTGTTTGGATGGGAGATGATGGGAAGACGTCTTCGTAAGGAGTGGCAAATGCGTAGCTTCAGGGAAGTAGTTCAGGATTGCGATCTGGTTGATCTGGGATACTCCGGCACTACTTATACATTCTCAAACAGAAGGGCAGGTCAGTTCGAAACAAGGGCGAGGTTGGATAGAGTGTTCGCTAACTCAAGATGGAAAGATCTCTTCAATAGATACGAGGTCAAGCATTTGGTAACAACAGTCTCTGACCACTTTGCCTTATTCGTGGATTTTCAGAAGAGAAAATTATGTGTCAAAGAGAAACTATTCCGATTCGAGCCTATGTGGCTGCGTCACAAGGGATTCAGTGATTTAGTGAGAAATAGCTGGGGAAATGGCAGTGCGCAACAGAGTTTTATGGCCAGACTAGACAGTTGTAAAGGAGACATTGTTAGGTGGAACAACTCAGTGTTTGGGAAAGTACAAAAACAGATTGCAAGCTTAAAAAAGAAGCTGGAGGATGTGAAGACTGAGTTCAGGACAGAGGAAGTTATAAGTAAAGAATCACAAATTCAGGTAGAACTGGATGAATGGTTTGCAAGAGAGGAGTTGTTGTGGCTCCAAAGATCTCGTGTAGATTGGCTGAGAGAAGGAGATTCTAATACAAGATTTTTCCACACCAGAGCATCTCAGAGGAAAAAGAAAAATACGATCACTAAAATTAAAGGACCCAATGATAGATGGATTACTGAAGAGAAAGAGATCGGAGATGAAGCTGTCCATCATTTTGAGAGCATATTCAAATCAACCAGCCCCAAGGAGAAGGTCGAATGGGAGGAGAATATGTCTTTTATCCACAATTCTGTCAGTGCAGAGAAGATAGAATTTTTATGTGCTCCATACACAGAAATAGAGATTCAAAACGCGGTATATCAGCTAGGCTCTACAAAGGCACCAGGTCCCGACGGGTTCTCAGCGCTATTCTACCAAGAGTATTGGGGTGTAGTGAAGCATGAGGTAATTAAATTCTCTCTAAAATTTTTGAACGAAGGCAGTAGATTGGAGCGGGGAATGAATGATACGCTGATAACTTTGATTCCCAAGACAAAGAGCCCGATTACATTTGACGAGTTCAGACCAATCAGTTTGTGTAATGTGGCCATGAAAATCATCACCAAAGCCCTTGCAAATAGACTGAAAGAGGTTCTTAATGACTGTATATCTGCCAGCCAAAGTGCTTTTATTCCAGGGCGGTTGATCACCGATAACATCCTTATAGCTCATGAGTTAATCAACCACATGAGAACTAGAACTAAAGGGAGTGTGGGATACTGCTGCATTAAGCTAGACATGAGCAAAGCATACGACAGAATGGAATGGGATTTCTTGGAGGAGATGCAGAGAAGGATGGGATTCCCAGAAACATGGATTGAGAAAATTATGTGCTGTGTTAAGTCAGTGGTATACAGAATCAGAGTTAATCAAGCCATATCAGAATCTTTCTGTCCTGAGAGAGGTATTAGACAAGGGGACCCACTGTCCCCTTATCTATTTGTGATTTGTGCTGAATGGCTAGCGCAAAGGATTGACTTATGTCAGCAGAATGGTGAGCTGCAAGGGTTAAAGGTTAGTAGAAATGCCCCAGTTATTTCCCATCTGTTATTTGCGGATGATTGCATATTGTTTGTGAAAGCTGACGTTGATAACATTATGAAATTAAAGTGTGTGCTAAAGTCCTATGAAGCTGTCTCTGGACAACAAATCAACTATGGAAAATCAGAGTTAGTTGTTGGTAACAACGTCAGCCAAGACTTAGCAAGGTGTCTTGGTAGTATATTGGGTGTAAAAGTGGTGGACAGTATTGATAAATATCTAGGACTGCCAATTTGTCTTAATGGAAGGAAGACTGCTATGCTAAATTTCATTGAAGATCGTATGTGGAAAAGGGTGAATGGATGGAAGGAGAAATTATTGTCGGTGGCTGGAAAAGAGGTGTTAATTAAGTCCATTGTACAAGCCATTCCAGTGTATGCTATGTCGTGTTTTAAAATGCCAAAGAGAATATTTGACAGATGGCACAGTATCATTTCCTCTTTCTGGTGGAATGGAGCAAATGGTAGCAGATATATGGCATGGTTGGATAAGAAGAAATTGCAAGCAGTGAAGGAAGAAGGTGGTCTGGGGCTGAGAAACTTTTATCTAGTCAACCTTGCGCTTCTAATTAAGCAGGCTTGGAGGATCTATACAAATCCTGAGCTATTATTGAGCAAAGTTTATAAAGCCAGATATTTTAAAAATTCAGGCATTCTAGAGGCAGAAGAAGGATTTAGGCCATCATGGGGATGGAGGAGCATATATAAGGGAAGTCTGATCTTGAGAAGGTGGTTGAAAGATATGGACAGACCGGAGGAACATTCTGGCCTATTTAATTCTGATGGTGCCCTGTCCACAAAGAGAGCATACGACATTCTACTTCATGAGGCTAAGAAGGAAGTAGCTGACCAGGTAGGGGAATCGTCCAGCAATGAGCATGTCAAATCCTTTTGGAAAAGATTTTGGAGAGTGAAGTCACAAAACAAAGCCAAAATCTTCATGTGGAAATTGTACCACAATGCCATACCAGTGATGACAAATCTGAGAAATAGGGGATGCAATGTGGAGACTCGATGTGTGGTGTGTGGTTTTAAAGAAGAAAGCGCTATTCATCTATTTCTCAGGTGTTGGTGGGCTGTGGAATTCTGGAAGGGCCTTTTAAATAACACAAGATTTCTGGACATTGGTTTCCCAACTTTGGAGGACTGGATATGGTTTTGTATGCAGGAGCTTGATAAGGATGAGATCATCAAGGTGTTCTGCGGAGCTAGATGGATCTGGTGGAATAGGAACCTGCTATGGCACAAGCAAGAAAGTATTAATGTTGTAACTGCGGTAGTGAAGGCCAAATTTGTAGCACAGGAGGTGGGTCAGGCCAATTTCAGATTTGTTGTCACCCAACCAGAAGCAGAGACCGGTTGGAGACCTCCTGAGGAGGGCTGGTTTACAGTCTCTTGTGATGGCTCATGGGTTAGGGAGTCGAGGGAGGCAGGAATTGGGGTGGTTTGCAGGGACAGTAGAGGAATAGTAATGTTTGCGGCAGCACATTGCTTGGATGGTGTGAGTAGTATTTTTGAAGTAGAGGGTCTAGCTATGCGTCTTGGAATGGAGTTGGCGCTTAAGAAAGGGTTGAAGAAAGTCATTTTCAGATCAGACAATGTGGAGATAATTAGTGCGCTATTAGCGAAATCAATTTTGCGAAGGGAGTGGAGCTGGGTAAAGGAGTGCTGTGAGATGATGGAATCCACTCGAGATTGGAGGTTAGAGCATGTTTTTCGGGAGGCGAATACAGTGGCAGATCAGTTGGCTAGCAGAGCTAGAGAAAGAAGATGGAGTTGGACATCGATGGAGGCCATTCCAACATTCTTGTCTTCAGCAATCCTGAGGGATATGTCTTTAGCAGGGATAGGTCCTTAAGCTGCTGGTCTTTGTTCTTGCGTCTGTATGCGTTTTTACTCATCAAAAAAAAAAGACCTAATTTATAACATATGGGTGCGTGTCATTTATTTAGAATTCTGAATTATTGCTACCCACATAAACGTGACATCCGTTGATAAAAACTTATTTCTGACAACAAAAAGTCTGCCGAGAGACCTAACAAAAATAGACCACTTTCTGATCCCAACACATCAAAACACAATGACATAGATCCCATTCATTTAGTGTATGTGTCGCATACATGTATGTCTGGTTAAATTTTGTCTGTCACTTTCTTGCTTGAGCCAAGCTTAAGACACAAATTAACCCTAATCAAACCCATCAACCAGTGACGGAGCCAGGAACCGAAACGTACCCGGGCTAATTTTATTTGGTTGTTTGTTAGTGTGGCTTTGATAAAAATAAAAAATATATATATACTACAATTCATTCTTCATTCATAATATATTCATACTTTGGACAATATTAAACTAGAAGTTCAACTTGGCATGGTGGTTTAGTTAACAAAGTATTGTACAATTGATGGTTTGAAGGCAAGGGTTCGAAACTCATCTCAGGCAAAATTTTTTCCCCAAAAACTTAGTAGGGCTTGAGCCCACAGTGCATCACTGTGGCTCCGTCCCTGCCATCAACACAGTTGGACCTTTACTTGTGACAAGTGCTCTTAATACTATGTATATTGAAGTTGATGACGCCACCGGAAACAAACGAATTGAAGTTGGTTGAGATCGGATTGCTGCTGAGGAATCGGAGCTCCAAAGTTAGCCCTAATTTTGATTTGTGCCTAATTAAAATTTCATTACTTCAGTGTAAAATTGAGTAACAACGGGGTGTAATTGTAATATGTTCATACTGTCTTTGTAATCGTGTAGAAGTCGAGGAACCCAATTGCAATTTCTGTAAGTTCGAAAATCCGTTATAACGGAATTTCCGGTTCAATGAACAGTAATCAATTCTTCTCCCATTCATTTTCTTCTCCGATCGATCTTCTCCAGTTCTCGGCGTTTCGATCACCATCTCCGACGTGCTTGACAGCATCCGTCGACAATGTATTATTTCAAATATCTTTTATTTGTTTTAGATCGAATTATGTGCTCTGATAATATAATGATTTTTGCTAATTTAATTGATACAAAATTGTGAATTTTGTTTTGTGAAATTAATTTGTGGATAACTAATTATTTCTTCATTAATCAAATATGAAACATGATTTTCTTTCCAAACATATATAATTGAGAATAATAGATGTTCTCTTTAACATTCCAGTTGTTCAGTACAACATTTTATTTAGAGTTTGCAAGTAAACACTTAATATACGTTACATGTTTAATTAGTTGACTTAAAATTAAGTACCATGAACTACTTAAATCAAGGTACATGTTTAAGTTCCGTTAAAAAAAAGTACATGTTTAAGTTGGCCAATTCAATTCTTCTATGTAAATTAAATTAATTATTCAATTAACTTTTTTATAAAAAGACACCCCTTTTTTTTATAAAAAAAACAGGGCGGAGCCGGCGCAATATAATAGATAGGGGATCCAAAGGCCTGACTGGGGCACATACAAAGCGGTCCTCAAGCGCCAAAAACTAGATTTACCATGCCCCTTAAGAACGCCGAACAAACTAGCAAGAAAGGCCTAGAAAAGGACGACAAACAGAAGGAGACTAGCCTATATAGGGATTCATCCTCCTGTGTAGGTCGCCCGGTTGTCTCTTGATGCTTCAAATGATGAAAACCTTGGATGATGTTGAATCACGAAGTTCCTTCGCTTTCCTGATTTGTTATTTCAACAGGGTATGGATTACAAAATCAACAAATAGGGATAAGACAACAGTCCCCTTGTATTGGATAGCGAAATTGGTGTATTGATCTTTCAAAAACAAAATCCAACAAAACCAATTGATGGAGATCAAAGCTCTAACTTTTCTGGGAATTTTTTTCTATCCCTTTTTCTGTGTCTTTTTTAGTCCAATCGACCTCCAGAACAAAGCCCAGAACTGCCATTAAACTGCCAAAAAACTGACACAAACTGCTCTGAACTGTCACCTTGTGCGTTCGCACAAGCCAAACCCGCCGCACGATATTCTCGTGCGTTCGCGATCGGTCGCACGTTGAACAACCTTGTGCGTTCGCACAGATCTCCTTGTGCGTTCGCACAAGACAGACCCGACGCACAAGATTCTCGTGCGTTCGCATGGTACTCATGCGTTCGCGATCGGTCGCACAAAACACAACCTCATGCGTTCGCATAGTTCACCTTGTGCGTTCGCATGACTCTTGTGCGATCGCACGCATGATTTCCGACTGGCACAAAACACAGATGAACAAGAGTTGTAAATGATTCATTTCATTCAAACAACACTCTTACAAGGTTTTATACATGTGTTACATAGTATAAACCTAAAATCTTCAACAATCCTCCCCCATTTTAGGATTATACTCTTGATTGCAAACAATCACACCGAACAAAACTTGCGCATAAATGAAGTGTCCCACGGATTGAACTTCACATAGTGTAATATTTTACAATACTCGAGAATCAGGGTGTCCTACGGATTGAACCCATCAACTCATTTGAATACGGGAAAATAAAACACGCACATAATTTACTACTATCCAAGTACAACTGGACACTATTATAGCCATGTGTCCCTATCCATTCATAAGTGTATGATTAGCCAAGCACGAGCTAATTGAAGCGGCTCACTTCACACTTACATAGGTGGATTCCTTTTACATGCACCTGCAATGCACTTTTCCAAAGGATCCATTAAGAAGATAACCTTCATCCTCCCTTTCTCTGCATGTAATACAAGCACAACCTTGGGATGAATATAACCATGTGCTTCAAATCTCTCAGAATAGGCTTGTACTTAACTCGGCTCTTAGCGTCATACTAAGAGGGAATTAAGGTGTCCTACGATAAGAGACTTAGATGTGCTTTAAGCCCATCCCTTTACCCGACTCTGTACCAAGTCACTGGCTAATCCATTTTATCAAATGATCAGCTAGATTTCACTGTGTCCGGACATAATCAATCGAAATTATCCCGCGAGTGATCAGTTCACGAACCACGCTATGTCTAACGCTCAGGTGTCTCGATTTATCATGGTACATTTGGGTATAAACCTTAACCAAATTTCCTTACTATCCCAATGGATAGACATCTATCGGTTTCGGCTACAAAGGAATCTCATGTTCAAATTTCTTAGCCCTTTTGCCTCTTTACCGGCAATAGCTAGAACCATGAACCCAGATTCCATAGTAAGCTGGTGATGCAAATTTTCTTCTTCGAGGTCCAATATATGGCACCTCCCCCAAGCAAGAGTATTCAATTACTTTTAGAAGCATCATCTTCTAACCTAGTAATTCAACTCGAATCCGTACATCCCTCCAAGGCCGAGGGAAAACCAGCATTCATCAAGTCATAATTCATGGTTTCCTTAATGTATTCAAGTAACTGCCTAATAGCGTTTCAGTGATGAGTACTAGAATACTAGTATATCAACTCAATTTACCCACTGCACAAGCTATATCAAGCCTTGTACTTTTCAACCCACTACACAAGGCTATATCAAGCCTTATGAAAAAAATCAAACCTTGTACTTTTCATTGTATACATTAAGCGACCAATGACTTGAAAGTACTCAAGTTGTGAACCAGCTTCATCCGTACAAGGCATAAGCTTCACACTTGATTCTATGGGAGTAGTAACTGGAGAACAATTTAAACAATTGAATTCCTTAAGCACTTTCTCAACGTAGTGAGACTGTCACAGTGCTAAGCTTTTGTTCTCACACTTGATTTTAATACCAAGAATCACACATGCTTCTCCCATATATAGCAACACTTGATGATAAAAGGTTCTTATTTTGGTTGGTACCAAAATCAGCATATCATCAACATACATGCATATGATTACTCAATTAATATAGTTATCAAACTTGTTGTATATACACTTGTCTCCTTGATTCAATTTGAATCCCTTAGACAAGATTTCCTCATCAACCTTTTGATGCCGCTGCTTAGGAGCTAAATCAGCCCATACAGAGATTTGACTAACTTATAAACCTTGTTTTCATTTCCAGGTACAAAGAATCCTTTCGGTTGCTACACACATATTTCCTCTTCCAAATCACCATTCAAGAACGCTATCTTGACATCCATTTGGTGTATAACTAGATTTTAATTGCACCAAGAGCAATTAACTGTCTAATAATGGAAATCATAGCAACAGGAGCATCTGTATCGAAAACATCAATACCCTCCTTTTGTCTAAAGTCTTCGATAACCTATCGAGCTTTAAACATATATACCGATTCATCAACCTTCATTTCCTTTTCGAAAATGCACTTGCAGCCCAATGACTTGCAACCAAGTGGGAGATCCAATAATAGCCAAGTATTATTCCCCATGATAGAATCCATTTCATTGTTTATTGCCTCTTTTCAGAAAGACATATCTTGAGACCTCATAGCCTCATCATATGTTCTAGGATCATCATTAATATGATATCAATATGAATATTGACACTCAATATCATCACTAGAACCCTCAATCAAGCAAACTTGATAATGTGGTCCAAAAGATTTTACAATCCTTACCCATTTGCTTCTACGAGGCTCAAACGAACTCTGTTAAGTAAATAACAAGCCATCAACATGGCTTTATCCCAAATCCATCACTCAAACTAGAGTAGTATAACATGGAATTAACCATCTATTTTAGGATTCTATTCTTCCTTTCAGCTACACCATTTAGTTGTGGTGTATAAACAGCTGTAGTCACATGAATGATACCATTCAACCAGAAAATACAAACTTGTATTATTCCCCACCTCTACCGGTTCTTAACATTAGTCAACAACAAGCTTTACTTGTACAGACATATTAACTTGCCTTTAACCACCAAATTTGCCTTGAAGCCTTATTCATATTGAATTCTCTTCTTCACTTAGAAGATATCAATATCCATCTCCATCCAGGAGAACTCATTATGTGAATAATTCATCACACAATCTTGACAAATTGTATTGTCATTGAGCTTCAATTTGGTGAGTAACACACATTATATATGCAACAATACATGCGAATATAAATCACGTGACATGCAAAACATAGAGTTATATAAGTACATATACTCTACTACCATGCAAGTCACAATCCGTAAAATCATAATCAAGACAGAAATTGCATAGTAAACTTACACATGCTTTTCTAACAATTTTTACAGGATACCATCAGAACATAAGTGTTCAACATCATCATGAACACTTCATACATTTCAAACCAGAAATACCCGAAATAATCACATAATCCTTGATGCTTGATGGAAATAACAAATCAGATTGTAGGTCGCCCGGTTGTCTCTTGATGCTTCAAATGATGAAAATCTTGGATGATGTTGAATCACGAAGTTCCTTCGCTTTCCAGATTTGTTATTTCAACCGGGTAGGGATTACGAAATCAACAAATAGGGATAAGACAACAATACCCTTGTATTGGATAGCGAAATTGGTGTATTGATCTTTCGAAAACAAAATCGAACAAAACCAATTGATGGAGATCAAAGCTCTAACTTTTCTGGGAATTTTTTTCTATCCCTTTTTCTGTGTCTTTTTTAGTCCAATCGACCTCCAGAACAAAGCCCAGAACTACCAAAAACTGACACAAACTGCTCTGAACTGTCACCTTGTGCGTTCGCACAGTCCTACTTGTGCGTTCGCACAAGCCAAACCCGTCGCACGATATTCTCGTGCGTTTGCATGGTACTCATGCGTTCGCGATCGGTCGCACGTTGAACAACCTTGTGCGTTCGCACAGATCTCCTTGTGCGTTCGCACAAGACAGACCCGATGCACAAGATTCTCGTGCGTTCGCATGGTACTCATGCGTTCACGATCGGTCGCACAAAACACAACCTCATGCGTTCGCACAGTTCACCTTGTGCGTTCGCATGACTCTTGTGCGATCGCACGCATGATTTCCGACTGGCACAAAACACAGATGAACAAGAGTTGTAAATGATTCATTTCATTCAAACAACACTCTTACAAGGTTTTATACATGTGTTACATAGTATAAACCTAAAATCTCCAACATCCTGGAGAGATGGATAAAGTTGTCATAGTTTTTAACATTGTCTAGATCCCTAGTTCGTCTAAACATAATCAAAGGAGGGAGGGCTTTTTTGGCGTTGATGCTAGGGGAAATTGGCGTGTGCGCAGTCTGAGAGCTGCTAAAGGAGCCTTTAGTGTTTCCAACTTGCTGTTTGATTTTGATTTTTAGCTCTCTGGATCTTCTAAGGATAGTACTAGGGGTCAGAGCATTAGGAGGCCTGGTATTGGCTTCATCCGGAACCATAGGGGTAGGCATAATAATAGGCGTTTCAGAGCTAGCACTGTTTTGGACAGTTGTGTGTCCTTGGTGAATAGGGTCAACTCTGTCAATGATAACACTTTTGTCTAGTGTAGTGTCCAAAGTAGGGGTAAGCATGGGGATAGAGTCTTTAGCATTGTTGAGGTGAGCATGAGCCTTGGTACCTTCTGGCCCGCCTTTCAATGTTTCCTCAACTTGTGAAACCTTGACTGCCTGGTCCGTACATGTGAGAGTAGTGATAGCTCCCTTCTCGGCAGGCGTAGATGCTTTTTGGACAGGAAGAAAGTGCAGACTGCCTTGCTTTTGTTGCTTTTGAGAAAAGGAGGTTTTCTTGTTTTTCCCCATTTTTGGACAAGTTTCCAATCTGTCTCTTGTCTATCATCTGGTTGTGTTTGTTTCTCAATAGACATTGATCTAGACCTGTCATCTTTTTGAAGGAAATGGGGAGCGTTGATTGGGGGCCCCATTTTTTCAGATTTAGATTTGAATCCATAGGGTTTTGGTGCACATCTGCTGGCCGCCCTTCGCCGGAGCTCACCGCCGGACCTTGTTATTTCCTATAGTTTGCTAACTGATGACCATGAAGCTTACAATGGCTGCAATAAAATAATTTGTTTTCAAACACAATTTCTTGCCAGAAGCCCCCCAAAGGCCCCAGGGTGATCCAGATTTCACAGGACACTGGTTTTTGAATGTCCAGTTCGATGCAAGCTCGAGCGTAACTTGGGTTCCGGTACGTCCAAGTCCCCTCATCAATAGCTAGAAAACGTCTGATTGGAATAACAATCGCCTCAATATACCCTGAATTAAAAAGTTCAGCTGGCAAACCAGGGAGTTTGATCCATGACGTCGTCGTGGTCGGCTCCTTGTTTTGCTTGAAATCCTGTGACCATCGAAATAGTCTAAAGAGGTAGTTATTTCCAATTTTACGTGTAGGGTGTGTTAGAAATCCGATTGGACAAAGCAGCCGAGGGGAGGATGGTTAGCACATGACGTGCGTCATTTGCGCCAATGGTGACCGGAGCATCAAGGCCCCATGCTTGAGAAAGCTGTCGTCGGACGTCGTCAATCTAAGGCCTACCGGCGGAGAATTTGGCTATCAGCGAGTGTTGTAGCCTTTGGATACATGGATGTAGTTCAGTCTGAGTGAATGTGACTGAGGGGTTGCCGTCCTTTGTCCCATATTGTCTTGGGGCTAGTTGAACCGTCGGGAGAAGAGGATCCGGTCGGCCCTTGATGACTGCCGCAAAGGAAAGCCCAGGAGATTACGAATTTACTTGTGGCAGTGGCTCGCCACCACCAGCCGGGGTGGCCATGAATCAAAGGTCTCACGGTGGAGCCAATAGGCTCAACCGTGAAATGGAAATTCTAGAGAGAAGCTGGAGCTTTTTTCTTGTAAGTTAAAAAGACACCTTAATTTATTAAAACCGGACCGGCCGGTTCGATCGGGAACCGGTCACCAGATCGGTTCGGTTCTCAAATCGAATCGGAAAAGTTATTAACCCAACCAATAACCGGTTGAACCGCCGATTTCCAGTTGAACCGTGACCCGTCCGGGTCAACCGGGTTGATGTTAATTTCTCGAAACACAGCCGTTTTGATTTTTTTTAAACTTGAATTAAAAAAAAATTAAAAAGACAAACATATATCAGGTCTGGCGAAACGCATCGCCCTAACCCCTAATTCCAATTTCACGAAATAGAAACACAGTCGGTGAGCGGCGAGGTCTGGCGACTGGCGAAGATTTTGCAATTGTTGTTGCGATTCAATGTTATTGCGATTCAATGTGTATCTCCAGCAGTAGCTTTAGTCAATATTCGTCGGGAAGATCACAAATCGCAGCGGTAGCTTTAGTCAATTTAGTCCTGTCAACACCGTGTTCGGTGAGTTATACTTGTTTCATATATTCTTTCTGAATTTCTACCGTTAGCTTTTCATTTACTGTAGCGATTGCTTGAAGTCGAGGTCTTAGTACAGGGAATATCACAATTTAGGGATTCGACTGCACAGTTATGGTTATTGATTACTGCATAACAATGTGGAAATTCGATTTGGTTTTATATGACTGTTGCATATTGAATCTCTGTTTGTGAGTATAATTCATTTTGTGCTGTTGTTGTTTTCGAAGTCTTTCAGATTTGTCAAAGCTAAGGGGCTTGATAGTGTAGCAGATCAATTGTTGCATGTTGAATATTCGCAGTACTTTTAATTGTTCATAGTGAATTGTGTGTTTATTTTTCAGTACTTTCCAATTATGGAAATGGTATGTTGTAGATGCTAAGCGATTGATTGGAAGGAGGTTCAGCGATCAGTCAGTGCAGGCTGACATGAAGCACTGGCCATTCAAGGTCATTCCTGGACCAGGGGACAATCCAATGATTGTTGTCAATTACAAGGGAGAAGAGAAGCAGTTTTCAGCCGAGGAAATCTCATCAATGGTTTTGATTAAAATGAGGGAGATTGCTGAGGCGTATTTGGGCACAAGTGTGAAAAATGCTGTGGTCACTGTTCCTGCATACTTCAATGACTCGCAACGTCAAGCAACTAAGGATGCTGGAGTGATTGCGGGGCTGAATGTGATGAGGATCATCAATGAGCCGACTGCAGCTGCCATAGCTTATGGGTTGGATAAGAAGGCCACTAGTGTTGGGGAGAAGAATGTGTTGATTTTTGACTTGGGTGGTGGGACGTTTGATGTATCTTATTGACTATTGAGGAAGGGATTTTCGAAGTGAAAGCTACCGCTGGAGATACACATCTTATTGCAATTTGTGATTTAGGACTAAAATATTGAATGTTATTGCGATTTGTGATTTAGGACTAATTGACTAAAGCTACCGCTGTGATCTTATTTGCGATTTGTTGTTGCGAAGTTTTTGCATCTTATTGTGATTTGTGATTCAATGTTATTGCGATTTGTGATTTAGGACTAAAATTGCAATTGTTGTTTTGTTATTTTCTTATTAATATGTGATATTTGAATTCTAAATTTGTTAGTTATAGACTATAGTATTGTATACCGGTTAAATTTTATCAGGTTACAAAATAGGTAAATAAATATGCATATATATATATATTATTTTATTATTTTTAATTCGTGCGGATCAAATCGGTTCGATCCGGTTGAACCATTGATCCATCGATCCTGTGACTTGACCGATTCGATGACCGGTCCGATTTTAATAACACTGCCTTAATCAGTCTGATAACATAATTATTAGGAGAGAAAACAATAGGTGATGTTTGAAAGGGACCTATAGGGCGTGTAGAGCACATGTGCTCAACTTGCTGTGTCTCTGTCGCTTGCTAATGCCACGATACCCTGTGAAACAATGACTGCATCTGCTGATATATATTATCAACTGCAGTTATTCAATTCTGATCAAATCTTTAGTACTGTACGTGATGACTACGGATCATCTCATAGCTCTAACCGTACACTTCATGTTTCAAATTTTATATTAATGAATTTAAGAGATCAAAAAGTACTCATGAGTGGGGAAGATATATGAGGAGAAGGAAGAGAGCCAGAGAAAGCTACAAAAGCAGCTGAGCCAAAGAATTAGACATGGGCTTTAACCTTGAATCTCCAAAGCAGAAAAATAATCACGAGCCTCCCTCCAATATCACCGCCAAAGGCTGCTGCTTCTTACACCCAGCTAGCTGGCACCAAATTCCCCAGCACTCTCGCCTTTTTCTGCACCGCTGCCGGTACGTAGATTCTTCGCCTTGAGAAGACGCATCACACACCCACCCAGTACTCTACCCTTCGTCGTTCGGCTGCTAGTCGTCTACGACACCACCACCTAATTCGGTTTCTTCCTGGCCTTGAGAAACTTGAGCTTCAGTCTGTTTGTCAATATCCACCAGGTTCGTCCTTTGCCTGTAAGCCCGATAATAGCGGCGTCCCTGATTGCACGGCCTGTCACAGGAGCTAGCTGAGGCGGGAGGGGTTGAAGGAAGATGGGGAGCTTTGATGAGTAGCTGTGCTGCTGTGTAGTTGTTCTCCATCTGTTGCTTTCATCAATGATCGGATTCTGATTATTATGAACATCTGCTGTGTTGGGGTGATTGGTGTAGAGAGAGAGAGAGAGAGACGAGAGTGATGCACTTCTTCTTGCGCCTTCTTCGGGCCTCTCTTGACCTGTTCGTGATTGTGGGAGGACTATTGGCCATAATCACGCAGCTCAGAATGAGTCCAAAGCTTTCGAATGTATCTGCGCTGATGAGTAGAGCAACAAAAAAACCTGGTTCAAAATGGTAACTTTGGAGCGAGAATGGATGGAACGCTTTTCTTCGAGATTAGTGAGACATAAAGAGATGCGCGTACCTTTCAAAGAAGAATCGAAACCTTTGCTTGTGGGTTTGGGAGTACTTTTGAGAGAGGAGGATATTTGAAAGAGAGTACTACGTCGTGAAATTGAGTCTCGATCAGCCTTTTATCTCTCTCTCTCTCTCTCTCATTTCTGAGTTGTATAAAAGCAGAGGTCTGACGCTGCAAACGGCGCCGCTTCGCTCTGGAAGAGGTCTAGAAGAGAATATTTTACGATCGGGCAATATATTATTAGAGGTGATCAAAGACACATGAGTCAGTGTAATATTATTCGTGTTTAATGTTGGTTAGTTGAGAAATGTGACCAAGCTGCAGATCATTCATTTTTCGAGCTTCCCATTGGCAAAAAACATTCAAGGAGCTGCTAAAAAAATTACAACAACTTCAGACAGTGTCCAAACCAAACCGATTGATAATACTAAACTTATTAGTGATGATTAATAATATAGGAACATGAATCATGGGGCTGCTGCTAATCGAACCTAATATATACACATGACAAACAATAAAAAAGAGAAATCTCATAAAACAATTGAAATTCGGGGAAGAGAGTAATTACTGGTCCGTTCCAATGAAATAACGGCCAGTTTGATAATCGATATAGTCTCTCATATAAGAGGTAGGAACAACATGAGAAAAAAGAAATAAACTGTCAGTGATAATCGATACAGTCTCCCAAATTAAGCTATGTTAAATCGATAGGAACCACAGGAGAAAAAAATAAATAAACTATCAATTTGACAATCGATACAGTCTCTAAAATAAGGCCATTAAATCGGTAGGAATCATAGAGAGAGAGAGAGAAAAACTAATAGCGAGCACAATAACGCGTACCGTAAAATTTTGGAATGAGTTGACATAGCAGACCATGTCACCGAAATCAGGACCTGATTTGGACTTCGCTCAATCGATACATCCCGCGCAGAGGAACCTTAATGGGCCAGTTGGGCCCATAATCTGTTGTAGTCTTATCAGGCCTTCACTGCCTGGTGTCTAAACTATCCAGGTCATCGTTGAAAAACTCACATTGCGATTAGCGACTTTAAAATGCTGCAAAGCGACAATACCGAAGAAGACTCCAGAGACTCAGATTTGTGGAAGCTGAAAAAGATGCTGAGATTGATACATAGTGCTGAAGGAGAAGGAGAAGGAGAAGGAGAATTGGAATCTCTAGTTTGTGCATGAATCGAACGCTTGGATTACCAGCAACGTTTATATCTGGTGTTAGATTCACGCACAAACTCGTGATTTTTAATCTCTGTTTTTGACGGAATAAAAGAAATCTGGATCTGGTTTTTTTCTAAATTTGTGTATGCAATAGATTCGATCTTGTCGCATGCTTTTATTGTTTGATGCCTGTAATTGATAGCTAGTTGCTTTTATTGTTTGGATCCATTTTTATTTATTTTTTCTGAATTAATTGATGTATTGGTGGTCAGTGAGGCGTCGTCATCTTGGCAGCCGACCAAAGTCATCAAATTGATATCTTCATCGCCGGCCGCAAATCATCTGCGCCCAATAAATTTTTCCAATTGCCGTAGCTCACAGTCACATCGCCGTCCGTGTTCGAAGCTCTAAACACAACCTCCTTCTATGTTTCGTTGCCGCCGCGGTCGCAGTTCATCCGAATGGCAACAGCTCGTTTTCGCAGATGTCGGCTCATAAAATCATACTTTTAAATCCAAAATTTTAAAAAGGAAATAGTAAATTTCAAAATGATTATCTGGAGAATGACCTTTATTTCAAATTGAGTATAAAAATTTTCTTCTTTAAAAGTAAAAAACTTTAAGGGTTGGACATGTCAGAGACTTGTAGTGTAAATAAGCATGATAAAATTATCAAATTTCACTTAAAACTCATCTAAATCTCTAATTCGAAAACAAAATGTATATAAAATGATACACAAATCTTTGTGCTGGATTTTTTAGTTCCGGTGGCGGTTGTGGGTGGTACTATGGTGGTTTTGGCCGAGGACGATGGTCCGGCTGGGTGAGAAAATTCACCATTGTACCCCAATTCCAACTCGAATTACACATATACATCAAACGAAACTCAAATCACCAATGTACCCCATTTTTTTACAATCCCGGTTTACGAGGTACCGATACTCATAATCCCGATGTTCGGGGAACCAGGATCCTATCGAAAATGGAGACGTGGCATGTTTTGGGTCCTACGTGGACCAAGAAGTGATGAAATGACATCCAGGTAGATACCCGGTGCCTCAATAACCGGGACTACTCCAGTACCGATTTACGCAAAACCGGGATTAAGCCAACAGGCTTTTTCAGACCTGGTCGGGCATCACGGACTTAGTTTGGATGTGACTACACTAAAAAAGATATCGGTTTCTCCCAAACCGGTGTCATCTGCAACAAAAGATTCCACCGAATAGGCTTTTCAGAGACGACGGACCCGGTTGGAAACTGACTAGTCGACATAATCCCGATTTTCGGCCAACCAGAATTGACGTGATCCCGGTTCACGTTGAACCGGTATTATAAGGATCTCGGTTCCTAGGAAACTGGTATTTGTCAGCTATAAATTGCACTCCCCTTTCTTCATTTTCAACACACAATTCAATCATCTCTCTTCAATTCAATGATGTCTATTCAGCTCAATCACTTCTGTTCAATTCTTATCATGTCTGACATGAGTGATGATTCTGGGGACGTCAAAAAAATGTGAAATTAAGTTCTTAGATTCCATTTCTAGGGATGAGATCCTATAAGAAGTGGAATTATAATGAGAAATGAGAAATATACTCAGCCGTTAATCTTAGTTGATTCACGGTCAGGATTTAATCTAATTAACAATTAGAAATCACGCTAATCAACGGGATTTCGTCCATTTAGGGGCAATTTGGTCACGATCTACGAGGATGAGGACGAGCGACGACGAAGACGAGTGACATACATATTTTTAACCCTTTATAGTTGTCAAGTTATGTGTTTTAGGGGTCTAATTGCAGTCAAACAAAACTTATAAACCTTAGTAAGCCAAGGGTTGATCCAAGGAACAACGTGTATGAGTATTAGCTAACAAGTGACCCATTTTTGGTGTGAACAAAAATGCAAAAATTAAATGCAGAAAATAAAAGGTTTTGCTTGATCAGAGAAAGAATTCCAGGACCAAACTTCACCCGTGCCAACCCCACTAATCATGCAATCATATAACGTAATTCAATCATGCTACCGAATATGGAAATGAACCAAAATAACACTAGACAAGCCGCCCATCCACGGATCATTGTCTAGATTAATCTCAATCGTTGAACGTCGCCCATCCACGGATTATCAACGATCTCGATTATTAAACTTAGGGTTTTTTAGACAAAAGTCAACTTTCATATTAATTCATGTACTACCATTGTAGCTACCATGACCTAATATCAATTTCATACAATCCGGTTAATACCTAGGACCCATCCATCTTTTGGTAATTAACCTAAATACGTTCTAGCATGCAAACATCCCATTCAATGTAAAACTTGCAAGAACGATAAAATTAAGCACGATGAAATTGAATATTTGAATTGCAATAATGAAAGCGTCTCTATAAATCACATGAAGAGTTGGGTACAAGCACGGGATCCGTAGGATCCCGGAATAAAACGACTACTCACGATTCATGGCTATCGACCACAAATATATATATATATATATAGGGGCGCGCTCAAATGAAAACTAGTGTAACTCAAAGAACATGAGAACCATTGTGAGCCACTCATTTTGTTGAAATGAGTGACTCACATTGCGCCACCTCAAAAGCATGGGGGTTTGGCATGTGAGTTGCATGTGCCTTGTGAATAGTGCTTATGTGGCGCCATTTGATTGGTTGGAGCATTCTCATTTGAACGCATCTATATATATATATATAGAGGAGTGCTCAAATGAGAACTACCCCTTACACTAAGAACCTAAGAACTCATAAGAACCATTGATGGACTTTCATCCAACCCTCCATATTTGTACACGTGTCCCACTCAAATTGAATTATCTTATTCAATTTGTTAATAAATTAAAACGAAAAAGTGAAAATAAGGGTAATTTAGTCTTCAAAAATTTCTCTCCCTCGCCCCAAGGTTGTACACTGTTGCAGATGAGAGTTTCATCTCTCTCTCATCGAAGAAATAGACGACCTTGTAGATGGCGATTACGACGATGAAGCTGGAATGGAGAGGACGGCGGATGGAGGGGTGAGGCGACCGTGGTGGATGGGCGACGTCGGCGCTGGGATTGTCGTCGCGAGGCGAGGCCGCGGGGGTTGTCGTCGCGACTCGGTTCGCATCCTCTCAAGGTTTGTTCTGGTTTGAGTCCGTTTGACATGATAATCTTGTGGAGTATGATGATTTGCTGCTAGATCGTTTTCTGGATATTCTTCAAGCCCTACATGGAGAGGATTTGAAGGAAACGGTAATACATTTTTCAGAATGTTTGTTTAATTTAATATCATTATGTCTTCATTTTCTTGTGTATCTGGGTATCATCTGCTAGGGAAGCTGTTGATTCAAGCTGTGTATACTTAGATTTTATTAGAGTACATGCTTTATTTGAGCAATGGATTGAAGTATATTAGATTAAAGAGTTGACTGTTTTGGTTGTAAGTAGCGGAGGATTTTGGATCGATTATTTGATGTGTAGGTACAAGAAAGAAGTCGTGACCCAGAGAAGTTGGAAGAGCTTGGGAATGTTCTACGAGCTTGGATGCTGGGGATTCCATTGTGGTTGCTAAGTCTTTCTCCCATGTGCTTAATCTGGCAAACTTGGCGGAGGAAGTGCAGATTGTGTATCGCAGGCGGATCAAGTTAAAGAAGAGAGATTTTGCTGTTGAGGCATCAGCAACTACTGAATCAGATATTGAAGAGACTATCAGGAAACTAGTGAGAATGGGGTAAAACAAATGAACAAGTGTTTGATGCTTTGAAGAATCAGAATGTTGACTTGGTCTTCATCGCACATGCAACCCAGTCTGTGCGCAGATCCTTATTACAGAAGGATGGAAGGTAACTCTAGATTTGTCCTTCCATTTGCTTAAAGGTGAAAAAAACTAGTAATCAGTTAAAATTGATTATTATAACGACATAACCATATGAGAAATTACTAATTTAGTATCTTGCAGTTGATTTTTTCTCTTCTTTCAGAGAGTTGTGTATTTGTTGATTAGGATAAGGCACATTTGTTGATTAGGATTTGTTGGGAGTTTTGTTTATTAAGCTCATGATTGTGTGTTTGTTAACTAATTTTATCATACTTGTTTCTAAAGTGGTTTAGCTGTTTAAGTTGTTGATCTTGGCATTTGCTAGCTCTGTTTGATGGAGTAAATTATGATGTTGAGTGCGTGTTCCCGTTAATGCTATATGTGCTTTGCATTCCACTCTATTCTACTTGGTAGCAGTGTCACCTTCCTAGCTATGTTAATATATTCATGTTAACATTAATCGGGCTTTTCATTTGAGTGAGAATGCAACTTTCATTTTAGTATGTGTCTGATTTTTTTTGGAAACTATTGTTCGTAAATGTCTTTGTTTAAACTTGAGTTGTCGTCATTTAAGGAATGATGTCATGCAGGTGAAAGTAATGGATCGACTGCACTTAGACGCAATCTCAAAGAATGCAACAAAGAAACATCTAGAGACAATGAAGAGCGGAGACCATGGTCACCTACAAGAAGATGCAGTATTTTCCATCTAAATTGGAATCTAAACATCATGCCATTTATTTTTCTTTCAATGCCAAGCTTTTTGTTAGGCCAATAGTTTCCCCTAATGATCACTTTTAGATAGAGCGAGTCAATTGTATTGCTACCATTTTTTATAATAACTTCTAAAATTACATTGACATTAGTAACTTCCATTCTTGGCATCTTCTAAAATTACAATTGTCTCATCTTCTGTTTCAGTTTGCACTTTGTGTTTCCCAAGTATGTGAGAAGCTTCACTTTGTTCTTCATAAGAACTTTTCTCACCTCGCTCTTTTCTCCACTCAATGCGCAACATTTTCAACTCCAGATTGGGCATCAAGTTTACTCTATACTGCACTCCCTCAATATCATTTTCAATTTCAGCCTGCACTCCCTCAACCGCATTTTCAGTTTCAGACTGCACTTCCTCAGCAACATTATCAGCATTATCAGCTTTATTTTGCAACCAGTTTGCACAAAGTCTACACTCCCTCAACATCATTTTTCACTTGCAGCCTGCACTCCCTCAACAGCATTATCAGCTCTAAACTGCACTCCCTCAACATCATTATCAGCTCCAGATTGCACTCCCTCAACATCATTATCAGCTCCAGACTGCACTCCCTCAACATCATTTTCAGCTCCAGACTGCACTTTCTCAACATCATTATCAGCTGCAGACTGCACTCCCTCAACATCGTTTTCAGCTCCAGACTGCACTTCTGTTGTTGGCGTGCAGTCTGGAACGGAAAATGCTGTTGTGGGAGTGCATTCTGGAACTGATACTGATGTTGAGGGAGTTCAGTATAGAGTATATATATAGAGATGCGCTCAAGTGATTCTGAGCTGAGTTCAGTATATATATATATATATATATGCGCTCAAATGAGAACACCCTCTTAGGCTAAGAACATGAGAATCATTCTCAGCCACTCATTTTGTTGAAATGAGTGGTCCAAAATGCACCACGTCATCTACTATGCACTTTCTGCTTTTACTATTCTGCATTTTTGTCTTTTACCTAAAAGACAAAAGTGCAGAATCAATCTACACCCTTAGATCATTTGATCCAAAGGTGCAAAATAATTCTCATGTTCTTAGCCTAAGAAGAGTTCTCATTTGAGCGCGCCCCTATATATATATATGAAAAGATTAAAAATGAGGAAACCGTGTTTTGATGAAGCGTAGCCTCGAATCTTGGTCATTCTTGAGCTCTTAGTCGTCCTCTTTCTTCAATCTAGGTCAAAATCGATCCCCAAAGTCAGTGTACTCAAAATCTGGTCTGAAACTGCTATTTATAGCCAAAATTGATGACGGGGCCGTGACATATGATTTTTTCACGGGTGTCACGGCCCCCCTCAATGTTTTTGGGCAATTTAGGGGTCATGACACCCGTGACATTCTGTTTTGTCACGGATGTCACGGCTAGGAAAAATGGCAGAGACTTCGAATGAATTTTTCATGGTCTTAACTTCCGAATTTGATCTTGGCGTAAACTATAAAGTTGTAGCCCTTTGAATTAGCTTTCTAACAAGCTTTGGATCAACTCATTTGGACACCATATGCGATATGTGCGTGCAAACTAAGTCGGAAAGGTCGGTCTGCCTTGTTTTGTCCTGTTTTTGCCCAAATCTTCACCAAATGCTTTGCTTTGCTTCGGATCAATCTAAAAGTGTTAGATATGTGATATATGACCTGAAACACTAGAAAATAGGTTATATGATAACAAAATATCCGAAAAACAAACCTAATCCATCATCGAATGAAGTGAATAATAGGTTAAGAATTCGACCGATCAACGAGCGTCGTCGATATACCATTCATCACCGTTCGACGCGTCATCGTCTTTAATCAATTCTCACTCGACTCGACTCATTCCACGACTGGAGAAACGGAAGTCGCTCGTTCCAATTGCATAAGAAAATCTCCAAATCAGATATTAGGGTTTTGGTGATTTTAGACTAAAATGCGTAGCAATTACAAAATTCGCAGCAGTAATGTTTTGGTGTTTAGCAATTACAAATAAAATTTGTAGTAGTCATGTTTTAGTGCTTTCCGACTAAAATGTGTAGCAATTACAAACAAAATTCGTAGCAGTCATGTTTCGGTGCTTTCGGACTAAAATGACTAACAATCACAAACAAAATGGGGCAGTCACTATGACTGTTACAAATTTTGTATGTAAATGGTACGAATTTTGGACGCAGAGCATCCCCGCAATCCAAAATCCTAAATTTGCGAGTTTAGAATTTCTTATGCAATTCGAATGAGCGACTACAGTTTCCGTTCTACGATTTGAAGACGCAATTGAATGTCGACTATGCCATGGAAGAAATTGAATAAATCAGTGATGCAATCGATGATCAATGAGTTTCAGCGAACGGAATTTCGAACGAGGACGAACGACAAACGTGTGCACAAATGACAAATTTACTCTTAAACACGAATTCAATGCATAAAAATATGCATACAATTATGAAAATTGAGGACCATTAGATCGAACGATTATCGTTATTTCTTAATTCTGATGAAAATTAATATTTCTCGTATAATCTTTTAACTCTCCATTTCTATCATATGTTTATCATTTATGGAAGAACGAATTCATAACAATGAAACGTGCCTTTAAATGTTATGGCCCTTTATGTACAAGAAAATTGGGCTAATTGTGTACAAGACCAGCCCAAATACAGAAGGCCTCGATCACAAACAAAAAAAACCCTAATTTCGATTTTCGCTATATATCCGATTTCTGCTCCGAAATTGAAACCTTAAATCACAGCAGCTGCGGATTTCTAAGCTATTCGTTTCTCATTTTCGATTTTATTTCGTCTGTTTCGCCTTGATTGATGATTCAGTGATCTAATCGCTACATCAGTTTTTTTTTTCCGGGCCGTCGCGCATATGCGTGTAGTCCGGTGGAGGCGGAGATTGAGTCGGCAGGCATGTTGAGTCGCTCGGCCTTCGATTTTTACCCACAGGCCTAGTGAATAACTCCCTGTCAAACTTTTAAAAGTTTATTGCTTTACGATTTCAATGATGTCCGGTGATGGTAAATCTTTGAGACCTGATCTTTCTTTGATGACAACTACAAGCAATTTTCGCTGAGGACATTTTTTATTATAATAATTTTCTATTTTAGTATTTGGTAATATGGATTTTGAAATTGAGATGATGTAATGTGCACTGGGCTCTGAGGCAGTGTATTAACGCTGCTTAAATTTGATGCATATCTGCAGCCCTAGAAAAGCTCTTCTGATCTTTTAAACTTATTTTGTCGGCTCTAAAACATTTTCTGACATGGTTGATTTTTGTTTCAAATTGAATTTATTCTGTTCTTTGTTCACCTGACGTGTCAATCAGGTGCCCCATGGATTTAATTTGAGAACTATCTCAATGGCTAAATCCTATCTGAAAATAACCTTGTGAGTCAACATTCAATAATGAATTTCAGTCATTCTAGAGCTTCAGAATCTCTGTTGTCGAAGGATGGACAAATAGAAATGAAAGTGGAATTGGCAGTAAAGCAAAATACAATTTCCCTCAAGTTGCTTTGAGGCTTAAAGAATAGAGTAGTGCATTGTCTTGCAAAGTAAAGGAAATACTTCCTCATTTTAGACCTTGTAATTTGGAGCTTCCTTGAATGGTTCACGATCACAAACATCGTAATACGGCATCGCAAGTAGCACCAGGGCCTGTATCAAAACCTAGAGTTGCAGGGCCGAGAGTGTTCAGTGTCCTGATTCTAAAACTTGTCTCATTGCCAGTTATTTCACAAGCAGTGAGTGGCTTGTTTGGGTAGAGCCCTGAAGGAATGCATTATGGAAGAAAAACAGTCTGTCATGGTCATGACTGATGAGTACTGCTGACCCCAACAATCACTGCCCGAAGAAGATCAATCCTGGTTTCATAAGTCCAACAATCACTGCTGGGTTGGCCCCAACAATCACTGCTGACCCCAACAATCACTGCCCGAAGAAGATCAATCCTGCTGACCCCAACAATCACTGCCCGAAGAAGATCAATCCTGTCATGGTCATGACTGATGGGTGTTGGCTTTCTACTGTTCACTGTTGGGTTGGCTAATACTCAGGATTCTCCATTCTTTCATGATTTTCTTGTACACATTCCTTGTAGCATTTTCAATGAAAAAAGGGATCGGCATAATCTGTTACCATGTCAAACTGCCTGAACTCTAGTGCTCCATCCACTTCTTCAATCTCTGAAATAAAACAAGAAGTCCAGTTCAGAAAAATCATCCCCAAATCTGCTGATCAACATTCAACACACAATTCCAGAGACCACACAACATCAGTTCACATGAATCAAAATTAATAAAGTTTTTTCTCAAAATGATCCCTTTCGATATATTTTTCTCCCAAACAACAACTTTATGAAAACGATTCCAAATGAAAATCACTAATTTTGTATCACATACGTAATTTCAGTGCATACACCTAACAATAGGAATCACATTTTGCCCCCAAAAGAAACAACATTTTGAAAATGTTTTTGAAATGATGGGAACAAAAAGAACTAGAAAAATTTGCATTTTGGCAAAATTTTCTAAAATCAACTACCACACTATTTTCCACAAGGGAAGTTGATTAGAAACCAAACTGAGGCCATTGGTGATCAGACGATATAGAAAGCCAACACCCATCAGCTACATCTATACAACAACGCAACCAAACAGAAACAACACGGTTGATTCGAATTAGCAAATGTGACCTATGAGTTGAACTTGAACAAGTGGCTGAATACCCCGGGGAGTATACGGGAAGTAAAAATAAGAATGAAATACAACTTTATTGGATACTAGTAAGCCTGATTGATCATATTTTTTTTGTAACAACAGGAGGTAGTATAGTAAGAAACTTCCAAAATGTTAAAGCTTGGACTGAGTTTTGGAGCTACGGTCAGCTATGAACTCTTGCATTTTCTTGAACTGGTCCTTCGTCATATTGTCGTAGTAATCATGGGCTCTTTCCTAGAAAATTAAAGAAAACTAAATAAATAAGAAATTAATTTAGTAGAACCTTGAATGGGGTTTTGTAGCATATTTCTTCAGTAAAGCATGGTTCAATAGGTCTGTCTACTTGGATGAGGTCATCTAGAACAGAGATAAATAATATGCTTGAAGTTGACCAAAGCACCAGATGACTATTTACTTCAAAATGAAATGAAGCTTATTGTTCTACATGCAGAAAAAAACATGATTCATCAACAAATAAAAAAGGATGCACAACATTAATAAGCAAACTGCATCGGGTCACAATAGTTTTTGAAATTACTTCGGCTTCGTGGTAAGTGAGCAGGATTCTTAGTTTTATTCTTTCAGTTAGAATCATGATCCACTGTAGATGAGAGGGATTCTTAGCTTTATTATTTCAGTTAGACTTATGCTCTATTGTAGATGAGCAGGTTCTGGAGACAAGATGTTAACTATTATTTAATTAGTATTTATAAATTTCAGTTATTGTTATATGATTGAATTAAAGTTTAGTTCTTTACTTAGATAGCTATGTGTGAGGACTTTTTTTTTTGGACAAGCTTTGGTCTCGATCTACCGAAACAAGTTTCACGGCACCGGATACTTGATAAAAGAAGTGACACCTAACTATGCAAGTAAGAAAAGGCATGGTAATTGGTGACTGTCAAGTCACGCCTGATGTTCGAATACAACAAAAACTTGAAAGTGAGAAGAAACAAGATGCACAGAACTTCATCACAGCAAGAGAGAATGTTTTCTGTACCTTTTCGAGAGCAAGGGCCTGGCCAAGATCCAATTTGAGCCCATCATTGATAACAGCCTTATACCTTAACACCAAGTCCTGATTATTTTTTATAATAGCCAGCGCAACCTCTCGAGCCTTGCTCATCAGCTCACTCACTTCAACTACATGGTTCACAAACCCATGCTTTTCAGCTAACTCAGCTGTCAAAGGCATGGCCGTCAAGGATACCTCACGAGCCTTGTTAGGTCCTATTATCCTAGATAGCTTCTGAGACAAACCCCATGATGGAAATATCCCAAATCTGCCAAAACATATCATTCAAAGAACCACTCAACCACATCTTACAATAAAGAAACACAAACGCTCATTGTACAATTCGTTAAATATACTCTGAATGACTTGTTGCATCTTACAAATAAAAATGACACAATTTTTACAATCAATGCCAACCAAGAAGTCTAACTAAGCTGTAATACTAAACCGATATACTCAAAGATCCCAAATTGTTTCAATATTGCGCATTCAAAAGTGTGGAACACTGATCTGCTAAACCTAATCTGCTAATCCTGAACTCCAGATGTCAAAACTAGCAAATTAAATACCAGAAAGCAGAAGTCAATAACAATTAAAACCCAAACATTTTTAACTTAGAAAAATGAGAGACTAACCTGGCATGAGTATCCATGAACTTAGCCCCTTTCGCAGCAATCAACAAATCACAAGCAAGCGCAATCTCGAACCCAGCCGTAACAGCAAACCCAGCAATCGCGCCGATGATCGGCTTCCTGCACTTCTCCATTTGAATCACCGGATCCTTCTCCGCATCCTTAACGTTCCCTTTGAACACATCTTCCGCCGCCGTCAAATCCACACCGGAGCAAAACGACCGCCCGTTCCCCGACAAAATTATCACTTTTACAGACTGGTCAGCGTCCAGGCTCTTGAACGCCTTCGCCATGTCCTCCATCATCGCCTTTGTCAGCGAGTTCAGCGACTTCGGACGGTTAATCGTCACGTAGCCGATCCCGTTCGTGTCGCGTGTCACCTGGATCAGATCGGATTCCATGTCGATCGGTTGGTCTTTGGGTTCAAAATTGAAATCGCTAATAAATTTGATGTGGCTTAAGCTCCGGTCTCGAGCTGGTTTTGTCCTCGTTAACCAGCGTTGGAGTGTGTGATTTGGATATGGCAAAGATGATGTGACAGTGTCAATGATGACGTCATCTATCCACTAAACTCCAAAAACTATTGCAATTGATTTTGAAGAGAATTCTGTTGGAGGAAAGGAATAGGGTCGGCAATGTGGAGAGTAAATGTTGTCTCAATTATAATGGGCATGGTAAGATTTTTTTTTTGATTATATGAACAGTATAGGGCAGGGTAAGAATAGTGTAGATTAAATTTTTGAAGTTCGTAGGGTATCCATGGGTAGAGTAATATTAGGGTAGGGTCAGGTAGGATATGGTCGGGTCAGGTAGGGTCAAGTATGACAAATTTAAGCATATTTTGTAAAAAAATTTATTATATGATTGAAAATAGTAGGGTAAGACAGGGTAGGAGGGCAGTGTATGATGTTAGGATAGGAGGGCATGGTAGGGTCTATTTTTTCGTAACACTTACCATACCTTAGACTTTGTGGGCAGGGTACGAGGACATGGCAGGGCAGGGCAGAGTACAGGTCGGACAGGATAAGGGTGACCCTAAGGGCATTTTGACCCTACAGTCAAATGCCTACCCCTAGAAAGGAATTACAAAGTTGCATTGTTGTCGTGGTCGTCTAGTAGTTTGAACTTGAATTTTCTTAACATATTTGTGGTAGCCAACAGGGGCGGTGGCCTGTTGGTTAAGGAATCCACCTTAAAATGGTTGAATTCTTACGCCCTGAGTTCGAGTTTCGGAGCCACCAATTTTGTTCCTTCTTTTTTTCTTTTCTTCTTCCTCGTCCCACATCGCGCGTGGATGTTTCCTACATCTCTCGTGGATGCCTTCCTCTTCACGCCTCGTGCTCATGTGTTCTTCCTCCCTCGTGGAGGCCTTTCTCTTCACGCCTCGCGCGTGATGTGTCAGAAGTTGAGCGATGTAGCAGATGCTTGCGGATCCGATCAAGATGTCTTCCTAAAAAAGTTCCGGAGATCAATATATATACTAGATGATAAAAATTCATATACATTGTAATGTTTCTAGTTGTTGTATCCATCCACTATAAAAAAACATATTTACGATAGGAATTTGGAAGTTATCAAGTCCTTACCAGCATCATGACTCATGAGTGAGTTTAGGAATTGTTCATTTCTGGCTTAATAATAGTGAAATTTATTATTATTTTTAAATCAAGTCCTTACTAATTATTAAATTTTTTTTGCTTTGCTACGATCTTGCGTTGACCTTATTTTACACGAAGATAATTAGCCTACTAAATATTTGGGCCAGTTCAGGTCGGCCCATATTACAGACCACAAATTTCAGGAAGAAGAAAAATGAGTTTCAAAGATTTTTACTAGAAATTTTCAAGGGTATAGGGATTTCTGGAATTTGGAGAGAGAAGAAAGAAAAGAATTATGGAGGGTGGAGTGCCAGAGGAAGGGATTGAACGAGCTGAGGATTCGAAGGACTTGCAGCAACAGAGCAAAGCTCTGGACAAGCTCACTGACCATGTCGAAGATCGTCAGCTCGATTCCTCTCGCGTTCACCAGGTTTGTTTGTGTTTCAATATATCCTTTCTCGATACAGATCCCTAATATTCACTTTTGTATTATGGTGCTGATTGTGAGAATAATAGCATAAGATTGTAGCTTAGTATGTGTGAATGTGAATTGAAATCAGTTGTGAGAATAATAGCATAAGATTGATTGTGAATGTGAATTGAAACCAGTTGTGTAAAGTAAATTATGAAAACTGAAACTTGACGATGTGTGTGGCAGGCTATGGCGTCAATTGCTGCATCTGGGGAGGCAGACAGGAATGCCATGAGATTGAGGTAAAGCTGCAATGGCCGCATAGTTTCAAGTGGTTCTCAGATATTTGTTAAGCTAGATAGTTTGAATTTTCGGTGTAGTTGAGATGCACACAGCACATTAGAGCATTTCAATTACTGATAAACACAAGCTGACTGTTAAAAGATATTCACTGGAAATTGTCTCACAATCATACAAACAAATGAAGATAAATGTGAGAGGACTCTTGCTCAGTTCGGACTAAAAAGTCTATATGAGTTTTCATCCTACTTGGTCTGATCAGTGTGGGGGTGGGACAATCTCAAATTAATATCTTTCCCCATCGTCTTTTATGCAATCATATCAAGTACCCAACATGGCTGTATTATACCAGGCTTGCACACCGAATTTGAAAAGAAGTCAGTTGTGTGTAAACTTGGTGGGGGTGGTAGTGTCGTGTTAAAATAATACATGTCTTATATGACGTGTGTGTTGCATACCTGTTGTGTGCATGGGCGTAGAGTTGTAGATTTTGGTTGCCCCATTCACCTTGCTGTACTTGTTACAAGTAATTACATGGATCTAATCTTAAGTGGGTTGCATGGATGTATCTGAAATTGAAGCGATCTTGGTGTTTGTCTTTGTTAGGGAGAAGGAACTGGCAGCTGTTAAGATAAATGCTTCAGATGTTGACATAATTGCAAATGAGCTTGAGGTTTGTCCTCCCTTTATTTTTCCTGGCTCTCTATTTTGTATTGTTGGTTATTTATGTTTAAATACTTTGTTTTATATACATTTTTATTGTTTGTACTTTGTATATCAGTTGGATAAGAAGATTGCAGAAAGAACACTGAGGGAGCACAAAGGAGATGCTGTTGCTGCGATCCGTCACTTGCTGGCCTAAATAGGAGATTTTTTTAACTAGGCTCCTACTATTGTAGAATTTGCAGCTTTGTGGTTTCAGAGCGAATTCCATGACCTCAGTTGACATACAAGCTTGCTATTGGGGAAAAAAATCCAGTGTCGTGCTGCATTTTACTGCCCACTTTAGAAAGACGTCGTCTAACTTTTTCATTCATACACTTGCTGTGGCTCGAAAGACCCTATATAAATGGACCACTATTTTCAGGCCATAAGATGTTCCAATATCACGGCCGGCTGTGGTATAGTAATAACATTGATCTTAGGTATCTCGTAAAGCTGCACACTTGGTTAAGGCAGTTACATATATAGTGAGGAGTTGGCTACTGCTGATTTGGATTCTTTTTGCAACCACCGCTCAGATTTGGGTTCAAGAATTACAAAAAACTCGGCATTTGGCGAGAAGAAAAGACAACATGGTTGAGAAACATGAACATTCATCTTAAATCAAGCAAACAAGTCTTACCACAAAAAGTCACATCAAGACATCAAAAAGGCGGGTATAAATTAATCGAGCACACTTGACAGGTAAAATGTAGACGAAATCGCGGCCGGATAACTTAATCTTTGTTTAGTAGATCTGAGATCAACCTCGTCAGCATATTTTCATATAAATTGGGTCGGACGTACACTCCAATCGATGCAAGGGCAGAAGGACAAGCAGTTCCATGGAAACCACCAAATTGATTATCATCGCCAAAATGATAACACACAGGGGGTAAGTCGTCAGCAACAGGAGGGAATGGGCCATGCATTTTCCCCATATTTGTCGTGAAAGCAATCCCGCCAATACCACAAAGCTTCTCAGAAGACTTGTAGATAGTAACAGAGGTAAGATATTCATGAGGATAGTCCAGCTGAACCTGCTTCATACAAAATTTGACAAATATTATTAACTTAAACACATTGCAAATTGCTGATATAGAGAAGCAATTAAAAACACTAGAAGTAAAAACATAGGGGTGTCAAAATGGATGAACGGATAGGTTAATGGACGGATGAAATGGTTAGCGGATTAAACGGATCCAATCCATTAAAAAACAATTGATGGAATTACATAAGAATAGAGTCACGAGGAGAGACAAGTAAGATATTAACCGTTTGGAAGTCACTCATTCCTATGGTTCCGATGATTTCTGATACAACAGTGAAAGCACGCGGCCATCCTAAGCAAGAATATCTTCTGTTTTCGACGTACTAAAACTCCAAGGCGTTTACCCCAGCCAAATTATAAGAGACAAATATCTGGCGAATACCGGTTTTTCCATTGTGATCCCAAGTTTTAGCATCAAGCTTACCAACCTTCCCAACAGCAGGTAGCTTGATCATATTTATGTGTACTTATTTAGCCTAATCAACATAACAAACTGAGCTACTGGTGAGTTGCCTTAAATAGTTGTGTTGTTAACGTTTAAATGCTGGTTTAATCAGAAATTAAATAAATTAAAAAAAAAAAAAGTAAAGAAAGATTGAGAAGCTCAAAAGTCACTTAGAAAGTGACGGTTCTCCTTCCCATATGCACTCTTATTTAACTTTTACAGTTCTACAATCACTCTGTACTGTTGGATTTTGTTACTTTTGGTGATAAGTTAAATCTCATTGGATATAATAATGAATGATATTCTCAAGATAACATTGGAAATTTCTAATGAGGTTGGGTTAGCTGATTAATTTAATTGTACAAGTAAAGAAGAAGAGTACTGCTGGGAAGGAGAATCAAACCCAAAACCAGCATTCAAACAACTCTACTATATATTTAAGACAACTTCAGCAAAGCACAAAATGTCACTTGCTGTTGGGAAGGTCAATGAGCTTAATTAGTTTGTGTTGATACTGTGTTTCAAGGCTGAGCACAGGTCTGAATACTGATCACCGATGGACGCCATGATCAAGCTACCAGTTGTCGGGAAGTGTTTACATCATGATAAAATTTGGGATCATAAAGGCAAAACTGGTATTAGACATATATTTGTATCTTATGATTCAGGTGGACTGCGTGCTTTGCAGTTTCAGTATGTCCAAAAGAAAAATGATTCCAAAGGCCGGTGGCTGTCTTCTTCCTGTGTACTGTCAGAAATTTTAGGCAGGATTGGAATGACTGATTTCCATACGGTCATTTGCAACTTTTCTCCTTTGCCTGATCTCTTGTGATTCTGTATTTTTATAAGTAATTTTTAAGATCGCCTCAAGCACAAAATGATTATTCACTATTTTGCAAAATTTTAATAATGCAGGTTCAGCTGGACTATCCTCGTGAACACATTACGTCTGTTACTATCTACAAATCCTGTGACAGGTATATCGGAGTTGGTGGTATTACTTTCACGACAAAAATATGGGAATCATACATGAGCCATTGCCACCTTCTGCTGCAGTGTCACCTGTGCATTACCATTTGGGAGATAATAATTTCGGAGGCTTCCATGGAGCTGCAAATGCATCTGCCCTTGCATCCATTGGAGTTCACTTGCGACCAAATGTGCTTTAAACTGCCTGTCGGAGATTAATTTCCACCGATTTTAATTCGTCTACATTTTACATTTGAAACTGCTTTTGGATGTCTTATCATTCACTCTTTTTGTTTAAGACTGCTTGTTTCTTTGATGTAAAATGATGAATGTTCATGTTTCTTAATTCAATAGAAGGAAAAAAAAAAAAACTATGTTTGAAGAAGGGTGAGGTGCTGTCAGATACATTGCAGAGGCGGCTTCTTGCTTTCCTATTACATTATGAAACCAGAACAGTTTTTTTGAACTGGTAAAATGAGGCATCATTAGAATTAAAATCCCAATTGTTTAGCTTCTAATGGGAGAAAGTCCTCCATTAATAGATGTGATCTAAGTAAGATCAAAACCTCAAATGTTAATTTCTAATAGGGCAAAGTTAGGATTTCTTTCATAGATTATGGTAAGAAAACAGCGAAAGAGCATTTGAAAACCTAATCAGTAGATATCGTAATTGAGCATTTGAAAACTTAAACAGTGAAAGAACTATTTTCATGTTTGTAATTGAGCCAAACAAGTGAGTTAGCATAATGTTAACATTAAGGAAATAAAATTCACCTATCTTATCTGAAGTTCACAATACAAATGCAGAGTTCATCAAACCTAGAGAACACAACAAATCTTTCCACTGCAAAAATTCTAACTTGTAACATAAATGTGAAATTGGTACGACTAGTTATACATAATGAAAGAATAAAAGTTCTATGCATAAATAAAAAAATTAAGGTCAATTAGTTATAAAATGTTTAAAATGATACTATCATTGTGGCTCATCAGTCATCACCAAAATCATCACTGTAGACATCATCAGGGTTAATTTTAGGCATGCCATGTTTTGAGTTTCGTATTTCACAAATGCCATAGGTTTGAGTTTTATTTCACCCATGCCATACCTTTCATTTTTTTGGTGATGTGTATGCTGACTGGGATAAAAATGGGCCACATGGACCATAAATTTGATGATGTGGCAATGAAGTGGAAAAAAAATTAATATAAAAATTCAAAAAATTTATAAAAAAACAATATTTAATAAAAGGAATATAAATTATTTGATAAATAAAAATTAAACACAAAATGAAAAATATTTTTAAATTTTTTTGCAAATTTCCCCTACAATTTTTTTAAAAGGTAAGACTTCGACAATACTAGATGGTTGAATAAAAAGTAGTTTAATCATTTGATGTGAATCTCAAATTTTTTTACATAATACCCTTATATTGTTCAAACTAGATAGGAACAATAATTAATATTTTCTTTATTTGTAGGGGAAGTTTGCATAATGACCTGGATAAAAATTAATAAACTAAAATAAAAATTCAAAAACTCAAAAAATTTATAAAAATATAATTTTTAATAAAAATGAATAAAAATTATTTGATAAATAAAAATTAAAAACTTTACAAAATTTTAAACACAAAATGAAAAATATTTTTCATTTTTTTTGTAAATTTCCCCTACAAATAAATTTTTATTTGGACATATTCCTTTTTAAACATCAAATTTAAACATATTCCTTTTTATTAAAAATTGTATTTTTATAAATTTTTTGAGTTTTTGAATTTTTATAATTTCTAATTTTCCATTCCATTCCACTTTATTAATTTTTATAAAAATTTCTAATTTTATTTATCAAATAATTTATATTCCTTTTATTAAAAATTGTTTTTTATAAAAATTTTGAATTTTTATATTAATTTTTTTCCACTTCATTGCTACATCATCACATTTATGGTCCATGTAGCCCATTTTTATCCCAATCAGCATACACATCACCAAAAAAATGAAAGGTATGGCATGAGCGAAATAAAACTCAAACCTATGGCATTTATGAAATAAGAAACTCAAAACATGGCATGCCTAAAATTAACCCACATCATCAGCAGTGTCTGTTTGGACATCATCCTTTTGTGCTCCTCAAGATTTCTTTTCTTCTTCCTTTTTGGGGCAGTTCCGTTTATCGTGATACCCATACTCATTGCAATACCGACAAAGTCTTTTTGACTTCTTTGACTTCTGAACCTCAATCTCACGCATGCTTTTCATTCTTCCGCAGCCTTTATTCCTAGCAATCCTGGGAGTCTTGATGTGTAAATCTGTTGGCTGTGAAACACCAAGTACTTTATGAAAATAATCGTCCTTAGTTGATTGATGATCAGGAGCAATTGGAATGTGCAAGTCATCCTTTGTTCTCTTGATACTCTCTAGTACAGATTGTAGGCTTTCTATATCTTGATTGGCAGAGCTCACAAGAAGTCCATGATATGCTGAAACTCTTTGAGCTCGTCTCCGCTTTCAAAGTCGCTTATGTCCTGCTTCAACATGATATAACAACCAATGCCATACCATTTTGAAAAGCTGTCAAGGATACTTGCTTTTCAACTCTGCATTCACAAAAAGAACTAACAGTTGACAAAAACTATGCAACACGACAGGATACAAGCATATATAATAAAATATGAAGAACATAAAAAACACACTGATTTTGGGAAAATTCAATGACTTTAAATCAGTAAATAGTTATTATTATAAACAAAAATTCATAACAAAAGCGCATATTAGAATTCTCATAGCAGCAAATTCAAAGGTATCACCTTTAGAGCACCAAGAAGAATCAAAGAGCCCTAGATGCCAGATAAGATAAAAATCAAACTCCACCCCAGTGGAGGACTTGAACTCCAACCAAATCTCATCCACGGCAAACGCAAAAACTATTTGTAAAATCCTGATTAATTTTAAATAAAAAATTAAAAATGAGTTGTGAAAGCAGCAACTATTTGATGAACAATAATTTCATTAAACTAAACAGAGCAACACGTTATGCGCACAAAGTCTTCCAATCATCATGTAAAACTACTTGCTATGCAAAAAGGAAACATCCATCCCTCTAGTAGCTCATCTTCTGGATAGCCGACGACGTAGCTTTCCAACCCATTGATCCCTTCTGCTTCATCATCTGATTTTCAGAATGCCTTGCATATGACACAACAAAGTGGCTTTACGAAGTCATTTATGTGTTAGCAGATGTAGGAGATTGTTACAGGTCTGAAGGGTCTCAGTGAGGTGCTGCCCGGTAATGCAGTGCCTACCAATTCTGGAGCCGTTAGACAGAGCAGCAGGAGGGCCCACAAACCCAGCAGACTGCAGGATTTCATCACCGAATTCTAGAGAATTATGAGCTGGCAAATAAAGACAAAAGTTGTTAGAAACTATCCTATATGAAGGGAGCCAAATGGAATGTAACAGGCATCAATTATCAATCAAACAGTTCTTTCATTTCTCATCTTACTCTTCTATTCCTCATCCCTTGCTTTCTACTGGTTTCCCATCCCCCTTCTCCCAGCAGTGACTAACATTGGTGCTTCTTCATTGAGTTTCATCCTCAAGCCATGCCAGAAGGACCCACAACTCGTTCTCAGACGGAAACAATCACCATCCTGTCCGACCTTGTCCAGAAATATGAGGCCAGCTTCGAAAAACAAACCCAACTCATGGAAACCATGTCACAATCCATCAAAGACCTTCATGTTTCAATGGCCAAACTGGAGAAACAGCCAGCTCTCCTCCCAGCACCACAACAACCACCACACATTCCCCCATTATCCGTCTCCCCACCACCTACAACCACCATCACCTCCCAATACACCAGCCACCAAAACGAGAATCAAAACCAAAACCAATATCCCCAAACCTCACCTACAACCTCCACCTTCCATCCACATACCACCCACAACCCTCCAAATCAACAAGCCGACCCTCCTTACCCAGCACCACCCAAACCACTCAAAATGGACCTACCTCCCTTCACTGGCGAAAATGTCACTGGTTGGCTATGCCAACTCAACCATTTTTTCGCCTTTCATCAAACACCTGTTGAGCATCGACTCCAAATCGCCACATTCTATATGGCCGGACCAGCTCTGCAATGGTTTGATTGGTTGCAATGATCAGGCCAACTCTCCTCCTGGGACGCCTTTGTCCGCGACCTGGAGCTCCGATTTGGACCATCAGCATATGAGCAGCCTGCAGCATCCCTTTTCAAACTTCGTAAAAAAAAAACAACAGTGGCAGCATACATGGCGGAGTTCGAAAATCTGGCCACCCGCACCTTTGGTCTATCCTCGGAGCACCTGCTCATCTGTTTTATGTCTGGCCTCCGCGACGACATCAGACGCGAGCTATACTTGCTCCGCCCTCTTACCCTCCACACCGTTATAGGGATGGCCAAACTAGTGGAAGAAAAATGCGATGATGCTCGTCGTTCCTTATATCGCTCCGCATACAAACCGACCAACACCTTATACCCAAATCCCACAACCACACCAGCCACCAGATCCCAATCCACCCCCAAATAAGTTACCTATAAAACGCCTCACACCCGCTGAAATGACAGTCCGCCGCAACCGAGGCCTCTATTCAACTGCGACGAGCAGTTCACCCCTGGTCACCAATGCCGCCCCAAGTTTCAGTGCCTCTTGATCGACGATCCATACCCTATTCCATGTGACCCTCTTCCAGACCTCGCTGAAACTCAAAACCTAAATCCACCACTCACTGAACCGCCATCCGAAATTGAACCCAATATCCACCCCAGTATATCCTTCCACGCCCTTGAAGGCCACTTCATCCCTACCACCTTACGATTGGAAGCCACCATATACGGGAAACCAGTGAGTGTCCTCGTGGACGGCGGCTCCACACATAACTTCATGCAATCGAAGATTGCAAAGTTCCTTCACCTTCCTATTCAACCATCGCAGCATATGGAGGTCACTGTCGGCAACGGTGATGCCTTACACTGTGAAGGCTCATGCTTGGCTGTCCCAATCCTTCTCAGTGGCCATCGATTTGATATCGACCTACACCTTCTTCCCATCTACGGTGCCGACATTGTATTAGGCGTTTAATGGCTTGCTGAAGTTGGGCCTGTGTTATTTGACTGTAAGGCCTTGTGGGTGAGCTTTGTCCACAAAGGAGTCCAAGTAAAACTCCATGGTTTTGTTCGACAACCCATTGCCTAACTCTCCCTTACACAAGTGCAGCGCCTAAAGACCATGGACGCCTCTGCATCCTTTTATCACCTGATAGCTACAGTATCAACACCCCACCATCAACCTGAGGCCCACACACTACACAAACTACACAGAGACTACTCTCAGCCACACACAATACCTTTACCTTCCCTCTCTCAAGACCTAGACCCACACCTCACACCAGCATTTACCTCCCTCCTAAACCAATTTCAAACCATCTTTGCTATCCCAAAAGGCCTTCCACCTCAAAGAACATCTGATCATCGGATTCCGATCATTCCCGGTACAAACCCAGTTAATGTCAGACCCTATCGCTATCCACATTTTCAGAAGGCAGAGATCGAACGCCTCATCAAGGAGATGCTGGCCGATGGCATAATACAACCAAGCTCAAGTCTGTTTTCATCCCCTGTTCTTCTTGTTAAGAAAAAGGACGGGTCTTGGCGCTTTTGTGTGGATTACAGAGCACTAAATGCGGTCACTGTCCGAGACCGCTTTCCCATTCCAAATGTGGATGAACTTATGGACGAGCTACATGGTGCCACCATCTTTTCAAAGCTCGACTTGCGATCAGGCTATCACCAGCTCCGTATGCATCCACCCGACATCCATAAGACAGCCTTTCGCACACATGAGGGACATTATGAATTCTTGGTCATGCCTTTTGGACTCTCAAATGCCCCATCATCCTTTCAAGCGGAGATGAACTCCATGTTTAGACCCTTTTTGCGGCAGTTTGTTCTCGTCTTTTTCGACGATATTCTAATCTACAGCAAGTCAGGCGAAGAACACCTACGCCACCTGCAGGAGGTATTCTGTGTTTTACATTCATATAAGTTTTACGCTAAACATTCGAAATGTGATATTGCTAGGAATTCCTTAGCTTACCTGGGCCATGTGATCTCTGGACTGGGAGTCGCAGTCGATCCGGATAAAATTGCTGCCATTCATAGCTGGCCTTTACCTTCTACCGTACGTCAACTGCGGGCATTCTTGGGTCTCACCGGTTATTATCGAAAGTTTGTGGCTCGATATGCATCTATAGTGGCTCCGCTGACTTCCTTACTCCGAAAGGACTCATTTGTGTGGACCGAGGCAGCTTCAGCGGCTTTTGCACACCTTAAAACCGCCCTCACCACCACACCAGTTCTTGCCCTACCCGATTTCACTGAGCCATTCATTGTTCATACTGATGCTTCCGGCCTCGGAGTGGGTGCTGTACTCTCCCAAAAAGGTCGTCCAATTGCCTACTTCAGTAAGATTTTACCCCCAAGATTGCGAGATTCATCTGTTTACAACAAGGAACTATGTGCCATGGTTCAGGCCATCCTCAAATGGAGACAATACTTACTAGGATCGCGCTTCACCATCATCACCGATCATCAACCATTGAAATCACTTCTAACTCAAACGGTACAAACTCCTGATCAACAACGATGGGTGGCTAAGCTACTTGGGTTTGATTTTGATGTTCATTACACCCCGGGCAAAGAGAATGTGTCCGCGGATGCTCTGTCCCGAATACCTCAGCCCACACAACCAGAGCTGTGCGCCATCAGCTCACCAGTGCTAGGCATTCTGGGAGCTTTGCGCAGCTTCTTTGCCACTGATGCTGCATCTACAAAGCTAATTGCAGACATAACTACTTCTCCCACAGAGTTCCCCGATTACAAAGTGCGTGATGGCCTTCTCCTGTTCCGTAATCGCCTCCTGGTTCCTGATAACTCTGCCTTGCACCAACTAATAATTCACGAGTTCCACAGTACACCTATTGGGGGTCATGCTGGGATCCAACGCACCTTAACCCGATTATCGGCAAATTTTTATTGGCAGCACATGAGAAGAGATGTGACCACATTTATCCGGCAAAGCAACATTTGTCAGCAAGTAAAGTACCCTACTACCGCCCCTAATGGTCTTCTCCAACCTTTAGCTATTCCAGACAAGGCATGGGAGTCCATTTCCATGGACTTCATCACACATCTGCCACCAACCAACAACATGTCCACCATTTGGGTTATTGTGGATCGACTAACGAAATATGGACATTTCATTCCCCTGCCACCTCGGATGACGGCAGTGACCCTCGCAGCACGCTTTGTTCATGAGATAATCCGTTTGCATGGAATCCCTAACGACATTGTATCCGACTGTGATCCCCTATTTATGTCCCATTTTTGGAAGGAGTTGTTTCGCCTACAAGGGACTTCACTATCCACCAGCAGTGCCTATCATCCGCAAAGCGACGGTCAAACTGAGGTACTAAACAGGTGTGTCGAAGATTACTTACGTTGTTTTGTGACTGATAATGCAAAGGATTGGGTCAGCGCCCTGCCTTGGGCAGAATGGCATTATAACACCTCTTGGCACTCGGCCACTCAAACCACACCTTTCACTGCTGTCTACGGCCGCAACCCGCCCTCCATCATGGATTATATACCGGGCACATCTCCAATAGATACCTTGGACAGTCAGCTCAATCGACGACAACAAATCCTTGCCGAACTAAAAGCCAACTTACTGCGCGCTCAGGCACGTATGAAAACTTATGTTGATCGACACCGTAAGAATGTGGAATTCAACCCCGGGGACTTGGTCCTCCTCAAACTGCAACCGTACCGGCAACACTCTGTCATTAGCCGCACTCCGAACAAACTCTCACCACGATTCTATGGGCCCTTCAAGGTGTTGGAACGCATTGGCCCCGTCGCTTATAAGCTGGACCTTCCGCAGCACATTAAGATTCATAATGTCGTACATGTGTCCTTGTTGAAACCTTTTAGAGGAGCGCCACCATCTGCAGGCGCGCAACTACCTAACCTCTTCCAAGGAGCGCACCCGGTTGACCTGCCACACAAGATATTGGGATTTCGACGGATCATGGTGCGAGATAAACCATCCCCGGAGCTGCTGATTCAATGGGCCAATCAATCCCCAACCGAGGCTACCTGGGAGCCTGCCCGAATGATCCTCGATCGTTTTCCAGAACTTAACCTTGAGGACAAGGTGATTTTCGATGGCCAGGGTAATGTTACAGGTCTGAAGGGTCTCAGTGAGGTGCTGCCCGGCAATGCAGTGCCTACCAATTCTGGAGCCGTTAGACAGAGCAGCAGGAGGGCCCACAAACCCAGCAGACTGCAGGATTTCATCACCGAATTCTAGAGAATTATGAGCTGGCAAATAAAGACAAAAGTTGTTAGAAACTATCCTATATGAAGGGAGCCAAATGGAATGTAACAGGCATCAATTATCAATCAAACAGTTCTTTCATTTCTCATCTTACTCTTCTATTCCTCATCCCTTGCTTTCTACTGGTTTCCCATCCCCCTTCTCCCAGCAGTGACTAACAGAGATTTTACAGAACAAAGCAGTCACATCCATTCAGTGAATGGAATGTGACAAAGAAAAACTTTAATCAACACAAAGAAGAATCACGTTGAATCTCGACCTACCAGATCCACACAAGTAAAAGCTTTTAAGACTGAACAAAAATCAAAAATAAAACAATTTACAAACCTCACGCCGTGGGTTGAATCAGATCGAATCTTTGAGTTTATGCAGGTTGTTCCTCCTCAATTGACTCAGATCCTGCTTCGGATCTGTCTGCGCGGTGACGGATGCGAATGGTTCATCGCTGGATCGACGCCGCCTCTTGCGGCAGTATACGAAGCCGTCGTCGTGACAGAGCCGTGACAGTGCCGAGGTCGATTGATGTGCGATGTGGTCGAAGGTTACGAGTCGATTGATGTGCGCCGAGCTTGTTTGCGTCTGGAACGAACACGGTGGAATGAAGTATTTGATTAGGTCAATTAGAATTTGATTAGAAAATATACTGTATATTTGAATTTAACTGCGAGTAACGACGTTAATATTTGGTGTATAATGACAATCCAATCCCTATTTTATTTAATTAATATGATAATTGAGTTTTAATTGTAATTAAACTGCATCCATTAGATTGTATAATCCAACCGATCTAATTGGTTTGTAGTTTGTATATACTTAGCAGGTTTGTACCTGATCCAAATCCTATATATATATATATATAAGGGGGCGTTCAAGTGTTACACTCCCTTATAGTGTTACATGTTACATGGATGAGATTCATCCAAGCATCCACATGGCGCCACCTCAAAAGTATGGGGGCTTGGACATGTGACATGCATGTGCCATGAATAGTGGCTTACGTGGCGCGTTTTGATTGGCTGGAGGTGTAACATTTGAACGCCCGTCTATATATATATATATTTATAAATTTTGATAAAAATTGGTTACCATGAGGATTCATCAATATGAATATAAATGGATCATGACCGGCCGTGGTATAGTAATAACATTGATCTTAGCTTTCTCGTGAAGCTGCAGCCTTAGTGAAGGCATATACAGATACAAATGCAATACTATGGTCCTTTTAGTTACATAGCGAGGAGTTGGCAACTACTGATTCAGTCTATGAGACTTAAAATCACTCCCCGACTGCTTACTTGTTGAGTCTTTATTGAGAAGGTGAGCAGTTTGCGTGAGGTGGAAAAGTAGTGAAATTTGTCTTTGTGATTGAGGTAGCGTGTTATGTCCTATGCACTGGCTGAAGTAAGGTTCTGCGTTGGGAGGGTAAGAGAGACTAAGAAGTAGCATCTCTCGGACTCTCTGATATACTGAACTTCGCTGTTCATGAGCTTTAAGATTTTTCTGCTCTTGCTTAACACTACGCCTTCTTCTGTTACCCATCTGCTGTTGTAAAACATATCTTGGACCACTTGCACAGGAAGACCTTCACCGGGGCATATTATCCTTCAAGGGGAACAAATGTTTGATTTAACAATTGGTAATTGAATGCAACAAGTTTCGACTGATTAATAAAATTGAGTTTGTTTACCTGAACTCATTGTGCACCATGGCAGCAGGTCTTGCGGTAGAGTTTGGATGTAGAGTTGGACGAACTTGGATCTCTACCCACCCATCAGGTGAAGGAGCATGCCTAACCATGCTCAGTAAGAAATCAGACAAGACCTGTTGAATCCTAGCTTGATCGCCGCAAAGAGCCAATGACTTAACTTCTTCTGGAATATCATGGATTAACTGCAGGCCTCTTTCTCTGAGCTGCACTATTATTTGGCTAACAACAGCATTCATGACACTCCCCAAGAAAAATCGAGAGCTCTCAAGTTCCAACGTCCTAAAAAAATAAAATCAATTTGTAATGTTTCACTAAACATCGTGCACATATATTTTGCCGATTGTCATTATAGTTTCCCTTTTTTAAAAATAATTTAAATAAAAAGTAAGGACTAACATATCGCTACCATAAAATGAACTTGAGTTTGGTATGCTAGCATTAAACGTTAAAAACAATATAATATGTAAAACGTACCCATCATCAATGCTTTCCAAATTTATATCGTGTATTATCTTTGACATTTGGTTCTCACACGCAATACTTGTCTCAAGGAGCTGTCTTTGATCATCAGTTAAGTCCTCAGCCTCTAGAAGAGTATTAGCGTAATGTATGCCGCTAAGAGGGTTCTTAATTTCTTGGCAAATATAGGCCAGCTCTTTCATTCTCGCGAGGTCATCCTTTTCATGTTGCCTTTGGATGCACAGAACTTGTTGCAGCTCAGTGCTTGCAATCTGCAAGAAGCAGAAGGCTCCAATGTTCTTTCCATCCATGCTCACACGCTTATTAGCCGTTAATAGAGCTTGTACTAAATTTCCGCTCTTATCAACGAAAGTGAACGGGAATTTGTCAGTATCCTGGCCTCCAATCGCCTTATGTAAAACAATCATAAATTTTGTCAGCGCATCGGGACCTTTCAATTGACAACAACCTCCAAATACGTCTCCTACCAACATTTTCCCAATCACATTTTCCCTTGGCCAGCCGGTAAGTTTCTCCATGGCAGTATTCCACTCGGAGCAATACGTATTATCATCAGAAGCAAATATAGGAGGGATCAAAGTGTTAGGACTATGTACAATGGCCTTGTAATCACCTTGTATATTTATGAACTTGTCCAAGTAGAATTTCTGGCTTGTCACATCTTGACCTACAAAGCCAACTCCGACGATGTTGTTCGTGAAGTCCCTGCTAATACAAGCGTTCACCACTAAGTACAAGGCATTATCATGCTGAGCTGCTCCAAATGTCTTCAGTTTTATCTCGACCCCTTTATCTTCTTGACCTGCACAAATTTCGATTTGGAATGGTGAGATGATTTTGAGTTTAATAACTGCCAATATAGTTTATATTTTCATCCTATCGGCATTAGGAACCTATGGAATAATTAGTGACATATGAATGTGATTTTTATGGATTCTCGTTTATCACTGGTTAAAAAGCAAAATAAATTTATGAAATGTTTTTAAGCGAGTAGTTACCTTTTAAAGCATTGTAAAGAAGTTTTTCAACGGTATCTTTGCACTCGCTGAAAACGAGATCATTAACCAATGACTTCCCAATTGCGTCCTCAACTGGGAGCCCTGTTAGCTCTGCAACTTTTTGATTCCACCCATTTATGTCTCCATCATTGTCCACAGCAAAAATAGGTGCGGTGGCAGTTTCTATCAGTCTTATCATTTCTCTTGCAACAGAACTAAGCTCATCCATTCCATGCAACTCCACATCCTCGGACCCTACATTAATCACAGCCTTATTATTATTTTCTTCTGCATCCTTGAACGAATCTCTCAGAATAAGTTGCAAAGAATGAATGGCATCCATCTCCGCACTCTCCCATGGCTGACTTCTACTCTTAACCACTTCCAAAAATGCCTTAAACGATGAACGTGGATGCATCCTTTGTCCATCATCCTTGTCCTCGGGATGATGCTTCGCCCCACCCCACTTCATTTCTTTTGCCGTATGGGACCTGAACCAGAATAGGAAATCGGATTTCGTTATGTATGCAACAGACATCCCACAAACTGCATCACCAAGCAAAGCTGCACACGGGTAACCGGCATCAGCCAGACTATCGGTGCTCAAACCTGTAGAGTCCCCGTGAACTCTCAACAACCATTCTATGATATCCTTTATTTGGGCTTCGGTAGGCGTTACACCCAAGGCATAGTACTTTCCTTGGTAAAAAAGCGCCGCACCATCACACTTCACAAGGTCCATGATGCTGGGACTTTGGGTAACAATCCCGGAAGGAGAATCACGAAGTATCATGTCGCAAAGTAGCGTTTGAGTTCTTAAAACACGCTTCTCAGACAACTGAGTTGCCAACTGAAGTTCCATATTCAATTGAAGCCCAAAAGCCTGCATTAGGAACTCGCACGCATAACGAAGTGGGAACGGGATGCATCTCGCAGTTGTGTGATGACATACAACCAAACCCCACAACTTCATCGAGTTTCGCCCACCAGGGGCCTCATCATCATTTCCATTTATAATAACAGCCATTGCTAAAGAAGCAACCGAGCCCATGTTAGCCATGTATTGTGCGTGACATCCATGAGGAGCCCGTAGCGTCGAACCAACCAAACACAACGGCTGCATCAACCCTTCATCTTGAATAACCCCAACAGGCTTCGCATAGCAATCAGCAATCATCCTAACCCTATTCTGCTTAAACAAGAACCTAGAAGCCTGAGGAATATCCGTTGCTGGATAATGCAACCCCAAATATGGATCCAAATCCGGCCTCCTACTCTCCGCCACAACTTCCCCATGTTCATCCTCATGAAATTTATACACCATAACCCGATCATAACACGTCAGCCCCCTCACACACTCCACCACAGTATCACACAAAAGCTTAATATCTCCACCAGGCAACGACTGCAGCTGCGAAATCGCTCTCACAGCCAACTTCTGGGATTGCACCGCCCCAGCAATGGACAGTGCGGGATCCCCAGTCCTTGCAGGCTCCAAATCAATCACAATCCCAACATCAATCCTATGCAAAATGGCGTAAAACGGCTTCCCGGAATGCTTGGAATGAACCCAAACCGGATTCACCAACGAAATCTCCCTAGCCCTAAACGCCTTTTCTAACAACACAGCGCTCGAATAGCTAAAGAAGCTCCTCACATCAGCCCCAATTACTACCCCAGACTTCTCCATCGACGGCACCGACTGAGGTGCCAGTCCCAGCATCTCCGATGCATTCTCGCTCAACCCAATAACCTTAAACGTCGCCTCATCCACCGCAATCATACACCCGAACGGCTGTACGTGCCCGCCGCGCTGGATTTTGGACAAGTAAGCAGTAATCTGCTGCTCAGGAATGGAATGCGTGGTCGTGTTAGTCCGAAGCGAATTGGAGTAATCGAAAGACTTACCTGACACTCCAGATTGCTCAAACACCGCGTGAAGTCTCGCATCCACCGTGTACTGCGCCACCGCCTTGCTCACCGAATTAGCTTTGTTTGCCCTAATTTTGACGCTGGTGCTCGTCGATTGAAGCTGCTGGCCGCGCGATGAGCTCCCCTCCTTACTCTTTGACGCCATATTGTTCAAAAAAAATTGGAGCGTAGTGATCAAAATTGGAGCTTGGTAGTGAATGTTGGGGGGAGATATAGTTTGATGTTATGGGAAGAGGAATTGAATTGATGGTGGTGGGTTCTTCGTGTGCTGTTGTGAACCATAAAAAAAAATGGTGGAATGTCCTTTCTCGCTCCACTGTGCTGTCGCTCCGTACTGCTACTGGGATTCTCCTCTTCAAGCTTTTGTTTTTCTTTTCTGCCGTTATTTTGTAACTGCTTAAAACTAAAATGACATTGAATTTTGGATTTTGCATTTATTATTTCACTCACACCATCTGTAGTTCTGTACCAATGTAAAAATTCAGCAGATATTAAAGGATCAGTTGTTACTGTTTTATTTGTGTCTATTAAAGTAGTGTTTGCAGCCCTATTCATCGTACTAAATTTTTCTTACATGGGTGCATATGTTTTCGGTTGAAACTGATAGCAATAGAAAGTAAAAAAAAACACACTAAATTGTATACTTTTATTTGATGAATATCGTGGACGTTTTTTTTTATTGGACAAGAAATATTGTCGAGATGAAAACAATGATTCGAAAAAATACATGGTGTAGAAAAAAAGAGATATTGCTTGTAGTGTAGTGTAGCTATTTGAGACATATAGTACAGGTGACATGTGATTGTGTCTGCAATCTGCATCATTGACCCTCACACTAGACTTTAAACTTGCCTCATTAGTCATAGAAAGAAAACCCATTGCAATGGCTACTTTCAATGGCCCTATTATATTATAGTCTCCAAAAAAAAGGCCCTAATTATGTTTATCAAAAAAAAAAAGCTCTGAACTATCATCCAATTCTAATTTGAGGTCTGAACTATCATATTTTTCAATTAATAGACAAAATCAAAAAATCCGTTAAAATTAACGGATGAAGTTAACTTCATTATGAAACTCCGTTAGTCAAAGTACAATTAATTATTTTTTCTTTAATTTAATCCTATATATTTCTCATTGAATATTTTTAACCTCAGTATTCATCAAAAAAAAAACTTTTAGTTTCATTATAATATTTTTATTTTCCTAAACTTTCTACATATTTGTTATATTATAATTAAATGTTTTTTCTCTTCAATTTTATCGATATATCTCTCATTGTATTCTTTTTCATATTCATTCTGTTACGAACACGAATCAAGAAACAATAATTTAGTTTTTATTCATACATGTTATATGGTGAATTGTCACATTATATAAATTCAAAATATTATACTCACCCATCATGCATATAAGGGAAAGATTTTGAAAAATTGATAATATGAATCAAGAAAATAATTTTTTTAAATTTTTATTCATACATGTTATATGGTAAATTACGAAACCGTAAATTATTGATTTAAAAATAATACGCATTTGTAGGATGAAATTTAAAAATATTATAATAAAATGAAAAATTAAAAACCTACAATGAGAAATATATTTATTAAATTAAAAAAACATTTAATTATACTTTGACTGACGAAGTTAGCTCCATCCGTTAACTTTAACGGACTTTTTAATTTTGCTCCTGATTGGAAAATTTGATAGTTCGGACCTCAGATTGGAATTGAATGACAGTTCGGGATCCTTTTTGTATTTTTCCCAAAAAAATGGCCTAATGATGAGTTCTAAGGGCATCCGCACGCCGCACCCATGTACAAGAAAATACTAGGAGATAACTTTCTCACCTAGTATTTCCCTTCAAATAAAGCATAAAATCAATTAGGATGTTCTCTCACGAATACTCCTTAAGGATGTGTGAGAGAACATTTTCATTGATTTTGTACTTTGTTTGGAGGAAATGTTAGGTGAGGAAATTCTTTCCTAGCATTTCTTTAGTCGTTGGTGCTTATGCCCTAAATTCCATATAAAAGAAATAGAAAAAGATATTTTTTGTTTTGGACTTTTGATGAATATTTTTTTTTTGATACAAAAAATTGATTTAAGTAGACCTGTGACTGTGAGTTCACAAAAATTATTCTGAAAGCAAGAAATACAAATGAGACTGACTGACTAGAATTGGAGTCCATTCCTGTGATCTCTAAAATCAAACCCAGCAAATTGCAGATTTAAGAAACTTGAGAAGAACAGCAATCCTCTACATCGTCATTTAAGAAAAATCGATCATTTTGTGTAGAGAACATCCTCCCATGGGTGGCGGTAGAGTGGCTGTTTCAGCCTCTTTTGGTCGAAGGTGTGCCTGAGGTATTTACACGAAGATGCAGACAAGTCACGGAGATTTAAAATTAAAAAAAACTGTAGTGAGATTTTATGAAGCTAATATCTGAACATACCCGATGAGACCAATGGAACGTGCAAGCACAAAGAGACCGTTCAGGTAGCCAATTCCAACAATTTCGTCGATTTCAGGCTTGGTGAACATTCCACTTCCAGCAAGGAGATCCAAGAATAGGGAGCCAATTGCACCATCTACGTTTAGGACAAGGTTGTTAGCCTTGGAGAGTGTGTATGTTTCTACTTGGACGGCATACTCCATGTATTTGACTGAGGGGAAATTAGTGCGAGCAAAAAGTTGGAGTAGCTCTACTCTCTTGTCCCTGTTGTCGCCTCTCTTGATCCTAATTTATACGAAAAACGAGTTAAATTTTTTTAATGATGCAGATCAGGAGTTTAAATCGAACAAAAAGGTCAATTGGGTTATCATGTTATTTTACCTGTGTCCAATTCCTGGAACACGGATGCCTTTCTTTTTCATGCTCTCGACAAACTCATATGGTGAAAGACCCTTCAAAATACACAACGGAAGCGTTTTAGACTAATATAAAATAAACATGATTATGATGAATACCAAAAGCAAGGCCACAATGCAACATACTCTGTCATACGCATCCTTGAAGTATCTAGCGGCATCATCGATGGCACCACCAAATCTAGGACCAATAGTCAGCAATCCTGTAACAAAAATGTTTAAAGTTATATGGTGTCCTTCTAATTTCAGTGACTCGCTGAAGGATATTTCTTCGAGAATATTCCAGATGTCTCCTACTAACCTGATACAAGACTTGAGACCAAGTCCTTTCCAGCTCTTGCAGTTACAATAGTGTTGTGCGCGCCAGACACGCAAGGACCGTGATCCGCACACAGCATGACACAAATCTGTAGCCCCAAAATTTTGAAGAAGAATAATCAGATTAGTACTATCGCATTGAAAGAGAGAATGAATATTAGTCAGCAGTGTATTCTTAAGGTAAAGTGTGAAGCTCGGAAATGTACGAATTGTACCTCAATAAATTTTGTGCAGTATCTTGGAAGACTGCGCTTGAACCACAACAGTGAGATAACATCTCCAATGCCATAGCCTTGTTCGACAATGGACGACATTGGGACACCAGCATAACATGGCTCCTCGCCTATGCAAAAAACATGTTGAAAGGTATGTGAACAGCTGGTAACTAGTATGCGAAAAATAGGAAAAAGATTGGTTAGCAAAAAGCACGCAATATTATGTCTTGATTCATACCTCTGTCATCAGAAATGGTGGAAATAATATGAGTTGGAGCACGGACTTTTCCGCTCTTAATGGCAATGTTGAGGTCTTCTGGGATTTGTGGAGGTTGGAACTCCTTAACCGGTGCAATGTTCCCAGCTTCTTTCTATTGATTAGAAGGTAATATTTTCAGTTAAGAGTAGCATAACGTATATGGACCATTGAACAAAGAAGCATTTTCTGTTCCACTTCCAGATGTACTTACCAGTTTTTCAAATGCTTCCTTGATTGACGTTTCGAATGCTTCATATGAAGTGGGGACAATCGCACCGGCATCTCTTAGTGCCTCATTCTTTGCTTGCGCAGACTCCATTTCTCCACCACTTTTCGCACCCTGGTTGATAATGCAAAAGCAAATTTATCGCGCAGCTTGTTTGTATGGATATGAAACGTATCCCCTATCCCGTCAAAACATTAGTCCAAATTTTTTTGATGGTGAAAACTTACAGCATGGCCGAATTGAACTTCTGACTTGAAGAGGCGAGCACAAGTTCCACTGACCCACGCAACGACTGGTTTGGTTACTTTCCCCTGCTTCAAGGCTTCCACCAGAGAGTACTCATCACGACCACCAAGTTCACCGAGTACAACTATCATTTTAATCTGATCGATATAATGTGTATTTAGGCCAGATTCATTAAAAAGGATGAAAGAAAATCAACTGAATTCGTATCCAGTAAAACAGTCTAAACTATGCAACATGACAGTCGTATATTAACATCAACGACAGTAGTCCATCGTTAAAGGCTACTTGAAATGCATACCTGAGGAATGTTGTTGAACCGGAGAACATGATCTGAGAGAGTTGAACCAGGGAACACATCTCCTCCGATGGCGATTCCTAAAGAAATAAATAAGAAGTTTATCATCACTGGAAGTTATCTTAATGAAAATTGTTCCAATAAAATTCAAGAGCTCAAATGTCAATGAAACATAGTAAAATTAAGCGGACGTAAAATGAATACCTTCGTATATTCCGTCAGTCACACGGGCAATGGTGTTGTACATCTCATTAGACATGCCACCCTATGAGGACATTATGTAGTCAGAAGCATACCCAAGCATATAAATATGGATAAGAGGTATTGAGATTGACAGCTTACAGATTTTGAGACAAAACCAACAGATCCTGGCCTGTACAGTTTGCATTGAATAATGTTATCAATTGTCCCGGCGGTGTCGCCAATTCTAAAGGCTCCAGCCTGAATTCCTCCGACCGTAGCAGGGCCAATGAGAATCTGCAAGTGTCATACTCAGACACATCAGTAAGTTTGTTGTCTCCAAAAATTAATATTTCCAAGTATGAAGTTACATTGTTAGTCACGCATCCCATTTTGTGGTAGTTTATTTTACAAGAAAAAGAAATTTACCGTACCTTGTTGTTTGCTCTAGCATATGCAATCAGTTGCTTGGTGTCTGACTCAGGAACACCTTCAGCAATAATGGCTGCAACCTTGATGGTTGGTTGCTTCAGAGCAGACATGGAAGAAGCAGCAGCACTGCGAAGAATGAACATGAGAATTTTGCAGCAGACACAAAGACATCAGACGTTTATGAGAACACAAACCTTCTGTATGATGCAAAATTTATGAATACATCAGCAGTGGGATGAGCGGCACACGCTGCTTCGATCCTGGAAGGGGAAATTAAAATGATTGTGAGCTTAAACAAAATACAATGCAGCATTTCACATGAAAGTGTTTAAAGAAAATAAAGAGACTATAAACATACGTCGAGTGTACAGGGATCGCGATTTCCTCTTGGCCGAAAAAGAGTTTCTGAAACCCCTCAGCGCCAGGGTTAATGATTCCTGCAACTGAAGGAGTTTCCCTCCCTGTGGATACGAGCAAAAAAAAATTTAGGAGACTAGCTTTGACACTAACAAAATAACCGTGAAATGAAAGTTATGAAACAACTAGATAAACCTACAAAAGCCAAGTAATACATGGACCTCTAGGAACATACAAATAATCAGAGATGTGACTTTACACGTACCACATAGGAAGTCAAAATCAAGCATTCGCTGTATGGGAAGCTGCTTGTAGTTGTAGAACAACGCTTGCGTTGTCCGTGAAAATATCTGTCCAGTAGCCATAGTGCAGATACGCAAGAGTCTCGACTCAAAAATGTGGTCTGCTAAATTTTATGTTGACAACAACAGCAACTGCAAAAATTCAATAGGCCACATCAAAATTGTTAAGCGAGAAACCAAACACTGCCATTTAAAGAAACCAAAACACCAACTTCTATTATCATAATTAAAAAAGACCAAACACGCAAATTGCAAACAGACAAAAACTATGAAACTTTAAGACATATTTATCACTCACAAAAAGTTCAGATAGATTTGTCCATGTAATCACAAAAGGTATGTAGAAGTAATGCAGAACTAACTCCTTGCGATAAAATGTCGCATCAAACTCATAAATTCTGATTGAAGTGAACATTTTCCTAATCACATTACAGATTCACGATTCAATAAAGTCACTAAGTTTTCAGACATTATTTGATCAGATCCAGCACCCAATGATTTAGCAAACATAGAAGTGAGGCCAACTACACAAATCTCTCCAAGCTCAAACTCACTGAACACCAGATCTCTCATTCATTCCATCAAATCTCAATCGAGCCAAACACAAATCACATCCTACTTGACCAGAAAGTTCAACATATCTTGATCCACTGCAAATTCAGTGAAACCAAGATCCCACAATCACAGTTGCAGTAGGCCACATCAGATCAGAACACAGCCATTAAACAAGATGCAAACTTTATACAAACAAGCAAACACCCACCTCGAAATCTTCAAACCGAACACTCGTACGCGCTTCCCCAATCGAAACACGAAATACCCAGCTGAGAAAATAGACAGAAGATCCAATGCGGCTATAAATAGTAAGTTGGGAAATGAAGAAGGAGAGGTAAGGGGGAAGTTGGAGGAGGGAGGTAGGAGGAATAATGGCAACTACTACAATTAAAGGAGAGAAAAGACGGAGGGAGGATGTCACGTGGCGAGGTGGTAGCTGGCTCTCGCGAATCAGATCGATCAAAAATAGGGCTTGTTTGTGTTGATGGATGGAGAGAGAAATGAGAATAGAAGTGTGGTTGGGTGTTAGGTTGGTGGATGGTATGGTTTGGTATTAGATTGGTTTTTTCTAGCCAAGTTAAATAAAATGTTATTTTAAAAGGACATTTCCAAAAAACTTGCAATTTTTTTACGCAACTTTTTCTCTTTAAGTGGAATCGTTTCTGAGAATTTTTTGTTTTTTTTGTTCATCCTGCTATTGAGTTTTATTTGGGTTCGTCGTTCGTTGCTTACTGCTCAAAGGGTACGCTCACTTCCATAGGCGTGAGGCGAAGTGGAACTGCCAATGGTCTTATTCAGGAGTCTTTTTATTGTCTGTGATGCTCCCAGCTAGATGACATTTTCTAGCTATAAGTCTTCTTTTATGCCTTTTCTAGAATTGGAGTGTTTGCCTTGGCAAGAAGCAGATCGAATGCAGACGACTGGAGTAGCAGGATTCAGAGTTGACGGGTTCCTTTACGGAAGTTTTGGTCAGAGCTTGATTGTTTCTTTGAAGTTGGCTGACGAGCCACTTCTCCCGTTTGGGCCAGTTTGGCATGGACTGGACCTTGGAGCATATCATGCGCGAAGGAAACAAAGCAGGAGATGGATTGGCTAACTATGCACGAATCAATCGTGATGTTGGATGTTATTGTTCAGTGTTTGTTGGTTAATTGTTTTGTTGTTGTTGTTGTTGTTGTTGTTGTTCTAGTTTAGGTACTTCCTCAGGTTCAAAAGTCTTAGTTTATGAGTTAGTTCTGGTTCTAGGGTTGTGTTGTTGTTTCCAGGTCTTTGTATGCCATATTTTTCAATAAAAAACTTGCAATTTTGACCAAAAATATATATATAGAAAACGGTTCAAATACAAATATCATTTATATATTAATCATAAGAAGAATTCGACATGTGTTACTCACGGTCAATCATAATTCGGAACACTTTTTTGTAAATAAAAAAAATTAAAACGGATTTATTTAAGAATACATAACCAATGTGAGGGTATAAACATCCTAAAATGCATTTAACGCCGTTAAGCAACGTTCTAACAAGTATGAATATAGCCCCAACTCTGAACATTTAGTCTTAATACTGATCATTAGGTCATTTGGTGTACTGATGATGATTTTGCATTATTTTTTTAGCACGTAGTTATTTACTTCAATAAATTTATTTCATTCACCACCAATATGAGCGAAAAACTCTTTATTTTACTTCAATGTCATTTCACAACACACTATATAAGCTTTATGATTGATGATCAATATTTTTTATGGCTAAATATTTCGTAAGTCTAAACATTTAACCTTAAGTCTGAACATTAAGAGAAAACGTGAGAAATCTATTTCATTTACAACCAATATGAGGTAAAAACTCTTTAGTTTGCTTCAATATCATTACGACACAACACGTGTATAAGCTTTATGATTGTTGAGCAATACTTTTATAGCTGAACATTTAGTCTTAAGTCTGAATATTTACCCTTAAGTGTGAATATTTAGTCTAACGTATGAACATTTATTCTTAATACTGGCCATTAGTTCATTTGGTGTATTGCTGATCATTTTGCGTTATTTTTTTAGCACGTAATTATTTACTTGAACAAAATTATTTCATTCACGACCAATATTAGCTAAGAACTCTTTATTTTGCTTACACAACACAATGTATAAGTTTTATGATTGTTAAGCAATACTTTTTATGATCGAACATTTAGTTTTAAGTCTAAATATTGTGGCTAAGTCTAACCATTCCCTTACATATGAACATTTAGTCAGATTGACATGTTCGTGAAAAAATATTGTAAAAATGCTAGGAAGATAATATATTAGATTACACTTTTGTCATGGATAGTATTTTATAATGGTCATTTGGTTTTAGAGGTTTGTTTTTCATGTCATGTCACTGTGCTTGCTTTTTGTCATTGGATGTAGGTTCATTATTAGATTTTAGCTAATATACAGAATTACAAAGTGGAGGTTGAGCACACAACTTGGTTATTTTCTTCATTTGTTTGATATGAGAGGCATGATCTTTATAGTTGTTTTTATACGCTTTATAAGAACAATTTTCAATCTTATAAACATAGAAACTCCGATACTTTTAGGATTCCCCAAATCGCATATAGGTTTCCGAAAAATCGCAGCCTGGTTTCTGACAATGCCGAGGTTCACGGAGATTAAGGGATATCTGCTGAATTTCTTGTTCTCAGAGGAGTTTACCTTGAGGACTATGAGATCGCTGAGTGTTATACTTCATACGGGTGCTGGTTGGGGGAAGAAAGCAAATTAAATGAAACACGAAGGATGAATCAATATATCATGGAGAAAGACAAGAATGACTATTTACAGTTGCGGCGACATCGGCAGTGATATCGAATGCGAAGGCGATTGAGGAAGTGATTGCGCAAAGGCTTCGTAGCCTTTGAGTTCCAAATTAAATGCAGAAAACAGAACATCCAAAGTACACCTCTGCATTGAGTTCCACCTACCTCAAACTTCTCAGAATCCCAAAGTGTCGGAGAAAATCCTCTGCAGCTCCAGGGATATGTGTTTTCATACGTTTTTGGTGAGATCTTCATGTAAAAAGGGCACACTTTTTTTGAAGGTATAAACTCACACCTTCGATCATTATATACTTTGTAATTTATGGTTTCCATTTTTTCACACTGATTTGGTTGGAATTGAAACTCTGTAATTATATGTTGGGGTGAGTTGACATGTCAAATTTTTGGGGAGGGATGAGAGTTGAAATTGAGTAAGCAGCAGCTAGGGAGACGCCCTAAAACGAGAGGCACAGCAGCACTATTTTTGCTGCATAGAGAAGTACAGAGCAGCAGCACACTTTGCTGTGTGTAGCTCGTGTCTTAATTTGGGCTTTGCAACAGCATGTTTTAAGTCTCCCTGGGAGTTGGAGCAGCAGCAAACATTTTAGTGTGAAAAAATTGCGACAAACATAATTAAGTCCCCTAGCCGCAAAAAAAACCAGCAGCAAACACACAGCAGCAAAATGTTTTAACACTCCCTGGGAGTTGGGGGCTTTGCTGCAGCATGTTTTAATTAATTGCTGCATATATTATATGTGTAGAGTATTGGCCATGTGCTAGCATGTTAGCATTTTGGGCGTGTGTATATATAGGAGCGCATCAGCAAGGTAGCAGTTTGGTGCATTTACACATATATGGTTGAGTCATGTAGAATTAGCTAGGCATTTGCTGCATTTTAATTTAACTCTCATTTGATGGAATAATATGCTTTGGCTTAACTCCCCTAATAATTTGTCTCATTTTTGGTTAATATATGATCGGAAACCATGGACAAGACTTGGATGAATTTGTCGGACAAATGTGATCCGCGGTTTTCACAGGGTATTACGAATTTCATAAACTTCGTCAAACAAAAAAAAAATCCCCGGATCACTAAACATAAATGCCCATGTAGGCGTTGTAGGTTGCACCATGCGAAGTTGTCATTGGATGAAATCCAAACACATTTGTTTCACAATGGTATAATGCAAGACTACACGACTTGGACTTCTCATGGGGAAGTAGAAGACGATGCTTCATCATCAATATACACACAACGACATCACTATGTTATGAAAAAAAGTTGTGGCACGGTTGAAGAAAGTGGTGCTTATTAAATGGATCCGACAATAGAGATGCTTAACGATGCTTTCCCTTTTCCGAAACCACAAGATGACCTTGAAAATGAATATTTGGGCAAGGAGGCATATGATAAGTATCAACGACTTCTTGCAGATGCACACACTCCCATATATGTGGGGAGTAACAAAACTGTATTGGGTACGATTTTAAATGCAATGAAAGTTAAAGTCGATAATGAATGGTCCGACAAGAGCTTTAACAATCATTTGAGACTCACACAAGATCTCCTTCCGAGCCCAAATAATTACCCCGGTTCGTATAGTGAGGTTAAGAGACTTTTGAAGAATTTGGGGATGGGATATGAGATTATTCACGCATGTGAATTTGGTTGTGTGCTTTTCTATAAAGACTTCAAGAACCTTGAGCATTGTCCGATGTGTAATGAGTCGAGATACTTAGACGGCGATGTTGATAGACGGATTCCAAGAAAAGTGGTGCGCTACTTTCTCTTAACTCCAAGATTACAACATCTTTATATTTCACCGCATATAGCTAAGGAGATGCAGTGGCACCGGGAGAGAAAAGTGAAAAATGGTCATATTAAACATCCCGCAGATGGTGAAGCATGGGAAGAGTTTGATAAAAAATATCCTGACTTTGCACGAGACGCTAGGAATGTGTGTCTTGAATTGGCTACAGATGGCTTCAATCCCTTCGGAGCAGCAGGTCTTTCTCATAGCACATGGCCAATCGTGGTGATGCCTTACAATTTACCACCTTCAATGTGCATGAAGAAGAAATTTAATATTCTTGCTTTATTGATCTCAGGTCCAAAATCTCCCGGTAAATGCTTGAATGTGTTCATGCAACCCCTGATAGATGAATTGAATTTGTTGTGGGGACACATGTGTAGTTACATTTGATCGACATGGAAGATCGACATTCAACATGAAAGCTGCGGTGATATGGACAATCAGTGACTTTCCGGGTTTGGGAATGTTAGGAGGTCTAAAGTGTAAAGGATACAAAGCTCGTCCTTTGTATTTAGATGATATTGATGCTAAACATCTAGCGGGGAGAATGTCTTACCAATGCCACCACAGATGGCTTGATAGGGATCATTCGTGGAGGCATCAGAATACTAAATTTAATGGGAAGTGGAATTACGAGATGCCCCACCTACATTAACAGGTGAAGAGATTTTCTCTTCTGTTCTTAGCCATGAGTACCCCGCAATTAGCTTGCATCCAGATTTTAAATCTAGAGGTGTGAATAAGGAGAAGTTGTGTTGGACGCATATGAGCATTTTCTACGATTAGCCTTATTGGAGCACATTGAGACAACCATATTCGTTAGATGTAATACACATAGAGAAGAATGTGTTTGATAACATCATTGGTACTATTTTGGTCTTCAAGGAAAGACAAAAGATGATATTAAGGCTCGAGAAGGTTTGGAGCAACAAGGAATTTGGAAGGAATTGTGGTGGAAGAAGATAGGGTCATCTTCCCGGAAAGATAAGGTTTCACAGGCACCTTATACCGTTTTACCAGAAGAGAGGGCAGAGATATTTGAGTTCATTAAGGATGCTAAGTATCCTTATGGTTATGCTGGTAGTTTGAAGAACAAAATCAATGTGGAAGATAAAAAATTCAATGGGTTAAATACTCATGATTGACATGTCATGTTGCAACGTTTACTTTCATTCGACCATACTTGCCACATTATGTAGTTGATCCACTTATATCATTATCACGATGGTTTCAGAAGTTATGTTGTAAGGAGTTCACGGTCAATGACGCAATTCAAATGAAAGATGATATAGTTATCATTCTATGCAAATTGGAGACGATTTTTCCTCCTGCTTTCTTCACCATCATGGTACATCTACTGATCCATCTTCCAGATCAAGTTTTGCTTAAGGGACCCGTACACTATAGCTGGATGTATCCTATTGAGAGGTTTTCCCTTCACTTTGTTAATTTAAACTAAATTAACTCACATACAGGTATATTTGTAAACTAACTATGCCTTATTCCCCCTTATAGACTATTATGTGAGTATAAGAGATCGGTTCGGAATACCAGATATCCAGAGGGATGTATCGCTGAGCAATACATTACACATGAGTGTGTACTGTATTGTAAATTATACATGAACGATGCAACGGAGATGGACTCATCTAACGAAGCCCGATTATATGTCCTCAATGTGTACTCTCCTTTTATCACGGTTAGTGGTCATTATCCGAGGATCAAGTTGAATAAGAAACAACTTGACATGGCGCACTGGTGCGTGGTGGAACACTGCGTACAAGCAAAAAGTTATATTAAAAGGCATGTCGAAAAGTTTTACCTCGAATGCCCAAACAGATCAAAGAAAGAACGTGTTAAGCATTTTATTACATATTTTCGCGGCTGGGTTTGACTATTAAATTGTGTACTTACTTTACTACATTTGTCATTCATTTCTATATTTCTAAGAGACATTGTTTTGATATCGGTTCCATGTACATCTTTTTAAACTACAAATGGACATCTTGGAAAGAGAGCGTAGCGAATCATATTCTACTGAATTGCATAGTTTATCACGCATGCCTCAATCATATGTGTGCCACTCTCAGTGTAATGTTAATGGTGTGAAGTTCATTGTTTGGGAACGCGACCGAAAGAAAAGGAATCAAAATTCGGGTGTCATGGTCGAAGACGGTGAATTAACTTATTATAGCATTATCCGGAACATTATTCAGCTACAGTACGCAAATGGAATGCTGGTATTTGTTTTTGATTGCACATGGTTTAACACTAATCCTAAAGACAGGGGTAGCACTAAGAGGGATTATGGACTACTTTCCGTTGATACTTCCACCACTTGGTATGAAGATTGGACGTATTGTCTTGCCACTACCGCAAGACAAGTTTTTTACTTGGATGATCTAAAAGCGGGTGACAATTGGAAGGTTGTAAATGTTGTACCACATAGAGGACTATATAGTGATAGTTCCCTTGCAAGAGAAGATAAAAATGTAATGTGTGACACCTACCTACCGGTTGAAGACGACGATCCTTACCTTATCAAGAGAAAATGCCCACTAACATTACAAGTGATGTACAACCTGTAGCTCGGTATTCCATTGAGGAACATATTAAGCAACATATTCCAAGAGCAAGGAGGCAATTGTACTTGGACGAAGATGATGATGAAGCAAGGGATGAAGATGATGATGAAGCAGGGGATGAAGATGATGATGATAGTATATGTTATGAAGATGATTATGAATCAGGGGACAAAGGTGAAATGAATCGAAGTGACGATTCAATGCAATCGAATTATGCAACGGATGATGATTGTTGATCTGCAGGTGTTGGTATGTTATTTTGTGTCTCATTTAGAACATGTGTAAAAGTGTTGACAAATTTCTTTTGGTGTTGTTCAAAATGTAATGGAAACAGGGGGAGTTGAAGTGTTTGATACATGTTCTGTTCTGTTTATGCGATAAACTTAGGTTACTCGTGTCGCTAAATACCATTTCATTTAGGGGCAGGGTTTGGAGGGAATTTGAAATTTTTATTCGAGTTGGCAAAAATTGAGTTGAAGTGTTTGATATATGTTAGTTTATATGGCATGTAGTTTGGCAAAACTTAGTATAGTTGTTCTAGCTGTTGTTCAAGACTGGAAGAGACAACTGTCTTAGAACAAGTTGAAGCAGAAGAAGTGTTTCCTAAATCAGATTAGGAAACCTAGTCGACCGTTGGAAGATCAAGGCGGTTGCACATCAGTGGACAGAAGTTGGAAGTTTCCATATTCGGATTTGGAAACTTGTCTAAGCCGACTTAGCACAACTCTGACGCGGCAGTGAATTTCCTAAATCATATTTGTCAAGTCAGGTGCTTATGGATTATTGGAAATATCCTTGGAGTCGGTTGCTTGCGCTTGAAGCTATCTTAGTCGAGAAGATAATCGAAGGTTGCTTAATCTAGTTTGAAGATTCGAACGGAGGATTATCTACAAGAGATTTGCGCAAGAGATTAGGAAAGATTTCCTAAAGATAGAGGCGGTTTGGTTTAGGAATCCTTATTGTTTTAGGGTTTCGACCGCTCTATATAAGGAGTGCTAATACTCGGTTATTGGTAGCACTCACGGAGATACAATACACGCTCATACTCATTGAAGGGAGGAGGAGGCAAACGGCGGTGAATCAATCGTAACTGGTTGTTCACGACGCACGTATACGACTGGAGAACTAACCGTCACTGGTTACTCGAAGGCGCTCGGATCAATCTGCATTGGTGCTCAACAGATTGATCGAAGGACGAAGCTGAAGGCTCGCACTGAAGTTCTGTTACTGCGCATTCGGGAGAAGGCGCTGATTCTCGCGGAGAATCATTCTGGTGGATACGGAGCGGGAGCGAAGATCTAGGGGGAGACCTAGATTGCAATTACTAGAGTGTCCGAGGCTCAGGTTGTTTAAGAGGGATTCTGTAAACGGTAAACCCTGTACTCGCAATACTTAATAATAGTGAATTGCTGTCCACCGGGCTAGAGAACGCCCCCCAGACGTAGGCTCGTTAACGCCAAACTAGGTAACAACTTTGCGTGTCATTTTATTTCCGCATTACTTGTTTTAGCGCATAAGTTGTTTTAGGATTTGCTCTGGATCTCGACCAGAACAACATCTCATCTACCAGGGGAAGATTTCAATTGGTATCAGAGCAAATACTCGACACACAGAGTAAGATCCGAAGGCTGGTGAGATGGATTTAAGAGAAGGACAGAACATCACGAGACCTCCTCTGCTCGAAGGAAACAAATATGGCTACTGGAGGGTACGAATGAAGGCATTTCTAAAGTCTCAAGACGAATCAGTCTGGGAAGCCGTTGAACAAGGATGGACTCACCCAGTGGCTACCAACGAAGAAGGTAAGCTTAGCCTTCTTGCTAAAGACAAGTGGACTGAGGTTCAAAAGAAAGCTGAAGCAGCGAACTCTAAAGCAATGAATGCCATATTCTCTGGAGTTGATGGAAAGAATTTCAAGATGATCTCTACCTGTGAGATTGCAAAGACGGCTTGGGACATTCTCCGAACTGCTCATGAAGGTACAACCAAAGTTAAAATCTCTAGAATGGAGACGGTCACATCAAAATTCGAAAATCTGAGAATGCAGGAGGATGAGACCATTGCTGACTTCAATACTCGGGTTCTTGACATCTCTAACGAAGCATTCGCGCTAGGAGAACCAATGACTGAGGAAACACTGGTGAGGAAGGTGTTGAGATCCCTCACAAAGCGGTTCGCCATGAAAGCTCTTGCTGTCAAGGAAGCCAATGATGTGAAAACCATGAGACTAGATGAATTGATGGGTTCCCTGCAGACCCATAAGATGGACATGAATGAAGAAGACCGTCTCACAAAAGTCTCCAGCGTTGGTCTAAAGGCTGAAGTTGTTAAGGACAAGACAGACGATGCGTCAAAACAACAGTATGCCATGTTTGCCAAAAACTTTGGGAAATTTATAAGAAGGCAGTACGGTAAAAGGATTGAGTCCAGCCAGTCGTCTGACTCAAGATTCCAGAAGAATAACAGAACCAAGTTTCAGAAAGAAGAAAAAGATCACTAGAAAAATAGTGCTGAAGACTCCTTATCCGAGAACAAGGGTAAAGGGATCCAATGCAGAGAATGTGAAGGCTTTGGTCATATCCGGGCAGAATGTATTAACACACAGAAGAAAAAGAATGCATATGCTGTGAATTGGAGTGATAGTGACTCTGAGGGGGAAACCAACAACTTTGTTGCTCTTACCGGATGTGTCAAACCCAAAAAGGACCAAAGCATAGAAGAGGAGACCATGAAATCACCTGAAGATCACACTCTATATTCTAGCTACAGTGACCATGATGAAATTACTGACGAGGAAATTGCTAACAACTACAAAGATCTATATCAACAATGGCTGGTTGATATCAAGCGAAAACAGATCTACAGAACTCTCTAGAAGATCTAACTGCAGAAAAGGAGAAGCTCAAGAAAGAGGTTAGCACCTTAAAACTAAATTATCAGCAGACTATTACTGATCTCAACGCCCAGTTGATGGCAGCGACAAACGAAAGAGCTGAGCTAAGCTCTCAAAAAACGGAGTTACTGGCAGTTATATCCTCCCTGAAACTTCGAAGTAACGACTACCAAGGAGATCATTCAGGAGATACAGATGACCTAAAGCAAGAAAATGAAACTCTGAAAAGAAGAGAGGTAAATCTTACTGATATTATTGATTCCCTCAAATGTGAAATTGAAACAGGCAAACTTGCTCATGAGGCGACAATAGAAGAGCTGAATCACTTGAAAAAGACAGTCAAAATGCTGAACTCTGGAACAAAAGATCTAGACTCTATTCTGGGAGCACAAAGGATAGGGGGTGGTCATAAAGGGCTTGGATTTACTCGAGGATCAAGCTCCGGAAAGACGGCTTTTGTTAAGGTTGTGCCACAACTTCTACCACAACTTGTTCCAGCTGAACATCGTACTCAAAGAAAATCTTTTGCTAAGCCAGAACCAGAAACTGTTCCAGCCAATCATTTCCCACAAAGAAAATTATCTTGGCTTACCACACGACATCCCACAAGACAGCGAGACAGACGAAGATGTTTCTTCTGTAATCAAATGGGACACATTAAGGCAAGATGTCATGAGTTTCATCTGTCCTTCAGAAAGGTGAAACAAGTTCAGAAACCTCGAATGAAGCAAGTTTGGAGAGTTAAGCAAAGAAGTGAAGTGTGCTATGTTGCATTCAGTTCGTCCAGTCATCTGAAGAAAGAAAAGTGGTACTTTGACAGTGGATGTTTGAGACATATGACTGGCAATCCCGAGTTTCTAACCAGTATAGAAGAATGCAAAGGAAGTTCTAATGTGACTTTTGGTGATGGTGTAGAGAGCAAAGTCATTGGGAAAGGAATCCTAAATGTTCAAGGTCTGCCCAGATTGAAAGAAGTTCTTCTTGTCAAAGGTTTACAGGCCAATCTTATCAGCATAAGTCAGTTGTGCGATGGAGAGCATCATGTTCAATTCTCCCAGGATGAATGCGTGGTGTTAAACCAGAAGAATGAACCAGTCCTCACCGGAAGAAGGTCGTTAAATAACTGATATCTTCTCAACCTAGGTAAACCCAATGCTGAAACAACATGCTTACTGAGCCGTACTGAAGAGATGAACTTATGGCATCAGCGAATGGGACATGTGAACCTTAGAACGTTATAGAAGATTACTTCAGAGGGGCTTGTTCGAGGCATTCCCAGAGTTCGAGGAGAACTTAGCATTGTTTGCGGAGACTGTCAGATTGGAAAACAAATCAAAGTCCCTCACAAGAGCACCACTCAGATTAATACAAGCAGACCCCTGGAACTACTTCATATTGACCTAATGGGGCCTATGCAAGTGGAAAGTTATTCTGGCAAAAGGTATGTTCTTGTTTGTGTTGACGATTTCACAAGGTTCACCTGGCCTTGCTTTTTGAGAGAAAAGTCAGATGCAGTTCAGGCGTTTGTTCAGCTGTGCACTCAACTGGAACGCGAAAGAGAGGATAAAGACGAGCATATAGTAAAAATTAGAAGTGATCATGGGAAAGAGTTTGAGAATGCTGCTCTTGCTGATTTCTGTTCAAACAGAGGAATTATTCAACAATTCTCTTCTCCTATCACTCCTCAACAGAATGGAGTTGTGGAGAGAAAGAATCGAACTATTTAGGAGATGACTCGAGTTATGCTTCACGCAAAGAAGGTGCCTATAAAATTTTGGGCGGAAGCAATGAATACAGCCTGCTATGTCATTAACAGAGTGACGATTCGATCCGGAACAGAGAAGACTTGCTACGAGTTATGGAAGGGTAAACGACCTACAGTAAAGTACTTTCATGTCTTCGGAAGCCAGTGCTATATTCTCAGAGATCAAGAGTATCTGCAGAAGCTGGATCCTAAAAGTGATGAAGGGATCTTTCTGGGCTATTCTACTAACAGCAGGGCATATCGTGTCTACAACAAGCGCACTGGAGTCGTCATGGAATCCATTAATGTGGTTGTTCAAGATGTTGTGCCAGAAGCTCCTGAGACACATGCTGCAGATGATGATGATACTCCGTCCCTTCCAGACCAATTGGGAATCAATTATCCCAACACAACTGTCATTTCTAACCCAGATCCCACACTTCCGACCTCGAATGACAATCAGCCAGAAGAAGATAATAATCCAGATACAACGTCTCCTGATTCCCCACGTGTCCTTCATCCTTCAAGGGCCATCGAGAAGAATCATCCCATCAGCGAGGTGATTGGTGATCTAAATGAAGGCATCATTACTAGAGGTAAACAAATAAACTTTCGAGATCTGGCTGGCTTTGCATGCTTCATATCTTCTATCGAACCCAAGAATGTTAAGGAAGCCATCAATGATGAATACTGGGTTGTTGCCATGCACGAAGAACTTGGTGAATTTCAGCGCAATGATGTTTGGGACCTTGTTCCACGTCCTGATAATGTCAATGTTATTGGCACGAAGTGGATTTTCAAGAACAAGTCTGATGAGCAAGGAAACATCACTAGAAACAAGGCAAGACTTGTGGCTCAAGGCTATACTCAGATTGAAGGAATAGACTTTGATGAGACATTTGCCCCTGTTGCTCATTTGGAAGCCATTCGACTTCTCTTAGCTCTTGCATGCCACCTGAAGTTCAAGTTGTTTCAGATGGACGTAAAGAGTGCTTTTCTCAACGGGGTGCTAAATGAAGAAGTTTATGTAGCTCAACCAAAGGGTTTCGAAGATCCTCATCACCCGGAATATGTGTATCACCTGAAGAAGGCTCTATATGGTCTTAAACAGGCGCCCAGGGCCTGGTATGAGCGGCTTACAGAGTTCCTTGTCTCTCATGGATATGTGCGAGGGGGAGTAGATAAGACGCTGTTTGTGAAGCACACAGGGTCAGACTTCATCATTGCTCAGATTTACGTGGATGATATTGTGTTCGGCTCTAGCAGACAGACGCTGGTGGACAAATTTGTTGAACAAATGAAAAGCGAATTCCAGATGAGCATGGTAGGAGAGATGAGTTATTTCCTAGGGTTACAAGTTAAACAGAAGGCAGATGGAATCTTTATCTCCCAAAGCAAGTATGCAAGGAACCTTATCAAGAAGTTTAATCTGGAGAAAGCAACTCATAAGAGAACCCCTGCTGCAACTCATGTGAAGGTCACAAAGGATGATGCTGGTACTAAGGTGGATCAAACCTTGTACATAAGCATGATTGGCAGTCTTCTATACCTAACAGCCAGTAGACCGGACATTGCTGATGCAGTTGGTGTCTGTGCCAGATATCAAGCTAATCCCAAGGAGAGTCACCTGATGAATGTGAAGAGAATTATCAGATATGTTTGTGGAACAGCTGACTATGGTCTATGGTATACCAAGGATACTAACGCATGTCTGGTAGGCTATTGTGATGCAGATTGGGCTGGGAATGCAGAGGATCGCAAAAGTACCTCTGGAGGATGTTTCTTTCTAGGAAACAATATGGTCTCTTGGTTCAGTAAGAAGCAGAATAGTATATCCTTATCTACCGCTGAAGCAGAATATATTGCAGCCGGAAGTTGTTGTACCCAGATGGTATGGATGAAACAGATGCTAGAGGAATACGGGGTAAAACAAGGTATGATGAATCTCTACTGTGACAACATGAGTGCCATCAACATATCTAGGAATCCGGTACAACATTCTAGAACAAAGCATATCGATATCAGGCATCATTTCATTCGGGAACTTGTAGAAAAGAAGACTCTCACCCTGATCCACGTATCAACGGAGAAACAGCTTGCAGACATATTCACAAAGGCTTTGGACAATCTTCAATTTGAGACACTTAGATCCTCTCTGGGTCTGTGTGTCATTGACAACTAAGTGGTTTCGGATCAGGGTGGTCAACCGGTTCTCTCTCATCTATTCGTGATAGGTTCACTTGGAGGCAGTATGGATAGAATGAGTGTCAAAGGATTTTCAAGGTGTTCGTGGTACTCCCTTGTCACTTTATGGCAAAAAGGGGGAGTAAATTTGGATTTTGAAAGCTCCTTAAAAGATTCGGTTGTGCTAGAGTGTTAATCATGTTTGGAGTTTGAAAGATCCTTAAAAGATTCGGTTGTGCTAGAGTGTTAATCATGTTTGGAGTTTGAAATCTCCTTAAAAGATTCGTTGTGCTTTTATTGTGTTTGGAGTTTGAAATCTCCCCAAAGATTCAGTTGGTAGCTTGTTAGTAGCACATCTAGGGAGTTTGAAATCTTCTCAAAGATTCAACTGTATTAGTAGTACAGGTAGCTTCAAATAGGTAGTTTTGCCAAAAATGCCAAGGGGGAGATTGTTAGTTTATATGGCATGTAGTTTGGCAAAACTTAGTATAGTTGTTCTAGCTGTTGTTCAAGACTGGAAGAGACAACTGTCCTAGAACAAGTTGAAGCAGAAGAAGTGTTTCCTAAATCAGATTAGGAAACCTAGTCGACCGTTGGAAGATCAAGGCGGTTGCACATCAGTGGTCAGAAGTTGGAAGTTTCCATATTCGGATTTGGAAACTTGTCTAAGCCGACTTAGCACAACTCTGACGCGGCAGTGAATTTCCTAAATCATATTTGTCAAGTCAGGTGCTTATGGATTATTGGAAATATCCTTGGAGTCGGTTGCTTGCGCTTGAAGCTATCTTAGTCGAGAAGATAATCGAAGGTTGCTTAATCTAGTTTGAAGATTCGAACGGAGGATTATCTACAAGAGATTTGCGCAAGAGATTAGGAAAGATTTCCTAAAGATAGAGGCGGTTTAGTTTAGGAATCCTTATTGTTTTAGGGTTTCGACCGCTCTATATAAGGAGTGCTAATACTCGGTTATTGGTAGCACTCACGGAGATACAATACACGCTCATACTCATTGAAGGGAGGAGGAGGCAAACGTCGGTGAATAAATCGTAACTGGTTGTTCACGACGCACGTATACGGCTGGAGAACTAACCGTCACTGGTTACTCGAAGGCGCTCGGATCAATCTGCATTGGTGCTTAACAGATTGATCGAAGGACGAAGCTGAAGGCTCGCACTGAAGTTATGTTACTGCGCATTCGGGAGAAGGCGCTGATTCTCACGGAGAATCATTCTGGTGGATACGGAGCGGGAGCGAAGATCTAGGGGGAGACCTAGATTGCAATTACTAGAGTGTCCGAGGCTCAGGTTGTTTAAGAGGGATTCTGTAAACGGTAAACCATGTACTCGCAATACTCAATAATAGTGAATTGCTGTCCACCGGGCTAGAGAACGCCCCCAGACGTAGGCTCGTTAACGCCGAACTGGGTAAAAATTTTGCGTGTCGTTTTATTTCCGCATTACTTGTTTTAGCGCATAAGTTATTTTAGGATTTGCTCTGGATCTCGACCAGAACAACATCTCATCTACCAGGGGAAGATTTCAATATATGTTCTGTTTTGTTTATGCGACAAACTTAGGTTACTGGTGTCGCTAAATACCATTTCATTTAGGGGCAAGGTTTGGAGGGAATTTGAAATTTTCATTCTAGTTGGCAAAAATTCAATTTTTGTAATCTTTACGCGACGTGGACGAGCATGTTTTATCGCATAAACATACGGCCTGGGCCAAAAAATTAAATGGCATGGGCCCAATCAGCTTGGCATCGAACCCTAACTTCTTTTGTTTCTCACCCTAACCGCCGCCTCTCGTTTCTCACCCTAACTCGCTCCTTCCCAATTCGCGATCTCTCGCACCATCGCCGCTCGATCCGACTAACACCAATGGTGAAGTTGAAGAACAAGCCAGCTTGTAGACGTCTCGACGATGTCACCGTAACCAGTCGTCCGGCCCCGATGAAACTTAGGTCTCCTTTCCCCGTCGCCCATCCACAAAGTTACTTAACACTCCACCACTGAAGCCCACTACCGGAATCGTACCCTGTCAGTCACCTGTACTCCCCACTCCACCACCTGAACGCTCTGAGTCTCCGGTTGCCCGGGAAGAGCTTATGCCTTTTGTTATTCCCGATGTCAGGCATACCGAGCGTTCAAGAGCAATACTGCATGCAATGACGGAAGAAGAAGGACCGTCAAGGCGCCTGAAGAAGCTGGATGCGATTAAGACACCACCTCTACCAAAGACGACCAATATAGTCCCCGTGCCCGTAGGCACTCCAACTCGGAAGAAGAAAAAGCTTTGCCCTACTGTTCCGGTTCGATAAACTCCAAAAAACAAGGCAAATGAACTACCTACAGAAGCCCTACCCGAGTCAGAACCACCGACAGACGTTAAGTTGAAAAAGCAGACCATCACTACAATTCAGAAACCTCAAGCACCTCCTCTTGTGAAAATAAAAATGACCAACACAAGTCATCATAATAAACTCAAGGCTTGAGAAATAAAGAAAAACAACTACCACTAGAAGTCAACCTCCTCCTGCCCCAAAATTCCCCATAAGATCAGCACAACAATCCTCCAGCACCTGCCAATTCAAGCCCTGTACGACGACCAAATCCCTTACTACCTCAAAGGTCCCCATGAAGTTTAGCAAAGTCAGCTGGTCCACCTAATCCTCCTCAACCAGAACCACAATTCCAGATTTTGTTCCACCCCTGCTACCATAAATCCAGTAGTACCTTCTAACCCTCCTCCTCCACCCCTGCTCCCGAACCCACAGCTCCAGTGTTTGAACCAATGCACTCATTCGACAACAGTTCATCGGATGATGATGAGGATGACGAAGATAGTTTGCAGCATTAGATGCAAGAGTGCTGGTTTTGTGCTAACAGGTAACAAGCCTGTTTGTTATTGTGTGGTTGTTAGTGTATTTTTTTAATGATGAAGTTTATGTTATTGTTGATTAGGTAGTTTTTTTAAATATATAATGAATTTGTCAATGATAGGGGATGAAAGTGGAGAGAAGAGGAAGGTACGTGGAGTCATGAATGGTTCAAAGGTGGCCAACTATAAGCAGGCACATAATAAAGGGCAGCCGATCAAGGTAGAATTTTACCCAACGAGACTGGGCCTGCTAAGCAAGCTGTTAATAGCCTAATTATACATGAGATTGGTAGTGCTGTGAGAGACAAGTAACCAATGATAGCCTCGTCATTCAAGAAACTTCAGGAACAGGATCGGCGTATTGTGTTTGATCATTTGAGGGTGAGTACTTTCTATTTCGTCTTTGCATTTACTTCAATATTTGTCCGCAAACTTTTAACCATACATTTGTTCCTTGCAGCCAAACTTTGTTATTGAGAAAGAAGATGACTAGCTATGGAACTACATTTTCAGGAAAGCCTTTGAGAGGTTTCGTGACTGGAAATCAAATTGCAAAACCTTCTACACGGCATATGGACCCGATGTAACTCCCAGTGAGTTTTTGGATAGGCCTGCTCAGTGGGAATGGCTTAAGAGCCACTTTAATGAACCAGATAATTAGGTCAAGCATTCATTTTAATTACAAGTAGACATAACTTTATAAGTACTCTCTAACTTGTCTACATTTTCTTATAACAGGAGCGGGGTAAGAAGATGTCAAACGTGCGCAATGATCCTAATAAAATTAACCATCGTGCTAGAAAATTTCTATTCCACATGAGGGCTGCCGCACTCATTACCAAGGGAGATAAGGCACACTTTATAGCCACGTACTCCCAAGTCTACTCGGGTGATCCCAAGGGTGCTGCCCTTGCAGTAAGTTTCTTTTTATTCATTTTCATGTACTTGAAATTTCTATATGTTTATGTTTGACTTGGTTGTATTTGTTGATTCTTATTATCCCACATGTTATCCCATATATGTTCTTTTTATTATGTATGTTATGTATAATGATTGGGGTACGATGCGTTATTGTTCATGTGCAAACAAGTGCTTGTGTTATCTGCAATGTTATCTAACATGTTCTAATCCTCTTGTTATTGTGCAATATTATCTGCCATGTTTATCTTGGTGAAACATGTGCTCTTGTTATGTGTCATGTTCATGTTAACAATTAATTGGGTCTTGTTCATGTTGTATCATGTAATTCATGTCAAACTTTACTTGTTAAAGCTTCATGTTCTCTGTTCTTTTCTGCCGTCTTGGCAGATTGTGCATTGTGATTGTATTTACACTTTACAATGTTTAAATTTGTAAGACAAAATGCAAGCAATGGTTTGTCAAGCATTGGCAGATCAGAATGGTGATGAATCTGACCACAGTGTACTCGATGATCATGAATCCCTTCCAATTGCTACTCAGATTGACATCATAAGCCAAGTGGTTGGGCAGACGCGTGGAACTATGTGTCCGGGACTTGTAAAGCCTTCAAGAGACCACCACTTCCTAGAGGAGGTGCAAGAAACTCCCAACTGAAAGATGAACTGGCCAAGCAAAAAGATGAGTTCCAGGAAATGAAGTCTGCCTTTGAAGAAAGGATACATGTGCTCGAGGACTTGGTGGTGCGTGGTGGTTCAGCAAATTTGGCAAGCCAGAATGCTTCGGAAGGTGCCACTAGTGCTGCTGCTGCTAAAAACTAAGTTGATTATTATTTTGCTAAACTGTTGTGCTTTTCTTTGGGTGCACACCTAGTTGTGCTTTGCTCAGATTCTTGTTTACTATTGCTTGTCCAATTCTAGTTCGCTTGTGCAAACATTGTTGTTTGCTTGTTGGATGTTATTTTGTGTGTTTATAATCAAAACTATTTCATGTTTGGTATACAGTTTTTCGCCACAATTATTTGTTAAATGTTAGTCGCCAAGCCTCTTTTATACGACAGTTATATATTCAAAATGAATCGCAAAATCCCTTTTATACGATATCTAAAGGTTCACTAAAAATTGCGTAAAACAATTTATACGACATCTATATGCTTAATATGTGTCGCGAATGATAGTTTATACGACATATATACATTTAGTAAAGTCGTGTAAAACTATTTATACGACATCTATATGCTTAATTTTTGTCGCGAATGACAGTTTATACGACATATAAACGTTCAGAATTAGTCGCGAAAAGACGTTTATACGACGTGTATTTATTCATTGTTTGTCGCGAAACAGAGTTTATACGACAACATTATGTTCAACAGTTGTCGTCAACGCTCTTTTACACCATTGGAGACTATATATACGATCATTAGGAGTGGACATCAGCTCCATGAATACGGGACAAAATAAAACATTTGCCGCATAAACGTTGAACATATCGTGACTATCGCTAATTCGATTGTCGCGTAAACTTCTCGCTACTCCGATTTCGCGACTGATTTTACGCTACACACTAAAAGTCACATAAAGTCTATGCGACTAATTTAGCAGTTTATGCGACGGGAAAAAAGTGTGCCCTAAGATGTAAATTGGCGTAGTGGAATGGTAAGAACACACACAAGAGGCACTCATAGCATACCATTGGGACCTTGTTTTTATCCAAGTTCTACAAACTTTTTTGCGGCGCTTCTCCTAAAATTCCTTAGCGCAAACAAACCATTTTATGGATGATGGCTTTATACTCATCGTGAACAGTTTATATACAAGCAATGATGCCAAAAAGACAATTCTTCAACATGGAAGATTAACTATTTGCTCACTGGGATCATGAAGGTTGGATCCACACGCTCTTTTTTTGCTGGTTCTACTGCACTCTTGCCTGCCCGACTGATTCGAGTCGACAAAGGTCTGCTAGTGTGGAGCCCGCAACAAGGTGCTTATAGAACGATTATTTCTCGTTCGTTGTTGTATGTAAATGTTCCATCTTTTATGTACGCGTCTTTGTGGCCTAGTTGGTGTCATAATCACTATTGTATTGTACTCTTTCTTAGAGAAAAACTTTTGCCACTGGTATTTTATTTGTTTTATCGTCAATAAGTTTATTGTGATGCGATTTTCAGCTTGTTGGGACCGTCCGCTTCCGAAAACATATTAGAATAGTCAATTGGACATCGAACACCAAATCTGCACAAAATTGTTTTCCCTTGACACTACTGATGAAGCACATTGGTGAATGGTGATGCCTACGGTGGCATTTTAATACAAAGAGTCTGTCAAAAGAAGCCATCGGATTTTTTTTTCACACTCGACCCAAATCATTTTGGTGATGGTTTGTAAAAATTAACAAAAACAACACATTTTCAGAATGGACGACAAGAAAAGATCTGTAAGAACTGAAAAACTCATACATGGCTTAAAAGTTTTTTTTAAATTTCAATTTGAGTTACCCAATATTTTTGCTCATGTAAGAGATAAAATTAAACCAATAAGACATAAATATTGCCCTCATTCTGTTTTTTTACAAAGGACAACTTGATAAAGTTTACATATATTTGCAAATAAATTCAAGCACTGAATAACATTTCATTTAAATGAGGCAGCATTTATTCAAATAAACCCACATGAAACTCATGTGAAAATGAAAAACACTTGACTACGGTGTCTATATAAAGTCTGCATATGTCGACCCATAAACCAGACTCAATCCGACAGATACTGACATTTCAATCTCTAAGTAACATGAAGAACTCGACTATATTTTATCTTTTCGTAGCCATGCTACTTATTTTCTTGTCAGGTAAAATCCTCGTTATCAATTTCTAGATTGAGTGCAATAATTCATGACTATGCGCAATTTTATGTTTCTTCCTAAATTTTTGTCGACAGCCAATGCGAGTTTATCAGCAGAGGACATTGGAGAAAGTACACAAGCAAATTGCCAGGAGTCTAGACACAGAATCCATGACTGCATTCTCCCTCCGTGTGAATATTTTTGTCGTAAAAAGTATCCGAATCTGAAAAGTGCTAGATGCGCCGATTACTTGACTTGTATCTGCTGTGTTTAAATTTTGTTTACTCTCGAATGTCACCTATGTAATAGGTAATATATGTTGTAACCAATATTTTTGGCCGAATAATAATTCAATAAAAAATTTCGATTTAAAAAAAACAATATTTGACATTTTTATGAACTCACTGAAAAAAAAGACACAAACCTATTGTTTTTTTTTTGATAGCAAAACAACTAAAACAACACGCACTGGGAAACCCAGGAAAACAGGGCAGAAAACAGACGCACAAAAAAACGGCTAACCAATCAAGACAGAGCCGAAGAAACACATAACGGGATTGCAAGACGATTCCTCCAGCTCCACCTTCCTCCTATAGCCTTCTTTGCCAGTAAATCCGCGCAATCATTCGCCTCTCTTGGGACAAGGCTCAGGTTCCATTCAAGGTTTTCGCCCAGTCTGTCTTTGCACCAGTACAGCAGCTCCCGATTCTGGCCACCGCCACCATCGCCTTGCATCAAGCCATTCATCACCTGCGCATTATCAGTCTCAAAGGTGACATTAAGCAACTTCTCTTCCTCCGCAATCTTCATTGCCCTGGCCAGAGCCGCCTGTTCAACTTCCAGAGAACTCTTCGCACGATCAATAGGGTACGCCTCCACAAAGCATACACATCCCCACTCGTCCCTGCAACTAATCCCCACTCCTGCCTCCTTCGTCGTGCCATTCCAAGCCCCGTCAACATTAATTTTCACTCCCCCTTTTCTCGGTTTTGACCACCTAACTCCTTCGCTGAGATCAGTCACCACTAACTTCTCTTCCCCTCTCTGGAGACGCCAGTGCTGTTGAGTCACATACCTTGCTGCCGTGTAAGGACTTTGGCCATTTTTCCCATATAATAAGTTGTTCCTGTTGAACCAGATGAGCCTTGCTCCCTGTAGGATCATGCTTACTTCCATCTTATCATGGTGAAAAACACAGTACCAAAGCCAATCGGCTGGGTCTTGGAAATTGTACTCCAGGAAGAGGCATTCAAAACTCAGCTTTTTCCAAAAAATTTGCGCCCACCAGCAGTAAAGGATTGTGTGCATTGTTGTTTCACCTGTCAAACCGCAGACTGGACATTTGCGGACCTCCTCCATTCCTCTTTTGGTTAGGTTGGCCGCTGAAGGCAGAAAGTCGTGGAACAGTCTCCATGCAAAAAATCTCACCTTGGGTTGGACATTCATCTTCCAAATAAGTTCCCAAAACAGAGTAGTTCTCCTCTTGTCAGCTTGTTCTCCATTTCGATTAACCTCCGCCTTGTCACTGAGTTCCTTGAGAGCTTTATAGGCTGACTTCGTTGTGAACTTGCCATCTGATTCTCTTGTCCATCTAATATCCTCCCCATTGTTAGTTGCTTGAATCCATTGCTTCACTTTCTGACCGGCCGTCCATATATTCCTCCACACCAGCGATGGCCTGTTCCCCAGATGGCAGCTAATTGGGGTTGCTTCGTTGTAGTACTTCCCTTTCAGGAGCTTACTTCCAATGCTCTCTGGCTTTTCCATCAATCTCCATATCTGTTTTGCAAGCAGCGCGTCGTTGAAAGTGGATAACTCCTTGAATCCCACTCCACCCTCCATCTTATCTCTACATAACTTCCTGTAATTGCACCAATGTATTCCTCTTCCGTCTTTGCTATTGCTCCACCAGAAATTAGTAGTCATGCTCACAATACGCTTAATCAAAGAAACTGGGATTTTAAAGCAACTCATCGTATACGTAGGCATTGCTTGGACAATAGCTTTGATAAGAACTTCTTTGCCGGCTATTGATAAAGACTTCTCCTTCCAGCCTTGCATTTTCTTCCAGATTCTTCCAATAATGTCTTTAAACATCTCTGTTCTGTTATGTCCAAATGCCACCGGTAAGCCCAAATATTTAGACATGGTTTCCACTTGCTTAACTCCAAGAGTATCGCTAATAGTCTGTCTGACATTCTCCGTCACATTCTTCCCAAAGAAGATCTCAGACTTGGCCAGGTTAATCTTCTGCCCAGATAAGTTCTCATTCTTCCAGAATCCTCTTTAAATTACTTGCATTCTCCGGAGTTGCTTGAAGGAAGAAAATGCTGTCATCCGCAAAGAGCATATGTGTTATTTCCGGGCCGTTTCTGCAGATTTTCACGCCTTTCAGCTTCTTTCTCCTCTGGTACTCCTTTACCTTTAAATTCAGCCATTCTGAGCAGATTAAGAACAAGTAGGGAGACAGCGGATCTCCTTGTCTTATTCCTCTCGCTGGTTTTATTTCTTCAGTCACAACGTCATTTACTCGGACTACATAGGAAACTGTCTTGACACAGCTCATCACCTTGCTGCTCCACTCCTTAGGGAATCCCAGTCTTTGCATCAAAACCTCTAAGAAGTCCCATTCAACTCTGTCATATGCCTTACTAATATCCAGCTTCAGCGCAAAATACCCCACCTTCTGTCTTCCTCTCGTTCGAATATAGTGAAGAAGTGCCTGGGCAGCAATAATGTTATCGGAAATTATCTTCCCTGGAACAAAGGCGCCTTGATTCTCCGAAATTATGGCCGGTAGGATAGGTTTCAGTCTGTTGGCCATCATTTTGGTCACAATTTTAACTCCCACATTGCATAAGCTTATTGGTCGAAACACAGCAACTGTCTTGGGCTCCTTCACCTTCGGAATTAAAGTAATCAACGTCTTATTAATTCCGTCCTCCAACGTTCCATTGTTCAGCATTCTGAGAATCTGCAGTGAGACCTTCCCTTTGATCATGCTCCAGTGTTTTTGGTAGAACAGCGCTGAAAACCCATCTAGTCCCGGAGCTTTCGTTGGACACATTTGGAAAACCGCTTCTCTAACCTCAGCTTCTGAATATGGTCTCATAAGGTCATTTCTCATCTCATCATTCAGCTTCTCTGGAATGAATCCCATCCATTCAGACCATCTAACTCTTGCATCGCCCCTGCTAGATTTGAAAATCTCCTTGTAATACTGGGTAATTAGACCGCACATATCCTCTTCCTCTGTTATCCATACTCCTTCATTAGACTGTAACTTCTCTATTCTGTTCATCCTTCTTCTATGGGAAGCTCTTTGATGGAAGAACCTTGTATTTCGATCTCCCTCCTTAAGCCAGTCCACTCTCGACCTTTGCTTCCAAAGTAACTCCTCTCGCAGGAACCATTCATCTAGCTCTCTGGTGAGATTAACCTCACGTTCTGCCCCGTCATCTGTTCTCTCCATATCTTGCACCTTACTCAATTCCTCTTGCAGCTCCTTAATCTTGCCCTTGACCTTCCCAAAGCAATTCTTGTTCCAGTCCTTCAGCCCATCCGCACACTCTTTCAAGCATTCAGACAAGTTGTGTGTGTTCCCTGCATTGCCTGCCCACAACTCCCTAACAACCTCCCCATAATCGTTGTGTCTGAGCCACATAGGTTCGAACTTCAGTACTTTTATTGCCTTCATTTTTCTTCGTAGGTGTACCCTACAACTTTCCCTTCTCGATCGATACTTCGATCATCCTCTTATATCATAATGGCCTCAAATCATTTTTTGGTAAATGTGTCCGGCAGGCCGCAACACCTTAAGGTTAAACCTTAGTTATAAATAATCTAAGAAGATTATAAATATTATTCAGCCATTTTTAAGTTGTAGGATGTTAAGTTGCAGGATGTTTTTCATTTGCTTTTCTTTTAAATATTTTTCAGTTGCAGGATGTTTTTCATTTGCTTTTCTTTTAAATATTTTTCAGTTGCAGGATGTTAATTGTCAGGATGTTAAGTTGCAGGATGTTATAAAATTATATTTTTCAGCCATTATAAATATTCGCTTTTATTTGATCAAAATAAATAAATAAATAAATATTCGCTTTTATTTTCCGTTTGCAGGATGTTAAGTTGTCAGTGAGATCGATAGTTGTGTGCTTCAAAGTTGAGATAGGTCGATATGCAATAAAAGAAAATTGTATTGTTTTGTGTGTAAAATTGGGGATTTGTCACATAGCATTCTTTTGGTGTCTTAAATATTGTCAATTGAACGATGAAATGCTTTTCTAAAATCAGTATTAATATTAATTGAGGTTGCAGATTGGCATGTGATGTGAGTTATTATATGATCCATGTTTGTCCTTTATGATTTAGTATCTCTGTCCCACGTGAGATAAATGGTTGCCTGCAATTTACGAATTAAAATATTTGATTCGAAGTACGAGATTAATAACTAAAATTGGTGGTGATATATTGATTAAAGAGTTTATTTGGTTGGATTCTTATGCCCTGTGTTCGAGACTCAGGTCCACCAATTTTCTTTATCCTTTTCCTTTTTCTCTTCTGTTGAGAAATCATAATCCTTGTTGTGTATATTGTATGTTAAGTTGATATTGGGATCATGCTTATGCAAATTGTTCAGTCCAAAAATGCCTGTCTAAGTTTTGCAGGAAATACTGTTTTTAGTCCTTAAGCCCGTTACAGGTTCGAGTGCCCGACCGTGTGCCCGAACGGGTGTCCGACCGTGTGCCCGAGCGGGTGCCCGATCGTGTACCCGACCGGCTGTCCGTGATAACAAAGCTGCGTCGTTTTGGCTGAAGCGGTAATCTTCGTTTAATGGAACGATGTCGTTCCAGAGATGCGCGTATGGTCGGTAATACCGTTACTCCTCCATGCGGCGTCGTTTCAACGCGAACTTCAGCTCAGCATATAAGCAGCTCGATTTGGGATTTAGGGCTCAGTTCGTTCTTCCAAAATTCTCTCTGGCGATTCTTCGAATTCGACTCCGTCTGCTGCAATTGATCAAAGCCGAAGCCTGCACATCATTCTCCGACGTCCGTGGATCGTGGTCTGGCCGGATTGCTGTTCGTCTCCAAGTGCTGAGGGTCGAAAGCTCCGGACAACCGTTTGTGAACGAGACTGGACGATTGGGGCAATTTCCGGCGAGGATTGACGACTTGTTTGATCAGGAAAGTTGTCTAAACTGGTTGCTTGGATTGTGATGATTGCTATTGTTGTTTTGACTGGATTAATTGTTTGCATTTGTTTTGGTTTTTGAGATTGAGTCAATCTCTTGTTTGTAAACCTAACATTTGGTCCCAATAATTAATAAAGAATAAGGTTCGACTAAGTACATTCATATAATCGATCTCTACAACGTGGTATCAGAGCCAGAATTGACTGATCTTGAATCATCTTGATCATCTTTTGTGCTTGCCTACCTTTCTTTGTTAATTTTTCATTTGGACTTGATTTTCTTTTGGGATGGCTGATGCCATGAAAATCAAGCCCTACGATGGGACATCTGATTTCACTATGTGGAAGATGAGGATGAAGGCTATATTGGTTAAGGAAAAATGCTATAGAGCTGTGACAGAGGAATGGATTGCTCCTACCTCTGATAAGCAGAAAACTGACATGAAAGAACTTGCTTATTCTGAAATCATGATGAGATTAACTGATGATGTTGCTGATGTTGCTAGAAAAGTAATGCAACACACTGAACCTAAAACATTGTGGGATGAATTAGATAAAATGTATTTGGCTAAAACTCTCCCCAATAGAATTTCCTTGCAAACAATTTAGACATTTTCTTAAGATGTTCACTTTCAAGATGGATGTGAATATGAGTCTGATGTTCACTTTCAAGATGGATGTGAATATGAGTCTGCAGGAAAATTTAGACATTTTCTTAAAAATAACTCAGGATTTGAAAAAGTGTAAAGATGAAGTTAAGGAAGAACACCTTTGTGTCATTCTCCTAAATTCAATCCCACCATAGTTTGACACCCTTAGGGATGTTATTCAGTATGGGAATGATGAAGTAACAGTCACCAAGATCATTGATGCTATTACTTCTAAGAATGACAGCCTAAAAGTTTTTAAGACTAAAAATGGTGTTAAAACTGAAGTAAAATCTGAGGTAATGATGTTTAAGGGGAAGAATAAATTTAAACCAAAGAAAAAGAACCACAATGGATCTCAGAATAACAATGATTCACATGAAAAGAAATCCTTTGATAAGTCTTCACAATCCTCTCAAAATAACAACAATTTTCAGAAAAATACCCCTGTCAAGTGCAATTATTGTGGCAAGTTGGGCCATTATGCTAGCCCTTGTTATAAAAGAATTGAAGATAAAAAGGGTAAAGGAAAAGATAACCAACAATCTGGACAGTCCAACATTTGTGAAAATGACCCCCAATATGAGAATGAATTATTTTTCATGTCCAGTGGGCATGAAAATGATTCTTGGATCCTTGATTCTGGCTGCACCATGCATGCCACTCCACACAAACATCTCTTCAGTTCCATGAAGCTTAGTGAAGGTGGAGAGGTCATGCTAGGTGATCACACATCATTAAGAATTAAGGGAATTGGTACAGTTCCCTTAAGGATGTTTGATGGTGTTGTGAGAACTCTCCAAAATGTGAGATGGGTTCCCCATCTTAGGAGGAGTTTACTGTCAGAATCTGTCTTGGATAAACTTGGATACAAGATAACAACCTTTAAGGGAGTTAGGGAAGTAATAAGGGATAATAGAGTTGTAATGAGAAGCATAGAAAAAGGAGGTTTATATCATCTGATTTCTTTTTCTGAAATTAATCTTTCTAATGAAAGTAAAACTCTATTAGACACTAAAATGTGGCATTAAAGGCTTGGACATATAGGGAATAAAGGACTGCATTATCTGTCAAAATCTGGTTTGATTGATTGTTAACCTATTGATCTGAAATTCTGTGAAACTTGTATTTTTGGTAAAAAAATCTGCTCATCCTTTTGGCAAATCTTCTTTTGTTGTCAAAAAACCTTTGGAGTATGTTCACTCTGATTTGTGGGGACCTGCCCAGGTCTCTACAATTGGAGGAAGATCATATTTCCTTTCAATAATAGATCAATACTCTAGAAAAGTTTGGGTCTTTCTTTTAAAAACCAAGGATGAGGCTTTTGAAAAGTTTAAGAATTGAAAGATCATGGTTGAGAGTCAAACTGAACTTAAAGTTAAATGCTTAAGAACAGATAATGGGTTGGAATTTTGTAACAAGGCCTTTAATGATTTTTGCACTGAAAATGGGATAAAAAGACACTTGACTGTGCCTGGTACTCCTCAGCAGAATGGAACTGCTGAGAGAATGAACAGGACCCTGTTAGAGAAAGCTAGATGCATGATGATTAGTGCTGGGGTTAAACCAACTCTTTGGGGAGAGGCTGTGATTACATCTGCTTATTTGATAAATAGATGTCCTTCCTCAGCCATTAACTTCAAAACTCCCCAAGAGCTTTGGACAGGGAAACCTCCAAACCTCTCCCACCTCAGGCCCTTTGGCTGCACTGCCTATGCCAAGGTCTCTGAGGGTAAACTCCAGCCTAGGGCTGTTAAATGTGTTATGCTTGGGTATCCTGAAGGAGTTAAAGGTTATAAACTGTTAATGATACAACCGGGAGGGTACAAAGTCATTGTGTCACATTCTGTTACCTTTGATGAACTGAATTTCCACTTTAAGTCTAAACTAAACCATGCTATTGAATCTCATGGCACATGACATATGCTTGTCGTCAGAGCAAATGTACAAATAAATTTATAAGTCCGCTACTCGCGACTTCACTACTGGGTAGCAAGTGGTAAGTAGGGGTCGAACCCAAGAGAGTCAGTGTGGATTAGTTGTTCTTTAATGAAGCTTATGCAGAAATTAAATGCGATTGGGGTTGAGTTTGAGTGTGATTTGAGAACTGAAAGTAAATTACAATAATAGACTATAAGGAACGGATTCGGTTTTAGGGGCCTTGTATCATATTTGTTTATCATTGACCGCTAATAATCATACCAAGTGTTCGAAGATGAATCGAGGCTATTCCTAGCACAAGACTTGCAACATCGCGTAGGACACTTGAAATGATCATGCTAAGTATTCAAAGATGAATCGAGGCTATTTCTAGCGCAAGACTTGCAACACCATTTAAAACACTTGTTCTATTTAGACTAATTCCTCCTTTCGAAGTATCTTAGCCTTATGTGCATCCATTTGAATTCTTTGGTCCAGTTTCCAAATGGTTTTTAAGATAAGCCGAACTCCTCGGATAAGCTTGCCCATTTGGTCCCCTTGGTCCGGTTACAAATGGTCCACTTACCCGAGTATGATCACGAACCCCCACGGAAGAGCTTTGCCTGTTAAAGCGTCCACTCAACCTTGGAGATTCTGACTTGATATATGGCACATAGAACAAGTTTTGAACACAAAGGTGTACTAAGAGTAAGATCTAAAACATTTATAATACAAGTACACCCCTGCGACCGAGTACAAGCTTTTAGCTGCTTGTATTCATGTCAAGGAATACAAGCAAACTATTGTCTTGAACAAGGGTACCGAATAATAAAATAACTTTTAAGTAAAAACAAATAATACTTAAAAGTAATTTTATACCTTACAATAAGCGGAGGAGAGGAGCTCCTAGGCAAGATCCAAGCGCCAAAAGTAGCTCCAAAATGAAGAACAATATTTATTGAAAGTGAAGAGAAGAGGGTTAAGCCCTCTATCTCTCTAAAACATTTGTGATTTGTGGTGGATTGGGATGATTTTACAAGTGAGTTATGGCATCTATTTATAGGCTAAGGAGGAGGAAATGGAGGGTGAGGATGGCTTTGATCCAAGGGAGGAGTGCATGGCAAGTTTCCATGGATGGAGTGGGGAGCAAGTAGCCGCCCCTTGTGACTCACCATGGAAAAAAGCCATCGGAAGATATTTGTTCTTCAAAAGCCATCGGTTTGACCGAAATTTGACCGGAGCTTCTTGGATTTTGGAGAGTGTATTCTGAATGAAAATGTCATTCTAAGATGATCTCAAGAAGGAACCTAAGCCAAATTCTGCTTGGAACATGGTCGAAATCCCAAATCGGATGAAATTGCCCTTGTTTGGCCTTTACCGGGCTTGGTGCCTTTGCATTGCGCTCTTGTCCAAACGCCAACTGTTCTAGCATATTTGAGTGATTCCAAGTCGGTTCCATGAAGGATGTTAAAGCTGATTTTGAGTGTAGCATGGTCGTGACCTGGACTGACTCGTACTTCATTTTCAGCTTAAAAACTCCTCCTTAGCGTGTTTTCTCTCTAGACTCCAAAATACCTTGCAGATAAATATCGGAACTAACAAGCAAAAGTTAACTAGACAAAGAGTCTAATTTGGTGGGTTTAACTGTGTTTATGATTCGTATAATTATGGTCCATCAGATCACCCCACACTTTTAGTGGTTCGTCCCGAACAATGCTATTAAAGGGCGGCACACTAAGTAAGTTTGTTAAAATATGAAAATTAGACTGTGGGACTCTATTTATCCTAATTCATGCATTGATTACTTATTACTAAATTGAACTGTGTAAATAAATAGAAGAAACTTGATACTTGTACCTCCGTGCTGAGATGCAAATTATTTTGGATGTTTCGGGAGATAGCCCTTTTTAGGCTCCTGGACTGCAACCTCGGGACTGTCTCGCACTATATGGTTTCCTTGTAGCTTTCTCTAGCACGTGATTTGGTTCGGGTTTTGCAGATGAGTTGAGCCTTTTTGATTTCTTTCTTTTTTGGCGAGGGACTGCTTTTTGTAGTGAATCGGCATTTGGCCTTTGATTTGACTCTTTGAGTACTTCACTTTTGTTTGGTTAAAACCTTCACAATTTTGGGCCTTTGGCCTCTTGATTTGCTTCTTCGAGCTTTTTGCCTTTTTGTGGCTTGCTAGTCCATTTTCTCAAGCCTTCTTGGGAGGTCCAATCATCGCCCGCGAGCATATGGAAATACCTCCCCGCTCTCTCTCATCATTGCCATTTCACGCGAGTCAAAATGAGGGTCGCTCATTTATTTTCCCGGCTACTTTGACTAGAGATAGGACGGTTTGATTCCCGTCCCTCCTTCTTCATTTTTTATGCATAAACACTGCATGGCGGAGCTGACTCTTGACTCAACTGAAAAACCCGAAGTGCAGCCTCCACTGACTTCATAAACCATATAGTGAAATTCAGTCCTTCGATTGCTTGCCAAGCCCCTCTAGGGCATTTCTATCAACTCCACATCCCTAGTTTATCTCAACACAAAGGGACAAATGAGAAGTTACATTCTAAGTTTTTAAACAGTTGAATTTTCACAAGGTTAATGCATGAATTATGATTTATCTTTTTCACATTCTTAAGTTCATATTTTTAAAAAAATAACACTAAAAAAGAAAAACATGTTATTTATTTATGTACACATGTGGTTCTCACCCCACACTTTTGAACGAAGGTGTGCCTTTCAGCACTACTTAGTTCAAAAGCCATACAAGCAGACAATTACGAGAAGGAAATGATATTAAGGAAAGGTAAGATCAGAACTCCCTTTAAAGTGTCGAGTGAACGACATGGCATGAGGCTGGATAATCGAGGGAGTTCGACTGGGGCCTTGAACTCTCAGCGCAAGCCCGGTAGTTCACGGAAGCTGCCTGGCTGATCCGATCGTTCTCCAAAAACCAATTCCTAAATAGTCAAATCATTCTATGCACCAAGTGGGTGAGAGCGACTTATTGATAAAAACTAAAAGACAGAAAATAAAAAGACAGAAAGTAAGATAATGTCGGGTTACCTCCCGACCAGTGCACTTGTTTAACGTCGTTGGTTCGACAATACCTCAATCATGGATCATAAGGTCGGATCCCATGGGTGGGTGAGGTCAAACTTCTTCTCGGCAGCCCTTTTGCTCCGAGAGGGTGAGGTTTTTTCGACCATAGCTGCTGGTCCAATGAGTCGTGCTTGCTTGTTACTCCTTCCGGGTTTCCATTCTTTCGGCCCATGTCTTTGCCGCTTCTTCATGTTTGAATAGTTGGCACCTTTGCGATTTTGGAAGTTTGGTTTTGTGCCATTAAATGTAGGCGACATTAAGCATGCGCCTTTGCCAATCCTCTTCATTGTGGCAGTGATGGATGGTTGTCTTGGAACGAGTGAGTTTTCAAGCGGTTTTCTTTGTTGAGTCGTGGTGAGTGGGACCGGGGCTTTCTCGGGTGCTCCGAGTGTAAGGACCGGGCCTGGCTTGATTTCTTCGACCGCTTCGGTAGTGATGTTCGGGACTTCTGTTGGCTCGGCAGTTAGGACTGTGATTTCCTCGGATGGATTGGTGATAAGGACCGGGCCTGTTTTGGGCAGCTTGTTAATGAGGTCCCAGAGCTGGTTTGATGCTTCTTTTTGAGCCACCCATGATTCTTCATTCTCTATCGGCTCCTCGGGTTCAGCCGTCTTTTCTATTGCCCATGATTCGGTTTCGGCCGTGAATTGGTGCATCTAGGCACTCAATTGCTGTATGTCTGTGGCCAATTGCTGGGTGCTAGCTGCCAGCTCGTTTTCTGCTGCCCATACTTCAGTTTTGGCCCTGATTTGGTGCATTATGTTGTCTAGTTCTTCGCTCCGCATGGCTTGATCTTGTCTTTGTCTTGACCTTGCGGCCAAATCATCTATTAAGTTCCAAAGATCATCCACGGTTAAGTCCATCACTGATCCTCCTGCTGCATCATTTAGCCAATTCCACTCTTGTGGCGTCATCCCACTGAGAAATTTTGTTTAAAGATCGAAGTCGGTGAATCCATGGTGCGGGCAGCTCGTCACAATGGAATTGAAGTACCATAAGTACTCGTCCAAAGTTTCATCCCGGGATTTTTTTATGTTGTTGATCTTCTCGCGGACTTCAAGTTCAAAAGGTGGTGGGGGAAAACTCCTCATTGTTCTAAGGTTCCATTCCGTAGTAGTAGGACTTGTGAATTGCATGATAAAACAAAAAAAAGAAAAAACAAAATAGAACAACTATTCCGATGCACAACTCCCCGGCAACGGCGCCAATTTGACAGCACTGCCTTGTCGCGAGGCAATGTGTACAAATAAATTTATAAGTCCGCTACTCGCGACTTCACTACTGGGTAGCAAGTGGTACGTAGGGGTCGAACCCAAGAGAGTCAGTGTGGATTAGTTGTTCTTTAATGAAGCTTATGCAGAAATTAAATGCGATTGGGGTTGAGTTTGAGTGTGATTTGAGAACTGAAAGTAAATTACAATAATAGACTGTAAGGAAAGGATTCGGTTTTAGGGGCCTTGTATCATATTTGTTTATCATTGACCGCTAATGATCATACCAAGTGTTCGAAGATGAATCGAGGCTATTCCTAGCACAAGACTTGCAACATCGCGTAGGACACTTGAAATGATCATGCTAAGTATTCAAAGATGAATCGAGGCTATTTCTAGCGCAAGACTTGCAACACCATTTAAAACACTTGTTCTATTTAGACTAATTCCTCCTTTCGAAGTATCTTAGCTTTATGTTCATCCATTTGAATTCTTTGGTCCAGTTTCCAAATGGTTTTTAAGATAAGCCGAACTCCTCGGATAAGCTTGCCCATTTGGTCCCCTTGGTCCGGTTACAAATGGTCCACTTACCCGAGTATGATCACGAACCCCCACGGAAGAGCTTTGCCTGTTAAAGCGTCCACTCAACCTTGGAGATTCTGACTTGATATATGGCACATAGAACAAGTTTTGAACACAAAGGTGTACTAAGAGTAAGATCTAAAACATTTATAATACAAGTACACCCCTGCGACCGAGTACAAGCTTTTAGCTGCTTGTATTCATGTCAAGGAATACAAGCAAACTATTGTCTTGAACAAGGGTACCGAATAATAAAATAACTTTTAAGTAAAAACAAATAATACTTGAAAGTAATTTTATACCTTACAATAAGCGGAGGAGAGGAGCTCCTAGGCAAGATCCAAGCGCCAAAAGTAGCTCCAAAATGAAGAACAAAATTTATTGAAAGTGAAGAGAAGAGGGTTAAGCCCTCTATCTCTCTAAAACATTTGTGATTTGTGGTGGATTGGGATGATTTTACAAGTGAGTTATGGCATCTATTTATAGGCTAAGGAGGAGGAAATGGAGGGTGAGGATGACTTTGATCCAAGGGAGGAGTGCATGGCAAGTTTCCATGGATGGAGTGGGGAGCAAGTAGCCACCCCTTGTGACTCACCATGGCAAAAAGCCATCGGAAGATATTTGTTCTTCAAAAGCCATCGGTTTGACCGAAATTTGACCGGAGCTTCTTGGATTTTGGAGAGTGTATTCTGAATGAAAATGTCATTCTAAGATGATCTCAAGAAGGAACCTAAGCCAAATTCTGCTTGGAACATGGTCGAAATCCCAAATCGGATGAAATTGCCCTTGTTTGGCCTTTACCGGGCTTGGTGCCTTTGCATTGCGCTCTTGTCCAAACGCCAACTGTTCAAGCATATTTGAGTGATTCCAAGTCGGTTCCATGAAGGATGTTAAGGCAGATTTTGAGTGTAGCATGGTCGTGACCTGGACTGACTCGTACTTCATTTTCAGCTTAAAAACTCCTCCTTAGCGTGTTTTCTCTCTAGACTCCAAAATACCTTGCAGATAAATATCGGAACTAACAAGCAAAAGTTAACTAGGCAAAGAGTCTAATTTGGTGGGTTTAACTGTGTTTATGATTCGTATAATTATGGTCCATCAGCACACCTGAAGGTGTGACCAGTTTTATTCCATCATGTTTTAACTTAAACCAGGGAAATGATGATGGAAATAATGGAGATCAAGCAGCTGAGATGGGACATTCACTGGATTTAAGCAATGGACTGCAGGAGGTAACAGATGAGGGGTCAAATTCCCCTGCTGTTTCAGGTAATGAGCTACCTCACCAATTAGGTGGGGGAGCTAGCACTGTAAGTCCATCTAACTCAGCTCTAAATTCAAATTCTATGGACACTAGTGATCAAAATGCTGCTATTGAATCATCTGATTTAGGCATGAACCTTTCTTCTGCTGCTATATCTGATTTGCCAAATCTGCCTGATGATTTATATGTTGATCATAGTGTGAATGTGCATGAAAATGTTGGTGCTATGCCTACTATTTCTGAGTCCCCTGTGCATGAAACTGAGCCTAGTCTAGCTAATTATAAATTGACTAGAGACAGGGAACCTAGAATTAGAAAGGTTAATCCTAGATATAAAGCCAACATAGCTGAGTATGATGAGAACAATGATGGAAAGTGTTGTAATATTGTTGAGTTTGCTCTAATGGCTGCTGAAAAAATTAAATATGTAATACCTGATACATATAAGCAAGCCTTGTCAAGTAAGGAATCTGAAAAATGGAAAAATGCCATGATAGAAGAGATTCAATCCATGCATGAAAACAATACTTGGAAACTAGTACCTAGGCCTTTAAATGTGAAACCTTTGGCATGTAAATGGATATATAGAATTAAAGAAGGTAACTCACCTAATGATCCACCAAGGTTTAAGGCTAGGTTAGTGGCTAAGGGGTTTCACCAAAGAGAGGTGACGGAGCCCACCGCACTGTCGTTAAGGTGCGATGTTCTCTGTGCAAAAATAAATTTATATCTCCGATACTCGCGACTTTACTATTTTGGGTAGTAAGTGGTAAGTACGGGTCGAACCCAAGGGAATTAGTGGATAGTTGTTCTTTCGAAAAGGAAAAGTAAATAAAACAGTTGGGGGGTTGGTTTTGGTTTTAGTACTGAAAGATAAAGTGCTAGAACAGTTGATTTCAAGATCAACCGCAGACACACGTTTGATACTGGCCGCACGCTGTGTTTCAAGCGTGTTGCGTACCAAAGGTTATGCCGGGCTGATGTTGATAAAGTCTGTAGTAAAAGTAAAGTGCAGAAAGTAATTGCTTGATGGACAAGACTTGTGGAAAGTAAGCAGTTGATATGGACTGAAAGTAAGCAGTTGATATGAGACTGAAAGTAAAGTAACAGGTGATATTACAATTAAAGGAAAGATTCGGTTTTAGGGGCCTTGTATCATAATCTGTTTATCATTGACCTCTAATGATCATACTATGTGTTCAAAGATGTATCACGGCTATATCTAGCACATGACTTGCCACATCATTTAGAACACTTATTCTATTTAGACTAATTCCTCCTTTTGAAGTATCTTAGCCTTATGTGCATCCATTTGATCTTTAGTTACGATCGACCAAATGGTTTTTTAAAAGAGGTTGAACTCCTCAGATAAGCTTTGCTCGTTAAAGCCTCCACTTACCCGAGTATGTTCACGAACCCCACGGAAGAGCTTTGCCGTTAAAGCATCCACTCAACCTTGGAAGTTCTAACCTAATATGTGGCACATAGAACAAGTTTTGAACACAAAGAGGCATTTAAGAGAAGGGTCTAAAACATAGTATGATACGAGTACACCCCTTCAACCGAATGAAGAGTTTAGCTACGAATATCCATAGAGGTGGATACCATAGCTAAGTACTTGGAAAAGTAAAGGTTTTGAAAGACAGAAAGTAAAGGTTTTGGAAAGTAAAGACAAGGAAAGTAAAAGGAGAATACTCAAGAACCAACAGGAGTAAACTCAAGAATAGTAAAAGAAAAGCTTGAGTACTACAAGAACCGACAAGAGTACTCAAGAACAAACTTAAAGCTTTTGATATCAAAGGAAAGTGTTACAAGGATTGTGCCAAAATCTAGAGAGAAGTGAGAGCTTATGGATGATGGTTTGGAATGAGATGATTTACAAAGGGAAGGGATGTCTCTATTTATAGGCATGGGGAGAAGATGTGAGACACACACTTGTCACAAGGGAGGAGAAGAGCTCACACATGGCAAGGGATGGGTGGAGGAGCAAAAAGTCATCGGAGGTGAGTCATTCCTCCTCTTAGCCGCCGGCCACATGGCAAGGGAGGAGAGGAGGATGGCTTGAGCCGCCGCCCATGTGGAAAGAGGGGAGTGAGTCTGAGTTTTGTGATCTTTTCACAAAAGCCATCGGCTCCCTTTCAGCTCCGGTCTGACTCTGGTTGCTCTTCGGTTGGACTTGTTTTGAGTGATTCCTTGTCAGGTTCATGAAAGTTGTATAGTCGGAATCTGGTCGTGTCCTGGAGTGACTTGTAATTCATTTCCAGCTTTAAAACTCCTTTTTAGCTCGTATCGTCTCTAGACTTCAAAATACCCTGTAGATAAATATCGGAACTAACAAGCAAAAGTTAAATAGACAAAGAGTCTAATTTGGTGGGTTTAACTGTCTTAATGAATCATATAAATATGGTCCATCAAGAGGGCAATGATTTTAATGAGATATTTGCTCCTGTTGTCAAGTATAAAACTCTGAGATTACTAATTGCTATGACTGTTGTTTATGATTGGCATATTGAACAAATGGATGTGAAAACTGCTTTTTTACATGGTGATTTGTTAGAAACAATTCATATGTGTCAACCTGAAGGTTTTATTGATAAAATGAAACCAGATCATGTCTGTTTGCTAAGAAAATCCATCTATGGATTAAAACAATCTCCTAGACAGTGGAATAAGAAATTTGACAGTTGTATGCTTGATTTAGGATTTCTAAGAAGCAAATATGATACATGCCATTATCTAAAAAGAGTGAAGAATGCTCCATTGTTTGTGATGATATATGTGGATGATTTATTGCTGATTAGTCCCTCATTGCATGATATAAAATTGACTAAGTCTGGTTTGCAAAAACATTTTGACATGAAAGACTTAGGAATTGCTCAAAAGATCTTAGGGGTAAAGATAACTAGAAATAGGAAAAATGGAGAAATCTGTTTATCCCAATCTGAATACTTTACTAAGGTGTTAAATAAATTTGCTATTGTGAATGCTAAGCCTAATGCCATACCCTTAGGAGGGCATCTTACTTTCTCTAAGGAAGATTGTCCTAAAACTGAGCAAGAAGAGAAACAAATGCTGAATGTGCCATATGATGTTGCTGTTGGTTCTATTATGTATGGTATGATATGTACAAGGCCTGATCTTGCTTTCTCTATTAGTGTTCTTAGTAGATATATGTCTAACCCAGGCATAAAGCATTGGGAAGCCATGAAATATTTGTTAAGATATCTGTTAGGGACTAAAGGGTTAGGATTAGTATATAGAGACCATGAACCAAAAGCAGGAATTGTAAGGTATGTAGATTCAGATTATGCCAGCAATAGGGATAATAGGAAATCCACCACAGCTTTCTATTTCACTTGGAATGGAAATTGTGTGTCTTGGAAAAGTCAGTTGCAACCCATAGTTGCCTTATCATCTACAGAAGCAGAGTACATTGCTGCCACAGAGGCAGCAAAAGAAGCCATTTGGTTGAGTGGGATAGTGAAGGAGATTAGTGGGATTAGTGAGCCTCCTAGGATTTATATGGATAGTCAAAGTGCCTTATGTTTGTGTAGGGATCCAGTATACCATGAGAGGTCAAAGCATATTGATGTTAGAATGCATTTCATTAGAGACCTAGTGGAGACCCAAACCATAAGTGTAGACAAGATCCTTGGAGAGAAAAATCCAGCTGACTTTGGAACTAAAATTGTACCTGCTAATAAGTTTGTTTTCTGCAGGGAAAGCTTGCACATTGATGAGGTTGGATGAAAGTCTGGCCTGAGCAAATTTGAAGCCTTAACAGGCTGAGTTGAACCCATTGAGGTCAGATGTATCTGTCTCATTCATTTCTTTAAATTCAGTTACACAACTAGTCTTAGAAGGGCATATGTTGAGAAATCATAATCCTTGTTGTGTATATTGTATGTTAAGTTGATATTGGGATCATGCTTATGCAAATTGTTCAGTCCAAAAATGCCTGTCTAAGTTTTGCAGGAAATACTGTTTTTAGTCCTTAAGCCTGTTACAGGTTCGAGTGCCCGACCGTGTCCCCGAACGGGTGTCCGACCGTGTGCCCGAGCGGGTGCCCGATCGTGTACCCGACCGGCTGTCCGTGATAACAAAGCTGCGTCGTTTTGGCTGAAGCGGGAATCTTCGTTTAATGGAACGATGTCGTTCCAGAGACGCGCGTATGGTCGGTAATACCGTTACTCCTCCATGCGGCGTCGTTTCAACGCGAACTTCAGCTCAGCATATAAGCATCTCGATTTGGGATTTAGGGCTCAGTTCGTTCTTCCAAAATTCTCTCTGGCGATTCTTCGAATTCGACTCCGTCTGCTGCAATTGATCAAAGCCGAAGCCTGCACATCATTCTCCGACGTCCGTGGATCGTGGTCTGGCCGGATTGCTGTTCGTCTCCAAGTGCTGAGGGTCGAAAGCTCCGGACAACCGTTTGTGAACGAGACTGGACGATTGGGGCGATTTCCGGCGAGGATTGACGACTTGTTTGATCAGGAAAGTTGTCTAAACTGGTTGATTGGATTGTGATGATTGCTATTGTTGTTTTGACGGGATTAATTGTTTGCATTTGTTTTGGTTTTTGAGATTGAGTCAATCTCTTGTTTGTAAACCTAACATTTGGTCCCAATAATTAATAAAGAATAAGGTTCGACTAAGTACATTCATATAATCGATCTCTACATCTTCCTCGTCCCGCCTTGCGCGTGATGCTTCATACATCCTTCGTGGATGTCTTTCTCTTCACGTCTCGCGCGTGATGTATTCTTCCTCCCTTGTGGATGCCTTCCTCTTCACTAATTCCTCGCCCCGCCTCGCGCGTGGATGCCTTTCTCTTCACGCCCACGTGAATGTCTTTCTCTTCACGCCTCGCGCGTGATTTATTCTTCCTCACTCGTGGATGCCTTCCTCTTAACGCTTTGCGCGTGATGTATTCTTCCTCCCTCGTGGAGGTACTATTCGGTAAAGGTGTCAAAATGTGGCCTGAGCTCATAGTGTCAAAGATGTACCGATTATTTAGGTGGATGTGTGCGGACTCATTGTAAAGGTGGCGAACGTGGCATGCACTTCAGAAGTGGAGAGATGTACCAGATGATTTTGGATCCGATCAAGATAGAGTTCCGGAGATCAATATATATGTAATAGATGATAAAGCTCATATACATTGTAACGTTCCTAATTGTTGTATCTATCCGCTATAAAAAAAAGCGAGATTAATAATTTAATATCACTATTTTGTATAAAACCACAGTTAGTAAAATCATTTATTTATCCATATTATTTTCGTTTTAAATCTAGATCATCTAAGTCGTAATGTATTTTCTGGACTGAATGTTAGTGTATTTTTCAATAAATTTGTAACATGAAGTGAAGACGAAAAAAACAAAATATTCCAATCCTGTAACTTCTTCAAGATTGCACACTAAAGATTTTTATTCAGAGTGTCAACAACTGAAAACTTGACACGTGTCATGACCATCTACCTTTTGAATTTCAATATCGACCACACGCTACAACTCGTCAACGTGGCCTATCACAAACCAGCTGCTGCAGCTATAAATGACGTATATACCCTCAACATAATTTTGAACTATGTGTAACATGAAGGGTATAAATGTAATTCCGAGCATCATCTTCGTCTAAAGTCTAAACCCCACCTAGCGTTTCGATCCGTTACTTTACCGATCAGCTTCACATCTCCGGCGCCGGCGATTAGTGATGCAGCTATTCACATCATCGTCTCCTAATTGTAGTTTCACACTCTTTGCCCCATCCCAAAACCCTAGCAACTCCTTCTCGAACCATATCGGCCTCAGATCCGTCACTTCGGCGTCGATTTCGTCCCCATTTTCTCAATTTCATCCTCTTTGTTCAGCCAAGAGTAGAGAGCAGGAATTATACTCAGTTACGGAAGCAGGAGTCGTTGATACGGATAGCGATGGGGAAAAAGGAGGGGAGAACGAATTACTGGTGGTGCGGAGGCCGGTTAAGGAGGTTGCGGCGGGGAACGAAGAGAAGAGGCCGCTCTCTTCGTTGATTGACGATGGACTGAGTGAATTTGCGAAGAAGATGCCGATGTTTGAGCCGGAGAGGGTTGGATCGGGGTCAGGGGAGAAGCTGCTGACTGTGAATTTGGATTTAGCGTTGTATAAGGCTAAGGTGTTGGCTAGGAGTTTTAGGTTTGATGAAGCTGAAAAGATTCTGGAAAAGGTAACTGCGGTTTTTTGATTTGTGGTTTTAATGTCTTTTTTTCTATTTCTTGTGTATTTGTTTATTCAGGCTTTGGTGTTTGCATTTGTTGATAATGGTGTGGTTTTTGAGGATTATGATATATGAGCAGTGCATATACTATTGGCCGGAGAACGGGCGGCCGTATGTGGCATTGGGCAAGATACTGAGCAAGCAATCAAAGATGGCGGAAGCTAGAGCTGTGTATGAGGCTGGTTGCCAGACAACTCAAGGCGAAAATCCTTACATATGGCAGGTACATACCACAATGGCATACTTATATCATTTGAAAGCTGCAGGGTTAAATAAGATACCACAACTGGTAATCAAACAAAAGTTGTAAATGGGGAATTTTATGGCGTTGCAGTGGTTTAAAAGGAAGAAGTTGTTATGTTTCAGGAATGGTATCTTTGTTATTGAGATTATGTTGTTACTATGGTTATTTGGAACAGTGTTGGGCAGTTCTCGAAAACAAAGTAGGAAATACAAGGAGAGCGAGGGAACTGTTTGATGCGGCTACAGTTGCAGACAAAAAACATGCAGCTGCATGGCATGGATGGGCAATGTTGGAGCTGAAACAAGGAAATATTCAGAAGGCTAGAAATCTGCTTGGGAAAGCTCTGAAGTTTTGTGGCGGGAATGAGTATGTCTACCAAACACTAGCACTGCTTGAAACTAGGGCAAATCGATATGAACAGGCAAGGTATTTGTTCAAGCAGGCAACAAAGTGTAATCCCAAAAGCTGCGCAAGTTGGCTTGTATGTCATCTACTCTTTTGATTAAGGCGATATTGCATGTTTTATGGCAGTAATTACTGAATCATTAGTTGAATGGTACAGGCCTGGGCGCAGTTAGAGGTTCAACAAGAAAATCATAGTGCGGCCAGGCAACTTTTCGAGGTATGCTAATCAGGCAGCTTATTGGTGTGTTAAGCATTGCTATTTGGTTGGATGAACAAATTTAGATTCTTCATGCAGAGTGCAGTTCAGGCTAGTCCAAAGAATAGATTTGCTTGGCATGTCTGGGGTGTATTTGAAGCTAATCTTGGTAATTTTGAGAAAGGGAGGAAACTTTTGAAGATAGGCCATGTTGTCAATCCGAGGGATCCTGTTCTCCTTCAGTCTCTTGCTTTACTGGAGTACAAATACTCCACTGCAAACGTTGCCAGAGTGTTATTCAGGAGAGCGTCAGAGTTAGACTCCAAACACCAACCGATATGGATTGTGAGTCGACGTCCACCTATCCTTTTGCCTTTAAAATAATTTATTTTTTAACAGACCAGCAAATTGTATATCTGAATTCTGATGCCATTTGGGCATTTCTGCCAACTTGGGAATTTACATATGATGCTGAACTGTGTTTGTTGAGAGTTTAAATTTGCCCTTTCATTAGTAACTTTGAAACTTGGTCTCTGTGTAGGCTTGGGGATGGATGGAATGGAAAGAAGGAAACATCACTACAGCAAGAGAAATGTATCAAAGAGCACTGTCAATCGACTCAGCAAGTGAAAGTGCTGCTCGTTGTTTGCAGGTTACATTGTGTATTCATAAACTGATACACATTAAAGCATGCAGCACAGCCTAACGTATTAGAAGTTGTTTGGTTATTCACAAGCCCAATATGTGCAAATGGGCAGCTAGCAGCTGTGTGACCAGTAGTGTTAACTTAATGCAGGCTTGGGGTGTGTTGGAGCAAAGAGTAGGCAACTTATCTGCAGCCAGGAGGTTATTCAGATCATCATTGAATATCAATTCTCAGAGCTACGTAACATGGATGACATGGGCATCAATGGAGGAGGATCAAGGGAACTCATCACGTGCTGAAGAAATTCGCAATCTCTATTTTCAGCAGGTAATATGCATCCCTTTTATGCTAGCTACATGTATTTTTTTGCCCATCATTCTTAATACATACACGGCAATAGTTTTTTTCTTTCCTTTTGATGTTATAAGATGAGGTCTAATTTTGGTGTTACGCAACAGCGAACAGAGGTGGTTGATGATGCTTCATGGGTAATGGGACTGTTTGATGTAATAGATCCTGCTATTGACAGCATAAAGAGACTCTTTAAGCTAGAACAAGCTTCATTCAGAGAACAAGAATTCATGAAGACTAGCACACAAGATGCTGAGGCCAGTATCAATGAAGATGTAAGCAATGGCTTTGATTTGGACAGTTTCATCAAAGAAAAGTTGTCTCTGGATCCATCAAAGTTAGACATAAAAATGGCAGAACAGATGGAGAAGTCAGCAGCTGCACTGTCTCCGGTGCCAAAGAAGACCACCAAAGTGTGGAGATCATCGGAAAGTAAAAACACCTCTAATGAGCTGCCTCTTTCTTCAAGACTCAGTTCAGCCATGGGCTAGTACAGATTGTTGTAACCACTAATGTCAGACAGTTCATAGCATGTCACGAACATGGAGTAACCAAGTGTATAGAAACAAGGAGTACCAGTCCACTGTGTATAATTGTAATACAGGTAAAGTAAACACCAAGATTTTGGGTAAAAAGCATTGTCCTAACAGAAATTATTGTTTTCTTAAACTATGTCATTTCTCGGCAGACGGATACGTCCTTATGCTGAAAAACAGATCTCAAATGATCAGCAGACAGAACACGTGAAGAACTGTTTGTTTCACTCTCTTCAAGCCTTACTGCTCAGGGCAAGCTGTGGTGGTTTTCATAGATGACATTGGTTGGACATAAACGCCAAGGGAGCGTATCGTGTTGCCATCAAAAGTTCCATAGAATCCCCCAAACTGATTGTCATTTCCCAAATCAAACCCCGTGGAGAACATATCATCATCCTCACTGAGTACCTTCTTGTTAGCATCAGGCTTGAGAGATGTGGGTGGAAAGGGTCCATGCAGGTTACCCAAATTAGTCTTGAAAGCCATCCAGCGAATCCCAGTCAACGACTTCTTAACCTTCACCCAAGTTATGTACTCTGATGGATAATCCAGCTTGATCTGGTCTCAAAACATCAAAATCAGACTAGCAAATATCAAACTGCTAATTACACGTAAATGTGGCAAACACTAACCAGTTTGAAGTTGGAGCCAGACATGTTGCCTAACGAGTCAGACAACACCAGGGAGCCTTTATCAAGATACTGGAACTGCAGACCATTCAACATGTCAACACCATAGGAGATGAACATCTGATATATTTGAGAGCGGCCCTTTTCATCCCAAGCTTTTCCTTCGCTTGGGTTCCCCACTGGTCCCAACTTGATCATCTCTCGCTTATATGATCAGATCTCCACTGCACAATATATCTTTGTGCTTAATTGTTTGTAAGGAACTGGTAATGGATCAACTCGTCTTCAGATCTTTACTGAACAGCACGCATGATGAGACTATTGGAGTAAAATTTATTTTAAATTTGTGGCCTAGACATGTTGAGGAACACGACTCTCGAAACATTGAGTTGCACGTTTATCCCACAACGTGTTGCATTGGTATATTTATGTAATCGGAGCAGTGTTATATGGTTAATGCAATTATGTCACCCGAAGAGGAAGACATGCTTCTACAATGACGGACCAGGAGTTATGATTGGGGTGACAAACAAAAATCAATTAAAATAATTTAGAAATAATATTGAAAATCGATTACATTAAAACATACAATATCTTAGTAGCATCTAGCATGCCACGAAAATCATTTATGATTGAATTTTCAATTATTTCTTCTTAATGTTGACAACGAATTAATCCAATAAAAAATCATCTACAATCTCGTCGCGAGGTACACTCTTCACTATAATTAAAAAAAATAAAAGTCTTCAATATATATTCAATCAATATTTTTTTCCCAAAGAATTTTTCAGTAGTCGGTAAAACAAAACTAAATAAACCGACTATTAGAATTCTAATATAATTGGCTCGAATACAGACATACAACACAAACTTCCAATTTGAACGTGAATTGTTTATACATTTACAGAATTCAACTAATTTAATTATTTAATGTAATTGACTTCGAGCACAAAACAAAAAGTTCTAATTCCTTCAATGCGCACCGATAAAGGTCAAAACAACATAAATCATGATTCTCAAAAGCCACCACATGTGAGGCAAAGTGGTTGGGCAAAGTGGTTTAAACTTGGATTCTAAGTATTCTTTGAATATCACGCCAGCCATTCCGATCTTTGACTCTGATCTTCAGCCGCCTCAATTCTTTAATTGAATCCAATCAACATCTTCGGTACTTTAGGAAATTCCCAGATTAGGAAACTTCATATCTTCAGTTCTGCACTGTCCGAGAGTTTCAGACTTCGGTTGAACACTTCCTTGACGCCCGCTTGAACACTCTGAAGAAGTTTTGCCAAAAGCCATGCCAAACGTAGGAACAAGAGAGAGCTTGAAGTTCTTTAGACGTTTTGTCAAACTACATGCTGCACTAGAAGTAACATATACTAAAATGCACGTTTTTTATGAGTCGTTATAACGATATTTAAAATTCAATATCTATCGCAATAGCCTTATCATCTGGTATGTAAATTGATATTCGAAGTTCTATCAAGACATCTCAGTACAATCTTTAAGTAACTGTTACATATATTCACATTAGAACACCTTTACCATGAATCTGCAAATTCGTTCCGAATTATATTCATCGATGTTTGAAGCATATGTCACACCGAACACCTTTGCTACAGTTACCTCTAATCGCACCGCTGCATGCCTCAAAATATTGTTCATCGTCAAATGACAAAGAGTGTTTAACGATGAAAATTAATATACATGCTGCCTGGAATAACAAAGAGTGTTTGCCCTTGTTAGAATCAAATGAAAGTTTTGATTTCCCCATGAATGACATGGTTTTGGCAAAACGTCTTTATAGAGTTCAAGCAGGAGTTCAAGAGGAGTTTAACCAAATCTTGGAACAGAAGTACAGCGTGGATCAGACGCAAGAATGTTTCCTACACCGGAAGTTTATAATGATCAAAGATCTGTTCGATTGAAGTCGGCCAGCGAAGAAAATGAAGATCAGATATTTGAATCAATATCTTCACATCCGTTAGAAGGCGGTTTAGAAGGTTCGGCTGACTTGGGACGGAAGATATCATGAAAGATTGGAGGAAATATATCTAGCAAATATTTAGGAAAATTTCCTAAATATTTGACAGATATCCTAGGGCTGATTCAGATCCGCCAATGCATATAAATAAAGGTCTAGGGCATCGACGTCAGCATCACTTTTCTGAGAGAAAACACACTCGAGTGCATTCGTGAGATTGGAGGAGAAGAGCGACGGCCGGCTGAGTTTTTCCCCACTGGAAAATCACCGGCACTGTAACAGTCTGTTCAGTATGCTGATCAGACTGTTCATGTTGAACTGACCGCTGCACACACAGAAGACCATTGCTAGCTTTCGGGAGAAAGCAACCGAGCTTCGGGAGAAGATCGAGCACGTTTAGAAGGGACTTTTGGACGAAGGGGATCAAGGGGGAGTAGAGATCATAAATCTGAGTGAAGTAGTGATAGAGGCTAGGCGTCTTCGTTCGGGAGATTGTAAGAGTAAGTCCACGTGTAGCTCTATACTATTAAATAAAGATTTATATCCCTGTAGGGCGTGAGAAGCCCCTCAGCGTAGGTTGTTGCCGAACTGGGAAGTACATCGTGTGTTCTCTTCATATACTATCCCAGTTACTGTCTGCTAAGGTATTCAAGGTTCGTCTGAACACTACCTCAAAGAGTTGCTTGAACAGATAACAGTAGTTCAAGTTTCCTCTAATCGCACCCTTTTGCATGTCTCCACCTTTTTATGGTTCGAACTCAGCTATTGTATTGTCAAAGGCATTACTCACTTTGTTATTTGACAAGCATATTTTTAACCCTTTATAGTTGTCAAATTATATGTTTTAGGGGTCAAATCGTAGTCAAACAAAATTTATAACCTTGGTAAGCCAAGGGTCGATCCAAGGAACAGTGTGTGAATACTAGCTAACAAGTGACCTATTTAGCTATTCCAATTAAAAAAGGGGTTTGTTGTAGTGAAAAATAGCAGAAAATGAAAGGTTTGTACTTTATCAGAGAAAGAATTCCAGGACCATACTTCACCCATGCTAACCCCACTAATCATGCAATCATTATCATGTAATTCATCATGCTATCGAATATCGAATTAAACCAAAATAACACTAGATAAGCCGCCCATCCACGTATCATTATCTAGATTAATCTCAATCATTGAACGCCGCCCATCCACGGATTATCAACGATCTCGATTTATTAAACTAAAGGTTTTCATACAATTTCATACAATTCGGTTAATCCCTAGGGCCCATCCACCTTTCGGTATATAACCTAAATACGTTCTAGCATGCAAACATACCCTTTGATGTAAATACTTGCATAGATTGATAAATTAAGCACGATGAAATTGAATATTCGATTTGAATTAATGAAAAACATTCATATGATCACATGAAGAGTTAGGGTTACATAGCACGGGATCCGTAGGATCCCAGAATTAAGAGACTACTCACTGTTCATAGTAATTAAACCAAAAATAGTGCAAAGAGAAATTAAGAACGAGTAAACCGTAAAGACGCGGTGGCTCGTTGAATCTCTCACAATGAATTGCTGTCTCTTCCCAAGCTAGCGTTTCTTTACCCCAAAATAAGCACACCTTAATTCTGGTCGAGTCCTATCTTTTTATATCCCATTCGCCGAAATTGCCAAAATTATCCCTAATTCGAGATTTGGAAAGTCCCGTGACACCGACTTCGTCACGGGCTGTCACGGGCCATCACGGGGTTTGAAAGGGTTGTTGCCACGACAAGGTCCCGTGATGGCTTGGCTGACATGGGGCGTCACGGGGCTCTCGAATGTCATTGACACGGCAAAGTCCCGTGACACATGCTTTGTCCCGTGACGAGGCTTGTGTCACGGGGTCTTCGTTATGTATGGCCACTGTTGAGTCCCGTGATGCGCCCTTTGTCCCATGACGCATGGTGTTGTCACGGGGTCTGGACCCAAAAATGCTCCATTCAATCGATTTTGTCATCTTTTCATGCAATCAGGTCCATATCAAGTCATTGGGTAATTCAAACCTGAAACACTAAGAAAAGAGATTAAATGCTAACAAAACGTCCAGAAACAAACCTGATCAATCATCGAATGAGGTGAATAATAGGTCAAGAACTCGACCGATCAAAACACTCCACACTTAGGATTTGTTCGTCCCGAACAAAGTTAGAACGAAGGGCAGAAGAAATGCAAGTCTATATGAGGCTCAATCAACCATATGTTTATAAGCTACCCACTCAAGTGTCATGTGATCAATACTAACTAGGACAAAAACAAAAAGATAACTCACTGTCGTAGAGGACACGAATGCATTTAGCGTATGCATCAAGCCTTTAAACCCCTAGGCTGCCCTAGTAGGACGAGTGTAGTCTCGTGAAGGTTTTCAGGAATGGGACTACCTACAAATCCCGTGTACAACTAACTAACATGTATTCATGAAATGATGCTCAACGAGTTATAGTAAAGTCATGTCATACCTCAGATTCGTCGTGTTACCTCAACTTCAAGTCAGACATCTTAATCAAAGTTTTCAGACAATCATAGATTAAACGAGTTATGCATTCAAACGATCAATACACATAGCTAGCAATCGACTAATCACATTTTCTAAATAATTCTATAGCAATATATAAAGAACACAAATAGTTACACAAAACATGCTCACCATTCACCTATGCTATCTAGGGATAGTCCACGGGCTCTTGGCGCAAAGCTCATTCTCAAGTGCCAAGGATTAGACAATGACCCGTAAGAGAAGAGGAGCCTGGCTAAGAATTTTCTGAAAAATAGTACGAAAATCACATCAAAATTTCAGTGCAAGCACGAGGGTCATCCCTTAGTTTCTGGTACATGAATTCGTAAGGCAAGTTATGATTTGCACGCAATGAGAAGATGGAATTACACTATATCAAGCAAAATGGGTGCATAAATTGTTTCAAAAGTGTTTTCCATACACAAGGGGTGACTTTTCTCACTTTGCCCTTGGTATAATCTCTTTGTTTTTTGTACACAGGGGGTGACTTTTCTCACTTTGCCCTTGATATTTTTCTGCTCTCTCTTTTTTCCTGCTCTCACTTTTTTTCTTTCAAGAACAACTATGCTTGGGGTCAGTTTTTCACCCTCTTTTGAAAATTCAAAACTTTGTTCTTGATTGAAAACATTGAAAACCAATCGTCTAACTCCACACTTAAAGCTTGACATAGTGTATAAGTAAAGGCGGGTGCATGCAAATCACGACAAGTACAGAGAAACGCATACTAGTACTAAGGTCACCTAGAAAAAGATATGCAATTTAAGTTTTTGACATTTTGTACTGGTGCCTACTAAATTCAAGTCTTGAACATGCTTCAAGAAATACGTAAAATATGTGATAGGCAAAGGCTAGCAATGATACTGACTCGAGAGAATGCACACATGAATAAAACTATTTCAAGTCCTAGACTTTGAATCCAAAAGAATGTCAATCAGTCAAGGAGTATCGTAGAAAACGAGGATTTCAATCGCAATACATAGACAGGTTGAGCATATGCAAGAGTGAATGTGTGACATGTGATGTATGTGACTATGTGCTACCCACTCTACACTTAAAAATGAGCTTAGTCCCTAAGCAAAGAAATATAAGAAAAGAAAGGGTGCAAAGGAACTTCACTCGTGTGTTATGGCGCGATATCCATGGAGATTAAGCGATGCCCGGGGAGTGATATGCAACTCGTGAGCTGGCAGATAAATAGATTAAAAAAAATAGAGCTACACGAGTGATAGGTTAGCATTAAAAATCGTGAAGGGGCTTGTACACTCCACACTTAGACCTTGAAATGTCCACACACAATGCAAATGAAAAATGAAACTAACTAAAACTTACAGCGCGGGTTACTCCCCGAAGAGGCCTAGTTTAACTTCTTGGCTAGACATAGCGAAGGGGTTGTCAATCCACCTTCAAATCCCATTGAAATTTACGTCCATCAAGAATGATATGGACGTTAAGTAGAGCATGCAGTCCCTTTAAAAATTTGAGACCCTTAAGAATCAAGGGACTGTAAAAGCTCCCTAATAACAGTTTCAAGCCGTAAGGCAAGAACTATCGAAACTTGTCTGGAGGCTAAGCATCAAGATATATATTTTCAGATCTAGCTCCAGCAAGAACACTTCCTTTATACTCTTTGTATAAGATCTCAGGTGCATATACTTCAGAATTTCCCTTCACTATCACAGTCATATGTATGCGAGAATTCTCTGTAATCGAGCTGAGGTATAGATTAACAAAGTCTTTGTACCTATAATCCTTTGATAGCTCATCATCGCCCAAGGAAACCAGTGGAATGATGTTCTCTTCTGTTTGCCCATCTAAATGACCTTTTGAAGCAGTTGTAGTGGAGGGAGATGTATCTTCATCTTCTGAGACGTCATCAGTACAAGACTCATCATCCTCCAATTCAGTGTAAGCCTTGGCAACCATTCTAAATGCCTCAAAACCATCCTCACAAATAGGTTGTTCTGGTATAGAGAGCAGTCTCATATCCTGATCATCTTCCACGTGGATTGGAAATAAAACTGAAGATGAATGTGCTTCATAGACTTGAACTTCTTGATGATTTGCCATTGTCATCTCAAAGTCCTTATCTCTGCATTCATTGGTGGCTGCAATAGCTTGTTGTTCTAACTGGTCTTTTAGTATCTTGTTCCGAATGCCGATCTGCTCGAGTGTCTGCTCCAATCCTTTCATTCGCCAATCCTGCTCAGCCATAAAACTAGCCATCATGGATTCCATTCTAGATGAGCTGCTAGACTCATGTTGCTTGGGCTGCTGCGGATGATAGTTCTACTGCTGATCATAAAACTGATGTTGCTACTGCGACTGGTCTTCGTAACTCTCATAGTAGTGGCCATTTTGATAAAAGGGTCCTGGTAATTCCACCATCTTCCGAAGGTCACTTATTGTCGCAGCATGCTCTCGAGACGACCTCTCTTGCTCCGCTAAGTAGCTAGCCAACATAAACTCTATACGCGATAATCCATCAGTGTCCTGAGACTGTTGCTGCTGCGAGTGATTCTGGCAGCTCTCATAATAAGGATCATTTTGATAATAATGTTGATCATAGAACTGATTTTGATTTCCTTCCCAATTTGCATCATATGAATATGTCTGACAATAAGGCTCTTCCCATGGGTAGGTGTCTTAATGACCAAAAGAGAACATCCTCGCAACATTCAAAATAAAAGTGATTAGTGAAGGTCAGAAGTATATAGAGTTTGTACAAGGAAGTAAAAAAATGGAATAGCCTAAACTACACTCGTTAAATCCAATATCACACTAAACGCTGCTCCCCGGCAACGGCTCCATTTTGACAAGCGTATTTTTAACCCTTTATAGTTGTCATATTATATGTTTTAGGGGTCAAATCGTAGTCAAACAAAATTTATAAACTTGGTAAGCCAATGGTCGATCCAAGGAACAGTGTGTGTGAATACTAGTTAACAAGTGACGTATTTAGCTATTCCAATTAAAAAAGGATTTTGTTGTGGTGAAAAATAGCAGAAATTAAATAGCAGAAAATGAAATGTTTGTACTTTATCAGAGAAAGAATTCCAGGACCATACTTCACCCGTGCTAACCCCAATAATCATGCAATCATTATCATGTAATTCATCATGCTATCGAATATCGAATTAAACCAAAATAACACTAGATAAGCCGCCCATCCACGGATCATTATCTAGATTAATCTCAATCATTGAACGCCGCCCATCCACGAATTATCAACGATCTCGATTTATTAAACTAAAGGTTTTCATACAATTTCATACAATCCGGTTAATCCCTAGGGCCCATCCACCTTTCGGTATATAACCTAAATACGTTCTAGCATGCAAACATACCCTTTGATGTAAATACTTGCATAGAACAATAAATTAAGCACGATGAAATTGAATATTCGATTTGCATTAATGAAAAACATTCATATGATCACATGAAGAGTTAGGATTACATAGCACAGGACCCGTAGGATCCCAGAACTAAGAGACTACTCACTGTTCATGGTAATTAAACCAAAACAGTGCAAAGAGAAATTAAGAACGAGTAAACCGTAAAGACGCAGTGGCTCGTTGAATCTCTCACGATGAATTGCTGTCTCGTCCCAAGCTAGCATTTCTTTACCCCAAAATATGCACACCTTAATTCTGGTTGAGTCCTCTCTTTTTATAGCCCATTCGCCGAAATTGCCAAAATTATCCCTAATTCAAGATTTGGAAAGTCCCGTGACACCGACTTCGTCACGGGCTGTAACGGGCCATCACGGGGTTTGAAAGGGTTGTTGCCACGGCAAAGTCCCGTGATGGCTTGGCTAATACGGGTCGTCACGGGGCGTCACGGGGCTCTCGAATGTCATTGCCACGGCAAGGTCACGTGACACATGCTTTGTCCCGTGACGAGGCTTGTGTCACGGGGTCTTCGATATGTATGGCCACGACTGAGTCCCGTGATGCGCCCTTTGTCCCATGACGCATGGTGTTGTCACGGGGTATGGACCCAAAAATGCTCCATTCGATCGATTTTGTCATCTTTTCATGCAATCAGGTCCATATCAAGTCATTGGGTAATTCAAACCTGAAACACTAAGAAAAGAGATTAAATGCAAACAAAACGTCCGGAAACAAACCTGATCCATCATCGAATGAGGTGAATAATAGGTCAAGAACTCGACCGATCATTATTCCAGGCAGCATGTGTTGTTACCGTTTCATCATTATTGACTTATACTGTGATATTGACACACGATCATCTTACCAATCTCATCATGTTTCTCTGGTGGAACAACTCGTTCAATCTAATCGCTATTAGTAATGATGCTTTATTGTGAATCTTTTTCTATAATCTTCATCATTATGCCTCCGAGGGTTTGTATGTTTGTTGGTTGATGACTACGAGAATGAGAGTTCAGAACAGTTTGATGTTCCCATGAATGACATGTCTTTAACAAAACGTCTTTAAATAGTTCGAGCAGGAGTTCGAGAAGAGTTCAAACCGCAAACTGGAACACAAGTACAACGTGAAGCAGACACAAGAAGTAATCCGGAAGGTTCTGAAGATCGAAGATCTTTTCGGTTGAAGTCGGTCAGCGGGGAAATAGATATTCAGATATTCAAACGGATATCTCCTAATCAGATTGAAGACCGTTTGGCTGACTTGTCGTGGAAGATATCTCATGATCTTCCTAAAGATTGGAATGAAGATATCTATCGAATATTTAGAAATATTTCCTAAATATTTGATTGATTATCTGGAACAGATTTGGACTGCACCAAAGCATATAAAAAGAAGGCTAGGGCGTCCAGAATCTGCATCGCTTTTTTGAGAGAAATAAACACGAGATCTTTCATGAGATTGGAAAAGAAGAGCGACGGCCGGTTGATCATTCCCCACTGGAAAATCATCGGCGCTGATACAGTCTGTTCAGTGTGCTGATCAGACTATTCATGATTGAACTTACCGCTGCACACATCAGTGACCACTGCTGGCTTTTGGGAGAAAGATACCGAGCTTCAGGAGAAGATCGAGCACGTTCGAAAGGAAGTTTTGGATGAAGGGGATCGAGGGGGAGCCTAGATCATAAATCCGAGTGAAGTAGTGGTAGAGGCTAGGCATCTTCGTTCGAGAGATTGTAAGAGTAAGTCCACGTATAGCTCTACACTATTCAATAAAGATGTATATCCCTTTAGGGCGTGGGAAGCCCCCCAGAGTAGGTTGTTGCCGAATTGGGAAGTACACTGTGTGTCTCGCTTATATTCTGTCTCAGATACTATCTACTAGAGTGTTCAAGGTTAGTCTGAACACCACCTTGAAGAGTAGCTTGAACAGACAACAGTATTTCAATTGGTATCAGAGCAGACACTCGACATACTGAGTGTGATCCTAGTACTATTCAAGATGACTCTGAAGGAAGGACAAAGCACAACCCGACCCTCGCTACTCGAAGGATCAAACTATGCCTCCTGGAAGCCCAAGATGAAATCCTTTCTGAAATCTCTCGATGAAAAGGCTTGGAAGGCTATTTTGATTGGATGGAAACAACTAACCCACGATGGAAAATCTTGTAGGAGAAATTGTTCCTAAACCAGAAACTCTGTGGACTGATGCAGATGAAAAAGTAGCTGTTGGAAATTCAAATGCTATGAATGCAATCTTTTTTGGAGTGGACGAGAACGTGTTAAAGCTGATTATTAATTGTGAAATCGCTAAGGAAGCTTGGGATATTCTCCAAACAGCTTATAAAGGCACAGAGAAAGTTCGGAATTCTCGAATGTAGATAGTGACAACTAAGTTCAAGGATATGAAGAAGAAGGACGGTGAATCCATTCCTGAGTTTAATGAAAGAGTACTAGACCTGTCTAACGAGGCTACTGCACTAGGAAAACCGATTGATGGAGAAAGAATGTCTAGCAAAGTCTTGAGATCGCTCCCTCTGAGGTTTGCCATGAAAGTTGCTGCCATTGAGGAGATGCATGATATCTCCAAACTAAAGCTGGACGAGCTCATGGGGTCACTCAGGACGTACGAGATGAATCATGAAGCTGAAACCAGATACGTGAAAGGAATTGCCCTCAAGGCTGAAGTGTCTGAAGACCTGCCCAAATCTGGGTGCACCACTGAGCAACTGACTATGATGGCCCAAAACTTTGGCAGAATGGTTCGAAAGATCAACAGACGTGGCCCTGAGCAAGGTCAGTCATCCTTGAGCAATTTTCGCAACTGGAAAAAGGGGAAGATGAGGACCAGTGAGAATAGGCAGGACTTCTCTGAAAAAGGGGAAGATGAGGACCAGTGAGAATAGGCAGGACTTCTCTGAAAAAGGGAAAGAGATACAATGCCGCGAATGCAGAGGTTTCGGTCACATTCAGGCAGAATGCGCCAAGACCCTCAAGAAGAAAAAGGTGATGGTAGCAAACTTTAGCGACAGCGAGACTGATGAGGAGGAGGAAGATGAAATTACCAATTTTGTTGCTTTTGTTGCCACCATAGTATACTGCGGTGAAACCAGTGTTAGTATACCCCCTCTGTTCGAACAACCAGCGGACGACTCCTCAGACAGTGATGATAAGAACTCACACAGGAGACGCTGGCTGAAACTTACAAAGAACTTTACGAGAAGTGGCTGATGGTGATCAATCTCAACAAAAAGCTTACCGAGACAATTGCTAGTGTAACTATTGAAAAGGACAAGATGTGGCAGGAGGTCGAGATACTGGTTACACAGAAGGTGGAACTCCAAGGTAAAGTTGATTTATTGAATACTCAACTGACTGATATGAAACAGGAGAGGTCGTCTCTGCTTGCATAAAAAACAGAACTTCTGGGTACCATTTCTTCTCTGAAAGTTGAAATGGAGAAAAATCGTGACAACTATCTAGAAGGCATGGCAGGTCTAAGGAAAACGATAGCTGATCTGAAACGCAAGGAGGTGGTCCTCTTAAATCAAGTAGAATCACTAGAACTACAGGTGGAATCAGAAAGGATGGACCATTCAACCACCATGAAGGAGCTAAACAAGCTCAAATAGTCGGTAAAAATGTTAAACGTTGGTTCTAAAAACTTGAACCAGATTCTCAAGTCTCAAAGGATGGAGCCCGGACACCGAGGACTGGGGTTCATGGAAGAAGGCATCTCAAAAGGTATAACTTTTGTTAAAGCAAAACCAGTGGCTGAACAGCACCCTGGACAGAAGGTGAATCAGAACCAAAGAAAAACCCCAACAAGTCAAAGGAAGACTCGCATTGCTCACATCAGGCTTTACTCAGAACAGAAGAGAGAGTCTCGCATATGCTGGTACTGCTACCAGATTGGACACATCAAACCTAAGTGTCGCCTGTTTCTTGCTGAACGAAGGGCCATGGAACATAGGACTAAACCTCGAATGCGACAGATATGGGTACCAAAAACAAGCAAGACCGTGTGCATGGTTGCATTCATCTCATCAAGTCACATGGAGAAAGATTGATGGTACTTCGACAGTGGATGCTCTGCCCATATGACAGGTAATTCCAAATATCTCACACACATTAGACCTATTACGAAATGACAGTTTGTCACTTTTGGTGATGGAGGGAAGGGTCAGGTGATCGGCTGTGGGACATTGAAGGTTCGGGATCTGCCTGTACTCAAGGATACCCTCCTCGTTGAAGGATTGAAGGTGAACCTAATCAGTATTAGTCAACTGTGTGATGGTGGACACCATGTCAAATTCACTCACGATCATGTCAAGTATTGGATAAGGAAGGAGGTACACTGATGAAAGGCAGCAGGGCAGCCAACAACTGCTAACTCATAGGTTTTGCTGGAACAGTTGCTGCATCAGCCTATTTAACAAGTCAAGCAGATGAGATGGCACTGTGGCACATGCGCTTGGGTCATCTGAATCTTAAGACCCTAAAGAATCTCTCCTCAACTGGACTCATCCGAGGAATGCCCATTGTGACAGGTGATATAGGTGTAATCTGTGGAGAGTGCCAAATAGGTAAATAGACGAAGGCTTCGCACCCCACCTCCTCCCAGATCAGCACTAGCAGATGATCAGTCGATATTTCAGCCAGTTAAATGCTCCATACAATGAAGGATATCACTTGTTCTCCCGACAAATTATCATTATTTGATCCTTTTCTCCTAGTGTTTCAGGTCAATTGACATGACGAGCACTTTGGATTCGATCCGAAGCAAATCGACGCAAAATATGCGAAAAGGACCATGACACTCGCCTGAGTCCCAGAACACCCGATCGAGTCCCAATCTACTTAGCCGCGGATCACCATGGCACTCGACCGAGTCCCAGCACACCCGACCGAGTCCCAATCGCCACAGCCCTGGATCATCACGGCACCCGGCCGAGTCCAGCCACACCCGCCCGAGTCCCTGTTGCTACCTACTCGACAACCCTCCAGACCCGCCCGAGTCTGTTGAGACTCGCCCGAGTCCCCGCTGCAGCTCCTTCGGCCAAACTCACACTGGTCCGAGTGGAGATGGACTCGCCCGAGTGAGGTTGTTAAGCCCAGTGATGCCGACTTTCCAAAAATAGAAAGTGCAATTTCCAAATTGTTTTTGCTGGGCTTTTGGCCTTTTTTTGGATGAATTATAAATATGCGAGCGTGGCTAGAAGGCGGGGATGGACGAATTGGCGTGAGATTAAAGTGCGGGATTGACGAGAGAGATTGGATCGAGAAGAAGAAACCCTAACTTGGGAAAGAGCACGCACCACATTGCGAGAGATTGATGAATCAACGAGCTACATCGTCGACACGGTTATCTCGTCTTTAATTTCTTTATCTACACTATTTATGGTTAATTTACCATGAATAGTGAGTAGTCTCTTAATTTACCATGAATAGTGGCACGGGTGAAGTTTGATCTTGGGATTATTTCTCTGATCGAATCAAAACCTTTTTATTTATCATATTTAATTTCTAGGTTTTCGTTCACACCAAAGCCTTAAATCATTCGGAGTAGCTAAATAGGTCACTAGTTAGCTAGTATTCACACACGTTGTTCCTTAGATCGACCCTTGGCTTACCAAGGTCTATAAATTTTGTTTGACTACGATTTAACCCCTGAAACACATAAAGTGACAACTATAAAGGATTAAAAATACGCGTGTCAGCAGACCTTTGGAACTGATTCATATGGATTTGATAGGATCGATGCAAGTTGAGAGCTATGGCGGCAAAAAGTATGTTCTAGTGTGTGTGGATGACTTCACCAGATTTACCTGGACTAGATTCCTTTGAGACAAGACTGAAGCTGCTCAACAATTCATTCAACTCGCTACCTTACTTCAGAGAGAGAAGGAGGACAATTGAGAAAGCCTGGTGACTATCAGGAGTGATAACGACACGGAGTTTAAGAATAACACTATGACCACCTACTATGCAGAACACGAGATAGCACATCAATTCGCATCTTCTATCACCCCCCCAGCAGAATGGAGTGGTAGACCGCAAAACCACACAATTCAGGAGATGGCTCGAGTGATGATCCATGCCAAGAAAATTCCTCTGAAGTTCTGGTCAGAAGCTATAAATACTGCATGTCACATCATCAATCGTGTGACAATACGCACTGGAACGGAGATGACCTGCTATGAACTTTGGAAGGGGAAGAAGCCCACCGTCAAATAGTTTCACATCTTTGGGAGTGTGTGCTACATCCTAAATGACCAGGAGTACAGACACAAGCTGGACTCAAAGAGTGATGAGGGTTTCTTTTTAGGATATTCCTTGAACAGTCGAGCATACCGAGTGTTCAACAAGCGCACAGGCTCAGTCATGGAGTCAGTTAATGTCAAAGTAAAGGATGAAGTGATTGAGCATGCTGTCTCAGACGATGCTGACTATAGATTTAGAACAGTACCTGAGACACCACCGTCGTCTCAGCAGACTGAGAATGATCCGACAGAAGGAGTGCCAGCTGACACTCACACTGGAATCTCTTCATCTGACGAGGCTGATGACGTCAGTTCTCAAGAGGATATTGCTGCCTTACAACCCTCTCGACAAATTGCTAGAAACCACCCAATTACTGAGGTCATTGGTGCACCAAGTGACGGAATGAGGACTCGTGGCAAGGAGATCAACTTCAGAGAACTAGCTGCTTGCTCGTGCTTTCTATCTACCATTAAACCAAAGAACATAAAGGAAGCACTGCTGGATGAGTATTGGGTCCTAGCCATACAGGAAGAGCTGGAAGAGTTTGCTCGGAATGACGTATGGGACTTAGTTCCAATACCTGATGGTGTGAATGTCATCGGCACAAAATGGATCTTCAAGAACAAGTCAGACGCCACATGTAATAACACAAGAAATAAGGCTCGTCTTATGGCACAAGGATATACTCAGATAGAGGGGATAGACTTTGATGAAACTTTTGCCCCTGTCACACGTCTTGAAGCCATTCGCCTCCTCCTTGCTCTGGCATGTCACTTAAAGTTTCAGTTGTTCCAGATGGATGTGAAGAGTGCGTTCCTGAACGATTTTCTGAATGAGGAGGTACATGTTGCTCAGCCGAAAGGATTTGAGGATCCACATCACCATGTGCACATGTACCGTCTGAAGAAGGCTATGTACGGTCTCAAGTAGGCGCCCAGAGCATGGTATGAGCGTCTCACCGTGTTTCTTGTCGACCATGGATATGTGCGAGGAGGAGTGGACAAGACCCTGTTCGTAAAGCACACAAGGTCAGATTTTATTATCGCATAAATCTATGTTGACGATATTGTGTTTGGGTCCAACACCCAGAAGATGGTGGATCAGTTCATGGAACAGATGCAGTAAGAGTTCAAGATGAGTATGGTAGGAGAGATGAGCTACTTTCTCGGACTGCAGGTGATACAGAAAGAGGATGGCATTTTCATCTCACAAAGCAAGTATGCCAAGAATCTGATTAAAAAATTTGAGCTTGAGAAGGCAACGCACAAAAGGACACCAGCTGCCATGAACCTAAAGATCACTAAAGACGATATTGGAACAAAGGTCGACCAGACACTATACAGGAGTATGATTGGGAGTCTCTTGTACTTAACAGCCAGCATACCAGATATAGCGTATGCGGTAGAAGTTTGTGTAAGGTACCAGGCGGATCCGAAAGAAAGTCACCTTCAGCAAGTGAAGAGGATCATAAAGTATGTGTGCGGAACTGTTGAATTTGGGATCTGGTACACCAAGGACACCAACCCATACCTGGTTGGTTACTGTGATGCTGACTGGGCAGGAAACGCTAAAGATCGGAAGAGCACTTCTGGAGGATGTTTCTTCTTGGGAAACAAATTGGTCTCCTGTTTTAGTAAAAAGCAAAATAGCATCTCGCTCTCTATAGACGAAGCGAAGTATATTGCTGCAGGAAGTTACTGCACTCAACTGCTGTGGATGAAGCAAATGCTATCTGAATACGGAGTGGAATAGGAGGAGATGACCTTGTACTGTGACAACATGAGCGCGATCAACATATCCAAAAACCCAGTACAACACTCCATGACGAAACACATTGACATCAGATACCATTTCATCAGAGAACTGGTTGAACAGAAGGTTGTTACTCTGAAGCGTGTGACAACGGACAAGGAGTTGGCTGATATCTTCACCAAACCATTGGATGCTACACAGTTTGAGACACTCAGATCCTCCCTGGGTCTATGTGTTGTCAAAAACTAAGAGTTCCAGGAAGTGGTCAGTCAAATTCAGAACACAAGCAACACAGTTGGACTGGCCATATGAGGGAGAAAGCTAGAACAGATGGTGCATATTAAGAAGATGAATATTTTTAAATATTTCAGAGATATTTGCGTGCCATTATGATGAAATAGACGATGTTCTTGAAGATGGTTTTGGGAAGTTGAAAAGGTTGTGTGCTTTTTGAAAATCAAATCTCTCACCTGCTGTCGCCTCGCTCTCGCTTCCGAAACCCTATAACAACAATCTCTTGTGAAATCCTCCAAAGCTTCAGCACTTCGGCAACTATGGTGAACACAAGGAAAGCATCCAAGTCCGTTGTCAAGACCTCGCCGAAACTGAAGAAGACGACCAAGAAAACGTCCAAAGCTCTTGCGGCAAATCCCCAAATTGCCAAGACATAAAAATTGAAGGTGCAGAAGGAGAAAAAGGTGACACCTTTCGATGTCGAACCCTCAACATAGACTGCTATCAGAGAGGTGGCTGACGGATCCGTTCAATCAAAAGTAAGGCCGGTGCGGTGGAGAAGAAAGGACCAGAACCTGCTGCAAAGCAAAAGATGGTGCCCTCGCAAGCTTTGGAGGGGACTCCTAAACCAATTGATGCTAGTTCGACATCAACAAGCCAAGTACCACCGCCGACTTTGCCTCAATCTGAGGTAATCTCTTGCCCTAAAGCTTTAGTTATTGATCCGTTGCCTTTGGAAGATGTGATTGTTGAAAACACAGAGAAGGATAAGGGAAAAAAGGTAGTGGTTGATGGGTTTGAAGAAGCCAGTAGGGCTGAGGTTGAGAAGGTTGGACTAGGAGTCGTGAATGATGACAGACTGAACATGCATGTGTCCAAGATGAATGCTGGATCAAGTGTGTGGAGAGACAAAATACATGCATCCGGCTATGTAAGGCCATCAGGACTTCAGAGGAAAGTGGTTACCCGTTGAAAGGATTCTCCAAGAAAGTATCCTGCTAAGATTACGGCTTTAAGATGTCGTCTCATTGCTATGTCAGACTCAGAGACAGAACAGTTTATTAAAACTTCTAACTAGAGAAAGCTGGTGATTGATGAAGAGTCTGTAGATACAACAGCAGCAGAAAAGGGTAAGGGTTCTGTGGTTAATAATCATGCTAATCAAGGCGATGCTGCGGCTAAAGAGTCTGATCCTTCTGAGAAAGAGGATGATCTCGGTCAGATATACAAGGACATTGATGAAGTTATCAACGAGCTACAGAAGGAAGTGGCTGTCGAGGAGGAAAAAAGTAAGCCCGGACAAGGTGGTGACACTGGGAACAATGCTGTTGAAGAGATCAATGTCCCAGAGTAAGTATCAGTGGGAGAACCAACTGGAGTACAAACTCAGTCTGATCCGGCATTTAAACAGGCAGATGTGCAGATCACTGTAGACATGGATGAAGTTTCTCAACCTAAAGGGGTTCCAGATGCTGTACTAAGTGGTGTTCGTGATAGTGATCAAGTGAGGATTGAATCAGATGCTCAAGTTGAGGTGGAAACCTCTAATTTTCCAGACACAGAAAGGGAGGAAGTTGTTCCGACAGATCCCAGATCAGGCGTCCCTCCGGTTGATGATCAGGACTCCATTTTGTTATCCGAACTCAAGAGAGCTAAGAAGGCGAAAGGGAAGAAGAAAGTCGTGTTTCGAAATCCAGCTGTGAAAGAAGTCCCCAGTCAAGCAGAAGGGAACCAGGTTGCAGGGGAGCTGATGCAACCAAGAAGAATTGGATATTTAATGCAATTGCATAAATAAAATTGCATTAAACTTAATACGACTAATTTAATGCAAAAGCGACTAATTTAATATGAGCGAAAATAACGTGTTATATTTCACTACTAAAAATTGGATATTTAGACTTTGATTCTCATTATAGTCAAACAAAAGGCAAACCAAAAACTATCTTTCAAAACATTAAAATTACGCGAAAAAGGGTTTAGTCGAGTGACTTGTACCCATGGACGAACCCAGAAATAGCGATAGAGGTGGTAAACGAAAATCAACGAAAATAATTTTAAAAATAACATTAAAAATCTGGGGTGCCGTTCAGGTACAAACCGACTTTATATATAAAAACTACAAACCGAATTAAATCCCGAATAAACACACGTAGGGGTATTATAATCATCCACATATCCTAATAATTTTATTTTCAATTTAGTCCTCGAGTTGTTAATGATCAGACTTAAACTTGGAATGATCAGACTTAAAAATAGCAATGATCACACTAAAAAACAGCAATGATTAGACTTAAAAAGCATTTATCAGACTTCAACAACAATGATCAAACTTAAAACAACAATGATCAGACTTAAACCAACAATGATCAGACTTAAACCAGTAATGATCAGACTTAAACCAGTAATGATCTGACTTAAAAAACAATGATCAGACTTAAAAAATAATGATCAGACTTAAAACAACAATGATCAGACTTAAAAACAGCAATGATCAGACTTAAAAACAGCAATGATCAGACTTAAACCAGTAATGATCAGACTTAAAAAACAATGATCAGACTTAAAACAACAATGATCAGACTTAAACCAGTAATGATCAGACTTAAAAAATAATGATCAGACTTAAAACAATAATGATCAGACTTAAAAAACAATGATCAGACTTAAAATAACAATTATCACACTTAAAAAAACATTGATCAGATTTAAACCAGTAATGATTAGACTTAAGGATCCTCAAAACTTGATTATCATCTCCCAAATGGTAACGAACAGGGGATCTAGTGGGAACATGTGGGAATGGGCCATGTAACTTCCCAATATTTGTCGTGAATGCAATACCACCGAGGAACGTCGAGCTGCATAAACTTGTCAAGAGGTTTGTAAATAGTAACAAGGGTAAGGAATTCTTGAGGAACGTCGAGCTACACCTGCTTCATATTTTGCAAAATAAAAAAGCTAGTGGAGGTAAGATGGATAATCCAAGCTTGATCTGGTCAGCTCTCGGATTAACAGAAGCATCAAAATCAAACCAGAAAATATATATTTAAACTGCTACTAATTACATGGAAATGTGGCAAACACACTAACCATTTTGAAATTGGAGCCGTTAGATGCTGCCAAACAAGTCGGACAGCACCAAAGAGCCATTGTTGAGATACTGGAACTGCAACCCATTCATTTACTCTGTAGGAAATTGATAGATTTGAGACCGACCCTTTTCATCCCAAGCCTTTCCATCTCTTAAATTATACCCCACTGGTCCCAACTTGATCATCTCACTGCCAAATCTACACTGGACAATGTTTATAGTGCGTAGCTACTGGCTAAATAACTTGGCTTAAAGAGTAGTAATGTACTCAGATATGAATGAATTAGTAATATGTTGTAAGTTCAGTTGATTAGCAGGATCAAGCATGGCTGGGGAGGCTGAATTGTGTAGAGATCAAATCCTTGGAGTATGGTAATTTATAAATCAAGAATTTGGCAAAAGGCAGTTGTGTGAAAAGGTTAAGGTAACATGAACTTAAGTCGCGATTTATGCTAAACTGTTGAACGTGTTGGTCTTGGCATTAAGTAAATAGATGGCTCAGATTCAGGTTAAGAAAGGGCTGAAGTTGATCTATCGACACACTACAGTAACACAGTTTGATCATCACTTAGCTGAAGCTGAGGTCCAAAACCAAAACATTTTTTTAACTAATGCCCTGAATCGAGTTTTGAATGTCATAAATACGGTACTTGAATTTCAACCCTCAATTATACCCTTGTGTTTCATTATCATAATCAGTCTCGTTGAGAAATGTACACCTAAAACATTTCTTCATAAGACTGAACATGTTAAAACCAGGGGCGGAGCCACGAACCGAAACTTACCCGGGCTAAAATTTTTTTTACACGTTTCTATATAAAAAAAATGGTTTGTACTCGTTTGTTTGATTTTTTTTTTCAATTTATAGTGATAAGTTAATATAATATATTTTTATGTAACCCCCATATAACACGGTTAGCTTGTTTTTTTGTTGGGCCGTGAGCTCATTTTATTGCTGAGCTGGTCTGATAAATCCAGCCAACGTGAAGCCCAATTAATTAGATCTCATAAAACAATAATAAATCGATTTCGTCTAGCCGCTTTCAGTTTTTAGGGTTTGATAGCTCCGGTTATTTTCACCGTCAACCGATTTGATATTCCAATTGCTAGGATTTGATACCGACTAGTCAATCGATTAATCGCCGCGCAGCCGCCCAGGTGTCTCCTAGGCGCTGCTCAGACTGCCCAGGCGCCGCCTTGGCGGGTGAAATCGCTCAACCGATCTAGAAGTTGGATTGTCGTGAGGCTTTGGCCCTCTGTCACAATTTTTTTCTAAAAAACTTACTCGGGCTTCAGCCCGGGTAAAAATGGCCTGGCTCCGCCCCTGGTTAAAACCAGCCTCATTAAGAATTTCATCGTTTCCCGCTAAGTTTCTCGAGAGCCATTTCTGTCAAGGAAATCTTGCAGTCAACTAAGTTACTTTCAGTTAAGATAAGATAAGACACTATAAATTATAGTTCAAATGGACACACCCTAATACAGAGCTACCATAATGAATTTGGTGACTTGAAACAAGCCCCACATGCCAATTATTTAAACGAAGAAACACACTAACCAACCTACCCGAATAAAAAAAAGCATACAACAAAAAGAGCAAACATCAGTGTCAACAAGGTCAGATTACTGACTCCTTGCTGTTCATTTCATCAGAGACGATGTTCAGGAAATTGTCTATGCGGACGTAGGCACGGAGTGAGCAATTGCCAGAGCTGTCAGCAGTCACGATCAAGTCTTAAGGCCCATTTGTTACCATATTTATCATAATTTGTTAATATTCCTCTTCCATGTTAGTTTTAGGTAATTAAAAACAATGGTCTCCAAATGCTCTGATAGAGTGAAATGTGAGGAGATCGGACAATGTAGTCTTATTTCAGGAATTGGATCAGGATTGTAAACCATAATTTAGTTGGCTATTGAAGTTATTTGTAAGGTTTTATAAAAGCCGGTTGATATTCCAATAAAAAGCCGGTTGATATTCTGTTTTAGACTTTTTCAAAATGAAAATGCATCCAGTTTCATAACTACATATTAGAAGCGACGTAATCGGAACAGAGACTAACTTGAGCGGCACTTTGATAACTCTACCAGTCACCATGATCTAAAGGATGATATACTTCAATGTAATTTGGCAAAAATCAGCATACTAAATACAGATCACAAACGATCAGCAGATAGAAATCCCTGGATGAACACTTAGCTTCATTCTCTTCGAGCTTTACTGTTGGCCGTTGGGGCCGGTTTTGGCAAAAGAAGGGGTGGTTATCATAGATGAAACTGGTTTGACATAAATGCCAAATGAGCAAATGTTGGCACTACCAAAAGTTCCATAGAATCCCCCAAACAGATTGTCATCACCCAGATCAAACTCAGTCGAGTTTATATCATTAACATCATTGAGTACACTCGTGGAACAACTACAGAAATAAGTGGTGGGGGGAAAGGGGGAAAATTTACCAAACTAACCCACTTCCAAACTTAAATCACCTAAATACACCAATCCAAACTCAAATCACCAATCTACCCCACTTTTTAATAATTCCGGTTTTCCAAAAACCGAAACCACCAATTCCGGTTTTTCCCCAACCGGAATTATTCGAAAACGGCTGATGTGGCTTGGATCGGGGTGGATCGGGGCCTACGTGGACCAGATTGGCCGAGGTGGCAAGCCAGGCAGAGTTCCGGTTCCATAGGTGCCGGAATTCACATTATTCCGGTTTCACTTAAATCGGAATAAAGCCAACAGGCTTTTCAGACCTGGTCGGGGTATCACGGACTTAGTCTGGATGTGACCAGATGAGAATATTTCCGGTTTCTACTAAACCGGAACCATCTGTACACAAAAAGATTCCAAAGGTACCAGTTGGGAAGTGACTAAACGAGTAAATTCCGGTTGAACATAAACCGGAACGATGGTAGTTTCGGTTCCTGTCAAACCGGAACAATGGTAGTTTCGGTTCCTGTACAACCGGAACTAGATACCTATAAATTGTAGCTCTGTTTGTTCATTTTCAACATCGAATTCCATCTTCCATCAAAAAAAACATCGAATTGCAGCTCTCTTCAATTCTCATCTATCTCTTATCCTATTTCTTATCATGTCTGATATAAGCGATGATTCTGGGGAGTATATGGCCACATTGACAACATTAGATAATCCAATAAGAGACGAGTACGATCGTGATGCGATGGAGGATTTGGATAATGTTGCCGATGAATATCCTGATGCGGAGGAAGTTCAAGATCGTATCGTCTGGGACCATCCGAGTTTCACTGATATCTCGGCATGGGAAATATATCAACCAACAGATGAAAATGTGAGGGTTCACCATCCCAACTCCCCGGATCTTGGAGAGGGCTCTCTTTTTGCGAGTAAAGAGAATGTCATGCTTGCTGCGCAGAGATACTCAATTCTAAATCGGGTGGAGTTTAAGGTAAGAAAGTCTGACACTCGCAAACTGGTACAGAATGTCGTAAGGGTGAAGAAATATGTCCGTGGCGCCTTCGAGTGGTGGTGTTGGCACGAACAACTTACTGGACGGTTCGCAAGTACGGAGGGAACCACGTGTGCCATAACAATAGCATCCTGCAAAGTAACATCCACTTGAACGCGCAGTTCATAGCGAGGGAGATGCGGAATGTAATGGATGCAAACACAAAGTTCTCCGCCGGACAGATACGAAATATAATTCAGCGAGATTACGGGTACGAAATAAGCTACTGGAAGGCATGGAAAGCGCAACAGAAAGCGTTGGTCTACTTGTTCGGTAAATGGGACGAATCATTCAACAAACTGCCACATCTGATGCAGGCTTTACAGGATTCCAGCAACGACAAGCATTTTATCAAGTGGGACGTCACACCACTGGATGATGGGACTATGCAGGTCAATCGGATATTTTGGGCTTTTTCTGAATGCATCAAAGCATTTGAGCACTGTCGACCCATATTATCAGTAGACGGCACGCACATGTACGGGAAGTACAATGCCAAATTGTTGATTGCAATCGGGTTAGACGCGAACAACGGCATACTACCATTAGGCTTTGCCCTTGTAGAGAGCGAGAACAATTCAAGCTGGAAGTGGTTCATGTCTTGTATCCGGGAAGGAGTGACCCAGCGGGTGGGGCTGTGCGTTGTATCTGACAGGCACGCTGGAATATTGGCTGCCATGCGGGAACCTGAATGGAAGGAGCCTATGGCTTACCATCATGTGTGCGTACGGCACGTGCAGAGCAACTTCATGACAAAGGTGAAAGATGAGGTTCTGAAAGCACAACTTGGCGAGGTGGCTTTTGCGAAGAAGCAGATAAAGTTCGTGAAGAAGTTTGGAGAGCTCCTAGAACTCTTGAATGATAAGCCAGCAGTTCGAAAATGGTTAGTAGATATGAATAAGGAAATCTGGACACAGGCGTACGACCGCGGTGGACTTCGATGGGGCAATATGACTACGAATGCTTCAGAGTGTTTGAACAAAATCTTGAAGAATGGTCGTGATTTGCCAGTTTCTTCACTGGTTATGTACACGTATAAGCAGATAGCTGCTTATTTCGTGAAGCGATCACAAAGACCGTACTACAACGATGGAGAACTGTTTCCTCCCAAAATTCGTGAAAGGTTGGCAGAAATACGGGCTAGGGCTGAGTTCCACATCGTGACGCTCTACAATCCAGTCGATTGTGTCTTTGATGTCCTGACCAGAAAGAACCATATCACGTACAGTGTAAACCTGGCCACACGAATATGTTCGTGTGGGAAGTGGACATTGTTCAAGTACCCTTGTTCTCACGCCATGGCAGCTTGCAGAAACGCACGGGTTGAATACTCGGATTATGTCCCCGCGGAATACACGCTCGATGCGTATTACCGGACTTGGGGATATTTTTTCAACCCCTTACCCCATGAGAGTTGTTGGCGTCAGTATGATGGTCGTGTTCATGTTCCGAATCCTCGATTCAAGCGTACCAAAGGTGGCAGACCCCCAACCAGACGAAGGCGTAATGAGATGGACCAGCGCCATCGACATTTAGGCGAATCCAGTAGCCAGGCAGCGTCTTCATCAAATCCGACACCGCGAATCTAAAGATGCTCCTACTGTAACTTAGTGGGTCACAACAAGCGTGCTTGTCCGACCCGCAACCAGAATTGAACCCACTTCTGCTATGTAATCATGTTATGTGATCATTTTAAGTGTTTGTGCAACTACTATCATGTTACTGACTAGAAGAGTTTAGAGAAAGTTAATATTCAACATCCATCAAACGACAAAACATGATAACATATTCACAACATGCAAACAACAACCATCAACCATCATCGGCTCCACGTCCACCTCGGCCCCTACGTGGTCTCTTCCCTAAATTACGCATATACGAATATCTGGACTCTGGATGCGCGCGCTCGCTTCTGCGCACTTCGGGCTGTGAGGAGCTAGAAGGTCGATTCTGATCATCGATCGCATCCTCGACATGCGTGTCAGTATCCTCTCCTCCCCCGAGACCAAGATCAGCTGAAGCATATAAATCATCTTATTAACTTGCCATGGTTAGATGTCAAAAAATAATTGAAGTTTATATATAAAGTATCCATACCCATATCTAATGTAATAGTCTGTGGATCGATACCCACAATAGCAGGATCTGTAAGATTCTGCACTTCCCCGTACAAATGGTGGAACAGATGATGAAACCCCATACGGGAATACTCATCTGTACTGTTGAGGAAGTAATTACCGGCATCACGGGCACCAATGACGTAACCACGTAGCTGTAAAATGCAAAACACTTATAAATTAAGGAAGCAATTACTGACTAGAAGAGGTAAATAATAATAAAAATTTCAGTTGAACATACATGCTCGGGTATGATGTATGCATCTGAGCGATAAGTATGCCGAATTTCCTGCACGTCCACATCCTCTGCCTCCACATCCTCCTCCATCCTCGGCTGGTATAGACGACGAGTGTGTCGCGAATACCAAGTGAAATAATCTGCTGTGGGTTCGTCAATGTTCGCATAAGGGCCCTCAATATCTCCGTCGATCAATCTCTCGTGACGACTATTCCACAGTGCAATGTAACTAGCATGGTAGACAGCCCAATCCCTATTCTTCCTTCTATCAATCCCGTGGCAAGGGTCTGAACTTCCGATTGGGTTTGGCGGAACGCCTTGTGTAAACCCATACTGTCTCATGACACGCGCTGGATGGTGCCATTCAATGATGTTGTAACATATCAATGGCACATCAGCCCTCCAGGTCCTCAGTTGACCCTGTGAACACAACGGGTTCAACAACTCCAACAAGGTGTAGTCATATGGTCTCCAAACGAAATCGCCTGGTACCATCTTCTGTATAGCATCGCGGTACTGCAACAAACTACCCTTCGGCACTCCTACCCACCGCTTAGGCCCAATCCATTTCCTGTACATAAAAGTTAATTATCCATTAAATATAATGAAAGGTAAAATACTTTAAAGTTTAAATCAATAATTTCAAAATATAAATACTTACATGTACGACCACGATCCGCGTAAAGCTGGGTCAAACTCTGCATCTGCAGGAGGCATCACGACAGGAACTGATACCTTTGGCACACCGATGCGGGATAGTCTATCCCAACACCAAAACTGGATAATTAACGGTGCACCGGCAAGCTGGCTGTGTCCGATCATACATGCTGTACACATGTTACTATACAGACATGCCAGCACCGCACTTCCCCAGCTATAGTTTACAACATTATCAAGGTCCTCTAACAACGGTAGAAAGTGAAGCGAAATCGCCTTACCGCTCTTATCAGTAAATAACGTCGAACCTATGAGGTTGAGTAAATACGCCCTCGCGTATTTCTTCAGTGTCTCGTCATCTGCGTCAATGGGGATCTGCGCCAAATGGTTCGTAAACCAACTCCTCTTTGCCATACCGGGGTGCTTTGTCAAAACACTCGGGGTATGCTCCCAGCAATCTAACAGAAATCTCTTCGAAATTCATCCTTGTTAGTCCTGTCACAGGCTCCCCGTCTACAGGGAGCCCGGTAAGTAATGACACGTCCTGCAACGTGATTGTGGCCTCCCCCTTATTGAAATGGAAGGTATGAGTCTCTGGCCTCCACCTCTCTATCACGGCAGTCAATAATGATGGATCACTCTTCACATCGCAGATCTGAAACCATGGATAAAATCCAGCAGCAACCACATAATGGCGTATTCGATCGTCAAGGGACAGTGCACCCCCTTTGTGAATCTTAAGGGGTTCGTTTGCATTCTTTTTCACATCCAACTTTCAACAAAAAATGATGATCAATATTAGTAACATGTTAAATAATGAATGACAATTAACGTAAATTAGCAAACTAACCTCAGGTTTCCAAATCGCCTCTGAACGATGACCAGTCTGCTGACGTAGGATTGAGTTGTCAATCGGACCAGGATGAACTATGTCATCCGCATCCATATTCGGATGCAAAATAGCTTGCGAATATCTCTGTGACGAGGACGGTCTATATGAGTCCATATCTGCATCACGATAACAAAATTCACCAACAATTCAACAATTAACAGTCAACAATATATGCATCACGAATTTCATCAACCGCCATATTCAAATTTAACAATCGAATATCAGTCAACAACTAACATATAACACTTAACAAATACTTAATTCACCACAAATTCACCCAAAAATCAAAAATTAACAATCAACAATATCTGCATCACATATTTCATCATAAACCAAATTCTAAATTCACAATCAAATAACAATCATAACAATCAACAATACCCTATTGGGAATTTGGACATGGAATTGAATCATTAGCCAAAATCAACAAAATCAGCGTCTAAATCCATACCTAAGCGTCGCATGATCCAATACAACGGAGTGCAGCGAGGGCGTTTTGGCTTGGCGGTGGTCAGGCGGGCCGAATCTCGGCGGAAACTGCCGTTTCTGGAGGCTCGGCGGAATGGAGAAGAAGAAGGAAACCCCTCGATTTTGTATTCACACAGTTCCGGTGTAACGCGAACCGGAATTATTAAAATTCCGGTTAATGTTAAACCGGAACTTACGTGTACGACAGCTCAGGTCCACGTAGGCCCCGATCCACCCCGATCCAAGCCACATCAGCCGTTTTTGAATAATTCCGGTTGGGGCAAAACCGGAATTGGTGGTTTCGGTTTTTGGAAGACCGGAATTATTAAAAAGTGAGGTAGATTGGTGATTTGAGTTTGGATTGGTGTATTTGGGTGATTTAAGTTTGGAAGTGGGTTAGTTTGGTAAATTTTCCGGGAAAGGGTCCATGCAGGTTACCCAAATTAGTCTTGAAAGCCAGCCAGCGAATACCACCAGTCGGCGACTTCTTGACCTTCACCCAAGTTATGTACTCTGATGGATAATCCAGCTTGATCTGTTTTCAAATGACATAACAATCATCATCAACCATCCAAGGATGACAAATTTTTTAAGGCAGTCAAATATCAACATGTTAAGTACATGCGTAAATATGGAAAACACTAACCACTTTGAGTTTGGGGGCGTCGAACATTTTTCCTAATGGACGAGACAGCACCAGTGAGCCTTCATTATCAAGATACTGAAACTGCAGTCCAAAAATATTATCCGCTTCATAGGATATGATGATTCGATATATTTGAGACCATCCCTTATAATCCCATCTTATTCCTTCATGTGGGTTTCCCTCTGCTTTTAACTTGATCAACTCATGAATCATATTGCCAAATCCACAAATTATGTGTAATGTATGCTGCTGACTTGTGTTACTTAAATAGTAATGGTTGAATGCAAATCTTGTATCTTCTACTTCTATGGCCGTTATGCTTCCTATGCGGTCTTCTTGACTTCTACTACCAGCTTATAAACAACAACATATGTGTGATTTCCCATGTTCTTGAGAATTTCATTATATTTAAGCACACATCATTCCAATGAATGGGTATTATATTAGCTGTTCAATTTTTGGTAAACTTGGCTATTAATTTTTTAACCGCACGTTCTTTTTAATCTAAATTGAGTTCCGATCATGAAATTTTTTTAACCATGCTGAATAAAAAAAATTGAGAAAATTTCACTACATAAACTAGTATTTTCCTTCAAAATTACAATCCTAAACAACTGAGCGATTCATAACTGTTGAGGCATTGGCCTCACATGTTTTTGATGATTGACAAACCTGTTTGATGGTTTGCTTAAGTTTCTGTGAGTCAGGAACTTGCTGGAAAAGTCAAGGACATGATGCTGGACTTGAGGACATGCGGAAGTCTCCGATCAACCGAGAACCTGAGTATTGGTCAAGTCAACGGAGCAGTTGAGCAGTTGAGGTCAACGGAGCAGTTGAGGTCAAGGCAGTTGAGGTCAAGGCAGTTGACAACGGGAGTCAAATACGTCGTGGGGTGATGGCACGTCCCCACTACACTCAAGGAGATCATGGGCTGTAGGTTGCAGACCATGATCTGTGGAAGTTACCTGACGATTACTGAAGAACCTATATAAGCCAGATTAATTCTTCAGTAACGTGCGCGCCTGAGACACATATCCGAGTGAATATTGAGCTAGCTGTGCGAGAAATATTCAAGTGATTAAAGCTGTTGCTGATCAGTGTCGGAAAGCCACAGAGGTGCCAAGACTACGGGACGTCGACGAGACAGTCAGGGAAGTAGTCAGATCTGCTTGTATAAGTATAGTTTGATTTATACTGAATAGGCAAAGTTTTGTACCCACTGAGTGTACAGATTAAATAGTAATAAAAGCTATTTAAGTTTATTCCGCTGCGTACTTATATTGAGTAATTATCTGCATACAAATTTAGGTTCTTTACAGTTCCTATCTTTGTCAAGTCTCTGACTTTTGAACTTAAGTCTTTGACTAACTAACCACGATCCTATCAATAACAGTTGATGAGGGAGACTTCATTAACATTGCCAAAAAAATTTAGCCTCGCCAACCACGACTCGATCAGCAAAACCAATGCCAAACAGTCACATGCAAAAAAAGACCCAACACAGGACGAAAAAAGAAGAAGAAGCTAAACTGATCGACTAAACTGCTTATCAATAAAGCCAGAAAGAAGGAAGAACAACAAAAGCGCAACCCAGGTCTTCTTACTTCTCGGTATAAGACGCCTCGCTGGACGTTTCAACAGAAGCGTGTTCTGAAAATTGTCAACACGGAGATAGACCCCGAGTGAGCAGATTCCGGAGCTGTCAGCAGTCCCATACAGTCCTCCAAACTGATTGCCATTTCCAAAATCAAAGTGTCTGGGGTTCAAATCGCTTTCAGGAAACTGACCATAAATCTTTCCTAAATTAGTTGTAAAAGCTATGCCAGTTGCACCGTTGTAAATTGAAATTTTGGTAATGTACTCCCGTGGGTAATCCAGATTTATCTGCTTACATGAAAAAATACTTCAAATTAAAAATAATAAAAAACCTAAATGTACATAAAATACAAATTGAAACTGGAATCCCAAAAATAACCTGAGAAAAAAATACTGTTACATATTTAATGTATGTGAACAAACTTTATGAAGGAAAACTAAATTTCATTTTTAAGTGGTTCATAAAACCATACAATATTAGATAGTATGATCATATACTGAAAACTAGTTGTTTTTGTCTCAGCTATTTCCAGCATAAATTAGTAGTCATACTAACCAGCTTAAAACAGGTGCCAGACATGTTACCGAAAACATTCGACATCTCAGACCCTTTTTTCTCCAAGTACTGAAACTGCAAGCCGTGGATTTTACAGCAACTGATGACCCCACTTACATTAGTGGTAGGACTGTAGGATACGAGTATCTGACGGATGTGGGTGCGACCTTTTTGATCCCACTCCACCATTCCATCGCCGCTGGTTTCACCAGTTGCTGGCAACTTTATGAATGCAGCGCCTTGCATATTTAATTATGAAAATATTGTATGTCATTCTTAAGCTCTAAATGGCTCTCCATTTATAGATGTTTCTAAATGTGATTATATTCAGCCGCCCGCCAGCAACTTGCCTGACTGATGCTTGTGTCATTGATATGAGACATGGCATAGCTGAACCTGCCTTGGAAACCATGCACGAACATGCTTTAAATCTTTAGAGGATTTTGATTTATGACCCTTCTGTTTTGTGTTGTACAATCAAGTGTCTGACTTGTTGAGTAGTGTCTGACTGCAGCAAAAAAAAGAAAATAAGAAAAAAAGAAGTGTCTGACTGATTCCATTTTCTTGCCTAAACGACGCCGTTCTGCCCTTTTTCTGGCCAAATGAGCTAATCTCACAGTTTGATCCTCCTTGGCTTACTATACTACCCAATTCAACCTCCTGCAAGCAGCAAAATACAACCACCAAATGCCCAAATAATTGAAGAACACAATCTACAAAAACAATATTCCTTTTTTAGGCTTCAACGACAAAAATGTTAGACGGTCAATAATATTAAAAAAACCACCAAAGTCCGGAGAATGGAGACCATCGAACACTGAAAAATCCCCTCTAATGATTTGCTATTATTTTATTCAAAGACTCACAGCCGAAAGGAGTGATTTCAAATCTTTGCCCGTGTTGACGACGACTTTTATTACTGAGTAATTAATTTTAAATACGGTGGCCAAACAAGTTGCACGAGTCGCAACTCGTTTATCCCACAACATATGGCATTGGTATATTTATGTAATTGGAGCAATGTTAGGCAGATGCAATGGTCATCGGGGTGGACACAACACCGTACCTGCTTGAGCTTGACAGCCTTCCTCATCTTCAAACAAAGTCACTTTTCACTGAATTAGGCTACATTAACATTCATCTTTAATCATACAAACAAGTCATTAACAAAAAGTGAATGTAGAATAAGTCGGTAGAACTTAACATCCGCAAGAGAAAGCGATCTATATTATTATTACTAGAGGCCAGAGGAAAGTTGGCCTTTCTCCATGACCCACCCCCATCGAGCAACTTCTCGCGAAAGGGCTTTGCTTAAATGTCATTCTCAGAGAGCCGTATTCATTAGATTCACTGTCCGACTCTCCATACCTCCTAACTGGGCTGTCTTCATCTACATACGGATTTGGTCATAAGTAAAGTCCAATTGATGTAAGGGCAGTTTCAGTAGCATTGCCATGGAAGCCTCCAAACTGATTACCATCTCCAATATGATAACGTACAGGACCCAGTAGGATTAGATGGGAATGGACCATGTGACTTTCCCATATCTGTTGTGAAAGCAATACCACCAATCCCACAAAACTGATCAGATGATTTGTAGATAGTAACAGACATAAGGTGTTCACGAGGATAGTCCAACTGAACCTGCATTATTAAAAGTTTGCAAGATCATTATATATCGTAAATTAACCATCTGCAAAGAGACAATGGCGCATTAATTTCAATTGCTGACAGAAACATAAAACCCTAATCTCATCAAATCTGTAAACAAAGTAACAATCGCAAGACAGTCTAGGAAAGAAGTACCGACCGTTTGGAAATCAGTCAATCGTATCGTTCCAAATACTTGGGACAGTACAGCGGAAGAAGATCCGGAAATAATACTCCTGCTGACATACTGGAACCGCAAGGCATGTACTCCAGCAGAGCCATAAGATACAAATATCTGCCGAATACCAGTTCTGCCACGGTGATCCCAGGTTTTAGCAGTGAGATCATCAACCTTCCCAACAGCCGGTAGTTTGATACAGGAGTCCATAAGTGAGATTTCAAACTTGTGTGGATGGTTGTTCAGCCTGAAACACAGAATCAACTCAAACTGAGCTAGTTAGTGGAGTTAATTTGTGCTTTGTTTGCTGACTTGCCTTGAATAGTGTGCTAGTGTAGGTTGAATTCAAGTTTATATAACCGTAATATTAGGAATGGGCTATATATGGTGGATTCACTAATTTAATTGAAAAAATATGACCGTTGTCGCTCAGAAAATGACCGTTGTCCTTTTCTGTACCTTGCTACTTTGGGGAACTCTGAGTACCAATTTGATGTCCAATTGGAACGCCGCACCGGCAGGAATAGCCTCCACACAGCCTTGAACTCTGGTTCGCAACAGAGAGCTCGAAATCGCCAGGGAGAATTTTCCAGATTCAGAATTGTGTGTTGCGTGCCCTAATTCTCAAATCCAGGCGGTACACATCTCGCCAGTCCCGGTTTGAAACCAATACCCACGCCTCTCGTCAAAACGACGCCGCACTCTCAAACTCCAGCTTTCGCGTCCAAAGACAAAACAATAAACTCAAGTCCTGCTGACTAGAAGTAACACGAAGTTTAGAATACACACACACTTACAACGTTTTAGTGTGATCCCAGATGTGACGATGTACAAGACAACTTAGTTTTTTTGTCTTCAGCGCTTAAAGCATCATCACAAAATAAAAATTAAAAATTTGTTACCCAAGTAATTGGAATGGGAAGCAGGCATATTGATAAGGTCGTAGTTGACTTGACAGATGCAAAAAGACATTGACGATGGCAAACAGAGCTGGATGTGTAACTTGAAGTCTAGCTTGAACTTATATTTATGCAGTCATCACATCAGCTTCCTCTTCTATATATTTATGTCAAGTTTAGTAGTGCTATACTGTTGAGGCAATTGGCCTCACATGGTTTTGATGATTGACAAACCAGTTTAATAGTTTACTTGAGTTTGTGTAAGTCAGGAACTCACTAAAGCACTCAGGAACGTGATGCTAAACTCAAGTACATGTAGAAGTCTCAGAGCTACCGAGAACCTGAGAATTGGTCAACAGTCAAGTCAACGAAGCAGTTGAAGTCAAGTCAACGAAGCAGTTGAGATCAAGTCAATAGATCAGTTGAGGACAGGAGTCAAATACATCATGGCATGATGGCACGTTTCCTCAACACATCAAGGAGATCATGAGCTGACGGTTACAAGCCATGATCTATGGCAGTTACCTGACAGTTACCTCAAGAACCTATAAGAGGCTAGCAGTTACCGCTCAGATCTGCGCGCTTTCCCAGATACGATATAGCTTTCCAAAGTGGGTGTACCGAGATAGTGAATATCCAGCGAGCTGTGCGAGAGCGATATTCAAGTGATCGAGCTATTCTTGATCAGTGCCGGAAAGCTACGGAGGTGCCAGGACTACGGTGACGTCTGGGAGACAGTCAAGGAAGTAGTCAGGTTTTGCTTGTGTAGATCTAGATTTGATTTACACTTAATAGGCAATTTTGTACTAGTTGAGTGTACAGACTAAATAGTAATAAAAGAAACTATTTAGATTTATTCCGCTGCGTATTCTGTTTAGTTGTTTATCTGCATACAAAGCTAGGTTCCTAACAGTTCCGACCTTTGTTAAGTCTTCGACTATTAACCAGAAGTCTTTGACTACTAACCACGATCCTATCAATTGGTATCAGAGCCGACATGTTCTAGATTTTGGTTAGCTTTGCAGGTATGTCAGGTGATACGTATTCAAATCCTCCAAAGTTGAAGCCAGGCGAGTATGAGACCTGGGCGTTAAGGTTTGAAGCCTACGTAATGGCCATGGATGGGGAAGTATGGCAGATCATAGAACAAGGACAACAGTACATCTATCTAGAGGATAGTGAGACTGAGCTTAAGCCTAGGGTGCTGTATACTAAAGAGGATTACAAGAAACTTGAGAAAAATGCAAGGGCATTAAGGGTTCTTCACAGTGCTTTGGAACCTGGAGACATCAAGAAGGTTATTCAGTACAAGGATCCAAGTGATATTTGGGACTCTCTCAAAAAGATCTATGAAGGTTCCAAGGATGTGAAGAGGAACATAATTCTGGCTGTTCAATCCGAGTTCAACTCCCTGAGGCAAGTGAAGAACGAACCACTACATGATTATCATTCCAGATTTCAAGGATGTTTGGCCACGCTCAACAACCTTGGAAAGAAGTACAAGAACTGGGAAATCACACACAGATTCATGCAGGGATTAAGTCCAGAATGGGACGATATCTCAAGGACGTTAGCTGCTCTTCCGACTACGAAGGAAAATTCACTGGAGGAACTGGTTGCAAGCTTGGTGAGCAACAAGGCTATTGAAGACGTCAAACTGGAAAGTCGGGAACCTCAGAAGGCAGCTCGACAGACTGCCCTGGTTGGTGAGAGTTCCAGATACAAAAAACTCAAGGGAAAAGATTATCACAGAAATAAGGGAAAGGAAACCTTAAAAACTGAGGAACTGAATGTGATGACCAAGGATCTAAGAGTCACTGATGACAGATACTCAGGTCGAAAACCTAGCAACAGAAATGACCCGAAGAAGAACGTGGAATGCTTTTACTGCAAGAAGAAGGGACATTACAAGAAAGACTGCTACAAGCTTAAAAATGATGAGGCTCGCACAGAACGCAAACAAAAAGAGGATGACAAAGGAAAGCAAGCAATGTTTGCATGGGGGGATTCAGATGAAGATAATAGCATGGGAGACGTAAGAAGAAATATATGTCTGATGGCTAAAGGAAGTTCCTCAAGTTCAGAGACTTCGTCATTATCTTCATCATCAAGGAAAACTCCCTCAAAGGAGTCGTCCACTGAGGTAAGTTCTGATGATTCAGAATTAGGTTTTTACTCCCGTTCTCAATGTATTGCAGTTGTAAAGAAACTGGTCATTAAAAACGAGGAGCTGAATTCTGTCATTGCTGAACAAGACAAAACAGATAGCGTTGATGTTTGAGGAGAATCATCAACAGGCCAGAATGATTAAAAAACTTGAGAAAATAGCAGGAAAAAGGGTAGTTGACTCAGGTGATCAATTCTATGATTCACCAAAAGGAAAGGAAAAACAGAAGTCGAAAACCAGGATAGGTCTTGGATATGGAGAGGTGTCCATTGCAAAACCTATGCAAAAACAGGGACAACCAAGGGACACTCCTAGACAGAAGGTTGATTTAGAGGACGCCAAAACCTTTGGACAAGGTTATCACATCTGGGAGAAACTCAAGCGAAGGAATAGTCCTATTCCTATTGACTTTGAGAAAAAAAAGAAGAAGGTCTCTGAGCCCAAGAAGACTGACTTTAGAAAACAAATGATCTGTTTTCACTGCGGGAAGGAAGGACACAGTTGGAAACAATGCAAAGAAAGGAAGAGTGTATTTATGAAAGGTTCACAGAACTCGCGCTTTGAGTCAGGAACCTGCTCAGTTTCCAAGAGGAGTGGAAAACCTTGACAAGTGAACGATCCGTCAAGTTCTGGAGTTGTCAAGAACTCGTCTGACTCAAAAGAAGTTTCAAACTCTCATGTTTCTAACTCTTACACTTTATCTACTTCACAGCTTAAACCTAGAAAAGCTAAGCTTGTTTGGGTTGCTAAGAACTAATTGTTCTTGTGCAGGTCGGGAGAGGGACATGTTCGTGGCTTGTAGATAGTGCATGCTCGGGACACATGACCGGGAAAATGGAACAATTTTCCTCTCTACGACATCATTCCGGTGGCTCCATTACTTTTGGAAATGAAAGTAAGTGTAAAGTCATCGGCTCAGGTAAGGTACATTTATCTAGCAAGGTTAGTGTAGATAATGTGAGTTTAGTTAATGGTTTGAAGTTCAATTTGCTCAATGTTTTTCAGTTGTGTCGTGGAGGTAAAAATGAGGTTGTTTTTACAGCTGATGGTTGCTTTGTTAAGTGTGTCTCCACAGGTCAAGTACTTCTGCATGGAAATTGTGCAAATAGAGTGTATTTTGTGGATCCAACGTTTGATCCGGAAGAGTATCTCGGTTTGTCCTCTAGATCAGATGAATCTGAAATGTGGCATCGTCGGTTGGGACATGTGAATTTCAGGTTGTTGAAGAGGCTACACAATCAGAATTTGGTAATTAGATTACCAAAAATCAGTGAAGTACCTGATCAAGTCTGCAGTGCATGTACACAAGGGAAATAGACTAGAGGATCTTTTCACTCCAAGAATGCAGTCAGTACAGCAAAGGCATTTGATCTAGTACACATGGACTTGTGTGGACCGATGAGAGTACATTCTCGTCAAGGTAATCGGTACGTGTATGTATTAGTTGATGATTTTTCAAGATACACGTGGGTGATTTTTATCAGGTCAAAAGATGAAGTCTTTGAATGCTTCAAGACTTGGGTGAAGCTCGCTGAAAGGAAGTTCAGTCTCAAAGTGAGAAGTAACAGATCAGATCATGGCACTGAGTTCGAGAATGGAATGTTTACTGCCTTCTGTACTGATCAGGGAATTGATCACAACTTCTCAGCGCCAAGGACTCCACAGTAAAATGGAGTAGTGGAAAGGAAGAACTGGACCCTGGAGGGCATGACCAGAACGATGCTCATTGAAAGCAGATTGGCAAGAAGTTTCTGGACAGAAGCTATGAATGCTGCTTGCTATGTTCTTAACCGATGTTATTTGAGGCCAATCCTCAATAAGACCCCGTATGAGTTGCTAAAGGGTCAAAAACCCAACATTTCTCATCTTCGAGTATTTGGCAGCAAATGTTACATCCACAACAACGGGAAGAATCAACTGGGGAAGTTTGATCCTAGAAGCGATGCAGGAATCTTTGTAGGGTATGCTCTGCATAGCAAAGCCTACAAAGTATTCAATAAAAGGACCAAACTGTTTGAGGAGAGTGTTCATGTCATCTTTGATGAAGAGTCTGTGGGTAATGACTTTGGACATGTTCCTGACGTTCATGTTGCAGATGATGATGAAGGCTTTGAGCTGATACGTCCTAGGGATGTTACAGTAGCTGATGCGCCAGAGAATCTGGAAACTCCTGAACAAGATAATGATCAAGTTGCTGAGGTTGAAGAACCTGGAGAGCAAGGACATGACCCTGAAGTTGGTACAGTTCATGGTGAACCTGAAGAAATCCAAGAGGCTCAGGAGGTCACTGAGTTGAGGAGAAGTACTCGAGTTAAGCAGCCGAGTGTCGCACTTCGCGACTATGTATGCTACGCTGCAGTTCAGGGGGAAAGAGTCATGAACGCCTTTGTGTCCTTGATTGAGCCAAAGACGGTTGAAGAAGCACTGAAAGACCCAAATTGGATTCAAGCGATGCAAGATGAGTTGCATCAGTTCGAAAGGAACAAAGTTTGGCGACTTGTTCCAAGACCAGAGAATCGGAAAGTGATTGGCACCCGCTGGATCTTGAGAAACAAAATGAATTCTGAGGGAGAAATAGTCAGGAACAAGGCCAGGTTGGTGGTGAAAGGTTACAGCCAACAGGAAGGCATTGACTATGAAGAAACCTTTGCGCCAGTGGCAAGGTTAGAGGCTATCAGGTTGTTGATAGCGTACTCAGTGCAGTTTGGAATTAAGCTCCATCAGATGGATGTCAAAACGGCATTTCTTAATGGGTTCCTCAAGGAGGAAATATTTGTGGAACAGACTCCTGGATTTGAGGTTCCTGAGCATCCAGATCATGTGTATGTTCTTGACAAGGCCCTGTATGGATTAAAATAGGCGCCTAGGGCGTGGTATGAGCGTCTATCGGAGTATCTGCTAGCTCATGGATATGAGCGAGGTAAGGTAGATAAGACTCTATTTTTGTTGAGAACTAATAAGCATTTACTCATTGTGCAGGTGTATGTCGATGACATCATCTTCAGATCCACAAGTGACGAGCTTGTGAAGTCCTTCACTAAACTCATGGAGAGTGAGTTTGAGATGAGTATGGTCAGGGAACTGACGTTCTTTCTTGGTATTCAAGTTAGACAGCTGGAGAATGGTACTGAGATTTCACAACAGAAGTACCTGAGTGAAGTTGTGAAGAAGTACGGGCTTGGAGATTCCAAGCATGTGAACACTCATAGTTCTCTGAATGAGTCCCTGATAAAGGATGATGCGTCTCCAAGAACAGATGCTACAAAATATCGTGGCATGATAGGTTCTTTACTGTATTTGACTGCCTCTAGACCTGATATAATGTTTAGTGTATGTCAATGTGCCAGGTTTCAAGCAGAACCAAGGGAATCTCATGTAAAGGTCTTGAAGAGGATACTGAGGTATCTGAAGGGTACTGAGAAGCTGGTCATGTGGTATCCGAGAGTGAAGTCTCTCAGTTTGGAGGGATACTCAGACGCAGACTTCGCTGGGGATAGGACCGATAGAAAGTCCACATCCGGTATGTCACAGTTCCTCGGTTCTTGCTTAGTATCTTGGGGATCTAAGAAGCAGAACTCAGTGGTGTTGTCAACGGTAGAGGCTGAGTATGTGGCGGCAGCGGCTTGCTGTGCTCAAATACTATGGCTACGAAATCAGCTAAGTGATTTCAATCTTCACTTTAATCAAGTTCCTATACTCTGTGATAATACTAGTGCAATTAGTATTGCTAAGAATCCGGTGCAACATGGTAAAACAAAACATATAGAAATTAAACACCATTTTCTTAGGGATTGTGTTGAAAAGGAACTGGTAACTATCAACTTTTGTAGGAGTGAAGATCAGGTCGCCGACATCTTTACAAAGGCTTTACATAGGAAAGCATTTGAAAAATTGAGGATGGAGCTCGGTTTAATAAACCCACAGTGAGGTACTTCTAGACTTTCTCTCAGTGATTGGCTAGAAGACAGGGTACTTAATATGCATGTTAGTCTTTGATATGAGTATTTTCTTGAAGTTTTTGAGTGTCAAGTACTCTGTGTGATTTTACTTCTCGGTTAAAGATGATATAGTACATGCAATGCTGAACTTGTATTCCTTGATGCCTGACATACCTTCCGGATATGTGCACCCTAAGAGCCCCATGAAGGAAGTGTATGAAGCCACCTAGCCTTTGTTTAATCGTGTATTTGTCCTATGAACCTCCTTCAAATATTTTCTGGATATGCATGATTAAAATGTTTATGTGTGATTGAGTGCATTGAATTGTGGTGACATTTATATCCTATACCCTTACGGTAAGCCGACCCACCACAATGCCAATTGTGAAAAATCCATAGTCTAGGAACTGATCTGGTATTCACTCAGTCAAAGTTTGGTTGTCTGTAAGAACTGAAGGACTTGACGAAGTACTTGAGCTATGAAGGAAGTGGTTCAGATGCAGTTATGGTGACAAGACAATTCAGTGTTTGAGACGTGGAAGTCGGATGGTTTTGCATTGGTTTGTGCACGAGAAATTAAAGGAGATTTTTAAGGGATTTCAAATTCAAAAAGGGATTTAAAGCATATCTCACTACACTCGTCTACTCAAAGCTTGAAACCCTAAATTCCTCAAGTCGGCGTCAATCAAACCGTTCAAGTTTTCAATGGCATCCAACTCAAGTGCGGCGAAGAACATCGACACCTCTGACATTCAAATGGAGATATTAACAATCGCTGGTGTTCGCTATGAAGTTCCGACGGCAGTGGCCGAGTTGCTGAAATCAAGTAAGTCAAACTCCCAAGTCACAATCTACAACCCTAAAACGACTAGATTTGTTGAATATTGTGCTGGAGTCGGAACCGTTGGTGAAAGGGAGAAAATTGATGTATCTGGATTAATCGGTGCTGTGAGAAGTGATGATGTCATAGAAGAAGTAAAGGAGGGAGGATGTCTAGGTGGTACTGGCCTCGTTGGAGAAGAAGAAGAGGAGCTAGAACCCATCTATTTTGAAGTTCAAGTTGTGGCTGTGAAGAACCCAGAAGGGGTTACTGAATCAGGAGATACATAATCTCTATTCGCTTGTTCCCAAGAGGAGGGGGATATTGCAAAAGAAGGCGATGAAGCTTCGAGTGATGCAGAAAATCTTGGTGTGAATCAGATTTTGGAGGAGCTAGTAGAGACGGGCAAGATTGCCGAGTTCAAAAGAACTGGAGAGCTGAGGACATAGACTGTGAGATAGTTGATACGTCTTCAACAGTCACAAAGAAGAAGATGAAGAAAAACCTACCTCTGAGAATTCAACCAGTCAAGGAGACTGGTAAAAGGAAACTGGAACTGAAGGAGGAAAAGGTTCCTAAGAGCTCTGTCAAAAGACCTAAAAGGTCAAAGTCTGGAAAAGAAATTTTAATGGAAATGGAGTGCTCGGAGCAGTTCCTGATGGATGAAGGACTTACAGAGGTGTTTGATCTCTTGAAAGCTCAAGGCTGGGAGAAGCTCTGTGAGACTCAGGAGTCCATTTGCCCTGAAGTGGTAGAAGAATTTTACTAGAATTTGAAGTTAATTAATGGTCCAGTTCCAGCGCTGGAAGTGCAGTTCAAGAAGAGCAAATTCACTTTGTCCAGCATGGAGTTAGCCATGATCATGGACTTGGAACATAAAGGATTTGATCTTTTCTGCAAAAGCAGTGTGTGGCCGAAGGAAGCTGGAGACAAGCAGGAGTTGGTGAAGAGGATCTGTAATCTGGACAGGGTTCCAAAAGGTTCAGGAATCAGTACTCAGATGATGGAGCCAAATGTAAAAATTATGCATAAATTGCTTGTGAGCAATTTCATCCAAAGGAGAGTTAAGCCATCTTACATTCCACTTTAGGATCTGATTGTCTTGGACAAGTTGCTGAACAAAGAAAAAATCAATCTGCCCAAGCTGATAATCCATCAGATGGCTCATCTGCAGAAGCTGACTCAAATTGGGTACTCGAGGGTCATTAAGAAAGTTCTTCAGGAACGTGGTCTGTATGAGAACCTCTCTGGTGTTGAAGAACAGGTTGTGAAGGAGTTTGATCCTGACATCTTCAGGAAGATGCACTTGGTAAAAGACAAAGTAGAAGGGTGGATTAAAACCCCAGCTCCAGAACCTGGACTTAAAGTACCAGATCAGAAAATTGATGAGGAAGAGGACGATCCCGAGGATGAAGGCGATGATACTCAGTGGATGGAAGCTCTGGAGCAGTGTGTATCTGAGGTGAAGAGGGATTTAAAGGGCCTAAGAGCAGAACTCAGGGCAGAACTGAAGGAGATTAAAGAAGAAATCCAAGAAGTGAAGGATGCGCTCCTGGCTCTGGTTGAGAAGCTATAAGTTCTTCAGTTTCTGGGATGATCACTCTTGACCTTGTGAATGCCGTGATCAGTCTCTAAATATGGATTTCCTTTCCTTGAACCCATCCAAATTATTCCCTTTGTTGTTTGAGTGTCAAAAACTTGAGTTCAGTTTGCATGTTATGATTGTCTACTTTAACTTTCAAGTATCATGCATGCATTTATGAGTTACTCTAAATTTCAAGTTTTTACTCATGTTTCTGACTGCTTCGTATGTTAATTTACTCTTCTTTGATGATGCCAAAAGGGGGAAGGGTAGAAGTATTAACTGAGGGGGAATCTAGAAGTGAGTTAGGTTCCTGAGAAAAAGGGGGAATGATTAGAAATACCTGAAACACCTGTGTAGGTATTTGACTTAATAAGATGTTTGTCAAGTTTCTGAGTGTGCAGGAACTTAGGGGGAAGTTGTTCCCAAGGAGAATATGTTCTCATGTGATGCTGTGTGCATGTTTAACATCTTTAAGTGCTGATTTGGTATTTTCCCTTGTGGGTTTGTCATCATCAAAAAGGGGGAAATTGTTGAGGCAATTGGCCTCACATGGTTTTGATGATTGACAAACCAGTTTAATGGTTTACTTGAGTTTGTGTAAGTCAGGAACTCACTAAAGCACTCAGGAACGTGATGCTAAACTCAAGTACATGTAGAAGTCTCAGAGCTACCGAGAACCTAAGAATTGGTCAACAGTCAAGTCAACGAAGCAGATGAAGTCAAGTCAACGAAGCAGTTGAGATCAAGTCAACAGATCAGTTGAGGACAGGAGTCAAATACATCATGGCATGATGGCACGTTTCCTCAACACATCAAGGAGATCATGAGCTGACGGTTACAAGCCATGATCTATGGCAGTTACCTCAAGAACCTATAAGAGGCTAGCAGTTACCGCTCAGATCTGCGCGCTTTCCCAGATACGATATAGCTTTCCAATGTGGGTGTACCCAGTTAGTGAATATCCAGCGAGCTGTGCGAGAGAGATATTCAAGTGATCGAGCTATTCTTGATCAGTGCCGGAAAGCTACGGAGGTGCCAGGACTACGGTGACGTCGGGGAGACAGTCAGGGAAGTATTCAGATTTTGCTTGTGTAGATCTAGATTTGATTTACACTTAATAGGCAATTTTGTACCAGTTGAGTGTACAGACTAAATAGTAATAAAAGAAACTATTTAGATTTATTCCGCTGCGTATTCTGTTTAGTTGTTTATCTGCATACAAAGCTAGGTTCCTAACAGTTCCGACCTTTGTTAAGTTTTCGACTATTAACCAGAAGTCTTTGACTACTAACCACGATCCTATCATATACAGTCTTCATTATATGTTCTGATAGAATAAAATGTAGATGAAATCGGATACAGTTACTAGCACTTTATTAGGAATTGAGTAGATGAAAAAAAAATGTAAACAGCATACAGATTAAAATTGAGGTTGAATCTACCAGATCGGATTAAAGGGATGATTTCCGTTTAAAAGCAATATCCTTACACGTATAGTTTTACATGGAAAGCGAAGTGGAAGGAAAATTTAAATGGAAAATAGATATTTGAGTCATTTCCCATCAGAAAATGTTACGAAAATTCTGCATTGAATTCTTTGGTTTTGGCTTGAACTTTCAATACAAACCAAACACAAGAATCTATTTTCCTACGAATTTTCTTTTCCATCCCATAAATTTAAAATGAACTAAATGGAAAGACTTTGAGAAGTTAAGGAATTTCTAAAACTACTGATCATCAACTCGCAGCCATATGATCATTGATCAGCAGACAGAATTCTTAAACTGGGTGTGTTACCTACGTGTAGAAATTGAGCATCGATCATTGGCGGAATACAACAAAGTGAAGATTGGAGCTCAAGACCCCGAAGAACAAAAGAGGATTTAGCTAACCCTCGATTTTCAAATTAAGAAATCAAAATGAGATCAAAAATCAGTTATAACAGATTTTTGATAGTTTATAGAATTATAATTAAGTCCCTGAACTAAGGCATAAAAGCAAACAATACATAAGACGAGTCGATCGGCTGACTGACTGACTTGAACTTCAGCCGGTCGATTGAATTCCTCTTAACGTACCGAAAGCACCAGAAGCAGCTGAGCCGACCGGCTGATGACATAACTTGCTGAACAGACTGAATAGCTTCATTACCCCCCCCCCTCAAGCTTAACATATGGAGCTTGTTCGAGATGTTGAGCTTACTGGACAGGTTGAGGAGCTGCTCAGCTGGTAAGGCTCTGGTGAAGAGGTCTGCTGGTTGCTCGACAGTCGGCACAAAACAGGGTGAAACAAACCCAGATGAGCAGTGTTGCCTGACTACATGACAGTCAAGTTCCACATGCTTTGTTCTTTCATGGAAGATGGGATTCCTTGCAATGTGCATGACTGCCATATTATCACAGTGTAGAGATACAAGAGTAGGAACAACTACTTGCAAATCACTTAAAAGCCTCTGAAACCAAGATAATTCACAGTAAACATGAGCCATTGCCCTATATTCTGTCTCAGCTGAAGACCTTGAGACCACACTTTGCTTCTTTGTTTTCCAAGAGACAAGAGCACAGTATAGCCTGAGATAGACTTCATGGTCAAGGGACAAGCTGCCCAATCAGCATCACCGAAAGCCTCTAGCTTCAGCTGCTGGTTACTTGGATAAAAAATCCCTTGAGCTGGAGCCCCTTTCAAGTACCTGAGAACCTTGTGGGCAGCTGTCAAATGATCTTGAGTAGGCTTGTTCATAAAATGACTAAGGATATGGACTGAATATGCAAGATCAGGCCTGGTATTTGTCAGATAAATCAACTGACCAAAAAGTCTTCGATAAGATGTAGGATCAGGCAACTCTGGAGCAGTGGAAAGACCAAGCTTATGCTTAGAGTCCATGGGAATGAGTGAAGGTTTGCAAGAGCTCTAAAGCATACTTCCTTTGATTGAGAAACAGTCCATCTGGAGATCTGGCCACTTCAAAGCCAAGAAAGCAGTGTTCCAGAAATCGGCCGATTAATCGGGGATTAATCGGCATTTTTCTTAAATCCGATCAGATTTTACCCAAATCGGATGAAAAAATCGGGTGGCGCCTAGGTGTCGATTAATCGGTGATTTATCGGTTCAGGCGGCGATTAATCGGTTTAGACGGCGATTAATCGGTTCATGCGGTGATTAATCGGTTCATGAGGCGATTAATCGGTTCAGACGGCAATTAATCGGACCAGACAGCTAAATGTTAAAGATTAAACTTAGAGGACTTTATTGTAATAATTAGGATTTTTTAGATCAAATTTGATTGTTTAGTACTCATTGAGAGTAGTTTTGGCATGCACCCTGTTTTCTTTTGATTACATGTCAACTAATCCATCTATAGATAACATTTATATAACTATTTTTCAATTATAAATATAAAAATATGATAAAAATAAAAACCGATTAATCCCCGATGAATCCTCCAGCACCTTGTCCGCACGATTAGCAATTTCTGTAACCTTGCAAGAAAGTACCTCAACTACCCAAGGTCTTTGATCTTAAACAGATCATGAATATATGTCTTCACTTGGTTCATAAGACTGGATGAAGTTCCTGTTAGAATAACATCATTCACATATACAAGTAAGGCCAAGAAATTACCATTCTTATTGTAGTTGAAAAGGGAGTAGTCATTGAGACTTTGAGTGAAACCAAAGCCGAGTAAGGAATCACTAAACTTGCAGAACCATTGCCTTGATGCCTGTTTCAACCCATATAAGCTCTTAAGAAGTGTGAACACTTTACCCTGAGATTTCTCAGTTTTGAAGAACCCAGGAGGTGGAGTCATATAAACCTCCTCATGGAGATCACCATGGAGAAAGGCATTGTCAACATCAAGTTGAAATAGAGGTAATTCTTGGAAACTGCAACAACAAGTAAGCTTCTAATAGTATTCATCTTCACCACATGAGCAAAGGTTTCATGATAGTCTAGACCTTCCATTTGAGATAAGCCTCTCGCAACTAGTCTGGATTTATATCTCTCAATAGAACCATCTGACTTTCTTTTCACTCTATAGACCCACTTGGAACTGACAGGGTTCTTGCCAATGGGAAGATCAGTAACCTCCCAAGTGTGATTAGCCTGAAGAGCATCAAGTTCTTTATGCATAGCAGGCATCAACTCTGTCTTTACCATTAGATGTATAGCAGGTAGGTTCAGTGTCTGTGAGGACTTGGAGAGCATAATGTTGCATAGAAGAAGAACAGAGAGTAATCTACATATTTGTGAATAGGATAATCAGACTTTGTACCCAAAATAGTGTTACAAACATAGTCCCTAAGAGTGACATTTGGTCTTGGAACCCTTGTAGTTCTTATAGCTGGAACTGAAAGCTGAGTGGTAGATGGCTGAGATGCATCAGCAAGAGTAAAAGAATCATGCAAAATAGGTACTGAATTAAGGAGAGGATCAATATCAAAACTAAGTAGCAGGAGTAGTACAATTTAGTAGAGGAACAATAACTGTATTGGGTAAATGAACAGTAGTTGATCCTGAACCACTTGTAACTAAATTCTGTATTTTATCTTCAGCAAATGAGAAGACATTTTCAACAAATGTAACTCCCTAGATACATAAGCACTACCACAGATAAGAGATTAGGCAACGGTTCCAATATTAGAATACGCAACGATTGTTGTTTACGCAACGGTTCTATAAAAAACCGTTGCATAAGTTAAACCTTATGCGACGGTTTAACAAAACAGTCGCATAAGGTTTAACTTATGCAACGGTTTCACAAAACCGTCGCATAAGGTTTAACTTATGCAACGGTTTTTTATAGAACCGTTGCATACAGGTATACCTTATGCGACGGTTTTGTAAGAACCGTTGCATAAGTTAAACCTAAAATTAAAAAACACAAGTCTTCTGTGTTCATTCCAATCCCGCTCGAAGTAATTTGTCCCTATCCTCCTCAGTCGCCAGTCGAACTCTGTCGCTCTCACCGTCTCCGTGCCAGTCCATCCGTCGCTCTCAGCCCAGTTCATCACCCCTCGTACCTCGTCTCACCGTCTCCGCTCCACGCCAGTCGAACTCTGTCGCTCTCACCATCCTCGCCCAGTCCGTCGCCCCTTATACGTCGTCTCTCCGCCTCCGCTCTTGCCCAACTCCGGTTAGTTCCCAATATGCCAAGTGGTTCATAATTTTCAGTCACTATACTAGTTTTTTCGATTGCTTGTTTGTTGATTTGGCATTGTGATTTGGCAGCGTACTAGTTGTATTACTTGTTAGCCGAATAGCAAGAGGAATTTTAACAGCGTACTAGTTGGTTGATTTGGCATTGTGATTGTTTGGATATATGAAGGTGTATTTATAGCAACATGTTATTGCATTGATTTGTTCTCAATTTGTTACCGATATTCGTTCACTACTTGTAGTACTTGTTAGCCGATTAGCAAGAGGAAGCTTCACTTCTCCAACATTAGGAAATACAACTACCAAATCTTTTTCTTTGCCGCTTCTTCCTATTTTAAGGTATTTGATGGTTATCATTCTTACATATTTTCCTATTAACATGGAGATTAAATTTTATTTCCTTGTTTACTAAGTTGTTTTCGTTGTTTATAGATCTAGTCCGTACGTGTTGCACACCCAGTATTTCATTTTCTTAGGAAAGCTTCTATTTTAAGGTAAATTGCCCAATTAAACGAGTTTACTACTTATGTCTCCAATCATATTGGTTATTTGATATTTCTTCATTTACTAACTTTATTTGTTGTTGGTTATAACTTTATAGAGTCGACGTTGCATCCAACCTTTGGCTATTTTCTCCGAGAGATTCTACTCTAAGGTAAACTACACTATGTAACTCATTTACAACTTTTTTAATTGTTGGAGTGCTTTATGGAGTGGATTTATATGGTCTATTTCTACTAATAATTATATCAACCATAACAATATCTCTTTCTAACTATGAGTATATAATGCTTTATGTAGTTATGATGAATCGAGATTGGGTATCCGGTAGTAGGTTAAGTGTACAGTACGATCAAGGGATTATGGATTTTTGTGCGTTTGCATCTTCGGGACATAATGGAATTTGTTCGTGCTAATAACGGTGCATATGTGGAGAACTTTGACCAAGTAAGCATGCTAGTCTCGTCCTACACTATGTAAATCCATGTTCTAGTTAGGTTTTTTCTTAATCAATGTTCTAGCTACGTTTGTTCTAAATCCATGTTCTTGTTAGGTTTGTTCTAACTCTATTTTTTTATATATTCATGTTATCGTCTTCTTATTTTGTTATAGGTTTTTCCTAATGGGACACGCTCATATGAGTTGGGAATGGTACAAGACGTGCGAGATGAGATCGCCGCCTACTTGTACAACTACTTATTCGAACATAGTGTATTCATGTGATTGCGTTTATGTGAAGTTGTTATAAACCAGTGTATATATGGATGGTTGTATATAATGACTTGTATGAATGCATATGGTTGTATTTTGAGTGAAATGAAACTATTTCCATGTTTGGGAATGTGTAACAGCAGGGTATTAAATTTTGTTTACAATTTCTATTTAATTTTTCAGGCGGATTTGAGCTAAAACAGCTAAAATTTGTCCATTTTTTCCAAAACTTACGCAACGGTTTGTTGTTAAAACCGTTGCATAATGGTGTATCGTATGCAACGGTTTGTTGTTGGAACCATTGCATAAGGTCATGATCTTTTGCAACGGTTCAAGGAAACCGTTGCATAATGGTGTATCGTATGCAACGGTTTGTTGTTAAAACCGTTGCATAAGGTCATGAACTTATGCAACGATTATAACAACAAACCGTTGCATACGATACACCATTATGTAACAGTTTTCTTGAACCGTTGCATAAGATCATGACCTTATGCAACGGTAGCTTATGCAACGGATGAGGAACCGTTGCATAAGCTATCTCAGAACCGTTGCATAAGGTCCCGTCTGTAGTAGTGAAGTAACAGGATTCTAAAGATCAAACACCTTATAACCTTTACCATAAAAAACACCTTATAACCCTTTTGGCCAAAAGCATAGCCCAAAAAAACAACTGGAACAGCCCTAGTGTCAAACTTTGATTTTCCCGGACTAATGTTAGTCATGTAACATAAACAACCAAAAACCTTCATATGAGAATAGTCAGGCTTTCTTTGAAATAAGACTTCAAAAGGAGTTGTACCTTGTAAGACTGAAGAAGGCAGCCTATTGATGATGTATGTTAATGTAAGAATGCAATCTCCCCATAGATAGTCAGGCCCACTTTGGATTGAAACTTGATGGCCCTAGCTACTTCAAAGAGATGCCTGTATTTTCTCTTTGAAATAGCTATGCGTGAGTTCAGATCAACTGTACCAGCTAGAGGTGGAACACTATGTGGTACAGTTGGTCACACAGACTAAGATAATCAGAATGAAATGCAGAACAGTAAAGGACACACAACACTTGGTAACTGACGGAGCCCACCACACTGTCGTTAAGGTGCGGTGTTCTCTGTGCAAAAGCAAATTTATATTCCGCTACTCGTGACCTTACTACTGGGTAGCAAGTGGTAAGTAGGGGTCAAACCCAAGGGAATTAGGGGGATAAGCTATTCTTTGAGGGAATTGTACAGCGAGGGAGCGTGTTTTAGGTTGATTGAGGTTTTAGTGCAGAAAAGTAAGTGATTGGTTGGTTGGTTTTGGTTTTTAGTGCGGAAAAGTAAATGACAGAAAAGTAAAGTACTGAAATTAAAAGTAGAAGACTTACAGCAGGTGATGCGTGATTGGCAAGTCTTCCGGAACGTGAGCAGTTGATAGAGCAGTTTATACTAAGGAAGTAAATGCAGGTGGTGTTTAAATTTAAGGAAAGCATTCGGTTTCGGAGGCCTTGTATCATAGCCTGTTTATCATTGACCTTTAGTGATCCTTCTAAGTATTCAAAAGTGTATCAAGGCCATTTCAAGCACTCGATTTGCACACACCGTCTAGCCCATTTCAAGGTCATAGAGCACTTGTTCTATTTAGACTAGCACCCCATTTCAAGGTATACTAGCCTATGTGCATCCATTTGATCAATCATTTCCGATCAAACCAAATGGTGTTTAAAAGAGGTCGAACTCCTCAGATAAGCTTTGCCATTTCAAGCATCCACTTACCCGAGTATGTTCACGAACCCCCCACGGAAGAGTTTTGCCATTTCAAGCATCCACTCAACCTTGGAATTTCTGGCCTAATATATGGCACATAGAACAAGTTTTGAATAAAAAGAAGAGGCACTAAAAAGATGGCCTAAAATATTTTATGATACAAGTACACCCCTTCAACCGAATGAAGAGTTTAGCTACGAATATCCATAGAGGTGGATACCATAGCTAAGTACTTACGGTTTTTTGAAAGACAGTAAGTAAAGGAAAGGGGTGAGTACTTCAAGAACCGACAAGAGTACTCAAGAATAGTAAAGACAAGCTTGAGTACTACAAGAACCGACAAGAGTACTCAAGAGCGAACTATAATACTCAAGAACCAACATGAGTATTATAGATTGAAAACCAAACTTACAAAGTGCCAAACTTAGAGAGAGAAGTGTTTTGTGATTTTGGGATATTTGTGGATGATGAAATACAAAGGATGAGGGCTCTATTTATAGCCATGGGAGGAGGAGATGTGTGGTGAAGATGGAGAGCACATGGCATCATCTCCATGGAGCTCCATAGCCGCCGGTTGTGGGTGAAGAAAGGAGGGGAGCTTCCTCCATGGCTCACCTTCTCCAAAAGCCGCCGGTCATGGAGGGGAAGGAGGAGGTTTTGTGTGAGTTTTGTGATGTTTTCACAAAACTATCAGTCCATTTCGGCCCCGGTCCGACTTTGGTTGCTCTTCGGTAGGATTTGTTTTGAGTAATTCAATGTCAGGATCTTAAGATCTCTTCAGTCGGCGTCTGATCGTGACCTTGGAATGACTCGTAATATATTTTCAGCGTAAAATCCTCTCCTTAGCGTGTATTCTCTCTAGGCTCCAAAATACCCTGTAGATAAATATCAGAACTAACAAGCAAAAGTTAAATAGACAAACAGTCTAATTTAGTGGGTTTAACTGTGTTTATGATTCGTATAATTATGGTCCATCAGATCACCCCACACTTTTAGTTGTTCGTCCCGAACAAAGCTATTAAAGGGCGGCACACTAAGTAAGCTTTTAAAATATGAAAGTTAGACTGTGGGACTCGATTTATCCTAATTCATGCATTACTACTTATTACTAAATTAAACCGTGTAAATAAACAGAAGAAACTTGATACTTGTACCTTCGTGCTGAGAAGCAAATTATTTTGGATGTTTCGGGAGATAGCCCTTTTCAGGCTCCTGGACTGCATCCTTGGGACCGTCTCGCACTATATGGTTTCCTTGTAGCTTTCTCTAGCACGTGATTCGGTTCGGGTTTCAATGGTTTGGTCTTTAATTTTCTTTTGGCGAGGGACAGCTTTTGTAGTGAATCGGCCTTTGGCCTTTGATTTGACTCTTTGAGTACTTCACTTTTTGTTCGGTTAAAACCTTCACAATTTTGGGCCTTTGGCCTCTTGATTTGCTTCTTCGAGCTTTTGCCTTTTTGTGGCTTGCTAGTCCATTTTCTCAAGCCTTTTTGGGAGGTCCAATCATCGCCCGCGAGCATATGGAAATACCTCCCCGCTCCTCTCATCCTTGCCGTTTCGCGCGGGTCAAGATGAGGGTCGCTCATCTATTTTCTCGGCTACTTTGACTAGAGATAGGACGGTCTGATTCCCGTCCTCGCCTTTTTTTCTTTTTGCATAAACACTGCATGGCGGAGATGACTTCAATCTTCACTGAAACCCGAAGTGCAGCCTCCACTGACTTCGAAAACCATATAGTTAGATTCGATCCTTCGAGTGCTTGCCAAGCCTCTCTACATCAGTTTATGTCAACTCCACATCCCTAGTTTATCTCAGCACAAAGTGACAAATGAGAAGTTACATTCTAAGTTTTTAAACAGTTGAATTTTCACAAGGTTAATGCATGAATTATGATCTATCTTTTTCACATTCTTAAGTTCATATTTTCAAAAAGATAATATTAAGGAAAAAGAAAACATGTTATTTATTTACAAAGGTGGTTCTCACCCCACACTTTTGAACGAAGGCGTGCCTTTCAGCACAACTTAGTTCAAAAGCCATGCAAGCAGATATTATACGAGAAGGAAATGACATTAAGGAAAAGGGAAGAACAGAACTCCCTTTAAAGTGTCGAGCGAACGACATGGCATGAGGCTGGATAATCTAGGGAGTTCGGCTGGGGCCTTGAACTCTCAGTGAAGGCCCGGTAATTCACGGAAGCTGCCTGGCTGATCCGGTCTTGCTCCAAAAACCGATTCCTAAATAGTCATTTCATTCTATGCACCAAGTGGGTGAGAGCGACTTACGGAAAAAACTAAATGACAGAAAATAAAAGTACTAAAAGTAAGATAGGTGTCGGGTTACCTCCCGACCAGTGCCTTTGTTTAACGTCGTTGGCTCGACAGTACCTCATTCCTGGATCACTGGTTTGGATCCCATGGGTGGCTTAGGTCGTATTTCGCCACCGTTCCTGTGTTGATTTTTGCCTTGCCTTTTCCTGATTTCTTGCTTGGTTTAGAACCCCATGGTTTTGGTGTTTTTTCTTTCCATTGCTTTTGAGAAGGCGGGGGACCTTTGACCATAGCTGCTGTTCTTGTTACTCTTTCGGTCTCCCTTGGCAGGTCAGAAATCTGTGTACCGTGATCTGAGATAGGTATAATGTCTGGCAGTTTCTTTGTATCCGTGCAGCTATTATCAATGGAGAAATTTGCGATTTTGCCGCCGAACTTAAGCGATAATGAGTCCTTGCCCACATCGATCCTTGCTTTAGTAGCGTAGAGGAATGGTCATCCCAATATTATTGTTGGAGGGTCGTCTTCGCTGGTCTCTCCCGTTTGTATTACATAAAAGTCTGCAGCAACGACGAGCTTCCCCACATGGAGTATTACATCTTCCAGCACTCCAACCGGACGGATGCACGATTTATCTCCTAGCTCGATATTTGACCTGGGTGGTTTTAATGGACCAAGTCCTAATAAGTAATATAAGGAGGAGGGCATGGCATTGACAGCAGCTCCAAGATCGACTAAGCACTTATGAATCTGTGCTTCACCAATACGGCAGGTGACTGTGAAGGCCCCTGGGTCTTTATCTCTTTCCGGTTGTGACTCATGATCTGAAGTGAGGGCTCTTTCTATTGTCGGGCCATTCTGCCCATTCCTTGGTTTAGGATTTGTATAATCGGGCCCCTTAATATTTTGCTTCGAAGCATAAATATTAGTTGGAGAGTCCCACTTTAAATCGTTATTGTCATCCCATCCAGATGCTGGTATGTCAGAGTGTATGATTGGTGGTGGTGTTATGCAAACGGTGAATGCGTACCGTTCATTGTCAGCATGCGTAACCCATGTTTTGCCATCATTGGGTCGGTCTTCCTCTTGATTCCACTCAGGACGACGCCTACGGGTGAAGTGTTTGTTTGTAAGTTTGTAAGTTGGGGATCGTGCTACTTCTCCCAGTGTCGCCTTTACGTTTGACCTCTTTATCATGCTAAGATTCGCCTTTGGGTTTTGGATGGTTTGTGAAGGAAGTCTGCCAGGTTCATTAGTGAGTGTTGACATTGCGGTGGCGAGCTGGGACATCTGTTTGGTCAATTCTGAAATTGCCCGGTCAGTTTTCGCCTGGTATTGGTGTAGCGAAGTACCCAATTGATTTATGCTTCCTGCGAGCTCCTTCATTGTGTCATCGAGCGACTTGGTTGGTTCTTGCTGATTGTTCGGGCCAGTTTGGTACTGATTCGGTCCTTTTTGCTGATATTGGCCTGCCGATGGAGCGTTCTGGTGATACTGTCGGTGGGGGGTTGGTAGAATGACTGAGCTAGTTGAGGGACAGCTGGTTGTGCTTCCTTCTGAGGATAGTTGTTGTTACGCCAGCTCGGGTTGGTTGTTTGACCATACTGTCTGTTTTGTCCGGCTCTGTCGTTGTTGTTGTTATTGTATCCTTGGTATCCTCCCACCGTATTCACTTCTGCCGGTTCCTCTTCTATTATTGTCGGGCATGCGTCAGTTTTGTGGTCCGTAGAACCACAAAATTCGCAAGGCTTTACTGGAACTGGTTGTCTTCGTAGGATCTGAATCATCATCTCCTTTAATTGTTTCATCTCTTCAGGCATAGAGTTCATTGGTGTTTCAGCTAGTGCCACATTCCTTGTTCGGGAAAATTCTTCCTACCGAGTTGTCTCTTCTCTAAATCGGGCATTTTCAGCAACGTTGGCGATGAGGTTCCTTATGCCACTCAATGATAGATTCATCATGGATCCTCCAGCTGAGGCATCCAGAAGCATTTTGTCTAATGGTCTTAATCCATCAATGAGGTACTCGATGATGAGTTTCTCGGGCAGTCCAAGGGTACAGCAGCTTCTCTCCAGGTGGTTGAACTTTTCCAGGTAATCGTACATGGTTTCATTGGGCCCTTGCTTGATGTCTTGTAGTTGCCTCCTTACTTGCATTGCTCTTCCTGCCGGGTAATATTTGTCTAGGAATTTCTTTTGCATCTGAGCCCATGTTCTGATGCTACCGGAAGGCAATGAAAGGAACCAGTCATTTGCCGCGTCAATGAGGGAAAAATAGAACGCCTTCAACTTGAAGTCGTCTATACTCACTCGATTGGGTTTTAGATTTTGGCAAATGCCGTGTAAGCGTTGGAGGTGAGTTGTCGCAGATTCTCCATGTGCTCCTGAGAACTTGGGCAAGCTATGGGCCACTGATGTGTTGATGGTAATGTATTCTGATGTTCCCTTGTGTGGCATGTGTTTGGCAAAAGGTAGTTAGACAGTTCGAGCAGGAGTTCAGGGGGAGTTCGAACATAGCCTAGTACTCTTGTACAGCGTGATCAAGACGCAAAGGATATTTTCCGGAAGATATTGGCAACGAAGATTTCGTCAAGTTGAAGATGGCGTGCGACTTATTCGAGCATAAGATATTCGAATGAATATCCACATTGAAGACGGCGTGACTTGCTTGGGAAAGAAGACGACTTCGTATATTCTTTCAAGGATTTGTGAAAGATATGCATCAAATATTCCGAAATATTTGATGGGATTATCTTGTGCAAATTAGGGTTTCGTCCGAGCATATAAATACAAATGCAAAGGCAACCCTAATTCCCATCGCTTTCAAAGATCAATTATACACGAGCATATCCTGCTGATTGGAGAAGAAGGAAGCGACGGCCGGTTGTGTTTTCTCATTGAGAATACACCGGTGCAAGTGCAGTATGTTCAAGTGCAACACAGACTGTCTGAAGCGTATCAACTGCCGCACACAACAAAGGTGATCAAAGCTTTCGAGAGAAAGCATCCGAGCTTCTGGAGAAGGTCGAGAACGTTCGGACTGGAGGTTCTGAACGAAGGGGATCGAGGGGAATTGCGGTGAACCTCGATTGCAAATCTGAGAGACGGAGTATTGTGGTTAGGCTATTACAAGGTGTAAGTGTAAGTCCCTGTGGAAACCCTATACTCGTAATAAAGATTTGCTGTCCCTTTTTCGGGTGTGGGAAACCCCCCAGAGTAGGCCGAGCCGAACTGGATTATCAGTCTGTGTGTTCTACTGCCTTTGTCTATTTGCTGAACTGTTGTATCTAGAGTTCGAGGTCTGTCACAACTGATTCTTGAACTGTTGTGAAGTGTGTTCAAGATCTGTCTCAACTAAACCTTGAACACAAGCTTGAACAGGGGATAGTATTTCAATTGGTATCAAAGCAAACACTTGACACACTGAGTGGGATCCTGAAACTGTTCAAGAAGCCTCTGAAAGAAGGACAAAGCATCACCAGACCTCTGTTGCTTGAAGGCTCGAACTATGCCACCTGGAAACCCATGATGAAGTCGTTCCTCAAATCTCTAGACGCAAAAGCATGGATGTCGGTTCAGAGTGGATGGACTGAACCTATGATGAACAATCTCACTGGAGATCCTGTTCTAAAACCAGAAGCCTTGTGGGACGAGGAGGATAACAAAGCATCCATGGGAAACTCAAAAGCAATGAACGCAATCTTCTCTACAGTAGATGAAAACGTCATGAAGTTGATCATTAACTGTGAAGTGGCAAAAGAGGCCTGTGATATCCTCCAAACGGCATATGAAGGCACGGACAAAGTTTGCAACTCCCGAATGCAGATGATCACAACTAAGTTCGAAGAGATGAAGATGAAAGAGAGTGAAACGATCTCTGAATATAATACTAGAGTTCTGGAACTGTCCAACGAGGCTGCGGCACTAGGGAAACCCATTGGGGAAGAAAGGATGTCCATTAAAGTCTTAAGATCACTCCCTCCAAGATTTGCAATGAAGGTCACAGCCATTGAGGAAATGCACGACATCTCCAAGCTGAAGCTGGACGAGCTGATGGGTTCTCTCAGAACTTACGAGATCAATCATGATTTCCAACCCGGAGATGTGAAGGGAATTGCCCTTAAAGCGGACATATCAGGAGACAAACTGGACGGTAACTGCACCACTGAGCAACTGGCTATGATGGCTCAGAATTTTGGCAGAATGGTGAGGAAAATCAATAGACGTGGTCCAGAACAAGGTCAGTCTTCATCAACTGGTTTCTGAAACTGGAGATCCGACATATCAAGGTCAAGCGATATAAGGCAAGACTCCTCTGAAAAAGGTAAGGAAGAGATTCATTGCCATGAATGCAAAGGTTTCGGTCATATTGCTTCACAATGTGCAAATACTCTCATGAAGAAGAAGGCAATGGTCGCTAGCTTCTGGACAGTGAGTCAGATGAAGAAAAAGGTGAAACCACCAACTTTGTGGCCTTTACTACAACTCTGGGCGAATGTAGCAGCACCGGTGCAACAGTTCCATCTCAGTCGGAACTCCCAGCTGAAGACCTCTCAGACAGTGATAATGAAGAACTCACACAGGAGTCCCTCGCTCAGACATACAAAGATCTGTATGAGAAGTGGCTGCAACTGATCAAAATCAACAAGAAGTTGAATGACACAATTGCAAGCATCACTACAGATAAGGATAAGGTCTGGCAGGAAGTGGAGATTCTGGTCACACAGAAGATTGAACTCGAAGGTACGGTAGCTTCTCTAAATACTCAACTGGCTGCTATGAAACAGGAAAGACTGTGCTTGCTTGCTCAGAAGACAGAACTCATTGGTACCATCTCTTCACTAAAAGTCGACATGGAGAAGGACCGAGAAACTCACCCTATCGGCATGGCTGGTCTAAGAAAAGTCATTTCAGATCTGAAACAAAAGGAGGTGTTCCAACTCAGGAAGGTTGAACAGCTGGAACTTCAGCTTGAATCAGAAAAGACGGACCGGAAAACTGCTGAGAAGGAGCTCATTCATCTCCAACAGTCAGTGAGGATGTTGAACTTTGGTTCGAAAAATTTGAATGAGATTCTCAATACTCAGAGGATGGAGACAGGACGCAGAGGATTGGGATTCACAGGAAAAAGCAGCTCAAAAGGTTCGACGCATGTCAAAACTAACTATGTGTCTGAACAGATGCCGGAACAGAAGGTGAGAGAGCACCTTAGACAGAAAGTGGATCTGTCCCAAGTCAAGCCCAAAGGTAGTCAAAGAAGGACCGGAAATGCTTACCTCAGTTCAACTCCCAATCAGAGGAAAGATTTGCGCACATGCTGGTACTGCTATCAGATTGGACACATCAGACGGCAGTGTCGACTGTTTCTTGCTGAACGTCGAGGACACCAACAACAAACCAAACCGCGACAGAACCAGGTCTGGAGACCTAAGGCCAATCAGACGGCATGCATGGTGGCCTGTTGCTCGTCAAGTTCCACAATGTCAGACAGTTGGTACTTCGACAGTGGAATCTCTGCCCACATGACAGGTAACTCTGAATACCTCTCTAATATTAGGCCTGTTGAGGAGATGCGGTTTGTCACCTTCGCAGATGGTAGGAAGAGTCAGGTGATCGGCTGTGGGACATTGAAGGTTCCGGATCTCCCTACACTCGAAGACACCCTCCTGGTTGAAGGTTTGACAATGAATCTTCTTAGCATCAGTCAACTGTGCGACAATGGACACTATGTGTCATTCTCTCGGGACTCATGCCTCGTTTTAGACATGAATGGCAGTTCTGTGATGAAAGGGAGAAGGCGGGCAAATAACTGTTACACCATCAGCATGGGGGTCGGGAGCCTTGACAAGCCACGGGCTACTCTAAACTATGCTCCAGCCAAACATCGAGTTATGCGAGGGGGAGTGAACAAGACCCTGCACACAAGGTCAGATAGGAGGATCGTACAAATCTATTTTGGCAATTATACCAAGAGACTACTGGATCAAAGGGTGTCACAGTTACAGCCCGAGTTTGAACAGAAGATTACAAAGCTGCAGAAGGAGTTCAAACTGTATCCACAGACTCATGCCAACTCATCAGACGAGAGATTGAACCGGATTGCACGGTTTGGAACACCCAGATCCTCTTTGGGTCTGTGTGGGTTCAAGTACTAAGAGTTCCAGGCAGTGGTCAGTCAAAGGCGAATCCCCAGCTAGAACAGTTGGACTGACCACCTAAGGAAGGGAGCTGGAACAGAAGGCACAGCACGTAAAGACAAATATTTTTTGAATATTCTCGAAGATCTTTCCTGCCGTTATTTGAAACGAGAGTTGACCAATTTGGGAAGTTGAAAAGGCTGGAGTATTATTTCTTTTGAAACACAAAACAATTCGCAGTCTACCTTCTCTCGCTCGTACAAACCCTAGAACCAATTTCTCTCTCAACCGCTCATCTTCCAAACGGCGATGGTGAACACCAGGACATCTACGAAGTCTGGCGTCAAATCCGCCGAGAAGAAGAACATGCAGTCCTCAAAGGCTCTGGCGGGAAAACCTAAAATTCCGAAATTAAAGGCTCCGAAGACGAAAAAGGCGTCGCCTTTACGATCCAACACTGAATCTTTGGCCAAAGCAAAGAAGTCTGGTGATTGAGCAACCACTAAAATCCCTCAGTCGGTCACGGCGGATCTGTCAAAATCATTCAATACCGATTTGAGCCATGTTCAGTCCAAAACTGAGGTATTTCCTAATTCGCAGTCCGTTCCTTCAGTTTCTGCAAATATTTCTGTTGTTGATAAGATTGTGGTGAACGGAGTTGTGATTGGTGAAGAAGCCAGTAGGGCTGTTGTTGATAATGGAGCCAGTAGGGCTGTTGATTGGGAAGCCAGTAGGGGTATAGCTGGTGATGAAGCTAGTAAGGCAGTTATCGGGAATGATACTATCAAGATTGTGGAAGATAAGGTACCCAGCAAGGTGGCTGGAGGGTCAGCAACATGGAGGGAGAAGATCCATGCGTCTGGATATATTCGTCCAAATGGTTTACGGAGAAAGAAGGGGTCTCGCCGTGTTGTTTCTCCAAGACAGTGTCTTGCCAGGATCAGCTCTGTCAGGGGGAGGCTCATAACAATGTCTGATGAGGGGACAGAAAATCTTCTTGATGCCTCTTGGAAAAGGAAGCTTGTGATGGATGAGGAGTCTGATGATGGCCCGGATAAGAGGATTGGAGGTTCGGAAGATGAACCAATCAGTAAGCCAGAGGAGGGTGTGTCCGAGATGGTTCATCCACCAGAAAATCCTGAGGTGTTGAAGGAAGCCACAGTTAAAGGAGCTTCTCCTGCAGAAGAGGATGAAGAGTTGGAGAAGCTGTACAAAGACATTGACAATGTCATGGAAGATTTGGAAAAGGAAAACAATCTGGGAGTTGAAAAGTCTGAAGAACTTCTTTGTGCTCAGGGTAGTGAGGCAAAAGAGTCTGTCGCTGAGAAATTTACTAGTGTTCCAACTGTGGTATCATGTGTTCAGAATGAAGGTGAGATAGTTGAAGTCTCAGAGGAAGTTGCTAAGGATACAGTAGCTACTCCAGTTGTTGGTCAAGATGATCTGCATAGTAATCGTATGGAGGATGATGGTGCACAAGTTCGTGAGGATACTGCGAAGCTAGTTTCAAAGGAGGGTACTCTTTCAGATGATGACCAAGATCTTGCTCCACTTATCTCTCTCAAAAAACCAAAGAAGGGCAAGGGAAAGATGAAGGTGGCCTTTGAAAGATCTGCTAAGGGAACAGTCCAAGAGATTGTGAAGGAGGGCAACCTGGCAGGGGGAACTGATTCATCTAAGAAAAGAAAACGTATAGATCCTGTCCCTGTTTCAGTGGATGCTGGAAGATGTGAAGTCCCATCTCCTGAGGCTGATACTGTTCCAGTTGGATTGGTCAAGAAAGGTGTCTGGTTCGTCAGTCGTGATGCGTACAAAAAGTGGAGCTGTGTGCTGAAAAGAAAAATCATACCTGAGAGGTTACTGGAGGAGTCCCGGTACAAGGGAAAGGAGGTGATTGAGGTGCTTAAGGAGTCTGATCTGTTCTGGACGTTGGACAGATGCAAGCCTTTCAACGAGCAATTAGTACGTGAAGCCATGGTAAACCTTCCTCCTGGATTTGGGGTTGTAGGAGAAGCAGATTATGGGGTCTTCTATGTTAGAGGAAGACGGATCAAGATTGATCCTGAGCTGATCAATGTATACTTCTCCATGGACGACCCAGTTGTTGATGAAGAGGAATCAAGCTTTGAGAAGATAGTAAGCACCATCACTGCAGGCTCTGTTCGCTGGATGCCTGAGTCAATTGTGCACACAGCGGAGTTGTCTACGTTTTATTCAATGCTGTTCTGCATAGCTGTGTTCAACTAGATGCCATCTACTCATCGCTCTACTGTCAACAAGGACATGGCCCAACTGATTTATCAGATAGGGAATAAGCTGAAATTCAACCTGGGCAGAGTAATGTTCAAACAGATTGCTGAACATGCTACTTCGATGAGAACTCTGCACCAGATCTGTTTCCCATCTCTGATATATGAGCTGATCGCTCATCAAGCTCCAGATTTGAAGGCCTCGCCTGACCATCTCACAAAGGCACCCAGCAAGTTCATCGTTGACCATAAATTGTTTAAAGGGCGTCATGTGAATGATCTCAAGGAGGGGAACCAGAAAACAAAGGGCGTTGCGGAGTCCAGCCGAGGGGGAGCCAGAATGGGTCGTGATGAGAGGAGCAAGCTGCTCCAGGATCTGAATGCCATCATTGCCGCAGATAAGGAACAACGCAGGCGTATTAACAAGCTCGCTCGTGCCCTCAGCTTTCCAAGTGATAATGAATCTGATGATGCAGATTCTGAGGATGCCACTGATGATGGGTCGTCTGCATGAAGGTCTCCTGAAACTTTATCTTTGAACTCAGTTTTCGGTTTAAAACTTTCAGTATCATGTGCTTGTTCTTGCACAGTTTGATTTGCTGTTCGAACTAGATCGGACCCCTTGCCAGTTTGTGGCAAAAAGGGGGAGTATTTTGAGTGGAGACAATTTTTGTTCCCTCAATTTTGTCTACTGTCTAGATAGATAGATAGATCTAGTGATTTGGTTTTGCCAAAATGCCAAGGGGGAGATTGATGTTCCCTTGTGTGGCATGTGTTTGGCAAAACGTAGTTAGACAGTTCGAGCAGGAGTTCAGGGGGAGTTCGAACATAGCCTAGTACTCTTGTACAGCGTGATCAAGACGCAAAGGATATTTTCCGGAAGATATTGGCAACGAAGATTTCGTCAAGTTGAAGATGGCGTGCGACTTATTCGAGCATAAGATATTCGAATGAATATCCACATTGAAGACGGCGTGACTTGCTTGGGAAAGAAGACGACTTCGTATATTCTTTCAAGGATTTGTGAAAGATATGCATCAAATATTCCGAAATATTTGATGGGATTATCTTGTGCGAATTAGGGTTTCATCCGAGCATATAAATACAAATGCAAAGGCAACCCTAATTCCTATCGCTTTCAAAGATCAATTATACACGAGCATATCCTGCTGATTGGAGAAGAAGGAAGCGACGGCCGGTTGTGTTTTCTCATTAAGAATACACCGGTGCAAGTGCAGTCTGTTCAAGTGCAACACAGACTGTCTGAAGCGTATCAACTGCCGCACACAACAAAGGTGATCAAAGCTTTCGAGAGAAAGCATCCGAGCTTCTAGAGAAGGTCGTGAACGTTCGTACTGGAGGTTCTGAACGAAGGGGATCGAGGGGAATTGCGGTGAACCTCGGTTGCAAATCTGAGAGACGGAGTATTGTGGTTAGGCTATTACAAAGTGTAAGTGTAAGTCCCTGTGGAAACCCTATACTCGTAATAAAGATTTGATGTCCCTTTTTCGGGTGTGGGAAACCCCCCAGAGTAGGCGGAGCCAAACTGGGTTATCAGTCTTTGTATTCTACTGCCTTTGTCTATTTGCTGAACTGTTGTATCTAGAGTTCGAGGTCTGTCACAACTGATTCTTGAACTGTTGTGAAGTGTGTTCAAGATCTGTCTCAACTAAACCTTGAACACAAGCTTGAACAGGGGATAGTATTTCATATTCTAGTTCACGGCCCTCGTAGATGCACCATGAATGCGTTTCGAAATCTGGGGCATTCAGCTCTCCCATAGTAGGTGCACGGTAGTTATCATCCCCATAGTAGTTATCGTGGCTTCCTTCGCGAGACATGGTTGTTTTGAAGCGAATATCGATTCAAAGAACTTATCCGATTAATTAACTAATTCCCCGGCAACGGCGCCAGTTTTGACGGAGCCCACCGCACTGTCGTTAAGGTGCGGTGTTCTCTGTGCAAAAGCAAATTTATATTCCGCTACTCGTGACCTTACTACTGGGTAGCAAGTCGTAAGTAGGGGTCGAACCCAAGGGAATAGGGGGGATAAGCTATTCTTTGAGGGAATTGTACAGCGAGGGAGCGTGTTTTAGGTTGATTGAGGTTTTAGTGCGGAAAAGTAAGTGATTGGTTGGTTGGTTTTGGTTTTTAGTGCGGAAAAGTAAATGACAGAAAAGTAAAGTACTTAAATTAAAAGTAGAAGACTTACAGCGGGTGATGCGTGATTGGCAAGCCTTCCGAAATGTGAGCAGTTGATAGAGCAGTTTATACTAAGAAAGTAAATGCAGGTGGTGTTTAAATTTAAGGAAAGCATTCGGTTTCGGGGGCCTTGTATCATAGCCTGTTTATCATTGACCTTTAGTGATCCTTCCAAGTATTCAAAAGTGTATCAAGGCCATTTCAAGCACTCGATTTGCACACACTGTCTAGCCCATTTTAAGGTCATAGAGCACTTGTTCTATTTAGACTAGCACCCCATTTCAAGGTATACTAGTCTATGTGCATCCATTTGATCAATCATTTCCGATCAAACCAAATGGTGTTTAAAAGAGGTCGAACTCCTCAGATAAGCTTTGCCATTTCAAGCATCCACTTACCCGAGTATGTTCACGAACCCCCACGGAAGAGTTTTGCTATTTCAAGCATCCACTCAATCTTGGAAGTTCTGGACTAATATATAGGCCATAGAATAAGTTTTGAATAAAAAGAAGAGGCACTAAAAAGATGGCCTAAAACATTTTATGATACAAGTACACCCCTTCAACCGAATGAAGAGTTTAGCTACGAACCTTATTTGTTGTTGTTTATAACTTTATAGAGTCGACGTTGCATCCAACCTTTGGCTATTTTCTCCGAGAGATTCTACTCTAAGGTAAACTACACTATGTAACTCATTTACAACTTTTTTAATTGTTGGAGTGTGCTTTATGGAGTGGATTTATATGGTCTATTTCTACTAATAATTATATCAACCATAACAATATCTCTTTCTAACTATGAGTATATAATGCTTTATGTAGTTATGATGAATCGAGATTGGGTATCCGGTAGTAGGTTAAGTGTACAGTACGATCAAGGGATTATGGATTTTTGTGCGTTTGCATCTTCGGGACATAATGGAATTTGTTCGTGCTAATAATGGTGCATATGTGGAGAACTTTGACCAAGTAAGCATGCTAGTCTCGTCCTACACTATGTAAATCCATGTTCTAGTTAGGTTTTTTCTTAATCAATGTTCTAGCTACGTTTGTTCTAAATCCATGTTCTTGTTAGGTTTGTTCTAACTCTATTTTTATATATATTCATGTTATCGTCTTCTTATTTTGTTATAGGTTTTTCCTAATGGGACACGCTCATATGAGTTGGGAATGGTACAAGACGTGCGAGATGAGATCGTCGCCTACTTGTACAACTACTTATTCGAACATAGTGTATTCATGTGATTGCGTTTATGTGAAGTTGTTATAAACCAGTGTATATATGAATGGTTGTATATAATGACTTGTATGAATGCATATGGTTGTATTTTGAGTGAAATGAAACTATTTCCATGTTTGGGAATGTGTAACAGCAGGGTATTAAATTTTGTTTAAAATTTCTATTCAATTTTTCAGGCGGATTTGAGCTAAAACAGCTAAAATTTGTCCATTTTTTCCAAAACTTACGCAATGGTTTGTTGTTAAAACCGTCGCATAATGGTGTATCGTATGCAACGGTTTGTTGTTGGAACCATTGCATAAGGTCATGATCTTTTGCAACGGTTCAAGAAAACCGTTGCATAATGGTGTATCGTATGCAACAGTTTGTTGTTAAAACCGTTGCATAAGGTCATGAACTTATGCAACGGTTATAACAACAAACCGTTGCATACGATACACCATTATGCAACATTTTTCTTGAACCGTTGCATATGATCATGACCTTATGCAACGGTAGCTTATGCAACGGATGAGGAACCGTTGCATAATCTATCTCAGAACCGTTGCATAAGGTCCCGTCTGTAGTAGTGAAGTAACAGGATTCTAAAGATCAAACACCTTATAACCTTTACCATAAAAAACACCTTATAACCCTTTTGGCCAAAAGCATAGCCCAAAAAAAACACCTGGAACAGCCCTAGTGTCAAACTTTGATTTTCCAGGACTAATGTTAGTCATGTAACATAAGCAACCAAAAACCTTCATATGAGAATAGTCAGGCTTTCTTTGAAATAAGACTTCAAAAGGAGTTGTACCTTGTAAGACTGAAGAAGGCAGCCTATTGATGATGTATGTTAATGTAAGAATGCAATCTCCCCATAGATAGTCAGGCACTTTGGATTGAAACTTGATGGCCCTAGCTACTTCAAAGAGATGCCTGTGTTTTCTCTTTGAAATAGCTATGCGTGAGTTCAGATCAACTGTACCAGCTAGAGGTGGAACACTCGGTGGTACAGTTGGTCGCACAGACTAAGATAATCAGAATGAAATGCAGAACAGTAAAGGACACACAGCACTTGGTAACTGACGGAGCCCACCACACTGTCGTTAAGGTGCGGTGTTCTCTGTGCAAAAGCAAATTTATATTCCGCTACACGTGACCTTACTACTGGGTAGCAAGTGGTAAGTAGGGGTCGAACCCAAGGGAATTAGGGGGATAAGCTATTCTTTGAGGGAATTGTACAGCGAGGGAGCGTGTTTTAGGTTGATTGAGGTTTTAGTGCGGAAAAGTAAGTGATTGGTTGGTTGGTTTTGGTTTTTAGTGCGGAAAAGTAAATGACAGAAAAGTAAAGTACTTAAATTAAAAGTAGAAGACTTACAGCGGGTGATGCGTGATTGGCAAGCCTTCCGAAACGTGAGCAGTTGATAGAGCAGTTTATACTAAGAAAGTAAATGCAGGTGGTGTTTAAATTTAAGGAAAGCATTCGGTTTCGGGGGCCTTGTATCATAGCCTGTTTATCATTGACCTTTAGTGATCTTTCTAAGTATTCAAAAGTGTATCAAGGCCATTTCAAGCACTCGATTTGCACACACCGTCTAGCCCATTTTAAGGTCATAGAGCACTTGTTCTATTTAGACTAGCACCCCATTTCAAGGTATACTAGTCTATGTGCATCCATTTGATCAATCATTTCCAATCAAACCAAATGGTGTTTAAAAGAGGTCGAACTCCTCAGATAAGCTTTGCCATTTCAAGCATCCACTTACCCGAGTATGTTCACGAACCCCCACGGAAGAGTTTTGCTATTTCAAGCATCCACTCAACCTTGGAAGTTCTGGACTAATATATAGGCCATAGAATAAGTTTTGAATAAAAAGAAGAGGCACTAAAAAGATGGCCTAAAACATTTTATGATACAAGTACACCCCTTCAACCGAATGAAGAGTTTAGCTACGAACCTTATTTGTTGTTGTTTATAACTTTATAGAGTCGACGTTGCATCCAACCTTTGGCTATTTTCTCCGAGAGATTCTACTCTAAGGTAAACTACACTATGTAACTCATTTACAACTTTTTTAATTGTTGGAGTGTGCTTTATGGAGTGGATTTATATGGTCTATTTCTACTAATAATTATATCAACCATATGAATATCTCTTTCTAACTATGAGTATATAATGCTTTATGTAGTTATGATGAATCGAGATTGGGTATCCGGTAGTAGGTTAAGTGTACAGTACGATCAAGGGATTATGGATTTTTGTGCGTTTGCATCTTCGGGACATAATGAAATTTGTTCGTGCTAATAACGGTGCATATGCGGAGAACTTTGACCAAGTAAGCATGCTAGTCTCGTCCTACACTATGTAAATCCATGTTCTAGTTAGGTTTTTTCTTAATCAATGTTCTAGCTACGTTTGTTCTAGCTACGTTTGTTCTAAATCCATGTTCTTGTTAGGTTTGTTCTAACTCTATTTTTTTATATATTCATGTTATCGTCTTCTTATTTTGTTATAGGTTTTTCCTAATGGGACACGCTCATATGAGTTGGGAATGGTACAAGACGTGCGAGATGAGATCGTCGCCTACTTGTACAACTACTTATTCGAACATAGTGTATTCATGTGATTGCGTTTATGTGAAGTTGTTATAAACCAGTGTATATATGAATGGTTGTATATAATGACTTGTATGAATGCATATGGTTGTATTTTGAGTGAAATGAAACTATTTCCATGTTTGGGAATGTGTAACAGCAAGGTATTAAATTTTGTTTACAATTTCTATTCAATTTTTCAGGCGGATTTGAGCTAAAACAGCTAAAATTTGTCCATTTTTTCCAAAACTTACGCAATGGTTTGTTGTTAAAACCATCGCATAATGGTGTATCGTATGCAACGGTTTGTTGTTGGAACCATTGCATAAGGTCATGATCTTTTGCAACGGTTCAAGAAAACCGTTGCATACGATACACCATTATGCAACAGTTTTCTTGAACCGTTGCATAAGATCATGACCTTATGCAACGGTAGCTTATGCAACGGATGAGGAACCGTTGCATAAGCTATCTCAGAACCGTTGCATAAGGTCCCGTCTGTAGTAGTGAAGTAACATGATTCTAAAGATCAAACACCTTATAACCTTTACCATAAAAAACACCTTATAACCCTTTTGGCCAAAAGCATAGCCCAAAAAAACACCTGGAACAGCCCTAGTGTCAAACTTTGATTTTCCAGGACTAATGTTAGTCATGTAACATAAGCAACCAAAAACCTTCATATGAGAATAGTCAGGCTTTCTTTGAAATAAGACTTCAAAAGGAGTTGTACCTTGTAAGACTGAAGAAGGCAGCCTATTGATGATGTATGTTAATGTAAGAATGCAATCTCCCCATAGATAGTCAGGCACTTTGGATTGAAACTTGATGGCCCTAGCTACTTCAAAGAGATGCCTGTGTTTTCTCTTTGAAATAGCTATGCGTGAGTTCAGATCAACTGTACCAGCTAGAGGTGGAACACTCTGTGGTACAGTTGGTCGCACAGACTAAGATAATCAGAATGAAATGCAGAACAGTAAAGGACACACATCACTTGGTAACTGACGGAGCCCACCACACTATCGTTAAGGTGCGGTGTTCTCTGTGCAAAAGCAAATTTATATTCCGCTACTCGTGACCTTACTACTGGGTAGCAAGTGGTAAGTAGGGGTCGAACCCAAGGGAATTAGGGGGATAAGCTATTCTTTGAGGGAATTGTACAGCGAGGGAGCGTATTTTAGGTTGATTGAGGTTTTAGTGCGGAAAAGTAAGTGATTGGTTGGTTGGTTTTGGTTTTTAGTGCGGAAAAGTAAATGACAGAAAAGTAAAGTACTTAAATTAAAAGTAGAAGACTTACAGCGGGTGATGCGTGATTGGCAAGCCTTCCGGAACGTGAGCAGTTGATAGAGCAGTTTATACTAAGGAAGTAAATGCAGGTGGTGTTTAAATTTAAGGAAAGCATTCGGTTTCGGAGGCCTTGTATCATAGCCTGTTTATCATTGACCTTTAGTGATCCTTCTAAGTATTCAAAAGTGTATCAAGGCCATTTCAAGCACTCGATTTGCACACATCGTCTAGCCCATTTCAAGGTATACTAGCCTATGTGCATCCATTTGATCAATCATTTCCGATCAAACCAAATGGTGTTTAAAAGAGGTCGAACTCCTCAGATAAGCTTTGCCATTTCAAGCATCCACTTACCCGAGTATGTTCACGAACCCCCACGGAAGAGTTTTGCCATTTCAAGCATCCACTCAACCTTGGAAGTTCTGGCCTAATATATGGCACATAGAACAAGTTTTGAATAAAAAGAAGAGGCACTAAAAAGATGGCCTAAAACATTTTATGATACAAGTACACCCCTTCAACCGAATGAAGAGTTTAGCTACGAATATCCATAGAGGTGGATACCATAGCTAAGTACTTACGGTTTTTTTGAAAGACAGTGAGTAAAGGAAAGGGGTGAGTACTTCAAGAACTGACAAGAGTACTCAAGAATAGTAAAGACAAGCTTGAGTACTACAAGAACCGACAAGAGTACTCAAGAGCGAACTATAATACTCAAGAACCAACAGGAGTATTATAGATTGAAAACCAAACTTACAAAGTGCCAAACTTAGAGAGAGAAGTGTTTTGTGATTTTGGGATATTTGTGGATGATGAAATACAAAGGATGAGGGCTCTATTTATAGCCATGGGAGGAGGAGATGTGTGGTGAGGATGGAGAGCACATGGCATCATCTCCATGGAGCTCCATAGCCGCCGGTTGTGGGTGAAGAAAGGAGGGGAGTGATGGACCAAAATTATACGAATCATAAACACCGTATAACCCCCTTATTTAGACATTTTGTCTATTTAACTTTTGCTTGTTAGTTCAGATATATTTTTGCAGGGTAATTCAGAGCTTAGAGAGAATACACATTAAAGAGGAGCTTTTAGAGCAGAAAAGATGTTACGAGTCAATCCAAGGTCAAGATCATATGCCGACTGAAGAAATATTAAGGATCCTGACGTTGAATCACTCATAACAAATTAATCAGAAGAATCAGGAGAGGAATCAAGACAGTCCGGGGAAGAAACACATTGACAGTTTTGTGAAAAGACTGCACAAAACTGTATAAAACTCACACATGGGCAAAGTGACCGGCCACTTGGGCAAGAGGTGGCCGAAGCCACCCCTCCTCCCCTTCCACCACCGGCAACCGGCGGCTCCTCCTCCCTTGACCGGCGGCTTTTGGGCTCCTCCACATGTCTCCTCCTCCTCCCTTGGATCAAAAACACATGTTTCCATCTCCACCACCCATCTCCTCGGAGGAGCTCCTCCCCTCATTTACATCATCCCATAAGCAATTCACTTCTCTCTCTAAAAGTTATGTAATTGTAAGTTTGGCTTTGGAAATAAAGGATAGCTCCCTTGGCGCTTCAACGGTTGTACGTATTATTTCTAGTATTTATTCAACTGTTTTTATTTCCTTAGTTATAATGTTTAGTGCGATGAATAGTAGCTAAACTAGTAGTTCGGTCTAAGGGGCGCACTTGTATTATAAAATGTTTTAGACTATTAACTTAGCATCTCTCCTTAGTATTCAAAACTTATTCTATGTGCCATATATTCGGTTAGAACGTCCAAGGTAGAGTGGATGCTTGGAATGGCAAAACTCTACAGCGGGCTTCGTAAACTTGTACGGATAAGTGGATGCTTGGAATGGCAAAGCTTATCTGAGAAGTTTGACTAATCTTAAACACCATTTGGTTGATCGGGAATGATTGATCAAATGGATGCACATAGGCTAATATAACCGGGAATGGAGTATTAGTCTAAATAGAATAAGTGCTCTACGTCCTTGGAATAGGCTAGACAGTGTACGCAAATCGAGTGCTTGGAATGGCCTTGATACACCGTTTGAATACTTAGTAGAGTCACTAAAGGTCAATGATAAACAGGATATAATACAAGACCCCTGAAACCGAACGCTTTCCTTTAATTGTAAATTGTAATTTACTTTCCAGTACTAAAACCAACCAACCAACCAATCAATCAATCAATCACTTAGCTGGTAGCTTTAAAACCAACCAACCGACCTAAAACACGCTCTCTCGCTGGACAACCCCCTCAAAGAACATCTATTCCCCTGATTCCCTTGGGTTCGACCCCTACTTACCACTTGCTACCCAGTAGTAAAGTCGCGAGTAGCGGACTATTATAAATTTATTCTTGACGTTTGCACATAACGACTGTGCATCCATCAGGGAGCTTCCTCCATGGCTCACCTTCTCCAAAAGCCGCCGGTCATGGAGGGGAAGGAGGAGGTTTTGTGTGAGTTTTGTGATGTTTTCACAAAACTATCAGTCCATTTCAGCACTGGTCTGACTTTGGTTGCTCTTCGGTAGTATTTGTTTTGAGTAATTCAATGTCAGGATCTTAAGATCTTTTCAGTCGGCGTCTGATCGTGACCTTGGAATGACTCGTAATATATTTTCAGCGTAAAATCCTCTCCTTAGCGTGTATTCTCTCTAGACTCCAAAATACAATGTAGATAAATATCGGAACTAACAAGCAAAAGTTAAATAGACAAACAGTCTAATTTAGTGGGTTTAACTGTGTTTATGATTCGTATAATTATGGTCCATCAGTAACCTTGTTCGGCTCAATGTAGCCTACGTCTGGGGGACTTCTCCCAAGTCCAAGGAACAATCCACTATCACGGTATATAGTACAGATTGACGTTTGAACAGCCTTCTAAACTACTGATCCCCTATACTACTCTCCAAGTGAATTGTGTGATGTAGGCTTCCCTTAGATCCGAAAACTCCCGTCTTGCACGTCCAGACCTCCTCCCGAGGCTGATACAGTCGAACCTACCACAGTAGATTCTCCTGGCAGTGTTTGTCGTCTCTAGTGTGAGTCGAACAGCGAACACAGAATTGTACAACGCAACGAAGACACCTCTTGAACTCTGGAATAATTTGTGCGCAGCAACAATGTATGAGTTCAAGAAAGTAAAGCAGGTTGCTTACCAACTTGCGGCCTCAATCCTTCTACGACAGCACGAAGACTCGTAAATTAGAATGATGTATTCCGCTCTTTGATTGACGGCTCCTTCACACGGCATTTCTCAGGTTTTGCTCGCTAACTAATACTGAACCCTGGTCTTCTTTATATAGCTGAGTGCAACTTGAAGGCCAAGAAACCCTAGATTTGATTTCCTAAAATCTTGATGAGATGAGGATAATTATTGTTGAGCTTTAATCTTGATATGCGTATCTTTATCTCATAAGAACCGGTCTTGATGATGTGGCAGTCGAGTAGATTTGATTGAGATCCATCTGATCAAAAAATTAGGAGCTCTGTGCTGATTTTTCGAGCTATGCTGATTTTTCATAACTGAAAGATTGATCTTGCACAGATACTAGCATAGATCATTTTTGTGAGCTTCTTGCACAGATTTGTGTTTTGCCTAGATGGCACTTTTTACTCCAACAATCTCCCCCTTGACATTTGAGGCAAAATACTTCTTCTGCATCACCTCTTTTCAACCAGTAGTTGAATCTTGCACAAATAGTCAAGGTTAGATCCAAGCTAGCACAGATAGAAGATAGTAGCTAGCACAGTCTCGCCCGAATACGTCTTAACACAAAGCCTTTGCAGCACACATCATCAACATCCCTACTCATACAGATATTCCCCCTTTTGTCGCAAGTGGCAAGGGACCGTTGCACAGACTACTCCTCTTTATATTCAGTATCAGTCTCCTCTGGATCGTCACTAGATAGACCAGCATTCACCAATTCTTTCACCAAACTTTCTACACCAATCGGCACCCCAACAGGAACATCAGCAACACTAGATTGTTCAGCAATAGGCACAGAAGACGTACCTTTAGGGTTCACTGAAGAAACCCCTTTGACTGGAGTCTTGGCCTGTCCATACTTCTTTTTCTCGATGTGTGATGTGCTGATCTGCGCAGTCTCCCCCTCAATGGTAGACTCCTTCCCCAATAAGTCTGGATCTTGACCAGTCGCCGGTAGCACCATGGTGGAATCAACGGCCTTGTCAACAGCCTCCTTTTGAATCTCCGTCGGAATAACTTTTCAAGGAGCTTGCACAGTTTGATTTAAACACGTATCTCCCCCTTACTACATGGCACGACAGCAACACTTATAAGAGTTCTGCTCAGCTGACTGCCCCTGGCGTCAAAGCCTTCTAGTTTTTTATGACACAAAGGCCAAGTACAGACCTTAGTGTCTCAAACCTCTCAGCATCCAAAGGCTTTGTCAGAATATCCGCTAGTTGTTTCTCTGTTGGCATGTGAAACAAACCGATGATTTTATCTTCAACTAGCTCTCTAATGAAGTGGTGTCTGATGTCAATGTGCTTTGTCCGCGAATGCTGTACTGGATCCTCAGAGATCCTGATTGCACTCATGTTGTCACAGTATAACGTCATGGTATTCTGATCCAGTCCCACTTCCTTGAGCATCTGCTTCATCCAAAGCATTTGAGCACAACAGCTCCCCGCAGCCATATACTCCGCTTCAGTAGATGACAGAGAAATACTATTCTGCTTCTTACTAAACCAAGATACAAGGTTATTTTCCACGAAGAAGCATCCACCATAAATACTCTTTCTGTCCTCACCGCTGCTAGCCCAGTCTGCATCGGAGTATCCAACAATACAACCACTTGTATCTCTAGTGTACCATAATTCATACTCAGCAGTACCTCTTACATATTTGATGATCCTCTTAACCTGTAACAAGTGACTTTCCTTCGGATCAGCCTGATACCTGGCACAGACTCCCACTGCTTGACAAATATCTGGTCTGCTCGCAGTCAGGTATAACAAGCTCCTAAACAGACTTTTGTACAAGGTCTAGTCCACTGAAGCTCCTACATCATCCTTAGTGATCTTCACATGTGTAGCAGCTAGAGTTCTCTTGTGGGCAGCCTTGTCCAATCCAAATTTCTTCACAATGTTTGGCTCCATCTTTGATAAATAGCAGCTATAGTTAATCATCTTTCTATAATTAACATGAGTTTTACCTCTAGTTCTGATCTTGTCGTGAGGATCGCCAATGACACTAGACAGAGAATGATTCTTTTGGATTCTGCTAGAAGGTTGCATACTAGCTTCACCAACTCCTGATTGAGTTTGATTCACCTCACTTTCTTCAGCATCTCGCATGTGAACATCATTGTCCTTCTCGGTCGAATCTGACACAGTTTCAGACACAACTTCAGAATTAGCATCTGGTACTGACCCTTGTACAGACTTAGGACGAGTATCCTTAGTCTCCATATCATCATCTAGTTCCTTCCTCAGAGGTGAATCCTTGGCATCGTTGATCACCACATTGATTGACTCAATCACAGCTCTAGTTCTCTTATTGTAGACACGATAGGCTCTACTGTTTGAAGAATAACCGAGGAACAGTCCTTCATCACACTTCCTGTCCAGCTTCTGCCTTTGCTCCCTATCGGCCAGAATATAACAAGTACTTCTAAAGACATGAAAGTACTTAACAGTGGACTTTCTTCCTTTCCAAAGCTCATAGCTAGTCTTGTCCATCCCTGGTCGAATCAAGACTCTGTTCAGGACATAGGTAGCTAAAATTATGTCCCCTGTTCAAGCTTGTGTCCAGGGTAGTGTTGCGACAGGCCTGGGACTCTTTGCACAACAGTTCAACACACAGAGGTTGAACTCTTATCACAATAGTTCAGCAAACAGATAAAAGCTGTAGAAACTCACAGACTGATAACCCAGTTCGGCTCCGCCTACTCTGAGGGGTTTCCCACACCCGAAAAAGGGACAGCAAATCTTTATTACGAGTATAGGGATTCCACAGGGACTTACACTTACACCTTGTAATAGCCTAACCTCAATACTCCATCTCTCAGATTTGCAACCGAGGTTCACCGCAATTCTCCTCGATCCCCTTCGTTCAGAACCTGCAGTCTGAACGTTCTCGACCTTCTCCAGAAGCTCGGATGCTTTCTATCGAAAGCTTGTTCACCTTTGTTGTGTGCGGCAGTTGATACGCTTCTGACAGTCTATGTTGCACTTGAACAGACTGCACTTGCACCGATGTATTCTCAATGAGAAAACACAGCCGGCCGTTGCTTTCTTCTTCTCCAATCAGCCGGATATGCTCGTGTGTTACTGATCTTTGAAATCGATGAGAATTAGGGTTGCTCTTGCATTGTATTTATATGCTCAAGCGAAACCCTAATTCGCACAAGATAATCCCATCAAATATTTAGGAAATATTCCTAGATATTTGATGAATATCTTTTTGAATCGGTTGGAAGATAATCCGAAGACTTCTTGCCCAAGTAAGCTTTTCCGCCTTAATGTAAATATTCATTCGAATATCTATTGCTCGAATAAGTCGCTGGCCGTCTTCAATTTGACGAGATCTTCGTAGTCCAATATCTTTCGGGAACTATCCTTGCGTCTTATCCACGCTGTGTACGAGTGTTAGGATATGTTCGAACTCCCCCTGAACACCTGCTCGAACTGTCTAAGCTACGTTTTGCCAAACACATGCCACTTAAGGGAACATCAATCTCCCCCTTGGCATTTTGGCAAAACCAAATCAACTAGATAACTAAAACTATCTAGACTTAGACATCTTGAGGGAACACAAAATTAGTCCTCTCAAAATTACTCCCCCTTTTTGCCTTAAACTGGCAAGGGGTCCAACTAGTTCAAACAGTCAAGCAATAAATTATGCCAGAACAAGCACATATGAGTAGAATGTTTGAAAAGGTTCAGAGGGTTTAGTGTTTCAATGGACCTTTAATCGAAAGCTTCTTCAATGGAGTCTTCTTCAGAGGCAGTAGCTTCTGATTCATCATCACTGGGGTAGCTGAGTGCTCGAGCAAGCCTGTTGATCCGGCGGCGCTGTTCCTTGTCCGCAGCAATGATAGCCTGTAGGTCCTTCAGAAGTCTGCTCCTTTCATCCATGCCCATTCTAGCTCCCCCTCGACTGGATTCCCCAATTTCTTTACCTGGCTTGCTCCCCCCTTTCAGATCATTCACATGCCGCCCTTTGTATAACTTGTGGTCCACTGTGAATTTGCTGGGAGCTTTAGTAAGGAGATCAGACGGGGCTTTCAAATTAGGGGCTTGATGAATAATCAGCTCATAAATCAGGGATGGAAAGCAGATCTGGTGCAGAGTTCTCATCGATGTGGCATGTTCAGCAATCTGTTTGAACATTATTCTGCCCAGGTTGAACTTCCGCTTGTTCCCTATCTGATAAATCAGCTGGGCCATGTCCTTGTTGACAGTAGAGCGATGAGTAGATGGCCTCCAGTTGAACACCGCTATGAAGAACAGCATGGAATAGAAAGTAGACAGATCTGCTGTATGCACAACTAACTCAGGCCTCCACTGAACAGAGCCTGCAGTGATGGTGCTCACTATCTTTTCAAAGCTGGATTCTTCTTCATCAACAGTTGGGTCGTCCATGGAGAAATATACATTGATCAGTTCTGGATCAATCTTGATCCTTCTTCCTCTCACATAGAAGACCCCATACTCAGCCTCTCCAATGACCCCAAACTTTGGAGGCAAGTTTGCCATGGCCTCACGCACCAGCTGTTCGTTGAATGGTTTGCATCTGTCCAACGTCCAGAATAGATCCGACTCTTTAAGCACCTCAATCACTTCTTTCCCTTTGTAACTCGATGCATCCAGCAGCCTCTCCGGTATGATTTTCCTTTTTAGCACACATTCCCATTTCAACGCAGCTTCTTTAGTCACGAACCATACTCCTTTCTTTACCTTACCAACTGGGACAGTCTCAGATTCAGGGGCTGGGGCTGGGACTTCACATCTCCCGGCATCTTCAGAGATGGGAACTACAGCAACGCGCTTCCTTTTCTTGGAAGACCCATCTTCCCCTGTCCCACTGCTGACTTCAGCAACCTTCTTAGCTGGTTCCTTTGTAGATGAGGAAAAGGATACCTTTTTCTTTTCCTTCCCCTTCGTTGTCCTCTTGAGGTTGACAAGGGGAACACTATCTTGGTCATCTTCGGAAAGGGTAACACCTTCTGCTGCTGATACGGGGGCATCCTTACGAATGGATGGTTCATCCTCCTCCAAATGATCCCGACGATGATCATCTTGAACTGTCATTGTTTCTTCACTCATTACGTTCTCTGGAACTATTCTAGTCTTGACTTCAGTCGGAACACTCTGTTTCGCTGTTTGAGCACTTGAGACCTTTCCAGTACCAGACTCTTCTGCTTCAACAACCAGGCTACGCAGACCTTCCTCTGGAGCTGGTGCTGTTTGAGCTTTGGTCTGAACAGACGGTTCCACTGTTGAACCGCTTACAACTTTCTCTGCAGCTCTGCCAGTCTCAACACCAGACTGAACACTTGGTTCTATGGGTGGAACACTTGAAGCTTTATCTGCATCAGATTCTTTTGCCCCTACAGCCTGATCATACTGAGCTTCTTCCTGACTCTTTTCCTTTTCCAGTTCTTCCATGACATCATCAATGTCCTTGTACAAATTCTTTAACTCCTCATCACTTTCTGCTGGGTTTGATTCTTTCAACACATCCGTCTTCCCTGATGAATTAATTTCTTCTGTCATAGCCTCAGCATCCAAACTGGAACCTTCTTCAGTAATTATTCCTTGGTTCTCAGATGGATCAGCATCACTAATCACCACATTCCTCTTCCCCGAGTACTTGATGAACTTCTCTGTTTCTTCATCGGACATTGCAATCTTCCTCCCTCGAGTGGCATAGTCACTGGCCCGCTTTACCTTCTTCCTGCGACCAGCCTTCGGAGGAATGTATCCTGTGGCAAAAGTCTTTTCTCTCCACGTTCCTGAGCCTCCAGCCCCCTTGTTGGGTTCCTCTTCTTCCACACTCTTGACAGACTTCTTTTTAGAAACCGCACTACCGGCTTTGTCAACCGTCACAGCCCTACCACTCTCATTATCACCAACAAGTATCACCCTACTGGTTTCAACACCATCAGTTTTAACATCCTTACCCCTATTATCGCCAATTACAGCCCTTCTGGCTTCATCACCGTCAACACCCTTCTCAACCTCCACACTTATTTCTTCATTCAACACCGATTTTCCAACAACGGAGATATTCGCAGAGTCAGAAGGAATAGTGGGATTTACCTTAGATTGCGGACGAACTTGTGGAGTTGAATCCATTGTGGTTGGCTGGGAGATTTTGGCGGTAACTGACGTGTGTATTTTTGGGATACGGTCAAAAACAATTTATAATCAACCGGTAAGACCGGTGTCGAACCCAAGGGAGCAAATGGACTACACGCTAGTTCTATCAAGTTTTCTACTCGGCTAATTCCTAAAATTCAATTGGTTGAGTTATCAATGATTGTAAAACAAGAATGAAGTGGTTTTCAAAGGATTGAATTCAATTAAAAGCGAGTTTCGAGGGATTAATCCCCTCCTTGGCAATTTCCCAATGATCATGCAAACAAGAGTTCAATTAATTAAGAGTTGATAGGTTTTGAACCTAGCCTAGACTAAGAATTAGGCTATTACGCGTATCTAATCTTAGTCAAGCCATCTTAGTTAGGATCTCACTAATTAAAGGGTGTTGATCCACTATATAGCATTTACTCTCATAAATGCTATATGCATAAAGTTCTAGTTCACCTCTCACCATGCATTTACTCTCATAAATGGAGGTTAAGTTCAATTTTACTATATCAAAACCATCCCTAAGCTTTCTCAAGACTTAGATCAAAGTTCTAACATAAACATGTCACTTAGGCATTTTATCAAACACTTAGAGACATGTCTAACATGAAGAGCATAGTAAAAATGAAATCAACTTCAATAGATCTATTCAAATGTGTTCACAATGATCATTGAGTACCAAGGAGGTTCATAGAACCCCTCAAAACACAAGGGAGACTACTCACTCATTATGTAAGACAACATGATGAGTAGGTTTTTACAAGCAAATCTAGGAGAAAAGAAGAGGGAAAGAGTAGGATGATTAGTCCTAGTGAACTCCCTTGATCTTGATTCCTCCTTGATTTGATGATGATGAAACCCTTGATTTGATCACTTTCCTTTGTCTTCTTCTCCAGAAAAATCCCAGATACTAGGTCAAACTTGCCTCTTTCTATTTATAGGCTTGTCAGAAATTCGGCACTGTAGCAGGTCCAGTCGATCGACTGGCGTTGGGCTGTTGGCCCAGTCGATCGACTGGAGGAAGAAAAGTCGTTTGGCTAGCAGGTTATCAGTCGATCGACTGAGACAGGGTAGGATCCCAGTCGATCGACTGACAATTCTCAATTTGCAGCACCTCCTGTTAGTCCATTAAGTCGATCGACTGAGATCCAGTCGATCGACTGGGCGTCACGTGATCTGCATGCTCTGGGGCAGGGGACTCTTCAGTCGATCGACTGAATAGGTCAGTCGATCGACTGGCGCTGAGCGATTTGCAGCACCTCCTGAAACATCATTTAGTCGATCGACTGGAGCAGGGGGAGCTTCCCAGTCGATCGACTGGAGACCAAATTCAGCCAACTCTTGCTCTAAAACCCGATTTTCCCCGAGTTTCCTTCCAATGGCTCTTGACACTAAGACATCTAGCTTTGTACCTGAAACGCACGAGAAAAGGATCAAATGACATCAAATAGTAGTCGGAATCGAACTAAAGCTATAGTGAAAAACGGGCATTAATGAGTCGAAAACTCGACTCATCAACACTCCACACTTAGGCTTTGCTCGTCCCGAACAAAGTATGCAAATATGCCAAGGAAGTGCAAATGTCGAAATGCTAGTGGTGCTATGTTTTTCGTGCATTTGCCACACTAGATTTCACGAGGTCTCGATCCTTATTTCTAAACATGTTATTGAAAAGTAAATGGGAAGTATACACAATCTATCTAGCTCCTTTTCGTAGGCGTTACGAATGCATTTAGCATATGCATTAAGCCTTTAAACCCCTAGGCTACCCTAGTGGACGAGTTGTAGTCTCGTGAGAGTTTTCAGAAAAGGGAATACTCACAAATCCCATATATGCACATGTCCCATAAGAGTGAATGCAAGAGTGCTCAACAAAGGCTACGATTTTTCAAAACCAATCCCTCACCTCAAGCTAGACTAGCGCCACAATATCATAAAAAGAGCTTTCTCAACCTTTTGAGTACCTTTTTCGACGTGCATTCAAGAGCGTCAATACTAGGGCTATGAAATGACTATCCAAAATTCTACTCATTTTCAAAGCAACATAATAGAAGTAAGGCTTATAGCTTGCACAGTAGAGTGTCAACCGCTCACCTATGCTAGCTAGGGCTAGTCCATGGGCTCGCGGCAAGAAACTCATTCCCAAGTTTTAGGCGCTTAAGCCGTAATCCATAAGGGAAGTGGAGTTCGACACTAATGTTTCTTAACAAACAAGCATAGACCAAATGATAGCTCTCGTGCAAGCACAAGGATCGTCCAAGAATTATTCTAACAAGCACACGATGGAAATGACTAATCCCGCACAAATATAGAATGATGGAAGAACATAGGGTCAAGTCGTAAGTGCTTCTCATTTTCTTATTGAGACAAATGCTTTCGAGGGGGGACTTACCTCCCTAACCCCCGGCATTTGCTCATTCATTCAGGCTTCTCTTTTTTTTTTTAAATGACTCCACACTTAAAACTTGACAATATGTTCAGAAGTTGTAAGGGATGTGCGGGAATTAATCATGAACAAGGCACTATGTTAGAGAACTCAAGTCACCAAAGAGCATTCAAATGATCTAAGTTTTTCACAACGATTTTTTAAAAGTGTTTGCTAGCTTGATCCAAGGTGTTGCAACGAAAATACTTAGAAAGTTGGATAGTCAAGATGTAGCAATGATATTGATTCTCAAAAATGCATGCTTAAAGGACTAGGTCGGTAAATGTGGCACATAGGCTAGATGCGATCTATAGGGATTTAGAATTCAAAATCACAAGCCTATGCGGTTAAAAACACTCTCATGTTGGGACAATGTGCAAGTATGCAAGTGTCCATCTAGAAATGATATGTATAGCATGCAATCATGTGAACTATGCGCATCAAAACCACTCCACACTTAATTCAAGCTTAGTCCCTAAGCGCAAGGAATGATAAAATAAAGGCAAAGGCGCATAGGAACTCCCCTCGTTTGTAGTGCCGGTGATATAATCCATAAGAGTGAGAAATAGCCTTTTGGTTGCAAGTGTAGATATAAGAGGATGTTTTAGACATGATAGGAATATGTGGATGTATATCCTGTAGAGTGAACAATCTAAATGGTAAACACCTCCAATATCATCATAAGAATATAGCATACAACCAATAGGCAAGAAAGGATAGATATTACCAAAATAGCATACATCATCAAAAATGCGCCAAAAGGCGACTTATCATCCAAATCAACATCCAATGCAACAAGTCAAATAAGGAAAATACACATGTGGAAATAGAAATGAAGCATGGACTAAGATGTAGCCTCGTCGTCTCCCGGAGGGGTCCTCCTAGCTGAATCAACGACTCCATCGTCCTCAAGCGGCTGCGTGACACCGGGGAAGAGAGGGCTATCGCCTAAAGCAGAATCCACGTAGGGGATCGTCTCTCCTGGGAGTGGAGTGCCCGCCTCCCCGAATGCTGAAACTGGCGAGAAAGGTAGTGGGGAGGCGCCACGCGGTGCTGAGAACTCTGGAGCGAGTGGAGTGGCAACTGGAGTGCTGGGGCCTCTGCCGAATGATAAGACCGTGGATCTCAGCCACTCCCACTCCCGGCGGGCTCTAGCATCAGACTCTCGGACAAAGTCCTCGAGGCGAGTCAGTCCACTCCTCAAGTCTGCCACGCCGGTCGTCAAGCCAGCAATATCTGATGTGACTCTCTGTCTCCACTCTGCCGTGTCATCAACGACTGGAGGGGGAATATCGGCTGCTGGCTCTGCTGGTGGCAACTCCTCATCTGCCTCTGGAATGACTGCCGGTGGGGGAGGAGGAGGTGAACCGGGAGGAGAGGGAGAGGGTGAGAGGTGGGCGAGACAGTAAAGGGGAAACTTCTGCTTGAAGGCCCTCCTCTTCGCAGCAGCATCGGTCACAAGTGTCTCCACATGAGGCGACGGGTCACTACTCCATGTCTTACCGTCCTGCTTCACCATGTGCATATTCTTCATCAAGGTGATGTCAAGCAAACTCCTAGCGGGGGCCTCACAACCCTCGTGGTCAAAGGTGAAGTTACACCTTTGGGCTATCAATGTAATCAAGGAGCCACCTCCCAAGCCCTTGTTCCTCGCAGTCGGCTTCACAACGGCCTCAAACCGATTGGCAAGGACTACTAGCCAATCAATGATCTCCCCGTGATCCATGGCAACCATGAGGTCCATATCTGGCAAGGTCACCTTCCTACCCCTCTCAGTCCTCGTATTAATACCAATAGAAATGACGTGGTGCATAATCTTCCAAACTGGATCAACAATTGTCGAAGAATTATATGAAGATATGAACCACTCATTTCTACCAGAGATCCTCTTCCAAAGTCTGGACTGGTCGTGCTCGGTGAATACCTGGGGTGAGCCCGTAGGCTGTGGGAACCCAAGCCACTCTCGGATCGTACTCTCCCTGATCTGGAAATCTCTACCCCCCAAAACGAACTCCCAGTAATACTCTGAGGAACCATCCTCCCCCCACTCTTTCCTTCACCGACTCAAAAGAGCATAAAAACTCCTCAACTACCCTCTGGTAGGAACCCGGATCATCAGCAAATATAAAGGATAAACCATGAGTAGTGAGCCGAGATTGTACCTCAGTTGCGACAACATCGTCGATGCCGCGGAGTAGGCCCATGTCCAGGTACAATGTCGGGATGGCCTTCATCTTCTTCGCAACGATAGTAGCGTGACGAGTCCTGTGCTTCTCGTCCCTGAAGACCAAGGGAGTCGAGAATGGGTACGGGACCGGAATGGGCATCGGTCCCGCATAGGGCTCCTCATGAGGCTCGGTTGGCACTAAGGCCATGGAGGAAGGTGCAGCAGCAGGGGAGGGCTCTCTATGCACAGGGGGTGGAGGGACTCTAGGGGCAGGAGGCACTGGCGCTTTCCTCTTCGGCGCCGGTTTCCTCGGTGGAGGCTTTTTCTTCTTTGGGGGCGGCGCGGAAACCGGCGCGGCCTCAATCTCCTCCTCTGAACTCCGGTCAGCAAGAGAATCCCTCAAAAATCTCCTCTTGCGGGTAACAAGAGGTCTATCATCCTCGTCCTCTAAAGTGAAGTCGTCAATTTTCTCATCGATCGAGGGCTCGTGAGCGATCCCCTTTCCCTTTGCTTTCGAACTGGAAGATGAATCAGCACGACCCATAGTGCACTGGAATTGGAAGCCTGAGTCAAAATGAGCAAAAACTCAAAAATGGCACTAAACTGCAGTCGAGTCGATCGACTGAGATGGAACTGGAATTCCAGTCGATCGACTGAGGGTCGAAATTTGCACGGGATTAGGGCAAAATTAGGGGTTTTTGCCGGAGGCTATGGGAGTTCGAATTGAGGCTTGGGGTTTGTTGGCGGGGTGATTTGGGGTGGATTGGTGGTCGAATTGGGGGAAACGGGTGGAGGAAGGAGGAGATCGGACGAGGTGGTGAATTTCCGATCGGAAATCGGCTTTTGCGGGCTGCTGCGGGGTCAATCGGTGGGCGGCTCTCTGGCGGAGGAGTGGCGGTGGCAAGGCGTGGCTAATAGCAGGTGAGCGGCGAGGATCGGTGGAGGTTGGGATCGGAAGGGATTTGATGGATTTTGGAATTAGGGTTTCGGATGGAATGAAGAAATGAGGAAGAAGGTTGATTTGGATAGGAAAATCCCAGTCTATCGACTGAGAGGCCAGTCGATCGACTGGGAAAACATGAAATGCAAGGGCTCCTGAACCTCTGTCCAGTCGATCGACTGGCTTATCACTTACCTCCCAGTCGATCGACTGGACCCCAAATTCCTGCAAAAAATATTTTGTACTTCTCATTGAATCCCAACTCCACACTCAGAATTTTTACTCATAATCGAGAATAGGTACCACTCAAAATATCACATATAATCAAGGAACGCCCCTTCTAAGCAATCACTAGCACATAGCATACGATTTTCAAGCAACCAAGCTAGGATTACCACCTTGGCACCCCAAATCTTGGAAAGATGATTTTCTTGAATAGTTTCGTGACCACCTTGGCATCACAAGTGGGGGAAGCGACGGCTTCAACCCATTTTGAGACGTAATCAACCGCCACCAATATGAATCGGTTCCCAAATGAAGAAGGAAGAAGGCCCATATAGTCAATGCCCCATACGTCAAATATCTCGACCGGGAGGATGCTTTGTTGGAGCATTTCATGCCTCTTTGAGATATTGCCGGTCCTTTGACATTGATCACATGCTTTCGCGAATTCATAAGCATCGCCAAATAGAGTTGGCCAATAAAAGCCGCATTGTAGTACCTTTGACGCGGTTTTTGCTCCACTCCCATGTCCTCCATATTGAGAAGAGTGACAATGGTAAAGAATATCTCTCATTTCCTCCTCGGCGACACAAGTTCTATATAGCCCATCCGCGCAAAGCCTATAAAGGTAGGGCTCATCCCAATAGTACCTCTTGGTCTCGGAAAGGAACTTCCTCCTTTGATGGTGGTTCATATCGTGGGGGATAATCCCACAAACCACGAAATTAACGAAGTCCGCGTACCAAGGAAGGGCCTCCGCCTCAACTCTCATGAGTTGCTCTCCAATAAATGAATCATTCACCGGTCTAGCATCCACTTCAATCTCTTCATTTTCCTCTAGCCTTGATAGGTGGTCGGCTACCACATTTTCTACTCCTTTTTTATCCTTGATCTCTATGTCAAATTCTTGAAGCAATAGAATCCATCTTATCAATCTTGGCTTAGAGTCTTTTTTTGCTAAGAGATATTTGATAGCCGCATGATCCGTGAATACTATAACCTTTGAAGCCACAAGGTATGGACGAAACTTATCAAAAGCGTACACGATAGCAAGAAGCTCTTTCTCCGTAGTTGTGTAATTCAATTGAGCACCACTAAGAACTTTGCTCGTGTAATGAATAGCGTGAAGCTTCTTATCCACCCTTTGCCCAAGAACCGCCCCAATGGCGTAGTCACTAGCGTCGCACATAAGCTCAAATGGAAAATCCCACCTAGGGGGTTGAATAATAGGAGCCGAAATCAATGCCTCTTTCAACTTCTTGAAGGCTACTAAGCAATCTTCATCAAAATGAAATTTGGTATCATTGCATAGGAGATTTGTCAATGGCTTTGCAATCTTCGAGAAGTCCTTTATAAACCTTCTATAAAATCCGGCATGACCAAGGAAACTCCTTATTCCTTTCACATCTCTTGGAGGGGGCAATTTTTCCATAACTTCAATTTTGGCTTTATCCACCTCAATTCCTCTTTTAGAGACCAAGTGACCAAGAACTATTCCCTCCTGCACCATGAAATGACATTTTTCCCAATTTAGTACAAGGTTCGTCTCAATACATCTTTTCAACACTTTAGCCAAATTGGCTAAACAATCATCAAAAGAGGAACCATAAACGGAAAAGTCATCCATAAACACTTCCATAATCTTTTCAATAAATTCCGAAAAAATAGCCATCATGCATCGTTGAAAAGTACCGGGCGCATTACAAAGTCCAGAGGGCATTCGCCGATAGGCAAATGTTCCATAGGGACAAGTAAAGGTCGTTTTCTCTTGATCTTGGGGATGAATAGGGATTTGGAAGAATCCACTATATCCGTCAAGATAGCAAAAATAGTCATGCTTAGCTAATCTTTCCAACATTTGATCAATGAAAGGAAGGGGAAAGTGATCTTTTCTAGTGGCTTGGTTGAGTTTTCTATAGTCCACACACATACGCCACCCGGTTACCATTCTTGTGGGGATTAGTTCATTCTTCTCATTTTTAATAACGGTCATTCCCCCCTTTTTCGGCACTACATGAATGGGGCTCACCCATTTAGAGTCCGCAACGGGGAAAATAATTCCCGCATCAAGCAATTTAAGGACCTCTTTCTTAACAACCTCCCCCACAATAGGATTCAACCTCCTAGCTCTCTCCCTAGATGGCATACTATCACTCTCTAAGTTGATTTCATGCATGCATAAATTAGGGCTTATTCCCTTTAAATCATCAATAGAGTAGCCAATAGCATCCTTATGTTTCCTAACCACATCAAGCAAATTTGAGGTTTCAACATCATTCAAAGAAGAGTTCACAATGATAGGAAAGCTAGAATTTGGGCCTAAGAATTCATACCTTAGGCTTGTTGGTAGAGCTTTTAGCTCTACCGAACAAAACTCCTTATCTTTGTCGCTTAGAGTCCCTTCTTCACAATTCTCCTCTAGGATAGCCCAACAATCGCCAATGTCGGGAAGCTCATTGTCAAGGTCAATTGCACTCATGAGAAGGTTAGGCACATCATACAATTCATAAGTATCAACTAGGTCAAGATAATTACAAGTCATTGTAGAATTAGGATCTCGTTGTGCTTTTTCAAGATTAAACTCAATTTCCTCATCTCCTACCCTCATGGTAATTGACCCCTTAGTCGTATCAAAAATAGCCCCCGCGGTGTAGAGGAAGGGCCTTCCCAATAGAATGGGAATTTCATTGTCCTCCTCCATCTCTAACACCACGAAATCCCCCGGGATATAGAAATTCCCTACTCTAACCGGGACATCCTTAAGGACTCCCTTAGGAAACCTCTAGGAGCGGTCCGCGAGCCTTAGAATCATGCTAGTTGGTTTAGGCTCACCCATATTTAGCTTTTTACACAAAGAATAAGGCATCAACGATATGCTTGCACCCAAATCACACATTGCTCGTTCAATCTTAATATCATTAATAAAGCATGAAATGGAAAAGCTACCGGGATCCTCAAGCTTTGGGGGCATGCGAGGTTGGAGTATGGCACTACATTCGCCATTGAGGGACACCGTATCGACATCCTCGATAGTCCTCCTACAAGTAATGACATCTTTTAGAAAACGAGCATATGAAGGAGCTTGAGTTATTACCTCGGTGAAGGGCATTGTCACATAGAGCTTCCTCATCATCTCCGCGAACTTGGAGAATCGCTTACCATTTGTTTTCTTCTTTAGCCTTTGAGGGAATGGAATAGGAGGAGTGTAGACTCTAGGTTCGGCTTTCTCCTTTTCCACCTCGATTTCTTCCTCAACTTGAGGACTAGGGATCTCTTCTTCCAATTCTTCGATATCATCACTAGCTTGGCCTCCAAGATCAAAGGTAACTCTCTTCCTATTAGGTAGCTCTACCTCTAAGTCTTTCCCACTTCTCAAGGTTACCGCATTACAATGCTCTCTATTCCCTTGTTCGGGTCTAGCCGGTAGCTTGCCCAGTGCCCTTGTAGATGTCTCGGCTTGTTGAGCAATTTGACTTTCAAGCATTTTGTTGTGTTGCTTAACCTCATTCAATTCTTGCCTCATCTCATTTTGGTTTGCTAAGAGCTTTGCAAACATTGCCTCAATACCGGAGAGTTCACTAGGAGGTTGTGGAGGGGCTTCAACTTGTTGATAGGGCCTTTGAGCTTGAGCTTGATATTGTTGCCCTTGGTTCCTTTGAAGCAAAGTCGGTCCTTGACTTTGATATTGGTTCCTAGGTTGGAACCCTTGATTGGATTGAGTATGTTTAGGACCGAATCCGGGAGGTGTGGATCCGAAGTCGGGGCGAGTAGTTTTAGTGGTCTTGTAGGAGAAATTCGGGTGATTCCTCCATCCCGAAGAGAACTTGGGTGTGGTATAATTGGCTTGAGAGCTTTTCCCTTGATTGGCACTACTTCCATAGTCCCTTCCTTGATTTCCTCCCACAAAATTTACTTCTCCATAGCCTTCCCCTTGCACATCCCTTTGAACCAATGGGCAAGAAGTTGTTTCATGCTCGTACACCTCACAAATGTCACAACCTTGCCTTGTTGAAGCTTCCTTCTCTGGATGTTTTAGCTTAAATACCTCATCCGAGAGGTTCTCAAAGTCCTTCCTCAAAGCATCATAATCACTAGAGCTCACGGCTTTTACCTCGTGCCTTTCATGCCTTCTTCTCGGGTTTCCTCTTTCGCTTCCCCACATGAAGTAGTTGTTGGTAATCTTCTCTATTACCGCATATCCTTCATGCGGTTCTAAGTCCATTATAGCACCACCCGAAGCGGTATCAAGAGCAAGACGAGAGTTCCCATCAACCCCGTGGTAGAAAGTATGGAAGACTTGAAGATCATCAAGGTTGTGGTGAGGACAAAGCCTTTGATATTCCTTGTATCGCTCCCAAGCCTCATATAGATTTTCGCCATCCAATTGCGAGAAGTTGGTGATTTGGTTTCGATAGTAGGCCGTCTTGGAAGGGGGGAAATACTTGTTCAAGAAAGCCACGGCTAATTCTTCCCATGTAGTGAAGCTATCGGGAGTTTGACTCCTCAACCAATCTTTAGCCTTTCCCGTGAGGGAAAAAGGAAAAAGCCTCAATAGCTTTGCATCCTCCGAGACCCCATTCACTTTAAATGTAGCACATACTTCGAGAAACGTTGTCAAGTGAGAATTGGGATCCTCGTTGTCTCTACCCGAAAATTGGTTCGATTGAACCATTTGAATAGTGGACGTCTTCAAGTCATAGTCCCGTTTATCGACCGTAGGTAGTTGGATGGGAGAACGGTATCCATAAGCCGTGGGAACGGCATAGTCCTTGAGGGCCCTTCTAGCTAGGGGCAATTGTTGAGGATTGTCTTGGTTTCCTTGACGAGGAGGGGGCGGAGGAGGAGGTAGTCTATTATCCCTATCACCCATGACTACTTGAGTAGTGGAAGTTGATCCTTTGTCTTTGTTGGTCTTACTCCTTGTAAGATGAGGGTTAACTAGCTCTCTAATAGGTTGGTTCAAGTCTCTATCCACAATATGAGTAAGCTTCTTGGTCTTTGGTGGCATAAAAGAGGTGAACCTACAAGGGGAGCCAATTAAAACAAGTAAGCGTAGTGAATAAGCTCAAGATTTGCAAGTATCAAGTAAAATAAGGTAAAACATGGAATAGTCGGAGCACTAAATGACTTTCCTAGGGGTAATCTAGCTATTGCTCCCCGGAAACGGCGCCATTTTGACGTGTGTATTTTTGGGATACGGTCAAAAACAATTTATAATCAACCGGTAAGACCGGTGTCGAACCCAAGGGAGCAAATGGACTACACGCTAGTTCTATCAAGTTTTCTACTCGGCTAATTCCTAAAATTCAATTGGTTGAGTTATCAATGATTGTAAAACAAGAATGAAGTGGTTTTCAAAGGATTGAATTCAATTAAAAGCGAGTTTCGAGGGATTAATCCCCTCCTTGGCAATTTCCCAATGATCATGCAAACAAGAGTTCAATTAATTAAGAGTTGATAGGTTTTGAACCTAGCCTAGACTAAGAATTAGGCTATTGCGCGTATCTAATCTTAGTCAAGCCATCTTAGTTAGGATCTCACTAATTAAAGGGTGTTGATCCACTATATAGCATTTACTCTCATAAATGCTATATGCATAAAGTTCTAGTTCACCTCTCACCATGCATTTACTCTCATAAATGGAGGTTAAGTTCAATTTTACTATATCAAAACCATCCCTAAGCTTTCTCAAGACTTAGATCAAAGTTCTAACATAAACATGTCACTTAGGCATTTTATCAAACACTTAGAGACATGTCTAACATGAAGAGCATAGTAAAAATGAAATCAACTTCAATAGATCTATTCAAATGTGTTCACAATGATCATTGAGTACCAAGGAGGTTCATAGAACCCCTCAAAACACAAGGGAGACTACTCACTCATTATGTAAGACAACATGATGAGTAGGTTTTTACAAGCAAATCTAGGAGAAAAGAAGAGGGAAAGAGTAGGATGATTAGTCCTAGTGAACTCCCTTGATCTTGATTCCTCCTTGATTTGATGATGATGAAACCCTTGATTTGATCACTTTCCTTTGTCTTCTTCTCCAGAAAAATCCCAGATATTAGGTCAAACTTGCCTCTTTTTATTTATAGGCTCGTCAGAAATTCGGCACTGTAGCAGGTCCAGTCGATCGACTGGCGTTGGGCTGTTGGCCCAGTCGATCGACTGGAGGAAGAAAAGTCGTTTGGCTAGCAGGTTATCAGTCGATCGACTGAGACATGGTAGGATCCCAATCGATCGACTGACAATTCTCAATTTGCAGCACCTCCTGTTAGTCCATTAAGTCGATCGATTGAGATCCAGTCGATCGACTGGGCGTCACGTGATCTGCATGCTCTGGGGCAGGGGACTCTTCAGTCGATCGACTGAATTGGTCAGTCGATCGACTGGCGCTGAGCGATTTGCAGCACCTCCTGAAACATCATTTAGTCGATCGACTAGAGCAGGGGGAGCTTCCCAGTCGATCGACTGGAGACCAAATTCAGCCAACTCTTGCTCTAAAACCCGATTTTCCCCGAGTTTCCTTCCAATGGCTCTTGACACTAAGACATCTAGCTTTGTACCTGAAACGCACGAGAAAAGGATCAAATGACATCAAATAGTAGTCGGAATCGAACTAAAGCTATAGTGAAAAACGGGCATTAATGAGTCGAAAACTCGACTCATCAGTAACTTCTTCAGCAGACATTTCCTTGGTCAAGGATTCGGTGACGGAGTGTAAAGACGACGCCTTTTTCATCTTCGCGGCTTTTGATTTCGGAATCTTTGATTTCGCCGCCAACGCCTTTGAGGTCTGCATGCTTTCTTTGCTTTTCTCCGCTGATTTAGCACTGGATTTTGCTGACTTCCTGGTGTTCACCATTGTCGGTTGAGGAAGGAGCAGTTGAGAGGGGAGTTCCGTTCTAGGGTTTTCGAGAGAGAGAAGACGATACTCAGGGAATGAATTTGATTTTTCAAAAATCAAATTTGTCTATATGACTCTTCAGCTTTCCAAAACTGTCTCTTCACGCATAATCCGAAATAAAATCTTTAAGGATATTTAAAAAATATTTTCCAAGTTGTCGAGACTCCTGTTCCAGCTCGCTTTATTAGGTGGTCAATCCAACTGTTCAGCCGGAGATTCGATTATGACTGACCACCGTTGGATGCTTTCAGTGGTTGACACCACATAGATCCCCTGGGGATCTGGTTGTTCCACTCCGTGATCTGCCATAGGGGTTGACAAGGGTATGCCGCCTCAGAGTTACCATCTTCTGTGCGCATTCATATTTTCTTGTACGGCTCCAGGCACATTTCTGTGGGCAGTGTACGAACTCCTTCCGCAACTGTACCACCTTCTGATTCAACAGCTTCCGCAACTGTACCACCTTCTTACCACCGCCAACATTGATTTGCAAGGTCTTATCCACTCCCCTCGCAGAAAACTTTGTTGATCGTTTGCACATGTAAGAGCCACTGGTTGCTGGTCACGGTTCTCGTTGTTCATTGACTCCGTCAGACCCATCCTAATAGTATAGCAGTTGTTGGCATCCCTTTTTCCTTTCATCAGTGTATCACCATTCTGGTCTAGTACAAGACATGAGTAGCTTGAGAATGACACATAGTGTCCATCGTCGCATAGTTGACTGATGCTGATAAGATTCCTGGTCAGTCCCTTGACAAGGAGGGTGTTCTTGAGTGCAGGGAGATTCGGAACCGTCAATGTCCCACAGCCGATCACCTGACCCTTTTCACCATCCCCGAAAGTGACAAACCACATCTGCTCAACAGGCTTAATATGGGTAAGATATTGAGAGTTACCTGTCATGTGAGCGGAGCATCCGCTGTCGAAGTGCCAACTATCATGCGATGTGTACCTTGAGGTGTAACATGCCACCATGCAAACGGTTTGGTCTGCCTTTTGAACCCAGACTTGTTTCTATTGCGATGTGGTTCGTTGCTGGAAAGCACGTCGTTCGGCTACAAACAGGCGACACTTCAGTTTGATGTGTCCCATCTGATTGCAATACCAGCAAGTGCGCCACTCTTTCCTTTGCGGTGAATGAGAGCCGAAGTGCATCGTACCAGCCCTTCTTTGACCACTATTGGGTTGTTCTTGTTGCAGATCTATTTTCCATCTGGGATGCTGTCTTACCTTCTGTTCTGACTTCTGTTCCGACACCGGTCTTGTTCTAACAAGCGTCGTACCTTTTGAGCTGCCTTCTCCTGTGAACCCCAATCTTCTGTGTCCGGACTCCATTCTCTGAGATCTAAGAATATCATTTAAGTTTTTAGTGCCAGAGTTAAGCATTCTTACCGACTGTTTGAGGTGATTGAGTTCCTCCCTAGTGTCAGAGTGTTCCATCTTCTCAGATTCTAGCTGAAGTTCCAGCTGTTCCACCCTCCTCAGTTGGAACGCTTCTTTGCGCTGCAGATCTATGATGGTCTTTCTTAGACCCGCCATCCCTACAGGATGAGTGTTCCGATCCTTCTCTATTTCGACTTTCAGTGAGGAGACAGTACCCAGGAGTTCCGTTTTCTGAGCAAGAAGATCCAGCCTTTCCTATTTTATCTCAGCCAGTTGAGAAGTCAGTGAGTTAACTGTACCTTCCAGTTCTGCCTTCAGTGTCAGCAGTGTCTCGACCTCCTGCCATACCTTGTCCTTTTCCATAGTGACGCGTGCCACTGTGTCATTTAGCTTCTTGTTTATCTTGATCAGAAGCAGCCACTTCTCATATAGATCTTTATATGTCTGTGCCAGAGAATCCTGCGTGAGTTCTTCATTGTCACTGTCCGAGGGGTCTTCATCTGGGAGTTCCAACTAAGATGGAACAGTTTCACTGGTGCTGCTGCATTCATCCAGAGTGGTGACGAAGGCCACAAAGTTTGTGATTTCACCTTTTTCTTCATCTGACTCACTGTCGCTGAAGCTCGCCACCATCGCCTTTTTCTTCATGCGAGTGTTTGCACACTGTGAAGTAATGTGACCAAAACCCTTGCATTCATGACACTGGATCTCTTCTTTTCCTTTGTCAGACAAGTCTTGCCTCGAATCAGTGGACCTTGCTCTGCCGGATTTCCAGTTTCGGTAACCAGTTGATGAAGATTGACCTTGTTCTGGACCACGTCTGTTGATTTTCCGCACCATTCTTCCAAAGTTCTGTTCCATCATGGCCAGTTGCTCAGTGGTGCAGCCAGAATCCAGTTTGTCTTCCGTCATATTAGCTTTGAGAGCGATTCCCTTCTCTTCTCCGATTTGGAAGTCATGATTAATCTCGTAAGTTCTGAGAGAACCCATCAGCTCGTCTAGCTTCAGTGTGGTGATATCATGCATTTCCTCAATGGCCGTGATTTTCATGGCAAATCTCGGGGGAAGAGACCTTAGGACCTTACTGGCCAATCTTTCTTCATCGATGGGTTTCCCTAGTGCAGACGCCTCGTTGGACAGTTCCAGGACTCTGGTGTTGTACTCAGTGATGGTTTCACTTTCCTTCATCTTCATTTCTTCGAACCTGGTTGTGACAGCTTGCATGCGGGAGTTGCGAACTTTGTCTGTTCCTTCAAAAGCTGTTTGGAGGATATCCCATGCTTCCTTGGCCACTTCACAGTTGATGATTAGCTTCATGACGTTTTCATCTACTGCCGAGAAAATTACGTTCATTGCCTTTGAGTTTCCCATGGAAGCTTTGTCCTCCTCTTTTGTCCATAGAACTTCTGGTTTGGCGATCGGTTCTCCAGTGAGATTGTTCATCATGGGTTCCGTCCACCCTTTCAGAACAGCCTTCCATGCCTTTTCGTCTAGCGATTTCAGGAAAGATCTCATCACAGGCTTCCATGTGGCATAGTTTGATCCTTCGAGTAGCGGGGGTCTGGTTATGCTTTGTCCTTCCTTCAGAGTCATCTTGAACAGTTCAGGATCCCACTCAGTGTGTCGAGTGTTCGCTCTGATACCAATTGAAATTATGTCCCATGTTCAAGCTTGTGTCCAGGGTAGTGTTGCGAGAGGCCTGGGACTCTTTGCACGACAGTTCAACACACAGAGGTTGAACTCTTATCACAACAGTTCAGCAAACAGATAAAAGCAGTAGAAACTCACAGACTGATAACCCAGTTCGGCTCCGCCTACTCTGGGGGGTTTCCCACACCCGAAAAAGGGACAGCAAATCTTTATTACGAGTATAGGGATTCCACAGGGACTTACACTTACACCTTGTAATAGCTTAACCTCAATACTCCGTCTCTCAGATTTGCAACCGAGGTTCACCGCAATTGTCCTCAATCCCCTTCGTTCAGAACCTGCAGTCTGAACGTTCTCGACCTTCTCCAGAAGCTCGGATGCTTTCTTTCGAAAGCTTGTTCACCTTTGTTGTGTGCGGCAGTTGATACGCTTCTGACAGTCTGTGTTGCACTTGAACAGACTGCACTTGCACCGATGTATTCTCAATGAGAAAACACAGCCGGCCGTCGCTTTCTTCTTCTCCAATCAGCAGGATATGCTCGTGTGTTACTGATCTTTGAAAGCGGTGAGAATTAGGGTTGCTCTTGCATTGTATTTATATGCTCAAGCGAAACCCTAATTCGCACAAGATAATCCCATCAAATATTTAGGAAATATTCCTAGATATTTGATGAATATCTTTTTGAATCGGTTGGAAGATAATCCGAAGACTTCTTGCCCAAGTAAGCTTTGCCGCCTTAATGTAAATATTCATTCGAATATCTATTGCTCGAATAAGTCGCTGGCCGTCTTCAATTTGACGAGATCTTCGTAGTCCAATATCTTCCGGGAACTATCCTTGCGTCTTATCCACGCTGTGTACGAGTGTTAGGATATGTTCGAACTCCCCCTGAACACCTGATCGAACTGTCTAAGCTACGTTTTGCCAAACACATGCCACTTAAGGGAACATCAGTAGCTGTTAACATAGCCTCAGCCCACAAATTCAATGGGACGTTCTTCGCATGCAACAAAACTCTCATCATCTCTTGTACAGTTTGATTTATACGCTCTACTACTCCATTCTATTGCGGTGTGATAGAAGATGAGAATTGATGTGCAATGCCTTGCTCATCACAGAACTGTGCAAACTTCTCATTCTCAAACTCTTTCCCATGATCACTTCGAATGGACAAGGGATTTTCACCTCGATTTCTCCTTTCATTAATCAAGCAGGTAGCAAGCTGTACAAAGGCTTGCACCGCTTCGGACTTCTCACGCAAGAACATGATCCAAGAGTATCTGGTGTAGTCATCTATACATACAAAAGCATACCTCTTCCGCCTAATACTCTCCACCTGCATTGGTCTCATCAGGTCCATATGTAGTAGCTCAAGAGGACGCTTGGTGTAGACTCTATCCACTTTCTTGTGCACTGCTCGAGTCTACTTTCCTGCTTGACAATCACCATAAACAATTTGCATATCTCCTCTAATATTAGGAATACCTTCAATCAACCTCTCGTCGGACAAAAACTTCAAGGATCTGAAATCGATGTGTCCCAAGCGTTGATGCCATAGATGCACTTCATCGGACCTACTCAACATGCAAGTAATTACTGCTGGGGTTGTAGCACGGTTTAGGAGATAACAGTTGTTGCTTGCACGATCTCCTTCCATCACACATACTCCATGTTTGTCATAAACTTGGCAGGAATTTCTAGTGAATTGAACTTGATTGCGGCCATCGCACAACTGGCTAATGCTGATCAGATTGGCCTTTAACCCATAAACCCAATAGACATCATCTAGATGTGGCATACCTGGCACATTCAGTGTTCCCTTGGCTAGAACTCTTGCTCTTTTTCCGTCACCAAAAGTCACATGGTGGCCGTCGATCGGTCTCAGATTGGTCAGGTATTCTCAAACTCCAGTCATGTGTCTTGAACAGCCGCTGTCGAAGAACCAGCTCTCTTCATCCTCCTTGTCAGTTGAAATGTACGAGACACAACAGTATTGATCATTCCTTAGTCTCCACACCATGCTGCCTCGTCTCCTTGTTGGTTCTTTATACTGGCTGTCACGTCTATAACGATAGCAATAACGTTTGATGTGCCCAGGTTTGCTGCAGTAGTAGCACACCCTAGCACGTTGCCATCCTCTATCTCTTGGGACACGAAACTGGTTGTCATTTTCTCTGGCACAGACGAACTCATCCGTTGTCTTGTGTTTGTTGTCTTAAGGAACTGTGTCACTAGCTTTTACAAACTTCGTATCACCACCTTTCTTCGCACCAGTGAATCCAAGCCCTACAGTATCTTTTATTCTCCTCTACACAGACAGGATGTGGTCCAGATTCTTGGACCCTGTGTTCAGGCTATTCAGGAGCTTCTTGATTGAACCCATCTCCTCCAAGAGCTTCTTCGATTCTCGTTTGTCTCCTTCAGCATTTTGTTTCAGCTCTTTTACTTCTTTCTTCAGATTTTCTTTCTCCTGTGCAAGAGTGTCGGCTTTGGATTCCAGTTCCTGCTTTTCCAGTTTCAAAGAGATAACACCTGCATTTAGCCTCTTGTTAATGTCTACCAGCTCAGTCCACTTTGAGAACAATAGTGCATATTTCTCAGTTATGCACTCATCAGTGATTTCTTCTTCATCACTTTCTTCAGCTTCGTTCTCTTCCACCTCGGCTTCTTCCTTTTGGCACAGTCTTTGGAACCAGTGCTAGAACAGTTTGTGGCACAGTCCATCATGCTTGACCGAGTTGCTTGTATCTTCCTCCTATGTGCTCTCTTCAGTCTCTGTATCACTCCAGCTAACAGTCACGGACTTGCTATTCTTCTTCTTCAGGGTGTAAGCACACTCTGCTTGTATGTGGCCAAATCCTCCTCATTCCTTGCACTGCATTCCTTTGGTCCGTCTGCTTTTGCCATTTTCCTTCTGGTCAGACTGTCTCTCCTGCGGCTGGAAATCCACTCTCCTGGTGTCTTGATTTTTAGACTGATTCAAGCTGTTCTGGCCAGCACCCCTACGATTGATCTTCTTCAACAGTTTATTGAAGTTCTTCGTGAGTAACGCCAGTTCCTCGCTCACTCCATCAGTGAAATCATTGTCTACCACAGTCTCAGCCTTTAAGCCTATAGATTTAACCTTGGGTTCTGATACAGTCAGATGTTGCAGTTCATAAGTGCACAGATTGCCAATCAATTCTTTCCAGCTCATGGTCTTCGTATTGTTTGCCTCTTTGATAGCAGTCACCTTCATAGCAAATCGTTTAGGCAAAGACCTCAGAATCTTTTGCACAACCTTCTCTTCGGGTAGAGCTTCACCAAGGATAGATACCTCATTCACAAGGTCACAGACTCTGGCGTTTAAGTCTTTGATGGATTCATCCTCATGCATTTTTAGCTCCTCAAATCTGGATGTCAACATCTGAATCCTGGACTGTTTCACCTTGTCAGTTCCTTCAAAGTGGGTGGACAGGGTATCCCATGCGTCCTTAGCGCTTTCACAGTTCAGGATGAGTTTGAAAATTGACTCGTCAACAGCAGAGAAGATGGCATTTAGAGCTTTGGCATTCCCCATGGAGAGACCCTCCTCTTTTTCAGACCATTCTGTTTCTGGTTTAGAAACAATCCTTCCTTCATCAGTTGCTAAATGGGAGGGTTCCAGCCAGTTAGCACAGATCTCCATGCTTTCTCATCCACATTCTTGATAAACGCGTTCATCCTGGCTTTCCAGTAGCCATAAATAGGCCCTTCTAATAGCACCGGGCGAGTAGTGTTTTGTCCTTCCTTGATGCTCATCTTAGAACAGTAGCTAGCTTCCCAAGATCTCACTCCGTATGTTGAGAACCTGCTCTGATACCAATTGAAATAGCTACGCGTGAGTTCAGATCAACTGTACCAGCTAGAGGTGGAACACTTTGTGGTACAGTTGGTCGCACAGACTAAGATAATCAGAATGAAATGCAGAACAGTAAAGGACACACAGCACTTGGTAACCCAGTTCGGCTCAATGTAGCCTACGTCTGGGGGACTTCTCCCAAGTCCAAGGAACAATCCACTATCATGGTATATAGTACAGATTGACGTTTGAACAGCCTTCTAAACTACTGATCCCCTATACTACTCTCCAAGTGAATTGTGTGATCTAGGCTTCCCTTAGATCCGAAGACTCCCGTCTTGCACGTCCAGGCCTCCTCCCAAGGCTGATACAGTCGAACCTGCCACAGTAGATTCTCCTGGCAGTGTTTGTCGTCTCTAGTGTGAGTCGAACAACGAGCACAGAATTGTACAACGCAGCGACGACACCTCTTGAACTCTGGAATAATTTGTGCGCAGTAACAATGTATGAGTTCAAGAAAGTAAAGCAAGTTGCTTACCAACTTGCGGCCTCAATCCTTCTACGACAGCACGAAGACTCGTAGATTAGAATGATGTATTCCGCTCTTTGATTGACGGCTCCTTCACACGGCGTTTCTCAGGTTTTGCTCGCTAACTAATACTGAACCCTGGTCTTCTTTATATAGCCGAGTGCAACTTGAAGGCCAAGAAACCCTAGATTTGATTTCCTAAAATCTAGATGAGATGAGGATAATTATTGTTGAGCTTTAATCTTGATATGCGTATCTTTATCTCATAAGAACCGGTCTTGATGATGTGGCAGTCCAGTAGATTTGATTGAGATCCATCTGATCAAAAAACTAGGAGCTTTGTGCTTATTTTTCGAGCTGTGCTGATTTTTCGGAACTGAAAGATTGATCTTGCACAGATACTAGCACAGATCATTTTTGCGAGCTTCTTGCACAGATTTGTGTTTTGCCTAGATGACACTTTTTACTCCAACACTCTCAACAATGTCATTCTGTTGAGGACTATAAGAGCAAGAAGTTTATTGAACACAGCCTTGGGACTTCAGAAAATTGGTGACTTTTGAGCTGAGAAACTCAGCACCATTATCAGTTCTAACAGTTTTGATAGAAGTACCAAACTGAGTTTGAACCATCAAATAAAAACTGATTAGATAATCAGCAGCCTCACTTTTCTATTTCATCAAATAAGTCCAACTGACTCTAGACATATCCTCAACAATGGTTAAGAAATACTTTGCTCCAGTAATAATAGGTTCCTTGTAAGGTCCCCAAATATCCACATGGATGAGTTCAAACAAGTGTTGAGTACTACTAGTACTAACAGGAAAAGGAAGCCTGGTCTATTTGGCTTGTGGACAAATATGACAATGCGTATTCGAGTGCTTACAACTGAAATTAGAAATACAGTGTTTTAAGGTACTGGTCAGCGTGTTATAAGGGCATGCCCCAGCCTATAATGCCAAAGAGTAGCAGGTTCAGCTTTCTTTTCAACAGAGAGACAGCCTCCATGACTGACTGACTTGAACTTCAACCGGTCGGTTGAATTCCTCTTAACGTACCAAAAGCACCAGAAGCAGCTGAGCAGACCGACTGAAGACCTAGTTTCATCTTAATACCTAGTGACATCTCCATTGACTTCCTCCAATTCTTATCTCCAAGCAAAGGCTGCGTAACTAAGGACACATCGACATTTTCATTGCTATTAACAAACAAAGGATCATCTGCCAAATTCATGACAGCAGGTTGCGTCGAAGTCATTCACAACGAACGAAGAACACAACAATCACAACACAAGCGAAAAAGACGATCAAAGTACAAGAATCATATCATTCATCTGATACCATTTAGAATTTGAGCATCGATCATTGACGAAATACAACAAAGTGAATATCGGAGCTCAAGAACCCTAAGAACAAAAGAGGATTTAGCTAACCTAAGATTTTTGAATTAAGAAATCAAAATGAGATAAAAAATCTATTATAACAGATTTTTTGATAGTTTACAGAATTATAATTAAGCCCCTGAACTAAGGCATAAAAACAAACAATACATAAGACGAGCCGATCGGCTGACTGGCTGACTTGAACGTCAACCAACCGATCGGCTGAATTCATCTTAACCTACCAAAAGCACCAGAAGCAGTTGAGCCGACCGGCTGATCAACCTTCAGTCGATCGGCTGATGACAGAACTTGCTGAACAGCTTCATTACTACGCACTCTCCATGCATCGTCCCTATAGAAAGATTGTAGAGACGACGGTTGGACATAAATGCCAAGAGAGTAAATTGAGTAGCCATCAGAAGTTCCATAGAATCCCCCAAACTGATTGTCATTTCCCAAATCAAACCCTGACGAGAACATACCATCAACATCAGGCTTGAGAGGTGTGGGAGGAAAGGGTCCATGAAGTTTACCCAAATTAGTCTTTAAAGCCAACCAACAAAGTCTATCCCTCCAACTTTTAATCTTCATCCAAGTAATGTATTCTGATGGATAATTCAGCTTGATCTGGTTTCAAATGGGAAAAAAAAACATAAGACTAATTAATATGTCAATTACATGGAAATGTAGTTCTCAATTACCAACCACTTTAAAGCTGGGGCCGGACATACTGCCTAACGGATCGGACAGCACCAGCAAACAATTATCGAGATACTGGAATTGCAATCCATAAATCTTGTCAGCTCCATAGGAAACGAAGATTTGATACACTTGAGACCGGCCATTATAATCCCAGTGTTTTACTTCGTGTGGGCTCTCCATTGATCCCAACTTGATCATCTCAGAACTCATATTGCCAAACAAACAACAGTACACTTGTGCTTTGCTGACTTGTCTTTTGAGAAGCAATGCGAATATTGGGTTTGAACCCTCACTAGTTCAGAAAGACTGCTGGAGTTTTATAATGTAATAAGTATAGAACAAGAAGAATATTAAAAGTCAATAAAAAAATGACTGTTATCTTGCCACAAATTTAACTTCCCAGCAGTCTTCTTCTTCTTAACTTCTACATTTAATCAGCTAACGCCTAACACAACCTGTTATAAATAAATCATAAAATGGATGACTTCCTACACACTCTTCCCCGGATGACTTCTTACACACTCTCCTACGGGTCCCAGCAAGCTAGCAAAACGACGGAACGACAATATTATTGATTACTCCCTGACATATCAACTTGCTACAAGAAGAAATCAAAATCAATTTGATTTGTACGTGTATGGTGCTAAGGCAATGTCGGACACATGTATGATGCTAAGTGAATTAGTCCCTTAGTCTCTAAAAGAAATTAAAACATTATATAATACAAGAAAATACCTTTGACCGAATGAGGAGTTTAGCTACGCCTATCCATGGAGGGGAACTTCGTAGCCAAATATTGCAGTATTATTACTTCGATCCAAAGCTTACAAAAGTATCAAGTTTTCTAGAGAGAGAAGTTACAAATTTTGTGGATGATACAAATGAGGAGGAATTGGCTTGTATTTATAGCCATGGGAGAGGGAGGAGAGCCCTACACTTGTCACTTGGGGAGAGGAGGAGCAAGGAGGAGAAGCCACATGGGGGGGTACAAAGGAGCCGCCGGTTGCCGGTTGGAGGAGGAGGTAAGGTGGCCTTGGCTCTCAAAGCCGCCGGTCATGGAGGGAGAAGAGGGGAGCTTGGCCACCCATGAGTCATCCTTCTCCACCAAAGCCACCGGTCACTTGGTCCATGGGTGAGTTTTTACAGTTTTTGTGCAGTCTTTTCACAAAACTATCAATCCAATTTCGCTCCGTCTGACTTTGATTGTTCCTCGGTTGGATTTGATTTGAGTAATTCAACGTCAGGATCTTGATATTTCTTCGTTCAGCGTCTGATCTTGACCTTGGATTGACTCTTATCATCTTTTCACCGTAAATTCCTCTCCTTAGCGTGTTTTCTCTTTAGTCTCTAAAATGCCCTGTAGAAATAAATCGGGACTAACAAGCAGAAGTTAAATAGACCAACAGTCTAATTTGGTGGGTTTTACTATGTTTTTGATTCGTATAATTTTGGTCCATCACAAATCAACTTCCCGATGCATTTACAGACACAAAGAGAGTGACTAAATCTCACATAGCGGCTGAGAAAACTCCCGTACAAATTGAAATTCCAAAAGGGAAGCCGGAAAATAAAGTCACTCATGAAATCACAACACGCTTAAAGCGTGGAAGGCCACCCGGTTCCAAAAATAAAAATCCTCGAAAAAGAAAAAAGGAAGAAAAGAAAAACGATCCTATGGTCGAGGAAAGTATTCCTATAGAAATACAAAATGAAAAGGATCGAGAAATTTCGATTAATTATGCTAATACAGGCATACTATGGAACCGAAAAGGGAACATCAATGATGCATTCTCTTATAGTCTGACATGTGAAGTCATGGACGAAAATAATGGGGATCCTGAACCTCAGTCAGTGACTGAATGTAAAAACAGACACGATTGGGCTGATTGGAAAAAGGCAATCGATGCTGAACTAGACTCGCTGGACAAGCGCAAGGTCTTTGGACCAATAGTGCTCACTCCTGAAGGTGTGAGACCCGTTGGATACAAATGGGTATTTGTCCGAAAGAGAAACGAAACAAATGAGATTGTGAGATACAAGGCTCGCCTTGTTGCACAAGGTTTTTCTCAAAGACTAGGTATCGACTTTGAAGAAACGTATTCTTCTGTGATGGATGGAATTACATTCCGATACCTTATCAGTCTAGCAGTCCATGAAAAATTAAAAGTGCACCTTATGGATGTTGTTACAGCCTATTTATACGGATCGCTTGATACTAATATTTACATGAAAATCCCCGAAGGATTCAAGATGCCTGCTGCATCAAGTTCAATGCCCAGAGAAAGATATTCGATCAAACTAGAAAGATCTTTATATGGCTTAAAGCAATCCGGACGCATGTGGTACAACCGGTTAAGTGAATACCTGTTGCAAAAGGGATATGTCAATGACCCTCTTTGCCCTTGCATTTTCATTAAGAAAACAACATTCGGGTGTGTGATTATCGATGTCTATGTCGATGATTTGAATATCATTGGAACGAATGAAGAGATTTATGAAGTAATCTCTTACTTGAAAAGAGAATTTGAAATGAAAGACCTTGGGAGAACGGGATATTGTCCTGGATTACAGATTGAGCATATGCAAAATGGAATACTTTTGCATCAATCAAATTACACGAGAAAGATAATCAAGAGATTCAATATGGATAAATCAAACCCATTAAGTACCCCAATGGTCGTTAGTTCCCTTGATGTAGACAAAGATCCATTTCGTCCATGTGAAGAATCTGAAGAGATTATTGGTCAAGAAGTACCATATTTCAGTGCGATTGGAGCTCTTATGTACCTTACTAATTGTACTCGACCTGACATAGCTTTTGCTGTTAATTTATTAGCAAGGTTTAGCTCAGCTCCTACCAAAAGACACTGGAATGGAATCAAGCATGTGCTTCATTATCTTCAAGGACCGATTGACTTAGGATTATTTTATCCTAACAATACAAAACCAGCTTTGATTGGTTATGCAGATGCATGTTACTTGTCAGATCCACATAAAGCGAAGTCCCAGACTGGCTATGTATTTACATGTGGAGGAACTGCAATCTCTTGGCGTTCTCAGAAACAAACACTCGTTGCAACATCATCAAACCACGCTGAGATCATCGCATTACACGAAGCAAGTCGTGAATGTGTGTGGCTGAGATCCATGACACAACATATCAGTACTACAAGCGGCCTTCTACCAGCAAATGATCCAATCACACTTTATGAGGATAATGCTACATGTTTTGCTCAAATGAAGGAAGGATTTATTAAAAGTGACAGAACGAAGCATATCCCTCCAAAGTTCTTTTCATTTACCCAAGAGCTGGAAAAGAACAATGTTATCAACCTTCAGTATGTTCGTTCCTGTGACAACTCAACGGATCTTCTTACAAAGGCTCTCCCAACTTCGGTACTCAGAAAACGTGTTCATGACATCGGCATGCGAAAGCTACAAAACTTATGAAGAAATCACTCTTGCCAACATCAGGGGGAGTTTTACGTGGCTGCACTCTTTTTCCCTTATCTTGGTTTTTATCTCACTGGGTTTTTCCAAGTAAGGTTTTTAACGAGGCAGCATAGACACGTAGCAAGTCATCCAAGGGGGAGTGTTATAAATAAATCATAAAATGGATGACTTCCTACACACTCTTCCCCGGGTGACTTCCTACACACTCTCCCCCGGGTCCCAGCAAGCTAGCAAAACGACGGAACGACAATATTATTGATTGCTCCCAGACATATCAACTTGCTACAAGAAGAAATCAAAATCAATTTGATTTGTACGTGTATGATGTTAAGGTAATGTAGGACACATGTATGATGCTAAGTGAATTAGTCCCTTAGCCTCTAAGTCTCTCTTTTCCTATAAGAAGGATGATCTTCCTTCATTTGTAAAGAGAATCCATTTTCAAAGAAAGTAACAAAAATCTCTCTACACTTCTCCTTAAAGTTCTTACTCTTCTTTGAGATTCATCTTCACTACTATCACAAGTTTTCATAATAATTAGAAATTTTTCAATGTTATCTTGAGAATATCATTATTAATATATTTATATCAAACATTATTCCCAATGAAGAGATTTATCATTAGCTCTTTGATTTCTGCTACATTGAAAGCTTGGGGCCACCTACCTCCGTTCTTATCGCTTTCCAGAGAGAGAAAACTCTCTATTTTTGAGGCGGTTCAAAGGGCGGAGCGGCTAGGGTTTCAGTCGGAGGCTAGGCTTTGCCGGCGACAACGTGGGGCTTCGGCGCCGTCCGTCTTCCTCCTCCATGCCGATCTCGTCGGCGTTCTCCTGCTGGCCAGATCTGGTGGGTCGGTTCGGAGTTGAGTGGGTGGAAGCGGGTGGTTGAAGCTGATGATTTTGGGTTTCTTTTGGGCTAGTCGGTTGAGATCCGGTGGCTTGAGGTGGCGTCGTGGTGGCGGTGCGCTGGACGGCTTCGTGGGGCGGCTGGTGTTGGCGACTGGTGATGTAATTAGGGATGGTTGGCGGCGTTTTCGGGTGGGGCTGGTGGAGGTCATCTGGTGCGGTTGGGTGGCTGCCGGTTCTGGCCGGTTTTACTGTTCGATTCTCTTTGGAGGCCGGTTTTACTGTACGGGTATCTTTGGAGCCCGTTTTTACTATTTTTCAGTAGTTGTTTAGTGTAGGCCGGGTAAAATCGGTCATTTCGGTAGGAGGATGTAGCGTAAATGCTTTTCGTTGGGATCCTGTTTTATCAAGCTGTGAATGACGGGATTATGTGTCATGCCACGACAAAGTGGAGATGCGAACTCCTGTTTATTCACGTTTTAGTTTGATTTGTCTGTAATGTTCCCAGCTGATTAATTTGTCTTAGTTTTAAGACCTCGATTCCCCGTTGTCTTGTTATTCATAACTTTTATATTAAAAAAAGCATACTGCGTACATAAAAATAAATTAATTTTAAACAACGTCAGATTCAGATGATCTGGCCATATATAGAAGAAAACTAAATTGCAGGTTACCCTGCCACAAATTTATTCAACATTGTACAATATAGCTTGATTACATCCAAATGATTCTTCTAACAAAAATATAATTATTTATATAATTCTTACAAGATACAAGTCATTATTCTCTTTCTGCAGCGACACTGTTGTTTTTTGAGGGCAGAAAATATAAAAAAAGAAAAATATACAGTATAAGTATATATTAATCTAAGGGGCAATTTGGGAATACTAAGAGTTAATGATTGTACTGATTGTCTTTTCCTAAATCAAACTCTCACGCACATCGCAGTGTTATTAAAACCACACGATCAATTTGGTTAAGTCAATGAGCAATGTGTCAGTTAGTCAATCGGATAGTTCTGCACATATTAAAAATAAAAATAAAATATTTATATATGATATTATATTTAATATATTTATAAGTTATGTTGAATAAATACTATATGTTTATGATCTAGATTACAACAATATACCATAACAAATTTAGAAATTGATAAAGTACAAATCAGTAATACAACAATAATAGAATAACAATAACAATTTGTCTTAATTTGCAGTCACAACAATAAGGGATTTCTAAAACTAATTGAATTTCTAGTTAAATTGATAATAAGAATAAATTTTATAGATTTGATAACTGAATATACATTACTAAAATAAATAATAAAACAACAATCATCTTTAATATAGTGGAAGGAAAGAGAATAACTATTAAGTGGGAGTTGGATTGAATATTGTCCAAGTCAAAATTAAATAAATAATTGTCATCTCACTCATATGGCCAAACCTACACCGGACAATGTTACAAGTGCTTGGCTAATTAATTTAGTTTTGACGAACTTTACATTTTGCACAAAAAAAAAATTACTTTGTAACTGATCATTACTCTTATAGTACTATTCCAAGTGATGAATAGATATTAGCTCTCCAAATATTGATCTACTATAAAGACTAAAAAGAGGCAGAAATATGAAGAGGCAAACATATGAATGATATTACTAACAGATATGGTGGCTCAAGCGTCAGCAAAGCTGGGAGTTGGGACGACCTTCTTGGTTGCCTCTCGCTTTTAATATTCAGAAACCGCTATTCGACAGGATTCTCCACAGTTGTCGTCTCCTCACCTGATTAAATTTTGGGGAAGTTTAGAAAAACTAACTCGGCTGAGCGCGAACCTTAAGTAGTCCAACTTTTCTTTTAACCGTTATGACCGCATTGTCTCCACAATAATAAATCTCTTTTGTCAATTTATGTTCCTTAATACGAGTACATTGAAAATCTGATTGTGCCGTCTTAATTATAAGGAACTCATGAACCAATAGTTTTTTTTTTTATAAATCCTCAGATTTAACTTATCACCATAATACACAAAATCCAACAGTACATAAACAGGCCAAAAAGATACACACAAAAGGAAGAACACAAGTGCGAAGGATAAACACGGACAAGATTCAAAGGGCTTCGGTCCAGGACTCGTCGCTCTCCTCCATTTCATCAGAGGCGCAAGTCAGGTAATTGTCGATACGAACATAAGCCCCGAGTAGGGGTCTCCAATAGGCCGGGCTGGGCCGGCCTAGCCCAAAAAAATAGGCTTGGGCTAGGCTTCGTTAAGCCTTAGCCTACACTTCAACTTTAAGTGGGCTAGGCTGGGCCAAACCCACATATATTTTTAGAGCCTTAAGCAGCCCATGGGCCTTGCTTTTTGGTAGGCCTGTGGGTTAGGCCGGGCTGGGCCTTATATATCACTAGGCCGGACTATGTAATCTTGTTATGACAATTATAAATATAATGTTCTATGCTTATGAATAACTTATACGGCGGATATACACTGGCTAATAACTAAAAGATCAAAAGTAAACTTGATAAGAAACTAAGTTTATCAAAAAGTTTGGCACTCAACACAACCTTAGAATCCACAAATCTTCTTTATCTGAGACATTAATATCATTAGCATCACTGTCAACAATGCAAACATCAAGAAAAATCAGTTCATGGAAACAAAATGTGGCATCTATTTTGTTTTTGGTAGGTTTCACTAGGCTTTTTGGTAGGCTTCATTGGGCTTTCCGATATGGGCCATGATAGGCCGGGCCTATGGGCCGGACCGGGCCAAAAATGTTGAACCCTTACCCGGCCTGTCAAACTTAAAACTGGACTTTAATAGGCCTAAACATAGGCTAGGCTAGGCTTAAGACCCGCGGGCCACGAGGCCCCTATTAGACTTTCTAGCCCATGAGGCCATTTGGAGAACCCTAGCCCCGAGTGAGCAGATGCCGGAGCGGTCAGCGGTCCCATGAAGTCCTCCAAATTGATTACTATTCCCAAAATCAAAGTAACCCATTTTCATAGCCCCTTCAGGAAATTGACCGTACAACTTACCTAAACTAGTTTTGAAAGATAAGCCATTTGCGTTGCTGTAGATTGACAATTCGGTGATGTACTCCCGTGGATAATCAAGCTGTATCTGCTTCCAAACAAATCGTGAAAATATTTCAATTAGTACTGAAATAGTAAAAAAAAACAGCATAACATTAGTTGTTTTTCTCTTTGTCGACTTTGATCTACTTCAAATTTAAATTAGGTAATAAATAATGCTAACCAGTTTGAAACCGATGCCAGAAATGGAGCCGAAAACATCAGACAACACTAAGGTAGTAAAACCCTCATCCTCAACGTAATTAAACTGTAAGCCGTTGATTTTCCAGCAACTGATGCAACCTTCTTCATTAGGTACAAAACTATAGTATATGAATATGTTACGGATGCGGGAGCGACCCTTTTGATCCCACTGGGTCATTCCACGGCCATTAGTTCTAACGATTGCTGGTAACTTAATGAAATTAACTAATTGCATCTTCTTCTTCTTCTTCATGAGGTGATCAGTTTGGGGACAGGTATGTATATGACGGTACGTATACTTTCAAGTGGTAAATGGGTCCATTTATATACGATACGTACGGCTATGCGTGTATGACCCTTCGAAGCTGCCAACGGCTAGTTTGATGCTTCGATGCTGGCGTCGTCATTGATAAGAGGACTGACATTTATTGTGATGCATGCTCTCTGACTTGTGAGTTGCACTTGCCTTGCACAAACATACTTTAAAGTTTAAATCTATATAATGAGATGATCCGGATTTGGGTTGAAAGTTTGATTTTTCAACAAACATACAGACTGACTGATTATCTGCCCAATGAACATGATGAATACTACTGACAAGGAAGAGATCATAATGTCCCATCAAAAAAAAAAAGAAGAAGAGGAAGAGATCATAATGCCATACTTCAACGGCACAACCCTATATATTCGATATTCCAAGACAATCTCGTGGACAAAATACTCAACAAGAATTTAATTTTTTTTATATGAACAATAGTTTAATTTTTGGTTATAGAGCGTTCGGTTGAGAATTCCTAAAAATTTGAGAATCTGAGACCTCAAATCTCACCATTGTATCCAATTGCATCTTTGAATGTGGAGGTGACACGATTTCCACTCACTTTTTTTCCTTCATTGTGCAGTTTTGAGCATTATTTTTGCTTAGATGCATTTCAAGTTTCGAAAAGTAACTTAGGCAAGAACGAAAATGCATAAAGAAGATTTCAAGGTTTTCGGAAAAAAGAGGGTTTCTCATTTGAGCGCTCCTCACGACAAATTTTGTGTAAAGGGTGGATATGTTCACAAGCGATAATGGAGTAACAATAGGCTCTTGGTTCGACGATGAAAATGGAAAAAAGACTTTCATCTCTAAGTTTAATTCGGTCGTTCCTCACTTTTTCTGTTTGTTTGGGTGTGAAGCGATATTATCAGACCATAATATACACAACAAACACTAGCTTTCCCTGAAAAAGAGGTGATCCAGCCACACCTTCTCCAGTACGGCTACTTTGTTACGAGATCATTCCGATCACTAGTCCATGCTTCAGCATTCCCTTGAAGTTAAGGTAACGACTTCAAACAAGACCAGCTCTCATAGTGTGACGGATGTTGGGAATTGAAGATCAAATATAATGAAATTGGTTATCTTGTTTGATTGAGAATTGCATGCTTATAAGGCTGCCTAACAACAAAATCCTACGTAATTAATAACACTAATAACCATTACTTTTTGACTCAATCAACGCATATAAACGTATTCACAGCCGTATGACTGACCGGCAATTACTAGGTGTTGGAGATTTTAGGTTTATACGATGTGAAACATGTATGAAACCTTGTATAAGTGTTGTTTGAATGAAATGAATCATTTTACAACTCTTGTTTAACTGTCCAAAAGTGCATCTGGAAGTCATGCGTGCGATCGCACGAGAGTCATGCGAGCGCACAGAGCCATCCGTGCGAACGCACGAGATTTGATGAGTCGAGTTTTCGACTCATTAATGCCCATTTCCACTATAGCTTTAGATCGTTTCCGACGATTATTTGATGTCATTTGATCCCCTTTTCATGCGTTTCAGGCACAAAACAAGATGTCTCAGTGCCAAAAGCCTATAGAAGGAAACTCGGTGAAAATCGGAGATTAGAGCAAAAAGTGGGCAGAACTGATCCCCAGTCGATCGACTAGGAAGCTCCCCTGCTCCAGTCGATCGACTGGGAGAAGAAGTCTCAGGAGGGCCTGCAACCCATGTTTCCGCAGTCGATCGACTGACCCCCTTCAATCGATCGACTGGCGAATCCTCCATCTAGGGCATGCAGGCCACGTGACTTCAGTCGCTTGATTGGGACTCCAGTCGATCGACTGGGAGCAGTCTCAGAAGGACCAAAATTCCACATTACCGCAGTCGATCGACTGAAGATCCCCCCTGCACCAGTCGATCAACTGGACTGCTACAGTTCCGAAATTTTCAGCGAGGCTATAAATAGAAAGAGGCAAGTTTGACCTAGCATCTTGGATTTTTCTGGAGAAAAGACAAAAGGAAGTGAGCCAAAAATCAAGGGTTTCATCATCATCTAATTAAGGAGGATTGAAGATCAAAGGGAGTTTATTAGGATCATCAATCCTACTCTTTTCCCTCTTCCTTTCTCTTAGATTTTTGTTAAAAACCCACACATCATGTTGTCTTACATGATGTGTGAGTAGTCCCCCTTTGTGTTTTGAGGGTCTTATGATCCTCCTTGGTACTCAATGATCATTGTATACACATTAACATGCGATTTATTGAAGTTGATTTCATTTTTACCATGGTTTTCATTCTAGACATGTCTCTAAGTGTTTGATAAAATGCCTAAGTGACATGTTTGTGTTAGAACTATGATCTAAGTATCGAGAGAGCTTAGTGATGGTTTGGATATAGTAAAATTGAACTTAACCAACATTTATGAGAGTAAATGCATGGTGAGATGTAAACTAGAACTTTGTGCATGTAGCATTTATGAGAGTAAGTGCTATGTAGTGGATCAATACTCTTTAATTAGTGAAATCTTAACTAAGATGGCTTGACTAGGATTAGACATGCATGGTTTGTCTAGTTTTAGCCTAAGCTAGGTTTTAGACCTATCAACTCATAATTGATTGAACTCTTGTATGGATGATCATTGGGAAATTGCCGAGGAGGGGATTAATCCCTCGAAACTCGCTTTTAATTGAATTTAATCCCCTAAAACCATTTGATTACTTGTTTCTCATCATTGATAACCATTCTCACACTTGAATTGAAAGAATAGTCGAGTTAGCCATTGATAGACCTAAGTTTAATAGTTTGCTCCCTTGGGTTCGACACCGGTCTTACCGGGTAAAATACAAATTGTTTTTTACTATACAAATATTACAAAGTCAAAATGGCGCCGTTGTCGGGGAGCAATGAATTAATTTAGGAACTAAAGTGGCTTTACAAGATTGGGATTATTTCTCTTGTTTCTAGCGCTATTGCTTGTGACTTAACGACTCCCCTTGATTCTTTTAGGTATTTGAATGAACACGAGGTTTAAGGGGCAAAAGCACGTAGCTACCGGTTCAACATCAAATTCTTCCCTCCCAACCGTCAAGATACCAAGGGGTAGACCGCGCAAGAATCCTCTACCTCTTGTTCCTCCTATTGCTCCCATTATTCCACCGGCTTTCCAAGGGCCAAGACCTCGTCCACCTCCTCTTTTGAATCCGGTACCTTACTTGCCACCAGGGTTTAGAATGGAAGACGAGGTAGAAAACCGTCCGATTCTCCAAAGGAATGCTCGCAATCATAGAATCGATGAGGATGAGATAGAAGATCCTCCCGCTAGAAATGACAACGATGATGATCGGCGTCCTATTCGGAATCCTCCCACTCCACAAAGGGAAAACTGTAATTATAGATATTATGACGAGGAGGACGATGAAAGACCCGTTGGAGATTACATGACTCCCACTCTTGAAGGGAATGGCTCGGCTATTATGCCTCCGGACGAGGATGCCTTTGATTTCGACGTGAAATCTTTTTTAGTGCATATGGTGACCCATGATCAATATCAAGGAGTCGGAAATCCTTCCACACATTTGGCCAATTTCCAAGAGTATTGTCGAACTTACAAGCCGAGAAATGTACCCGTGGAATATGTCTATCTAAAGCTTTTTCCTTCTTCGTTGTACGGAGACGCCAAAGAATGGTTGCAAAACCATGAGCCGGGAACTTTTAGGACTTGGGACCACCTAGCAAATTCTTTTCTGAACAAGTTCTTCCCTCCGTCAAGAACCAAGAAATTCACGGATTTCATATTGACTTTCTCCCAAAGAGACAATGAGCTATTCCATCAAGCATATGATCGCTTCAAGCTCTATTTGAGGGAATGCCCTCACCACAACTTCAGAAAAGCCGATCTTATGCGCTATTTCTATTTGGGAATGAGCAAGGAAGCTAAAAATCAAATGGATACGGCAAGTGGAGGAGCTATTATGGAATTACCAGCGACTCAAGGGTTCAAAATTGTTGACAAGATCGCGATCAATTCGGATAGATATCAAGGAGTCGACCACAAGAAAATGGCCAAGTCAAGAGATGATTCCTCGACTTATGCAACGAAAGAGCAAATTAATGAGTTGTCGAAAAAGATGGAGTCTATGATAAGTATGGTCAATTCGGTGGAGGCAACCAAGCCAAGAAATGATAAGGAGAAAACTTCGGCTCAACAATCATGTTTCTTGTGTTCTAGCACAAGGCATACCATAAAGAATTGTCCCGATGGACGATATGAAGATGATGATGACGGGTATGAGGAAGCCCACTATGTGAATCAACAAAGTAATTATGCTCCAAATTCCAATCCTATCACAAGAAGCTATGAGCCTCCGCAAAGAAGAATGACCAACGACTCAAATTTTACTCCTAAGCCTCAAGGGCAAAACAATTACCAAGGCAATTACCAAAGACAAGGATATGGGTCCAACCAAAATCAAGGGCAAAATTCTTACTCCACCCAAGGCCAAGGTTCCAACCAAGGGAATTATCAAAAGCCTTATCAAGCCAAGCCCCAAATGAATGATCAAGGAACCTCCAATCCACAAAGACAAGCTCCTTCCAATACTCAAGATAATGCTATGATGCCTATGTTGGCTCAAGTGCTAGAAAATCAAAAAGAAACCAACAAGAGAATAGAGCAATTGGAAACCCATAACAAGATGTTGGAAAACCAAATTGCGCAACAAGCCGAGTCCTCCACAAGGTCACACGGGAAACTACCGGCTAAACCCGAGCACGGGCAAAGAGAGCATTATAATGCGGTGACATTGAGAAGTGGTAAGGAGCTAGAGGATGAACAACCGAAGAAGAAGAAAGTTTCCTTTGATCTAAGAGGCCAAGCTAGAGCCGAAATTGAAGAGTTGGATGAAGAGGTCCCTAACCCTTAAGCTCAAAAGGAAAGTGAGGTAGAAAAGGAGAAAGACGAACCTACGACATACACTCCTCCTATTCCTTTTCCCCAAAGATTAAAGAAGAAGAGCAATCATAAGCAATTCTCCAAGTTCGTCGAGATGATGAGGAAACTCTATGTCACAATGCCCTTCACCGAGGTAATCACCCAAGCTCCATCTTATGCAAGGTTTCTAAAAGATGTTATCACTTGCAGGAGAACAATCGAGGACGTTGACACGGTGTCCCTCAATGGAGAATTTAGCGCCATACTCCAACCGTGCATGCCACCAAAGCTTGAGGATCCCGGTAGCTTTTCCATTTCATGCTATATTAATGATATTAAGATTGAACGTGCTATGTGTGATTTGGGTGCAAGTATATCGTTGATGCCTTATTCTTTGTGCAAAAAGTTAAATATGGGTGAGCCTAAACCAACCCAAATGATTCTAAGGCTCGCGGACAGCTCCTCAAGATTTCCTAGGGGAATTCTTAAGGATGTCCCGGTTAGAGTAGGGAATTTCTACATTCTGGGGGATTTCGTGGTGTTAGAAATGGAAGAAGACAATGAAGTTCCCATCCTATTGGGAAGGCCCTTCCTCTACACCGCGGGAGCTATATTTGATACCACTAAGGGGTCAATTACCATGAGGGTAGGTGATGAAGAAGTTGAATTTAACTTGGAAAAGGAACAAAAAGGTCCTAATTCTACCATGAGTTGCAATTATCTAGACCTTGTTGATTCTTATGAGCTATATGGTATGCCTAACTTGATTGTGAATGAAATTGACCTTGCTAATGAGTTTTCCGAGCATGTCGATTGTTGGTCTATCTCGGAGAAAGAAAGTGAAGAAGGGACTCAAAGCGACAAAGGTAATGAGTCTTGTTCGGTAGAGTTAAAAGCTCTACCAACAAGCCTAAGGTATGAGTTCTTAGGCCCAAACTCTAGCTTGCCTATCATTGTGAATGCTTCTTTGAATGATGTTGAAACCTCTAAATTGCTTGATGTGGTTAGAGAACATAAGGATGCTATTGGCTACTCTATTGATGACTTAAGGGGAATAAGCCCAAATATATGCATGCATGAAATCAATTTAGAGAGTGATAGTATGCCATCTAGGGAGAGAGCTAGGAGGTTGAACCCTATTGTTGGTGAGGTAGTGAAGAAAGAGGTTCTTAAATTACTTGATGCGGGGATCATTTCCCCGTTGCGGACTCTAAATGGATGAGCCCCATTCATGTAGTACCAAAGAAAGGGGGAATGACGGTGGTTAAAAATGCTAAAAATGAATTGATTCCCACAAGAACCGTGACCGGTTGGCGTATGTGCGTGGATTATAGGAAACTTAACCAAGCCACTAAGAAAGATCACTTTCCACTTCCTTTTATTGATCAAATATTGGAAAGACTAGCTAAGCATGACTATTTTTGCTATCTTGATGGATATAGTGGATTTTTCCAAATCCCTATTCATCCACAAGACCAAGAGAAAACCACATTTACTTATCCCTACGGAACATTTGCCTATCGGCGAATGCCCTTTGGACTTTGTAATGCGCCGGGTACCTTTCAAAGATGCATGATGGCTATATTTTCAGAATTTATTGAAAAAATTATGGAAGTATTCATGGATGACTTTTCCGTTTATGGTTCCTCTTTTGATGATTGCTTAGCCAATTTGGCAAAAGTGTTGAAAAGATGTATTGAGACGAACCTTGTGCTTAATTGGGAAAAATGTCATTTCATGGTGCAGGAAGGGATAGTGCTTGGTCACTTGGTCTCAAAAAGGGGAATTGAGGTGGACAAGGCTAAAATAGAAGTTATGGAGAAATTGCCACCTCCGAGGGACGTAAAAGGAATAAGGAGTTTTCTCGGTCATGCCGGTTTCTATAGAAGATTTATCAAGGATTTCTCAAAGATTGCAAAGCCTTTAACAAACCTATTATGCAATGACACCAAGTTTCGATTTGATGAAGAGTGCTTGGTGGCCTTCGAGAAGTTGAAAAAGGCATTGATATCGGCTCCAATCATCCAACCTCCTAATTGGGATTTGCCCTTTGAGCTCATGTGTGACGCAAGTGACTATGCTATTGGGGCGGTCCTTGGCCAAAGGGTGGATAAGAAACTTCATGCCATCCACTACACAAGCAAGGTTCTTAATGGAGCTCAATTGAACTACACTACTACCGAGAAAGAGCTTCTTGCTATTGTGTACGCCTTTGATAAGTTTCGTCCATACCTAGTGGCTTCAAAGGTTATAGTGTTCACGGATCATGCGGCGATCAAGTACCTCTTGGCAAAGAAAGATTCCAAGCCAAGATTGATAAGGTGGATTCTATTGCTCCAAGAGTTTGATATAGAGATCAAAGACAAAAAGGGAGTAGAAAATGTGGTAGCCGACCACCTATCGAGGCTAGAGGGAAATGAAGAGATTGAAGAGGACACTAGACTCGTGGATGACTCTTTCATTAGAGAGCAACTCATGAGAGTTGAGGCGGAGGCTCTCCCATGGTATGCGGATTTTATAAATTTCGCGGTTTGTGGGATTATTCCTCACGACATGAACCGCCATCAAAAGAGGAAGTTCCTATCCGAGACAAAGAGATACTATTGGGATGAGCCCTATTTATATAGGCTATGCGCGGATGGGCTATACAGAACTTGTGTCGCCGAAGAAGAAATGAGAGACATTCTATATCATTGTCATACATCACAATATGGAGGACATGGTAGTGGAGCAAAAACGGCGTCAAAGGTCCTTCAAAGCGGTTTTTATTGGCCCACTCTTTTTAGGGATGCCTATGAGTTCGTCAAGGCTTGCGATCAATGCCAAAGGACCGGGAATATCTCCAAGAGGCATGAAATGCCCCAACAAAGCATCCTCCCGGTCGAGATATTTGACGTATGGGTGATGAGACGTATTTATACGACTCATTAAGACATCAAAACCCACCAATTACGACACTTAACCCAAAGAACATATGCTTGTTAATGTCGTTTTACATTTCAGGGCCTTTTGGAGTCTAAAGAGGAAACGCGCTTAAAAGACGGCATTTTATGCCAAAAACGTCACAATGACAGATTGACCTTCCCGACTTGTTTTGCACCTACAGATCACGTTTGGTGTCCAAATTGATTGATTCAAAGCTTGATGGAAAGCTAATCCAAAGGGCTACAACTTTGTAGTTTACACCAAGATCGATCCACGGACGCCTGAAGAATTACAGGGCGCGGAGGTCTCTTGCATTTCGATAAATGTTGAGACGTCCACGGATTTATTGCATGAGACGTCCGCGGTTTACACTGAGAAATCGACCTTCATATGTTTTGATGTGCAATCTTGGGACAATAATAGAAGAACATAATGACACATATTTCCTGAGGAAAGAAGACAAAAATCGAAGAAGAAGGCAAGGAAAACAAGGAGTCACAAAACAAGGAATTTGGTTTTGAGTAAACAAACTCTCGAAGGGACCACAAGAGGAGCCTATGTTTTCCACCAAGAGGAGCCTATGTCTTGAGTTTGTGCTATAAATAGAAGGTCTTGGCCTTAGGAAATGTATCCATCAAAGGGTCTAAGGATCCACACTTGAGTTGAGAGCTCCTCTCTCTTCTCCTCACTTCAATACAACACTCTCTACTTGTTCTAGTTCTTGCACTTGCACTCTTTACTTACTTGTCAAGTTCTCAACTTCTCTCTTCTCCTTCTTTACTTGTTATGCATTTTACATTTCATTCTACACATTTTAGGTTGAGCCATCCTTATTCCGATTGCGATTCCCTTGGCTCTCGTGTTCTTACCATGAACATGAGTGGCTAAAACCTTCACGATTCGGTTTGGGGTTCCCTAATGTTGTAGCAAGGCTTTGAGACCCTTTACTTAATGCTTCTTTGTGTTCACTAGTTCTTGTGCCATTATTGGTTGAACAACGAGGCTATGTGGAGGCTTGAAATGGCAAGACTAGCCGAGTAGTTCAATCCAGATTAGACAACGAAATCAAGTGGATGCTTGAAATGGCAAAGCTTGGTCTAGTGGTCTAGTCCTTCTATTAACTGTTTGGTCGATAATAAATCATGACACCAAGCGGTTGCACTAAGGCTAATACATCTTGAAATGGAGTATTAGTCTTGCTAGAACTAGAGTTCTATGTCTTGAAAAGGACTAGACGGTGTGGCAAGTCGAGTGCTTGAAATGGCCTTGATACATCTTTGAACACATAGTATGATCATTAGAGGTCAATGATGAGTTGAGCCACAACAAAAGGCCCCTAGACCGAATACCATTCTCCCGATCACCATCACTTTGCATTTACTTTTAGTCTTTTCATAACAAAAAACCTTTTCAAAACCCCCCCCAAACCATTTACTTTCTTTACTGTTTTCCTAGAACAACAAGTAACCATTACAACTCCTCTGGGTTCGACCCCTACTTGCCGCTTACTAATCCATAGTGAGTCAACAATAGTGGAAATATAAATGTTTTTGCACAGGCACAACGACGGCTTGTCAAAATGGCGCCGTTGCCGGGGAGTTGCGCATTGGTGAAGTTGTTCTATTTGTGTGTTTTTGTTTTTGTTTTGCAGATTCGACATGTCTTCCTACTATGAAGGTGAGCCTTGGAATGAAGAGGAGTACTACCCACCATCCTTCCAACATGAAATCCGAGAAAAGATCATGTACATCAAGCAATCCCGGGATGAAACATTGGATGAGTACTTACGGTACTTTGATTCCCTTGTGACAAGCTGCCCGCACCATGGATTCACTAACTACGATCTTCTTCGAAGATTTCTCGGTGGAATGATGCCACATGAGTGGGATAGGCTCAATGAGGCAGCAGGAGGCTCGGTCTATAAGTTAACCATGAGTGCTATTTGGCACTTACTATATGAATTGGCCGAGGACTCAAGGCTAAGGCAAGAACAACACAAGTCGCTTGAGGACATGATAGAAGAGTTGGCAGCTAGCAACCAACGGATGCACTAAAAGTCCTTGGAGGATTTAACGGAAGAGTTGGTCGTAAGTTATGCGCAAATAGATGCAAGAATTTTGCAGAATCAAGCCGAGATGTAAAGGGCAATATCTGACTTGGCCGCGTTCGAATTAAAAGGAGACCGGGGAGAAGATGACGGTATGAGGACAGTGGTGAACATGGAAGAGGCTCTAGGAGAGCATATGTTGGAGGCGGCACTAGAGGAGCCTACAAGGGATCTAACTCCCGAGCCATCAGAAGTGATGGACGAATCAGATACAGAAAGCACCAATGAGGAGCCTATATGGGATATCACTCCTGAGCCATCAGAAAACTTAGAGCCAGAAACCGATACAGTATGGGACGAGGAAAAGCTTTCATGGGAGCTCACTGCCGAAGAAGACCCAATCCTCATTGATGAACAATCCGAGGCATACCCTATCCTCCAAACCGAAGAGTCCCAACTTGTCCCCTCGTTGTCTATGGAAATCGCAACCACCGAAACTCAAGTAATCAAAGATGATGTTCAAGGTGAGTTAGAGGTGAAATCAAACATGGGGACAAGCTTGATGTCGCTAGAGAGTGATGGTGAGACTATGAGCTTACAAAATTGCAAGGGCGCCATCCACTCATACACGAAAAAGAAACCAAGGCATGGGATGTTTCAATGGAAGCCGAGATGGAAAAATAAGAAGGCACGGCTTGATGGATCAGTGGCTATAATCAAGGGACCTTCTCGTCCTAGAAAAGATGTAAAGGCAAGGCCACCTGACCGGTTGAGGGCAGAATCGAGCCCACTGCCATATAAATACGTTGGAAAGATCAAGAGGGCAGTTGGGAAGTTTGACCTCACACAACCAAGGGATCCTACCTTATGATCCCTAAATGAGGTACCGTTGAGCCAACGACGTTAAACAAAGGCGCTCGCCGGGAGGCAGTCCGGCATGTTTGTCATTTTCCAAGTTTTTATTTCATACTCACCTCATTGCATTTTGGGAAAAGAAGACGATTTTCATGTAGGGGACAGATGCGAGCACGCAAGACCATCTGAGATATTTGCAACTGCTATCCATCGGGGGTAGTTTCACACCTTGAATGAATTATGTCGAGAAACATAGGCTTTTGAGGATTTTGTCACCAAGACTTACGAGTCTAAGGAGATTGGTTTTTAAGTGATACCGTTTGTGACTCCTCCAATCTCCTGGGAATCCTCTATTTGCCTTAGTTTCTTTGACATAGTCCTTTTATTTTGTGACGGACCCACGTTGCGATACAAGAAGGCAGGCACAATGGTGCTCTTCACGAACTCAAAGGAGAATGGTCAGCTGTCTCTGAACATCACGCATCGCACGAGGGAAGTGCCTGTCCAACTTTACTCTCTTCTTACTTCCATATTGTTTGTTTGCTTGCATAGTGTGTTTTGAACGTAAGTCGTTCCGCGAGGACACAGCTTTGTTCAAAAGTGTGGGGTGAGAGTCGTTGTTGTGTCATCACGTTTATTTTCTTGCACATGCATGAGTCAGCACGTTTCCCTTTGAAATTTTTAATTTTTGAGGATAGAATATGTGAGAGTTGAGCTTAAACGTTGTGAAATAGATGAAACCAAGTACATGCATTACTCTTATGAAATTAAAATTGTGCGACTAACATGTGAATCTAACTATCTATGTGTTCTTATGAGTTGGGATAAAAAGGGATGTGGAGTTGATAGAAACGTCCTAGTGAGGCTTGACGAAAGCACTCAAGGATCCGGGATTCAAGTTACATGGTTATACGGACTTGTGGAGGCTACATTTCGAGACTTGTGGTATTGAGTGACTCCATCATTGCAGCGTTTATGCAAGTGGTGGGACGGGAATCAAACCGTCCTATCTCTAGTCCGAAGTAACCGGGAAAATAGGTGGAGAGCTCCCATCTTGACTCGCGTCAAAAAGGACAAGGATGAGAAATAACGGGGAGGTATTTCCATATGCTTGAGGGCAATGATTGGACCTCCCAAGAAAGAATGGACAAGGAAAACTCACAAAAGGAGCAAAACTCAAAGAAAAATCAACTCATGTGGAGATTCACCCGAAACAAAGTGAAGTACATCAATGCCATACAAAGGCCGAAGGCCAAGTTCACTACAAAGAAGTCCAAGAAAGTTAACAAAGACTCAACCCTTGATGCTCGAACCTATCACGTGCTAGAAGAAGCAACAAGTATAACCATATAACAAGAACCGGATCCAAGAGTGTAGATCATGGGTCTAAAAAGGACTATCTCCCACTCATCCAAATTGGTTTGCATCTCGACTCAAAGGTACATGTATCAAGTTAATTCCATGTTTTAGCAAATGCCTTGAGTAATGATTGAGAATGCTTGGGGAAATCTAGACTAGCTTTTATCTAGGAGTTCCGAGAGGGTCTTGTGGTATTGCATTTGCTTCTCTTATGACTAAGGCCTTGTTCGGGACGAACAAGTTCAAGTGTGGGGTGTTTGATGAGACATATTTATACGACTCATTAAGACATCAAAACCCACCAATTACGACACTTAACCCAAAGAACATATGCTTGTTAATGTCGTTTTACATTTCAGGGCCTTTTGGAGTCTAAAGAGGAAACGCGCTTAAAAGACGGCATTTTATGCCAAAAATGTCACAATGACAGATAGACCTTCCCGACTTGTTTTGCACCTACATATCACGTTTGGTGTCCAAATTGGTTGATTCAAAGCTTGATGGAAAGCTAATCCAAAGGGCTACAACTTTGTAGTTTACACCAAGATCGATCCACGGACGCCTGAAGAATTACAGGGCGCGGAGGTCTCTTGCATTTCGATAAATGTTGAGACGTCCGCGGATTTAATGCATGAGACGTCCGCGGTTTACACTGAGAAATCGACCTTCACATGTTTTGATGTGCAATCTTGGGACAATAATAGAAGAACATAATGACACATATTTCCTGAGGAAAGAAGACAAAAATCGAAGAAGAAGGCAAGGAAAACAAGGAGCCACAAAACAAGGAATTTGGTTTTGAGTAAACAAACTCTCGAAGGGACCACAAGAGGAGCCTATGTTTTCCACCAAGAGGAGCCTATGTCTTGAGTTTGTGCTATAAATAGAAGGTCTTGGCCTTAGGAAATGTATCCATCAAAGGGTCTAAGGATCCACACTTGAGTTGAGAGCTCCTCTCTCTTCTCCTCACTTCAATACAACACTCTCTACTTGTTCTAGTTCTTGCACTTGCACTCTTTACTTACTTGTCAAGTTCTCAACTTCTCTCTTCTCCTTCTTTACTTGTTATGCATTTTACATTTCATTCTACACATTTTAGGTTGAGCCATCCTTATTCCGATTGTGATTCCCTTGGCTCTCGTGTTCTTACCATGAACATGAGTGGCTAAAACCTTCACGATTCGGTTTGGGGTTCCCTAATGTTGTAGCAAGGCTTTGAGACCCTTTACTTAATGCTTCTTTGTGTTCACTAGTTCTTGTGCCATTATTGGTTGAACAACGAGGCTATGTGGAGGCTTGAAATGGCAAGACTAGCCGAGTAGTTCAATCCAGATTAGACAACGAAATCAAGTGGATGCTTGAAATGGAAAAGCTTGGTCTAGTGGTCTAGTCCTTCTATTAACTGTTTGGTCGATAATAAATCATGACACCAAGCAGTTGCACTAAGGCTAATACATCTTGAAATGGAGTATTAGTCTTGCTAGAACTAGAGTTCTATGTCTTGAAAAGGACTAGACGGTGTGGCAAGTCGAGTGCTTGAAATGGCCTTGATACATCTTTGAACACATAGTATGATCATTAGAGGTCAATGATGAGTTGAGCCACAACAAAAGGCCCCTAGACCAAATACCATTCTCCCGATCACCATCACTTTGCATTTACTTTTAGTCTTTTCATAACAAAAAACCTTTTCAAAACCCCCCCAAAACCATTTACTTTCTTTACTGTTTTCCTAGAACAACAAGTAACCATTATAACTCCTCTGGGTTCGACCCCTACTTGCCGCTTACTAATCCATAGTGAGTCAACAGTAGTGGAAATATAAATGTTTTTGCACAGGCACGACGACGGCTTGTCAAAATGGCGCCGTTGCCGGGGAGTTGCGCATTGGTGAAGTTGTTCTATTTGTGTGTTTTTGTTTTTGTTTTGCAGATTCGACATGTCTTCCTACTATGAAGGTGAGCCTTGGAATGAAGAGGAGTACTACCCACCATCCTTCCAACATGAAATCCGAGAAAAGATCATGTACATCAAGCAATCCCGGGATGAAACATTGGATGAGTACTTACGGTACTTTGATTCCCTTGTGACAAGCTGCCCGCACCATGGATTCACTAACTACGATCTTCTTCGAAGATTTCTCGGTGGAATGATGCCACATGAGTGGGATAGGCTCATAGAGGCAGCAGGAGGCTCGGTCTATAAGTTAACCATGAGTGCTATTTGGCACTTACTATATGAATTGGCCGAGGACTCAAGCCTAAGGCAAGAACAACACAAGTCGCTTGAGGACATGATAGAAGAGTTGGCAGCTAGCAACCAACGGATGCACTACAAGTCCTTGGAGGATTTAACGGAAGAGTTGGCCGTAAGTTATGCGCAAATAGATGCAAGAATTTTGCAGAATCAAGCCGAGATGTCAAGGGCAATATCTGACTTGGCCGCGTCCGAATTAAAAGGAGACCGGGGAGAAGATGACGGTACGAGGACAGTGGTGAACATGGAAGAGGCTCTAGGAGAGCATATGTTGGAGGCGGCACTAGAGGAGCCTACAAGGGATCTAACTCCCGAGCCATCAGAAGTGATGGACGAATCAGATACAGAAAGCACCAATGAGGAGCCTATATGGGATATCACTCCTGAGCCATCAGAAAACTTAGAGCCAGAAACCGATACAGTATGGGACGAGGAAAAGCTTTCATGGGAGCTCACTGCCGAAGAAGACCCAATCCTCATTGATGAACAATCCGAGGCATACCCTATCCTCCAAACCGAAGAGTCCCAACTTGTCCCCTCGTTGTCTATGGAAATCGCAACCACCGAAACTCAAGTAATCAAAGATGATGTTCAAGGCGAGTTAGAGGTGAAATCAAACATGGTGACAAGCTTGATGTTGCTAGAGAGTGATGGTGAGACTATGAGCTTACAAAATTGCAAGGGCGCCATCCACTCATACACGAAAAAGAAACCAAGGCATGGGATGTTTCAATGGAAGCCGAGATGGAAAAATAAGAAGGCACGACTTGATGGATCAGTGGCTATAATCAAGGGACCTTCTCGTCCTAGAAAAGATGTAAAGGCAAGGCCACCTGACCGGTTGAGGACAGAATCGAGCCCACTGCCATATAAATACGTTGGAAAGATCAAGAGGGCAGTTGGGAAGTTTGACCTCACACAACCAAGGGATCCTACCTTATGATCCCTAAATGAGGTACCATCGAGCCAACGACGTTAAACAAAGGCGCTCGCCGGGAGGCAGCCCGGCATGTTTGTCATTTTCCAAGTTTTTATTTCATACTCACCACATTGCATTTTGGGAAAAGAAGACGATTTTCATGTAGGGGACAGATGCGAGCACGCAAGACCATCTGAGATATTTGCAACTGCTATCCATCGGGGGTAGTTTCACACCTTGAATGAATTATGTCGAGAAACATAGGCTTTTGAGGATTTTGTCACCAAGACTTACGAGTCTAAGGAGATTGGTTTTTAAGTGAGACCGTTTGTGACTCCTCCAATCTCCTGGGAATCCTCTATTTGCCTTAGTTTCTTTGACATAGTCCTTTCATTTTGTGACGAACCCACGTTGCGATACAAGAAGGCAGGCACAATGGTGCTCTTCACGAACTCAAAGGAGAATGGTCAGCTGTCTCTGAACATCACGCATCGCACGAGGGAAGTGCCTGTCCAACTTTACTCTCTTCTTACTTCCATATTGTTTGTTTGCTTGCATAGTGTGTTTTGAACGTAAGTCGTTCCGTGAGGACACAGCTTTGTTCAAAAGTGTGGGGTGAGAGTCGTTGTTGTGTCATCACGTTTATTTTCTTGCACATGCATGAGTCAGCACGTTTCCCTTTGAAATTTTTAATTTTTGAGGATAGAATATGTGAGAGTTGAGCTTAAACGTTGTGAAATAGATGAAACTAAGTACATGCATTACTCTTATGAAATTAAAATTGTGCGACTGACATGTGAATCTAACTATCTATGTGTTCTTATGAGTTGGGATAAAAAGGGATGTGGAGTTGATAGAAACGTCCTAGTGAGGCTTGACGAAAGCACTCAAGGATCCGGGATTCAAGTTACATGGTTATACGGACTTGTGGAGGCTACATTTCGAGACTTGTGGTATTGAGTGACTCCATCATTGCAGCGTTTATGCAAGTGGTGGGACGGGAATCAAACCGTCCTATCTCTAGTCCGAAGTAACCGGGAAAATAGGTGGAGAGCTCCCATCTTGACTCGCGTCAAAAAGGACAAGGATGAGAAAGAGCGGGGAGGTATTTCCATATGCTTGAGGGCAATGATTGGACCTCCCAAGAAAGAATGGACAAGGAAAACTCACAAAAGGAGCAAAACTCAAAGAAAAATCAACTCATGTGGAGATTCACCCGAAACAAAGTGAAGTACATCAATGCCATACAAAGGCCGAAGGCCAAGTTCACTACAAAGAAGTCCAAGAAAGTTAACAAAGACTCAACCCTTGATGCTCGAACCTATCACGTGCTAGAAGAAGCAACAAGTATAACCATATAACAAGAACCGGATCCAAGAGTGTAGATCATGGGTCTAAAAAGGACTATCTCCCACTCATCCAAATTGGTTTGCATCTCGACTCAAAGGTACATGTATCAAGTTAATTCCATGTTTTAGCAAATGCCTTGAGTAATGATTGAGAATACTTGGGGAAATCTAGACTAGCTTTTATCCAGGAGTTCCGAGAGGGTCTTGTGGTATTGCATTTGCTTCTCTTATGACTAAGGCCTTGTTCGAGACGAACAAGTTCAAGTGTGGGGTGTTTGATGAGACATATTTATACGACTCATTAAGACATCAAAACCCACCAATTACGACACTTAACCCAAAGAACATATGCTTGTTAATGTCGTTTTACATTTCAGGGCCTTTTGGAGTCCAAAGAGGAAACGTGCTTAAAAGACGGCATTTTATGCCAAAAACGTCACAATGACAGATTGACCTTCCCGACTTGTTTTGCACCTACAGATCACGTTTGGTGTCCAAATTGGTTGGTTCAAAGCTTGATGGAAAGCTAATCCAAAGGGCTACAACTTTGTAGTTTACACCAAGATCGATCCACGGACGCCTGAAGAATTACAGGGCGCGGAGGTCTCTTGCATTTCGATAAATGTTGAGACGTCCGCGGATTTAATGCATGAGACGTCCGCGGTTTACACTGAGAAATCGACCTTCATATGTTTTGATGTGCAATCTTGGGACAATAATAGAAGAACATAATGACACATATTTCCTGAGGAAAGAAGACAAAAATCGAAGAAGAAGGCAAGGAAAACAAGGAGCCACAAAACAAGGAATTTGGTTTTGAGTAAACAAACTCTCAAAGGGACCACAAGAGGAGCCTATGTTTTCCACCAAGAGGAGCCTATGTCTTGAGTTTGTGCTATAAATAGAAGGTCTTGGCCTTAGGAAATGTATCCATCAAAGGGTCTAAGGATCCACACTTGAGTTGAGAGCTCCTCTCTCTTCTCCTCACTTCAATACAACACTCTCTACTTGTTCTAGTTCTTGCACTTGCACTCTTTACTTACTTGTCAAGTTCTCAACTTCTCTCTTCTCCTTCTTTACTTGTTATGCATTTTACATTTCATTCTACACATTTTAGGTTGAGCCATCCTTATTCCGATTGTGATTCCCTTGGCTCTCGTGTTCTTACCATGAACATGAGTGGCTAAAACCTTCACGATTCGGTTTGGGGTTCCCTAATGTTGTAGCAAGGCTTTGAGACCCTTTACTTAATGATTCTTTGTGTTCACTAGTTCTTGTGCCATTATTGGTTGAACAACGAGGCTATGTGGAGGCTTGAAATGGCAAGACTAGCCGAGTAGTTCAATCCAGATTAGACAACGAAATCAAGTGGATGATTGAAATGGCAAAGCTTGGTCTAGTGGTCTAGTCCTTCTATTAACTGTTTGGTCGATAATAAATCATGACACCAAGCGGTTGCACTAAGGCTAATACATCTTGAAATGGAGTATTAGTCTTGCTAGAACTAGAGTTCTATGTCTTGAAAAGGACTAGACGGTGTGGCAAGTCGAGTGCTTGAAATGGCCTTGATACATCTTTGAACACATAGTATGATCATTAGAGGTCAATGATGAGTTGAGCCACAACAAAAGGCCCCTAGACCGAATACCATTCTCCCGATCACCATCACTTTGCATTTACTTTTAGTCTTTTCATAACAAAAAACCTTTTCAAACCCCCCCCCAAAACCATTTACTTTCTTTACTGTTTTCCTAGAACAACAAGTAACCATTACAACTCCTCTGGGTTCGACCCCTACTTGCCGCTTACTAATCCATAGTGAGTCAACAGTAGTGGAAATATAAATGTTTTTGCACAGGCACGACGACGGCTTGTCAAAATGGCGCCGTTGCCGGGGAGTTGCGCATTGGTGAAGTTGTTCTATTTGTGTGTTTTTGTTTTTGTTTTGCAGATTCGACATGGCTTCCTACTATGAAGGTGAGCCTTGGAATGAAGAGGAGTACTACCCACCATCCTTCCAACATGAAATCCGAGAAAAGATCATGTACATCAAGCAATCCCGGGATGAAACATTGGATGAGTACTTACGGTACTTTGATTCCCTTGTGACAAGCTGCCCGCACCATGGATTCACTAACTACGATCTTCTTCGAAGATTTCTCGGTGGAATGATGCCACATGAGTGGGATAGGCTCATAGAGGCAGCAGGAGGCTCGGTCTATAAGTTAACCATGAGTGCTATTTGGCACTTACTATATGAATTGGCCGAGGACTCAAGCCTAAGGCAAGAACAACACAAGTCGCTTGAGGACATGATAGAAGAGTTGGCAGCTAGCAACCAACGGATGCACTACAAGTCCTTGGAGGATTTAACGGAAGAGTTGGCCGTAAGTTATGCGCAAATAGATGCAAGAATTTTGCAGAATCAAGCCGAGATGTCAAGGGCAATATCTGACTTGGCCGCGTCCGAATTAAAAGGAGACCGGGGAGAAGATGACGGTACGAGGACAGTGGTGAACATGGAAGAGGCTCTAGGAGAGCATATGTTGGAGGCGGCACTAGAGGAGCCTACAAGGGATCTAACTCCCGAGCCATCAGAAGTGATGGACGAATCAGATACAGAAAGCACCAATGAGGAGCCTATATGGGATATCACTCCTGAGCCATCAGAAAACTTAGAGCCAGAAACCGATACAGTATGGGACGAGGAAAAGCTTTCATGGGAGCTCACTGCCGAAGAAGACCCAATCCTCATTGATGAACAATCCGAGGCATACCCTATCCTCCAAACCGAAGAGTCCCAACTTGTCCCCTCGTTGTCTATGGAAATCGCAACCACCGAAACTCAAGTAATCAAAGATGATGTTCAAGGCGAGTTAGAGGTGAAATCAAACATGGTGACAAGCTTGATGTTGCTAGAGAGTGATGGTGAGACTATGAGCTTACAAAATTGCAAGGGCGCCATCCACTCATACACGAAAAAGAAACCAAGGCATGGGATGTTTCAATGGAAGCCGAGATGGAAAAATAAGAAGGCACTGCTTGATGGATCAGTGGCTATAATCAAGGGACCTTCTCGTCCTAGAAAAGATGTAAAGGCAAGGCCACCTGACCGGTTGAGGGCAGAATCGAGCCCACTGCCATATAAATACGTTGGAAAGATCAAGAGGGCAGTTGGGAAGTTTGACCTCACACAACCAAGGGATCCTACCTTATGATCCCTAAATGAGGTACCGTTGAGCCAACGACGTTAAACAAAGGCGCTCGCCGGGAGGCAGTCCGGCATGTTTGTCATTTTCCAAGTTTTTATTTCATACTCACCTCATTGCATTTTGGGAAAAGAAGACGATTTTCATGTAGGGGACGGATGCGAGCACGCAAGACCATCTGAGATATTTGCAACTGCTATCCATCGGGGGTAGTTTCACACCTTGAATGAATTATGTCGAGAAACATAGGCTTTTGAGGATTTTGTCACCAAGACTTACGAGTCTAAGGAGATTGGTTTTTAAGTGAGACCGTTTGTGACTCCTCCAATCTCCTGGGAATCCTCTATTTGCCTTAGTTTCTTTGACATAGTCCTTTCATTTTGTGACGAACCCACGTTGCGATACAAGAAGGCAGGCACAATGGTGCTCTTCACGAACTCAAAGGAGAATGGTCAGCTGTCTCTGAACATCACGCATCGCACGAGGGAAGTGCCTGTCCAACTTTACTCTCTTCTTACTTCCATATTGTTTGTTTGCTTGCATAGTGTGTTTTGAACGTAAGTCGTTCCGTGAGGACACAGCTTTGTTCAAAAGTGTGGGGTGAGAGTCGTTGTTGTGTCATCACGTTTATTTTCTTGCACATGCATGAGTCAGCACGTTTCCCTTTGAAATTTTTAATTTTTAAGGATAGAATATGTGAGAGTTGAGCTTAAACGTTGTGAAATAGATGAAACTAAGTACATGCATTACTCTTATGAAATTAAAATTGTGCGACTGACATGTGAATCTAACTATCTATGTGTTCTTATGAGTTGGGATAAAAAGGGATGTGGAGTTGATAGAAACGTCCTAGTGAGGCTTGACGAAAGCACTCAAGGATCCGGGATTCAAGTTACATGGTTATACGGACTTGTGGAGGCTACATTTCGAGACTTGTGGTATTGAGTGACTCCATCATTGCAGCGTTTATGCAAGTGGTGGGACGGGAATCAAACCGTCCTATCTCTAGTCCGAAGTAACCGGGAAAATAGGTGGAGAGCTCCCATCTTGACTCGCGTCAAAAAGGACAAGGATGAGAAAGAGCGGGGAGGTATTTCCATATGCTTGAGGGCAATGATTGGACCTCCCAAGAAAGAATGGACAAGGAAAACTCACAAAAGGAGCAAAACTCAAAGAAAAATCAACTCATGTGGAGATTCACCCAAAACAAAGTGAAGTACATCAATGCCATACAAAGGCCGAAGGCCAAGTTCACTACAAAGAAGTCCAAGAAAGTTAACAAAGACTCAACCCTTGATGCTCGAACCTATCACGTGCTAGAAGAAGCAACAAGTATAACCATATAACAAGAACCGGATCCAAGAGTGTAGATCATGGGTCTAAAAAGGACTATCTCCCACTCATCCAAATTGGTTTGCATCTCGACTCAAAGGTACATGTATCAAGTTAATTCCATGTTTTAGCAAATGCCTTGAGTAATGATTGAGAATACTTGGGGAAATCTAGACTAGCTTTTATCCAGGAGTTCCGAGAGGGTCTTGTGGTATTGCATTTGCTTCTCTTATGACTAAGGCCTTGTTCGGGACGAACAAGTTCAAGTGTGGGGTGTTTGATGAGACATATTTATACGACTCATTAAGACATCAAAACCCACCAATTACGACACTTAACCCAAAGAACATATGCTTGTTAATGTCGTTTTACATTTCAGGGCCTTTTGGAGTCCAAAGAGGAAACGTGCTTAAAAGACGGCATTTTATGCCAAAAACGTCACAATGACAGATTGACCTTCCCGACTTGTTTTGCACCTACAGATCACGTTTGGTGTCCAAATTGGTTGGTTCAAAGCTTGATGGAAAGCTAATCCAAAGGGCTACAACTTTGTAGTTTACACCAAGATCGATCCACGGACGCCTAAAGAATTACAGGGCGCGGAGGTCTCTTGCATTTCGATAAATGTTGAGACGTCCGCGGATTTAATGCATGAGACGTCCGCGGTTTACACTGAGAAATCGACCTTCATATGTTTTGATGTGCAATCTTGGGACAATAATAGAAGAACATAATGACACATATTTCCTGAGGAAAGAAGACAAAAATCGAAGAAGAAGGCAAGGAAAACAAGGAGCCACAAAACAAGGAATTTGGTTTTGAGTAAACAAACTCTCAAAGGGACCACAAGAGGAGCCTATGTTTTCCACCAAGAGGAGCCTATGTCTTGAGTTTGTGCTATAAATAGAAGGTCTTGGCCTTAGGAAATGTATCCATCAAAGGGTCTAAGGATCCACACTTGAGTTGAGAGCTCCTCTCTCTTCTCCTCACTTCAATACAACACTCTCTACTTGTTCTAGTTCTTGCACTTGCACTCTTTACTTACTTGTCAAGTTCTCAACTTCTCTCTTCTCCTTCTTTACTTGTTATGCATTTTACATTTCATTCTACACATTTTAGGTTGAGCCATCCTTATTCCGATTGTGATTCCCTTGGCTCTCGTGTTCTTACCATGAACATGAGTGGCTAAAACCTTCACGATTCGGTTTGGGGTTCCCTAATGTTGTAGCAAGGCTTTGAGACCCTTTACTTAATGATTCTTTGTGTTCACTAGTTCTTGTGCCATTATTGGTTGAACAACGAGGCTATGTGGAGGCTTGAAATGGCAAGACTGGCCGAGTAGTTCAATCCAGATTAGACAACGAAATCAAGTGGATGATTGAAATGGCAAAGCTTGGTCTAGTGGTCTAGTCCTTCTATTAACTGTTTGGTCGATAATAAATCATGACACCAAGCGGTTGCACTAAGGCTAATACATCTTGAAATGGAGTATTAGTCTTGCTAGAACTAGAGTTCTATGTCTTGAAAAGGACTAGACGGTGTGGCAAGTCGAGTGCTTGAAATGGCCTTGATACATCTTTGAACACATAGTATGATCATTAGAGGTCAATGATGAGTTGAGCCACAACAAAAGGCCCCTAGACCGAATACCATTCTCCCGATCACCATCACTTTGCATTTACTTTTAGTCTTTTCATAACAAAAAACCTTTTCAAAACCCCCCCCCCAAAACCATTTACTTTCTTTACTGTTTTCCTAGAACAACAAGTAACCATTACAACTCCTCTGGGTTCGACCCCTACTTGCCGCTTACTAATCCATAGTGAGTCAACAGTAGTGGAAATATAAATGTTTTTGCACTGGCACGACGACGGCCTGTCAATGGGGCATAGATTATATGGGTCCTTTCCCGTCCTCTTACGGAAACCAATATATATTGGTGGCGGTCGACTACGTCTCCAAATGGGTTGAGGCCGTCGCTTCCCCTACTTGCGATGCCAAGGTGGTCACCAAGCTATTCAAGAAGATTATCTTCCCAAGATTTGGAGTTCCGAGGACCGTCATTAGCGATGGCGGCTCCCATTTTAAGGAAAAGCATTTTGAAGCCTTGCTTCAGAAATATGGGGTTAGCCACAAGGTTGCTACGCCTTATCACCCACAAACGAGTGGGCAAGTGGAGATTTCAAATCGTGAAATAAAGTCTATCTTGGAAAAGACCGTGGGAAGCTCAAGAAAGGATTGGTCATCGAAGCTAGATGACGCATTATGGGCCTATCGTACGGCATTCAAAACCCCTATTGGAATGTCTCCCTATCGTCTTATATATGGGAAACCATGCCATTTGCCGGTTGAATTGGAGTATAAGGTAATGTGGGCAATCAAACTCTTGAATATGGACATGCAAATGGCGGGAGACAATAGGGTCCTTCAACTCCACGAGTTGGAGGAAATAAGAAATGAAGCCTATGAGAGTGCAAGAATCTATAAAGAGAAGACTAAGAAATGGCACGAAAAGAAAATCTTTCGTCGTGAGTTCAAAAAGGGAGAAAAAGTCTTACTCTTTAACTCTAGGCTCGAATTATTCCCGGGAAAGTTGAGGAGCCGATGGAGTGGTCCATTTATTGTCCACAAGCCTCACGAGGATGGACACGTAGAATTGCTCAACAATGATGGAACCACTTTTACTGCAAATGGGCAAAGGCTAAAGCATTATAGAGAAGGCGTTCGGGATGAACAAAATATAACCTTCTCTTTAACCGACCCATAGAGAGCCTTTATCCGCTTGAGGAGGGATCCTAGCAAAGGACTCCTCAAGTGTGTTTCTTAGTAAGAAAAGGATCGGCTCGGTCTTTGCCAAGACGTTAAACTAGGCACCTCACGGGAGGTACCCCGGGTTGTGAGTTGTCTATCTATGCACAAGGAACTTCCATATATGTGTAGCATGCATTTTGTGAACTTGTCATGTGGCTTGGTGATTAGGATGATTTTGAATGCATAATTTGGTGTGTGTGGTGTGATATGAAGCTTGCTTGAACATTCTTGATGATTAGTGGCGTTTTAGGTGTGGAGTTCATAACCCTAGCTTGTTTTGTTAGGAAATCGTATGTTTGCATGCTAGTGGTTTCTTGGGTGAGTCTTCGTTGATTTTATGTGATATTTTGAGTGGTAATTATTCTTGGTGTGGGGTAAAAATTCTGAGTGTGGAGTTGGGGTTTTGAAGAAAAGCAGAAAAGTTTTGAAGCTGAAGTCTAGCTCCAGTCGATCGACTGGCCTATGCCCATTCTCCCAGTCGATCGACTGGGGAGAGTTTCAGAGCCCCCCATTTCCCACTTTCCGCAGTCGATCGACTCACCTGCCAGTCGATCGACTGGGTTTATCTTATCCAAAACGCAGTTAACCCTCCTCCTTCTTCATTTCTCTGCCCAACCGAAACCCTAACCCCAAATCCGAGTTCCGTCAATTCTCCTCCGACCTCCGCCGCTCGCCTCACCATCAGTCCGCCTCTGCATCGCCTCCTCACCGCCATCACGCCGCCGCACCAAATCGAGCCTCAACCACCCCGATTTCGGTTTTTCCGATCAGAAAACCACTACCCCTCCGATCTCCTCCGACCGCCGTTCAATCACCCCACTTCAACCATCAAACTACTCCTAATCACCCCGCCATCAAACCCCATCGCTCAATTTGGTCCGCCAAGCCTCCCAGAAAAACCCCCAATTTTCGACCTAATCCCGTCGGTTTTTCTGACTCCAATCGATCGACTGAGCCTTCGGCCTCATCCCAGTCGATCGACTGAGAAGCATTTCAGTGCAATTGTTTTTGTTCCTTTCAGTTTTTGCCCTGCATTTCCAGTACAATCATGCCTCGTGCTGGTGCTCCGTCCAGTTCCAAATCCAAAGGCAAGGAGATTGCTCATGAGCCCTCGCTCGACGACCAAATCGATGAGTATCACGAGTCCGACGAGGATGATAGACCCCTTGTTACACACAAGCGGAAGTTGCTCAGGGGTTCGTTAGCTGACCAGAGCTCGGACTCGGACGGAGAGATTAATGCCGCACCGGTTTCCCCCACGCCTCCTCCTAAGAAGAAAAGGGCTCCACCGAAGAAACCGGGACCGAAGAGGAGAGCACCCATGCCTCCTGTACCTCGAGCGCCCTCTCCCCCTTTGCCCAGAGAGCCATCTCCTGCTGCAGCTCCGCCATCCTCGGCCATTGTGCCTATTGAGCCTCACGTGGGGCCTTATGAGGGACCGATGCCCATACCGGTTCCATACCCGATCTTGGCTCCCCTCGTGCTCAGAGACGAGAAGCACCGGACTCATCATGCTACCATCACGTCGAGGAAGGCGACGACCATCCCCACACTCTACCTCGATATGGGATTGCTCCGTAGCATCGACGCAGCAGTCACGGATGAGGTACATTCTCGCCTCACTCAGTGTGGTTTCACTTTCCTATTTGTGGATGATCCGGGGACTTACTCGAGGCTTGTTGAAGAGTTCATTTGCTCTTTCGAGTGGTTAAAGGAGGAGGAGGGGGATAGTATTGTCTTCTATTGGAAGTTTGTGTTAGGAGGTCGGGAATTCCAGATTAGGGAAAGCTTGATTAGGGAATGGTTGGGATTCCCAGAGCCTGAGGCGTCGCCCCGGAAATTTAATGAGCATCAGCAGACCCGATTTTGGAAGAGGATTTCCGGGAGGAATGAGTGGTTCATCTCATCGTATAACTCTTCGGCCATTACTGATCCGGTCTGGAAGATTATACACCACGTCATTGCCTTTGGGATCAACACAAGGACGGCGGGGGCTAGGTCGCTTACACTACCGGATATGGAGCTCATGCTCGCTATGGATCATGGGGAGACCGTTGATAGGCTAGCCATTCTTGCAGACCGGTTCGAGACCATTGTGAAGCCTAGTACGAGGAACCGGGGCTTGGGAGGAGGCTCCTTGATTACCATGATTGCCCTAAGGTGTAACTTCACCTTCGGCTCCGCGGACTGTGAGGCGCCATCTAGGAGCGTGCTTGACATGGACCTCATGAAGCACAAGCACATCCTTAAGAGGGATGGCAAGACTTGGGAGAGGGACACGAAGCCTCATCAGGAAGGCCTTGTGACCGCTCCCGCCACAAAGAAGAGTATGTTCAAGCAGCAGAACCGTCTCTATTGCCTTGCCAACCTCACTCCTTCGCCTCCTGACTCGCCCCTCCACCTCCACCAGCCGACGTGCATGAGCCCCTAGCAGATGAGGAGCTTCCTCTGGTAGAGCCTGCCGTTGAGATCCCTCCCCCGGTCATAGATGATTCAGCTGAATGGAGAGGGAGAGTCTCCTCCGACATTGCCGGCTTGACCAGCGGAGTGACCGAGTTGAGGAGCGGTTTGACTCACCTTGAAGGCCTAGTCCGAGAGTCTGATGAGAGAGCCCGCCGGGAGTGGGAATGGCTCAGATCCATGGTCCTGACCTTCATCAGTGGCCCCAGCGCTCCTTTCACCCCTTCTGCTGCTCCTCGTGGCGCCTCCCCTTTGCCTACCACGCCAGCTTCTTTTGTAGGGGAGGCGGGCACACCGCGTCTCTCAGGAGGAACCTTGGAGCCAGTTCGCTCTTTTAGAGAGGATAGCCCTCTGATGACGGGTCCCACGGCGCCACTTGATGATGATGGTGTTGTTGATTCTACTAGGTCCGGAGACGACGAGGCTACATCTTGAGTCCTTGCTTCATCTAGTTTTTCATGTGTATTTTCTTATTAGACTTGTTGCATTGGATGATATTTTGGATGTTAAGTCGCCTTTTGGCGCAATTTTGATGATGTATGCCTTTTTGATGATATTTATCCTCTTTTGCCTTTGGTTGTATGCTACATTCATATGATATTGGAGGTGTTTACCATTTATATTGTTCACTCTACAGGATATACATTCACATATTCTTACCATGTCTAAAACACCTTCTTATATCTTCATTTGCAACCAAAAGGCTATTTCTCACTCATATGGATTATATCACCGAGTCTACAAACGAGGGGAGTTCCTATGCGCCTTTGCCTTTGTTTTATCATTCTTTGCGCTTAGGGACTAAGCTTGAATTAAGTGTGGAGTGGTTTGATGCGCATAGTTCACATGTTTGCATGCTATACATATCATTTTTAGATGGACACTTGCATACTTGCACATTTTCCCAACATGAGAGTGTTTTGACCATATGGGCTTGTGATTTTCGATTCTAAATCCCTATAAATCACATCTAGCCTATTTGTCACATTTACCGACCTAGTCCTTTGAGCATGCATTCTTGAGGATCAATATCATTGCTATATCTTGCCTATCCAACTTTCTAAGTATTTTTGTTGCAACACCGTGGATCAAGCTAGCAAACACTTTTAAAATCTTCGTGAAAAACTTAGACCCTTTGAATGCTCTTTGGTGACTTGAGTTCTCTAACATAGTGCCTTGTTCATGATTGTTCCCGCACATTCCATTCACTTTTTGAACATATTGTCAAGTTTCAAGTGCGGAGTCAAAAGAGGGCGAAAAATAAGCCCCATTCAAAAAAAATGTTTGCGGTCAAAGAGGGCAAAGCCCCGACTAAAAACTCTCTCAATGATCATGAGAAGTTTTGCTCCAAATATACAAATGCCGGGGGTTAGGGAGGTAAGTCCCCCCTTGAAAGCATTTGTAGGCCAAAGGCCGTTTCAAAAAGAAATAAGAAGCTCTTAAAACTTGACTCCATGCTTTCCTCCATTCTTCACTTGGGCGGGATTCGTCATTTTCATTGTGTGCTTGTTAGAATAACTCTTGGACGACCCATATGCTTGCACGAGAGCTCTCATTTGGTCTATGCTTGTTTAGTAAGAAACTCTAGTGTCGAACTCCACTTCCCTTATGGATTACGGCTTAAGCGCCTAAAACTTGGGAATGAGCTCCTTGCCGCGAGCCCTTGGACTAGCCCTAGCTAACATAGGTGAGCGGTTGACACTCTATTGTGCAAGCTATAAGCCTTACTTCTATTGTGTTGCTTTGAAAATGAATAGAATTTCGGATAAGACATTTCATAGCCCTAGTATTGATAATCTTGAATGCATATCCTCAAAGGTACTCAAAGGGTTGAACAAGTTCTTTTAATGATATTGTGACGATAGTGCTAGTTTGGGGTGTGGGATTGGTTTTGAAAAAAATCGTAGCCTTGGTTGAGCACTCTTGCATTCACTCTTATGGGATATGCGCATTGGGGATTTGTGAGTATTCCCTTTTCTGAAAACTCTCACGAGACTATAACTCGTCCACTAGGGCAGCCTAGGGGTTTAAAGGCTTAATGCATACGCTAAATGCATGCGTAACGCCTACGAAAAGGAGCTAGGTAGATTGTACATACTTGCCATTTACATGTTTAGAAATAAGGATCGAGACCTTGCGAAATCTAGTGAGGCAAATGCATGAAAAACATAGCACCACTAGCATTTCGACATTTGCACTTCCTTGGCATATTTGCATGCTTTGTTCGGGACGAGCAAAGCTTAAGTGTGGAGTGTTGATGAGTCGAGTTTTCGACTCATTAATGCCCATTTCCACTATAGCTTTAGATCGTTTCCGACGATTATTTGATGTCATTTGATCCCCTTTTCATGCGTTTCAGGCACAAAATAAGATGTCTCAGTGCCAAAAGCCTATAGAAGGAAACTCGGCGAAAATCAGAGATTAGAGCAAAAAGTGGGCAAAACTGATCCCCAGTCGATCGACTGGGAAGCTCCCCTGCTCCAGTCGATCGACTGGGAGAAGTCTCAGGAGGGCCTGCAACCCATGTTTCCGCAGTCGATCGACTGACCCCCTTCAATCGGTCGACTGGCGAATCCTCCATCTAGGGCATGCAGGCCACGTGACTTCAGTCGCTTGATTGGGACTCCAGTCGATCGACTGGGAGCAGTCTCAGAAGGACCAAAATTCCACATTACCGCAGTCGATTGACTGAAGATCCCCCCTGCACCAGTCGATCGGCTGGACTGCTACAGTTCCGAAATTTTCAGCGAGGCTATAAATAGAAAGAGGCAAGTTTGACCTAGCATCTTGGATTTTTCTGGAGAAAAGACAAAAGGAAGTGATCCAAATCAAGGGTTTCATCATCATCTAATCAAGGAGGATTGAAGATCAAAGGGAGTTTATTAGGATCATCAATCCTACTCTTTTCCCTCTTCCTTTCTCTTAGATTTTTGTTAAAAACCCACACATCATGTTGTCTTACATGATGTGTGAGTAGTCCCCCTTGTGTTTTGAGGGTCTTATGATCCTCCTTGGTACTCAATGATCATTGTATACACATTAACATGCGATTTATTGAAGTTGATTTCATTTTTACCATGGTTTTCATTCTAGACATGTCTCTAAGTGTTTGATAAAATGCCTAAGTGACATGTTTGTGTTAGAACTATGATCTAAGTATCGAGAGAGCTTAGTGATGGTTTGGATATAGTAAAATTGAACTTAACCAACATTTATGAGAGTAAATGCATGGTGAGAGGTAAACTAGAACTTTGTGCATGTAGCATTTATGAGAGTAAGTGCTATGTAGTGGATCAATACTCTTTAATTAGTGAGATCTTAACTAAGATGGCTTGACTAGGATTAGACATGCATGGTTTGTCTAGTTTTAGCCTAAGCTAGGTTTTAGACCTATCAACTCATAATTGATTGAACTCTTGTATGGATGATCATTGGGAAATTGCCGAGGAGGGGATTAATCCCTCGAAACTCACTTTTAAATGAATTTAATCCCCTAAAACCATTTGATTACTTGTTTCTCATCATTGATAACCATTCTCACACTTGAATTGAAAGAATAGTCGAGTTAGCCATTGATAGACCTAAGTTTAATAGTTTGCTCCCTTGGGTTCGACACCGGTCTTACCGGGTAAAATACAAATTGTTTTTGACTATACAAATATTACAACGTCAAGATTCTCATGCGTCGGGACTGTGTTGTGCGAACGCACAAGGTGAACTGTGCGAACGCACAAGGTTGTGCAATCACGACTACTCAGTACCATGCGAACGCACGACATTCTCATGCGACGGGTCTGGGTCATGCGAACGCACAAGGTGAACTGTGCGAACGCACAAGGTTGTGCGATCGCGACTACTCAATACCATGTGAACGCATGAGATTTGCATGCGACGGGTTTGGGTTGTGCGAACGCACAAGGTTACAGTTCAGAGCAGTTCATGTCAGTTTATGGCAGTTTGATGGCAGTTTTGGGTGTGTTTTTGGAGGTTCTTCTTCTGGGAAAACACAGAACGAGATTATGAGGACTGGAGTGTTCTTGGAGTGTAAAAATCGTTTCCTTCATTTTGATCGTTTTACGATTGTTTGCTCACTGATACCTTATTCCTTTACAAACTCACTTGGTTTATCTCTATTCAAGTAGTATTTCGGAAAACCCCTACCTGGGTGAAATATTGAATCAGGAAAGCAACAAATAGTTTGTGACTCAAGTAGAATCCAAGGTTTTTATCATTGTTCGAAGCTTCCAAGACAATCCAGGGACTACAATCTGATTCAATATTTTCATGTTGTCTGCTGCTTCGGTGAAAGAGATGACGAAGAACTTTGGGAAACTGGAGAAGTTCGAAGGAGTGAACTGATCGGTCGAATCCTTGACCTATTATTCACTTCATTCGATGATGGATTATGTTTGTTTTCCCGACATTTTATTGTCATTTGATATCTTTTCTAGTGTTTCAGGTCATATATCACATGTCTAATACTTTTGGATTGATCAGAAGAAAATCAGAGCAATCGGTGCAGATTTGGGCAAAAACAGGACAAATAGGACAGATTGACCTCTCCAACTTGTTTTACGCGTACAGATCACATTTGGTGTCCAAATGGGTCAAAACTTAGCTTGTTGGAAAGCTAATTCAATTCCCTATAACTTTATAGTTTACACCAAGCTCAAATTCGAAGGTTAAGACCATAAAAAATCAGCCCTACCGTGACCTGCCGTAACTAGAGGAAAGATCACGGCAGTCACGGCACCAATTTTTCTCAGAATATTTTGCCCCTACCGTGACCTGCCGTGACCTGTCTATAGGTCACGGTAGGTCAGGGCACCTGCGGGTATAATTCTCATAAATTTCCAAAAATCGATTTTTGGGCTTTCTGGCCTTTTTGGATGATCTATAAATAGAAACACGACAGATTAGACAGGGTTGTTGATTCTTTGGAGAAAAACCTTAACTTGGGAGAGAAGACAGAGCTTTCAAGCGTGAGGATCAATGAGTCAATCGTCTACGGTTTATTCGTTTCTTCCTTTCATATTACACTGTTTTTGGTTAATCGCCATGAATAGCGAGTAGTCTTCTCTATTCCGGGATCCTACGGATCCCGTGCTATGTAACCCTAACTCTCATGTGATCAATTGAAGTTTATTATTTATGCGATTTGAATATTCGATTTCATTGCGTGCTTAATTTTATCGTTCTATGCATGTATTTACATCAAAGGGTATGTTTGCATTGGTAGAACGTATTTAGGTTATATGCCGAAAGGTGGATGGGCCCTAGGGATTAACCGGATTGCATGAAATTGATGTTAGGTCATGTTTACATGAACTAATAGGAAAACCTTTAATTTAATAAATCGAAATCGTTGATAATCCGTGGATGGGCGGCGTTTAACGATGGAGATTAATCTAGACAATGATCCGTGGATGGGCGGCTTGTCTAGTGTTATTTCGGTTATATTCCATATTCGATAGCATGAATAATTAACGTAGAAAGATTGCATGATTAGTGGGTTTAGCACGGGTGAAGTACAGATTCTGGGATTCTTTCTCTGAATAAACACACGACATTTATTTTCTGCTATTTAATTATTGCAATTCTCACAACAAAACAAACCTTTGTCATTCGGAATAGCTAAATAGGTCACTTGTTACCTAGTACTCACACGCATTGCTCCTAGGATCGACCCTTGGCTTACCAAGGATTATAAATTTTGTTTGACTACGATTTGACCCCTAAAACTCACACTTTGACAACTATAAAGGGTTAAAAATACGCTTGTCAAAATGGCGCCGTTGCCGGGGAGCAGCGTTTAGTGTGATATTAGATCTAACTCGTGTAGTCTAGACTATTCCACCTCACTTGATTTCCGATTTTTCTGTTGTGATCTCTTCACTCGCGGCAATTCTTGGTTCTTGCAGGTACTAGCTAGTTCATGCCAAAGAACACACCCAGACGGAAGAAGCAGATTCAGATTTCAGACGAGGACACCCCGGACCGACGAAGAAATAATCGTCAGGCCCAGAACAAAGCTCGGCAGCTACGAGCTGTGAACCGAAATTTTGCAGCGATGGCTATGAATCAAAACAACCCAGCCCTGCTGAATGGAGTGGTCGAAGATGACCAGCATCGTCCTCTGCAACAACCAGTGCGCAGGACTCTCGGAGATTACACTGTCCCACGTGTCTCAGGATTTCAGTCAGCCATTGCACCACCGGGCATCGCCAACAATACATGGGAGATTAAAACAGGGCTGATTCAGATGGTGCAGAACCACCAGTTTTCAGGAAGGATGAACGAAGACCCTCATCAGCATCTCAAGCGGTTTGTTCAGATGTGCAACACAGTGAAGACCAATGGTGTCTCTCCAGAATCCTACTACCTGAGGCTATTCCCTTTTTCACTATCTGATACAGTAGGTGGCTCGACAGTCATGCAGAGGGCACTTTCACTACTTGGGGCAAACTAGCCGAAGCTTTTCTACAGCAATACTTCCCACCATCAAAGACAGCACACTTCAGGAATCAGATCATCTCGTTCCGTTCTATGGATGGTGAGACCCTCTACGAGGCTTGGGAGAGGTACAAAGAGCTTACGAGACTGTGCCCTCATCACAATCTGGAGCTGTGGCAGATTATTGATACTTTCTATCAGGGAATTGATCAGGGGATGCGCACCTTAATCAACCAAGCAGCGGGTGGGGGACTGAACGGAGTCCCGCTAGAAGACACCTATGAGATTATAGAGAGAGCAGCCCAAGATTATCACCTCTGGACGAGTGATCGAGGAAATCCTAAGGATAAGAAGGGTGTGCAAGATCTCTACCTTGCTGATAGCACTAATGATATTGCTGAGTTGACCAACACGGTGAAGATGCTTGCAGCGGAAGTTAAAAATCTAAAAACAGGCCCCTCTATGAAGTCGTCTGTTGTTGCTAATGCGGCTGTCTATTGTCAGATTTGTGGCTCACCTTCCCATTTTGCAGATGGCTGTCCAGTGATGGGACAAGATAGTAAAGGAAGAAGCCAGGAGGATGTCAACTATGCGGGGCAGTACAATCAAGGATCAGGCATAAACCGGTGGGATAATCCAAACAGGAATAATCCCAACCTTTCCTACAAGCCACAGAATCAGGCCGCACCAGGTTTTCCTTACAGACAGCAGCAGGAGAACGCTCCCTACCAGTCAAGGAACCAGTTCAACAACCAACCCCAGCAGCAGCAAAATCAGACTTCATGATCGACGTCAAACATGGAAGCCATGCTAGCAAGCTTCATAACTGAACAGAGAAAGACGTCTGAGAATCAGCAACGGGCATATGAGCAAACCGCCACTGAGGTAAGGAACCTGCAACGGACTGTTGAGGAGCTCGCTATTCATGGCAGAATGCTGGAAAATCAGATTGCTCAACTAGCAAATTCAGCAAACAGGGAGCAGGGGAAACTTCCGTCGAAGCCAGATCTGAATCATATGGCATCGGTGAATGCCATCACAATACGGGGAGGTAAACATATTGAAATGGTGCCAGCTCAATCCACTCGAACTCCTGCTACGAAATCAGCACTTGATTCTACACCCGCTGAAGAGGAAACGGTGAAGGACGCTAAAAACCGAGCTGAAAATTCTGTGCAGCAAGTGGAGCCAGCACCTTATAGACCTCAAATTCCATTCCCTCAGCGACTAAAGGGTGCAAGAAGGGACAAGGAGTTCATGCAGTTTGTCGATAAAGTTCGTACTCTTTACATCACGATGCCCTTCACCGATGCGATCACCCAGATTCCCACTTATGCACAGTTCATAAAGGAGATTATGAGTGGGAAAAGAAAGATTGACGGGATCGAGAATGTGGCCCTGAGCGAGGAATGTAGTGCAGCCACGAACTAGCCCATGCCACCCAAACTTCAAGACTCAGGGAGTTTTTCTATCCCTTGTGATATTGGTGGTTTTCCTGTTCGTCGTGCCTTATGTGATCTTGGTGCTAGTGTGTCCATCATGCCATACTCTTTATATGCTAAACTGAATTTGGGTGATCTCTGTCCTACTAATATCACCATTTGCCTCGCGGATCGTTCTTGTAGACTCCCGAGAGGGATTCTGAAGGATGTTCCAGTCAAGGTGAAGAACCTACATTTTCCTGCTGATTTCATAGTGCTGGACATCTCTGAGGACGTAGACATCCCAATTATTCTTGGTAGACCATTCCTCTACACAGCTAAGGCAGTCATTGACATGGATAGATGTTCCTTAGCCTTGCGTGTACGCAGTGATAGGATTGTTTTTAATTTGCCTGACATGTCTAAGAGTCCTAGTCTGTTTGCTGACTGTGATATTCTGGACTCCGCTGCTGTTAATGATCCTATTTCACTTACCTCTATTGAGCCTTGCAGAGTTTTACAGGGCTGCCCTGTCCCGATGGATGTTTGCGCAGTAAGCACAGAGGGAGCAGCTGGTGCTAAACAGACTACAGGCTCGGGTAAGGAACCCTGCGAGGGAGAGCTGAAGCCTCTTCTCGACCCAGGTGATGTCTTTAAGGAGAGGACGACAAAGTGGCACTACAAACGCATGGTGCGCAGAAAATTCAGAAGAGGCGCGCAGTTTCTTCTCTACAAATCACGCTTTAAATTATTCCCTGGGAAGCTGCGCACCAAGTGGAGTGGTCCTAACACAGTGGCGAGAGCATATTCAGATGACTGCGTAAAGCTTGGTACCAAGGGAGGAAAGTCAGCGGCGGTCGACAGGCTACGCCCTAAGCATTATCACGTCATGAAGCACCGGGAACCGCCTGACGTCATTGATAATAACATGCTTCTCGGCAAGGGATCTCAGCGAGGGACCTCCCGAGAATACTTCTAGTCCTTCCTCCCTAGCCATGTCTCACCAAGACGTTAAACTAGGTCTCTCCGGGGAGTAACCCGCACTGTAAGTATTAGTTAGTTGCATTTTGTACATTGCGTGTGACCCTTGCAGGAATCCAATTGTGGAGTGCATCGACGTCAGGCAGAAACAGTTTGGAATGACTTAAAATTGGAGCTGAAATCAGAGGAGCCGCGACCTACCGTGATCTATTGAACGTCACAGCGCATCACGGCAGTTATTTTGATAGAGTTTTCTGAGGTGTCCCGTGATCTGCCGTATTCCTCCTAGGCATCCCGGCACATCACGGTAGGTTTTCTGCCCGAGGGATATCAGGTGGGCCGTTACCTGCCATAATCCTCCTGGACGTCACGGTACCCACAAGAGGTCACGGCAGGACAAAAATTGATTGAAATCAAATTAGGTCAATCAAGTTTTCCAATTTCGCAAAATCAAATTAGGTCTCCGCCGCACGCCTCCCTCCTTCATCCGACGACCGCCTGTTGTCCGCCCACCCTCGTCCGTCTGCTGTTCGCCGGTCCCGCCTCAACCACCTGCAACCTCCCTCGTCTGTCCGCCTCAACCACCTCCCACCTGCAACTTCTCACCTCGCCAGTCCCATGGCTCGCAATCGTCGGACCACCCCAGCAGCTCCCTCCTCCTCCCGCAACCCTAGCCGTGATTCCCCACCTCCGGCCGACCAACCTCCTCGCCGGCGGATTTACAAAGACCGGCGCCCTACGTTTCTCTCTCTGGCCCAGACAACCCAGTACAATGACATCATTTCGGTAAAAAAGCTCAAACCTACCTTAGTTCCTGATCATGGTGATTTACTTTCATTCCGTCGTTTGGATGATGTTCATTATTTGGATATTTGCCGTGAATTATTTGTGGCCTCAGGCCTTGATGTTCTATTTGCTCAACCGGTACCGACTTATCATAGACTGTTAAAGGAATTCCTAGTCTCTTTTGCCTATTTAGGAAGCTCCGATCAGGCTACTCATTAGACGTTTGTTATTGGTGGAAGGAATTATACCATGTCTAAGGCCGAAGTTTGTAATTTGTTGGGATTTCCTTTAGAAGGGTTTTGTGGTCAGTATTCGAACGCGGAACGTTATGAGTTCTGGAGGGACATTTTCACTTTTGATTGCTATTTCCTGTCCAGTTGGCCTTCCTCCTGCATCAAGGACCATATATGGAAGATTGTTCACCGTCTGGTCGCTATGAGTATATTTCCCCGAGCGGAAGGTGAAACTAACATTAGTAACCGCGAGCTCGATGTTATGCTCTCTATGCATCGACGCCGCCCTGTCGACTTCTTCCAGATCCTCACCGAACAGATGATTTCCTGGGGCTCAGTTTTGGACAAGAACATGGCTTTAGGAGGCGGCCTCTTTGTCACCATCATTGCTACCTCCCTCAGATGGGACTTCGGTGAGCTCAAGCCGGAAACTTCAAAGCTTGATTTGGAAAAGATGGTGGACATTAGGATGATTAATCGGGACCGCGTTTGGCAGCATCGTTCCGTGCTCCATAGCGGGAAGAAGCGCAGCCGAGTTGAGCGCCGACAGAGGATTACTGGACATGCTCGGGACAATGCTCCTCCACCCGAGGATGATATCATGGACGAAGCCCAGGAGCATCACATGGCTGCGCCTAATGGGATGGATCCACCTCCCGCCCCAGCAGCTCCGCCATAGCCTTCTGCTGACCAGCCCCAGTTGACAGTCGAGGAGCGTCTCACACACCTTGAGGCTTCCCACCACCAGATCATCGCCGCCCAGAATGAGTTTCGGGAGTCCTTGAGTGCGATGATGGGCTATCAGTGTCAGATTTTGGCCAACCAGGCCCCGATGATTTCTGCTCAGAATAAGCTCTCCATTTCTCATAATCAGCTCAAGGACGAGTTCTCAGACTTTAGATATCAGGCCAGCAGGGCACAGCAGTGGTCGCAGGACGCCCGTGTTGCATTCTATCAGCGGCAGGGTTTCACAGACTTTCCACCTCCGCCATCCTTCGTGTCTTCTGCCCCTGACCCTTTCGAGGCTGATTTCACCATGGCAGTCGACCTCAGCCCTCCTCCCAGTGCACCTCCTGCCCATGCTGACACCGGGGAAGGCCCCTCTCACACAGTAGGCTCTGCCGGTTGCACAGATTCAGAGGGCAGTGATTCCGGCGATGATGCCTCTTATGATTCAGAGGTCGGTGACCCAGACGATGATGCTTCTCAGGATTCAGAGGGCAGCGAGGAATTCTGATCTTTATTTCGGATACTGCTCATGCTCTTTATTTTGTCGATGTTTCTTTTTGCCATACTGTCAGTTTTTTTCTGCATTTCATCATTTGTACGCTGACTTTTGGATATTATTCACTACTTTCTTCTTATTCGATGTTTGAGTTATTCCATTATTGTTGTTCATCTTTACTCACATCATTCATTTTTTCCATTCGTTTCGCGATTATCGATGCTAACCTATTACTTGTGCAGCTCTATATTTTTATTCGTACATCTACCAGCTCACAGGTCGTATTTCACTCACCAGCCATCGTTTAATCTCCATGGACATCGCGTCATCACACACGAGTGAAGTTCCTATGCACTTTTTCTTGTTCTATATTTTTCGCTTAGGGACTAAGCTCGATTTTAAGTGTGGAGTGGGTAGCGCATAGTCACATGCATTGCATTTCATATTCACTCATTGTACATGCTCAACTGTCTAAGTATCGCGATTGAAATCCTCGTCTTCTACGATACTCCTTGACTGATTGACATTCTTTTGGATTCAAAATCTAGGACTTGAAATAGTTTTGCTCGTGCGCGTATTCTCTTGAGTCAATATCATTGCTAACCCTCGCCTATCACATGTTCTACGTATTTCTTGAAGCATGTTTAAGATTTGATACTAGTAGGCACCGTTTCAAAACTTTCAAAAGCTTAAAATTGCATATCTTTTTCTAGGTGACCTCAGTACTAGTATATGATTCTCTACCCTTGTCGTGATTTGCATGCACCCGCCTTTATTCATACACTATGTCGAGCTTTAAGTGTGGAGTTAGACAATTGACCTTCAAGTTTTCCCCTCAAAAGCAAAGTTCTAAATTCTGGAAAATGGGTGCAACATTGGCCCCGAGCATAGTTGTTTATGAAAGAAAAAGCCAGTTTGAAAAAAAAATATTTGCTTTTGTTGATTCTGCGAAAGTAGAAAATACCAAGGACCCGGTGAGAAAAGTCACCCCTGGTATCTGGAAAACACTCTTGAAACAATTTCTGCCCCCTTCTGCTTGGCGTAGTGTAAATCCACCTTTTCATTGCGTGCAAATCATAGCATATCTTGAGAATTCATATACTATAGTCTAAGGAACGATCCTCGTGCTTGCACTGAAATTTCCTATGCAATTTTTCGTTCTATTTTTCAGAAAAACTATTAAGCCAGGCTCCTCTTCTCTTACGGGTCATTGCCTAGTCCTTGGCACTTGAGAATGAGCTTTGCGCCAAGAGCCCGTGGACTATCCCTAGATAGCATAGGTGAATGGCGAGCATGTTTTGTGCAACTCTTCATACTTATCCCGTTGCTATAGAACTATTTAGAACTTGTGATGAGGCGTTTGTTAGTCGTGTGTACTGACCGTTTGAATGCAAACTCGTTTAATCTATGATTGTCTGAAACTTTGATGAAGATGTTTGTCTTGAAGTCGAGGTAACACGATGAATCTGAGGTATGACATGACTTTACTATGACTTGTTGAGCATCATGCATGCATGCACGTTAGTTGTATAGGGGATTTGTAGGTAGTCCCATTCCTGAAAACCTTCACGAGACTATACTCGTCCTACTAGGGCAGGCTATAGGTTTAAAGGCTTGATGCATATGCTAAATGCATTCGTGTCCTCTACGACAGTGAGTTATCTTTTTATTTTTTTGTTTTAGTTAGAATTGATCACATGACACTTGAGTGGGTAACTATTCTGCAGTTCATTGCCTTGAGCTTAATGTTTGTTCGGGACGAACAAATCCTAAGTGTGGAGTGTTTTGATCGGTCGAATCCTTGACCTATTATTCACTTCATTCGATGATGGATTATGTTTGTTTTCCCGACATTTTATTGTCATTTGATATCTTTTCTAGTGTTTCAGGTCATATATCACATGTCTAATACTTTTGGATTGATCAGAAGCAAATCAGAGCAATCGGTGCAGATTTGGGCAAAAACAGGACAAACAGGATAGATTGACCTCTCCAACTTGTTTTGCGCGTACAGATCACATTTGGTGTCCAAATGGGTCGAAACTTAGCTTGTTGGAAAGCTAATTCAATTCCCTACAACTTTATAGTTTACACCAAGCTCAAATTTGAAGGTTAAGACCATAAAAAATCAGCCCTACCGTGACCTGCCGTAACCAGAGGAAAGATCACGGCAGTCACGGCACCAATTTTGCTCAGAATATTTTGCCCCTACCGAGACCTGCCGTGACCTGTCTATAGGTCACGGTAGGTCAGGGCACCTGCGGGTATAATTCTCATAAATTTCCAAAAATCGATTTTTGGGCTTTCTGGCCTTTTTGGATGATCTATAAATAGAAACACGACAGATTAGACAGGGTTGTTGATTCTTTGGAGAAAAACCCTAACTTGGGAGAGAAGACAGAGCTTTCAAGCGTGAGGATCAACGAGTCAATCGTCTACGGTTTATTCGTTTCTTCCTTTCATATTACACTATTTTTGGTTAATCGCCATGAATAGCGAGTAGTCTTCTCTATTCCGGGATCCTACGGGTCCTGTGCTATGTAACCCTAACTCTCATGTGATCAATTGAAGTTTATTATTTATGCGATTTGAATATTCGATTTCATTGCGTGCTTAATTTTATCGTTCTATGCATGTATTTACATCAAAGGGTATGTTTGCATTGGTAGAACGTATTTAGGTTATATGCCAAAAGGTGGATGGGCCCTAGGGATTAACCGGATTGCATGAAATTGATGTTAGGTCATGTTTACATGAACTAATAGGAAAACCTTTAATTTAATAAATCGAAATCGTTGATAATCCGTGGATGGGCGGCGTTCAACGATGGAGATTAATCTAGACAATGATCCGTGGATGGGCGGCTTGTCTAGTGTTATTTTGGTTATATTCCATATTCGATAGCATGAATAATTAACGTAGAAAGATTGCATGATTAGTGGGGTTAGCACGGGTGAAGTACGGATTCTGGGATTCTTTCTCTGAATAAACACACGACATTTATTTTCTGCTATTTAATTATTACAATTCTCACAACAAAACAAACCTTTGTCATTCGGAATAGCTAAATAGGTCACTTGTTACCTAGTACTCACACGCATTGCTCCTAGGATCGACCCTTGGCTTACCAAGGATTATAAATTTTGTTTGACTACGATTTGACCCCTAAAACTCACACTTTGACAACTATAAAGGGTTAAAAATACGCTTGTCATGAACTTCAGGAGATGGCAACAAAAGATGCACTTTCTATTGACGAACTTGAAGGTGGTGTATGTACTGTCTACTCCCATTCCAGAAATTGGTGACGATGCTCCGATTGAAGCAATCAGGAAGAGGAGTAAATGGGAGAATGATGACTACATATGGCGTGGTCATATTCTCAATGGTATGTCTGATCCCCTATTTGATCTTTATCAAACTGTGGAATCCACAAAGGAACTGTGGGATGCTCTTGAGGCAAAATACATGCTGGAAGATGCATCAAGCAAGAAATTTCTTGTGAGTAACTTCAATAGTTACAAGATGGTCGATGCTAGACCAGTGATGGAGCAATTCAATGAATTGACTCGCATCTTGGGGCAGTTCGCTCAGTACAAAATGAAGATGGATGACTCCATTGCAGTATCTAGCAGCATTGATAAGTTACCACCAGTGTGGAAGGATTTCAAGCACAAGCTTAAACATAAGAAAGAGGAGATGTCTCTTGAGGAACTCGGTGGAGAGTTACAAGTGGAAGAATCCATTAGGATTCAAGAAGAGAATGCAAAACAAAAAGAGACTACTGAGTCGTCTTCTGTGCATGTGGTGGAAGACAAGGGAGGTCTTCGGAAATTCAAGGGGAAGAAACGTTTCAATGAGAAACATGGTAGCAAGTTTGACAAGGGTTGCTGTTGGATTTGTGGGAAACCAGGACACTACAAAAATGACTGTAGGATGGACAAGAATGAGAAAGGAAAAGGGAAAATGAACGTTGGGGATAAGGACAAAGATAAATGCCCTTCCAATCTTCAAGGTGATTTCCCCATCTCTGATTATAATTCTGAAATGAATTATGTGTCACTAATTGCTGAAACATTTTATGTTCAGGATGATGAGGTGGCGTGGTGGATTGACTCGGGTGCTAACAAGCACGTGTGCAAAGACCGTCATAGTTTCAAGACTTATGAAACGGTGAAAGAAGGAGATGTCCTTTACATGGGAAACGAGTCAACCGCACCAATTATTGGCAAAGGAACTGTAGTGTTAGAATTCAGTTCGGGAAAAACCCTTGAGTTGTTAAATGTATTGCATGTACCTTTAATTCGGAAAAACTTAGTTTCCGGAAGCTTGTTGAACAAGTTTGGTTTTAAGCAAGTGTATGAATCCGACAAATATGTATTGTCGAAGTGTGGTATCTTTGTGGGATTTGGCTACTTTTGTAATGGCATGTTTATGTTAAATGTGATTAAAGTGGTGAACTGTGTTTACATGTTTTCTACTAGTGATGACTTGACTTTGTGGCATGCTAGATTAGGACATGTTCATTATGAGCGCATGAATACAATGTCTAAGGAAGGTCTAATACCTAAAGTTGACATAAGTGGCGATAAATGTACTACTTGCATGCTCACAAAGATCACTAGGTTGCCATTCAAAAGTATATCTAGATCATCAAACTTGCTTGAACTTGTTCATAGTGATTTGGGTGATTTACATTCTACTTAGACCTGCACAAATCTGGGCCGGTCCGCCCGCCCGGTTAATAAAACGGGCTTGGACAAACATACTAGCCGGACGGGCCGGGCCCGGTCCGACCCATATTTCTTTAGGGTCGGGTGCGACACATATTTTGGCCCGAACCGGGCTAATTGGCCCGCCCATTAACCCGCTACAAATTAAACCTTAATTTTTATTTTATTTTTTAAAAAGGAAACTAATACTCAATTGTAGTAAGAAATAAAAAATATTTCTAATCTGTGTTCTTGAATTCGAAAAGAAATAGACTCCAAAATAAAATAGTTGAAAGTTTTAACAATCAAAATTACTCCCAACATTCCACGTTAAAAACTTTTCTGAAATATTTTATGATGCTTTGGAAATGTTTTACTTCAATGTGGCGATTGTTTTGCATCCATTTATTATGTTACATCATTGTAATATATTGTTGTTGTGCAAACAAATTATTGTATTTTTATTTAAGTTATACATGAAAATTAAAAAAATGTAGCGATACATATTTGTAGCGGGTTGGCCCGATGGGTAACCCAGCCCGGTACATCGGGCGGGCTTGGACAAGATTATGAGCCCGAATTGGCCGGGCGGGTTTAGCCCGGCCCGATGATGAGTCGAATTCTCGACTCGTTCACATGCCCATTTACGAAGAGTTTTGGTCCATTTCCGATGCTATTTCGATGCCATTTGACCCCTCTCCTTGTATTTCAGGCTTGGAATGACCATACTTTGAGCTCAGAACCTTAGCACGAAGAAGCGAGGAAAATTCGAAGATTCGAGCAAAAGTTGGCAGAAATTCACTCCAGTCGATCGACTGGGAAGCTCCCCTGCTCCAGTCGATCGACTCGCCAGAAGAAACAGGAGCTGCTGCAAATCCGCCTATCTCAGTCGATCGACTCACCTTCAGTCGATCGACTCGCTCAACTCCCAGGAGGCGCTGCAATTTGACCCTTCTCAGTCGGTCGACTGGGATCCTTCTTTGTGCCAGTCGACCGACTCAATCAATCCTCAGGAGGGTCTGCAAATCAGGCAGCACCAGTCGATCGACTGAGCCAACACACAACGTCAGTCGATCGACTGGGCTACAGTACCGGAAAACCCTAGCTTTGGCTATAAATAGAAACTTTTGGGGATTTTCAAAAGGGGGGCTTTTTGGAGACTTTTGGCACGGATTTGGAGGAGATCAAGCACGAATTTCGAGGAGATTGAGTGAAGGAGAAGAAGACCAACATCACTCTCTTGAATTCCTACTTTGGTTTTAGATTCCTAAACTCCTCCTCTATATGTTTACATACTCATCCATGGATGCTTTTGATTGTAACCTCACTATGAGTGAGTAGTGACCTAGATTGGGGATTATGGATCCCCTAGACATATTGTGATGATGTAAATACCATTGATGTCATATTGAATGAGTTTGCACATGAATCTTCTTCATTTGAACTACAAGCCTAGAGTTGCCCATAAGATGTTTGTGAAAATGCCTCAATGGGAACTTAGTGTAATTTCATGTTTGATGTAGCTCACGTTGATCAATATGAATTTAATGAAATGAATGAAGAGGCATTAGGACTTTTGTGTTACATGGCGACACTTAAAACCTAATGAGATTGGCTTGAGTTTAACAAGAACATGTTTATCTAATCAAGAGAGCGCGAGTGTGAGATTAGAAACGCATGTTCTATAGGGCCAATAGAGCGCGAGTGTGAGATCCTATGCGAGGTGTAACCTCTTTATCCTAGGTTGTAGCGCGAGTGGAACTTAGGGGAAATGTTACATGGCTAAATTCTATTCAAGTGCATGCAAATTCATAATTGACATCTAATATCATCATCACTATAATTGTCTAGGTGGGGAAGTAATCCCTAGTCTTCTTTGATTGATCGTTTATTCGTTTCTTGCTTGAAATCTCTTATAGATAGTCAAAACTTGGCTATCAACCTCTTTTGAGGAACGAACCTCCCCCAAAACCATTAACAATCTAGGTTTAATCATTAGCGCAATTAGTTTAATCACCTATCTCTTGGGTACGACCTTGGGTTTCCCGAGTCTTTACAAATGTTTTGATTTAACGTGATTTAGCATAAGTATTTGATTCACTTATCGAATATTTGCACTATATTTGCAACCGATCAAATGGCGCCGTTGCCGGGGATAGGTTAATCAACTAAGTGCTATTTGGTTATTTAGTTTGTTCTCTTTTCTTTGCTTGATAATCATTGCTTGTGTTTTGCTTGATTGTGTTAATCTCTCTTGCCTTTCGTTGCTAAGAATCTCCTTCGATCTTGTAGGGATTTGAATGAACACGAGATTCAACGGGAAAAAGCACGTAGCCATTGGTTCAAGTTCCCAACCTTCTCACCCAACCGCTAAGAGAGGAAGGGGTAGACCTCGCAAGAATCCTCTACCGCCTACCCTTCCTACTGCTCCTATTCTTCCACCGGCTTTCCAAGGGCCAAGACCTCGTCCACCCCCACTCCTAAATCCGCTCCCTTATTTGCCACCGGGGTTTAGAATGGATGAAGAACAAGAGAACCGCGTGGGTCCTCAAAGGGACGACCGAAATATTAGAAATGAGGATGAGGTAGATGACCCTCCCGCTAGACAAAACGATATTGATGATCCTCCCGCCCCTCAAAGAAACAATAGAGGTTGGAGATATGAAGATGAGGATCAAGAGAGACCCGTTGGGGATTACATGACGCCCACCCTTGAAGGGAATGGCTCGGCTATCATGCCCCCGGATGAAGATGCTTTCGACTTTGATGTGAAGTCTTCCTTGGTCCACATGGTGACCCATGACCAATATCAAGGGGTAGGAAACCCTTCCACACACTTGGCCAATTTCCAAGAGTATTGCCGAACATACAAGCCAAGAAATGTGCCCGTGGAATACGTTTACTTGAAGCTCTTCCCTTCTTCTTTGTATGGGGACGCTAAGGAGTGGTTGCAAAACCAAGAGCCGGGAACTTTTAGAACATGGGATCATCTAGCAAATTCCTTCTTGAACAAGTTCTTTCCACCGTCAAGGACCAAGAAATTCATTGATTACATATTGAAGTTCTCCCAAAGAGATAATGAATTATTCCATCAAGCCTATGATCGCTTCAAGCATTATTTGAAGGAATGCCCTCATCACAACTTTCGTAAAGCCGATCTTATGAGATACTTCTACTTGGGGATGAACAAGGAAGCTAAAAATCAATTGGATACGGCAAGTGGTGGTGCTATCATGGAGTTACCGGCTAGCCAAGGGTTTAAAATTGTGGATAAGATAGCTACGAATTCCGATCGTTACCAAGGAGTAGACCACAAGAAAATGGGTAAACCACGCGATGACTCCTCAAATTGTGCACTAAAGGATCAAATGGCGGACTTAACAAAAAAAGTGGAGAACATGATTAGTATGGTGAATTGTGTTGAAGCGACAAAAGCCAAGGCCGAGAAAGAGAAAATACCGACACAATAAGCTTGCTTCTTGTGTGCTAGCACGAGACACACTACCAAGAATTGCCCGGAAGGAAGATATGAAGACGATGATGATGGATATGAAGAAGCGCACTACGTCAATCAACAAAGGAACTATGCTTCAAATCCTAATTCTACAACAAGGAATTATGAGCCTCCTCAAAGGAGAGCGTCCAATGAGTCCAATTTTGTTCCTAAGCCTCAAGGGCAAGGCAATTATCAAGGGACGTATCAAAGACAAGGATATAGCTCAAACCAAAATCAAGGGCAAACCTCTTATTCTACTCAAGGTCAAGGGTCCAACCAAAATTCTCAATACTCCAACCAAGGGAATTACCAAAGGCCTTATCAAGCCAAACCTCAAATGAACGATCAAGGACCCTCCAATTCACAAAGGCAAACTCCTTCCAACAACCAAGATAATGCCATGATGTCTATGATGGCTCAAATGCTAGAGAACCAAAAAGAGACGAACAAGAGAATGGAGCAATTGGAAACTCATAACAAGATGCTCGAGAATCAAGTGGCTCAACAAGCCGTGGCATTGAAGCAAATGGGGAAACTTCCTTCTCAACCGGACGTGAACTCCATTGAACATGTGGATGCCATCACACTGAAGAGCGGGAAAGTTCTACCCACCCCTCAAGGGAAATCTAGTCCCGATGGCAAGGACAAAGAAGGAGGAACGGCCAAGGAAAATTTAGAAGATGAACCTCAAGCTCCCGCGGAGGAGGAGAAAAAGGACGAAGAGCCAATTCTAATGAGGAAGTATGTGCCCATGGTGCCTTTCCCTCAAAGGTTGAACAAAAGCAAGCTCGATGCTCACTTTCAAAGGTTCGTGGAGATGCTTAAAAAGTTATACGTCACGCTCCCCTTCCATGAGGTAATCACACAAAACCCTACTTATGCTAAATTCTTGAAAGATATTGTGTCAAACCGTAGGGTGATTGAAGAGTCTAGCATGGTAGCTTTAAATGCCGAATGTAGTGCAATTGTGCAAAGCCGCATGCCTAGAAAAATGCAAGACCAAGGGTCGTTTTCTATTCCTATCTCCATAGGAAAAATTGAAATTGATAGAGCTTTATGTGATCTTGGTGCTAGTATTTCTTTGATTCCATATTCATTGTATGAGAAAATTGACATGGGTGAGCTCCATCCTACTACCATCTCTTTGAAACTAGCCGATAGGAGCTCTAGAGTCCCTAATGGAGTCCTAAGGGATGTGCCTATCAAAGTTGGGAAATTTTTCATCCCCGTGGACTTCTATGTGCTAGATATGGATAGTGAACAAGAGACGCCCGTCATTTTAGGGAGACCTTTTCTAAATACCGTTGAAGCGGTTATTAAATGTGGTGAAGGGTCAATTGAATTGAGGATAGGGAATGAAAAACTGAAATTTTTTCTGAAAAATGCTATGAAAGCCCCTACTTCATCCTTTGAGTGCAATATGCTTGATATTTCTTGTGAAACTTTCGGGCTAACGTCTTTTGAGAGTGAAGTTATGGAGTTAGACGACTCTAGTACACTCTTTGCCTCTCTAATGAATATGGAAGATGAGGATATGGGCGACGTTACCTTGGATGAAGGTGAGCAAAGGCCGAATGATCATGAAATTAAGGAAGACCCGGTGCCAAGAGGTAAGGAATTCGAAGGGGAGTTAAAACCTCTACCTTCGAATCTAAGGTATGAATTTCTTGGGTCCAATGCTACCTACCCCGTTATTGTTGGTGCTACTTTGAATGAGGATGAAACTTCCAAACTTGTGCATGTTTTGAAAGCCAATAGAAAAGCCCTAGGCTATTCCATTGATGATATTACGGGAATTAGCCCTTCACTATGCATGCATAGGATTAATCTTGAGGAAAATGTGAAACCTTCTAGGGAGTTGTTGAGGAGATTGAACCCTAAACTTAGCGAGGTGGTTTTTAAAGAAATCACCAAGCTAAGAGACGCGGGAATCATTTATTCGGTCCCGGATTCGGAATGGGTAAGTCCCATCCATGTCGTCCCTAAAAAGGGAGGACTCACGGTCGTTCAAAATGACAAAGGGGAATTAGTCCCTACGAGGACCGTGAATGGGTGGAGAATGTGCATTGATTATCGAAAATTGAATAAGGCTACAAAGAAGGATCACTTTCCTATACCATTCATAGACCAAATGCTTGAAAGGCTAGCGGGACATGATTATTTTTACTTCTTAGACGGATACAGTGGTTTTTACCAAATTCCAATATTGCCAAATGATCAAGGAAAAACCACTTTCACATGCCCATATGGTACTTTTGCTTTTAGGCGTATGCCTTTTGGGTTGTGTAATGCACCGGGAACTTTTCAACGTTGTATGATGTCCATTTTTAGCGATTATATTGAGAAGTGCATTGAGGTCTTCATGGACGATTTTTCTATCCATGGATCCTCTTTTGAAGATTGTTTGGCTAATCTCTCCAATGTTCTTGCTAGGTGTATCGAGACAAATTTGGTACTCAATTGGGAGAAGTGCCATTTTATGGTGCAAGAGGGAATTGTGCTAGGCCATTTGGTCTCAAAAAGAGGAGTAGAAGTTGATAGGGCCAAAATTCAAGTTATTGAGCAACTTCCACCCCCAAAAAATCAAAAGGGAATAAGGAGTTTTTTGGGCCACGCCGGTTTTTACCGGCGGTTTATAAAGGACTTCTCAAAAATCGCTAGACCATTGACTCATCTCCTTTGCAACGATGTGGAATTCAATTTTGATGAGGAATGCCTTGAGGCATTTGACAAATTGAAGAAGAATCTTGTATCAGCACCTATTGTGCAACCGCCAAATTGGGACCTTCCCTTCGAATTAATGTGCGATGCAAGCGATTACGCCATTGGGGCAGTTTTGGGTCAACGTATTGAGAAGAAGCTTCATGCAATATACTACGTGAGCAAGGTGCTCGGTGGTGCTCAAATAAATTATACTACAACGGAAAAGGAATTATTAGCGGTAGTCTATGCTTTTGAGAAGTTTAGACCCTATCTCGTGGCAACAAAGACTATTGTTTACACGGACCATGCCGCAATCAAGTACCTAATGGCAAAGAAAGATGCTAAGCCAAGGCTTATTAGATGGGTCCTCCTCCTACAAGAGTTTGACATTGAAATTCGGGACAAGAAAGGAGTAGAGAATGTGGTAGCGGATCACCTTTTGAGAGTAGAGCTATATGATTCAAAATGGTTCTCGGCGCCTATCCAAGACTCTTTCGTCGGTGAATATTTGATGAGTGCCGAAGGAGATGCCCCATGGTATGCGGACTACGTGAATTACTTGACGTGCAACATTCTTCCCGAAGGCCTTAATTACAATCAAAGGAGCAAGTTCTTGCATGACGTTTCGAGATATTATTGGGATGACCCATTCCTCTACAAGCTATGCTCGGATGGGATTTATAGAACGTGTGTGCCCAAGGAGGATTTCAAAGGAATCATAGCTTGTTGCCACTCTTCTTCTTATGGTGGGCATGGTTCGGCTTCAAAGACCACATCCAAAATTCTTCAATCGGGTTTCTATTGGCCGAGTATGTTCAAGGATACTTACGAGTTCGTCAAGGCGTGCAATGAATGCCAACGTATGGGAAACATAGCTAGAAGAGAGGAGATGCCTCAAAAAGGAATCTTAGAAGTGGAGATTTTTGACGTATGGGGAGTGGACTTCATGGGACCCCTACCTTCGTCTCAAGGAAATTCTTTCATCCTAGTAGCGGTGGACTACGTGTCCAAATGGGTTGAGGCAATCGCTTCCCCTTCTTGTGACGCTAAAGTGGTGATCAAGATGTTCAAGAAAGTAATATTCCCAAGATTCGGAGTGCCAAGAGCGGTAATTAGCGACAATGGTTCCCATTTTAAGGAGAAAAGATTTGAGTCCATGCTTAAGAAATTTGGGATATTCCATAGGTGTTCCACCCCTTATCATCCCCAAGCGAATGGGCAAGTCGAAGTGTCTAATAGAGAAATAAAGAATATCTTGTCCAAGACAGTTGGGAAATCGGGAAAGGATTGGGCATTAAAGCTTGACGATGCCTTGTGGGCCTATAGAACCGCGTTCAAGACCCCGATCGGGATGTCCCCCTACCGGCTAGTATATGGCAAGGCATGCCATCTTCCCGTGGAACTCGAGTATAAGGCCATGTGGGCCGTTCAAGAGCTAAATTTTGACACAAAAGCTTCGGGAGAGAAGAGACTCCTTCAACTAAATGAAATAGATGAAATCCGATTAGACTCCTACGAGAGTTCAAGAATCTACAAGGAGAAAACCCGGAGGTGGCATGACAAGCTCATTCTTAAGAGACAATTCTCGGTGGGTGATAAGGTTTTGCTATTCAACTCAAAATACAAGTTATTTCCCGGGAAGTTCAAGTCTAGGTGGTTTGGGCCATATAGAATTCATAGAGTCTTTGACGACGGCCACCTAGAGCTAGTTGACAATCAAGGGAATTTATTCAAGGCAAATGGGCAAAGAGTCAAAATTTATCATGCCAACCACGGAGACCAAAATATGTTGGAAGCCCCCTCTTGAATCCTATATGCTATCGCCGCTAGAGAAGGGATCCCGCTCGGGACTTCTCTTAGTGTGCTTCTCCTTATACCAAAGCCTCGGCTCGGTCTTGCCAAGACGTTAAACTAGGCCCTAACGGGAGGTAGCCCGGTTTGTGAGTCGTCCATCTACGCAAAATCGTTCTATATATATGTTTGGCATGTGCTCTTTGAACTATGCATGTGAACTTGATGTTGTTTGATCAAAATGCATGATTTGGTGTGCTTGGTGTGAATTTAGTGCTTACATGAATTATCTTGGTGATGGTGATGTCTAAGTGTGGAGTCTACGATTCTAGCTTGCGTTTGGTTAAAAAGCATGTTTATGCTAATTACTTCTTGGTGAAGTCTTAAATTTGTACGATTTTTGTGCTGCCTATGCTTGATTTGGGGTAAAAAGTCTGAGTGTGGAGTTGGGAATCGTTGGAAAAAGAAAAAAATATTTCAAGCAGAATTCCGGTTCCAGTCGATCGACTGGCGTTGAGCTATATCTCAGTCGATCGACTGGTTGAATATCCCAGAAGGTCATGTTTTTTGTGCTTCTTCAGTCGATCGACTGGATGTAAGTTATAGCCCAGTCGATCGACTGGGAGGTTATCTCAGAAGATCCTGTATTTCGAGCCTCCCCAGTCGATCGACTGAAAGGAAGAAATGTCTCAGTCGATCGACTGGAATGTTATCTCAGATGGTATTGATATTTAAGCTTTCCCAGTCGATCGACTGGAGGGAAGTTATATCCCAGTCGATCGACTGGGATTTCCCTATCCAAATATCCCGTCCAGTCGATCGATTCTCATTTCACCAAAATCTCAAATCCAAAAACCCTAATCTCCAATCGTCGAATCCGACTTCCACCAAAATCTCACCATCGACTCGCCGTCTACTCGCCTTGCTTCCGCCAGTCGACCGCCGCCCATCCGCCCGTCGATTCGCCCGGAAATCCATTTCCAATCGGAAACCTCCACCATCGCCGATCTCCTCCGTCCGGCCTCCATTTTCCCCGATTCAACCGCCAATCCACTCCAAATCGGACCGCCTACAAACCCCTTTCATCGATTTTAGTCGAAAAATCCTCTAAGGTAAAACCCTAATTTTGCCCTAAAATCGAATTCCAGTCGATCGACTGGCGGCCTGTTTAAGCCCAGTCGATCGACTGAGGTGAAATTCAGTGCCAGTTTGTGTGTTTTTGCTCTGTCTGATTTATGGTTCCATTTTCATCAGCATTATGAGTCGTTCTGGTACATCGTCCAGTGCAAAGGACAAAGGAAAAGGGATCGCTCTCGAACCCTCACTTGATGAAGAGATCGAGAACTTTACGTTCGAGGATGATGATGATGTGCCTATTGCTGGCCGCAAGAGGAAATCACTGAGGACCTCTCTTGCTGATCCTACCTCAGATGAGGAGATTGAGGAGGCGCCGGTCTCCCCACCGCCAAAGAAAAAACCTCCACCGAAGAAACCGGCGCCAAAGAAGAAGGCGCCAGTGCCCGTTGCCCCTAGAGATCTCCCTCCACCACCTAGGGCACCCTCGTCCCCTGTTTCAGTCCCTCCATCCTTGGCGATAGTGCCGGTCGAGCCTCACGAGGGGCCGTATGAGGGACCGATGCCCGTTTCGGTCCCGTACCCGTTCTCAGCGCCTTTGGTCTTTAGGGACGAGGCACACCGGACTCATCACGCCACCATTACTTCGAAGAGGAAGATAGCCATCCCTACACTGTATCTCAATATGGGGTTGCTTCGGGGCATTGACGAAGCCGTCGCGGCTGAGGTACAATTGCGCCTCATTTCATGTGGTTTATCTTTCCTATTTAATGATGATCCGGGCACCTACCAGAGGGTAGTAGAGGAGTTCATTAGCTCTTTTGAGTTGGTGAAGGAGAGAGAGGATGTCGAATGGGGTTATTATTGGAAGTTTGTGCTAGGGGGTAGAGATTTCCGGATCAGGGAGAGTACGATCCGAGAGTGGCTTGGATTTCCACGGCCCGAGGCAGATCCCCCGGTGATTTCTGAGCATGACCAGGCCAAACTTTGGAGGAGGATCTCAGGGAGGCATGAGTGGTTTATTTCTTCATATAACTCTTCTACGATAGTCGACCCTATTTGGAAGATTATACACCATGTCATTGCTATCGGCATCAACTCGAGGACTGAGAGGGCTAGGAAAGTCACCCTCCCAGATATGGACATCATGGTCGCCTTGGATTTTGGGCGAACTGTGGATTGGTGCCTCCATCTCGCCGACCGGTTTGAGACGGTGGTGAAGCTGAAGACGAGGAACAAGGGGATGGGAGGTGGCTCCTTGATCACGCTGATAGCCCAAAGGTGTAACTTCACCTTTGGCCACGAGGGTTGTGGAACCCCTGCTAGGAGTTTGCTGGACATCTCTACGATGAAAAGCATGCACATGGTGAAGCGGGATGGTAAGACGTGGACCCACGACCCGTCACCTCATGTGGAGACCTATGTGACAGATGCCATTGCGAAGAGGAGGGCTTTCAAGCTGAAGTTTCCCCTCTACTGCCGTGCCAATCTCTCTCCCTCTCCCCCCGGTTCACCTCCTCCTTCCTCACCTCCAGTCATTCCCGAGGGACAGGCAGACGACGAGCTCCCACTAGCAGATGAGGAGGTTCCCGCAGCAGATTCCCCGGTCCATATTCCCCCTCCAGTCGTTGATGACTCAGCGGAGTGGAGGCAGACAGTCACATCAGAGATTGCTCGGTTATCGGCCGGGATGACTGACATGAGGAGTGATTTGGCCCGGATAGAGGACCTCGTCCGCATCGAGTCAGAGTGGGTCCGCACTGCACTTGAGTCCTTGATGAGAGGCCAGACTGCGCCAGCTGCTACAGTTCCTGCTGCTTCCCGCGCTCCCTCTCCTCTGCCTAGTGCACCATCCGCAGACGCTTTAGAGGAGGATGAGGGAGCCTCTGATGGAGATACCGAGGAGGGAGACTCTGATGATGGCACCACTTCGGGAGGTGACGAGAGAGCGTCTTCACGTTCAGAGACTTTCTGATCATGTTTTTATTGACATTTTGATGTTTCTTTGTTTGGATCATGTACTTGGATGTTAAGTCGCCATTTGGCGCAATTTTGGATAATGCTTGCCATTTTGATTATATTCCCATTTCTTGCCTTTGGTTGTGTGCCATATTCATTATGATATTGACGGTGCTTACCACTTATGATGCTCACTCTACAGGATATATATTTCATTGCTTATCTTGTCCAAAACACCGTCTTTATCTACAATTGCAACCAAGAGGTTATTTCTCACTCCCATAGGGTATATCATCGGCTCTACAATCGAGGGGAGTTTCTATGCGCACTTACCTTTATTTTATCATTCTTTGCGCTTAGGGACTAAGCTTGAGTCAAGTGTGGAGTGGTTTGTGCGCATAGTTCACATGATTGCATGTTTTACATATCATATTTGATGGACACTTGCATTTTCGGCACCTTATCCCTACATGAGAGAGTTTTAACCACATAGGCTTGTGACTATCAATCCCGATTCCTATAAATCACACCTAGCCTATTTGCTACATTTATCGGAATTTGAACTTAGAACCGACCTAGTCCATTGAATGTGTATTCTTGAACACCAATATCATTGCTATCTCTCGCCTATCTAATTCTCTAAGTATTTTCGTTGAAATACCTTGGATCAAGCTATAGCAAGCACTTTTAAAACTCTTCGTGAAAAACCTAAATCTCTTGATTATTCCTTGGTGACTTGAGTCCTCTATCACGGTGCCTTGCTTATGTATGTCTCCCGCACATTCCATACGTTCTCTGAACATATTGCCAAGTTTTAAGTGTGGAGTACGAAAAAAAAAAAACTTGAATTTTCTGCTTCGCCTCTGCGGTACTCATGCAGTTTGGTGGGATGGTGGCTCACGCCGTCCAATCTCTAGTCCGAGTAGCCGGGAAAATAGTCGAGCAACCCTCGCCTTGACTCGCGTCAAAAGGACGATGATGAGTGAGAGCAGTTTTTGAAAGAAAAAAAAAATGGAGAAAATAAGAAACACTTAAAACTTGGCTCTATGTCTTCCATCATTACTCACTTGTGCGGGTGCATCATTTGTTTTGTGTGCTAGTTGGAGCGACTTTTGGACGACCCATGTGCTTGCACGGGAGTATTTCATTTGATTTATGTCTTGTTTGTTAAAAACTCTCGTGTCGAACTCCTCTTCCCTTTATGGATTACGGCTTAAGCGCCTAAAACTTGGGAACGAGTTCCATGTCGCAAGCCCGTGGACTAGCCCTAGCTAGCATAGGCAAGCGATTGACACTTTTTGTGCAAACTAAAAGCTCAACTTCTATTGTATTGCCTTGAAAATGAATAGACATTTGGATGAGACGATTGATGGCTCTAGTATTGATGACCTTGAATGCACAACCTTAATGGTACTCAAAGTGGTTCGAAAGTCCTTTTGATGGTATTGTGATGATAGTCCTAGCGTGGGGTGAGGAGTTTGTTTTGAGAAATCATGGCCTTGGTTAAACGCTCTTAAATTCATTTCTCATGGGATAAGTGCACTTGGGATTTGTGAGTATTCCCTTTTCTGAAAACTCTCACGAGACTATAACTCGTCCACTAGGGTAGCCTAGGGGTTTAAAGGCTTAATGCATATGCTAAATGCATTCGTCACACCTACGAAAAGGAGTTAGAGTGTATATATGTGTTAGAGTGGTTAGAAATAAAGTTTTCCTATTGTTTATCTCTGGCTTGTTCTTATTGTTTGCTCGGGACGATCAAACTCTAAGTGTGGAGTGTTTGATGAGTCGAATTCTCGACTCGTTCACATGCCCATTTACGAAGAGTTTTGGTCCATTTCCGATGCTATTTCGATGCCATTTGACCCCTCTCCTTGTATTTCAGGCTTGGAATGACCATACTTTGAGCTCAGAACCTTAGCACGAAGAAGCGAGGAAAATTCGAAGATTCGAGCAAAAGTTGGCAGAAATTCACTCCAGTCGATCGACTGGGAAGCTCCCCTGCTCCAGTCGATCGACTCGCCAGAAGAAACAGGAGCTGCTGCAAATCCGCCTATCTCAGTCGATCGACTCACCTTCAGTCGATCGACTCGCTCAACTCCCAGGAGGCGCTGCAATTTGACCCTTCTCAGTCGGTCGACTGGGATCCTTCTTTGTGCCAGTCGACCGACTCAATCAATCCTCAGGAGGGTCTGCAAATCAGGCAGCACCAGTCGATCGACTGAGCCAACACACAACGTCAGTCGATCGACTGGGCTACAGTACCGGAAACCCTAGCTTTGGCTATAAATAGAAACTTTTGGGGATTTTCAAAAGGGGGGCTTTTTGGAGACTTTTGGCACGGATTTGGAGGAGATCAAGCACGAATTTCGAGGAGATTGAGTGAAGGAGAAGAAGACCAACATCACTCTCTTAAATTCCTACTTTGGTTTTAGATTCCTAAACTCCTCCTCTATATGTTTACATACTCATCCATGGATGCTTTTGATTGTAACCTCACTATGAGTGAGTAGTGACCTAGATTGGGGATTATGGATCCCCTAGACATATTGTGATGATGTAAATACCATTGATGTCATATTGAATGAGTTTGCACATGAATCTTCTTCATTTGAACTACAAGCCTAGAGTTGCCCATAAGATGTTTGTGAAAATGCCTCAATGGGAACTTAGTGTAATTTCATGTTTGATGTAGCTCACGTTGATCAATATGAATTTAATGAAATGAATGAAGAGGCATTAGGACTTTTGTGTTACATGGCGACACTTAAAACCTAATGAGATTGGCTTGAGTTTAACAAGAACATGTTTATCTAATCAAGAGAGCGCGAGTGTGAGATTAGAAACGCATGTTCTATAGGGCCAATAGAGCGCGAGTGTGAGATCCTATGCGAGGTGTAACCTCCTTATCCTAGGTTGTAGCGCGAGTGGAACTTAGGGGAAATGTTACATGGCTAAATTCTATTCAAGTGCATGCAAATTCATAATTGACATCTAATATCATCATCACTATAATTGTCTAGGTGGGGAAGTAATCCCTAGTCTTCTTTGATTGATCGTTTATTCGTTTCTTGCTTGAAATCTCTTATAGATAGTCAAAACTTGGCTATCAACCTCTTTTGAGGAACGAACCTCCCCCAAAACCATTAACAATCTAGGTTTAATCATTAGCGCAATTAGTTTAATCACCTATCTCTTGGGTACGACCTTGGGTTTCCCGAGTCTTTACAAATGTTTTGATTTAACGTGATTTAGCATAAGTATTTGATTCACTTATCAAATATTTGCACTATATTTGCAACCGATCACCCGACTATATGGGCTATCAAATAAAAAAAGCTCAGCCCGAACCCGGCCTGAGCCCGTATTTGTGCAGGTCTTTATTTCTACTCCATCTTTAGGAAATAAAAAGTACTACATAACTTTTATTGATGATTGTTCTAGATATTGTTATGTGTACTTGTTGCATGCTAAAGATGAAGCTTTAGACAAGTTTAAAGTGTATAAAGCTGAAGTAGAATTGATGCATGATTTGATTAAGAAGCTTAGAACTGATAGAAGTGGGGAATACTACGATCCGGTATATTTCCAGATGAATGGTATCATTCATGAGACTACAGCACCTTATACACCACAAAAAAATGGTGTAGCTAAGAGGAAGAATAGAATCCTGAAGGAAATGGTTAATTCCATGTTATCCTACTCTGGTTTGAGTAACGGATTTTGGGGTGAGGCTATGTTAACTGCCTGTTATTTGCTTAACAGAATTCCTAACAAAAGGAATGATGTGACCCCATATGAGCTTTGGCACAAAAAGAAACCAAATCTGAATTATCTCCGAGTTTGGGGATGTAGAGCGGTAGTGAGACTACCGGCTCCCAAAATAACTAGTTTGGGAGAAAGAGGTGTCGATTGCATTTTCGTAGGATATGTTGAACATTCTAAAGCATATAGGTTCTATGTAATTGGAACTAATGATTCAATTTCGGCTCACACCATAATTGAATCAAGAGATGAAATTTTTAAAGAGAATCGTTTCTCATCGATACCTAGACCACAAGATTTGATTTCTAGTTCTACTAGAGCTGTGTTGGAAGATGATGTTGGCACATCTTCTAATAGTACTTCGTTTGTGCCTCGTAGAAGCAAACGAGGAAGGATTGAAAAATCCTTCGGACCGGGTTATCAAGTTTACTTGATTGAAGGTTCTAGAAAGGATATTGAGTATCAATACTCATATTGTTATCATATTGATGATGATCCTAGAACCTATGATGAGGCTATGAGGTCTCAAGACGTGTCCTTCTGGAAAGAGGCAATAAACGATGAGATGGATTCTATTGTTGGGAATAATACATGGGTATTATCGGATCTTCCACCGGGTTGCAAACCATTAGGTTGCAAATGGATTTTCAAACGGAAAATGAAGGTTGATGGATCGGTTGATAAGTTTAAAGCCAGATTGATTATCCAAGGCTTTAGGCAAAAGGAGGGTATTGATTCTTTCGATACTTATGCTTCGGTTGCAAGGATTTCTACTATTAGGTTGTTGATTGCACTTGCTGCAATTAACAACTTGATTGTGCACCAAATGGATGTCAAGACAGCGTTCTTGAACGGTGATTTGGACGAGGAAATCTATATGAAGCAACCAGAAGGATTCATCATGCCGGGACATGAAAACAAAGTTTGTAAGTTGATCAAATCATTGTATGGGCTTCAACAAGCACCCAAACAGTGGCATCAAAAGTTTGATGGGGTAATCTTGTCTAGTGGATTCAAGTTGAATCAAGCGGACAAGTGTGTTTATAGCAAATTTGACGACTCCGGTAATGGAGTAATCATTTGTTTGTATGTAGATGATATGCTGATTTTTGGTACAAACCAAAATCAAGTAAACCTTGTTAAGGACTTCTTATCATCTAATTTCGCCATGAAAGATATGGGAGAAGCGCATGTGATTCTTGGTATTAGGATCAAGCGTGAGAACAAGAGTATAACACTGTCCCAATCTCATTATATTGAGAAAGTGCTTAAGAAAGTCAATTATTTCAATTGTTCTCCAGTTAGCACTCCCATGGACCCAAATGTGAAACTATTACATAACGCGGGTGAAGCAGTCTCACAACTTGAGTATTCTCAAGTCATTGGTTGCCTTATGTATGCAATGACGAGCACAAGGCCTGATATTGCTTATGCAGTGGGAAAATTGAGTAGGTATACTAGTAAACCTAGTACTCAACACTGGGAAGCAATTAGGCGGGTACTCAAATACCTTAAAGGAACCATGAATCATGGCTTGGTGTATGCTGGTTTTCCTTCGGATTTGGAGGGATATACTGATGCAAGCTGGATTACCAATTTAGAAGATCATTCTTCTACAAGTGGTTGGGTATTCTTGCTTGGGGGAGGTGCCATATCTTGGGCATCAAAGAAGCAAACTTGCATCACTAGCTCGACTACGGAATCTGAATTCATAGCCTTAGCGGCTGCCGGTAAAGAGGCAGAATGGCTAAGGAATTTAGTATATGAGATTCTATTGTGGCCGAAACCGATAGCATCTATTTCTATCCATTGTGATAGTAAGGCGACTTTGGCTAAAGCATATTGAAAATATGTCCCCTGTTCAAGCTTGTGTCCTAGGTAGTGTTGTGACAGACCTGGGACTCTTTGCACAACAGTTCAACACACAGAGGTTGAACTCTTATCACAACAGTTCAGCAAACAGATAAAGGCAGTAGAAACACACAGACTGATAACCCAGTTCGGCTCCGCCTACTCTGGGGGGTTTCCCACACCTGAAAAAGGGACAGCAAATCTTTATTACGAGTATAGGGTTTCCACAGGGACTTACACTTACACCTTGTAATAGCCTAACCTCAATACTCCGTCTCTCAGATTTGCAACCGAGGTTCACTGCAATTCCCCTCGATCCCCTTCGTTCAGAACCTGCAGTCTGAACGTTCTCGACCTTCTCCAGAAGTTCGGAGGCTTTCTCTCGAAAGCTTGTTCACCTTTGTTGTGTGCGGCAGTTGATACGCTTCAGACAGTCTGTGTTGCACGTGAACAGACTGCACTTATACCGGTGTATTCTTGATTAGAAAACACAACCGACCGTCGCTTTCTTCTTCTCCAATCAGTAGGATGTGCTCGTGTATAATTGATCTTTGAAAGCGATGGGAATTAGGGTTGCCTTTGCATTGTATTTATATGCTCGAGTGAAACCCTAATTCGCACAAGATAATCCCATCAAATATTTCGGAATTGATTCCTGAATATTTGATGTATTGATGGCACTAAAACATATGCACTTTAGGCAACCGCCACGTTTATTGTTTCGATCATTTTATCACAATTTCACTTGCTAGTTGACGCTTTGTGGTTCATTTTCAGGCAAATTGCAGCGTTTAAGCTAAGAACACAAGTGAGCAGTGATTTTGGAGCAAAACCGAGTTTTTGGAGCGAAAAGCACCCAAGGAGCAGATCCAACCGGCCGGTTGAATATTGGCCTTGGATCGAACCGGCCGGTTGAAATGAAGGCCAGAAGCTAGAATTCTCTGAAGCATTGAACCGGCCGGTTGAGAATTGAACACACTTTGAACCGAGCGGTTCAAATGCTCAGAAACTCCAAGGAAGCTCTCCCCTGATCGAACCGGCCGGTTGAACTTCCTCTATCCAATCGAACCGGCCGGTTGAGGTGCTCAGAAGGTTCCCATCCAGCCTCCCCTGCTCGAACCGGCCGGCTGGATTCCTTCACACAATTTGAACCGGCCGGTTCAACCGTGCTACAGTACCGGAAACCCTAATTTTCAGCTATAAATAGAAAGTTGGAGAGAAAGAAAAAGGGGACTTTTGGGGGATTTTTGGCACGAATTTTGAGGAGCATCTAGCACAAATCTCAAGGGTGATTAAGTGAAGAAGAAGATCAACAACAAGGATTCTCGTACTTTTCATTCATCAAATTGGTTCTAGACTCCTAAACCCATCTCTTTTATTTGTGTTTGATTGTAATCTCACCATGTGTGAGTAGTGACTTGATTGGGGGTTATGGATCCCCTAGACATATTGTGATGATGTAAATACCATTGATGTCAATATTGAATGAGTTTGCACATGAATCTTCTTCATTTGAACCACATGTCTAGAGTTGCTCATAAGGTGTTTGTGAAATGTCCTCAATGGGAACTTAGCTTAATTTCATGATTGATGTAGCTCACGTTGATCAACATGAATTTAATGAAATGAATGAAGAAGTGTTAGGACTTTTGCGTTACATGGCGACACCTAAATTCTAACGAGAATAGCTTGAGTTTAACAAGAACATGTTTATCTAATCAATAGAGCGCGAGTGTGAGATTAGAAATGCATGTTCTATAGGGCCAATAGAGCGCGAGTGTGAGGTCCTATGCGAGGTGTAGCCTCTTTATCCTAGGTTGTAGCGCGAGTGAAACTTAGGGTGAATGTTACATGGCTAAATTCTATTCAAGTGCATGCAAATTCATAATTGACATCTAATATCATCATCACTATCATTGTCTAGGCGGGAAGTAATCTCTAGTCATCTTTGATTGATCGTTTATTCGTTTCTTTGCTAGAATCTCTCTTTTTGGATAGTAAACCATTGCTATCACCCTCTTTCGAGGCAGAAACCCCCCCCCCCAAACCAAAAACACTCTAGTTTTAATCCTTAGCACAATTAGTTTAGTCACCTATCTCTTGGGTACGATCTTGGGATTCCCGAGTCAAATATAAATGTTTTGATTTAACGTGACTTAGCATAAGTATTTGATTTACTTATCGAATATTTACACTATATCTACGAGTGGTCAAATGGCGCCGTTGCCGGGGATAGGTTAATTAACTATCGTGCTATTAGATTATCTAGTTTTGTTTGCTTTTCCTTACTTGGTGGCCATTGCTTGTGTTGATCTTGATTGTGTTTATCTCTTTTGCCGCTCATTGCTAAGAATTTCTTTTGTTCTCGCAGGCAATTGAATGAACACAAGATTTGAAGGGAAGAAACACGTAGCAACCGGCTCTTCTTCAAGTACTTCTAGACCTTCTCAACCTACCGTTAAGAGAGGAAGAGGTAGACCTCGCAAGAACCCTCTACCTCCATTGGTTCCTATTGTCCCACCTATCATCCAAAATCAAAGACAAGAAGTGATTATGGAAAATGAAGATGGGAACCGTCCGGTTCTTCAAGGAAATGTTCAAAATCGTAGAATTGATGGGGAAGAAGTAGAGGATCCTCAAGCTAGAAATGACAATTATAATGAGAATGAGAGACGTCCTATCCGGAATCCTCGTGTTCATCGTAGAGAGAACCGAAACAATAGGTATGAGGAGGAAGATGAAGAAGATGAGGATGAAAGACCCGTAGGGGACTACATGACCCCGACCCTCGAGGGAAATGGCTCGGTTATTCAACCTCCCGATGAGGATGCCTTTGATTTTGACGTTAAATCGTCTCTAGTGCATATGATCACGAATGACCAATTTCAAGGGGCCGGGAATCCCTCCAATCATCTAGCCAACTTCCAAGAGTATTGCCGGACCTATAAGCCGAGGAATACACCCGTTGAATATGTCTACTTGAAGTTATTTCCTTCGTCGCTATATGGAGATGCCAAGGAGTGGCTACAAAATCATGATCCGGGGACTTTTCGTACTTGGGACCATTTAGCCACGCCTTTTCTGAACAAGTTCTACCCTCCGTCTAGAACCAAGAAGTTCACGGACTTTATTCTAACATTCTCTCAAAGGGACAACGAGCTCTTCCACCAAGCTTATGATCGGTTTAAACACTACTTGAGGGAGTGCCCTCATCATAATTTTAGAAAGGCCGATCTAATGCGTTACTTCTATTTGGGGATGAGTAAGGAGGCTAAGAATCAAATGGACACGGCTAGTGGAGGCGCTATAATGGAGTTACCGGCTAACCAAGGTTTTAAGGTTGTGGACAAAATAGCTTCAAACTCCGATAAATACCAAGGAGTAGACCACAAAAAGATGGCCAAGTCAAGAGATGATTCCTCGAGTTATGCAACGAAAGAGCAAATTAATGAGTTATCAAAGAGGATGGAGTCTATGATAAGTATGGTGAATTCTGTGGAGGCAACTAAGCCTAAGGCCGATAAGGAGAGAACTTCGGCGCACCAATCATGCTTCTTGTGTTCTAGTACAAGGCACTCTACCAAAAATTGTCCCGAAGGGAAATATGAGGAAGATGATGATGGCTATGAGGAGGCGCATTTTGTCAACCAACAAAGAAACTACAATCAAAATGCGAATCCTACCACTAGAAATTATGAGCCTCCGCAAAAGAGGATGTCTAATGATTCTAACTTCACCTCAAGGCCTCAAGGGCAAGGAAATTATCAAAGCAATTATCAAGGGAATAATCAAAGGCAAGGTTATGGCTCTAGCCAAAACCAAAATCAAGGGCAAAATTCATTCTCAAACCAAGTGCAGAATTCCTACTCCAACCAAGGCCAAGGGTCAAATCAAAACTCTCAAAACTATCAAGGAAACTATCAAAATCAAAAGCCCTATCAAGCTAAAGCCAATATGAATGAGCAAGGAAATTCTTCCTCGAGCTCTCAAGAGAGCTCTATGATGTCAATGATGGCTCAAATGATGGAGGATAACAAAGAAAGCAAGGCAAGCAACCGAAGAATGGAAGCAAAATTGGATGAGCTATCGGCCGAAAACAAAAGACTTGCTAGGGAGAATACCCAATTGAAGCAAATAGGGAAACTTCCCTCCCAACCGGATGTGAGTTATATTGAGCACCTTGATGCCATCACGTTGAAGAATGGGAAGGTATTGCCTACCCCTCAACCGAAATCTAGTTCGAAGGGCAAGGAAGTGGAAGGGGAAATTTCTAAGGAAAATTCGGAAAGTGAGCCTCAAGCCCCAATAGAAGAGGAAAAGGAGCATGAAGAGCCGATCCTAATGAGGAAATACGTGCCCATGGTGCCTTTCCCACAAAGACTAAACAAGAGCAAGCTTGATGCTCATTTTCAAAGATTTGTGGAGATGCTAAAAAAATTGTATGTCACGCTCCCCTTCCACGAGGTAATCACACAAAACCCTACTTATGCTAAATTCTTGAAAGATATTGTGTCAAACCGTAGGGTTATTGAAGAGTCTAGCATGGTAGCTTTAAATGCCGAATGTAGTGCAATTGTGCAAAGCCGCATGCCTTGGAAAATGCAAGACCAAGGGTCGTTCTCTATTCCTATATCCATAGGCAAAATTGAAATTGATAGGGCTTTATGTGACCTTGGTGCTAGTATTTCTTTGATCCCATATTCATTGTATGAAAAGATTGACATGGGTGAGCTACATCCCACCACTATTTCGTTGAAACTAGCCGATAGGAGCTCTAGGGTGCCTAATGGAGTCCTAAGGGATGTGCCTATAAAAGTTGGGAAATTTTTCATCCCCGTGGACTTCTATGTGTTAGATATGGATAGTGAACAAGAGACACCCGTCATCTTAGGGAGACCCTTTCTAAATACCGTTGAAGCGGTCATCAAATGTGGTGAAGGGTCAATTGAATTGAAGATAGGGAATGAAAAACTGAAATTTTTTCTGAAAAATGCTATGAAAGCCCCTACTTCACCCTTTGAGTGCAATATGCTTGATATTTCTTGTGAAACTTTCGGGCTAACATCTTTTGAAAGTGAAGTTATGGAGTTAGACGACTCTAGTACACTTTTTGCTTCTTTAATGAATATGGAAGATGAGGATGTGGGAGACATTACCTTGGATGAGGGTGAGCAAGGGCCAAATGATCATGAAACTAAGGAAGACCCGGTGCCAAGAGGTAAGGAATTCGAAGGAGAGTTAAAACCTCTACCTTCGAATCTAAGGTATGAATTTCTTGGGTCTAATGCTACATTCCCCGTCATTGTTGGTGCTACTTTGAATGATGATGAGACATCCAAGCTTGTGCATGTATTGAAGGCTAATAAGAAAGCCCTAGGCTATTCCATTGATGATATAACGGGGATTAGCCCTTCTCTTTGCATGCATAGGATTAATCTAGAGGAAGATGTGAAACCTTCTAGGGAGATGTTGAGGAGATTGAATCCTAAATTGAGCGAGGTAGTCTTTAAAGAAATCACCAAGCTTAGAGATGCCGGCATTATTTACTCCGTTCCGGACTCGGAATGGGTAAGTCCCATCCATTGCGTCCCTAAGAAGGGAGGACTCACGGTCATTAAAAATGATAAAGGGGAATTAGTCCCTACGAGGACCATGAATGGGTGGAGAATGTGCATTGATTATCGAAAATTGAATAAGGCTACAAAAAAGGATCATTTTCCTATCCCATTCATAGATCAAATGTTAGAAAGGCTAGCGGGACATGATTATTTTTGCTTCTTAGATGGATATAGTGGTTTTTACCAAATTCCTATATTGCCAAATGATCAAGGAAAAACCACTTTCACATGCCCATATGGAACCTTCGCTTTTAGACGTATGCCTTTTGGTTTGTGTAATGCACCGGGGACTTTTCAACGTTGTATGATGTCCATTTTTAGCGATTATATTGAGAAGTGCATTGAGGTTTTCATGGACGATTTTTCTATCCATGGATCCTCTTTTGATGATTGTCTAGCTAATCTCTCTAATGTTCTTTCTAGGTGCATCGAGACAAATTTGGTGCTTAATTGGGAGAAGTGCCATTTTATGGTACAAGAAGGAATTGTTCTCGGGCATTTGGTCTCTAAGAGAGGAGTAGAGGTCGATAAGGCGAAAATTCAAGTTATCGAGCAACTTCCTCCTCCGAAAAACCAAAAGGGAATAAGGAGTTTTCTAGGCCACGCCGGTTTTTACCGGCGGTTTATAAAGGATTTCTCAAAAATCGCAAAGCCGTTGACTCATCTCCTTTGCAATGATGTGGAATTCAATTTTGATGAAGGGTGCCTTGAGGCATTTGAAAAATTGAAGAAGAACCTTGTATCGGCACCTATTGTGCAAGCACCAAATTGGGATCTTCCATTTGAATTAATGTGCGATGCAAGTGATTACGCCATTGGGGCAGTCTTGGGACAACGGGTAGAGAAGAAGCTGCATGTCATATACTACGTGAGCAAGGTGCTCGATAGTGCCCAGACGAACTACACTACCACGGAGAAAGAGTTATTAGCGGTAGTCTACGCATTCGAAAAATTTAGGCCCTATCTCGTTGCGACAAAGACTATAGTCTACACAGACCATGCCGCCATCAAGTATTTGATGGTGAAGAAAGATGCTAAGCCAAGGCTTATCCGGTGGGTCCTCCTTCTACAAGAGTTTGACATTGAAATTCGGGACAAGAAAGGAGTAGAGAATGTAGTGGCGGATCACCTTTCGAGAGTAGAGCTATATGATTCAAAGTGGTTCTCGGCGCCTATCCAAGACTCATTTGTGGGTGAATATTTGATGAGTGCCGAAGATGATGCCCCTTGGTATGCAGATTTCGTGAACTACTTAACGTGCAATATTCTCCCCGAAGGCCTCAATTATAATCAGAAGAGCAAGTTCTTACACGATGTCTCGAGATATTATTGGGATGACCCATTCTTATACAAGCTATGTTCGGACGGTATATAGAACATGCGTGCCCAAGGAAGACTACAAGGAGATTATAGCTTGTTGCCACTCTTCTTCTTATGGTGGTCATGGTTCGGCTTCAAAGACCACTTCCAAAATTCTTCAATCGGGATTCTATTGGCCAAGCATGTTTAAAGACACGTATGAATTTGTCAAGGCTTGCAATGAGTGCCAACGAATGGGAAACATAGCTAGAAGGGAGGAAATGCCTCAAAAGGGTATTTTAGAAGTGGAGATCTTTGATGTTTGGGGCGTGGACTTCATGGGACCCCTACCTTCATCTCAAGGGAATTCATTCATTCTAGTAGCGGTGGACTACGTGTCCAAATGGGTTGAGGCGATCGCTTCCCTTCTTGCGACGCTAAAGTGGTGATAAAGATGTTTAAAAAGATAATATTCCCGAGATTCGGTGTTCCTAGAGCGGTAATCAGTGATAATGGCTCTCATTTCAAGGAGAAGAGATTCGAGTCCATGCTAAAGAAACACGGGATTTATCATAGATGTTCAACTCCCTATCACCCACAAGCTAATGGTCAAGTCGAGGTGTCTAACCGAGAGATCAAGAACATATTGACCAAGACAGTGGGGAAATCGAGTAAGGACTAGGCGTTGAAGCTTGATGATGCGCTTTGGGCTTATAGAACTGCTTTTAAGACACCGATTGGGATGTCTCCCTATAGGCTAGTATATGGCAAATCATGCCATCTTCCTGTGGAGCTCGAGTATAAAGCCATGTGGGCAGTAAAAGAGCTGAATTTTGACACGAAGGCCGCGGGTGAAAAGAGACTCCTTCAACTCAACGAGTTGGATGAAATCCGATTGGACTCCTACGAGAGTTCAAGAATCTACAAGGAGAAAACCCGGAGATGGCATGACAAGCTCATTTTGAAGAGACAGTTCTCGGTGGGAGACAAAGTTCTGTTGTTTAACTCCAAATACAAGCTATTTCCCGAGAAATTCAAGTCTAGGTGGTTCGGGCCTTACAAGATCCATAGAGTTTTCGATGATGGCCACCTAGAGCTAGTGGATAACCAAGAGAACATCTTCAAGGCAAATGGACAACGAGTAAAGATCTACCATGCCGCTAATGGAGACAAAGACCTATTGGAAGCGCCCTCGTGAATTCTATACCGCTGGAGAAGGGATCCCGCTCGGGACTTCTCTTAGTGTGCTTCTTGTTATGAAAGGATTCAGCTCGGTCTTTGCCAAGACGTTAAACTAGGCCCTCTCGGGAGGTAACCCGTTGTAAGTGTTCATTTTCGCACGAACATTTAGAATGCTTGGTATATGATTCTGCTTTTCTGAGCAAGTGAACCGACCGGTTCAATTTTGCCTTCACCATCGAACCGACCGGTTTGTTTCAGCCCACATCCCTTATTACTCTCTGAGCCATTCAACCGGCCGGTTCCCAGTCGGACCATAAATCGAACCGCCCGTTTCAAACTTTGTGCTAACTCAACTAAACTTTCTGAGGTGTTGAACCGCGCGGCACAATTGTTCCTTCTACTCTCAACCGCCCGGTTCGAACTCAACATTATGCACCAGACTTCTCTGAGCAATCTAACCGCCCGGTTCAACTTTGCTCCTAAATCCAGCCGGGCGGTTCAAATGGTAATTTTGATCTCTGATATCTCTGAGATATTCAACCGGCCGGCACAACTTCCACCTACAGATCCAACCGGCCGGTTCAATCTTCATACTAAGCCGTCTGATTTTTCTGAGGCATTGAACCGCCCGGTTCGCTAATTGCCTATAATCCTCAACCGGGCGGCTCAAACGTAACCCAATTGGATCAATTTGTCGGTTCAAGAAATTTCTTATTGGTTCATTTCCAATTGGTCCGGTTCAATTGTTCCAATATTGCCCAAAATTCTAATTTTGCCCCTTCATCTCTATTCTAAACCCTAAATCCAAACACAACCCCTCCCTTCCTTTCTCCATCACCCGACGCCGTCCACACCTCCTTCCCTCCGCACAATTCAACCGACCCGCCTCCTCCCTTCCCCTCAGCCGCCTGCCGGAGCTCACAGATCTCGACCGCTCGTCCGTCCAATCATCCCTCCTCTTCTCTTCTCCATCAATCCCAAACCATGGCTAGAGATGGTGAACGAGCGAAAATTCCATTGAGGGTGATAGGGATGGTTTGAAGAGAAATCCGTCGCGAAAAGCTAGACGTCTTGTGCTTAGGGACGACACCCCTTCCCCACCCCGGAAATCGCCTACTCCACCTCCACCGAAAAAGAGCAAAACTTCAACCGGAGAATCATCCTCAAGGGCCTCCAAGGGCAAGGGTCCAGCTACCGAAGCCGTGCATCAAGTTGAGCCTCCTCCTGCAGCTCAACCCAATGAGGAATGGGCATTGGCGCTACCTCCAACTCCATATCCATTCTCAGAGCCATTGTATTTCGAGACAAAGGAGCATCAAGATAGATTCGAACGGATTGGAGGAGGCAAGAAGACAATCATGGCAACCTCATATCCCGATTGGACTCTACTCGGTGATTTTGAAATAAGGGATGAGGTACGTCAAAAGCTAGACAATTGTGGTTTGCATTTTTATTTTAAGGATGATCCGGGGTCATTTGAAATGGTGATGATAGAGTTTCTTTGTACATTGGAGGCGGAATGGGAAAAAGATTATGTGACTTTGTGGAGGTTTAGGTTGGGTGGAAGGGATTTTGAAGTGAAGCGTAGAGATTTACAGGACTGGCTCCACCTTTTGCATCCTCGTGATGATTTGCGGAGGTATAATGATCACTATAGGACTAAGTTTTGGCAGAAAATCTCCGGGAGGAAGGAATGGTTTGTTTCGTCCTACAATGCCACCAGGATCAAAGTTCCAAGCTGGAAGGTAATACATCACCTCATCGCATTGGGAATCAACACTCGAGGAGGGAAAGCTCGCGCATTGACAAACCCGGACATAGACTTAATGATGGCCATAGATCATGGGCTTAAGCTCGATTGGATTACAATCCTCACCGAGAAGTTTGCGGAGTGTGTGAGGGAAGGGTCACAAAATTCCGCTATCGGAGGAGGATCATTGATTACATTGATAGCTATGAATTGTGGCTTTGGCTTTGACAATCCGGATTGCCCCCGACCGTTGAGGAGGATCCTTGACATCGGCGCTATGAGGCGCAGCCTCTTTTTCATTCCCGGCACAACGCTTTGGGACCATGATGACAAGCCACACGGTAGTGATGTCCAAAAGAGAGCCAAAAGGAACAAGGCCGCCTTCATATCTAGGCACCGGAACTACCCTCTCACTCCTTCACCACCATCATCTCCCGAGCCATCCGCTCCTCCATCTATCCCTCCTTCATCCGAGAGCATACCGCCTTCTAGTGCGGTTTGGACTTCACAGTTTGAGAGGCTCGCCGCGGATATGGCTGATTTGAGGATGGGATTTGGTCGCCTAGAGGAGTTTGCACATCGGGAATCCCAGTTCCATCGTCAGGAGTCTCAGTTTCATCGCCAGGAGGCTCAGTGGGTGCGTTCTACTCTCACTTCTATTGTCCAGAATATGGGCGCCCCATCCAGCAGTGCTAGTGCTCCTCCTCCTCCACCATTTGAGTACGCGCCTCCTTATGCCCCCACTCGGTCCCGTGCTCGCCCACCTCAACCAATCGGCTTTGCTCCTTCCTATGCCTCTACTTCATATTATGCTCCTCCACCTCCCTATCCTACCTCAGGACCTCCAGCAGCCGAGGATCGATTTGCAAGCCTGGACGATGAGGATTGATTTGCTTGGTGTTATTGCCTACCCTCTTATGCCTATTTGTATTTGCACTTTCATTCCTATGAACCTTGTGATGGTTGTTTGACTGTTTTGGATGTTTAAGTCGCCCTTGTGCGCAATTTTGGGATGTTTTACTCTTGGATGTTTCGTTATGTTATATTTCCTTGTTTTGGCTATCTTTCATATATGACATTGAAGTTGACTTGTCTCTTGCATGCTATAATTTTCCATATCCATATCTTGTCCAAGTTAACTTTCACTTGTCTCATTTTCGCCATCAAGGAACACTAGTCCGTGCCTAGAGTAAAACAATTGGAAGAGACCTACATTCTACAAACGAGGGGAGTTCCTTTGCGCCTTCACCTCTATTTCATATTTCTTTTGCGCTTAGGGACTAAGCTTTGTTTAAGTGTGGAGTGGTTGTTATTTGGTTTAGGCGCATAATTCACAAGCTCATACCATGCGTATCTTTTGAAATGAACACTTACATCATGCTTTATCCCAACCTTTCGTGAGCATTATACTACTAAAGGCTTTTGACTATCAATTCTCATCTTCTATAAGTCACATCTAGCTCACAATCTTCCTTTACATGATTTAGAGTTTAAAATCAAGCAAGTTCTATTGAATGCCCATTCTTGTGAATCAATGTTCATTGCTATCTCGTGCCTATCTAGCAATCTAAGTATTTTTCACGCATGCTTTGAAAAAGTTTTAGCAAGCATACTTTTTACCCTTTATGAAAAACTTAAATCTCTCGATTGCTTTTAGGTGACTCTAGTCCTCTTGCCTCGTGCCTTGTTCGTGGTTGTTTCTCACATATTCCATATTTACATTGGGCATATTGTCAAGATTTAAGTGTGGAGTCAAAAGAGGGCGAAGCCCCAGCACACAAAAAAAAAGAGAAAAAGAAAAGAAATGATAATCGATACAAATGCTGGGGGTTAGGGAGGTAAGTCCCCCCTCGAAAGCATTTGTATGCAAAAAAAAGAAAAAAAAAGGGGGGAACAAAATAAAAAGCACTTAAGGCTTGACTTTATGCCCTTCCATCATCCCTTACATGTGTGAGTTCATCACGTACATTGTGTGCTAGCAAGTTGAGCTTTAGAACGACCCTTGTGATTTCACGAAAGCTATTGATTGGTTTTTGCTTGTTTTAAGAACTCTTGTTGTCAAACTCCTCTTTCCTTATGGGTTACGACTTTAGCGTCTAAAACTTGGAAATGAGTTTATATCGTGAGCCCGTGGACTAGCCCTAGCTAGCACAAGTGATCGAACGACATTTTTGTGCAAAAAGCTTTAACCATTTTTCAGAAATCTTGCTTCAAAAAATAAATAGACTTCTAGGTTAGGCACTTGATAGCGCTAGTGTTGACCTCCTTGAAAGTGCACCCTCATGTGAACTTAAACGGTTTGAAAACTCTCTTGAAATGTATAGTGATTGTGATGCTAGCGTGGGATGTGAAGTAAGTTTCGAGAAATCATTGCCTTAGTTGTTTAACACTCTTGTTTTTCACTCTTATGGGATAAATGCATGTGGGATTTGTGAGTATTCCCGTTTCTGAAAACTCTCACGAGACTATAACTCGTCCACTAGGGTAGCCTAGGGGTTTAAAGGCTTGGTGCATTCGCTAAATGCACTCGTGTCACCTACGAAAGTGGTTTATCGGAAGTAGTTTTTATTTCTTAGTGTTCTTAGTTAGTTATCATCACCGTATGGAGTTCCCTTTGAACCAACCTTGAACGAGTAAAATGCATTATTGTTGTTGATCTCTATGATTAGTTTGCTCGGGACGATCAAATGATAAGTGTGGAGTGATTTGATGGCACTAAAACATATGCACTTTAGGCAACCGCCACGTTTATTGTTTCGATCATTTTATCACAATTTCACTTGCTACTTGACGCTTTGTGGTACATTTTCAGGCAAATTGCAGCGTTTAAGCTAAGAACACAAGTGAGCAGTGATTTTGGAGCAAAACCGAGTTTTTGGAGCGAAAAGCACCCAAGGAGCAGATCCAACCGGCCGGTTGAATATTGGCCTTGGATCGAACCGGCCGGTTGAAATGAAGGCCAGAAGCTAGAATTCTCTGAAGCATTGAACCGGCCGGTTGAGAATTGAACACACTTTGAACCGGGCGGTTCAAATGCTCAGAAACTCCAAGGAAGCTCTCCCCTGATCGAACCGGCCGGTTGAACTTCCTCTATCCAATCGATCCGGCCGGTTGAGGTGCTCAGAAGGTTCCCATCCAGCCTCCCCTGCTCGAACCGGCCGGCTGGATTCCTTCACACAATTTGAACCGGCCGGTTCAACCGTGCTACAGTACCGGAAACCCTAATTTTCAGCTATAAATAGAAAGTTGGAGAGAAAGAAAAAGGGGACTTTTGGGGGATTTTTGGCACGAATTTTGAGGAGCATCTAGCACAAATCTCAAGGGTGATTAAGTGAAGAAGAATATCAACAACAAGGATTCTCATACTTTTCATTCATCAAATTGGTTCTAGACTCCTAAACCCATCTCTTTTATTTGTGTTTGATTGTAATCTCACCATGTGTGAGTAGTGACTTGATTGGGGGTTATGGATCCCCTAGACATATTGTGATGATGTAAATACCATTGATGTCAATATTGAATGAGTTTGCATATGAATCTTCTTCATTTGAACCACATGTCTAGAGTTGCTCATAAGGTGTTTGTGAAATGTCCTCAATGGGAACTTAGCTTAATTTCATGATTGATGTAGCTCACGTTGATCAACATGAATTTAATGAAATGAATGAAGAAGCGTTAGGACTTTTGCGTTACATGGCGACACCTAAATTCTAACGAGAATAGCTTGAGTTTAACAAGAACATGTTTATCTAATCAATAGAGCGCGAGTGTGAGATTAGAAATGCATGTTCTATAGGGCCAATAGAGCGCGAGTGTGAGGTCCTATGCGAGGTGTAGCCTCTTTATCCTAGGTTGTAGCGCGAGTGGAACTTAGGGTGAATGTTACATGGCTAAATTCTATTCAAGTGCATGCAAATTCATAATTGACATCTAATATCATCATCACTATCATTGTCTAGGCGGGGAAGTAATCTCTAGTCATCTTTGACTGATCGTTTATTCGTTTCTTTGCTAGAATCTCTCTTTTTGGATAGTAAACCATTGCTATCACCCTCTTTCGAGGCATAAACCCCCCCCCCCCCCAAACCAAAAACACTCTAGTTTTAATCCTTAGCACAATTAGTTTAGTCACCTATCTCTTGGGTACGATCTTGGGATTCCCGAGTCAAATATAAATGTTTTGATTTAACGTGACTTAGCATAAGTATTTGATTTACTTATCGAATATTTACACTATATCTACGAGTGGTCATGTATATCTTTCATAAATCGATCAGAAGTATATACGATGTCTTCTTTCCAAGTAAGTCGCGCCATCTTCAATTTAGATATTCATTCGAATATCTCATGCTCGAATAAGTCGCAGGCCGACTTCCACTTGTCGAGATCTTCGTTGCCAATATCTTCCGGGAAATATCCTTGCGTCTTAATCACGCTGTACAAGAGTACCAGGATATTGTTCGAACTCCCCCTGAACACCTGCTCGAACTGTCTAAGCTACGTTTTACCAAATACATGCCATTCAAGGGAACATCAATCTCCCCCTTGGCATTTTGGCAAAACCAAATCTACTAGATAACTAAAACTAGCTAACTATCTAGACTTAGACATCTTGAGGGAACACAACCTTTGTCCTCTCAAAATTACTCCCCCTTTTTGCCACAAACTGGCAAGGGGCTCGATCCGAGTTCGAACAGTCAAACACAATGTGCCAGAACAAGCACTAAGTACGAAAGTTTTAAACAAAGTTCAGAGGGTTCAGTTTTTCAATGGACCTTTAATCAGAAGCTTCTTCAATGGAATCATCTTCAGAGGCTGTTGCTTCTGATTCATCATCGCTGGGATAGCTAAGGGCTCGAGCGAGCCTGTTAATCCGACGGCGTTGTTCCTTGTCCGCAACAATGATAGCCTGGAGGTCCTTCAGCAGCTTGCTCCTCTCATCCACGCCCATTCTGGCTCCCCCTCAACTGGATTCCCCAAGTTCTTTACCTGATTTGCTCCCCCCTTTCAGATCATTCACATGACGCCCTTTGAAAAGCTTGTGGTCCACTGTGAATTTGCTGGGAGCTTTGGTAAGACGGTCCGACGAGGCTTTCAAATCAGGAGCTTAATGGATGATCAGCTCATAGATAAGTGAAGGAAAACATATCTGGTGCAGGGATCTCGTAGAAGTAGCGTGTTCAGCAATCTGTTTGAACATCATTCTGCCCATGTTGACCTTCAGCTTGTTCCCTATCTGATAAATCAGTTGGGCCATGTCCTTGTTGACAGTAGAGCGATGAGTAGACGGCCTCCAGTTGAACACAGCAATGAAGAACAACATTGAATAGAACGTGGACAGATCTGCTGTATGCACAACTGACTCAGGCCGCCACTGAACAGAGCCAGCAGTGATGGTGCTTACTATCTTCTCAAAGTTGGATTCTTCTTCATCAACAGCTGGGTCGTCCATGGAGAAGTATACATTGATCAGCTCTGGATCAATCTTGATCCTTCTTCCTCTAACATAGAAGACCCCATACTCTGCTTCTCCAATGACCCCAAACTTTGGAGGCAAGTTTGCCATGGCCTCACGCACCAGCTGTTCGTTGAACGGCTTGCATCTGTCCAATGTCCAGAATAGATCCGATTCTTTGAGTACCCCCAACTACTTCTTTTCCTTTGTAAATGGATGCATCCAGCAGTCTCTCCGGAATGATTTTCCTTTTCAGCACACATTCCCATTTCAACGCAGCTTCTTTAGTCACGAACCATACTCCCTTCTTTACCTTTCCAACTGGGACAGTTTCAGATTCAGGGGCTGGGACTTCACATCTCCTGGAATCTTCAGAGATGGGAGTTGCAGCAACGCGCTTCCTTTTCTTGGAAGACCCATCTCCCCTTGCCCCACTGCTGGCTTCAGCAACCTTCTTAACTGGTTCCTTTGTAGACGAGGCAAAGACTACCTTTTTATTTTCCTTCCCCTTCGTTGTCCTCTTGAGGTTGACAAGGGGAACACTGTCTTGGTCATCTTCGGAAAGGGTAACACCTTCTGCTGCTGATATGGGAGCATCCTTACGAATGGATGGTTCATCCTCTTCCAAATGATCCCGACGACGATCATCTTGAACCATTATTGTTTCTTTACTCATTACTTTCTCTTGGACTACTCCAGTCTTGACTTTAGTCGGAACACTCTGTTCCGCTGTTGGAGCGCTTGAGACCTTTTCAGTACCAGACTTTTCTGCTTCAATAGCTAGGTTACGCAGACCTTCCTCTGGAGCTGGTGCTGTTTGAGCTTGGGTCTGAACAGAGGGTTCCACAGATGAACCGCTTCGAGTTTTCTCTGCAGCTGTTCCAGTCTGAACAACACTTGTAGCTTTGTCTGCAACCGATTCTTTTGCCCTGACAGCCTGAGCTTCTTCCGATCTTGCCACTTCCTGATCCTTCTCCTTTTCCAGGTCTACCATGACATCATCGATGTCTTTGTATAACTTCTCCAATTCCTCATCTCTTTCAGCAGAGTCTGATTCTCTCAGCACATCTGTCTTAATCTCCTCTGCCACACCCTCATCATGCAAACCGGAACCTTCTTCAGTGATCCCTCCTTGATTTTCAGACGGATCAGCATCACTTATCACCACATTCCTCTTCCCCGACTCGATAAACTTCTCTGTTTCTTCATCAGACATTGCAATCTTCCTACCTCGAGTGGCATAGATCTGGGCTAGATATTTACTGGGAGAGTCACTGGCCCGCTTCACTTTCTTCTTGCGACCAGCTTTCGGTGGAATGTATCCAGTGGCGAAGATCTTTTCTCTCCACGTTCCAGAGCCTCCAGCCCTCTTGCTGGGTTCCTCTTCTTCCACATTCTTGACAGATTTCTTCTTAGAACCCGCACTACCGGCTTTGTCAACAGCCCTACCACTCTCATTATCACCATCAAGAACCACCCTACTGGTTTCAACACCATCAGCGTTAACACCACTAACAGCCTTACAACTATTATCGCCAACTACAGCCCTTCTGGCTTCATCATCATCGATCGACTCAATAACCTTCTCACCCTCCATACTTGTTTCTTCATTCATCATCGATTTTTCAACAACGGGGATATTCATAGAGACAGAAGGGATATTGGGATTTACCTGAACCTGTGGACTTGAATCCACTGAGCCCGGCTGAGGGATCCCAGCGGTAACTCCTTCAGCAGACTTCTCTTTGGCCAAAGATTCGGTGGCTGAGTGTAAAGGCGACGCCTTTTTCATCTTCGCAGCTTTTGATTTTAGAATCTTTGATTTCGCCGTCAACAACTTGGAGGTCTGCATGCTTTCTTTGCTTTTCTCCACAGATTTAGCACTGGATTTTGCTGACTTCCTGGTGTTCACCATTGTCGGTTGAGGAAGGAGCAATTGAGAGGAGAGTTCCGTTCTAGGGTTTCGAGAGAGAGAAGACGAAACTCAGGGAATGAATTTGATTTTTCAAAAATCAAATTTGTCTATATGACTCTTCAACTTTCCTAAACCGTCAACCGAAAAAAATCTTCAAGGATATTTCAAAAAAAACTTTTTTGTTGAGACTTCTGTTCCAGCTCTCTTTATTAGGTGGTCAGCCCAACTGTTTCAGCTGGAGATTCAACTATGACTGACCACCGTCGGATGCTTTCAGTGGTTGACACACATAGACCCCCTGGGGATCTGGGTGTTCCACTCCGTGACCTGCCATATGGTTTGACACAAGTATGCTGCCTCAGAGTTACCATCTTTCACGAGCATTCATATTTTCTTGTACGGCTCCAGGCATATTTCTGTGGGTTGTGTACGAACTCCTGTCACATCTGTACTACTGTCTGATTCAATAGCTTCCTGGGACACCCGGTAACCTTGATTTGTGCGCATCGACACTCAGATCTTGTGTGCAAGGTCTTATCCACTCCCCCTCGCAGAAAACTAGGTTGTGCGCTTGCACATGGGAAAGCAACCAGTTGCTGGCCATGGTTCTCTTTGTTCATTGACTCCGTCAGACCCATCTTAATAGTATAGCAGTTGTTGGCATCTCTTTTTCCTTTCATCAGTGTATCACCATTCTGGTCTAGGACAAGACATGAGTAGCTCGAGAATGACACATAATGTCCATCGTCACATAGTTGACTGATGCTGATAAGATTCCTAGTCAGTCCTTTGACAAGGAGGGTGTTCTCGAGTGCAAGGAGATCCGGAACCATCAATGTCCCACAGCCGATCACCTGACCCTTTCCACCATCCCCGAAGGTGACAAACCACATCTGCTCAATAGGTCTAATATGGGTAAGATATTGAGAGTTACCTGTCATTAGGGCGGAGCATCCGCTGTCGAAGTGCCAACTATCTTGCGATGTGTAGCTTGAGGAGTGACAGCTACCATGCAAATGGTTCGATCTGCCTTTTGAACCTAGACTTGTTTCTGTTGCGATGTGGTTCGTTGCTGGAAAGCATGTCGTTCGGATAAAAACAGGCAACACTTTAGTTTAATGTGTCCCATCTGATTGCAATACCAGCAAGTGCGCCATTCGTTCCCTTGCGCTGAATGAGAGCCAAAGTGCATCGTACCTTCTCTTCTTTGACCACTATTGGGTTGTTCTTGTTGCAGATCTATTTTCCATCTGGGATGCTGTCTTACCTTCTGTTCTGACACCGGTCTGGTTTTAACAAGCGTCCTACCTTTTGAGCTGCCTTCTCCTGTGAACCCCAATCCTCTGTGTCCGGACTCCATTCTCTGGGATCTAAGAATATCATTTAAGTTTTTAGTGCCAGAGTTAAGCATTCTTACCGACTGTTTGAGGTGATTGAGTTCCTCCATCGTGTCAGAGTGATCCATCTCTTCAGATTCTAGCTGAAGTTCCAGCTGTTCTACCCTCCTCAGTTGGAACACCTCTTTCCGCTTCAGGTCTGTGATGGTTTTTCTTAGACCCGTCATGCCTCCAGGATGAGTGTCACGATCCATTTCGACTTTCAGTGAGGAGATAGTCCCCAGGAGTTCTGTTCTCTGAGCAAGGAGATCCACTTTTTCCTGTTTCATCTCAGCCAGTTGAGTATTCAGTGAGCCCACCGTGCATTCGAGCTCTGCCTTCTATGTCAGTAGAATCTCAACCTCCTGCCAGACCTTTTCTTTTTCTATAGAGACGCTAGCAATTGTGTCATTCAGCTTCTTATTGATCTTGACCAGTTGCAGCCACTTCCCATACAGATCTTTGTATGTCTGAGCGAGGGACTCCTGTGTGAGTTCCTCATCATCACTGTCTGAAGGATATTCAGCTGGGAGTTCCGACTGAGATGGAACTGTTTCACCGGTGCTGCTGCATTCACCCAGAGTTGTAGCGAAGGCCACAAAGTTGGTGGTTTCACCTTCTTCTTTCTCTTCGTCTGACTCACTGTCGCTAAAGCTATCAACCATTGCCTTTCGCTTAATGAGAGTGTTTGCACATTGTGAAGCAATATGACCAAAACCCTTGCATTCATGACACTGAATCTCTTCTTTTCCTTTGTCAGATGAGTCTTGCCTCGAATCGCTTGACCTTGGCCTGCTGGATTTCCAGTTTCTGTAAACAGTTGATGAAGACTGACCTTGTTCTGGACCGCGTCTGTTGATTTTCTGCACCATTCTTCCAAAATTTTGTGCCATCATAGCCAGCTGCTCAGTGGTGCAGCCAGCGTCCAGTTTATCTTTCGTCATGTCTACTTTAAGGGCGATTCCTTTCTGCTCACTAGTTTGGAAATCACGATTGATCTCGTAGGTTCTGAGAGAACCCATCAGCTCGTCCAGCTTCAGTTTGGTGATGTCGTGCATTTCCTCAATGGCAGTGACTTTCATGGCGAATCTTGGAGGAAGTGATCTCAAGATCTTACTGGCCAATCTCTCTTCATTAATGGGTTTTCCCAGTGCAGACGCCTCGTTGGACAGTTCCAGAACTCTGGTGTTGTACTCAGAGATATTCTCATCCTCCTTCATTTTCATCTCTTCGAACTTGGTTGTAACAGCCTGTATGCGAGAGTTGCGAACCTTGTCTGTACCTTCAAAGGTTGTCTGGAGAATGTCCCATGCTTCCTTGGTGACTTCACAGTTGATGATCAATTTCATGACGTTTTCATTCACTGCTGAGAAGATTGCATTCATAGCCTTTGAGTTTCCCATGGAAGCTTTATCCTCGTCTTCTGTCCACAGAGCTTCTGGTTTTGGAACCGGCTCTCCAGTGAGGTTATTCATCATGGGTTCAGTCCAACCTCTCAGCACTGCCTTCCAGGCCCTTTCATCTAGTGATTTCAGAAATGATCTCATCACGGGCTTCCAGGTGGCATAGTTAGATCCCTCAAGCAAAGGAGGTCTGGTGATGCTTTGTCCTTCTTTCAGAGTCATCTTGAACAGTTCAGGATCCCACTCATTACGTCGAGTGTTTGCTCTGATACCAAATGAAAATATGTCCCCTGTTCAAGCTTGTGTCCTAGGTAGTGTTGCGACAGACCTGGGACTCTTTGCACAACAGTTCAACACACAGAGGTTGAACTCTTATCACAACAGTTCAGCAAACAGATAAAGGCAGTAGAAACACACAGACTGATAACCCAGTTCGGCTCCGCCTACTTTGGGGGGTTTTTCACACCCGAAAAAGGGACAGCAAATCTTTATTACGAGTATAGGGTTTCCACAGGGACTTACACTTACACCTTGTAATAGCCTAACCTCAATACTCCGTCTCTCAGATTTGCAACCGAGGTTCACCGCAATTCCCCTCGATCCCCTTCGTTCAGAACCTGCAGTCTGAACGTTCTCGACCTTCTCCAGAAGTTCGGAGGCTTTCTCTCGAAAGCTTGTTCACCTTTGTTGTGTGCGGCAGTTGATACGCTTCAGACAGTCTGTGTTGCACGTGAATAGACTGCACTTGCACCGGTGTATTCTTGATGAGAAAACACAACCGGCCGTCGCTTTCTTCTTCTCCAATCAGTAGGATGTGCTCGTGTATAATTGATCTTTGAAAGCGATGGGCATTAGGGTTGCCTTTGCATTGTATTTATATGCTCGAGCGAAACCCTAATTCGCACAAGATAATCCCATCAAATATTTCGGAATTGATTCCTGAATATTTGATGTATATCTTTCATAAATCGATCGGAAGTATATACGAAGTCTTCTTTCCAAGTAAGTCGCGCCATCTTCAATTTAGATATTCATTTGAATATCTCATGCTCGAATAAGTCGCAGGCCGACTTCCACTTGTCGAGATCTTCATTGCCAATATCTTCCAGGAAATATCCTTGCGTCTTGATCACGCTGTACAGGAGTACCAGGATATTGTTCGAACTCCCCCTGAACACCTGCTCGAACTGTCTAAGCTACGTTTTGCCAAATACATGCCATTCAAGGGAACATCACATATAGTCAAATGTATAATGGTAAATCGAGACACCTAGGCGTTAGACATAGCGCGGTCCGTGAACTGATCACTCACGGGGTAATATCGATTGACTATGTTCGGACCCAGAATAATTTAGCTGATCACTTGACAAAGGGATTAGCGAATGACTTGGTTAAGAAGTCATATTTAGGGATGGGCTTAAAGCACATCTAAATCTCTTATCGTAGGACACCTTAATTCCCTCTTAGTATGACGCTATGAGCTGAGTTAAGTACAAGCCTATTCTAAGAGATTTGTAGCACATGGTTATATCCATCCCAAAGTTGTGCTTATTTCCCGCAGAGAAAGGGAGGTTGAAGTATATCTTCTTAATGGATCTTTTGGAAAAGTGCATTGCAGGTGCATGCGAAAAGAATCCACCTATGTAAGTGTGAAGTGAGCCGCTTCAAGTAGCTTGTGCTTGGCTATGTATACACTTATGAATGGATAAAAACACATGACTGAAATAGTGTTAAGTTGTACTGGAATAGTAGTAAACTTGTGTGTGTTTTATTTTCTCGTACTCAAATGAGAAGATGGGTTCAATCCGTAGGACACCCTGATTCTCGAGTATTAGAAGATTCTACACTATGTGAAGTTCAATCGAATGGGACACTTCATTTATGCACAATGTTTTTATCGGAATGAATACTAATGGTATTCAAGAGTATAACCCTAAAATGGGGGAGGATTGTTGGAGATTTTAGGTTTATACGATGTGAAACATGTATGAAACCTTGTATAAGTGTTGTTTGAATGAAATGAATCATTTTACAACTCTTGTTTAACTGGACAAAAGTGCATCTGGAAGTCATACGTGCGATCGCACGAGAGTCATGCGAGCGCACAGAGCCATGCGTGCGAACGCACGAGATTCTCATGTGTCGGGACTGTGTTGTGCGAACGCACAAAGTGAACTGTGCGAACGCACAAGGTTGTGCAATCGCGACTACTCAGTACCATGCGAACGCACGACATTCTCATGCGACGGGTCTGGGTCATGCGAACCTTGTGCAAACGCACAAGGTTGTGCGATCGCGACTACTCAGTACCATGCGAACGCATGAGATTTGCATGCGACGGGTTTGGGTTGTGCGAACGCACAAGGTGAATTGTGCGAACGCACAAGGTGAACTGTGCGAACGCACAAGGTTGCAGTTTGATGGCAGTTTTGGGTGTGTTTTTGGAGGTTCTTCTTCTGGAAAAACACAGAACGAGATTATGAGGACTTGAGTGTTCTTGGAGTGTTAAAATCTTTTCCTTCATTTTGATCGTTTTACGATTGTTTGCTCACCGATACCTTATTCCTTTACAAACTTACTTGTTTTATCTCTATTCAAGTATTTTGGAAAACCCTTACCTGAGTGAAATATTGAATCAGGAAAGCAACAAATAGTTTGTGACTCAAGTAGAATCCAAGATTTTTATCATTGTTCGAAACTTCCAAGACAATCCAGGGACTACACTAGGGATTCCGGAAACAATACGATTCCCACCTAATACACTCCTCAATTGTTTGGACGTGTACTTTTTTTCTTATTCCTTTACATAATTTTTTTTTGATGGGGGTACAGAATGCTTTTGTTGTTCATCGCTTTAGTTGTTGTGTCAAGTCGCCCTTATAATCCCTTCTTCATCAAAAAAAAAGTCGCCCTTATAATAAAAATTTATTTTTAGTAAACTTTTTCAAGAATTCAGCAGAATGTTCCAAAACATGAAAAAAAAAAACCTTTTTATAACCTTTGCATCTTAATGAAACCTAAAGATTGATTAGTACCCAGGGCTCTTGGTCTTGCTCATGTGTCATGTGTACATCATTTTAATTTGTTTCTTCTCTGGCTTTTTTTCTTTTTAATGGGTGCTTGCAAATTAAACTTGAAAATGGCACAGGAGAGAATAAAGAATAACCTTATTAACATATGGCATATGGTTTTTTTATTATTATCTAGTAATGTGATCCATGTCTCATGTCGATTAGAAATCAACAATCACCAAAACCATATGTGACAAATCCTCGATGTCACGGTTATTTGTGGAAATGCTAGCATATGCCGACTTACACCCTCATTCAACTCAAAAGCCTTGGCTTGTGAGTTGAATGAGGGTGTAAGTCGGCATATGCTAGCATTTCCACATGGTATCAGAGCTGAAGGCACACGACCTAGGCCTTGTATGTGACGCGAGGGATGCGCCTATGTGCGCCAAGTGCATGACGAGACGCCCGTTTGTCAGCCATGTTGGTCAAGGGGAGTTGCAAGTTGCACACCCGCCACACGAGCTTATGCGTAGGTTAACAAGTCGCATATGCGCGCCTACTGCTTTCCGCTACAATAGTTAGCGAGATTTCACGGAGCACGTCCAACTTCCCAAGTGAGGGGGAGTGTTAAGTATAAGCACTTGACAAGTTATCCCACATCGCCCGTTTCAAAGAAGAATGACTACCATATATTGGGTTACACCACCACAACTCACAAGCCAAGGCTTTTGAGTTGAATGAGGGTGTAAGTCGGCATATGCTAGCATTTCCACATTATTCCCCGCCAAAACCCCTTCTTGTCCACCCAACGCATCCCTACACGCAAACACCGCGTCGATGCTCGCAAAACCTGCTCTCCTGGTTCCTCCAACATCCCCTGATCCCCACATATTCCCCGCATTCCTCATTTGCATAGTTGCTGAATCATAAGCCGCCCTGCATTTCCTCAGTTTCCCAACTAGCACAATATCCCTAGTTTGCCTAATCAGCTGATCAGCTTTGTCACGAGATCGTTGCGCGCTTGAAAGCGTCAAGCCAATGCTGATCTGTCCTAGTCGATGCAAGTCTGCACCACGGCTGCTTGGATCGGACATAAGAGCATGTTTGCAGTAGTCTACGAAGTCCGTTCGGGCGCAAACATTAATGATCAATGCGCTTTGTGATGCGACGAGTTGAAGGTGGATCAAGGCAAAAATGGTGAGAAAAGGGAACCATAAGCGACATGCTAAGATTTGTGAAGGTATCACCATTGTGAATTAGATATAAATTTCCCTTCTGAACTATTGGCATTTTGTACTATGAAATTGACCTTTAACAGAAAAATTAATTAGGAAAGTCATCTTGATAAAGTCAATGAAAGGAATTACTACTAATTTTGAGAAATGCAATTTTTGTAATAAATGTTGAGATAAGACCATCTGAAAAATGGCTAACATTTAGTATCCTTTTCTTGTAAATGTTATTCAGCCCTCTATAATTTTTCCACATTTCTTTTATCATTATTACTATTCATATATTTTTAACTTTTATTTTTACCGATATTGAATTGTGTTGACGTTGCATACCATTTTTATCAACTTAATTAAATGCTATATCATTTTCATCATAAGTAATTTATGATGTGAAAATATTAATTTATTAAAATTGATAAATAATATTCAATAGAGTAATGTGAAAGCACTTTACAAGCTTAAATTCATATTGTATGTTATTGTGCAGATATTAAAGTAATAAAACAAGATAGGAAAGTGAAATTGTATTAACTATTAACTACTAATTTCTTTAGTAAATATGTATTGTGGGGAGTGCTCCGTGAAGAACTCCATTGTAATTCCAAAATATTAGAATTTAAATTTAATTATTGAATCAATAATGCATCTTCGAATGTGCATCTGACACATGTTTTACTTGCAAAATCAAGATCGTTGACTTTCACTTTCATTAAATACAAAATCGTAAAAGTATCGGGTGATGCGCACCCAAATGCTTCGAGTGCCAAAGTGGCGTCGTTTCAATTAAACAACGGCGTCGATTGATGTTTTTATTGAAGTATAACAAAACGACAACGTTTTTTTCCTTCTCGAAACGACATTGTTTTGACACTCACCGAATATGTGGAACACATGTCAGCATCACAGAAATTTAATGATGCGTTTGAAGAAGAGTAGATTAGATTCCCAATCTCATAATATAGAAAGGGTATTTCACTTGAACGTTCCTCTATGTATTGTTATTTAATTTTATGATATTTACTTTAATTTTCGAGAAAAATAGTACTGTATTAATTATCATGATTTCAAAAAAGTGTGAATTGTTCGCAAAAGTAAATTATTCAGCTTTTACTCGGTGATCCGGAATCACCAGAACGTGTCATTGGGACAACACCTTTCAAATATATAGAAAGGAAAATAACTTTGGATAAAAAAACAAAAGGGAAAATAACTTACTTTACTGTTCTATGTTTTTTTTTCCTATAGGACTCTACTGTTCTATCTTCTATGTTTGATATATTATAAATTACGTTTTTGCATTAATTAATCTTATGTTACTAAATTACAATTACGGGATATTTATTTAAAATTTTGTTGACTGGTAAATATTTTTAGTATACATGAGGAGGATTGAAATTGAAATAAGAAACGCAAATACTTAAATAAGAATGGAAAATATTTTCATACAGTTTAATATGAGATATGCTCAGAAAAAAGATCAAATGGAAACGCTTAAACTACAAACCGATGAATTATTGTATACTTTCTATGAATTATTGTACACTTCCGACAAATTATGTTATGTTCGAGAAAATGACTTATATATCGTTTACACATAAAATCATGTCATGGTTCGTAGGAAGTGTACCATTGCTTGTCAGTTTTTTGCACCAAAAATCAAATTTGTACATGATCTTAACTATAAAAAAATCAGAATTATACCCGATAAAACCATTAACATTTCTTAAAAATTAATTGTTTTATTCACCTTTTTTTTCTTCTAGTAATTACAAATGACAAGAATAATATGCGACATATTTTCCACATCTTTATTATTCCTATACATGAGCGCCTCCTTTGGTCCCAACGCGTCCCGACACGCAAACACCGCATCGAAATTCGCAAACGCGACTCTCCTCACCGCTGCAAAGTTATTCACTGCCCACATTTTTTTCGCATCTTGCATTTGAACCAGCACGGTGCGGTATCCAGTTTTACATGTCCCCAATTTCTCAACTAGTGCAGCATCTTTCGTCTGGTTGATCAATTGCTGAGCTCTGCCGCGTGCAGTTGATGCATCGGCGATCGCAAGGTCGAGTGCGATGTCACCTAACTGGTGCAAGTCTGCATGGAAGCTGCTCGGTTGAGTCTGGAAACGAATGCGACAGTAATCAGCGAATGTGGTTCTGGCACATACTTTGATAAATAATGGGCCATCGGAGAGGACAAGATGAGAGTTGATGAGGGCATAAACTCCAAAGAAACATATCAAAAAGTGAGGAAAGGAAGCCATGTATGATGTATCTTCTAATTTACTTATTTATTTCCGCGAAATGAAGACTTTAGATTTATAATGGGATAATGTTTGTACAAAATCCAAAAGTTACAAAATCACAAATGGTAAATTATGAACTCAATCATGTGAACCATGTTGAAAAATAACCCAATAATCTCATCATAAACTCTTGACATATTAAATCGATCTTTTTTCGTTAACACTAATACACTTTTTTATTGAGTCGTTATTAACAGGATTCACATGATTGAGTTTGTAATTTAATCACGGTGAATCTACGGTGTTCGGTGTTCTAAAATTGATCAATTTATTTTTTATTTTGCCCTTGATTGGAAAAATTGATAGTTTGGACATTCAGTTGGAAAAGAACGGTAGTTCGGGGCACCAATTTGTACTTTTCCTTATAAAAAATACTAGATTTTTAATAAGATTCAAACATTATACTCATCTGAATAAATATGACTATACATACCAATTAATTTATTTGTGTTCTCGTGACATATCACACTACATATGAATATGTAATTGATTTGCAATGAAAAATAAAACCGTAATACTAAACTTTAAATCACAAATCAGTGATTTAAGCTTATATTTTCTAAGTATTTGTATTGCGATAGTTGATATTGAATGTTTTATGTCTATTATAAATTTTAGTTTTCAGGTTGGGTTTGGGTACACATGATTGACCCGGTCTTTCGGGTCGGGTTAGGGTTGAAATAAATGATCCGATCACTATTTCGGGTCGGGTTAGGAACGAGGAAAATCCGTCCCACGCCCACCACTAATCATCATCATGAGTATATAAATTAATTTCAGTTCAGTTACAGTTAAGTTCAGTTCAAGTGGACAGCCCTAAAAAGCGAGTAGAATTATATACCTCTTAAATTTTAAATTACCATACATTTAGCAAATGAAAATTAAATGTTCTACTATTCTCTTTCTGAATGTGTGCATAATAACCTCAAAAGAAGAATAAAGTGAAGCGAGTAAATAGTAAATACTATACTTTTATTGCTTTGTACACTTTCGAATTTAATGAGCATTAGAAGAAACTTTTTTTTGGTTGATAAAGTGCAAATTTCGTCTTTAATTTTATTATTTAACACATCCAACAAGTTTCAATTGAATGAAGTACTCTGATGGTTCTAATAAAAAAAATACTCTCATGGTTGAACTATTTTATGGTTTGATCTTTGATACATCACTTAGATGAGTGTTGATCACAGTGTATATCACAATACATCAGTCTATTTTGAAGGCCTCCTCCCCTGCGACATGGCTTGATTTCTCTGCTAAAGCCACTCTATTTTTAGGGCCTCCTCCCCAGCCACCCGGCTTGATTTCTCTGCTAATGCGGCATCCAGAGATGAAACAGGTTTGACATAGACCCCTAGCGAGCGGAGTCCGCGCAGTTTATCAGCAGTTCCATAGAATCCTCCAAATTGATTTTCCTCGCCCAAATAATACCCAGTTGCTAGCATTTCATCATTCATTTCGTAGTTTGACTTGAATGGAAATGGCCCGAAACACTTCCCCAAATTAGTCTTCATGGCTAGCCGTACCACCCCGTTGGAAAACGTTCCCTCAATTTTCAGCCAAGTGATATACTCTGAAGGGTAGTCAAATTTGATCTGCACACCCATAAAAAAGTCTAAAATTTGTGAAATGCCGAAGGGAAATATTACCATACTAAAGTGGTTTTGAAAGTTTTTGGCCAACCGCTCTGAAGTTAGACCCGGACATTATGCCATACACATCGGATAACAACAAGGAAGAGGACTCTTTATCCATGTACTGAACCTGCAGACCAACTAAATTTCCAGAATCATAAGAGATGAATAGCTGATAGACATCCCTCTGGTCTTTTCCGTCCCAAGTAGTGCCTTGTTCTAAATTTCCAATTGATCCCAACTTGAGCATGTCACCTTTCTTCTTCTTTTTTCTTCAAGATAGTCAAATCAGAGTTCAGCTATGTATATACAAAAAGAAGAGAAGAATAGATTGCATGGCCTAATGCACATGATCAACACAAACAAGGAATAACCAACCTAATTCGATATGCTGGGAGAGTATAAAGTATGGTTAAGCATTGCTACCTTATTTGGTGTGTTTGGCACCATTTCTACATTATATCACTGACTTATTTTCTTGGAACTATCAGACATTGTTGCTTTTAAAAGCGCCTCTAATTAATTAGCTATTAACCAAGCCGAGAAAATAAAATGAGGAACTGAGGGAAGTTGGAAATGAAGCTTCCAACATGCCACTGCAGCTATTGATGGTGAGTTTTGATTTTTGAAGCATCCCTTGCACTTTCTCATATTTCAAGTAACATAGTAACTTACTATCCAAAAAAAAAAGTAACAGAGTAACTGTAGGAAATCTAGTCTAGTTCAGATTTACTTTCGCATGCAAATCTAGCAGACTACTAAGCACAAAATTAAAAATCGGAAACAAACCTACCAGATTTTTCCGTTCACTGAGGTGAAGTCAGTCCACGTTGAGCTCACTGCGGTTAGGGGTCTTTGCACTATGTTGAAACGCCGGTGACGACAAACAGACGAACGTAGCAGTTCAGGTACAGATCTACGCTATTACAGAGCAGCACACTCAATAACATGTATTAGTTCTCAATCGAAGAACTCAGAGACGACTAACGCTATTACAGGCCTCACAAGGACCAACTCGTCGTATACAAGCCGCTCTACCTATCAATCTACTACAAAGAGGGAGTAGAACTCAGATATGGACTTGGATCTTCAAGGAACTCGCAGATGATGGAGATCGGGTAGAGAGAAGATTGAGGTTCGATGTTCGATATTGAGAAGAGGAACCCTAGCTGCTCGACTGAATGAATGTCACATCTCTGAAGCAATGCTGTTATATATGCCTTAATCAGCCGTTAGTTGGAAAAGGAATCAACGATCAGAAAGCTTCTTCATCACATGTTTGCTGCCTTCTCATTGACTGGAATTTTCCAAGTTTGTGCTGACTCAGCAAACTAAACTGGACTGAAAACTTGGAGTTATTCTTATAAATGATTCAAAATGAGTTTGACATATTAGAAATGATCCATGCAAGTTTCATATTTCAAAAATATATATGTGAATTTCTTATAACTGAAAGGGACCATTACAAATGAAATAAATAGCACCATCTAGCCGTTTCATAACAAAATTCCATCTGCCAAAGCCTTCTGCGAGACAAGATAATTTCTGTCTCAAAATAGAGAGAGCTGTCGGGGGCTCCAAATCCTTGGCCTCAGCCCATCGCGCAGCCACTGTTCTGATTAGTCAATCCGCTCTCCCTCCAAAACCTCCTAAAGATTCCATAATAAAAGGTTCAAAAATAAGCCCATTAGCAGAACAACCGGCATCATATCTGGAAATCTTCCTTTCCTCTGCTCTCCTAGCTGCCTCACCAGATTCCATCTCAGCTCCTTCGCCAACAAAAGGAGAGACAATGGACACATCCACACACAGATTCTTACCGTCGTCCCAAGCGGGAACTAAAATGACTCATTTTTAATGAAATTAGATTTCAGGAATCGGTTTTCTGTGTTTTTCAAAATACCGGATCCTCAGGATCCGGTTTTCCGTATATTTTACAAAACCAGATCCTGGGGATCCGGTGTTATGTGCAAACTCAACACGTGGAGTTCTCTCATTCGAACGCACACATAACACCGGATCCTGGGGATCCGGTATTTTGAAAAACACAGGAAACCGACTCCTGGGGATCCGATTTCATTAAAAATGGGTCGTCATTTTTGAAAATGTGAAACTCGCGTGGATCATTAAACTTGAAGTTTTTATTAGAAATGACCCAAAATGAGTTTGACATATTAGAAATGACCCACGCGAGTTTCACATTTAAAAAATGACCCATTTTTAATGAAACTGGATTCCCAGGAACCGGTTTTCTGTATTTTTCAAAACACCGGATCCCCAGGATCCGGTTTTCCGTATTTTTTACAACACCAGATCCCCAGGATCCGATGTTATGTGCAAACTCAACACGTGGAGTTCTCTCATTCAAACGCGCACATAACACCGAATTCTGGGGATCCGATATCATTAAAAATAGATTATTTTAAAATATAAAACTCGCGTGAGTCATTTCTAATATTTTGAAACTTATTTAAGTCATTTCTGAGAAAAACTCGAAAACTTGGGCCGTAATGTAGAAATTGGACTGCGCTAAGGCAGCTGATAACTCAATAGTAACTTGAAGCTTTTTTTTTATATGGAAAAATAGTAACTTGAAGCTGAAGCAACAAGGATTTTTTTTTTTGATGGAGAAGCAACAAGGATTTAAAATAAATAGTTTGTGAATCTTTATAATTATTGGTTGCCTGTTATGTATTTGAGCAAACCTTTTTTATTTAATTTTTGTCCGACTGCTGTAGATTCACAGGACCTGTTCAGCCTGTGGGATTTACAAGCAACAAAGTACAAAAAATTCAGAATAGCTTTCCAAGATTTACCATGGAGCTGGTGTTAATCGCACCCCTCACAAGACAAAAAAATTTGTGGGCCTCATGCCCATTTGACAATTTTACCCCTATTTACAATCATATTTACATGTTATGCCATTTAATTTTGTATATGTTTTAAAATTTAATTAAATGCTAATTTAAATTCAATTAAATAATGATTAATATTATAAATTAATTGTACCTAATATAAGTTATTTGTATCATATTTATTTATATTATTATAAATCAAAAAATTAAAATTAAAATACAACATGTGCCAAATTTTTTAAAAATTATTGTACTTGATTTTTTAAATTTTAATTGAACTTATAATTAGGAGTGAGTAACTAGTTTTATTTTATTTAGGGCGAATAATAATTTATTTCGTTTAGTTTGGATTTAGGACGAATAATAATTGATTGGATAGCTCAACATTAAATGAGATTCAACAAAACATGCAACGGAGCTAAAAATAAATACATAAACAAGTAGACATATTTAATCAATAATTCCTCCAAATTGTGCTCCTGGAGGCCCATGCTTATGATTTCGCGCCATAAATCAGCTCGTACTTGATATGAGGATGCCCATCCTTTAGCTTCGTACGATGAATGATTCCACCACCATGTTGGTACAGGTGGCATCCTCACTACGAGGATCACTCCCGTATGACCAGCTATTTGAAAATCCCGCAAAACTATCATTATCCATGGTAGAGAGATACGATTGTCTTAAAGAAGTGTGAGTGAGTGACTTGCTACTTATAAGTCTATCCATTATATAGACTACATTATGTACGTTTAAAATTTGAAATCCAAAAAGTTAGTGGGAAATAACAGATTTGACAATACATTACGAAACAAAAATAGACAACTCACTGCCAAGATTCTCTGGCAAAAGCACATTACACTATTCATAGGTAGTGGACAGAAACAGATTTGACAATACATTACGAAACAAAGATTGACAACTCACTGACTAGATTCTCTGGCAAAAGAAAATTATACTATTCATACATAGTGGACATAAACAGATTTGACAATACATTACGATAGACAACTCACTGATACATTACGACAAAATAGACAACTCACTGACAAGGTCCATAATTTATTTTTTTGAATTAACAGTAATATCTCATTAATTAATATATATTACATATATTAACTTCTAAATACATGTAAGTTAAAATTATTAACTATAATATATGTAATATATTAATACTAATTTTTAAATATTTTTAAATCATCATTTATAGTATATAATATATATTATATTATTAGTAAATTTTAAATATTTTAAAATCATTTGTATATATTAATACGAAATTTTAAATATTTTAAAATCATTTTTTAAAAATTTTAAATATTTTAAAATCATTTTTTATAATATATATAATAGATAGAAAGGTAGAATGAGAAATATACCTGGGCCCCACATGGGGGTGTGAGGGGGGTGGGTGAGGGGTGTGATTAACACCCACCTTTAATTACTACTTACTAGCATTGGGAACCTTGATGATGATGATGAGTTGGTACAGAGAGCCACTCTTGATGAACATTCCCAGAGAACAAATGTTAAATGTATATCATCTCAGTATAGAAGTTGAACGAAGATATTAGAATATCGGCTTTTGGCCTTGTGGCGACTTCTGCCTTGTCCGGATGGAACTCTGATTTCACCATGAAACAGGATTCACCTTTCTAACTATGCGAGTTTTGTTTTATCCAATTTATTCAAATGGGTAATTTTAGTTTTGACCTATGGTTCAGTGTCCTCGTCAGTGGGGCATAAATGAGAGAGGTCTGTCTGGTATCTAACTAGATTACTCTACAATGGTTTTTTCTTGTTTTCAATGGTCATGAGCTCATGGTGTAAAACAGTGTCAAATGGAAAATAGGTGCTTTGAAATTCTAGACGGCTCAGACATCTAACTCTCAATATTTCATCAGTGCCAGAGAGCGTGTCTTGTAACAATAAAATGGAACCTGAAGCTGAATCCAGAATGATCAGCATATATCATTCCTTCAATAGGGGTGTACGTTTAAACACGAAGCAGAAATCCAGAATATTATATTACAGATTATGATGCTATACGAAATATTGAGATGAATTTATAAACATGGACTCTCTCATTTTCAACTGTGCAAGAATGAATTACGACTCATCCATGAAAACTGCGCCATAGCCATTCGCTTTCATGAACTTCTTCAGTAAGAGAACAACGATAGCAATGGTGAGGCCAACTGCAGCCCAATTGAAAAGACGATCATCTGCAACTCTAGGGTGGTTGACCTCTGCCCTATGTATAAATGGTTGCCTTGAGCTTCCAGGTTGCTCAGCTGCATGTGACATCACCATGCTTGGACTATTATTTGTAGCAGCCTCATTACTAAGAGCAAGAGCTCTCTCCTCAGCTTCATTTGGCTGGTCTTCCTCAGAAGAAGCACCAGCTACCACTGGTGTATCTGGAGGAGTAGATTGAGGATCAGCTTCCCTTGTAGAGTTCTCCTCAGAAATTATTTGAGTGCTTTTTTCGGGAACCAACGGTGCCTTGCTTAGCATATAATCATGAATCTGCATAAATTAATTTTCATCAGAGTTTTACTTTGAAGGCTAATTTAAAAACAGTTGATACACATATGGAATGGACATGTACCTCATCTATAATTCTTTGGCGTTCAGGTGTCCCAAACCGAGGAGCTGATACACGAGACTTGATAGCCAAAGCCTTTCTTTCTTCCTTGGTATAATCAAGAGAGCCCAGTGCACCGTTTGGGTTGGTGGGCATGAATGCAATCAGTGCAACCAAGGCAGTCCTTACTGCAAAAGATATAGCGGAAATCAGAAGATAGACATAGACATAGCACAACTAAAACTACAACTTCTTTGTTGCATATCTATCCAACTTATCATGACCGACGAGAATGATAGTTAGAACTTCAACTTTACAATCTAGCATAACTGATTAAATGAGAGCGACAAGTACTGAGCACATGAACAGCATTAAAGAGTAAATCTTACCACTCCACGAAGGCTGCCAATGCTCAGGATGGTAGTTTGATATGCTTAAGCAGATCTTTGTCTGGGTTTCAAATCTACCATTTGGCTGAAATATCCAAGGACTCTTAATTTCACAACAAGATTAATGCAGATAAATACTACATTTCAAAAAGTCAAGATATCTTACTGTTAACAGCATAAACGAAGGAGGCTTCAGAGGATACTCTGGAGGCAGCTGAATCCTTCCATGATAAATGCCTCCCTCAAATTCAGAGTCGACCGGTCCCCTAATCGCAAATTGCCACTCAAAAATGTTTTCCTGCGTGACACGAACTCAATATTAGTTGACATAGCGCTTCCTGACTCTCATGTCTGGTGTCTAATTTGAAGCTCACTTGGAAGCCCTTAAACTAATGAAACACAAAAACAAATCAAATCCTACTACATATGCAAAAGCAGAAAAACAAGAACAATTCAAAGCCCTAAACTAAACCAACAATTGAGTTCCATAACAACACAAGTAGGCAACAAATATGAAAATATGCGAGCCTGGAGAAACAGCCGCCTGGTTCAAACTCATACAAAAGCTCCTCGGACTCCAAATCCACCAGACACCACAAATCGTTTTATATCGAGCTCATAAAAACACTTTCAACAACATATCCCCAAATAAAACAGCGAGATGCAGAAATACAAAACTAGGTCGAAAATTGCCTCGAGAGGTAGGCCAATGAAATCAGCGGACGGATTCGATTGCTTCTCCTTCACCTCCTGCATAATCCTTTTCACCGATGGATTCTTCATGTTGTACTTCTCCATCGTCGCTTCACTTCAATTCCGATCGATCAATAATCAATAGCGAGGAGATTTTGTATCAGATTATCTTCGTCTTCGTTAAATGGATCTCGCCACGTCATTTCCTGTCAGTGTTTACACGTGGCGATACACCATTGGACTATAGGGAACTCATATATCCAACTCGTCCCTCGCGTAGTACTCGAGAAACGAACTTCCGTAGCGAGCGACGGATCGGGTAGTTTTCGTCCTGCGTTCAACAATCTGCTGAGTTCGAGGTGTGTTTTCGTGGATCGTTTGATTCGTCTTCAGTCACGCAATGACATGCTTTATACGAATTTTGCTTTTGCGATTTTGCCGATTCAGATTTTTGTATACGATTTTATAAATTTTTAAAAAAATGTGTATTTTTCTTTGTTGTTAGGTTTTGGCACGATGATTGCAGATGCAGTAACTAGTACGTCCAGGTCCATGTTTGTATGAATAGATCGGTTTTTGGTGACTGCAGGCTGCTGTGTTGTTTACAATTTACATCGACATGGATTTTTCAATTATTAATCGATTTTAGGATTTTGTTTGGCTTCATATTTGTTAATACATTTTAGCGCTTGCATGTGAGAGTTCTTGTGTACTACTTGATGTGTATGTCATTATGGTTATGATCAGTGTTGCTATATATTTCGTAGTCGTGTAATGTGCAATACTGATACAACACTGAGTCCTCATGAGCCGGGGTGCGTACCAACTCTCTTCAAGATATGCATACATTTACTTGATGCAAGGAGATAAAGTCTCACAATAAAAGACAATCAAGAAGACACTAATCATTATTCATTAGTAGTTAGCTCAAATCCTATATAAGGGATCTGATGTACTAACGAAAAGGGAAAGAAATAATACAACGACCTTTCTCTACCTGTCCTTATTCTTCTTCTTGCACCCTTCTACAGCTCATCTTTAACCCAAACGCATCAAATACCAAGTATTAGGTTTAAGGCAGCTTGTTTCATTATTTTAATTTGCTGCATAGAGGAGCTGAGAGATTGATAATTGTTGCAACTATGGTTTCGTTTTCTCATAGACCCTTGAGGTTCTGCTTCGATTGGTTGTTTATTATTGGATACGTACATTGGCTGCTGCAGACAGAATCACTTTCACAAGTTTTTAAATCTATTTGCTAGGATAGGAATATAATTAAATGTCTTGTGGTCCAGTGTACAGAGGACAAGTGCCATCGCCATGAGCCAAAGTTGGGAGTAGCTCATTTCCTGCTGGCAGAGTCAAGGAGTTCTTCAGGGGCTCATCAAGGTTTTTTCTGAGAGTTTGCCTCGAAGGAGCGAGGGAGGCCTTTTAGCTTTTTTGGGAGGAGTTTTGAGTGGAGTTAGTCCCCTTTAATCTTTTTCCGAGTAGGCTGTGGAGGGTGGTAATAGTGTCTTCTGCTGCTAGGGTGCTTGTGTGTTTCTTAGTGTTTTTTTCAGTGCATTCGTTTCATTGTGGGCTTCTAGGGGCTTGTGGCGTTGTTCTGTCTCAGTGTTGTTTGCTAGCCTGTCTTTAGGCTTTGCTGGTGTTATTTTTGGTGGTGCAATCCCACTTATGAATCAAAAAAAAATGGTCATAGAATTATATGAAGAAGAAAAAAGTAGTTAATTTTAAATTGCTTCTCCAGTATGTCGTACGTGATGGATGATATATAAGTGAAGCCTGGAGGTCTGAATGATCTTTTTTAATTCTATCGAAGTTGCTAGATTCTTTTTGTATCCATAAACAATACGTACAGCTATCAGCATTGGGTCTGCCTCTTGTATTTTGATAATTCTTATGACGACTTTGGATGTAGATATGTTATTTGACGACCTATGTAAAAGTCGACGTATGTCTTTTGTGACCGAATGCTAGGATGCTCATTGAAATTACAGCATTGACTTTTTACTTTTGGTGTTGTTTTATTGCATATATATGACATATGCCACCTGGCTTCTGTTTAGTTATAGTAATATGATTCGGAAATGTTGACAAAAAGGCATATTTGATGCAATCATTACGAGAAGGTTCTGGTGACTATATAAAAAAAAAGTCTTCTGCATGTTTGCTTTTTGAGATGTCTGACACAATGTCCTCTTTTAATCAGTTCAAGTCCGGAGATGTGGGTAAATCTTCAGCAGATTGCCATAATGATGATACCAGTGGCATATGGAGCCAGAACCAACTCTTTATTCCAGAGGCTTCTCAGAAATCTGGTTTTCTTTTTGATTCTTTGTGCGATGTGTCCTCCGGCTTGGGGAGCCATACTGGAGAGGCGGGCGAAGGTTCACTTCTCACGGATCGTCAACAGCAAGCCCCATATTGTTCTTCTCTGCATATGCCACATTATGGGGAAGACATGAGAGAGCCATCAGGTAACAATCCAAACATAGTGGAGAAGGGAGATGTGAACTCCTTTAGATTTTTATCCGCAGAGATCCCTGAAAGCAGTAGACCAGGCGCTGGTTCCACATGCCCAAAGACAGATGAAAAAAGCTTAACAGCTGAAGAGATATTCAGGGTGGCTGGAGAAAAGTTTATTCAATCGAGTTCCTCAGGGGGCGGGGATCTATCACATTTTAGGCATCCGACTGACATTCATTATTCGAACATATCTAAGGAGCAGATCAATGATGTTGAACTTGCAAGCTCCCTTTTCTCTGCAGCTGAGAGTGTAGCTCTAGAACAGCTTGCTCGTGCAACTAGACTGTTGAATAACTGTGAACTTTTGTCATCTTGTGATGGAAGTGCTGTTCAGCGTGTGGTTCATTATTTCTCTGAAGCTCTCCGGGAAAGGATAGATCGACTAAGTGGAAATTTGTCTTTAAAAGGTTTGAGTAAACTACAAAATATTGGCTTCAAGGAAGCAATTATGAGTCCCCATCCTGCCATTCTTACCTTCCACCGTGAAATTCCACTCACACAACCTCTCCATTTTGCTGGAATGCAAGCCATTATGGAAAATGTTGCTGATGCCAAAAAGGTCCATATAATTGACTTTGGAATGAGATATGGTGTGTGCTGGACAATCCTCTTACAGGCTCTTGCATCCAGAAGTGCTCCGCCACTTGAAATTCTCAAACTAACTGCAGTTGGAACCATGTCAAGGTCAAAAACTGAGGATGCTGGGAAGAGACTGTCTGCTTTTGCCCAGAGCCTGAACTTACCTTTTAAATTCAACGTTGTCATGGTTGATGATATGATAAATCTCAATGAAAATCTTTTTGAGCTTGATAACGAGGAAGCAGTTGCTGTCTATGCTCCCTATGTGTTCAAAACAATGCTCTGTGTGCCTGATCGACTAGACCACATGATGAGGGTTATCAGATGCATTAATCCATCTATTTTGGTGATGATCGAGATTGAGGCAAATACAAACGCCCCATGTTTCGGAAACCGCTTCACTGAAGCACTGTTTTACTACGCTGCATATTTTGACTGTCTGGCCACATGTACGGAGAGTTCTGATCCTAGTAGAATCTTCACTGAATCATTATACGGTGGGGAGGCTATTCGAAATATCCTTACAACTGAAGGAGCAGCAAGGACAGTCCGGCATGTAAAGCTCAGTGTTTGGAGAACCTTCTTTGCTCGATTTGGATATACAGAAACCAAACTCAGTCGATCTTCTTTGTATCAAGCTGACTTGGTGCTCAAAGAGTTCGCCACTGGCAGGTATTGCAACCTTAAGATGGAGGGCAAAAGCCTTGTTATTGGGTGGAAAGGAACACCAATGGTCTCTGTCTCTGCTTGGAAATTCGCCTGAGCTTCCATGTGCCCATCATCTCCGCAATCTTCTCAAAAAGTATTTAACTTCTTATCTTTCCATATATTTTTCAAAACCATACCATTGCCAGTAAGCGAAGCCTTTCTCTTCTGATGCGAAGTGTGACATAAGAGACTGATACATGTATAAACATGATTGGAAAAGCCTCTCTATTGGGTGGAAGGGAACACAACTGTATTCCGTTCGTTCTTGGACATTTCCCTGAGCATGCATACACTGAAAAACCAAAACAGTGAGTTCCCTCCACTACTATTCCTGTCTTTTTTGTCTTTGGGCATATTCTTGAGTAAAGGCCGTTGTTGTCTGACTTAAAGCTTAGTGAATTTCATACGCGTCTATGCCAGTTATTACATGTTGTATGCATCATGACATGACGGCCATAGCTTTCATCTGTAAACGTATCAAGTTCATGTGATGTTGTATGGTCAGTTATAAATTTACAAGTGGCTATTGAAGCCAGCCTGGTTTTTTGTGGTCTTCTGGCTTTCTGTTTTGTTGCAGTAAGTTTTTGGTAGGTTTTTTCTGTGTTTATATAGTTTTGTCAGTGTCTCTTGTATGAAGTTTTTCCTCTATTTGTATGAAATCGTATATCTTCAACAATAAAAAAGGTATAAGTGTCTGTTCCGGGTGCTGATGGGCAACTTCTATGATACTCTTTTGTCGAGGACTGCAGAACCAAATTATAAACAAATTCAATATCTTTGATGATTTGCAACTTTTGGCATCGTTTGCTCATAACCACCCTAGTTCTGCTTTCTTTCTTTTTTTTTCTTGTGAATTTGTTGTTAGATCATAAATGGCTGATCTTATTACAGACTCATTGAAAAAACATCCAATGTTTATGCTCAGTTGGTTCAAACGTGTACTTTTGTTTGTGTGCAAGCATCCAGAAACAGCTGCTTGTTGTATAGGAAATGAAATGGCACAACGTGACATCATCATACATAAGTTGTTTTATATACATTGCTTAATTATGGGAAGCAAGAACTGAGCAGATATTTCCCAGTATTTCAGTCACAAGTAACTCAATGAAGAAGAGATATTTCATAATTTATAAATTAGTGTTAGCTTCATATATTATATATAGCACATTCCTCCTGCTGATCCAATAGCTACGTGTTTACATGTACAAGATAAATAGTTACAAGTTTACATGTCGAAGATACAGCGCAGCGTGCGTGAGCATTGGGTTTTCCATGTATGAAAAATGCAGAGCAAATTAACATATGAATTATGAGTTGTAGTAGTAAACAATTCCTCAGGACTCATATTCTGTTGACTTCTCATACGCAGATGCTGGTGGCAATATTGGCATGACTCCAGTTCTGAGCTCCTCCTCTAACCGTAATTGATATTCTCGCGTTGGAATTTGCTGTGGCCATCCGAATTTCCTTATGAGAGCCTGTATATATTTTGAACAATTATAACTCGAAAATAATGTATGTATGAATTTATGGTATAAGATGTGATTTGACGAAATGAAATATGGAAGATCATAAATCTGTAATTAAGAACATTAATAAAATGAAAATTTGGATTTACTTTGTTTCTCCTGATAATTTCACCTTCCGACAAAGCACCCTCGGCCTCAGCCACCTTGTCATTGTGGCTCTGATTTACTTGCCGCCGTTGGCGATAGTCTTCGCATTATAACATTCACCATTAGGGTTCATGTCCCATGCATATATAATGATGGATCAGCGACAAAATGTTTTTACATTTTTCCAAGTATACGTATTTTTTTATTCTGAAAGCTGGTTGTGTTATTTTACCTATTCGAATTGCTTTATTTATTTTTCATCAGATAAACTTGTCTCGGTTGGATATACGCGAATCTCAAACATAAAAGTTGAATGTTTCATTTCAACATCTGTTACTTAATATATAATGTAAAAACAAATAAGGCATGCATGGCACAAATAAGGTGTCCACCAACCCAAAAAAGAAGAAAAAAGAGTCTAACTTGTTAGAGATATACAACATATATATATATATGTTAAGAGAAAGATACAAAGTCACATATCAAATGCATATCCAGATATATCTGTAACAAACATTATCTCTAACACAACTAACACCAATCGAGTCGAACCCCAATAATGTGTATTTATGCAAGTCGCCATGCAGAATCAACTCACCTTCTGTGTTCGTCTTGGATTTGGCCCACTAGAAATACTAGACAAAGAACTAGCTTCTCCATGCTACTCAAGATGCACACCTTGCCAAACAGTTGCTTGTTCTTATCGCCACATCCGTGATTTCTCGATGCCGATATCCCTCCCTGATTTTTGCCTTCCCAGTCCTTGGAAGGACAATTAGGTAGCTGGAATTCAAATCAAATCCGAGGTGTGATCTGTTTCGCAATATTAGCTCTGGATCCTTATCGATCCCTGATTGATCTCCACTTTCCTTCGTGCAGTAGCTCACACGCCTCCGCCTCGTTCAGTTTAAGTGCGAAAGGACAAGAATTAACATAAATGTTTTGTCTTTGTTCATCACCTCGACGACGTCGTCTTCTTTCTCTAGAACGGTGCATCAGTAATTCGGTTTTGGGTATCACGTATGAAGTTCAAAACCCTTTATGATACGTGAATAGAATTCATAATTATTTTGGAATTGAACGATTAAGTAAATTATTCACTAAAGTTTTTCAATTTACCCTATGGGGGGATCAATTCCTTAAAACTTCCAATCTTTGACAAGCTGTTTCTTAAAATAAAATAAAATGATATTCCGTGAATAAGAAGAAGAAAGAAGAAAAAAACACCATCTTGGAGCTTTGATATCTTAAGCTTTATTAATCATTTGTGATATAATACTTGTACAAAGTTAATTGTTTTTGCCATTCGCACGCTTATTCTTGACAGCAACATCACATATGGTCACAAAAATGTCCAACAAAAAATATTATAACACGGGTACGTCACTCCAAAGGGAAAACCTTACTAGCATATAAATCTCTACACCGACCCAAATAGCTAATGCCCGCCTGGGTAACAACTCTTGCTTCGTGCTGATTGCTATAGTTCCACATTCCTTTGGCATGCTTCAAGTTACTCATCACACCTTCATAGGAAACCTTGCACCTCCGCAGGTGTTGTAACTCATCGGAACCATGCACAAGCCGATAGTGCTGACGAATTATTTGTATGATTGCAATATGATACGACCAAGGGACTAAGCCAGTGTTTCATGGACGCTGCCATATCAGGCCTGCAGGCCATACACCCCGACCCCTCAGTAGTGCTGGTCTATACCTAGCCCATGGAAATGGAACGTTGTACCCAACCCAGCATACTGCAGGATGTTGGTAGTGGGACTCGAACACGAAATGCCCACCCCTCTTTAATAGTGGTTTTAGTATGCCACTATCACCAATTAAGCGGCCTGATACAACAGCGTGGGCATCGTCTATGAAACATTGGCTTGGTCCCTTGATTGTATCATAAAAGTGCACTTTTATGATACGACCAAGGGACCAAGACAATGTTTCATGGACGATGTCCACGCTGCCGTATCAGGCTTGCATGACATACACCCCAACCCCTCAGTAGTGCTGGTCTGTACCTAGCCCATTCATGGGGCACTGCCCTAGCTGCAGCTTAATTGGTGATAGTGGCATGCTAAAACTACTATTAAAGGGGGGTGGGCATCTCTTGTTCGAGTCCTAATATCAACATCCTGTAGTATGATGGGTTGAGTACAACGTTCCATTTCCATATATGGGCTTGGTCCAAGAGGGCAGCGCCCCCATGAATGGGCTAGGTACAGATCAACACTACTGAGGGGTTGGAGTGTATGGACTGTTTTTTCAGGCCTGATACGGCAGCATGGGCAGCGTCCATGAAATAATGGCTTGGTCCCTTGACCGTATCACAATAGCATTGCTTTTTGCCAACTCTATGGCTTTAAGACCCACTACACGGGCATTTATATCTTTGTTTTCGACTGCAGAGTACATAATCTGTGTACACTTAGCAGGATCAGTCGTTAGCATACAAACGACATCAACAAAATACATGTTTTGGGACACTACGAATTGTAAAATGGTGATGGTGTAAACAGTTAAAATGAAGAGTTTAAAGATGTAGGCTGATTTAAAATGAGAAGACATGTTTCTACTTTTAGAATGTTTTTTTTATTAAAATGGTTTTTTATTGTATTAAAACTCTATAATTTATATAGAAGACTTTGGATAGACATGTCCTGTTCAAATATAATGAAATTTATATAACATAATAAATTAAATTAAATTAAATATGAGTATTTAATGAATATAGAATTTTGTGACATTATTGGAAAAATGAAAGGTTGTTTTTTTTACAACAGGTCCAATAAATTATGTGTTGAATTTCCAAAGCATTAAATTTAGTCTCTGAAAATCGATAAATAATATCAGCGACAAATAATTAACAGATTTTTGTATCAAGAATATTAATCACTAACACTATTTGTTAAATTTATTATTATTTCTTTCAAAATATGTTTTGTTAGTTTTATTATTATGGGTTAAGATCTGGTGAGAAGTGACGTTAAGGTGAGAAATAAGAACTTATCTTGTCCATTGATATTATTTAATCAACAGCCACGATTAGTCGAACAAATTTATCAAAATCAGCCTAATCTACGGTTACAAGGGTAATTTAGGCACATACAAATCTCCAAAACTGCATACCCCGTTTATTTCGAACGAACCCTAACCCTTGTGATGTGAAGACGACGGATGACAATTCGATTCAGCCCCCATTGAATCGGAAGACGAAGGCGATTAACAACGAATCGGAAGATGAAGGCCATGGCGCGTCAGACGGCGGCCGTAGACGACCGACGACCGACGACAATTTGATTCAGCCCCATTGAATCGAAAGACGAAGGCGATTAACAACGAATCGGAAGACGAAGGCCATGGCGCGTCAGATGGCGGCCGTAGACGATCATTCGACTCCGCCGTCGCAGAGGTCGATTCAAACAGCGGGTGAGTATTCTATCTACGATTTAGGGTTTGCTAAATTCATCCTCAACACTAAGCAGTAAAATGCGTAGACGACCATTCCACTCCGTCGTCGGAGATAACATTTCAATTTTTAAGGTTTAATGTTATTCATCTACTACATATGCGTATCATAATCCGTAACACTAAGCTGTAAAATGCGTATGATTTGTGTGTTTTGGGAGGAGATGAACTATGTAGCCCTGTGTGCTGTTATAATGATACGTAGATTACAATCTCGAGCTGGCTGGTTTTGTTTTAGTCAGATGGGTGGAGTGATAAAAATATGTAACATCATTTGACTAGTGAAAGCATATTGTATCAAAATCCGTAGTATAAGTTATCAAGATGTGAAGTAGTCATGCATCATACCATATCATGAAGCATAAATTTAGTTTAGTGGTAGTTAATATCCCTAATTGATAATAATGAGGGTTACGTGTCATAATCCGTAACACATTGCTCATTATCCGTAGCATTACAACCATAATCCGTAACACATGGCTCATTATCTGTAGCGTCTAAGCATAATCCGTAGCACAGTTACCAGTTGAGATAACTAAAGTATATTTACTTCATTTTAGCTGGTGCAAAAAAGTCTCCCACAAGATGCATCCCACTGAAACCGAAAGTGAGGATGATTTCATGCCCGAAACTTTGTGTGGTAAGGATCGAGGCAAGGCAAAGAAATTATCTGCACCAGGTATGATAAGTTCACATACAGATTAATTTCTATAACTAATCAATTTTAAATCATATCAAAGCGATTAAATTCTTAGCTGTCTATTACCTAATGTTGTATCATTCTTTTTCTTTGATGAAGAGACAAAGAGTTCGGATTCCAGCGATAATGAAGCCAATGAACTGGGAAAAAAACAGGACTTGTGGCCTAGCAAACGAAGGGGATAAGGTGAGTCAATACTGAATATCTCAAACTTCATCTACTGTAGTAGTGTCAACTTAACATTTCTACATTGGCATTGCAGCAAGAGGTCAACTTTGTGCGATGCGTGACACTTACATGAACTTGATAATACGGTCACCACTCAACCAAATTCGGGATAAAGTGTTGAAACGCGCCAATGCATGGTTGAAAAAGAATCCAGACGAATATTATGATGGGAAGATGAATAAAAGCACTGTTTGCTGATTTGTAGGATTACCATCCAACATGATAACTATAAATTTTAAGTTTGTTCCACTTATGTTATGTACGACGTATTTTGGCTAGTATGGTAGGAACAGTGTGTTCCAATGTAATGTTGCTCATGTTTTTAATATGATACTCAGGTACTGGCAATGTATTTTGTGCATGTTTATCACACAGGGTTTTGTTATCCGTATGATGTAATTATAATCCGTAGCATTGTAAGTATAATCCGTAGAATTCTCAGCAAAATCCGTAGTAATATAATCATAATCCGTACCATTGTAAGCATTATACTATGATTTGTAAGCATAATCCGTAGCAATGTACGCATAATCCGTAGAAATGTACGCATAATCCGAAGTAAAGGAATCATGCTTTTCCAAAATCAGGTGATACAAAAACTTAAAGAACAATGACCAGTTTTTTAGTACAAGAACATCTCAGCTCATTGTTTCTCACATCTCAGCTCAACTAGCAAAATGATACACAAATTTTTCAGATATCTGAGAGTAAATATATATATGATACACAAGTTGTGTACACCATTTCACTCCGAGTTCTTTGCATCATCTACCTTGTTCCCATCGTCCTTGCTTTCTTGTTTAGGGTCAACCAGAAATTCCTTGATGTGCTTGTATATCTTTTTAGGCTTCTCTACATTCACCGCATGGCCAGCTCTTTTAATGATCACCAGTTGCGGTTTCTCGTCCAAATGCCTGTTATGTAAAACCAAAATAGATAAAGTAATTCAAAATTCATAGAGAACATAGTCGATGTGTTTGCTTTCTAAATTAAAGTGCAGTGAGCCAGTTCCAATGGAAATATGCAATCATGTTCTCCCCAGATAATTAGTGTGGCTGCGAACCAATAAAACACCTTCTTCAGCTCAAGTGAAAGAATCAGGTACAGAGCATATATTACAACCTACCTTGTGTATTTTGGGTAGATCAGACAGCTTCCTTCCCTTGTGCAGAGAGTCAATCAGCTCCTTTCTCTCTTGAAGATTCTCCCTGCACATAACCTGTACACAAAAATCCTATTACCACAAGTTTGCAAGGAAGTAACAAATGGCTATGACAAAATAATCACGCCAGCTACTATCACAGCTTCATAATTTTATATTCTATTTCATAAAAGACAGTTAAGATTTAAGAAGCAAGCAAACATATGACCGGTTCAAAGACTCGGATCTAATAAATACCAGGCCACATAAAAAATGAGTTCATTTAGTACAAGAACATACACCATTTCAAGTTCATGACCATCAAAACAAATTCAGAGAAAATTCCCTAAAAAACTCAACAGGGATATAAAAAAAACATGGGAATAACAGCAAAATCAGTGCCTTAAAAGGTAGATTTGCATTGATAAAGTCATTAAGAAAACATGAGGGCACTTTCCTCATTGGCTTGTAAAACGAAACCTTCAACAACTCCTTCAATTTGTCCGCCTTCCGAGGCATCAAAATAGTGGCACCTTCATCCACATTTTTTACCACAAACATGCAATCCTCCTTATCCTTCTCCTCCAAAGTCCAAATACACCTGACGGAGCCCACCGCACTGTCGTTAAGGTGTGATGTTCTCTGTGCAAAAATAAATTTATATCTCCGATACTTGCGACTTTACTATTTTGGGTAGTAAGTGGTAAGTACGGGTCGAACCCAAGGGAATTAGTGGATAGTTGTTCTTTCAAAAAGGAAAAGTAAATAAAACAGTTGGGGGTTGGTTGTGATTTTAGTACTGAAAAGTAAATGACTGAAAGTAAAGAAAGTAAATACGAGACTGAAAGTAAAGAAAGTAAATACGAGACTGAAACTAAATACTGAAAGGTAAAGTGCTTGAAGGACAAGACTTGCAGAAAGTAATTGCTTGAAGGACAAGACTTGCAGAAAGTAATCGCTTGAAGGACAAGACTTGCAGAAAGTAATTGCTTGAAGGACAAGACTTGCAGAAATTAAGGTGCTTGAAGGACAAGACTTGCAGAAATTAAGCAGTTGATATGGTACCGAAAGTAAAGTGACAGGTGATATTGTAATTAAAGGAAAGATTCGGTATCAGGGGCCTTGTATCATAGTCCGTTTATCATTGACCTCTAATGATCATACTAAGTGTTCAAAAGTGAATCAAGGCTATTCCTAGCACATGACTTGCCACACCGTCTAGTCTTTTGCAAGACAAAGAACTCTTGTTCTAGTATGTGCATCCATTTGATCATCATTCCTGATAAACCAAATGGTGTTTTAAAGAGGTTGACTTCCACAGATAAGCTGTGCTCTTCCGAGCCTCCACTTATCCACAGAAGATCACGAACCCATGGCAGAGCTTTGCTCTTCCGAGCATCCACTCAACCAATGGAATTCTGACCTAATATATGACACCTAGAACAAGTTGAACACAAAGAGGCACTAAGAGAAGGGTCTAAAACATTGTATGATACAAGTACACCCCTTCAACCGAATGAAGGGTTTAGCTACGAGTATCCATAGAACTGGATATCATAGCTAAGTACTGAGTAAAATAAAGGTTTTGAAAGACAGGAAAAGTAAAGGTTTTTGGAAATAAAGACAAGGAAAGTAAAGGGAGAATACTCAAGAACCAACAGGAGTAAACTCAAGAACAACGTAAAGTAAAGGAAATGCTTAAGTACTTCAAGAACCGACAAGAGTACTTAAGAACAAACTTGGAGCTTTTGATTCAAAGTAAAGTGTTTACATGGATTGTGCTCTCAATCTAGAGAGATAAGTGATTGTGGATTTGAGGATTGTGGGATTTGTGGATGATTTACAAGGAGGAGGGCATGGGTATTTATAGGCTAAGGGGAGGAAGAGATGTGGAGGAGGAGAAGACACTTGACAAGAGGAGGGTGGAGGAGAGAAAAGCCATCGGAGTGAGGTGGCACAAGGCAAAGCCGCCGGCCACATGTCCTCTTCCCAATGAAGCCGCCGGCCATGTGAGGTGGAGGAGGGTGAGTGGTGAGCTTTGTGATCTTTTCTCAAAAGCCATCGGCTCCCTTTCAGCTCCGGTCTGACTCTGGTTGCTCTTCGGTTGGACTTATTTTGAGTGATTCCATGTCAGGTTTATGAAAGTTGTACAGTCGGAATCTGATCGTGGACTGGAGTGTCTTGTAATCCATTTTCAGCTTTAAAACTCCTCCTTAGCTTGTATTCTCTCTAGACTTCAAAATACCCTGTAGATAAATATCGGAACTAACAAGCAAAAGTTAAATAGACAAAGAGTCTAATTTGGTGGGTTTAATTGTCTTAATGAATCATATAAATATGGTCCATCAACACCCCAGGCCCAGCACATACCAGCACCAATCTCTCAACCTCCTCCTCAAACTGAGCAGCCATACTATACCCTACGAATCCTCCGTAACTCACTCCCACCACACTCATCTTACTCACTTCCCAGCTCTTCAGGGCACCCATCAAACACCTCGCCTGAAACCCTTCAATCCTGTCAGTACATGTCGTGTATGAGTCCCCACAGACTATCAAATCAGGAACGTACACGTTGAACCTGTACATGAACTTGTCAATATCTCGTCCCACTGCCACATTGCGTTTGCCCCAAATCCGTGAATCAGAACCAATTTTGGTTTCTTGGTTTTGGATCACTGGGAACCCACGAATGGATCACCGTGCCATCCCCCAACCCGTGTACAATAACCTAATGCAATTCCTACACAAAACAAACAATTCAGAACCACTATAATGGATCAATTTGCACTGCCTTAATACCTGCAACCTGTCTACAGTACGCAACCTGAAGTAGTGTGTACCTTTCATGGAGTCGGACGATCCAACCCGACCAGGATAGTCCGTGGTTGCGCCATGATTGTCTAAATATCCAGATTCGCCATTGGATCCGTCATTGCCTCCTTCCTCTCTCCCGCTCGCATTCCCCATCCGGTGTTGAGATGAAATCCAGAGAAGAAGAGACCGATTGTTTTAGGGTTTGGGTGAGATGAATTTGTTCTTTCGATAATACCCTTTGAACATAATTAAAAATTAATTACATGCTAAATATAATGATTATTAACAACCGTCCGATCTTAGATCCAATGACCAATTTAAATTCATATTTCTTACCAAAACACACACACTTCCTACCTGATCTTTTCCCTTATTATTATTTCTTTAAAAATATTTTTCTTTAATTTTAACTTAACAATATACACACATGCATGCAGAGCTACAAAACATTCACCACGAAATTCGGATGTAATGTAACATACAAGAGAGCAACAAATGGGTACACATTAAACTCATTTTTTTTCAATGAAATCAAAGTATTGTGGTATATAACTAAAGATTGTAAACTTAAAATACATATCGAAGGAGTTACCTGGCCTGCTCGACGCGGAGGAGCAGCTGGAATTTGTGTCCGGCCGTGGGGGAGAAGAAGCGAGCATGGGGAGGAAGAAAGGTAATAGTGAAAATGTTTATGTTTTTCATTTAATGCCGAGTCTTATTGGCTATTGCGACACACTTTCCTTAGATCAGTAGCGTAAGTAACTGGTTGGTGTACCGACCTTCTTTAGTGCAAAAAGGGGAAATTGAAATGTTCATTACAGAGAAATCTATTGAACAGTAAAGAATCCGAAGAGGATGGAATTTTTTTTATGGTGCGAGACGAGTCATGAACATGATCTTAACTTTGGTATTGTTGTTGGTTGGAGTTACATGATCTTGTTTAGAAATTTGTTTGGGTTCGAGTCTTCAGTGAAATGTGCGTGCTTATTGTTGTCGACGGAGAAGAATCTAAAAACTACATGTGATGTCTACGTTGCAATGAGGGCTGTAACATGTATTTTTGTAAGAAAATTTTAAAATGCCAACGCCTTTATAAAATTGTGAGTGTCCCAAAATGTATCAGACTCCAATACATAGATTGTAATTTCAAGAACACTGACTCCACAATAAAAAAAACCACTCACTCCAGAATTAATGTTTTTAAATATCATTCTACATCAATTTTGAACAATTGAACTTCATTTTCTGCGTTTCCACTTTAGTTATTCTATTTCGATCTATCATTTTTACCCTTTTGGGTATATTATTGATTCATAATATAAAACACCTATTTGAAATGATATAATAGAGTGCGAAATTTGACACTCTAACATAGATAACAATGCAAAATTTTAGATAATCCAAATGTTACGAAAGAAAAATTCAGCATAAAACTCGCACTAGTATAAGTGTGGATGCTTTTGATACGAATTCAAACATGTGGAGTCCCAAATGATCTCCTTATTCTTGATAAGTGCATGAGAACCAAACTCAAGCCTTGTCAACGCAGAGCCACTGTCCCACGAAGATTTTGTTACAGTTGATGTTCGGGTTGATGCTAAGGAAAGCATTCTCGTTTAACTTGAACTTTTGGCCGACGCTGATACAAGTGTCGTTCTGCTCTGCTCCATACACTTGGGCGCAGGCTAGAGCCGCTGGAGCTGAACCAACTGAGGCAAACAACATTCACCAAATTAATTAATCACTGCGCTCACATTCACAATGAAAAAGACTATTACATGTTACTACTTACTAGGAGAATTAAAAAGTCTGCAGTCAGCCACAGAAGCCATGATCAAAAAGGAAAGAGCTAAAGCCATAACTGCAGATTTGTAATTTGCCATTAGTTCCAATTAACCTTTTTACTGAGCTGAAAGCTTTAGTTGTGGTTTCAAACTGCGGAGTTCCTGAGCTATATTTATAGATCAAGTTAGTAAGTGCGTTGTGAAATGAGGCCGGCACATGTTAGATGTGTGCATAATATTTTCCAGTTGATTTGCCGGCTAAAGAGTTACTGTTTCATTGGTTTTGTAGACGAATTATCCGGCAATTCAGCTAACTTGGATCTTTGCAATTTGCTAACTGTCAATAGATTAGTGAAATGTTTTTCTGTATGATATTGATATTGTTTTTTTCATTTGTTCTGCCAACAATTTCCATATCATTATATTCTGAAAATTTCTGACCAGACATTTGTTCTGGCAATCTCACACCTTTGCAACTAAGCCCGGGAAATTTATGAAAATTGTTGTTCGTGTGGCAGTGATCAGCTACTACTCTAATGACTGGAGAACTTTTTTTATTATATACATCATCATCATCATTTAAAGAACAATTTGGCATAATTGCAATAATTCTTCTTTTAGAGAAGTGCAGTTAAATATTTACCCAATCTTCAGTTCATTTTTTATGTAGTCGAATGGTACGAAACCAAAATATGTATCCAAAAGAAACAGAAGCATCATTAATTAGAACAGGGAACAGCAATAACTCAAGCCTTATTGTTGCTCAAAACCTTGGCCCATAATTCATGCTGTTCAGGTGCTATGTACAACCTTGTTGCTGTAAAAGTGAAGATACAAGACGACCAAACAACTACACTCTTCCTTTAGGTTTGCTCAGCTCAGGTCCATCCTCTCTTTTATCTTTGGTATCCAAAATAGCATGTATCAAATTAGGAATTATGTGGTGGTTGAAAGATCCCATTTATTAATCAGATTAATTAATTGTACTTTTTTAGGTATTCATTTTGTGCTAAAGAATCTCACTTTACGCTTGGAAAGCAGAATAAAGTCCCGAATTGAACTGAACAACTCTCTCAGTATCAGAAACATTTTGTTGAAAACTAATTATACATACGTTTGGGATTCCCGTAAGCAGAATTTTGTAGTTTGCACTAAGAATCAGGTTTGCACCTGATATTTTCCGTAGGTTTGGAGACCAAAATATACATTTGAGACCACAAAGGTAAAGCTTATATATACTATACAGAGATTTATGAATTAGGACCCCAGCAGCTCAAGTACATGACTTTTCTCAATGATTCCTCCTGAGCTTCCTTCTCTTGTGTTGCTCTGTTTGGCACAGGAGATGATGATGATGATGATGATATGTTCTTGGCTTGATCGAAAAATCTCATGTTGTTCTTGGCATGCTGATGAAGAGATCTGATGGTGTAGTTCCACCTGGCAAACCCTTGATCCTTCATAGCCTCCACAGCTCCAACGGTGGCAGCCACAATCCAAGCTTTGCTTCTCAGACTCATGCTTGATAATGTTGGAAGAAGAAGAAGATGATGATGATTGATGATTTTGTTTGGAAATTCTCAAGTAAAGACGTTTTGGGTTGTGATGAAGTAACTGATAATTATAATGATTTTGTGTTTTCTTGGTGCTCTTTTTTATATATGCAGATGCATTGAATATATTGGGTGCTCATGGTTTCTGGGAAAACCATGATAGATTTGATGAAAAACAAGAGGCAGAGAGAGAGTTGAGTTGTTTTTCTCAGCCGATGGGTTTTGATAGTTTTGTGCTCCTTGTCGTGCAATGGTTGTATTGTACCTTATTCTTTAGCCCTCATGTGCCACATCATCTCCTGCAACTAATCTTTTAAAATTTATTACAATATAATATTACATTATCTTCAGGGTGCAAAGTCCAGATTCTATGCAAAATACAAAATTATCTAATCCATTCTTTTTGTTAATTCAAAGGCTGATATTAATTGGATTAAATAAATTACTGATTGAATTTTATACGTGTATCTCTACTTAGAAAGGGTATATATTGACCAACAAAATTAAAAAAACAACCCTTGTATCTCTCCTCACCGAACGAAACTTGACGATTTAGGAAACCAGATAACCTACGCATCTTCGAAGATCGACGAAGTTAGAATTGCAGTTCACACGACGAATTTAGGGTTTGCAATTCGTTGAAGCAAGGTTTGCAGTCACGCGATTCGTCGAAGCCTCGATTTTTAGGGTTTTGGGACAATGTCGACGAACAATGGTCATCTCATTCAACTCGGGACGAGTTCGAGTGAATGCGATGAACTTCGCATCTCTCGATCGGTCACTTTCGTGTGCTTCAGGTTGCAGCAATCGAGGTGCGTTTTCGTCGATTATCTGACATGTTGAATTTTATATAGTTTGCTATCGCTTTCTTGTCGATTGTCTATACGGCTTCAATTAAAAACTGCTTGCTGTCAGGTAGATTTTGTACGATGATCACAGTGACAACTACATACAGGTTTGGTAGCATATATATCTGTTTTCAGTGGCTGCAGGCTGCTGTGTTGTTTACATCGTCAATTGTAGCGAATCCTTCAATTGTTAATGCATTTAGAATGCAGTTTTGAAACAAAATAAAACCTCATATCTGGCATTTGTGTCTGTTAGTGACATAGCTCGTCATTTGGCATTTATAGTTCGTCAATGTTTACTACCCACTAAACTGATCAAAATTGTTGTCATTTGAGTCTCATAGTGACATAGTCGTCGGTTACTATTTATAGTTCGTCAATGTTTACTACCTAATAAACTGATCAATATTGCTGGCATTTGAGTCTGGTAGTGATATAATTCGTTAGTTACTATTTATAATTCGTCAATGTTTACTACCTTATAAACTGATCAATATTGCTGGCATTTGAGTCTGGTAGTGACATAGTTCGTCACTTACTATTTATAGTTCATCGTCAATGTTTACTACCTAATAAATTGATCAATATTGTTGGCAATTGAGAGTCTGATAGTGACATAGTTCATCAATACTATTTACAGTTTGTCAAATACTATTTATAGTTCGTCAATGTTTACTACCTACTAAACTGATCAATATTATTATTTGTACAGGGGGTTCTTAGTGCATTATGAAAGGCAGCAAATAATATGATAAAATCAAAGGAAGAACGCGACTATTGGCTCTACGAGAACTATACTATAACATTATGATCTGATCAAACTTGAACACACGGAGATTAAATGTGCTTCGCAAAGCAGGACAATGGAGACTAGTAAAAGCTGCAGCTGATGCCTTAGAAGAAAATGAGAACGTTGAATGAAAACACTATTTTAGTGCAAGCTTTACGTCACAACAGTTGTACAATTTTTTTTGCCTAGAATGTAAGATAGTTCTAACTTTTGAGGGTCTTACTAGCTTGGATATGAGTTAAAATAGTCAACCAGAAAACAGTACCATATGTCAACGAACTATGTGCTGAATGTGACGAATTATATCCCGAGTTAGCATAATGAGCCACAAAGTATTGTCATGTCTCAACTTTCCGACTACACTATATTTCCAATTCCATTTCTCGACATATTTTGTCACTCACGAAACAAATCCCAAACTCAGGGGGGAAATATATCTATTAATATCACGATGAACTATAAAATAGTCATGACGAACTATAAAATAGTACTGACGAACTATAAAATAGTCACGACAAACTATATAATTGTGAAGCCAAAACTGAATATAGAAACAATAATTTTTTTTAATAAGAAGTGCATGCGTCTGTGTTGATGAATACAAGATACCAAAAAAAGTTTAATACATAAGCATAATCATGCAGCTATGTGAGGATCATCCTCATTTCCAACATGCTCTTGTGCATTCATATCCAAATTCTCCACGCATGTTTTTTTGGGGCAACTTCGCTTGTTGTGATGCCCAATTTCTTGGCAGTTTCCACACAATCTTTTTGGTCTGTTGACTTTCTCAATCATCAATTCACGCGTGGTCCGATGTCTTTTAACACATCCTTTGTTGCATCTTTTTGGTCTGTTGGCTTGCACTTTTCAGCCATCTATTCAAATTGAACGCACTAGGAATCTGGGAAACATCCATAGAGCAAAAAACATGGAACACATGCCTGCATAAATTACCACTAGTTTCAAACTTTCTGCAGCTGCACCTTGCATCTTTTGTTGAGCTATTACACAAAACTTATATTTTAGAAAAATAAAAAGTGAGCATATACGGGAAATATGTAGGGTTCTTATGATCACTTAACAATCTTAATCGAGTATACACTTAAGTCAAATTTAAGCAAATTGTCTCAAGAACCCTAAACGAAGAATAATTGACAAAATGTAAATTGACACACCCGATTAAAGCCCGTGGTTCAGCCGAAGCCTAATCCACATTGAGCACTCTTTGCTCGGTATGCACTGCCTTGCTTTTCTCTGCCAAAATCGCTACAATCACGTCGGACGTGGTGAATTCTAGTTACACACTCAAATGTCGATGGTTCTCACAGGTCGAGACCGCAATCCTCACAATCCCACTCCTAATACAGTCGTCATTACTACCGGAGTGAAAGCCCTAAGCTCCAAGGATCGAAGATTACAAAACGACAGAGAATTTGGCGAGAGATGAAGAAGAACGAATGAACCCTAATCTGGACTGAGACGAGTTCATATCTAATTTTGAGGCAAGCAGCAGCAGCCGTAGGATTGAAGCGGATGGATCAAATCTCAGCCGTCTGATCCTATTTGAATTCTCCCAATCCACGCCAACGATCAGCGTCCTCTGATTCATCCATTCAAACCTTCAGCGACGACATGATTCATGTGTCTCTCCTTATGGCCGAAACGACGCCGTCCAACTTGACGTACCAGCAACAAAAAAATGAGCAGCCTTCAGCGACAGCAGCTTGGACCATTAGCAACGTTCCCCTGCACCAGCTGCTTTGCTTCATCTCTTCAAATCTCCACCTGAAGTGAAGCAGCTTGCAGGATCAATCTTGCCACCAGCCTTCCAGCAGCCTTCCCAGCAACTTTCCAGCCAGTCTTCTATGCATACCGAGACTAGAGCATCTGCTCTGTACTTGCAAAACTCAAACAGCAGCACTAGCCCACAAACAGCAAGTCTAAGCAATGCTTAAACTTGAGGCTTGTGATGATCTTAGTGCCCATATCAGCTGGATTCTCACTGGTATCAACCTTCAGCAATTTAAGTTTACCAGACTCAACATGTTGTCTCAAGAAATGGTACTTAATGTCTATATACTTCGATCTCTCATGATATACAGGATTTCTAGCTAAACATAATGCAGATTGTGAATCAGAAAATATAATAGGACTGTCATGGAACAACTTGCATTCAGATAACAGACCTCTAAGCCACATAGCTTCCTTAACATACTCACTCAAAGCAATATACAGACTCAGTTGTGGACATGGCAACAATGTACTGCATTTGAGATTTCCAACTAATACAATTCATGCCAAATGTGAAATAGAAAGCAGTTGTAGATTTCTTATAATCCCTATCTCCACCAAAATCTGCATCCACATGTCCAACAAATTCTAATATGTCTTTCCTCTTAGAATAGCATAAACCAATATCAAGAGTAGATCTAACATAAGCAACAACATGTTTCAGAGCTAACCAATGATCCATTCCTGGGTTTGACATGAACTTACTTAACAAGGAAATAGCATAAGCCAAATCTGGTCTAGTGCTTATCATAACATACATTAAAGAACCAATAACATTTGCATAAGGCACACTTTCCATTCTAACAGTTTCAGAGTCAGTCTTTGGGGACTGATTCTTACTTAACAGAAAATGTGGAACAAGAGGAATCTTAACCATTTTACTGTCTAAGTTCCCATATTTATTTACTACCTTCTCAAGGTATGGTTTTTGATAGGGGTGGGCAAAAACCAGTCTAAATGTAAAAACCGCCCGCACCGCTTTTGGAAAAAACTGATTTGTCAAAAACCGCACCGCAACCAAATAAAGCGATGCGGAAGAGGTTCTTTATCTCAAACCACCCGGTTTAAACCGCACCACATATATAATTAATTATTAATTAATTAATCTAATAATTAAATAAGTAAATAATCAAAATTATTATTTTTGACACAATAATAATCAAAATTATTAGGTTTAAAAAAACAAATCATAATTTCCAAACTAGATTATGTTTAACAATCACAATCATATGCAATGCGATTTTTATTCCAAATCGCACCGCACCGCACCACATAATGTAGTGCAGTGCATATTTGGTTTTTACTTATGTGGTGCGGTTTGAAAAAATTTCAAACAAGATTATGCGGTGCGGTTGCGGGTTTACCCTTAAACCGCACCAACCCGCACCGCGCCCACCCCTAGTTTTTGATGTAGTTTTAAGAAACAGTTTTTCCTATCTTTTTCAATGATCATGCCAAGTAATTTCCTAGCCTTACCAAGATCCTTCATGTCAAATTCCCTATTCAGATCACTTTTCAGTTTCACCATCTTAGCAGCAGATTTAGATATCAACAATGTATCATCAACATAGAGCAGTAGATAAACAGGTTCACTTTTCAGATCAGCAAAGTAGAAACATGTATCAAATTCACTTCTAACAAATCCCAAACTCAGCACATAAGTATCAAATCTAATGTACCACAGTCTTGGACTTTGTTTAAGTCCATAAAGGGATTTGTTTAAATAGCAAACATGTTCAGGGTACCTGTTATCCACAAACCCAACTGGATGACCCATGTAGATTTCCTCATCAAGTTCCCCATGAAGAAATGTTATCTTGACATCCATCTGCTGTAGCTCCAGATCATAAACTGCAACCAAAGAAAGCATTATCCTTATGGTTTTAAATTTGACTACAAGTGAAAATATTTCAGTGTAGTCAACTCCCTCTTTTTGTGTAAATCCCTTTGTCACTCGTTTGGCCTTGAACCTTGGTGGATCACCCTCATTCACGCCCTCTTTTATTCTGAGCAGCCACTTGCACTTGACTATCCTTTTTCCCTCTGGTTTCTTCACCAAAGTCCATGTCTTATTGGTCATCAGAGACTTCATTTCTTCTTTCATGGCTTCCAGTGACACGCGTATTTTTAACCCTTTATAGTTGTCAAAGTATGAGTTTTAGGGGTCAAATTGCAGTCAAACAAAATTTATACCTTGGTAAGCCAAGGGTCGATCAAAGGAGCAATGCGTGTGAATACTAGCTAACAAGTGACCTATTTAGCTATTCCGATTGAAAAAGGTTTTTGTTGTGATTTGATTCGTAGCAATTAAATAACAGAAACTAAACGTGCAGAAAGTAAAGGTTGTGTTTTTATCAGAGAAAGAATTTCAGAATCCATACTTCACCCGTGCTAACCCCACTAATCATGCAATCATCCTACGTTAATTATTCATGCTATCGAATATGGAATATAACCGAAATAACACTAGACAAGCCGCCCATCCACGGATCATTATCTAGATTAATCTCAATCGTTGAACGCCGCCCGTCCACGGATTATCAACGATCTCGATTTATTAAACTAAAGGTTTTCCTATTAACTCTTGTAAACATGACCTAATATCAATTTCATGTAATCCGGTTAATCCCTAGGACCCATCCATCTTTCGGTAATTAACCTAAATACGTTCTAGCAATGCAAACATACCCTTTGATGTAAATACTTGCATAGAACGATAAAATTAAGCACACAATGAAATTGAATATTCGAATCGCATAAATAAAAAACTTCAATTGATCACATGAGAGTTAGGGTTACATAGCACGTGATCCGAAGAATCCCAGAATAAGAGGACTACTCACTATTCATGGTGATTAAACCAAAAATAGTGTAAAGAAGGAAAGAATGAGTAAACCGTAAAGACGCGGTGTAGCTCGATGATCCTCACGCTGAAAGCTCTGTCTTCTCTCCCAAGTTAGGATTTCTTCTCCAAATTAACATCACTCTGTCTATTTTGGTCGTGTTTCCTTTTATAGATCGTCTAAAAAGGCTGAAAAGCCCAAAATTGAATTTTAGAAACAATTTGTAAAAGTGCCCAGCCGACGGTCCCGTTACAACCGAGCCTGTAACGGTTGTAACGGGCCAAGCCGAAATCTCTGATGAAATTCATGCCGTTACACCCGTTACAATCCAAGGTGTAACGGCTGCTGAGGCTTGTAACGGGCAATCACCAGGTGTGTAACGGCTGTAACGGCTAGAGCCAATATCTCTGGGAAAATTCGTGCCGTTACACCCATTACAACCCAAGGTGTAACGGGTGTTGAGACCTGTAACGGGCTGTTCTGGCACAGCTTCTATTTTTAGCCTTTTTCGATCGATCTTTCCGTTCTTTCAACACTATGGCTCCAAGGAGCGATGATGTGTCTATTTTACCTAAAACACTAGAGAAAGACATCAAATATAGACAATTTGCCGGGAGAATGAACATTATCCTTCATCGAATGTAGTGAATAATCAGTCAGAATATCGACTGATCAAAACACTCCACACTTAGGATTTGTTCATCCCGAACAAATGTCAAACAAATGGCAGAATAAATACATGAGAGGATGTAATGCTTAACGACCATAAGTTTATAAGCTACCCACTCAAGTGACATGTGATCAATTCTAACTAAAACCAAAAACTAAAAGATTACTCACTGTCGTAGAGGACACGAATGCATTTAGCATATGCATCAAGCCTTTAAATCCCTAGGTTGCCCTAGTAGGATGGGTATAGTCTCGTGAAGGTTTTCAGGAATGGGACTACCTACAAATCCCCTGTACAACTAACTATCGTGTATGCATGAATGACGCTCAACGAGTCACAGTAAAGTCATGTCATACCTCGGATTCATCGTGTTACCTCAACTTCAAGTCAAACATCTTCATCAAAGTTTTCAGACAATCATAGATTATACGAGTTATGCATTCAAACGGTCAGTACACACGGCTAGCAATCGACTAATCACATGTTCTAAATAGTTCTATTGTAGCGTATAAAGAACATGAATAGTTACACAAAACATGCTCGCCATTCACCTATGTTATCTAGGGATAGTCCACGGGCTCTTGGCGCAAAGCTCATTCTCAAGTGCCAAGGATTAGACAATGACCCGTAAGAGAAGAGGAGCCTAACTTAAGGATTTTCTGAAAAATAATACGAAAATTTGCATCAAAATTCAGTGCAAGCACGAGGATCGTCCCTTAGTTTCTGGTACATGAGTTCGCAAGACAAGTCATGATTTGCACGCAATGAGGAGATGGAATTACACTACATCAAGCAGAAGGGGGCATAAATTGTTTCAAGAGTGTTTTCCATATACCAGGGGTGACTTTTCTTACCAGGTCCTTGGTATTTTTTTCTGCTTTCGCAGAATCAACAAAAGCATTTTTTTAACTGGTTTTCTTTTCAAAAACAACTATGCTTGGGCTAATGTTTCACCCACCTTCGAGAATTAAGAACTTTGTTTTTGAGGGGAAAACTTGAAGGTCAATTGTCTAATTCCACACTTAAAGCTTGACATAGTGTATGAATAAAGGCGGGTGCATGCAAATCACAACGAGTGTAGAGAAACACATACTAGTACAAAGGTCACATAGGAAAAAGATATGCAATTTTAAGTTTTTGACATTGTTGAACCGGTGCCTACTAATATCAAGTCTTAAACATGCTTCGAGAAATACGTAGAACATGTGATAGGCAAGAGCTAGCAGCGATACTGACTCAAGAGAATACACGTACGAATAAAAATATTTCACGTCCTAGACTTCGACTCCAAAAGAAAGTCAATCAGTTAAGGAGTATTGTAGAAAATGAGGATTTCAATCGCAATACATAGACAGTTGAGCATATGCAAAAGTGAATGTAATATGCAATGCATGTGACTATGCGTACCCACTCCACACTTAAAAGCGAGCTTAGTCCCTAAGCAAAAATATAAAATAAGAAAAAGCATAGGAACTTCACTCTAGCGTGATGGCGCGAAATCCAAAGAGATTAAATGATGGCTGGTGTGAGTGAAATACGACCTGTGAGCTGGTAGATGTACGAATAAACATAAAGAGCTGCACAAGTTATAGGTTAGCATCGATAATCGCGAAACGAATGAAAGTGGGGACGATGTGAGTAAAGTGAACAACAGAAATTGAATAACTCAAACATCGAATAATATGAAAACAGTGAATAACATCCAAAAGTCAGTGTACAATAGATGAACATGAAATGCATAAGAACCGACAAGATGGCAAAAAGGAAAAAGGAAATCAAATGTAAGGGGAACTAGCTAGCCCCATCGTCTTTAGCATCGCCATTGGAGCCAAGCATCCGCTCTATGCTGTCTGAGGCTGCAGCAGGGGGTAGAGAAGGGCCAGCCCCGGAGTTCTGCGACCAATGCTGCGCCGCCTGAATGCGGAAGTCTGCGAGGTCGTCTCAGAGCTGATTGTGGGAGACAGACAGCCAGCTCTGTGTAGAAATAATTGGAGCAAGGCTAGCCAAAATCTGGCGCTGATAGGCTATCATCGCTCTAAGATCATCCCGAAACTCATGCTGGGTGGTGATGATCTGCTGCTGAGAGGTCTCTAAACGAGCGAAATGCTCCTCGAGTGAGAGTGGAAACTGGTCAGCAGCGGGATAAGGCGGAGGAGGGGAAGGGATGTGGCTAGCTGCTGGAGGCGAGGGCGCCTCGTCCATGTCAACATCATCATACGGAGGTTGGTCCTCCTCAACTGGTGCAGGCTCGCGCAGAGGGGAGGCTACCCTAGCCTGTGCCCTATCAATGCGGCGCCTCTTCACTCCACTTGGGAGCTCGGGGTTGTGAGTCCACTCCTCGTCTGTCCCAATAAACTTATAGGCAGCGATTTGATCCATATTCAGAACCATGTTCGTCTCAGTCCCGTACAGGGAGCAGCGGTCCCATCCTTGAGACTCGGCGAGCACAGAAATAAAGAAACCGCCTCCCATGGCCTTATTCCCAGTAGACGTGCCCCACGCTGTCTTCATCCCACTGAGGTCTGAAAGAAATCAACCAGCACCCCTTTGCTCATAGAGATCATGATGTCCAAGTCGGGGTTAGAGATTACGGTGGCGCCCTCGCGGCGAGTATTAATGTTCAAGGCCACAATTTGGTGAATGATTTTCCACACCGGCTCCTTGATTCCTGCAGCGCTCGAACCGGACTGGAAGTAATAATCAAAGGTAGATATGAGCTTCCAGAACTCATACCTCTCATCCACGCTGTACTCGCCGCAGAATCCTTCTAAGGGGAATCCCAAAGCCTAGCAAACTTCGACCTTGGACAAGGTGTAGAGTCACCGTCCTACCCGGTATTTCCAGTGTGTTACCTTCAACGGGCTGCCAATAATCTCAAATGTTGCTAGAAATTCCTTGACTAATATAGGATAAGTGGACTTGAGGCGGTGAGCAAACAAAATATCAAGCCCAGAGGTGATAAACATTCTACAGCACTGTGGCAATATATCCAATTTCAAGTCCGTAAGGGTTCTAATGCAGGGGATGAGAGTAGGTATTACCTTCTTTGTTGATAAAATATTTTCGAATCACCTCCGGTGCTCAGGATCATCAAATCTGAGGGTAGTGGTGATCGGGTAATAGCCAGGTTGGTTGTCGGGTGGTGGTGCTGGGATGAGGGCCGTGGAGGTGTTTGGTGGAGGAGCACGGGAGGATGGCCGGTTGGTTCGGCCGGAGCGGTTGGGAGGGGGGTTTCCGGAGGCCTTGGCTCGAGCCATGGTGGATTAGGGTTGGCCTAAGTAGAGGAGAGTGGTCGGATTGATGGTGAGTTTGAGTGGCGAAAGAGGGGGGTCGAGCCGGTTGGAGAGGAGAGTGGCGGACGGCCGGAATTTGAGAGGAGGAGGAGAGTTGGCCGGCGGTTGGACGGATAGGGGGTAGTGGTCGGACGAATTGGAGAGAAGTAAGGGAATGGTGGGAAGAGAGGTATGGGAATAGTGGTCGGCGGCGTTAGTGAGAAGAGTTGGATTTTGGGATTTTAGGGTTTTTATGAATTGGGGGTTTCGGTTGAAGAAGAAGACCACATGCCTGTTACAACCGAGCCTGTAACGGCTGTAACGGCTCATACAGAAATCTCTGCCAAATAACAGCCCGTTACAGCCGTTACAGTCCAGTGTGTAATGGCTATAACGGCTCCTCTTAAAATCTCTACCAAATAACAGCCCGTTACAGCCGTTACAGTCCAATGTGTAACGGCTGTAACGGCTCCTCATGAATTTTTTGCGAAATTTCTGCTTTTTTGGTCCGGAAAACTGAATGCTGTTCACTCCACACTTTTATTCCTGCACGGACTACATACAAATTGTACAATGCAAAAAGCAAATAATTGAAACTTACATCGCGGGTTACTCCCTGAAGAGACCTAGTTTAACGTCTTGGTGAGACATAGCTAGGGAGGTGGGACTAGAAGCATTCTCGGGAAGTCCCTTGCAGAGATCCCTTCCCGAGAAGTAAGTTGTCATCAATCCCTTCAGGAGGTGCAAGATGTGTTAGAACGTGATAGTGCTTGAGGCGTTGCCCGTTGACTACCATGGTTTTGCCTCCCTCAACGCTGATTTCCACATGCCCGTCTGGATGTGCTCGTTCTACTGTATAAAGGCCACTCCATTTAGTGCGCAACTTTCCAAGAAATAATCTAAGGCAGGAGTTGTATAGAAGAACTCGCTCGCCTTCGTTGAACTCTCGGCGCACTATCCTTTTGTCATGCCACTTCTTTGTTCTCTCCTTGTAAATCCGAGCGTTCTCATATGAATCTAGTCTGATCACGTCAAGCTCGTGGAGCTGCAGTATTCGCTTTTCTCCGGCTGCCTTGATGTCCATGTTCAGCTCTCTAATAGCCCATAAAGCCTTATACTCGAGTTCGACTGGCAAGTGGCAGGTTTTTCCATAGACTAGTCTGAAGGGACTCATTCCGATAAGAGTTTTGAATGCAGTCCTGTATGCCCACAGCGCGTCGTATAGCTTGGACGCCCAATCTTTCCTGTGGCTTGAGACTGTCTTCCCCAAAATGCTTTTGATCTCTCTATTAGAGATCTCTACCTGTCCACTGGTATGAGGGTGATAAGGAGTGCCAATTTTATGATAGACCCCGTATTTCATCAGCAATGTCTCGAAGTTTCTTTCTTTGAAATGAGAGCCTCCATCACTGATAACTGTTCTGGGCACTCCGAACCGAGGGAAGATCACTTTCTGAAACATTTTAATAACTACCTTGGCGTCGCAAGTAGGAGTAGCTACTGCTTCAACCCACTTGGAAACATAGTCGACTGCTACCAAGATATACTGATTCCCGTAGGTAGGTGGGAATGGTCCCATGAAGTCAATCCCCCATACATCGAAAAGGTCCACTGTGAGAATGCTTTGTTGGGGCATCTCTTGCTGCTTAGAAATATTTCCAGTCCTCTGGCACTGATCACAGGCTTTGGCGAATTCGTGTGCATCCATAAACAGCGAGGGCCAAAAGAAACTGGATTGTAGAACCTTTGTAGCTATTTTCGAACCAGCTGAATGTCCACCGTATTGAGAAGAGTGGCAGCGTTCCAGAATATATGTGATCTGGTCCTCGTCGACACAAGTCCTGTAGAGACCGTCAGCACATAATCTATAAAGGAAAGGGTCGTCCCATAAGTACCTTTTAACAACGGAAAGAAATTTCCTCTTGTGGTTGTGCGAGAGGTCGGGGGGATGATTCCACAGGCCAATAAATTAACAAAATCTGTGTACCATGGGACGTTGTCCACATCAATGCGCATCAGCTGTTCTCCCCCTAGAGAGTCAGTCATCGGGAGTTGGTCCTCTTCGCGGTCGAGCTCTCTAAGCTCGAGGCGTGACAAGTGATCTGCAACCAGAATTTCTGCTCCCTTCTTGTCTATAATGTCAATGTCGAATTCCTGGAGGAGGAGGACCCATCGGATGAGACGCGGCTTGGAATCCTTCTTCGACAGCAAATATTTGATCGCAGCATGATCGGTGTACACTGTGGTTTTTGAACCAATTAGATACTGCCTGAATTTCTCAAAAGCTTAGACGATGGCCAGCATCTCTTTCTCAGTTGTAGTGTAATTAACCGCTGCTCTGGCGAGGACTTTGCTGGCGTAGTAAACTACGTGAAGTTTCTTGTCAATGCGCTGCCCCAGGACTGCTCCTACTACAAAATCACTTGCATCACACATTAGTTCAAATGGCAGCTCCCAATCGGGAAGCTGCACTATCGGAGCAAAAGTAAGAGCAGTTTTCAGATTGTTGAAAGCATCTAAACATGAATCATTAAAATTAAACTCAGCTTCCTGGCAAAGTAAATCAGAGAGCGGCTTCGCTATCTTTGAAAAATCCTTGATGAATCGTCTGTAAGATCCAGCGTGCCCAAGGAAGCTCCTGATCCCTTTCACATCTTTTGGTGGGGGCAGCTTTTCAATCACCTCTACCTTCGCGCGATCAACCTCGATGCCTCTGTTGGAGACCATGTGTCCAAGCACTAGACCTTCCTGCACCATAAAGTGACACTTCTCCCAGTTCAAAACCAGGTTAGTGTCAACACAACGATGAAAAACATCAGTAAGGTTAGAGAGACACGAATCAAATGAAGAGCCATACACTAAAAAATCATCCATAAATACTTCCATGGTGTGTTCCAAAAAAATCAGAAAATATGGCCATCATGCAACGTTGAAATGTGGCTGGTGCATTGCAACGACCGAAAGGCATACGTCTATAAGCAAATGTGCCAAAAGGGCAAGTAAAAGTAGTTTTCTCCTGGTCCTCGGGGTGTATAGGGATCTGGAAAAATCCACTATAACCGGCGAGGTAGCAAAAAAACTTATGCTTTGCTTGACGTTCTAACATTTGATCAATAAAAGGCAAAGGAAAGTGGTCCTTAAGAGTAGCCTTATTCAATTTCCTATAATCAATGCACATACGTGAACCAGTCACAATACGAGTAGGAATTAATTTATTATGGTCATTTCGTACAACAGTTAAGCCTCCCTTCTTAGGGACTACGTGCACGGGACTAACCCACTTACTATCAGCAACAGAGTAAATGATGCCGGCATCTAATAATTTCAGAATTTCTTTCTTAACCACGTCATTCAATTTGGGGTTCAAACGTCTCAAGGCATCCCTACTAGGTCTAGCATCGTCCTCAAGGTTTATTCTATGCATGCACAAATCTGGGCTAATCCCCTTGAGGTCGTCTATAGAATAACCTAGGGCTGGTCTATGTTTGTGTAGGACATCTAGCAATTTCTGGGTCTCTAAATCAGCCAAGGATGCATTAAAAATCACCGGGTAGGTGGAGTCAGGGCCCAGAAATTCATACCTGAGACTTGCAGGTAGAGGTTTCAGCTCTACCGTGCAAGATTCCTTACCTGCGTCTCCTGCGGCATCAGCTGCGTCCGCGATCTCTGTGCTCATAGCGTAGACGTCCATCGGTATCGGGATGCCTGGTACAACCTTGTAAGACTCAATATATGTTAGTGAAATGGGCTGATCAACATCAGCGGAGTCCAAAACATCACAGTCAGCTAAAAGGCTAGGAGTTCTGCACATGTCAGGTAAATAAAAGACAACACGTTTGCTGCCTACTCGCAAAGCTATAGATCCCCTATCCATGTCAATAACTACCCTAGCCGTGTAAAGGAATGGTCTACCAAGTATAATGGGAATGTCAGTGTCCTCTGATATCTCTAGCACAATAAAATCCGCAGGGATATAAGTATTCTTCACCCTGATGGGTACATCCTTCAGAATCCCTTTTAGGAGTCTGCAAGAACAATCTGCGAGGTGAATAGAGATGTTGGTCGGAGATAGATCACCCCAAATTCAATTTAGCTATAGAGAATAAGGTATGATAGATACACTAGCACCTAAATCACACAAAGCACGCCGAATAGTAAGACCGCCAATATCACAAGGAATAGAAAAACTCCCTGAGTCCTTAAGCTTAGGCGGCATGGGCAGGTGCATGGCAGCACTACACTCCTCACTTAGAGCCACTGTCTCGGTTCCGTCCATCTTCCGCTTCCCATTCATAATCTCCTTCATGCATTTTGCATAGGTGGGGATCTGGGTGATGGCATCGGTGAAAGGCATCGTAATATAAAGAGTGCGAATCTTGTCCATGAATTTCATGAATTCTTTGTCTCTTCTAGCACCCTTGAGTCGCTGAGGGAATGGAATCGGAGGCTTATAAGGAGCTGGCTCCACCGTCTGCGCAGAATTTTCATTTCGGTCTTCAGCTTCTTTTGATGTTTCCTCGTCAGTAGGTGCAGAATCAAGAGCTGATTCTTCTGCAGTTGCTCGAGTGGCCTGAGCTGGTAGCATCTCAATTTGTTTGCCACCTTGGAGTGTGATGGCATTGACCGATTCCCTAGTGTTGTGCTCTGGTTTTGAAGGGAGTTTCCCATATTCTCTCGTCGCTGAATTTGCCTGTTGAGCCACCCGAGTCTCCAGCATTCTGTTTTGGATAGTGAGATACTCAACAGTCCTTCGTAACTCTCTTACCTCGGCAGCGGTGTCTTCGGACGTTTTCGCTGATCGGTCATGAAGCTTGCTAGCATGGCTTCGATGTTTGAAGTTGAACCAGAATTCTGATCGCGCTGTGGTTGATCTCTACTGTTGTAGCTCCCTGAATTCTGATTTTGGTACCCTTGTGGCTGATTGTTGTACTGAGGCTTTGGCTGGTAGGAAGTATTATTCTGCGTTTGCTGAGCCTGAACGTTGTATTGTCCTCGTGGTTGGTACGGTGCATTGCCTTGTTGCTGTTTGTATGGGAAACTCGGAGGTGCTTGATTCTGTGGTTTGTACGAGAGGTTAGGGTGATTTCGGTTTGGATTGTCCCACCTGTTACCGACTGGTCCGTTCCCGAAACCAGTCCCTTGATTATTCTGCCCAACAAAGTTTGCATCCTCTCGGTTTCCGCTGTTATCATTTGATCCGATTACTGGACAACCATCTGCATAGTGAGAAGGAGAGCCGCATATCTGACAGTACACGCTAATGTTAGCAACGTTTGAGGACTTCATAGTGCTCCCCACCTTCATATTCTAGATCTCTGTTGTAAGTAGTTTCATAGTATCAGCCAACCGGGCGATGTCATTGGTGCTCTCAGTTTGACAGAGATCCTGCACGCCTTTCCTGTCCCTAGGGTTACCTCGGTCGCTCGTCCAGAGATGGTAGTCTTGGGCTACTCTCTCTATAATACCATAGGCGTCCTCCAGAGGGACTCCATTCAGTCCTCCACCGGCTGCTTGATTTATCAAGGTACGCATCCCTTGATCGATTCCCTGATAGAAGGTGTCGATAATCTGCCACTGCTCTAGGTTATGGTGTGGGCACATCCTCGTCAGCTCCTTGTATCTCTCCCAATAGTCATATAGAGTCTCACCATCGATAAAGCGGAACGAAATGATTTTGTTCCGGAAATGAGTTGTCTTCGATGGTGGGAAGTATTGCTGGAGAAAGGCCTCGGCTAGCTTGTTCCAAGTGGTAAAGGTACCTTCAGCAGGGCTATCTAGCCATCTGCTAGCCTTGTCAGATTGCAAGAACAGGAACAGCCTGAGGTAGTAAGACTCTGGAGGGACACCATTGGTCTTGGATGTATTGCACATCTGAATAAAACGCTTGAGGTGCTGGTGAGGGTCTTCTTTAATCCTTCCTGAGAACTGATTATTCTGCACCATTTGTATGAGACCGGTTTTTAGCTCCCAAGTGTTGTTTTCTATGTCGGGTGGTGCAATGGCGGACTGGAATCCAGTAACACGTGGAGTAGTGTAGTCTCCAAGGGTTCTGCGCACTGGTGGGTGCACTCGGCGCTGCTGGTCATCTCCGACCGCTCCATTCAGCAAGGCTGGGTTGTTCTGATTCATATCCATTGCTGCGTAGTTTCGGTTCAATGCTCGTAGCTACCGAGCTTTGTTCTGGCCTGACAATTGTTCTTTCGTTGGTCCTGTGTGTCGTCGTCAGAAATCTGAATTTGCTTCTTCTGTCTGGGTGTTTTCTTTGGCATGAACTAGCTAGTACCTGAAAGAGCCAAGAATCACCGTGAGTGGAGGAATGAAAGTAGAAAATCAGATAACAAACGAGGTGGAATAGTCTAAACTACACACGTTAATCTAATATCACACTAAACGCTGCTCCCCGGCAATGACGCCATTTTGACACCCGTATTTTTAACCCTTTATAGTTGTCAAAGTATGAGTTTTAGGGGTCAAATTGCAGTCAAACAAAATTTATACCTTGGTAAGCCAAGGGTCGATCCAAGGAGCAATGCGTGTGAATACTAGCTAACAAGTGGCCTATTTAGCTATTCCGATTGAAAAAGGTTTTTGTTGTGATTTGATTCATAGCAATTAAATAACAAAAACTAAACGTGCAGAAAGTAAAGGTTATGTTTTTATCAGAGAAAGAATTCCAGAATCCATACTTCACCCGTGCTAACCCCACTAATCATGCAATCATCCTACGTTAATTATTCATGCTATCGAATATGGAATATAACCGAAATAACACTAGACAAGCCGCCCATCCACGGATCATTGTCTAGATTAATCTCAATCATTGAACGCCGCCCATCCACGGATTATCAACGATCTCGATTTATTAAACTAAAGGTTTTCCTATTAACTCTTGTAAACATGACCTAATATCAATTTCATGTAATCCGGTTAATCCCTAGGACCCATCCATCTTTCGGTAATTAACCTAAATACGTTCTAGCAATGCAAACATACCCTTTGATATAAATACTTGCATAGAACGATAAAATTAAGCACACAATGAAATTGAATATTCGAATCGCATAAATAAAAAACTTCAATTGATCACATGAGAGTTAGGGTTACATAGCACGGGATCCGTAGAATCCAAGAATAAGAGGACTACTCACTATTCATGGTGATTAAACCAAAAATAGTGTAAAGAAGGAAAGAACGAGTAAACCGTAAAGACGCGGTGTAGCTCGATGATCCTCACGCTGAAAGCTCTGTCTTCCAAGTTAGGGTTTCTTCTCCAAATTAACAAAACTCTGTCTATTCTGGTCGTGTTTCCTTTTATAGATCGTCTAAAAAGGCTGAAAAGCCCAAAATTGAATTTTAGAAACAACTTGTAAAAGTGCCCAGCCGACGGTCCCGTTACAACCGAGCATGTAACGGCTGTAACGGGCCAAGCCGAAATCTCTGATGAAATTCATGCCATTACACCCGTTACAATCCAAGGTGTAACGGCTGCTGAGGCTTGTAACGGGCTGCTGAGGCTTGTAACGGGCAATCGCCGGGTGTGTAACGGCTGTAACAGCTAGAGCCAATATCTCTGGGAAAATTCATGCTGTTACACACGTTACAACCCAAGGTGTAACGGGTGCTGAGACCTGTAACGGGCTGTTCTGGCACAGCTTCTATTTTTAGCCTTTTTTGATCGATCTTTCCGATCTTTCAACACTTTGGCTCCAAGGAGACATGATGTGTCTATTTTACCTGAAACCCTAGAGAAAGACATCAAATATAGACAATTTGCCGGGAGAATGAACGTTATCCTTCATCGAATGTAGTGAATAATCAGTCAGAATATCACTGATCATCCATCCATTTTGATCTTTCCTTTTATCTCATGGCCTCTTCATATAACCCAGGCTCTAGGTGGGTAATTTCCTTTGAGGCAACCAAGGCTAGGTAGACCAGGTCTGCATAGCCATACCTTGTTGGAGGCCTTGGTTCCCTTCTTTCTCTATCCCTTACCAGCACATAATTCCTCAACTGATCTTGTCTAGTTTGGTCATACTGTTCTGCTAGTTCCTCATCCTCAGCATGGTCTATGGGGTCCTCAGCCTGTTGAGCAATTTCAGGAGCATCTTGAACTTTTGGGTCAGGGTCAGGAGAATTTGCAGGCTCAGGTAGCTCCACCTCAACTGGGGTATTGGAAGTATCAGGCTCTGGGGCAGTTGGTTCAGGTGCATCCTTCTTTTCCTTGCAAGGGAAACTGCTTTCATTGAAGGTCACATCTCTGGATATTAAAATCTTCACTCCCCTGGCTTCCATTTCCCATAGCCTATATCCTTTAGTCCCCTCTTGTTGCTGATAACCTAAGAAAACACACTTAACAGCCCTTGGATCAAGTTTACCATCTCTAACATGAGCATATGCAGCACAACCAAAGATTTTAAGGAAAACTCAAATATGGTTTCTTATTTCCCCACATTTCCATGGGGCATTTGAGGTCTAGGACCCTGCTGGGGCATCTGTTGATCAGATATGTTGAGGTATTCAGTGCCTCGCCCCCAAAATGACTTGGGGAGGCGTTATACCAACAACAATCCTCTCAACTTTTCCAGCAAAGTCCTGTTCATCCTCTCAGCCACCCCATTTTGCTGTGGAGTGTACTTAATAGTTCTAAGTCTCATAATACCATGCTCTTGATAGAAATGATCAAACTCATGATTGTAAAATTCTAGGCCATTATCTGTTCTTAATACCTTAACAGTTTATTAGATTGGTTTTCTTCTAAGGTTTTCCAAGCTTTAAATTTTAAGAAAGCCTCATCTTTGGTTTTCAGCAAGTAAGTCCATACTGTCCTAGAATAATCATCAATGATACTCAAAAAAATACTTATTTCCCCCATGAGTTTCATGATTTTCAGGTCCCCATAAATCAGCATGCACATATTCAAGTATTCCCTTAGTATTATGTGTTCCCTTGCCAAACTTAAGCCTATGTTGTTTAGCCATTACACACATTTCACAAAATCCCAATTCAGTGATTTTATCTTGCCCTAACATGCCTTGATTACTAATAGCAGTTAGTCCCTTTTGGCTTATATGCCCAAGCCTAAGGTGCCATTTATGTGTATCACTGTTTTCAGCAATACTCTTATTAACAACATTCAGTTCAGTCATTACATGTGAACTATTCAGAAGATACAAGCTATGATGCTTAGATGCAGTTATGATTTCTCTACCATTTTTACTCACAGTCATAACACCATTTCTAGCAGTATATTCACATCCATTATCATCCAGAGTACCTAAGGAAATCAAGTTCCTTCTCAAACCAGGCACACACCTTACCTTGGACAATAAAATATCCTTACCATTTTCCAGTCTCAACTTCACAGTTCCTATACCAATCACCTTACAAACATTGTTGTTTCTCATGAACACATTCTCAGCAGGGGAGTCAGTAAAATCAATAAACTAAGACTTTATAGGACACATATGGAAAAAACAACCAGAATCAAGAATCCACTTATTTTCAATTGATCTTTCAGCAACAGTTAAAACTTTAGGCAGGTTACATGTTTGATTAGCAGTAGCAGCTACATTTGTTTCATGGGAATTGTTGTTCTGTTGTTTAGCCAAGAACTTAGTGCAGTTTTTCTTAAGGTGGCCAATTTTCCCACAACAATAACATTTTCTAGTTTCAGTCTGCTGATTTTTTCCAGCATTCTTGTTATCAGTTTTAGGTCTGTTAGAGTTGTTATTTCCTTTAGACCTATTAGACTTATTAGCGTAAGATTTCTCTTTAACAAATAACCCATGCCCTGACATTGCCTTAACAGATTTTAACTCATGTTCCCTAGTCCTCAGGGCAGTGCACAACTGTTCAAAAGGAAGCACCACACCTGAGTATTGGAATGCATCCTTTACTACTTGATAATTTTCAGGTATGGAATTAAGTAGTATCATGACTTTACTGGTCTCATCAATAGTTTCTTTTGGTGTGTTCAACATGATGGTGATTTTTAGAAATTCATCCAAGTTCTCATCAATTGTTTTAGCACTATCCATCTTAAAAGCCTACAAAGTAGCCCTAAGATAAGCAAGATTGGGAGCAAGCTGATTTGCATAAGTCTCTTCAAGCAATTTCCATAATTGTATAGGAGTCTTACAGGCACTAACCTTTCTGATTATACTGTCTGAAAGACTTAGTATAATCAGGTTGAATGCCTCCTCATCCAATTCCGCCTTCCTCTTCTTTTGGTCTTCAGACCAATTCCCTTATGTTTCTTCCAAGGCTATGAGGCACTTGTGGTGGGACAGAAGCGCTCGCATTTTCATTCCCCATACTTGGAAGTCAGCTTTCCCATCAAACGCAGTGATGTCCAACTTTCCAGCACCCATGGTTCCTTGCAAGTAATCACAGCAAGAACCAAATCAGAGTAGTGCAGTATGTAAACAAGATTGTTAGTTTTCAAGCTCTAGATACCACTGTAGGGTTCTTATGATCACTTAACAATCTTAATCGAGTATACACTTAAGTCAAATTTAAGCAAATTGTCTCAAGAACCCTAAATGAAGAATAATTGACAAAATGTAAATTGACACACCCGATTAAAGCCCGTGGTTCAGCCGAAGCCTAATCCACATTGAGCACTCTTGGCTCGGTATGCACTGCCTTGCTTTTCTCTGCCGAAATCGCTACCATCGCGTCGGACGTGGTGAATTCCGGTTACACACTCAAATGTCGATGGTTCTCACAGGTCGAGACCGCTATCCTCACAATCCCACTCCTAATACAGTTGTCAGTACTACCAGAGTTAAAGCCCTAAGCTCCAAGGATCGAAGATTACAAAACGAGAAAGAATTTGGCGAGAGAGGAAGAAGAACGAATTAACCCTGATCTGGACTGAGACGAGTTCATATCTGATTTTGGAGCAAGCAGCAGTGGCTAGGATTGAAGCGGATGGATCAAATCTCAGCCGTCTGATCCTATTTGAATTCTCCCAATCCGCGCCAACGATCCACATCCTCTGATTCGTCCATTCAAACCTTCAGCGACGAAGCAGCGATGACATGATTCGCGCGTCTCTCCTTATGACCGAAACGACACCGTCCACCTTGACGTACCAACAGCAACAAAACGAGCAGCCTTCAGCGACAGCAGCTTGGACCATTAGCAACGTTCCCCTTCACCAGCTGCTTTGCTTCATCTCTTCAAAATACAACAGAATCAGCACACCATTAAAAGAGGTTTGATCCCATTACTATTTTTGCAGACATGACATCCATACAAAATGGAATTATTAACTGACCAAAAAGTACAATTTTTTCCAATAGCAGCATTAGTATGAACTACGTCAGGCATTCACTTACCTTGGGACTATCCTTTTAGCAAAGATGCAAATTGCGACTATAAAAATCATCCACTGTATGCAAGCAGCATCAAGACAACACCTAATAGTTTATCATAAATACAAAAAGCCATCAGTGTGAAAAAAAATATCACAAGAGAAGTCTTTAGTGACAAAGCTCATCAAAATCTCTCGAAGTATATAAGATGAAAGTAAAATCAACACACATAAAATCACTCAATTCACATTCACATTCACATTCAATTCCGGAAAACACTTAATTCACACATAAACATTCACATTCACCAAGTTCAACACACATAAAATCACCATTATCACTGCCAAATTCTTGACGAATTATAGCATAATTCGTCGAAAGTGCACTACAATTCGTCAGAATTTTTGACGAATTATAGTCCACTTTTGACAAACTATGCTATAATAAGTCGATGTTTTTCCTCCATAGCTTGTATGAGTATTTGGCCGACATGAAATTGTGAGAAAACCCAGCTTCATGCGCCTTCATCATCTCAATTGGATCCGAAAGTTGTTGTAGGCGTTATCTCGACGTATGCCTTCATCATCTAAATCGGATCTGGATGTTGTTGTCGCCGTTATCTCGGACGATGCGCCTTCATCATCTCAACCACTATCCACACCACATCATAAGGCACATCCGATGTTGCTATCGGCGTTATCTCGTACGACGAATCGAGGGAAACCATATTTTTGCAGAGATGACGATGAACGAGTTCGATTGAATTCAAAGGTTGGAGTTTTACTAGCCTGGGATTGAATTCAAACCCTTGCTTTAGCTCTCTCTCTCACTGGATTTCCTTAGAAGACGATGACGAAGAGTTCGTGTTTGATTGTTTCTGTAACACCTTGCTGAATCAAGCTGGAATCCAATCGGCGATGATGGGAGAAGACTGATGAAGGATTGATTCTGTTTACATTAGGAAACCAATTTAATATTAATGATATACCATATTTGTCCCTGTTTACATTAAAATTTGAATTTAAACAAATTTATACTCAATTAATCCTGGTCATCCAAATAATAAAATGAAGGGTTGAGATGATTTTATATTTTGTACAGTAATTTGGGCTTTGTACCGGATCCTTTCTCTCATATATAAAGCATTTTTTGTGTGCAAAATGCAACATTCGTTAAAACTGGATTATAATTTGTCGTTGAAAAATCAAAAGTACAACATAATTCGTCACGAACAATTTATAATTTGTCACCGTGAAATTAACCATAAACGAGATTTAAATTCATCCGTCTGAATACCAAATTACGGGTTATGATTGATTTGTATTTTTTACAAAAATATGTCATTTGCATTGAATCATTTTTCATATAACATAATAAAGTATCCAGCCCAAGTGTGGCGCGTCATCGGTTCATTAATAGAAGTTAATACTATGTTTTTTTTGCTTTTAAGTTAATACTATGTTAATGTTGCATATTATTTACTTTTTGGATGACCCTAACTTCCAGACTCATACTGTAAATATTTCATAGTGAAGCTCGAACCCTTGATTTTATTAATTTAGTCAGGTGTTTACACCACTTGACCACCACTCTATTGGTGAGCAAAAATCAATTTAAGAAATGTCGCACATTGACTACATGGGGAAGCAAGTGCTTGTTTATAATATTGATGTAGTCGGAATCTCAGAAGGAATAGTAAGCGCTAAACCTAGGATAGATGATCGATTTCACAAGCGTGAACTCGAACAAAAACTATGGAATCCACCAGAACAGCTAACTCTGGAATCCATCAGAAAAGATAACTCTAAAATCCACCAGAAAAGAAATAGCAAAGCTAAAGTTTTATTCAAATAAAAGATGTCCATTTCTGAAACCATAAAGAGGGTTTAAATAGAAAAATATACAAACTAAATTTGGAAATATAATCTAAATTGAAACTAAGGGTCAAGATCAGGTACAAAGTCAAATTTTGGTACAAAATAAAAAATTCATCAAAATCAATTTATAATTCGTCAGTTTATTTTATAGTTCGTCAAAATTATTTTATAGTTCGTCACTTTTGAGCCGAAAAATGAAAGACGACATAGTTCCTTAGTTTCATTTTATAATTCGTTAGCAAGAAAAACACCAAAAAATCAAGATTTAATGTCATCCATTCAAATCACAAGATCAATGGCTATGAGTTTGTATTTTGTACCAAAAAATTAACTTTGCACCGGATCCTTTTCCTTGAAACTAAAATAAAAAAACTTGCTAAAACTAAAATAAGAAGGTAGCTAAAATAATATGAAAATTTCTAAAAAATTTAATTTCTAAATCTTTCTCAACCTCCTGCATCAAATATAGTTACAAGTCCTTCTTTATATACTCATATAGAACTATGACTTCAAACTTAAGCTTTTAAGTTACAATGACGCTATTAGGGATCGATAATGGACAGGAGAGGGCCGATCCAATCCTATTCAAGGGCTTAGGGTCGAACAATCGACGCTTTGAGAAGATTTAAAAAAATTTAGGATGAGCCTGATTAGGCTGCCTCAAATTTTTTATGCCTTAATGGTGACTACTGAAAGAACTTTTAGGGCCGAATCGGATCAGCCCTTATTTTTGGGGCCGAATCAGATCGACCCTTAATTTTAGAACCAAACATTGAACCTGATTTAGATATCTTTATAATTAATACTTCATGGCTCTTCTTATTCTCCAAAAAAAGAGCAATTTGTCTAATTAAATTGTATTAAAATCAACTATGGGTTAAGATGAGATACAAAGTTGATTTTTTGTACAAACGATAAAGTGCGTCAAAATCGATTTATAGTTCGTCGCCAAAAAACGAAAAAGACGACATAGTTCGTCACTTTTCCATATAATTCGTCACCGAGAAAATGCACCAAAAATCACGATTTATATCATCCATAAAAATCACAAGATCAATGACTATGATTTGTTTGTATTTTTAACCAAAAAATCAACTTTGTACCTGATCTTTTTCCTATCAACTAAATGAATAATTACAATCGATTACAACATGAAGGTGAAAGTGTAAGTTCAATTATATATATTAAAATGTTTTCAAAAAATATTATATATATATATATATTAAATTGTGGAAAAAAGATTTGACGCAAACAACATATTTATGTAAAATAAAAATAAAAATCAATGACAATTCTTGATTTGCTCATTTTGACGGATGTGATTAAATTACGTCTTATGGATGATTCTTCGGAGATGAATTATAAATCATTTTTGACGAACTATGTCATACTTTTACTTTTTCGGCGATTATAACCCACTTTGTAAGTATTTTATAATTTGCACAAAAAAATTATGGTTTGCACCTGATATTTACTCTTTAAATTATGATCTATCGTTATATAAAAAAATTATAAATAAAATCAATATAAGTCACTAAATACAGTATAAAATGGTAACGATCAGATTTTTTTTAGGTTGGAGCGAGTATAACATAATTAAGGCGTCACTACGTTGCACTTTTCTTGGACGGGTTTGGTTGAGCTTCATTAGACGTAGTTAGATGTGACTCATGGATCGGACATAACTTTAAAATCGCGACCTTTGTTTGACTTGAAACCCTTAAGATTAAGGATTTTAGGGTCAAATTGAAGGTCAGACCAGCATTAGAGCTCATAGGTATTAATGAATTTGTTAGCTCAAAAACTGAATGTTGAATATCTTCATAATTCCGCTAATAAAACCATTCTAGTAATAGCCTTTAGAGCATATACATTCGTTGAGGAGGTGTTGGCTTTCGAGCACCTTTTCGAATAGCACCTTTTCAGCGAGTAGGAGTTGCTGTTCGAGCAATTTATGCAACGGTAGCACCTCCTCGCATTATGCATAGTATAAAAAGTTATATTTTAATTACTTTTTAAAATTATTTCATGTTATATCGAAATTAATAATGAAAATTGAGTTGAAATTAAAATTTTAGATAAAACTAAAATTGCGTAATAAATTTGACAATTAAATGAAATAAGACAATTGAAAATGAAAATAAATTTGAAATTGAACCTCTCAATCATTTAAAATCATTTAAAATTGGTATCATGGGTAGTGGTCTAGCGGTCATAGTCTTGGTCGAATGATCAAGAGGTCGACGGTTCGAACCCCCTTGGACGCACCGACATGAATTTGGGGTTTGTCTATTCCTTGCTTATTATAATGGAATTTAAAATTAAAAAGAAAAAAAATTATTTGAAATTGAACTCTATTTATTTGGACTTGATTAAAAAGACAAACAAAATATGACGTTTAATAAATATCAAAATAACTCTCAAATAAATATCAAAATAAGCCATTTAATACGATTTAAAAACAGTACAAATGGAGCCCACTTTTGCAAGTAGGAGCTGCACCTTGAGGTGCTAGAACAGCAACTCAGGTTGCACCTCCTCCTCTTTTTCAGCACCTCCTGCCAGATGTTTCACCGTTGCATTTTTTTGTTATCCAGCACATGCGCCAAGTAGGCGCCACATCCCCATCAGCTGCTCCTTTCTATGGACCGGTGTATATGCTCTTATCATATATTACATAGTACATATTTATATTAATCTTCAAGGCATCTCGGCCAGATCCCGAAATCTGTAAAACATATATCCGCATCTTGAACCACAGGCCAGGTCCGACACCTTTACCGTGAATCCACGCACACATCCACCCTTGAAATCATTGGTACATTTGTCGACATCTGAAGCACCGACCACATCATGCACCTTTACCACTTGATCATTGGTACATATATCCACATCTATATATTACGTATTGTGAATACTTTAATCTTCCGTTTCTGCTCCTATAGGTTAGGTCACCAAGTCAATGAGTCCTAGACTAGGATATTGTCCTTTAGAGGATTCTGTATAGAATTTTTAGGCTTGCAGGTTCAGCCATGAAGACCAGAAGAAGCAGCTGATCAAGCTTGGTGAAGATGCTGAAGCTGGGTTTGGACTGAGCTACTAGGAAGCCGAAATGGTGGCGTTTAAGCTTGGAGGCAAAAGTTGTTTTTGTAGATACAAGTGAGCGGCGTCGTTTAGACAAAAGCGGGAGAAGTCGGTTTGAGCTCGACGCGGCGATTCATTAAGGACGCTTAAGTGGAACAATGTCGTTTAGACGAGCGCGAAGACGGATTGAGTTTGAGGTTGCGACGTCATTTCGTTCGTCTCCTTCAGCTGGATATAAGCTAGCCAGAATTGAGGATTAGGGCACGAATTTGATTTGAATACCAGAGAGAAATTGGAACGAATATTGAAGCGATCGTAATTGAGAACTAGTTTGTGAGGTTCGTCTCATCGAGAGTGACAACGAAGTACTGCTATTGTTGCTTGGAATCCATCAATCGACCAAGGCATGACTACGACTTGGAGTGGACGGCTTGTCGACTGACTTTGGCCGTCTGTGGTGGCGCTTGACCTTTCTCGCTCAGGGAAGTATCGATCTACTTCTATTGTTCGTGTCTAGAGTCCCAATTAGGTATTTCAGTTCGGTTATTGGCTTATTGGCTTGGTTAGGACATTTGTAATTGTGCAAACTCTTTGAGGATTGTTGTAACTCAAGCCACTTTAAGCCTTTTACTTGACCCCGAAACCATCTACATAGTGAAACTGAACTCATTCATTGCCCAACCTACAAAATAGATTACTCCAAATGCAAAAGTTTCAAGCAAAGCTTGAACTTTGTGTAAGTGACAACTTGGGTTCCCATATCAGCAGGGTTAAACTCAGTCCCAACTTTCTCAATCATAACATCACCACTTTCTACCTTATCTCTAACAAAATGATACTTGATATCAATGTGTTTAGACCTTTCATGGTAAACAGGATTTTTACTCAAACAAATGACAGACTGACTATCACACTTAATAACAGCAGTCCCATTAAACAGTTTTGCTTCACTAAGCATACCCTGCAACCACATAGCCTCTTTCACAGCATCACACAATGCAATGTATTCAGATTCAGTAGATGAAATGGTAACAATAGATTGAAGTTGTGACTTCCAGGAGACACAGCACTCACCAAGAGTATTATATATAGCAGTTGTAGATTTTCTAGTGTCCCTATCTCCACCAAAGTCAGTATCAACATACCCAGTTAATTTAAACTCATCCTGCCTTTTCTTATAGCACAAACCAACATCTAAAGTACCCCTGATATATGCAACCAATGTTCAGGTCCTGGGTTGGACATAAATCTACTTAACAGTGATATGGCATAAGACAAGTCAGGTTTAGAACTAATCTTGACATACATGGCTGATCCTATAACATTAGCATAAGGCACTTGTTCCATTTTAGCAAACTCAGCATCACATTTAGGACCTTGTGACTTGGACAGAATAAAGTGATGAGCTAATGGCACTTGCACAGGTTTACAATCAAGACGACTAAACTTAGATACTATTTTCTCTAAGTAAGGCCTTTGATGTAATTTTAGATAACATTTACTCATATCTCTATCTATAACCATGCCCAATATTTTCTTAGCTTTTCCTAAATCTTTCATGTCAAATTCTGAGCTTAACTGTGATTTCAGCACCTTAACTTTATCAACAGACTTGCTTATAAGTAATATATCATCCACATATAACAGCATATAAACAGGGCACTCATCCACAAATGCAAAATAAAAGCATGGATTAAAGTTACTTCTCACATATCCAAGTTTCAGCACATAGGAGTCAAATCTTCTATACCACAATCTAGGACTTTGTTTCAAGCCATACAAAGACTTCAAGTAGCAAGCATGTCCAGTATATTTTCTATCTACAAAACCAGGAGGTTGCTTCATGTATATTTGCTCATCTAACTCTCCATGAAGGAAAGCAGTTTTAACATCAAGTTGTTCAAGTTCTAAGTCATTTATAGCAACCAATGCAAGCATGATTCTAATAGTCTTAAACTTAACAACTAGTGCAAATATCTCATTGTAATCAATACCTTCTTTCTGGGTAAAACCCTTGGCAACCAGCCTTGCTTTGTACCTTGGTGGATCCTCATCCTTGATCCTGAACAGCCACCTGCAATCAACCAGTTTATGGTGTTCTGGCTTTTTGACCAGAACCCAGGTTTGGTTAGTTTTATGAGACTCCATCTCATCTAGCATAGCAGCCTTCCATTTCTCACTATCCCTACCCTCAATGGCTTCCTGCTAAGTATCAGGTTCATTTTTTATTTCTGTGGTAGCTATTAGGGCAGTGGATACTAGATCAGCTTGGGAATATCTTGTGGGTAATCTAGGCTCTCTCTTAGGCCTATCTGTGGCAAGTTTCCAATCTACTAACACATCTTGGGTAGCTATTTCATATTCCTCCACCAAGTCTAAGTTCTCAGCTTGTTCATTATGGTCATTCTGGTTATTGCCTGGTTCTGGTTGGGGTATATCTTATTCTACATGGTGCTCTACATGTTCAGGCTACTCATGGTTTCAGGAGGATCTATATCAAATAAGGTCCTATCAGATGGTGGTGCAGGGGAGCTATCATAGTTGGCTACATTGTTATTTTTATATGGGAAAGTGTTCTCATTAAAAATAATATCTCTACTAATAAAAATTTTAATTCCCTAGCATTCATATCCCACAATCTATAGCCCTTAGTACCCATTGACCTCTGATAACCTAAGAAACCACACTTAGTTGATCTAGGGTCTAGTTTTCCCTACCTGTTATGAGCATATGCAACACATTCAAAGATTTTTAATTCCCTAAGGTCAGGCTTACTACCATTCGACAATTCCATAGGGCATTTAAAATCAAGCATCCTATTAGGACTTCTATTAACAAGATAAGTAGCAGTATAAAGAGCTTCACCCCAAAAAGACTTAGGTAAACCAGAAGTGAACAATAGGCATCTCAGTTTTCATGCAATGTTCTATTCATTCTTTCAGCCACTCCATTTTGCTGTGGAGTCAATCTAACAGTCTTATGTCTCAAAATACCATGCTCATTGCAAAAATTGTCAGACTCGGAATTACAGAATTCTAAACCATTATCAGTTCTTAAAGCCTTAACCTTTTTATTAGTCTGATTTTCCTCTAACAGTTCCACTCTTTAAACTTAGTGAATGCCTCATCTTTAGTTTTCAATAGGAAGGTCCAAACTCTCCTAGAGTAATCATCAACAATGCTCAGAAAAGACTTATTCCTACCATGAGTTTCATTAGACTCTGGTCTCCACAAATCAGCATGTAAATACTATAAGATTGTCTTGCTTGAGTGAACTCCACTGGTGAACTTCAGCCTGTGCTGTTTGGCCAGGACACAAGGTTCACAAAAGGGTTACTGGGTCACCTTTTCAGCAAGGATGCCTTGCTTATTCAGGCACTCCAGTCCCTTTTGGCTCATGTGTCCTAGTCTAAGATGCCACTTTACAGTTGCATCTTCACAAACAGCAGGACAGGCTTCCTTTGTTCCATTATGGTATGAACCATCAAGAATATACACACTGCCAGTCTTATTTCCAGTTAACACTTGCCTATTATTTTTAAACACGGCAAGAACACCATTTTGAGCAGTGTAAGAGCAACCAGAACCATCAAGAGCACCAACGGAGATTAAGTTTCTTCTTAAGCCAGGGACATCTTACCTTAGTTAAGGTCACGAATTTTCCGTCAGTTAGTTTCAGGTTTATACTACCAATTCCCATGACTTTACACACATTATTATTTCCCATGTACACATTTTCACTGGCAGTGTGAGCCAAGCCATCAAACCAGTTTTTGTTTGGGCACATATGAAAAGAATAGCCTGAATCCAAGACTCATTCATCACTAAGATCCCCACTTGTGACAGTTTGGACCTCAGGTATGAATTGACCTTATCAGATGTCAAGGCTAGATTAGTTTCAGAATTCCCATTGGTCTTAGGCTTGGCTAACCATTTATAACAATTCCTTCTTAAGTGACCTATCTTCTCATTCGCCGAGCGCCAACGAACTCCACTAACACATACCGAACTCTGCCAGCTATTAGCGATTTCTCGAGCTTTAGCAACCACATGCAATTCTCGCCTGGTTTGAACACGCCTTTAGTGACAGCTCTTCTTGCTTTCAGCGACATCATCCTCGACCCTTTAGCGACGACCTTCTGGATTTGGCAAAAATAGCTGCTTTAAATCTTTCAAAGATTATAGTGGACCTTCTCGATCTGAGGCTCCAAGCAGTAGGGTTTACCCAAAACTTGTAAAACGTCGTGTTGTTCTTACTTTCAGTTTCTTTACAAGAATTTACCCAATTTAACAATAACCAAACTTGACCTAATTTGACTAATTGAGGTAATTGGATCAATCGAACTTGAGTACATTATATGTATCGTTGTACCCTTCATAAACAAAAACCATTCTAGCAAAATATCAAAGTGATAACGCAAATATCGAATAATAATTTAAAACTCAATAGTCTTTATAAATTTGATAATGAAACTAAAATCCATTCACACTAACAATTTGAAGCAATTCTTTCATCATCAACCTAAGTTCGAGACATGGTCGCAGCAGAGGCCATCAATGGCGGAGACCGCCACGGACTAAGCGACAAATCCATATCGAAACCCAAACCGTTCGAAAAATCAGACCAACTATCCATCCTCCAAATCGATGGCAAATCGACCGAAAGACAGCCAACATCTGCAGCAGCTCTTGTCGAGTTCTTCTCGGCATTGTCGATGATGGCGATAAGCTGTTCGAGTCTCTGTTCCAATTCCGTCTTCTCCGCAGCCACCGCGTTGATCTCTGTTACCACCGCTAAGCAGCGGCACTGAGTTTCTTCGATTTTCGATCTGATTTCCGCGTTTTGTCTCTTGTAGAGATCGATGTCGGAGATGACTTGCTGAAGCTGGTGCTGCTTTTTGACCCTTGACCGCCTCGCCGACTCTTTGTTCGACTCCATCCGCCTCCTCTTCCTCTCGTCCGCCATTTCTAAACCCTAAATCCAAATATTCTGATTGAAAGAAAACGAAATTGGCAGCCGACAGATCAAGAGATGACGTAGAAGTAGTGAAGGAAGACGACTGAAAATGACTGCAAGACACGGAACCGGCGCCGGAGGGTTGAGTAGTTCATATCGGAATCACAACCGCTTAATCCATAAACCCAGTTGAAGAAATAGAACAAGATTCAAGCCCAGAAAGGAAAGATTGAAACTTTGGGACGTTCTGGATCACTGGATGAGATGATGAAGAAGAAGAAATTGTTGACGAGGATGTGAAATAGAGGAAATGATGAAGATGTAAAGATTGATAGATTGGATAATTTATAGGCTAAATTTGGTATATTTTAAGGTAATATTTTGTGCTGATTGATTTGTTTATTATATATGTTTGGGATGAGATAAGGTTGAAAGAAAAAAAAAAGGAAAAGTAGAATGATTGATTCATTAAACTATTTATTTATGATGTTTTGGATTAGGATCGAGTGATGCGTGTCTATCCAGCTTTGTTGGGTATGACTATAGTCTATAGGTTGATTTTACCAATAGAGTGGTGGTCTTATACTCTATATTCGAATTTTGAAGTTATTAATTTTTTTATAATTTTATAAGATTTTCTTCTTCTTTTTTGTTTCACTCTTTTTCATCCCGTCTCGCGCGTGGACCGTGGATGTCTTCTTCATTCCCTTTAGCGGGGATGTGTTGCTTCCTTCTTGTGGAGGTGCCGTGTTGCAATGGTGCAGATGCCCGATGTTGTCTCACTCGTAGATGCTTTTCTCATCCCCTTTAGCGTGGATGTATTGCTTCCTTCCTGTGAATATATGTAACAATGATTTCAAGATTATGTCCAAGATGCATTGATAAGAACTCTACAATTGAATATGTACTAAATGATGACTGTAATTATGATATGTATGAAAATATTATGATGCGTTGTACCATTCATCAAGACAAAAAAAAACTATATTGATTCCCTGGGGTAATGAGAATTGAGAGGAAGGAGGACACTATTTTTGACTAGGGGTGTATTTCTAATTCAATTTCAATTTTCAGATAAAAGAAGACGTCTGTCAACACTTTTTCTTTAATTAAAGAATAGTGTTTAAGATTTCTCATCCCACTTATAATTTAATACAATAACTACATGCATGAATCAGGCTCAGTGTCGAGCCGTGACTTTGGGGTGGGTCGTAATTAGCATTTTAAACTGAACAATCAAATTTTAAGTTCGAACCCTTAAACTAGTCACACAAAATAAGATAATATAATTCAATCACGTTTTACTTGTTCTGTTTTGATTGCCGGCCATTTTCAAAATGGGATAGGACGTTCTCAATTTTGATATCAGTGTATATGTTCTGAACAAATGATTTTATAGAAATTATAAGAACTATTTTTTTCCAAACAAATTGAATAGTGAAACCACACTGAAACAGTATTGTGGTTTTCATTTTGATAACATGGTTTATTTACTAAACTATGATGCAGAACCAACAAAGTGGCTGTAGTTTAGTGGTAAGAATTCCACGTTGTGGCCGTGGAGACCTGGGCTCGAATCCCAGCAGCCACACATTTTTTTCCGGTGTTTCTTTTTTTATTTGTTTTAAAAAACAATAAAATACACCTTGCTATAATCAGATTCTGAATTCATTTTTTAATGAATTCTGAATACGCGGTGAAAATAGATAATAATAATAAAAAGCTTAATTAAGGGAAGTAATGTCATTACATTAACCAACTCACAGAACACAAGTGAAAGCTATTTGTAAGAAGTGGCAGTGAGCCTCAGAAGAAGACTACAGTTGTAAGCTTTGAAGAACTTCTCCCGCAGCCTGAGGGATAGTTACATTGATTAAATGCAGACTCCAAAATTAGTAATGTACCAACCTAGGTCCATGGTTCCTTCACAAGCATCTCAACTGTGTCTAATGGGGCCGAGTTGTGTGATTACTATCATTCACGGGTCTTGCTCACATGGGTTTTCGACGATGAGGGGACTTCAGTTAATTTCTCACTTTTGTTCCTCTCGTCAATTTTTCTTTTCTTTGATGAAGAGCTTGCAATAGGCATTTCTGTGTCAGGTGTAGTATGTGCTTCAGCTGATGAGGGAAATAGTGGAGTTTCGAAGCCACTTAGTCGACAAAAGACTTTCTCTACTGTTTCACCAATTTCTTTCCCCAGTCCTGAACTGTCCAAAATCAGCTCCCAAACTGCTTTGGAAGCTTTTTCTAGCACCGGAGCTCTGTCAAGTTTAAATAAAATCTCTATCAAATGAAAACATTAATAGCAAATGCAAGAAGAATCTGCCATTGTATAATGTACGAGATTGTATATGTCTTAGCGCAGTTGTGTAAATGAATCAATCATCATGATATCTCTCTCTATTAGCAATAAAAAAACAGGCATTGCTATATTCTAGATGATACTTACCTCGCCCATGAGAAGCGTCGATTGACGAATATGCGTTCAGTGAAAAATGCATACTTGCCGACAACTATATGCAGGGTTGATGATCATAAATATTTATCCGGAAAAAAGAGACATTACTATCATTACTGGAGAAGCCAGTACAAACCGGCCCTTCGAAAAATGGAGTCGAAACTCGAAAGCATTCATTCAAAATATAGTAATCACATAGGTTCAGAAAGGATGAATATCGAAGATAGGACCTATTTAAGAAGAAGAAAAAAACGCAAAAATCTGATGGTGGTACTAGCGTTACAACTTACTCAAGCTCTTGTCGCAGTGCATCAAAAAGCTCCCGCTTTGTCTGCTTCTCGGCGCCAGGGGTGTTTAGGACCTTACTCTGCTCCACCATGGTTATTGTATTCTTTTTAAGTTCTTCCTGCGAAAAGGTGATTATATATAAACAACCACTTATGCCACTACGAAAAGCTTAACATAATCGTTCAACATGTTTGTTAACTAAAAAGGCCTGACTGAACCTCCAGTATGCTACTTATGTTATACACAAAAGAAAAAGATTAAGCTATTCCAAATACTAAAGCCCGACACCAAGCTCCACCCAGATGACTTTAAAATACCATTAATCTAACATATAAGATTCAGAATCGCTTAATGAATGATGATACAATCATTTGCCTATCATAAAAAGAAAACAGCCGACTTCAAATTTCACTGAAGCTAATGAAAGTAAACTGAAATTACAGTATAAATTGGTCCCAGCTCATATGAAAACAAATTAGGCCATGTTGTTTCTATTAAATTTCAAAGAAAACTTACTTGATCATTTGGTTTATCGAAGTTGTGCAAACCCAAGAAGTCAAGCTACTATTTAGTTTGCGTACAATAGGAACCAAATGAGTACACAACTGAGCAAGTTAAACACAACTGAGCAAGTTAAACACAACTGGACCATCATTATTCTCTGGTTGAGGCGCAAAAACGAATTTCCATATCCCAGGACAAACATAACATCTTCAGTTAGGCTGATGCTCCCAACAAAAAAGCAATTAAATGTAAAAGTAAAAACGCCTTCTCCCAATAGCCACCAATGAAACGAAGATCACAGCTTTGAAACTAAACGTGAAACTTACTGCATTCATTCCAATCATACTAACCTACACACAGCAGCTCAGCACAAACCCAAGTAATTCACAAAGTAACTCACATTAGCTTTCAACTGATTAATAATCTTCAACCTTATAGCATCAATCGTCCCATCATTCATCAACGTCTCCAAGACATCTTCAGGCGTCACAACAGTCGATTCCATCACCACTCCCTCTCCAAACACTCCAATCTTCAAACGCCTCACCTGCACCAACGAACCCATTTCCCCAATTATCATACAAAATAAAACCCTAATTAAAAACAATAACAAACATAATTCCAATTCGCATAGTCCCAATTCACCAACTAAACAACAATCTAGGTCGGTCAATACTCCAACCCAACTATCAATTTTCCGCAATCCAGCATCGAGACCAAACTCATGAAATTTTCCATATTTCATCACAATCCATCACAGTTACCTTCCTATGACCCCACCGGCACTCACCACAACGGCTGAAATCGCTTCGCGGGAGAGTAATTCCGCTCGCTCAAAATCGATGTTCTTCCACGATTCGATTCAATTCCAGAACACGAGACACCATACAGCTTCATTCACAATACGCTGTCGTTTCGATCACAGTGTCCGACTCGCTAGTCGTCTGGCTTGCAACTCAGTTCAGCTAGTCGCGCTGCTAAGCCAACAAAGATCTTGATACTACGCCGTTTTATATGTTAGAGGTTTTCAGATGCACTCGCGTGTGCGTTAGCGTAAAACGAGAAATATCAAATTAAGGTATAATATAATTACAGTTTCATTCCTTATTAATCAGATAATTACAATTTGATTATGAGAAATATCAAATTAAGGTATAATATAATTACAGTTTCATGCCTTATTAATCAGATAATTACAATTTGATGAAAGCATCTTTCTGAGGAAGCGTATTAAAGTTTTGAATCGCCTTCGTCGTCTTCTCTCTCTTCCTCTTCTTCATCTTCGCTCGCTTGCTTCAATGCCTCGTTCGTCACTTTCGTTCACTAACCGATTCGTCCGTCTACCCGCTGACCTCAATCGACCAATCTGATTCCGGTCCGCCACTGTTTCTTCTTCGTCGTCCCAATCGCCAATCGGTTTCCAGCGGCACAATTTAGGAAATTGTTGGTGCTAATTTACTATAGTATTCGTCTCGTGTTGTGATTGTGCAGAGCGGGGCGGAGGGTGGATGTTGGCCTCGGCGTGAGAGCTAGGCTTCGTTTGAGGTACTTTGTTTGTTTTTAGGGGATTTCAGGTTAGGGCATTGTGCATGTGTGGTGGTGGAGTTTGATTGAGAGGCTGGCTGTGTTGTTTGGGGGAGGTGGATTGATTTTCGCTAGTGGTCGGGCTGTTTGTGGGTTTAGTTTGGGTTGGTTTATGCAGGGGATTAATGCATTTTGGTTTTGAACGGAGTTTTTAGGGGTGTTGAGGAGTTTGTGATGTGTGATGGTTTTACGTCTTGTTATGTTTGTTTGAGATCGTTTTAACAGTAATCTTGGTGGAAATTTTTAGTTTTTATTTGGTGTTAGACTAGCTATTAAGTTGGAACAGGTTCTAGGGTTTGATTTTACTTCTTCACAAATGGAGTGTATAAATGGTTTGTATATCCGATCTGGAGATAAAAGGGGCATCAGTTGGAGGCTGTTGGAGTGAATATGACTATATAATTATCAACTAGGAGCTGCTTAAGCTATTGCTTTGGAATGACTAGATTATGTACCCAATTTCTGATGGATGTTATCTACATGATTGACTCTATGGCACTCCCTCTTTCTCTCTCAGTTGTAATAGCAAATGCAGTCTGAATTTCTTTCCAATTCCTTGGAAAGTATCACTTATTTGCACATACCCTTCTCATGTTAGCTAACAAGCTATCGAACTTTTTGTGTTTTTCACTTAGCTATGTAGATAAGAAAGAATTTGCAGTCTTGCATTACGGGTTGAAGTGTGGATTGTGCGATAAATAAGACTGAAGAAGTTAGAATAAGGAGAATTTTTTTTCATCATTGGAACTCTCATGAGAGTACTGTATAGATGGAAAAGAGTATTTGTAAACTGGGGGTTTGATATGTAGGGTCACCTTCTTTGGCTCGCAAGAGGACTGAGACATCCGCCCACCTATCAAATTTGACATTTGTTTCCCCATTCCTGTGTTTACATTTGATATTTGTGCTCTAATCCATTTCAATAAGAAACTGAGAAAAATATCATAGAGACTGTTGGTCGTTCAGTTTCATGCTCACTAGTTATTTCGTTTATCATATGCACACTAGTTATTTCGTTTATCATATGCTCACTATTTATTTCGTTTATCATATGCTCACTAGTGAATTTGGAATATGGTGTGCCATCTAGGATACATGGCGCTTAGGAAGTACACTCCATCTCCTGGTGCACCTCAGACCAGCATAAAGCCTTTGACTTTCGTCATGAAGTCACGTGATAAACCGCAGATTGCTGACACAGACATGAGGCATAATGTGGATAGTGACGTGGATATTGATATCAGGGAGGTTTATTTTCTTATTATGCATTTCCTATCCACTGGACCTTGCCATAGGACTTATGGACAGCTTTGGAATGAGTTGTTAGAGCATGAGCTTTTACCGAGAAGATACCATGCTTGGTATTCAAGGACTGGAGTACCAAGTGGTGATGAAAATGACGCCGGCCTGTCCCTCCCGCTGAGTTACAATAATATAGTAGAGAGGTTCTCTGTACATTTGAATTTGAAATTAGTGGCCCTTCTTGGAAGACTCTCTTTTAACATTGTGCCACCTTTACTGTTTTCAGGTATCCTCATGTTGAAAAGGGGCACTTGGTGAGTCTCCTAAAACAATTATTAATTACCTCTAGTCCATCACGAACTATAAGCAACAGTGGTGCCCCAAGTGCTGCTGATGTTCCCACGCTACTGGGAACAGGAGTATTTTCTCTTCTAGAAAGTATGTTACTTTCTTAGCACTACTAAAAGTTTTAAAATCTTTCAAAGCATTTTGCATGTGGAATCTTTTTTTTTTGATTCGACGTGCTTTCTAAATCAAGGATTCCAGGAATCTGTCCGTTGTTATTATAATGTGTTATTAAGACTTCATATGAAGAGGTTTATATTATTTGCGCCTGCTTTTGTTTTTTTTTCGTTTTTTTTTTACGTTTCCCCAACAATGGTTGTGTTGCCTTGGTAGTGAGGTCAAGACCTATAGTCTTTCCTTGTAGTTGTCTTTTATTCCGATGATTGGTCGCAGTAATAAGTTTGTAGGTTCTTGATTCTTAGAGACGATCTTACTCTTCATTCACCTGTGTTTTTTTAGAAGATAGGTCTAAAGGAAACAATAACGTGTGTCGCCCGCCTATTTTCATGCGCTGGCCTCACATGAAAGCTGATCAGTTGCGGGGATTAAGCTTGAGGGAAATTGGTGGTGGTTTTCCAAGACATCATCGGGCACCATCAATCCGTGCAGCATGTTACACCATCGCAAAACCATCAACTATGGTACAAAAGATGCAAAATATAAAGAGATTGAGAGGCCACAGGAATGCTGTCTATTGTGGTAAGTTTTTATGTTAAGGCTCTTTTGTTGTGTATGAGGAGCCCTCTGTATCAGGTTGCTTCCCTATTTTACATAAACTTGCGGACCCTATGTTCTCCCTAATATTCTGTTTCTGATAAATGCATGACCAACTTACATACAATCATGTGGATCTAAGTTTGTGTTATACCTCTTGTTGTTTTGGATTAGTGTACGAGTGTATCATTGCAGCATCCATTTTTAACTCATGTGGTTTTGCATCTAAGACTGCGCAAACAGTTGTCATTTGTATATATAACAGCACGATATGTCTGAATCAAACTTATGTGGTATTGCAATTGTCCAATGTCTAATGTTCTGTACAATTTGTTTCTCTGCAGCTATATTTGATCATTCAGGGAGATATGTTATCACTGGCTCAGATGATCGCCTTGTTAAAATATGGTCTATGGATACTGCATACTGCATAGCTAGCTGTCGTGGTCATGAAGTGAGTTCTGGCATGTTTTACTCACACGTCTGTTCTCTTCTCTATATCACTTATTTCATTTTGTATAATATTTGAAGGGTGACATCACTGACTTGGCCGTGAGTCCCAATAATGCTTTGGTGGCATCTTCTTCAAATGATTGCATCATCCGTGTAGTAAGCTTCTTGTTATCAACTATGTTCATGTACTGACACTTGTAGCTTGTTATTTTAAGATGCTTCATCTCACATCTAACTCTCTTTTTTTCTTCTGGAATGTACTTAGTGGCGGTTGCCTGATGGAATGCCTGTTTCAGTATTAAAGGGGCATACCGGAGTTGTTACGGCGATCACTTTCAGTCCTCGGTCACCTTATCAGCTTTTATCGTATGCCAAATCTCTTGCGCTACTTTATGCCACAGTAACTTAATTTTTCCAGTTTTTAGTTTGCACATATCCTTCTATACCAAATATCATTTTAGCCCAAAAGCTTCAAATAAGGATCCAATTTTACATATTTTATCGCTTTCTAAATAAAATTAGGCAATTAGTTTCTTCTTCTTCTTTTAGTTTTTTGATTTCATCTGCTTTGCTTTCATATTTATATAACAATAATTACCTATGCATGCTATACAGAAAAGTAGACTGTGTTCGTAGTCCTGTGATTCCATGTTTTATTTTCATGATGTGCTCATTAATACTTTTTGTAACTCCATCCCTTTAGAAAGTCCATCACCCTAATATATGTTGGCCATTGCATTTTCTTTTGCCATCAGATCTTCGGATGATGGAACATGTAGGATATGGGATGGAAGAAATTCCCAAGTCCCTCCAAGAGTATATGCCCCAAGACTCTCAGACACAACAGTTGGTTGGGTTTTTTTTTTCCTTGAACAAACTCATTTATTCCCTCTAAAATACATAGTTTTCTAAGGGTTGTTGGATGTTGCAGGAAGGGAGAATGCTCAACCCCTTATTGCCCCGAGCCATCAAATATTTTGTTGTGCTTTCAATGCTAATGGAACTGTCTTTGTGACCGGTAGTTCGGACAATTCTGCTCGGGTAAATCATTTTCAGTAGTTGCTTTTTTCAAAGTGAATTATGTGCTTGATACTGTGTCCTACTCCTACATCCTGATTTGGTTCTACATCTCCTCTTAATATGGCTGACACACTCTTATAGTTTTATAAAGAGATAACATTAACGTCATACTAAAATCATGATATATGCAGGTCTGGAGTGCCTTCAAATCTAATATGAATGAGCCAGATCAGGTCAATCATGAATTGGATGTGTTATCTGGCCACGAGAATGATGTGAATTATGTTCAATTTAGGTAAGCTAATACTTATAGCTTTCTTTCTAACTAAAGCTCCGTTACCAACACCATGCTCTTATATGGCAAACCCTTGCAATACAGTGGTTGCGCTGTTGCATCTAGGTTTACTGTTGTGGAGTCCACAAATGAAGAAAACATACCCAAATTTAAGAATTCCTGGTGAGTACATTATTCTTCCACATTTTTGTGTGTTCTTTTTCAGACTTCATTCTCAGAAGTTCATTTTCCCGCTTGTATCTTCCACATACTATCTGTTACTAAGCTGACGCATTTTTCGTTGAGACAGGTTTACTCATGATAACATTGTTACTTGCTCTAGAGATGGCAGTGCAATCATATGGATACCACGCTCACGTCGGTCTCATGTGAGTTTATACAATTGTGGTGTTTCGTTAACTTATCTTGGGAAGACCAACTTGTTCTGGGATTAATGATTGCCCTGGGCTTGAATAATGCTCCGTCGTTAAATGCAACTAAGGCAATATAGGCTCATGTTTACAGGGAAAGGTTGGTCGTTGGACAAGAGCATACCACTTAAAAGTTCCACCTCCGCCAATCTCTCCTCAACCTCTGCGTGGAGGCCCACGCCAAAGGGTTCCTGTTACTCCACGTGGTGTGAACATGATTGTGTGGAGTCTGGACAATCGTTTTGTTCTGGCTGCTATAATGGGTAAGGTGCTTATGACAATGCGACTGAAATTGCTAGCATGTGCCGCATTATCCCTGTGATAAGGGGAACAATCACCATTCAATTAGTTCCTAGAGAACCATATTATTTCTGAACCAAATTTGAATAAAGATCACAAAACACAGTTTTTTTTTCTTGCTGTAAGAGTAAGTTTCCCTGTTGTGAACAGTAGAACCGTGTACATTTGAGCTCATTTTGGGCACTCGTTTATCTGACGGTCATGTGGTGGCTTTATTTGCTTGTCAAATCAAATTAGCTTTATTAATTTCATAACTCGGCCATTTTATTGCAAGTCTTGCAGCAGTTAATCAGTTTACTTTTGAGTTATAATAATGGTCAGCAACTGTCCAAAGTTTTCCATTATGGAATACTGGTGTTTTCTAATGGAATTGCTCCCAGTTAGTTTACTATAAATATGTATGACCCCTATTGTGCATTGTTTTTAATATGTGCAGATTGCAGAATCTGTGTTTGGAATGCTGCTGATGGTAGCTTAGTGCACTCTTTAACAGGACATAGTGAATCTGTAAGTTCTCTGTCTTATGGAAGCAACCTTTACTGATCTATTTATAGCAACAAAAGGCTAAGGGAACGAGTACCATCTGCTGTTACTTGTGTGCAACACATTAGCAGCTCCAAACAAATTGCATTTGTAACACCTATCTGTTCACAATAGTTATGACGTCATGGTTGGGCCTCCAGCTCTGCTGGGATATACATCCTTAATGGGCAGTTCGTCCTTGAGATCGCAGGCCCTGCAGATGCAGAGCTTGATGTTTGTTTGTCAACCGATCTCCCATTCAAATTTATCCAAATAGGAACTATGGTCATTAACTTCTGGAGGAGGAGAAATGGGAGAGATCATCAAGAGTCTGCATCAGTCGGAAGAGATTCGGATAAGCCTATGGAAAGCCGGCAGCGTATATGACTAAGGGGGAGTCGTTGAAGTTTAGTGTGAAGAACTTTCATTAAGCTTCCGTAGTCAGTGGTTTGTATTGTGAAAAAAGAATTTTTGGGTTGTAAGTGGTCTGATACTTTGTGTATCCTTTTTGGTGGCTTGACCACCTAAGAATCAAAAAAAAAAAAAACTTTTTTAGAAAAATTTAATAAAAACTGATGACAAATTCCCAAGTCGGTTTCTTAGGGGTTTCATTAGCTCAGACTTGCTTTGCATATGGTTGGTCACGTGTGACACAATTGGCTCCTGCACTATATGCTTTTGTTTTGAGTTATTTGAATGTTCCGATAACACAACTATTGAGTTGTTAGTTGTTAGTTGTTACTGACCTTGATTCTTCTTTTGTAGACATATGTTCTTGATGTCCATCCGTTTAACCCCCGGATAGCGATGAGCGCTGGGTACGATGGGAAAACTATAATATGGGATGTGAGTTACTTCCTTTGCAGGTTGTATATATCTGTCTTTGTTTTCCTTCCAAATGCTTTGTTCATTGACTTTCTTCATTTGCTGCCTCTAGATATGGGAGGGAACCCCTATCCGAATATATGAGATTTCACGGTTCAAATTGGTCGATGGGAAATTTTCACCGTAAGTGACAATGTATACTTGGTGCACTGTACTGCCACTTCAGCTGTTGCTTTCTTATGATATGCCCTCATGCATGATATTATTTTTGGTCGTCATCATCTTGCTTGTAGAATTAGGTGCAGACGTGCAGCTCTTAAAGGCTGGAACCACTTAAATCTTTGGGTCTATATAATTTAACTTGGGGAAATCTGATAGTAGTAGTTCTAACTCCTAAGTCCTTCCTCACATGTTTTTTGCCTGTTTGTTTTGGCAACTCGTATGCTGCATGTATTCATTTACCCGGTGATCTTTTGACATGAGTGCCTTTTTGTGAAAATTTTCGCTTGCTGATCATGCCGCGTATGCTACTGTCTCGTGGGTAATAGATGTGTAGTTAAGGAGGGATCATAATGCTACAAGTTAATTTTCAGATATGTTGTCTAAGCATAACCAGACCCGTGTTTATGATATCTTGAAGTAGCAAATCTTCGTAGCTTATATATCATTTCCTGTGTGTTTTAGGGATGGGACGTCAATTATACTTTCTGATGATGTTGGTCAATTATATATTTTAAGCACTGGTCAAGGAGAATCTCAAAATGATGCCCAGTATGATCAGGTACTGGGGCTCAAAATAGAAATAGGCAATTATGCCCCTCTTAACTTCTTCTTTTTGTGTGTGGCCTCATTTGAGGAGTGGTAGTCATATTTTGTTCGTTCCATGGACAGTTCTTTTTGGGAGATTATCGCCCTATGATTCAAGATACACATGGGAATTTTCTTGATCAGGTTAGTCGCTTTTACATAGTACTTCATACTTTCTGTGGACTGTCCTCTCTATATCTCTCCCCTTCTCATTTTTTGTCTTTGCATATAATGGCAGTATATAAGCTTAAAAGATAAATTCTGTCACTTGACTAAAATTTTGTGTTTAAATGGGACAAGTGTATTTACGTCGAGCTTGAGATGGACTGAATGTTTGTATATCTAAACATACAGATGTTGACTATTAACTTCTTAATGGAAGTACTTACTCTTGTTAGCTACAAAAGTCTGTGTTTGTGATATAAAACAAAAATGTTGCTTGCAATTGTTGGGACTTATAAAGATGTTCTCGCTTTCTTGCCTCACACTGAACTTTGTAACATTTGGATGCAGGAAACTCAACTAACACCTTACAGGAGGAACATGTTGGATCTCCTTTGTGATTCAAGTTTGTCTTCCATTCATACACAATTGATGCTCTTGGTTAATTTTCCTACATAATTCAGCCTTCCAACTAGTCTGTTTTTCTCGGGTAATAGGCATGATTCCATATCCAGAACCATATCAAAGCTCATACCAGCGCCGCCGACTAGGAGCCCTTAACCGAGAATGGCAGCCTACTACTTTGAAATTGTCTGTTGGTCCAGACATCACTTTGGACAGGGATTATCAAATTTTGCCGTTGCCGGATCTTGATATGGTGGTAGATCCATTGCCTGAGTTCCTAGATGCCATGGACTGGGTACCTGAAATTGAAGTGCAGAGTGATGATAATGATTCCGAATACAATGTTACTGAGGATTATTTATCTGGAAAGGAACATGTCAGTCTAAGCTCTGATTCATCCAGTGATGTAGAATATAGCACAGATGACAGTGGTGGTGTTAGGTGTCTGGTCAAGGATGGTTCACGCAGATCAAGGAGAAATTATTTGAATGCTGAAGTATGTTCAATTTGCTTTCATATTGATATTTTATGTTGTCTAATCGGACAACTATGTATTTTGATCTATTTACTTTTTAACAATTAATTTTGAGCTTGTTTCAGGCTGAGATCATGACTTCTTCAGGCAGACGGGTTAAAAGAAGGAATTTTGAAGAGTCTGGTGAAGATGTTTACAAGAGTAATAAATCTAAGAAATCACATCGACGAAAAGCATTGAAGAGGAAGCTGTCTGCTTCAAATACTTTGAGACCTCAACGAGCAGCTGCCAGCAAAGCGCTTACGCTCTTCTCAAAAATTACTGGGGCATCGACCGATGTAGAAGATGGAGATGAAACAGAAGATGAATTATCATGCAGTGACTCTTTGGTCCAGGTCTCAAATACTGAGAGCTACCAATCAGACGACTCTTTACAAACCAAGCATCTCAAGCAAATTAAAGGGAAAGAAGTAGCCACGAATGGATATGCTCCCATGCTGAAACTGGATGAACCCCTTGAATCGCATTCAGTCTCCAAGAACTGTAAAAAGTTGGTGCTTCGATTGTCTAGACATCCTAAAAGTATGGTACCTTCTGCTGATGAATCAATAAGAATCACGCAAGCTGAGTTGGTTGGCTCATCGTCCAGGCCTCATCTTGACGAAAGGGAGGGTATAAGCTCCAAAGGACAAGTGGGTTATTCTTCTTGTGCAAATCCTACTGGATATGAGGATGTAAACACTGAGGAACACAAAAAGAGATTGGTATTCCGAGAATTGTCTGCTGGAACCAACGATCAGACTTTTAGATGGGGACGTGCTAGGGCTCGCTCTTCGAAACGTCTTAGGACTGAGGAACTCGCAGAATTTGATAAATTTGAATGTATTGATTCCATTAGTAATGGCAACTTCCGAATTCCAAATGCTGTCAAGGGTTTAGAGTCAAAAGTTGAGGCAGAGTCTTCTGTTTCTCCAAAGCCTGAAGCCCAAAATCATGACAGAATATCTGAAATGGATTTGCTGAAAGAGAAACATCCAACTGAAAATATTGCAAGCCTTAACGACAAGGTTGAGTATGGAGATTGCGTAGGACCTATGAAAGATGATAAAGTGGTGGCTGAGAATGCAAATGTCTCATTCCATTCTCAAAACAGTAATGGTGTGGATCAATTTGAGTCGAGTTTAAAGAGCACAACAACTCCTAAGATACGGATAAGGTCAAAGAATACTTTGACTAATCCCATGAAGTCACCTATGTCTGAAACAATCTTGGATGGTGAATCTGAAAGGAATGGGCCACCATCCATTTCAGCTCGTCAAAACGAGATTCCTTCTGCAGACACCTTACATCGAGATGCAACTATCCAACATAGTGCACTGTGCGAGGATAATGTTGAATGGGAATCAGAGGCTCAAGCAACTGACAACAATGGATCGCTGACAGAAGATTTGTTTGGGGCGCGACCGCATCCAGGAAACAAAATAATTAGTGTATTTTATAGGAGGTCAAGATCTCATAAAGCCATGCCTCATTCAGAAGTTGATACAGATAGAGGAGGAATAGAGAGCACTTCAAATGCAACCAACAATGGCAACAATAGGACAGATTTGCATGAAAGTATCGTCGAGGGTTCTCGACGAACACGCTCTATGGGTCGTAAACCAACACATGACAGTTTGACAGGTAGGGTGGACCATGTCTCAGATGATCATAAATATAATACCAGGATGACAAACGGAGCAAGGTCCGTTAGAAGCAGGAGAGCCAGTGAAACTTTGAATGATTCAACTCAAATAGAAAGAAGAAAGTCAAGCCAGTCATTGAAAAAGGTTTCGTGGTTGATGTCGTGTGTGCATGACGGCATGCGTTACATTCCGCAGATGGGTGATGAAGTGGTCTACTTAAGACAAGTAAGTGGTTTTGTTCACACTTTGAACTGGTTAGTTATTAATGCATGCATCATGATTTTATCAATGTTGCAAGTATTGTGGATTGTTAATCTATTTCCCGACTTGCATCTAAGACTGGTCTCCTCTCAGTCCAGATTTGAATGTCAAGTATAGCTAGATTCTGGATTAGCGTGAATATGCGTACAGATATTCCGACTATTTGTATGTACATTGTACTACTTGAATCTATTACTCGCCCTTGGAAAAATGAGCAACTCCGAAGACCTCTCACTCTCATAATGCACGTTTTTTTCTTCCATATACAATCTGGGTGTTGGATACTAACATGTTCAAATACATTTTAGTCTTCTTGAGTTAAGTTTTTTCCTATCTTTCAGGGTCATCAACAATATCTGAGTGGAGTTCGAGGGATAAGAGATGTAGGTCCATGGAAGTCCATCAAAGGCTTTATAAGAGCAGTCGAGTATTGCAGAGTTGTGGAGCTTGATTATGCAACATTTCCTGGTTCTGGTGAGAGTTGCTGCAAATTAACATTGGAGTTTGTTGACCCTGCATCTGGCGTGTGTGGAAAGTCATTCAAATTGACATTACCTGAAGACACTGGACTCCCAGATTTTCTTGTTGAGAGGACCCGCTTTGATGCTGCTGTCCAAAGAAAATGGACACAGCGAGACAAGTGCAAAGTCTGGTGGAAAAATGAGGGAGACGAAGATGGGAACTGGTGGGAAGGACGCATAATACGTGTCGAGCCTGAATCTGTAGACTTCCCGGATAGTCCATGGGAGAGATACACCATCCTTTATAAATCTGATCCTCCAGAAACCAGTCGTCATAGCCCTTGGGAATTATGTGACCATGAGACTCAATGGGAACTGCTCCAGCAGCCTCAAATTGAGGATGAGTGCAGGGAGAAGCTTCTAGTTGCATTTACCAAATTGGAAGAGTCTGGGACCAAAGCAAGGGTAATAATCTAAGTATACTTAATTTTAGGGAAGATTGCAAGTGTAGGGAAGTCATTACAACGTGAACCTAACTATTTTTAATATTTCTTCTCTCAGGATCACTATGGTATTGAGAAACTAAAACAAGTCTCGGATAAATCTAACTTCCGGAACAGGTTTGACTATTTTGGAATTTATGCAGACACTATATCAAGTACTTGCATCCTGTTGAGTATATACTAGTCTTAGATGGCTGGATCAATGAAAGCAATGTTGTCTTATTTAATTTATTGCAGATTTCCTGTCCCGTTGAATCTGGAGCTGATATACGCAAGACTGGAGAACAACTACTACCGCAGTCTGGATGCCGTAAGGCACGATATTAAAATTGCATTGTCGAATGCTGAAACATACTTCGAGAGAAACGTCGAGGTCGCCCCCAAAATGAAGCGGCTATCAGAGTTGTTCCAGCGAACTTTATCATCACTCTAATTGGTAGTTACAGTGACAGTTTTCTCAAGAGATGGTGCTATTCTGTTAGTGCCTTTTCTTGTTACCTTAGTTGGAAAACAGTTAAAAATGGAAGCAGCTTGCAATTGCCATCTTCTTTCCTAGATGCAGGGAACAATTCTAATTGTACAGACGGACAACATTACTACAGTAACTTAGTCACTTGATGATATTCATCAAAATACATGAACAATGGATAGCATAATTAGTTTCTTTACTGTTTCTGTAAAAAAATTTATGCGGAAACCAAGAAAATTGAGATACAGTCAGGCTAAAATATTGCCAAAAATGATGTAGTTTTTATCTGGCAGTGCGTTCATGTATAAATTAAATTATATATAAAAATTAGAAATTTAATTTTAAGCTGTTACGTGTCTCATTTATTCAAAATCCCGAACAAACATCACGGAGAGGTATTATAGTCATTCCATACGAAGGGGTATAAAATTAATAATGTTATTTTCAATTTAGGCCTCGAAATATTAATGATCAGACTTAACACAGTTAATGATCAGACTTAAAAAACAATGATCAGACTTAAAATAGTTAATAATCAGATTTGGAAATCAGACTTAAAACAGTTAATGATCAGACTTAAAAAACAATGATCAGACTTAAAACAGTTAATTATCAGACTTAAAAAATAATGATCAGACTTAAAACAGTTAATGATCAGACTTAACACAGTTAATGATCAGACTTAAAACAGTTAATGATCAGACTTAAAAAACAATGATCACACTTAAAAAAAATAATGATCAGAATAAAAACAGTTAATGATCAAACTTTAAAAAACAATAATCAGACTTAACACAGTTAATGATCATACTTAAAACAGTTATGGATCAGACTTAAAACAGTTAATGATCAGACTTAAAACAGTTAATGATCATACTTAAAAAAAACAATGATCAGACTTAAAACATTTAATGATCAGACTTAAAACATTTAATGATCAGAGTTAAAACAGTTAATGATCATACTTAAAAAAAACAATGATCAGACTTAAAACAGTTAATGATCAGACTTAAAAAAACAATGATCAGACTTAAAACAGTTAAGTTTGATCATTACAATATTAAGTCTGATCATTGTTTATTTTTAAGTCTGATTCACTGTCTATTTAAGTCTGATCATTATCAATATTAAGTCTGATCATTGTCTATTATTAAGTCTGATCATTATCAATTCTAAGTCTGACCATTATCAATTTTCAGTCTGATCATTGTCAATTTTAAGTTTGATCATTATCAATATTTAAGTCTGATCATTGTCTATTATTAAGTCTGATCATTGTCTATTTAAGTCTGATCATTATCAATTTTTAGTTTGCTCATTACCAATTTTAAGACTGATCATAACCATCTTTAAATCTGATCATTATCAATTTTAAGTCTGATCATTGTCTTTTTAAGTCTGATAATTATCATCTTTAAGTCAAATCATTATCAATTTTAAGTCTGATCATTGTCAATTTTAAGTCTGATCATTGTCAATAATAAGTCTGATTATTATCTATTATTAAGTCTGATCATTATCAATTTTTAGTCCGATCATTGTCAATTTTAAGTCTGATCATTATCAATATTAAGTCTGATCATTGTCTATTATTAAGTCTGATCATTGTCTATTTAAGTCTGATCATTATCAATTTTAAGTCTGATCATTACCATCTTTAAGTCTGATCATAACCATCTTTAAGTCTGTTCATTATCAATTTTAAGTCTGATCATTGTCTTTTTAATCTGATCATTACCATCTTTAAGTTTGATCATTGTCAATTCTAAGTATGATCATTATCAATTTTATGTCTGATCATTGTCTATTTAAGTCTGATCATTATCAATTCTAACTCTGATCATTATCAATTTTAAGTCTGATCATTGTCTATTTAAGTCTGATCATTATAAATTTTAAGTCTGATCATTATAAATTTTAAGTCTGATCATTATAAATTTTAAGTCTGATCATTATAAATTTTAAGTCTGATCATTACCATTTTTAAGTCTGATCATTACCATCATTACTGTAACGAAAGTTGACTTTTGCTACAGTAAAAGATTCTTTTATTGTAGCAAAAGTCAAATTTTATTCAAAATGATCAGACTTAACGCATGTTGATCAGACTTACAAACGTACTGTAGCGAAAGTCGAATTTACTGTAGCAACTTTTAGGACGATTATACCCCTCATATCTTTTATGTATTTTTGTCCACGTGTGTTTTTTTTTATTTACAAAAAGAACCCCGAACGAGATGAATTCTGATTGGTCGATTTTTACACGTGATTTGTAGTTTTTATTTATAATTTTAGTTTGTATTTGATCTAGTTCATTTATCTAGTATGAGCTTCATGTTGATTGTTGTTAAGATCGCATTATGATGATAGGATTTTTTTTTAAAAATGAGTAATGAATAATACTTGTATCTATTCTAACGAATTTTGACGTTTGAATGAGAATAAATAACCCTACTTGTACAAAAAATATATATATATAACCAGCACTTGATTGATATTAAAAATATATGAAGGCAAATTAAATAGACGACCCAGTTAATGTTATGATTATTTTCTTTGAAGACAGCTAAAAGGATCCAATTCCTCCAATAGCTTAAAAATCTCTCAGGCGCAGCCAAGCAAATAATAAAACAAGGCAAAGCTGAAATCATTCAAATGAACAATTTTTGTAATGTCTTGCGCTATGGATCACTCAGAATATCCCGGTGAGGAGGTTTGCAGCAGTGGAAATAGCTGCTCCGGTGATAGCACATTGCACCACCTGCTCATGAGAAGAACCCTCTGCTGTGAGTGCCAGAGCCATACCAGTCAGTGCACCAGCAACAGCACTGTTTTTCTGCAATGCCAACAAAACATTTTTTGTTGTTGAAATTCCATGTTAAAAGTTTTGCAACTAGATCTGCAGGTGTTATTTACCCAGTCGTGCGTTCCTCGTGCCTCTTTCAGTCCATATGTCAGCCCTGAGTACACTCCTGCCGCTAGTCCTGTTACGAACAAATCCATTAATCATCATCAATTTATTTTGCAAAAATGGACTCCATTTGAAATCTTGTTGAGGAATAGAAAAAAGTATATATGATGAAGAGCACTTAATTACCCCATTGCAGTGATTCTTTACCAGTGTGCTTCACCTGAGAGTTCATGTGTCAACAATTTTCTTTGGAAACTCAAAAACAAGTACAAAATGCACAAAGGATTGATCAAGGAGGCATGCATACCATAGCTTCGAGCGATTTTCGGTTTGTCTCCCCTGAGAAAGGAGAAAAAAAAAACAACAACAACAACACATGAGCCAAAGTTCATTAGAGAGAGAGTTTGAAAGAAAAGATTTTAGCCTATAGGAAGAGAATGCCTCTGAGATCAGGAAAGTGCTGCCTCTTTGACACTCCTGCAACATCAGCTGTCAGATTAGACGAATCAAGCCCTGTACCTGATCATCATCACTCACCAGACAATTCTCAGTCAAATCCATTATTGCCACAGGCACATTAAACTGAATTACTTACTACCTTCTACAGCTGAGAAATAAGCTTCGCGTGACACCGCCTGAATGGCACCAATCTGCATTTTAAATCAAGTCAGGTTCATATGATTATGTATATATTTGCAAGAGTTTGACACACATCTAAGCTACGTACCCCAGCAGCTTTGACGAAGCATTCGGCCACGCGATTAACCAACGGATGGCCCAGATCAAACAAAGCTGCAGGTTTGTCAGTTGTGAAACCACAAAGGTCATCCATCAAAGTTCTTGTTTCCAAGTTGTTGTTCATTTTTGTGTGTGTGTGTCAGGAATTGGAAATGGGGTATGGAAGTTGGTAATAGTGTGAGGAAAGCAATGAGAGGAAGCAGGAGAGGACGGACGAGTGTTTGGCAGAGATTTGTGAAGCTAGCGAAGTTTGTGGGTCACTCTGAATATGAGTTTCTGATAGATGCTAAAGAATAGCTCAACTAAAACTATCATCATTTTAAGTATTTTTTTTTTATAGAAGAAAGTGGCATACAAAGACCTGGAGAAAAGATAGAACAACAACAGCAAAGCAATCAACCAACAAGTACAGGATCAGGACATCTAAACATGAAAAGTAATCCATGCAGAGTTAGTCAATCCATCTGTTGTGTTGTATCTTCACACATGAATTGCTACACAGTCCAATCCATGCCAAACTGGCCAAATAGAGGAAGTGACTCGTCAGCCAACTTCGAAGCGACACTGAAGCGCTGGCCGAATTTCCACTGAAAACTTGACAAGGCTACACTTGTAATCTCCATTTATCGGCTTCCTGTCAAGGGTAGCACGCCACCTGAACTCCGTAAATGGCAATAAAGAGGACCTAAAAGCTAGGACAAGCCAACTAGCCGGGAACAGTGCAATGCTCCACTTTACCTCACGCCGAGGGAGGTGACCAAACCAGCGACGACAGAAAACTACTAATGCAATAAGCACAACCAAAGAAAACCAAAAGCAAGATCAAACAAGAAAAATAAAAAAAAGAACCTATACACAGATTATAGCTCCAAAACAATCATCGGCAACGCGCCGACCTCCTGCCTCAATGCACTGTCGTCACCGTCCAATCGTCAAAATAAAACGCCATAACAACCGACGAAACCCACCTCCCAGCATCAGAAAACTGCCCCTGCAACGACCAAAATCCACGCACATACATCAAGCCCGCCACATCAACAACACACCTTGTTGAATGAAGCTGCACTCAGCCCAATTCAATTGAATTAAGTCCAGTCTTTTGATGGCGTCCAGCCCAAAGATGCCAGTCCATTTGCTCTGCCAGGTCAGCCGCCTTGCCACGCATTTCGTCCAATCATAACACAGCAATCACGTGGGACAAAAGCATGACTACCGTTAATGCCTATCAAGATCCAATGACAACTGGTGCTGAATATAAAAGCATCTTATTCAGAGATGCAGCTCAAGATCTCATTCACACAGCTTAGGGTTTCTTACGCCGATGAAAAGCTCCGTCTTCTCTATACGCCGTTGTTGCTCGTTGTTGTGGTTTTAGGGTGATTTAGAGTGTACTCTATTCTCTACATCATTCTTTGTATTGATCTGATTCTGCTGTGGCCTTGAGTGCCTGATTTGGTCCGGTAGTGACCTGTAACAGCTAGTCGTAGCTGTAGTTCGCAAGAACTGTGCAGATCAGTGTTCATATTGAGAGATCCGACACTCTAAGTGAAGTGAGTGTGTACAAGACGCTTTGGCCACGGATTTGAAGGCGTCATAGTGCATAACCGAGCATCCTAGAGCTCAACGTGGAGTAGGTCGCTCCTCGACCAAGCCACGGGGTAAATCTTGTGTCATTTACGTTTCCGTGTTTACATTTTTTGTGCTTCTAAAGTGCATATCAGATTTGATCTCGAATCTGTACTTAGTAGATTGTGTTGAGTAGTTCGTGTGTGCTAGATTGGTAGTAGCATATTTACATCAGTGGTATCAGAGCGAGGTTGCCTGATTTAGCAGACTCGATCCTATAGTGCTACTGATCTTTTACATAGTTAACTTCTGTTAAGTAAACTGTGAACTAATACAATCTGTTTCTGCCTTTCTTGTGAGATCCAAATGGCTGGAAGAATCGAGGTCAGTGCCTTTGATGGAAAAACTGACTTCGGAGTTTGAAGTCTCAAAATGAAAGCGTTGTTGTCACACTACAAGGTGGGAATTGCACTGGAAGATGATGTCGAAAAATGGTCAGAAGATCAGAAGAAAAGAAAAATAGAGATAAATGAAGAAGCATTTAATCTGCTGGTTCTGAGTCTGGCTGATCCAGTACTCATGAAGGTTAGTACCACAAAAACCCCTATTGAATTGTGGACTAAGCTTAAGAATAACCTTTATTCAAACAAGCATGCCCCTAACCTAGCTTATTTGAAAGCCTCAGTGTTTACATTTAAGATGGACAGTTCTAAGTCTATAGATGAAAATCTTGATAATTTTCTGAAAATGACATTGCTGCTTGTTGATACTACTCATGCATTGGATAATGATAGTATTGTCATGATTTTGTTGAACTCCTTGCCTGATGCATATCAATAGTAAAGGATGCATTTCAATATACTGGAACTGTGTCATCTTATGATCTGTTATGCACTGCCTTGAGAACTAGGGAATTAGAATTAAAGAATTCCAAGTCTAAATTGCATGTTGGCTTGTTTGTTAAAGGTAGGCCAAATCCAAACGAATAGTAAACCCAAGTTTGCTAAAAAATAATAACAATGAAACAAATGGGGATAAAAAGAGGGATACTAGCAGTATTTCAGATACTAGAAAATGCTACTGCTGTGGAAAAATGGGACATTTAGAAAACAGTGTAGAGCATGGCTGAACAGACCGTAAGACCTCGAGTCAGAACCCTGAAACTAACTTAGCAACTTCGCATGATGCTGCTTGTATTTCGGAAGTGCTGACTGTGTCTGCTGCTTCTGATAATGATCAATGGGTGTTAGATTCTGATTGTTCCTTTCATATGTGCCCACATGAATCATGGTTTCATGATTTGGTTGAAACTTCACATGAAAAAGTTTTTATGGCTAATAAGAATGCTTGTGATGTTAAAGGGGTAGGGTCTGTCACTATTAAAATGCTTGATAATGTGCTTATAACCCTGAGAAAAGTAAGGCTTATACCTGATTTAAAAAGAAATCTTATAAGTCTTGGTGCTCTTGATGACTCTGGCTGCGTATGTACGGCTGTGAATGGTAAACTACATGTTCATAAAAATAATAAGCGGCTTATGTCTGGTTCTAAAATTGGTGGCTTGTATGTACTGCATGGAACATGTGTTAAAGTTGCTGCTACTGCTGTTAAAGATGACTCTGCTGAAACTGTTAAATGGCATTTAAGGTTAGGTCACATAAGTCATAAAGGTCTTACTGAGTTGCATAAACAAGGCTTGTTTGGTAATGTAAGCATATGTGATCTGCCTTTTTGTGAATGTTGTGTTTTTGTTAAACAACATCGTTTAAGTTTTCATGTTGGTGTACATCTGTCTAAACATGTTCTTGACTATGTGCATGCTGATCTTTGGGGGCCTGAGAGTTACAACTCTCATGGGAGAAATAGATACTTCCTTAGTATAGTAGATGACTACTCTAGGATGGTCTGGACCTTTACCTTAAGAACCAAAGACGAAGCCTTTCTTAAGTTTAGGGAGTGGAAACCCCTAGAAGAGAACCAAACTGGTAAGAAGCTTAAAGCCCTTAGAACTGACAATGGCCTAGAGTTCTGTAATGTTGAGTTTGACTCTCACTGCAGTTACTCTAGAATACTAAGGCATAGAACAGTAAGGGAAACTCCCCAGCAGAACAGTGTAGCTGAGCGTATGAACAGAACCCTCTTAGAGAGAGTTAGAGCACTTTTATTTACCTCTGGACTTCCCAAAGCCTTCTGATGTGAAGCCTTAGCTACTGCCACCTACCTGATAATTAGGAGCCCTAATAGAAGCCATTTTAGGTGCCCTATTGAGGTGTGGACTGGTAGAAGGCCTGAGTTGAACCATCTGCGCGTCTTTCGATGTGCAGCTTATGCTCACATCAGAGATGGGAAGTTGGATCCTCGGTCTGTCAAGAGCATATTTCTGGGGTACCAACCTGGGTCAAAAGGATATAGGTTATGGGATAGGGAGTCTTCAGGGATTAAAATCTTGGTTAGCAGAGACGTGGTATTCAATGAGGATTCATTTCCTTGTAAGGAAAAACCTGAGCCTACCAATCCCCCTTCTCCCCTTGCTGCCCCTAGTGGTACCTCTATTTAGGTGGAGCTTCCCTACACTGCCCCTGATCAAGGTGACACTGGTATGGGAACAGATCAGGTGGAACCTGATCATGCGCAGGGGACTCGGGGTGAACAACCTGAGCCTGATCTGAATAATGATCAGGAAGGTGAAACCCTTAATAGATCTAACACTGAGGCATTGGAAGACTATCAGCTAGTAAGGGATAGAGAAAGGAGGGAGATAAGAATCCCCCTAGGTATTCCCAAGCTGACCTAGTTTACCTAGCCTTAATAGCTGCCCTAGATGCCACCAGTGAGGCGCCTGACTCGTACCTAGATGCCATTAGTTCAAATGACAAAGAAAAATGGATAGAAGCCATGGATGATGAGATGAACTCTATTAGAGTGAATAAGACCTGGATATTGGTAGAAAAGCCTAAAAAACAAAAACTAGTGGAGTGTAAGTGGTTATTTACGCTCAAAGAAGGCCTAACTGAATCTGATCCGCCTAGGTATAAGGCCCGGTTAGTTGCCAAAGGGTTTACTCAGCGTGAGGGGATAGATTACACTGAGATTTTTTCACATGTGGTTAAGTTTAAAACCATAAGGATTATGCTTGCTTTGGTTGCTTGCTATGATTTAGAGTTAGAGCAACTTGATGTAAAGACTGCATTTCTACATGGTGACTTGAATGAACAAATATATATGAGACAACCTGAAGGGTACATTGATTCTGAATTTCCTGAGCGTGTTTGCTTGTTTAAAAGATCGTTATATGGTTTAAAACAGTCCCCAAGATTGTGGTATAAACGGTTTGACTCTTTTGTATTAAGCATTGGTTTTGTGAGAAGTAATTCTATTTCTCTTCTGTGAATAATGTGCCTATTTATATCTTGCTATATGTTGATGATATGCTGCTGATTAGCAAATCCATGAGTAAGATAAATAAATTGAAGTCTGATCTTAATCTGAATTTGATATGAAAGATTTTGGATCAGCTAGAAAAAATTTAGGCATGGTTATTGAAAGGGATAGGAAAAACTACCTTAAGGTTCATCAAAAACCATATCTTGAAAAGGTTGTTGCTAAGTATGGTAGCTTGCATTGTAAAGATGTACAACTGCCTATTGCTCCTCATTTTATGATGTCTAAAACTCAGTGCCCTAAGAATGATTCTGAAAAAGTGAAAATGGATTCTGTGCTTTATACTAATGTTATTGGTTCACTAATGTTTGACATGATTAGTACTAGACCTTATCTATCTTATGCCATATCACTGCTTAGCCGTTATATGTCTAATCCTGGTTGGGATCATTGGTGTGCACTGAAATGGGTCATTGCTTATATAAGTGGAACTGTGAACGTTGGACTGTGTTATGGAAAAAGAATGGATGTCCCTGAATTGATTGGTTATGTTGATGCAGATTTTGCTAGTGATAGGGATAGTAGGAAATCAAATACTGCTTTTATTTTTACACTTGATAGAAATTGCATTTCCTGGAAATCATAATTGCAGTCAATTGTTGCCCTATCTACTACAGAATCTGAATATATTGCTTTGTGTGACGCTTGTAAAGAAGCTGTGTGGTTGCAAGTTTATTTAAAGAAGCATGTTTAATTGATGAAAATGCTTGCATTGATAGTCAATATGTTATTCATTTAAGTAAAAACCCTGTATATCATGAAAGGACAAAGCATGTTGATATCAAGTTTCACTACATTAGAGAATTGCTTGCTATTGATGTGCTGAAATTGTTTAAAATTGATACAGCAGATAATCTTGCTGATATTGGCACAAAGGTTGTTACTAATGCCAAGTTCAAGCACTGCTTGAACTTGATCTTTGTCAAGTGATTTTCTGCAGGTCTGAGCGATAATGGGATTCTTGGTTATGCACTAATGAAGTTAGAAGACAGCTGGGAGAGCAGTGTTGGTTGCTTGAAGATCAGTCTGATGGGAGTGAAGCTTCAGGTGGATATTGTTGAATGAAGCTGCACTCAGCCCAATTCAATTGGATTAAGTCCAGTCTTTTGATGGCGTCCAGCCCAAAGATGCCAGTCCATTTGCTCTGCCAGGTCAGCCGCCTTGCCACATATTTCGTCCAATCACAACACATCAATCACGGGACAAAAGCATGACTACCGTTGATGCCTATCAAGATCCAACGACAATTGGTGCTGCATATAAAAACATCTTATTCAGAGATGCAGCTCAAGATCTCATTCACACAGCTTAGGGTTTCTTACGCGGATGAAAAACTCCGTCTTCTCTCCACACCGTTGTTGCTCGTTGTTGTGGTTTTAGGGTGATTTAGAGTGTACTCTATTCTCTACATCATTCCTTGTATTGATCTGATTCTGCTGTGGCCTTGAGTGCCTGATTTGGTCCGGTAGTGACCTGTAATAGCTAGTCGTAGCTGTAGTTCGCAAGAACTGTGCAGATCAGTGTTCATATTGAGAGATTCGACACTCTAAGTGAAGTGAGTGTGTACAAGACGCTTTGGCCGCGGATTTGAAGGCTTCATAGTGCATAACCGAGCATCCTAGAGCTCAAGGTGGAGTAGGTCGCTCCTCGACCGAACCACGGGGTAAATCTTGTGTCATTTACGTTTCCGCGTTTACATTTTTTGTGCTTCTATAGTGCATATCAGATTTGATCTCGAATCTGTACTTAGTAGATTGTGTTGAGCAGTTCGTGTGTGCTAGATTGGTAGTAGCATATTTACAACACACCTACCGCCTAAAATATCATTCCAAGTCTCCACCGCCACGCCCACCACCCATCGCCACCACAACTGCAGCAGCAACGAAGACTGACGAAACTCAACATAGATCGGGAACAAGAGGCATACTTGGAAGAGAGTAATGAAGGGGGTAGGGAGAGGAGTAGAGGGGGAGTCGGCGATGACAGTAGATTGGGAGAGGTAACCGCGGGGAAGGAGGGGGGAGCTGGCGGTCGGTGGAGATTACAAGGGAAAAGAACGGGACTTAAGGCATCAAGGAAGGCGGTCACCGGCGGGAGAACTCAGGGGGCGAGAAACGGAGGCCTTTGGAGTGCTTCGGGAGGGTTCTAGATCTTTCGAGGAGAGAGAAAAAAGTTTGTGCGGATCATCATTTTAAGTATTAGGCTATTGAAAAACATTTCCAAATACATTTTTTCGATCAATTGTTCACGATATTTCATATTCGTTATGACACTCATACGTATCTCGCTAGTAAAAACAAATTTCTCAGACTTCAACTTTTGACTATATGCAACTTTAAATATGTAATTGGAACAAGTACAGCATTTACGAGTAATTTACTACTTAATCCTTCGGAATAGTAATTTAGTACATGATCCTTTTGGTTATTACCTAATTGCCACTGACATGTATGGGACCAAAAGCCCGACAACTATAACTCACAAGCCCTTTCAAAAAGCCCTTCTCTAAACCAGACGTTAGGAGCATACACACATGCAGTGCACGTGACCTGCGCAGTTAGATAGCCACGTCATCAGCGACAGATGAGTTTAGCTGATCAACAAGAATCGTTCGTTTCCGGCTCGCTTCGTGAACTCCGCCTCATTTCGAACTCGTTCACAATTCAGCGGACTCCTCAAAGCTCATCACATTACATTGCTCCAATCTTCACATCTCCATTTTCCCTCAGATCTCTCTCTCTCTCTCTCTTCAAAGTTTTAATCTTTACATTTTTTTTATTACGGAAAATCCGATTTGAGAAATGCAGTCTGCGATTTCAATTTCGGCATCGCCGGCGCTGGCGGCGAGGAAGTCGGTTGGCGTAGAGTGTGGTGTCGTGAGTGGCGCCAGGTCTGTGAATCTGAAGTTTTGCGGGCTGAGGAAAGAGGCGTTGGGATTTGAGAGTGTTAAGGGAGGGAGGAGTGTTGCGAGGCGGCGTGCGATTGTTGGTGATGGGGGACGTTTGAGGAGTTTTTCTGTTGTGGCAGCGGCGTCGGAGAATGGAAGTACGCCGACCAAGTTTGATTATGATTTGGTGATTATTGGAGCCGGTGTTGGAGGTCATGGAGCGGCTCTTCATGCTGTAGAGAAGGTGAGTATCAGTGTTTTAATTGAGCTGTTGAATGCATCGAGCTATTTAAGTTTTAAATTTATTTCATGAATTTCGATTCACTAATAGGATATAACCATTTCCTTGTTTATAAATGAGTCATTATTTGTTGCCATGATTCACTTTTATTTCTCTGCAAAGTTGATGAATTTGATTGCCTAGGAATTGTTTGATGTTGGATGTGAATATATGTAGGGTCTGAAAACTGCTATAATAGAAGGAGATGTTATTGGTGGGACTTGTGTCAACAGAGGATGTGTTCCTTCAAAAGCTCTACTTGCTGTTAGTGGCCGCATGCGTGAGTTACAGAATGAGCATCATATGAGGTCATTTGGTCTGCAGGTAAGTGCACCTTTAGATGGCTATATGTTCTTTTCTCTTCTTTTTTTTTTTTCAAAACATCTCCCTCTTCTGATTTCTTAGAAATCCCCTTTCTGCTGCCAAATATTTGGAAATATCGGAAATAGCTTCCTTTTACCTGTACTTAATGATGTACAATTCAGTGGTTTCAGATGTTTCTTACCTTATGAGATGCTGATGTTCAAGAAGAGTACATACCTTACCAGATACAAATATGAATACTTATGTAATTTTGACAGGTTGCTGCTGCTGAGTACGACAGACAAGGAGTTGCTGATCATGCTAACAACCTTGCAACCAAAATTCGTAACAATTTGACAAATTCGATGAAAGCGCTAGGGGTGGATATATTAACTGGTTTTGGCTCAGTAGTGGTAAATTGTAAATTTCACTGTTATTTGATTTTCAAGTAATCCCTTATACTAACTGATGATATGTTTTTTTTTTTGAAAAGAACTGATGATATGTTAATGATGGACTTCTTCAGGGTCCTCAAAAGGTCAAATATGGGAAGGATAATGTAATTACTGCTAGAGATATCATTATTGCCACTGGCTCCGTACCCTTTGTCCCCAAAGGCATTGAAGTTGATGGTACATTCTGATTCATTTGTCATTTTCATCTATAATGTACCTATTTTATGCAATGTGAATGAAGAATTGCTCCATTGCTACCAACTTGTGTAAAGAATATGATCTAGCATCCACTAAAAGGCCATCCCTATATTTTTTTATCCCTGACATGAAATTGAAAATAGAGAGACCTGGAAAGCGTTACTTTGATTCCCCAAAAAAAAAACTGATGAAGAAGTAAAGATTAATTTCCAGGACAAGTGCATAATCATAACTGCTTAGTGTTTACTTTATATGGTGTGTAATCAGACCCTGCTTACATGATTTGTAGGGAAGACGGTTATAACCAGTGATCATGCGCTCAAGCTGGAGTCTGTTCCAGACTGGATAGTTATTGTTGGTAGTGGTTACATAGGTCTTGAATTCAGCGATGTATATACTGCACTCGGAAGTGAGGTATAGCATCATACCCTTAGCCTTATGCATTATCAACTTATGTTTTTGGTTGTTTGTGGTGGTTGTCCTTACATTTTGAATGAGTATGGCTGTCGTTTAAAGAGTAACTCTCAATGTATGGGGCAGGTTACTTTTGTTGAAGCTCTAGACCAGATTATGCCAGGGTTTGATCCTGAAATTGCAAAACTAGCTCAGAGAGTTCTAATCAACCCTAGGAAAATTGATTATCACACGGGAGTGTTTGCTAGCAAGGTAATAGGTCGATGTATATTATTTTTACGGAATGTAGCATTCAAAAGGTTGCGCCTTGCGGTAAATATATATTGGTGCTTTCTCAGATTACTCCGGCAAAGGATGGCAAACCAGTTACTATTGAGCTCATAGATGCAAAAACAAAGGAACACAAAGACACATTGGAGGTAAGCATGCTTATTTATCTAATTTTTTCACATATCAGTATTTTGGTAGCAGTTACTAAATGTTTCCATCAGTTCCCTATGTTAAGCTGAAGCTTGAGGGGTATCCAGATCCCTAAACAGTTTGATAAGAAATTTTAAAAAAGTCGCAATGTCTTTGAGCTTGTCAATAGCAATTGGTAATTTGTCGTCAATATTAGCTTGTGGAATTAATAATGCTCATGAAACTCTAATACAAAACTTGCCCAGGACTAAGAAGAACAAATGAAAGCTGCAGTAGCGTCCCAGTGTCCTGGCTTGTTTAGATTCCACATCAGCAATATTCTATCATTGTTTTGATCATTGTGCCACTGTCTAGTACAGGTCGATGCTGCTCTGATTGCAACTGGCAGAGCTCCGTTTACAAGTGGCCTCGGATTAGAAAATGTAAGTCATTGTCATGTTTATTGGTTTCAATTGGTAGCCAGTGGATACCTTATAAACTATTTTTAATTGTTGCAGATCAAGGTAGAGACACAACGTGGTTTTATTCCCGTCAATGAGCGCATGCAAGTAATTGATAAAGATGGCAAGCTGGTGAGTTGTTATAACAAGCTGCATGTTCATTCTTCACTCTCACTTATATATCTTCACAGTAACCGCATGATTGACGGTATTTTTTTTGTTTTCAGGTGCCTCACTTATATTGTATTGGTGATGCCAACGGTAAACTTATGCTTGCTCATGCAGCTAGTGCACAAGGCATATCTGGTACTCTATTTATTTGAACTTCACTTCTGAACTTCGAAATTTACTGATCATCAACTTAAGAGCTCAATGTTAATGAATATACTGGCTGACAGTTGTTGAGCAGGTCACCGGAAAAGACCATGTGCTCAATCATTTGAGCATCCCTGCAGCTTGTTTCACTCATCCTGAGATTAGCATGGTTGGGTTGACAGAGGTAACTTACCCGATCTCCGGTTCTCACCTATGATTGTTGTCAAATGCAGAAACAGATAATGCGGTGGTCTCTTTCTTGTTTGACTTGAGATTTAATTCCGGTTTACGCACTATGGTATTGAATCTGTGCCACTCATATCCACAGACCTCTATACATTAAATAAACTTTCAAAAAAGATAAAAGTTCAATAAAATATCTCTATCATCATTCTCCTTTTACTGAATTGCTCCTTTTAGCAGTTGTTTGAAGTTTATTGTCATCCCAAGTCTTTTGAATTCTCATAATATGGATCATAACACCATCTTGCAGCCGCAAGCAAAGGAGAAAGCAGAAAAAGAAGGGTTTCCAATTAGTGTAGCAAAGACAAGTTTCAAGGCCAACACAAAGGCCCTGGCAGAAAATGAAGGCGAGGGGATTGCCAAGGTTAGACTTCTTGTGATGGTGAACTGATTGTGTGTTAACATATATACACACCTCTTGATTTGGTTCATTTATGTTACTTGGTTACCTATAGATGATATACAGACCAGACACTGGTGAGATCCTCGGGGTCCATATATTTGGACTACATGCAGCAGATCTCATCCATGAGGCTTCTAATGCAATTGCATTAGGAACCCGCATTCAGGTACCCTCATTATCTACTATGCTGCTACTGAATTTTTGATTATTTGTGTTCATTCATCAAAACAAGTTTACTCTTTCCCCAATTTTGTATCTTTCCAATGTTTCAATCAACTTCTATTTTTTTTTTTTTACTCTGCAGGACATCAAATTTGCAGTTCATGCACATCCCACCTTATCAGAAGTGTTAGATGAGCTTTTCAAATCTGCAAAGGTGACAATCTAGTTCTCTGATCATTGTGATAGAAAGCATACAATTTTAGTATTCATGGAATGGGAGTTTCACCCTACTGGTTAAATAAGTGAGTTATTTGCACCTACATACAGGTCCACAAAAAACAAAGGAAGCATGCCAAGTTTTCGTGGCTTAACTTTGTTGACAGTTTCAAATTAGCGCTACAACTTATCTTTCAACATGCACTTTCATCTCGAAACATTGATTAACGAATCTCATTTACCATAGGAATATTCATATTGTTATATACTTCTACAACTTCAATCAGTAATCAACTTCTTTATGGAGCAGGTTGACTCTCACAGTCCAGTTAAGGAAGCTGTTGCCGTTTAAGCATCCCAAGATAAAAGCTGTGTGCAAAAAATTTTACAAGAACAATTATAGGTGCTCCAACTTTCAAAGCTATAGCAGCCTATAAACAAATTCATTAGCACATGAGGAAACATAGCGGAAACACTCCCAGAATGTGAGATCTCCAAATTTAAAATAATCTTGGTTAGAACTTTATCAAGTCTGTAGTTTTAAGGATTTATTTGTGCAATCTAGAGGTACTTGCTGATTCTTGTCTTTACTTTTTTTGTCTTTACTTTATCAAGTCTGTAGTTTGATTCTTGTCTTTACTGTACTCCCCTCAAATCGGGTATATTTATTGGGCATTGGTACTTTGATCCAATAAAATCATACACATAAGAAACTGTTGTTGTATAGCTGTAGCTGCAGCCTGCAGGGCTTGCTCACAACTTACAAACTTTCACCTGCCACAGTCTTCCGCAGCTCCAACTCAGCTTTCTTCATTACTTGGTGGAAACAAAATTTGAAGTAATGTTTTCACTTGATAAATGTGCCCAAAGCATATGTGTTCTCTAGCTGAGCCCCATACATTTAAGTGGTATGCTGGGGAGATCATATCAGAGAGGCTAACAAAAAGAATGCCATTTAAACATCAGTCCATCACATCTCAGTAGTCTTTGAATCTTTGCTCTACATCATATGATTGGGGCAGCCCATCCTCATTGGTCCAACGCTGTTTCGCACTGATTATGTGACTAACTTGCTCCGAGTTTTTGGTTTTTTTTTTTTTTGATAATCAATGTACAACTGGTACCAACAATCTGAATCACTCATTGCCACTCATATCTGAAGCAATTTGTGTTCCAGCGAATACCATTCAACAAGCAATTAAGAATACCTTCATGGCTGAAAGCATTACGTTTATGTCCTTTAGCAAAACTTAGACGATCAACCCAAAACCAAGATTGTCACGACCGCAAGTCAACCAAGTTATTTTTAATATCCCATGCAATCAAGAAAGTAGTTTTATATGTTTTAAGATAAAACTGCGTAATTTTAAATCAAAACTACGCAGTTTGAAAATGATTCAACTATCAATTTAGGGATTATATTAATGAAACGATACAGTTTTGATGTTGTTTTATCAAAACTACTCATTTACCTGGCAGGTTTCTGAACTAAATTTAAATATAAACCTATTGAATGTTGCCTATGCATTTGCAAGAAATGAAGTAGCTCTTTTTCCTCATGTCTTGCAAGAAAACTATGCACATTCTGCACGTATTCAAATTCACACCCATACATGTGGGAAGCACATGCAGCCTTGTATGTTAGGAGCTCCAAGTTACCTGCAACGATGCAGTTCTTATTAATTTTGAGAAAGATCATGCAACTGGGTACTATACACTATACAGTTGAGTGATATTGCAAATGAAAAAAGTTGCATATTCTAATTTCTTAACAAATCGAAAGTGCGTAACACCACCTGTTGCGATTTCTTCTTGGCACATCTTCTTTCCAAAGTGACGGTTCAACCACCATTTGCAGCGGAAGATCCAATTTTTAGATAATATAGTGTCTTTGAATATTATCGGTATCCTCATGGTGACCACCCCTTGCATGTGTTGATGCTCATCTCCATCTTGACAAATTGATAGTCTATCTTCTTCTAGCCTACTAAGTTCTAAAAAGCATACGGCAAACTCTTTCCATGTGTGGTAGTCAGCAAAGGTAGCATCTAAATGCAGAGCAATCATCTCGATCAACGATTCTGATTCGTATTCACCTGAAAATGTGACCAATATAAAGAATCGATTCACTGATATTCCTATTATCAGTATGAGAGTACTGATCTGCTTCCAACACATTTTGTAAACTGAAAGGTGGCGGTTAAATGTAAACCTTCACGATGCAAACTAATTAGCTTTCCCAGTGCGTGGCTACATGTTGGATCCTTTTTCATTTGACCTTCATAGCAAGATATTTGTTCCTTATAATTGCTATGATCAATATGTTCCAATATACTTGCTTTTAACCTGCACGTGTCCATCTAAAATTTAATGACCATATAAAGTCGCACGAAACAGATAACACGAGACCAAAAGGCTAAATTTATTTGGTTCAACATATGTACCGGAGTTAGATTACCAAATAACACAATAAACTACACTCGAAGTATTAATGAAAGTCAAGAATTCGACATGGGAGGTTGGACTCTACACTTAAATGACCATAGCATGCTTATAAAAGCTGATATCATTTAAACTGCAATGCAGAGAGAAGATAAAATTTGAAACGAGAGGATCGATAACATTAATATAACTGTGTTTACAAACAAATACAATCGCATAATTTGCAACTGACTTCGGCTACATTACCTAAATGCTAGTTCTGTTCCAGAATCAGACGAGAACTTCTCAAGCTCTTGTAAGGCCTTTCCAACTTGATCTCCAAGCAACAACAACTGTAAAAGAAGAGAGGACTGATGCAGTTAAATGAATCTAATCTTACTTCCTCAAGATACCAAATCCATAAAAAAAAGTTGAGCTATTTTTAATGTCTCTTACACATTCTACCGTATGAATGCTCATGTTTACCTGAACTAGAGGAACCAAAGCAGCAATCACCGGAGGTCTTGCACAGAGAGCAAGACGTAGATGTTCCACTGCGCGTTTATAAACCTTGTCATCCGCTCGACTTCTTAAACGACTAAAATCCTTATAACCTTTTATAGCAGGTAACTTTAATGGCAAAAGCCAAGGATCTAAGCCTGCAAGCCATGTGCCAAAGAGAAGCTTAACGACAAGCTGATAATCATAAGCAGATGATCAATCCATGCAAGAGTGGCATGTTTATCTATCTTATTAGAAGCCAATAATAAGACATGGTATTAAATGAATGGTAAACAGACTAATCAGTAATTACAATTATTCTCTATTAAAGCCTAATGAAATGAATTCAGCATTCACTGACTGTTCACAGCCAATGAACATTGAACATTTTTATTTGATGTGCGTGCTTTGCGTGAAATGCTACAAAGTAAAAGCTTTCTGTTTATATACCTTGATTAGCAAAGACTGATGTCTTGTCATCGATATGGCAATCCACATTTTCTTCGTCTTCACTATTTTCAGAATCCAAATAAAAGCCTTGAGATTGAAAAGGTTGACGTTGACCACACATTTCAGCCGACCTTCCCTCACAGTGGCTAACCTCGTGTAATATTTTTTTATCAACCATAACAGAAGTTTCAGAATCATAATGGTGCTGGTTTTCAAGCTCATTATTTGAAGCCATAGAATGTCCAACGGAATGTCTAATCAAGCCATCAAATCTCTGGCCGGATTGATCAGATTCCACATGAGTCTCAATAATGTCCGTCTTTGTCAAGAGCTCCTCTGGTGGGAGATGAGCATACCAACACTGGTAGTAAGTCAGACCCAAAATCATGTGTGAAAGTGGATTGCTATCAAAATTGCGCATCTGAAGCAGACTGAAAATTATGAGTTAATCAAGACTGAAAAGAAGAGCATAAGGAGTCATCATATGCAGAAAGTAAAGGAAACAAAAGAGATATCAGCTTTAACAAAAAATAAAAACGAGGGAAAAAACAGTACTCTCTAGCAGCTAAATCTGCTGCATTTCCGCCTTGTACAGTCAGCAAGAAACGGATGAAGTCCAGTTGAAGCACAATGCTTTCCTGCTGGTCATTAGAAATCAGACTGAGCGTAACATGAACAAAGCACTAAATCAATAAAAAAAAATCCAGTGTAAGATCGGCAACAACACACCATTCTTGTGTGCACTGCATAATTTGGAATTAGAACTTTTTATCACAATGGACTAATTCATGAAAATGTCTATTATATATATAAAAATTAGTCTAGTACATTATCCAGTTAAAGACACGCTTCATATTAGCAGTCCATATCAGGTCCATACATACAGGTTTCGCTAAGCACGATTCACATTGTCAGTTTACCATATCAGTAAAAATTAGTTCATCATTATGTTCATTGAAGAGGCAAAGTCAAATCACAAGTATCCCATGATTGCATAACCTGAAAAACAAACTTTATGTGTAACTGTCAACACCATACCTTATGTGCTGAGCCAGTTGCTTTCCTGAACTTCTTTATCCATATGTTAAAGACAGGCTCTATATCTTCTACACGATCTTGTTTGCACTGTTTTACCAGCTCCATCGCAGTCTGATATAAATAAATAAATAAAAATGAAACAAATATCATAAGGTAAAAGATCAGGTGCCAACTACAACTCGATGGTACGCTTCCTACGAACTATGACATTGTCGATTTATAGTTTGCACCTGATCTACACTCAATATCATAATACCTAAACTATGAATGAATTCTTCATTAATCAAATTATACCCAGTACTTAATTCTGTTATTTCTTGGACACATATCTTTAGTAGTTGCTCTCAGAACCAAGTTGAGGACACCGCTGGCTTCCTTCCAGTTCTGACGCCTCACAAGCTTACGAAGCACACTATACAGCTTTGACCGATTATGAGCTCTGACCTTGTCATTGCCGAGCCCTAAAACATACGACGGTGTGGTCAGCGACATATCAATTTGCTTAATCATCCGAATATTACGAACATCGCCTGAATCCTTAGCTACTTTATTCAACTTTTTTGCAATCTTAGATTCCTCGGTGTGGTCTTCAACCTCCATCGCTACACACTCATCTGGTTTGGAGAGGTCGTTCGCGCGAGTCGGTGAGGCATCAGTCTCATCAGAAACTCTCATTGCATCCAGCATGAAACTATGAGACAAAAACGCTAGATAAAAAAAAACTTCCGTTGAACTAAAGTCCGAATACATAATATAAACTGCAAAAAGCAGCTTAATCAGGAGATGAACCAACTGTGAAAAAATAATGGCCTAGTGCAGCTAAATAGTAGCATGTACAGGGGGCAATATACCTGTAGATTAAGTGGACATGTATAACATAATCACTTACAAGAAACAATCCACTTTCGCCTTCCTTGTGCACAAACTAAGTAAATAAAAAAACTAACCCATAGGAAGTAACTTGACAAATACAGGGAGTAATATATCATCAGTTTATTCAAGTGAGAGCATTGCTAAATTTGCATAACACGAATGCAATAATATTAGGCCAAAAAAATCCTTGTATACACGAATACAATGAATTCTGAGAATTTGTTGTTTTTGTTAAGAACCTATTGGCTATTAAGTGAATCACAATTATTGGTCAGTACAAGTGAACAACTAAGAAATAAAAAATAAATAAATAAACTGTTCCGAACACACAGACCCAAATCAATTTTCATTCCCCAATTTATAATCGAATTTCAAAATTAGTAAAGGAAAAAATGCCAACCAAGAAACAAAGAGCAGTAAGAAAGGGGCGAGTCAAAGCTTATAATACCTCGTATGAAGGCGTTTGAAATGGTTCGGAAGTTGATCGTCGAAAGCAGGAAGGTCGGACTCGGACTCGGCCTCCTTAGAGTTTTAAGCCTAAGCTTTAAAACTGGGAACTATCGAAGATTTATCCAGCAGCTGTAATGACGCCCTGACGTGACGAATTAAGCTTCGTTTCGGCCCAGTTTCAGCCGTAGCTAAAAACATAACGTTAATGGGCCAAATACATACGTATATCAGTATATGTATACACAATCTCCGTTTCAGTCTTCAACGCGTCGTCACTGTACTTCGCCATGGTTCTAGAAGCCTCTGTCTCTTCGAAATTTGATTGGATGTGTCTTGCCTCGTGCGATGTTTTGTTTTACTGATCATAGGAGCGTCTGCGTGTTGTAGATTTTGTCATACACTTGTCAGTCTCTTCACGTTTGAGCTTGAAATCGATTATGTTATGCAGCTGCAAAATGATTCCAGTGTGTTTACTATATTTATATATTTATTTTTTGTCTTCTGAATATTCATGAAAACGTAAGTTCTAATTGCTTTACATGCCTTCATAAAATTTTCAAGATGAGAAAATTTGTAGCTTAAGTTTATTTTTATTTTTCCAGATTTTCTGGATGTAAAATAAAAAGAAAACCATGTGTAAAAATATTAAAGTGTCTACTAGGTGATTTTTTATTTATTTATGATATTAGTAATAAATTATAGATTAATCAAGTGAGAATTATCGGCCTTCGGTGGCTAATTTCAACCGGTTCAAAGATGTTAAGATTATAATTGGGGAAGATCAGATTAGGAACGCATCTTGTTATTTCGTAGATGCTGTTAGATTATTTTATAATCTAATATTTTAGATCATAGTGTAAATAATTTAAGATGTGTATATTATCATAGTTTATAAGTCAATATTCAAGTGATCTATTATGTAGTTGGCTTTAAAGTATATAAATTAAGGTGATCATGAAATATTAAACATATGTGTAGATAACAGTTCATAAATACGTATCTTTTGAGGGGAATGATTCGTAATTATGAAAACTTATAGTAGTTATGTACACTGCTATAAGATGGGTAGTGGTCCCCAGTTTCACGTATCGACTCAGTTCCTATTTCTCTCAAATACTTACTGGGTTAAGGTCGTACGAAGAAACTGGAAGATCCACTGTCGGTGACGATCAGATAAGTTTCAGAGTCATCAACGGAGGTTTGTCATCTTCTGTACTTTCTGTGTCTTTGATTAACATCAATTGTGTTTCACGATCTTTGAGTATATGAAATAAATCTAACAGATGCTGCTTCAGTAGTGGCTTCCTACATTTTTATGTATATTGCAGAAAGGTTTATTATTAAATGTGGTTATTATCCCTATCAAAAAAAATGTGGTTATTAACCTTGCTAGGCTTGATTTGCCGTAAACCCCTGGGTTCAGATTCGGTCCATCCATAGTAGTACATAAATTGACATTGTTAGCAATTTTGAAATTTGATTCTTTGTGTATTCAGGGTGCGTTAGTTATTTATATTCTCTGCAGTCTGCAGAGCCACTTCTTTGTGTTGTTGTCAGAGAGGTCATGATGTGCTGGTACTGCTGTATAAGTGTGGATTCCTAGCAGTGACTCCCATTATCAATTCTTCGAATATGAAACCTTTTCTAGCAGCCGTAGCAGCATTACCAACATAGTGGGAAATCTTGATGCTTGGATTGGAAGGTTACCTGAAAATTACAATAGCCAATAAGGAATCGTTAGAGGTATATGAAGCCTGTGGATTCATAGAAATCAAAGTAGTTCATCCTCAAGTTCACAAACTGCTTGGAAATATTTATTTTCTACCCAAAGACAGTTACTGTTAAAAAATTCCAGGGGCCTTGCTGAGTAAATTATGATCATGGCCATGTTAAGTTACTATTCTTTATCGGTATTTCTCTTGTTTCGTCTAGTAGAAAAACTTAAGAACTTAGCTATGAAGAACTGATGTTTCCAAGGAAAAGGCCATTATTACACTGAGGAGGTATTTTGATCCTGGGGAATGTGAACATACAGTATTTGTCATTTAGAATCTTTTGTTAAATAGGGTGGATTGATTTCACACATCAGAGCTGAGTGCCACACTGCCACTGTATTCATTCATCTTAGCCACATGACAACAACAAAATCCTCCATTGTCAAATTTGAAAGCAACAAGAAGCTCTCTTTCGTGCAAGCAAGCTACAAAATTTAACTCATCACAGCGACACTGACACTAAACCTACATACATTCACCTATTCAATTCAATACAATGCCACGTCGATAAATCTCCCCGAGACTGGCGTAGGGACTGACAGATAATTTCTCAGTACTATACATCACAGCTTACCGGCCAAGCTTAAAACAAGTCCTCTTTTCTTTATTACAAAAGACAAACCAAAGGTATATGGGTCTGGATCAGAATAACCAAAATGCAACAGCAAAACAAGATAAGAACAGAGAGTTGAAAACTGAGATGCATCCATGTAATGTTTTGTTGGCAGATATATCCTGGTGAAGCATCTTCAATATCGGATTTAGATAAGAATATTGTTAAATACAAACATCGTCATCTGATCCACAAGCAGCTACCTATATCTGACCAACTGAAATAATCGTCTTATTTGAGGCTCAGGATGATGGGCGTAGTGGAGTAGACCAGTTTTGCTAGCTCCCTGTGACCCACCCACATTTTCTGTCAAATGGGCCAGCATGCACAACTTGGCATATACCCACCAGTTTTGGATCATGTTGTGATGGTTTTGATTCTGGATATAGTTTAGACTTTAGATGATGATTATAATGAGATTGGATTTAAGGTTAGCAGGGTTTTGAAGTTACAATGATAGTTATTATGGCGAGTGAGTTGGGCCGCCTATGTAGTTATTTGATTGATGTTTTGGATAAAGCTAATAATGTGTCTCATGGTTCAATCATAAAAGAGATGCACATGACGTGCAAAATTCATCTACTTAATACTATTAATTACTTATTATTGTGATCCATTAGCGTCTTTATCAGAGGAAATTGAGAGGAACAACTTTTGTTAGTTGAGAGTCTTGCATTTTAGGGACACTTGTAATTTCGATAACATTATGGATTTTAGTAGAATTAATTCCGCTCGGGGGTGCATAACTTTGCAAATGAAGTCAGTGAGACAGCGCATGTCATTAGTATAATAATGCACACATCTATGCGGATCAAATCGTATGTGGAAACATTTTTGTATCTTGATATTTATAAAAATTGAATGTTTATAAATTTTAAAATCTGATTTTTGTTACAATTTAGTTTTGATTCTTTTCTTTCGAAACATTTTTAGGCAGAGTTACATTGTCTCGCCCTCAAAGGGAAATAAGTGAATTATTACTTACTTGTTTTCATGGGCTAGCTACAATCGCAACTTTAATGAATTTGGAGTAACTTTAGGTTAAACACTAGGAAATCAGTCGCGGAAAGAAATGTACCAATTTGATTAGGGCTATATGTGAACAGGATGACCTTTTGAGCCACCGGGTAGTATATATTGCTTCATCATATTTTGACAAAGTTCAACATGTTTCATTAAATTTACATACCATGCATGGATTTCAAAACCGCATTTATCATATCCATATTTACATGCAATCAGGGTGATAGCATCTTATAGTCATTCAATTCAACACTGATTTTAGTATAGACTTTCTAGCATACGTCAAACAAAGCGATAGACGATGAAATTTTTCAGAAAATGTATTTAGTTCTCTTGTCCTATTTTTTCAAGCTTGTATTTGATTAAGTTAAGTGAAAAGGAATTACCTATATAATTTTTACAAAAAGTTCCTTTCCAAGATCAAAATTATTTATAAGATTTTGGAAGATATGAATGTTTATTTTGATATAGTTGTAAGTTGATCATTTAGGCCACACTCACAGTGGAGATAATGACAGCTTTATAGAGCTGGTATACAGGTATAGTATAGGAGCCATTATAAATGCATGAGTGGGACGTGACTCATAAAATGTCCTATATTTACCCATCATTTTTAGGACATAAAATTGGCTTCTCTTGTTTGGTCCTCCTATGCAACTCCAATAATCTAGCCGCCCACTCAACAATTAATCTTCTCAGAATCATACAAACTAACATATGCCAAACTTTCTTACAAGTTACAATTATATAATAAGAAAAAAAATAGGTCGACATCCCAAATTATCAATTTTTTTCCAATTACTCTTTGATCATTAAAACTTTCTAACTATAAGAGCAATTTTACTCGGTTAAATATTTATTTTGACAAACTCATACCTTAGAACATGTGCAGCTTCATGAAGGGAGAAGATTATGATTTGTTACTAGTACTCACCAGCACCTCCTCCATTTTTACCGCTACACATGTTTTTTAATCACTTCAACAACTCCCTAGTGTTTTTTTTATATTGTCCCTTAACTTTAATTGGATTTACCTATAACGCAAAATTTTTCTTCTTTTTTTTGACATTGCCCCATAAATGTTCTTATTTGATTTGTCAGTTAATGAAAGGTTTGAAAGTTAGATCGGATATGATAGTCACTGAGAACACGCGAACATATAAATATATATCCTTATACAATAAGCCTCAAGACTGAAATAGTGGGATCAAAGGAAGAAGAAGACAAAGAGTCAGTATATGGAATTAGCTAGGAGTCACGAGAAGAGATTGACGAGACTTGTTAAAAATCCCAGTCAGCTGCAACAAACACTATTACTCTGTGTCCCTTTGCAAAAGCCCGGCCTCCTGCTCCTACTCCCAATTTACTCCAAAATCACATGTTTTTGCAATCCTAATACTTTAAAAATCTTTACATTATCTTACTACCATACCACTCTTTTAATATGTTATCATAGTATTTTTTGTGCAAATTTAATAAATAAATTACTAAATATCGGGATGAGTTCTCGTGCAGCAAACATATTAACAACAATTTGAGGAAACAAAGTATTTTAATGTATTTTAAGATAAAAATGCGTATTTTTAAATCGAACTGCATAGTTTCGAAAAATATTCAATTATTAATTTCAGAGTTATATTAATGAAACGACGTAGTTTTGATGTTATTATATCAAAACTACATCGTTTTCGAATATCGGTAAAATAGCGTAGTTGGGGATATCATATCAGCTATTACAATTTTTTATAAATAGTTAGGTCAGAGATTTTTTTATTCAGTTTTAAATTGGATAATGATTATTTTGTGATACTAATAATTGTAAGTGGTTTAACCATTCGGCGAAATGCGTGTTCCACTTACTATCTAGTCTCTTCAGTCTTCACACAGTCCCTCAACCTCAAGTCTACGTGTAACCGAAATCCCTCCATCACATCATGCAACTCCTCAAACTTAAATCCACAAAAATAAAATAAAATAAAAATAAAAATAAAACGTCCAAACGATCTATAAAAACCGCAGTCCGCCAACTGTCTCTCCCCACTTCTTCACTCACTCCCAAAAATGTCTCATTCTCCAAACACCATCCTCGCCCTCCTACTCCTCCTCATCCTCTGCTCCCTCCCGCAACCGTCTCTCTCCCGCCAGCCCTTCGCCTGCGACCCAAAAAACCCTCAGACACGGACACTCAAGTTCTGCCGCGTCAATTTACCGATCCACGTCCGAGCTAGGGACTTAGTCTCCCGCCTCACTTTACCAGAAAAAATACGCCTCGTCGTCAACAATGCCATTGCCGTCCCCAGGCTCGGTATCAGCGGCTACGACTGGTGGTCCGAGGCTCTTCATGGCGTGTCGAATGTTGGCCCCGGGACTAAGTTTGGCGGTGACTTCCCCGCCGCTACCAGCTTCCCTCAGGTCATCTTGACCGCTGCGTCCTTTAACGATTCTCTATGGGAAGAGATCGGCAAGGTACCCACACCACTCATTTATTTTTTTTATTTTAATTTGTTGAAAAATATTTTTTTCAGCCCTTAATATTAATGTTTATTATTCATTTTAAAAATTATACTTTTTATTGATAAAATTCGAATTTTATACATTTTTATGGTCACTGCACACTAATTTTTTCGATATATAGTATGTGAAAATATGAAAGTTACATGTAACGTTGCGTCACTTCAAAGATACGCCTAGGGGCACAAAAGTCTAATGATTGACACCTTTAACTTAAATGTTTAATATTCGACTTCTGATAGGGTAAAAGACTCGTAAGAGTGAGTGTTTTGATGAGTGAATTAAAAAAATGATGTTTATGAAATTTATTGGTTGTGTAAAAAAAAATTGTGATTTATATTTTGAAAAATAAATTGTGTGATTCTATTTTGTTTAGGATTATTGTATTTGTTTTAAACTGAAGGGAAAATGATGGCCAAATTGTCACATGCGTAGTTAAAGGTGATGAAATTTTGTGAATACGAGGGAAGCACGTGTTGATGAGTCACTCTCGTGACGTGACACAAAAAATGACATTATAAAGAAAACAAATGGAATCTCGGATTATATTAATAAATGTTGGTTTGGGATTGGCTATGGCCTATGGGGTAGGGTGTTGTGACGGCTCTGTCCTACAATTTCTAGCTTGCCCATACCTTAAAAGACCTTATTTTTATTTAAGTAACATAAAGTTAAAAAGCAAGAAGTAGCAAATGGGATTGTGGCATTTTAGACATAATTAATTATTAAAGTGCGAAATGAACAATGCAGGTGGTATCTGATGAGGCGAGAGCAATGTACAATGGAGGAATGGCTGGGTTGACGTTTTGGAGCCCAAATGTGAACATTTTCAGAGACCCCAGGTGGGGGAGAGGCCAGGAAACACCCGGGGAAGACCCCATGTTGGCCGCGCGTTATGCAGCAAAATACGTTCGGGGGTTGCAGGGGAATATGGGAGGTAATCGGTTGAAGGTTGCAGCGTGTTGCAAACACTACACGGCTTATGATATCGATAATTGGAATGGTGTGGACCGCTTCCATTTCAATGCTAAGGTTAGATAATGTATACCGTCATTTTTAGGGTAGTTTAATTTGGCAAGCTGTCTTATCTTATGCCAACTTGCTCTGTATGAGTGATGCTGAAAGTTAGGGGAGTGGTTTGTAGATTAGGTTCTAAATTGAGAACATTTGATAGAGAAATCAAAAATGACCCATCAAGAATCCGAGGGAAAATATAAATTCACTACACACTAAAGCGCATCTGGCACACTAAGGTATGATCATAAACGTGTTGTTGTGCATCGCTCGTATAATCTTTTATTTCCGTCTTATAAAATTCGAAAGACAAAAACTACAATAATTTCGATAGAGGGGCGAATTAGTACAGGCTGATTTTCGGTGTTTCATTATTATGATTTTGATTGTTTTGGTTGATTGGAATTGCAGGTGAGTAAACAAGATTTGGAGGACACATACAACGTACCATTCAAAGCATGTGTTGTAGATGGAAATGTGGCTAGCGTTATGTGCTCTTACAATCAAGTTAACGGGAAGCCAACTTGCGCTGACCCCGATCTGTTAAAGAACACGATCCGCGGCCAATGGCATCTAAATGGGTAATTTCTTTTTGCTCAGAGTGTCGATGATCGTCAAATTTTAGCCATGGTTTGATTCTAACTTATGTGTGGCTGGTTTGGATTGGTGTCAGCTACATTGTATCGGATTGTGACTCGGTTGGAACTTTCTATGACACCCAACATTACACTGCCACCCCTGAAGATGCAGCTGCAATTGCAATCCAATCCGGTTTGGATTTGGATTGTGGACCTTTCCTAGCATTGCATACAGAAGGAGCAATCAACAGTGGCAAATTGAATCAAGCTGATTTGGACAATGCTTTGGTAAACCTAGTCACGGTCCAAATGAGACTAGGAATGTTTGATGGCGAGCCGTCTTCGCAACCATTTGGTAACTTGGGGCCGAGGGACGTGTGCACGCCTGCCCACCAACAGCTTGCATTAGAGGCAGCTCGCCAAGGCATTGTCCTGTTGGAAAATCGTGGTAATTCGCTCCCGCTTTCGACAGCAAGGCATCGTACTATTGCCGTCATTGGGCCTAATTCAGATGTCACAGTCACCATGATCGGAAACTATGAAGGTACAAACTCATATTCATAGTTGTACGCATATTTATATAAGCCTGTTGAAGTTCGCTAGCTCAGTTGAGTTTTAATTACTTTATGACTGAAAGGTCAAATTTATGAACTTTGGCTCAAACTTGTGCAGGAGTACCATGTGGCTACACTACACCTCTCCAAGGCATAGCTAGATACGCCAAGACTATTCACCACACTGGATGCACCGGGGGCGTGGCGTGCACTAGCAATCAGCAGTTTGGAACGGCAGAGACGGCAGCTAGAGGAGGTGACGCCACTGTCCTAGTAATGGGCCTAGACCAAACAATTGAAAGAGAGTACAAAGACCGGACTGGACTTCTCCTCCCGGGCCATCAACAAGAACTTGTCCAAAGAGTAGCTGCAGCGTCTAAAGGCCCAGTGATACTAGTTCTCATGTCCGGTGGACCGATAGATGTCACATTCGCGAAAAATAACCCGCGAATCAGCAGCATCATTTGGGTTGGGTTCCCGGGTCAGGCCGGTGGGACAGCCATAGCCGATATCCTATTCGGTACTGTCAATCCAGGTACATTTTTCCATCCTAGTATCAGTCTCGCCCATCTATTTGAATTGATGTCTATAAAGTCCTAACATCTTGGATATGCATTAGGTGGAAAGTTGCCAATGACATGGTATCCGCAAAGCTATGTAGCCCGACTGCCCATGACGAACATGGCTATGCGTCCGTCACGGGGCTACCCGGGCCGAACATACCGGTTCTACAAAGGACCGGTCGTGTATCCATTTGGGTATGGACTAAGCTACGGCCGATTCACCCACACCCTAGCCCGAGCCCCATCCCAAGCCACATTCTCCTTAACCACCGTGAGAAACACAACATTGGCCACCAGCGCCATCAAGTTGACCCATGTTGACTGCAACGGACCAAATCTAGCAGTCCATGTGGATGTCAAGAACACAGGTGAGATTGATGGGTCCCATACGATTCTTGTCTTCTCCACCCCGCCAGAAGGAAAATGGGCCGAGGAGAAGAAACTAGTGGGCTTTCAGAAGGCCCATGTTATTTCCGGGTCGAGTAAACGGGTCCGGGTTGATATCCATGTGTGCAAGCACATGAGTGTTGTGGACCAATTTGGAGTCCGAAGGATTCCTGTTGGCGAACACAAGCTTCAAATTGGGGATGTGACGCACCAGATTACTCTCCAAGCCGATTTAGGTGAAATTAAAAACTAGTCCTTGAAGTTTTTAGTACATACTACTCACACCACCTCACTGAGAAATACGTATTTCATTGCAAATGTAAACTTCATTGGCGTGGATTGTAAGATCCCTTAAGAAAGGGGATCTAGTTATAATTATTATACAGTATTGCTTAAACCTAGGCTTAATCTTATAGCGTTAAGTTTCTCAAAGAACATATTATGTTGTACTTGGACTTTGATTGGAAAATGTAAATGTAATGTAAGTTTTCTTTTTTCCTTCCTGAAAACGAAAATGTAATGCAAGTTAAGAAAAAATATTTGCATAAAATTTTTATTTCAAGAAATTATGCATTACAGTTATAGTGTTATACACTAACTGTTATATAAGCTGATCTTACTAATGATTTTTCGTACAACAATATCAACTAACTTGATCATTAGTTTTCAATACATATACCGACTAATCTTAGTAGTTATTTTCACTACAAGAGACAGAATGATACAGATGTTCACCCTTCTTTATGGGATTTTCAATGCTAGTAGGATTATGTTTGGCACAAGACTATAAGAAGAAGTGTAAAACACACTATTATAACTTGCAACTCAAGTAGGAAAAATACACTAAAACGGATCTTATTAGGTTGGAATCACATAACTCAAGAAACCTACAAAACCCTCTCCAACAAGTCCAAGTTGGTGACTTGTTCTTCAACCACAATCCTTCTAAACATCCTACACTTCATCTATGACCAAACCATTTACACTCGTTTCTCAAAATCTCATTCATTAACCATCAAATTTTCCACATCTTGCAACTCACTCCAACCCACCTGGACTCCTAAAATCGGATGGAAAATGGCATAAAAACAAAAATGAAAGTCCAAAACCCCTTCACATCATTCTCTTGCTCAATCAGTTAACAATGTGTGTTTCTCTAGAGATGAGTTTATACACAAGTTTTCAGGAAGTTAGGTAAGTGCAAAATCTTATAAGTTGCTCAGTTTTGAACAGCTTCATCACACTGCACAATTTCCTCTGGCCCAATCGCAATCGCTTTTATCATGGCCAAGACTTTCACAAATTTGAAGCTTTGGGTTTTAGTCTCATCACTGGCCTGTGCATCAGTCTGCAATGGCGTAGACGATCCTGCTATGATCACTGCCAAAGCCTTACAATGCTTCAATCAACGATTCGTAAGTTCATATCATCACGTAAATAAAATCATTCCATTCGATCTTTCGCCATCAGAACTCACTTTGTGTCTGATTTTGAATTGGGGCTTTAGATATACAGCAGCTGCAACGAAGACTACAGGCTGACCATGGCGGGGGAGATCAACGTACCGCCAGAGTACACGGACGAGTACTGCAATGGTCCATGCATGACTGAGACGCATCTAGTCCTCAACTGCGTTGATAACATCTTATTACACTTTCTGTTCTACAACCGTGCCACGGTGCAGGATGTTCGCGATACCATCAAGGCCGCTTGCAGTGACAGCAAGGAACGAGGTTTTTCCCGCTACATAAAAATAACAAATCGAACTTACCTCAACAATTTCAAATCACACCGGTCAGTTTATCAGTAACTCTTATTTTTCTTCTCATCTGCAGGTCATTTCAGCGTGGCTGAGCATATGTCGGCTGAAGAGAACATTGCGTATAAGGCCACCCCGATCCTCATCGGGGTCTCAGGATTAATCGTCGCTCAAATGTTGTTCAATTAACATGTTATGTCGTTTTATCGAAACCTTAATGTATTATATTTTGTACTATAGAAATGCAATAAGAAATATGATTGTCAGTTGTTAGTTAAATTTCCCTCCATATTGTAACTGAAATTTCAAACTGTCACATACACAAAAAGAAAAGAAAAAGTAGTAGTTACACATAAACTTCTGAACAGAATAAAAACAGAGCCAAGCAAATTATTCTCTGTAAATTTGACTCACTCGAGAGCAAAGCTTGATTCTACAAAAATGGTGATCCACAAGATCAACGTATCAAAGATTGTTCAACGTCGCAGATCGTTGGCGGTTGTTCTCCTCTTCTCCTTCTTCATCTCGCTCTTCCTACTCTGCTTATCAGCTTTCAGTACAAGCCTGACCACTAAAGCTTCAATTTTGATCGCTCATTTCAATCCAGTCGCGTCTATGCGTTCATTTCTAGTCGATGAAAGTAGCGGGGAAGATCTTGCAGCTTACACGATATCGGAACGAAGCTTAAGAATGGCGGAAAGCGAGACTACCTCTGATTGGACTTCGAAGCTCAGTTCTTGCGATTTGTTTGACGGGCAGTGGGTGGTGGATGATGCATACCCGATTTACAAACCCATATCTTGTCCGTATGTTGATAAAGCTTTTGATTGTTTCAAGAACGGTAGGCCAGATTCTGGGTTTCTGAAGCTCCGTTGGAGGCCAAGAAATTGCGATATTCCAAGATTCAACGGGACGAAGATGCTGCAGTTGCTAAGGGGGAAGAGACTGGTTTTCGTTGGAGACTCGTTGAATCGGAACATGTGGGAGTCGTTGATTTGCGCGGTTAGCGAGTCGTTGGATGATCAGAAGAAAGTGGTTCAAGTGTCCGGCAAGAGGGAGTTCAACACTGTTGGATTCTATTCATTCAAATTCAAGGTTTGCAAAATTGGATTTTTTTTTTCAAATTGGGTTTTGAGGTTCGGATCCTGATTGAATGTTTTCATTCGGTTTCACAGGATTACAACTGTTCAATCGATTTCGTTAGGTCACCTTTTCTTGTGAAGGAGCTGCAAAGAGGATCGAAGTCTGAGACTCTGAGGATTGACATGATCGACGACAAGGCGGAAGAGTATCGGGAAGCAGACATTATCGTCTTCAACTCCGGACACTGGTGGACTCATTCCAAAACCAAGAAAGGGTAAGCAAGATGATCACTTAAATTTGTTCGGTCCGATTTGAAATTGAAATCACTTGAGAGATATTTTTTCATTGTCAGGAAGAATTTTTTCCAGGAAGGTGATCATATTTACAGCTCATTGCCGGTGAATGAGGCTTACCTGAAAGCAATGCGCACTTGGGCGAAATGGGTCGATGCGAATATCGATCCTGATCGAACCAGAGTCTTTTTTCGCGGCTACTCTGCCTCACATTTCAAGTATGACATGCTCTATCCATTTCCCTCCCATGTTTCAGTTTCCATTTCACAATTTGTACATGATTTTTGGCAGGGGAGGGCAGTGGAACTCAGGTGGCAACTGTCACGGCGAGAAGAGGCCGGTAGCGAATGAGGCAGACCTAGCTCCATATCCATGGATGATGACGAGAGTTGCTGAGAGAGTCATAGCTGAGATGAAGACTCATGTGTTCTATTTGAACATAACCAAGATGACCAGCTTTAGGAAGGATGGACATCCTTCGATTTTCCGGCCGTTCGGGAAGGCGGGGAAGGCCCAGGATTGCAGCCATTGGTGTCTTCCTGGCGTGCCTGATTCTTGGAATGAGCTATTGTATGCTGCACTTGTTGTGTCACATTAGAGACTTCTGTATGATGGATTTTTGAAGTACATTTCATAATGCTTTTAAATGGAAAAAAATTTTGTTCTTGTTTTTCAAAATGTAACCAATTTTTTTTTTTTTTGGAAAATAAAGAAGAAAGAATAAAACACAACTGAGCTTTCCTTTCAAAAATAGAAAAAAACAAAATACAAGAGAGCTTTAAGTAGAGTGTGAAAGCACATCAGAAATATGATTAACTTACAAGGAAAGGGCAATGAGTTTAACGCAACAAGATGTCTGCAACCAGTTCATCAACTAAAGAACCGAATATCTGACCTTCAATCTCAACTCCTAGTGAAGATTCTTCAGCTTCAAATTTGAGCCATTTCCCATGCTGGCTGCTCATATCCTTGTCTACAAGCTCATCCACCATGCAGTCTGCTAAACCTCCCAACCCCGATATTTCTTTGTATACTTCTTCCACCAACCTTTCCTTCATCTTCACCATCGATATTCCTTTAGACCACGCTTCGCACCCTCCACCTACGTACCGCCTACATCTCAACTCCAGACTTTCACCCACACAATCGAAGTACAGTTTCCTTTCTAGCTTTGACGAGTTACTGTTACTCGCTGACCATCCTCGAGAATTTTCTAACTGATCGAATAGTTGAGGATTGAGCATAACAGGAGTTATGCCAACTGATAAATTCTTAAACTGTACATCTACGTTGCTCAGTATGTGCTTAACATAATTTAGCTCCCACTTGTGTACAGGTTGTGAGGTATTTGCCGCAATGACTGTTGTTCCAGTCTTTCCTGTAAATATTCCGGGAGATATGGAGGACGCCGAATCTGACAAATCTAAATCTGCTTCCATGAGGTTAAATTTCTTTGTAGAGCCCACACCGATCACTTCACAAGCTTGAACAGAAGAACATGGTTTGCTATCTGGTAATACATGTTATTCAACGTTATTATTCCTACTCAAGAGCAGCCAGAATTAATAATTACTTGATGTAAATTACTGAAAAAAAGTTTGCATGTACTATTTACCTTCTGTGCCGCTGTCAGCGGTGCGAGAAGAATTGCAGCTTTCAGTCGAGAAAGAACCTTCAAGAATCGATACTGGGCTAGGAAGATGACAGTCATGCAAGTTCTTAGCTTCAGCGTGATTGCTGCTGCAAGCATCCATCTCATCCGCTCCCTGAAATAAATTAAGTTTCGTAATTCCATTCCCAGATATACCATCAAAATTAACCGAAAATAATGAGGACAAACCTGAGGCTTTTGCTCATTTCTGGAGAGCAGCGGATCTATCTGAAAGCCATTATCAAACCGATTACCAATTCTATTTGTATACAGATAAGCATGTTCATTTAATCTCGATGTTGCACTGCCTGCATCTTGACTCAAAATATTGGTCTCAAAATTTGCCGCAGAACCTGATTTCATCTTGTCGTGGCTGGAAAGTCCAATCCCAGAGGTCAGTTCTCTTAGCTTTTGCTCCAAGAGAAGACTCAAAGCATCACTTCCAACCACATTCACCCCATGTGCAGAAGATATATTGCATTGTGAATCAAGAAGCAGTTTCTTTCCCCAGTTGTTTGGAAATAAACCATCAGTTCTCTGAGCCATCTGACTAGGAGAATTAAATCCAGATGCCGGCCGTGACATTGGAGAAGTGAATGTAAATGAAACAACGTCCATTCCTTTCTTCCTGCTATCTTCTATCCAAGCATTTCGATCCATATTGGCTTCAGACTTCTGCGATTTATTCAGCCCACTATCAGCAATATGATTCCCCTCAAACTGACGTCCACTGTCTATATTCCGCTTCTTTCGAGGAACATTTTTTACCGAGTTGAGTAAATCACTTTCATTATTTTTAGCCTCTACGTTTATTTTTCTGGTTTTGGAGCTTCCCCCTAGTTTGCTAGATGTCTTCTCCTTCATAGAAGATGAATCCACAGTAAGAGATTTTTTGCCCCGTGAATTAGAAATTGATAGTTTTGAAGGCATGTCCTTTTCTGTTGTGCTATTTTGCCGTTGATTGTTCTGTCTGAGTACCCCAGAAGCATTCTGCATAGAGGATCGTTTATGCATGTTCTTGAGAGTACTTGCGTTACCCTTGACCTCAGTCTGTTCTTTCTGCACAGCTAAGCTCCTCGAGGAATTGAGCCGGGAGCCTTCTCTTTTCTGAACATTGACCTTTGCTTGGATAGCAAGTGACACGGATTTTCCTTTATTTGAATTATAAGAGACTTCAGCGTCAGAAGTTGCACCGAACGGCATTGTATCACCTGACCAGTTCAAGCTTTTGTTCATAGACTGACCCCTCAAATACCTCGCTGCATTTGATTCAACTGGCTTTTCAGAGGCTGAAGCAGGCCTTGATGAGCTCGGAGGAGCTACTGGCCTCTCCTTATCTCCTGCTCTAAATGATCCTGAATTACACCTAATTTCAAGCCGTTCATCAGGAGCATCCACTCTCTCTTTATTTCTAATTCTAAAAGATGAGGACGCATACCCAGCGCCGGTCTTTTCCTGAATGGCTTCAGCCCTCTCTTTATCTTTCATTCTAATGGCAACTGAAGAACACCCATTACTAGTCTTTTCCGGAAGGGAGTCAACTCTATCTCTTATTCTGAATGATGTCGAGGAATAACCAGAGCTTTCTTTTTCTTGGACTGCATCAATCCTCTCTTTCTCTCTCATTCTGAATGACGCAAAGGAAGATCCTGCCTCTGGCTTTTCTTGAGTAGCTCTCGCTTTTTCTTTCAGATCCCTAACTTTTAAAGGTAAAGACGACGACCCAATCAAAGGCATTTTGCTCTTTAGTATAGCTTGAGATCCTGACTCGATGATTTTCGCAGCTGCTTCCATTATATGAGCAGCATCCCCAGTATAAAACATACCGGAACTTTTGATAGGAGACAGCAGCTTGTGTTGAGTGATGGGAATTGATTTGGCCGATCTTGGAGGCAAAACTTCAGACTGGAATTTCTCGATTGGCCTACCTGGCATCTTGCGAGGCTTTGAATCAAATGTGCTCCTTGATTGACCCACTGTCGTAAGGTCACCAGAAAAGTACATTTGGCTGTCACGCTCAATTTCAATATTTTCTCTTTGGTAAAGGGAACCGCGCAAAGATTGGGCGCGAAAGAACGGAGTTGATGACGGTTCAGAACAATTGGAGGCGGGCATGGAATCTAGTCCCATGAGCCGAGCCACTACACTAGGACCCCGTACTCCTCCGTATCCATCATCATCGACTACTGATGATGCGCAGCTGTACTCACTACTGCCTTTAACACTGGAACCTGCTCGACTTTCATCCTCATCCTCCTGGTCAAGTAAGATACAATAATCAAAATAAGCAACCACTGCAACGTCACCAATACAACGGAATGCGAGAAATTAAGTAGTGGAGCTGCAAACACTCTCACATGATCGTATCTAGTTACTGGCAGGTTCCTATCACTTCTTTTTCCCCTCTTTGATTGGTCTGTATAAGAATATAGACACAACCACCGCAAAATGTATATCAGAAGTCTTATGCAAACAAATAAGTTCACTTAATCTCAAAACGTTACTCAAAGAATGCTAGAATCGCATTTACTGTACCTGGAAAATCAGATTTGTTGGAGAACAACTTCTTCCTAGATTTTGAATTCCAATCGAACAACTGAAGAAACCCACCAACGCCTTTCGAACTGTGCCTTTCACCTCCCATTCTCTAGCGCAAATCAGGCCACTTTAACATCTATTCAAGTAAAATGCAGTCCAAATTAGAACACCCTCAATCAGATAACTCAAAAAACCACTCCAATTACAACAACTAACTAGAGTTAAGCTGAGATCAGCTCCAAGCAAATCACACTTAACCTTACTAAGATCCCTTTCACTTCACCAAAAAAGGAATCATCCAAACCTTGCTAACCAGTAGCTAAATAACTAATTGTTGATATAAGAGACCAGATAAAGATTACAACTGACAGGTTTTCAGCTCTAAACCAAATCAAATAGACCAAAAGTCTCAGCATCATCATTCACCACCCACAACTAAAGTAGACGCATCTCAGTTCCACATTCACCTTAAACCACCTCACACTCACATCGATCAAACCCTATAAGAAAAACCCCCAAAACAAAAACTCAGATCCTAAACCCTACAAGAGAAAAACATAAAGTATCATCCACTCACTCAATAATCAAAATTGCCCACAGAAATCCTCCACATCAGCTTCTGCGCTCGGACACAACACGCTTCGTAAATTTAGGGTTTCCAGATGAGAAATGAGAGAGTGACTGCACTAATTGAGATGCCGTGAAGGATTGGAGAAATGGGTCAGTGACAGAACAGCGATTTCGTGACGAAGTAAAGGCTCTCTGAGCAGGAGAGGAGTGTGTCGGGTGAAGCGGACGATTCAAATGCAATAAATGGCGAAGAAGTGATGGTTTGGTAATTATTAAATTTTCATTTTTGAAAATTTGATTAATCTAATGTGCATTTTGAAAACAAAATGTTATTTTAATTATTTTGAGGAGAAAAGGGAAAACATCGTAACGTCTCTTTTTAGAGATCGGCATTTGAAATTCTAACGGGGCGGAGAGTGAGAGATGCTAGCGTGACGGGCTAATGCACAGAGGTGTTCTGTCACAGACATGATTCAAAAACTTGAATTCAGTATTTCGAGTACTTAAGCATAAATTACTAATTTATTATCAACGAAAAGATGAAGCATAAATTACTAATTAATTACGCTTAATATGAGCTTCAGCTATTTAAGCATAATACATGCCTCTGCTGTTGTAGTCATTTTTCATTTTTGTGTAAATTTTTGGAAAAAATACAAATTAATGATCATTTGAACGGATGAGATTAAGTCTTGTTGTACTAATGATTTTTTTGGCGACGAATTATATATCACTTTTAACGAAGTATTTCGCACTTTCGAATTTTTTGCGACGAACTATAACCTACTTTTGATAAATTTTACAATTTATATCAAAAATATGATTTGCTCATGATCTTTTGCTCATTGTTATCTGTTTCAATTGGCAAAAAGAAATGTGTTTGATCCCATAAAAATATACCAATACTTGTTAACCACAAGGGAAAAATCATCTGGTTAAAATTATGAGCCGCAACCGCAAAGAGCAGGTTCAATGGTTCAACTTTTAGAGGATTAAATTTAAAATTATAGGGATTATGTGCGAATTAACAAAACTAATAACTAAAGAAAACATTATACGGACCCAAACAATTGTATTGTTGGGCCGGAAAAGGAGGTCTTAAATGAGCCGAAGGTGATGGGGATAAATAATGAAGTAACTTGCTTCAACCAAAACAAGCCCAAATGAAATCATAGCGAAGTGTGTCCTTTTTGTTCATTCCAGATTCACAAACAATAAAGAGTGTTATGATCCTTTTCATTTCATCTGTCAAGTTCACTGAACATTTTGGCCTTAATTAGGGAATGAGATCCCATGAAGTCAAGCTTAAAACAATCAATTGAGTAAACGACATAGTTTTATGTGTTTTAAGTTAAAACTACAGAGTTTTGAGATAAAACAACGTAGTTTTGAGACAAAACCGCGTAGTTTTGAAAAAGGATTCAGTTATTAATATAGGGTTATATTAGTGAAACTATGTAATTTTTATATTGTTTTATCAAAAGTTTCAAAACTATATTATTTTCGACTGACTGTATTTGTCTTTGCTGCACCGAATATGAATCTCTTAATTACATTTAATTGGATTTTTTTATAACGCACTTATCTGGACTTGAGCACATATGTATGCAAGCAATGCAGCATCATACCCTAATTATAGGCTTTGAATCCAATTTTTTTTGATAGTAGGTTTACATTTCATATAAGACATATCAAGAAATACATCGCATGCAATGTATTTCTCGAGTACATATATATATATATATATTTCTAGCCCATTTGAGCACAACCACGTAAAGGGCACCGCCCGGATTTGAACTTGAGTCATTCGATGAAGCGCACTGCACAGACCATATTGGCTCCTCTAACTTTGAAACTTACGAATCGACAAACACATGTGAAATTCTGTAACCTGTTCAAGCTACTCTTCAAGGTGATGTTGAGACAGACTTTGAACACCTTTGCTCACAGTACCGCAAACAGAACAAAAAACAGGAGCACACTCAGAATGATACCCAGTTCGGCCACGCCTACTCTGAGGGGCTTTCCACACCCTAAAAGGGTCACAAATCTTTACTACGAGTTTAGAGATACAGGTGGACTTACGCTTACACAACTCTTCGTTTGTAATAGCCTATCCTCTAACACTCAGTCTCTCGGATTTGCAATCTCGGTTCACCGCAGCTCACCTCGATCCCCCATGGGTAGGACGAGTCTTCCTCCCGCCCTAGTCTTGAACCTCTCACGAAGTTCAGAGCCTTCTCTTGAAGGCGTGTCTTGATTACCGTGTGTGTGAGCTTGGTAGTTCTTCAAGAATAGTCTGAACAGCACACTGAACAACACACTGAACAGCACACTGAACAGGCTGCTTCTTCACCGTTGATATTTCGGTATGGAATCCTCTGCCGGCCGTCGCTTCTTCTCCAATCTTGTGAATGCACTCGTGTATATTTCTCTCAGGAAGCGATACAGCTCTGGTCGCCCTAACCTTGTATTTATATGCATAGGCGAATGTCCAAATCTGTTGCAGATAACCTCATCAAATATTTAGGAAATATTCCTAAATATTCAATGTGTATCTTTGTTCCAATCTTAGGGAATATCTTGATATTTCTTCCACGACAAGTCAGCCATCCTTCTTCAAACGGAAGAGAAGATATTCGTTTGAATATCTGTAGCTCAAATTCTTCGCTGGCCGACTTCAGTTTAAAAAGATCTCCAATCTTTAGAACCTTCCGGAAAACATCCTTGCGTCTGCTCCACGCTGTTCATGAGAGCCAGAATGTGTTTGAACTCTTCTTCGACACCTGCTTGAATTGTCTAAAGTCATTTTGCCAAATACATGCCATTCACGGGAACATCAATCTCCCCCTTGGCATTTGGCAAAACCAAATCTACTAGATACTAGATCTATCTATCTAACTATCTAGGCTTTAGACACACTTGAGGGAACAAAAATTGGTCACCTCAAAATACTCCCCCTTTTTGCCACAAACTGGCAAGGGGTCCAATCTAATTCGAACAGAAAACAAACTGTGCAAGAACAAGCACAAGCAATACGAATGTTAAAAAAAGTTCAAGAAGTTTGCAGGCGTGGACCTTTATGCAGACGAGAGATCATCAGAGTCACTACCAGTTGCCGCATCATCGTCTTCTTCATCATCACTGGGGTAGCGAAGCATGCGCACCAAGTTGTTGATACGTGTACGTTATTCCTTGTCAATGGTGAGGATGATCTCCAGTTCTTTATGAAGTGAGTCTAGCCTAGTCCGAGCCATCCTCAATCCCCCATTAGCTCCTCTCCTTGATGATTCTAGGATGTCTTTCCTTTTTTGTCCTGAGTCTTGGAGATCATTCTTATGGTGACCCTTAAAGAGATTGTGATCCACAACGAACTTCTGTGGGGCTTTGGAGAGACGATCCTGAGGCGTCTTCAGATGAGGATTCTTGTATGTAGTCAGCTCATAGATAAGGGAGAGAAAACCTATCTAATGCAGGGACCGGCATGAGGTGGTGATGAGTCGTATTTATACGACTCGTCGAGTCAACTAATCCCATCTATTTCGACACTTTTATATGCGAACAGTTACTTTTTAGTATGGTTTTGCATTTCAGGTGTTTCGGAAGCTCTAGGAGGAAACGTGCATAAAAGACGGCATTTTATGCCGAAAACACCACAATGGCAGATCAGACATTTGGACGCTCGACGGAGCGCTGGGAATGGACCTTTGATCAGCAAAATACGAGCTACATGGCGTCGCGTAGCTGACTCAATTCCCTACAACTCTCTAGTTCACACCGAGAGCATCCGAGGTCATTTGAAGGGTCTAATCGAGAGCCGAAGTCAAAATGGACTAGCAGAGGAAGAGATGCACCTCAGACCGGATCACGGACGCAGGCAATTTTAACTCGCCATAAAATGTACACTGTTCGCGCCATAAAATGTACACTGCCCGCGCCGATAAACTTCTCATCGTCCGCGTCGATGACGTCATCAATGCGTTTTGATGACGTCAGCAGGCCGAAACTTGGAAATTAAGCCCAAAATTCAGACTTGGAAACCCTAGGACCTTCCCTATAAATACAACCACGTGCATTAGGGTTTAGCAGCCATATCATGATCCATCATTCGAGACGGCTCTGGAGAGAAGACAACAATTCGGCATAGAGAAGAATTTCTACTTTTATTATGTCCTTTACTTCCAGCATGTGTAGCTAAACCCCTCATTCGGGCTAGGGCTGATATATTGTGATGCATGTTTTGAGACTTGGTTTTTAATGCAATTTTATGTTCTACTAGTTCTTGTGCATATTTATCCCGGACTGAATTGTGAAGCTAAGTGGAGACTTGCAATGGTAAAGCTTAGCCAAACAATTCAGCCCATTATTTTGCTGCTTGTTTGATACTGAAACGTTAGGACAAGTAGTTGCACTTAATCTAGCATAACCTGAAACAGAGTGTTAGGTTTACTAGAACTAGAAGTCTATAACCTGAAACGGAGTAGATTGTGATGTAAGTGCTTGAAACGGCCTTACTTTAGGTTATAACCTGAAACGGAGTAACCACACTTAAGAACATAATATCAGATCATTAGAAGTCGATGATAAACTAAGTCACAGTAGAAAAGCCCTAGACCGAATGTTTTCTCATATTGAATCACTACCCTTTTTTACTCGCACCTTTAACAATCTGCTCACCCCCAATTGTCTTTCTTTTCAGCCACAGAACAACACGTAACCTCACCAGCTCCCTTGGGTTCGACCCTTGCTTGCCACTTTACTAGGGTCCTTGCAAGGAAAAATATAAATTCAAATTTGCAGGTCAAACGACGCCTGTCAAATTTTGGCGCCGTTGCCGGGGAGCTGCGCTTCGGTGAAGTTGTTCTTTTTATTTTATTTTATTTTTTGTTTTTTAGTTAATTTTCTTGTGATGCACCATGTCTTCTTATTATAGTAGAGAGCCTTGGAACTATGAGGAGTTTTCCCCACCATCCTTCCAACTTGAAGTCCGCGAGAAGATCATCAACCTCAAGCAATCCCGGGACGAAACATTGGACGAGTACTTGTCGTACTTCGATTCCATTGTGACGAGCTGCCCGCACCATGGATTCACAAACCTCTATCTTCTTCAAAGGTTTCTCGGTGGAATGATGCCACATGAGTGGAATTGGCTTAATGATGCGGCGGGAGGCTCGGTGAATAACTTAGACATGGACGATCTTTGGCACTTGATAGATGATTTGGCCGAGAGGTCAAGACCAAGACAAGATCAGGCCGAGCCGCTAGAGGACGATGTGGCAGCTAGCCTCCAACAGTTGGCTGACACGATGCACCAAATCCAGGCCGAAGCCGAGAAATCATGGGCAAAAATAGAGGCGACTCTAAAAGAAAGTGCATATCGGATCAATGAGATGCTCGAGACAAAGCCAAGGGACAGCGAGGTAGAGCCTATATTGGATTATACGGAGCCAACAGAGGATGAGGACCCATGGTTGACTGAAGAAGAGCTCAATTCAGATTACCCCGGGCATTTAGAAGAAGACGGCCCACTAGCGCCTGAAGAAGAGCCGGCCGAGCCACTCGAATCGGACCTCATTGTCAAAATGCCCGAGATCGTGCCCGACATCATATGCAACACCTCCGTCACCACCATAATGTCGCCGATAGTGCCTAATCTGGAAGAGAACATCAGCACATTGGCCATGATAGACGAACCAGATGCGGAAAACAGAGAAGATGTGGCGAACTCAGAGGGGATCGCGGATGATGCGCATATTAATGTCATCCGCGGACAGCTAACATACACAGAACCCGCGGAGATAACATTCGAAGAATCCGTGGAAGAACAGCTGGCCGCGGACGAAGAACACGTTATGGCCGCGGACGAAGAAGACTTTGTCCGTCCGCGGATGGAACACTTAAAGTGTTCTTCATCCGCGATTCACACTGATACACAATCACGAACTGACCCTTTTCCCTCGTTTTCTGTGCAGGTGATATCTCATGAAGAGAAGATGATCGACCAGACTGAGCTAGGTGGCAAGTTGGAGGCGAGGCATGAGCAGAATAACCTAACGATGGAGCGCCCAGTTGAAGCGAGTCGAGCAGCACCACCCAAAAAGTGTAAGGACCCAGGTTCTTTCACAGTCACCCGTGATATCGACTCGTATGTTTTGCAGATGGGACATGCTTGAGATAATGACCCTCCGACACCTATTTCGGGACGACCACTCCTCCTTTCCACTAAAACGAAGGTTGACAGGGGAACATGCTTGATGTCACTTGCGTTTGGTTGCAAGACATCGACCCTCCAGACTCGCAAGGATGCTGAACAGGCTGTCGTCGTACCTGTGCAAAAACAATTTATATTTTCCTCACTTCGAACTGTGGATTAGAACAGCGGTAAGCAAGGGTCGAACCCAAGGGAGCTAGATAGCTACTACTTTGTTCTGTAATGGAGAAAAACAAGAAACTAGGTGAGAGTAATTGTTAGTGAAACAATTGTAAATCACGAAAATTGCTAAGGTGTAAATATCAGAGGAAATATTCAGGTTAGGGTATTATTCAATTGTGACTTGGTTTTATCATTGATTTCTAAATATCATGTTTCTAATTCCTAAGTGTGGTTACTTCCATTCCAAGTTATAACCTAAAGTAGTGTCTTTCCGGACGCCTACACCACAATTAAACCTAATAATTCAATACTCCATTCCAAGATATATCGAATTAGTGCACTACTTGTTAATAGCTCTCTAGTATCAACAAATAGTAAATAGGGGAGTTGAATTGATCAGTTAAGCTTTGTTATTCCAAACCTCCACTTAACTTCACAATTCAATCCAAATAATGAGCACAAGGTTTAATCGAATAACGAAACAAGCATTAAGATTCAAATCTCAAAAACATAAGTCACAAATATTTAACCCTAACCCGAATAAGAGGTTTAGTTACACATACTCATGAATAACAATGCAAATAATAAAAGGGAAACAAGACACTTCACTAATGACCGAGTACAAAAGCTAGGGCTGGCCGAGAGTGGCTGATGAGGGCGGAGCAGCAGCGGCGCACGGAGGAGCAAAGGCGGAGGTCGGGCGGAATGAAGAGGAGAGTGATGTTGCACGGCCAAGTGATGGGCGTGTGGTTTTTGGTGATGAGAGGGATGGCAGCACTGCTCTTCTATTTATAGGGTTTGAGAAACCCTAACTTGGTCATAAAGCTACGAAACCCTAGCGTCGCATACAAATTGGGCCGGCTGCTGGACTTTGGAACTTGGACTTTTTTCCGAAGTACTGTTCATGGGCCGGAATTACTGTTCATCGGACACTGTTCACGCCGGAATCACTATTCACGCCGGAGTTACTATTCACGCCGGAGTCACTATTCATGCCGGAGTTACTATTCACGCCGGAATCACTATTCACGCCGGAGTTACTGTTCACGAGCCGAAAAACACTGTTCACGGCCCTCCTTTGGTCTGATCTTCAATTGCGATGTTTCTGGCATGAAAATGCCGTCTTTTAAGCGTGATTCCTCCTAGAGCTTCCAAATCACCTGAAACACGAAACAACACTAAAAAGTAACTGTTCGCATAATAAAGTGAATGAAATGGTGGGATTTAATGACTCGACAAGTCGTATAAATACGGCTCATCAAACCACCCCACACTTAAACTTGTTCGTCCCGAACAAGGACTAGGTCATAAGAGGAAAAAATGAAGTACGAACATCACAAAGCTTCGGTCATCCTAGACGTGCTACATGGACATGAATCGATTACTCTAGATCTCGCCTGTTATGCATGCTCGCTACTAATGTCTTTGTGCTAAAACATGGGTTAAAGATACGTGTTACCTTTGGGTCGAGATGCAAATCAATTCGGATGTATCTGGAGATAGCCCTGTTTAGACCCATGAACCCTCATTCTCGGGCTCGAACTCGCTGCTATGTGGTTATGCTTTGCCGCTTTTTCTTGCACGTGATTGATTCGAGCTCCAAAGTGTTGAGAGATTTCGGTCAGCTATAGTGTCATCTGATTCGGAATTTCAATGATGCTGTCACATGAGACGTGTGGACTATCACGATGGTTGTGGATTTGTTGCTTTGTAGTGCGGATTGTGATTTGCTCGAACCGTGGTTTCTCCTCCTTTTGACGCGAGTCAAGCCGAGGGTCGCTCGTCTATTTTCCCGGCTACTCGGATTAGAAACCTTCCTGCTCTTACTCATCATCGTCCTTTCGACACGGGTCAAGTCAAGGGTCGCTTGCCTGTTTTCTCGGCTACTTGGACTAGAGCTTGGACGGTGTGAAGTTTTCCCGTCCCGACCAACCGCAAAGGGTACCGCAGCAGCGGAGCAGACTCGTACTATGTTGCCTCGAAGTGCTAGCCTCCACGAACTCCACATAACCACATATCCTGAGTTCGGCCTTTGAACGATCTGTCAAGTCTCTCTAAGGCATTGCTATCAACTCCACATCCCTGTTTATCTCAACTAACAAAGGCACGCAAAATTTTAAGATCACATGCTAGTCGCACAAATCAATTTTCACCAAGACATGCATGTAAAATCGGCTATATCTATTTCACCCAATCATTATCCACTAGGAAATAGTGAAGTATCATGTACAAAAATTTTAAAAATGACTCGAAACGTGCTGACTCTGTGTGGTGGGCGTGAAACAAACATGCTGACTCGATAACTGACTCTCCCACCCCACACTTTTGAAATGAGCCGTGTCCTCACGGCACGACTCAAATCTAGACACACAAATGCATGCAATAAATAGATAAGGAAAGGAAAAGGGTAGAACGAGACTCCCCTGGGATGTAGACGGTGGTCGGCTGAACTCGGATCAAGTCCGGGGGCTAAAATGCGTAGCTCCAAGGGAATTTTCCGGCCGACTAAGTCCAATCCCTGCAAAATGAAACCGATTCCTTTCCAAGGCACAATGTGACAATAATGACTCAAAACAAACATAATAAGTAAATAAACTGAAAAGCAAAAGGTGCAGGGCTGCCTCCCTGCGAGCGCCTTTGTTTAACGTCGTTGGCTCGACAGTACCTCCTCTAAGTGTCAGGAGTTAGGATCCCATGGGCGTGTGAGGTCATACTTCTGCTCAGCAACTCCCTCTGTTCGTCCAGTGTGCACATCTAGCTGTGCGCTCGGCTCTGCTCTCCCAGATTCAGATGGTTTCTTCCCCTTATAGCCTCGAGAAGATGTGGACATCTTGGCCATAGCTGCTGGCCTGGTAGTCTGTAGAGCCTGCTCTGGTGGGTCTGGAACTAGGGTGTCGTACTCTGATGTGTGTACAATGTCTGGCGGTTTCCTTGTGCGTGGACGATCGTCATCCTCGTAGACATAGAAGTCTGCTTCCTTCCCACCGCATGATAATGACAGTAATCCTATGCCCATGTCAATCCGGGTCTTGGTGGTGTAGAGGAATGGCCGTCCCAAAATGAGCCCTGGTGGTTCGCTTTTTCTGGATTTTTCCATCTGCAAGACATAAAAATCTGCAGGCACAGCAAGATCTCCTACTCGGAGGGTTAGATCTTCAAGCAATCCAGTAGGGCGAACACAAGACTTATCCCCTAATTCTATAGACAACCTAGGTGGTTTCAATGGTCCAAGACCCAGCGAGCAATACAAAGAGTAAGGCATGACATTAATAGCAGCACCCAAATCAATTAAGCAGTGAGGTATTTGGGTCTTACCGATACCACAGGTAACCGTGAAGGCCCCTGGGTCCTTACTCTTTCTTGAGGGTGTCTCCTGGCTCGCAGTGGGTGCACGCCTCATCATCTGGTCGTTCTGCGTAGGCCTCACCACCAATCTCATCTCTGATTCAGCTTCCTCAGTCACATGGCTTTCGGGAGCAGCTACCTGCATGGCACATGAAGAACTCCTAATTTCGGACCTCTGAGCTGTGAGGGCCGAGTCTGGCTGAACTGTGCTGCGTGTGCCCGAGCTAAGTTCCTCTGTGTGCTCCTCGAATGCTGCATCCACAGCCACTATCTCTACTTGGCTGACGTTCCCTCTTGGATTCTGAACGGTTTGCGAGGGAAGTCGTCCTGTGTTGTCATCAAGCCTGGAGAGAGTCGTGGACATCTGCCCTATTTGCTTCTGAATGTCAGCTAGTGCTCCGTCGGTTTTGGCCATGTACTGGTTCAGGTTTGTATTTGTCTGTTGGGCGCTAACTGCCAGATCTCTGACCATGTCCTCTAGCGACTTACTGGGGCCTTGGTTGCTCGGACCTGCTTGATAAGTGTTCGGCCCTTTCTGCTGGTACTGCCCTGGTGCATTCGGCTGGTACTGACTGTTAGGATGTCTGTACGGCTGCTGAGTCTGCTGATTCTGCTGATTCTGCTGAGGGACATTCAGGCGTGCTGGGTGAGTCTGATTCTGCTGATAGTTGTTCCTCCAGGCCCCTTGATTGGGTGCTGCTGCGCCATACTGCTTGATTGGGCCTGGTTGGTTGCCATAATTCTGATAATTGCCCACTGCATTCACATCGCCCTGAACGTCTGTCTGTAAGGTGGGGCACTCATCTGTCTTGTGATCTGTAGACGTACAGAACTCGCATGGCTTGGCCTGGACCGGAGTCCTTCGGACTACATGCTTCATCAGCTCCCTCATCTCCTTGAGTTCTGCGAACACGGCACTGATAGAGGGCTCAGCGGTGGACACGTTCTTGGGGCGGGCATACTCGTCCTCTTTTGTGGTCTCATCCTGGAATCGCTCACCCTCTGCCACTGATATGATCTTCTGCTTTACTCTGGCTGGGGTCATGTTCATGAGTTGGCCTCCAGCTGAGGCTTCCAGTAACTTCCTGTCCATCCTGCGAAGTCCATCCAGCATATATTCCACGATCAACTTCTCCGGGAGCTCCAGATTGCAGCAACTCTTCTCCAAGGCAAGGAATTTCTCCACGTACTCGTACATGGTCTCGTTTGGGCCTTGCCTGAGCTCTTGCAACTGTCTCCGGACTTGCGCTGCACGCCCTGCTGGATAGTACTTGCTGAAGAACTGCCTCTGCATCTGCTCCCACGTATAAATACTGCCTGAGGGTAAAGATAGGAACCAATCTGTAGCGGCATCCTGTAGTGAGAAATAGAAGGACTTCAGTTTGAAGTCATCCACTTCGACTCCGTGTGGCCTGAGGTTCAAGCATATCCCGTGAAAACGCGTCAAGTGAGACGTGGCAGACTCTCCCTTCCTTCCTGAGAACTTAGGCAAGTGGTGGACGACTGAGGTGCTGATTGCGATGGCTGCGATGTCTGGTCCTTCATGAATTGGCCATGACTGGTCTCTGAAACTAGGAACCGAGAGCTCGCCCATAGTAGGTCCTTCATATTCGTCCTCCTCATCGTCTCGAGCTACTTGCTGGTGTGGAGGTCTCTGAGGTGGTGGGTACGGATGTTGCGGATGATACGGTGGTGGTGGATATGGTGGTGGATATTGCGGGTAGGGCTGTTGCGGATACTGTGGGTACTGAGGTGGTGGATACTGCTGATATGGTGGGTACTGAGGGTATTGTGGGTACTGTGGTTGGGGTTGTTGTTGGTTTTGAGGTTGATGGTTTTGAGGTTGTTGTTGTTGCTGGAACTGTTGAAGCTGATCAGGGATAGCCCCCCTGATCTCGCCATGTTGGATCATCGGTCCTTGAGGTAGTACTCCTTCCTCATTTCGAACATTCTGGTCTACTTCTTCATTGTTTTCACCAACTCTACTTCCTGAGTGAGACATGTTACGGAAATAACAAGCACCGGGTAGCAAACACCGAAATAGCAAACACAGACTAGCAACAAAGGGTTCCCAGGAGATTGGAACACAATCCCCTTAGACTCGTAAGTCTTGGTGACAGAACCCTCTAGAAGCTAGAAATCAAATCGAAATAAACGAAAAACAGAAAACGAATAAACTAGCAGTAAAGGATCCCCAGGAGATTGGAGGAGTCACAATGGTCTCACTTAAAACCCAATCCCCTTAGACTCGTAAGTCTTGGTGACAGAACCCTCTAAAAGCTAGAAATAAAATCGAGGCAGTTGAAAAATACGAAAAAGTAAAATTCACCGAGATAAGCAAATTTCGAAATAATGCAAAGAGAAAAAATAAACGAAAAAGTAAAGAAGAACAAATTTCACCGTGCTTAGCTCCCCGGCAACGGCGCCATTTTGAACAGGCTGTCGTCGTACCTGTGCAAAAACAATTTATATTTTCCTCACTTCGAACTGTGGATTAGAACAGCGGTAAGCAAGGGTCGAACCCAAGGGAGCTAGATAGCTACTACTTTGTTCTGTAATGGAGAAAAATAAGAAACTAGGTGAGAGTAATTGTTAGTGAAACAATTGTAAATCACGAAAATTGCTAAGGTGTAAATATCAGAGGAAATATTCAGGTTAGGGTATTATTCAATTGTGACTTGGTTTTATCATTGATTTCTAAATATCATGTTTCTAATTCCTAAGTGTGGTTACTTCCATTCCAAGTTATAACCTAAAGTAGTGTCTTTCCGGACGCCTACACCACAATTAAACCTAATAATTCAATACTCCATTCCAAGATATATCGAATTAGTGCACTACTTGTTAATAGCTCTCTAGTATCAACAAATAGTAAATAGGGGAGTTGAATTGATCAGTTAAGCTTTGTTATTCCAAACCTCCACTTAACTTCACAATTCAATCCAAATAATGAGCACAAGGTTTAATCGAATAACGAAACAAGCATTAAGATTCAAATCTCAAAAACATAAGTCACAAATATTTAACCCTAACCCGAATAAGAGGTTTAGTTACACATACTCATGAATAACAATGCAAATAATAAAAGGGAAACAAGACACTTCACTAATGACCGAGTACAAAAGCTAGGGCTGGCCGAGAGTGGCTGATGAGGGCGGAGCAGCAGCGGCGCACGGAGGAGCAAAGGCGGAGGTCGGGCGGAATGAAGAGGAGAGTGATGTTGCACGGCCAAGTGATGGGCGTGTGGTTTTTGGTGATGAGAGGGATGGCAGCACTGCTCTTCTATTTATAGGGTTTGAGAAACCCTAACTTGGTCATAAAGCTACGAAACCCTAGCGTCGCATACAAATTGGGCCGGCTGCTGGACTTTGGAACTTGGACTTTTTTCCGAAGTACTGTTCATGGGCCGGAATTACTGTTCATCGGACACTGTTCACGCCGGAATCACTATTCACGCCGGAGTTACTATTCACGCCGGAGTCACTATTCATGCCGGAGTTACTATTCACGCCGGAATCACTATTTACGCCGGAGTTACTGTTCACGAGCCGAAAAACACTGTTCACGGCCCTCCTTTGGTCTGATCTTCAATTGCGATGTTTCTGGCATGAAAATGCCGTCTTTTAAGCGTGATTCCTCCTAGAGCTTCCAAATCACCTGAAACACGAAACAACACTAAAAAGTAACTGTTCGCATAATAAAGTGAATGAAATGGTGGGATTTAATGACTCGACAAGTCGTATAAATACGGCTCATCAAACCACCCCACACTTAAACTTGTTCGTCCCGAACAAGGACTAGGTCATAAGAGGAAAAAATGAAGTACGAACATCACAAAGCTTCGGTCATCCTAGACGTGCTACATGGACATGAATCGATTACTCTAGATCTCGCCTGTTATGCATGCTCGCTACTAATGTCTTTGTGCTAAAACATGGGTTAAAGATACGTGTTACCTTTGGGTCGAGATGCAAATCAATTCGGATGTATCTGGAGATAGCCCTGTTTAGACCCATGAACCCTCATTCTCGGGCTCGAACTCGCTGCTATGTGGTTATGCTTTGCCGCTTTTTCTTGCACGTGATTGATTCGAGCTCCAAAGTGTTGAGAGATTTCGGTCAGCTATAGTGTCATCTGATTCGGAATTTCAATGATGCTGTCACATGAGACGTGTGGACTATCACGATGGTTGTGGATTTGTTGCTTTGTAGTGCGGATTGTGATTTGCTCGAACCGTGGTTTCTCCTCCTTTTGACGCGAGTCAAGCCGAGGGTCGCTCGTCTATTTTCCCGGCTACTCGGATTAGAAACCTTCCTGCTCTTACTCATCATCGTCCTTTCGACACGGGTCAAGTCAAGGGTCGCTTGCCTGTTTTCTCGGCTACTTGGACTAGAGCTTGGACGGTGTGAAGTTTTCCCGTCCCGACCAACCGCAAAGGGTACCGCAGCAGCGGAGCAGACTCGTACTATGTTGCCTCGAAGTGCTAGCCTCCACGAACTCCACATAACCACATATCCTGAGTTCGGCCTTTGAACGATCTGTCAAGTCTCTCTAAGGCATTGCTATCAACTCCACATCCCTGTTTATCTCAACTAACAAAGGCACGCAAAATTTTAAGATCACATGCTAGTCGCACAAATCAATTTTCACCAAGACATGCATGTAAAATCGGCTATATCTATTTCACCCAATCATTATCCACTAGGAAATAGTGAAGTATCATGTACAAAAATTTTAAAAATGACTCGAAACGTGCTGACTCTGTGTGGTGGGCGTGAAACAAACATGCTGACTCGATAACTGACTCTCCCACCCCACACTTTTGAAATGAGCCGTGTCCTCACGGCACGACTCAAATCTAGACACACAAATGCATGCAATAAATAGATAAGGAAAGGAAAAGGGTAGAACGAGACTCCCCTGGGATGTAGACGGTGGTCGGCTGAACTCGGATCAAGTCCGGGGGCTAAAATGCGTAGCTCCAAGGGAATTTTCCGGCCGACTAAGTCCAATCCCTGCAAAATGAAACCGATTCCTTTCCAAGGCACAATGTGACAATAATGACTCAAAACAAACATAATAAGTAAATAAACTGAAAAGCAAAAGGTGCAGGGCTGCCTCCCTGCGAGCGCCTTTGTTTAACGTCGTTGGCTCGACAGTACCTCCTCTAAGTGTCAGGAGTTAGGATCCCATGGGCGTGTGAGGTCATACTTCTGCTCAGCAACTCCCTCTGTTCGTCCAGTGTGCACATCTAGCTGTGCGCTCGGCTCTGCTCTCCCAGATTCAGATGGTTTCTTCCCCTTATAGCCTCGAGAAGATGTGGACATCTTGGCCATAGCTGCTGGCCTGGTAGTCTGTAGAGCCTGCTCTGGTGGGTCTGGAACTAGGGTGTCGTACTCTGATGTGTGTACAATGTCTGGCGGTTTCCTTGTGCGTGGACGATCGTCATCCTCGTAGACATAGAAGTCTGCTTCCTTCCCACCGCATGATAATGACAGTAATCCTATGCCCATGTCAATCCGGGTCTTGGTGGTGTAGAGGAATGGCCGTCCCAAAATGAGCCCTGGTGGTTCGCTTTTTCTGGATTTTTCCATCTGCAAGACATAAAAATCTGCAGGCACAGCAAGATCTCCTACTCGGAGGGTTAGATCTTCAAGCAATCCAGTAGGGCGAACACAAGACTTATCCCCTAATTCTATAGACAACCTAGGTGGTTTCAATGGTCCAAGACCCAGCGAGCAATACAAAGAGTAAGGCATGACATTAATAGCAGCACCCAAATCAATTAAGCAGTGAGGTATTTGGGTCTTACCGATACCACAGGTAACCGTGAAGGCCCCTGGGTCCTTACTCTTTCTTGAGGGTGTCTCCTGGCTCGCAGTGGGTGCACGCCTCATCATCTGGTCGTTCTGCGTAGGCCTCACCACCAATCTCATCTCTGATTCAGCTTCCTCAGTCACATGGCTTTCGGGAGCAGCTACCTGCATGGCACATGAAGAACTCCTAATTTCGGACCTCTGAGCTGTGAGGGCCGAGTCTGGCTGAACTGTGCTGCGTGTGCCCGAGCTAAGTTCCTCTGTGTGCTCCTCGAATGCTGCATCCACAGCCACTATCTCTACTTGGCTGACGTTCCCTCTTGGATTCTGAACGGTTTGCGAGGGAAGTCGTCCTGTGTTGTCATCAAGCCTGGAGAGAGTCGTGGACATCTGCCCTATTTGCTTCTGAATGTCAGCTAGTGCTCCGTCGGTTTTGGCCATGTACTGGTTCAGGTTTGTATTTGTCTGTTGGGCGCTAACTGCCAGATCTCTGACCATGTCCTCTAGCGACTTACTGGGGCCTTGGTTGCTCGGACCTGCTTGATAAGTGTTCGGCCCTTTCTGCTGGTACTGCCCTGGTGCATTCGGCTGGTACTGACTGTTAGGATGTCTGTACGGCTGCTGAGTCTGCTGATTCTGCTGATTCTGCTGAGGGACATTCAGGCGTGCTGGGTGAGTCTGATTCTGCTGATAGTTGTTCCTCCAGGCCCCTTGATTGGGTGCTGCTGCGCCATACTGCTTGATTGGGCCTGGTTGGTTGCCATAATTCTGATAATTGCCCACTGCATTCACATCGCCCTGAACGTCTGTCTGTAAGGTGGGGCACTCCGAAAAACACTGTTCACGGCCCTCCTTTGGTCTGATCTTCAATTGCGATGTTTCTGGCATGAAAATGCCGTCTTTTAAGCGTGATTCCTCCTAGAGCTTCCAAATCACCTGAAACACGAAACAACACTAAAAAGTAACTGTTCGCATAATAAAGTGAATGAAATGGTGGGATTTAATGACTCGACAAGTCGTATAAATACGGCTCATCAGATGCCGACCGCCCATACATAAAGAAGCGACCGAGACATGGCATGTTTGAGTGGAAACCAGGATGGAGAAACACTAGAGCACGACTCGATGGCCCAGTAGCAATGATCAAAGTGGCCTCGCCAGCTCGGAAGGATGTAAAGGTGAACCCGCCTGATCAATGGAGAGCAGATCAGAGCACGCCATTATATGAGTATCTGGGGCGGAATGAGGGAGCAGCTGAGGCGAAATTTGACCTCACACGTCCATGGGATCCTAACTTGTGATCCCTAAAGAGGTACCGTCGAGCCAACGACGTAAAATAAAGGCGCTCGCAGGGAGGCAGTCCGGCAAATTTTTTGTTTTTTTATTTTTTATTTTTTCTTTCTTTCATTTTTATTTCATGTTCTGTTTGTTTGGGTCTTTATCCGTGTTATCACATTGTCTTTTGGGAAAGAAGAATATTTTTATGCAGGAAACAACTGCAACTCAGAACAGGTCGCGGACCACGTATACATTATCCTCCGCGGATGGAGTTCAGTTTAAGTGTTGACCGCGGCGTTAAAATGAACGTGATCCGCGGTTGACCTTGACCAGCATTGACTGACTCGTTTGACCAGAATTTTCATCTTCACACGACGAATTGAGGGGAGTACCTGTTCACTTTAATCTCTTCCTTTTCCTATATGTTTGCGTGTCTTGCATTGTTTGTGTCATTGAATTTAAGTCGTGCCGTGAGGACACGGTTTTGTTCAAAAGTGTGGGGTGGGAGAGTCAGTCTGTTGTGTCAGCACGTTTATTTTTTGCACCTGCATAGTGTCAGCACGTTTCCCTTCGAAGAAAAAAAATTTGAAAATATGAAATTTCTCTCTATTTCTTGGATATGCAGTATTGAATTTTGGTGATGTGAAATAGATGAGCTGATTAGATGCGTTTCTCTCGTGAAATTCAAATTGTGTGACTACATGTGAATTTAACCCAGTACGTGTCCTTCTGAGTTGAGATAAACAGGGATGTGGAGTTGATAGAAATGCCCTAGAGAGACTTGACGAAGCATTCAAAGGATCGGATTCGAACTATAAGGTTATATGGATTTTGTGGAGGCTAGCACTTCGAGACAACATGGTTCAGAGTTGCTCCGCCACTGCAGCGTTTATGTAGGAAGGCGGGACGGAGACGTAACAAACCGTCCTATCTCTAGTCCGAAGTAACCGGGAAAATAGGTGGTGGGCCCCCATCTTGACTCGCGTCAAAAAGGTCAAGGATGAGAAAGAGCGGGGAGGTATTTCCATATGCTTGCGGGCGATGATTGGACCTCCTTCAAAAGAAAAGAAGAAAAGGACAAGTAATTCACAATAAAGGAGCAAAGCTCAAGGAAAATCAGCCACATTGTGAAGTTTCATACAACTAAAAGTGAATTCTTCATTCATACATCAAGAGCCAAAGGCCAAGGAAAGTCACTACAAAAGCTGTCCAAAAAAAAAGAAGAACAACTCAAAAAAAAAAACCTTGAAGCTCGAATGAATCACGTGCAAGAAAAAGCAATGAAGTATAACCATATAGCTAGAATTCGGGACCGAGAGTGCGGGTCATGGGTCTAAAAAGGACTACCTCCCAGACATCCGAATTGATTTGGATTTCAGCTCTCAGGTAACATGTATCAAGTTATTTCTATGTTGAGCATGATGATTTTAGTAGCGATTGAGTTATGCATAGAAAAGCGAGTCTAGACTAGCAATTCATATTCATGTGCATTATCTAGGACGTCGAAGAAATTGTGGTGTTGCATTTATTTTCCTTCTATGACTTAGTTCTTGTTCGGGACGAACAAGTTTAAGTGTGGGGTGGTTTGATGAGTCGTATTTATACGACTCGTCGAGTCAACTAATCCCATCTATTTCGACACTTTTATATGCGAACAGTTACTTTTTAGTATGGTTTTGCATTTCAGGTGTTTCGGAAGCTCTAGGAGGAAACGTGCATAAAAGACGGCATTTTATGCCGAAAACACCACAATGGCAGATCAGACATTTGGACGCTCGACGGAGCGCTGGGAATGGACCTTTGATCAGCAAAATACGAGCTACATGGCGTCGCGTAGCTGACTCAATTCCCTACAACTCTCTAGTTCACACCGAGAGCATCCGAGGTCATTTGAAGGGTCTAATCGAGAGCCGAAGTCAAAATGGACGAGCAGAGGAAGAGATGCACCTCAGACCGGATCACGGACGCAGGCAATTTTAACTCGCCATAAAATGTACACTGCCCGCGCCGATAAACTTCTCATCGTCCGCGTCGATGATGTCATCAACGCGTTTTGATGACGTCAGCAGGCCGAAACTTGGAAATTAAGCCCAAAATTCAGACTTGAAAACCCTAGGACCTTCCCTATAAATACAACCACGTGCATTAGGGTTTAGCAGCCATATCATGATCCATCATTCGAGACGGCTCTGGAGAGAAGACAACAATTCGGCATAGAGAAGAATTTCTACTTTTATTATGTCCTTTACTTCCAGCATGTGTAGCTAAACCCCTCATTCGGGCTAGGGCTGATATATTGTGATGCATGTTTTGAGACTTGGTTTTTAATGCAATTTTATGTTCTACTAGTTCTTGTGCATATTTATCCCGGACTGAATTGTGAAGCTAAGTGGAGACTTGCAATGGAAAAGCTTAGCCGAACAATTCAGCCCCTTATTTTGCTGCTTGTTTGATACTGAAACGTTAGGACAAGTAGTTGCACTTAATCTAGCATAACCTGAAACGGAGTGTTAGGTTTACTAGAACTAGAAGTCAATAACCTGAAACGGAGTAGATTGTGATGTAAGTGCTTGAAACGGCCTTACTTTAGGTTATAACCTGAAACGGAGTAACCACACTTAAGAACATAATATCAGATCATTAGAAGTCGATGATAAACTAAGTCACAGTAGAAAAGCCCTAGACCGAATGTTTTCTCATATTGAATCACAACCCTTTTTTACTCGCACCTTTAACAATCTGCTCACCCCCAATTGTCTTTCTTTTCAGCCACAGAACAACACGTAACCTCACCAGCTCCCTTGGATTCGACCCTTGCTTGCCACTTTACTAGGGTCCTTGCAAGGAAAAATATAAATTCAAATTTGCAGGTCAAACGACGCGTGTCAGGTGGCATGCTCCGCAATCTGTTTAAATATGATCTTGCCCAGTTTAAACTTAATCCTATTTCCAACTTGATAAATCAACTGAGCAATCTCTTTGCATACAGTGGAGCGATGCGACGTTGGCCTCCAGTTGACAACAGCTATAAAAAAGAGCATTGAGTAGAAGGTTGTCAAGTCTGCAACAGGGATGGAGGCCTCACCCCAGACTGGATACGAGCCTGCTGTAATGCAGTTGGCTATTTTGTCGTAGTCTAGTTCTTCCTTGTCCTCCGTAGGAACATCCAAAGCATAGAGTGTTAATGAGTTCCGGGTCAATTTCCACTCTAGTCCCACGAACATATACAACACCATAATCTTCATCTCCAGCAACTCCAAATTGTGTAGGCAAGTTGGCTATATTTTTGCGAACCAATTGTTCATTGTAGGGTTTGCACCCTGTCAACATCCAGTTCAAGCTTGTTTCTTTCAGAAGATGAACCACCTCTTTTCCCTTATAGCGAGCTTCATCCATAATTTTCTCAGGGATGATCTTTCTCTTTTGAATAAACCTCCACTTGTTCACGACATCCATGTTGACAAACCAGATTCCCTTCTTTATGATACCGGTTGGAACGTCTTTAAGAGCAAGGGTAGGAGCATCTCGCTTCCTCTGCTTAGTTGTAGAGACTCCCCCTACACCGTTACTTTCTTCTGCTTGACCGGTGGAGTTCTTTGCTGCTGGATTTTGAAATATGACTTTCTTCTTTCCCTTCACTTTTTCAACCTTCCTGAGTTTAGAAAACGGGACGAGGTCCTGAGCTTCGTCTGCTTCCTCCATCTCTGTGCCAGAGATAACTGGAACATCCTTCTCCACACGGGTATCCTTTACCTGATCATCATTACGAATTTCATCTTGTCCACTGACTGGTACTTCAACTGACACCGTCTCTGAAACAGGGTTCTTTTGGGGAATGACTGTCTCAACTCCCTGCGAACATCCTGATACAACGTCTGCTTGCACTCTTGCCTCCTTTGCAGCTTCTGAATTGTTGACAGGACCACATTCTTCATCCCTTACAACCTGGGTTTCTGAGGACTGATCTGACCTTGCCACAACTGGTACTGAACCCTCCTCCATTTGCAGATCTTTGACGACATCATCAGTGTCCTTGTAAAGATCATCCAATTCATCATCCTTTTTGAATGGGTCAGATTCCTCGGCCACGGAATCGCTTGGCCTTTCAGGTAGTTCACCATTTGAGCCTCCGTGCTTTTCACTAGAACCATCCTCAGAACCTTCATCAAAAACCACCTTGCTCTTGCCCGAAGATTCAAGAACCTGTTCTGTCTCATCATCTGACATTACAATGAGACGACCTCAGACAGCACTAATCTGAGCAAGATACTTCCTTGGAGAATCTATTCGACGCCTACCCAGTTTCCTGTGAAGACTAGATGGTCAGACATATCCAGAAGCGTGGATCTTCTCCCTCCAGCTTTTTGAACCGGCGGCAATCTTAGATATAGGCAAACTGGGTTCACCTTCCTTCACACTTCTAACCACATCATTACCAAACACAGCCTTACTGGCTTCACCACTCTTGTCAAACACTTTATTTCCAACAGCCGCATCATTCTTAGGTAAGGAAATAATAGTCGGAGCAATAGGGTTTGATATTACCTCAGGTTGGGGCACAACCTGTGGGGGAATGAGACTTGATGGTGATGAACTAGTGCCGGTTTGCTTAGGAGATTTCTCCGCTGATTGCGAGGGCACTTCCTTCTGCTGTGCAGCAGGTTCTGGACTTTTCCTCTCCACCACCCCAACTTTAGGGTTTGCAGAAGCCGTTCCTCCGTCTGATATTTTGACACCAGATAATGTTGAAGTTTCAGCAACTAAAGGCGACACCTTTTTCTTCATTGGCAACTTTGGCTTCGACGATTTTGGGATTTTTGGCTTTGCTGCCAGAGCATCGGACGGTTTCTTGACCTCCTTCTTTGTTTTCGATGACGTCTTGGCACCTGTGTTGGAGGATTTCCTGGTGTTCACCATTGTTGCCGAATAGATGAAGAAGCGAGAGATTTCGCAGTAGGTTGTCGATCTAGGGTTTGGGAGAGAGTGAGAAGACAGGCGAAACATATTTGATTTTCAAATCAAGGTCGGCCTTTTCAACTTCCCAAAAACGTCTCGAAAGAATCATCTCTATCTTCATAATGGCACGAACAAATCTTCAAAAATATTAAAAAAAATCACCCTTTTAAAATGCACCTTCTGTTCCAGCTCTCTTTCTCAAGTGGTAAATCAACCTCTTTTGCTGGAGTTTCACCTATGATTGACCACTGTCTGGAACACTTAGTGTTTGACAACACACAGACCCAAAGATGATCTGAGTGTCTCAAACTGAGCAGCATCTAGAGGGTTGGTGAAGATATCAGCCAATTGCTTGTCTGTTGTCACATGCGTTAGGGTCACCACCTTCTGTTCAACCAACTCTCTGATAAAATGATGTCTGATGTCAATGTTCTTCATCCTGGAGTGCTGTACTGGGTTCTTGGATATGCTGATAGCGCTCATATTGTCACGGTATAGGATCATCTTCTGCTGCTCCACTCCGTATTCAGACAACATTTGCTTCATCCATAACAATTGAGTGTAGCAACTTCCTACAGCGATATACTCCGCTTCGGCCATAGAGAGCGAGATGCTATTTTGCTTTTTGCTAAACCAGGAAACTAAGTTATTTCCCAGGAAGAAACATCCTCCAGACGTGCTCTTCCGATCTTCAGTGTTTCCTACCCAGTCAGCGTCGCAGTAACCAACCAGGTGTGGGTTGGTGTCCTTGGTATACCAGACTCCAAAGTCAACAGTTCTGCATACGTATTTTATGATTCTTTTTACTTGCAGAAGATGACTTTCTTTCGGATCCGCCTGATACCTTGCACAGACTCCTACCGCATATGGAATTTCTGGTCTGCTGGCTGTTAAGTACAGTAGACTCCCTATCATACTCCTGTATAGAGTCTGATCGACCTTTGTTCCAGCTTCATCTTTAGTGATCTTTAAGTGCGTAGCAGGTGGCGTCCTTTTGTGACTTGCTTTCTCAAGATCGAACTTCTTTATCAAATTCTTGGCATACTTACTCTGCGAGATGCTTATGCCATCATCCTTCTGTATCACCTGGAGTCTGATGAGTCGAATTCTTGACTCATTTACATACCCATTTACGAAGAGATTTGATCCATTCCCGATGCTATTTCGATGCCATTTGACTCTTTTCCTTGCATTTCAGGCTTGGAGCAGCCATCCTTTGAGCTCAGGGCCTTAGCGCGAAAAGTCGGGGAAAATCCAAAGATTTGAGCAAGTTTTGGCGAAAAGGACCTCCAGTCGACCGACTGGGAAGCCTCCCCTGCGCCAGTCGGTCGAGTCGCTGAACTTCCAGATGGGCCTGCAAAACGACTCTATCGAGTCGGTCGACTCGCCTCCCAGTCGACCGACTGGGCGTTCCCTTCATCGACCACATTTTCTACGCCAGTCGACCGACTGGGAAAACCAGCCCACGCCAGTCGACCGACTGGAGCTACAGCTCCGGAAAACCCTAACTTTGTCTATAAATAGAAACTTTTTGGGGTTTTCGAGGGGGGCTTTTTGGAGGACTTTTGGCACGAATTTCGAGGAGCATCTAGCACTGAATTCAAGGTTGATTGGAGTGAAGAAGAAGATCGACAACAAGGATCCTCCTATTTCTCAATCTCAATTTGGTTTTAGACTCCTAAACTCCATCTCTATACTTTGTTTTTGATTGTAATCTCACCATGAGTGAGTAGTGACCTAGATTGGGGATTATGGATCCCTTAGACATATTGTGATGATGTAAATACCATTAATGTCATATTGAATGAGTTTGCACATGAATCTTCTTCATTTGAACTACATGCCTAGAGTTGCCCATAAGGTGTTTGTGAAAATGCCTCAATGAGAAACTTAGTTTAATTTCATATTTGATGTAGCTCACGTTGATCAATATGAATTTAATGAAATGAATGAAGAGGCATTAGGACTTTTGTGTTACATGGCGACACTTAGAACCTAATGAGATTGGCTTGAGTTTAACAAGAACATGTTTATCTAGTCAATAGAGCGCGAGTGTGAGATTAGAAATGCATGTTCTATAGGGCCAATAGAGCGCGAGTGTGAGGTCCTATGCGAGGTGTAACCTCTTTATCCTAGGTTGTAGCGCGAGTGGAACTTAGGGGAAATGTTACATGGCTAAATTCTATTCAAGTGCATGCAAATTCATAATTGACATCTAATATCATCATCACTATAATTGTCTAGGTGGGGAAGTAATCCCTAGTCTTCTTTGATTGATCGTTTATTCGTTTCTTTGCTTGAAATCTCTTTTGGATAGTCAAAACTTGGCTATCAACCTCTTTTGAGGAACAACCCTCCCCCAAACCATAAACATTCTAAATTTAATCCTTAGCACAACTAGTTTAATCACCTATCTCTTGGGTACGACCTTGGGTTTCCCGAGTCTTTACAAATGTTTTGATTTAACGTGACTTAGCATAAGTATTCGATATCCTTATTGAATATTTACACTATATTTGCACCCGATCAAATGGCGCCGTTGCCGGGGATAGGTTAATCAACTAAGTGCTATTTGGTTATTTAGTTTGTTTTCTTTTATTTGCTTGATAATCATTGCTTGTGTTTTGCTTGATTGTGTTAAATTCTCTTGCCTTTCATTGCTAAGAATCTCCTTCGTTCTTGTAGGAATTTGAATGAACACGAGATTCAACGGGAAAAAGCACGTAGCTATTGGTTCAAGTTCCCAACCTTCTCACCCAACCGCTAAGAGAGGAAGGGGTAGACCTCGCAAGAATCCTCTACCGCCTACCCTTCCTATTGCTCCTATTATTCCACCGGCTTTCCAAGGGCCAAGACCTCGTCCACCCCCACTTCTAAATCCGCTCCCTTATTTGCCACCGGGATTTGGAATGAACGAAGAACAAGAGAACCGTGTGGGTCTTCAAAGGGATGACCCAAATATTAGAAATGAAGATGAGGTAGATGACCCTCCCGCTAGACAAAACAATGTTGAAGATCCTCCCGCCCATCAAAGAAACAATAGAAATTGGAGGTATGAAGATGAGGACCATGAGAGGCCCGTTGGAGATTACATGACTCCCACCCTTGAAGAGAATGGCTCGGCAATTATGCCCCCGGATGAAGATGCTTTCGACTTTGATGTGAAGTCCTCCTTAGTCCACATGGTCACCCATGACCAATATCAAGGAGTAGGAAACCCTTCCACACACTTGGCCAATTTCCAAGAGTATTGCCAAACTTACAAGCCAAGAAATGTGCCCGTGGAGTATGTCTACTTGAAGCTATTTCCTTCTTCATTGTATGGGGACGCTAAGGAGTGGTTGCAAAACCAAGAGCCGGGAACTTTTAGAACATGGGATCATCTAGCGAATTCCTTCTTGAACAAGTTCTTTCCACCGTCGAGGACCAAGAAATTCATTGATTATATATTGACGTTCTCCCAAAGAGACAATGAGTTATTCCACCAAGCGTATGATCGCTTCAAGCATTATTTGAAGGAATGCCCTCATCACAACTTCCGAAAAGCCGATCTCATGAGATACTTCTACTTGGGTATGAGCAAGGAAGCCAAGAACCAAATGGATACGGCAAGCGGAGGTGCAATTATGGATTTACCGGCGAGCCAAGGGTTTAAAATTGTGGATAAGATAGCTACAAACTCCGATAGGTACCAAGGAGTGGACCACAAGAAAATGGGTAAGCCACGTGATGATTCCTCAAATGCCGAAATGAAGAAAGAAATGGCCGATTTGACGAAAAAGGTGGAAAACATGATAAGTATGGTGAATTGCGTGGAGGCGACCAAAGCCAAGGCCGATAAAGATAAAATCCCGGCGCAACAAGCTTGCTTCTTGTGTGCTAGCACGAGACACACTACCAAGAATTGCCCCGAGGGGAAATATGAAGATGATGACGATGGCTATGAAGAGGCACACTTTGTCAACCAACAAAGGAACTACCATCAAAATGCTAATCCCACCACTAGAACTTATGAGCCTCCACAAAGGAGAATTTCCAATGATTCTAACTTCACCTCAAGACCTCAAGGGCAAGGAAATTATCAAAGCAATTATCAAGGGAATAATCAAAGGCAAGCGTATGGTTCTAGCTCAAATCATAACCAAGGTCAAAACTCTTATTCAAACCAAGGGCAAAATTCCACTTCAAATCAAGGCCAAGGCTCAAATCAAAATTCGCAATATTCCCAAGGGAACTACCAAAAGCCCTATCAAGCCAAGTCTAATATGAATGAGCAAGGGAATTCTTCTTCCAACTCTCAAGATAACCCTATGATGGCTATGATGGCGCAAATACTAGAGAGCAACAAAGAGAGCAACCGAAAAATGGAAGCGAAAATGGATGAAGTAGTGGCCGAAAATAAAAGGCTTGCTAGAGAAGTTGCTCAAATGAAGCAAATAGGGAAGCTTCCCTCTCAACCGGACGTGAATTACATTGAGCACGTTGAAGCTATTACGTTGAAGAGTGGGAAAGTATTGCTTACCCCTCAAGGGAAGCCTAGTTTAAAGGGCAAAGAAGTGGAAGGAAAAAGTGCTAAGGAAAATTCGGAAGAGGAGCCTCAAGCTCCAATAGAGGAGGAAAAGAAGCACGAAGAGCCAATTCTAATGAGGAAGTATGTGCCCATGGTGCCTTTCCCTCAAAGGTTGAACAAAAGCAAGATCGATGCTCACTTTCAAAGGTTCGTGGAGATGCTTAAAAAGTTATACGTCACGCTCCCCTTCCATGAGGTAATCACACAAAACCCTACTTATGCTAAATTCTTGAAAGATATTGTGTCAAACCGTAGGGTGATTGAAGAGTCTAGCATGGTAGCTTTAAATGCCGAATGTAGTGCAATTGTGCAATGCCGCATGCCTAGAAAAATGCAAGACCAAGGGTCGTTTTCTATTCCTATCTCCATAGGAAAAATTGAAATTGATAGAGCTTTATGTGATCTTGGTGCTAGTATTTCTTTGATTCCATATTCATTGTATGAGAAAATTGACATGGGTGAGCTCCATCCTACTACCATCTCTTTGAAACTAGCCGATAGGAGTTCTAGAGTCCCTAATGGAGTCCTAAGGGATGTGCCTATCAAAGTTGGGAAATTTTTCATCCCCGTGGACTTCTATGTGCTAGATATGGATAGTGAACAAGAGACGCCCGTCATTTTAGGGAGACCTTTTCTAAATACCGTTGAAGCGGTTATTAAATGTGGTGAAGGGTCCATTGAATTGAAAATAGGGAATGAAAAGCTTAAGTTTTTTCTGAAAAATGCCATGAAAGCCCCTACTTCATCCTTTGAGTGCAATATGCTTGATATATCTTGTGAAACTTTCGGGCTAACCTCTTTTGAAAGTGAAGTTATGGAGTTAGACGACTCTAGTACACTTTTTGCTTCATTGATGAATATGGAAGATGAGGACATGAGCGACATAACCTTGGACGAAGGTGAGAAAGAGTTAAATGATCATGAAATTAAGGAAGACCCGGTGCCAAGAGGTAAGGAATTCGAAGGAGAGTTAAAACCTCTACCTTCGAATCTAAGGTATGAATTTCTTGGGTCCAATGCTACATTCCCCGTTATTGTTGGTGCCACTTTGAATGAGGATGAAACGTCCAAGCTTGTGCATGTTTTGAAAGCCAATAGAAAAGCCCTAGGCTATTCCATTGATGATATTACGGGAATTAGCCCCTCGCTATGCATGCATAGGATTAATCTTGAGGAAAATGTGAAACCTTCTAGGGAATTGTTGAGGAGATTGAACCCTAAACTTAGCGAGGTGGTTTTTAAAGAAATCACCAAGTTAAGAGACGCGGGAATCATTTATTCGGTTCCGGATTCGGAATGGGTAAGTCCCATCCATGTCGTCCCTAAAAAGGGAGGACTCACGGTCGTTCAAAATGACAAAGGGGAATTAGTCCCTACGAGAACCGTGAATGGGTGGAGAATGTGTATTGATTATCGAAAATTGAATAAGGCGACTAAAAAGGATCACTTTCCTATACCATTCATAGATCAAATGCTTGAAAGGCTAGCGGGACATGATTATTTTTGCTTCTTAGATGGATATAGTGGTTTTTACCAAATTCCTATTTTGCCAAATGATCAAGGGAAAACCACTTTCACATGTCCATATGGAACTTTTGCGTTTAGGCGTATGCCTTTTGGTTTGTGTGATGCACCGGGGACTTTTCAACGTTGTATGATGTCCATCTTTAGCGATTATATTGAGAAGTGCATTGAGGTTTTCATGGACGATTTTTCTATCCATGGATCCTCTTTTGATAATTGTTTGGCTAATCTCTCTAATGTGCTCGCTAGGTGCATCGAGACAAATTTGGTGCTCAATTGGGAGAAGTGCCATTTCATGGTGCAAGAAGGAATTGTGCTAGGACATTTGGTTTCTAAGAGAGGAGTAGAAGTTGATAAAGCAAAAATCCAGGTTATTGAGCAACTTCCTCCACCGACAAACCAAAAGGGAATAAGGAGTTTTCTAGGCCATGCCGGTTTTTACCGGCGGTTTATCAAGGATTTCTCAAAAATCGCAAGGCCATTGACTCATCTCCTTTGCAACGATGTGGAGTTCAACTTTGATGAAGGATGCCTTGAGGCATTTGAAAAATTGAAGAAAAACCTTGTATCGGCACCCATTGTGCAACCGCCAAATTGGGATCTCCCCTTTGAATTGATGTGCGATGCTAGTGATTACGCCATTGGGGCAGTTTTGGGACAACGAGTCGAGAAGAAGCTTCATGTCATATACTACGTGAGCAAGGTGCTCGATAGTGCCCAAATGAATTATACTACCACGGAGAAAGAGTTATTAGCGGTAGTCTATGCCTTTGAAAAGTTTAGGCCCTATCTTGTTGCAACAAAGACTATCGTCTACACGGACCATGCCGCTATCAAGTACCTAATGGCGAAGAAAGATGCTAAGCCAAGGCTTATCCGATGGGTTCTCCTCCTACAAGAGTTTGACATTGAAATTCGGGACAAGAAAGGAGTGGAGAATGTGGTAGCGGATCACCTTTCAAGAGTAGAGCTATATGATTCAAAATGGTTCTCGGCGCCTATCCAAGACTCCTTCGTTGGTGAATATTTGATTAGTGCCGAAGGAGATGCCCCATGGTATGCGGATTACGTGAATTACTTGACGTGCAACATCCTTCCCGAAGGCCTAAATTACAATCAAAAGAGCAAGTTCTTGCATGACGTCTCGAGATATTATTGGGATGACCCATTTCTCTACAAGCTATGCTCGGATGGGATTTATAGAACGTGTGTGCCCAAGGAGGATTTCAAAGGAATCATAGCTTGTTGCCATTCTTCTTCTTATGGTGGTCATGGTTCGGCTTCGAAGACCACATCCAAGATTCTTCAGTCGGGATTCTATTGGCCAAGCATGTTCAAGGACACATACGAGTTTGTCAAGGCTTGCAATGAATGCCAACGAATGGGAAATATAGCTAGAAGAGAGGAGATGCCTCAAAAGGGAATTTTAGAGGTGGAAATCTTTGACGTATGGGGCGTGGACTTCATGGGACCCCTACCTTCGTCTCAAGGGAATTCATTCATTCTAGTAGCGGTGGACTACGTGTCCAAATGGGTTGAAGCGATCGCTTCCCCTTCTTGTGACGCTAAAGTGGTGATGAAAATGTTCAAAAAGGTGATATTCCCAAGATTTGGAGTCCCTAGAGCGGTAATCAGTGATAATGGCTCCCATTTCAAGGAGAAAAGATTTGAGTCCATGCTTAAGAAATTTGGGATTTTCCATAGGTGTTCCACCCCTTATCATCCTCAAGCCAATGGTCAAGTCGAGGTGTCTAATAGAGAGATAAAGAATATCTTGACCAAGACAGTTGGAAAGTCGGGAAAGGACTGGGCATTAAAGCTTGACGACGCGTTATGGGCATATAGAACCGCGTTTAAGACACCAATCGGGATGTCCCCCTACAGACTAGTATATGGCAAGGCATGCCATCTTCCCGTGGAACTCGAGTATAAGGCCATGTGGGCCGTTCAAGAGCTAAATTTTGACACAAAAGCTTCGGGAGAAAAGAGACTCCTCCAACTCAACGAGTTAGATGAAATCCGATTGGACTCATACGAGAGTTCAAAAATCTACAAGGAGAGAACCCGGAGATGGCATGATAAACTCATTTTGAAGAGGCAATTCTCAATGGGGGACAAGGTTCTACTATTTAACTCAAAATACAAGTTATTTCCCGGGAAATTCAAGTCTAGGTGGTTCGGGCCTTATAGAATCCATAGAGTTTTCAACGACGGCCACCTAGAGCTAATTGACAACAATGCGAATATCTTCAAGGCAAACGGGCAAAGGGTTAAGATTTATCATGCCGCTGATGGAAACCAAAGCCTATTGGAAGCTCCTTCTTGAGTGCTTCATGCTAATGCCGCTAGAGAAGGGATCCCGCTTGGGACTTCTCTTAGCGTGTTTCTCTTCATACCAAAGACTCGGCTCGGTCTTGCCAAGACGTTAAACTAGGCCCTAATGGGAGGACGTGCATATACATACTATTCTATTGTTCAAAACTCACCTTCTTATCTTCATTTGCAACCAAAAGGGTATTTCTCACTCCCATGAGTTTTCTCACCGGTGCTTCACACGAGGGGAGTTCCTATGCGCCCTTGCCTTTATTTTATCATTCTTTGCGCTTAGGGACTAAGCTTGAGTCAAGTGTGGAGTGGTTTGTGCGCATAGTTCACATGATTGCATGCTTTACATATCATATTTGATGGACACTTGCATTTTTGGCACCTTATCCCTACATGAGAGAGTTTTAACCACATAGGCTTGTGACTATCAATTCCGATTCCTATAAATCACACCTAGCCTATTTGCTACATTTATCGGATTTAGAACTTAGAACCGACCTAGTCCATTGAATGTGTATTCTTGAAAACCAATATCATTGCTATCTCTCGTCTATCTAATTCTCTAAGTATTTTCGTTGAAATACCTTGGATCAAGCTATAGCAAGCACTTCTAAAACTCTTCGTGAAAATCCTAAATCCCTTGATTATTCCTTGGTGACTTGAGTCCTCTAGCATGGTGCCTTGCTTATGTTTGTTCCTCGCACATCCCATACACTTTTTGAACATATTGTCAAGTTTTAAGTGTGGGTGCAAAAAAAAAAAGATTTTTCTGCTCCGCCTCTGCGGTACTTATGCGGTTAGGTGGGATGGTGGTACACGCCATCCAATCTCTAGTCCAAGTAGCCGGGAAAATAGACGAGCGACCCTCGGCTTGACCCGCGTCAAAAGGACGATGATGAGTGAGAGCAGTTTTTGAAAAAGAAAAAAAAGAAAGAAAAAGAAAATAAGAAACACTTAAAACTTGACTCTATGTTCTTCCATCATTATTCACTTGTGCGGATGCATCATTTGTTTTGTGTGCCAGTTGTAGTGACTTTTGGACGACCCATGTGCTTGCACGGGAGTATTTCATTTGATTTATGACTTGTTTGTTAAGAACTCTCGTGTCGAACTCCTCTTCCCTTTATGGATTACGGCTTAAGCGCCTAAAACTTGGGAACGAGTTCCATGTCGCAAGCCCGTGGACTAGCCCTAGCTAGCATAGGCAAGCGATTGACACTTTTTGTGCAAACTAAAAGCTCAACTTCTATTGTATTACCTTGAAAATGAATAGAAATTTGGATGAGATGATTGATAGCTCTAGTATTGATAACCTTGAATGCACAACCTTGATGGTACTCAAAGTGGTTCAAAAGTCCTTTTGATGGTATTGTGATGATAGTCCTAGCGTGGGGTGAGGAATTTGTTTTGAGAAATCATGGCTTTGGTTGAACACTCTTAAATTCAATTCTCATGGGATAAGTGCGCTTGGGATTTGTGAGTATTCCCTCTTCTGAAAACTCTCACGAGACTATAACTCGTCCACTAGGGTAGCCTAGGGGTTTAAAGGCTTAATGCATATGCTAAATGCATTCGTCACACCTACGAAAAGGAGTTAGATTGTAAATATGTGTTAGATTAGTTAGCAATAAAGTTGCCCGTTATTTCTCTTTGGCTTGTTCTTATTATTTGCTCGGGACGATCAAACTCTAAGTGTGGAGTGTTTTGATGAGTCGAATTCTTGACTCATTTACATACCCATTTACGAAGAGATTTGATCCATTCCCGATGCTATTTCGATGCCATTTGACTCTTTTCCTTGCATTTCAGGCTTGGAGCAGCCATCCTTTGAGCTCAGGGCCTTAGCGCGAAAAGTCGGGGAAAATCCGAAGATTTGAGCAAGTTTTGGTGAAAAGGACCTCCAGTCGACCGACTGGGAAGCCTCCCCTGCGCCAGTCGGTCGAGTCGCTGAACTTCTAGATGGGCCTGCAAAACGACTCTATCGAGTCGGTCGACTCGCCTCCCAGTCGACCGACTGGGCGTTCCCTTCATCGACCACATTTTCTACGCCAGTCGACCGACTGGGAAAACCAGCCCACGCCAGTCGACCGACTGGAGCTACAGTTCCGGAAAACCCTAACTTTGTCTATAAATAGAAACTTTTTGGGGTTTTCGAGGGGGGCTTTTTGGAGGACTTTTGGCACGAATTTCGAGGAGCATCTAGCACTGAATTCAAGGTTGATTGGAGTGAAGAAGAAGATCGACAACAAGGATCCTCCTATTTCTCAATCTCAATTTGGTTTTAGACTCCTAAACTCCATCTCTATACTTTGTTTTTGATTGTAATCTCACCATGAGTGAGTAGTGACCTAGATTGGGGATTATGGATCCCTTAGACATATTGTGATGATGTAAATACCATTAATGTCATATTGAATGAGTTTGCACATGAATCTTCTTCATTTAAACTACATGCCTAGAGTTGCCCATAAGGTGTTTGTGAAAATGCCTCAATGAGAAACTTAGTTTAATTTCATATTTGATGTAGCTCACGTTGATCAATATGAATTTAATGAAATGAATGAAGAGGCATTAGGACTTTTTTGTGTTACATGGCGACACTTAGAACCTAATGAGATTGGCTTGAGTTTAACAAGAACATGTTTATCTAGTCAATAGAGCGCGAGTGTGAGATTAGAAATGCATGTTCTATAGGGCCAATAGAGCGCGAGTGTGAGGTCCTATGCGAGGTGTAACCTCTTTATCCTAGGTTGTAGCGCGAGTGGAACTTAGGGGAAATGTTACATGGCTAAATTCTATTCAAGTGCATGCAAATTCATAATTGACATCTAATATCATCATCACTATAATTGTCTAGGTGGGGAAGTAATCCCTAGTCTTCTTTGATTGATCGTTTATTCGTTTCTTTGCTTGAAATCTCTTTTGGATAGTCAAAACTTGGCTATCAACCTCTTTTGAGGAACAACCCTCCCCCAAACCATAAACATTCTAAATTTAATCCTTAGCACAACTAGTTTAATCACCTATCTCTTGGGTACGACCTTGGGTTTCCCGAGTCTTTACAAATGTTTTGATTTAACGTGACTTAGCATAAGTATTCGATATCCTTATTGAATATTTACACTATATTTGCACCCGGCAACGGCGCCATTTGATCGGGTGCAAATATAGTGTAAATATTCAATAAGGATATCGAATACTTATGCTAAGTCACGTTAAATCAAAACATTTGTAAAGACTCGGGAAACCCAAGGTCGTACCCAAGAGATAGGTGATTAAACTAGTTGTGCTAAGGATTAAATTTAGAATGTTTATGGTTTGGGGGAGGGTTGTTCCTCAAAAGAGGTTGATAGCCAAGTTTTGACTATCCAAAAGAGATTTCAAGCAAAGAAACGAATAAACGATCAATCAAAGAAGACTAGGGATTACTTCCCCACCTAGACAATTATAGTGATGATGATATTAGATGTCAATTATGAATTTGCATGCACTTGAATAGAATTTAGCCATGTAACATTTCCCCTAAGTTCCACTCGCGCTACAACCTAGGATAAAGAGGTTACACCTCGCATAGGACCTCACACTCGCGCTCTATTGGCCCTATAGAACATGCATTTCTAATCTCACACTCGCGCTCTATTGACTAGATAAACATGTTCTTGTTAAACTCAAGCCAATCTCATTAGGTTCTAAGTGTCGCCATGTAACACAAAAAAGTCCTAATGCCTCTTCATTCATTTCATTAAATTCATATTGATCAACGTGAGCTACATCAAATATGAAATTAAACTAAGTTTCTCATTGAGGCATTTTCACAAACACCTTATGGGCAACTCTAGGCATGTAGTTCAAATGAAGAAGATTCATGTGCAAACTCATTCAATATGACATTAATGGTATTTACATCATCACAATATGTCTAAGGGATCCATAATCCCCAATCTAGGTCACTACTCACTCATGGTGAGATTACAATCAAAAACAAAGTATAGAGATGGAGTTTAGGAGTCTAAAACCAAATTGAGATTGAGAAATAGGAGGATCCTTGTTGTCGATCTTCTTCTTCACTCCAATCAACCTTGAATTCAGTGCTAGATGCTCCTCGAAATTCGTGCCAAAAGTCCTCCAAAAAGCCCCCCTCGAAAACCCCAAAAAGTTTCTATTTATAGACAAAGTTAGGGTTTTCCGGAACTCTAGCTCCAGTCGGTCGACTGGCGTGGGCTGGTTTTCCCAGTCGGTCGACTGGCGTAGAAAATGTGGTCGATGAAGGGAACGCCCAGTCGGTCGACTGGGAGGCGAGTCGACCGACTCGATAGAGTCGTTTTGCAGGCCCATCTGGAAGTTCAGCGACTCAACCGACTGGCGCAGGGGAGGCTTCCCAGTCGGTCGACTGGAGGTCCTTTTCGCCAAAACTTGCTCAAATCTTCGGATTTTCCCCGACTTTTCGCGCTAAGGCCCTGAGCTCAAAGGATGGCTGCTCCAAGCCTGAAATGCAAGGAAAAGAGTCAAATGGCATCGAAATAGCATCGGGAATGGATCAAATCTCTTCGTAAATGGGTATGTAAATGAGTCAAGAATTCGACTCATCAGAGTCCAAGAAAGTAGTTCATCTCACCAACCATACTCATCTTGAACTCTTTCTGCATCTGTTCCACAAACTGATCCACCAGCTTCTGGGTGTTGGACACGAATACTATATCGCCAACATAGATTTGTGCGATAATGAAATCTGACCTTGTGTGCTTTACGAACAGGGTCTTGTCTACTCCCCCTCGCGCATAACCATGGTCGACGAGAAAGACGGTGAGGCACTCATACCATGCTTTGGGCACCTGCTTGAGACCGTACAACGCCTTCTTCAGGCGATACACATGAGCAGGGTGATGCGGGTCCTCAAATCCTTTCGGCTGAGCAACATATACTTCGTCATTTAGAAAGCCATTCAGGAACGCACTTTTAACATCCATCTGGAACAATAGAAACTTTAAGTGATATGCCAAAGCAAGCAGCAGGCGGATGGCTTCAAGGCGAGAGATAGGGGCAAAGGTTTCGTTAAAATCGATCCCTTCTATCTGGGTATAGCCCTGTGCCACAAGGCGAGCCTTGTTTCTTGTGATGTTACCAATGACATTCACACCATCAGGTCTTGGAACTAAGTCCCAAACATCATTGCGAGCAAACTCTTCCAATTCTTCCTGCATGGCTAGGACCCAATATTCATCAAGCAGTGCTTCCTTTATGTTTTTCGGCTCCATAGTCGACAGAAAGTAAGAGTAGGTAGCACGTTCTGTGAAGTTAATCTCCTTGCTGCGAGTCCTTATTCCGTCACTTGGTGAGCCAATAACGGCCGAGATTGGGTGATCTCTAGCAGTCCGTCGAGAGGGTTGTAGGGCAGCAAGATCCTCTTGAGTGTTACCATCATCACCTTCGACAGATGGTATGACTCTAGAGCGGTTGTCAGCTGGCATCACTCCATTCGTCAAGTCATTCGCAGTTTGCTGAGACGAGGATGATGTCTCAGGTACTTGGCACGAGTCATGAGTGAATTTGACATGGTGTCCGCCATCACACAGCTGACTGATACTGATTAAGTTCACTTTCAATCCTTCAACAAGGAGAGTATCCTCGAGTACAGGGAGATCCGGAACCTTCAATGTCCCACAGTCGATCACCTGACCCTTCCCTCCATCTCCGAAAGTGACAAAATGCTTCTTCATAATAGGTCGAATACGAGTAAGAAACTTAGGATTACCAGTCATATGTGTGGAGCATCCACTATTAAAGTACCAGCGATCTTTCTCATTGTGACTCGAAGAGCTGATGGCAACCTTGCATACGGTAGCTGCAACAAATGCGACAAAGTTGGTAGTTTCATCGCCATTGTCCTCATTAGCTGACTCATCATCACTGAGATTCACGACCATCGCCTTTTTCTTCTTGAGGGTGGTGGCACATTCGACCTGGAAGTGACCGAATCCCCTGCATTCACGACATTGAATCTCTTTCCCATTTTTAGAAGAGTCCCGATTTTTCTCACTGGTCTTCGTCTTATCTGTTTTCCAGTTGCGAGAATTACTCGAGAATGACTATCCTTGCTCAGTACCACGTCTGTTGAGTTTTCTGACCATCCTTCCAAAATTTTGAGCCATCATAGCCAGTTGTTCAGTCGAGCAGTCAGTCTCAGCCATACCTTCAGACACTTTTGCCCTTAGGGCGATTTCTTTTACTTCTTTGGGTTGACCTTCGTGATTCATCTCGTACATTCTGAGTGAACCCATGAGCTCGTCCAATTTCAATTTGGAGATATCATGCATCTCCTCAATGGCAGTGACTTTCATGGCAAATCTTGGAGGAAGCGATCTCAACACTTTGCTGGCCATTCGTTCTCCGTCAATCGGTTTTCCTAGTGCAACAGCCTCGTTGGACAGATCTAAAACTCTCGCATTGAACTCAGGGATAGTTTCACTGTCCTTCATTTTCATATCCTCGAACTTGGTTGTCACAATCTGCATTCGAGAATTGCAAACTTTGTCGGTACCTTCATACGCTGTTTGAAGGATATCCCAATCTTCTTTTGAAATTTCACAGTTGATGATCAGTTTCAGCACATTTTTGTCCACATCAGAAAAGATTGCATCATAGCTTTGGAATTTCCAATAGACGCTTTTTCCTCATCCTCCGTCCACAGGGCTTCTGGTTTGGGAACCACTTCTCCCACAAGATTGGCCATCGTGAGGTGAGTCCATCCGATCAAAATGGCCTTCCAAGCCTTTTCATCAAGGGATTTCAAAAAGGATTTCATCTTGGGCTTCCAGCACGCGTAGTTTGACCCTTCGAGCAGCGGGGGACGGGTAATGCTTTGTCCTTCCTTCATAGTCATCTTGAACAGTTCTAGGATCCCACTCAGTGTGTCGAGTGTTTGCTCTGATACCAATTAAAATTCTGTAACCTGTTCAAGCTACTCTTCAAGGTGCTGTTGAGACAGACCTTGAACACCTTTGCTCAAAGTACCGCAAACAGAACAAAAAATAAGAGCACACTCAGAATGATACCCAGTTCGGCCACGCCTACTTTAGGGGGCTTCCCACACCCTAAAAGGGTCACAAATTTTTATTACGAGTTTAGAGATACAGGTGGACTTATGCTTACACAACTCCTCGTTTGTAATAGCCTGTCCTCTAACACTCCGTCTCTCGGATTTGCAATCTCTGTTCACCGCAGCTCACCTCGATCCCCTATGGGTAGGACGAGTCTTCCTCCCGCCCTAGTCTTGAACCTCTCACGAAGTGCAGAGCCTTCTCTTGAAGGCGTGTCTTACTTACCATGTGTGTGAGCTTGGTAGTTCTTCAAGAACAGTCTGAACAACACACTGAACAGACTGCTTCTTCGCCGTTGATATTCCGGTATGGAATCCTCTACCGGCCGTCGCTCCTTCTCCAATCTTGTGAATGCACTCGTGTATATTTCTCTTAGGAAGCGATACAGCTCTGGTCGCCATAGCCTTGTATTTATATGCATAAGCGAATGTCCAAATCTGTTACAGATAACCTCATCAAATATTTAGGAAATATTCCTAAATATTCGATGTGTATCTTTGTTCCAATCTTAGGGAAGATCTTGATATTTCTTCCACGACAAGTCAGCCATCCTTCTTCAAACGGAAGAGAAGATATTCGTTTGAATATCTGTAGCTCAAATTCTTCGCTGGCCGACTTCAGTTCGAAAAGATCTTCGATCTTTAGAACCTTCCGGAAAATATCCTTGCGTCTGCTCCACGCTGTTCATAAGAGCCAGAATGTGTTTGAACTCTTCTTCGACATCTGCTTAAACTGTCTAAAGTCGTTTTGCCAAATACATGCCATTCACGGGAACATCAACATGGAAGGACCTTAGCGCAGCTTTCAATCCAATTCGAATGCTTTAAGTAAATAAGAAAAATAAAATTTCGCTCACACCCCACGATTGAAGAATTTTTGAACCGAAGCCAAATTGGAAAACCAATCAATCGAACCAAATAAAGAACGCTTAGATTTAATTTTTGGTTTGATATTTTACACCAAATTGTAGCCATGTAGGGTGAACCAATATAGTGTCATTATCCCAACTCGATCTCGTCTCTGCAAACTTGGATTACGTTTGTGTCTTGATATGGAAGATGTTGTAAGTCCCTGTCCATGCAATGCAAATCTATCCATGTAATCTCATCTAATATCAACTTACTACAGATTTGCTTAAGATAAGAAACACCACACTAATTCACACTTTTTATAGCATTCTTTGCTCACATTTTCATCATCTCAGAATAATCGAGTGCCAAGATAAAAACAGTCACCAAGATATTTTATAAATTTATATTTCTCTTTGATTATTTAATTTCAAATAAAAAACATAATTAGTATATTTGATTGGTTGCACGAAATCTTAATAAATAAATAAAAAGGGGTCAATCTGACTGAGCAGGACTGTGTTCGTCACATGATCTTTATTTGACCATTGTTAAAATTACAAAACACCCCATTCTTGCTACTCAAAAGTAAATTATTAACTCATATTGTTCCTAAAATATTCAATGTTTGTAACTTGTGCGTATCTTTATTTTCCATAATTAATGATCAGTCAAATTATACTTCGGTAATTTCTTGCGTTAAAATAAATCATATTAAAAAAATATTTAATCGGACGGTAAAATAAAAATTTCTAGTTTTGTAGTAATAAGGGCATGATCGTAATTTAACATATCAATTATTAGGGTTTCAAGATTTTTATTTTTTTTGTTAAATTTTTATTTTGACGGTTCGTGACCGATGGGCTGCCACTGCCAGTGAAATATTTGTCGGTTCACGACTATAAAATTTCACTCTTTCTCCTGCAACCCTCTGTTCGAGTCCGCCACCAAATTACGCCGATCGTCCGATCTTGCTCTCTCTTCAACTCTCAATTCCTTCTGGTTTGTCGATCTCTTGCTCTGTTTTTGCGTCAAGTGATGTTCTTTATTTTAAAAATAATAATCGGTGATCATATATTTTGATTTACTACTTGATCGAATCAATCTGAAAGTGTCTGATCATGTGTATAGATTTTATGGCTGGTGGGTGTATTTTGGATCTCAAGATTGAGTCGGTAATCGTCGGAGAGATGTGCGATCTGAGTGATAAAGTGAGTGATCATTGATGATAAGTTTGTGTGAATTTTGCGTATGATTAAAAATTATTTTAACTTAATCAGAGATTCGAACAACAATGATCAATAGCTTTTGCAGGGATCGGAATGTACGGATAATCCATCCAAGAAGTTGTGTGTGGACTGCGGCACATCCAAAACGCCTCTCTGGCGTGGCGGACCTGCAGGACCTAAGGTATGAATGATCGATTGTCTGATCGTGTGTCGAGTCACAAATATTTTTAAATTTAAAATTATATTGATCTGATCGGATTCCATATTACAGTCATTATGTAATGCTTGTGGAATCAGAAGCAGGAAGAAAAGAAGAGCACTTCTCGAAATGAGCAAAGCGAATGACAAAAAGTTGAAACCGGAAAAAAAAATAAAGTGTGTCGATCACTTCAATTCCAGCAGCAGCAGCAGTAGCAATAATAATGGGCATTCAGATTCTTCTTCGTGCAAGGACAAATTGATTGCTATGTTGCATGTGTTGAAGCAGTCGGATGTTAGAGTCGAGGAGTTGAGTGAGGAACAACAAGCTGCGGTTTTGCTAATGGCAATGTCTCATGGATTTAATTACGATTGAGTTTTTTTTATATCCGACTGATAGAGGAGAGATTGTTTGTAGACCGTGTAGTCTCATATGATAATTTTGGGTTCTGTTTTTTTAACATTCATTTGGAATGTCGTGACCTATTTTATGAATTCTTTTGGATCAATATAAGTTTTTTTCTAATTCTACATGATATGTTTAATATTTGATTTTTAAGCGCAAAAAAAAAAAGAAGAAGCTAAGAATAAAATAATATGGTAATATATATGCTTTTATAATATAACAATAATGTAATTGCAATAGAAAAAAATTACATGATTTGAAATTTAAGTCCCATCTACCAAGACTACGTCAATTTGGTTTTGTTTGTTTTCTACTTGAATAATCTAAATTTGATTCCTCTATCAACAACCATATGTCTATAGAAATCATTTCTTCTATACCGTTGCTGTAAAGGGATCTAGCAATCATCCTATTAGTCGAATGATCTATAGTTGAGTCAATAGTTGTCAGGTCCATGAGTTTTAATGATTTAGATTTTTTAACCAACAAAAAAAAGGGTAGATATCATATTGTATTGTATTTTATTATTTCAATTTTTTAAGACACTAACATACGAAAAAGGGTTTGATGCAAATGACATATTTTTGTAAAAAAAATACAAATCAATCAAAGCCTTTGATTTGTTCATTTGGACGGATGAGATTTAATCTCGTATTAAATATTTATGGTTTATTTATTAATGATGAATTATAAATTATTCGTAACAAACTATTTCCCACAATTGGTTTTTTGGTGACGAATTATAATCCAATTTTAACGAATTTTACATTTTGCACCAAAAATATATTATGTCTCTGATCTTTACTCACTTACATAAAATACTTTAATATCGTCCGATGTTTTTATCATTCTTCAAAATTTCTATAAACTACATAGCGTTGAAAATTAGATGGACTGATGGTCATGGACAATTTGTAATTAGAATTGTGGAAAGAGTGAGATAAAAACAGTTATAGTAAACGGTTTGGTAGAGATGTGTGATAGGTAGTTAGGGATATGAATACAATGGTCTGCGCAAAAGTTCTTATTGTGGTGAAGAAATGACCACCCAGAAGTGACGAATACCACACAAATGCTTCAACCTTCATATGCTATATCCCTTTTGTTAAAACCCTATGTTGACATTAAATAAACGAATTACGCAACGTCATGCCCTTTGAGAGAAAAACAGGAGTCTAGCTCCTGAATTTAAAAACTAATTAAAACTAGGCTAAACCGCTCAGGTCGAAAATCGGCTAAGAGGTAACAGCTCAGACCGAAATCGACTGAGATATAACAACTCAGAACCGAACAACCGGCTGAGAGGAGACCTAACCTAAGCTAAACTACACCTCCACTAAAGGTAAAACTAAGCAACTCAAACAAAAACTAACACAAAACACTAAGCAACTCAAACTCAAACTAACACAAAACAATCACCGGCATGGCAACCAGGAGCTTCCAATCGGACCGAAGCCGAGACCCAAGCCTCCGAGCAAGCTGTCCGCCACCCCCTCAGCAGATCCATGTCCCCAACCAGTCGACACCGCCATCACTCCTCCACCCGACCGCCCTCAACCGTTTTCCCGCGCCAGACGCCGACCTTCGGATATGAAGAAACATTCGTTTATTTAGTGTCGGCCACTCCGGTCGGTTCGAGCAGAACAGTTTATTTGGTCGTGCTCTTTTTAGGAGATGTGCCTCTTCGGGGTAGCTTACTAACACTTGTAATTATCAAAATGAAAAAAAACCCTATCTTGAAATAAGTCAATAGTATCTGCCTGATAATTTATAAATTAACCACCATATGCGAAATGCCTAATGATGTAAACCTATTAGCGAGGAAAGTGGTTTGGTGTGCTATTCAGTATTTTATGATTGGTTATAACTTGTGATCAATTCAGGTACAAAGTATATTAAGCGCATGCCACACACAATAAATAATTGTGAAAATTGTGCGTGGGAGATTTTATCAAATACACAAATTAACATGATAAAGGATGTTTAGAAGGTTCAAGAAGGTACTCTAGTGCAATCGAAAAAAAAGAAGAGAAGGTACTCTAGTGTGTCCGCTTTGTATTGTAACTTTAAGATTTAGAACTCTAGTCCTAGTGTGTCGGTTTCATAAGATCCACGAAACCTCATATGCACTTTTGAATTAATAGACCCAAAAACTCAAAAAAAGTTCAACTATTTAGTATTCTACCTAAAATTCACAAAGTGCAAACCCCACCCAAAAAGTGTAATACTTTTACCTTTTACTTAAATTCTGAAAAGTGAAAAATTCAAAATCTTATTTTTGAATTTGTTAGGATCGTTAGTTAGCCGTACTTGCAAAGTACTGATAGGCGTCAAGTATGTATGCAGCGGATATAAGTAAAAAGCGTAAAAGTAAGTACGAGACAACAATATATAGTGTAAACTTAGATACTCAAAACAAGTATCTGGGAAAAACTACTACCTTCTAGTTTCCTAGAAGGATTTCGGAATAATCACTTGTATTGATGTAGTTCGATTACAAGGATTATACTCTCACCCAAACCACACTCAGTGGTGTTCCGTCTTTCTCTCAGATCGACTTAGTGAAGGTGTAATCCGGTTGTAATCGCACCGCAAGTGATCTTCCACTTCTGGCTCCGATCGCTCACTGGCTCCCTCCAAAGTGTGCTCTTGATCTTCCGACTCAAAGCTTCTTCGAAACAGCGATCTCTGGTCGTTCTTACTTTCGTAATTACGCAACCAAGGATTCCCGTTCAAGCACCCTCTAAAGGCAGTCGTAGCATCCTTTATATAGAAGTACTCCGAACTGTGTAGCCCTAGATTTTCTTGGAGAAAATCTCTCTGTCTTGCACGACAAGTTCGAGCAAGATCTTCCTGCTGATTCGTCCATCCCATAACGGTCAATTCCAAGTACTCCGTCGAACGTCCAAAGGTCTGATCTGCCACTGTGGTGTTTTTGGCATGAAATGCCATCTTTTTTGCGCGTTTCTTCCTAGAGCTTCCAAAACACCTGAGATGCAAAACCATACTAAAAAGTAATTGTTCGCATAAGAAAGTTTTGAAATAAATAGGATTAGTTGATTCGTTGAGTCGTATAAATACGACTCATCACTATTAATTGAAGCGGAGGTAACCTGATTGTCCTTTTCGGTGTCCACGGTCTTGTAGCAGTGATAGTCCTGCTGCCACACAGGTCGAGAGTGACTCCTAGAGCTATGTCTAGTTGGACCCATGTCATCATGCTGGAGGTCCTCTTCTGGTGTGTCCAGCTCTTGAGCGGTATCCAATGCCTCTCGTCCATGATCAACAGGAGCAGAGTTGACAATAATAGGACAGGTGTCGTGTTCACCTGAGGCACTCACTGGGGGATCCTGTCCTTCAGGTTCGATGAGGGAAGGTTGAGTGCCTGTCCTCCCTTCACTTAGATTGAAGTCATCATTTTGTCCAAATGGAGGCTCTCCATCATCTCGGCTTGTCTCGTTTCCCATTACTCCTTCATCAAACACAACATGGATGCTTTCCTCTATTTTCCTGCTATGTCGAATGTACACCTTATACACCCTACTGTGGTTGGAGTAACCCACGAACCCACCCTCCTCACTTCTAGCATCGAATTTTCCAATGTTCAATTTTTCGTTATTGTGGATATAACACTTGCATCCAAAGACCCTAAAGTGGGAGACATTAGGCTTTCTTCCTCTTAGGAGCTCATAAGGGGTCTTGTTCAAGATGGGTATGAGATAGGCTCTATTTAGAACATGTCATGAAGTATTGAGAGCCTCTCCCCAGAAGCTTCCCGGAAGACCACTAGCTAGTAAAATCGTCCTTGTCATATCTTCCAGGGTTCTGTTCTTCCTTTCTACGACCCCGTTCTATTGAGGTGTTCTAGGTGTGAAGAAGTTGTGATTGATTCCCTTGGACCTGCACAAGCATAAGAATTGTGAGTTATCAAATTATGTTCCATGATCAGTATGCATATTATACAAGGATAGGTTTAATTTTCTCTCCACAGCCTTCATCCAAATCTCAAATTCTGCAAACACTTCATCTTTGGAGGTAATAAAGATAGTCCATGTATATCTAGAATAATCATCAACAATTACAAAAACATAACGATTACCTCCAAGGGATCTGGTCCTCATAGGTCCACACAAGTCCATACGAATTAACTCAAGAGGTCGGGTGGAACTTACCTCAGTTTTGGACTTGAAAGATGACCTAACCTGCTTACCTTTTACACATGCATCGCACATATTCTCAAGTTCACTTTCTACCTGTGGGGAGTCCACTTACCAGCTCCATCCAATGTAGCTTTGAAAGGTGACGTACGCTTGCATGTCCGAACCTTTTGTGCCACAGTCCTGTATCTTCTATTTTTAATGTGAGGCACAATTCCGTCTAAGGGATCAAAGCTGGATCAACTATGTAAATTTTCCCGGCACGCTTTCCTTTCAAAAGTGTCCTCTTGTACTAATGCACTCAACAAGGCATACGTTAGCAGTAAACAGTACTCGATTCTTTCCGTTCTGGCATAATTGGGAAACACTAAGCAAATCGTAACTAATACCTTCTACCAGACTCACATCATTAATACAAATTTTTTCGTTGAGTTTTACCTTTCCTATCCCAATGATCTCACCTTTACTTTTGTTTCCAAAAGTGACTGGTCCTCCTGAGTGAGGTCGAAGAGAGGTATACCATCCTGCATTTGCTATCATGTGAATGGAGCATGTCTATGTACCAAGGACCACTCCTCCTTCCACCCTGGAAGCAAAAATATGTCAGTTTTTACGTACCCAAACTAAGTTAGGCTTATTTGGTTTATGTCCTGCTTGCTGATCCTTGGATTTCTTGTTCTCACTTCTTTTCATGGTATCATCCTTAACCACTCCATCTTCGTGTGAGCATCACCTTTGTGCTTCTTTTGGCTGGCATAATACTTCATGGGGTGACCTTCCTATTTACAGTTCCAGCAAGTGAGTTTTGTTGAATCATACTTTGCTTGATTCCTCTTATTCTCATTCCTTCTTCGTGGATATTCCCTGTAGAGATGTCCACCTTGTCCACAATGCCAGCACACCCTGTGATGCTTGAGATCCATGTATTTGCTCCGTCTAGGTGGTGGAACAGTGTTCTTCACTTTTCTGGAGTCAAAGTCAATGTGAGCCGGCTTTGTACTCTTGACATGCTTGACCATATTGCGTATGCCTTCTGTCTGTCGAAGGGCACAGTTGTTTCGACGTTGAGATGTCCCTTCTTTCCACGTTGGCACTTACACTTAGCTGGATCAAATGCTTTCTCAGTTATTTCTTTCTTTGCTGGGGTAGATCAGTACTCCCCGATTTGTATCCTAACCCTTGTTTAGCCACAAACCTTTTCGAGAAGTCTTCCTTGATGTCCTTGAGTTTCTCCTCCCTGATTTCCTTTAGCAGTGCTTCTTTGTCTCCTTCCTTGGTGGCCTTAATAGTTTCCAGCTCATACCGCAGTTTGGAATTTTCGGACTTTAGAGTTTCCATCTCTTCTTCTGCTTCTGTGAGCCTCTCCGTACTAGGGATAGCTTCCTCAGTCTGTAGCTTAGACTGTTGTTCTTCTAAGGAGCAAATTTGTTTCTTTAATTTGTACTCTGTTTTGCATAGCTCTTCTTCTAGCCTTATTGCTTTCTCAAACCACTGGTTTCCATGTTCCTCCGGGCCTCCAATTTACTCTTCATGTTCTACTATGTGTGCACTCAGTTCTTCGTTCCTTTCGGTCAGCTTCTTCAGTAGACCTAGTACCTATTTACTAGAGAGGTCAGCTAAATTGTAACATTACTTAGATTCATTACCTCTTCATTTACCATTATGCACACAGTGTCACTTGCTTCTTCGCCTTCGCTTTCTCCTTCTGATTCTCCCCAGGTTGCAAGCATGGCCTTGGCACTCTTTTGGGCCGGAGGCTGTCCTGCTCTCTTGCTGAAGCAGTCCTTAGCCATGTGCCCCTTTTTCTGACAGTGGTAGTAAATCACCTCCTTTTGTGACTTCTTACCTTTGAAGGATCCCATCTCACTAATTCCTGCCATTTTGAGAGCCCTAGTTACTAGTGCAGTGTCCTCATCCACTATCTCATCAGTTTCATCGGTCTGGGAGAGCTCAAATGCCTTCTCAACCTTCTGTGCCAAGGATTGATCCTTCTCAGGGGCACGTCTGGCAGCTTTCCTTTATTGCATACTATCATTACTCTGGAGTCTAGCGACAAGCTCTTCGAGACTTATGTCATTGATATCCTTTTAGGCTTGGAGTGCTAGGGTCACAGCATCCCACTTTTGGTTTTGTGATTGAAGATAGTGGTGAGTGACTTTCCATTCGTCAATCTCTTCTCCGAGAAACTCTAGCTGACCGACATAACTTTGGAATCGTTAGTCGAAATCTTCCAAAGTCTCGTTCTTCCCTTGCATGGCATTGTCATAATCCTTCATTACAGCCAAGATTCGGTTCTACTATATGTCTTCACTTCCGGAGTACAGTCTCTTCAGTGCGTCCCATATGTCTTTAGCAGTCTTATAGCGGAGCATTTTTTTCAAGTCACCTGGACCAAGTGCGGAGTGCAAGACCTTCTTTGCTCTGATATTCTTTTCTAGCACTTTGTAGTCATTGTCATCATAATCGTCCTGCGGCTTCTCTAACATCATGATATCTAGGATATGGTATCGGTCCTTTCTTAATTACCTTCCATATTTGTCCATCCAGGGAGCATATGTGTGACTCAAACTGCTCCGCCCACCAATCGTACTCTCTAGGCTTTAGCTGCGGAAGCTTCCAAAAGGAATCGTTGATTGTTGCCATCTTTCTTGCAAAGCTAACCAAGAATCTAAAGATCGGGCTCTGATACTAATTGTTAGGATCGTTAGTTAGCCGTACTTGTAAAGTACTAATACGCGTCAAGTATGTATGCAGCGGATATAAGTAAAAAGCGTAAGAGTAAGTACGAGACAACAATATATAGGGGAAACCCAGATACTCAAAGCAAGTATCTGGGAAAAACCACTACCTTCTAGTTTCCAAAAAGGATTTCGGAATAATCACTTGTATTGAAATAGTTCGATTACAAGGATTATACTCTCACCCGAACCACACTCAGACCGACTTCGTGAAGGTGTAATCCGGTTGTAATCGCACCATAAGTGATCTTCCACTTCTAGCTCCAATCGCTCACTAGCTCCCTCCGAAGTGTGCTCTTGATCTTCCGACTCAAAGCTTCTTCGAAACAGCGATCTCTGGTCGTTCTTACTCTCGTAATTACGCAGCCAAGGATTCCTGTTTGGGCATCCTCTAAAGGCAGTCGTAGCATCCTTTATTTATAAGTACTCCGAACTGTGTAGCCCTAGATTTTCTTGGAGAAAATCTCTCTATCTTGCACGACAAGTTCGAGCAAGATCTTCCAGCCGATTCGTCCATCTCATAATGTCTTCATCATCCTTCCAATTAGATCATCCCATTCCAATCTAATTGGATATGCGATTGAGATTAAGTGTCCTAAAATATCTCACGCAATATTCTCATATCAAAACCAATTCCAAATCTCGTTACAAGCATCTAAAAATGATCTTGAGGAATCTTCCACCATATCAATGCTGGAACCGATCTTGGGAGCAAAAGATCCACCAAAATATTTATGGAAATATTCTCGTCCCTAATCCGAGGTACTGCTACTTCTCAGAGATCAGCGCAATGCCTTCCACACTCAAGTAGCCGTTACTTCCAGACTACATGTACTTAAACCTGCGCACTCAAGTAACACATCAGCAGGATGTTTGTCCATCAAAATACACTGGAGTATTTGTCCTCCAGACGTACGCCTACTCTAGGGGTATCGTACTCCATACGTACGGCTCTCTTACCGAAGACTATAGGTCTATCTCATGTTGCAATGTGATTTATAAAATCATCTCCTCTGTCTTGGCTACTAGAATGAAGGCTATCCTGCCATCTATTATTAATCCAGCGCAAGGTGCTACTGTGGGTGGTAGGTCCATCATGGGGAATTTGAATGTAGCTCAACAACTAGTGGCTGGGTATGGCAGAAAAATACTAGTGAAAGAATAGCTTGGAAGATTTATTTAAGAGAGGCCTATGATACGGTGTGCTGAGATTTCTTGGATTCTATGTTGCAAGAATTAAAGTTCCCTGTCAAATTTATTGCTTGGATCAGAATGTGCGTGAGATCCACATATTTTTCGGTCCTTATTATTGGTGGATTATTTTGAAGGCAAGCGAGGCTTGCGCCAAGGAGATCCAATATCTCCTTTTCTTTTCACAATAGTTATGGAGTATCTTTCACGCCTTTTGACAAGGCTTGACAAAAGTTCCGGCTTTTACCACCACCCCAAGTGCTGCCACAGGATCGACTTAAAGCATATCCTATTCGCGGATGATCTCTTTCTGTTCTCCAACGGCAGGTGTTCTTCCATCTTGGCCATTAAGGATGTTGTTGAGAGATTTGTTAGTACTTCGGGCCTTGCTATTAACCTTTCCAAGAGTCAAGTTTTCACTGCTGGAATGGTGTTCTTGGTACTGCTGTTGCAAAGCTTCCGGTGAGGTACCTTAGCATTCCCTTGAGCTCCAAGAAGCTCAGTTTGAGTGCGTGCAGTAATCTGTTAAATAGGATCATTAGTAGGATCAACGTGTGGAACAATCATTTTCTCTCTAGAGCAGGAAGATATCTACTGATTCAGTCCATCCTTTACTCTACAGTTTCTTATTGGGCTAGGATGATTACACTCTCTAAAAAAATTATTCACGTGATCAACTCTTTATGTGCTAGGTTCCTTTGGAGAGGGACAGTTGCAGGAGGTCACGGTTGCTTTCTTGTCAGCTGGAAAGAGGTTTGTAAGATCAAGAAGGAAGGAGGGTTGGGACTAAGAGACTTGTCCACTTTGAATGATGCGATGCGGTTGAATCAATTACGGAAGGTTTCGAATGAAGATGGCGGTGTTTGGAACTCTTGGCTTAGAGCTTATTGGACGCGAGGGAACGACTGGTGGGACGTCAATTCTATTAACAAAACTTCTTGGGTGATAAGGGATATAGAAGCTTCCAAAAAGCTTAGTTCTCGTTTTGTCACTATCCAGCACCGCTGGCTTTGTTGGAAAGGGTATGGTAATGATTTCTCAGTTAACGACACTTATGATACTCTTATTGAGCACTCCGATAAGGTTTATTGGCATAAATTGGTTTGGAACAGATTTAACTCTCCAAGAAGCTCGTTTCATCTTTGGCTGCTTGCTAGAAACAGACTTCTTACGAAAGATAGATTGGAGAATATGAGACTCCTGGTAGATACAAATTGTGTTCTCTGTACAGGCATGGTTGAGTCGAGGAACCACCTCTTCTTTGAGGGCCATTTTGCGAAAGGGATTCTTTTGGCAGTTCTGGTCTTTCTTTAGGTGCGCAGGGCTCCCAACTCCTGGCACCTCTTAATCCCTTGGTATAACAGCTTGAATCAGAAGGCTTTCAGGACCAGAATGTTGGTCGTTGCGATCTCAATGTCTGCTTATGAAGTCTGGAGAGCCAGGAATGTACAACTTTTTAAAAGTGAAGCTCCTTCCATTAATAGGGCTGTTAGGAGAATTATTTGGTATTTAAAGATGAAGATAGCAGCTATAGATAGTACAAAAGCTAGTTTAGAGGATAGAAGGTGGTGCCATTCCTTAGATTTCAGTTTGTGAAAATTCTATTGTTTTGTCTAGCTTAGTGTAGCTGAGCTCTAGCTAAGCAGGTTCTTATTTTGTGCTAGCAGGCTATTGATCACTTGTACATGTTTTTGCTCAATGTTATATCATCATTCTTCACACACACAAAATTTGTCATGTGATACAACTTTTTCCTAATTGAATTGATTAGCAGGCACTCACATTCTCTTGATAATAAAAATTAAGATTGTGAAAAGAATATGCTAAGTTGACATGTTAATTGCAAATCAATGAGTTTTATTAAGAAAGTTGGGTCTAAATATGACCCATGTACTACTATCACACAAGCCCGTTTTGTCGGGCCTCAATCTCATATGAGCATAAATTCTATCTAGTAGGTGCACCAAATAGGCATATACAACTGAGGCAATATTTTCAATCAATATATTAAAAAAAAGACATATCACAATTTTAATTTTAATTTTATTTAAAAATTTAGATTGTGATATCTAGTAGTTTAGTTTTTTAGCCTATTATTTGTTACTCTTTTTTTTGAATCCCAAAGACTGGCTTACAAAGCAAAACCAACACATGAAACAAAAGGAAAACCAATTAAGACTGCCTACTGGTTAACTACTACAAGAGCAAAATGGAATTCCTCTGGGCATAGAAGACATATCATTCCACACCCATTTCTCCACCCTAGCTTTCCTAGCCAACCAGTCCGCCGCCGTATTTGATTCCCTGTTGTTGCTACCAATAGACCAACCCGAGTGCTCCTCAAGAAGCTTGATACATTCCTTAATTAAGCGCTGGTCCACATGCACCGATCTCCACGCTCCCATATTCAAAGCCCAAATAACCTCACCAGAGTCTCAAAAGCAAGGTGACCTTCGAGAGGCTGAGAGCTCGCCTGCCAACTTCATTCCCAACTTGACGGGCCTGCATTCAGCTCTAACGCCATCTGCCCTTCCCCTCCAGCATAAGACCGCTCCAACTCCCGCTTCCCTTGTCTGCTGGTCATATGACCCATCACATTGAATCACAGGTTCATCAATGCTTCCTCCATCTTGCTTATTCCACCAGAAGACCTCTTTACTCTCCTAGTCTTCCATTCTTTCAGAAAAAGCCTCATTCTTAACTGCTAGCATCTGGGGATCACTTCCCACCTTGCCATGCCATGAACCCTCTCATTATTTGTTATTTATTTATTCTTACTTTTTACGTTGTTTCAAACTCATTCCTTATGCTTATAAAAAAAAAACTCATTCTTTATGTGTATGAAACACTAGCCTCTTTTGTTCTCCTTTTTTTTTTACCATTTCAACATGGTATTAAGGGTGTGTTAGGTTTAGTAATTAATCACGGTAAGACTTCAACATTAGGAATCAATTCCGTGTTGGCTTCAATTTTTCTGGGTTTCGCTTCTGAATTTAGGTTTGTGCAACCAACCCTCAGCCTCATGTCATAAGAAATAAGGTTTTAAACCGTCGACCTTGTGATTATTTGATGAAGATTATAACCGTTATACCACCCGCTCAACAACCCTGTTGTTTACCATTTTATTTGTCATCAGAAAAATTGTCATCGTTAATAACCAGTTCGGTCCCAAGACAATATTACATCAAATGTATTTGGTCGAGTGGCGGATCTACCTTGTAGCTAGCCCAGCTACAGCCCGGTAAGAATTTCGGGGAGCTCGGGTAGCCGTTCCGAAACGCCCATGAATTGCTATCCGATTCGCCTGCAATCGCGAACCAAGTCGAAAACGAGACACAACTCAAGGAGCGAAATGAATCAATGTCAGTTGGTTGGACCTCAGGCGGCGACGCAAAATCAATTAGGGTTTGTTAGACACAGGAAGGAGAAGATGATGAATAGTGAATAGTAATTGTTAGTTTAATGTGATCCTTTATGTTTAAGATATTACACTTGTACCCCTATTTTTTCAAAATTATCAATATATAATTATATATCATATATTAGTTTATAAATAAAAGATAAATTTTTTTTAATGTGCTTATTGAAATACCCGGCTCATTGTTTACATATGCTCATTGTTTTTAATTTCCACAAATACCCGAACATTACTATCATTTTGATATGTTTAATGTGATTATAGATGTTCAGCTGATGGAGCTACATGACAGGTTCACAGTTCTTATATCTCTTTTGATCAAATTCTTGATGAATACTATGTAAGAATTGTGTTTTCACTTATCAAAAATTTTATCTATTATTAATGATTTTTTTTTCGCTCACCTAATTTTTAAACCCTAGATCCACCACTGATTTGGTCCCAAAAGTGTACATTTTTTGACATCGGATTCTTCGTATATAATGCTGGGCCAGGTCAGCCCAGCCCAGCCCAGAACACATCTGAATTTGATTATTTACATCTCCCTATGCCCTATGGCACTTCCTTTTTTTGCCCTAAGTATAACGAAGTTAATTGCTAGGATTCAAATATAAATATCAAAAAAATCTGATTAATTGCTAGGATTCAAATATAAATATAAAGAAATTACTAGAAACATTAAAATTCGGTGCTTATTAATAAACAATGATCTACAATTTTATTTTATTTTATAATGATGACACAACAATGTGTCCAAAAAGATGAATACATGTCAACATTAGAACTAGATAGTATATAGATTAACTTTGTTTCGATTAGGCATTGGTATTTAATATTTATAGTTACGCTAAGTCTAAATCTCAGTTGTGATTTTTCATTTGTTAAATTTGACATGTTCACGTAAAATGTTTTAAATGATTTTTCTCTCATTTTATTCAAAAATAAATAAATAAAGTTGTCCAATATTAGACATGAGTGTGATCATACCAGTACTAATGCACCGGTTCTCATTAGAACTCAGGATGTGTAACCTCCTAAAAAGTCCTCAACGGCCAAATCAAAAAAAATAACTTCCACTCGTTTTTGTAGGTCGAAATTCAACAAATTAAAATTTGAAGCAGTTGTCAACAACAACAACATCTGAACCTTTGCCGGTAAAAATCGCTGCACCATTGAATTCCAAACCTAAAAAAATTTAACACCACATATATTTAAAATACTATACCTAATTGCAAATGGAATACCCTTAGAAAATATTTAGTTTATGTTATAAACATAATCATAAAATGGATGACTAATGATGATGTATGCATTTACCTCATGGTAATGACTTAAGTAACTAATGATGATGTATGCACTTACCTCATGGTAATGACTTAAGTGACTAATGATAATGTATGCACTTACCTCATGGTAATGTATTTACCTAATCTCTTATATTATTATGTATTTCCTAGCCCTATAAAAAGGGACTTTGTGTAAGACATCTTAACTCAATTAAAAAGAGCAATACAATCACTCTACTTCTCTATCATCTCTTACATGTTCTTACTCTTCCTTTGAATCTCTATTTCACTACCACAATCAATTTCATAATACGTTATCAGCACGACTTGCTCAAGGTAGTGATCCAAATCCTTCTTCCCTCTTATTATTTACATGATGCAATGATGGCAACATTGAGTCCGAATTCGGGAAACTCACAAAAGCCTAGCATTCGGGATAATTATATTTCCCTTCGTTAGTCATATGTGATGATTAATTTCATGCATAACTTTTAAAATTGTTATCTATTCATATGGCATGATAAATTTTATAACTAAATCATCATGTTCCAACCATATCATCCGGTTTTGTTGCATAATATGTTTGTGACATCTTGTGATATGTTTGTAAAGTTCGTTATTGATTTCATGAATTTTGGTTACATCTAAAGATATGCTTAGAGTAAAAAGAAATAGTAAAGGCAAAGTAATAAAATTTTATTAGATTAATTTAAAACATAAAAGATTACAAATATTGTAAAGAAAAAGGCGACATACATTATTACAATCATTTCTAAACAACGATAAAATTCATCCGTCGGAACATTTGCGTTGAAGACACAAATAGTAAGTACAAAAATAATTAAGAAAACACTAACTAGAAATGGATGAGACATTCTATGGCAATTTTTTTTGAGAAGATTATGTAGTAGAAGAGAGAATGAATGATATTTTGTATGGTGTATAAAATCGAATTTATAGAAGAAAAACTAGCCGTTTGTTACCGTTATATACCCGGGGCACAAAATTTACAATTGTGATTTTGTTACCGTTTGTAACCGTTGGGCACAAAATTTACCATTGTAATTTTGTTACCGTTGGACACTAAGAGTAAAAGATAATTACCGTTGTTATATATCTATAAGACACTATAAATGAAATAAGGCACTTGTTCAATATGTATTTATCATATGTTCATAATCATGCTTAATGTTTATTTCCATAGAGGCCAGATCTGGTGCAAAGTCAAAATATGGTACAAAATACAAACGAATCTGATCCGTTCATTCTCCTAATCCAATGGTGTTCATTAATTAAATTAAATAAAAGTTTTAACTAAATTTTAGCCGTGTCTCTATACCTTGAAGGGCATATTTGACCAAAAAATTACAAAATTAAAAATCACGCAGTCATCATCCCCATTATTTCTCCATCGTATCTCGCAAAACCCGACGAACTTCAAAACGAAAATCCGACGCATCGTCGACGACCAGAAGCACACGATTCATTCAGTATCTCTCGGCTCAACGACGAAGTTAGGGTTTACAGTTCAGCGCTTCTAAGCTATGCGATTCGTCGACGAACGATTTCTAGGGTTGTCGGACTATGTCGACTATGGTGAAGGTGTAAACGGTACGTAACGATTAACTATTAAGTGTCATTGTTAAGTATATATTCAATACGAAAGTATGTGAGTTGATTTACTACGATTCCGAACGAAACCCTGATTCAGTTCATTAAATTTAGGTTATTGTGCGTCGATGATGTAGCTATGACAGTTATGGGTGTTGTTGATATGTTTTGTAACATATTACTGAGTTTTCGAACTGGTAATTTTGTGAAACGAGTAACCAATTATATAATTCGTCAAAAGCATTGTAAAATTCATCATCATGAGTTTGATGTTAGTCACTGTTGTACTTACTAGAATTTGTCAAAACCTTATATAATTCATCAAAAGTCTTATAGTTCATCGTGTTATGTGGTTAGATAGTTCAGCGTCAGTAGATTTCATGTCGTCAAGGGTATAATTTGTCTAAAATATTATATAATTCGTCAAACATCTTATTGTTCGTCGTGTTATGTGGTTAGATAATTCAGTCTCAGTAGATACCATGGGGTCAAGTGTATAATTTGTCAAAAGTAATACATAATTCGTCAAAAGTGTATTTTCTGCAACTTAGCTAAGTTTAAGAAAGTGATCGTCGTGTAACTGCATGATTTTGTATTCCTGGTTGAGCATACACTGGATTGTTGTTTTCACATAATAAAGGGAATACAATTAGCTTCATGAATAGTGCATTCAATTAGGGGCAGGAAGGCCAGTCAGCTTCATTTTTGGTGCTCGTATAACATTTTGACTTAAGCAGTGGATGATACCTTGCAGAGCTAGGATTAGTAGCTGTTCTGCCACATCTGTTGTTGATATTGCTTTGAAGGATGGACTCCATCTCTTGGATTTTGCTGCTGGTGCTCCATTGACATCCCAGATTGGGAATGTTATAAGTTAGGGTACCCTGGCGAACCAAAATGCTGTGAAGGTTGCTGCTGGTTCTGACGGAAGACAGCAGGTTGCTGGTTCTTCCCTTGAAAGTTGTAATATGTATTAGCAGGGACAGCGGACATTGTGCGGGAACCATTCTCATGGGCGTACATGGCGGAGTTCCCATTCTGCAACTGTAGATAATATGAAAGTGAGCTTAACTAGGTACTACAAGTAAATTTTGCAAGTAATGTTAGTTTTTCCTTTTATTACATGAATTCTCACGTTGTTCTCACTGAGCAATGTTTTATAGTTCGTTAATGTTTACTACCCACTAAACTGGTCAATATTGCTGCCATCTGAGTCTGTTAGTGCTTAATTTGTCAATTACTATTTATAATTCGTCATATGTCATTTATAGTTCGTTCATAACTATTTTATAGTTCGTTAATGTTTACTACCCACTAAACTGATCAATATTGCTGCCATTTGAGTTTGGTAGTGCATAGTTCGTCAATCACTATTTATAATTCGTCATCTGTAATTTATAGTATGTCAAATACATTTTTATAGTTCGTTAATGTTTACTATTTTATAGGATGGTGATCGGAACACTTCGTGGATTTAACCAGTTCATAAATCTTGTGATTGACAACACTGTTGAAGTAAATGGGGAGGATAAAAATGAAATTGGCATGGTGGTAATCAGAGGGAACAGTGTCATTACTGTGGAAGCTCTTGAACCTGTGAACAGAACCCAGTGATTCAAAATCGCATACGGAGGCTTCAAAATGGTTCATCTATAAAAACCACAACCAGGCTGTATTCCTTCAAAATGGTTGTATTCTTAATGGTACTGAAAATTCTCCACAGAAACTTTGTTTTTGACCAAAGCTTGCATTATGACGAACTATAAATAATACAGTCGAATTCTTGTCAAATTTTAGTTTATTTTTGATGAATTATTACATAATTCGTCGAAGTTCACTACAATTCGTCGAATTTTTTGACGAATTGTAGTCCAATTCTGACGAACTATGAAATTGAGATGATGAACTACAAAATATTGATGACGAACTATAAAATTGGCATGACGAATTATAAAAAATCAGACTTAATTCGATCAAATTGAGTGAGTAAAATTTCGTTTAACTCAATTGTCCACACTCTGGATCATCTTCAACATCAATGAAACTCAAAACAAAATTCAATCGACAGTTTTCGAACAGAATAATTCAAATATGTTCATGACGAACTATAAATGATTATGACGAACTATAAATAATACAGTCGAATTCTTGTCAAATTTTAGTTTATTTTTGATGAATTATTACATAATTCGTCGAAGTTCACTACAATTCGTCGAAATTTTTGACAAATTGTAGTCCAATTCTGACGAACTATGAAATTGAGATGATGAACTACAAAATAGTGATGACGAACTATAAAATTGGCATGACGAATTATAAAAAATCAGACTTAATTCGATAAAAATTGAGTGAGTAAAATTTCGTTTAACTCAATTGTCCACACTCTGGATCATCTTCAACATCAATGAAACTCAAAACAAAATGTAATCGACAGTTTTCGAACAGAATAATTCAAATATGTTCATGACGAACTATAAATGATTATGACGAACTATAAATGATACAGGCGAATTCTTGTTGAATTGTAGTTTATTTTTGATGAATTATTACATAATTCGTCGAAGTTCACTACAATTCGTCGAAATTTTTGACGAATTGTAGTCCAATTCTGACGAACTATGAAATTGAGATGATGAACTACAAAATAGTGATGACGAACTATAAAATTGGCATGACGAATTATAAAAAATCAGACTTAATTCGATTAAATTGAGTGAGTAAAATTTCGTTTAACTCAATTGTCCACACTCTGGATCATCTTCAACATCAATGAAACTCAAAACAAAATGTAATCGACAGTTTTCGAACAGAATAATTCAAATATGTTCATGACGAACTATAAATAATTATGACGAACTATAAATGATACAGGCGAATTCTTGTCGAATTGTAGTTTATTTTTGACGCTCATCAAACAACTTACAAAGAGTCATCTGACACTCCCTTTGATATGAGTTTCGAGCGGTGAACTTCTCCCATTCTATCACTTTAGGAACTTCTTCACCATTGAAATCGACAAAAAAAATCCGCTGCTGAATGTATAAAAAATTATGACGGCAAAAGTGTTGCACTAACTCGTCCGGCTTCTTTCCCTTCGACGATGATTTTAGTACCACTTGTTCGGGTATATTCTTGGCTGAAAATTATGGGGTAGAAGTAGAAGCATTAGCAAGTCATCCTGATCCAAGTCAAATATACCACTTTTCTGAAGCTGAGGTTCCATATCAGCCCATGTTGGTAGTCCGCCATGCCGTCAAAGCAGTAAGCCTCTGAAACACGGGCAACAATATCTGCACATATTTCTGTTTTTATTTCATCTTGATAATTTCGAATTATTTCAGTTTCACCTACTCGAGGACGAGAAGAAGAAGCTTTATCACACTGGACTGAATCAACTGACGGGGATCCACCAGAAGCATCAACAGTATTTCGAACGGAACAAGTCGTTTTGGAAAGCTTCAACAGGAAATTACTGCAACTTTGAAGCCTCCCAATAACTGGAGATGTGAATATGGATCTTCGTCGAGAAGTCTGTCTCCGTCGATTCAAGTTAGTGCGCTTTCGTCTGCCATGGATCTGAGTCAGAGTGAGTGGGGCTTGTCAATTTCGGCGTGCAAGGTTTACTTGTCTTTGATTATGTGTGAAAATGCTCCCGTTTTCGGTTTGTTTGCGTGCAAGGTTTACTTGCCATGGATCTGCCATGGATCTGATTTCGGCGTGCAAGGTTTACTCGCCATGGATGATGGATCTGAGCTAGAGGAGAGAGAATGAAAATAAGTGGTTATAGGACAAATATACCCTTAATTTAATAAAAAATTAAACTTAATAAAATTTTTTTCTCTTAATCTCAACCGTCCATGTATTAATTTATATGGCTGTGATTAGTTTGTACTTTTTACAGAAAATATAGGTTTGTACGTGATCCTTTCTCTATTTCCATATAATCATATGTCATGCACTGTTTATATGTGAATTCATTATTTCACTTTATTTAGATGCTTACTTTATTTTGAAAATTAATTCATGTTTTTATCACATATAGTTACTATGTCAAATCTTTCGAAGCTTGAGTTCAATGCTCTTGATATTACTGGCAATAATTATTTGGCATGGATCCTTGATGCTGAAATTCACCTTGAATCCATGGATCTTGGAGATGCAATAAAAGAAGGAAATGATGCATCCGATCAAAACAAGGCAAAGGCCATGATATTCATTCGACGTCACCTCCATGAGGGGTTGAAATCTGAATACTTAACTATCAAAGATCCATCGATCCTTTGGAAGGAATTAAAAGAAAGGTACGATCACCAAAAAACTGTGATACTTCCAAAAGCCAACTTTGATTGGACACACTTGCGTTTGCAAGATTATAAAAGTGTGAGTGACTACAACTCCGCTATGTTCAGAATTACTTCCCAAATGAAATTATGTGGGGAAAAGATCACTGACAAAGAAATGTTGGAAAAGACATTCTCCACATTTCATGCCTCAAATATGCTCTTGCAGCAACAATATCGTGAACGAGGCTTTATAAAATATTATGAGCTTATTTCTGTCCTACTTATGGCTGAACAAACTAATGAGTTGTTGATGAAAAATCATCACTCCCGTCCAACTGGGTCAACACCCATTCTTGAAGCAAATGCTATATTTAGCAATAATTATGGGCGTAATCAGCAACATGGACGTGGTAGACATGGTGGACATGGTGGACGCGTTAATAAACGCGGACGTGGTCGTGGGCGAAGCTTTGGAAGTTATCAAAATCATAGTACTCAATATCCCCCAAACTTCAAAAAAAAGACACATTACCCCATGAAGGGGATGAATAATGAAGGAAACCAGAAGGGGACTGGAAATTTTAAAATGACTGAAAGTTCTTGCTTTCGATGTGGTATGAAAGGTCATTGGGATCGTACTTGCCGAACTCCCAAACATTTTGTTGATCTTTATAAAGCCTCTTTAAAGGGAAAAGGAGTCGAGGCAAACTTCACTGAGCAAAAGAATGATGATCCCATGAATCTTGCACAGTTGGATCCTATGATCATGATCCATTTTGATGTTGGTGACTTCTATGAAAATGTCAATGGGGAGCCCAGCCAACCAATAAATGATGGGAATATGAATTAGAAAATAATGTCTTTTATATTTTATATAGAAGTATTTGAATTTCCAATTTCCCTTATGCTTTGTTTACTTTATCATAATAAATTCCTATTTCTAATTTTACTCATTTATTTTTTTCAAGAGACATGGATAATCATCCCTCAATTACAATAAAAGATGATGGCAAAACACTATGTTTAGCGGATAGTGCAACAACACATACAATCTTGAGAGATGTCATATATTTTTCGCATCTTAAATTAGCTAAAGCTAATGTAAATACAATATGTGGTGCATCAAACCTCATTGAAGGCTATGGAAGAGCCCAAATTGTGTTACCAAATGGTACTCAATTTATCATAAATGATGCAATGTTCTCAACTAAATCAAAAAGAAACCTTTTGAGTTTCAGAGATATACGCCAAAATGGCTATCATGTTGAGACAACAAATGAAAATGACGTTGAATATTTATATATCACGTCTATGATCTCAGGAAATAAAAGGGTGATGGAAAAACTTCCATCATACAATTCCGGATTATATTATACTTTCATAAATCATGTTGAATCATATATGGTGATAAACCAGAATTCAATAGATCCGAAAAATTTCCTTATATGGCATGATCGATTAGGCCATCCGGGATCAATAATGATGCGAAGAATCATTGAAAATTCTCATGGACATGCATTAAAGAGTAAAAATATTCTCTTGTCCAAAGATCTCTCATGTGTTGCTTGTTTTCAAGGAAAACTGATTACAAGACCATCCCCATTGAAAGTTGAGACTGAATGTCCAACATTTTTGGAACGGATTCAAGGAGATATATGTGGACCTATTTTCCCATCGAGTGGACCATTTCAGTACTTTATGGTACTTATTGATGCATCGACCCGTTGGTCACATGTTTGTTTATTATCCACTCGCAATATGGCATTTGCAAGATTGCTTGCTCAAATCATTCGATTACGAGCACAATTTCCAGATCATACAATTAAGAAAATCCGTATGGATAATGCGGGAGAATTTACATCCCAGTCTTTTAATGACTATTGTATGTCAACTGGAATTACAATTGAACACCCGGTTGCTCATGTTCATACTCAAAACGGTCTAGCAGAATCCTTTATCAAGAGACTAAAATTGATAGCTAGACCATTGCTTATGCGATCTAAATTGCCAAATTCAGCTTGGGGGCATGCAATATTACATGCTGCATCACTAATTCGTGTAAGGCCAAGTGCAAATAATAAACATTCCCCTTTGCAACTTGTTAGTGGCCAAGAACCAAATATCTCTCATTTAAGAGTTTTTGGGTGTGCAGTTTATGTTCCAATATCTCCGCCCCAACGTACTAAAATGGGACCCCAACGAAGATTGGGAATTTACGTGGGATTTGAATCTTTATCTATTATTAAATTTTTGGAACCGATGACAGGAGATATATTTAAGGCACGATTTGCCGACTGTCAGTTTGATGAGACAAATTTCCCTGCATTAGGGGGAGATAAAATAAAGTCTGCAAATAAAAGACAAGAGATATCTTGGAATGCAGAGTCATTGTCTCATTTTGATCCTCGTACAAAACAATCTGAACTAGAAGTTCAAAAGATTATCCACTTACAAAGTGTGGCAAACACATTGCCTGATTCATTCACAAATGTTAAAACAGTGACAAAGTCACATATACCAGCTGTCAATGCTCCTTGCAAAATCAATCTTCCTGAAGAAGATATTGGAAACAATTTAGCAAGTGAGTCTAAAACACGACAAAAGCGTGGTAGACCAATCGGGTCCAAGGATAAAAATCCAAGAAAAAGAAAGGTTCATGATAACCAAATAAATGCATCAACCACTATTCCAAAAGAAATAGATGTGATACATGAAGAAACATCTTCAAAGGATAATGAGATACCTGATCCTGACGACAATGAAGAAATATCGATCAATTATGTCATTTCAGGGAAAAGGTGGAATAGAAAAGAAATTACAGTGGATAATATATTTGCATATTCTATGGCTCTAGATATTACAGAAGAAAATGAGGATCATGAGCCAAGATCGGTTAATGAATGCCGACAAAGAAATGATTGGCCAAAATGGAAAAGTGCTATTGAGGCAGAATTGAATTCACTTGATAATCGCCAAGTTTTTGGAAAGATTTCCATAACTCCCGAGAATGTCAAACCTGTTGGTTATAAATGGATATTTGTGCGCAAACGAAATGAGAATAATGAAGTCGTAAGATATAAAGCACGACTTGCAGCACAAGGCTTCTCGCAGAGGCCAGGCATTGATTATGAAGAGACATATTCACCGGTCATGGATGCAATAACATTCAGATTTTTATTGAGCTTGTCAGTCTTAGAAGGACTTCAAATGAATTTAATGGATGTCGTGACAGCCTATTTATATGGGTCACTTGATAATGACATTTACATGAAAATTCCCGAAGAATTTAAATTACCTGAAGCATATAGCTCAAAACCACGGGAAATATATTCAATAAAGCTACAAAGAGCTTTATATGGTTTAAAACAATCCGGTCGAATGTGGTACAATCGTCTAAGTGATTATCTATTAAAGAAGGGGTACATCAACAATGAAATTTGTCCATGTGTTTTTATTAAAAGGACACAAACCGGATTTTCTATTATCGCGGTTTATGTTGATGATTTAAATATCATTGGTACCCCAGATGAACTCACTGAAACGATTGCATGCTTGAAAAGTGAATTTGAAATGAAAGATTTGGGCAAAACAAAATTCTGCCTTGGCCTACAAATTGAACATTTATCAAAGGGCATTTTCGTTCATCAATCCTCATATACTGAAAGAATCCTCAAACGATTTAACATGGATAAATCATATCCTGTGAGTACACCTATGGTTGTTCGATCACTTAATGTGACAAAAGATCCATTCCGTCCTCGAGAGGATGATGAAGAACTACTTGGTCCGGAAGTACCATATCTTAGTGCTATTGGAGCACTAATGTATCTTACGACCTGTACACGACCTGATATTGCATTTTCGGTCAATTTATTAGCAAGATATAGTTCTTCTCCCACTCGAAGACATTGGACTGGCATTAAGCAAATTTTAAGATATCTTCGAGGAACAACTGATATGGGCTTATTTTATTCAAATAACTCAAAATCTGGATTAGTTGGATATGCTGACGCCGGATATTTAGCTGACCCTCATAAAGCGCGATCACAAACGGGTTATGTATTTACATATGGTGATGCTGCTATATCTTGGCGATCTACCAAACAGACCCTTACAGCCACTTCTTCTAATCATGCTGAAATATTAGCACTTCATGAAGCAAGTCGTGAATGTGTGTGGCTGAGGTCTTTAATCCATCATATCAGAGGATCATGTGATCTTTCAGTCAACAAAGAAAGCCCTACTATTCTATTTGAGGATAATGCTGCTTGTACAGCTCAAATTAAAAATGGCTATATAAAAGGAGACAGAACGAAACACATATCTCCTAAATTCTTCTTTACACATGAACTTCATAAGAATGGAGATATTGATGTTTGTCAGATTCGTTCTTGTGACAACTTAGCCGATTTGTTTACAAAGGCACTTCCCACAACTCCCTTTGAGAAACTGGTCTATAAAATCGGTATGCGAAAGCTTAGAGATTTATGTTAAAGGCTACATTGAGGGGGAGATACGCGTTACACTCTTTTCCTTCTTTTAGGTTTTATCCCTATGGGTTTTCCTAAATAAGGTTTTTAATGAGGTAACATTAATTATGCGTACAGTACAAACTATGTACTCTTTTTCCTTCACTATGGTTTTTCCCACAGGGTTTTCCTAGTAAGGTTTTAATGAGGCACAAAATTTGTACAAGTCATCCAAGGGGGAGTGTTATAAACATAATCATAAAATGGATGACTAATGATGATGTATGCATTTACCTCATGGTAATGACTTAAGTAACTAATGATGATGTATGCACTTACCTCATGGTAATGACTTAAGTGACTAATGATAATGTATGCACTTACCTCATGGTAATGTATTTACCTAATCTCTTATATTATTATGTATTTCCTAGCCCTATAAAAAGGGACTTTGTGTAAGACATCTTAACTCAATTAAAAAGAGCAATACAATCACTCTACTTCTCTATCATCTCTTACATGTTCTTACTCTTCCTTTGAATCTCTATTTCACTACCACAATCAATTTCATAATAGTTTACATGTTTCCTCAAGTCGATGATAAATGTAGTTAGCAATTCCACTATTTTCGCACCACAAAAATGTGACACACTCCTATTTTATTTATTAAGATTGTTGGACCCTTGTGTTTTGATGATAACAAACACTTAACTAATAATCCACTTGAGTGTGCAGAAATCACTGTCTGTCAGGTAAGCTCACTGGGCATCTCTGAGAGAGAGCAGAACTGCGAGAGAGATGCGCTCTGTGTGAGAGGTACACCGACATACGAACCAGATCGGATCTGGGAAAAGATACACGGAGATATATATCGAAGATACAAGAGTATATGCGTGCAATATTTGATTAAGACCATTAATGCAAATATATACACGAGGAGATGTCAAGTATATGCGAAGAGAATATTGACGCCAGTTTTGGCAAGTATATATGTGACACGGTTAAGATATGGAAATATCTTAACCATATCACATCTGCGAGATATCAATCGGATCTCTGATGGAGATATGCACTGCCGACTTGAAGACACTATAAAAGGAAGAGAAGTCTTCAAAGAAAAGCTCGGCTTTTTGGAGTAATAGCGATCGGAGATTGAAGAACGTTCAAATCCGGAGCTGACAAAGTGCTGCTGTGTGCGGACAAGGCGATCGTATTAGTTGACTCTTCGAATTGAGTAGTTTTGTTAGTTGTCACTGTGTGAGACAAGTGTAACAAACTGCAAGCATATTCCTTTGTCAATAATACGGATCTTGAAGCCCTTCTAGAACTGTCCAGAAGGCAAGTGGTTTTTATCCTACTGCAAAGGTTGCAGTAAGGTTTCCACTCTAAATCGTGAGCATTTACATTCCGTCTTATATTTCATGTACGAAAGTAAATTTCCGCTGCCATCTGTCTGAGGGATACCACTCTGGGATCTCCCTCATATAGTTGGCTAACCTAACGATCCATCAAAGATCGATCAATTATGTGTCTATATCTCGCTTAACATTCGAGAAACCAGCTATAGTGATGACTTATGAAAACGTATGCCGACATAAGTTGATATATTTGTAGCCCATTTTGTCTTTGTCACAATTTAATCTTCTATACTCAACTCATAAATGGCTACACATCTTTGAAGCTCAACAGATGTCAAGTGAAGTTCAACAATGGTGAGATGTTGTAATGTCACCAAAATCAATACTTAAATTTCCTGTAGCATGTCAAAGTTGACTTAAACGTCATCAATATAATCCGGAGCATTGGAATAGTATGCTTAAGAGCATATGCAGCAGCTAAAAATGGAGAGGAGCTGCTGAGTAGTAGCGGCTACCTGTAGTTGATTTGTTGTCTAATTTAAACAGTAGTTACTATCATATAAGTGACGCTTCAGTAGTTATGACAGTAGCTACTGCTCAAATTAGGCAACAAATAAGTTAAAAAATAGCAGCGGCTATCCACCACTTTCTCCCCACCTTGCCGCCACGCTGCATATGCCCTAATATTTCATCCGGCATGCACCAAGCCACGTGCAATTATTCCAATAAAGCATCTTTACGCACCCACAATAAAAAGTTGTGACACAAAATGCAACACTTATTTTATTTATCTAACACACACAATACACAAATCAGGTTTTTAGATCTTATTTTAATTGGTTTATTAGTGACAAATACTAACTTTTTGTAAACGTGGTATTTAGAAATGAAGAAAAAGGTAGTATTACAATTACAACAGTAAACACGAAGTGAAGAAAATTGAAAATCAAACTTTGAGCCTATGTTGATCCAATGATTTTATTTATATCTGTGGAAATAAAATACAGTTATGCCCACCAAGATTAAGGAAATTACAAATAGCTCCTTCCAAAATTACAAGTCACAATCTCGCCTTTACTCCACAAATCTGTCCCGTTAACCAAAATCCGAATGGACCAAAGCAAGGGCAGTTTCGTAAATTGACAATCAGCTTCCTTCATCATTTCATGCCCTGTTCGGGAATATCCAGATCTGTAAATTCCGATCATCATCAGATTCCGCACAGGCACCAAATGAGCAATCCGATAAACGCGGAAACGATCGGACTGAACTTGAATTGTGAATCAACGGAGTTTCCAGGTGGCGGCGGGTTGTAGAAATAAAAAGGAAAGTAAGGGACGATCGGATTAGGCGGCGGAGTAGTCGGGTAATAGCTCCTATCTGGTGGCGGAAGGTAGTAGCCGCCGCCTCCACCGCCACTTGAAGGTGGTGGGTAGACGTACCCGGATTGCGGCGGAGGAGGTGAGTGGTAAGGGTAGACTTTAGGAGACGGCGGCGGAGGGCAGTAGGTGGTGGGCTGATATGGCGGCGGAGGTGAGAAGGCGGGTGGCGGAGGGGATGGTGGTGGAGGTGAGTAGACAGGCTGGCAGGGGTTTTCGCAAGCGTCGCACATTGTGCAGGCGATCTCGTACTTGGAGTTGACGCTGAAGGCCGTTGCCGGATAGTGAAACGCCGGGGAGATGCCGGCGAGGATGAAAGTGAAATATAGGAAGAGGGTTTTGAGGAAAGGTTTCATTTTTCGGAGACCCAATTGGATGGAATGGGGATTGGATTCGGATGGAGGACGACCCAAGTGGAGAAAATGAGATGCAGAAGACGGAAGAGATCAGTGTGTGGAGAGAGAGAGAGAGAGTGTGAAGAGGTAAAGCAAAGCAAGTCCCTTATCTTTGACGCCAGCTAAAGGCATATTCATATCATAAAAGAGCACTATTCAATTTATTGTTTGACAACTAATTATTGTTTGTCAATTTATATTTTAAAATACTCACTTTAACGTTTACAACAACATTTTACAGTATAAAACTTACGGAGTATTTATTCTGATTCAATTGAACCAGGTTTTGACCGTATCAAGTGCATATATGGTTTGATGATAAAATCAAATCAATTCCGTAACCGATTCCCAATCGAACTGGTTGAACGGCCAATTCCGCTCGGTTTAAAGAACATGCATCAATGCAAGGCAATGCGCTGCGTAGGCAGAGTATTCGGTAATTTACCGAATTACCGATTACCGAATTACCGAATTTATTTTTTGATTCCGATTACCGAACCGAATTAGTCTATTTACCGAATTAATCGGTAAATCGGTATTCGGTAGTTTATCGGTAATTACCGAATTTATTTTATGATTTTTGTAAAAATGTAAAAAACTTTCTATAAAGATCGACTAGCGGTCATAGTCTTGATCGAATGATCAAGAGGTCGACGGTTCAAACCTCCTTGGATGCACCGGTATGAGTTTGGGGCTTGTCCATTCCTTGCTTATCATAGTGAAAGTTAATTTTTTTTAAAAATCATCTAGTGACAAAAAAAAGGAAATCAAACAATTCAACATCAAAATGATTGTTCAACAAAATTTTATCACAAAAGTTATTAAAATGGATGAGAAATAACCTAATTAAAATATGTGATTTTTTATATTTATAAAAACATATTGTTCGGTAATTCGGTAATCGGTAAATTATCGAATAAGAAAAACCATTCCGATTACCGAATTATTTTTACCGAACTACCGAATTACCGAACCGAATTAATTTGGAAACGATAAATTTAATTCGGTAATCGGTAATTACCGAATAATGTACAGCCCTAGCTGCGCTCCATATTATTCACCCAAAAAATCAAAATACACTAAAAGATCCATTAAAATTTAAACCAACAAACCTTACTATTTATATCATTTATGCTTTAAATATTAAATAATATATCCTTATAATATTAAAATAGTTTATACTGTAATTAAGAAAATTAAATAGTAACTGGAAGAGGAAATGTACTTTTCACCTAACATCATTCATCTCGAAATTAGAGATGAAATAGATCGGCCCACTATTTATTTGGGTCGAAATAGTATAATTCTTGTGGGTTTGGATTGGGTTGGGCTGGGCTGAGACCAAATAGTAATGAGTCAACTCACGGGTCGGGTTGAATAAAAAAATTTAGACCTAACCCAACTCACGAGTTGTAAATGGAACCATCATAAATGCGATGGGTCGAACTGCGCCAGTGGGTTAGGTTTAATCCATGGTTTTGATCCATAAGTTGGACCCATAAAATATTATTTTTAATCAATATTTATAAAATACTCATTTTATTAATATTTTTTATGTAAATTATATTTAAAAATAATTATTATCTAAGAAAAAACGAAAATTATAATTTCATTTTAAAATTAAATGAGAGTCAAACTTTTTGACTCGGGCTCATTGCGTATATACGTAAGCTTGATACAAACTTTATATTTAAACTTTATAAATAGCTTGTATTGAAACTTTTTGATTCTATGTTGAATTGGATTGATCAAAATTCAAACCAACCCAACCCAAAAACTGAACCCACCATTCACCATCCTCAATCCACGAATTGAGTCGCACTTATCGGGCCAACCCACGAAATAGGGCACATGATATTTTAGAGGCGACCCGTGTCATTTGTTTAACTTCAAAGTCATCACCGACCACCATTTCTTTCCTTTTACTTTTCAGAATTCACAGAGATCATTCGAATCTTCTTTTCTTTAAATTAATAAATTCTCACAGACACCGGAAAGGTAAAATTAAAGTCAAGATGAATTTTTGACACGTGGGTGATTGTCATTGGATACTTATCGATGACGTGGAGGTGAAGGACAAAGGTTTTATAGTGACTCAAAGTTGTCTTTTCTCTTCCAGAGAGTATGGTATAAAGAAGTATGTAGGCGTAATGGAGAATCAGTGGAAATTTGGCCGACCACTTTCCAGGCTGTTTTTTGCTACAAATTGTTGCATTCATTCATGCTTTCTCTACGAATAAATATTTTATTTTTTACCCGAAATGTGCTGCAGAGCATTACAACGAAAAAACAGTATTTAAAATATCCATCTGGCTATAAAAGAAAAATATATAAAAATTAGTTATTTTAAATTAGATTCATTTCGATTAAATAAAATTATTATTTATGGAATTCGATAAAATAAATTAAATTAATTACGAGAAAGATGTAATAGTTGAACTACATGAAGATATGCTTCAAGAGGTATAGTAGTGTATTTTTCACTAAATTTTGGATGAAATTCTTCTAGTGTATGTTAAGATAGCATGTGTTTTAATTGCTTGTAATATTTTAATAGATGATAGATAGAAATGAAATCAATTACACTAAGAAGTACAAGAAGAATAGAGATGGTTGTATCAGCCACTACATGTGATCAACGCTTTATCATCTCTGTCGACCGAATTGATCATGAAAGGGACCGCCGAACAACAATTTACAAAAGCGTAACAACTATACAGCACTAGCACTATGCTCTATGTTGTGCCCCTGTTGTCAAAATTGGCACCTGTTTATACCTATGGCTATCTCTAAATAAATAACTAAATAAATAAAATTTATGGGCGTGAAATATTTCCGTGGGCCGGGCCGAAAACCCAAGATTTTACAAAGCCCATCTAATTGACTAGCTAGAAAGTCATGAACTAGCTACTAGCCTTCCGTTTGTTAAACCCTAGACAATTCCGTAAGCAATAATCAATGGAAGAATTCGTGAGGTTACCAGATGACGTCATTACTATTAGGGAATCTGTTATAATGTTATTAATACTATAAGGACCACATTGTAATAAGCCCTTTTGTACACTATTATACAAATGAAAATGGATAGGCAACGCAGACTCACTGCCTATCTTTTCGCCAAATCATTTTCGTCCGACTCAACCATAGTTCGTCCGATGATCAACAATCCAACCGATTTTTTCAACCTCACTGATGATCCGATGTTTGTCAAAAGCAATGAAAATATAGGTGCATCACTTGTTTCCAACAAACTTGTCGGTGTAGACAACTACATCCCGTGGAGAGCTTCAATGATCCGAGCGCTGGGCATTAAGGTCAAATTAGGCTTTGTCCAGGGCCTCTTTCCCAGGCCGGTTAATGATACCTACAAACTTGCGCGCTGGGAGAGATGTAACAGTGTCATCTTATCATGGATCAACAACTCTGTTTCAGAAGAAATAGCAGCATCATTAGTACACTCTATTAGCAGTGTTCAAGAATGGACTGAACTGCAACATAGATTTGGAGGTGACAATAACATGAGAATCTATTCTATATCCAAAGACATCAATCTCTTAATGCAAGGTGAGATGAATGTTTCCTCTTATTTTGGTAAGTTACTTCAGCTATGGGGTGATGAAGACTCATATGAAGATGATGTGCATGTGAACTGGGTGAGAAATGTAAATCTAAAGTGTATGCATGATAAAAAAGCAGAATACTATGATTTAGAAATTCCTCATGAGCTTAAAATGATGTACACTCACAAATCAGGACTACCAGACCTAAACTTGGACTTGATGATACTTATGCCTTAGTTATTTCTAATGAGTCTCTCGGAAAAATCTCACTAAACCTGTTGTGGTTGAAGCTTCAGCTCTATATTCATCTTATACCAATTAGACTGACAAATCCAATAGCAATCAGATGGAGAGGCCATACAACAACACAAATGACAGACAGTTTCCGAACATCAAAGCTTATAACACTGGTGCCAATCCAAATGCGAACAGAATAGAAGATCATTTTGCACACACTTTCAATTATCTAGTCATCAAAGGGAAACATGTTTTAAGTTGAATGGCTATCCACCAGGACACCGACTCTATAAGGGAAATAACTCACAGACTTCTAAAGGCAGCAAACACTATGCTAACAATGTTACCACCATTCCTTGTTCTGCAGGCACTACTCCTAGTCATCCCATGGAGAGCAAGGTACCTGTTGATGCAGATTTATCCTTTGCTAGCCAATTATCTCAAGTCCAGGACCAGCTGAACAAGTTAATTACCCTGTCCAAACAGCAAGAAAGGAAAGATGAGAAAAATTCATATGGCAAGTATTTCTTGTCTCACAACTACAAAAGTTCCTCATGATACATGGATTTTAGAAAGTGGAACAACTGATCATGTCACTCCACATATGCATCTCTTCATGATCTCAAACTATTGCCTATCCCTTATACAGTCTTCATGCCTAATGGCAGTAAGGCTGTGGTTACTCACACTGGTACCTGCACCATTAATCAGCACTTAATTATCTACAATGTGCTATTGGTCCCTGAATTTCAGTTCAAGCATATGTCTGTTGGGAAGCTAGTTACTAATGCCTCTTGTGTTGTTCATTTTATTGACAATAAATGCTACCTTGGTTGACGATAATATTTTATCTTGGTTGACGATTTCTCAAGAATCACTTGGACATTTCTCTTACAGAGTAAGCATTCAGCCATTGCTATTATCCTGCAATTTTTCAAGATGTTTTTCCCTCAGTTTGACATGAAAATTAAATTTCTCAGAACTGATAATGGTACTGAATTTATCAACAACACCATATCTCAATTTTTAACACAAGAAGGCTGTATACATCAATCTAGTTGTGTCTACACCCCAACAAAATGGAGTGGTGGAGCGCAAACATAAACACCTACTAGAAGTTGCGCATGCTATTAAGTTGCATGCCTCTTTACCTAATTTTTTCTGGGGGGGCTGCATCTTGACTGCTACCTATTTGATCAATAGGCTACCCTCTGATTTCTTAGCAGGAAAGACACCTTATGAAGTTCTTTTCAATCATTCTCCAGACTATGCTCATTTTAAAGTCTTTGGTGCCTTTGTTATGCCACAACCATACCTGCAAGAAGAAGAAAATTTGATGTTAGAGCTGATACTTGTACATTCACATATACTCAATTCCCACTGCTCGGGTGAGGCTCCGATTATCCTCGCCTGAACATTCACATATACTCAATCCTCCGCCGTCTTCCATCCTAATAACTTGTCCGTTTCTTCAGCTTATCAAAGCAATTGAATTAAACACGATCACAAGCAGGAATTTTAATGCGGATCGACCTGCGTCAAGCATCATCGTCCGCTGTTTATCCAATTTCCATGGAGAAGACGATTCGCACGTACGTCTTCATAGACTATGTCCGCTTATGCTACAGTCAACGTCTGACCAAGATTCCCATATGCTTCGTAAACCGTTTCTGATGCAATGCTATGGTTAGGAATTTGGGACGGTCGAGAGATAGGGTCAACTAAAAGTGTGTGTTGTTTTTACCGTCTCAATTGCCTAACGGTGTGGGCCGGCCCGAATCCAAGATAAATCAAAGCCCGTCAACGAGAAAGGCACGAAGCAGCCCTTCGTTCGTTTGTTAAAACCCTAGAAAAGGACGATTCCATGCGCAGGAAGCAGGCATAATATATAATGCATGCAATGGAAGAATTGGTTGAGTTACCAGACGACATCATCTACTCAATCTTCCTCCATCTTCCACCCAAATCACTACTTCGTTTTTGCTGCGTGTCGAAGGGATGGAACCAGACGAGATCACCAGCAACACTTTTTCTGCCGATCGACCGAAGGTAAGCGTCATCGTCATGTCGTCTGTAGTACCCAAATTTCTCAGCAGGGAAATCTACTCTCCCGTACGCCTTCATAGACTAGAACGTCCGTTGACGTTTCATCTAACGTCTGACAAAGATTCCCGTACGGTTCCATTACCGTTTCCTTTAACGCGTCCAATACCTGAGCGGTATTGGATCAGCTCGTACGGCACTGATGGCTTGTTATGCGTAGTTTCCAGTCAGGGAAACACGACTGATATAGCAGCTGTATGGAATCCGTGTACTAATCGGCATAGGATGGTCTTATGGCCTCAAAGCAGGGCTTGGGACGGTCGTCTAAACGGGTCAATCGGTTTTGTAGGTTTTGGTTATGATGCTAGGGTTTGTGACTACAAGGTTGTTGTAGTGTATTATGATTTTAGGATATGTTATGGCCGTTGTCTTGTTGCTTTTACTGCTCTTAAATCCGGTGTTTGGAAGGAAGTTGATGATGCAAGCTCCAGTCACTTGCTTCGTACGTAACAACATGTGTTTTTGCCATATAGGGTGGGTGATCCGTTACAGTTCGAGTCCACTGCTGTAGGTGAAGATGTTCACTGGTTTGTCATCATCAAAAAGGGGAAATTGTTGAGGCATTGGCCTCACACGTTTTTGATGATTGACAAACCGGTTTAATGGTTTGATTGAGTTTTTGTAAGTCAGGAACTTACTGAAGCACAGAAGAACGTGATGGTGGACTCAAGTACATGTGAAAGTCTCCGAGTATCCAAGAACCTGAGTATTGGTCAACGGTCAAGTCAACGGAGCAGTTAAGGTCGAGTCAACAGAGCAGTTGAGGTCGAGTCAACAGAGCAGTTGAGAACGGGAGTCAAATACATGATGGAGTGATGGCACGTCCCCACAACACACATCAAGGAGATCATGGGTTGACGGTTGCAAGCCATGATCTGTGGCAGTTATCTGAAGAACCTACATAAGCCCGGAACTAACTCTTCAGAAGGTTGCGCTTTTCCAAACACGATATAGCTTTCCAAAGTGGGTGTACCCAATGTGAGAATATCTGAGAGTGATATTCGAGTGATTGAGCTATTCTTGATCAGTGCCGGAAAGCTACGGAGGTGCCAAGACTACGGCGACAACGAGAAGTCCGTCAAGGAAGTAGTCAGGTTTTGCTTGTGTAAATCTAGTTTTGATTTACACTTAATAGTCAATTTTGTACCAACTGAGTGTACAGACTAAATAGTAATAAAAGAAACTATTTAGGTTTATTCCGCTGCGTACTTTGTTTATTTGATTATCTGCATACAAAGTCAGGTTCCTAACAGTTCCTGAACCTTGTTAAGTCTTTGACTACTAACCACGATCCTATCAATTGGTATCAGAGCCGACAGGTTCTAGATTTTGGTTAACTTTGCAGGTATGTCAGGTGATACGTATTCAAATCCTCCTAAGTTGAAGCCAGGCGAGTATGAGACATGGGCGTTAAGGTTTGAAGCTCACGTAATGGCTATGGATGGGGAAGTATGGCAGATCATCAAACAAGGGCAACAGTACATCTATCTAGAGGATAGTGAGACTGAACTTAAGCCAAGGATGCTGTATACTACAGAGGATTACAAGAAACTGGAGAAAAATGCAAGGGCATTACGGGTTCTTCACAGTGCTTTGGAACCTAGAGACCTCAAGAAGGTTATTCAGTACAAGGACCCAAGCGATATTTGAGACTCTCTCAAAAAGATCTATGATGGTTCCAAGGATGTGAAGAGGAACAGAATTCTGGCTGTTCAATCCGAGTTCAATTCCCTGAGGCAAGTGAAGAATGGGCCATTACATGACTATCATTCCAGATTTCAAGGATGTTTGGCTTCACTCAACAATCTTGGAAAGAAGTACAAGAATTGGGAAATCACTCACAGATTCATGCAAGGATTAAGTTCAGAGTGGGATGATATCTTAAGGACGTTAGCTGCTCTTTCGACTACAAAGGAAAATTCCCTTGAAGAACTGGTTGCAGGCTTGGTGAGTAACAAGTCTATTGAAGACGTCAAACTGGAAAGTCGGGAACCTCAGAAGGCAGCTCGACAAATTGCCCTGGTTGGTGAGAGTTCCAGATACAAGAATTTCAAAGGAAAATATTATCACAGGAATAAGGGAAAGGAAACTTTAAAGACTGAGGAACTGAATGTGATGACCAAGGCTCTCAAAGTTACTGATGACAGATACTCAGGTCGCAAACCCAGTAACATAAATGACCCGAAGAAGAACGTGGAAAGTTTCTACTGTAAGAAGAAAGGCCACCACAGGAAAGACTGCTATAAGCTTAAAAATGATGAGGCTCGGACAGAACATAAACAAAAAGAGGATAACAAAGGAAAGCAAGAAATGTTTGCCTGGGGGGACTCAGATGAAGATAACAATATGGGAGACTTGAGAAGAAATGTTTGTCTGATGGCGAAGGGAAGTTCTTCACGTTCAGAGACTTCTTCATCCTCTTCATTGTCGAGGAAAACACCCTCAAAGGATTCATCCACTGAGGTAAGTTCAGATGATTCACAATCTGGTTTTTACTCACGTTCTCAATGTATTGCAGTTATAAAGAAACTGGTCATCAATAACGAGGAGCTGAGTTCTGTCATTGTTGAACAAGACAAACAGATTGGGTTGATGTTTGAGGAGAATCATCAACAGACCAGAATGATTCAACAACTTGAGAAAGCAGCAAGCAAAAGGGTAGTCGACTCAGGTGATCGATTCTATGATTCACCGAAGAGAAAGGAGAAACAGAAGTCGAAAACCAAGCCAGGTCTTGGTTATGGCGAAGTATCTATTGCAAAGCCTATGCAAGCACAGGGACAACCAAGGACTACTCCTAGACAGAAGGTGGATTTAGAGGATGCCAAAACCTTTGGAAAAGGTTATCACATCTGGGAGAAACTCAAACGAAGGAACAGTCCAATACCTATTGATCTTGAGAAACAGAAGAAGAAGGTTTCTGCGCCCAAGAAGACAGATTTCAGAAAACAAAAGATCTATTTTCACTGCGGAAAGGAAGGACACAATTGGAGACAATGCAAAGAAAGGAAGAACGTCTCTAAGAAAGGTTCACAGAACTCAAGCTTCGAGTCAGGAACCTGCTCAGTTTCCAAAAAGAATGGAAAACCTGGAGAAATCAGCGATCCTTCAAGTTCCAGAGTGGTCTAGAACTCTACCGACTCAAAAGAAGTTTCAAGACCTCATGTTTCTAACTCTAACACTTCATCTACCTTACAGTCTAAGCCCAGAAAAGCTAAGCTTATTTGGGTTGCTAAGAACTAATTGTTCTTGTGCAGGTCGGGAGAGGGATATGTTCGTGGCTTGTAGATAGTGCATGCTCGGGACACATGACCGGGAAGATGGAACAATTTTCCTCTCTGCGACATCATTCCGGTGGCTCCATTACTTTTGGTAATGAAAGTAAATGTAAAGTCATCGGCTCAGGTAAGGTACATTTATCAAGTAAGGTTAGTGTAGATAATGTGAGTTTAGTTAATGGTTTGAAGTTTAATTTGCTTAGTGTTTCACAGTTGTGTCGTGGAGGTAACAACAAGGTTGTTTTTACTGCTGATGGTTGTTATGTCGAGTGTGTCTCCTCAGGTCAGGTACTTCTGAGAGGAACTTGTGCGAACAGAGTCTACTACGTGGACCCAAAATTTGATCCAGAGGAGTACTTGTGTTTGTCCTCAAGATCTAATGAGTCTGAGCTATGGCATAGAAGACTCGGTCATGTAAATTTCAGACTGCTGAAGAAGCTACACAATCAAGACTTGGTAATTGGATTACCGAAAGTAAGTGAAGAACCTGATCAAGTCTGCAGTGCATGTATACAAGGGAAACAGACTAGAGGATCATTCCATTCCAAGAATGTAGTCAGTACAGCCAAGGCATTTGATCTAGTACACATGGATTTGTGTGGACCGATGAGGGTACAATCTCGTCAAGGAAATCGGTACGTGTATGTATTAGTTGATGACTTTTCAAGATACACGTGGGTGATTTTTATCAGATCAAAGGATGAAGTCTTTGAATGCTTCAAGACTTGGGCAAAGCTTGCTGAACGGAAATTTGGTCTCAAAGTGAGAAGTATCAGATCAGATCATGGTACTAAGTTCGAGAATGGAATGTTTGCTGCCTTCTGTACTGATCAGGGAATTGATCACAATTTTTTTGCGCCAAGGATTCCACAGCAAAATGGAGTAGTGGAAAGGAAGAACTGGACTCTGGAGGACATGACCAAAACGATGCTTATAGAAAGCAGATTGGCAAGAAGTTTCTGGGCAGAAGCTATGAATGCAGCTTGTTATGTTCTCAACCGCTGTTATTTAAGGCCAATCCTCAATAAGACTCCGTATGAGTTGTTGAAGGGTCGGAAACCCAACATTTCACATCTTCGAGTGTTTGGCAGCAAATGTTATATCCACAACAACGGGAAGAATCAGCTTGGGAAGTTTGATCCTAGAAGCGATGAAGGAATCTTTGTAGGGTATGCTCTGCATAGCAAAGCCTACAAAGTATTCAACAAAAGGACTAAACAGTTTGAGGAAAGTGTTCATGTCATCTTTGATGAAGAGTCTATGGGTAACGTCTCTGGACATGTTCCTGACATTCATGTTACAGAAGATGATGATGGTTTTGAGCTGATTCGTCCTAGGGATGATACAGTAGCTGATGTTCCAGAGAATCTGGAAACTCATGAACAAGACAATGGTCAAGTTGCTGAGGCTGAAGAACCTGGAGAGCAAGGACAAGACCCTAAAGTTGGTGCAGTTCATGGTGAACCTGAAGAAATCCAAGAGACTCAGGAGGTCACTGAGTTGAGAAGAAGTACTCGAGCTAAGCAACCGAGTGTCGCACTTCGCGATTATGTATGCTATGCTGCAGTTCAGGGGGAATCAGTCATGAACGCCTTTGTGTCTTTGATTGAGCCAAAGACAGTTCAAGAAGCACTGAAAGACCCAGATTGGATTCAAGCGATGCAAGATGAGTTGCATCAGTTCGAGAGGAACAATGTTTGGAGACTTGTTCCAAGACCAGAGAAACGAAAGGTGATTGGCACCCGCTGGATTTTGAAGAACAAATTGAATTCGAAGGGAGATGTAGTCAGGAACAAGGCCAAGTTGGTGGTGAAAGGCTACAGCCAGCAGGAGGGCATTGACTATGAAGAAACCTTTGCGCCAGTGGCAAGGTTGGAGGCTATCAGGTTGTTGATAGCATATTCGGTGCAGTTCGGTTTTAAACTTCATCAGATGGATGTTAAAACGACGTTTCTGAATGGATATATCAAGGAGGAAATCTTTGTGGAACAACCTTCAGGTTTTGAGGATCCTGACCGTCAGGACTTTGTATATGTTCTTGACAAGGCCGTGTATGGTTTAAAGCAAGCACCGAGGGCGTGGTACGAGCGCCTATCAGAGTATCTTCTAGCTCACGGATATGAGCGAGGTAAAGTAGATAAAACATTATTTTTGTTGAGAATTGATAAGCACTTACTTATTGTGCAGGTGTATGTCGATGACATAGTCTTCGGTTCAACAAGTAATGAACTCGTGAAGTCTTTCACGAAACTCATGGAGAATGAGTATGATCGGGGAACTGACATTTTTCATGGGAATCCAAGTCAGACAGTTGGAGAATGGTACTGAAATCTCACAACAAAAATACTTGGGTAATGTGGTGAATAAGTACGGACTTGGAGGTTCAAAGCATGTGAATACTCCCAGTTCTCCGAATGAGTCTCTGACTAAGGATGATGGGTCCCCAAAGACAGATGCGACGATCTATCGAGGAATGATAGGTTCGTTACTGTATTTAACTGCTTCGAGACCTGACATTATGTTTAGTGTCTGTCAGTGTGCTAGGTTTCAGGCCAATCCAAGGGAGTCACACTTGAAGGCAGTGAAGCGAATTCTGAGATACCTTAAGGGTACCGAGAAGTTAGTCTTATGGTATCCATGGGTGAACTCCCTCAGGTTGGAAGGCTTCACAGACGCAGACTTCATAGGAGATAGAATTGACAGGAAATCCACGTCCGGGATGGCTCAGTTCCTTAAATCTTGCTTGGTGTCTTGGGGATCGAAAAAACAGAATTCGGTGGCATTGTCAACAGCAGAGGCTGAATACATTGCGGCAGCAGCATGTGTGCTCAAATCTTATGGCTGCGAAATCAGCTAAGTGATTTCAATCTTCACTTTGATCAAGTTCCTATATTTTGTGATAATACCAGTGCATTTAGCATTGCTAAAAATCCTGTCCAACATGGAAAATCTAAGCATATTGAAATTAAACATCATTTTCTTAGAGATTGCGTGGAAAAGGAACTTGTCACTATTAATTTTTGCAGAAGTGAAGATCAGGTCGCTGACATTTTCACTAAGTCCCTACATAAGGATGCTTTTGAAAAGCTGAGGATGGAACTTGGGTTGATGAGTCCGCAGTGAGGTACATCTAATCTTCTCTCAATGATTGACTAAAGGATAGAGTACTTAACATGCATGTTAGTCATTGGCATGAGTGAATGTTTGAAGTTCCTGAGTAACTAGTAATGTGTGTGCTTTTACTTCTCTGTTAAATCTGATATAGTACATCCATACTTGAACATACTACTTCTTGAAACCAAACATAACTTCCGGATATTTGTTACCCAATTTACCCCATGAAGGAAGTATATGAAACCACCTAATCCTAGTTCAATCTGTTGTGTGTCCGATGACCTTACTTTATATATATTTTCTGGACATGCTTGATTATCAATAAGTGTGATTGAGTGATTTCAATTGTGGTGATTTTACATTATATACCCTTAGGTGATTTTACATTATATTTTCTTGGCTTACCATAAGGGTATATAATGTAAAATCACCACAATTGAAATCACTCAATCACACATATTGATAATCAAGCATGTCCAGAGAATATATATAAAGTAAGGTCATCGGACACACAACAGATTGGACTTTTTTTGTTGTTGACAGAAACAGATTGGACTAGGATTAGTGGTTTCATATACTTCCTTCATGGGGTAAATTGGGTAACAAATATCCGGAAGTTATGTTTGGTTTCAAGAAGTAGTATGTTCAAGTATGCATGTACTATATCAGATTTAACAGAGAAGTAAAAGCACACACATTACTAGTTACTCAGGAACTTCAAGCATTCACTCATGCCAATGACTAACATGCATATTAAGTACTCTATCCTTTAGTCAATCATTGAGAGAAGATTAGATGTACCTCACTACGGACTCATCAACCCAAGTTCCATCCTCAGCTTTTCAAAAGCATCCTTATGTAGGGACTTAGTGAAAATGTCAGCGACCTGATCTTCACTTCTGCAAAAATTAATAGTGACAAGTTCCTTTTCCACACAATCTCTAAGAAAATGATGTTTAATTTCAATATGCTTAGATTTTCCATGTTGGACAGGATTTTTAGCAATGCTAATTGCACTGGTATTATCACAAAATATAGGAACTTGATCAAAGTGAAGATTGAAATCACTTAGCTGATTTCGCAGCCATAAGATTTGAGCACAACATGCTCCTGCCGCAATGTATTCAGCCTCTGCTGTTGACAATGCCACCGAATTCTATTTTTTCGATCCCCAAGACACCAAGCAAGATCCAAGGAACTGAGCCATCCCGGACGTGGATTTCCTGTCAGTTCTATCTCCTGTGAAGTCTGCGTCTGTGAAGCCTTCCAACCTGAGGGACTTCACCCTTGGATACCATAAGACTAACTTCTCGGTACCCTTCAGGTATCTCAGAATTCGCTTCACTGCCTTCACGTGTGACTCCCTTGGATTGGCCTAAAACCTAGCACACTGACAGACACTAAACATAATGTCAGGTCTCAAAGCAGTTAAATACAGTAACGAACCTATCATTCCTCGATAGATCGTCGCATCTATCTTTGGGGACCCATCATCCTTAGTCAGAGACTCATTCGGAGAACTGGGAGTATTCACATGCTTTGAACCTCCAAGTCCGTACTTATTCACCACATTACCCAAGTATTTTTGTTGTGAGATTTCAGTACCATTCTCCAACTGTCTGACTTGGATTCCCAGGAAAAACGTCAGTTCCCCGATCATACTCATTTCAAACTCATTCTCCATGAGTTTCGTGAAAGACTTCACGAGTTCATTACTTGTTGAACCAAAGACTATGTCATTGACATACACCTGCACAATAAGTAAATGCTTATCAGTTCTCAACAAAAATAATGTTTTATCTACTTTACCTCGCTCATATCCGTGAGCTAGAAGATACTCCGATAGGCGCTCGTACCACGCCCTAGGTGCTTGCTTTAAACCATACACGGCCTTGTCCAGAACATATACAAAGTCCTGACGATCAGGATCCTCAAAACCTGGAGGTTGTTCCACAAAGATTTCCTCCTTGAGATATCCATTCAGAAACGCCGTTTTAACATCCATTTGATGAAGTTTAAAACCGAAATGCACCGAATATGCTATCAACAACCTGATAGCCTCCAACCTTGCCACTGGCGCAAAGGTTTCTTCATAGTCAATGCCCTCCTGTTGGCTGTAGCCTTTCACCACCAACCTGGCCTTGTTCCCGACTACATCTCCCTTCGAATTCAATTTGTTCTTCAAAATCCAGCGGGTGCCAATCACCTTTCGTTTCTCTGGTCTTGGAACAAGTCTCCAAACATTGTTCCTCTCGAACTGATGCAACTCATCTTGCATCGCTTGAATCCAATCTGGGTCTTTCAGTGCTTCTTGAACTGTCTTTGGCTCAATCAAAGACACAAAGGCGTTCATGACTGATGATCGTTGTAAATTTTAGCATACGTTGATCAAAAACAATTTATAATCAACCGGTAAGACCGGTGTCGAATCCAAGGGAGCAAACGGATTACACGCTAGTTCTATCAAATTTTCTTACTCGGCCAATTCCTAAAATTCAAGTGTGATTGAGTTATCAATGATTCAAAACAAGAACGAAGTGGTTTTTAAGGGATTAAATTCAATTAAAAGCGAGTTTCGAGGGATTAATCCCCTCCTTGGCAATCTCTCAATGATCATGCAAACAAGAGTTCAATTAATTAAGAGTTGATAGGTTTTGAACCTAGCCTAGATCAAGAATTAGGCTATTACGCATATCTAATCTTAATCAAGCCATCTTAGTTAGGATCTCACTAATTAAAGGGCGTTGATCCACTATATAGCATTTACTCTCATAAATGCTATATGCATAAAATTCTAGTTCACCTCTCACCATGCATTTACTCTCATAGATGTAGGTTAAGTTCAATTTTACTATATCAAAACCATCCCTAAGCTCTCTCAAGACTTAGATCAAAGTTCTAACATAAACATGTCACTTAGGCATTTCATCAAACACTTAGAGACATGTCTAACATGAAGAGCATAGTAAAAATGAAATCAACTTCAATAGATCTATTCAAATGTGTTCACAATGATCATTGAGTACCAAGGAGGTTCATAGAACCCCTCAAAACACAAGGGAGACTACTCACTCATCATGTAAGACAACATGATGAGTAGGTTTTTACAAGCAAATCTAAGAGAAAAGAAGAGGGAAAGAGTAGGATGATTAGTCCTAATGAACTCCCTTGATCTTGATTCCTCCTTGATTTGATGATGATGAAACCCTTGATTTGATCACTTTCCTTTGTCTTCTTTCCCAGAAAAATCCAAGATAGTAGGTCAAGAAACCCTCTTTCTATTTATAGCCTCGGATTATTTTCGGTACTGTAGCAGGTCCAGTCGATCGACTGGCGTTGGGCTGATGGCCCAGTCGATCGACTGGAGGAAGAAAAGTCGCTTGGCTAGCATGTTCTCAGTCGATCGACTGAAACAGGGTAGGATCCCAGTCGATCGACTGAGAAGTCTCGATTTGCAGCACCTCCTGTTTGTCCATTTAGTCGATCGACTGAGATCCAGTCGATCGACTCATCGTCACGTGATCTGCATGCTCTGGGCAGGGGACTCTTCAGTCGATCGACTGAAGGGGTCAGTCGATCGACTGGCGATGGTCGATTTTCAGCTCCTCCTGTTTGTCTGTTTAGTCGATCGACTGGAGCAGGGGAGCTTCCCAGTCGATCGACTGAAGACCAAATACTGCCAACTTTTGCTCTAAACACCGATTTTTCCCGAGTTTTCTTCCAATGGCTCTTGACACTGAGACATCTTGCTTTGTACCTGAAACGCACGAGAAGAGGATCAAATGACATCAAATAGTAGTCAGAATCGAACTAAAGCTATAGTGAAAACGGGCATTAATGAGTCGAAAACTCGACTCATCAACTGATTCCCCCTGAACTGCAGCATAGCATACATAATCGCGAAGTGCGACACTCGGTTGCTTAGCTCGAGTACTTCTTCTCAACTCAGTGACCTCCTGAGTCTCTTGGATTTCTTCAGGTTCACCATGAACTGCACCAACTTCAGGGTCTTGTTCTTGCTCTCCAGGTTCTTCAGCCTCAACAACTTGACCATTGTCTTGTTCATGAGTTTCCAGATTCTCTGGAACATCAGCTACTGTATCATCCCTAGGACGAATCAGCTCAAAACCATCATCATCTTCTGTAACATGAATGTCAGGAACATGTCCAGAGACGTTACCCATAGACTCTTCATCAAAGATGACATGAACACTTTCCTCAAACAGTTTGGTCCTTTTGTTGAATACTTTGTAGGCTTTGCTATGCAGAGCATACCCTACAAAGATTTCTTCATCGCTTCTAGGATCAAACTTCCCAAGCTGATTCTTCCCGTTGTTGTGGATATAACATTTGCTGCCAAACACTCGAAGATGTGAAATGTTGGGTTTCCGACCCTTCAACAACTCATACGGAGTCTTATTGAGGATTGGCCTTAAATAACAGCGGTTGAGAACATAACAAGCTGCATTCATAGCTTCTGCCCAGAAACTTCTTGCCAATCTGCTTTCTATAAGCATCGTTCTGGTCATGTCCTCCAGAGTCCGGTTCTTCCTTTCCACTACTCCATTTTGCTGTGGAGTCCTTGGCGCAGAAAAATTGTGATCAATTCCCTAATCAGTACAGAAGGCAGCAAACATTCCATTCTCGAACTCGGTACCATGATCTGATCTGATACTTCTCACTTTGAGACCAAATTTCTGTTCAGCAAGCTTTGCCCAAGTCTTGAAGCATTCAAAGACTTCATCCTTTGATCTGATAAAAATCACCCACGTGTATCTTGAAAAGTCATCAACTAATACATACACGTACCGATTTCCTTAACGAGATTGTACCCTCATCGGTCCACACAAATCCATGTGTACTAGATCAACTGCCTAGGCTGTACTGACTATATTCTTGGAATGGAATGATCCTCTAGTCTGTTTCCCTTGTATACATGCACTGCAGACTTGATCAGGATCTTCACTTACTTTCGGTAATCCAATTACCAAGTCTTGATTGTGTAGCTTCTTCAGCAGTCTGAAATTTACATGACCGAGTCTTCTATGCCATAGCTCAGACTCATTAGATCTTGAGGACAAACACAAGTACTCCTCTGGATCAAATTTCGGGTCCACGTAGTAGACTCTGTTCGCACAAGTTCCTCTCAGAAGTACCTGACCTGAGGAGACACACTCGACATAACAACCATCAGCAGTAAAAACAACCTTGTTGTTACCTCCACGACACAACTGTGAAACACTAAGCAAATTAAACTTCAAACCATTAACTAAACTCACATTATCTACACTAACCTTACTTGATAAATGTACCTTACCTGAGCCGATGACTTTACATTTACTTTCATTACCAAAAGTAATGAAGCCACTGGAATGATGTCGCAGAGAGGAAAATTGTTCCATCTTCCCGGTCATGTGTCCCGAGCATGCACTATCTACAAGCCACGAACATATTCCTCTCCCGACCTGCACAAGAACAATTAGTTCTTAGCAACCCAAATAAGCTTAGCTTTTCTGGGCTTAGACTGTAAGGTAGATGAAGTTTTAGAGTTAGAAACATGAGGTCTTGAAACTTCTTTTGAGTCGGTAGAGTTCTTGACTACTCTGGAACTTGAAGGATCGCTGATTTCTCCAGGTTTTCCATTCTTTTTGGAAACTGAGCAGGTTCCTGACTCGAAGCTTGAGTTCTGTGAACCTTTCTTAGAGACGTTCTTCCTTTCTTTGCATTGTCTCCAATTGTGTCCTTCCTTCGCACAGTGAAAACAGATCTTTTGTTTTCTGAAATCTGTCTTCTTGGGCGCAGAAACCTTCTTCTTCTGTTTCTCAAGATCAATAGGTATTGGACTGTTCCTTCGTTTGAGTTTCTCCCAGATGTGATAACCTTTTCTAAAGGTTTTGGCATCCTCTAAATCCACCTTCTGTCTAGGAGTAGTCCTTGGTTGTCCCTGTGCTTGCATAGGCTTTGCAATAGATACTTCGCCATAACCAAGACCTGGCTTGGTTTTCGACTTCTGTTTCTCCTTTCCCTTCGGTGAATCTTAGAATCGATCACCTGAGTCGACTACCCTTTTGCCAGCTGCTTTCTCAAGTTGTTGAATCATTATGGCCTGTTGATGATTCTCCTCAAATATCAACCCAATTTGTTTGTCTGGTTCAGCAATGACAGAACTCAGCTCCTCGTTCTTGATGACCAGTTTCTTTATAACTGCAATACATTGAGAACGTGAGTAAAAACCAGATTGTGAATCATCTGAACTTACCTCAGTGGATGAATCCTTTGAGGGTGTTTTCCTCGACAATGAAGAGGATGAAGAAGTCTCTGAACTTGAAGAACTTCCCTTCGCCATCAGACAAACATTTCTTCTCAAGTCTCCCATATTGTTATCTTCATTTGAGTCCCCCCCGGCAGACATTGCTTGCTTTCCTTTGTTATCCTCTTTTTGTTTACGTTCTGTCCGAGCCTTATCATTTTTAAGCTTATAGCAGTCTTTCCTGTAGTGGCCTTTCTTTTTACAGTAGAAACATTCCACGTTCTTCTTCGGGTCATTTCTGTTACTGGGTTTGCGACCTGAGTATCTGTCATCAGTAACTTTGAGAGCCTTGGTCATCACATTCAGTTCCTCAGTCTTTAAGGTTTCCTTTCCCTTATTCATGTGATAATCTTTTCCTTTGAATTTCTTGTATCTGGAACTCTCACCAACTAGGGCAATTTGTCGAGCTGCCTTCTGAGGTTCCCGACTTTCTATTTTGACGTCTTTAATAGACTTGTTACTCACCAAGCTTGCAACCAGTTCTTCCAGGGAATTTTCCTTTGTAGTCGGAAGAGCAGCTAACGTCCTTGAGATATCATCCCACTCTGGACTTAATCCTTGCATGAATCTGTGAGTGATTTCCCAATTCTTGTACTTCTTTCCAAGATTGTTGAGTGTAGCCAAACATCCTTGAAATCTGGAATGATAGTCATGTAGTGGCTCATTTTTCACTTTCCTCAGGGAATTGAACTCGGATTGAACAGCCAGAATTCTGTTCCTCTTCACATCCTTGGAACCTTCATAGATCTTTTTGAGAGAGTCCCAAATATCGCTTGGGTCCTTGTACTGAATAACCTTCTTGAGGTCTCCAGGTTCCAAAGCACTGTGAAGAACCCGTAATGCCCTTGCATTTTTCTCCAGTTTCTTATAATCCTCTGTAGTATACAGCATCCTTGGCTTAAGTTCGGTCTCACTATTCTCTAGATAGATGTACTGTTGCCCTTGTTCGATGATTTGCCATACTTCCCCATCCATAGCTCCCATGTCTCATACTCGCTTGGCTTCAACTTAGGAGGATTTGAATACGTATCACCTGACATACCTGCAAAGCGAACCAAAATCTAGAACATGTCGGCTCTGATACCAATTGATAGGATCGTGGTTAGTAGCCAAAGACTTAACAAGGTTCAGGAACTGTTAGGAACCTGACTTTGTATGCAGATAATCAAATAAACAAAGTACGCAGCGGAATAAACCTAAATAGTTTCTTTTATTACTATTTAGTCTGTACACTCAGTTGGTACAAAATTGACTATTAAGTGTAAATCAAAACTAGATTTACACAAGCAAAACCTGACTACTTCCTTGACGGACTTCTCGTTGTCGCCGTAGTCTTGGCACCTCCGTAGCTTTCCGGCTTTGATCAAGAATAGCTCGATCACTCGAATATCACTCTCAGATATTCTCACACTGGGTACACCCACTTTGGAAAGCTATATCGTGTTTGGAAAAGCGCAACCTTCTGAAGAGTTAGTTCCGGGCTTATGTAGGTTCTTCAGATAACTGCCACAGATCATGGCTTGCAACCGTCAACCCATGATCTCCTTGATGTGTGTTGTGGGGACGTGCCATCACTCCATCATGTATTTGACTCCCGTTCTCAACTGCTCTGTTGACTCGACCTCAACTGCTCTGTTGACTCGACCTTAACTGCTCCGTTGACTTGACCGTTGACCAATACTCAGGTTCTTGGATACTCGGAGACTTCCACAGGTACTTGAGTCCACCATCACGTTCTTCAGTGCTTCAGTAAGTTCCTGACTTACAAAAACTCAATCAAACCATTAAACCGGTTTATCAATCATAAAAACGTGTGAGGCCAATGCCTCAACAACAATTCACTCGCTATATTGTCATTTAATCTGACAGAAGATAAGCTGACACTAACGGTTCCGTTATCGATTGTAGAAATAAATAGAATTAGAGAGTACTGGACTTGGAAGCAGTGGATGCAGTTGGGTGTGTCGGACGGATGTCTTCGTTTATGTTGTCTTGATCGGGAGAGAAAATTAATCGACGTGTGGAAGCACTCGAAACAGGAAAATAAGTGGGAGAGGGTGTATACCATTCCGAGTGATTTCTTTACCAATAATGATTATGATCAACAGAGTTTTGGATTTGTTAATGAGGGAATGTAGATTGTGAAGAGTAATTGTGGCCTTTTAGCTTCTTATACATCCCAAGGAGAGCTGGCTTTCACAAAAAAAACATCAACGTGGGTTTATTCACTGTTTAGAGATGGAGTCTTTAATTATCCCTTGAGGGTTTGATTTGATCCGAGCTGTGTGTGTGATCAGTACATTATTCTTTAACTTTTTTTTAGGTTCAAGAACTTTACAAAATTTGGTTGTTTGCATATTTACGATTTACCGAAAGCTTTATTAATTACTGTATCTATTGTTGATTGAAGTAAGACGAAGGCATTGTTAATGCTGGTGCATAATTGTAGATTCTTTGGCTCCTTCGGCTCTGTTGCTGGCCTTTTGGAAAATAATAAGCTGAATTGAAAAAGTTAAAAGTTCAGCATTAACAGGCTCGTTTATGAAAAAGAAGACCCAACAGACTATATGACTTTGATCTTAATTACTCTTCTATTCAGTTAAGAAGCCTTGGAACCAATTTAATCAATCACAATGTAGGTCTAACACAAGCCTTAATGTAAAATATATGATGGGTAATTTTTTGCTGAGGTCGTGTGTTCGACGAGTTCCATGATTCAAAATCCATTCTTATTGGGCCTCTTAATCCATTTCCCTCCTCCCCCTTTTGTTGTTGTTTTAGCCAGGCCCACTAATACTTGTCTCACTTCCCACTGCTCCTCCGCTCTTCTACTGTTGTTTGATTATTTTTGAACACCTCCGCTTTACTCAACAGCCATGGGTTTGGTTTGATTTTCCCTTCGATATTTTACCCTCATATCATTTTTAAAATTACTCTCAAACTAACAACAATTAAATTTCAATTAATTAGAAAATCGTATCAATTTTTGATTGGTGAAACCTAATGTTGGAGATTTTAGGGTATATGTATTTCTAAACATGTATATACCTTGTAATGATTGTTTTGTGCATATACGAAACGTTTCTGAAGCAGGTTTTCTGTCTAGTGTACTTCAGCCGGTCGACTGAAATTGACATGAAATTCAGTCGGTCGGCTGAGGTTGTGACGAGCGGACTCTGAGCTGTTAAGCTTAATTAGTTTGAACCCGCCGGTTGAGCGGATGGCGTGACAATTATTTTCATGTGTCGATTGATATCAATCGAGTAACTGGCAGAAGAAATCTAATCGATTTGATTCGTTTCTCTGGGAAGAAAAAGTCGGAATTGGTCGACAAAAGGTCCGGGAAGAATCACTCCATCCATCGATGATCGATTTGTTCGATTGTTTATCAACCCTAAATCATTCCATGTACATTACGTTTGTTTTATCCCAATACAAGTTTCTGGAAACCCAGTAGGGTAGGAATATTGTATTTGGAAAGCGTAATTGATACGTAACTCAAGCAGTATCCAAGTCAAGTTTTGTGTTGGTTCGACGCCCTGAAGAAAGCCAGGAACTACAATCAAATACAATATTTTCTCTGAATCAACTTCAATGGCGACTGGATTAGTTCGAGCGATGATGTCGAAATCTAGGATCTGATTTTGACGATGGCTATGGGAAGGATGATGACGGCGAGTTTGGTAATAAGGAGGGGTGCCGATGGGATAAGGATTTGAAGGAAATCCAAATTTTGTGTCTCGTTTGCAGCAATGGATTGGGTTTGAAAAGGGATGAATCTGATAATTAACCTGTTTGTTGAAATGCACCATCGCTCTTGGTGTCAAATAATCTTCTGAATGATTGTTTCCACGGGATATCTTTTACTCATGGGAAAAAGATGATATCCATGATGTGAAGGAGATGTCAATTTGGATTTATGCATATCAAATTTTGGTTTATGTGAATTTGAAAAAATGGACGTGTGGAGTGCCTTCTCCTAAAACAGATGGATGAGTTTTGTGTGAAAATAGCTCAGTTTGTCATTCCTGCAGTTTGGCATTGATAGTGAATCTTTTTGGTTCATTGGTAGACAATGTACTCATCGGTTAAGGGAGTTGGAAAGAAATCAGTTCAGAAGGCAGCCATGAGGGTTTTGTTAGTGCTGGAATCTTTTCTTCAATGTTGAAAGTAAGGGACTGATTTGGCATGGCGAAAATTAGGGTTGGTTGTTCTAATTTTATCTGATAAATCTGCGTTTGTGAAGCATGCATATGATTAGTAAGTTTATAATTATCAGTTGGATTTTCTGATAATGTATATGGCTTCCGAAATATGCATGACTTAATATGATAAGTGAGTTGATAGTAATTAGTCAGATTTTTGGATGATATGTATGATTTGTAGAGCATGTATTGCTAATAAATTCATAATCAGTAAGCTTCTGATGAAATCAGTGTATGAGTACTTTAGGCTAATATCATGATAAATGTTTCATAGAATATGGATTGTAAGGTTTTCAACCAGAATATAATCAGATGGATTTTCTGGTGTATAAACTCCACTCAATGTGTTTGTAAGTTTACTGGTGATCGATTGCATATATAGCTAAAGTATTCGAATAAGAATCCAAAACTTATGCTAAGTCACGTCAATCAAAACATTTATATTGACTCGGGTGAACCGAGGTCGAACCCAAAAGATAGGTGATTAAACTAATGGTGCTAACAATAAGATTAGAATGTCTATTGTTTGGGGGGGGGGGTCTATTATTCAATCCAAAGGGGGATTAAACTTGCAAAAAGGGTTAACTTCCAATTAAAAGATGACTAGGGATTACTTCACCACCAAGACAATTATTGTGACAATAGAATGATAAACCAATGATGAAATCACATGCACACGTATAGAATTTAGCTCATGCAACATTAATACTAGGTTCAACTCGCGCTACAACCTATTATCAAGAGGTTACATCTCGCATAGCGCCTCACACTCGCGCTCTATTGGTACTATAGAACATGAATTTCTAGCCTCACACTCGCGCTCTATTGGCTAAATAGACATGTTCTTATTAAATCCAAGCAATTCTCATTAGGTTAATAAATTATCTAACTAACTCAAAAGTCCTAATGCTTCTTCATTTAGTCCATTGAAGTCATGTTGATCAACGTGAGCTACATCAAACATGAGATCAAGCAAAGTTCCCATTGAGGACATTTCACAAACACCTTATGGGCAACTTGAAACATTAAGTTCAAATGAAGAAGATTCATGTGCAAACTCAATCATCATTAGCATCTATAGTGTTCACAATGTCACAACATGTCTAGGGGATCCATAATCCCCAATCAAAGTCACTACTCACTCATGGTGAGATTACAAGCAAAACAAATGAAAGAGATGGAGTTTAGGAGTCTAAAACCAATATGAGATCGAAGAGTATGAGAATCCTTGTTGTTGATCTTCTTCTCCATTCAATCCACCTTGAAATCAGTGCAGGTCTCCTCAAAATTCGTGCAAAAAAAAGTCCTCTTTGAAAATCCCCAAAAGTTTCTATTTATAGCCCAAGTTAGGGTTTCCGGTACTGTAGCTCCAGTCGGTCGACTGGCGGGAGCTGGTTTTCCCATTCGGTCGACTGATGCTGAAAATGTGGCTGATGAAGGAGTTTCCCAGTCGATCGACTGGTTTGGCAGGCCTCCTGGAGTGACTTGCAACTCGACCGACTCGTGGATCTCAGTTGGCCGACTCGATTGAGACGCCTAGAGGTCCATCTGAGAAGTTCTCCAACTCGACCAACTGGAGGTGGCCAGTCGACCGACTCGATGGGAGCATTTGAGGAGCATTCTGGGACTTCTTCTACTCGACCGACTGGCGCAGGGGAAATAGCCAGTCGGTCGACTGGAGCACCTTTCAAACCAAATTTGCTCAAATCTTTGATTTTTCCTTGATTCTTCGTGTCAAGGTCCTGAGCTCAATGTATGGTTGCTCCAAGCTTGAAATGCAATGATAATGGTCAAATGGCATCGAAATAGCATCGGGAATGGACCAAAACTCTTCGTAAATGGGTATGTAAATGAGTCGAGAATTCGACTCATCAACTGGGTTGGTAAAACTTGATTGATGGAGATTATGGTTTGAAATAATCAAATATTATGTGATTATTTCGGGTATACCTGGTTTGAAAATTTTGAAGTGTTCATGTTGATGTTGAACACTTACGTTCTGATGGTAGCCTGTAAAAAAGTTGTAAATGTGTTAAGTTTACTAGTGGAAGTTCTGGTTTGATTATGATTTACGTATTGTGACTTGCATGTTAGTAAAGTATATGTAGTTACATAACTCTGTTGTTAGCATGTCACATGATTTATTTTGCATGTATTGTTGCATAAATAATGTGGGTGACTCACCAAATTGAAGCTCATCGACAACAAGATTGTGTGATAAATTATTCACATAATGGGTTCTCCTAAATGGAGATGGATATTGATTTCTTCTAAGTGGAGAACAGAATTCAATATGAATGATGCTTCAAGGTAAATTTGGTAGTTAAAGACAAGTTAATATGCTTGTACAAGTAAAGCTTGTTGTTGACCAATGTTAAAAACTGAAAGAGGTGGGGAATAATACAATTATGTATATTTACTGTTGAATGGTATCATTCATGAGATTACAGCGGTTTATACATGATGGAGCCCACTGCACTGTCGTTAAGGTGCAATGTTCTCTGTACAAATAAATTTATATTTTCCGCTACTCGCGACTACACTATTGGGTAGTAAGTGGTAAGTAGGGGTCGAACCCAAGGGAATTAGAGGGATACGTTGTTCTTTATACTGGCGGGGAACGTGTTTTAGGTTGATTGAGATTTTAGCGCGATTAACTAAGCTACTATTTTTGGTTTTTTTGGTTTTGAGTGCGGAAAAGTAAATTACAGAAAATAAATACTGAAAATAAAGGAGTTAAGGGAAGAAGACTTACAGTGGGTGATGCGTGATTGCGATTCCTCCAGTAGATGAGCGGTTGATGGTTGTAGTTGATCGAGTAGTTTATAAAAGTAAATACAAGGGGGGTTTTTGTAATTCAAGGAAAAGTATTCGATTTCAGGTACCTTGTATTATAACATGTTTATTAATAACCGTTAGTAACATTTCTAAGTATTCAAAGATGAATCGAGCCCTTTCGCAGCGCAAGACTTGCAACATCGTTTAAAGCAACACTTGTTCTACTTCAGACTAATTCCTCCTTTCGAAGTATCTTAGCCTTTTGTGCATCCATTTGAATTCTTTGGTCCAGTTTCCAAATAGTTTTTTTAAGATAAGCCGAACTCCTCGATAAGTTTTGCTTGTTACAGCTTCCACTTACCGAGTATGATCACGAATTTCCACGGAAGAGCTTTGCTTGTTATAGCTTCCACTCAACCTTGGAAACTCTGACTATATATGGCACATAGAATAAGTTTTGAATACAGAGAAAAGAAACTAAAAGAAATTAAAACATTATATAATACAAGAAAATACCTTCGACCGAATGAGGAGTTTAGCTACGAATATCCATGGAAAAGGACATCATAACTAAATACTCGGGGGTTTTCGAAAACTGTAAGAGGGAAAGGGGTGGAATACTCAAGAACCAACAGGAGTATTCCCAATTTCCTACTGAATACTCAAGAACCAACAGGAGTATTCTCTACAGTATTATAATACTCAAGAACCGACAGGAGTATTATAATTTCAAAGCGTATAATACTCAAGAACAAACAGAAGTATTATTTCAAAAAACCAAACCAAACTTACACAGTAGCAAACTTAGAGAGAGAAGTGATTTTTGATTGTGTGATTTGTGGATTTTGTGGATTTGTGGATGATTGAAATGAGGAGGAGGAGGCTTGTATTTATAGCCATAAGGAGGAGGAATGGAGGGTGGAGATGGTGGCATGTGGTGTTGCATCCAAGGGTGGAGGAGGAGGAGATGAAGATGTGGTGGAGGAGCCACCACATGGCACCACCTTATGGACTCTCTATAGCCGCCGGTTGCAAGTCATAAATGGGGGAGGTTTTGTGGCTTTGGCCACCTCCAAGAAAAGCCACCGGTCACCCAAGGAGGAGAAGGGAGGAAGCCACCCATGAGTCCCCATTTTGCCCCAAAGTCGCCGGTCACCTTGGGCAAATGGATGAGTTTTGACAGTTTTGTGCAGTCTTTTCACAAAACTGTTAATCCAATTTTGCTCCGGTCTGACTTGGTTGTTCCTCGGTTGGATTTGATTTGAGTAATTCCTACGTCAGGATCTTGAGATTTTTCATTCAGCGTCTGATCTTGACCTTGGATTGACTCTTAATATCTTTTCAGCGTAAAATCCTCTCCTTAGCGTGTTTTCACTTTAGTCTCTAAAATGCCCTGTAGAAATAAATCAGGACTAACAAGCAGAAGTTAAATAGACCAACAGTCTAATTTGGTGGGTTTTACTGTGTTTTTTATTCGTATAATTATGGTCCATCAGATCACCCCACACTTTTAGTTGTTCGTCCCGAACAATGCTATTAAAGGGCGGTACTCTAAGTTTGGTTTAAAATATGAAAATTAGACTGTGGGACTCGATTTATCCTAATTCATGCATTACTTACTTATTACCAAATTGAACTGTATAAATAAATAGAAGTAACTTGATACTTGTACCTCCGTGCCGAGATGCAAATTATTCTGGATGTTTCGGGAGATAGCCATTTTTAGGCTCCTGGACTGCAACCTCGGGATCATCTCTTACTATATGGTTTCCTTGTAGCTTTCTCTAGCACGTGATTCGGTTCGGGTTTCAATGGTTTGAGTACTTTGATTTTCTTTTGGCGAGGGACTGCTTTTTGTAGTGAATCGGCCTTTGGCCTTTGATTTGACTCTTTGAGTACTTCGCTTTTTGTTCGGTTAAAACCTTCACAATTTTGGGCATTTGGCCTCTTGATTTGCTTCTTTGAGCTTTTTGCGTCTTTGTGACTTGCTAGTCCATTTTCTCAAGCCTTTTTGGGAGGTCCAATCATCGCCCGCAAGCCTATGGAAATACCTCCCCGCTCCTCTCATCGTTGTTGTTTCGCGCGGGTCAAGATGAGGGTCGCTCATCTATTTTCTCGGCTACTTTGACTAGAGAGAGGACGGTCTGATTCCCGTCCTCGCCTTTTTTTTCTTTTTGCATAAACACTGCATGGCGGAGATGACTTCAATCTTCACTGAAACCCGAAGTGCAGCCTCCACTGACTTCGAAAACCATATAGTTTGATTCGATCCTTCGATTGCTTGCCAAGCCTCTCTAGGGCATTTCTATCAACTCCACATCCCTAGTTTATCTCAGCACAAAGGGACAAATGAGAAGTTACGTTCTAAGTTTTTAGACAGTTGAATTTTCACAAGGTAAATGCATGAATTTCGGTCTATCTTTTTCACATTCTTTAGTTCATATTTTCAAAAAGATATACTGAAAAAGAAAAAGTTTTTTATTTATGTACACATGCGGATCTCACCCCACACTTTTGAACGAAGTCGTGCCTTTTAGCACTACTTAGTTCAAAAGCCATGCAAGCAGACAATTACGAGAAGGAAATGATATTAAGGAAAAGGGAAGGACAGAACTCCCTTTAAGGTGTCGAGTGAACGACATGGCACGAGGCTGAATAATCGAGGGAGTTCGGCTGGGGCCTTGAACTCTTAGCGTAGCCCTGACTGGCTTAATGTTGCACCCAAGTCCGATTCCTGAATAGTCAAATCTTCTATGCACCAAGTGGGTGAGAGCGACTTATTGAAAAAGTAAAATACAGAAAATAAAAGACAGAAAATTAAAGTGCGGAAAGTAAGATAGTGTCGGGTTACCTCCCGACCAGTGCACTTGTTTAACGTCGTTGGCTCGACAGTACCTTATTCCTGGATCACTGGTTGGGATCCCATGGGTGGCTTAAGTCGAATTTCGCCACCGTTCCTGTGTTGCTTCTTGCCTTGCCTTTTTCCGATTTCTTGCGAGATGATGTGCTTGGGTCCAGTTCCCCTTGTTCTGATGGTGTCTCCTTCCAACGTCTCTGAGAAGGCGAGGGACCTTTGACCACTAGCTTCTTGAACTGGGTTTTCTGGTGTTTAGGGCTGCCTTGTCCAGTCATGGCGAAAACGTGCTCCATCGAGGAGTCGTTCTGCTCAGGCCCTTTTCCCATCCTCTTTTCAGCCTCTTCATGGATCACATAGTTTTCAGCGATTTGTCTATTGATCGAGGGGAAAAGTCGGGAAGCCTGCATCTTAAGGCTTGGTTCTGCCTCGTCGTGACTGTTTGTGAGGAACTGGTCATAGATGGTTTCGGCTGTTTGGATAATGATAACTGGGTATGGCTTGGGTAGCATGTCGGTGGTATTCTGGACTTTTTCCATTGCTGATACTTCCTCATTGCTCCCGACACTTTCTATATCCCAGTCTTCTGATGGCTCGGGAGTTTCTTCTGATGGCTCGGGAGTCTCTTCTCTTTCTGTCTGCATTTCTCCGTCAGCCTCGGGTATTCATTTTGTAGCTGCGGCCAGGTCATTTATGAGGTACCACATGTCTGCTATGGAATAGTTCCTAGCTGATCTCCTCATTGCCTCGTTAATCCTTGCTAGATCAGCGGCCTTCATCCCACGAAGAAATTTTTGAAGTAGAATTTTCTTCGTGAATCCATGGTGCGGGCAGTTTGAGACGATGGTGTCAAAGCTCGTGTAGTATTCGTCCAAAGTCTCATCCCGGGATTGTTGCAGGCACATGATCTTCTCACGGGTTTGTTGTCGTAAGGATGGAGGGGAAAATTCTTTCAGAAATGGAACGCAGAGGTCCACAAAATGTACTGCACTGCTAGCGGTTGACGTGTAATACCAGATCGTTGCGAAATCAGTTATAGAGAATTTGAAGCATTTAAGCTTAAATTCCTCTAACATTTCATTTGCAGGTTTAATGAGGTGGCAAACGTGGTGAAAGTTTCGGCAGTGTTGTACTGGGTCTTCTCCATCCGTACCTCCGAACAGTGGCAGATGTCGTGTTGTCCATGCATATGAAGGGGGTTGCGTCATGAGGACATGGGAGGGAAAGAACAACTTATCCGATGGCTAATTCCCCGGCAACGACGCCAATTTGACGGAGCCCACTGCACTGTCGTTAAGGTGCAATGTTCTCTGTACAAATAAATTTATATTTTCCGCTACTTGCGACTACACTACTGGGTAGTAAGTGGTAAGTAGGGGTTGAACCCAAGGGAATTAGAGGGATACGTTGTTCTTTATACTGGCGGGGAACGTGTTTTAGGTTGATTGAGATTTTAGCGCGATTAACTAAGCTACTATTTTTGGTTTTTTTGGTTTTGAGTGCGGAAAAGTAAATTACAGAAAATAAATACTGAAAATAAAGGAGTTAAGGGAAGAAGACTTACAGTGGGTGATGCGTGATTGCGATTCCTCCGGTAGATGAGCGGTTGATGGTTGTAGTTGATCGAGTAGTTTATAAAAGTAAATACAAGGGGGTTTTTGTAATTCAAGGAAAAGTATTCGGTTTCAGGTACCTTGTATTATAACATGTTTATTAATAACCGTTAGTAACCTTTCTAAGTATTCAAAGATGAATCGAGGCCCTTTCGCAGCGCAAGACTTGCAACATCGTTTAAAGCAACACTTGTTCTACTTCAGACTAATTCCTCCTTTCGAAGTATCTTAGCCTTTTGTGCATCCATTTGAATTCTTTGGTCCAGTTTCCAAATGGTTTTTTAAGATAAGCCGAACTCCTCGATAAGTTTTGCTTATTACAGCTTCCACTTACCGAGTATGATCACGAATTTCCACGGAAGAGCTTTGCTTGTTATAGCTTCCACTCAACCTTGGAAACTCTGACTATATATGGCACATAGAACAAGTTTTGAATACAGAGAAAAGAAACTAAAAGAAATTAAAACATTATATAATACAAGAAAATACCTTCGACCGAATGAGGAGTTTAGCTACGAATATCCATGAAAAAGGACATCATAACTAAATACTCGGGGGGTTTTGAAAACAGTAAGAGGGAAAGGGGTGGAATACTCAAGAACCAACAGGAGTATTCCCAATTTCCTACTGAATACTCAAGAACCAACAGGAGTATTCTCTACAGTATTATAATACTCAAGAACCGACAGGAGTATTATAATTTCAAAGCGTATAATACTCAAGAACAAACAGGAGTATTATTTCAAAAAACCAAACCAAACTTACAAAGTAACAAACTTAGAGAGAGAAGTGATTTTTGATTGTGTGATTTGTGGATTTTGTGGATTTGTGGATGATTGAAATGAGGAGGAGGAGGCTTGTATTTATAGCCATAAGGAGAAGGAATGGAGGGTGGAGATGGTGGCATGTGGTGTTGCATCCAAGGGTGGAGGAGGAGGAGATGAAAATGTGGTGGAGGAGCCACCACATGGCACCACCTTATGGACTCCCTATAGCCGCCGGTTGCAAGTCATAAATGGGGGAGGTTTTGTGGCTTTGGCCACCTCCAAGCAAAGCCACCGGTCACCCAAGGAGGAGAAGGGAGGAAGCCACCCATGAGTCACCATTTTGCCCCAAAGTCGCCGGTCACCTTGGGCAAATGGAGGAGTTTTGACAGTTTTGTGCAGTCTTTTCACAAAACTGTTAATCCAATTTTGCTCCGGGCTGACTTGGTTGTTCCTCGGTTGGATTTGATTTGAGTAATTCCTACGTCAGGATCTTGAGATTCTTCATTCAGCGTCTGATCTTGACCTTGGATTGACTCTTAATATCTTTTCAGCGTAAAATCCTCTCCTTAGCGTGTTTTCACTTTAGTCTCTAAAATGCCCTGTAGAAATAAATCGGGACTAACAAGCAGAAGTTAAATAGACCAACAGTCTAATTTGGTGGGTTTTACTGTGTTTTTGATTCGTATAATTATGGTCCATCAATACACCACAGCAAAATGGTGTAGCGGAAAGGAAGAATAGAATCCTAAAGTAGATGGTTAATTCCATGTTATCCTACTCTGATTTGAGTGATGGATTTGGGGTAAAGCCATGTTGATGGCTTGTTATTTACTTAACAGAGTTCCTAACAAAAGGAACAAGGTTAACAGTGAACAGATAAAAATGAAGGTTTTAGCCCCTTCACAAAGCCCCTGAATCCAATCGACGACTGGACGGCTAAAAACGGGCTTGGTTGATGGCACCAAATATGGATCACAACACGAAAAAGAACATGGTAAAGCAGCTCACTCGAGCTGCGCCTCCGTTCGTAGTAGATCGCACAGTAGAAGCCAAAGTAGTCTCACACTATCTCTCTTGGAAACTGACTGAAAAAGAAACCCTAGAGAAGACATCCCTTTTATAACTTTGACCATCTGCTGACCTCAAAATGCATCGTTTTTTTTAGGTTAGTGGGTTAAAGTTAGTATCTGCTTATTTTGAGCTGGTGAGGACTTGAACCCTGACCACTTTGGGCGCAGGGGGACGCCCTTCCACTGGGCTAATCTATTTGCCTCCTCAAAATGCATCGTTTTAATAAATGCATCGTTTTAATCCCATCAAAAAAAAATGCATCGTTTAATAAAACACATCACTCTTTCCTTGATCTCCAAATGTTGGGCTGAAGCTTCCAAAGCTCAAGTGTGAGGCCCAATGTCCAAAAAACGCAGCATGGTCTCTATTTGAAGATGCAGGAGCTGGGACCTAAAGACCTACTAACTTAGCTAGATGTTACATGACTTTTCCTAAATTACATAAGGACCTAGACACATGCTTGAGACTTTAACAACTCTCAGCTCACCTTGGCATATTGATGCAACAAATGCCCTCCTATATATGCCAATGAGAGTTGAACCCTGTACTATCTCTAAATGCTCATCTTGGATTGGTTTTACCAGAAACTCAGCCGCCACCACCACAAATGCACTCGAAAGACCGTAGCAGGGAAAAGGGGAAATAGAGTGTTGAGGCAGCTTCCGAGATTATTTGCCTTTGGTTATATGGTAATGAAGGGAGTAGTATTATTGGTTTTGTTATAGTGAGGGAGTTTTGGTTGTGAAAAGTACTAATGTTGGCATGTTTACTTACACACACAGACACAACAAGGAGAGATCAGTTGGCTTTCATGAAGATTGATCCTAATGATCCATGGGGTACGGTGCTACCCCAATATTCACCTTTTAGAGACCGAGTTTTTAATAATTATACCTTGAAATTTGAATGTAGTCACGGCCGTATCGTATGATCTGATAACAAATTACATTTCATGTTTAAATCTCATTTATAGTGCATATTTTCACACTTCACAGAATTTGGTTGTTTGTAGTTCGATCGTCACCAGTTTTGAATGTGCTTTAAACGAAAATATTACATTAGAAATGAGTGTTGTTTTACCGTCTGGAATCAAAGCCCGTCAACGAGAAAGGCACGAAGCAGCCCTAAAACCCTAGACGGACGATTCGATGCGCAAGGAACAATGGACGAATTAGTTGAGTTACCAGAAGACGTCATCTACTCAATCTTCCTCCATCTTCCACCCAAATCACTACTCCGTTTTTGCAGCGTGTCAAAGCGATGGAACCAGACGATCACCAGCAACAATTTCTCTGCCGATCGACCGAAGCTGGTAAGCGTCATCGTCATGTCTGTAGTACCTGTTGTAATTTTAGGGTTTTTCGGATCGCGTTTTATCTTGACATTATGTGGGGCGCGTTTTGACTGGACATTACGATAATGTCTTAACGAAACGCGGCTGATAATGTAAAGGGAAAACGCGCCCGGAAGTGACCGCGTTTTCAGGAAGCATTAAGTGGCGCGTTTTCCCTAAGCATTAGCGTAATGCTTAAGGAAAAACCGCTCTCTAATGCTTAACGAAAAAGCGGCGACGTTTGACAGACAATGCTGTTCTGTTCAGACGCACCTGCTCTTTGTCCCTTTTGATCTCCTATATATTGGAGGTCGTGGACAGTATGAGGGCACGAAGAAAACCACTCACTCACATAGAGAATCACTCTTTGATTCTAAACCTAGTTTGATTTCCAAAAACCTCAAACCTAAGTTGATTTCTACTTCTTTAGTCGAGAAGAGAGATTGCTCCAATTGATTATCCCCGTTCAAATTTCGTGCAACCCTCGACTATATACAGGTCGAAATATTGAATTCGGAAAGCGACAATGCGATCAATTGTGATATCCAGACCATATCGATTCTTCATAGAATCACAACATTTAGAAAGACGAAGCTTTTTTCCGCCAACTTGCTACACTGCTGTTTTGGTGATTATGAGACCCTCTTGCTGCCATTCTTGAAGAAAATCCTCAACAAACGAATTCAATATTTACGATGTATGGCAATGGCGGTAGGAAGACGAGCAAGTTTCAAAAATCGGAAAAGTTTGAAGGAAAGAGTTTCCAGCAATGGTTTAAGAAGTTGCAAAGAAATGGGATTGTTGTTCCTGAAAGAAACGACAACTGGAAGTTGCTGCACCGAGATGATACAATTCTTCATATGAATGGGTTTGGAATTTTGCTTAATAAAGACGTGGAGTTCAGATTGTGATGACAAGGGATGATGTTGGTGGCACCAGTGCATTGCATATCTCAAAGTCAAGATGGGCCATGCGAATGAAAGGGAGACGTCTGCTGGAGGAGAAAAAACTGGCTGCGGCGATTGCAAAAGAAGACACCGCGATTGCAAAATTGGTCTTCGAATTTTGATGGAGGAACACTGGGTTTGGACCCGCATCTGCCGCGTGAGAAAATTTAGAATAACAGAACATGCTTGACGCGGTGGAAGATGAGCCTTACTGGACGAAACAGTGCGAGTTGAACGCAGAACGGTGTTTCGTGTTCGATTGGTCGACCTCGAGTCGTGGTTGTTAGAGAATGGATCTCTCCTCTTTTTCCTGCCAATGAATCTGTCTCCAAGAGCAAGTTTGATAACTTGTATGGATGCTGGCACTCGCTTCCTGATGGTTCACAAATATACAATAAGAGAGAAAGGGAAGAAGCTGTTCGAGGAAGCTGGGGCATGGGGCTCAGATTTCAATCGTTTGAGTTGGATCCTAGTCAACCTCATCAAAGTCGTTTTTTTTTTTGGGGTGATTTAGATGTGGAAATCGAAACCAAGCAACAAGAGGTCGGCGTCCACCCGCTGAGTAAAAGGAAGGCATGAGACGGATAAAACGGATGGCAGACCATCCTTCCATTTGGAATAAAGATCCAACGTTGGGTTACGATTGATGAAAATGAGTCGAACTGGATTCATTCCTTTAGTTCTAATCTTCTTTAGATTCATTTACTTCATTGAATTTGTTCAATTGGCTGAGTGCTTCAGAGAAGTGGAGCAAGTTGGTGAAGGGACGTACACCCTCATGATGTGGTTGCTGAACCAATGGTTTATGAATGTTGGCGTTGGTGAAGGTGATTCACGGCAAGCATTTGAAGGGCCAATGCGTCGAGTGGCTGCTGCTGCGTTGTTATTTGAAGGAAACCTTCTCTTTCAGATGGTGCAAAACGCATTTGGACATATAGGTTCATCAAAGATGAAGTTGTCGGCTGTGCCGTGACCCTTCCTTGGCTGATGTAAGGCATGTTATTATGCTAGCAATTCAGATGAAATTGGGATATGTCCTAAGTGGACTGGGAATTGGAAAAGGAACTGTAGCAGACTTGAAGCAAAATTGGTGAAGGTTAAGGATGCTAAACCTAAGAACCTGTCGATTGAGCTTTGTCTGCAATCAGTCACTTTAACTGGCTCTCAAGTTCAATGGACAAAGGAAATGTATAATGGAAAAGTTATTATTTCGCAATTCATGATGGGGGGATTCACAAGGCGGATCTTCATGACAGGTTCGATCTTTAAAACTGTTGATTTATTTCGTTACTTGATAAATCTGATGAGTGAAGCATGTGTGATTTAATATAGTCGAAAAGTGCATGATCTGTTAGATTTTATTATGCATGTTGAAAGGAAATACTATGATGAAAATGATTATGTGTAGTGAGTTTATTGTCCGTTCTCTGCTACAAACTTTTGATTCAAAAGGTCGAAAAATTCGATGAGCAGCATGAAAATGAATTCTTTATATGCATAATCATGTGATCTTGATTGTTTGGAAAACAGATGTTGCACTAATATAATTGTTGAAAGTCAATTTGATTTTTGATATGTGTGACAAAATTATCAACATATTAATGCACATTGGATATAAAATCATTAGCTGTTTCGATGATTCATGATTTCAATCTGCATGTCTTTTATTCAGTCAGTGGTTTCTTTTCTTGAAAATTGATGCGGAACTGATATGTTTAATGAACGTCGTTGATCTTAATTGAGATTAATTCGTGTTTAATCAGTTGTTGAATGTATGTTCAAGTATGCTCAATTTGATCATGTATATCTTAGTTTGATATCATGTCATGTATGTTTAGTATTATGAATCGTATATGTGTTGATGGTTTCACCAGAATAAAATCAGAAGGATTTTTCCTGATGTGTAAACTCCGGTGAATATGTATGCAAGTTTGTCGTGTCGATAAACTTGATCGGTGGAGTTATGGTTTGAAGTATTACTGGGATGGTGATTATTCATTTTTTGGTTTGAAACATTCACTAAGGATTATGTTAGTGAAGAACACCTTGATATGAGTATTTGTTGAACACTATACTGGAAAGGGTGTTGTTTAACATGTCGAAAAACTGTGTATTAAATCAAATAAAAGTTTTGGTATGAGATTTTGATTGTAAGTTTTCATATTTGACTTGCATGTTAAATCTAGAACGACACATATATTTGTATAATTCTTTTGTTCACGTGTTACTTGGTTTATGCTTGCATATCATAGTTTGTTGATTGCATAAGTAACATGTGCGTGGTGTAAATTTCAAAGGTTGATTTTTGAAATGAGAACACTTTGATATTCAAGTTGCGAACTTGGCATATGTTTTCTTCTCTTGGTTCTTTCAATTTTATAATAGAATTTATAAGGGTGGAACTCTTGATAAATTTGGGACTTATAAGAGTGAAATTGAAAATTAAAAGAGAACTTTGATCAAAGTGTTGATTTATGTTATGACATATGCTAGACCGGACATCGTACTTGCGGTGGGTAAGCTTAGTCGATATACTAGTAATCCTAGTATGCAACATTGACAAGCGACTCATAGGGTATTTAGGTACCTTAAGAGGACAATGAATTTTGGTCTTGCATGTTCTTATTTTTTCCTTCGGTCATAAGAAGGATTTTCCGATGCACGTTGTATTTAAATGAGGAAGGAAATCCCTATAAAAGTAGAAGGGTAATTTTACTTGTGGAAGATCATTTAATGGGAATCTAAGAAATAAACTTGCATCATAAGTTTAACAATGGAATATGAGTTTGTTGCTCTAGTCGGTGCTTCAAAAGAAGAAGGACGATTAGAGAACATGATATATGAAATTTCATTGTGGAGAAAGACCGATATCACCAATATCGATACATTGTGACAGCGCTGATACATTGGCTAAAGAATTTAGTCATGTATACAATGTGGTCTAGACACTTAGGTGTTAGACATAGTGTAGTAAGAGAGCTCATTACGCACGTGGTGATATCTGTGGATTTTGTTAGGTTATAACAAAAGGTAAGCTAATCACTTGACGAGGGATTAGTTAGAAATTTGGTATCAAAGTTGTAAAGGGGATGGGACTAAAACCTATATAATCATTTATTCGTGGGACACCCAATTCACATCTAACTAGCGTTAGAGCTGAATTCAATGTGGAAAGCCCATTCCTAGAAGATTGATGAACACAAATAATCATCCCCAAGTATGTGTTCATGACCTACAAGTAATAGGTTGAAGAGGGACTGTTCTTAATAGATTCTTTGACAAAGTGTTGTTTGTGGGAGCATAATCGGATGGTATTACCCTTAAAGAATCTACCTATATGAACGTGAAGTTTCTGGTCGCTTCATGAGATTCGGGTTAAATCTCAATACGTTCACGAAGGGATTAGGACTCAAGGACCATCAAGAGTCAAGTTGAACTTAGAATTTGTGAAGTAATTCATGTGTGTGTTATCTTGAGGTACCCAAATGGATCGATTGGTTCAAACGTTACGAGCACCATGATTTCTGGGTATTTTGAATGTGTAACTACACTAAGCGAAAATTCAATCGTTGCGACATTTTCGTTTATGCGTGACTTACTTAAAAATAAAGTTTTTTTGGAAAACAAACGAAACCCTAAAATGGGGGAGGATTGTTGGTAATTTTAGGGTTTTTCGGACCCAGTATAAATATTACAATATATTAGGGTAGCATACCCTAATGATATGAATGGTTTGGAACATCCGTTGAGTGAGTTTTGAGTATAGAACTCAGTGCGGATCGCGTTTTACCTTGACATTATATGGGGCGCATTTTGACTAGACATTACGATAATGTCTTAACGAAACGCGGCTAATAATGTAAAGGGAAAACGCGCCCGGAAGTGACCGCGTTTTCAGGAAGCATTAAGTGGCGCGTTTTCCCTAAGCATTAGCGTAATGCTTAAGGAAAAAGCGCTCTCTAATGCTTAAGGAAAAAGCGGCGACGTTTGACAGACACAGCTGTTCTGTTCAGATGCACCTGCTCTTTGTCCCTTTTGATCTCCTATATATTGGAGGTCGTGGACAGTATGAGGGCACGAAGAAAACCACTCACTCACATAGAGAATCACTCTTTGATTCTAAACCTAGTTTGATTTCCAAAAACCTCAAACCTAAGTTGATTTCTACTTCTTTAGTCGAGAAGAGAGATGGCTCCAATTGATTATCCCCGTTCAAATTTCGTGCAACCCTCGACTATATACAGGGTCGAAATATTGAATTCGGAAAGCGACAACGCAATCAATTGTGATATCCAGACCATATCGATTCTTCACAGAATCATAACATTTAGAAAGATGAAGCTTTTTTCCGCCAACTTGCTACATTGCTGTTTTAGTGATTATGAAGACCCTCTTGCTGCCATTCTTGAAGAAAATCCCCAACAGTACCCACCTTTCTCAGCAGGGAAATCTACTCTCGCGTACGCCTTCATAGACTAGGTCGACGTCCGTTGACGTTTCACCTAATTAACGTCTGACAATGATTCCCCCCCTACGGTTCCATTACCGTTTCCTTTAACGCGTCCATATCGTGAGCGGTATTGGATCAGCTCGTCCGGCACTACTGTTATGCGTAGTTTCCAGTCCGGAAAACACGACTGATACACAGCAGCTGTATGGAATCCGTGTACTAATCGGCATAGGACGGTCTTATGACCTGGAAGGGCTTGGGATCATCAAAATGGGTCAATTTGGTTTTGTAGGTTTTGGTTATGATGCTAGGGTTTGTGACTACAAGGTTGTTGTAGTGTATCATGCATCATCTGGGATGAGTTATGGCCGTTGCTTTTACTGCTCTTAAATCCGGTGTTTGGAGGGAAGTTTGATGATGCACGCTCCAGCCACTTGCTTCGTACGTAACAACATGTTTTTGCCATATAGGGTTGGTGATCCGTTTCATGTTCGAGGCCACTGCTGTAGGCCGGTGACGATGTTCACTGGCTTTGTCGTAAGACGGAAGACAATTCACTCGCTTTGTTGTCATTTAATCTGACAGAATTAAGTGAATAGCTGACACTAACAGGTCCGTTACCGATTGTAGAAACAAATAGAATTAGAAAGGGCTTGATGCGGAAGTGTGGGAGCAGTGGATGCAGTTGGGTGTGTCTGACGGATGCCTTTGTAATTTATGTTGTCTTGATCGGGAGAGAAAATTAATCGACGTGTGGAAGCACTCGAAACAGGAAAATAAGTGGGAGAGGGTGTATACCATTCCCGAGTGATTTCTTTACCAATAATGATTATGGTCAAGGGAGCGTTGGATTTGTTAGTGAGGGAATGCTGGTTGTGAAGAGTAATTATGACGTATTAGCTTCTTATACATCACAAGGAGAGCTGGCTTTCACACAAAAACATCAACGTGGGTTTATTCACTGTTTGGAGATGGAGTCTTTAATTATCCCTTGATGAATGTATTTTAATTTAGGCTATATATGATCCAAGCTGTGTGATCAGTACATTATTCTTAACTTGTTTAGGTTCATAAATTTCAAACTTTACAAAATTTGTTTGTTTGCATTTACGATTTACCGAAAGCTTTATTAGTACTGTATCACTTGTTTTGTCAATGCTGTGAAGCGGTGCATAATTGTAGATTCTTTGGCTCTGTTGCCGGCCTTGGAAAAGAAAAAGTTAAATGTTAAGTTTAGCATAACAGAAGAACATAATAGACTCTGACTTGGAACCAAGTAGTTAGCCAGGCCCACTAACACTTGTATGTTTTCGAATGCATATTCCCAATACTGCTTCCTCCTCCGCTCTTCTACTGTATTGAACCCCTCCCTCCTCTTACTCAACAGCCATTAAAAACGATTGGAGAGACAAAATAGATCGCCTATCAACTACGGAAATCTGAACTGAAGCTCTCATAGAACTAGAAAGAGACAAAAAAAAAAGATACTTCAAAATATAGACGACTTTATACTCCTCTTCCATTCAATCACGACAAAAATTGGGGTTTATGGCTTAGAAAGAATATAGCCGTACAACAAGTAACGCTAAGAAGGAATCCATATGTTCGTATCCGATCTTACTCTTTCTGGCTTTTCCTCTCCTGCGTCGTCGTCTGGATGTGTCTCTCTTTTAGCTGCTGATGCCCCTCGTCATCCTGGGAAGATGAGTGACGATGTCTCTCTTTTTTGTAATTTTCCTTTAAAATTACTCAACTAAGAACAATTAATTAGAAAATCGTATCAATTTTTTATTGGTGGAACAGTGACTAAACCATTTCGATAAATATAAGTAGTTCATATAATAAAGTGTGGTTTATGCGTGATTTTCCCTCTTATTACACAATCAACATAAAAACCCCATCTTTATCAACAACAACAAAACATAAAAACCCCACCAATAAAAATTACTAATAAATTTCAGACATTTACCCTTCATTCACCAAACATAAAATATTTAAATAATAAATTATCATACACATAAATTATGTTTAAAAGTTATAGTAAACACGTTCCATCAAAAAAAAAAAGAAGTTGTAGTAAAGTGTAAACACAGTTCTTTTACACTAGTAATTAGTCCAGTGACTTCCAACTCCGAAGTCCGATGTTTGTTTTCTAGTGGCAACACCGTAATTTTCCACATTTTTCCTGCTGGTTCTGTTACCAAAGAACAAAACATCAACTCATCAACCAATTTTACCGTTCGTACAAGAAATTTTTCATCGCACCCCTTTTCGATTTTTTAGGATATTTTTTCCTTTTTATTAAGTATATTTTCTGGTTTTCTTTTCTGTCCTCCATCTTTTCCTTCCCTATTTCCCATCATCGCATCATCATCTTCATCATATCATCGTCATCTCTGCAAGTCTATCTATCATCTAGATTCTAGGGTTTCCAATCGCATCAACAAATTGTTCTTCTCCTTAGATTTTTGTCTCTATATCAGCAGCCCAGTGTGATTCTGTGCATAAAGTTTCAAGCTTTGGATTCTGAAGGATGGATTCATGGCGCAACCGGGCCTCTGCTTCGTTATTAGCGTACCAGAATCGTTCAGGTATTTCTCGGTTCTCGCAACCTTGGAATTTATACTTCTCTCTTTTCCCTGGTATGATTTCAATTTTCAAGTATCTGATTGAACAACGATGTTAGAGAAGACGATTGTTCAATCATTTTGAGTTGGGTAAATTTTTTTTAAATAATCTATTGGTGAATTTAATCAATTAACGGAGTGAAGATTTTAGGGAATGTTGTTGAAAAAATTGTTTCATTTGGGTGTAAGAATTTTGGGTGCTCGAGTCGGTTCTAAGGATGTTAGTTTTGAATCTTTTGATGGTGGTTTGTGTTTGGTGGCTGTTGATTATGCCGCAGATCTGTACATTGCGGGCCTGGAGGAAATGGACAGTGATGATGATCGAATGGCGAATGAGTACTCATGTCCGTACTGCGGTGAAGATTTTGATATGTTGGGGTTGTGTCTTCACATTGATGATGAGCATCCGGCCAATGTGAAAGCTGGGGTATGTCTATTTGTCACTTGTGATTTTGTGTTTTTCTCTTTTGGCTATAGAGTTGTTCCTCTGCTGGTAGTAATTTCTTTGAGTGATTCTGTTCAGCTATTAAATCATTAATTAAACAATACAGATTATATCTTTGCTTGTGGAAGATTCAGAAGGCTTAATTTCGTATCTTTTTTGTGTGGTTTGTGTTTGATCTGATGTCATTAGCATAGCGGGGTAGTAACTGTCTGTTAAGTGATCATGTAGGCTGAACCTACTGTGTAAGATGTTGAGCATCCCGGGAAATTATTAAATGGCGAGATGGTGTTTTAGTTTACAGGTTTTAGCTTTTCATATTTGTCAACATGGACCCTTTGATTTTTAGTTGTGGTCAATGATCAGACCTCATTGAGATGGAATGATTTTACTCTCAGAAGAGTGAAAATTTCCTGATTCTTGGTGTGTGATTTTGCAGGTCTGTCCAGTCATCCCGTGTTCGAAGAAAGTTGGGGTGGATATAGTTGGCCATATCACCACAGAGCATGCAAATTTGTATAAAATATCCTTTCATGATCCCGTTTGTGTTTCTATCGCTTTTCATATGTGATGCTCCCTGCATTTGGTATGTCGTATAGTTTGTTCTAGATGGTGTGATCTGTTGAAATTGAAGGTAAAGGTATTAGCTATTAAGTTGAAGTCTGCCGCTGAAAATCGTTCGAGTTTTGTATTAGACCATTAAGGCATGTAAACATGGTAGGTTGTACCCAGAGGAATCCCATATCCTTGCCATGCCAGAAAGCCTGGAAACAAAATATACATGCACAAAAAAGAACTGCCTTATCTTATGGCCTGTAGTATCTCCAGCTGATCGATAATCCCATTAAAATGAACATGTGGGTCAGTATTTGGGGAAATAATTTTGAATATAATGATTTAGTCTCCTTTCCTGGTATGCAGAACTTTTAGAGATTTGTTCCCAAGTATCCAGACATTACTTCAATATTGTTTTTGAATTGTTGTGTTCTGGTATTTTTATTTATAGCTTTGTTGGATTCAGCTAATGCAAAACCACTTATATACATGGAACTCCTTAACTGATGATCACGTACAGCGAAAGAGGAGAATTTACAGAGGCGGATCAAACTCGACATTTTCCATGTTGAGGAAAGAATTCCGTGATAGCCATATACATTCCATTTATGGTGGATCATCTGTTAAAGCTCCCAATGCTGAACCTGATCCACTGCTGTCATCATTCATATCCGCTGTTAGAAAGGTTAATGATTCTCAACTCCTGCAGTCAGCTGAAGGCAACATCGTTACCAAAGTCCCTGTGGTCGATTCTACAGAAAGGTTAGTACCACATGATATTTGGCTGGATCTCTTGAATCAAAATCTAATTTTATCCATGCGCCATTCCTTAAGTTTATGTACTCGAACATGTTACTTTCAAGATATGTTCAGTTGGCAGCTCCAATAAAATCTACACTAGACGACTTTATTCAAGAATAAGCTGTTGACATAATATCAGAAAGACTGTCACTGCATCGTATGATTTTAAAATGTGAAATCGTGTGGCAGGGTTGTCAAAAGGGCACCAGTATCAGAGAAAGATCAAGTGGAGGCTGCACGCAAGTCTGAGTTTGTGCAAGGGCTGCTGCTATCCACCATATTCGGCAATGAATGAAGATTCGAAAGACAAATGCAAGGTAAACCATAAAGTGGATAAGGATAAGGGAGAGGCAATCCAGTAAGTCGATAAGGGACTATATGTGTTGTATATGTGTATGTAGTTGGGTATGTTATAAAAGAACAATTGGGACCGCCAGTATTTTGTTGCAAAAATGCTGATGAACTACTTTGAGGCCAATGTTGTATTAACAGCTCTATATGCATAATGGAAAAGATGAAGCCACCTGTTATCATGTTTTCAGCCATGTTCAATGGGTCCTTTGTTCATCAACTTGCATCATTGGCTCTTAACAAACATCGAGTAGGGCAGAGAATGCACTAAAAACTAGTAGAACCACGCTTATTTGCCAAAATGAGTAGCACTAATTCAACAATTTCAAACAGCATCACCAGTAAAAACAATTTTTTCATCATCATAAACTAACTTGGTTATCAAGCAGTGGAGAACAAGGCTACATGTTGTGCATAAAACATACAACAATGAAGAGTTCCTTATCAGCTATCCTGACTCCAACATTTCCCAAGGGCACCTGTGCTCATCTGCTGATAAGTTGCAGCTTATGTGCAGCACGTATAAACTATCTTTCACCATCTTTTTGTATCACTTTCCAGCTACTATAAGAAGATTTGAGTCAGGACTGCAGCATCGCCTTTATAGAACAACTTAAATAAGGAGGTCCCTAGGCAACGATCAAAGATGCATGGGCCTGGACACAAACTGCTCCAATATAGAAACATAAAACACAACACTGAATGCTCATTTTCAGGGGATTAATACGCCAGTTTCAGTTTTGAAATGGTAGTCAGTGGCAATCCGAAATCAAATAACCTGGCGTGTGATCATCATCTTTGGAGTGGGGAGATATAGTTGGTTATAAAGAAACCATAATCTGGGTGCTCAACTTGTCGTAGTTTTAACCAATTGCCAGCCGCCTGCAAAAGTAACTGCTCCTTTTGGCAGTCACTTTCCCAAACAGAGGCTTTAAATCTGTACGAGGCAAGTGCAAATGTTGGTAATGATAACTTCGTGGAAGTGTGTAGATGGTGGAGCTCACTGACTCTAGAGTTTTGAACCTGAGATGCAGCAACTTCATTACCTGTTTTCATGATCAATATTAATCGACCGAATTTTCAGAAACACGAGAAAAGAATTAGATAACCAGAGTACAGGATGAGGTGAATCATACTAGATAAGCACGTGGAGAGGGAATGGTAAGTCAAGAAGCATGCATCCACATTCTGAAGTGTTGGTCCAGTGGGAATCCTGTAAATGGGGTACCTGAAAAAGAGAACATTCAAAGTATTATGATAAGATTACACACATACTTCGCAAAGTATCAACATTCAAATACTCCCCAAATATACGCCTACCAAGCCACAGAAAGCCAACTCTGAGGCAAAAGATCACAACTTCTAAGTGTCTTCAGTCCAGGAAATTTAAAGGCCAGAATTGAAATCTATATATCGATAAACACAATATAGTCAGAATGGTAAGAGGAAGCCAAACTTCAGATGTGTGAAAATGGATGGAACTTGCCTTATTTGCCAATGGTTCACGAATAAAAGGTGACGCACGTTCAAAAAATTCAAACGCAGCTGAACCAGGAGTATTTTGAATCTCTCCCTCTAAACTAGATGCACCTATAGAATTCTTGTTCATTAGTGATAATCGATTAAAACTTTGAATGTCAGATTCTGTGACATTTTGTGGACCCCGAGACTGGATATTTAGATTAATGTCTCTCAATTCTGCATCCTTATCACAAATGCCTTCGGTACTCGTTTCTCTGGATGACTCCACATTGCCATCTTCACTAGTTCTCCCGCTACAAGAAGGATGACAGACATCAAAAACAAAAAGAGCATTGCAGACCTTGGCTAAAACGAGGAGAACTCATCGGCTTTGAAGTAGCCACAGATCCAATTCAGGTTACATAAAAACCAATTATAAATGAAAAGCATGGTAGAATAATTTGACCATGATAAGAAGAACAAAATACATCACGAAGCAAAAGACTAAAAGAACATAGCGTCGTAAAATGACTCCATAAACATTTTCCGATTTTGAAGTGTGAAGTACAAAGCATAATCAGCACAATAATCCATACTACTGGTGAACAACGATTGACAGAAATGGAGAACTATGACATTGCTCACCTCAGCCCAGACGAAGGCCTTGAGGGATCGACAAATAGCTGAATTGCAGACAAGAAAGGGACATAGTACTGCACAACCGACTCACTCTCACTCAACAAAATAGGCACGCCAGCTCCATAAGCACTCCACTCTTTAAATGACTCCCACAAATCATCCAATAAGAAGAAAGGAGGTGAATCCGAAACAAGACTTCTACTTCCCCTCACACTTTTCTGCACATCCACATGGCACAATTATAAAAATCAACAAAATGTTGATATAGAGATCATATGAAAACAAACAAGAAAAAAGAAGAAGTAAAGTCTCCAATTTTATGCTTCATGATTAAATATAAAGAAAATAAACCTAATTAAAGGCTGCCGCAAATACTTCCAATCCAGAAAGCCACAAAGTTTGCAAATGAAAAACATTCACCATCTCAACTCTCAAGCCTGCCGAATTACAAACTTCACCACAATTGAAGAAAACAGTCTTTTTATCATCAATGATAAACAGTTGATCCAGAAATATTAGCAAAACTCGTCCAGACTCCCAACATTTAACATCCATACAAATATGTCTACCTACTGTCAACTGTGGATGCTCAAGATAGCAATTTCCCCCAAAACAAATCAGCATCTGAAATTACATCAACCCAATTTCACAAACCAAGCCCTAAATCCCATTAAACACCAAAACTAAAACAACCCTAAAATCTATTAAAAGGCGATACCTTTGACAAAGACTGGGCAATCGCAACCGGAGTCGTATTCTGCAAGAACCGATCTAAATTCGTCGAGCAATCGATCGCCTGCCTAGAAATCGAACAGCCCGAGTCAGCCATAGACGACGACGTCGTTGTCGACAAACAATCCTCACTGACTTTCTCCGAATCGACCGAAGAGCTCAGGCCCTTTTCCTTCTCCTTCTCTTCCTGTTCGCGCTGCTGCTCCCTCTGCTGTTGCTGGAGCATCATCTGTTGGCGGTGCTTCCTGACCGCCGGCGGCTCGTAAAAGCGATCCCCGTTTCGCCTCCGTGCGATCGAGACTCCTCCTCCTTGAACAGACATTGGATTTAGAAAAAGTGGGATTGGGAAATTTCAGATTTTGATTGCGCAAATCGACACCAAATCGGAAACAAATTTAGGGTTTGCGAGGGTTTTAGATGGAGAGGAGGCGACACAGGAACACAACTCAAACTGAAGCGACGAAACACTGCGGATGAAGAAAATCGATTAGTTGGGGAGCAGTGGGAGAAGAGAGAGAAAATATGAAGGAATGAATTTCACACGGGAGATATTGACAATAAATAAATATAATTTATTTAATTAATAAACATAATTAAAGCTGACTAATCAAGATTTTTGATAGTGCTTTATTTTGAGAAAATAAATAAAAATAATAAAAAGAGGATAAATTACGATAACATAATTTGAACTATCACATGATTTTAAATTAGGTATCGAAATTTTTAAATATTAGTTAATTTATCCTAAAAAAAATGTAAAATTTGCTATGGTTTATTCAAAGTACATATGTAGTTAAGAATGAACTCTAGACCCTTACGAAAATAATTGTCCAATTTAGATCGAAGTTGGTCAATGTTTTAGGACTTGGGGGCATCTTAGTACTACTTTTGTATTGTACAAACACACTTAAATGTAGAGTGTTTATGAAATTTGATGTATTAATGTTGGCATCCACACCAAACTTAACAATTTTATACGAACAAATGTATATTTTACTTTTTGTAACTTCGTGGTAAAATAAGAGAATCTATTGTATACTTTTTTATATAGCTTTATCGTGATTGGACTTATTTCACATTCTTTATGGAAACTTTGATAGTGTTATTTTTTAGCCATAAAGTCAAATATAAATTAGATTTTGAATAAAGTTGTTGAATTGAGATTGAACTGTATCAAAGCCGAATTGAAACTGAAAAAATGTCGAATTTTAAGCTTCAAAATAACATTAGTATGACTATTCCATCTTTCTAAAAGTTCTAAATGACTCAACTTTTCAGCATAGATTTAAGATAAATGCTTATTAGCTTAAATAATAAACAAGTACATGAGTTGTCTCTCTATGCACTTGGATCCGACAACCGGGCAATATATAGTCAATTATAATACGTCCTAATTTTATGTATGATCAATATGACATATTTTTTATTTCAAAATATAACCTTTTAATAAAACAATTTGTAAGTATGTTAATCTACTTATTGAACACAAGCAAGCTCAAAATTTATAGGTCTAAAACAGGATTAGACTTAAGGATCAAAGTAGTAGTAAGATCAGCAGTTGGGACAGCAAGGGTCATGGGAGCTGTCACGGGATCACGGGTCGTGACAAAGGCTCTGAGCCTTTTGCATGCCGTTACAGCCGTAACAAGCTAGATTTCACGGGTCTGGAAGACTGTCACGGCACCTGAAGGAGAATCTGATTTCAAGTGAAACGTTGGCGTTTTGGCTGGCGCGAGTTTCGGTTATGTTTGTTACTGATTGAAACGGTGGCGTTTCGAGTGAGCAACAGCTGAGTTTATAAGGAGCTCTAAATTGGGATTTAAGGTTTATCCCAAAATCCAATTTCTCCAGATCGATTCTGAAATTCGAGTTCTCCGTCAAGAAACGATTGAGCATTCGTCCGTGCGGACGTGTTTCGAGGCCGTCTGAAGGTGTGCGTAGCGTCGATTGCTACTGGAGGCGCATCGACTGCGAGGATTCACTGGTTGTTCGTGCGGGGCTGAGGAACGAGTCGAGTAAGGCTGCGCCGGTGCTGCGTCTCCGATTCCAGGGGCTTTAATCCCTCGTCTTCTCTTTAGTCTTACTGTTATTGATTCTGTGTGTATAAGACTATTATTGGGCTTGCTTGAACACTTAGCCGATTTGTGCTTGAGTGTTTGTATTTTTTGATGCTTGATTAATAAAACCTAACATGCACCTACGTCGAATATATAACATAGTGGTATCAGAGCAAATTATTCATCAATCAATATTGATTTCGGTGAAATTTGGTTGATCTTTGGTCATTGATTGTGTTGAATGTCATTGTCGGTTCCGCCCCGTGGCCTGTTGAACCTGGACTGGCATTTGATCATATCTTGCTTGCTTTCTTGCATTGTTGTGACCTTAGATTGCGAATCGTGTGGCCTGTGGTGATTGTGACTATTTTATTGATCATTGAAAGCATTGAAACTGTTTGTCTTGCAATTGATATTAAACTGATCTTTCTTTCTCTCTTGTTATGATGTCTGACATTAGACTTAAGCCTTTTGATGGACAAATGGATTTTTCTATGTGGATGATGAGAATGCAGGGAATCCTAGTTAAGGAAAAATGTTGGAGGGCTGTTAGTGAGGAATGGTTATGTCCTACTTCTGATCAAACTAAGAGAGACCTTAAGGATGTAGCCTTGTCTGAGATTAGGTTAAGATTAACAGATGATGTGGTTAGGCCATTTATGAAAATAACATATCCAAAAGAGTTATGTAAGACACCCTCAAGGCAACCTACCAGAAAAAATCCCTGCCCAAAAGGATATTTCTTCTTAAGAAATTGTTTACATTTAAAATGGATGTGTCCTTGAGTATCCAAGAAAACTTAGATAGTTTCCTTAAGATTACCCAAGAATTAGATAGATGTGAGGACACCATTAAAGAGGAACACCAAGCTGTGATTCTCCTTAGTGCCTTGCCTCATCAGTTTGACAACCTAATAGATGTAATTCAGTTTGGGAGGGAGGATCTGAGCCTAACTAAAATCACAGAGTTTATCACTCAGAAAAATGAGTCTCTAAGGGTCTTTAAGTCTAGGAATGGAAGTAAGACTGAGGCTAAAAATGAAGTTATGTTTGTGAAACATAAGAAACAACACCCTACCAGATCCAACAAATCCCATAAGCCTAAGGATAAATCCAAAGAAACAGAAAAATCTAGAGAGAATGTAAAGTGTTTTTATTGCAAGGAAATGGGACTTTACATGAATAGCTGCCCTAAGAAAAAGAAGGATAACCCTCAGAATAAGCCTAATGGATCTAAAACTGATTTTACAAATGTGTGTGAAACAATTTATGATCATGAAGTGCTTGTTGTTGCTGGTTCTAAAAATGCCAATGCTTGGATTCTTGATTCTGGATGTACTATGCATGTAACACCTAGTAAATCTCTATTTAATTCTTTAAAAACATGTAATGGGGGTGAGGTCAAATTGGGTGATCTCATTGTTTTGCATGTTAAGGGTATGGGCAATGTTTCTTTAAGAATGTATGATGGAAAAATCAGAGTTTTGCAAAATGTTGCTTGGGTTCCTAATCTTAGGAGAAACTTGATTTCTGAATCTGCATTAGAACTGAAAAGATGCCATATAATATCTAAGAATGGAATTAGAGAAGTTATTAAAGGAGATCATACTGTGATTAAAAGCATGAGGATAGGTGGACTATATCATGTTTCTTTGATTCCTGAATTAAATGTGATGCATGCTAGTACTGAAAATTTGGAAGAAACAAAATTATAGCATACTAGGCTTGGTCATATAGGGAACAATGGCTTGCAATATCTGTTTAAAAATGGTTTACTGAAAAATAAGCCTTGTAATATTGACTTTTGTGAAATCTGTGTACTTGGGAAGAAAACTGCACATTCATTCTCTAAATCTAAAATGACTGTTAAAGCTAAACTTGAATATGTGCATAGTGATCTTTGGGGCTCTGCCCAAGTACAAACTGTTGGTGGTAGGAATTATTTCATCTCTTTTGTTAATCATTACTCTAGAAAGGTTTGGGTTTATCTGCTGAAATAAAAAACTGAGGTGTTTGATTGCTTTAAATCCTGGAAATTGTCTGTTGAGAATGAAACTGATCTGAAACTGAAATGTTTAAGAACTGACAATGGCCTTGAGTTTTGTAACAAATTGTTTGATGATTTTTGTGCTGAAAATGGCATTAAGAGGCACTTGACTGTTCCTGGCACATCCCAGCAGAATGGGATAGTTGAAAGAATGAATAGAACACTCTTAGATAGAGCTAGATGCATGTTGTTTAGTTCAGGGCTTAAGAGTTCTATGTGGGGAGAAGCTGTGATGACTGCTACATATCTTGTAAATAGATCCCATTGTTCTGCTATTAATTTCAAATTACCCCAAGAAATGTGGTTAGATAAGAAGATAAATCTAGACCACTTAAGGCCATTTGGATGCACAGCATATGCTAAAACTTCTGATGGAAAACTTGAACCTAGGGCCATTAAATCTATAATGCTTGGATATCCTAGTGGTGTTAAAGGCTATAAACTGCTTGTTGTCCAGCCTGGTGGTTATAAAGTGATTAAGTCTAGATCAGTTACCTTCAATGAGAATGAATTTCATTTTAAGACTTTACTCACTTCTGCTCCTGTTGTTTCAGGAAATGCCACTGAAAGCACTACAAGCTTCATCCCTTCTGGGTACTTTATGGGAAGACCATGAGATGAGGGAGCACGGGATGATCCTCCAGCTGACTCACATGAATTAGGGGAACACTTGGACTTGGAAACTCCACCACAACTCAGCTTGGAAAACCAAGAAGAAGGGGGAGTGATGAGTTTGGAGAAGGAGGTTCTTCTCCCCATCAACAAACTGATGGGGACCAGATAAGCTCTTCTTCTCCTTCAACTAGTAGAGTTCATAATTCTGCTAGCCATAATATTAGTCATGTGCAAGGTGCCTCTATAAGCAACAGTGATAGAGGCACACATGTTGTTTTTCGTGCTGATGTTGTGAGTGATGATGTGTCTACTAATGATAGTGTGATTGATAATGTGATTGATAACACTGATTTGTCAAACTACCAGTTAGTAAGAGATAGGCATGTTAGACAAAAGTTTCCAAATAAAAGATATGCAAGTGTGGCTGAATTTGCTAATGTTCTTGAATATGCCTTGATTGTTGCTGAAAATGTTAAATACATTGTGCCTGAAACTTATTCTGATGCTATGAAAAGTAAAGAATGTGATAAATGGAAACTTGCCATGTGTGAGGAAATAGAGTCAATGTACAATAATGGCACTTGGGTATTAGTACCAAAACCTGCAGGGGCTAAGGTAATTGGTTCTAAATGGGTATTTAGGATTAAAGAAGGTAATAATCTAGAGGATCCCCCTAGGTTTAAGGCCAGGTTTTGTGCCAAGGGTTTTAAGCAAAGGGAGGGGATAGACTATAATGAAATTTTTGCCCCTGTAGTGAAATACAAAACATTAAGACTCTTGCTTGCAATGACAACTGTTAATGATTGGCATTTACAACAAATGGATGTAAAAACTGCTTTTCTTCATGGAAACCTAAATGAAACAATTTATATGTCTCAACCAGTTGGCTTTGAAGATAGTAGTAAACCCAATCATGTTTGTCTTTTGAAGAAATCCATTTATGGCTTGAAACAATCACCAAGGCAGTGGAACATTAAGTTCAATGAGTGCATGATGTCTCTTGGTTTTATTAGAAGCAAGTTTGACACTTGTCTATATTTGAAGAGACCTAAATCTGGCATGTGCTTCTATTTGCTCTTATATGTTGATGATATTCTGATAATGAGCAATGCTGATTCTGAAATTGAAAAGATAAAGAAAGAGTTTAGCAGAAATTTTGACATGAAAGATTTGGGAAATGCTAAGAAAATCTTAGGCATAAACATAATCAGAGATAGGAAAAATAAAAAGATGATTCTGTCACAAGCTGAATACATTGATAATGTTGTTAAGAAGTTCAATATGGAACATGGCAAACCTGCAGTAATACCCTTAGGAGGGCACTTAGTGCTTAGTAAACAAGACTGCCCTGAAATAGTAGAAGAAAAAGAGAAAATGGCTGATATTCCATATGATGTTGTTGTTGGGTCTGTCATGTATTGTATGCTATGTACTACGCCTGATTTGGCTTTTGCTATAAGTGTGTTAAGTATGTTTATGGCCAACCCTGGTGAGAACCATTGGCATGCTATGAAATTCTTGTTAAAATACTTGAATAACACTAAGAACTTAGGCCTTGTGTATGCTTGTAATGGACAGAAATCTGATTTGTTTGGTTATGTGGATTCAGACTATGCTAGTAATAGGGACAACAGAAAATCTACAACTGGTTTATTCTTTACATGGTGTGGTAATTGCATTTCATGGAAATCACAATTACACTCTGTTGTAGCACTGTCTTCTACTGAAGCAGAGTTTATTGCCAAAACTGAGGTAGCAAAGGAGGCTGTCTGGTTGAAGAGCTTATTGTCTGAAATCACTTTAATTGATTATGTTCCATAGATCTACTCTGATAGTCAAAGTGCTCTTCACTTATGTCTTGATCCTGTTTATCATGAACGTAGCAAACATATTGATGTTAGACTACATTTTATAAGGGATATGGTAGAGAAGGGTGTGATTAGAATTGAGAAAATTCTAGGTGATATCAACCCTGCTGATTTTGGCACAAAGGTGGTTCCTTATGTTAAATTTGAGTTTTGCAAGAAGGCATTACACATTGATAAGGTGACCTGAAGCCTGGATGGTGTCTGAGAAAATCTGGTGAATGGTTGGAGGATCAAGCTCAAAAGAAGATCAAGCAAAGCAATCAAGTGCAAGTAGATTAGGAGGGCAAATTGTAAGTATGTTAATCTAATTATTGAACACAAGCAAGCTCAATTTATAGGTCTAGAACAGGATTAGACTTAAGGATCAAAGTAGCAATAAGATCAGCAGTTGGGACAGCAAGGGTCACAGGAGCTGTCACGGGATCACGGGTCGTGACAAAAGCTCTGAGCCTTTTGCCTGCCGTTACAGCCGTAACAAGCTAGATGTCACGAGTCTGGAAGACTGTCACGGCACCTGAAGGAGAATCTGATTTCAAGTGAAACATTGGCGTTTTGGCTTGCGCGAGTTTCAGTTATGTTCGGTACTGATTGGAACAGTTGCGTTTCGAGTGAGCAACAGCTGAGTTTATAAGGAGCTTTAAATTGGGATTTAGGATTTATCCCAAAATCCAATTTCTCCAGATCGATTTTGAAATTCGAGTTCTCCGTTAAGAAATGATTGAGCATCCATTAGTGCGAACGTGTTTCGAGGCCGTCTAAAGGTGTGCGTAGCGTCGATTGCTACTGGAGGCGCATCGACTGCGAGGATTCACTGGTTGTTCGTGCGGGGCTGAGGAACGAGTCGAACAAGGCTGCACCGGTGCTGCGTCTCCGATTCCAGGGGCTTCGAGGGAGCTTTAATCCCTCGTCTTCTCTTTGGTTTTACTGCTATTGATTCTGTGTGTATAAGTGATGAGTCGAGTTTTCGACTCATTAATGCCCATTTTCACTATAGCTTTAGTTCGTTTCCGAGGATAATTTGTTGCCGTTCGACCCCCTTTTCGTGCGTTTCAGGTCAACACAAGATGTCTTAGGGTTGAAGCCATTACACTAGAACTTGGGGAGAATCGAAGATTTGGGAGCAAATATTTGCAGAACGGCACGTCCAACCGATCGGTTGAGCAACTGCCCCTAGCCAACCGATCGGCTGGCTAGCTCCCTCAGAAGGCCTATTTCTGCCGTTTCCATAACCGATCGGCTCGTCCTGCCAACCGATCGGTTGACTTGCACTGCTCCAACCGATCGGTTGAAGCCAAAGATTTTCCCAACCGATCAGTTACGGAAGTTCCTCAGTAGCAGCCAATCTTGCCTTCCTCCAACCGATCGGTTGACACCCAACCTTCCTCCAACCGACGGTTGGAACTGCTACAGTGCCGAATTCTGCCCGATGCTATAAATAGAAAGAGGCAAGTTTGACCTAGCATCTTGGCTTCTTTGGGGAAAAAGACAAGGAAAAGTGAGCTCAACCAAGGGATCAATCATCATCTAATCAAGGAGATTTGAAGACCAAGGGAGTTCATTAGGATCAACAACCCTACTCTATTCCTCTTCCTTTCTTTTAGATTTTTGTTGAAAACCTACACATCATGTTGTCTTACATGATGTGTGAGTAGTCCCCCTTGTGTTTTGAGGGGTTTATGACCCTCCTTGGTACTCAATGATCATTGTATACACATCTATATGGATTTTATGAAGTTGATTTCATTTTACTATGATCTTCATGTTAGACATGTTGCTAAGTGTTTGATAAAATGCCTAAGTGATATGTTTGTGTTAGAACTATGATCTAAGTATCGAGAGAGCTTAGTGATGGTTTGGATATAGTAAAATTGAACTTAACCAACATTTATGAGAGTAAATGCATGGTGAGAGGTTAACTAAGGCTTTATGCATATAGCACTTGTGAGAATAAATGCTATATAGTGAATCAATACCCTTTAATTAGTGAGATTCTATCTAAGATGACTTGACTAGGATTAGACTTGCATGATAGTTTGTCTAGTCCTAGCCTAAGTTAAGTGTTAAGCCTATCAACTCATAATTAATTGAACTCTTGTATGCACGATCATTGGGAAATTGCCAAGGAGAGGAATAATCCCTCGAAACTCGCTTTTAATTGATTTTAATCCCCTAAAACCGTTTGATTACTTGATTCTCATCATTGATAACCGTTCTCACACTTGACTTGAAAGAATAGTCGAGTTAGCCATTGATAGACCTAAAGTTTAATAGTTTGCTCCCTTGGGTTCGACACCGGTCTTACCGGTTAAAATACAAATTGTTTTTTACTATACCTTTATTGCAACGTCAAAATGGCGCCGTTGCCTGGGAGCAATGAGTTAACTTAGGAACTAAAGTGGCTTTACAAGATTAGGATTATTTCTCTTGTTTCTCGCGCTATTGCTTGTGTTATTGCTTGCGACTTAACGACTCCCCTTGATTCTTGTAGGTATTTGAATGAACACGAGGTTTAAGGGGCAAAAGCACGTAGCTACCGGTTCAACTTCAAACTCTTCCCTCCCAACCGTCAAGAAACCAAGGGGTAGACCGCTGACAGAACCGCTTGTCGTCAGAGCGATTTGTGCAAATAAATTTATAATAGTCCGCTACTCGCAACTATACTACTGGGTAGTACTTGGTAAGTAGGGGTCGAACCCAAGGGAATTAGGGGAATAGGTTATTCTTTTAAGGGATTTGTCTAGCGAGAGAGCGTGTTTTAAGTTGGTTGAGGTTTTAGTGCTAACAACTACGTGACTTTTTGATTGGTTGCGGATTTGATTGCTGAAACGTAAATTACAGAAAAGTAAATACTGAAAATACAAAGGAGACTTACAGTGGGTGATGCGTGAATTGCAAGTCCTCCGGATTGTGAGCGGTTGATGGTTGCAGTTGATTGAACAATAAAAGTAAAGACAGGGGGGTTTTGTAATTGCGAGAGAAGTATTCGGTCTTGGGGGGCCTTGTATTATATCCTGTTCATTCTTTTAGTAACCCTTCTAAGTATTCAAACGTGTATCGAGGCCCTTTCGTAGCGCTCAATTTGCCACACTGTTTGTAAACCCTTGTTCTACTTCAGACTAATTCCTCCTTTCGAAGTATCTTAGCCTTTTGTGCATCCATTTGGTCCCTTTGGTCCAGTTTCCAAATGGTTTTAAAGATAGATCGAACTCCTCAGATAAGCTTTGCCCTTTCGTAGCATCCACTTACCCGAGTATGTTCACGACTTCCCACAGAAGAGTTTTGCCCTTTCGTAGCTTCCACCCAACCTTGGAAAGTCTGACCTTATAAATGGCACATAGAACAAGTTTTGAATACAGAGAAAAGAAACTAAACGAAGTAAAACATTTTATAAAACAAGAACTCCCCTTCAACCGAATGAAGAGTTTAGTTACGAATATCCATAGAGTTGGACATCATAACTAAATACTTGGGGATTTGGAAAAGAATACTCAAGAACAAACAGGAGTAAAGAGAGAAGAGAAAGAGATTACTCAAGAACAAACAGGAGTAACTCTTGAACTGTAACTGAAAACTTGAGTACTCAAGAACAAACAGGAGTACTCAAGATCGAACTAAAGTATTTGAGAACAAACTGAACTTTTATTTATATCAAAACAAACTTTACATAGTAACAAACTTAGAGAGAGAAGTGTTTTACACAATTTTGGGATGGATTGAAATGAGGAGGAGAGCTTCCTTTTATAGGCATGGAGGATGGAAATGGAGGGCCAAGATGAGGGCATGTGGTTTGGCATCCAAGGGTGGAGATGGGGGGAGAAGGAGAGGAAGACAAGTGTCACAAGGGGAGAGGGGGAGAGGGAAGCCGTCGGCGGCTTTTGGGTGAGGGGAGGAGGATGTGACATGTGGAGGAAGGGGAGAGGAGGAGGGGTGGATGTGAGGAGAAAGCCGCCGGTACATGTGGCATGAGGAGAGTGGTTGTGAGTTTTGTGCAGTTTTCACAAAACTATCGGTGTATTCCAGCTCCGGATTGTCTTCGGTTTCTCTTCGGTTTGATTTGTTTTGAATGATTCCAAGTCAGGATCTTTAGATTTCTTCATTCAGCGTCTGATCTTGACCTTGGATTGTCTCCTGATATCTTTTCTGTGCTAAAAGCTCTTCCTTAGCGTGTATTCTCTCTAAGCTCTGAAATACCCTGTAGAAATGTATCGGGACTAAAACATCGAAGTTAGATAGACAAACAGTCTAATTTGATGGGTTTAACTGTGTTTATGATTCATACAATTGTGGTCCATCAGATAACCCCACACTTTTAGTTGTTCGTCCCGAACAATGCTTTATAAGGGCGTTACTAAGTAAGTTGGTTAAAATATAAAAATAAGATTGTGGTACTCGATTTTTCCTAATTCATGCATTACTACTTGTTACTAAATTAAACTGCGTAAATAAGTAGAAGAAACTTGATACTTGTACCTTCGTGCTGAGATGCAAATTATTTCGGATGTTTCGGGAGATAGCCCTTTTCAGGCTCCTGGACTACACTTTCGGGATCGTCTCTCACTATATGGTTTTCTTGTAGCTTTCTCTAGCACGTGATTCGATTCAGGTTTCAGTGAGTTGAGTACTTTGATTACTTTTGGCGAGGGACTGCTTTTTGTAGTGAATTGGCCTTTGGCCTTTGATTTGACGCTTTGAGTTCTTCGCTTTTGTTCGGTTAAAACCTTCACAATTTTGGGCCTGAGGCCTCTTGATTTGCTTCTTCGAGCTTTTTGCGTCTTTGTGACTTGCTAGTCCATTTTCTCAAGCCTTCTTGGGAGGTCCAATCATCGCCCGCGAGCATATGGAAATACCTCCCCGCTCCTCTCGTCTTCGTCGTTTTGCGCGGGTCAAGATGAGGGTCGCTCATCTATTTTCTCGGCTATTTTGACTAGAGAGAGGACGGTTTGATTCCCGTCCTTGCCTTTTACATAGATGCTTCAAGGCAGAGTTGACTTCAATTATTCACCGAAACCTGAAGTGCAGCCTCCACTGACTTCGAAAACCATATAGTTTGATCTGATCCTTCAAGTGCTTGCCAAGCCCCTCTAGGGCAATTTCTATCAACTCCACATCCCTAGTTTATCTCGGCACAAAAGACAAATGAGAAGTTACATTCTAAGTTTTTAAACAGTTTGCATTTTCACAAGGTTGATGCATGAATTATGATCTATCTTTTTCACATTCTTAAGTTCATATTTTCAAAAAGATACTATTTAAAAAGAAAAGAAAAACATGCAGATGGTTCTCACCCCACACTTTTGAACGAAGGCGTGCCTTAGTTCAAAAGTCATGCAAATATATACAAAAGAAGGAAATGACATTAAGGAAAAAGAAGAACAGAACTCCCTTTTTCTGTGTCGTGGAAATGACATGGCATGAGGCTGGATAATCGAGGGAGTCTGGCTGGGGCCTCGAACTCTCAGCGCAGGCCCGGTAAATTCACGGAAGCTGCCTGGCTGATCCGGTCTTGCTCCAAACTTAATTCCTACATGAAAGATATTCCTTCTATACAAAAAGTGGGTGAGAGCGCTTATTGGAAATTTAAATGACAGAAATTAAAAGTGCAGAAAAGTAAGATAGTGTCGGGTTACCTCCCGACCAGTGCACTTGTTTAACGTCGTTGGCTCGACGATACCTCGTTTGTGGTTCATTGGTTTGGGTCCCATGGGTGGCTCAGGTCAAACTTTGCCACCGTTCCTGTGTTGCTTCTTCCTGACCTCTTGCCGGATGTTGTACTCGGGTTCTGTTCCCATTGATCTGGTGGTTTCTCTTTCCATTGTCTCTGAGAAGGCGAGGGACCTTTTACCACAGTCGCAGGTTTCTTGAGCCGAGCTTTCTTGTTTTTCCATCCGGGCTTCCATTCCTTTGGCCCATATCTTGGTCGCTTCTTTGTATATGAACTGTTGGCATCTGGGTTATGCTCCTTGCAAGCCTTCTTCTTTGCGGCAGAGGTGAATGGTCGTTTCAGTACGAGTGAGTTTTCAGGGCTGCTTGGTTGGCTTGTGGCGAGGGAGTGCTTCATTGTTTGGTTTCTTGGCTCATGCCTTGCCTCCAACTCGCCTTGCACCTCTTCAATGATCACTTCATCTTCAAGGGTTGTGATCCTTATACAACCCGAGGGGACAAGTTGGGGGACTTCCACCCCAAGGGCCAGGTTTTTCTCGGACAGATTGATAATGAGGACCGGGTCTGCCTCGGGTGCTTTGATAGTGAGGAACGGGCCGGGCTTGATTTCCTCGTCCGCTTCGGTAGTGAGTTCCCATGAAGATTCCTCCTCGATGCTTTCTGTATCTGATTCGTCCATCACTTCGGATGGCTCGGGAGTGAGATCCCATGTAGGCTCTTCTTTGTCCCACACTGTATCGATTTCTGGCTCTAAGTCTTCTGATGGCTCGGGAGTGATATCCCATGTAGGCTCTTCCTCAGTTATCCATGCGTCCTCATCCTCTGTCAGCTTTGTGGGCTCCAATGTTGGTTCCTTTAGAGCCGCCTCTACATCCATTACTGCCCTTGCCATCTCGGCTTGATTCTGCAGAATTCTTGCATCTATTTGCGCATAACTCGCGGCCAAATCTTCCATTACGTCCCCCAAGGACCGGCTTTGGTTTTCGTCTATCCGTTGGTTGCTAGCTGCCAACTCTTTTATTATGTCCTCAAGCGCATTGTGTTGTTCTTGCCTGAGCCTTGAGTCCTCGGCCAAATCATATATCAAGCCCCAAAGAGCACTCATCGTCAACTCATAGATCGAGCCTCCTGCCGCCTCATTGAGCCTATCCCACTCGTGTGGTATCATTCCACCGAGAAATCTTTGAATAAGATCGTAGTTAGTGAATCCATGGTGCGGGCAGCTTGTCACAAGGGAATCAAAGTACCGTAAGTACTCATCCAATGTTTCATCCCGGGATTGCTCAATGTAGTTGATCTTTTCGCGGATTTCATGTTGGAAGGATGGTGGGGAACATTTCTCATCGTACCAAGGCTTTTTGCCGTAGTAAGATGACATGGTGAATTATGTACAACAGAAAAAAGAACAACTATCCATTTGCTAATTCCCCGGCAACGGCGCCAATTTGACAGAACCGCTTGTCGTCAGAGCGATTTGTGCAAATAAATTTATAATAGTCCGCTACTCGCAACTATACTACTGGGTAGTACTTGGTAAGTAGTGGTCGAACCCAAGAGAATTAGGGGAATAGGTTATTCTTTTAAGGGATTTGTCTAGCGAGAGAGCGTGTTTTAAGTTGGTTGAGGTTTTAGTGCTAACAACTACGTGACTTTTTGATTGGTTGCGGATTTGATTGCTGAAACGTAAATTACAGAAAAGTAAATACTGAAAATACAAAGGAGACTTACAGTGGGTGATGCGTGAATTGCAAGTCCTCCGGATTGTGAGCGGTTGATGGTTGCAGTTGATTGAACAATAAAAGTAAAGACAGGGGGTTTTGTAATTGCGAGAGAAGTATTCGGTCTTGGGGGGCCTTGTATTATATCCTGTTCATTCTTTTAGTAACCCTTCTAAGTATTCAAACGTGTATCGAGGCCCTTTCGTAGCGCTCAATTTGCCACACTGTTTGTAAACCCTTGTTCTACTTCAGACTAATTCCTCCTTTCGAAGTATCTTAGCCTTTTGTGCATCCATTTGGTCCCTTTGGTCCAGTTTCCAAATGGTTTTAAAGATAGATCGAACTCCTCAGATAAGCTTTGCCCTTTCGTAGCATCCACTTACCCGAGTATGTTCACGACTTCCCACAGAAGAGTTTTGCCCTTTCGTAGCTTCCACCCAACCTTGGAAAGTCTGACCTTATAAATGGCACATAGAACAAGTTTTGAATACAGAGAAAAGAAACTAAACGAAGTAAAACATTTTATAAAACAAGAACTCCCCTTCTACCGAATGAAGAGTTTAGTTACGAATATCCATAGAGTTGGACATCATAACTAAATACTTGGGGATTTGGAAAAGAATACTCAAGAACAAACAGGAGTAAAGAGAGAAGAGAAAGAGATTACTCAAGAACAAACAGGAGTAACTCTTGAACTGTAACTGAAAACTTGAGTACTCAAGAACAAACAGGAGTACTCAAGATCGAACTAAAGTATTTGAGAACAAACTGAACTTTTATTTATATCAAAACAAACTTTACATAGTAACAAACTTAGAGAGAGAAGTGTTTTACACAATTTTGGGATGGATTGAAATGAGGAGGAGAGCTTCCTTTTATAGGCATGGAGGATGGAAATGGAGGGCCAAGATGAGGGCATGTGGTTTGGCATCCAAGGGTGGAGATGGGGGGAGAAGGAGAGGAAGACAAGTGTCACAAGGGGAGAGGGGGAGAGGGAAGCCGCCGGCGGCTTTTGGGTGAGGGGAGGAGGATGTGACATGTGGAGGAAGGGGAGAGGAGGAGGGGTGGATGTGAGGAGAAAGCCGCCGGTCCATGTGGCATGAGGAGAGTGGTTGTGAGTTTTGTGCAGTTTTCACAAAACTATCGGTGTATTCCAGCTCCGGATTGTCTTCGGTTTCTCTTCGGTTTGATTTGTTTTGAATGATTCCAAGTCAGGATCTTTAGATTTCTTCATTCAGCGTCTGATCTTGACCTTGGATTGTCTCCTGATATCTTTTCTGTGCTAAAAGCTCTTCCTTAGCGTGTATTCTCTCTAAGCTCTAAAATACCCTGTAGAAATGTATCGGGACTAAAACATCGAAGTTAGATAGACAAACAGTCTAATTTGGTGGGTTTAACTGTGTTTATGATTCATACAATTGTGGTCCATCAACCGCGCAAGAATCCTCTACCTCTTGTTCCTCCTATTGCTCCTATTATTCCACCGGCTTTCCAAGGGCCAAGACTTCGTCCACCTCCTCTTTTGAATCTGTGTACCTTACTTGCCACCAGGGTTTAGAATGGAAGACGAAGTAGAAAACCGTCCGATTCTCCAAGGGAACGTTCGCAATCATAAAATCGATGAGGATGAGATAGAAGATCCTCCCGCTAGAAATGACAACGATGATGATCGGCGTCCTATTCGGAATCCTCCCGCTCCGCAAAGGGAAAACCGTATTTATAGATATTATGACGAGGAGGATGATGAAAGACCCGTTGGAGATTACATGACTCCCACTCTTGAAGGGAATGGCTCGGCTATTATGCCTCCGGATGAGGATGCCTTTGATTTCGACGTGAAATCTTCTTTAGTGCATATGGTAACCCATGATCAATATCAAGGACTCGGAAATCCTTCCACACATTTGGCCAATTTCCAAGAGTATTGCCGAACTTACAAGTCAAGAAATGTACCCGTGGAATATGTCTATCTTAAGCTATTTCCTTCTTCGTTGTATGGAGACGCTAAAGAGTGGTTGCAAAACCATGAACCGGGAACTTTCAGGACTTGGGACCATTTGGCGAATGCTTTCCTTGGAAAATTCTTTCCACCATCGAGAACTAAGAAATTTACTGATTATATACTTACCTTTTCTCAAAGGGAGAATGAATTACTCCATCAAGCCTACGACCGCTTCAAGCATTATTTGAGGGAATGCCCTCATCACAACTTTCGAAAAGCGGACTTGATGAGGTACTTCTATCTAGGCATGAGCAAGAAGGCCAAGAACCAAATGGATACGGCTAGTGGAGGGGCTATTATGGATTTACCGGCACCTCAAGGGTTCAAAATTGTCGACAAGATCGCGATAAATTCGGATAGATATCAAGGAGTCGATCACAAGAAAATGGGCAAGTCAAGAGACGACTCCTCTAATTATGCAACTAAAGAGCAAATTAACGAGCTGTCAAAGAGGATGGAGACCATGATAAGTATGGTCAATTCGGTGGAGGCAACTAAGCCAAGAAATGATAAAGAGAAAACTTCGGCTCAACAATCATGTTTCTTGTGTTCTAGCACAAGGCATACCACAAAGAATTGTCCCGATGGACGACATGAAGACGATGATGATGGGTATGAGGAAGCCCACTATGTGAATCAACAAAGAAACTACGCTCAAAATTCCAACCCCATCACAAGAAGCTATGAGCCTCCTCATAGGAGAGTAGCTAATGACAACTTTCCTCCTAAGCCTCAAGGGCAAAATTCTTATTCAAATCAAGGAAATTATCAAAGGCAAAACCAACAAAGCCAATCTAGCCAAGTACAACAAAAAGCTCCATATCAACCAAGGGCGAATTATCAATATCAACAACAAGAGAACTATCAAGAAATGAGCCCTCAACAACTACAAGCCCCAACTCATCAAGGTGAACAAGATAAATGCATGACCGATATCTTAGCTAGTCTTGTGGAAAATCAAACAAAAGCCGCTCAAGATAGCGCGATGATGTTCAAAACACTTTAAACCATGAACCAAAGGATGGACGAGATGTCTACTCATAACAAGATGTTGGAAAACCAAATAGCGCAACAAGCCGAGTCCTCTACAAGGTCACACGGGAAACTACTGGCTAAACCCGAGCATAGGCAAAGAGAGCATTGTAATGCGGTGACATTGAGAAGTGGTAAGGAGCTAGAGAGCGAACTACCAAAGAGGAAGAGGGTTTCTTTTGATCTTGGAGGCCAAGCTAGTGCCGAAATAGAGGAATTAGATGAAGAGGTCCCTAACCCTCAAGCTCAAAAGGAAAGTGAAGTAGAAAAGGAGAAAGACGAACCAAGAGTTTACACTCCTCCTATTCCTTTTCCCCAAAGATTAAAGAAGAAGAGCAATGATAAGCAATTCTCCAAGTTCGTCGAGATGATGAGGAAGCTCTATGTCATAATGCCCTTCACCGAGGTAATCACCCAAGCTCCATCTTATGCAAGATTTCTAAAAGATGTTATTACTTGCAGGAGAACAATCGAGGACGTTGACACGGTGTCCCTCAATGGAGAATGTAGCGCCATACTCCAACCGCGCATGCCCCCAAAGCTTGAGGATCCCGGTAGCTTTTCCATTTCATGCTATATTAATGATATTAAGATTGAGCGTGTTATGTGTGATTTGGGTGCAAGTATATCGTTGATGCCTTATTCTTTGTGCAAAAAGTTAAATATGGGTGAGCCTAAACCAACTCAAATGATTCTAAGGCTCGCGGACCGGTCCTCAATATTTCCTAGGGGAATTCTTAAGGATGTCCCGGTTAGAGTAGGGAATTTCTACATTCCGAGGGATTTCGTGGTGTTAGAGATGGAAGAGGACAATGAAGTTCCCATCCTATTGGGAAGGCCCTTCCTCTACACCGCGGGGGATATATTTGATACCACTAAGGGGTCAATTACCATGAGGGTAGGGGATGAGGAAGTTGAATTTAACTTGGAAAAGGCACAAAAGGGTCCTAATTCTACCATGAGTTGCAATTATCTAGACCTTGTTGATTCTTATGAGCTATATGATGTGCCTAACTTGATTGTGAATGAAATTGACCTTGCTAATGAGCTTTCCGAGCATGTTGATTGTTAGGCTATCTTGGAGAAAGAAAGTGAAGAAGGGACTCAAAGCGACAAAGGTAAGGAGTCTTGTTCGGTAGAGTTAAAAGCTCTACCAACAAGCCTAAGGTATGAGTTCTTAGGCCCAAACTCTAGCTTTCCTATCATTGTGAATGCTTCTTTGAATGATGATGAGACTTCTAAATTGCTTGATGTGGTTAGAGAACATAAGAATGCTATTGGCTACTCGATTGATGATTTAAAGGGGATAAGCCCAAACTTGTGCATGCATGAAATCAATTTAGAGAGCGATAGTTTGCCATCTAGGGAGAGAGCTAGGCGATTAAACCCAATTGTGGGAGAAGTTGTGAAAAAAGAGGTTCTTAAATTGCTAGATGCGGGAATCATTTTCCCCGTTGCGGACTCTAAATGGGTGAGCCACATTCATGTAGTACCAAAAAAGGGGGGGATGACGGTGGTCAAAAATGCTAAAAATGAATTGATCCCCACAAGAACCGTGACCGGGTGGCGTATGTGCATGGATTATAGGAAACTAAACCAAGCAACTAAGAAAGATCACTTTCCACTTCCCTTTATTGATCAAATGTTGGAAAGATTAGCTAAGCATGATTATTTTTGCTATCTTGATGGATATAGTGGATTTTTCCAAATCCCTATTCATCCACAAGACCAAGAGAAAACCACCTTTACTTGTCCTTATGGAACATTTGCCTATCGGCGAACGCCTTTTGGACTTTGTAATGCGCCGGGTACATTTCAAAGATGCATGATGGCTATATTTTCAGAATTTATTGAAAAGATTATGGAAGTATTCATGGATGACTTTTCCGTTTATGGTTCCTCTTTTGATGATTGCTTAGCCAATTTGGCTAAAGTGTTGAAAAGATGTATTGAAACGAACCTTGTGCTTAATTGGGAAAAATGTCATTTCATGGTGCAGGAAGGGATAGTGCTTGGTCACTTGGTTTCAAAAAGGGGAATTGAGGTGGATAAAGCTAAAATTGAAGTCATGGAGAAATTGCCGCCTCCAAAGGATGCCAAGGGTATAAGGAGCTTTCTAGGCCATGCCGGGATCTACCGGAGATTCATTAAGGATTTCTCGAAGATTGCAAAGCCTTTGACAAACCTATTATGCAATGACACCAAGTTTCGGTTTGATGAAGAGTGCTTGGTGGCCTTCGAGAAGTTGAAAGAGGCATTGATATCGGCTCCAATCATCCCACCTTCTAATTGGGATTTGCCCTTTGAGCTCATGTGCGACGCAAGTGATTATGCTATTGGGGCGGTCCTGGGACAAAGGGTGGATAAGAAACTTCATGCCATCCACTACACAAGCAAGGTTCTTAATGGAGCTCAATTGAACTACTCTACTACCGAGAAAGAGCTTCTTGCTATTGTGTACGCTTTCGATAAGTTTCGTCCATACCTAGTGGCTTCAAAGGTTATAGTGTTCACGGATCACGCGGCGATCAAGTACCTCTTGGCAAAGAAAGATTCCAAGCCAAGATTGATAAGGTGGATTCTATTGCTCCAAGAGTTCGATATAGAGATCAAAGACAAAAAGGGAGTAGAAAATGTGGTAGCCGACCACCTATCGAGGCTAGAGGGAAATGAAGAGATTGAAAAAGATATTGGGCCCGTGTATGACTCGTTTATTGGAGAACAACTTATGAGAGTTGAGGCGGAGGCCCTCCCATGGTATGCGGATTTTGTAAATTTTGTGGTTTGTGGGATTATTCCTCACGACATGAACCACCATCAAAAGAGGAAGTTCCTATCCGAGACGAAGAGATACTATTGGGATGAGCCCTATTTATATAGGCTATGCGCGGATGGGCTATACAGAACTTGTGCCGCCGAAGAAGAAATGAGAGACATTATATACCATTGTCATTCATCACAATATGGAGGACATGGTAGTGGAGCAAAGACGACGTCAAAGGTCCTTCAAAGCGGTTTTTATTGGCCCACTCTCTTTAGTGATGCCTATGAGTTCGTCAAAGCTTGCGATCAATGCCAAAGGACCGGGAATATCTCCAAGAGGCATGAAATGCCCCAGCAAAGCATCCTCCCGGTCGAGATATTTGACGTATGGGGCATAGATTATATGGGTCCCTTCCCGTCCTCTTATGGAAACCAATATATATTGGTAGCGGTCGACTACGTCTCCAAATGGGTTGAGGCCGTCGCTTCTCCTACTTGCGATGCCAAAGTGGTCACCAAGCTATTCAAGAAGATTATTTTTCCAAGATTTGGAGTCCCTAGGACCGTCATTAGCGATGGTGGCTCTCATTTTAAGGAAAAGCATTTTGAAGCCCTACTTCGGAAATATGGGGTTAGCCACAAGGTTGCTATACCTTATCACCCACAAACTAGTGGGCAAGTGGAGATTTCAAATCGAGAGATTAAGGCAATCTTGGAAAAAACCGTAGGAAGCTCGAGAAAGGATTGGTCGTCGAAGCTAGATGACGCTCTATGGGCCTATCGTACGGCATTCAAAACCCCTATTGGAATGTCTCCCTATCGTCTTATATATGGGAAACCATGCCATTTGCCGGTTGAATTAGAATATAAGGTAATGTGGGCAATCAAACTCTTGAATATGGACATACAAACGGCGGGAGACAATAGGGTCCTCCAACTCCACGAGTTGGAGGAAATAAGGAATGAAGCCTACGAAAGTGCAAGGATCTATAAAGAGAAGACTAAAAATGGCACGACAAGAAAATCTTTCATCGTGAGTTCAAAAAGGGAGAAAAAGTCTTACTCTTTAACTCTAGGCTCAAATTATTCCCGGGAAAGTTGAGGAGCCGATGGAGTGGTCCATTTATTGTCCACCAGCCTCACAAGGATGGACATGTAGAATTGCTCAACAATGATGGAACCACCTTCTCGGTGAATGGACAAAGGGTCAAGCATTACAGAGAGGAAGTTCGGGATGAGAAAAATGTGACCTATTCCTTGACCGACCCGTAGAGGAGCTACTATCCGCTTGAGGAGGGATCCTAGCAAAGGACTCCTCAAGTGTGTTTCTTAAGAAAAGATTCGGCTCGGTCTTTGCCAAGACGTTAAACTAGGCCCTCACTGGAGGTACCCCGGTTTGTGAGTTGTCCGTTTATGCACAAGTAATTTTCATATATGTGTAGCATGCGTGTTGTGAACTTGTCGTGTGGCTTGGTGATTGGGATGATTTTAAATGCATATATTGGTGCGCAAGATGTGATATGAAGATTGCTTGAATACTCTTGATGATAGTGGCGCTTTAAGTGTGGAGTCCATAATCCTAGCTTGTTTAGTTTGGAAATCGTATGTTTGCATGCTAGAGATTGCTTGGGTGAGCATTCCTTGGTTTTATGTGATATTTTGAGCGTTAATTATTCTTGATGGGAAGTAAAAATTCTAAGTGTGGAGTTGGGTTAATGCTAGACTAGGGTAATGATTGAAATTGCTGAATTTTTTTGCTCCAACCGATCGGTTGGTAAGGAAAGCCTGCTCCCAACCGATCAGTTACGGAAATAACTCAGAAGATCCATTTTTGGTGCAGGATCAACCGATCGGTTGGCAAGAAATCGACCCCCCCAACCGATCGTTTACGGAAACATCTCAGGAGCCCTTCATTTTTGTCCAGCCTCAACCGCGTCGGGAAGTCAAATTAAGCCAACCGATCGGTTGACATTTGCCTATCCAACTCTCCTTCATCTTCCCCGATTTCATCTTCCCATTTCCCCCAAACCCTAATCCCAAATTCGAATCCCCGACCGGACCCAAAATCCTCCACGTCCGCCTACCCAGCCTCGCCTCGCCTTCGCCATCTCACCGCAAGCATCTCCGTCCAGCCCAGCCAAGCTCCGCCGCTCAGCCACCCCACTTCCGATTTTCCGATCGGAAAGCTTCAAGCCGCCCGATCTCCCTCATCCGACCTCCAATTCGGCCGTCCAACCCATCAATCTGCTCAAAATCCTACCGCCTGCATACCCCAAGCTTCACTTGATCCGCCAAAGCCTCCCCGAAACTCCAATTTCCATCTTCAAAGTCGCCAGCCAACCGACCGGTTGAAATACTGCTCCTCCTCCCAACCGACCGGTTGGATTGAATATCTGAGACTCCTTCAGTGCATTTCCTCCACTCGAATCATGCCTCAAGCCGGTCCTTCATCCAAAAGAAAGTCTAAGGGTAAGGAAGTTGCCCATGAACCAACGAGGGATGATCATATTAAAGATTCGTCCGATGGTGAGGATGACGATTTGCCTCTTGTTGCTCGCAAGAGGAAGCAATTTAGAGCTTCGTTGAGGGAGCCTAGTACAGATGAGGAAATGGAATCTCCCCCACCTTCGCCTCGCCCACCGGCAAAGAAAAGTAAGTCTTCGAAAGGGGTCTCATCCACCTCAACGAAATCTAAGAGGAAGACTCCTGCACCTCCCGCACCTCCCATTGCGCGTGTGCCATCACCCTCACCTCCTCCCTCCCCATCCAATGCCCTTGCCCTAATTGCGCCTGATGATGGCCCATTGGAAGGTCCCCTGCCTATTCCCACCCTCTACCCCTTTGCGGAGCCTCTCATGTTCGAGGATGAGACGTATAGGAAACGTCATGACATTACGGCAAAGGGGAAGAAAGCAGTAACGACTCTTTATCCGGATATGGAGTTCCTCAGGGGCCTCGACCTTGAAGTCACCGATGAGGTACAGTCTAAACTTCGTCATAGTGGTTTGAATGTTTTATTTGTGGATGATCCGGGTTCCTACCAAAGGGTAGTTGAGGAGTTTATTTGCTCTTTTGATTGGATGACGGACGAGGAGGGGGAAACGTTTGGGAAATTTGTTTTGGGAGGTAGGGCATTCAAAATAAGGAAGACTGTGCTTCTTGATTGGTTGGATATTCCTCCGCATGGGGTAGAGGTGCGTAAGGTTAATGAGCATGAGAGGACTAGATTTTGGAGGAGGAACGAATGGTTCATTTCTTCTTATAACTCGTCTACCATCACCACTCCCATTTGGAAGGTCATTCATTATCTTATTACTTTTGGGGTAAATACCAGACTAGGGAAGGGTAGAGCGGTGACGATTCCCGATATTGATCTGATGCTGGCCATTGACCGAGGCGATGTTCTTGATTGGTTTGCTATTCTTGCCTCCCGGTTTGCGGACACTGTTAAGAGCTCCTCGCGGAATCTTGCCTTGGGAGGAGGCTCCTTGATCACATTGATTGCTTTGAGGTGTAACTTCACCTTAAGCAATGCCAGTTGCGATGAGCCGTCCAAGAAAGTCCTCGATGCCTCTACCATGAAGAGTATGCACTTTCTGAAGGCAGACGGGAAGACTTGGGAGGAAGATACCAAGCCACACAAGAGGAACCTTAGGGAGGATGCGAAGGATAGGAAGTCCATGTTCCGACAGCAAAACCCCCTCTACTGCAGAGAGCACCTTACCCCATCCCCTGTAGCCTCTCCTGTTCGCTCCCCTCCTCCGGTCGACGAGTCCAAAGCCCATGCCCCTGAGGAGCCTCCCATCGTTGAGCCACGCATTGAGGAGCCGGCTGTTGAGGGTGCTGCCCCTCCTACTGGTGATTGGGTAGAGTGGCGAGAGCGAGTTTCCTATGACATCGCCAACTTGAGGACTAGGGTAGCTAGCCTTGATGCTTTCACTAGAGCCGGGGCGTTGAGATCTCGTCAGGAGTGGGAGTGGCTCCGATCCACGGTCCTGACCTTCATCAGTGGCCCCAGCGCTCCCGTCGCCCCTCCCTTAGCCCTTGAGTTCTCTGCTCCCCGTGGCACCTCCCCTTTGCCTACCACGCCAGCTTCTATGGTAGGGGAGGTGGGCACGCCACTTCCAGGAGGGACGCTCCCTTATGTGAGTTCGGGTCGCGATGATAGCCCACTATTCCCTGGCTCCACGGCACCGCCTAATGATGATGGAGTCGTTGATTCTGCTAGGCCCGGAGACGACGAGGCTACATCTTGAATCCTTGCTTCACTTAGTTTACCCATGTGTATCCTTGATTTTGATTGTTGCATTGGATGATTGTTTTGGATGTTAAGTCGCCTTTTGGCGCAATTTTGATGATGTATGCCATCTTGATGCTTATACTCTTGACTTTCCTTTGGTTGAATGATCACTACTCTTATGATATTGAAGGTGTTTACCATTCATGTTGTTCACTCTACAGGATATCCATTTTCATATTCCTATCATATCCAAAACACCTACTTTATCCACAATTGCAACCAAAAGGTTATTTCTCACTCCCAAGAGTCTTATCACCGGGTCTACAAACGAGGGGAGTTCCTATGCGCCTTTGCCTTTATTTTTATCATTCTTTGCGCTTAGGGACTAAGCTTGAATTAAGTGTGGAGTGGTTTGATGCGCATAGTTCACATGATTGCATGCCATACATATCATTTTGAGATGGACACTTGCATACTTGCACCCTATCCCTGCATAAGAAGTGTTCTTACCATATAGGCTTGTGACTATCGATTCTTAATTCCTATAAATCACATCTAGTCTATTTGCCACATTTATTGGATCTTGAATCTAGAACCGACCTAGTCCATTGAATGTGCATTCGTGAAAGCCAATATCATTGCTATCATTCGTCTATCCAATCCTTTAAATATTTTTGTTGAAATACCTTGGATCAAGTTATAGCAAGCACCTCTAAAATCTTCGTGAAAAACTTAGACTATTTGATAGCTCCTTGGTGACTTGAGTTTTTCTAATTTAGTGTCATGCTTATGTTTGAATCCTGCACATTCCATACTCTTTTTGAACTTATTGTCAAGTTTTAAGTGTGGAGTCAAAAGAGGGCGAAAAATTGGCCCCAATCAAAAAAAATTTGTTTGCGGTCAAAGAGGGCAAAGCCCCGACTAAAAACTTTCTCAAAGTACAAGAGAAGTTTTGACCAAAACATACAAATGCCGGGGGTTAGGGAGGTAAGTCCCCCCTCGAAAGCATTTGTAGGCCAAAGGCCGTTTCAAAAAGAAAAATAGGAAGCACTTAAAACTTGACTCTATGTTTTTCCTCCATTCTTCATTTGTGCGAGATTCATCATTTGCATTGTGTGCTTGTTAGAATGATGACAGTCGTAGTTTTTAGGTACAAGTCAAAAACAATTTATAATGACCGGTAAGTACCGGGTCGTCCAAGGAGCAATTGTAAACTTAGGATCACTATTCAATTTTACTCAATAAGTCTATTTTCAATTGGTTGTGAGAATTGTGGTTTTCAATTATCAAACAATGATTAACAAATAAAAGAGGTGTTTTCAAGGATTTCAAAAGCGCTCCTAGGGTACTACTTCCCTCCTTGGTGCATTCAACTCTAGAAGGTTCAATTTCATGCAAGAACGAATAATGAAAATGATAGATTAAGGCGTATCCCTATTAAATCCAATTCAATCGCTAGATTTTGTTATTCGATTTAAGGAAAGGATACCTCGCACGTGAGCTTCAATCGCTAGATATTGTTAGCTCACGTCCTACTCAAAGATTCTCAATCATCAACGCTAGTTGAGTGATCGATAGCCAATAAGCGGTTTAAGATCAAGCCTATCTCAATGCTAAAATGAGTCACGCTAGTGATCATCACTTGGCAAAGGGTGAATCTACTTCATTCTAGAATCATTAGTCTCACTCGCTAGAGCATTCAACATCAAATTCATATTTCTAGTCCACTTAGGTATTTTATCAAACACTTGGTGGGCATAGGATAGGCAATCAATCCAAGTAGATTCACAATCATTCCAAACATTCATTTATTGCATAAAATCATTAGATAGATGAGTTTATACACCAAGGAGGTCTATAGACCCCTAGAAACAAATGGAACTACTCACTACTCATGTTCATAGGCAAACCAAGTAGTGTTTTTACAAGAGAAATGAATAAGAACACAAAAAGAGTAAGGAATAGAGTGAAGAATCCCCCTATATCCTTAGATGCTCCTCTTTGATGAGTTGATCTTCAAAACCCTTTTGCTCCCTTTCAAAACCCTTGAAATTCCCCAAAAAAAGAGTCCCCCTTTGATCAATTTCGCCACTTTCTATTTATAGCCTCGGGTGATTTTTCGGTACTGTAGCGGTCCAGTCGATCGACTGGCACTGGGCTGAGGCTCAGTCGATCGACTGGAGTAGCAAAATGGGCGTTTGGTTAGCAGGATCCCAGTCGATCGACTGGCCCAAAGAAGGCTCCCAGTCGATCGACTGAGAAGGGTCATTCTGCAGTTCCTCCTGTTTGTGCGTTCAGTCGATCGACTGGAGCAAGGAAGCTTCCCAGTCGATCGACTGAGGCGGGCTATTCTGCAACACCTCCTGTTTGTGCGCTCAGTCGATCGACTGGAGAAAGGAAGCTTCCCAGTCGATCGACTGGAGGTGTGAATCCTGCCAACTTTTGCTCTAAATACCGATCTTTCCCGAGCTTTCTTCTAACGGCTCTTGACACTGAGACAACTTGATTTGCACCTGAAACGCATGGAAAAGGGATTAAATGACATCGATTGGTAGTCGAAATCGAACTAAAGCTATAGTGAAAACGGGCATTAAATGAGTTGAAACTCGACTCATCAAAACACTCCACACTTAAGCTTTGTTCGTCCCGAACGAAGTATGCAAATATGCCAAGGAAGGTGCAATGTCGAAATGCTAGTGGTGCTATGTTTTTTCGTGCATTTGCCACACTAGATTTCACGAGGTCTCGATCCTTATTTCTAACGTGTTATTGAAAAGTAAAAGACAAGTATGTACAATCTACCTAGCTCCTTTTCGTAGGCGTTACGAATGCATTTAGCGTATGCATTAAGCCTTTAAACCCCTAGGCTACCCTAGTGGACGAGTTATAGTCTCGTGAGAGTTTTCAGAAAAGGGAATACTCACAAATCCCAAATGCACATATCCCATAAGAGTGAATGCAAGAGTGCTCAACCAAGGCTACGATTTCTCAAAACAAAGTCCTCACCCCACGCTAGGATTACCGTCACATTATCATCAAAAGAACTTTTGAACCATTTAAGTATCCTATGAGGTTGTGCATTCAAGATCATCAATACTAGAGCTTTCAAATGTCTCATCCAAAAGTCTACTCATTTTCAAGGCAATACAATAGAAGTGAAGCTTTTAGTTTGCACAAAAAAACGTCAATCGCTCGCCTATGCTAGCTAGGGCTAGTCCACGGGTTTGCGACATGGAATTCATTCCCAAGTTTTAGGCGCTTAAGCCGTAATCCATAAGGGAAGAGGAGTTCGACACAAGAGTTCTTATAAAACAAGCATAGACCAAATGATAGTTCCCGTGCAAGCACATGGGTCGTCCAAAAGTCATTCTAACTAGCACACATGCAAATGATGAATCCCGCACAAATGAAAAATGGAGGAAAAACATAGAGTCAAGTTTTAAGTGCTTCTTATTTTTTTGGAACGGCCTTTGGCCTACAAATGCTTTCGAGGGGGGACTTACCTCCCTAACCCCCGGCATTTGTATATTTTGGAGCAAAACTTCTCGGGTACCTCGAGAAAGTTTTTAGTCGGGGCTTTACCCTCTTTGACCGCAAAAAAAAAATCTTTTCTTTTTCTTCTTTTTTTTTCTTTTTTTTTTTTGAATGGGGCTTCGCCCTCTTTTGACTCCACACTTAAAACTTGACAATATGTTCAAAAAGTGTATGGAATGTGCGGGAGTCAAACATAAGCATGGCACTAAATTAGAGAACTCAAGTCACCAAGGAGCAAACAAAAGGTCTAAGTTTTTCGTGAAAATTTTAAAAATGCTTGCTAAAAAACTTGTTCCAAGGTATTTCAACGAAAATACTTAGAGATTTAGATAGACAAGGGATAGCAATGATATTGATTCCCAAGAATGCACATTCATAGGACTTGGTCGGTTCTAGGTTCAAGATCCAATAAATGTGACAAGTAGGCTAGATGTGATTTATAGGGATTTAGAATCGATAGTCACAAGCCTATATGGTTTTACACTCTCATGTTAGGGATAGGGCACAAAAGATGCAAGTGTCCATCAAAAATTGATATGCAAGGCATGAAAACATGTGAGCATGTGAACTATGTGACAACACCCACTCCACACTTAAAAGCAAGCTTAGTCCCTAAGCGCAAACAATAAAGAAAATGAGATAAAGGCGCATAGGAACTCCCCTCGTTTGTAGATGTGCCCCACCAATAGAAAAGATGTCATTGTGCTAAACGTGATCGAACATGATGCAAATAACTTTCCTTGATGACAAGAAGACATGAGAGGTTAAGAGCAACAAGTGACATACAAGACAATGCAAGTATGAGCAAGTGAGCTTCACTAGTTACATAATAACATCATGGCATAAGATTAATACACCTCAAACAAGGAAAGTAATCTACATCCTTCATAATATGCACATGAGCACTAGGGCAACATCATTATTCATGGATAAATCAAAGGGAAATGTGAAGGATTTGGCAATGTGAAGTTGGATTGGAGTGAGTGAAACTCACTCCACACTTAAGATCTCACACTCAAAAGACAAAACACATGCCACATTCAAAATTCAAGTCACGCAATGATCATGCCAAACAATTAAGCATTAAGAATGTGAATAGACAACTTACAAGCCGGGTTACCTCCCGTGAGGGCCTAGTTTTTTCCGTCTTGGCAAAGACGTAGCAAAGCGCCCCATAGAATCACTCGTGAGAAGTCCTTTGCTAGGATCCCTTCTCACGGGGCCTTGGAAATTGGCGTGTCAATCCACCTTCAAATCCCATTTGAATTCTCGTCCATCAAGCCTACGATGGACTTCCAATTGCAAGTTTGACCCCTTCATAAACAATGAACCCTTTAGAATTAAGGGGTCATTGGAGCTCCTTTTGAAAAATCTTGCAAAATGTGGTAGGAAACTCCAAAACTTGTCCCGAGGCTTTGTGACAAAGAATGGATCTTCAATGCTAGCCTCGAGCTTGATGGGCACACCCTCCTTCAATTTTTTGATGATGTCCTTGGGTGCCCAATCCTCAATCTCCCTCATTAAACTTGTGTCTTCTTGTGTGCGAGGTGGCTCTCTAGTCACGTCCACGAATACCTCAACAAAGTCTCTATACCCTTGAAGTTCTTTTGGCTCAATATCCTCTTCCTCAACCATATCATCATCAAGAACTTGGGATTCACATTTAGGCTCTTCTAAAGCGGGAGGGGGGAGTTCTTCTTCATCAATAAAAGTCATTTCCTCAATGCGAGAGGCATCATCCTTGAAGAATTCCTCGTTGGAGAGCCAAGGCGTTGATGTAATGGTGAGCTCTTGTGTGTTCTTGTCTAAATGATCTTGAGATGTGCTAGTAGTGAAGGATGCTTCACTCTTGCATTCCACCTCGTCTTCGTCACAAGATTCACTATCCATCTCCTCATAAAAAGCTTGGGTACCAACTCTCCAAAATGTATCCTCCCTTTCTTGATCCCTTTCTTCCCTTGAGGCATTAGATTCATGAACTTCTTCTTTGGACACCTCTTCTTCGTCATCCAAGTCCTCATTTTCATTTGATTGACCCCATTGTTGTGTCGAGGAACTAAAAGTTCCAAGCATGTCTCGGTTGTCTTGGAGGGACTTGGCATAACTAGCTTGTAATGAGGCCATCGTCTTGGCATGCGTCTCTTCCATTTCTTGCCTAACCCTCTCTTGTTCCTTCTGATTTTTAATCAAGGTGTCTAGCAATTCTTTAACGGTGGGTTGATTGACACTAGGTTGAGGATTCAATTGATATTGAGGGTAGGAGTGTCCAACTTCGTAGCCCATCGTCGTGGCATGCATCTTGGCATAAGAAGCTTGTAAAGAGGCCATAGTTTCTTGTCTAACCCTCTCACTTTCATTCAAAGAGTTTAGCAATTCCTTGTAGAAGAGTTCCTTGTCCATAGGTTGTGGATTTAGAGGATAGGGAGGGTAGGAGTCATCTTGAAATGAGTATTGGCTATCATCACGATAAGGAGAGTATGAATGTGTCGGATAGCCATGCTCTTCCCAATAGGCATTTTGATGCTCCTCCTCTTGGTCATATTCTTCATTGTATGAGACTTGTTGATTGTATGAGTACATCCTCGCAAAACAATAGAACAAAAGTTAGCAAGAGTTATGAGTGTATAGAATGTACAAAAGAAAATGAAAAAAATATTTACAACAATAGTCCAAATCTCACAAAATCTACTCTAGTGCTCTAGTTAATTCATTGCTCCCCGGCAACGGCGCCATTTTGACAGTCGTAGTTTTTAGGTACAAGTCAAAAACAATTTATAATGACCGGTAAGTACCGGGTCGTCCAAGGAGCAATTGTAAACTTAGGATCACTATTCAATTTTACTCAATAAGTCTATTTTCAATTGGTTGTGAGAATTGTGGTTTTCAATTATCAAACAATGATTAACAAATAAAAGAGGTGTTTTCAAGGATTTCAAAAGCGCTCCTAGGGTACTACTTCCCTCCTTGGTGCATTCAACTCTAGAAGGTTCAATTTCATGCAAGAACGAATAATGAAAATGATAGATTAAGGCGTATCCCTATTAAATCCAATTCAATCGCTAGATTTTGTTATTCGATTTAAGGAAAGGATACCTCGCACGTGAGCTTCAATCGCTAGATATTGTTAGCTCACGTCCTACTCAAAGATTCTCAATCATCAACGCTAGTTGAGTGATCGATAGCCAATAAGCGGTTTAAGATCAAGCCTATCTCAATGCTAAAATGAGTCACGCTAGTGATCATCACTTGGCAAAGGGTGAATCTACTTCATTCTAGAATCATTAGTCTCACTCGCTAGAGCATTCAACATCAAATTCATATTTCTAGTCCACTTAGGTATTTTATCAAACACTTGGTGGGCATAGGATAGGCAATCAATCCAAGTAGATTCACAATCATTCCAAACATTCATTTATTGCATAAAATCATTAGATAGATGAGTTTATACACCAAGGAGGTCTATAGACCCCTAGAAACAAATGGAACTACTCACTACTCATGTTCATAGGCAAACCAAGTAGTGTTTTTACAAGAGAAATGAATAAGAACACAAAAAGAGTAAGGAATAGAGTGAAGAATCCCCCTATATCCTTAGATGCTCCTCTTTGATGAGTTGATCTTCAAAACCCTTTTGCTCCCTTTCAAAACCCTTGAAATTCCCCAAAAAAAGAGTCCCCCTTTGATCAATTTCGCCACTTTCTATTTATAGCCTCGGGTGATTTTTCGGTACTGTAGCGGTCCAGTCGATCGACTGGCACTGGGCTGAGGCTCAGTCGATCGACTGGAGTAGCAAAATGGGCGTTTGGTTAGCAGGATCCCAGTCGATCGACTGGCCCAAAGAAGGCTCCCAGTCGATCGACTGAGAAGGGTCATTCTGCAGTTCCTCCTGTTTGTGCGTTCAGTCGATCGACTGGAGCAAGGAAGCTTCCCAGTCGATCGACTGAGGCGGGCTATTCTGCAACACCTCCTGTTTGTGCGCTCAGTCGATCGACTGGAGAAAGGAAGCTTCCCAGTCGATCGACTGGAGGTGTGAATCCTGCCAACTTTTGCTCTAAATACCGATCTTTCCCGAGCTTTCTTCTAACGGCTCTTGACACTGAGACAACTTGATTTGCACCTGAAACGCATGGAAAAGGGATTAAATGACATCGATTGGTAGTCGAAATCGAACTAAAGCTATAGTGAAAACGGGCATTAAATGAGTTGAAACTCGACTCATCAAATGACTTGTGGACGACCCATGTGCTTGCACAGGAGTTACCATTTGGTCTATGCATGTTTATTAAGAAACTCTTGTATCGAACTCCTCTTCCCTTATGGATTACGGCTTGAGCGCCTAAAACTTGGGAATGAGTTCCATATCGCGAGCCCATGGACTAGCCCTAGCTAGCATAGGTGAGCGATTGACAATTTGTGTGCAAACTAAAAACTTTACTTCTATTGTATTGCCTTGAAAATGAGGAGATTTTTGGATGAGACGATGGATGGCTTTAGTATTGATGACCTTGATTGCACAACCTCATGGGTACTCAAAGTGGTTCAAAAGTTCTTTTGATGATATTGTGATAATGGACCTAGCGTGGGGTGAGGAGTTTGTTTTGAGAAATTATAGCCTCGGTTGAGCACTCTTGAATTCATTCTTATGGGATAGGTGCATTCGGGATTTGTGAGTATTCCCTTCTCTGAAAACTCTCACGAGACTATAACTCGTCCAATAGGGTAGCCTAGGGGTTTAAAGGCTTAATGCATACGCTAAATGCATTCGTAACGCCTACGAAAAGGAGCTAGGTAGATTGTACATACTTGTCATTTACCTTTCAATAACATGTTTAGAAATAAGGATCGAGACCTTGGGAAATCTAGTGACGCACCTTCTTGGCATATTTGCATACTTTGTTCGGGACGAGCAAAGTTTAAGTGTGGAGTGTTGATGAGTCGAGTTTTCGACTCATTAATGCCCGTTTTCACTATAGCTTTAGTTCGTTTCCGAGGATAATTTGTTGCCGTTTGACCCCATTTTCGTGCGTTTCAGGTCAACATAAGATGTCTTAGGGTCAAAGCCATTACACCAGAACTTGGGGAGAATCGAAGATTTGGGAGCAAATATTTGCAGATTGGCACGTCCAACCGATCGGTTGAGCAACTGCCCCTAGCCAACCGATCGGCTGGCTAGCTCCCTCAGAAGGCCTGTTTCTGCCGATTCCATAACCGATCGGCTCGTCCTGCCAACCGATCGGTTGACTTGCCCTGCTCCAACCGATCGGTTGAAGCCAGAGATTTTCCCAACCGATCGGTTACGGAAGTTCCTCAATAGCAGCCAATCTTGCCTTCCTCCAACCGATCGGTTGACACCCAACCTTCCTCCAACCGATCAGTTGACTTGCCCTGCTCCAACCGATCGGTTGAAGCCAGAGATTTTCCCAACCGATCGGTTACGGAAGTTCCTCAATAGCAGCCAATCTTGCCTTCCTCCAACCGATCGGTTGACACCCAACCTTCCTCCAACCGATCGGTTGGAACTGCTATAGTGCCGAATTCTGCCCGAGGCTATAAATAGAAAGAGGCAAGTTTGACCTAGCATCTTGGCTTCTTTGGGGAAAAAGACAAGGAAAAGTGAGCTCAACCAAGGGATCAATCATCATCTAATCAAGGAGATTTGAAGACCAAGGGAGTTCATTAGGATCAACAACCTTACTCTATTCCTCTTCCTTTCTTTTAGATTTTTGTTGAAAACCTACACATCATGTTGTCTTACATGATGTGTGAGTAGTCCCCCTTGTGTTTTGAGGGGTTTATGACCCTCCTTGGTACTCAATGATCATTGTATACATATCTATATGGATTTTATGAAGTTGATTTCATTTTACTATGATCTTCATGTTAGACATGTTGCTAAGTGTTTGATAAAATGCCTAAGTGATATGTTTGTGTTAGAACTATGATCTAAGTATCGAGAGAGCTTAGTGATGGTTTGGATATAGTAAAATTGAACTTAACCAACATTTATGAGAGTAAATGCATGGTGAGAGGTTAACTAAGGCTTTATGCATATAGCACTTGTGAGAATAAATGCTATATAGTGAATCAATACCCTTTAATTAGTGAGATTCTATCTAAGATGACTTGACTAGGATTAGACTTGCATGATAGTTTGTCTAGTCCTAGCCTAAGTTAGGTTTTAAGTCTATCAACTCATAATTAATTGAACTCTTGTATGCACGATCATTGGGAAATTGCCAAGGAGAGGAATAATCCCTCGAAACTCGCTTTTAAATGATTTTAATCCTCTAAAACCATTTGATTACTTGATTCTCATCATTGATAACCGTTCTCACACTTGACTTGAAAGAATAGTCGAGTTAGCCATTGATAGACCTAAAGTTTAATAGTTTGCTCCCTTGGGTTCGACACCGGTCTTACCGGTTAAAATACAAATTGTTTTTGACTATACATTTATTGCAATGTCAATAAGCCTATTATTCGCTATCAAAAAAAATAAGCCTATTATTGGGCTTGCTTGAACACCTAGCCGATTTGTGCTTGAGTGTTTGTATTGTTTGATGCTTGATTAATAAAACCTAACATTTACCTACGTCGAATATATAACACAATTTTACTGTATAATCTTGCCAACGTCGTATTTTTACCGCAAATTATTTGGCTGGGCGGAATTTAAAGCATCTTAACATAATTATGTTTCTCACTATATTGTTCCGATATGTTTCCTTTTGTGATATTTTCTCAAAATGACTTCGTTAGTAAATTTTCTTTTTGTAACACATCAATATTTGGGCTAAACAAGTTTTGTTACAGTTAATAATGGGCCATTTCGGCCTTAGGCCCCTTATTCATCCCAAAAGGCCCAAAAAGAGTGTACCGTATTAACAACTTTAGGCTAAACTAAAATGGTCTTGTGCATTAAATAGTAAAAAAAAGATAATTAGGGGAGTTGTAAATTCCAAGTACAAGTTGATCACAAATTAGCATTAAGAATCATTTTCCTTGACCGGCTCTGGTCATACCTAACGTATGGATAATATAATTAATTAGAATACGTGTAGGGTTATATTACGAGGCAAAGTCGTCTAGATCCGGGATTATTGTCCTTAAGATAATTATATTTCATTAGATTTTGTTATTTTATTTAATTAGAGGCGTAAATATGTATCGATAAATAATTGAATTGGATCCATCAAATAATAATAATAATTGAATTGGATCAACCCGAACGAATTGATAGGTTTTTTCGGATTTGGAGAGTTGGGGATTCTCAAACATGGTTTCAATTTTTGAATAAATTAGATAATGTGATTCAATATTGGTTTTTATCATCAGTCAGATTGAAATGAAAATTGATCATTAGTTTTATTTGCATGACTGCAATAGTGATATGTAATATTAATTTTACACTGACATTAAAAAACAGTATCTATAAAAGAGCAAAAAGTGGCGCGTGCATGCATATATCTAGATATAGAGAATAAGGAAAGCGTTCATTTGACAATCTTTAAAAATTTGAGAACTTGAGAACCCAAATCTCACCATTAGATCATGATGCATATTTGAATCTGCATGTGACACATGTTCAAAAAGCAAAGTAAAAAAATGCACCTTTAACTTTGCATTAAATACATCTTAGAAAATGCATATGGGACACGTGTCACCACCAAAATGCATTTTGCATTTTGGAAGGTGAAGGTTGGGCTCTCAAGTTCTCGAAATTTAAAGGGGTTCTCATTTGAGCGCTCCTCTAGAGAATAAAACCTAGTTTTTGTTGATTTTGAAAGAAATAAAAATCAGAAATGTCATAAAATGAATGTTAGACGGACATTCAACTATTCGAATTCAAACTCAAAAAAATAAAAATAAAATGTTTTAAAATAAAAAAATCAGAAAAAATGAGAAAATTTAAAGAATCTTGGGACAAAACATAAAAATGAAATAATAGACGTGATGATACCGGATAATTGAATGGTTATGATTATTGCTTTTTGTTTTCATTGCTCCATAATAAAATATAGAGAGATTGCGCTATTTTCGCTCATAGCTCTTTGCTCTCTTGCTGCGTTTAATTATATAGAGCAAAAAATCATTTTTACTCATTGCTTTTAGCTATGCTTGCTACATAACTTTTATAGGAAAATGTCATTTTTGCTTATTGCTCATTGCCCATTGCTCTCTTACTACGGATCCCCTAACAACAACTCTGTATAAACCTAACGACTGATTCAATTTGATTTAACTTTTGATATTAGATATTTTGATTTGGGAACTCTGAAACTCATATAACAGTGGTCTTAAAGACATAATAATACATCTCATATAAATCAATCACCATGTGAATACATCTTTTATACATATTGCATGTGAACTTTTTTTTATCAGGTACATATGAATATTAGCCTCTTGGAGCACAAGCCACGCATGACACCACCAACACGTCCACGCCAAGGCGGGAAGGAGAACTATACTACTCAAGGGAATCGAACCATTGACCTCTTGACAATTTGTCAAGAACTCAAGCTAACTCGACCAACACCTATTTCGCAATATAAAAAAGACATAATAATAATAATATTATTATTCCTTGTTTTTATCTTTATTTGAATTCGAAATTTCAAGGGACCTCTAAAAGTCAACTTTTGACGGGGCATCATACAACTTATTTTATTTCTGTATACGAGTTGAACTTGGGCAAAACTTAACTCCTAAGTTGTAATCAAAGTGTTTCAGAAATGTTTCCTAATAATGTCATTCCCATGTGAGCATTTAATTATTAACCAACTCAATAAACTTAAACTTGGACCAAATCATATGGTTATTTTTCAACTAATGACTCCAACCATGCAACCCTACTGCCTCTATAAATGCCGACCAAGTCCCACTGCAATTTTCATCACCTCTCAAAACTGTCCTAAATCACATTTATACTATACTCTTGTTCAAACGCCAAGTTAAGCCAGCACAAAATGGGCGTCTATGAAGATGTGAGTGTTATTCAGTCCTCCATCCCCAGGGCGAAAATGTTTAAGGCATTCGTGTCCGAGGCCGAAACCATCTTGCCCAAGATCGTTCCTGGTGCGGTAAAGAGCGTTGAAGTCTTAGAAGGGAGCAGTGGTCCCGGGACCATTAAGCTCATCACTTTCGCCGAAGGTCAATTTAATTAGTTTCTACGCGTAATTTGATTCGATCAGTTACTTATTCAATATTCGATCAGTTAATTCTCTCGTTAAAATTATTAGTTCATACTCTATACCAATCGAAGAAGTTAACTAGCTTATATAAGATTACAGGACCACTGCTTGTGCTTTCAGTGTTTGTGGTTAGTTGTTGGTGTTTTTTAGTTGTTTCAGTGGTGTTGCCCGCCTCGTGGTGTTCAGTGGCTGTGCTTGTGGCTTTTTCGGTGGCTTAAGTCCACTTATGAATCAAAAAAAAGATTACAGGACCATAAGTTAGAAGTCAATAATTTTGAATCAAATCGGATTAGAAATTTTTTAAACTGGCTTTCGATACTACTTTTATAATTATATGTACGCAGGTGGACCTTTCAAGTGTTTGAAGCACAGAGTAGACTATTTAGACAAAGAGGCATTCACATTCGGCTACAGTGTCATAGGCGGAGATTTCCTGGCAGAAAAGATGGAGAAAGTATCACATGATATCAAGTTCGAAGCGACGCCTGAAGGAGGATCGGTGTACACAAACGTCACCAAGTACTACACAACGGATGGCTTTGAGATGACAGAAGAGTATGCGAAGCCTGCGAAAGAGAAGGGTGAGGGGCTCTTCAAGGCCTTCGAGGTTTATGTCCTTGCCAACCCGGATGAATTCTAAGTGTCCATTTATCCATATATGGTATCGTCACTTGTGTGTGTGTGTGTGTCAAGTCTCTACATGGTTTCCTTGCGTCCCAAGAATAAAGTCTTGGCTTGTCTGTCACTTGTACAAATCAGAACTTGTCTGAGATTCGAGTGTTAAATTTGTTATAAATTATGTTTATCCATATATCTCCAGTCCCTTCTTTGAATTGAAACTGGACGAGGATGACTAAGAATGATTCAATTCAGAAATGTAATTACAGTTGAGCTAGCAAATAACACAACATGATATCAGAGCTAGACTGATGTCTTGCCTATTTTGTGTGATGACTAATGTAGTACCATATAAAATGAATATAATATGTTAAATATGTAATGTTCTCGTATGGTCATAGCAAAGTTATCGCATAATCTGAGAATCTCTGTTATGTACTCAAGTAATGACATATTATGAAGTGGGAGGACTCAAATGTATTTTCCTAAAGTGTGAAACAAGTCTGTATAAGTAAGGGATATCAAAACTAAATGAATCAATGAATGAAATCAATCAGTTTCCTCTTCTCAACTTCTCTCGTTCTTCTCATCTATCCTTTAATTTATGTTGTACACAGGGGCGGTTCCAAGGGGGGGGGGGGGGGGGGCCAGGGCCCCTCTTGATTTTTGCAAAAAATCCTTCATGTAGTAGGAATCGAACCCAAAACTCCCAACCCTCATGTATTTGTATGTCCCAAACCATACCAACTCTAAAATGTTTTAGATTTAACTAATAATATATATGAATTTGAGGTTAATCTTTTGATTTTATATTTAGGGTTTGGATCAAATACAAACCAATATTATAAATAAAAACTACAAATCCATAAAAAATTTGACACGTGTCAAAATGAACCAATCAAAATTCAGCCGAGAATTCTCCCGTCGGGGTTCTTTTTGTAAATAAAAAAAATACATGTGGACTTATTTAAAAATATATAAAAGATAATAGGGGTACAATCGTCCTAAAATTCGCTACAGTAAAATTCGAATTTCGCTACAGTACGTTTTTAAGTCTGATCATCAAGCGTTAAGTCTGAACAATAATTAAGAATAAATTTTGACTTTTGCTACAGTAAAATTGACTTTTACTGTAGCAATTTTGACTGTTGCTACAGTAATGTACAGACTTAAAAAAACATTGTTCAGACTTAAACCAGTAATGATAATACTTGAAAAAACAATGTTCGTTCAGACTTAAAAAAACATTGTTCAGACTTAAACCAGTAATGACAATACTTGAAAAAATAATGTTCGTTCAGACTTAAAAAACATTGTTCAGACTTAAACCAGTAATGACAATACTTGAAAAAATAATGTTCGTTCAGACTTAAAAAAACATTGTTCAGACTTAAACCAGTAATGACAAATACTTGAAAAAATAATGTTCGTTCAGACTTAAAAAACATTGTTCAGACTTAAACCAGTAATGATAATACTTGAAAAAACAATGTTTGTTCAGACTTAAAAAACATTGTTCAGACGTAAACCAGTAATGACAAATAGTTGAAAAAACAATGTTCAGACTGAAAAAAACATTGTTCAGACTTTTTTAAGTCTGAACACTACCATTTAAGTCCGATTATTAAGTATTTTTAAGTCTGAACATTAGTATTTTAAGTCTGAACACTACCATTTAAGTCTGAACACTACCTTTTTAAGTCTGAACACTACCATTTTAGTCTGAGCACTACCTTTTTAAGTCTGAACACTACCATTTAAGTGTGAACACTACCATTTAAGTCTGATTATTAAGTATTTTTAAGTCTGAACATTAAGTATTTTAAGTCTGAACACTACCATTTAAGTCTGAACACTACCTTTTTAAGTATGAACATTAGTATTTTAAGTCTGAACACTACCATTTAAGTCTGATTATTAAGTATTTTTAAGTCTGAACATTAGTATTTTAAGTCTGAACACTACCATTTAAGTATGAACACTACCTTTTTAAGTCTGAACACTACCTTTTTAAGTCTGAACACTACCATTTAAGTCTGATTATTAAGTATTTTTAAGTCTGAACATTAAGTATTTTAAGTCTGAACACTACCATTTAAGTCTGAACACTACCTTTTTAAGTCTGAACACTACCTTTTTAAGTCTGAACACTACCATTTAAGTGTGAACACTACCATTTAAGTCTGATTATTAAGTATTTTTAAGTCTGAACATTAAGTATTTTAAGTCTGAACACTACCATTTAAGTCTGAACACTACCTTTTTAACTCTGAACATTAGTATTTTAAGTCTGAACACTACCATTTAAGTCTGATTATTAAGTATTTTTAAGTCTGAACATTAGTATTTTAAGTCTGAACACTACCATTTAAGTTTGAACACTACCTTTTTAAGTCTGAACACTACCTTTTTAAGTCTGAACACTACCATTTAAGTCTGAACACTACCATTTAAGTCTGATTATTAAGTATTTTTAAGTCTGAACATTAAGTATTTTAAGTCTGAACACTACCATTTAAGTCTGAACACTACCTTTTTAAGTCTGAACATTAGTATTTTAAGTCTGAACACTACCATTTAAGTCTGATTATTAAGTATTTTTAAGTCTGAACTTTAGTATTTTAAGTCTGAACACTACCATTTAAGTCTGAACACTACCTTTTTAAGTCTGAACACTACCTTTTTAAGTCTGAACACTACCATTTAAGTCTGAACACTACCATTTAAGTCTGATTATTAAGTATTTTTAAGTCTGAACATTAAGTATTTTAAGTCTGAACACTACCATTTAAGTCTGAACACTACCTTTTTAAGTCTGAACAATACCATCTTAAGTCTGAACAATACCATTTAAGTATGATTATTAAGTATTTTTAAGTCTGAACAATACCATCTTAAGTCTGAACAATACTATTTAAGTCTGATTATTAAGTATTTTTAAGTCTGAACAATCCCATCTTAAGTGTGAACAATACCATTTAAGTCTGATTATTAAGTATTTTTAAGTCTGAACAATACCATTTTAAGTCTGAACACTAACAACTTGTGGACTAAATTGAAAATAATATTATTATGTTTTATACCCATTCGTGTGAAATGACTGTTATACCCCTCCGTGTTTTCTCCGGGATTTCGACTAAACAGGGACACGTGTCGGCTTTATAATTGGTTTGTAGTTTTTATTTATAAACAGGTTTGTACCTGAACTGCACCCTTATATTTAAATATAGTATGTTTTACTATTAAATCATACTCAACTTCGTATTGATTGACTTATTTTTCCACCATTAAGCTATAAAGATAAAATACAATGAATATTTAGTGATTAAAATTAAGTCAAGTAATATATATTTTATTATTAACAATTAAAATATATTTTATATTTAATTTCTTTTATCACTATCACCACACACAAAAATTTTGGGACTTCCCTATCAAAAGCGGCTGGATCCGCCACTGATCGTACACAATTATCGTAAAGTTATCCCACATTTCTTACGATAAGCAATTTTGCGATAACTATACGATACTTTAGTGTTATCGCACATTTTTTCTAAAATTTGTAGTGAGTGAGACTCAAGCCAATAATGGAACCACATATTTCTATATGCGTCATGCGGAGAGTGAAGATGAAGACAGTTTTCAAAAGGGAAATATGCTACAGAGCTGTCGTAGAAGAATGGCCAGCCCTCACCTCAGATGAAATGAAATAGAAATTTCAAGAGAGCTTGCTCATTCAAAGATCATGGTAAGACTGAGTGATGATGTTATAACTATTTATAATCTATTTACCTTACCAAATCACTGCCTAGTAGAATTACTCTCCGGTGGAAATTGTTTTAACTTTTGGATAATATACTTCTTTGACTGTCCAAGAAAATTTAAGTATCTTGACCTGGATAAGATACACAAAATCCATGAGACTGTCTTCCTTATCATCTCAGTTTGACACAATAAAAGATGGTAGAAATGGCTTGAATCAATATGAGGATGTAATTTTGGTTGAGCTAGCAAATAACAACGAATGATAGCAAAATAATCAAAGCCTGCTGAAACAAAAAAATTATAAAACCGAAAGAGAAGGTAATAAAATGATAAAGAGATGAAGACCTGAGGTCAATCAATGAAGGCTTCTTTCAATAAAAAGCTTGTTCTGTACCAATGATCACCAGACAATACACCCGGAAACCCAATGAAATAATATCACCAAGGCTTGAAGATAAAAATGTATAACTTTAGAAGACGATGAGACGGAATGCTATCTGAATTCGGAGACCTTCGAGCCATCACTACCAAAATTTTCCTTACAACACGAATGAAGAGACCGGGGGCTGTACAAATTATATGCGGCTGGAGAACACAGGGTGCAAGTCTGGAGACGCAATGGGCAGACATGAGCTTGTAGAAATTGTTTCCTTTGATTATTAAAGAATCTGCGGATGGATGAATCAGAGAGCTGAGGATTTACTGTTGCTCGAATCAATCAAGGAAAAGCAAGACCCTGAGGAGGAATTTGAGGGTGTGATGTTCGCAAGATCGGGGCACGGTGCAGGGACAACGGATTGTGAGAGGCCAGAGACATTTGAGCATACCCAATACGCGGAAGAGCTTGAGGTGATGGACAGTGACACGTTTAGGAGGCAAACTGAAGTGAAGGGAGATTCTTGAATGCCGGTGAAGCTTCCTGCAAGGCTAATGTTTGTGCCAACCACATTTTGGAAAGTGATACCATCTAGAAGCGGAAGAGCATCTTTATCATATTTGTCGTCAGGGTGTGATTCAGATTGTCCTGTGGCATCAATCCCAATGTAGACATTTTCCATTTTAATGTCGTCCGCTATGATATTTCTTACATAACCACCTCTTCCCTTTGCAGTTCTTAATCCTATACCACTGTAAGAGTTGGAGATGTAAATCTGTTCAGCTCGCACGTTAGAAATGCCACCTGACATCTCGCTACCAAATGCAAGAGATGAGCCCGCGAATGATTTAAGGGAAACACTTCGAATGTGTATATTTGTACTTGGCCTTCCGTAGGCAATGCCGTACTCATCCCAACCACTCTTGACTGAAATTGCATCAAAGCCAACGGCAATACTGCTGTGCTCTATGCACACACCGTCAGAAGAATCTGCAAGATTTTTGTAAAGGAGTTCATCAAAATTCATCTGACGCGCTTCGAAAACTACAAATGGCAAATTTGTGTTATAGTTGACAATAACACCGTGAGCACGATATTTAACATAAAATCTTATAAAAACTGTTAGTATGTAAATTTATCACTTGTGAAAATTTATACCGAAGTATCGGAAACTGACCTGGTACTACACCAAGTGTATAGGGCGCATCTGGAGGAGTATAAACGGAAACATTCTGCACTAGCACGTAACTGCAATAAAACAAAGGTCAGCTTTTGACGATGTGTTCTAATTACTTTTGTCTAAATGAGACTCTTATAGAGATTGTGAAGGAGCAGACCCGCAATAAACTGGATGGATATTGTACGCAGGCGCATTCAAGAAGGTAACATTTGATACCGCGGTATAATTGCAGGAAATGAATTCAACTAGATGGGGGCGACTGTAATCTAAGGAATGAGAATTGTACTTATCCCACCAAATGGACCCCTGGCCATCGATCGTTCCATTGTGACCTAATGCAGACATTTAGATGTTAGCTTTCCGTTTTCATATAAGAGCTTATGTAGACGCAAACCGTTTATTATTAATCCAGTGTTGAGACCGTTACCTGTTATAATCACGTCGTATAGCATATATCCATTTATCAAGCTCCGGTGTCTTGGCCCAGGAAGATCAATACCTCGACCATATGAGGGTAGCGGACTTGCAATTTCCCAATGTGCCGGATCCTGAACATACAAAAGGCTCGTTAGTTACTAGATTGAAAACATCGGTTAGTTTTTATAACGGAATGTACTCTGTACCGGTGATCCAAGTATGACTGCGTCTTTTTCCAAGAAGAGAGTGAGATGACTAGTGAGGTTGAAACTCCCTGTAAGCCATTTTCCTGCTGGCACATACAGTTGGGCACCACCCTTGTCAGCAAATGACTTGAGATAGAAAACAGCATTCTGAAAGGCAAGTGTATTCAATGTTTTCCCGTCTCCAATAGCGCCAAATTCAGCAATGGACACACTGTGTGGTCTTGGATGCAAAGTAGGCTTGTTATCGCATCCCCATTCAATTCCCTCGCCCAAGATGAAAACAACATTGCTCAATGCCAGAAGCAGAAGCAGAAACAGCGCTACCTGAATCCAAAACACCCAAAATTCCAACTCTATAACTGGCACTTTCAGAGTCAATTAATACATTGATAAAATTTGAGCACACATTTATAAAAACACAACAGAAGACATGAAGAAACATAGCTCGTCATCGATCCTTACCAACACAAACAGCAATCACTGTCATACTAAACACAGTACATTAATCTGTCTTTTTCAGTCAATTGCGAGCTCATCCAACAAACATAAAAGCTCAATGCTACAACTCTGAGACAAGATAGAGAGCAGGAGAAAAAGGAGTGGACTTCAATTGACAGCAACAAGTTAAATCCGAGGACAAAAAGTTAAAAATTTCAGCATAAAAAAAACAAGAAGAGAGGAAGTTCCAAATCTAAAGCACTGCAAGATCTAAACCTAAAATTCCAAAAAACCAAGCCAACTGATCCACAAAGCAACTCCAGCATTCAAACAATTGACATAGCAAAAAAAATATACCCAAATCAAAAGGTTCAAACTTTAAACTCAATTTTCAAACCAAAACGAAACCCAATTCCCAGATCAAGATAAACACCAGTCAGAAGTGAAGAAAGCAGGAATTCAAAAAAAAACCCCAGAAAAGTTAAGACGTACTTACTGGCATCTTCATCAGAGCTTTTCTCAAATGAAACCTGAGAGAAGTGAAGAAAGCAGGAAAAACACAGACAGAGAGGTTGAAGGGGAGGCTTTTCTGGATGCTAGCGAATAAATGGGTATTAATTTTGCTTTGAATCTGGATGAATGGACTACAGACAATCGCTGTATTATTGTGTCTAAATCAATGATTTACGCGAAAATGGTAAGAAAATAATGATAAAGATGACAGCTTTGCATCCTAGCAGCAACCCAAACACAAAAACAAAAACCCAGCTAATTCAGAATATGCGAAAATCAATCCCCAAAAAATTAAAAATCTTTTTAAAAAAAAAATTCACCCACTAATTCAAATGATTATCATCGTCAGTCGCCGACAAATTATCACAACGGCGTGAATTATTTAAATTGAAATGGCAACAGTGATTAGTTTAATTAGTAATTACAGAGCATATGCAGTTAACCTGGTTCTGTCCTTTGTTTGCTGCTGCCATCATTAATAATAGTAGAATTCTATGTTAAAACGACAGCGATGTCACCCAGTTTTCTGTAACCACGTGGTGGTACGTCAGTTGTTTTAGAGACTATTTGAGTCTTGTCAGAGCGGAAAATCTGAAAACCATCGGTCACAAACAACAATTAAAGTGTTTCATAACACATATATATTCTCTTCTTTTCTTTTTTTTAGTAGTAGTAACACATATATTCATTTAAACAATTATTTTATGTGCCCACAAATAATATTTAATCGAGTTTTCACAATTTTGTAAAAGTTGTTCTTCTTCTTCTCTTTTCGTTTGAAGCGTGGATGTCTCGATGATGGCAACGACAACCCATAAATTTATGCCTAAGCACGTATTCAGAGGATTTGAACCGTCAACTTCTTGATCAACACTATAACTGCTAAACTACTCCCTTTTTACTTGTGTTGAACTTTAGTAAATTGTTTTTTATTTCGTTTAAGAAAAAGGATCCAGTGCAAATATCATATTTTTATAAAAATACAAATCAATGACAACCATTGATTTTGGTCATTTGGACAGTTGAGAATAATTCTTCGGAGACGAATTATAAATTAATTTTTACGAACTATGTCGTACTTTTGATTTTTCGGCGACGATATAATCCATTTTTAACGAAATTTTACAATTTACACCAAAAATATGGCTTACACCTCATCTTTACTCTTCATTCAAATGTCAAAAGTATCTATCCACCTTGAACACAAAATAAATTGAAATCCATCAACAATGTATATTGCAGTTTACAAAATTTCCTCAAAAATTCATATTTAATTTGGATCTTCTTAATTTAGAGGGGGTAAAAACATTTTTGGAAGATAAATTGTAAGTCTAGTTCACTTTAAAACTTTTAAAAAATAAAACTTCGCCAACAGAAATATTTATGCAGTAATTGTTTGATTAACTTTAAAATATTTTCATAATATAAGAAAAAAGATTCGATGCGAAGGACATATTTTTCTAAAATACAAAACAATGACAGTCATTGATTTGGTCATTTGGACGGATGAAATTAAGTTCTCGTCATATGATTGAAATCTAGTTAATTTCTTGGTGACGAATTATAAAATATTCTTTACGAACTATATCGTACTTTGATTTATTGATGGCGTATTTGACAAACTTTATATTTCGACCAAAACTATATTTTGTACCTAATCGATACTTCACAATATAAATAGAGCAGCATACTTTGACAAAAAACAAATTGGAATGGTCACTAGTAAACCCCGAACGGCGGCGTTCCCATAAATATCTTCAGAGCATCTGTCAGTCAGCAACTCACACAAAAACATTAGCTGTACACGTGGCGTGAACGCATTAGCTGTACTGATTGGAGTTTGAAATGCGTTGTGAGATTAGAATGCAGAGTGAAGAGTACATGACAAATGGAGTCCACATGTCTTAGCTCCAATCGGTATGTGGGTCCCGCGCCAATCATACTAATGCTAACTTTTCCAGGCTGGCATTTTTCAGTATAAAAACGTACAATGCTAATAATTTCCAGGCTGACAAATGTGACTTGTTGAACATTTTTCTAATAATTTATTGGTAAAAATAGTTATATAAAATTAATGAAAGTTTGCGCTAACAAAGTGGTAGATGAGTTGGTCGAACACTTGCTTTACAATATGCAAGGTTTTGTGTTCAAACTCCATCGTTGCACTTTTCCTTTCCACAAATTTGTGGAATTTTCCTATTCCCACCTATGGTGCGGACTCTTCCTACATCCTTTGTAGATGTTTTTCTCTTCCTCGTCCTTTGTGGACGTTTGCAGATACTTCCCTCTCGCAGAGGCGTGCTTAAGCAGCGTTAAGGTCCTTCCAGGATCGGCCGATTCAAGTCATTGTTGGGCCTGAAGCGAAAAGATATTTTCTTGGGCCTTTTAAACCCCTATTTTGAAAACATGAGGCCTGTTTTTTTCTTGAATAAAGTTTATTTGAATGATTTGCAGTATTTTTTTCATCAAAATGAGGCATTTTTCTATCAAAATGGGGCATTTTATAACTCAATTTTACTCTGTAACCAATCAACATTTGGTGAGGCCTGAAGCGGGGGCTTCAGTTGCCTCAAGGATGAGTCGGCATTGGATCCTTTTATGGAGGTGCTTGTTGATTCGTGGGTTTCAAAGTTAGAGGTGCCGATATGACATGCGCTTCATTGAGTGTCTCAAGTTTAAATTCGAATGGTGCCCTTTACGTGGTTGTGCTCAAGTAAACTAGAAATATATATGTTTCCAAAAAATATCTTTCATGTGATGTATTTCTTGATATATCATATGTAAGATGTAAATTCACTATCAAAAAATATTAATGAAAGCTTGCATGAAAATTGATATTTTCGTCAATAGGTTCCCTTTATTGATTGAATTGTCGAACGCTAGTCGCTTTCTTGACCACCAAACGCATTCATTTGAGATTTCATCGAAATTTTCCACACACACCACAACAAAATTAATCTTTCTTCTATATTTATTTATTTTTTTGTTATTATTATTTATTTTATTCTTTCTTTTTGCCCACAAATTGTGTCCCGAATTGCCCAATTAAAATTCAGTGCTGCCAAGTTTTTTTTAGTATCATAAAAACTGGAACGTACATGTAAATAAAAAATACAATATTTTATAACAAAAAAGTCATGACTTATTTCGGGGCCACTAATTTTCTTCATTCCTTTTTTTTCTTCCTTGTCCCGCCTCGCGCGTGGATGATTCCTACATCCCTCGCTTGTGATGTGTTCTTCCTCCCTCGTGGAGGCCTCCTCTTCACGCCTCGCGCGTGATGTGTTCTACCTCTCTCGTGGAGGTGCTATTCGGTAAAGGTGTCAAGGTGGCATGTGCTCCAAGTTCAAAGATGTACCAATGATTTGGGTGGATGTATGCGGATTCATGGTAAATGTGCCGAATGTGGGCTGCGCTTTAGAAGTGAAGAGATATACCAGATGTTTGCGGATCCGATTAACATGCCTTGCTTAGAGCTCCGGAAATCAATATACATGTAATAGACGATAAAAACTCATATGCATTGTAATTTTCATATTTATTGTATCCGCCCACTATAAAAAAAATTGCATTATTTTGTTTAAATGTATAAAACTGTATCAATTAATTTGTTTGACTGTCAAACGTTATTCCCAAAGCATGCAGCTTCTTCATTCGTGTCGGGGACCAACACATTCTGTTTGTCAAACATGTCTAGAACTGTTGAGGCATTGGCCTCACACGTTTTTGATGATTGACAAACCAATTTAATGATTTGCTTGAGTTTCAGTTAGTCAGGAACTTACTGGAACAGTCGAGGACGTGATACTAGATTCAAGTACCTGTGGAAGTACCTGAGTAACCGAGAACCTGAGTAACGGTCAACGGAGCAGTTGAGGTCGAGTCAACAGAGAAGTTGAGGTCGGGTCAACGGAGCAGTTGAGGACATGAGTCAACTACGTGATGGAAAGATGGCACACCTCCACAACAGATCATGGGCTGACGGTTGGAAGCCATGATCTGTGACAGTTCCTGACGGTTACCGCAAATGCCTATAAGATGCCGGAAACTACCATTCAGGCGTGCGCGCATTCCTAGAATCATTTGAGTGAGCTTTCCAGTGTGGGTGTACCCAGAGAGAATATCCAGCGAGCTGTGCGAGGTGATATTCGAGCTGATCGAGGAGTCCTTGATCATTGGAGGAAAGCTGAGGAAGTGCCAAGACTACGGGACGTCGACGAGACAGTCAGGGAAGTGGTCAGATCTGCTTGTATAAGTCTAGGTGATTTATACTGAATAGGCAAAAGTTTTGTACCCATTGAGTGTACAGTTTAAATAGTAATAAAAGCTATTTAAGTTTATTCCGCTGCGTACTCAATTAGAGTAATTACCTGCATACTAAGTAAGGTTCCTAACAGTCCCGAACTTAGTTAAGTCTCTGACTATTTGAACTTAAGTCTTTGACTATCTAACCACGATCCTAACATTTGGTATCAGAGCCGCAAGGTTCTAGATTCTTGGTTAGAATTGCAGGCATGTCAGGAGATTCAATCTCAAACCCTCCAAAGCTTAAGCCGGGCGAGTATGAGACCTGGGCGACCAGATTTGAAGCCCACATCATGGCGTATGACGGGGAGGTTTGGCAGATTATTGAGCAGGGTCAACAATATGTCTACATGGAAGGAAGTGCAACAGAACTCAAGCCAAGAGTCATGTACACCACGGAGGACTACAAGAAACTCGAGAAGAATGCAAGGGCATTGCGGGTTCTTCACAACGCTCTGGAACCTGGAGATCTGAAGAAGGTCATTCAGTACAAGGATCCAAGCGACATCTGGGACTCTCTAAAGAAGATATATGAAGGATCGAAGGACGTGAAGAGGAACAGAATCTTGGCGGTTCAAACAGAATTCAATAAACTGAGGCAAGTGAAGAACGAGCCACTGCACGAGTACCACTCCAGATTCCAAGACTGTCTGGGGACACTCAACAACCTTGGGAGAAGGTACAAGAACTGGGAGATTACCCACAGGTTCATGCAGGGGTTGAGTCCAGAATGGGACGACATCTCAAGGACATTGGCTGCTTTGCCGAGCACCAAGGAGAGCTCATTGGAAGAACTTGTTGCTGCACTGGTCAGTAACAAAACCATTGATGATGTTAAAATGGAGAGTCGAGAACCTCAGAAGGCTGCTCGATAAGTTGCATTAGTTGGAGAAAATTCCAGATACCAGAAGTTCAAAGGAAAGGACTTCGGCAGAAACAAAGGAAAGGATTCTTCACGGACTGAGGAACGTGAAGTAATGTCGAAGGCTCACAGAGTTACTGATGACAAGAACTCAGGTCGGAAGTCCAGCAACAAAAACAACCAGAAGGACGTGGAATGTTTTTACTGCAAAAAGAAAGGTCATTACAGGAAGGATTGCTATAAACTGAAAAATGATGAGGCTCGGGCTGAGCAGAATCAGAAGAAGGATGACAAAGGTAAGAAAGCCATGTTTGCCTGGGGAGACTCGGACGAAGACAACAACATGGGTGATCTGAGAAGAAATGTGTGTCTGATGGCTAAAGGAAGTACATCAGAATCAGAGACGTTGTCGTCCACCTCTTCATCTAAGAAGACGTACTCTAATGAATCAACTACAGATTGTAGTCCTAGTGATTCACATTCAGGTTACTACTCACGATCTCAGTGCATTGCAATGATCAAGAAACTGGTTCTCAAGGCTGAGGAACTGAATGGAATCGTGGCTGATCAAGACAAACAGATGAAGTCGATGTTTGAGGAAAACCATCAACTGTCCTTAAAAGTCAGGAGACTAGAGAAGGCAGAAGGTAAAAGGGTTGTTGGCTCAGATGATCAGTTCTTTGACTCTCCGAAAGGTAAGGAGAAGCAGAAGTCGAAGACCAAGTCAGGTCTCGGATATGGGGAAGTGACCATTGCTAAACCTGTGCACAGACAGATTCAACAGAGTCCTACCCCCAAACTGAAGGTTGATTTAGATGACAACAAAACCTATGGAAAGGGGTTTCACATCTGGGAGAAACTTAATCGGAAGAAAAGTCCTATTCCAATTGACTTCGGGAAACAGAAAAAGAAGGTCTCTGAGTCAAATGACATAGACTTCAGGAAGCAAAAGGTCTGCTTCTACTGTGGGAAGGAGGGACACAGTCAGAGAAACTGTAAAGGATGGAAAAACACTTCCAAGAAGTCTTCAGGGAAGTCAAGCTCCGAGTCTGGAATTTCCTCAGGAGTCAAGAGCAGAAGGAAACCTGGAGCTGGGAATGACTCGTCAAGTTCCAGAGTGGTTAAGGATGTATCTCACTCACTGGCAGTTTCAAAAATTCATGTTTCTAATATTAATACTTCATCTCAACCCAAAAAGGCTAAGCTTGTTTGGGTTCCTAAAACCTGATTGTTTATGTGCAGGTCGAGAGAGGAACAAGTTCATGGCTTATTGACAGTGCATGCTCAGGTCATATGACCGGGAAGATGAACCAGTTCTCCTCTCTACGACATCATTCTGGTGGCTCCATAACTTTCGGAAATGAAAGTAAGTGTCAGGTCATCGGAACAGGTAAGGTACAGTTATCAAGTAAGGTAAGTGTTGATAATGTCAGTTTTGTTCATGGGTTGAAGTTTAATCTGTTAAGTGTTTCACAGTTGTGTCGTGGAGGTAAAAACAAGGTTGTTTTTACAGCTGATGATTGCTCTATTGAGTGTGTCTCCACAGGTCAGGTTCTTCTACGTGGGAGATGTGCTGACAGAGTTTATTTTGTGGATTCGTCATTTGATCCAGAAGAATACTTGTGTCTGTCATCCAGAGCTGATGAAACCGAGATGTGGCATCGTCGGTTGGGACACGCAAACTTCAGATTGTTGAAAAGGTTGCAGAATCAGAACTTAGTAATTGGATTACCAAGGATCAGTGAGGTGCCTGATCAGGTCTGCAGTGCTTGCACGCAAGGAAAACAGTCTAGAGGATCCTTCCACACAAAGAATGCAATCAGTACGTCAAGAACATTTGACTTAGTACACATGGATCTATGTGGACCGATGAGAGTTCAGTCACGTCAAGGTAATCGATATGTGTACGTGTTAGTTGATGATTATTCTATATATACGTGGGTGATCTTTATCAGGTCAAATGATGAAGTCTTTGACTGCTTCAAGACGTGGGTGAAACTCGCTGAAAGAAAATTCAGTCTCAAGGTGAAGAGTATCAGATCGGATCATGGTACTGAGTTCGAGAATGGACAGTTTACAGAGTTTTGCAGTGATCAAGGAATTGATCACAATTTCTCAGCGCCGAGGACTCCACAGCAAAATGGGGTAGTTGAGAGGAAGAATCGAACTCTGGAGGACATGACCAAAACGATGCTGATAGAAAGCAGATTGGCAAGAAGTTTCTGGGCAGAGGCAATGAATTCAGCCTGCTACGTCCTCAACCGTTGTTATCTGAGGCCTACTCTCAATAAGACTCCGTACGAGTTGCTGAATGGTCGGACACCTAACATCTCGCATCTTCGAGTTTTTGGCAGTAAGTGCTACGTCCACAATAACGGGAAAAATCAGCTAGGGAAGTTTGATCCAAGAAGTGATGAAGGAATTTTCATAGGATATGCCCTGCATAGTAAGGCCTACAAAGTATTCAATAAGAGGACCAAGCTGATTGAGGAAAGCGTACATGTCATCTTCGATGAGGAATCCATGGGAAAGGATTCTGGACATGTTCCTAATGTTCAGGTTGCTGATAATGATGAAGGATTTGAGCTAATTCGTCCGAGGGATGATCCAACAGCAGATGTTCCAGAGAATCTGGAAATACCTGGACAAGATGTTCCAGAGAATCTGGAAATACCTGAACAAGTCAATGTGCAAGTTCCTGAGATTGCGGAACCAGAGCAGGAAGCTGAAGGAAACAAACAAGTTCATGAAGTTGCTGAGGCTGATGATGAACCTGAGGAAAACCAAGAGACTCAGGAAGTCACTGAGTTAAGGAGAAGTACTCGAGTCAGGCGGCCGAGTAGCGCACTTCGCGATTACGTCTGTTATGCTGCTGTTCAGGGGGAAACCGTCATGAATGCCTTCGTGTCGTTGATTGAGCCGAAGATAATCCAAGAAGGACTGAAAGACCCAGACTGGATTCAAGCAATGCAAGATGAGTTGCATCAGTTTGAGAGGAATAAGGTTTGGAGACTTGTTCCTAGGCCAGAAAAACGTAAGGTCATTGGCACCCGCTGGATCCTGAAGAACAAGCTGAATCCCAAGGGAGAAGTGGTCAGGAACAAGGCCAGACTTGTGGTGAAAGGATATTCACAGCAGGAAGGCATTGACTATGAAGAGACCTTCGCGCCTGTGGCAAGACTAGAGGCTATCAGGTTGTTGATAGCGTACTCAGTGCAGCTTGGTTTTAAGCTTCATCAAATGGATGTTAAAACGGCGTTTCTAAACGGATATCTCAAGGAGGAAATATTCGTGGAACAACCTCCGGGATTTGAGGATCCAGATCGTCAGGACTGGGTGTATGTCCTTGACAAGGCCGTCTATGGTTTAAAACAAGCACCAAGGGCGTGGTACGAGCGCCTGTCGGAATATCTGCTGGCTCACGGATATGAGCGAGGTAAGGTAGATAAGACTTTATTTGTCATGAGGACTAATAAACACCTACTTATTGTGCAGGTATATGTGGACGACATAGTCTTCGGATCCACAAGTGACGAGCTTGTGAAGTCTTTCACAAAACTCATGGAGAATGAGTTCGAAATGAGCATGGTAGGGGAGCTGACCTTCTTTCTTGGTATTCAAGTTAGGCAGCTGGAGAATGGTACGGAGATTTCACAACAGAAGTACCTGAGTGAAGTCGTGAAGAAGTACGGATTGGGATGTTCCAAGCATGTGAACACTCCGAGTTCTCCGAACGAGTCCCTGGTGAAGGATGATGGATCACCGAAGTCAGATGCAACGATCTATCGAGGGATGATAGGTTCGTTACTTTATTTGACTGCCTCAAGACCTGACATCATGTTTAGTGTCTGTCAGTGTGCCAGGTTCCAGGCCGAACCAAGAGAGTCGCACGTCAAGGCAGTGAAGCGGATTCTCAGATACCTGAAGGGTACCGAGAAGTTAGTCTTGTGGTATCCTAGGGTGAAGTCCCTCAAGTTGGAAGGATTCACAGACGTAGACTTCGCAGGAGATAGGACTGACCGGAAATCCACGTCTGGGATGGCTCAGTTCCTCGGATCCTGCTTGGTTTCTTGGGGGTCGAAGAAACAGAATTCTGTGGCTCTGTCTACTGCAGAGGCAGAATATATTGCGGCAGCAGCGTGTTGCGCTCAGATCCTTTGGCTCCGTAATCAGCTAAGTGACTTCAACTTACACTTTGATCAAGTTCAAATTTTTTGTGATAATACTAGTGCCATTAGTATTGCAAAAAACCCTGTTCAACACGGTAAATCTAAGCACATAGAAATTAAACATCACTTTCTTAGAGACTATGTAGAAAAAGAACTAGTCACTATTAACTTCTGCAGAAGTGAAGATCAGGTAGCTGATATATTTACCAAGTCCTTGCACAAGGATGCATTTGAGAAGCTAAGGATGGAACTTGGATTGATGAGTCCTCAGCGAGGTACTTCGAACTTTCTCTCAATGATTGACTAGACGATAGAGGTTATTAACATGCATGTTGGTCACTTACGTGAGTGAATTTTTGAAGTCCCTGAGCAGCGAATTATGTGAGTGCTATGACTTAATTGATAAATTTGATATAATACATGCATGTTTGAACATGTTTTTCTTGATGCCTTACATAACTTCCGGATTTTTGTTGCCATTTGCCCCGTGAAGGAAGTTGTGAAACCACCTGTCCTAAAATAGACCATATGTATTTGATAACATATTCAATACACCTGCTGAACGTGATTGATTACATATATATGTGTGATTGAGTGTTTGAACTGTGGTGATTTTACTTTCAAAACCCTTATGGTAAGCCGACCCACCACAGTGTCCCTTGTGTTAAATCCATAGTCAAGGAACTGGTCTGGCATTCTCTCAGTCAAGTTTGAGAGTCTCTGTGACTAAAGAACTCTCCGAGGTATCTGATAGATGAAGGAAGTGGGTGACAGCAGTTATAAGATAAGACAGTTCAGAACTTTATGCCTTGGAAGTCGGACAGTTTTCACACAGATACGTGGATAAGAAGTTATTGCAGATTTCAACGGGATTCTGTTTTTAAAGGAGATTTGAAGTCCGTCCGTCTCTCACCACTCTCTACTGCGAAAAGGAAACCCTAAATTCAAAATCTGCAAAACCCTTAAGTCGGCGAAAATCACAGCTCAAGCTTGGAATGGCATCCAACTCAAACATCTGCAACATGTCTGACAATGGAATGGAGACCTTCACTATTCTAGGAGTTCGATATACGGTTCCGAAAGATGTGGCCGAACTGCTGAAACCAAGTAAGTCGCACCTCACCGTCTCAATCTACAACCCTAAAACTGTAAGATTTAGTGAATATTGTGCTGGGATATGGAGTATTGGGGAAAGGGATATAGTGGATGTCTCTGAATTTGTTGGTGATGTGGAAGCTGATGGTGTGATAGAAGAGGTAAAGGAGGGTGGATGCATGTGTGGTCCCGGTCTGGTTGGTGCAGAAGAAGCGGAAGTTGAAATCATAGAGGCTGTCCCAATGAGGAACCCAGAAGGGGTTGAAGAATCAGGCGATTCCGAATACTGGAACAATGAAATAGATGCATTTGAACCCTCAGTTGGCGAGGAAATATCTGCTGGAACGCAAATACTGGACAAGCTGGTGGCATTGGGCAAGATTGCCAAGTTCAACAGGTCTGAAGGATCTGATGATATGGACTGTGAGATAGTTCAACCAACACAAGCAATTTCCAAAAGGAAGAAGAAGGAACTGCCAATGAGAATCCAACCAACCAGAGATACTGGTAAAAGAAAACAAATTGTTAAGGAGGAATTGGTTTCTGCAAAGTCTGTCAAAAGGCCAAGGAGGTCCAAGTCAGGAAAAGAAATTCTGCAGGAAGTGGAATGTTCAGAGGAGTTTCTGAATAGGGAAGGCCTCACTGAGGTACTGGAGCTATTGAAGATGCAAGGTTGGGAGAACCTGTGTGCGTCTAAGGACTTCGTATGTCCTGAAGTGGTAGAAGACTTCTATAAAGACTTGAAGATGAGTATTGAACCTGTGCCTACCTTGGAGGTGAACTTCAGGGGGAATGAATTCACATTGTCTAGCGTTGAGCTGGCAGACCTGCTGGGGTTAAAGCATGAAGGCTTTGACTACTTCTGCAAGTCTAGTGTCTGGCCAAAGGAAGTGGCTGATAAAAAGGAGTTGGTAGAGAAAATATGCAACCTGAAGACTGTTCAAAAGAAAACAGGTATAAGCACTCAGTGCATGGATCCGAATGTTAAGATCCTTCACAAAATTCTGGTGAGCAATTTTCTGCAAAGGGGAGTGAAGCCCTCATATGTGCAGCATCAAGATCTTCTGCTACTGGATAAACTGCTGAACAGGGAGAAAATAAATCTGCCAAAGATGATAATTCATCAAATTGATCATCTCAAGAATCTGACCCAGATTGGGTATTCCAGAGTGATTAAAAGGGTCCTTCTGAAACACAACTTGTATGAAGTCAGTTCTGCAGTGGAAGAGCAGATTGTCAAGGAGTTTGACCCAGAAGTCTTTAGGAAGATGCATTTGGTCAAAGACGATGTGGAAGGATGGATCAAGGCTCCTGTTCAAGAACCCAAGCCAAAAGCCAAACCAGTTCTGCAGCAGATTGAAGAAGAGGATGAGGATGAAACTGAAGATTATAGCCATAAGAAGTGGGATCTTCTGGAGAAAGGGATTATGGATATGAGAAGAGACCTGAGGGCTCTAACAGCAGAAGTCGGGGACATGAAGGATGCAATGATCGAAGTGCAGGATGCACTTCTAGTTCTCGCTGAAAGGACATGAAGTTCTTCAGTTCCAGGGGTGATCTCTTTCTGACTATGAGAATGCTGAGATCAGTTCCAACTATAGGATTTCCCAATCCTTGTTTCCCAAACCTTCATATTTCCCTTTCTTTTTGAGTGATCAAACTTGTGTTCAAACTGTGTGTTATGACTATCGTTTTTATCCTTGAAGTGATATGCTTGACATTATGAATTGCTCTGAATTTCAAATACTTACTCACGTTTTTGACTCCTGTGCTTGTTGATTAACTCTTCTTTGATGATGTCAAAAGGGGGAAGGGTAGAAATATCAACTGAGGGGGAACTCAATCTGAGGTTCCTGAGTAGAAATGCCTGTGTAGGAATCTGTTTTGATAGGATGTTTATTAAGTTTCTGAGTGTGCAGGAACTTAGGGGGAATGTGTTCCCAAGGAGAATATGTTCTCAATTGATGCTGTGTGCAGGTCTAAACATCTATTAAGTGCTGATTTGGTATTTCTCTCTAATGGTTTGTCATCATCAAAAAGGGGGAAATTGTTGAGGCATTGGCCTCACACGTTTTTGATGATTGACAAACCAATTTAATGATTTGCTTGAGTTTCAATTAGTCAGGAATTTACTGGAACAGTCGAGGACGTGATACTAGATTCAAGTACCTGTGGAAGTACCTGAGTAACCGAGAACCTGAGTAACGGTCAACGGTCAACGGAGCAGTTGAGGTCGAGTCAACAGAGAAGTTGAGGTCGGGTCAACGGAGCAGTTGAGGACATGAGTCAACTACGTGATGGAAAGATGGCACACCTCCACAACAGATCATGGGCTGACGGTTGGAAGCCATGATCTGTGACAGTTCCTGACGGTTACCGCAAATGCCTATAAGATGCCGGAAACTACCATTCAGGCGTGCGCGCATTCCTAGAATCATTTGAGTGAGCTTTCCAGTGTGGGTGTACCCAGAGAGAATATCCAGCGAGCTGTGCGAGGTGATATTCGAGCTGATCGAGGAGTCCTTGATCATTGGAGGAAAGCTGAGGAAGTGCCAAGACTACGGGACGTCGACGAGACAGTCAGGGAAGTAGTCAGATCTGCTTGTATAAGTCTAGGTGATTTATACTGAATAGGCAAAAGTTTTGTACCCATTGAGTGTACAGTTTAAATAGTAATAAAAGCTATTTAAGTTTATTCCGCTGCGTACTCAATTAGAGTAATTACCTGCATACTAAGTAAGGTTCCTAACAGTCCCGAACTTAGTTAAGTCTCTGACTATTTGAACTTAAGTCTTTGACTATCTAACCACGATCCTAACAAGAACGTTAGTCACAAATAATCAACAACTCGATGAGCTCAGTTAGTAGCACATATCATGCCAGTCTCGGTTCAATCACGCTGACCATGATCCAATTATTACATTATAATTGGAGTTGATGAAACTGACTCTCATTCGCAAAAAATTAAAAATAAATTCGGATTTATATTAATCTATGTTAAAATTATGAATTCAACGTAGTATCACTTCGGCTAATTAATTTAGTTGAAGTACAAAATTCAACATAATATCAGAATACATTGTAATATACAATCTAAGAGAAGTTATCAGAAATGATAACGAGTTAAATTGAACCAATGTAACCCAGGTCGTGGCCCGAATGAGAAGCAGTTTTATGAATTGCAACAAGTGACTAACTTCCAAGAGAATCCGATTTTAGGACATGGATGTCAAAAATATGACTAACATTGTGGTATGACTATGAACCTAACCTAAGTGGCTTTCCACAGTGGATGAACACAGGCTGCAGATTTGCTTCTGTATAATCTACTCATGTCATGTTTTACCTCGAACACCGGAGTTTCTTGCCTTAGCCTCCCCGCTTCGCTCCACCCGTTTCTCTTCTCCGAATACCACGAATTGTTGCGTTCCATCGTTGGGCATCTGCGGAACAAGTAGCTTTCTTCGTTTGGTTTGAAAACCGGTGACTCTTTCGAGGTTCTTTCGCAACGATAATAGGCTTGGAACATTGAACCATCGGACGGGCTGAAAACTGGATACTCTTTTTTAGGCACATTATTGGTGTTGGACTTCAAATAGTTCTCTATGACGCTCGCTTCCACTTTGAACCTTTCCCTGATCTCCCTCCAACCCCTCCAAAATCTATTCGATTTCGCCCTGTCATATGAACTCACTCTAAACCCTTTGATCTTCGTAGGAACAGAATTGCCTGATTTATTTACAATGTCGTTGCAAATAAGGCACGAGTTTTTCAGCCTCTCGAGATCAAAAGCCTTTCTCTTTAACTCGTCCGAAAGACATGTGTATGCCTGGGTATCATATATCATTGTGCCCATCTTTAATTAGACAAAAGCACGACTATAAAAGAAAAGACTCGCAGTCACAGGTCGCGCATTCCTTTACATCTTCATCAAGCAAAAGTAGCATAAAGAAAAGGCACAGTGATCATCATCAATCAAATACATAAGCATTGGGGAACTCCAGACGTTAAAATTGCAGTGTCTGAACATGGATAAAGAGTACAAAAACAAAAACAGTAAAGTTGCAAGCTATAAACTCAACAAGCAGACAACAATCATGATTATATGTTACTTAAATAACATCAACATTGGATCCCAAGTTTGCGGCTTTCACCTGATTACACAATCATTGGATTTCTATAACTGAAAACCCATTTAAGAATTGATGAAAGTGGTTAGATTTTTATGTAGAAATCTGACCTGGGAGATGAGCTTGAATGCAATCTCAGCATTGGGATGGCTGTTTTTATCAGGATGAAGCTGCAAAGCTGCATAAAGAACCAACTAATGTTTTCATTAACTCATTCTAATTGATCCCGAATCAGTATATATCGATCAAACGAATCAAAACATACCGAATTTGAAGTACTGTTTTCTGATGACGTCATGGTCTGCATCTTCACCAACCTGTCGGAGACATCCCTAATTAAAAGCCTGCAAATCGGACTACATAACAAACCCAAATTGCAGTTTTGACGAAGACCCAGATTTAAACATACTCGAAGAAGAAGATACCAGTCGACGAATCCAGCTTCGCCGGCGCCGGAGCGGTGAACGCAGCCGGCCGAGGCGGCGCATATTTCTGTCACAAGTCGAGATTTGGGATCCAAAGTGTCGACATTTTTTCCCATTTTGGAATGCAGCTGAAGTGAAGTTGTTTGTAGAGAGATGGAAAGGGGAGATTTTGTGAGATGAAAATGGAGAAGTTTGCGGACGAGGTTTTTGAAAGTGTTACATGATGGTGGGAGAAGAAGAAGGCTGAAATAACGAGATGAAAATGTGATTAACGTTAATGACGACACGTGGAGTTCATTCATTCGTCCACGTCATTTAATAGCAGATTAATAGGCTATTAATATTTTTTGAAAATTTGAATTTTTGTTTGGCTGCTTTTTATTGTAGGGTTTGGCAATGCTGGACTTGAAATTGAGTGTCAAACATTGCTAAAGAAAATGATAAATTTAATGGAATTTATGACCTGAGTTTTTGTTCATTTTGGTTTCTCGGTTAGTTGAACTGCAATTTTATTTTAATATTTTATACACAATTAGGTTAAACCATTCGATTCAAATTTAAATCCACCTGACACTGAAATCGACAGAACCACAACATTATGAGATTGATTGAAGAACAACATTGAATTGAATGAGATGTTCCATGTGAAGCATGCAAGAGGGCATTTTTTAAAAAGTTATTTATCATGTCTCCAGTTATTGCCATTGCAACAAGAAACTACTTCTCTTACAAAAGCATTCCAAATTAGGTAAAGAAACATCCGATTGTTGTCCAACCAGAGGTCCTCAAATCTTATCGATCTATTTTATTAGGCTCATGATTGGAGATGACCATATTGCGATTTTGTATTTCGTAAGTCATACGAAGTTAAACTAATTATTGTACACTATAAAATTGGACACGGCGATAAGTTTCCGAGAGAATATTGTTGTAAAATCACGGGATATGGTAAAAAAAAAATGACGATAATACATTGGTATATTTAGCGTCGTATTTTAAATGTCCCAAGTGAGGCAACACACTTCAACACACAAAAGAAAGGGAGACAAGTCACTTACAGTGTATGTAATGATAGAATGTACTAATGGCCATGAGGGGCGTGACTAAGTGAAAAGAGTAGCGTTCATCATTGTTCAAACAACGGGCTCGAATCCTGGTGATGAGGGAATTTTCTTTGAGGGTAAGATAAGAGGGATAAAATATTTATAAGGATTGAGTCTGAAACTGTCCAGTCATTTCCTTTTATAAAAAATTTGAATGTAGTAATGTACTTGTAGAAATACCAATTATTCATATTTATATGTTATTTGAAGTGTATTATACTATTATTTCATGGTTAAAGGAGATTAGTTAGTAACATAACTACAATGGATCTATTTTAATATAATAATAAAAAAACAAACAAATACAATGCAGGTTGTTGGAGGATATAGGTGGAATGGGTTGAATTTTTGAGCAAGGCTAGTGTATACCAAGTTCCTATGTGGATTTTGGAACTAGACAATTGTGTAGCTCAAAATGTACGAACTCTCTCTTTATCCACAACGCACAAATTAATAGGGTACAAGTTGAATTTAGTAATCTCAATTAAATATTTTAACTAATGCCTATACAATACAAGAACTGACAAAACCTTGAAAAAGAACCCATCTGTTCGTCTAAAATATAGAGCCTGTGTTTTTCTTTGATTTAAACCTGAATAGCAAGCAGCTAACACTTGAGTTCTTCCTTTACATGTACTTAAAATCGGGTCTGAGTAGTCAGTTAGATAGTTCATGTGGTGTGTGTATATTTCGTGTAGCTAATGCTAGTGGAAAACTTGGGGAGATGCATAGTATTCGCTCTCGTTGAAGACGGGTCTCAAGTCTTCCTTGCACATGAAATCCAATGGAAATGATACCAAGTGCCCTTTCACAGATGCCAATCTCTCAATCGGATCAATCTCCTTCAATTCTCCGTTATTATATGATTCTATCTTTGCTGGCGCTATGCCTAGATCAATTGTGGTGTGGCCGACCTTGTCTTTCCACTGGGCTACACTTTGTCTGATTGCAGCTCTGAAATTGTAAACATGGGAAAGAAATGAGATTAAAAAAACCATCACAGATGAAATGTAAAGATGAACAAATATTATGTGGATGTACCTGGAGTGGATAAGATCATTGGGGATGCAAGCGAAAACATCCTGGTATATCATTGTATTCGTCTACAAAAAAGAAAAGAAAAAAAAAAGAGTGTCGACATAAAAAAAAAACAAAAAACAAAGAAATGGATATGAACTAGTGCTGTTTATCATTAAGTGGTGGTGTGGTTTAATTTCAAGAAGAGTGACAATTTAGGTTTAGGACATCAGGACCAGTCTAGGAACTAACTCTCGAGCTCAAAAACATCAACATTGTACAAGATACAACCTTGTGTTTCTGTTATTACCTTTGCTGTTGCCATCCATATTTCCTTGTACGTCGAATCAGCAACAGGATCCTTTATCTGAGTGATCTAGAAAAAAGATAAGCATAATTCAGCAAACCATAACCAGCCATCATGTGCATAATATTTGGTTTACTTACGTGTAATTTTCATACTTTGGTATCACTAGTATTATAAATTAGACAGCTTTTCAGTTTTAAGTATTCATTTTTTACCCAATGCTATGCAATGGCCGAATTCAAGGATATTTTTGTTGTGAAACACAAATAAACTAACCTCTCCGGAACGTAAACCAAGGTGTTCTGACCATAGTGATAGGCGAAGACTGAGAGCAAACTTCCCAGCTTTCCATAGAGTTCCTCCCATGGAAGAAGTAACGAATTCTTTGTCTTCAATAAGAACACCAATCTGAAAATGGTTTCCAATACCAAATAGGCAAATATAAAGGAGTATACCACTAAATATCCATTCGAAATTGAAGTTTAATATGACAAATATGTTGCATGTTGATAATTCCCATTAATTGATACCTGAAGCATCCAAATCATAGCAGCTCATGTTAATAGAATAAGTGAACAACACAAACTACCAGGGCATGAAGTTTGCAGCATTATAATTTTAATAGAATTCACATTATCGACTAACATTGACATTTTATTAAAGGGAAAAGTACAAAAAGGGTCTTGAACTATCATTGATTTTCCAAGTTAGGGCGCGAACTACCAAATTTTCCAATTAGGGGGCAAAATCAGAAATTCCGTCAAAGTTAACGACTTAACGGGTGGGGTTAACTCCGTTAGTCAACTTTGTTTGACTATAGTTAAAATGACAATTCAATAATTTTTCTTTTGTTTTAAATTGTATACCTTTCTTTTTTTTTTTGAAATCGTATACCTTTCATTTGAATACTAAATTTTCAACTTCATTTTTTTTGTAATTTTTTAGGTTTCTTTCGATCTCCTATTAGGAGTGACTAGTGAGAATTATTTTTAAAATAATTCTTTGCGGTGTCACAATTTACCGTATAACATGTATGAATAAAAATTAAAATATTGCTTTCTTGATCCATGTTCATAAAAGAATGACTCTGAAAAAAATACAATTTTTTGATGAAATAAGAAAAATTATAATTTAGTTTCCACTCATACATGTTATATAGTAAATTATGACACCGCGAATTTTAATTTTAAAAATAATATTCATTTGTAGTATGAGATATATTTAAATTGAAAGAATTTAATAAAATTTTATATTTAAAAATATTATATTAAAATGTGAGATATATCAATTAAATTGAACTAAAAATTACTTATTTGTCATTTTAACCATAGTCAAACAAAGTTGACTAACGGAACTTCAACCGTTAACTTTAACGGAATTTCAAATTTTGCCTCCTTATTGGAAAAAGTGGTAGTTCGCACCCTCAATTGGAAAACAGTGGTGGTTCGGGCTCCTTTTTGTACTTTTTTCTTTATTAAATGTTTGCACCCGAAATAAAATTATGAAAATAAAGAAATGAGTGAAACCATTACCTCAGAATCTCTTGATCCAAGCAAACTCCTATCATTGATGTTTGCAGATCCAATCAAGACCGAGCAGTCGTCTACTATCATAATTTTACTGTGAACGTAGACCTACAAAAGCAAGTAAGCTTACAAAAGGAATTGACAATTTGTAGGGCAAAGTGGAATAATGATAATCTGAACTCTGAAGATGCTCTTTTGAATAATGATACCTGACTACAGGCTACTGGACCACCCTCAAATAGCTTCCCATAAGCGCGGAGGCCATAGAAAGATATATAGTCATGTGTTTTAGGTCCAAGAAGATCATAGAGGTTGTGTAATATTGAATTATGCCCTCTACTAATGGTACGGTACTGCCAATGCATTATGGCTCTGACAGATGCTGCACCACCATCATCAAGACCACCCTGTTGAACAATTTCTATTAAGAAAGTTTTCTTAAATGTCTGCTTAGTGTTTCAAAGTAGAAAACAAACGAAAAATTTACCTGGAAGCCAGGAAGGAGAGGTATGACAATGATAACTCTGAAACTCTTCTTCTCACTGTATGCTCGCATGATACGTCTGTATAATGCTTCAAGCACTCGATTGCGGATAACATCATCCCCTGAAAGGCCTGAAATGAAAAATTGGTTCTGGGAACAACAAGATTCCATAAACAAAATGAAAGTTAGAGCGAAATTATCTAACAGTAACTTCTAGGATGGACACTCATGACTTAAAAATAATATTGTGGCACTTCATTGATGAATTGAAACAAGGTTTTGAGCACACACCTCGATATATACAAAGTGTTCAGCCTTTTCAATAAGAGAGCAATAAGCATTGTGAATGCTATCTTCCACTTGACTGGTTCCAGCTGACCACTGACACACACTCCTAAATACCTGTATAGAAGGCACATATACATGTAGATTTGAATAAATAAGAATTATAAAAACAATATATTACCCTCACAACCTTCCTGATAAAGGATATAAAAAATGAAACTTGCATGGACCCCCAAAATTGAAATGCATTATACAAATCAAAATGGTAGCTAATAAAGAGATCAATAAATTACATGGACAAACAGACTACCTGACAGCGACATGAAGTACAAGGACCCACTTGTCCATTTTCATCAACAAAAGGAACTTGATTTACCCGCTCTTGGGTTTCCCACCATTCTTCATCTGACATTTTGGTAACAGGTTCATCCACAACACCAGAAGATACTTTCCTTTGATGATCTAAAGTATCATGATCATCAACAAATCCCTTCATCTGCATGTCTGGAAGTAATGGTTCTGCTTTGGGCTTTACGAACGGCAAAGAAATACTACCACTGTTCCTTCTTGGTTGACTAAGGTCTGAAGTTTGATCCAAACCATTAGGTCTCGACTCATCATGGGGAACTCCCATTCCGTCAGCTTCTTGAGGCAAAAGGAGAGGAATGTCTTGTGAGGATGAGCGAGGGGAAAATGAATCCAATCTCTTTATCTCCTTATGACCATTCTGGGCCTTGTTTCCATTATCTGTTTCTCTACTCCCCAGATAATGTGGAATAACCATGTGCTGCTGAGGCATTAGTAGAGGTATTGTTTGCTCATTTGGAGCTTTATTTCTCTGAAAAAACGCACAAAATCATACATTGTTAAATGAATTTTGATATAAACATAAATGTAGTCATTGGTATACAGTAACAAAAAATAACCTTTGCGTAGTTCCACCGCTGAACAAAATGTCTGGCAGCATCTCGACAAGGCGGACCCCAGAGGGCACAATGAACATCATGCCATGGCATCCGGGGGTATTTTTTACGATCAAGTTCATCCTTCATTGTATCTTCCCAAGAATTCGGTTCGGATTCCCTGACAATTATTATTTAGCAGCATGAGTTCACAAAAGATTGCTACTCAGTAAATGCAGAAGCCTAAAATCTAATGTAAAGTTCAAAAAACAACAAAGAACCTCAACAAGGAAAATAGCTGTTGTGAATTCGCAAGCAAAATTGAATAAAAGTGTGACAAAGGGATCAAATAACATTCTACGCAAGGTGGTCCATCAACTTCAATAATATACACTTACATTATTCTGCTCTTTAAAAGAAAATTATGCCCACACTACATAGCTAATCAGTCATCCCGTAAGGACAAGGTAACAATACTTTTCATCCTTACGTAAAGGATATACAAGGATCAGCACACGATCAAAGAATCGCCCAAAAAGAAGAGGATAAATATGTCCAAGAATATGGTTATAGACTTTTACAAGATTCTATTACCTTGGATTATAATAGTCCTTCCCAGGCCATATCAAAGGAGGGCAATCACCAACTTTATGATCAAAATTGTCATAGCGACCAAAACACAGATCTAGGCCACCAATATAGCATATTTGGTTATCAACTATGACAAGCTTTTCGTGATGGGACCTATAATAAAGGGAGGAAGTTGAATACATATACCAGTTATTGCAATTTATACACATAGGATGAAGTCTGAAAGGGGTTTCCCAAGCAAAGCACATACCATAGATAAACACCACTAGAGAAATGATCAGGATAACGCAGTACTTTGACATTCTCATGAATGCTAAGTAGCTTCCTCTTGCTGTAAACACTGTTGATTTTCAAAGCTAAAGCTACTTCCTTGTAGAGAAGAATATAAATCTACAAAAAAAAACCGTAACATGAAATCATGACAGAAAGGTATCAATAGGTCTCATTCATACAAAACAAAAAATAGCAAACAAGAAATGAGTGCTCATTTATTTATGGCCCTGATTGAGACAGTAAACAATTAGCAAACAAGAGAAGAATAGCTTCAACCTAGTAACAACTCTTCATACAGCAGACATTACGAAACTGAATTCTGATAAACATACACACAATGAGATGGAAACCTGTATTCCTTGCTTTGCTTTTGCTTCCAATAAGTCATCAAGTCTAGAGGATGTATAATCCTGAAATGGACGACGTAGATACAACTCTGGGCACACCCACCAGCCACAAATAAAGATCTGCATGAGGCTTTGAAAGATCCAATACATGATATGGAATGGGAATGCAAAATAGCAGTTGAGAAAATAAGGAACTCTATCACATAAACTACAATATATGGACCTCAGATTTTGCTTCCTCAATAGAGGTAGCAATGGCATTAAATGCTGCTTCCCCATCAATAAACCACTGAGCCATAGTGCCGTCATCTGTTAGTCCTCTTGGCGGGGCAAAAGACCCAAATCGATGAGGGTGACACCAGCCCTCTGGTGGTCTAAGCCCAGCATCATTAATAGCTACGACCCAATCCTTAACTTTTGAATTGCTGCCACTTCTCAGCCTTATATTACGATTTCCACAAACTACCTGCAAAAAAAAGTCCATACTTTTCAGGAATGCAATATTTTTAAGAACGTCACAAGAAGAAGAGAAGACGTTTGAATTGCAAAGCGAGAAGGGAAAAAATAACTAGAACCACATTCTAAATTTTGCATGTAATGTTTGGCACAAAATTTCAATGTGCTTACCTTGAATGCATGCCGCAAAGGGTTTCTTTCCTTTACCTCTGCTGCTAGTGATACTTGGCCTTCACCATCCTCTGGTAAAATGTCAAATGCTATTATATCTAATGGAACGGTATCAAAAGGATCCTCCAAAAGGGCCAGGAATCCAGGTTTAAGGACAGCCCACACCTGCAGATGGGTGTAACAAAACATAAATTTACTGGGAAAAAAATTACGGACTTGATAAATCTGTATGCATAGTATTAGTACATGGAGGGAGATGTGAACAGTAAAATGAAATATTCAACTATATAAGCTTGTACTCTAACAGAGACAAATAATTGATCCAAGGAAGTCATAGCAAATTTGTCAATAGTGCAGTTGAGTAGTCAATTGTCGAATATCAATTTGAAAAATCACTCAATTCCTCACAAACTGCTAAGAATTGTATCTATGAGAGGTAGATCTAGTGAGCCAAACATCGACGACATTAGCAGTTCAATACATCTCTGACATTTTCCACACAGTATTTATGTCTACAAACCTTCTGCCAGTTATCAGTACAGCATGGAAAGCAACGACAACGACAACATTTTCTGGCATCAGTATTTTTGAGTGTCTGTGGAAGATGTTTAACCATGACATAACCCTCTTTCAGTTTTGGACCATATTCTGGGGCAAATGATAATTTGGAGACCTCAAGAAACTTGCAAACCTGAAAAGAGTTTTACGAACTTGAATCAGACATGAAATGGGTGACATATCAAAAGCATGTTACAGACCACTTCTGTTTGTTTATTTATTTCAATAGGTAATACCACTAGCATGCTAAATATGTATAATACCTCCCGACAATTCACAATATCCATGTTTCCTAGGAAGTGACTGAGATATCCTTGCATGGCAATCTTGGCTCTATCTGAGATCGAATTCTGTCTCCCCAAGGCTGGACGAATAATTGGAAAAGCAGCGCTCGATGGGACATCTCTGAACAAAAAACCCACCTGTAAGAACTTTAATAATTAAGGCAGCAAGAGGCGTACTCAAAACTCATCCATCCCTTAATTTGAAACAAAGATTTTGCTCTCACCTGTTTTTAGCACTCTCATCATGATGGATAAGATAACTTTCCTCGTCATGCTCATCATCATCTTGGATAACGGCCGTGCTATGATCTCCTATTCCTAGATTTTGAAGCCATTCTTTAACCTTTAATTAACAGAATTTTCAAGTGAGAAAAATGTCGAAATACATGCCATGCCAGTCACCAGTAAAAGGTCAGACTCACACCTGATCCTGCTTTTCAAAGATTTCTTCAATAAATGCTCGCTTTTTCAGTGCAAAATGTAGAAACATCACTTGGGCAGCTTTCTTCTCTAAGCACCACTTAAACTATACAAGCAAGAAAGGCAATGATCGATCACTATATGGAGGATGATCAGAAAACAAATGAAAAACCTCACATTTTCACACACCAAAAAGATAAATTATCCAGAAAAAAAGAGAGCCAAAAAGTCACAATAGTGGTATCAAAGCAATATAGCCTTGCTACTATGGGATCAAGCTTAGTGACATCTTCCTTTTGTAACAAGTAACCTATATCTCAGGTAGCTCATCCACACTACACTAGTGGATGCCTTAAGACACAGTTCAAATTTGCAATTAAGTTTCGGGCATAAAATCCCTAAGAATAATCTTCACACCTGTTTGTATTGAAACTCAATAGTATAGCTCAAAAGCATAGGGCTAATATCCGCAGCATCAGGTCGCGAAACCTCCACAATCGTCGCCTGAGGCAACTCGTCAAAAATCCGAGTAGTTTCAGGGATCTGACGTAGCGTGAACATCGAGGACGACGACGTTGCCGGCTCGGGTTGCATTTGGAAGTAGCGACCATTTCCGGACATAAGCTGCTCCGTCTCCATTCCCGATCAGGAATCTGTCCAGTTTAATGAAGCAAAAGAGAAGAGAGGAATGGGAAGGTAACCGATACGATTGGGAGACGGAAGAGATCGAAAATTGAGGAAGGGGGAGGGAGGAGAGTAGTAGGACGTTCGAAGCAGTTTCGTGAATCGTACGGGAGACTAAGATGAAGAAGAAAACAACGAAGGATGGTGGAAACGTCAAAACGAGGAAGAAGGCCATTGGTGGGAGGTATGCGTGTTGTTGTCAGTCGGTTAACTGGCGGATAGTCCGAGTTATGAAACGGGTCGGATCCCATTTGACTCACCGTTTCATGTGTGATATTAGAATGTTCCACCAACAATTTTTGTGGAGGTTGTTGACATGTAAGCCATATTTGAATTATTAGCTACTGACATGTGGCTCAAGGCTTTGGACCACAAGCAAAGGGGTCAGGTAGTAAGCCACTGACATGTGGCACAAATCCTGGAAAGTACTGTAGTAGAAGTGAAAAGCAAAAACTGTTTAGTTTAAGCTGGTAAACTGAAATACAGTGATTCACAAGATATATCAAAATCCTAGTGCAGAGAAACACAAGGTACGATACAGCAGCTGGAATGTGCTTTCAGACCTTGTTCCTTCTCACTTTCTAGACTTCTTTGTTCCCCTGCAAATAGCAAGCAAAAGTTTCAGTACAGAAACAACTCATTACAATATAAGGGATGGTGAAGCTCAGGTTCAGACAAACCTAAAGGTCAAATTAACCTGTGACTGAAGATAGCTACCATGCGTAAGAAAATTCAGGGCTGATAAAGAAAACTACAATATGATGCCACTGTTAAGAGCTAGATTTCTTCCTAGACCTAAAGATATGCATTGCTGAAGTTTATTACAAAAAGAAATCAAATTTTATTGTTAGCCTACATGTTAAAATATCAAGTGTTTTAGGTACCATGTCACACAGAGAATGGAATGTAGAGCATATAGAAAGAAAGTCGAATAATGTACTTACACAGCAGTTTGAGGTGCAACAGCAGCAGCAGCAGGTGGTGCTACCTTATCCACAGGTCCCTGTACATGATAATCACTAGACATATTCAATATCTGCTGTCTGCTTCAAACTAGAACTTGTGAAACAACATGATATTAACGAAGGAAAATATAACTAGGGCGAAGAGGAGTGGCCCAGTGGTTGGCGCTCCCACCCGGCACAAAGAGTGCCCGGGTTCAAGTCCCTCTAACCCCCCTCCCCCCTAACACCTAACCCCTAACACCCCAATCAAAAAAAACAAAGGAAAATATAACTGAACCTATACAAATATAAAAGTATTTGCTAACTAATTTTGAAAAATAAGGATATCTTAAGATGCCAAATGATCCTGAGAACAGGATCCATAAGACCTACCGCAGCCAAACGTTCTTCTCTCCTCGCATTCTTTCTTTCCCTGCTTGCCTTGTTCTTAGCACGCTTGGCCTCAAACTGATCAGCAAGAGTCTTTTCTCTAGCCTTCTCAGCCTTCGACTTGTGAATGCTTTCCATCAAAACCCTCTTGTTTTTGAAGACATTACCCTTCACTTTCATGTACATATCATGGTACATATGCTTATCTATCTTTTTAGCCTCACGATACTTTCGTAGAAGGCGCCTTAGGACACGCATTCTCCTCATCCACAAGATTTTTGTTGGCAGCCTAGCCTCCCTAGTACCCTTGCGTTTACCTAAAGAAAACAAAATAATTCAAGTCTATGAAAACTTATGCCAAGTCATTCATGATATTACTTACGAACTGCATGTTGTGAAAAACTTTGGTTATTTATATAAAGCATGTGAATCAAGTCAAGGAAATAGCACGTTTCTAACATTTATTAATAAGAAAATAATAAAATAAGAAATGGGTATGGAAATGCAGAATATAATTAAAAACACACCATATCCAGAGTGTCGCCCCTTCCTCTTGGCCTCGTTCATTCGACGAGCTCTTGATCGAGAATGGATTTTGGTCGGCTTCCTGATGATAAAACCATCCTTCACAAGCTTCCTAATGTTTTGCCCTGCACCAAAAATAAAAGACAGGTTAACAATACAAATATTAACCAGTCAACTAAATCTTAGAGCTCTTATGCTGTGCTCGGAAAACTCAACAACAGGCATCATCTAACAAACAAGTATCTTTCTTCCAATTCAACTGTAAGTTCAGTGTAGCTTGCTCATATGCACACAATATTACATCATTACAACTACTAGTCAATAAAACTCCAATCATGCATTGTTAATGAAGTGTTCAAGCATTCTAGAAAATAAGTTTTGAATTCGAACAACATTTTTGCTTCAAACAGTAGGTAGCTCACATATAAGTCTGAAATAAACTCACCTTCTACAGTTTTGACATTAAATATAGTACAACATTTTAAAGTTGCAACTTGCACAAGATAATAAAATATTCCAAACACGGTTGTTAATATGCCAAAAATCACACATTAGCTGAAATAATCATCATGTTCCAGCCCAGCCAATGATATCTAATTGAATAAAAATGTCAATTTGGTCACATAAAACCATGACATGTTCAACTTCCTGATTAAAAAAGAAACCGAACAAAGAGAAACTTCGCACTTATGTGGTCCTATTTGAAATCTTTTAGTGAACCAACACATATAATTTAATGACTTATATACAATATATATTATAAGTTCATCAAACTAATAACAGGAAATGATAAGCTCGACCTGTGCATGAATAGTTACAGAGTAAAGTTTTAACTAGCAAGAAATCCTAACTTCTGAACCAAACAAATCGGTACCCAGTAAGGTCAAACTTTCACAACAAGAACCGACTATAGGAATCAATAATAGCACTGCAACACACATCATACCTCTATCAGCTATAATTTTATCCAACAGAAAACGAACATCGCTACACTCCATAACCCTCAGTCTACTCATCAAAAAGATCGTATCAAACAGCAGCAACTATACTCACTGGAATTAGCCATGGAGATCTCATTGACCTCATTAGGATCCAGCCACACCTTCCCCTTCCCACAGTTAAGCACGCTCGAGGCGAGCCGCTTTTGCAACTTCAACGACACCATTTTCGCAACTCCCTTCTCCTCAACCTCAATCGCTTATCCCAACTGCGAAGCATTTTATACCCCCTCCGAATCTAGGGCTTCGAATATACAACCGTGTCCGTCAAATCAAACCAAACTACTTGACCCGAATCATCGAAACTGGGCCGTAGTCAAAAGCTCGGCCCAACACGTTTCCAAAGTACGACACGTATTCGGATTATTGTTCTTTTCTTCGTCTGACGAAATCGCTCGCCGAATAAAAATCTTCGAATTTCTCTGGTCAGCGAAAACACAAATTCGGATCCTTGTTGACGAGCCGGAGCTCCGAATCGCCGATCGGATTGCCGACCGCCATGGAGGTTTCGCTCATCGACAGCACTGCGTTTTCCGCGGCCAAGCAGGTCCTAGGGTTCGATCGGTCTGAAAAGCTTCTCACACGCCGGCGCGATTTGCTTCCCAACATCCTCGCGCTCGCTGAAAGCTCGACGGATCAGGTTTCAGGATTTGGAGCTGTGCAGATCTCCGCTTTGATTTTCGACGCTGTAGCTCCACCGCCTGTTAAGCCTAGGTCGAACAGAACAGCTACGCGGTTGATGATGCGGAAGAAGAGGAGGTTGAGGAGGCGATCGATGGAGGGCGGTGGAGGCGGCGGGAAGGATGATGGTTTTTTCGGACAGGATGGAGGAGACTGTAGTGGTGGTGGTTACTTTGGTGGTGGCGGCGGCGGAGGAAATGGTGGAGGAGGATGGAATTTTGGTGGATTTGGAGGAGGACATAGTTGGGATGAATCGTCGTATTCGTCTGCATCTGATCCGGCTTCGGATTTTGTGTATGAGGTTATATGTTGGATTGCTTTGTCGAATTGCGTGCATTTTGCCTTCAAGAAAGTTGTGAGAGGGATTGGGGATTTGATCGTGGAGCATGGAAGGGAGAAAGTGTCAATGAGGTTAGGATCAATTTGCTGACAAGGTAACAACTTTGCTTCATATTTATAGTTATTGATCTTGCGCTACATTGGTTGTTGCTTTGGGCGATGTGATCTTGATCAGATTACATGATGTACATAGTTTGTTTTTCTTTCGAGTTTCAGCATTTGTAGAAAATTGAAGATCAGTGATGTGAATAAATGGTGTTTCGGTTGCTTATTTGCAATTTCGCACATGATCCTTTGTTAAGCAAAGATACATTTGGAATTAACATATATCATATTAAACTTAAGTATCAAGATTGATTTATAGTAACTTTTAAATCGAACTGAACTAGGAGTAAGTCGAGCTACAATGACTTTATGGGGATGATTTGCAGAGCTTGAGGGGGTCACAAGACACCATTTTTTTTTCTCTTCCTGCAAGGTGGAGTTGATCACTTTGTAACCTTTTACATGGTCATTGACTACCAGAACTCGAGTCTCGTTTTTCCCATGTTTATGGTCAGCACCAAGTTCCACCTGTGTCACATTAACCCGAACCAATTTCACATTCTGGCAAGGGGCTCCTGAACTCCAAACACTGCTGACTGATCATTCGGACTACTTGTGCCAGTAATGTTTGAAAATGTCTCATTGCTTATTGCTTGTCAGGAAATGCGTCGAGGTTGGCGGGGCAACCAGAGTGCCTTGGATTATATAAACTTAGGTGATTTGTTTTTGAAAGCAAGGTACTTCAAATATGACAGGTCCTAAATAGAATGTCTGGTTCGGTACAAGTAACGTTGCACTTTTGACATAATATTGTTGTGACATTTGTGTTATTTAAGTTGGTCTAGCTTGAAAAATGCAATAAACTTAACTATTAAAGCTATAGATATTGGGAATGAATGTGTTCAAGATGAAGGCAACAACAACAACAACAAAAAATGTTTGAAATTTTATTTTAATTTTGCAGTTTTAGAAATAGTCCCTAAAAGAGAGGGCCTTCCAAAACTTAGAAAAGGAAATTCCCCAAATGACCTATTTGAGAAAAAACCATTCTCACAAAACCATTCTCACAAATTGTTACATATCTCAAAATCAATCTCCCTCATCCCATAATAATCACTAGACCCACAAAATGGAACAACTAAGTTTTTTTAAAGCTCAGCTGTTGCAAGGTGCTGGAATTTGTACGCCCCCGAAAACGGCCTTGGTGTTGGAACAAAACGAAGTCACCGGCTCTCCGCCAGCGTGCTTCAAGTTGATGTTGTAGAACTCCACATTGTTGCAAGGGTGTGTGTTGCTGCATACTACGTTCACCGCATTTGGGACGCTCGTCGTGCCTCTGATGTTTCTGAAGTGCACGTCGTTGATCTGTACCAGCGAAGCCTGTTTCGTACCCTATAACACAATCAAAATAACAAGTCAGCGGCTGATAAGTCACAAAAATCTGTATTCAAAATAGTTTGTACACCTTTGAACTGTATTCTTGATCAATGATGATGGGATTCTTGACATTGTTCATGACAATGTTGTCAAAAAACACTCCGGTGACTTTGTTCGGATTGGGTCTCGGCCATGTCTTGATCCTAACTCCATTTGTTGTTCCGGTCATTTGGCAGTTCTGGATCACAATGTCGTTCACTGGAAGTTCATCATCTTCCTTTCCGAGACTTCCTATGCTGTTTTTTTTATATATATCATCTTAGTATTAGTACTCGAGTTGTTCGAGACAAAAGTAGACTTAAGAATTATGCATTACCTGAAACCGTGACCTGGACCGCAAGTGACATCGGTAACGTAGATATTGGATGATCCTTGGCCAACGGAGACGCAGTCATCACCGGTTGCGATTTTAGATTTGGTAATCTTGATGTAGCTAGAGTTGCTTGTGTGGATTCCATCAGTGTTTGGGCTCTCCACGGGCGCAAGGAGCTGGAGTTTTTGGAACCTAATGTTGTGACAAGCGTAGACGTGCATATGAAAGCCTTTCGGATCAACTGATGTGATTCCTCGGACGATCATGTTCTTCGCATGGTTGAATTTAATGTTCTGTACGGATAAAAGTGTGAAGAAAATGGCGGTTATACGATGTGAATTAGAAGAGACTTGGACAATGGGACTTGAGACTTACACAAGGGGGGAGGACGCAGTCGGAGTTGGTGGAGCAATCGTTGTTTTTCCAAACGGAGGCGCCTTGGCCATTGATCAGGCCACCGGCTCCAACGAAGACCACATTGTTCACATACTCGAACGTGATCCATTCGGGGGATGCAAACTCACTGATATCAGTTGAAGCCACCAAGTTCCCCTGGAGCTGAACCACGATTTGAGTCGCGGTGCAAGGCCCTGCAAAGTATACTTGCGCGGCTTTGAAGTTGCCCTTCGGAATAAGCAGCCTGGCCTTTCCGTTTGCGTGGCATGCCGCTTGCCATGCTCGAATTATTTGCTACACAATGATCACAAAAACTCTCTATAAGCATTTTTTTCTTCTTGAGTCAATGCAAAGTGTTGTATGAGAAATGGGAATTGAATGTAGTAGTGAGTACCATTGTGCTATCCTTTTTACCATCACCTGAGGCACCAAACTGTAAAATGTTGAAGATTTTTTCATCAGGGCTAGCAATGGTGTAATCAATGGCGCCACGACCACCGCGCTTTCCTTTTCCAGCTGCTTCACAGGCGACGGAGAAGGCCAAGATGAGGATGATGACAGTCGATAGAGAAGGAGAAGACCAACTCGCGGCGGCCATCTTGACCTCTCCTTTAATATGTTACTTGCCTCTTACTCCAAGCAAATGCCTTTGCAGCAGTACACAATATAACTCTAATTTCCTTCCCAAGTTAAGCCTCCTCCTCTTGAGGCTTTTATAACATTCAGCACCAAATAGTTGAGACCCCTGTTTACCTCCATTTATATGCATCGAGGTTAAATTGGGAGGTCACATTTATGCTTTTGCCGTTCGCTATTTTCTGACGGAAGATCGCGTAATGCGGAAAAGGTTGAGGCTATAAACTCTTAACCATTTTTTGTTTGAGGCTTCCAGTTGAGCCTGGTTTTCAAATGTGTGTGATTTGAGGGCTATTCTCAGGTTTCTGTGCATACTAAATTTGGGACTTTCTAATTTGAATATTTTCTTCATAACGTTGAACATCCAGTTGCTGCCCCTAAATTTGAGAAACTGGGATGGTTGTGTTGTATAGTATATCTGAAGGCTGAACTCCTAAATTTGAGCCTGCTAACCAAACTCAAAACCGCAGCGTTTTGATGATGCAGAAGAAAAATCTGATTGAACCAATATCCCACACTGCTGATTATTTCTTATTGATTCCATGTAACTAATATATAAGCCAATCAAATCTACGAGAATTAAGTATCTTTGCGCTTGGGGCAATGACGCAGCTAGTGAGGTCTTAACCGAGGCGCGTCAATTGCTGGTTGAAAACTATTTCCAAACCCCCTCCAAGGTCTTGGCTTGTCCTTGACCTTCGAGAATTTCTGGAAGGACTCCCTCTTTGAGGGTAAAGTCCTGCAAACCTAAAAATAAATTTTTTGTGCAGAGATTCATTGTTGTTGTATTTCATCGACCTTCGAGAATTTTTGGAAGGACTCTCTCTCTGAGGGTAAAGTCCTGCAAACCCAAAGATAAGTTTCTTTGCAGAAATTCATTCTTGTATTCCTTCGCACTGTAATTTTTAATTGAAGCAAAACTGGATGTATAGCCATTTGAACTATGCCTGGTTTTTGTGACCTAAATCCCCCTCGTATACAATTATATTTTGCCTTGTTTTTTCTGTACTCCAGTAAATCAGTATATGCCAAACAATGAGTACCTATCTAGCAATGTCTCAGACATCACTCTGAACCAGGCTAGTTAAGAAGATGCTAAATCATAAAGGCTCTGAATTCGAGCTGATTCGTAAAAGGTCAGTTAGGAGTGTGTGGCTGTCCCAGTATAAGTAGGAATCCAACTGTGCAAGGTTTGCGTCACGTAGGGATATTGACCTACTGAAAACTTGTGTGTAGGATGAACATTTCATCACATGACCCAACTAAGGTAAGCAGTACAATATATGAAGTGTTGATCTTTCGAAATTCAGGCCTTCTTCTCCATCCTTGCTGAATTTATCAAATAGAACTTTTGAGTAACTAAACAGACCTGAAACGTTAAGATGGTTGGAGAGACCTTGCACCAATGTGGACATGGATCTGCAAATAAGCAAAACAGATTGAAAAGTTAAATTTCTTGAGTTAGATATAGACAAAAAAAAAACAGTAGTACTTTGCGTAATGGTTACATAGCTGCCGGACAGATTCACGAAATGGATTGTATCCAAAATACCTCAGTGAAATTTAAACCATGTATTGCTGCTTCAGGCTCAATAAACATGTAGGCAAAATTGGTAAACTGATGGATTCTATGATGTCTGTCAGTTGGATTTTCCAACTAGAGAAAAACTCGATATAAATTGGCGTGCTTAAAGTCCCACACTGAGAACGAAATGATTAATTTTGGATTAGCAGTTAATAAAATCTCAGTTAAACCAATTCAATACTCACTTACCTGGACGGGGTCAACGATTGATCATCAACGATCGTGGCCTGGGTTATCGGCCTGCATTGCACTTCGCAGGAGCGTTAACCCAACATCTCCCCAAGTGGGAGAGTGTACGTCATAATTTGTGTCAGTGTGGGCTTGCGTTCGCGCAGCCCGCGCCCAATTACAATCAATAATGAATTTGTAGTGAAAAACAACTTCTTTAATTTATCCATATATCAAAACACAATGTCGTTACAATCCTCATTTACAGTTCAGCAACGAAAGGAACTCCAGACCTAGGAATCCACTTGTCTCCAGCAATGAATCTAGCAACAGTGTACTCAGCCGCCTCTTTTGCACTGATCTTCTTAGCCCAACGAACTCTCTTGCTCAAATTAGCTCCAACTCCTCTGTTGTTAAACTCTCTATAAAAGCAAGTGTCAATGTGCAAGTCAGCTCCCCAAGGCATCCACCCATCGGGATGGATCACGTCATCGATCTTCGTGTTCATGACGATCGTCCTCGAAAGCGGCTTCCACGGCCTACCCAAGTAAGACCTGAAGACTTTCTTGAATGGAGCCATGTCTGGCGCGGCCGTGATGACGCTGTTTTGGATCACGATGCCTGATTTCAAGTGGGCATTGTCACGACCGTCTGCGGTGACCATACATTGTTGGTCATCCAATGGCTTCCTGATGAGCATCTTGCAGTTCTGGAAGATGGCACTGCCGTAGCCGAAGATGAAGTCAACTGTGCCGGAGATGGTGCAGTCCTTGTAGAATTGGCGGTTGGCTGCGGTCAAGAGTGTGTCTTGGTATCCATCGATTTGGCAGTTGTAGATGACTGACATATCACCGCCAACGTGCAGCGCCACGGCCTGGTGCTTCATTGATCCGGCCGTGTTCTCGAATCCAACTCCCTTGGCAATGAATCCAGCTCCCAAAGCCCCTTTCAAATGTCATACATTTCAAAAATGTCACAGTTCAGTTTAAATTTTAAGTATCTAAAATGTAACACTTACTGAAAGTTCCGGTCTTGAATGTGCTAACACCATCGACATAGTTCTTGCTCCCGGTGAACTTGGTCTTGGTCGGTCCGTCTCCAACGATCATAATGTGGGTCATTTTCTTCCCGATCTCGACGTATTCTTGGTACACTCCGGCCTTAACATAAATAACATAAGTTCTGTTATCTTTCCTGATAGGAACTTTGTTCAATGCGTCCGTAAGAGTTCTGAACTTTCCTGACCCGTCTTTAGCGACGACAGCGTCAGCCTTGATTTTCGACGCAGGAAGGGCTAGTAGCTGTCTCTTCCCCTCGCTGAGCCAGGTAGGGAACCTGTCATCGGATAACAAGCGGCGGCTTGTTCCAGTGAAGGATAAAGATGAAAGGAACTTCTCAATCTGATTAACCATCACAAGTGCATTGTCTGTAAGCTCTTTTGTGGATTGGATCACCTTCTCCATTTCCTTCTTGGCCTCGACCGAGGAGGTTGAGTTGTCCTCGAACGCGTCCAAGCACATTGTCCCGTACGAGTACGAGCTCGAGAGCCAGCTCTGGAGGTCATTCACATATTCACCAATTTTGCTCCACTCCAAGGAGTCAACCTTGTCAAAAGACTCTTGAAGATTGTCAATAGCCAAGTCCAAAGCCTCATTGCAAGTCTGCAATGCTTGAGATGTCCTTGGATCCTTCTGAAGCTTTTCGAGCGTGCTCGAGTTTTTCAGCGCCAAGGTTACCTGATCCATTGCGGCCTTGAAAGTGAGCTTGATGAGCTCCTTAGGCTCGGTCGTGTTGGCTGAGGCCAAACTCTTCTCACAGGCTTCCTTGTAGTCAGTAGGCTGGCAGATGCTGTGAACTGCCTTGTTTGACACAGGAAGCTCCTTGTGATCATCAGCCTTGGCAGATCCTCCGTTGCGAGTGACGCCAACCGCCACCGCCACAACCATGGCCACCAGTATGACCGACGAAACTCCGATCACCACAACTTTCCTCCCCATGATTGATTACTCACTAAAATGAAAAACTACTAAATTTTTGTTGTTGTTGTTGTATTTTGATGGATGGAAAAATAAAGAATCAGAAACTGAACCCACTACGCCTCGACGCAGCTCAGTTCAGGATGTCTGAGGAATTGTTTCGTAGCTACCCCCAGCACCTCCGGACTGATCAGACACCCAGGCCGGTGCGACGAGTTTCAGTTATATATGTCGATCAAAGAAGCCAATGAAACACAATGTGTCAAATTTAGAGTCAATTTCTTATTATAGATTGTGAGGCGTAGAGAGGCTCGGGGCGTCCTCCAATGTCCGAAATTTAATATCTATGCCACGCTTCTCCTCTCCTCATCCACAAATGATAATGGAAAATTTGAGCCTCTCGTTTCCCGCCAAATTTAACTACCTTCCAAAAATGGAATCTTAACGGTCACCTTCCAATGCACCTATTAATATAACCTCACATCCTCATGTAAAAATCCACACATCAACCGAGCCGTCAAGCTCCGATTGAGTTCAGTTTTAGCCGATAACAAGTAGATTCATTTTCAGCATTGTCTGTCATTAGACAAGAACAACATTTTTTTGGCCTTGGATTTCTTGAAAATGGCCAACAATGGAAAGAAGAAGAAGATGGCCGTGATCGGTGTGTCTTCCATATTCCTAGTTGCAATGGTCATTGCCGTGACCGTTGGCGTGTCAAGAAATGGCTCATCGGGGGGATCAAGTGACTCGAGTTCCTCAAGCTCTGACTCGAGAATATCGTCGTCTAACAAGGCGGTCCAGGCCTTATGCCAGCCTACTGAGTATAAACAAACTTGTGAGGAAAGTTTATCCGGAGCAAACTCGAATGACCCGAAGGAATTGATCCGAGCGGGCTTCGAGGCTGCCAAGAAGCAAATCTCTCTAGCTTTGCAGAACTCGACCGCTCTGCAAAAGCTAGAGAAGGACCCGAGCGCCACGAAGGCGCTCGAGGTCTGTAATGATGTTTTAGACCTTGCTATTGATGATTTGGCTAAATCATTTGACAAGTTAGGCGAATTCGATATCTCCAAGATTGATGACTACTTGGACGACGTCCAGACATGGTTGAGTGGCTCGATCACGTACCGAGTCACGTGTCTCGATGCGTTCGAGAACACGAGCAGCTCGTCGAAAGAAACTATGGAGAAAGTTTTAAAGACAGCAGCTGAGATAAACACCAATGCACTAACCATGGTGAACCAGATTGAGAATATGCTCAATACCCTCAACATCCCGGGGATCACGAGCCGTAGATTGTTCTCCGAGGGCGACAGCGACTTTCCTAGCTGGATCGATGGCGCTAAACGGAGGCTGCTAGAGGCTCCGGTCAGTGAGGTGAAACCAGATGTGATTGTGGCCCAAGATGGTTCTGGGAAGTATAAGACACTAAATGAGGCATTAGAGAATGTCCCGGTCCGTAAAGATAACAGAACTTATGTGATCTATGTTAAGGCTGGAACTTATACAGATCATGTCAAGATCGGAAAGAAGCTTACTCATATCATGATGATCGGAGATGGAGCGACTAAAACGAGGTTCACCGGTAGTTTGAACTACGTTCAAGGCGTCAAGACCATCAACACAGCTACATTCAGTAAGTTACAATGTCCCACATCGTCTAAAAGAAGACACAAACTAGTAGAACATATACAGAATATATATGATTTTGACATGTTTCGACACTTAAATTTTAATTTATACGATTTTTATTGCAGCCGTTGTGGGAGCTGGATTCATATGCAAGAACATAGGCTTCGAGAACACGGCAGGCGCAATTGGGGAACAAGCAGTGGCCCTCCGTGTAGCTTCGGACATGGCGGTGTTCTACCAGTGTCAAATGGACGCATATCAAGACACCCTCTACGCCCACGCCCACCGTCAATTCTACCGCGACTGCACCATCACGGGCACAATCGACTTCATCTTCGGAGACGGAGCAGCCGTGTTCCAAAACTGCCTGATACAAATCCGCAAACCGATGGACGACCAGCAGTGCATCGTCACGGCACAAGGACGGAGTGTGGAAGAGTCTCGAACAGGCTTCGTGCTCCAAAACTGTACCATAACAGGAGCGCCCGATTACATGGCTGTGAAAGACCAGTTCACATCTTACCTCGGCCGTCCTTGGAAAGCCTATTCAAGAACGCTGTTCATGCAATCCCACATCGATGGCATTATTGATCCGAAAGGATGGATGCCTTGGGCGGGAACGACTTTCGAAAACACTTGCTGGTTTGCTGAGTTTAATAACAGAGGACCTGGCGCTGCGACCACCGGGAGGGTGACTTGGCCGTGTATCAAGAAGGTGCAGAGTTCGAACAAAGCGGCGCCGTTTACGCCTGGGAAGTTTTTGACCGGTAATAAGTGGATCACGGCTAGTAATGTGCCGTACACATCCGGTATGATGACTGTGTAGAGACTGTTTTACAAGCTGAGTCCGCCATAGAGCTGCCCTGCTGCTCAACTTTTTTTTCCTAGTACTTGTCAGATTCTTGTTTTTTTTTTAATTTCCCGCGCTTTTCTGTTATGTCTGTTGTTTGAAGCAAAGCAACCCGTCCGTGTTACCTCCAAAAATTGTAATGTAAAAATGGTCTAAAGGCCTGTTAAGAATATGTTCTTATTCTTACCGAATACTTGGGCTCGATAAACATGCCATTGGGCCAAAGTCCATTAACACTTGGTGAAGATTTTCTTGTTTCACACAGTGGTTGCTGAGAAGTTTCAACTTTGTCAACTCCACGCCACGTATTTCACTTTGCTTCATTGTTGACTTTTTAGACCACAATCGAAGTAGCGTGTAATTTTAGTTAGACTAGCAATCAGTAGGATCACAAACAAGTAGTAATGGAGCAGTAGAGACTAGAGATGAAGTCATGAAGTCTGACATGTGGGACCTAAACAAGACTTTTATACAACAGAAGATCACAGCCGTTTAATGAAATATCGTGGTTTAATCCAACCGTAGTGTTTGCAGCTAGACTCGCAAGTTGGAGTAGATACTACTCCCTCTGTCCCTCAATGTTTGTCCACTTTCCTTTTTGGGCGTCCCCTAATGTTTGTCCACTTTCCTTTTATATACAACCCAATAATCAAATCAATCATCTCTTTCCTACCAAATTATTAAAAAAATTGTACTTCCAATGATAAATAACTAATATTTTGTGTGCGGACCCACCTCCACATACACTTTTCTCCTTTTTCTTCCATCTTCTTCTTCTCTCACCGTCCTTTATTTACTTTTCTTAATTAGCGTGCCGGTTGTCCTTTTGGACAAACAATGAGGGACGGAGGGAGTACAGATTAGAGACCAGAAAAAAAAAAGCCTACTTTGCTATTCCACACCGACTCCAGTCTCCATGTTACCTACATTAACATCGCATTCATATTATCAAAAAAAAAAAAAAAAACATCACCTTCCTAATGGTATGTACAACAGTGAGGAGGCCCGCTTCTCATCCTCCAAATCAAATATAAAAGTTGGTGAAAGTGCTAGCATTTGTGATAACATTTTCGACCAACTTTTGTATTTGATTTTGAGAATTAGGGAAGAAGGTACCGGATGGGGAGGTGCTTCTCTTCTCACCGCTGTATATGCTCTAATCCGACAACTTATTTTACTAGCAATCATTGCTTATGTCCATGGTATATTTATCATTAAACTGAGTGACATTTATAGAATCATAAAATTCATTATGACTATTTTTCTACAACTAGTATTTTTTCTGAGGGATCTACAACTAGTATTTAATATACCCTTTCTTAGTACGAATCTTCCCAAATTTAAGAAAAACATCAAATATAAAATTGAGATGTAATTCAATATTCAATCTTAGAGATGGTATGGCCAGATTCGTGAAGATTTGGGAGTTCTTTTAAATATTTAATGATAGGAATGTTAAAATATATCGATACGAACAAATAATATCAACAAATAAAATATAATGCCGTGATTTCGTTAGAAGAGAACCCCAGCCAACAACCAGTGATTGAATAAATGCAATTTATAACTTAAATTTTAAAATATCTTCATAATATTTATTTACATGTCAAACATTGCGTCTTTGTCATAGCATGACCCTCAAACTGCCCAATCAGATTACGCCCCGTTGAAACATCAATTCCCACCGAAAACCTCGACCTGCTAAAAAGTCTACTCTACTGTAACGAAGAATGTCTTTTTGATTTGAATAGAACCCCGGTCCATCTCGGTTCGGGTCGACTCATCTGGATGACTGTGTCCGACCCGGTTCTAGACTCGGCTCTTCCCTCATTCCTGTTTCCAACTCGCAGCAATCGCCCGAGCCGGAGACTCCCACAGTGGACGGCGACGACATCGATAATCCTCGACTGAGTATCCGTCGCAGTGACATCATCCTCCCGCCGGGCGACTTGAATGCTTGAGGCGAGTCGGTAGACGACCCGCTCGCGGTCGGATCGCTCCTTCTCGGAATCTCGATCGAAAAGCCTTTGAAATCGAATTGGGCGTTTCTTCTATCTCCGAACGACGACGTTTCCACAACAGGTACCAATTCCGAAGCTGGGCTTAAACTCGCTCCTGACTCAGTTTCAGCCGCCACCGAGTCAACGACCACGACTTGAATTACTTCATCCGAGTTTTGACATTCAGCTTCGGCGATGGACTCCACCGGAGCCCGACACAGCGGGCAAGTCGAGTGAGAAGCGAACCACATATCGATGCAGTCGATGTGAAAGCTGTGCTTGCATTTCGGCAAAGATCGGCCCTTTTCACCCTTTTCAAACTCCGACAAACAAACAGCACATTCAGACACCTCTTTCTGATTCGAAGCAGCTTCATCGAACACAAACACAGGCAACGATTTCAGCACAGATGAATCGAGTCCACGAGAAGCAGCAGGCGTGGAGGAATCGACATAAAACACAATATTCTGACGGCGGTTGCGGTTACGGCGCTGGAGCTGGCGGCGGCGGGCGCGGATGAGGTACCAGCGCGCGTAGAGATGTAAACAGACCATGAAGATGACGACAGCGAACAGAATTACGATGGCGCTGAGCATGATCTTGCCGCTTAGCTCGTAGCCCTTGTTGGGCGCATCGGCGTCGACTTGCGATGAGGAAGACATTGGAGATTTTGGGGATGATGATGTTGGAAGGAGTGCGTGTTAAATTAGGGGAGAGAAAAGAAGGGAAGGTTCGTGGAGGTTTCGTAAATAAGATGGAAGGAGTGGTGACATTTTTTGGTTCTTAGCAGATGAACGATGATCATCATTTTTGTGTGAAAAGGTTTCTTTGCAGCTTATTAGACGCCTTGTTTGACGCGTTCTTTTTGTATTAGGAAATTACCTAAATTCAATATTTAGTGCGGCGACATTTTTATTTTCATATGTTTAGTCCCCCATACCTTATAAAATATGGCTATTTCTTTTTTGGGGTACAAACTATCACTATTTTACAAATATTTGCATAATCATACGAATTTTCAAAAGACAGTTATTTGTAAGGTTTACTTTGTAATAACGTCCAATTATATATATTTTTTACAATTAACATTGTACTGAAGATCCTTTATATAAATTACGTATTTGGTTTGTTCAAACAAAATAATAAACATGAATAAATTCTTTTTTTTTTACATTAATACCATATACTTTATAAGAATGATTTTTAGTTTAATGTTTACTCCAAAACTTAAAACTTGATTATCATTGAAAATTTTGTGATTTTCCCTAAATAAAGCTCACTTTTTGTGTGTGATAGAAATATAAAGTTCACTTAATGGACTGGCAAGTGTTTGTTATACAAGGAACGAAAAAGACGGCCTATATTTTTATATGGGCCTGACTAATTTTGTGATGGATCGGGCTCATATTATGGAGTAGTAGGCTGGCCCGTTTACCCAAAAAGGTCTGCGACTGAGTACATATTTTCAGGTGAGGATATATATAGATATACCGACACTGACCTGAGACCTGAGACCTGACATGACATGCATGAGACGAACGATAAAGATGCTCACGTGACACAAACATTTGCACGCTCCGCGGTTCAATCGAGGCTCATTCTTGTTCTTATTTGCCCAACTACACTTCTCACTCAACTCACTAATAACGCTTCACAGTCCACACAATGCATCATAAAACCAAACACCATTATCTCACTCCCCATCAACCTCATCTTTGGGTAGTGAAGCTTCTCCCCAACGCCCAACTAAAACATTCGTAACGCAACGCCGTCGTTTTGCGTCAAGGTGTGTAGAAGAAAAACAGAGGGTTATGAAAACATCGAACACGCCGTCGATTTTCTCCACGCCGGAGCATCATCACCACTTCAGCGACTACGGATTCGACCCTCAAATCACCCATTTCCTGGTCTTCTCAAAATTTTAACAAAATGTTTCCAATTTTTCGCATTTCGGAGAAATTGATGGACTGTTTTTTTTTCTTCCTTTCTTTCATCAGTTCACACAGGAGTCAAGTAGGCACAGAAGGCGATCGACATTTAAACCCATCGACTCTCTCCGCTTCAGGCTTCAGAAACCGATCTCGAAACCTCCGACTTCGGCGAGCAGATCGAAGACGAAGAAGAAGCAATGGTGGAAGAAGGCTCTCGGCTACTTGAAAGAGAAGTGGGCCGTGAAGAAAGGGCAAATTAAAACTTCAGTGGGCCGATCTGCGGACAGTTTGATGTCTGGGCCAGTTTTCGTGACGGAGAGCAGAAGCGGCTTCGTTACGCCTTACATGGGTTGTTACAATGCGTCGCCGTTTGGAATGATCAAAGGAGGCGGTGAGATGAATATTCCTTATGTGAGTCGATGAATATGGGGGAGCAGCAGAGGATATCTACCTCAGTCACGCCCATTTATTTGGTCACTTAGGAAAACCAAAAGAAAAAAAGATTTCAAACCTCATGTCATATGCAGAAAAATGCGAAAGAGGTGATGGTCGAGTTGCACTCTTAATAAATTGTTAAGAGATCAAAAGTTCGATTTCTTTGAATAGTATATTTTTCCTTTGAGTAGGTGTTGCCTCGTTTATTCTTTCCATGTGTATGTGAAAGTTTTAAATTCACGTTTATGTTTGTAGGTTTTAAAATTAGAAGTGTATTATGTAAGTGATTAATATGTAGGAGATTAAAAAAAAAATGCAAAAAATGAACCGCAACTTATCATTTCAAACCGTTTGAAATAGATGTGCGAACCGAATACATTTAGTAAAGAAAATAAAAATAGGTCAAAATTACTATTCTTTCCAGTCCACGTTTCATCGGCTGAAGTCAACGAGTCAATTATTAAACACGAACAAAAAATCAATTATTCATCGATATGATCCGCACCAGATCAAAAAAGCAGCTTCAATCGCTTTCTCAAAAACCCATTTCAATCCAATCCCACGCCTACCCGGAAATGGACTCAATCAAGCACTCAACGCTCCACCTCAATGGCATCAACATCCACATCGCCGAGAAGGGCTCCAGCCCCAACATCATCCTCTTCATCCACGGCTTCCCGGAGCTCTGGTACTCCTGGCGCCACCAGATTCTCTCCCTTTCCGACCTCGGCTACCGCTGCCTCGCGCCAGACATGCGCGGCTACGGAGACACCGACGCACCGGAGGGGTTTGATAAATACACCGTGTTTCATCTTGTTGGGGATTTAGTGGCGCTGTTGGACGCGGTGGCTCCTGCACAGAAGGTGTTTGTTGTTGGGCATGACTGGGGGGCTTTTGTTGCTTGGCATTTGTGCTTGTTTAGGCCTGACAAGGTTAGGGCTTTGGTGAATCTGAGTGTGCCCTTTACGCCCAGGAGTCCGGCTGGGAAGCCTGTTGATCGTATGAGGCATGTCTATGGAGATGATTATTACATGTGTAGAATTCAGGTATGTTTTCAGTTATACAAGTTTCTTCTTTTTGTTATTTCTCAAAGTATTTGAAATGATTATATATTTGATGCAAAGTAGTTTGGGAAGGAGAGAGTTCGTCACTATATTGGTGTGTGAAACAGTTGGTTGCTGAAGCAAATTGGCCGTCAAGAGAGGGGTCATGCTTGACCATACAAGGACGGGTTGAAATTATTTTCCGGGAGCTGTAGTTTGAGCATATCATTGTGTATTTGTATAGCCTTATAGTTGTTATAGTTCAGTCTTGACGAAGAGCCGAAGACTATAGGTTCAGCGCTGTACCTGATCATTGGGAGAACATAAGAGTGAATCAACTATTTGAGTATATGAAACTATAAACATCGCTAACTGTTTGGCCTTAGTTTATATGAAATCAGAAGTTTTTAGTTATGATCACTTCGAGTCTTCGAGTCTTCGACTATGCCATTGTTATTGTTAGATTAGGGATTGAAAGGAGAGTTACGCACTACCACTGCAGTCTATTTGTTAACGAAAAAGCGTGATGACATTTCTTGTGCTTTTTAGGAGCCAGGACATGTGGAAGCTGAGTTTGCTGAGTTTGGCGCAAAGAGGGTTCTAAAAGAGTTATTTGGATACCGATCTCCAGGACCATTTTTTCTACCCAAAGGCAAGTGTTTCGCAAGCCCACCAGATGCTGACATTGATCTACCCCCATGGATGACTGAAGAGGACATAAACTACTACACTTCCAAATTCGAGAAAGGCTTCACTGGAGGGCTAAACTACTACCGTGTTATGAATCTGTAAGTCAATAAATCAACCTTAACTCACATGCGCATGCAGTGTGCATAAACATTGAGAATCAAAACAGGGCCTGATCATATGTATCGACTCGCAGGAACTGGGAGCTGACTGCCCCGTGGACAGGCTGCCAAATAAAGGTACCCACCAAGTTCATCACTGGCGACTTGGATCTTGTCTACAACTCGTTTGGAGCAAAGAACTATGTCCACAGCGACCACTTCAAAAAAGTCGTCCCATTCTTGCAAGAAGTTGTGGTTTTAGAGGGAGTTGCTCATTGGACCCAGCAAGAAAAGCCTGATGAAATTAGCAAGCACATAGTCGACTTCATCTCAAAGTTCTGATCTTTCCCACATTCCTGTTGAATAAGTGTAATTGTACTTAAACTTTAGGTAAAGTTTCTTCCATTTATAAAATGGGACAAACTAATAAATTATTTGATGATTGTGTTTTAGGTGAAAAAAGGATACATTTTTTATGATAAACAGAAGTTAGAAATATCTCATCTTCTGAATTTACTCATTCTCAGAAGCACAACAAAGCTACCTTGCTGAGTACACAACAAATGGTTTTGGCGGGTGATTTTTAGACAACTGGTTTTGGCACACAATTTACTCTACTTCAGTCTTCAGATAGTCGGGAGCGATGCTAAATGACTTGTCAAATTGTCTTGTCACATTCCGTTTATCGTCTCTCCACTTTTTTAAAAATTGTAAATTACCCGTCATTAAGATTTTGAAATCTAATTCTAATTTGAATTAGGTTAGTATTTGACTATTTGTTTGGTTACAAGATTTATTCGATTTAAAGTAAAGTTAGATTTATTTGATTAGTTATAAGGTCAAGCTTATTTTGAGTAAGAATATAATGTAAATTTCTTTCAGAATTAATAAAAGCTTAATATCCAAAAATAATTGGCGGCAAATAATAATTACAATTTAATGGGGGCATCTATTAGATTTTAGTCATAAGAAAGATTTAAGAATTTGATAGGGGGCCGCTGCCCCCGCCCCCGCCCCCCATTAGACATTAGTGTACACGTGCGTCCGCCTCTGCTCATCCTCATCTCCACCACCGACAAACCTCAGCTGCAAAACTCATTTGAGCCACCAGGTTTCAACCCATAGATGGATTCAATCAACCACACAAAGCACCATGTAAACGGCATCAACATGCACTTAGCCGAAAAAGGCGGCCAAGGTCCCATAATCCTCTTCCTTCACGGCTTCCCTGAACTCTGGTACTCCTGGCGTCGACAGATTCTAACCCTTTCTGACCTCGGCTACCGTTGTCTAGCTCCGGATTTACGTGGGTTCGGAGACACTGACGCGCCGAAGGGGTTTGAGAGCTACACGGTGTTGCATGTTGTGGGGGATTTGGTCGCGCTGTTGGATGCTGTGGCTCCTGCACAGAAGGTGTTTGTAGTTGGGCATGACTGGGGAGCTTTTGTTGCTTGGCATTTGTGCTTGTTTAGGCCTGATAAGGTTAGGGCTTTGGTGAGTCTGAGCGTGCCGTTTATACCCAGGAATCCGATTGGGAAGCCTATTGATCTTATCAGGCTTCTTTATGGAGATGATTACTACATGTGTAGATTTCAGGTCTAATTTTGTCACCTCTTTTGTATTGTGTTTTCTTTTTGGAGTCCTCTTCTCTGCTTTGAGTGTTTTTGTGGCCTCAGGAACCTGGAGAAGCAGAAGGCGAGTTCGCACGGTTTGGTGCGAAGAGGGTTGTGAAGGAGTTCTTCGCTTACAAGACTCCTGCTCCACTCTTTTTACCCAAAGGCAAGTGCTTTGCAAACCAGCCAGATGCTGATATTGAATTGCCCACTTGGGTAACTGAGCAGGAACTCGACTTCTATGCTTCAAAGTTTGAGAAAACCGGCTTCACCGGGGCACTGAACTACTACCGTGTTATCAATCTGTAAGTTAGTTAGCCTGTTTTCCATTATTTTCAGCATTCATATCTTGAAAAGGGTCTCAGAATGTTTCAAAACTTACTGCAGGAACTGGGAACTGACTGCTCCATGGACAGGTGCCCAAGTAAAAGTCCCAGCTAAGTTTATCACTGGAGACTTGGACCTAGTCTACAACTCACTCGACGCAAAGAGCTACGTGCACGGCGAAGCCTTTAAAAAAGATGTCCCAGACCTGCAGGAGGTTGTTGTTTTGGATGGAGCAGCGCACTGGATCCAGCAGGAGAAGCCTGATGAGATCAGCAAACAGATTGCTGACTTCATCACCAAGTTCTGAGTTTGACTCTCCTTCTCACCTTAAATAATTGCAATGTATGAGAATAAACAAAGACCAGATCTGAATCAAATAACATGAATGCCTTGCTGCAGACCTCCAACCCTTAATATGTCACAGTTTTTGATAGCTGTGATATAAAATGTAACACATGTATGGCTCAGAAGGTTTTTCTTCTAAACAATTAACACTGAATTTGAGATCTGAGTTTCGTGTGGATAAAGAAGTTCTGAAGTTGGTTGCAGACAACAGCTATATAACTGAGCCTCATCAAGTCGGATAATTTCATTAACAGCCTCTTTACTACCTATCTGATTGAATGGATTCAATTGAGCATAAAACCCTCAAGCTCAATGGGATCAACATGCACGTAGCCGATAAGGGTTCAGGTCAGATGATACTCTTCATCCATGGCTTCCCCGAGCTCTGGTACTCATGGCGCCACCAGATACTGGCTCTGTCGAACCTTGGCTACCGCTGCGTGGCTCCTGATCTACGAGGATTCGGGGATACTGATGTGCCTGATGGAGTTGAGAACTACACGATTTTCCATATTGTTGGGGATTTAGTGACTCTGCTGGATGAGTTAGCTCCTGACCAGAAGGTATTTGTAGTTGGGCATGATTGGGGTGCAAATGTGGCGTGGCAGTTGAGCTTGTACAGGCCGGATAAGGTTAAAGCTCTGGTGAATCTGAGTGTCGCTTACTCGCCTAGGAAGGCCACAGGGAAGCCTGTGGACGTTATCAGGATTGTATATGGAGATGACTTCTACATATGCAAAATTCAGGTTATTCCATCTTTTGAACCTAAGCCTTCCCTTTTCACTTTTAGGATGTAAACATGTTACTGTTAACTTCTTAGCATCTGCTGGCTCTTTGTTTTTGTCACGAGATCGTGAAGCATCTGTTAAGCTCATTGACTAACTTATCTTCAATCATTTCTGCAGGAGCCAGGAGTGATAGAAGCTGAATTCGCAGAGCTTGGGACCAAAAGGGTTATTGAAGAGTACCTGGCTTACAGGAGCAAGAGTCTGCTTTTCTTTAGAAAAGGTGACTTATTTGGACATCCACCTGACACTGAGATTGTGCTGCCAGATTGGGTCACTGAAGAGGAGATTGATTACTACACAACCAAATTTACCAACACAGGCTTCACTGGAGGTCTTAACTTTTACCGAGCCATCAACCGGTACCTCCATTTCTGGTTCATGCAAACTCGCAAGGTTAGAATTTTGCATTACGGATTATAACTGTTGTTGGTGCAGGAACTGGGAACTGAATGCACCCTGGACAGCCAGTCCAGTGAATGTGCCAACCAAGTTTATTGTCGGGGACATGGACACTGTTTACTACACATTAGGTGCCAATAAGTACATCAACAGCCCAGCATTCAAGAAAGATGTTCCACTCCTGGAGGAGGTTGTGGTAATGAAGGGGGTTGGCCATTGGCTTCAGGAGGAGAAGGCCGATGAAGTTACCAAGCACATATATGACTTCTTTCAGAAATTCTGAACGTTACTGCCTTTGGAATTTGGACCTTGCATCAAGCATTCAATGTCTATCTTACCAAGAATGGATTGCTCTGCTGTGCTACATTTAGCCGTCTCTGTTGCTTGTTCGACTTCTACGCTTCAACCTACCACTCAGTGGTTTTGTTGATCAAATTGTGTATTTTGATTATCCCCATTTGCCAGAACTTCACTATTCTTGATCTTTGAAACCAACACATGAATGAGATGAACTGATGGCAGCATACATCCATCTGCAAGCTCATGGAGTATATGTTACATGCCACTGGAAAATCGAACTTGAAACTCAAAATAAAGTTGGCATACTTTCTCCCCTAGACATTGTGTGTTGTGCCTATGCATGTGACCTTATTCTAATCTGATAGTCTTACTTTAACCTTAAACAAGAAAATAAAATTGAGTGTAGGGGGCATAATTCTGGTGTTTGGATCAACTGTAGAAATAATTATTCCAGTCAAGTAGTTGTTTCAGTCTGAACTCTAAAACACATCAAGTCATTAATCGAAAAAGGACAGCAATTACTGCTTACTCTAAGAACAAGAAGCAGCAAAACATTGTTTTGAAAAAGCACAGCAAGCACTTGATTCAAAAAGAAGAAGAAAAAGCACAGCAAGCACTGTTTACTCCAAGTAGAGCCCAAATTGTTGGCTAGAAACATCTGGCAATCGGAGATTAGTGTTACCTGTCAGCAAGGTGTGACTAAGATGGGCAGTAATGAGTGCAGCATACCTTCCATAGAACACTTGTCCAAGTACAGATATTTTCAAACTCAGGAAACAAACGGTGAAATTAGTACCATGGCGTTTGTTGCACAGAGAAGCTCTTGCAATAGCCGGCACTAAGTAGATGGCCTTATGCGTTTGGAGACATTGAAGTGCACGTCAATAAGATTAGTTATACCAGCAGTCACCTTTTGGCCTGCTTTTACTGGGCCAACTCCTTGTGGAGTCCCTGAACGCAAAAGGAAAATTATTACTAAACTAGCAAAGGCGAATTCAAGTGCAAATAAAGAAGGATTACAGTTTATTATGGTTCATGAAGTTGCAGCGAGTTGGGCTTGTTCTCAAAATACTATCCATCATACAAATTCAGCTCCCAAAGTCTAACACAATTAATGATTCATAGCCTAAAGCTTTGCCGCTTAATTTATAAAATATTAAAAGGCACAAAGTCCAGGTTCATAAAACTCTTCAGTACCTGTTAAAATGACATCTCCCTCAAAAAGAGTCATGTAAGAAGTTATGTGGCTGATGAGATATGGTATCGGAAAAATCATATCTGCAGTTGAACCTTTCTGCCGCAGCTCTCCATCGACCTGTCAAGAATTATTGAGTTAAACCAGATGTCACGATTGCAAACATTAAATGAGCAGATGAATTGGGTGCTGACCTTCAGCCACAGTTCCAGGTTGTGAGGATCAGGAACAGTTGCAACTGAGAGCTGAAGAGCATTAACAGAAGAAATCAATCTAGCACTTTCATGAACAATAATATACACGGGTTTGTTAACCAAATCCATGAACAAAAATCACACTCAACAATAATATACACGGGTGTCTAAATAAAGGCATTCAATAGTAATACAGATTTGTAATTCCTGTTGCCGTATTTGTTATTAAAAAGGAAAAAAAAAGAAGATGTTCAGATTCTTACAACAGAGCTGATTGGTGTAAAGGTATCTTGTCCTTTAGCCATTGTCCATGGAAGACCTGCAGACTAAATGATCAAGCATATCTCAGCATTTCACAAGGTAAATAATTATGCCTGGTACATTTCAAATCCTGTAAGTTTTGAGCGTCTTTTCTTTATGTGGAAATCAAATGATCTAGCGACACAAAAGCAAGGGGCGAGGCAAGCTAGAACTGAACGTCAGCACAAAGGGCAAACAATTCAAAAGTGGGTAGTGGAAGCAAGCATGAATGATCAGTGAATGTGGCTGATTAATGAAAACGTGAGATCAATTAGGTGACTTTTGCCTAAATCAAGTGTGGGGGAACTGAAGTAGTACCTTGGCAACTGATTGAAGTTCTCTTGCAGTCATATCCAATGCCAACGCATAGCCTAAAACACAACAACACATGATCACATTACAGCAATGTAATGTAATCAGCACTAGGCTCATTCCCAACTTTATTCATAATTTTAAAAAAAAATCCCAAAAACTAGATTTTGCCATTTCGGACCCAACCTCCAACATAGTCCATAGCGTTGGCCTTAGGAACATCACGAGCCTTCTTGCTAATGACAACAGCTAACTCCACCTCATGATCCAGTGACTCATACGGCTCAGGAATCTCTATAGTTTCTCCATTTTCCAAGTACGAGGAAGTCGGCTTCATAAACAGCACTGGCTCCTATTCATAAAATCACAACCATCAGCACCTCACCAACCACCAGTCGATCAGAAATTGAAAATACTCCAAATAACAAATTTATCAAACACCAAAACCAAGTTAATCATAAAATATTTGAAATTAAAGTATCGAACAACTGGCAGCCATCGTAGGCGATGGAGAGACGACCTTGGGAACAGCGTTTCCGAGTTCCTTAGCGTGCGCAGCGTAGTTGCGGCCGACGCAGATGATTTTGGTACCGATTTTGAGGAGATTTGACGCCATGATGGGAAGAGGAATCTCTGCTCCGATTAATGGAGTTTCAAAACATCAAAACAACGACGGCAAATTGAATACTGAAGATGAACAACTTTTCACGGCGAAGACTGAAGCCGTAGACTAAAACCTCGAACTTTTATAATTACAAAATGGTCCCTAAATTTAACAAAGCTACGAATTCGCTGCTAATTGTAAATATTTTACATTTCATGTCCCCCAGGCCAGGCCCCAGCTTAGGTTGAGGTTCAGTTCAGCTGTACACTACAATGACAATGGTCTGTCAATGTTTTCATTACGAAGTTAGGAAAACCTGTGTTGCTGAGATATGGTTATAACTTTATAAGAAGAGGGTCAGAGTCAGACTGTGTCGCTTTTGGATTTTTGGATTGAGAGTGGCGAGAAAGTTGGAAGAGGGCTCTGCTGGAGCTGATGGCTAGACGAAGATTGGGGCGAGTCATATGCATGTCTGCCAGACCTGATAAATTTTGGACAACATGTATAATTAATCATCCAAATGACTTGTTCAATCAATGTTTATGATAAAATTTGGCGAAGTTGGAAAGAATTACCGCTGACGAAAGTTGAGAGGCTGTCTACGCATCAAGGTGGGATTCGGGAAACAATCTGAGAACTTTGTTTTCCTGTTATTGTTGCCTGGCTGCAAATAGAAGCAAATGGAGGCTTTTATTACAAGCAGATAAAGAGTACAATGAAGACGAACGAACCTGATAAGAGGCATACTTACCAGTTGTTGAGATTCACCAGAGCTTGATGTCTGCGGGCTCAGGTTGATGCTTCTCTCATTAGAAAGAGCTTTAGCACATTTGCACGTATAGAAAAGAAGCACCGATCCTAGAACCGAAACTGCCATGAACTCGCATATAATTGCTGATCCTAAAGCTGCAAGGAACAGATGAGAGAGCTTGGTTAGTTTAATGCTTCAAATCCAATAAGGTCTGTTTTAACATCAGCATGAGGGCCGTGGTGAGTGGTGATTTAACTTACTGTTAGCTGCTAGGGAACTCATCGGCTTTCTCCTGACCAGTTTTATAGTAGCATCTGAAAATAAGGGTTTCGATAGCTTTTCGACGCAGTCTTCATGGCATCCATAATTTCCCAAGTCATTAATAGTCAGAGTTAGAATAGCAGCATGAGCTCCACCCTGCAAACAAGAAAACAAAAAAAAAACGATACAGATTAATTGTTTTGATCTTGAACAGTGATTTTAAATATTGATCTAGAAGCATACATGGTACAAAAGTTGTTGCATGATTTCCCGGCAATGGGAAAACATCCCACGAAATCTGATACCCTTTGCTTTAACGGTAAAATGTTCTGAAATGGTCACGAAATTCAAAAGCGGCTGCCAATGGTAATTCTTTCTCAGCTTGAGTTCCGTAGTGTTGATTAGTTCGGCAGGCAGCTTGGTTTCCAAGAATCCAGTACTAACTTCAACAGAAAACACAACAGAGAACTGGGACTCACCTCCTGAACAAGATCGAACAGTAAAGTAACAGTCACGATGGTATTTGTAAGATCGTAGAATAGGATGCTGAGAGACAACCACGAACATCCTTTGTTTCAAAACATGCTGATGATATGCTGAAGAAAACATGCTGTTTAGCTATGTATTTGTTTGTCAAGGGTGTGATGCCTTTGTGTGACTTTGTTCGTATGTAGATTTAGAATTTAGTATATTGTCGCTTTTGTATCATGATGATAGAACATCCTTTGTTTCAAAATCAATGCAATTGATATTTCCAAAAAAAGAAGAAGAGACAACCACGAATATTATGAAAATACCTAAATCCTAAACCATACCTGGGAAGTTGAAAACATCAGGATCCCCTAAACTGAACTGTGGGGTGTCACTATCATTGTTAAAAATCCGTGCGGCATTGGCCTGCTTTAGTATGACATAGTCGGGGACTAAAATGAATGGAGGATCATTTACAGGCTCCACGAGAACTGCAACTTTCACATGGTTGATTCCATTTTTGTTCCTTGTTGAAAGTTGAATAGTATCCTCTCCGCTGAAGTTCCCATTTCTGACAAAGCAATCCAATAAGAAACAAATCAAGATGAAGGTATCAAGACACGAAAGATTTCAGCACTGTTGGATCTGCATTACCCTAGGTATTGTACGGACTGAAGAGCGATATTGATAGCTTGCACATTTCCCATCAAGGTTAAATCTGTTGCAGTTCCATCTCCCATGTTTAGTATTAGTCCAGTCCACATTGCCTGCCCAAACTGCATCAGCATTGGAGAAAGAAGTATTGTTCCTGAATTTGCATGGAGTGTTACAGATATATTCTCATTCTGATCCGAGTACTTTATTTCGAAACCAGGAAACCCACTGCAGAAGAACGATCGACAGTGAGTCACACTATAAGCGATATTTTTATGTTGTACAAAAATCATGACTACTAACCCAAACTTCGGGGTTATCATATCTTCAGTTGCGTACAGCAGCTCTGGGAAGGAAGCAAATTGAGGAGGAACAATGAGGACTGAAATGTTTACGCTACCAATAGCAACATTGTCATTTACATCGACAATGGTGTAAGTGAATGAGTCATTTCCAGAAAACCCTTTGAAAGGTGTGTATCTAAATAGTTGTGCTTGTTGCAGTAGAGTACCGTGTGCTGGCTACAAGCAAGTTTCATCAAACAGTGAACGCATCTTGACTAAAGGTTTGGAAGTGCATTTCAAGAAATAGATAAAATAAATATTGGAACATAAGTTTGTACAAGACTCACCTTTGAAGTGTTAACAATGCTAACATTTTGGCCAGCAAAGTAGTCATTTGATATAACATCAAACGCAGTTGACTCATCTTCCCAAACAGACACTTGATCGTTGGTAGCTCTCGGGAAATACTCGCCTGGATGATAAGTATCAGTATTGAATCAACAAAAAAATTTATGGATACTGTGATCAATTCTATGCACTTCACGCAAAAGACAAGAAGGAAAGCCAGAAAAAACTCATACCGCTATATACATTGACTTGGAAAGGGCACGGCTGAAATTGGTTGCCACTGAATGAAACACATAATTCATAAGTGCCAACATCCCTCACCATATAAAATCCGGCATACGACCCATTGCCATTGTCAACAAACATCCATGTTTCAGACTTTGAGCCGTTAACTGAACTGATATCCAGCTTTAGCTTTGATTCTTGCGCCTCTATGGGGTTAAAATAAAAATCCATGACCTGCACCAGTATTTCAATTTTTCTTAGTTTGGACACCTTGGGTTCAAACTGGACAACTCCCGACCGTGATATATCAACCTCTCCTGCATATGTAGGATTCATTGCAAAAAATATTTATGTTGGTTTATCAACAACCAATATTTGATGTTTGGGATAAAAATTACACTTTACCAGCTGTTACTTCTTTTGTCAATCGATGTCCACGATTCAGTGGAATGTTTCCGCAAAATACATGAATACCAAATATCCCGCTCTTTTCTGGTTTGAAAGTTACATCAAAAGATGCAGCCTGAATTGCTTCATTCCCACCTGACTAATCAACAGCAACTACAGCGGATTAGTTTAACTATATCAATGATCCAACATGAATGTTTATGCAAATAAGTGAAGACACGTCTTATTACAGAATTTTGGTGACTAGCAGGAGCTGATGCAGGTGCCATTCCAGTGGATCTCCTAATGGAAACACTACCTAGCGAAACAAAGTATAATGTTGAGTATGAATAAAAGATAATTTGATTAAGATTGTTGTGGAACCAGCAGATTGCTATACCGTTAACAGTCTCCAAAGGAACTATGGTAGGCCAGACAGGAAGTAAATCCGTTTCTCGCAATATTTGGACTCTAAGAATATCTAACTCAACTGGAGAAGGATACTGATACTTGTCTTTCAAATAAACAGAAAATGTTTCAATTTCACCGGCAACAGAATTCGCCAAACCAGATCCATTTATGACATTGTTTACACCATCACAATAACCTGACCAGCAAAAAAAGAAACTAAAATTCTGGGAAAAATAAAATACTTTGATGCTTCAAAATAAGATATGAAGAAAGGACTCACCAACATAAATTGTGAAGTCAAAAGGCATTCCAGCTATGCTTGTGTTATGCTCCAAATTATAAATAGTAAGCAAGAAGTCTCCTGGTTCCAGTGAGCTGGAAGATAATAGCTGAATTCCTGGAACAACTTCCTCAAAGATCAAATCTGGAACAGGTATGGACAACTTGGTCTGTCTTTCAACAACTTGAGCATCAAATGCATACCACCCTTGAACAAGGTTTCCATACCGATCATTCTGGTGAATGAACAATTCCATCTTTGAGAATATCTGCAAGATGTTGGTTCCAAGGCTCCATTCAGCTACACAGCTGGTGACATCCAACGCCCCTGATCAAAATAGTCCACAATTAACTCATCGAACAATGCCCGCTAATGATCTCCTGCACTTTCCAAACCTCATAACATAAAAAATACGTCTGGCAAAATTATGCTACCTGGGTACACCTTGAAAGCCAGAGGAGACCCATCTAAGGTCTGATTCCGGCCTTCAACATGCAGTAAAAAGTTCCCAGCTTTTATCACAGTAAACTCGACACTAAAGTAGCCTAACAAATTCCATCCCATGTGACTAACATTGAAAAGACTAGCCATTGAGCCATTCGAATAAAATGCAGACACAGTAAAACCATATAAGCCAGCTTCTTCAGCAGTGGAAGACACATTGTTCCCGAATGAGTCTCTGGGAAGGATCAACACAGTAGCAGTTGCCCCAGCTTCAAAATCACTCACTAAACCAATCCACGAAGCTAGACAAGCAGCCGTATCAACACGCCCTTCATTCAACCATATAATCAAACACATTGTCAACAAACCTCAACCCATTTAATAAAAGGGGAAAAAAAATGTAAAATCATTCAGACAAGATGTCAACTAATCCGACCTGCAACTGCTTGAAAATGGAGTGACGAGTCCAGAACGTTATAGACATCATCAGCTATGATGACATTGAAGACGCCAGCAGAAATGGGAATGAAGGAAAGGAACCAGCTTTCAGAATCGCCAACGAAACTGGAGTAAACACCAGAAATGTATGTGTTGTTCCCGGCTTTGCCATTGACAGTGAGAGTCAAATTCAACGGGGTTTTGACGAAGACTTGGAGGTTGTCAGCAAAGACTTTGACTTTGATGGTGGCTGTGTCGCCAGCAGTAAACGTATTGTTATCATTCAGCCAACTGAAAGCGAATGTCGGCATCGGCTCTTCAGCAAGCACTGCATAGAAAAATCACTGTCAAGTGTAAATGTGATGAAGTTGTTAGGAACATAAGAGTGAAAATTTACCAGGGAGTGAAAACAGAGGAAATATGAGAAGAACAAAGAGATTCCAGCAGCGAAGAGGCATGTCTCAAATTGAAGATTCGAGTGTTTTCATCATGGTTTTGTTTGGAGATTTGAACTTCCTCAAAAGTAACCGCCATATTCAGTTTTTCTTCTTCTCTGTCTTAGGGCATCTGCAGTGCAGCGGTTGAGATTTCAGGGGAGATTTTGGGACGTTCAAGGACATGAAATTGTGCAGCGGTTCCGCTGCCCAGGACGTGCTCGAGAAGAATGTCTGAGCGGGAGTTCTCCAAGTCGGTTGGATTAGCGCGGGGACGGGTCTGAAATCAGTTGGCCCCTTCTGGGCGACGGTTTGCGCCTCTGACCACTTCAATTCCTCACCGGATACGCATCGCTATTCCCAGCTCTGCTCTCTTATTTTCACTCGGTTCGTTCGCGAGTCGTCGTTGTCGTCTTACAGCATTCTCTCTCCGTTTTCAGGTTCGATTTCGTCCGTCAATCTGTCAGTCGATTAGGTTTAATCGGATGAGTTTTTGCAATTTGTGTTGATTTGGTTTTCTTATCAGGTTGACTTTGATGTTGTGGATTCGTTCATGTTTGTATGTGTTGATGCGGTTTTTGCGACTGTTGTTGATGCGGAAGCATTTAACGCCATAGTCCCAAACTGTGTTTTATTAATCTGAATTCCCCAAGAGCATTGCCTCGGCTCTTTCTGGATTGACAAACATGTCTAGCATTGCCCTGAATTATACAGGTAGTTACAAATCGCTTGATTGGCAGCAGAGGTTGTTCTTGCTATTTGGAAATAGGTTGTTCTTGTTTTTAAGCTCTCAGATGAGTTAGTTAGCGTTTCTGTCGCCGCAGTGTGTTGCTTATGTTTGATGATGTGGATGAGAAATGCCGAATAGTTAGTTTCCTTGTTTGCAAAATGAATATACAATTGAAAGGCAACATGTAGATGTTGCTATTCGGTATTCTATAAGTGGCAGTGGATTGCTAATCCCATTATTGGTTTTGGAATGAGTCGTTGAGGCACTCAGTTCAGCTTATGATGCAAATTCTAGTGTTTAAATTGGATATTTGTGTTCATCAAAAAAAAAAACGAAGAAGATATTTGTGTACAACCTCAATTTTGTATTTGTTGGTAACGAAAGGTGCTAGTTAGATAGGATTTTGGTGGCTGTTAATAACCTGATGATGTTCAACAGGAGGCTGGGGAAGACAGTGCTCCCTCCATATGAGGCTGAGGCTGTGATTAACATAAAGAGGAGCTTGACGAAACTTCACATCAGGTGTTTCTCGACATGGCGGTGCTGGTTGAGAAGCATGGGGAGGTATATCGAGCATAATGTGATGAAAGCTGGGAGTTTTGTCAGCTGCGGAATGAACAATCTTTTCTATGCGAATCAGATGAAGAAGAGGAATAAAAGATGTGTTTGGGATTGTGATGGTGTGCATCATTTCTGTATTCAGTTCTTGAGGAGAACTGGGAAGCACCTGCTGCTACATTTGTTTGTTTTCATGCAACAACTCGGACATGAAATTTCCTGCTTTTGTTCCAAGTTATCAAATATAAGCTGTGTTTCTATTCTAATGAAGTAAAAGGGTTTTAACACTTGTAATTGCAAAATGGTTCAATGAAGACAAACAGAAGGCGACAACAAAAATTTATTTGTGAATAGTAATAGAAAGTTCTCATCGGGATGTTATTGTTGCACAGAACATACAAAAAAATGCTATTACTGTTCAATAAATAGTAATAGAAATTTCTGATCGAGAAAGTCCTAGAGGAGAAAACGGGTGCGGATGCTTACCTGCATAAAAATTGCTTCAACATGCATCAGATCATATGGAGATAAAACTGGAGCAGCTTTCCACTCATTGGAATAAAAGTCATATGAAGATCACTACATTTTGATTTGATGCTTAAGCATCATTGTTGCTCAGAGAGTAATACATAATGCAATAAAGTATGTCAAAACAACTAAAGGTGGAGATGTATCCAGCTGACTGCTCTTGGGGATAATTTATGTGACACGGATGAGGAGAACCACCATGATGAACACACTTGTCATAACAAACATTAATAGCCAAGTGAAGCAGGTAGTTTTAGAAGTCTCCGAGTAGATTGCCATGGCACGAGCACCAACACGAGTTGTGCTGGCCAAGCTCTGTTCGACTGCTTTCTCAGTTGAATCAAGTATCTGCGTTCATCATGCAATTAATATTATTAATAGAAGTTCTGAACAAGTCATTTTATTCGAAAGACGCAGACTGGAAACCCATTTGCAATTGTAATAAGTTCAACAACTAATTTTACCATGAAGTTAACATCAGCCACAGCCCACAATCTAAACTCTAAAGACAATCATCTCATTGGGTTTTCTTTCATAAATAATATTTAAAGAATGCTTTCATATTTTGTCTGTATATCTAACCATATTCTAGTAATTTTTCTTGGCAAAAATACAGTGAATATTGCTTAATTAAAAAAAGTCATACCTTTTCAGTGGTTTTTAATGACTGGCTCATTACTAGGGTGCTTTCTTTTAGTTGCTGAGCCAACTCTACCATTTCATCAGTCAAGTCTTCTTGAAGTTTTCTATCATATCACACCCCAAAAGTAGAGTCAGTTGCACAGACAACAACATGAAACATAAGACATTGAAGGCAGGGAAACTCCTTGAGGAAACAACACCTAACATTGTTGGTGGGCCAGAAACATGATTATCTAAGAGATTTGACAATGGAAACACCTTTTCAAGGATATATAAATTACAAACCTGTGCTTATCAATGTAAGCGTGAGCCTTCGAATCCAACTTAACGGACGCAGATTGATCAACATCTGAAGCAGTGCGGGTCCTCTCTTCAAAGTGACTATCTTAATTAGATGAAAACATGGAATTTCGACTTGGTGAGAATTATATCATACTCTGTAGCAAACACATGACAAAATGGTTCTAGTCCCTTACACATGTCTCCTCCTCAATCCAGGTGATGATGGTGTAAACTGATCTACAGCTTCTCCTGTTTTAGTAGGACTTCCTTTATTGCTGGTCTCTGCAAAATTATACCGGCTAACCTGCAACTCAGGCTACACATAATAGAAACAATTAAAACAAGAGTTCCGATGACTCAAAATTGGTTGGAAAGCAATTTTCGGTTGTTAGTCATGTAAAGAAGCATACAAATATGTTAAACCAATGGATGCTAAAAGGACAGTGTAGGAGTGAAAGTAAATTTTATCAGCTAGAACAATTAAACTGATGTTAGATGAAGATTGTTAACGCAAAAGTTATGAAGCGGATAGTTCATGATCGCCCTTTGCTCCAACACACAACAATGGAGTACATTGCACATTATTTTAGTATGTTAATGAAATTAATTAATTAGTTTAGGCCATCAAATAATGAGTAGTTTTGAACAGGCCAAAGAAGCGAGTAGAGTATGCCATGTGAAACATTAGATAAAAAAAATACAAACATCAGTAGGGACCAGAAGAAATGTCAACTGATTAACACAACACATTTCAATTAGCTGCAAAACTATCAAGCGTTTGAAGAAGCAAAAAATGGTCGCATTTAAAGAACACATAATGCATAATGCGGGGAATGAAAATTAATTGAACAGACGTACCAGCTGAGGGACTAAACTTGAAGCAATGGCTTCAATCTTTTCAGAGAATTCACTCACCATAGCTTTTGAAACTCTATCATACAGTTGCACATACAGTAAAAAATCAAATTAAGAAACTTCAGTATGCAAATATTTCAACAACAGAAACTACAAATGGTATATGTATATCACACCATAATAAAAACAAGAATTGTCTACAATAGATCTTTATATAAATCCAAAAACCTTGGCAATCCATCAGGAGTAGACTCCAAAGACAACTGTTCAAGGAGCTCCCGCATAGTAGATACATACTGCAACATTCAGCATCTCATTATAAACATTGATTATTCAACACAAATATATTAGAAGCAAGAGTTGAAAGTAAAAGCATGGAACATGAAAGAATATAAATGAACACACAGCTTTACAAGAACAACATACATGGATTAGTTTTGCCTGATTCTGTTGCTGAGGTGCGGCTGCCAGCAACCTCCTCAAATTCACTTCCGTTTTACTCAAACCCATTACCTAGATCCTGCGCTAATTTAACAAAAAAATTAAAACAAAAAACCATCCTTGCATACTAGCACTTTCGACCCACATCCATAACAAGATCAAAATCATCCTAGTGTTTTCAACTCCAGGACACAGAAACAATGGAATGGCATCAATTTCACTACACGTCCAGAAAATAATCGGAGACTGAAACACTCCAGTTGATGTTACATAAACACAACGTTTTTCGAAATTCAGAAAATCAAAACATCGATTATAAAATCGAAGACAGGGAGACGCACCTTCAGGGAATAGAGGAGCGTCTGAGTGAGCGAAATCAATATTTTCTTTCGCCGGAAAATCGACCTTCTTCTCCGATTTTCGATCTTCTCTCGCGTAGCTACCGTTGAAATGTTTAATTGAGCCGCACTAAGCGGATTACTTAACCCCCTGTTTGGTTGCAGGAAAAATCACAAGAAAGTAACCCCTGTTTGGTTTCAGGAAAAGTAATGGAAAAGCAAAGTTTTAAGGATGGAAAACTGAATTATGATGTTTGGTTACCAAGAAAATAAATACGAAAGAAAAATAATTGCAAAATAAGTTGGAAACTTTAGCTAATTTTCCACTTTACTTTTCCTCCCAAAAACCAGAGGAAACTGAAAATCCACAGATCGACGATCGATTAATCCTTTTCGACTCGATTTCTTTTCAATCGACCTGCGCCGATGACGCAGAGCTACGTTGAGACTGCGAGGCGTCATTGAAGCCCCAATTTAAAACTGCTTCTCTCAATCAACGTCGCCAATAACACTTGGATCTGGGGCAAGTCCGGCAAGCCTGTCCGCCAAATGGCTAAACCTAGAATTCTTGCTGATTGGACTTTCGAGTAAGCTTTTGACTTTCTAATTACATGATTCTTCTGGACTTGACTAATGCATTGATCTGATTAGGCTTGAGTTTTTGTATTATATGTGGGATTGTTTAGATAATGTGGATGCAGTTAAGAAGTTGAAGTCTGCTGAGAGAGGTGATCATTTTGAAAGGCACTCTCCTGAGAAGGGGAAAGGGTTGAATTGCTTGATTCCTCAACCCAAAAACTATAAGCATCACATACCATGGCCTAAAAGTCTTGATGAGGTATGCAACAGTTTTACAGCCTGACGATGGTTATGGAACAAATTTAAGTATATGGCCTATGCGTCTGAACTCTTAACGATCAGCCTAGCTCGAGAGCATAAACACAGGTACTTCTATATCCAGAATAGAGCTGTTTTTCGAGCAGAAAGCATGCAAGTTTAAAATGTTTTTTTTATCATTATAAGCAAATTGAATTTCAAGTTAAAGTTTCTTTCCCATGTTTTCTTGTGAACCAAACATGCACACATTTTTCTTTAAATTTCCGATTGAATTATCCATGTATAACCAAACATAAAAAAAGGAAAATTTCATTTTCCATGAACTGTCTTTTCTTAACATATTCCCTAATGTTTTCTTTCCTTTTTGCTTTCTTGCAACCAAACAGAGCTAAAGATTTTGAGTTGGAAAATCAGATCAGGATGTTTGTTACATGGAAAACAAATAAGAAACAAAACTAACTGGAATGAGTTAGAAAATTAAGCAGATCTAATTTTTTCCACCAAAAAATTAGAGGAAAATCGAAATCCAACCATCAATGTCGACCAACAGTTCGTTCAAACCCTAATTCGGCTCAATCGCGCTTCACTGATCAACCGAAAAGGGTATTTGCGGAAGACTGAGAGTAGTAGCGGTACAAACAAGGTGACGTTTTTGATCCGGAGGTCGTCGAACGAGGGATGCCTGGGGCTGGCTTGTGCGGCGTCGTCGGCGAACAGCTTTCCAGCGTCGGAATTGTCGCCTGCTGTGGAGGTTTTGGGGAGGAGTAAAGCGTTGATGAATCAGTTGATGGAGTTGTGCGTCAAAGAAGATGAAGCAATGTGAAGATGACAATAAAGAAAGGTTTTGTTAATTTTAATTCTGAAAAAGAAAAAATAAATGTTAATTGAGGCATGTCCTTTTTTTAAAATACAAATTGAGTCATGTTATAGATAAATTATTATTTTGTCATAACAAAGAAACGTGAATTGTAGGTACATTTTCTTTCCATATTATTTTCTTATGAACCAAACATAATCTTATTTTTTATTAAATTTTCTACATCTAACCAAACACTAAAAAGAGAAAATTTCCTGTTTCCATAAAAAAATTTCTTACTATTTTCCCTAATGTTTTCTTTTCTCTCCGCTTTCTTGCAACCAAACATAGCGAAGGAGATGGAATAAAAATTATAATTAATTCGGAAGTTGACGAACATATTTGTTGAAATTTTGAAATTCAACATGTAGGGGTAATATAGTCTTTTCGTAATTAATTAATAATTCAAAACAACGTTCAGACTTAACAAAATGTTCAGACTTATCATAATGTTCAGAGTTATTTGATTTTTTTCAGACTTAACATAATGTTCAGAGTTATGTGATTTTGTTCAGACTTATCATAATCTTCAGAGTTATGTGATTTTGTTCAGACTTCACAAAATGTTCAGAGTTATGTGATTTTGTTCAGACTTAACAAAATGTCCACACTTAATAAGAGTGCGGTTCATGTACAAACCGATTTATATATAAAAACTACAAACTCAATTTCAAGCTGACACGTGTCCCATTTAGTGAAATCCCGAACAAACACACGGAGGGGTATTATAGTCATTCCACATTGAGGGTATAAAAACTAATAATATTATTTTCAAGTTAGTCCTCGAGTTGTCAATGATCGGACTTAAACTTAGAATGATCAGACTTAAAAAACAGTAATGATCAGACTTAAAAAACAATGATCAGACTTAAAAAACAATGATCAGACTTAAAAAACAATGATCAGACTTACCAGTAATATCAAACTTAAAAAACAATGATCAGAATTAAAACAACAATGATCAGACTTAAACCAGTAATGATCAGACTTAAAACAACAATTATCAGACTTAAACCAGTAATGATCAGACTTAAACCGATAATGATCGGACTTAAAAAAATAATGATCACACTTAAACCAGTAATGATCAGACTTAAACCGATAATGATCAGACTTAAAAAATAATGATTAGACTTAAAACTATTATGACCAGACTTAAAAAACAATGATCAGACTTAAATAATTAATGATCAGACTTAAACCAGTAATGATCAGACTTAAATCGATAATGATCAGACTTAAAAAACAATGATCAGACTTAAACCAGTAATGATCAGACTTAAACCGATAATGATCAGACTTAAAAAACAATGATCAGATTTAAAACTACTATGATCAGACTTAAAAAAAGATCAGACTTAAACAGTTAATGATCAGACTTAAACCAGTAATTATTAGACTTAAAAAACAATGATCAGACTTAAACCAGTAATTATTAGACTTAAAAAACAATGATCAGACTTAAACTAGTAATGATCAAACTTAAACAATAATGATCAGACTTAAACCAGTAATGACCAAACTTAAAAAACAATGACCAGACTTAAACCAGTAATGATCAGACTTAAAAAACAATGATCAGACTTAAAACAACAATGATCAGACTTAAACCAGTAATGATCAGACTTAAACTGATAATGATCAGATTTAAAAACAATAATTAGACTTAAAACAACAATGATCTGACTTAAAAAACAATGATCAGACTTAAACAGACAATGATCAGACTTAAACAACAATGATTAGACTTAAACCAGTAATGATCAAACTTAAACCAGTAATGATCAGACTTAAAATTATTATGATCAGACTTAAAACTTGACAATGATCAATCGAAATCGCCGTTCTTTCCTCTCCCACTCGACATATCCTCTAACAGTCGACATAAGTCGATGTTCTGTGTTTTTAGTCGACAGATGAACAGTACACAACATGCCGCGCGTCCAGCCTTAACATTAGAGCCGCGCCCAGTTAAGACATTAATAATTTAATGTCTTAACTGGGCGCAGCTCTAATGTTAAGGCTGGACGCGCAGCACCAAAATGATCAGATTTAAACGCAAAATGATCAGGCTTAAACAAATTTTAGGACGATTATACCCCTCCTATATATTATGTATTTTTAAATACGTACACGTTAATTTTTTTATTTACAAAAAGCGCCCCGAACGCGATGAATTCCGATTGGTCGATATTTACACGTGTCAATATTTTATTGGGTTTGTCGTTTTTATTTATAATTGTGTTTTGTACTTGATCCGTTTTCACTTAATAAAATGTTCAGACTTATCATAATGTTCAGAGTTTTGTGATTTTGTTCAGACTTAACAAAATGTTCAAACTTATCATAATGTTCAGAGTTATGTGATTTTGGTCAGACTTAACAAAATGTTCAGACTTATCATAATGTTCAGAATTATTTGATTTTGTTCACATAACAAAATATTCAGACTTAAGGTCTAAGCTGCAGTTAACGGCGTTAATTTTTATGATGTTTATACACTCGCATCTGTTATGTATTTTAAAATAAGTTCGTGTTAATTAATTAATTTACAAAAAATATTTCTAATTAAGATTGGTCGAGAGTGCCACATGTCGAATTCTTAGGAAATTTATAGTTTTTATATTTAAATGTGATTTTTATTTGATCCATCCACAGTTTCATTTATTGTACTTATTTTAATGTTTTTTACAATATCATATTAGGAAACTTTAATTATTATTTTCTTTATCCATTTTCATAAGAGAATGACTTTAAAAAATACAAATTTTTGGATGAAAATAAGAAAAAAAATTAATTTCTATTCATACATGTTATATGATAAATTAAAATGTAGTATTAACATGTAAGAAATATAAATTAAATATTTTAGAATGCGGTTCGGGTACAAACCAAATTATATATAAAAACTACAAACCTAATTTTAAGCTGACACGTGTCCCATTTTAGTCGAAATTCCGAACAACACACGGAGGGGTATTATAGTCATTCCACACGGAGGGGTATAAACCTAATAATGTTATTTTCAATTTAGTCCAAGAGTTGTTAATGATCAGACTTAAACTTGGCAATGATCAGACTTAAAAATAAGCAATGATCAGATTTAAAAAGCAGCAATGATCAGACTTAAAAGACTTAATGATCAAACTTAAAATAGACAATGATCGGACTTAAAAAGCAGCAACGATCAGACTAAAAAAGATCTAATGATCAGACTTTAACAGACTTAATGATCAGACTTAAAAGACTTAATAATCAGACTTAAAATAGATAATGATCAGATTTAAAAGACTTAATGATTATACTTAAAATAGATAATGAACAGACTTAAAAGACTTAATGATCAGACTTAAAAGACTTAATGATCAGACTTAAAAGACTTAATGATCAGACTTAAAAGACTTAATGATTAGACTTAAAATAGATAATGATCAGACTTAAAAGACATAATGACTAGACTTAAAATAGACAATGATCAGACTTAAAAGACATAATTATCAGACTTAAAAAACTTAATGACCAGACTTAAAAGACTTAATGATCAGACTTAAAAGACTTAATGACCAGACTTAAAAGACTTAATGACCAGACTTAAAAATTGGTAACTAAAAGACTACAAATCGATAATGATTGGACTTATAGAGAAAATGATCAGACTTAACATTGGTAACTAAAAGACTACAAATTGAGAATGATCAAACTTAAAACAGTAATGATCAGACCTAAAAATAGCAATGATCAGACTTAAAACAAGCAACGATCAGACTTACAAAGCAATGATCAGACTTAAAAACAACAATGATCAGACTTAAAACAAGAAATGATCAGACTTACAAAGCTTTAATATGAAAAAAAAACTAAAAACCGAAAATTTCTAAAAACATTAAAAATTTAAAATAAAATAGGAAATGACGCCGGATGCCCAAAAAAGCCCCTACGTCACGAGCAAAGCTGGTCTTTTCTGATCATCACGCCGTTCTGCTCAAAATAAGGTATTATGGACTGAAAATGGACACCGGCAACTCAAAACTTGCTATTTCGCCACAACCTTAGTTATCGCTAATTTGCCTGCATCACTTTATGACTTAAAATAGATAATGACCAGACTACAAATTGATAATGATCAGACTACAAATTGATAATGATCATACTTAAAATTGATAATGACCATACTTAAAATGTATAATGATCAGACTTAAAAGATTTAATGATCAGATTTAAAAATAGACAATAATCATTGATTTTTTAAGTCTGATCATTGTTTTTTTAAGTCTAGTCATTACTGGTTTAAGTTTGATCATTACTAGTTTAAGTCTCATCATTATTTTTTTAACTGATCATTGTTTTTTTAAGTCTGATCATTATTTTTTGAAGTCTGGTCATTACTGGTTTAAGTCTGATCATTGTTTTTTTAAGTCTGGTCATTACTGGTTTAAGTCTGATCATATTTTCTTAAGTCTGATCATTCTCATTATTATTTGTTTAAGTCTGATCATTATTTTTTAAGTCTCATCATTGTTTTTTTCAAGTCTGGTCATTACTGGTTTAAGTCTGATCATTATTTTTTAAGTCTGATCATTACTGTAGCAAATTTTTGGACGATTATACCCCTCATATCCTTTGTGTATTTTTAAATAAGTCAGCGTGTGTTTTTTTATTTACAAAAAGAACCCCGAACGGGATGAAATGTGATTGGTCGATTTTTACACGTGGCATTATTTTCGTGGGTTTGTAGTGTTTATTTATAATTATGGTTTGTATTTGATCCAAATTTGTAAATATGATACAGTCGGGCTCGAATCTTTGATTTTATAATTTTAGTCAGGTGTTCAAACCACTAGAATACCATTCTATCGGCTAATTTAAAAAAAGAAATTTTTACCATTGGCCAAACCAAATTGACTAACAGAGTTAACTCCATCTGTTAACTTTAACAGAATTTCTAATTTTACTCTCTAATTGGAAAATTTGGTAGCTCGGGCCTTACTTGGAAAAACAGTGATAGTTTTTTTAATAGGGGTTTCTTACATCTCATAAAAACCAATGGTAGTTCAAAGACTCCTTTTTAACTTTTCCCTGAAAAGTGCGGTTCGGGTGAGAAGTTCAACTATGATGAAAAATAAGAAATATTTTCAACCCTTCATATTAGTTGATTCACGGCCAGGATTAAATTGAATTAAAATTTATAATCACGTTAATTAGATGATTAATATACGAGTTAGGGGTATTTTAGTACACTTAATATTCTTGAAAATCGAAATCCCGTTGTTCGACGAATCATAATCGTTCGACAAATCATTCGTTGAAATTGTCCAATATTGTTTGCACGCTTCAGCCTCACTTCAATCGGCAACGACGAATCATCTCCAAATCATAGATTTATGTTGTGGATTGGGGATGCTTTCCAATTAAAATGCGTACCAATTACAAACAAAACTCGTAACAATCACTATGGCTAAAATGCATAGTTCCTAAATAAAAATTCGTAGTTTGTAATTGGAGGTGCTTTCCGACTAAAATGCGTAGAAATTGCAAACAAAATTCGTAACAGTCACTATGATTGCTACACATTTTAAACACAAAGCTACGCATTACAAATGTATGCCTATCAGAAATTGCATATCTACTCATTTTAACTAGAATGCTACGCAATATAAAAAAGGGTTATGTTAATTTGCAGAGTGTATAATTCGTACATTTAAAAGCGTAATATTCGTAGTAACATAATTAAAAATGCGTAACATAATATTCATAGTTACGGAGATAAAATGCGTAGCTGTGATAGGGCTTAAAAAGAGCTTCAGCACAACCAAATTTCAAAAGATAGGGTCAACAAAACACACGAGGACGTAAAAGGGCCACATACGACATCACATACAACATTATGTTTTCGTTCAAAGTTCGTAATTCACATGATACAACATCACATACAAGACAAATATAGTATTCATAAAATTGGTAGCCTTGAATATAACATTTGTAGCATTGTAACATTCGTAGTATAAAATTCGTAGGAATGTATATGAAATTGGTAGCCTTGTATATAACATTCGTAGCACTGTTAATTGTCTCACTAACTTCCTTACACGTCATCCTCTGAACTCTCCAATCCCCGTTTCTAAAATTCCAACGCATCTTGACTTCTTCCTATTCCCAATCACCTCGCACCTGCTTGCTGATTCCGTCAAACTGAAATTCCCTTTCAACCCTAATCCACCTGGTTTCCGACCCGCATTCACAATTCTACCAAATCCAACCCTATGTAATCCACCGATGACAAAAAATTTAGAAACGAATTTTATATAATTCGATTTTCCTCTGTTCTCGGAGATTCACACAATCGATCGCCTAGCTTAAGCACACAGAATTGCGCACGATCGAATATGCGATTAGAATTTACAGGGATCTAATCAACTTGATATATTTGCCCTTACTAACATATTAAATATATATTGATATACAAAATATTCCGAAAATGAGGGCGTTCGATTTAAGATCGGAAAATTTAAAATATTTCTCATTTCTCATGAAAATTGTTATCGATCATATGATCCTAACTCTTTCTCTAAAAAATGTTTATGAAATAAAAACGTAATTTAGTAACGTATGTCAACGGTCAAAAGAATATAACGGTTAATTCTAAATTATTCAATTTCCTAAAATAAATTATCGTTAATTAATTAATTACATTGTAAATTAATTCCTAAAAAATAAATAGCCACTTCACTTCATCCTTGCTCATTCTCTCCATGGTCGATAGCAAACGTAGATAGGAAACACACAGTGTACTTGATTCGTTGTGTTTGGCGGAGGATTCGTCTGATCTTCCATGGTCGTCGTCGATTCTAATGTACGAAATTGATCGTCGATTAGTTCTGGAGGATTCGGTATTCGGATTTTGCAATTAACGGGATTGGAAGTTTCAGAGGATTTGTGTATGACTAAATTACCTCCGTAAGCGTCGATTATGTTGATTACGAATATTATTTTGTGTTTAATCATGGTTGTTGATTAAAAAAGGTCAATGACATGTATTAATTCTTATTTCTCACCATAAGTCCATTTCTTAACTCTATTCATTATTATGAGATTTAAAGAAATTCAAAAATTATAATAAAAACCCTATAAAAAATTATAATAAAACTAATAGTTGAAAATTTAGTATTAAAATGTGAGTTATAAAAATTAAATAATTTTTTTTTTGTAAATACGTCACGGTTGGTTCGAATAGTTAATTTTACAATTTCATTCGGCCACTAGACCACAACTCTATTGGCTAAATTAAATTTTTTATTTAAGTGTCATTTTAACAATTGGTCAAACCAAATAGACTAACAGAGATAATTTCACTAGGTAACTTTAAGTGTAATTTTACTCTCTAATTGGAAAATTTAGTTTTAACGCCTTAACTTGAAAAAACAGTGGTATTCTCTATTCTGGACCTTTATTTTCTTACCTTTCCCAAAAATATATATTATGTTTTATGGAATAAAAACGTAATTTAGTAACGTATGTCAACGGTCAAAAGAATCCAACGGTAATTAATATCCTAAATTATTCGATTTCCTAACATATATTATCGTTAATTAATTAATTAGATCGTAAATTAATTCCCAAATAGCCACTTCACTTCATCCCTGCTTTCGCTACTCATTCTCTCCAACACATCCGCAATTCCAGACGATTCCGTGTGCAGCTCGGATCCTCGCCTGCCCAACTTTCTTCCAAGATTTTGATTTTTTGATTTCTACTACAAATTTGGTTAGGGCGAGATTGAAATTTGAAGTTTGTTGTTGTTTCGATCGATCGGAGAAGATGTCGACAATCGCGATGCCGCCGGTTCTTACTTCACCGCGCGATGATGCGATGCAGTTGTACAAAGCCTTCAAAGGTTGCCGTTACTTCTTCTCTTTTTCTTTTTTCTTTTTTCTTTTTCCCATTTTCATTCCTGTTTTGTATTATAGTTTGATTTTGTTTAGTTTCTGTGTCATGATATTTATGGAGTTTTAAATTTAGTGTGGAAGATCCTTGATCGGAAAATCAGAGGCGCTAAATTGCGTATTTTGAGATATTTTTTACTATTGGTGGTTGGTTTGTGTTTTGTCGGTAATAGAAATTAGTTTTGTCCAGTTAGTGTTTAGATTGATGCGTAGTGTGTTGGATTTTTTTTTATCAATTGTTTATGGTGATTTGAAACTGGATTGTGTGCTTGTATGCTCCTTCGGAAAAGAAATGGATTTTTTTTCTTCTTGAAACTGGAATATTATTTTTGTGGATCTTCTGCTTCAAAAAGTGTTTGAGGATGCTTACTTTTTGTACATTGTAAAATGGGAGGGCTGAAGATGAAGTTTGCTATAATTTAGAAGAGTTGTAAGGAGGAAGGTTATAATGGTTTGTATTTGTGTACATTAATACATGTGAATGGTAGTTTGTGATGGTCGTCCAACTTCTCTTGTAAAATGTTCTATTTAGTGATTATGGTGACTGTTTTCTTTTCAGGATTTGGATGTGACACTGCTACTGTTGTGAACATTCTTTCTCATCGTGATTATAGCCAGCGCTCTCTAATTCAACATGAATATAAGTCTATGTATGGGGAGGATTTGAGCAAGCGCTTGAAGTCCGAGCTTTCAGGACATTTGGAGGTATCAATTTGAAGAATTTGAGCATGTTCGGCTACATACCCATGATGTTCATATTGTATTTTGTATTATACTTGTTCTCTGTCTCTTTTGATTTTTTCGCGACGCTGAATGCCTTTTTTCTGCGGCTTTATAGGAATTGGATCTGCAGTCATGGCATTCAACATTCCGATTGACAAGAGATCTCTCCCGTAATCAGGTTCGATTTTTCTTTTCCAGATTTGTTTTTCTCTATCTCTGTTTTTAGGGTTTCTTGTTATGGATTTAGAATTGATTATTTTGTATTTGCGGTCTAGATAACTCTTCTGCACATTGTAGGGTTAGTTCTCAAAGATTTCAGCCATAGCTATTAGAAATTGTATGTGTGATATACTTTTAATCTAAATGTGTTTTGATTCAGTATTTTTTATGCATTTATAAAATTTTCAACTTAAACTATGTTGTCGATTGATGTTTATTGCATTCTGATTATTATGTGTTTGTGGTCAAGATGAGTCTTGTATAGATTGTGGGGTTAGTTCTCAAAGATTTCAACCCAAGCTATTAGAATTTTTTTGATTTTTTCGCCTTTGGATAGGACGCTGAATGCCCTTTTTTGTGCGGTTTTATAGGAATTGGATCTGCAGTCATGGCATTCAACATTCCGATTGACAAGACATCTCTCCCGTAATCAGGTTCGATTTTTCTTCCAAGATTTTGTTTTCTCTGTTTCTTTTGATTTTTTCGCGACGGTGAATGCCTTTTTTTATGCGGCTTTATAGGAATTGGATCTGCAGTCATGGCATTCAACATTCCGATTGACAAGAGATCTCTCCCGTAATCAGGTTCGATTTTTCTTTTCCAGATTTGTTTTTCTCTATCTCTGTTTTTAGGGTTTCTTGTTATGGATTTAGAATTGATTATTTTGTATTTGCGGTCAAGATAACTCTTCTGCACATTGTAGGGTTAGTTCTCAAAGATTTCAGCCATAGCTATTAGAAATTGTATGTGTGATATACTTTTAATCTAAATGTGTTTTGATTCAGTATTTTTTATGTATTTCTAAAATTTTCAACTTAAACTATGTTGTTGATTGATGTTTATTGCATTCTGATTATTATGTGTTTGTGGTCAAGATGATTCTTGTATAGATTGTGGGGTTAGTTCTCAAAGATTTCAACCCAAGCTATTAGAAATTTTTTGATTTTTTCGCCTTTGGATAGGACGCTGAATGCCTTTTTTTTGTGCGGCTTTATCGGAATCGGATCTGCAGTCATGGCATTCAACATTCCGATTGACAAGAGATCTCTCCCGTAATCAGGTTCGATTTCTCTTCCAAGATTTTGTTTTCTCTGTTTCTTTTGATTTTTTCGCGACGCTGAATGCCTTTTTTTAGGCGGCTTTATAGGAATTGGATCTGCAGTCATGGCATTCAACATTCCGATTGACGAGATCTCTCCCGTAATCAGGTTCGATTTTTCCTTTCCAGACTTGTTTTTCTCTATCTCTGTTTTTAGGGTTTCTTGTGATGGATTTCGAATTGATTATTTTGTATTTGAGGTCAAGATAACTCTTCTGCAAATTGTAGGGTTAGTTCTCAACAATTTCAGCCATAGCTATTAGAAATTGTATGTGTGATATACTTTTAATCTAAATGTGTTTTGATTCAGTATTTTTTATGTATTTCTAAAATTTTCAACTTAAACTATGTTGTTGATTGATGTTTATTGCATTCTGATTATTATGTGTTTGTGCTCAGCTCAAGATGATTCTTGTATATATTGTGGGGTTAGTTCTCAAAGATTTCAACCCAAGCTAGTAGAAATTTTTTGATTCTTTCGCCTTTGGATAGGACGCTGAATGCCTTTTTTTGTGCGGCTTTATAGGAATTGGATCTGCAGTCATGGCATTTAACATTCCGATTGACAAGAGATCTCTCCCGTAATCAGGTTCGATTTTTCTTCCAAGATTTTGTTTTCTGTGTTTCTTTTGATTTTTTCGCGACGCTGAATGCCTTTTTTTATGCGGCTTTATAGGAATTGGATCTGCAGTCATGGCATTCAACATTCCAATTGACAAGAGATCTCTCCCGTAATCAGGTTCGATTTTTCTTTTCCAGATTTATTTTTCTCTATCTCTGTTTTTAGGGTTTCTTGTTATGGATTTAGAATTGATTATTTTGTATTTGCGGTCAAGATAACTCTTCTGCACATTGTAGGGTTAGTTCTCAAAGATTTCTGCCATAGCTATTAGAAATTGTATGTGTGATAGACTTTTAATCTAAATGTGTTTTGATTCAGTATTTTTTATGTATTTCTAAAATTTTCAACTTAAACTATGTTGTTGATTGATGTTTATTGCATTCTGATTATTATGTGTTTGTGCTCAGCTCAAGATGATTCTTGTATATATTGTGGGGTTAGTTCTCAAAGATTTCAACCCAAGCTAGTAGAAATTTTTTGATTCATCACATACTTTTCAAGCAGCTCCTCTTTTTGAACCCCTTTCAACATCTTCTTTTACTGATTTTAAACCCTAGTAAATCCATCTCCACTTTTTAAACCCTATTAAATCCATCTCTTTTTAAACCCTTTTAAAGCCATCTTCATTTACTGATTTTATGTTCTTGATACACTTGATCTATGATTTACATTCCAAGTGCTAAGATCTGAAATTGCTTCATTTGACATAGAATTGAGGCGTTCTTTTGTCAAATTGAACTATTTCTATCGATGCACCTAGTTGTAACATTCTATAGATCACTTGTGTCCATTTCATTTCATTTTTTAAAGCATCTCGTCTTTTTAAACCCTTTTAAATCCATCTCCTCCTTTTAAACCCTTTTAAATCCATCTCCTCTTTTTAAACCTTTTTAAAGCCATCTTCTTTTACTGATTTTATGTTTTTGATACACTTGATCTATGATTTACATTCCAAGTGCTAAGATCTGAAATTGCTTCATTTGACATAGAATTGAGGCGTTCTTTTGTCAAATTGAACTATTTCTATTGATGCACCTAGTTGTAACATTCTATAGATCACTTGTGTCCATTTCATTTCATTTTTTAAAGCATCTCGTCTTTTTAAACCCTTTTAAATCCATCTCCTCCTTTTAAACCCTTTTAAATCCATCTTGTCTTTTTAAACCCTTTTAAAGCCATCTTCTTTTACTGATTTTATGTTCTTGATACACTTGATCTATGATTTACATTCCAAGTGCTAAGATCTGAAATTGCTTCATTTGACATAGAATTGAGGCGTTCTTTTGTCAAATTGAACTATTTCTATCGATGCACCAAGTTGTAACATTCTATAGATCACTTGTGTCCATTTCATTTCATTTTTTGAAGCATCTCGTCTTTTAAACCCTTTTAAATCCATCTCCTCCTTTTAAACCCTTTTAAATCCATCTCCTCTTTTTAAACCTTTTAAAGCCATCTTCTTTTACTGATTTTATGTTCTTGATACATTGATCTATGATTTACATTCCAAGTGCTAAGATCTGAAATTGCTTCATTTGACATAGAATTGAGGCATTCTTTTGTCAAATTGAACTATTTCTATCGATGCACCTAGTTGTAACATTCTATAGATCACTTGTGTCCATTTCATTTCATTTTTTAAAGCATCTCGTCTTCTTAAACCCTTTTAAATCCATCTCCACTTTTTAAACCCTTTTAAAGCCATCTCCTATTTTTTAAACCCTTTTAAAGCCATCTCCTATTTTTTAAACCCTTTTAAAGCCATCTTGTTTTACTGATTTTATGTTCTTGATACACTTGATCTATGATTTACATTCCAAGTGCTAAGATCTGAAATTGCTTCATTTGACATAGAATTGAGGCGTTCTTTTGCAAATTGAACTATTTCTATCGATGCACCTAGTTGTAACATTCTATAGATCACTTGTGTCCATTTCATTTCATTTTTTAAAGCATCTCGTCTTTTTAAACCCTTTTAAATCCATCTCCTCCTTTTAAACCCTTTTAAATACATCTCCTCTTTTTAAATCCTTTTAAAGCCATCTTCTTTTACTGATTTTATGTTCTTGATACACTTGATCTATGATTTACATTCCAAGTGCTAAGATCTGAAATTGCTTCATTTGACATAGAATTGAGGCGTTCTTTTGTCAAATTGAACTATTTCTATCGATGCACCTAGTTGTAACATTCTATAGATCACTTGTGTCCATATCATTCATTATTTAAAGCATCTCGTCTTCTTAAACCCTTTTAAATCCATCTCTTTTTTAAACCCTTTTAAATCCATCTTCTCTTTTTAAACCCTTTTAAAAGCCATCTTCTTTTACTGATTTTATGTTTTTGATACACTTGATCTATGATTTACATTCCAAGTGCTAAGATCTGAAATTGCTTCATTTGACCTAGAATTGAGGTGTTCTTTTGTCAAATTGAACTATTTCTATCGATGCACCTAGTTGTAACATTCTATAGACCACTTGTGTCCATTTCATTTCATTTTTTAAAGCATCTCGTCTTTTTAAACCCTTTTAAATCCATCTCCTCCTTTTAAACCCTTTTAAATCCATCTTGTCTTTTTAAACCCTTTAAAAGCCATCTTCTTTTATTGATTTTATGTTCTTGATACACTTGATCTATGATTTACATTCCAAGTGCTAAGATCTGAAATTGCTTCATTTGACATAGAATTGAGGCGTTCTTTTGTCAAATTGAACTATTTCTATCGATGCACCTAGTTGTAACATTCTATAGATCACTTGTGTCCATTTCATTTCATTATTTAAAGCATTTCGTGTTTTTAAACCCTTTTAAATCCATCTCCTCCTTTTAAACCCTTTTAAATCCATCTCCTCTTTTTAAACCCTTTTAAAGCCATCTTCTTTTACTGATTTTATGTTCTTGGTACACTTGATCTATGATTTACATTCCAAGTGCTAAGATCTGAAATTACTTCATTTGACAAAGAATTGAGGCGTTCTTTTGTCAAATTGAACTATTTCTATCGATGCACCTAGTTCTAACATTCTATAGATCACTTGTGTCCATTTCATTTCATTTTTTAAAGCATCTCGTCGTCTTAAACCCTTTTAAATCGATCTCCACTTTTTAAACCCTTTTAAAGCCATCTCTTATTTTTTTAAACCCTTTTAAAGCCATCTCCTATTTTTTAAACCCTTTTAAAGCCATCTCTTATTTTTTAAACCCTTTTAAAGCCATCTTGTTTTACTGATTTTATGTTCTTGATACACTTGATGTAATAGCCCAATTTAGAAATTGACTGATTGGAATAAATTTTGAAATTAATATGATGGAAAAAATATTAATTAAGGGATTAATTAAGAATATGGAAACGTATGGTTATGAGATTTATTTTTAATCAATCATCACAAATCCAGTAATTAATTCGTCTCTTCCTCTGCGTTTAAATTTCTTTCTTCTCTCTTTATCAATATGAAAAAAAGAAGAAAAAAAATCATGTAGTGAGGAAGGTCTAGCCTCCATCCATCGTTCAAGAAGAGAAAAAACTTGTTTATCGATGTTGGGAAGGTAAGGAGGTATCTAATCTTATTGTTATATGGCCGGTTTTGAATAATCAGATTTGTCGACTAAACTTAAACAAAACATAACTTCGGTTTTAGATATTCAAATAATGTGTTTCTTGATTTGGTGTTATTCTACTCAAAATAAGCTTTCCGACCATATAAGATTTGTGCTTTGATTCAACCTGAGGCGTTCTAAATATGAATTTTAAGAAGATGTCCAGAATCTGTTTGTTTTTTTTATAAACCTGTTGACTGGTTTTTAAGTAGGTTTAATTTCCGTTACTGTTATTCAAAGCTAGCGATTCTGAGTTTTATCATGATCTATTCAAAAAGGGCTTTCTAACCATATAAAATTCAAGTATTGATTCACTCTATGTTTTTCTAAAATTGAGTTACAAGATGGAAGTGAAAACTGTTTTCTGCGATCCTGGACAGATCTGTCGAACGATTTTCAAATCAAAATAACTTATGTTTTTCTTACTGAAATAGAACGTTTTATGGTTCTATCATTATCTACATGAAAAGAGCTTTCTAGCAGTATATAATGCGTGCAATTATCCTTTCTGAGTTGTTCTGAAATCAGATTTGAAGTTGGTGTTCTACGCTGTGTTGTAATTTTGGCAGATATGACAACATGTTTTGAAATGGGCATAACTCATCTTTTAAGGGTGCAAATTGGGTGTTTTAAACATTTATGACATAGTACTCAAAGTGATCTTTCTAACAGCATGAAGAACATAATTTAATGTCGCATGAGTAATTCAGAAAATAAGTTTGAAGTTGGTACGTTGAATCTGAAATTTGCCAGTTTAATGAGAGAATGCATGTTGACTAAATTTGAATGATTTATAGTTTGAAGTTCACGTGTAAGTTTATGAATCCAAGGGTTTAAGTGTGACTTGTACGACTTTTAGGTGGTTATCATTTGATTCGGCATGATGTAAGTTATTGAAGTTATTTGGTGGGCGTGCGAGGTAAGTAATATGGACCCTTCTAGCTATTTCAAAAATTATTCTGTAAAATTATTTGGCATGCTCGTTTATTTCGAAATTGTTTTCTCAAAAACTTGAATCATGGGTGTAAATGCTTCTGAACCTACCTTATTCCCGATTATGATATTTTCGTGACTCTCGTTAAATATTTAAACCTCCAGTTTTACTTCTCGTGTCTCATGACTCATTTCTTCTATCTTATCTCGTGTAACTCGTGCCTAATGTCTCTTGTTAATGATTCATGTTTCGTGCTATCTCTCGTGTTTAACTCTAGCGGCTTGCAATCCAAACATGATTCGTGTTGCCCGCCATGGGGCAAAACATGGCATTCGTGTTGCCCGCCACGGGGCAAATCGTGGTATTCGTGTTGCCCGCCACAGGGCAAAATGTGGCACTCGTGTTGCCTAGTCGTAGGGCAAAATACGACGATAGCGTCCCGGGACCCATGCAGCGTGATTGGATTGCGAAGCCATTCTGCGTGATACGTGCTTGAAGCCATCTTGTCTTGTCATGTTCTTCGTGCTATATCCTTCACTCCCCGTGCTACAAGTTCTGGATTCTCGTGCTTGGTTAAATATTTATTTTTTTATCATTCTCGCTTCGCTACATGTCTCCATGTATTTTGTCACCCGTGACTCATGTTAACTTATTTTAAATAATTATTTTGGCACTCATGATTCAGCCAGTTGGAGTCTATGTTACTTACACGAGCCGTGGACTCATGTTTTCCATGTTTATGTTTTTCAGATATTGCTAATTGGACTCTGGGGATATAAGTGAGAGACGCGCTAGTAAGGGTATTAATAATAAGTACTTTTGGAGACTTAGACGGTTTGATTACTTGAATACTGAAATAACAAGTGCGTGTAATTAGTTAATGGATTTCATTTTATTTAAGCTATATTTCCATTGTAAATAAATTTATGCATGTATTGTCTAGAGGCTTCGTACGTTCCATCTGTGATTTAGGGGACGTGCGGCCGATGTGACACCATTTTGGAGTTTAAATTTTTTGGGGTGTTACATTTAATGGTATCAGAGCAATAGGTTCCGTTCTTGCATATATGTTAATTAGAAAGCAGAGATTTTACGTACATAAAATATCGCGCGAGAGTGGGGTAGACTATAAGAACTTTATTTTGGGAATTTTATTTTGCACGCGCTTATAATTCTTTTGCATGAACTTTAACTTCTTGTGAATGTAATGAAACTTGACTATTGAGGTTCTCTATGAGCTTTTGGAGGTTATCGGCTTAATTATACATGCCAAGTCCTTGTTTGCCCAATGTATGTTATTGAACATGTTTTTGGAGTATAAAAGTCATATTATTTGTACACACTTATTTTTACTTTTGTTTTACTTTTAAAGTGAAAAACTTGAGGTTTTAGGTATGTCCTTATTTTAATTTTAAAAAAATGAAAATGTTTTTCGGGAATTGAAAAATATATCAGTGTGCAACAAATATTAACCATCCATTTGTACTTCGTGGATCATGTGCTTGGTGTTATACTTGTTACTCTATTGTATTGAACTTATTTTTGTATGAACCCTGACTTTGATGGATCACTCACTTAGGTTTGTATGACAAAAGAAAAGTGTTTGCTGTGATTATGATATTAACTTCAGAGAGTGAAATTTGATTGTTTACAATACGTCTTGTTAATCGACCACTCAAAGCTTTGGAGTTGTATGTGATTGACCTTCTTTCAATTACTTCTAATGCTACGTGATTATTAATTATTTGTCAGTTTGCTTGTGTTATTTGAATTAACTGTTTGAGTCAACTGTTGTAGTAAGTTGTTGATGATCGTTATTAATGACAAGTACACTTATCTGACGAGTAATTATAAGGTATTTTGTAAAGAATGTCATTGTAAACATACACTTATATGTTTGTGCTAGAACGAAAAGAAGTAGATGTGATTACACAAATTGTACTTTGGAGTGCATTATTAAGTACAAAAGAAAAATCAATTGCTAGCATTTTATTTTAATTAGGCAAGGTTTATGTTTTTGCAATTCAGGAGACATCGTCGGAAGTTTGCTGAGGTTTTTAGTTAATAGCTTTCTCATTTATGCAATAACATATAAAGGATAGTGTGTTGGTTAAATTGCAATTATGAAACAAGTTTCTTTAGTTTAATGAATAGTTGATTTTTGCCTATCGTAAGTATTTTGATGATGAAATTATAACGTGACTTTATAGACTGACTCTTGAGAAGGGAGTATTTGTTTAAAAATAAATAAATATCCATACATATTCATTCTGTTGGTCAACTATTTGGAGTTATGAAGTTTCGAGAACATTTTCCCATTCAGGTTAGTAGATGTTAATTTTAAAGTTTAAGAATTTCTCAAGGTCGGCTTTTGAACATGATATGTATGTAATAAGTTATGCATGATGCATCTGAGTCTATGTATGTGCTTATAACCTTCAGGTTTTGCTGAATAATGTATTTGGGTCATCTTGTGATAAGTTTGTGGAGTTCGTTATTGATGTCATATACTTTGGGAGATGCGTTTGAATTTATGAACACCTGAGATTGACTGGGTTGGTATGAGTAAAAAAAAAGAACTTCTTAAAAAGAGCATATATATGAGTGAATTTTGAACATTCGTAATTTGTAGCACATTGCTTATAAAGGTTAAACACTTATAGACCCTAATAAGTAGAGTAATGGAAATGTCTTGGATTTATATCTTTATGTGCTAGAATGATATTATAAGGAATTTTTCTGGAGGATTTGAGTATACTTCCATATTAGTATGAGTAACACATAAGCTGGTTAGTTACACCACAATGTGAATATGGTTTCGGAAGTTAAAGGAGTGTTTTGATGTCTGTCATATCGTAGCTATCTTAAATATTAATTTGCGACTGATACTTATTATTTAAAGACGTCTGGGTTACATCTTGATAGTTTTATTGTTTACACTTAGTCTACAGAATTCTCAAGAATGAAAGTATTTGACTGCAATTTGGAGTTAGCAATGATTGTTGTGGGTGTTCTGCACCTATTTTTTGGTGGTATTATTTTGTATGACTGGCTGCAAGAATTTTCACGTTTAATTAAAGAGTAAAAGTTGTTGATAAATTGGGGAGTTTGACACAAGAGCTAAAGTGTGGCTAGACTAGTTGTATAAGTATTCAATTTTAGTCACATGTCTTTTTGGTGAAGCAAGAGATTGATACTTTTGGGTGTAAGTATAATTCTAGTTTTCATCTTCGAGCACTACTTACGATAGTATGGTTGAACGCATAAGATTAATCAAGTCTAGGTAAATCATTGATTTTAAGTTAGAGTAGCGCAGTGGAAGCGTGGTTGGCGAAACTACTTTTCATGGTTACAAGTGTGAATCTTTCTAATTAGAATATGATTGTCTACCCTTGATGATGAATTTTCAAGTAATGACATTTTTTCTCTTAACTTATAGTCACTGTTAATTGTACATCATGACGCTAATAAGATATATCAAAATTTGTATAGTAGAGACTCGATGTGTATCTCTAATTTTTGAGGAAGTTTATGTAATGCATTGAAAACCAACGTGAATTTGAATATGATTTTGCACCATATTGAGAGATGGACATAGTAACAAATGTTAAATCTTGGTGTTATTTAAATTATGCACGAAATTTTGGAATTCATAAGACATGCGTTCATCATCGATTAAGTTTACTCATTAAAATTGGATTAGTTAAATATTTAGATGTCACGTTATGGAGCATTGAATGAATGTATGGTTCATATGTTGGATGATTATGGATGAAGAATTGTTAGCAAACTTGTATATTTTCAGTACATAGTTAAAAAAAATGATGATGGTTAAATGGAAAACCTTTACTTCGAAGTTGGTGTTTTTTATTTATTTTTCATGTGATATTCCTAAGGAGATTATGAAGTTTTCATATGTGATGAGTGAGCCCGTGTTTCAATGGAACTCGGGAGATTTGGAGTTGCTTGCTTTGTTAGATGATGTTTCTTTTCAATAAATGATGCTTTGCTTTGCATTTTAATTGATGAGTTTATATGTTGTATGTACATGTTTGGTGTAAGAGATAATCACAATGTCAAATAAATGGTGAAGTTTGAATAAGACTTGCACATAACTTGATGAGATTGATTTTTTTTTAAATTGAGCAAAGGCGATTTATTTGCTTGCAAACTTGTCTTTATTAATTCTTCCCTGTAAGGATTTATATTTGTTTTATTTTCTTTTGCATCATGTTAAGAGAACAATGTTTAGCATTGACAGCACTGACCGAGTATAGTTAGAGTCGATTGAATTAGTAATGTTTTCTTTTCATAAATGGAGTATCGAGTTTAGAGGACTAAACTCCTTTTAAAGGAGGGAATAATGTAATAGCCCAATTTAGAAATTGACTGATTGGAATAAATTTTGAAATTAATATGATGGAAAAAATATTAATTAAGGGATTAATTAAGAATATGGAAACGTATGGTTATGAGATTTATTTTTAATCAATCATCACAAATCCAGTAATTAATTCGTCTCTTCCTCTGCGTTTAAATTTCTTTCTTCTCTCTTTATCAATATGAAAAAAAGAAGAAAAAAAATCATGTAGTGAGGAAGGTCTAGCCTCCATCCATCGTTCAAGAAGAGAAAAAACTTGTTTATCGATGTTGGGAAGGTAAGGAGGTATCTAATCTTATTGTTATATGGCCGGTTTTGAATAATCAGATTTGTCGACTAAACTTAAACAAAACATAACTTCGGTTTTAGATATTCAAATAATGTGTTTCTTGATTTGGTGTTATTCTACTCAAAATAAGCTTTCCGACCATATAAGATTTGTGCTTTGATTCAACCTGAGGCGTTCTAAATCTGAATTTTAAGAAGATGTCCAGAATCTGTTTGTTTTTTTTATAAACATGTTGACTGGTTTTTAAGTAGGTTTAATTTCCGTTACTGTTATTCAAAGCTAGCGATTCTGAGTTTTATCATGTTCTATTCAAAAAGGGCTTTCTAACCATATAAAATTCGAGTATTGATTCACTCTATGTTTTTTCTAAAATTGAGTTACAAGATGGAAGTGAAAACTGTTTTCTGCGATCCTGGACAGATCTGTCGAACGATTTTCAAATCAAAATAACTTATGTTTTTCTTACTGAAATAGAACGTTTTATGGTTCTATCATTATCTACATGAAAAGAGCTTTCTAGCAGTATATAATGCGTGCAATTATCCTTTCTGAGTTGTTCTGAAATCAGATTTGAAGTTGGTGTTCTACGCTGTGTTGTAATTTTGGCAGATATGACAACATGTTTTGAAATGGGCATAACTCATCTTTTAAGGGTGCAAATTGGGTGTTTTAAACATTTATGACATAGTACTCAAAGTGATCTTTCTAACAGCATGAAGAACATAATTTAATGTCGCATGAGTAATTCAGAAAATAAGTTTGAAGTTGGTACGTTGAATCTGAAATTTGCCAGTTTAATGAGAGAATGCATGTTGACTAAATTTGAATGATTTATAGTTTGAAGTTCACGTGTAAGTTTATGAATCCAAGGGTTTAAGTGTGGCTTGTACGACTTTTAGGTGGTTATCATTTGATTCGGCATGATGTAAGTTATTGAAGTTATTTGGTGGGCGTGCGAGGTAAGTAATATGGACCCTTCTAGCTATTTCAAAAATTATTCTGTAAAATTATTTGGCATGCTCGTTTATTTCGAAATTGTTTTCTCAAAAACTTGAATCATGGGTGTAAATGCTTCTGAACCTACCTTATTCCCGATTATGATATTTTCGTGACTCTCGTTAAATATTTAAACCTCCAGTTTTACTTCTCGTGTCTCATGACTCATTTCTTCTATCTTATCTCGTGTAACTCGTGCCTAATGTCTCTTGTTAATGATTCATGTTTCGTGCTATCTCTCGTGTTTAACTCTAGCGGCTTGCAATCCAAACATGATTCGTGTTGCCCGCCATGGGGCAAAACATGGCATTCGTGTTGCCCGCCACGGGGCAAATCGTGGTATTCGTGTTGCCCGCCACAGGGCAAAATGTGGCACTCGTGTTGCCTAGTCGTAGGGCAAAATACGACGATAGCGTCCCGGGACCCATGCAGCGTGATTGGATTGCGAAGCCATTCTGCGTGATACGTGCTTGAAGCCATCTTGTCTTGTCATGTTCTTCGTGCTATATCCTTCACTCCCCGTGCTACAAGTTCTGGATTCTCGTGCTTGGTTAAATATCTGTTTTTTTTATCATTCTCGCTTCGCTACATGTCTCCATGTATTTTGTCACTCGTGACTCATGTTAACTTATTTTAAATAATTATTTTGGCACTCATGATTCAGCCAGTTGGAGTCTATGTTACTTACACGAGCCGTGGACTCATGTTTTCCATGTTTATGTTTTTCAGATATTGCTAATTGGACTCTGGGGATATAAGTGAGAGACGCGCTAGTAAGGGTATTAATAATAAGTACTTTTGGAGACTTAGACGGTTTGATTACTTGAATACTGAAATAACAAGTGCGTGTAATTAGTTAATGGATTTCATTTTATTTAAGCTATATTTCCATTGTAAATAAATTTATGCATGTATTGTCTAGAGGCTTCGTACGTTCCATCTGTGATTTAGGGGACGTGCGGCCGATGTGACACCATTTTGGAGTTTAAAATTTTTGGGGTGTTACACTTGATCTATGATTTACATTCCAAGTGCTAAGATCTGAAATTGCTTCATTTGACATAGAATTGAGGCGTTCTTTTGTTAAATTGAACTATTCCTATCGATGCACCTAGTTGTAACATTCTATAGATCACTTGTGTCCATTTCATTTCATTTTTTAAAGCATCTCGTCTTTTTAAACCCTTTTAAATCCATCTCCTCCTTTTAACCCATTTAAATCTATCTCCTCTTTTTAAACCCTTTTAAAGCCATCTTCTTTTACTGATTTTTTGTTCTTGATACACTTGATCTTTGATTTTCATTCCAAGTGCTAAGATCTGAAATTGCTTCATTTGACATAGAATTGAGGCGTTCTTTTGTCAAATTGAACTATTTCTATCGATGCACCTAGTTGTAACATTCTATAGATCACTTGTGTCCATTTCATTTCATTATTTAAAGCATCTCGTCTTCTTAAACCCTTTTAAATCCATCTCCTCCTTTTAAACCCTTTTAAATCCATCTCTTTTTTAAACCTTTTAAAGCCATCTTCTTTTATTGATTTTATGTTCTTGATACACTTGATCTATGATTTACATTCCAAGTGCTAAGATCTGAAATTGCTTCATTTGACATAGAATTGAGGCGTTCTTTTGTCAAATTGAACTATTTCTATCGATGCACCTAGTTGTAACATTCTATAAATCACTTGTGTCCATTTCATTTCATTATTGAAAACATCTCGTCTTCTTAAACCCTTTTAAATCCATCTCCTCGTTTTAAACCCTTTTAAATCCATCTCCTCTTTTAAAACCCTTTTAAAACCATTTTCTTTTATTGATTTTATGTTCTTGATACACTTGATCTATGATTTTCATTCCAAGTGCTAAGATCTGAAATTGCTTCATTTGACATAGAATTGAGGCGTTCTTTTGTCAAATTGAACTATTTATATCGATGCACCTAGTTGTAACATTCTATAGATCACTTGTGTCCATTTCATTTCATTATTTAAAGCATCTCGTCTTCTTAAACCCTTTTAAATCCATCTCCTCTTTTTAAACCCTTTTAAAGCCATCGTCTTTTTTTGATTTTATGTTCTTGATACACTTGATCTATGATTTACATTCCAAGTGCTAAGATCTGAAATTGCTTCATTTGACATAGAATTGAGGCGTTCTTTTGTCAAATTGAACTATTTCTATCGATACACCTAGTTGTAACATTCTATAGATCACTTGTGTCCATTTCATTTTATTTTTAAAGCATCTCCTCTTTTTAAACCCTTTTAAATCCATCTCCTTTTTTAAAACCCTTTTAAATCCATCTCCTCTTTTTAAACCCTTTTAAAAGCCATCTTCTTTTACTGATTTTATGTTCTTGATACACTTGATTTATGGATTACATTCCAAGTGCTAAGATCTGAAATTGCTTCATTTGACATAGAATTGAGGCGTTCTTTTGTCAAATTGAACTATTTCTATCGATGCACCTAGTTGTAACATTTTATAGATCACTTGTGTCCATTTCATTTCATTTTTTAAAGCATTTCGTCTTTTTAAACCCTTTTAAATCAATCTCCTCCTTTTAAACCCTTTTAAATCCATCTTGTCTTGTTAAACCCTTTTAAAGCCATCTTCTTTTATTGATTTTATGTTCTTGATACACTTGATCTATGATTTACATTCCAAGTGCTAAGATCTGAAATTGCTTCATTTGACATAGAATTGAGGCGTTCTTTTGTCAAATTGAACTATTTCTATCGATACACCTAGTTGTAACATTCTATAGATCACTTGTGTCCATTTCATTTTATTTTTAAAGCATCTCATCTTTTTAAACCCTTTTAAATCCATCTCCTTTTTTAAAACCCCATCTCCTCTTTTTAAACCCTTTTAAAAGCCATCTTCTTTTACTGATTTTATGTTCTTGATACACTTGATCTATGATTTACATTCCAAGTGCTAAGATCTGAAATTGCTTCATTTGACATAGAATTGAGGCGTTCTTTTGTCAAATTGAACTATTTCTATCGATGCACTTAGTTGTAACATTCTATAGATCACTTGTGTCCATTTCATTTCATTTTTTAAAGCATCTCGTCTTTTTAAACCCTTTTAAATCCATCTCCTCCTTTTAAACCCTTTTAAATCCATCTTGTCTTTTTAAACCCTTTTAAAGCCATCTTCTTTTATTGATTTTGTGTTCTTGATACACTTGATCTATGATTTACATTCCAAGTGCTAAGATCTGAAATTGCTTCATTTGACATAGTATTGAGGCGTTCTTTTGTCAAATTTAACTATTTCTATCGATACACCTAGTTGTAACATTCTATAGATCACTTGTGTCCATTTCATTTTATTTTTAAAGCATCTCATCTTTTTAAACCTTTTTAGATCCATCTCCTTTTTTAAAACCCTTTTAAATCCATCTCCTCTTTTTAAACCCTTTTAAAAGCCATCTTCTTTTACTGATTTTATGTTCTTGATACACTTGATCTATGATTTACATTCCAAGTGCTAAGATCTGAAATTGCTTCATTTGACATAGAATTGAGGCGTTCTTTTGTCAAATTGAACTATTTCTATCGATGCACCTAGTTGTAACATTCTATAGATCACTTGTGTCCATTTCATTTCATTTTTTAAAGCATCTCGTCTTTTTAAACCCTTTTAAATCCATCTCCTCCTTTTAAACCCTTTTAAATCCATCTTGTCTTTTTAAACCCTTTTAAAGCCATCTTCTTTTATTGATTTTATGTTCTTGATACACTTGATCTATGATTTACATTCCAAGTGCTAAGATCTGAAATTGCTTCATTTGACATAGAATTGAGGCGTTCTTTTGTCAAATTGAACTATTTCTATCGATACACCTAGTTGTAACATTCTATAGATCACTTGTGTCCATTTCATTTTATTTTTAAAGCATCTCCTCTTTTTAAACCCTTTTAAATCCATCTCCTTTTTTAAAACCCTTTTAAATCCATCTCCTCTTTTTAAACCCTTTTAAAAGCCATCTTCTTTTACTGATTTTATGTTCTTGATACACTTGATCTATGATTTACATTCCAAGTGCTAAGATCTGAAATTGCTTCATTTGACATAGAATTGAGGCGTTCTTTTGTCAAATTGAACTATTTCTATCGATGCACCTAGTTGTAACATTCTATAGATCACTTGTGTCCATTTCGATTCATTATTTAAAGCATCTCGTCTTCTTAAACCCTTTTAAATCCATCTCCTTCTTTTAAACCCTTTTAAATCCATCTCCTCTTTTTAAACCCTTTTAAAGCCATCTTCTTTTATTGATTTTATGTTCTTGATACACTTAATCTATGATTTACATTCCAAGTGCTAAGATCTGAAATTGCTTCATTTGACATAGAATTGAGGCGTTCTTTTGTCAAATTGAACTATTTCTATCGATGCACCGAGTTGTAACATTCTATATATCACTTGTGTCCATTTCATTTCATTTTTTAAAGCATCTAGTCTTTTTAAACCCTTTTAAATCCATCTCCTCCTTTTAAACCCTTTTAAATCCATCTCCTCTTTTTAAACCCTTTTAAAGCCATCTTCTTTTACAGATTTTATGTTCTTGATACACTTGATCTATGATTTACATTCCAAGTGCTAAGATCTGAAATTGCTTCATTTGACATAGAATTGAGGCGTTCTTTTGTCAAATTGAACTATTTCTATCGATACACCTAGTTGTAACATTCTATAGATCACTTGTGTCCATTTCATTTTATTTTTAAAGCATCTCATCTTTTTAAACCCTTTTAAATCCATCTCCTTTTTTAAAACCCTTTTAAATCCATCTCCTCTTTTTAAACCCTTTTAAAAGCCATCTTCTTTTACTGATTTTATGTTCTTGATACACTTGATTTATAGATTACATTCCAAGTGCTAAGATCTGAAATTGCTTCATTTGACATAGAATTGAGGCGTTCTTTTGTCAAATTGAACTATTTCTATCGATGCACCTAGTTGTAACATTCTATAGATCACTTGTGTCCATTTCATTTCATTTTTTAAAGCATCTCGTCTTTTTAAACCCTTTTAAATCAATCTCCTCCTTTTAAACCCTTTTAAATCCATCTTGTCTTTTTAAACCCTTTTAAAGCCATCTTCTTTTATTGATTTTATGTTCTTGATACACTTGATCTATGATTTACATTCCAAGTGCTAAGATCTGAAATTGCTTCATTTGACATAGAATTGAGGCGTTCTTTTGTCAAACTGAACTATTTCTATCGATGCACCTAGTTGTAACATTCTATAGATCACTTGTGTCCATTTCATTTCATTTTTTAAAGCATCTCGTCTTTTTAAATCCTTTTAAATCCATCTCCTCCTTTTAAAACCCTTTTAAATCCGTCTCCTCTTTTTAAACCCTTTTAAAAGCCATCTTCTTTTACTGATTTTATGTTCTTGATACACTTGATTTATGATTTACATTCCAAGTGCTAAGATCTGAAATTGCTTCATTTGACATAGAATTGAGGCGTTCTTTTGTCAAATTGAACTATTTCTATCGATGCACCTAGTTGTAACATTCTATAGATCACTTGTGTCCATTTCATTTCATTTTTTAAAGCATCTCGTCTTTTTAAACCCTTTTAAATCCATCTCCTCCTTTTAAAACCCTTTTAAATCCGTCTCCTCTTTTTAAACCCTTTTAAAAGCCATCTTCTTTTACTGATTTTATGTTCTTGATACACTTGATTTATGATTTACATTCCAAGTGCTAAGATCTGAAATTGCTTCATTTGACATAGAATTGAGGCGTTCTTTTGTCAAATTGAACTATTTCTATCGATGCACCTAGTTGTAACATTCTATAGATCACTTGTGTCCATTTCATTTCATTTTTTAAAGCATCTCGTCTTTTTAAACCCTTTTAAATCCATCTCCTCCTTTTAAACCCTTTTAAATCCATCTTGTCTTTTTAAACCCTTTTAAAGCCATCTTCTTTTATTGATTTTATGTTCTTGATACACTTGATCTATGATTTACATTCCAAGTGCTAAGATCTGAAATTGCTTCATTTGACATAGAATTGAGGCGTTCTTTTGTCAAATTGAACTATTTCTATCGATACACCTAGTTGTAACATTCTATAGATCACTTGTGTCCATTTCATTTTATTTTTAAAGCATCTCCTCTTTTTAAACCCTTTTAAATCCATCTCCTTTTTTAAAACCCTTTTAAATCCATCTCCTCTTTTTAAACCCTTTTAAAAGCCATCTTCTTTTACTGATTTTATGTTCTTGATACACTTGATCTATGATTTACATTCCAAGTGCTAAGATCTGAAATTGCTTCATTTGACATAGAATTGAGGCGTTCTTTTGTCAAATTGAACTATTTCTATCGATGCACCTAGTTGTAACATTCTATAGATCACTTGTGTCCATTTCATTTCATTTTTTAAAGCATCTCGTCTTTTTAAACCCTTTTAAATCCATCTCCTCCTTTTAAACCCTTTTAAATCCATCTCCTCTTTTTAAACCCTTTTAAAGCCATCTTCTTTTACTGATTTTATGTTCTTGATACACTTGATCTATGATTTACATTCCAAGTGCTAAGATCTGAAATTGCTTCATTTGACATAGAATTGAGGCGTTCTTTTGTCAAATTGAACTATTTCTATCGATACACCTAGTTGTAACATTCTATAGATCACTTGTGTCCATTTCATTTTATTTTTAAAGCATCTCATCTTTTTAAACCCTTTTAAATCCATCTCCTTTTTTAAAACCCTTTTAAATCCATCTCCTCTTTTTAAACCCTTTTAAAAGCCATCTTCTTTTACTGATTTTATGTTCTTGATACACTTGATTTATGGATTACATTCCAAGTGCTAAGATCTGAAATTGCTTCATTTGACATAGAATTGAGGCGTTCTTTTGTCAAATTGAACTATTTCTATCGATGCACCTAGTTGTAACATTCTATAGATCACTTGTGTCCATTTCATTTCATTTTTTAAAGCATCTCGTCTTTTTAAACCCTTTTAAATCCATCTCCTCCTTTTAAACCCTTTTAAATCCATCTTGTCTTTGTAAGCCCTTTTAAAGCCATCTTCTTTTATTGATTTTATGTTCTTGATACACTTGATCTATGATTTACATTCCAAGTGCGAAGATCTGAAATTGCTTCATTTGACATAGAATTGAGGCGTTCTTTTGTCAAATTGAACTATTTCTATCGATACACCTAGTTGTAACATTCTATAGATCACTTGTGTCCATTTCATTTTATTTTTAAAGCATCTCATCTTTTTAAACCCTTTTAAATCCATCTCCTTTTTTAAAACCCTTTTAAATCCATCTCCTCTTTTTAAACCCTTTTAAAAGCCATCTTCTTTTACTGATTTTATGTTCTTGATACACTTGATCTATGATTTACATTCCAAGTGCTAAGATCTGAAATTGCTTCATTTGACATAGAATTGAGGCGTTCTTTTGTCAAATTGAACTATTTCTATCGATGCACCTAGTTGTAACACTCTACAGATCACTTGTGTCCATTTCATTTCATTATTTAAAGCATCTCGTCTTCTTAAACCCTTTTAAATCCATCTCCTTCTTTTAAACCCTTTTAAATCCATCTCCTCTTTTTAAACCCTTTTAAAGCCATCTTCTTTTATTGATTTTATGTTCTTGATACACTTGATCTATGATTTACATTCCAAGTGCTAAGATCTGAAATTGCTTCATTTGACATAGAATTGAGGCGTTCTTTTGTCAAATTGAACTATTTCTATCGATGCACCTAGTTGTAACATTCTATAGATCACTTGTGTCCATTTCATTTCATTTTTTAAAGCATCTCGTCTTTTTAAACCCTTTTAAATCCATCTCCTCCTTTTAAACCCTTTTAAATCCATCTCCTCTTTTTAAACCCTTTTAAAGCCATCTTCTTTTACTGATTTTATGTTCTTGATACACTTGATCTATGATTTACATTCCAAGTGCTAAGATCTGAAATTGCTTCATTTGACATAGAATTGAGGCGTTCTTTTGTCAAATTGAACTATTTCTATCGATACACCTAGTTGTAACATTCTATAGATCACTTGTGTCCATTTCATTTTATTTTTAAAGCATCTCATCTTTTTAAACCCTTTTAAATCCATCTCCTTTTTTAAAACCCTTTTAAACCCATCTCCTCTTTTTAAACCCTTTTAAAAGCCATCTTCTTTTACTGATTTTATGTTCTTGATACACTTGATTTATGGATTACATTCCAAGTGCTAAGATCTGAAATTGCTTCATTTGACATAGAATTGAGGCGTTCTTTTGTCAAATTGAACTATTTCTATCGATGCACCTAGTTGTAACATTCTATAGATCACTTGTGTCCATTTCATTTCATTTTTTTTAAAGCATCTCGTCTTTTTAAACCCTTTTAAATCCATCTCCTCCTTTTAAACCCTTTTAAATCCATCTTGTCTTTTTAAACCCTTTTAAAGCCATCTTCTTTTATTGATTTTATGTTCTTGATACACTTGATCTATGATTTACATTCCAAGTGCGAAGATCTGAAATTGCTTCATTTGACATAGAATTGAGGCGTTCTTTTGTCAAATTGAACTATTTCTATCGATACACCTAGTTGTAACATTCTATAGATCACTTGTGTCCATTTCATTTTATTTTTAAAGCATCTCATCTTTTTAAACCCTTTTAAATCCATCTCCTTTTTTAAAACCCTTTTAAATCCATCTCCTCTTTTTAAACCCTTTTAAAAGCCATCTTTTTTTACTGATTTTGTGTTCTTGATACACTTGATTTATGATTTACATTCCAAGTGCTAAGATCTGAAATTGCTTCATTTGACATAGAATTGAGGCGTTCTTTTGTCAAATTGAACTATTTCTTTCGATGCACCTAGTTGTAACATTCTATAGATCACTTGTGTCCATTTCATTTCATTTTTTAAAGCATCTCGTCTTTTTAAACCCTTTTAAATCCATCTCCTCCTTTTAAACCCTTTTAAATCCATCTTGTCTTTTTAAACCCTTTTAAAGCCATCTTCTTTTATTGATTTTATGTTCTTGATACACTTGATCTATGATTTACATTCCAAGTGCTAAGATCTGAAATTGCTTCATTTGACATAGAATTGAGGCGTTCTTTTGTCAAATTGAACTATTTCTATCGATACACCTAGTTGTAACATTCTATAGATCACTTGTGTCCATTTCATTTTATTTTTAAAGCATCTCCTCTTTTTAAACCCTTTTAAATCCATCTCCTTTTTTAAAACCCTTTTAAATCCATCTCCTCTTTTTAAACCCTTTTAAAAGCCATCTTCTTTTACTGATTTTATGTTCTTGATACACTTGATCTATGATTTACATTCCAAGTGCTAAGATCTGAAATTGCTTCATTTGACATAGAATTGAGGCGTTCTTTTGTCAAATTGAACTATTTCTATCGATGCACCTAGTTGTAACATTCTATAGATCACTTGTGTCCATTTCATTTCATTATTGAAAGCATCTCGTCTTCTTAAACTCTTTTAAACCCATCTCCTCCTTTTAAACCCTTTTAAATCCATCTCCTCTTTTAAAACCCTTTGAAAGCCATCTTCTTTTATTGATTTTATGTTCTTGATACACTTGATCTATGATTTTCATTCCAAGTGCTAAGATCTGAAATTGCTTCATTTGACATAGAATTGAGGCGTTCTTTTGTCAAATTGAACTATTTATATCGATGCACCTAGTTGTAACATTCTATAGATCACTTGTGTCCATTTCATTTCATTATTTAAAGCATCTCGTCTTCTTAAACCCTTTTAAATCCATCTCCTTCTTTTAAACCCTTTTAAATCCATCTCCTCTTTTTAAACCCTTTTAAAGCCATCTTCTTTTATTGATTTTATGTTCTTGATACACTTGATCTATGATTTACATTCCAAGTGCTAAGATCTGAAATTGCTTCATTTGACATAGAATTGAGGCGTTCTTTTGTCAAATTGAACTATTTCTATCGATGCACCTAGTTGTAACATTCTATAGATCACTTGTGTCCATTTCATTTCATTTTTTAAAGCATCTCGTCTTTTTAAACCCTTTTAAATCCATCTCCTCCTTTTAAACCCTTTTAAATCCATCTCCTCTTTTTAAACCCTTTTAAAGCCATCTTCTTTTACTGATTTTATGTTCTTGATACACTTGATCTATGATTTACATTCCAAGTGCTAAGATCTGAAATTGCTTCATTTGACATAGAATTGAGGCGTTCTTTTGTCAAATTGAACTATTTCTATCGATACACCTAGTTGTAACATTCTATAGATCACTTGTGTCCATTTCATTTTATTTTTAAAGCATCTCATCTTTTTAAACCCTTTTAAATCCATCTCCTTTTTTAAAACCCTTTTAAACCCATCTCCTCTTTTTAAACCCTTTTAAAAGCCATCTTCTTTTACTGATTTTATGTTCTTGATACACTTGATTTATGGATTACATTCCAAGTGCTAAGATCTGAAATTGCTTCATTTGACATAGAATTGAGGCGTTCTTTTGTCAAATTGAACTATTTCTATCGATGCACCTAGTTGTAACATTCTATAGATCACTTGTGTCCATTTCATTTCATTTTTTTTAAAGCATCTCGTCTTTTTAAACCCTTTTAAATCCATCTCCTCCTTTTAAACCCTTTTAAATCCATCTTGTCTTTTTAAACCCTTTTAAAGCCATCTTCTTTTATTGATTTTATGTTCTTGATACACTTGATCTATGATTTACATTCCAAGTGCGAAGATCTGAAATTGCTTCATTTGACATAGAATTGAGGCGTTCTTTTGTCAAATTGAACTATTTCTATCGATACACCTAGTTGTAACATTCTATAGATCACTTGTGTCCATTTCATTTTATTTTTAAAGCATCTCATCTTTTTAAACCCTTTTAAATCCATCTCCTTTTTTAAAACCCTTTTAAATCCATCTCCTCTTTTTAAACCCTTTTAAAAGCCATCTTTTTTTACTGATTTTGTGTTCTTGATACACTTGATTTATGATTTACATTCCAAGTGCTAAGATCTGAAATTGCTTCATTTGACATAGAATTGAGGCGTTCTTTTGTCAAATTGAACTATTTCTTTCGATGCACCTAGTTGTAACATTCTATAGATCACTTGTGTCCATTTCATTTCATTTTTTAAAGCATCTCGTCTTTTTAAACCCTTTTAAATCCATCTCCTCCTTTTAAACCCTTTTAAATCCATCTTGTCTTTTTAAACCCTTTTAAAGCCATCTTCTTTTATTGATTTTATGTTCTTGATACACTTGATCTATGATTTACATTCCAAGTGCTAAGATCTGAAATTGCTTCATTTGACATAGAATTGAGGCGTTCTTTTGTCAAATTGAACTATTTCTATCGATACACCTAGTTGTAACATTCTATAGATCACTTGTGTCCATTTCATTTTATTTTTAAAGCATCTCCTCTTTTTAAACCCTTTTAAATCCATCTCCTTTTTTAAAACCCTTTTAAATCCATCTCCTCTTTTTAAACCCTTTTAAAAGCCATCTTCTTTTACTGATTTTATGTTCTTGATACACTTGATCTATGATTTACATTCCAAGTGCTAAGATCTGAAATTGCTTCATTTGACATAGAATTGAGGCGTTCTTTTGTCAAATTGAACTATTTCTATCGATGCACCTAGTTGTAACATTCTATAGATCACTTGTGTCCATTTCATTTCATTATTGAAAGCATCTCGTCTTCTTAAACTCTTTTAAACCCATCTCCTCCTTTTAAACCCTTTTAAATCCATCTCCTCTTTTAAAACCCTTTGAAAGCCATCTTCTTTTATTGATTTTATGTTCTTGATACACTTGATCTATGATTTTCATTCCAAGTGCTAAGATCTGAAATTGCTTCATTTGACATAGAATTGAGGCGTTCTTTTGTCAAATTGAACTATTTATATCGATGCACCTAGTTGTAACATTCTATAGATCACTTGTGTCCATTTCATTTCATTATTTAAAGCATCTCGTCTTCTTAAACCCTTTTAAATCCATCTCCTTCTTTTAAACCCTTTTAAATCCATCTCCTCTTTTTAAACCCTTTTAAAGCCATCTTCTTTTATTGATTTTATGTTCTTGATACACTTGATCTATGATTTACATTCCAAGTGCTAAGATCTGAAATTGCTTCATTTGACATAGAATTGAGGCGTTCTTTTGTCAAATTGAACTATTTCTATCGATGCACCTAGTTGTAACATTCTATAGATCACTTGTGTCCATTTCATTTCATTTTTTAAAGCATCTCGTCTTTTTAAACCCTTTTAAATCCATCTCCTCCTTTTAAACCCTTTTAAATCCATCTCCTCTTTTTAAACCCTTTTAAAGCCATCTTCTTTTACTGAATTTATGTTCTTGATACACTTGATCTATGATTTACATTCCAAGTGCTAAGATCTGAAATTGCTTCATTTGACAAAGAATTGAGGCGTTCTTTTGTCAAATTGAACTATTTCTATCGATGCACCTAGTTGTAACATTCTATAGATCACTTGTGTCCATTTCATTTAATTTTTTAAAGCATCTCGTCTTTTTAAACCCTTTTAAATCCATCTCATCTTTTTAAACCCTTTTAAATCCATCTCCTCTTTTTAAACCCTTTTAAAGCCATCTTCTTTTACTGATTTTATGTTCTTGATACACTTGATCTATGATTTACATTCCAAGTGCTAAGATCTGAAATTGCTTCATTTGACATAGAATTGAGGCGTTCTTCATTCCAAGTTATTTGTGGGATTTTAATTTTAATAGTGATATGTATGCTGTCTTACATACATAGTGGCGTATTATTTATATATTTGATGTTCAAGGGTTATGGGCTCTTGCTTATTTAAATTGGGTTTCCATGATTCTACGGGCTATTATCATTTATTTTATCGAGTATCTTTATCGTGCTTCAGTTGTTGATCCTCTTCTTATGTTCTGAACATTTTTATTTGTGTTTGAGCGTCACGTGAGAGCAACTGAAGTTGTTGTAGCTTCAATAGAACAGCTGATGCACATCACGAGATCACGATGTTTTGCCATGCCATTGCACTTGAGGCAAGTTTAATTCAAAGTTTACATTTTTAGGTCTTTGTTGTTGATTAACAGTACAAGTATATTTTTCGTTTTATTATGTGCTTAGATAGGTAGACCTGCTTCGGGATGCTTTAGAATTAATTCAAACTATTAGGCACTGAATCCAATGATTTCACTTTTATATGTACCTTTCTTTTTGCAACAGATAAATGATCAAAACCAATTTGAAGCTGGTACAATAGATATTGCAAAATAAAAAAAGGTAAATGGTCCACTTCTTAGCTTTAGTGTCATGAGCAATATCTTTTTCACTTTTCAAAAAATCGATCTTGAAGTAATTAAAGTACCATAATGTTATTTGCTTCTGGAGAGGTATGCCCTTTTCTACAATTTATGTGATATTGTTGTCTTTTGCAACTTAGAACTCTGATGTATTTAGATTTTGGATTATTAAGCTATGATTAGCCTAAAACTGATGTTGCTTGTTATTGTGTGGATATATTCTATGGTAAATGATCTAGAAGGTCACGCCCTCTGCTGTTTTTTATAGAGTAATCATTTTTTGTTACAGTCTGGTTACCAGTCATTAGGATTTATACAAAATAAGCTATATGTATATCTATGAGCTTCTGATGCTGGGTAACTTGTTTGCTAAATTGGTTGGCTGGCTAAACCGATCTTCTTCTTTTCCTGAGCTTTCTACTTTTTCTGAATTGATTTTTATTCTGCAAGATCTTCAGATATCGAATAATAACAGTTATGTCATATTTTCTTCCTGTTTTTTTATAACCCGGCGTTTGCTTCTGTTACCCTCTTCACTGACATTTTTATATCATAACTATTAACTACTGCTTGAATCCTCTATTTTCCATGTCTTTGAGTTGTCGGACAACCTCTATTTCTAATTTAGATATGATTTCTGATCTTTAAGTATTATGATATGTGTTTTCTGCCTCCTTTCTAAGAGTTTTTTTCTTGCCTCACTTCTTTTTTAGCACTTAAAAAATATTTTCAGTATGCTTATGAATACTACATATTGAAAGTGGCATATAATTTAATATCTGTATGCAATGTATTAGTACATCAGATTCCTATTGACAAGCAAATACATTGAAACATATTTTTCTGGTTAGTAGAGAATAACCAACTGCCAACATATGGCATTACCTTCTGAAGTTATTTCATGTGTCACCATTCTTTGGTTATGCCTTCTCTAGTACAATAAAAGAAATTGGCCGTCGTAAACCGAAAGAGAAGGTTATAATTCTCTTGGTATTGATAAATATAGGCAGTGGCTTGTTCTGCTTTTCTAAATGTAACGAGATTCTTTAGACAGGCTAGCTGCGATAGGGTCGTCACATACGAAATTCAGTTTTTCTCGCACATGCAAGAGAATGAAAAAAAAAGAGTTACAATTAATAGAGAACTGGTAAGCCAAACAATCTCTCTGTGATTGTGATTGACTCCCATTAACTTATAATGATCTCTTTTATCATCGTTGAATGTTGGTATACACATGAGCACTCATACCTGTTCAATTTTTATGACCTATATTCGAGCATGTTTATTATTATGTATGAAGATTGGTTCTTGACTAGAATGACTGGTCTATGAGGATATTGTTGAGTATGATGGATTCAGGCTCTGTTATTCAATGCTCTTCAATAATGCTCCAATGGTTGATTATGGAATTTGAATGTGACTTAAAGTTCATTGAGTTCCTTTAATATTGATGGGTTTTTTTTTGGAAGTTGAATGGCGATCTTGTCTAAACTTGTAGTTCGTTAACTTCCGAGGGATATTCAGTTCATAATTCAGTCTATATAAGTAACATATTTTATTGAGCACAAACCTTAAGATGCTAGTCAGTGTTGGAGAATGATGTGTCTGTGGAGGGGTCGTTATTTCTACTAAGGGAATATTACTGCTGTTGTTTTTGGTTTTGTGCTTGTAAGGAAACAAAGTGTTTGGATCAAATAGTGAACGTATGAAATACAAGGCTGTTTGCATCATACGAAGTGTTGTCGCAAGATGTGTTGCAACTTTATCACTTTTGTGTTGGTAAGGAACCAAGTATTTGCATCAAATAGTGTATAATTCTTATTTAGACTCACAAGAACCTGCGACAGAGGTTACACAGGTAGCTTAGGCAGTGCTGCCTTTTTTTTCATTTTCAAGAAATGATGCGTGATGAAAATGTATGTATGGTTTTACAAGGCTGCTCATTCATCTTTAAATGCCTACACTTTTTTTTTACCTTTTTTTAAAACCCATTGCTTGTTCTTTCTACTTATGGAATCCTCTGTTTTGAACATTTCTATTTGTGTTTGAGCGTCGCGTGAGAGCAACTGAAGTTGTTGTGGCTTCAAAAGAACAGCTGATGTACATCACGAGATCACGATGTTTTGCCATGTTTGAGGCAAGTTTAATTCAAAGTTTACATTTTTAGGTCTCTGTCGTTGATTAACAGTACAAGTACAATTATTGTTTTATTATGCGCTTAGATAGGTAGGCCTGCTTCGGGATGCTTTAGAATTTAAGTCAAACTATTAGGGCACTGAATCCAATGATTTCACTTTTATGTACCTTTCTTTTTGCAACAGGTAAATGATCAAAACTAATTTGAAGCTGGTACAATAGATATTGCAAAATAGAAAAAGGTAAATGGTCCACTTCTTAGCTTTAGTGACATGAGCAATATCTTTTTCACTTTTAAAAAAATTGATCTTGAAGTAATTAAAGTAACCATAATGTTATTTGCTTCTGGAGAGGAATGCCCTTTTCTACAATTTATGTGATATTGTTGTCTTTTGCAACTTAGAACTCTGATGTATTTTAGATTTTGGATTATTAAGCTATGATTAGCCTAAAACTGATGTGTCATGAGCTCATCTGCCATGATCTCTTTTATTATCGTTGAATGTTGGTATACACATGAGCTCTCATGTAATGAACCTTGGGCATTAATTTTGGTACTTATTGAGTTATTGTTTGCAGCAAGCTCCCATTACCTTATTATGATATGTATTTTCCCGTTCAATAATGCTTGAACTCTGTACTCATACCCTGTTCATTTTTATGACCTATATTCGAGCATGTTTATTATCAAGTATGAAGATTGGTTCTTGACTAGAATGACTGATCTATGAGGCTATTGTTGAGTATGGCGGATTCAGGCTGTTATTCAATGCTCTTCAATAATGCTCCAAAGGTTTATTATGGAAGTTGAATGGCGATCTTGTCTAAACTTGTAGTTCGTTAATTTCCGAAGGATATTCAGTTCATAATTCAGTCTATATAACTAACATATTTGGCAATCAAATAAAATAAAATAACTAACATATTTGATTGAGAACAAACCTTAAGATGCTAGGTAGTTATTTCTACAAGGGGAATATTACTGCTGTTGTTTTTGGTTTTGTGCTTGTAAGGTTTGCATCAAATAGTTAATGTATGAAATACAAGGCTGGTATATAATCTATCGTCTCAAAGATGTGCCAGCTGTTGTCGCAACTTTCATCTGTGCTAAACTGAAAATGGGTAACTTCTTTTGATTGATTCTTCATTCTGCAAAATTTTTAGATGCGTAGTAAAAACACTTTATCACTTTTGTGTTGGTAAGGAAACTAAGTGGTTGCATGATTCAAATAGTGTATAATTCTTATTTAAACTTGCAAGAACCTGCGACAGAGTGTACACGGGTAGCCAAGGCAGTGCTGCCTTTTTTTGGAAGTTGAATGGCGATCTTGTCTAAACTTGTAGTTCGTTAACCTTATGATCTCTTTTATCATCGTTGAATGTTGGTATACACACGAGCTCTCATGTAATGAACCTTGGGCATTAATTTTGGTACTTACTGAGTTATTGTTTGCAGCAAGCTCCCATTACCTTATTATGATATGTATTTTCCCGTTCAATAATGCTTGAACTCTGTACTCATACCCTGTTCATTTTTATGACCTATATTCGAGCATGTTTATTATCAAGTATGAAGATTGGTTCTTGACTAGAATGACTGGTCTATGAGGCTACTGTTGAGTATGACGGATTCAGGTTCTGTTATTCAAATGCTCTTCAATAATGCTCCAAGGGTTGATTATGGACTTTGAATGTTTCTTAAAGTTCATTGAGTTCCTTGGTTTTTTTTTGGAAGTTGAATGGCGATCTTGTCTAAACTTGTAGTTCGTAAACTTCTGGGGGATATTCAGTTCGTAATTCAGTCTATATAGCTAACATATTTTATTGAGAACAAACCTTAAGATGCTAGTCAGTGTTGGAGAATGATGTGTCTGTGGAGGGGTCGTTATTTCTACTAGGGGAATATTACTTGTAACGCCCCAAAATCCGTAACCTTTAAAACGGCGTCACATCGGCCGTGCATTCCCTAAAACCATCTTTGGAACGCACGAAGCCTCTAAAATAACGTTACTAAAATGAATTTTAAATAAAAATAATGCAAATTATCTGAAAATCTTTAAATGAATAAATAAAACTAAGTAGCGGAAATGTTACTAATAATTAACAAATATAGACTTCAGTTTTGTGTATGAATGAACAAATCTACTAACGTCCTCACGGTCACACAGATCCCCCAAGCAAGCTGATCATTCACACCTGAAATAAGGATGTGGATGGGGGGTGAGTTCCACAGCTCAATAAGCAATATAGACCCAAACTAGTCAAATCATAAGTGAAAGACGGACACAAAGAACAAACGAAGATTGCCTTCTGGAGTACATATAAAAGAATTAACTCATAACAGAACAAACAGAATAAATAGAGACTATTTTTCAGAAGTATATGCAAAAAGGGATACATCCGATAACAGAATATAACAGACTTCATAAATGACAACATAGATGACAGAACATAACCGACTACATAAATGCTACACAGATATCGAAACAAAACAGACTTCAGAAATGCTACACAGATATCGAAACAAAACAGACTTCAGAAATGGCTACACAAATAACGGAACAGAGACTTCAAAAATGCTGCACAGATCAAGGAACAAAACGGACTTCAAAATGTTATACAGATAACAGAACAGAACAGTCAGAATTTCATAGTACATAATTGGCTTCACAGTCCAATCATTACGGTCCTTTAAATAACAGTCCTTTGTCGCGCTTAACCCCGCGATGGGCTCGGTCCTTTGATGCGCTTTGCCCCGCAGTGGGCTCGGTCCTTTGCCGCGCTTAACCCCGCGATGGGCTCGGTCCTTTGTCGCGCTTAACCCCGCGATGGGCTCGGTCCTTTGTCGCGCTTAACCCCGCGATGGGCTCGGTCCTTTGCCGCGCTTAACCCCGCGATGGGCTCGGTCCTTTGCCGCGCTTAACCCCGCGATGGGCTCGGTCCTTTGGATCGAACAGAAAAAAAGATAAGACAAGCATATTGACATGATACATGATTTCAAATGACAAAGCCGCAAAAGCACACATGACTCGAAAGAGAAGAATACCACAAAGCATGACAAAAGAAATAACCAGAACGGATCTACATTACTTACCTCTAATCCGCATCACGTAACCTTCAATACAATTTATATCAAGCTGAAATCAAGTAAGAGTCGCTTAGAAACCATAAACAACATACTTAAACTATCAGACTTATTAAAACTCACTATCGAATATCGGGCTACATATTATTCCAGTCCAATTTGCCATTATCAAATCAATAACACTAGAGAATTCAGATTCGAACCTAAGCATTCACAGAACAAACACAACTCCATAAATTCTATTTTGTTCAATCAAATCTGTCATTGTTCATATAATTCAGATTTCATGCCTGAACTTGAAAACTGTTTTTCTCACAAAATACTTAAGTGTTAGAATACGAAAATAATATTTTCAAAAAGATTATTTCGATTACTATAATTTAGGATTTTGAATCGCTCAATTCCGACACCTGAGCTTCAAGATAATAATTGTTGAAGTTTAACCGTCTAAAATTTCAGATATCAAATTCTGCAGTTTTCAGATTACAGGTGTTAACTTGTAACTCGTTTTTCTAACAATCCAGGAAGAACTAAAATATGTTCGGCATGTTGTTGGAAAGATATTTTCAAGTACAACATAATAGACTCTTGAAACACACCGTTCGGACACCAAAAACAGGATTTATTTTTACTTGAAAATCGCTCAGCGGACTGTCCAGATCTATTAGACAGATTTCAGCACCAACTTCAAAATTAGATTACTCTCACATCCGATTGAATTAGAAAACCATCTACACATCGTTGAAAAGCTCTTTTTGAGTAGTACAACATAGCATCAAGAATTAACCAATTCCAGTAACAGAAACAGAAGTTATTCCCATTTTAACGTAACACGACAGATCTGATTTTCACCTTATACACCCTAAACTTAAATCGAAATCGAAACCTTACCCAATGTTTGACGTTTCCCAAACCATAACCAAAGGATGTCGCTTCATGTAGCTGCTACGCAAAACAATATGATCTGATTTTTGTTTTCTCCATCGAACCTTGAGAATCATAACCAAAGAGACGGCTAAAAAAAAATAAAAAGGAAACGCTAGGGTTTTTGACCCAATTTAATTGGCTGTTTATTTCCTTAAATTCAATTCCATAATATTATTTATCTTTATTTCCTAAATTAAATATGATTTTTTTTTTTTGCTATTACATTACTGCTGTTGTTTTTGGTTTTGTGCTTGTAAGGAAACAAGGTGTTTGCATCAAATAGTGAACGTATGAAATACAAGGCTGTTTGCATCAAACAAAGTGTTGTCGCAAGATGTGTTGCAACTTTCATCTGTGCTAAACTGAAAATGGGTAACTTCTTTTGATTGATTTTTCATCCTGCTAAGTCTTTAGATGCATAGTAAAAACACTTTATCACTTTTGTGTTGGTGAGGAAACTAAGTGGTTGCATCAAATAGTGCATAATTCTTATTTAAACTTGCAAGAACCTGCGACATAGTGTACACAGGTAGCCAAGGCAGTGCTGCCTTTTTTTTTCATTTTCCAGAAATGGTGCCTGGTGAGAATGTATGTATGGTTTTACAAGGCTGGTCGATCATCTTTAAATGCCTAGTAAAAACACTTATGTTTATTATTATGGGATTCATAATAATTAAGCGAGTTTTTCTCTCATTTGCTCCTTTTTTGACTTTGGGGTTTCTCAAATAAGGCAAATGTTTCACATTTCGTTTGCCATGTTTTTAATGAAATCAAAAGGCGGGGGATACCAGCATTCCTCATTTTAGATAATACCGGAAGGCGAGGTACCATTATTCCTCATTTTAAGATAATACGAGGACGGAGGATGCCAGTGTTTTGCGAAATGAGTACGTGACAGTAATCAACATGATCCACATATACCCCAAATGTGTCACATACTCATTTAAGCAAAATACTAGTACGAAGGATACCGATATTTTATGAAAATGAAGAATATTGGTACTCTGCTTGCTTCGTTTTTATTAAAAACAAAGCAAGAAAGATATGCCGAATTCATTTGCTCTATTTGAGAAACACAAAACTCAAAAGGGGGCAAACGAAGATAAAAACTCCAATTAAGCGTCCCACTTGCAAGTGATACGGATTTTAATGTGTGCAATGACTAAGGTCGATTTTCCAGCATCACCAAGTTGATTGAATTCTGCCTGATCTTTTTTTATAATCCTTAATGTTGGTATACTCTGAAATGCATTTTTTCATAAGAAACTCTGAAATGCATTTTGAAATGCATTGTGTGGGATATTCACTATGAGTTCGATTCTTGTTTTAGATAGTCAAAAATGCATTGATGAGAACGTTTGGATATATTAGATAGTAAAAAAATGTGATCATATTCTAAAATATTAAAAACCACAAACATAAATTCAAAATTAAGTGCCTCTTCTCAAACAACACTTCTGACTGATTTGATGAGAACATAGCCTTAGTTCCTGAAGCCTCTGGAGTTACGCCTTCCTCTAGCCTTTTCAAACTTCCTTCCCTTGGATCTCACATATGGTTTGGTGTGACTGTGAGGAACACCAGGAGCTTTGCCAAAATGTCGCACTGCCTCACGAGAATTCTTGGGGCCTCTAAGAAGGACCTGTAAATCAGACAAGGGAAACATGTCAAACTTCTACTTGTGTCTAGAATGCATAGATAAAATCACGTGCAAACAATCATCCTGATGGAGATCATCTGTTAAATACAAAGCAACAAAAAAAAATGTCTCTCAACAAGAAAAAGGACTATAAAAGAAATGTATTCTTAACGCAACTGACAGTGGACGAAGAGCTAGTAATTATCAAAATTTCTCAATAAAAGCACTCTAGAACAAGACTGTATGTTAAAGAACCATCCCTTTGGCCGTAACTGCTACAGAATAGAGCATTGTACCAGTAACAGTGCATTAAATCATAGGCATCATGAAAACAACTTAAGCACACTTGAGCACACACACACAAAACGAAAATCCAAAAGATCATTGTAATGACTATATGGTGTTTATTATTACTATGACATGTACAGTGCTACGTCATCAACATCCGCAACCAGCAAAACTTTATCGAACTGATGTCAATTATTTCAAACAATGCAACTGGGTAGGAATAGTATCTTGTTTTTTTAATGATCAGTATATAGGCCATTGCAATACCTAAACCTCAATGCAAGCTTCTTAGAACAATCATAGGTAAAACTAAATGAACAAGAACAACTCTAAGTTACCCCAATACGTTACTTAACTATAGGTATACAGCCACTACTACTGATTTTACGTCTCAATTGTCATTCAAATCAAATTCAGTTTCAATATACATACAAGATACAACCATAGGAACATCAAAATAGAGAAAACCGAATGAGAAACTAAAAATAAGCTTTTGTTTAGTTCATACCGTGTTCTGCCCAAGTGGAGCTCTAAGAGCCAACTGATCGAAAGTCAAGCACTCTCCTCCGGCCTTCTCAATCCTTGCCCTAGCAGTCTCTGTAAACCTCAAAGCAGCAACCTTTACTGCCGGAACTTCTGCCACCCTTATGTCATCGGTCACAGTTCCAACCAGCACCGCAATCTTATCACCCTAATCAAATCAACCAACCGACTTCTCAAAATAATTCCACAACAAATTCACACTAAAAAAACCCTCAACATAAAGTACAAAGCTACCTTTCCCTCCATATAACGAATCAACCTGGATAAAGACATGGGAGCCTTATTGATCTTACTCATGAACAACCTCTTCAGTACCACGGCATTGAACTTACTCTCAGTTCTCCTCACCAGAAACCTATAAAGCTGATCGCCGCAAACAACATCTCAACACCAGATATTTACACACCAATATCAAATTAACTGAAAAGTCAGAAAGTTTCGTACCTTGACCAGGAGCTTGAGGTAGATATCGTCGGACTTTGGCGCTGTGCGCTTGGTCTTCTTGCTCTTGCCTCCGGCGATCAGATCGATACCCTGCGGACAGAAATGCGAGTTGCGTCAGAGACGAAACATCGATTGAAATGTTAATGAATTGGAGTCCGATTTGGGAGTAAGTTGATACCATTGCAGCTATTGATGATCGGAGATTCTGCTTACTCTTCTACTGCCGTGGTTGGCCGCCGCGGAGAAGTGTGATTGAAGTGAAGATGGCTTTTATATCACTCTGCTAGGGTTTCGAATTTGAGCGAATAAATATAAATATATTTTTTTGGATTGAAAACACTAACTTTTTAATATAGAAAAGTCTAACAGATGTAGGAAAGAAATTAGTCTCTTCTTTTTTTGCAGTACAATGGCCAACGCCGTTATAAATTGAACGAGCTGTCCACGAAGGGCACCACGCCCAAAAAAATACAGAAAACAAGTTGGTCGGTCGATCGCAATGACCGACACTATATAACCAAATGAAACACCATCGTGCCCTTCGATAAAAACAAAAGTCTAATTCCTGAGACCTAAAAACGAAACAACAACAACTCAGACCTAAGCGGCTGAGGGACTAACCTAGAAAACTAAAACTAAACTACAACGTTAAACACACACTATGTACAAAATCCGGTCAAGACCGGCCAAAAGTAACCACCACTAGCGACACGCAAAGCCCCATTCAAAAGTTGTACCGTCAAAAGCCATCGACAAAACGAACCCCAAAGCACCACGGAAGCCCAACTTGCGGCCACCGGTAGGCCCCAACCGCACCACCCGAACCCCCTACATGTAACGCCCCAAAAATTATTAACTCCAAAACGGCGTCACATCGGCCGCACGTCCCCTAAACCACAAATGGAACGTACGAAGCCTCAGTCATTTTAACAAATAAATTAAACATAAGCTGTAATTCAAGTTTCAATTTATTAAAATAAATAATAACATACTGACTCATGTTCAGCTATCCAATAACTTAAGTCTCCACAGAATATGTATTACTTATTCACTGCTAGCGCATCTCACTGAACTCCATAGTACAGTCAGCAACATCTGAAAAACAACAATATGGAAAACATGAGTCCACGGCTCGTGTAAGTAAGATAGACCCAAACTATGTGAATCATGAGTGTTGTGAAAATAACGATTATCGATATATACCATATACAATAACAGATACAAAGTATCATAAGCAGATTTTAAAACTTACACAGAGCTTAGCCACACATAATCATTTTAAAAACTTTTACAGAACTTAGCTGAACGGAATCATTTCAAGATTTCATAAATCAGAACAGACAGAACGGCGTCGCAATCCAATTAGAAGTCCCGGGACATTGCCGTCGTACTCGGCCCTACGACCGGGCAACAAAAGCCATACTTTGCCCTATGGCCGGGCAACAAAAATCACCATACTTGGCCCTATGGTTGGGCAACAAAAATACCATACTTGGCCCTTTGGTCGGGCAACAAAAATACCATACTTGGCCCTATGGTCGGGCAACAAAAATACCATACTTGGCCCTATGGTCGGGCAACAGAAAATATCAGATTGCGAGCCTTTAGAATCGAAAACAGAAAGTCTGACATGACGATGACGATGAGATGACAGTGATGATTTTTCAAAAAATGAGATATAAAGAATTCGTTTACCGACATTTAAACAGTAGGCAGGAGGGAGACGGTGCGACAAGCAGGGATGAGTTTTCAATTACCGAAATATAACGAATTTATTTACCGAGAATGAAATGGTTTCATATTAACTTACACCCATGATTCGAGGTTTTGGGAAAATAAATACAGTATGATAAATAAACAGGCATAGTAGATATTTTTACAAAAAGGAGTTTAAACAATAAACAGAATGGGTCCATATTACTTACCTCGCACGCCCATCAAATAATTCCAATAAATTACATCATGCCGAATCAAGTGATAACCACCTAAAAATCATACAAGTCACACTTGAATACTTAAATTCGTAAACTCACATGTGAACTTCAAACTATAAATTACTCAAATTTATTCTACATGCATTCTCTCATCAAACTTGTAAATTTCAGATTCAATGTACCAACTTCAAACTTATTTTTTGGAGTACTCAGGAGACATTAAAATACGTTCTTCAAACTGTTAGAAAGATCACTTCGATTAGTACGCCATAGAATTTTAAAACACCCAATTTGCACACTTAAAACATAAGTTATGCTCATTTCAAGATATGTTGTCAGATCTGCCGAAATTACCACACAGTGTAGAATATCAACTTCAAATCCAATTTCAGAACAACTCAAAATGAACCAAATTACGAGTCATATACGGTTGAAAAGATCTGTTCGACTAGAACATCATGGAATCAAGAATCAAACGTTTTCAATAAGTAAAATAGAAGCTACAGGCAACTTAAAATACGTCAACAGATCTGCCCAGAATTTCAGGAAACAGTTTTTAATACTCAACTTCAAGATTAATTTCAGAGCAGCTCAGAGCGAATCAATAAACATACTATACACCATTGCGAAGATCTTTTCGATTAGAATACAATAGAACCAAAAATCACACTACTTGACTCATTTAAATTGAACTTACAACCACTTTAAAACCAGTCATTAGATCTGTCTTAATACAGCAGCGTATGTGTGCTATCTTCAAACTTTGTTTGCAAATAACTCATGCCGAATTCAAATATGACTTTTATACTGTTAGAGAGTTTGTTTCAGAATGAACAACACAGAAACATAAAAGAAAGCCCTATATGAATCTACACCAAAAGTTGAAGAGGAAGCACATCATATATGTGGATACGTACCTACCGTTTAAAACTTTCCCAAACACTCCATAGATGCAGTCAAGGATACATATATATTCTAAATCATACAATCTGATTTTCTTCTTCTTCTGAGAGTTACCGCTGTGAGAGTATGCTCGGAAGAGAGTTATATGTAGAAAAAGACAAGCAACGCCTCAAGTTCATTCGTTACTGTATTTATTATGATTTATTACTTCCTTTTTAAAGTTTATTCTCTTAATTTAGCCAACTTATTTTATCAATTTAATTCCATCATAAATTTCTATTTATTCTCTTTTCTTTCCTTAATGTAGTCTATTCCCTAAATTAGATTCCATCATACGCTGTAATTGTTTTCCTATCTACATATTAATAATATAAAAATCTCTTTACAATTTGGGCTATTACATTATTCCCCCCTTGAAAAGGAGTTTAGTCCTCTAAACTCAAAATAAAGAAAATATGTTTATAAATTTAGTTGACTTCAAAAGTATACTTGGTTAATACTAAACATGTGTTCGCTTAACATGGATACAAACCTTATGAATTCTTATAAGAAAAGAATCGATCAAGACAAATTTACATGTAAATAAATCACCCACAACCAGATTCTCATAAAGTTGCATGCGAGCCTCATTTCTACTACTTTAATTGACATTGAGATAATCCCTTACACCAAAACGTGTCCATGCACCTTATAAACTCCAATAATAATGCAAGGTAAAACATCATTTAGTAAAGCGAAACAAAACATCATTTAACGAAACAAGCATCTCCAAATTTCCAGAATTCCAGTAAAACACATGCTCATTCATCAAATATACAAATTTCATAATTCCTTAGGGAAGTCACATGTAAAAATATGTAAAAATTGCAACTTCGAATCATAGGTTTTCCTTTTAACTACCATCATTTTTTTTTCAACAGTGTATTGAAAATATGCAAGCTTGCTAACAATTCTTCATCCATAATTAAACAACATATGAAAAATATTTTCATACGATGCTCCATGCCTAAATTGTCACCAAAATATTTGACTAACTCAATTGTTATGAGTAATCGCATGTCTTATGAACTCCAAAGTTTCGTGCATAATTTAAATAACTCCAAGATTTAACATTTGTTACTATGTCCATCTCTCAATATGGTGCAAAATCATATTCAAATTCACGTTAGTTTTCAATGCATTACATAAACTTCCTCAAAAATTAGAGATACACCTCGAGTCTCTACTATATATACAATTGTTGATATATCTTATTAGTGTCATGATGTATCAATTAACAGTGACTATAAGTGGAGAAAAAAAATATTACTTGAAAATTCATCATCAAGGACAGACAATCATATTCTAATTAGAAAGATTCACACTTGTAAATATAAAAAGTAGTTTCGCCAACCTCGCTTCCACTCCGCTACTCTAACTTAAAATCAATGATTTATCTAAACTTGATTAATCTTATGCGTTCAACCATACGATCGTAAGTAGTGCTCGAAGTTGAAAACTAGAATCATACTTACACCTCAAAGTATCAATCTACTTGCTTCACCAAAAATGACATGTGACTAAAATTTAATGCTTATACAACACGCCTAGCCACACTTTAGCTCTCGTGTCCAACTCCTTAAATATTGTAACAAATGTTAGTCTTTAATAAATCGTCAAATTGCATATACCCGGCCATGCAAAATAATACCACCAAATATAAGTGCAAAACACTTACAACAATCAATGCTAAATCCAAATTGCAGTCAAATAATTTCATTCTTGAGTGTAAAATCTTAGTGTAAACAATAAAACTATCAGTTTGCTCAAGATACAATGCAAACCATTCTTTTAAGGCACAACTACGAGTTACAAATTTATCTCAAATGGCTAAGATATGACAAGCACCAAACATTCATTTACCTACTAGAAATTTATATTGACCTTGTGCAGTTTAACTACATAGCTTGTGTGTTACTCGTACCAATGGTAGTGACATATATAAAAATCCCTGAGGATAATTCAAATGATGGCATTCTAACACATCAATACACAAATGTAAGGCTTTTGTTTTTTTTTTTGTTTTTTTTAACTTCATGACTTACTCTTAGTGGGGTTAAATATTTAATCTTTAAAAATAATGTACTACAAATTACGAATGTTCAAAATTTACTCAAATATATGTTCTTTTAAAAAAAAAAATTTTTTTTTTACTCAGACCAATCCAGTCAATCTCAGGTGTTCATAAATTCAAACGCATCTCCCAAAGTGTATGATATCAATAACGAACTCCAAAAACTTATCACAAGATGACCCAAATACATTATTCAACAAATACTGAAGGTTATAAGCACATACATAGACTCAGATGCATCATGCATAACTTATTACATACATACCATGTTCAAACGCCGACCTTGAGAAATTCTTAAACTTTAAAATTAACATCTACTAACCTGAATGGAAAAATGTTCTCGAAACTTCATAGCTCCAAATAGTTAACCAACAGAATGAATATATATGGAGATTTATCTATTTTTAAACAAATAATCACTTCTCAAGAGTCAATCTATAAAGTCACGTTATAATTTCATCATCAAAATGCTTACGATAGGCAAAGATCAACTATTCATTAAACTAAAGAAACTTGTTTCATATTTGTAATTTAACCAACACACTATCCTTATATGTTATTGCATAAATGAGAAAGCTATTAACTAAAAACCTCAGCAAAGTTCCGACGATGTCCTTTTAAATATATAAAACATAAAACCTTGCCCAAGGAAAATAAAATACTAGTAATTGATTTGATTTTTTTTTTTGCACTTAATTTATGCACTCCAACGTTCAATGTACAATTTGCTAGTCATACTCTTTTGTTTTCATACGTTCTTCAGAAAAATTATCTCTTAGACCTATCAACAAAACTTCGTACATTCACTAAGCACAATTTCATTTCTCATCAAGTCAATGCACTTGTCATCAATAATGATCATCACCAACTTAATACAAATGTAATAGCAAAAAAAAAATCATATTTAATTTAGGAAATAAAGATAAATAATATTATGGAATTGAATTTAAGGAAATAAACAGCCAATTAAATTGGGTCAAAAACCCTAGCGTTTCCTTTTTATTTTTTTTAGCCGTCTCTTTGGTTATGATTCTCAAGGTTCGATGGAGAAAAAAAAAATCAGATCATATTGTTTTGCGTAGCAGCTACATGAAGCGACATCCTTTGGTTATGGCTTGGGAAACGTCAAACATTGGGTAAGGTTTCGATTTCGATTTAAGTTTAGGGTGTATAAGGTGAAAATCAGATCTGTCGTGTTACGTTAAACTGGGAATAACTTCTGTTTCTGTTACTGGAATTGGTTAATTCTTGATGCTATGTTGTACTACTCGAAAAGAGCTTTTCAACGATGTGTAGATGGTTTTCTAATTCAATCGGATGTGAGAGTAATCTAATTTTGAAGTTGGTGCTGAAATCTGTCTAATAGATCTGGACAGTCCGCTGAGCGATTTTCAAGTAAAAATAGATCCTGTTTTGGTGTCCGAACGGTGTGTTTCAAGAGTCTATTATGTTGTACTTGAAAATATCTTTCCAACAACATGCCGAACATATTTTAGTTCTTCCTGGATTGTTAGAAAAACGAGTTACAAGTTAACACCTGTAATCTGAAAACTGCAGAATTTGATATCTGAAATTTTAGACGGTTAAACTTCAACAATTATTATCTTGAAGCTCAGGTGTCGGAATTGAGCGATTCAAAATCCTAAATTATAGTAATCGAAATAATCTCTTTGAAAATATTATTTTCGTATTCTAACACTTAAGTATTTTGTGAGAAAAACAGTTTTCAAGTTCAGGCATGAAATCTGAATTATATGAACAATGACAGATTTGATTGAACAAAATAGAATTTATGGAGTTGTGTTTGTTCTGTGAATGCTTAGGTTCGAATCTGAATTCTCTAATGTTATTGATTTGATAATGGCAAATTGGACTGGAATAATATGTAGCCCGATATTCGATAGTGAGTTTTAATAAGTCTGATAGTTTAAGTATGTTGTTTATGGTTTCTAAGCGACTCTTACTTGATTTCAGCTTGATATAAATTGTATTGAAGGTTACGTGATGCGTATTAGAGGTAAGTAATGTAGATCCGTTCTGGTTATTTCTTTTGTCATGCTTTGTGGTATTCTTCTCTTTCGAGTCATGTGTGCTTTTGCGGCTTTGTCATTTGAAATCATGTATCATGTCAATATGCTTGTCTTATCTTTTTTTTTCTGTTTGATCCAAAGGACCGAGCCCATCGCGGGGTTAAGCGCGGCAAAGGACCGAGCCCATCGCGGGGTTAAGCGCGACAAAGGACCGAGCCCATCGCGGGGTTAAGCGCGACAAAGGACCGAGCCCATCGCGGGGTTAAGCGCGGCAAAGGACCGAGCCCGCTGCGGGGCAAAGCGCATCAAAGGACCGAGCCCATCGCGGGGTTAAGCGCGGCAAAGGACTGTTATTTAAAGGACCGATATGATTGGACTGTGAAGCCAATTATGTACTATGAAATTCTGACTGTTCTGTTCTGTTATCTGTATAACATTTTGAAGTCCGTTTTGTTCCTTGATCTGTGCAGCATTTTTGAAGTCTCTGTTCCGTTATTTGTGTAGCCATTTCTGAAGTCTGTTTTGTTTCGATATCTGTGTAGCATTTCTGAAGTCTGTTTTGTTTCGATATCTGTGTAGCATTTATGTAGTCGGTTATATTCTGTCATCTATGTTGTCATTTATGAAGTCTGTTATATTCTGTTATCGGATGTATCCCTTTTTGCATATACTTCTGAAAAATAGTCTCTATTTATTCTGTTTGTTCTGTTATGAGTTAATTCTTTTATATGTACTCCGGAAGGAAATCTTCGTTTGTTCTTTGTGTCCGTCTTTCACTTATGATTTGACTAGTTTGGGTCTATATTGCTTATTGAGCTGTGGAACTCACCCCCCCATCCACATCCTTATTTCAGGTGTGAATGATCAGCTTGCTTGGGGGATCTGTGTGACCGTGAGGACGTTAATAGATTTGTTCACTCAAACATAAAATCGAAGTCTATATCTGTTAACTATTAGCAAAGTTTCCGCTACTTAGTTTTATTTAGTCATTTAAAGATTTTCAGATGATTTGTATTATATTTATTTTAAATTCATTCAGTAACGTTATTTTAGAGGCTTCGTGCATTCCAAAGATGGTTTTAGGGAATGCACGGCCGATGTGACGCCGTTTTAAAGGTTACGGATTTTGGGGCGTTACAACAAATCAAATGATTAATCAATCCACAAATGAAGATTATCATTTCCTAGTATACTCAAATCATAAGTAACAGCTAATAACACACATATCTTAATCAAAAATTTGATGCTAACCTTAGTGAAGATCATCTCCATAAAACATAACTTCATGTAATTAATCATCAAGACAGAAATTGTGCAAAATATCTTTTGTTTCAAACAGTCAAAATACACCACTCTCCAAGGTCAATAATATAATCATGCTACAATTTTTTTTTCGGACTGAGTTTAAAACTAACACATCCATAACAAGCAAATATCCAATCCATACAAGGTTAGTGTTCACGCAGAAATCACTCAAGAAACTTAATCAAAAGTACACAAGCCAAAGCCCCACATGTTACCTCTCTCGCGCAACCTATGACATGTATATATATCTTTTCTTTATTTTCCTAATTTACTTTTAGTGATGTTGATCGCTCGATAATATAGTGTAAATATTTGATAAGGATATCAAATACTTATGCTAATCACGTTAAATCAAAACATTTGTAAAGACTCGGGAAACCCAAGGTCGTACCCAAGAGATAGATGATCAAACTAATTATGCTAAGGATTAAACTAGGTTGTCTAATGGTTGGGGGGGGGGGTTTTTATGCCTCGAAAGAGGTTGATAGCAATGATTTACTATCCAAAAAGAGAGATTCTAGCAATGAAAAAGGTAAACAATCAATCAAAGATGACTAGGGATTACTTCCCCACCTAGACAATTATAGTGATGATGATATTAGATGTCAATTATGAATTTGCATGCACTTGAATAGAATTTAGTCATGTAACATTCCCCCTAAGTTCCACTCGCGCTACAACCTAGGATAAAGAGGTTACACCTCGCATAGGACCTCACACTCGCGCTCTATTGGCCCTATAGAACATGCATTTCTAATCTCACACTCGTGCTCTATTGATTAGATAAACATGTTCTTGTTAAACTCAAGCTATTCTCGTTAGTAAATTCATATTGATCAACGTGAGCTACATCAAACATGAAATTAAGCTAAGTTCCCATTGAGGACATTTCACAAACACCTTATGGGCAACTCTAATCATGTAGTTCAAATTAAGAAGATTCATGTGCAAACTCATTCAATATTGACATCAATGGTATTTACATCATCACAATATGTCTAGGGGATCCATAATCCCCAATCAAGTCACTACTCACACATGGTGAGATTACAATCAAACACAAATAAAAGAGATGGGTTTAGGAGTCTAGAACCAATTTGATGAATGAAAAGTATGAGAATCCTTGTTGTTGATCTTCTTCTTCACTTAATCACCCTTGAGATTTGTGCTAGATGCTCCTCAAAATTCGTGCCGAAAATCCCCCAAAAAGTCCTCTCTTTGTTTTGATCTAAAACTTTCTATTTATAGCTAACATTAGGGTTTCCGGAACTGTGGCACGGCTCAACCGGCCGGTTCAAATTGTGTGAAGGAATCCAGTCGGCCGGTTCGAGCAGGGGAGGCTGGATGGGAACCTTCTGAGCACCTCAACCGACCGGTTCGATTGGGTAGAGGAAGTTCAACCGGCCGGTTCGATCAGGGGAGAGCTTCCTTGGAGTTTCTGAGCATTTGAACCGCCCGGTTCAAAGTGTGTTCAATGCTCAACCGGCCGGTTCAATGCCTCAGAGAATTCTAGCTTCTGGCCTTCATTTCAACCGGCCGGTTCGATCCAAGGCCAATATTCAACCGGCCGGTTGGATCTGCTCCTTGGGTGCTTTTCGCTCCAAAAGCTCGGTTTTGCTCCAAAATCACTGCTCTCTTGTGTTCTTAGCTTAAACGCTGCAATTTGCCTGAAAATGAACCACAAAGCGTCAACTAGCAAGTGAAATTGTGATAAAATGATCGAAACAATAAGCGTGGCGGTTGCCTAAAGTGCATATGTTTTAGTGCCATCAAATCACTCCACACTTATCATTTGATCGTCCCGAGCAAACTAATCATAGATATCAACAACAACAATGCATTTTACTCGTTCAAGATTTGTTCAAAGGGAACTCCATACGGTGATGATAACTAACTAAGAACACTAAGAAATAAAAACTACTTCCGATAAACCACTTTCGTAGGTGACACGAGTGCATTTAGCGAATGCACCAAGCCTTTAAACCCCTAGGCTACCCTAGTGGACGAGTTATAGTCTCGTGAGAGTTTTCAGAAACGGGAATACTCACAAATCCCACATGCATTTATCCCATAAGAGTGAAAAACAAGAGTGTTAAACAATTAAGGCAATGATTTCTCGAAACTTACTTCACATCCCACGCTAGCATCACAATCACTATACATTTCAAGAGAGTTTTCAAACCGTTTAAGTTCACATGAGGGTGCACTTTCAAGGAGGTCAATACTAGCGCTATCAAGTGCCTAACCTAGAAGTCTATTTATTTTTGAAGCAAGATTTCTGAAAAATGGTTAAAGCTTTTTGCACAAAAATGTCGTTCGATCACTTGTGCTAGCTAGGGCTAGTCCACGGGCTCACGATATAAACTCATTTCCAAGTTTTAGACGCTAAAGTCGTAACCCATAAGGAAAGAGGAGTTTGACAACAAGAGTTCTTAAAACAAGCAAAAACCAATCAATAGCTTTCGTGAAATCACAAGGGTCGTTCTAAAGCTCAACTTGCTAGCACACAATGTACGTGATGAACTCACACATGTAAGGGATGATGGAAGGGCATAAAGTCAAGCCTTAAGTGCTTTTTATTTTCTCTTTTTTTTGCATACAAATGCTTTCGGGGACTTACCTCCCTAACCCCCGGCATTTGTATCAATTATCATTTCTTTTCTTTTTCTCCTTCTTTTTTTGTGATGGGGCTCGCCCTCTTTTGACTCCACACTTAAATCTTGACAATATGCCCAATGTAAATGTGGAATGTGTGAGAAGCAACCACGAACAAGGCACGAGGCAAGAGAACTAAAGTCACCTAAAAGCAATCGAGAGATTTAAGTTTTTCATAAAGGGTAAAAAGTATGCTTGCTAAAACTTTTTCAAAGCATTCGTGAAAAATACTTAGATTGCTAGATAGGCACGAGATAGCAATGAACATTGATTCACAAGAATGGGCATTCAATAGAACTTGCTTGATTTTAAACTCTAAATCATGTAAAGGAAGATTGTGAGCTAGATGTGACTTATAGAAGATGAGAATTGATAGTCACAAGCCTTTAGTAGTACAACACTCAAGAAAAGTTGGGATAAAGCATTACGCAAATGTTCATTTTCAAAAGATATGCATGGTGTAAACATGTGGACTATGCGCCTAATCCAAATAACAAACACTCCACACTTAAACAAAGCTTAGTCCCTAAGCGCAAAAGAAATATGAAATAGAGGTGAAGGTGCAAAGGAACTCCCCTCGTTTGTAGAATGTAGGTCTCTTCCAATTGTTTTACTCTAGGCACGGACTAGTGTTCCTTGATGGCGAAAATGAGACAAGTGAAAGTTAACTTGGACAAGATATGGATATGGAAAATTATAGCATGCAAGAGACAAGTCAACTTCAATGTCATATATGAAAGATAGCCAAAACAAGGAAATATAACATAACGAAACATCCAAGAGTAAAACATCCCAAAATTGCGCACAAGGGCGACTTAAACATCCAAAACACCAAAATAGTCAAACAACCGTCACAAGGTTCATAGGAATGAAAGTGCAAATACAAATAGGCATAAGAGGGTAGGCAATGAAGATGTGAATTCTAATTTTGACTTTTCGAAATTAGGGTTGTTGATGGATTAGGGCAAATTGGAAATTTTGGGGTAAAATCGGAATTGAATTTGAGATGTGGGTTTGAATTGAGGGGTTGAACCAAGCGAATTGGAATTGAGCCAATAAGAGATTTCTTGAACCGACAAAAATTGACCCAATTGGGTTACGTTTGAGCCGCCCGGTTGAGGATTATAGGCAATTAGCGAACCGGGCGGTTCAATGCCTCAGAAAAATCAGGCGGTTTAGTATGAAGATTGAACTGGCCGGTTGAATTGGTAGGTGGAAGTTGTGCCGGCCGGTTGGATACCTCAGAGATATCAGAGATCAAAATTTCCATTTGAACCGCCCGGCTGGATTGAGAAGCAAATATGAACCGGCCGGTTAGATTGCTCAGAGAAGTCTGGTGCATAATGTTGAGTTCGAACCGGGCGGTTGAGAATAGAAGGAACAATTGTGCCGCGCGGTTCAACACCTCAAAAAGTTTGGTTGAGTTAGCACAAAGTTTGAACCGGGAGGTTAGATTTATGGTATGACTAGGAACCGGCCGGTTGAATACATCAGAGAGTAATAGGGAATGAGGGCTGAAACGAACCGGCCGGTTCGATGATGAAGGCAAAATCGAACCGGTCGGTTCAATGGCTCAGAGAAACAGTGATCAAAAACCAAGCATTCCATATGTTTGTGCGAAAATGAACACTTACAACGGGTTACCTCCCGAGAGGGCCTAGTTTAACGTCTTGGCAAAGACCGAGCCGAATCTTTTCATAACAAGAAGCACACTAAGAGAAGTCCCGAGCGGGATCCCTTCTCTAGCGGTATTGCGCATGGCATTCACGAGGGTGCTTCCAATAGGTCCTGATTTCCATCGGCGGCATGGTAGATCTTAACTCTTTGCCCATTTGCCTTGAAAATGTTCTCATTGTTGTCAATTAGCTCTAAATGGCCGTCGTTGAAGACTCTATGAATTTTATATGGTCCGAACCATCTAGACTTGAATTTCCCGGGAAATAGCTTGTATTTGGAGTTGAACAATAAAACCTTGTCTCCCACCGAGAACTGTCTCTTCAGAATGAGCTTGTCATGCCATCTCCGAGTTTTCTCCTTATAGATTCTTGAACTCTCGTAGGAGTCCAAACGGATTTCATCCAACTCATTGAGTTGAAGGAGTCTCTTTTCTCCCAAAGCCTTTGTATCAAAGTTTAGCTCCTTGACTGCCCACATGGCCTTGTACTCGAGCTCCACAGGAAGATGGCATGATTTGCCATATACTAGCCTATAGGGTGACATCCCAATTGGTGTCTTAAAAGCAGTTCTATATGCCCAAAGCGCATCATCAAGCTTTAATGCCCAATCCTTCCTTGACTTACCAACTGTCTTTGTCAAGATGCTTTTTATCTCTCGGTTTGATACCTCAACTTGACCATTTGCTTGGGGATGATATGGGGTGGAGCACCTATGGAGAATCCCATATTTCTTAAGCATAGACTCAAATCCTCTTTCTTTGAAATGGGAGCCATTGTCGCTAATCACCGCCCTTGGCATTCCAAATCTTGGGAAGATAATTTTCTTGAACATCTTGATCACCACTTTCGCATCACAAGAAGGGGAGGCTATGGTCTCAACCCACTTGGACACGTAGTCCACCGCTACTAGAATGAAAGAATTCCCTTGAGACGAAGGTAGGGGTCCCATGAAATCTACGCCCCATACATCAAAAATCTCCACTTCTAAAATTCCCTTTTGAGGCATTTCATCCCTTCTAGCAATGTTGCCCATCCTTTGACATTCGTTGCAAGATTTGACGAATTCATACGTGTCCTTGAATATGTTGGGCCAATAAAATCCCGATTGAAGTACCTTAGATGTGGTCTTCGAAGTTGAACCGTGCCCACCATAAGAAGAAGAGTGACAACAAGCTATAATTCCTTTTGCGTCGTCCTTGGTCACACACTTTCTATATATCCCATCGGCACATAGCTTGTACAAGAACGGATCATCCCAAAAGTATCTTGAAACGTCGTGCAAGAACTTCCTCCTTTGATTATTATCGAGGTCATTAGGGAGGATGTTGCACGTCAAATAGTTCACATAATCCGCATACCATGGGGCATCATCATTGACACTTAGCAAATATTCTCCGAGAAAAGAGTCTCGTATAGGTGTTGAGAACCATTTTGTATCATAATGCTCCATTCTTGAGAGATGATCCGCGACTACATTTTCGACCCCTTTCTTGTCTTTGATCTCAATATTGAACTCTTACAAAAGAAGAACCCAACGAATAAGTCTTGGCTTTGCATCTTTCTTCGCCATCAAATACTTAATAGCCGCGTGATCCGTGTAGACGATCGTCTTGGACCCAACAAGATATGGTCTGAACTTTTCAAAGGCATACACCACGGCTAGCAACTCCTTCTCGGTTGTGGTGTAATTCGATTGAGCATTATCAAGCACCTTGCTCACATAGTAGACTACACGGAGTCTCTTATCCACCCTTTATCCCAAGACGGCTCCAATAGCAAAGTCGCTTGCATCGCACATAAGCTCGAATGGAAGATCCCATTTTGGTGGTTGTACTATGGGTGCCGATACAAGAGCTTTCTTGAGCTTTTCAAATGCTTCTAAGCATCCTTCATCAAATTCGAATTTCACATCATTGCATAGGAGATGAGTAAGCGGCTTGGCAATATTTGAGAAGTCCTTTATAAATCTTCGGTAAAAACCGGCATGCCCTAGGAAACTTCTAACTCCTTTTTGATCCTTTGGTGGTGGAAGTTGCTCAATAACTTGAACTTTTGCTTTATCAACTTCCACACCTCTACTAGACACCATATGCCCAAGCACAATTCCCTCTTGAACCATAAAATGGCACTTTTCCCAATTTAGCACCAAACCCGTTTCAATGCACCTAGCAAGAACATGAGAAAGATTAGTAAGGCATTCATCAAATGAAGTCCCATGGATAGAGAAGTCATCCATGAAAACTTCCATGCATTTCTCAATGTAGTAACTAAAGATAGACATCATGCATCTTTGAAATGTTCCTGGTGCATTGCATAACCCAAAGGGCATGCGTCTAAATGCAAAAGTTCCATAAGGACATATAAAAGTAGTCTTTCTTTGGTCATCCGGCAAAATGGGAATTTGATGAAATCCACTATAACCATCTAGGAAACAAAAGTACTCATGTCCCGCAAGTCTTTCTAGCATTTGGTCAATAAAAGGGATGGGAAAGTGATCTTTCTTAGTTGCTTTATTCAATTTCCTATAATCAATGCACATCCTCCATCCATTTACGGTTCTAGTAGGGACCAACTCTCCCTTATTGTTTTGCACAACCGTAAGTCCTCCCTTTTTGGAGACGACATGGATGGGGCTTACCCATTCCGAATCCGGGACCGAATAAATGATTCCCGCGTCTCTTAGCTTAGTAATTTCTTTAAAGACCACTTCGCTAAGATTAGGGTTCAATCTCCTTAGAAACTCCCTAGAAGGTTTTGCATTTTCATCCACATTTATCCTATGCATGCATAGCAAAGGGCTAATTCCCTTTAGATCATCAATTGAGTACCCCAAAGCTTTTTTATTGTTTTTCAAGACATGCAAGAGTTTGGAGGTTTCATTCTCATTCAAGTTTGCACCAACAATGACCGGGTGCGTAGAATTAGATCCAAGAAACTCATACCTTAGATTTGAAGGTAGAGGTTTTAACTCTCCTTCGAATTCCTTACCTTTTGGCACTTGGTTTCCTTCACCTTGACAAGCATCAAACAATTTTTCTCCTTCGGCCCAAGACAAGTCACACATTTCCTCATCCTCCATATCCATAAGTGAGGAAAAATGCATACTAGAATCATCTAAGTCCATGACTTCACTTTCAAAAGATGTTAGCTCAAGATTTTCACAAGATATATCAAGCAAATTGCATTCAAAAGACGAAATGGGAGTTTTCATGGCATTTTTCAGAAAAAATTTCAGCTTTTCATCCCCTATCTTCAATTCAATAGACCCTTCGCCACATCTAATGACCGCTTCAACGGTGTTAAGAAAAGGTCTACCAAGAATAACGGGCATTTCTTGCTCCACATCCATTTCTAGCACATAGAAGTCTACGGGAATAAAGAATTTACCAACTTTAATAGGCACATCCCTAAGAACTCCCCTAGGGATTCTAGAACTTCTATCGGCTAGTTTCAATGAAATGGTACTAGGGTGGAGTTCTCCTACATCAATTTGCTCAAACAAAGAATAGGGAATTAAAGAAATGCTAGCTCCCAAGTCACACAATGCCCTATCAATTTCAATCTTTCCTAAAGAGATAGGAATAGAAAATGACCCATTATCTTACATCTTTTTAGGCATACGACTTTGCACAATTGCACTACACTCCGCATTCAAAGCTATCATGCTAGATTCCTCAATCACTCTACGGTTTGACACAATATCCTTTAAGAATTTAGCATAGGTAGGGTTTTGAGTAATTACCTCATGGAAGGGGAGTGTGACGTACAACTTCTTTAGCATTTCCACAAATCTTTGGAAGTGAGCATCGAGCTTGCTTTTGTTTAACCTTTGAGGGAAAGGAACCATTGGCACGTACTTCCTCTTTAAGATCGTCTCTCCTTCCTTTTCCTCCTCCTCCGGGGGAGCTTGAGGTTCATCTTCCAAATTTTCCTTGGCGATTCCTCCTTCTTCTTCCTTGCCATCGGGGCTAGATTTCCCTTGAGGGGTAGGTAGAACTTTCCCGCTCTTCAATGTGATGGCCTCAACATGTTCTATGGAATTAACGTCCGGTTGAGAGGGAAGTTTCCCCATTTGCTTCAATGCTACGGCTTGTTGAGCCACTTGATTGTCAAGCATCTTGTTATGGGCTTCCAATTGCTCCATTCTCTTATTGGTCTCTTTTTGACCTTCTAGCATTTGAGCCATCATAGACATCATAGTGTTATCTTGAGTGCTAGAAGAAGAGTTCCCTTGATCATTCATGTTGGACTTGGCTTGATAGGGCCTTTGGTAGTTTCCTTGAGAATATTGAGAGGTTTGATTCGAGCCTTGGCCTTGATTCGAATAAGAATTCTGCCCTTGGTTTGAATATGAGTTTTGTCCTTGATTTTGATTAGAGCTAGAACCATACCCTTGCCTTTGATTATTCCCTTGATAATTGCTTTGATAATGTCCTTGATTTGAGTGAGAATTTTGCCCTTGAGGCCTTGAGGTGAAGTTAGAATCATTAGACATTCTCTTTTGTGGAGGCTCATAAGTTCTAGCGGTGGGACTCGCATTTTGATTGTAGTTTCTTTGTTGGTTGACAAAATGCGCCTCCTCATAGCCATCATCATCTTCTTCATATTTCCCTTCGGGACAATTTTTGGTAGAGTGCCTCGTACTAGAACACAAGAAGCATGATTGGTGTGCCGAGACTCTTTCTTTTTCGGCTTTAGCCTTTGTTGCCTCAACGGAGTTCGCTTGACACACCATATTTTCTACTTTCTTTGTCAATTCGGCTATTTCGGCCCTCAATGCAGAATTTGAGGAGTCATCCCTTGACTTGGCCATCTTTTTGTGGTCTACTCCTTGGTATTTATCGGAGTTTGAAGCTATTTTGTCCACAACCTTAAAACCTTGGTTAGCCGGTAACTCCATTATAGCTCCTCCACTAGCCGTGTCCATTTGATTCTTAGCCTCCTTACTCATCCCCAAATAGAAGTAACGCATTAGATCGGCCTTTCTAAAATTATGATGAGGGCACTCCCTCAAGTAGTGTTTAAATCGATCATAAGCTTGGTGGAAGAGCTCGTTGTCCCTTTGAGAGAATGTTAGAATAAAGTCCGTGAACTTCTTGGTTCTAGACGGAGGGTAGAACTTGTTCAGAAAAGCCGTGGCTAAATGGTCCCAAGTACGAAAAGTCCCCGGATCATGATTTTGTAGCCACTCCTTGGCATCTCCATATAGCGATGAAGGAAATAATTTCAAGTAGACATATTCAACGGGTGTATTCCTCGGCTTATAGGTCCGGCAATATTCTTGAAAGTTGGTTAGATGAGTGGAGGGATTCCCGGCCCCTTGAAATTGATCATTGGTAACCATGTGCACTAGGGATGATTTCACGTCGAAATCAAAAGCGTCTTCGTCGGGAGGCATAATAACTGAACCATTTCCCTCGAGGGTGGGAGTCATGTAATCTCCCACGGGCCTCTCATCCTCTTCCTCTTCGTCGTATCTATAGTTTCTCTCTTCTCTACGAGGGGCACGAGGATTCCGAGCGGGGCGTCTATCATCCTCATTATAATTGTCGTCTCTAGCGGGAGGATCTTCTATTCCATCCCCATCAATTCGACGATCACGGTTATCCCTTTGAAGAACCGGGCGGTTCTCATTTTCATCTTCCATAATAAGTCATTGTCTTTGATGTTGGATACCCGGTGGAGCAATAGGAACCAATGGAGGTAGAGGGTTCTTGCGAGGTCTACCTCTTCCTCTCTTAACGGTAGGTTGAGAAGGTCTAGAAGTACTTGAAGAAGAACCGGTTGCTACGTGTTTCTTTCCTTCAAATCTTGTGTTCATTCAATTGCCTGCGAGAACAAAAGAAATTCTTAGCAATGAGCGGCAAAAGAAATAAACACAATCAAGATCAACACAAGCAATGGCTACCAAGTAAGGAAAAGCAAACAAAACTAGATGATCTAATAGCACGATAGTTAATTAACCTATCCCCGGCAACAGCGCCATTTGATCGCTCGATAATATAGTGTAAATATTCGATAAGGATATCAAATACTTATGCTAATCACGTTAAATCAAAACATTTGTAAAGACTCGGGAAACCCAAGGTCGTACCTAAGAGATAGATGATCAAACTAATTATGCTAAGGATTAAACTAGGTTGTCTAATGGTTTGGGGGGGGGGGGGTTTATGCCTCGAAAGAGGTTGATAGCAATGATTTACTACCCAAAAAGAGAGATTCTAGCAATGAAAAAGGTAAACAATCAATCAAAGATGACTAGGGATTACTTCCCCACCTAGACAATTATAGTGATGATGATATTAGATGTCAATTATGAATTTGCATGCACTTGAATAGAATTTAGCCATGTAACATTCCCCCTAAGTTCCACTCGCGCTACAACCTAGGATAAAGAGGTTACACCTCGCATAGGACCTCACACTCGCGCTCTATTGGCCCTATAGAACATGCATTTCTAATCTCACACTCGCGCTCTATTGATTAGATAAACATGTTCTTGTTAAACTCAAGCTATTCTCGTTAGAATTTAAGTGTCGCCATGTAACACAAAATTCCTAATGCCTCTTCATTCATTTCATTAAATTCATATTGATCAACGTGAGCTACATCAAACATGAAATTAAGCTAAGTTCCCATTGAGGACATTTCACAACACCTTATGGGCAACTCTAATCATGTAGTTCAAATGAAGAAGATTCATGTGCAAACTCATTCAATATTGACATCAATGGTATTTACATCATCACAATATGTCTAGGGGATCCATAATCCCCAATCAAGTCACTACTCACACATGGTGAGATTACAATCAAACACAAATAAAAGAGATGGGTTTAGGAGTCTAGAACCAATTTGATGAATGAAAAGTATGAGAATCCTTGTTGTTGATCTTCTTCTTCACTTAATCACCCTTGAGATTTGTGCTAGATGCTCCTCAAAATTCGTGCCAAAATCCCCCAAAAGTCCTCTCTTTGTTTTGATCTAAAACTTTCTATTTATAGCTAACATTAGGGTTTCCGGAACTGTGGCACGGCTCAACCGGCCGGTTCAAATTGTGTGAAGGAATCCAGTCGGCCGGTTCGAGCAGGGGAGGCTGGATGGGAACCTTCTGAGCACCTCAACCGGCCGGTTCGATTGGGTAGAGGAAGTTCAACCGGCCGGTTCGATCAGGGGAGAGCTTCCTTGGAGTTTCTGAGCATTTGAACCGCCCGGTTCAAAGTGTGTTCAATGCTCAACCGACCGGTTCAATGCCTCAGAGAATTCTAGCTTCTGGCCTTCATTTCAACCGGCCGGTTCGATCCAAGGCCAATATTCAACCGGCCGGTTGGATCTGCTCCTTGGGTGCTTTTCGCTCCAAAAGCTCGGTTTTGCTCCAAAATCACTGCTCACTTGTGTTCTTAGCTTAAACGCTGCAATTTGCCTGAAAATGAACCACAAAGCGTCAACTAGCAAGTGAAATTGTGATAAAATGATCGAAACAATAAGCGTGGCGGTTGCCTAAAGTGCATATGTTTTAGTGCCATCAGATGTCTACGAGGATTAGAACCTATTGCTTTGATACCATTAAATGTAACGCCCCAAAAATTATTAACTCCAAAACGGCGTCACATCGGCCGCACGTCCCCTAAACCACAAATGGAACGTACGAAGCCTAAGTCATTTTAACAAATAAATTAAACATAAGCTGTAATTCAAGTTTCAATTTATTAAAATAAATAATAACATACTGACTTATGTTCAGCTATCCAATAACTTAAGTCTCCACAGAATATGTATTACTTATTCACTGCTAGCGCATCTCACTGAACTCCATAGTACAGTCAGCAACATCTGAAAAACAACAATATGGAAAACATGAGTGCACGGCTCGTGTAAGTAAGATAGACCCAAACTATGTGAATCATGAGTGTTGTGAAAATAACGATTATCGATATATACCATATACAATAACAGATACAAAGTATCATAAGCAGATTTTAAAACTTACACAGAGCTTAGCCACACATAATCATTTTAAAAACTTTTACAGAACTTAGCTGAACGGAATCATTTCAAGATTTCATAAATCAGAACAGACAGAACGGCGTCGCAATCCAATCAGAAGTCCCGGGACATTGCCGTCGTACTTGGCCCTACGACCGGGCAACAAAAGCCATACTTTGCCCTATGGCCGGGCAACAAAAATCACCATACTTGGCCCTATGGTTGGGCAACAAAAATACCATACTTGGCCCTATGGTCGGGCAACAAAAATACCATACTTGGCCCTATGGTCGGGCAACAGAAAATATCAGATTGCGAGCCTTCAGAATCGAAAACAGAAAGTCTGACATGACGATGACAATGAGATGACAGTGATGATTTTTCAAAAAATGAGATATAAAGAATTCGTTTACCGACATTTAAACAGTAGGCAGGAGGGAGACGGTGCGACAAGCAGGGATGAGTTTTCAATTACCGAAATATAACGAATTTATTTACCGAGAATGAAATGGTTTCATATGAACTTACACCCATGATTCGAGGTTTTGGGAAAATAAATACAGTATGATAAATAAACAGGCATAGTAGATATTTTTACAAAAAGGAGTTTAAACAATAAACAGAATGGGTCCATATTACTTACCTCGCACGCCCATCAAATAATTCCAATAAATTACATCATGCCGAATCAAGTGATAACCACCTAAAAATCATACAAGTCACACTTGAATACTTAAATTCGTAAACTCACATGTGAACTTCAAACTATAAATTACTCAAATTTATTCTACATGCATTCTCTCATCAAACTTGTAAATTTCAGATTCAATGTACCAACTTCAAACTTATTTTTTGGAGTACTCAGGAGACATTAAAATACGTTCTTCAAACTGTTAGAAAGATCACTTCGATTAGTACGCCATAGAATTTTAAAACACCCAATTTGCACACTTAAAACATAAGTTATGCTCATTTCAAGATATGTTGTCAGATCTGCCGAAATTACCACACAGTGTAGAATATCAACTTCAAATCCAATTTCAGAACAACTCAAAATGAACCAAATTACGAGTCATATACGGTTGGAAAGATCTGTTCGACTAGAACATCATGGAATCAAGAATCAAACGTTTTCAATAAGTAAAATAGAAGTTACAGGCAACTTAAAATACGTCAACAGATCTGCCCAGAATTTCAGGAAACAGTTTTTAATACTCAACTTCAAGATTAATTTCAGAGCAGCTCAGAGCGAATCAATAAACATACTATACACCATTGCGAAGATCTTTTCGATTAGAATACAATAGAACCAAAAATCACACTACTTGACTCATTTAAATTGAACTTACAACCACTTTAAAACCAGTCATTAGATCTGTCTTAATACAGCAGCGTATGTGTGCTATCTTCAAACTTTGTTTGCAAATAACTCATGCCGAATTCAAATATGACTTTTATACTGTTAGAGAGTTTGTTTCAGAAAGAACAACACAGAAACATAAAAGAAAGCCCTATATGAATCTACACCAAAAGTTGAAGAGGAAGCACATCATATATGTGGATACGTACCTACCGTTTAAAACTTTCCCAAACACTCCATAGATGCAGTCAAGGATACATATATATTCTAAATCATACAATCTGATTTTCTTCTTCTTCTGAGAGTTACCGCTGTGAGAGTATGCTCGGAAGAGAGTTATATGTAGAAAAAGACAAGCAACGCCTCAAATTCATTTGTTACTGTATTTATTATGATTTATTACTTCCCTTTTAAAGTTTATTCTCTTAATTTAGCCAACTTATTTTATCAATTTAATTCCATCATAAATTTCTATTTATTCTCTTTTCTTTCCTTAATGTAGTCTATTCCCTAAATTAGATTCCATCATACGCTGTAATTGTTTTCCTATCTACATATTAATAATATAAAAATCTCTTTATAATTTGGGCTATTACACTACATCCACCGCCAGCAAGCACCAACAGAAACGCGCGTATCGAAGCCCCGCAACCATCCCGTCCAACAGCGAGGACAGAAGACTCGGCAGGGAAGAGAGCAGCAGAGAAGAGGCAGGGGCAAGCCGGGCCGGCGGCAGGGGAAGGTGGACGAGGCTCGCAGGGGCGACGAAGGCATACGAGGAGGGACAAGGCAGCCGCCGGTGGAAGGATCAACGACGATGGAGGAGTTTATATTTTTTATAGGTGAAGGGAGTTGGCTGAGTGGTGGCGCTCTCACCCAGCACTTAAGTGTGCTTGGGTTCGAAGTCCCTCTAACACACCCTAACACTAACATTTAACCCCCAATCAAAAAAAGTATTCATATTTTTTTATTAGTTCCAGTTAGAATTACTTGTTTTCATCAGAAATCAAAACTTCTAATATCTGTTGCTATGATAATGTCAATCGTTCAGATTAATCAAGATTAATGCAAATTAAATAATCATTTAATCGTTTTTATGATCAAAAAGAGTATATTATGAAATGACAATATATATTTTAAATTTAAAATCTTTGAAATATTGAGTGAATATCGGTTTAGATATTACGAGCCTTAAAATTTTGAAACAAACAAACTCTGACTTATCTGTGCTCTACTTAATTTTCTTTTCATTTGTCGACTACGAACTCCGATTTGAAAACTTTAACATAGAAATTGAGATAAAAACGAACATAATGACGAACATATGTATCATGGTTTTGTGATATTTATCAAAACCACGAATATAAGATCAGCTGAAAATTTTAACATAAGATTTGAGATCAAAAAATGAACATACTGTTATCGTCGACCGTCTACAGCGAAAATCACACAAAGATAATTTAGTTACGGATGAACGTACGAGGTTATCAAATCTTGTTAGAAAATCGTGGGATTTTGTTGATATAAGATCGTGTGTATTATTATCCAATTGACTAATATGTATTCTCATCATATATATATTGCAATTTAATCATTATTGTATTTGCTAAAATTAAGGATCGCTGATTAAATCGTACGGATATTAGAAGTTCTTATTTCTGAAGAAAAGTTACGGTTATGACCCGAACTTTTTTTTTAATTTGCAAATGATATTGCGTTAATTTCTAATTTAAAGCCAGTTATGATTATGGATTCAGATCAAATACAAACCACAGTTATAAATAAAAACTCAATAAAATATTGTCACGTGTATATTTCGACCAATCGTAATTCAGGGCACTTTTTGTAAATAAAAAAAATTAAAACGGACCTATTTAAAAATACATAACAGATGCGATAGTCTAATCGGCCTAAAAATTACTACAATAATAGTTTAAAGTCTGATCATTGCTACATTAATAGTTTTAAGTCTAATCATTGTAGTTTTAAGTATGATCATCGCTATAATAATAGGTTTAAGTCTGATCATTGTAGTTTTAAGTCTCATCATTGCTATTTTAAGTCTGATCATTGTAGTTTTAAGTCTGATCATTGCTGTTTTAAGTCTGATCATTGTAGTTTTAAGTGTGATCATTGTTGTTTTTAGTCTGATCATTATAGTTTTAAGTCTGATCATTGCTACAATAATAGTTTTAAGTCTGATCATTGTAGTTTTAAGTCTGATCATTGCTACAATAACAGTTTGTAAGTCTGACCATTGTAATTTTAAGTCTGATTATTGTTGTTTTAAGTTCTGATCATTGTAATTTTAAGTCTGAGCATTGCTGTTTTTAGTCTAATTTTTATGTCTGATCATACCAATTTAAGTCTGATCATTGCTGTTTTAAGTCTGATTTTTATGTCTGATCATTCTAATTTAAGTCTGATCATTGCTGTTTTAAGTCTGATTGTTTAAGTCAGATCATTCCATGTTAAGTCTAATCATTTCGATATATGTGAAATGACCATAATGTCCTTCCATGTTATAAACGCACAATACCACAAAGTTCAAGTTTGTCACTATTGAGGCCAGCGACCAAATTGGAGCTAGACGATTCGACAATGGTTGATTTAGGGCTCGAGCTGTTTGTCCCAAATCAATTTTGCCCTAATTTGAGCTAAAATAACATTTCGCTATTCAATGTCAATCTGAGTAGTTACAGGGTATGAGTGTATTCCTTGATAGTGTGGATTGTAATCGTGTAATAGCTGAAGGACCCGATTGTAATTCTCCAAGACTCGAAAATCTGTTATAACAGAGCCATCGTGATCCTAGAGCCAAGACTCGAAATTCTCCAATTAACTCTTTTCCCTACTTTCTTCTCCACCGATTTTCGTCCAGTGACCACCGTGATTCGCATCGTCGTTACCGATCATTCTGATCGTGTTCTTCGACTTGGTATCAGAGCCATCGTGATCCTAGAGCGGTTTTGTTTTCTTAGTTTTCAATTCCGTTCTTCTTTCCACCTAGTTTTCGGCTATGGCGACGTTGGCTACGAACTCGAATGATACCGCTGCAATTCTGGTTGTAATCACTCTGATCCAGCCTGCAGACGATTCGCTTTATATGAGCAAGAATGAGGCAGTGGGAAGTCCGATTGTGACTAAGTTGCAAACTGGCGCTGAGAAATTTATCACTTGGAAGAAATCCATGGAGGTTGCTTTGGGAGTCAAGATGAAGCTTGGCTTCGTGAAAGGTGATTTTCCTAGACCTACGGATTCCTATCAATTAGCCAGGTGGGAGAGATGTAATAATGTCATATTTTCTTGGATAATCAACTCGGTTTCAAAGGAAATTAGTGCTTCTTTGGTCCATGCCTTTGATTGTATTTCGGCTTGGAATGATCTGAATGAAAGGTTTGGAGGTTCAAATGATTCTAGTTTGTTTACTATTCAGCAAGAGATAGCAGAATTGATGCAAGAAGATCTTAGTATAGCCAAATATTATGGCAAGATGAAGAATCTATGGGGTGATGAAGATTCCCTAGTTGAAAGGCAGGCTTGTGAACTTGGTGCTAGATGCAAAGCAATATGAGAATTATCATTTCTCATATGATCCTAACACACCCTAACACTAACAATTAACCCCCAATCAAAAAAAGTATTCATATTTTTTTATTAGTTCCAGTCGGAATTACTTGTTTTCGTCAGAAATCAAAACTTCTAATATCTGTTGCTATGATAATGTCAATCGTTCAGATTAATCAAGATTAATTCAAATTAAATAATCTTTTAATCGTTTTTATGATCAAAAAGAGTATATTACGAAATGGCAATATATATTTTAAATTTAAAATCTTTGAAATATTGAGTGAATATCGGTTTAGATATTATGAGCCTTAAAATTTTGAAACAAACGAACTCTGACTTATCTTTGCTCTAATTAATTTTCTTTTCATTTGTCGACTACGAACTCCGATTTGAAAACTTTAACATAAAAATTGAGATAAAAAATGAACATAATGACGAACATATGTATCATGGTTTTGTGATATTTATCAAAACCACGAATATCAAGATCAGCTGAAAATTTTAACATAAGATTTGAGATCAAAAAACGAACATACTGTTATCGTCGACCGTCTACAGCGAAAATCACACTAAGATAATTTAGTTACGGATGAACGTACGAGGTTATCAAATCTTGTTAGAAAATCGTGGGATTTTGTTGATATAAGATCGTGTGAATTATTATCCAATTGACTAATATGTATTCTCATCATATATATTGTAATTTAATCATTATTATATTTGTTCAAATTAAGGACCGCTGATTAAATTGTACGGATATTAGAAGTTCCTATTTCTGAAGAAAAGTTATGGTTATGACCCGATCTTTTTTTTAATTTGCAAATGATATTGCGTTAATTTCCAATTTAAAGCCAGTTATGATTATGGATTCGGATCAAATACAAACCACAGTTATAAATAAAAACTCAATAAAATATTGTCACGTGTATATTTCGACCAATCGTAATTCAGGGCACTTTTTATAAATAAAAAAATTAAAACGGACCTATTTAAAAATACATAACAGATGCGAGAGTATAATCGGCCTAAAAATTGCTACAGTAATAGTTTAAAGTCTTATCATTGCTACAGTAATAGTTTTAAGTCTAATCATTCTAGTTTTAAGTCTGATCATCGCTATAATAATAGGTTTAAGTCTGATCATTGTAGTTTTAAGTCTGATCATTGCTATTTTAAGTTTGATCATTGTAGTTTTAAGTCTGATCATTGCTGTTTTAAGTCTAATCATTGTAGTTTTAAGTATGATCATTGCTGTTTTAAGTCTGATCATTATAGTTTTAAGTCTGATCATTGCTACAATAATAGTTTTAAGTCTGATCATTGTAGTTTTAAGTCTGATCATTGATGTTTTAAGTCTGATCATTGCTACAATAACAGTTTTTAAGTCTGACCATTGTAATTTTAAGTCTGATCATTGTTGGTTTAAGTTTGATCATTGTAATTTTAAGTCTGAGCATTGCTGTTTTTAGTCTGATTTTTATGTCTGATCATACCAATTTAAGTCTGATCATTGCTGTTTTAAGTCTGATTTTTATGTCTGATCATTCTAATTTAAGTCTGATCATTGCTGTTTTAAGTCTGATTATTTAAGTCAGATCATTCCATCTTAAGTCTGATCATTCCTATATATGTGAAATGATCATAATGTCCTTCTATGTTATAAGCCAGATTTCGACGAAATTGGACACGTGTTAGCTTGAATTTTAATTTTAATTTTTTATAAATAATAGTAATTTGTACCTGAACTTCACCCAAAAAAATATATAGCGAAGATGACGATAATTAAATTTGTTGAACTCGATGTCAAAGGTGCTTAATTCGTTTTTGGCTCCGGCTGGATGGTTGGTTTTGTTTTTGTTTTTTTGTATTTTATCTGATTTTATACTAATAGATGCCAATCACCTGATTTACAGATGAATGAATCAAAATTAAAGTAAATTTTTTGGACAAATTATTAAGTTTGATGCAAAATATTATAAGTTCTTACACACGTGGATGTTGAAATTGTGTGGATGACATATCATTGGCAAAATGATTTTTGGCATATTACAGACGTAGAAGATGAGATTCAATAACATAGTTAACCATTTGTCCCCTTTTCTTTTACTTTCAAATAATCTAATGGAAATTTCCGTGAGCGCGTTGAAACAAATTTTAATCGCAAAACATTATTTTTCTCTGATGATCAACTATTAGGTTGACGGAAATTTCGATAAACGCACAATACCACAAAGTTCAAGTTTGTCACTATTGAGGCCAGCGACCAAATTGGAGCTAGACGATTCGACAATGGTTGATTTAGGGCTCGAGCTGTTTGTCCCAAATCAATTTTGCCCTAATTTGAGCTAAAATAACATTTCGCTATTCAATGTCAATCTGAGTAGTTACGGGGTATGAGTGTATTCCTTGATAGTGTGGATTGTAATCGTATAATAGCTGAAGGACCCGATTGTAATTCTCCAAGACTCCAAAATCTATTATAACATATTTTCGAGATCAGAAATCAATTAACTCTTTTCCCTACTTTCTTCTCGCCGATCTTCGTCCAGTGACCACCGTGATTCGCGTCGTCGTTACCGATCATTCTGATCGTGTTCTTCGACTTGGTATCAGAGCCATCATGATCCTAGAGCGGTTTCGTTTTCTTAGTTTTCAATTCCGTTCTTCTTTCCACCTAGTTTTCGGCTATGGCGACGTTGGCTACGAAGTCGAATGATATTGCTGCAATTCTGGCTGTAATCACTCTGATCCAGCCTGCAGACGATCCGCTTTATGTGAGCAAGAATGAGGCAGTGGGAAGTCCGATTGTGACTAAGTTGCTAACCGGCGCTGAGGAATTTATCACTTGGAAGAAATCCATGGAGGTTGCTTTGGGAGTCAAGATGAAGCTTGGCTTCGTGAAAGGTGATTTTCCTAGACCTACGGATTCCTATCAATTAGCCAGGTGGGAGAGATGTAATAATGTCATATTTTCTTGGATAATCATCTCGGTTTCAAGGAAATTAGTGCTTCTTTGATCCATGCCTTTGATTGTATTTCAGCTTGGAATGATCTGAATGAAAGGTTTGGAGGTTCAAATGATTCTAGTTTGTTTTCTATTCAGCAAGAGATAGCAGAATTGATGCAAAGAGATCTTAGTATAGCCAAATATTATGGCAAGATGAAGAATCGGTGGGGTGATGAAGATTCCCTTGTTGAAAGGCAGGCTTGTGAACTTGGTTCTAGATGCAAAGCCACAAAATGCTTTGATGCAAGGAAGATGAAGGACATAATTATGAAGTTTTTAATGGGACTGAATGAGGACTACACAACTGTTAGATCTCAGATACTGTTGATGGATCCCTTTCCTACTCTTAAAGAGGTATATAAGATGCTGATTAGTGAGGAAACAACAAAGAGGTCCAAGAAGCCTGTTGTGGCAGAGATTTCACCACTTTATGCCAATCAAAACAACAATAGTTCTAATGGTAGTTCAAGGCAGATGTTGAACAAGAATGCTTATTCTAGTGGGACAAACAACAAGGGTAGACGACCTTTCTGCACACACTGCAATGTCCCTGGCCACACTAAAGAGACCTGCTACAAGCTTGTTGGTTATCCACCAAACTATAAGTCTGCTCAAAAGGCACCTAATTAGGGTAATAGATTTTAGAATAGATCATCTGTTAATGCTGTGTCTACTGATGCAGGTACCAAAGATGTTGTGTCTATTTCTAATTCCCCAGGTTCACAAGGAGAAAACAATAGCCAGATGTCTTCTGTCCAGTTCACAAATGACCAATTGAATAAGTTGTTCAAGTTGCTCAATCAATCAAGCAATGATCTGGAAGATACTCAGCACATGATAGGTATCACATGTTTGAATAGTTTTAAATCTGGTAGTGGTGTTTGGATTTTGGATAGTGGAGCCACTGATCATATTACTCCACATTCTAGTCTGCTGATAAGTCGATTTCTCGACTAACTTTCTCCTACCTTTACTAGATGTTTTGATTCGTTCCGAGTCTCTTTCGATGCCCATTTGACCCTTATTATTGCGTTTCAGGTTAAAAGTAACTATCTCTTCATGACAAGGCTCAAAGATCAGAACCTCAAGAAAAACTGAGCTTTTAGAACAAGAAGTGCCCAGAATGGAGATCCAGCCGGCCGGCTCAAATATTGGCCTTAAGATGAACCACCCGATTGGAATCAAAATCAAGAGGATTAAAAGCTCTGAGGAACTGAGCCGGTCGGCTCAAACATGCCTACCAATCTCAGCCGGCCGGTTCCCAAGCTCAGAGAATTTGCTCAGCGAAGCCTCCCCAGATCGAGCCGCCCGGCTCAATTATGCTCATCAATGTGAACCGGCCGGTTCAGATGTTCAAAAAACTCAAGGAAGCCTCCCCTGCTCGAGCCGGCCGGCTGGAGTTCCTTCATACCAGTTGAGCCGGCCGGCTAGATCATCAAGATTGGATTTTTACTGTTTTGCTATAAATAGAAACTTAGGGTTTCTGAACAAGGGGGACTTTTTGGGGGATTTTCAAGGCAGATTTTCTGGGTATTTTGAAGAGTTTTCTTGTAGAAGAAGCTAGAGATTGTGGAGAGAACTTCAACAACTAAGATCGGATCATCTAGTGTTATTGGATCTCCATATTGGTTCTAAACTCACTTTTCCATATGGGTTTTTGCACTTTTATTGTTAATATTGCTTGTAAACTCACCATGAGTGAGTAGTGACCTTGGTTGGGGATCTATGAATCCCCTAGATATGTTTGTGACATTGTAAATACTATGGTTGCTATTGATGAATGATTTGCACATGATTCTTCTTCATTTGAACTTAATGTTTAGAGTTGCCCATAAGGTGTTTGTGACATGTCGTCATTGGGAACTTTGCTTGATCTCATGTTTGATGTAACTTGCGTTGAAAAGCATGATTTCAAATGAACTAAATGAAGAAGCATTAGGATTTTGTGTTAGTTGGATGACACTTTTAACCTAATGAGAATGGCTTGAACCTAACAAGAGTATGATTATCTAGTCAATAGAGCGTGAGTGTGAGACGAGATACCCATACTCTATAGTGCCAATAGAGCGTGAGTGTGAGGCATTATGCAAGATGCAACCTCTTTATACTAAGTTGGAGCGTGAGTTGAACTTAGCATTAATGTTGCATGGCTAGATTCTAAGTATGTGCATGTGATTTCATCAATAGCGTCCCATTTTACCGTCACAATAATTGTTTAGGTGGAGAAATAGATCCCTAGTCATCTTTTAATTGATTGTTAACCCTTTTTGTTGATCAAACCTCCATTTAGGATAGTAAAATTCTGTTATCGTCCTTTTTGAAGGAACAAAACCTCCCCAAACCATAGACAATCTAGCTTTATCTTTGGCATCATTAGTTTAATCACCTATCTTTTGGGTTCGACCTCGGGTTCCCCGAGTCTTTACAAATGTTTTGATTAATTGTGACTAGCATAAGTATTTGAATTCTTATTTAAATATTTCCGCTATATTTACACAAGTGATCATCTGCTTAGTGACATTAAACCGCTATGTGAACCTCACAGTATCCTCATGCACAATGGAGATAAAGTAACTGTTAAGTTCACTGGTCATTGCATCTTAAATGAGCATTTGGTGCTGAAAAATGTTCTACTAGTACCAGAAATCAGATTCAACCTCATTTCTATTGCAAAGTTAGTGAGTCACTCAGGCTTGTTGATGGACCATAATTATACGAATAAAAAACACAGTTAAACCCACAAAATTAGACTGTTTGTCTATTTAACTTTTGCTTGTTAGTTTCGATATTTATCTACAGGGTATTTTGGAGTCTAGAGAGAATACACGCTAAGGAGAGGATTTTACGCTGAAAATATATTACGAGTCATTCCAAGGTCACGATCAGACACCGACTGAAGAAATCTCAAGATCCTGACATTGAATCACTCAAAACAAATCCAACTGAGGAGCAACCAAAGTCAGCCCGGGGCCGAAATACACCGATAGTTTTGTGAAAACATCACAAAACCTCACAAAACTCACTCTCCCCTCCATGGTGACCGGCGGCTTTTGGAGGAGGTGACCAAAGGAGGAAGCCAACCCTCCATGGCAACCTCCAACCGGCGGCTTTGGGAGGCTCCTCCTCCCACCATGAGAGCTTGCCAAGTGTCCTCCTCCTCCACCACATCCTCCTCTCCTCCATGGCTATAAATACATGCCTCCCCTCTCATTTGTAAGCATCCCAAAAACACAAACACTTCTCTCTCTAGAAAATTGGCACTTTGTAAGTTTGATTTTCAATATATAATACTCATGTTGGTTCTTGAGTATTATAGTTCGGTCTTGAGTACTCCTGTCGGTTCTTGAGTACTCAAGCTTTTCTTTATTCTCGAGTACTCTTGTCGGTTCTTGAAGTACTCACCCCTTTCCTTTACTTACTGTCTTTCAAAAACCGTAAGTACTTAGCTATGGTATCCACCTCTATGGATATTCGTAGCTAAACTCTTCATTCGGTTGAAGGGGTGTACTTGTATCATAAAATGTTTTAGACTATACTCTTAGTGCCTCTTCTTTGTATTCAAAACTTGTTCTATGTGCCATATATTAGGTCAGAATTTCCAAGGTTGAGTGGATGCTTGAAATGGCAAAGCTCTTCCGTGGGGGTTCGTGAACATACTCGGGTAAGTGGATGCTTGAAATGGCAAAGCTTATCTGAGGAGTTCGATCTCTTTTAAACACCATTGGTTTTGATCGGAAATGACGGATCAATGGATGCACATAGGCTAGTATACCTTGAAATGGGGTGCTAGTCTAAATAGAACAAGTGCTCTACGACCTTGAAATGGTCTAGACAGTGTGTGCAAATCGAGCGCTTGAAATGGCCTTGATACGCGTTTGAATACTTAGAAGGATCACTAAAGGTCAATGATAAACAGGCTATGATACAAAGCCCCCGAAACCGAATGCTTTCCTTAAATTCAAACACCACCTGCATTTACTTTCTTAATATAAACTGCTCTATCAACTGCTCACCTTCCGGAGGACTTGCCAATCACGCATCACCCGTTGTAAGTCTTCTACTTTTATTTTCAGTATTTACTTTTCTGTCATTTACTTTTTCGCACTAAAAACCAAAAACAACCAAAAACACTTACTTTTCCGCACTAAAATCTCAATCAACCTAAAACACGCTCCCGTCCTATACAATCCCTCAAAGAACGACTATCCCCCTAATTCCCTTGGATTCGACCCCTACTTACCACTTGCTACCCAGCAGTAAGGTCACGAGTAGCGGAATATAAATTTGCTTTTGCACAGAGAACACCGCACCTTAACGACAGTGCGGTGGGCTCCGTCAAAACTGGCGCCGTTGCCGGGGAATTAGTTAATTAATCGGATAAGTTCTTTGAATCGATACTCGCTTCAAAACAACCATGTCTCGCGAAGGAAGCCACCATGACTACCGAGATGACGACGAGATAAACCTGTACGATCGAAATGATGAGGTCCCACTTCCATTTGTGGACGATCCGGAACAACTCATCAGAAACAGAAGAGCTCGTGATAGGGAGGCCATCAGAAGAAATCAAGAACCACCCGAGGACCGAAATGCAGCTGGTCCAGTACAACCCCCTAGATATCCACCACCCCCTCAACCTCGACAAGTGCCGAGACGAGAACCCGCTTTCGATATAACTACTACGGGGATAACAACAATTTTTGCGAACCTACTATGGGAGAACTCTCAGCACCATATTTCAGAAACCAGCCATGGTGCATCCACGAAGGCCCTGAACTGGAAAATATCATCATCAACACTTCAGTGGCCCACAACTTACCGAAATTCTCAGGAACACGTGGAGAATCAGCAATGACTCATCTTTAACGCTTACATGGTATTTGCCAGAACTTAAAACCAAATGGCGTAAACGTAGATGACTTCAAGTTGAAGGCGTTCTATTTTTCCCTCATCGACGCGGCAAACGACTGGTTCCTTTCTTTGCCTTCCGGAAGCATCAGAACATGGGCTCAGATGCAAAAGAAATTCCTGGACAAATATTACCCAGCAGGATGGGCGATGCAAGTACGGAGGCAACTACAAGACATCAAGCAAGGACCCAATGAAACCATGTACGATTACCTGGAAAAGTTCAACCGCCTGGAGAGAAGCTGTTGTACCCTTGGACTGCCCGAGAAACTCACCGTCGAGTATCTCATTGATGGATTAAGACCCTTAGACAAAATGCTCCTGGATGCCTCAGCTGGAGGATCCATGATGAATCTGTCATTAAGTGGCATAAGGGATCTCATCACCGACGTTTCTGAAAATGCCCGATTTAGAGAAGAGACGACTCGTCAGGAAGAATTTTCCCGAACAAGGAATGTGGCAAAAGCTGAAACACCGATGAACTCCATGCCAGAAGAGATGAAACAATTAAGGGAGATGATGATTCAGTTCCTACGAAGACAACCAGTTCCTGTTAAGCCTTGCGAATTTTGTGGTTCTACGGACCACAAAACTGACGCATGCCCGACATTATGGAAGAGGAACCGGCAGAAGTGAATGCAGTGGGAGGATACCAAGGATACAACAACAACAGCAATGACAGAGCCGGACAAAATAGACAGTATGGTCAAGCAACCAACCCGAGCTGGCGTAACAACAACTATCCTCAGAAGGAAGCACAACCAGCTGTTCCTCAACTAGCTCAGTCATTCTACCAACCTCCCCACCGACAGTATAACCAGAACGCTCCATCAGCAGGCCAATATCATCAAAGAGGACCAAATCAGTACCAAACCAGCCCGCATAATCAGCAAGAACCAACCAAGTCGCTCGATGACACGATGAAGGAGCTCGCAGGAAGCATAAATCAATTGGGTACTTCGTTACACCAATACTAGGCGAAAATTGACGGGGCAATTTCAGAATTGACCAAACAAATGTCCCAGCTCGCCACTGCAATGTCAACACTCACTAATGAGCCTGGCAGACTTCCTTCACAAACCATCCAAAACCCAAAGGCGAATCTTGGCATGATAAAGAGGTCAAACGTAAAGGCGACACTGGGAGAAGTAGCACGATCCCCAACTTACAAACTTACAAACAAGCACTTCACCCGGAGGCATCGTCCTGATTGGAACCAAGAGGAAGACCAACCCAATGATGGCAAAACATGGGTTACGCATGCTGACAATGGACGGTACGAATTCACCGTTTGCATAACACCACCACCGATCATACACTCTGACATACCAGCACCTGGATGGGATGAAAATAACGATTTAAAGTGGGACTCTCCAACTAATATTTATGCTCCGAAGCAAAATATTAAGGGGTCCGATTATACAAATCCTAAGCCAAGGAACGGGCAGAATGGCCCGACAATAGAAAGAGCCCTCACTTCAGATCATGAGCCACAACCAGAAAGAGATAAAGACACAGGGGCCTTCACAGTCACCTGCGGTATTGGTGAAGCACAGATTCATAAGTGCTTAGTCGATTGATAGCTCTAAAATTTACGCATTTTAGGCGACCTCTATGCTTATTGTTTCGTTCGTTTTATCACGATTTCACTTGCTATTTGATGCCTTGTGGTTCATTTCAGGCAAATTACAGAGTTTAAGCTGAGAACACAAGCGGGCATTGACTTTGGAGCAAAACCGAGCATTCCGGAGCAAAAACATGGATTTTCGGGCATTACGGGACACATAGACCTCTCCGGAGTATTTTGGACCTAGAGAGCTCATTTGGTGTCCGATTCTGTTGATTCAAAGCTTGTTGGAAAGCTAACTCAAAGAGCTACAACTCTCTAGTTGACGCCGAGACCAAATTCGGAGGTTACAGTTGCCAACAAAGCCTTGTGCGATCGCACAACAAATTTATGCGATCGCACAAGGCTTTGTTGGCAACTGTAACCTCCGAATTTGGTCTCGGCGTCAACTAGAGAGTTGTAGCTCTTTGAGTTAGCTTTCCAACAAGCTTTGAATCAACAGAATCGGACACCAAATGAGCTCTCTAGGTCCAAAATACTCCGGAGAGGTCTATGTGTCCCGTAATGCCCGAAAATCCATGTTTTTGCTCCGGAATGCTCGGTTTTGCTCCAAAGTCAATGCCCGCTTGTGTTCTCAGCTTAAACTCTGTAATTTGCCTGAAATGAACCACAAGGCATCAAATAGCAAGTGAAATCGTGATAAAACGAACGAAACAATAAGCATAGAGGTCGCCTAAAATGCGTAAATTTTAGAGCTATCAAATCACCCCACACTTAATGTTTGATCGTCCCGAGCAAACTAGTCATATAGGTCAACAACAAGAAGGCATTTTGCTCAATCATGATCGGCTCAAAGAAACTCCATATGGTTACGAAAGCTAACTCAAAACACTAAGAAACAAATACTACTTTTGATAAACCACTTTCGTAGGTGACACGAGTGCATTTAGCGTATGCACCAAGCCTTTAAACCCCTAGGCTACCCTAGTGGAGGAGTTGTAGTCTCCTGAGAGTTTTCAGACACGGGAATACTCACAAATCCCACAAAGAGAACAATCATCCAAATAGGCATTTTAAGTTCACAATTGTCAAAGTACTAGGCAAGGTGTTTTTCATGAAGTTCATGATGTATTCAACTAGATATGTGCATTTCAATCACTACATGAATCCTCTTCGAATCCTTATGGAAATTCATGAATTAGGACATTCAAGCAAATCAAAGCAAAGACTAATAAATCTTTAATCAAGGATTCTAGTCTTTTTCTATCGTAGTGACTTCAAGAAAATAACCTAATGATTGCAACGAAATCTTGTTGGATCACTCACCAATGCTAGCAAGGAGGCTAGTCCATTGGCTTGTGAGATTTGAACTCATTCTCAAGCCTAGGACGCATAGGTCACTTAGTCATAAGAGAAGAGGAGTTCCAACAATAAAGTTTTTGTATACCCTTGCAAATCATATCATGCCTAAGTATAAAAGAATACGAGGTTCGTCCCTTAGTGAATTCTTGCTAGGAAGTTTCAATTGTCTTATTGGTTTTCATGCTAGAGAACGGTGGAATAGCCGATTGTCAAGTCTAAGTGCTTCCTTTTTTTTTCTTTTTTTCTTTCAAATGGCCTTTGGCCTACAAATGCTTTCGAGAGGGGACTTACCTCCCTAACCCCCGGCATTTGTATGTTTTTGCACAAAACTTCTCGTGCACTTGAGAAAGTTTTTAGTCCGGGCTTTGCCCTCTTTTGACCATAAGAGTAGAGTATAATTTTGTTTTTGAATGGGGCTTCGCCCTCTTTTATTTTTGACTCCACACTTAAAACTTGACAAAGGGCTAAATGTTAAAAATGGAGCATGACAAACAAACAAGATAAATCCACGAGATAAGCAAGGTCACTAAGGTCACCTAAAGGCAATCATGGCATGCAAGGGTTTTGGAGTTATAAATCATTTCGATTTTATGCTTTCAAAGATGAACTCTTTAGTCTCAACGAGAAAAAGCTTAGAATAAATGATAAAGAAGTGCTAGTAGACGCTTTGATCCTCAAGAATGAAAATCAACAATCCAATCCATTAGTCATCTAAAGGATCAATCAAGTGAAATCATGCACGACTAGTTGAATTTGGAATGAAATTTTTCAAAAATGTAGCCTTACCTAGACTTTTTGTTTTTATTAATAATTTGAAATTCTTGGATGAATTGTGCAATGGTGCAAGTGTTTTTCCTTAAGCATACGTTGATTGGATTTTAAAAGTGAAGGCATATCAAGCAAACACAAACATCTCATGTAGTATAGACAATGCCAAACATAGGCCACCCCACACTTAGCAATTGCTTAGTCCCTAAGCAATGAATAGAATGGATAACAAGGAAAGAGTTAAGAAAAACTTCTCTCGTTTGGAAGTAGCCATTTCAACACCCCACACTTGAAGCAAATAGAAATCCAATCATCATAGATATACTTAAAGATCGGGAGAGAAACACTCACAAGCCTAGTTTAACGTCTTGGCTAAGACGGAGCCGATTCTCCTTTTGGGAGATAAGAAGCACACTTGAGAAGTCTTTTACTAAGATCCATCCTCAAGCGGGGCCTTGCACTTGATCGTGTCAAACCACCTTCAAATCCCATTTGAATTTCCTCCCATCAAGCCTACAATGGACTTTCCTTTGGGAGCATGACCCCTTCAAGTATGAAAATCCCTTAAAAACTAAGGGGTCATGGGAGCTTTTCCCAAATAATCTTTGAAAGTATGGCAAGAAGCTCCAAAACTTGTCTCGAGACTTCATAATGAAGAAAGGGTCTTCAAAATTTGTCTCGAGCTTGATGGGCACACCCTCCTTTCGTTTTTCAATTATTTCCTTGGGTGCCCAATTCTCAATCTCCCTCACTAAACTTTTGTCTTCTTGAATGCGAAGTGGCTCTCTAGTCTCTTTCATGAAAACCTCAACAAAGTCTCTATACCCTTGAAGTTCTTGTGGCTCAATATCCTCTTCCTCAATCTCATCCTCATCAAGAATTCGGGATTCACATTTAGGCTCTTCTAAAGCGGAAGGGGTGAGTTCTTCTTCATCAATAAAAGTTATTTCCTCTATGCAAGAGGCATCATCATTGAAGAACTCCTCGTCGGAGAGCCAAGGCGTTGATGGAATGGTGAGCTCTTATGTGTTTTTGTCCAATTGATCTTGAGATATGCTAGTAGTGAAGGATGCTTCACTCTTGCATTCCACCTCGTCTTCGTCACAAGACTCACCATCCATCTCCTCATAAAAAGCTTGGGTACCAACTCTCCAAAGTGTATCCTCCCTTTCTTGATCCCTTTCTTCCCTTGAGGCATTAGATTCGAGAACTTCCTCCTTGGACACCTCTTCTTCATCATCCAAATCCCCATTCTCAATTGCTTGTTGCGCCAATATGCTTTCCAACCTTTGTCTTTGAGCAATAAGCTCATCCATGCGTTGGTTAATTTGTAGCATGTCTCTATTCGACTTCTCTTGGGATGCAAGGAGTGTGGCAAACATGGCTTCAAAATCGGAGGGCTCATTTGATGGTTGAGGAGGTTGAGGGTATGGAGGGTAGGAGCCTTCAATACCAAAACATTGACTATCATTCCAATTTTGAGCGTGGGTATGTGATGGGTTCCAAGAGTTTTCCCAATAGCCATTTGGTTGCTCCTCTTCTTGGTCATCCCCATCCAAATTATAACGATTAGTTTGATAGTCATGCTCTTGGTCATTCCAATATGGTTGCTCCTCCTCTTGATAATATTCCTCATTAGAAGAGACTTGTCGGTTTTGATTGTTCATCCAATAGTCTTCACAATGGGCATTTGGTTGATCATCTTCATAATAATCTTCATTGTCTTCATAATTCCTTTTGTCAACCCAAGCCTTAACCATACTCATCATGCTATCCATTTTCTTTTCCAAATCACTAACTTGATCTTTGGTCGCATAATTGGAAAAATCCTCTTCATAATAATCTTCATCATGCATGACTTGTTGGTTATAGTGATCCATCCTCGCAAAACAAGATTAACGAAGTTGGTAGGGGATATGAGAGAAAAAGAAGAATATACAAACATAAAGAAAAATATTTACAAGAATAGACGAACTAAAATAATCAAATAGCACCTAGTTAATTAACCTATCCCCGGCAACGGCGCCATTTGATCGTGTTGTTTAGTAGTAAATTATTCAAATGTAAATTCAAATACTTATTGCTAGTCACGTGATCAAAACATTTATAAAAGCTCGGGAATCCGAGGTCGAACCCAGAGGATAGGTGTTAAACTAGTAGTGCTAAAGATCAAGCTAGAATGTCTAAGGTGGGGGGGGTTTGTTCAATAAAAAGAGATTAACAATCAATAAAAGATGACTAGGGATCCAATCCTCCACTAAACAATCATTGTGACGGTAAATTAGGACATTATTGATGAACTTCTCATGCACACACTTAGAATATAGGCATGCAACATTAATACCAAGTTTAACTCTCGCTCTAACTTAATATTAAGAGGTCACATCTCGCTCAATACCTCAAACTCTCGCTCTATTGGCATTATAAAGTAAGATTACCTACCCTCAAGCCCTAGCTCTATTGGCTAGATAATCATACACGTGTCAAAAACCATGCCATTCTCATTAGAATTAGAGTGTCGCCATGTAACACAAAAACCCTAATGCTTCTTCATTTAGTTCATTTGACATCATGCTTTTCAACACTAGTTACATCAAACATGAAATCAACTAGGGTTCCTATTGAGGACTTCTCACAAACACCTTATAGGCACCCATTAACATTAAGTTCCAATGAAGAAGAATCATGTGCAAAATCATTCATCAATAACATCTATAGCATTTACAAGGTCACAAACATGTTTAGGGGATTCATGGATCCCCAACCAAGGTCACTACTCACTCATGGTGAGGTTACAATCAAAAACAATGACAAAAGTAGAAACAATCATATGAAAATGGAGTTTAGAACTTCAAAACTAATATGGAGATTCAAGACGTGGTTGAAGCTCTTCCTTCTCTCTAAAATCCAAGATTTCCTCCAAAAACTGCTCTCCAAACCCAGAAAATCGGCCCCCCAAAAAGTCCCCCCTGAAACCCTAAAAATTCTGGGTTTTATAGCATCTGCTGATTTGTGCGATCGCACACTTGCAATTGTGCGATCGCACAACTTTTCTGGTGGTCGGTGGTGTGCGATCGCACAAATTTTTGTGCGACTGGATATTTTGTGCGATCGCATACTTGAGCTTGTGCGATCGCACATCTTTCCTTAGCTGTACAGTCACCTGCGGTATTGGTGAAGCACAGATTCATAAGTGCTTAGTCGATCATGGAGCTGCTGTCAACGTCATGCCCTCCTCCCTATATTACTTATTAGGACTTGGTCCATTAAAACCACCCAGGTCAAATATCGAGCTAGGAGATAAATCGTGCATCCGTCCAGTTGGAGTGCTGGAAGATGTAATACTCCATGTGGGAGAGCTCGTCATTGCTGCAGACTTTTATGTAATACAAACGGGAGAGACTAGCGAAGATGACCCTCCAACAATAATATTGGGACGACCATTCCTCTACGCTACTAAAGCAAGGATCGATGTGGGCAAGGGCTCATTATCGCTTAAGTTCGGCGGAAAAATTACAAATTTCTCCATTGATAATAGCCGCACGGATACAAAGAAACCGCCAGACATTATACCTATATCAGATTGCGGTACACAGATTTCTGACCTACCAAAGGAGACCGAAAGAGTAACAAGACCAGCAGCTATGGTCAAAAGTCCCCCGCCTTCTCAGAAACAATGGAAAGAAAAAACACCAAAACCATGGGGTTCTAACCCAAGCAAGAAATCAGGAAAAGGCAAGGCAAAAATCAACACAAGAACAGTGGCGAAATACGACATGAGCCACCCATGGGATCCAAACCAGTGATCCAGGAATGAGGTACTATCGAGCCAACGACGTTAAATAAAGGCACTGGTCGGGAGGTAACTCGACACCTATCTTACTTTCAGTCTTTTATTTTTCTGTCATTTAGTTTTTTCTGTAAGTCGCTCTCACCCACTTGGTGCATAGAATGAAATGACTATTTAGGAATCGGTTTTTGGAGCAAGACCAGATCAGCCAGGCAGCTTCCGTGAATTACCGGGCCTGCACTGAGAGTTCAAGGCCCCACCCGAACTCCCTCGATTATCCAGCCTCATGCCATGTCGTTCACTCGACACTTTAAAGGTAGTTCCGTTCTTCCCTTTTCCTTAAATGTCATTTCTTTCTCATAATGTCTGCTTGCATGGCTTTTGAACTAAGTTGTGCTGAAAGGCACGCCTTCGTTCAAAAGTGTGGGGTGAGAACCACCTGTGTACATAAACATGTTTTCTTTTTTCCTTAATTTTATCTTTTTGAAAATATGAACTTAAGAATGTGAAAAAGATAGATCATAATTCATGCATTAACCTTGTGAAAATTCAACTGTTTAAAAACTTAGAATGTAACTTCTCATTTGTCCCTTTGTGCTGGATAAACTAGGGATGTGGAGTTGACATAAACTGCCCTAGAGAGGCTTGGCAAGCACTCGAAGGATCGAATCTAACTATATGGTTTTCGAAGTCAGTGGAGGCTGCACTTCGGGTTTCAGTGAAGATTGAAGTCATCTCCGCTATGCAGTGTTTATGCAAAAAGAAAAAAGGCGAGGAGGGGAATCAGACCGTCCTATCTCTAGTCAAAGTAGCCGAGAAAATAGATGAGCGACCCTCATCTTGACCCGCGAGAAACGGCAAGGATGAGAGGAGCGGGGAGGTATTTCCATATGCTTGCGGGCGACGATTGGACCTCCCAAAAAAGGCTTGAGAAAATGGACTAGCAAGCCACAAAAAGTCAAAAGCTCAAAGAAGCAAATCAAGAGGCCAAAGGCCCAAAATTGTGAAGGTTTTAACCGAACAAAAAAAAGTGAAGTACTCAAAGAGTCAAATCAAAGGCCAAAGGCCGATTCACTACAAAAGTTGTCCCTCGCCAAAAGAAAATCAAAGACCAAACCATTGAAACCCGAACCGAATCACGTGCTAGAGAAAGCTACAAGAAAACCATATAGTGCGAGACGGTCCCGAGAATGCAGTCCAGGAGCCTGAGAAGGGCTATCTCCCAAAACATCCAAAATAATTTGCATCTCAGCACGGAGGTACAAGTATCAAGTTTCTTCAATTTATTTACACGGTTTAATTTGGTAATAAGTAGTAATGCATGAATTAGGATAAATCTTCTCCCACAGTCTAACTTTCATATTTTAAAAGCTTACTTAGTGTGCCGCCCTTTAATAGCATTGTTCGGGACGAACAACTAAAAGTGTGGGGTGATCTGATGGACCATAATTATACGAATCAAAAACACAGTTAAACCCACAAAATTAGACTGTTTGTCTATTTAACTTTTGGTTGTTAGTTCCGATATTTATCTACAGGGTATTTTGGAGTCTAGAGAGAATACACGCTAAGGAGAGGATTTTACGCTGAAAATATATTACGAGTCATTCCAAGGTTACGATCAGACACCGACTGAAGAAATCTCAAGATCGTGACATTGAATCACTCAAAACAAATCCAACCGAGGAGCAACCAAAGTCAGCCCGGGGCCGAAATACACCGATAGTTTTGTGAAAACATCACAAAACCTCACAAAACTCACTCTCCCCTCCATGGTGACCGGCGGGTTTTGGAGGAGGTGACCAAAGGAGGAAGCCAACCCTCCATGGCAACCTCCAACCGGCGACTTTGGGAGGCTCCTCCTCCCACCATGAGAGCTTGCCAAGTGTCCTCCTCCTCCACCACATCCTCCTCTCCTCCATGGCTATAAATACATGCCTCCCCTCTCATTTGTAAGCATCCCAAAAACACAAACACTTCTCTCTCTAGAAAATTGGCACTTTGTAAGTTTGGTTTTCAATATATAATACTCATGTTGGTTCTTGAGTATTATAGTTCGGTCTTGAGTACTCCTGTCGGTACTTGAGTACTCAAGCTTTTCTTTATTCTCGAGTACTCTTATCGGTTCTTGAAGTACTCACCCCTTTCCTTTACTTACTGTCTTTCAAAAACCGTAAGTACTTAGTTATGGTATCCACCTCTATGGATATTCGTAGCTAAACTCTTCATTCGGTTGAAGGGGTGTACTTGTATTATAAAATGTTTTAGACTATACTCTTAGTGCCTCTTCTTTGTATTCAAAACTTGTTCTATGTACCATATATTAGGTCAGAATTTCCAAGGTTGAGTGGATGCTTGAAATTGCAAAGCTCTTCCGTGGGGGTTGACAAGGCGTCGTTAGGACCTTGCAAATTTAATTTATAAACTCCTCACTATTGGCTCACTAAAGATAGTAGAGCGGCAAGTAAGGGTCGATCCCAAGGGAGTTAGCTTGGTTACTCGTAGGTCTCGTGGGAGCAAGAACAGATTTTCACCAACAATCTGCTTAGATCATCGAATCACACTTGAATGTGCGTGGAGGGAGAGTTAGCTCCCTATGAGGTGTGAACCTCTTGGATATCTAAGCAACAATGGTGAGAACCAGGTTCAACTGCTTGTTCGTAAAAGAAAAGGAAATGCAACAGTTGGGGTTTTGGGTTTTAAAGAAAGTAAATGACAAGTACGTGAATAAAGTGTAATATGAGAAATATCTAGTCGTGGGTTCTTTGCTACATGTTTATCCTTGGCACTATGTGGATAAATCTATCTCATGGTGCGCCGTTCCGGCTAAGGAACGCGCCCTTGACCTTGGCTTCCTTCGCGTTAGTTCGTAGCACGCCGACTAGGTCGTGCTCTTGAGCCCCGGCTAAGGTAGCTCATCGAACGCAAGTTGAAGGGAGCGCCGGTCCTAGTCCTTTCTTAGGTCGCGCGGAAGTGCTTGGGGGTTTCGAGTCGCGCCGACTAGGTCACGTCTTCGTACTCCGTCTAGGTGGTACTTCGAAACCTTACCCCAAACAAACCCACTTGGCCTAAGTGTTACTATCTACCATCACGGCTAGTATCCGGTAGATGATAACAATAGGGTCTCGAACCTTCGCTAAACTTTGTGGCTAGACGTCCACTTAACGTAGCTCTCGACCCATAGATTAAGCACAAGGACTAGTAACGAGATAGAAAATGTAAGTGTGGTGCCTCAAAACATGGTTGCAATTACGAACCCACAACTAGATCGAGAGATTTAGCTACTAGTATTCATGGGGTGAATACAATAGCCTTGCATAAGTAAATGGAAATGTAAAATACGGGAAGGAGTAAAGAGAAGTGCAAAAGGAATAAAGGACACTTGTATTGCTAGATTTCCGGAACAAAAGGAACAATCACCAAATCTAGGACAATTTCCAAGGGAATGAAGGAGTTCTTTTATAGGAAATGAGGAGGATTCTAGGCCCTTGGATGAGACTTGATCTCTAAGTTGAGTGGCGTAAGCGGTTTGGCACTAGTAAAGACCTAGAACCTTCTCTCCATAGGGGAATTGGCATTGTGAACTTTGTATTGGAAGAAGCACACGGAGGCCGACGTCAGCACCTCGAAGGACGAGCCGAGAAAGTCAAGGGAGAGGTCAACGGTCAACGGTCAACTCTTGACTTTGCCCTTGAATTATAGGCCATTTGGGGAGACCAAAAATGGATTGCGAGTTTTGTGGCTCTGGCCGGTGGATTTGGCTTCTTTAGACAATTCTAAGACTTTCTTAAGAAGAGTGTTAAGTCAGAATATGCCTCGAGCTATGATGAAGTCCACAATTTCCCCATTTGTGCCTTATATTGGCCTTAACCGGGCTCGGGGCCTTTACCTTTCGTATTTCACCGGGCTAGCTCTTGATCTATCATGCTTGATCAATATGAAGACCAGTCTTTCAAGCCAGAAATGCCATTAGATGATTGGAATGACGATTGGCCAATGGGGCTTGAATAGGACATTTGATTCGGCGCTGATCGTACTCGGACCTTGAAGCTCGGTTTGGCTCGGCTTAGGATAGCAGGTCATTCGATGTCTTGGTCTTGGTAGCAAGGTGGTCATGTGTACTTGATGTTAGGACCTTGAGACCAGACTTTTGAATAGGATTTAGAGCTTGGGCGACCGACAAGGATAGCTTCCCGGTCAGCCCAGCGATACCCGGATGCATTCCCCAGCCAGCCCGGTTGCGCCTGGGTCGCGACCGCATTTTCTCGGCTGGCCCGATATCAAGGTTTTGGTACTCGGCATTCCCGGTAGACCCGGTGTGATTCCTCGGGTGGCCCTTCCGAGCGCCTGGTGCGGCATACTCGGTTTCTCTCGGATGCGGTGCGGACCAAATGAGGCCCCGACCGGCCAGAACTCCAACTGGTGATTTTTAGGCTTAAATGCCATCTTTTGTGCACGATTCCTCATAAGTCCTCGAATGTACCTGTAATGCGAAAATACATTAGCAAGCAACTGTTCATGTGACCTTGAATGTCAATTTGTGGGAATTGTTGACTTGATAAGTCGTGTAAACACGGCTTATCAAATCACCCCACACTTAAACTTGTTCGTCCCGAACAAAGTCTAGGAAATAAGAGGAAAGACAAATGCTTCACCACAAGCCTCTTGGTCCAAGATATGCAATAGAGTGCTAATCTAGATATTACCTTTCCTTGCAATAATTCAACTACTACTCAACGAATCATGCTCAAACATTTAATCAACTCGATACGTGTTACCTCATGAGCCGGGATGCAAACCAATTGGGATGAGTGGGAGATAGCCCTTTTCGAACCCATGATCTACACTCTTGGACCCGGGTACTTGCCATATGGTTATACTTATTGCTTCTTCTAGCACGTGATGTGATTCGAGCTTTTTGGCCAAGTCTTTTTGTTGTTGTGCGGACGGTTTTTGTAGTGAACTTGGCCTTTGGCCTTGACATGGATTTGTGGTGTCTCACTTGACTTCGGGAAGAATTTCTCTTTGGATGATGATGATTTTTCTGGAGCCTTGCTTTTGTATTGGAATTTTTTTTTTCTTTGCTTGAGCCTTGCTCTTTTCTGGAAATTGCTCGTCCATTTCTTTGAAAGGGTCCAATCATCGCCCGCAAGCTATGGAAATACCCTTCCCGCTCTCGCTCAGGCGGCCTTCTAGCGCGGGTCAGGTCGAGGGTCGCTCGCCCATTTTCCCGGCTAGTCGGACCTGAACGAAGACGGTCTGTTTTCCCGTCTCGCCTTATGCGCGTAGTGTGTGCATAGGCCGAGCCAACTGATCCAATAGGTCTCGAAGCGCAGCCTCCACAAGTCCGTATAACCATATGACTCGGTCCCGGTCCCTCGAGTGCTTTTGTCAAGCTCCACTAGGGCCTTTTCTATCAACTCCACATCCCTTCTATTTATCCCAACTCACAAGGACAAATAAAGAGTTAATCTCATATTATCACACATTCCAGATTGCATAGGAAAAAATGCAAGTACTTGGTTCTATCTATTTCACAACATTAATGCTCAAAACCGCATATCATGGAGCTAGAATGCATTCCTTATTCGAAAAATTTAAAAATTTCAAGGGAAACGTGCTGACTCATGCAAATGCAAGGAATTAAACGTGCTGACACAACAAACGACCTTCCCACCCCACACTTTTGAAATGAGCCGTGTCCTCACGGCACGACTCGGGGTAAGGCGCAATGCATGCGAGAAAAAGACAAGGGTAAGAGAGAACAGGAACTCCCCTCGTGCGAATGCGATGAATCTTGCTCAGTCGAGGCCTCTCAATGTTACAAGAACTTCTGTCGAGCCAGATTTTTCGTTTTCAGTCGTTGCGTCGGGAGTGGCCGGTTGGCGCTTGGTTCGCGCGCGCAGGGCCTGGTACTAGGGCCTGCGAGCGACCTCGCCTGGGCACTTCGGGAATTCTCAGATCCTTCGACAAATCGACCATTCTAAGTACTTTGGTCGAGTCAGAATTCCCATTTGAAGAAGTTGGCCCAGTAGGTTCCTCCCTTCCATGTTTTGCGCGCCTAGCGCCAAGGTCCAGTTCCTGCAAGAAATACTCTTTTCCCAGGCTTAGTTATTCGAAAGTAAACATAAAAATAAACAGAAAAATAAATGCCGGGCTGCCTCCCTGCGAGCGCCTTTGTTTAACGTCGTTGGCTCGACGGGACCTCCATTCAAGGAGGTTCGAATGGCTCGGCTAGGTCAAATTCCTGGGGGGTGCTATGATCTCATCGTGGTAATGCTTAACCCGTTGCCCATTGACCACGAACCGACTGCCATCACTCGGGTTCTCCAGCTCGAGGGCCCCATGATTAAATACGCGCGCAATGGTAAAAGGGCCCGTCCACTTCGAGCGGAGCTTGCCCGGCATGAGCCTTAAGCGCGAAGAAAATAGGAGCACACGCTGGCCCACTTCGAAGTCACGCTAGAGGATGAACTTATCATGGTAGAGCTTGGTGCGCGCCTTGTAGTCTGATTGGCCCTCGTAAGCCTCGAGGCGCAACTCCTCCAGCTCGCACAATTGCATCTTTCGGTCTAACCCAGCGGCTCGCAAATCCGAGTTGCATTGCTTGAGGGCCCAGTAGGCCTTGTGCTCGAGCTCGACCGGCAGATGGCACGCTTTGCCGAATACTAGCCGAAAGGGTGAAGTCCCTATCGGCGTCTTATAGGCGGTCCGGTAGGCCCAAAGCGCTTCGTCGAGCCTTTGGCTCCAATCTGTGCGAGTCGGCTTCACCATTTTCTCAAGGATCCCCTTGATCTCGCGGTTGGAGATCTCCGCTTGACCATTGGTTTGGGGATGATAGGCTGTAGAGGTCCGATGGTGAACGTGGTAGCGCCTCAAGGTGGTAGCCATGACTCGGTTGCAAAAGTGCGAACCTTGGTCGCTAATGATGGCCTTAGGCACGCCATACCTGCAATAGATGTTGGTGCGCAAGAATTCCACAACGGCCTTCGCATCGTTGCACCGGGTGGCCTTGGCCTCGACCCATTTCGAGACGTAGTCGACTGCCACGAGGATATGGACGAATCCGTTCGAGGCCGGGAACGGTCCCATGAAGTCGATGCCCCAGATGTCGAAAACATCATTGACGAGTATGGGAACTTGGGGCATCTCGTTCCGCGCGGACACGTTGCCGACCCTTTGGCTTTTGTCGCATTTCTTGCAATGGTTGTGCGAGTCTCGAAAGATGCTAGGCCAAAAGAACCCGCTGTCCAAGATTTTCCGCGCGGTTCTCCTTGGGCCAAAATGCCCTCCACAAGCGTGCTCATGACAAAAACTGAGCACCGAAGCAATCTCCTCATCTGGAATGCATCTTCGAAGAATTTGGTCGGACCCAATTTTCCAAAGGTACGGGTCGTCCCACACGTAGTGCCTTGCATCGTGCTTGAGTTTCAAGCGCTGGGCCTTCGAGTAGGCGGGCGGAAACTTGGCCCCGACCAAGATATTCACAATCTGCGCGTACCAAGGCACTCGACCTGCGATAGCGTACAGGTGCTCGTCGGGGAAGGCCTCGGTAATTCGGCCGGGTTCCTCTTCTCTAATCAGTCGGCTCAAATGGTCGGCCACAGTGTTTTCCACCCCCTTTTTGTCCTTTATCTCCACATTAAACTCTTACAACAACAAAACCCATCGGATCAGGCGCGGCTTGGCCTCCTTCTTGGTCATCAAATAACGAATGGCCGCGTGATCCGAGTAAACAACCACTTTCGTACCCAGCAAATACGATCTAAATTTTTCCAAAGCAAAAACCACAGCAAGCAGCTCCTTCTCAGTTGTCGAATAGTTCCTTTGCGCCGTGTCGAGAGTCCTCGATGCGTAGTAGATCACTACCGGCCTTCGCTCGATCCGCTGGCCAAGTACCGCGCCTACCGCGTAGTCGCTCGCATCGCACATGACCTCGAAGGGCTGAGTCCAGTCGGGCGCGCAAATGAAAGGTGCGCTGGTGAGCGCCTGTTTCAGCTCGTCAAATGCCGCTTGGCACGCGTCCGTGAACTCGAAAGGAACGTCCTTCTGGAGCAAGGTCGAGAGAGGCAAGGCTTTCTTCGAAAAGTCCTTAATAAATCGCCTGTAGAACCCAGCGCGCCCAAGAAAAGACTTGATGTCTCGCACAGTCGTGGGATAGGGGAGAGTAGATATTACGTCAATTTTGGCCTTGTCGACCCTAATCCCTTCGTGCGAGACGATGTGTCCCAAGACGACCCCATGAGTTACCATGAAATGGCATTTTTCGTAGTTGAGCACTAGGTTCATCGAGACACATCGAGCCAAGACGGCGCTCAAGTTCTCTAAGCACGCGTCGAACGAGCTCCCATAAACTGTGAAGTCATCCATGAAGACCTCGATCATCGACCCAATCATGTCCGAGAAAATGCTCGTGACGACCCGCTGGAACGTGCCGGGCGCATTGCAAAGGCCGAAGGACATGCGGCGAAACGCGAAGGTACCGAACGGGCACGTGAACGTGGTCTTCTCCTGGTCCTCGGGCGCGATAGGAATCTGGTTGTAGCCCGAGAACCCGTCGAGGAAACAGAAATAGGGCTTGCCGGCTAGGCGGTCGAGCATTTGGTCGATGAATGGGAGGGGAAAGTGGTCCTTCCTTGTGACGGCATTTAGCTTTCGATAATCGATGCACATTCGCCACCCATTCTTCACTCGAGTCGCAACCATTTGCCCCTCGGCATTTTCCTCGATTGTTATGCCGGTCTTTTTTGGCACAACATGAACTGGGCTCACCCATTGGCTGTCCGAGATCGGATAAATCACGTCCGCATCGAGCAATTTTTGGATTTCCTTCTGGACCACTTCCATCATGATCGGGTTTAGTCGGCGATGTGGTTCCCTTGATGGCTTCGCACCATCCTCGAGTAAAATACGATGCATGCACACAGCCGGGCTGATTCCTCGAATATCCGCAAGAGTCCACCCGATGGCCAGTTTGTGCCGGCTCAGGACCTCGACAAGACGCCGCTCCTGGTCCGCACCAAGCCCATTCTTTATGATGACTGGAAGAGTGTTATCCTTGCCAAGGAAGGCGTACTTTAAATGCTCAGGTAGGGGCTTGAGCTCGACCTCGGGGGCTTGCTCGATGGACGGTATCGCAGATTTGGCCTTGAATAGCCGCACCTCGCACGCCTCGTAGTACCGGGTCAAGGGTCGAGAAACTTCGAGAGCTAGCAGCGCGTCCCGGAAGCCATCGGCCAGCTCGTATGAGTCCTCGTGCGCATACACGGCATTTATTAGCGCGAGCTCGAGCGGGTCCTCCTCGCGTTCCGGATGGAGCTCCTCGATTAGATCGTCGAGGGTGTCGAGCGCATGGACTGACTCGAGCTCAAAAGGGTGCTTCATGGCCCGGAAAATGTCGAAGCTAAAAACTTCTCCCTCGACCTCCATCGACAAGGTCCCGCTATCACAATCAATCTTCATTTTCGACGTTTTCAAGAAGGGCCGGCCTAGTAGAATAGGCGCATGATCTCCTGGCCCACAGCTCTCCATCTTTAGGACATAGAAGTCCGCTGGGAATACGAGCTCTCCCACTTGCACTAGCACATCCTCGATTTTTCCTTCCGGCTGTTTCAACGATCGGTCCGCCAACTGAATGGTGAGCCCAGCTGGCTCGAGAGGCCCTATCCTAAGGCACGAGTAGATCGAATAAGGCAGGACATTGATCGAAGCTCCCAGGTCTAGCATGCAATTCTCGATCCGAATGTTGCCTATCGTGCAAGGAATGGTGTAGGTGCTTGGATCTCCGCATTTGGGCGGAACCTTTCGTTGGATCACGGCCGACACATTCCTACTCATCAGCTCTTGGTCCACTCGAGGACCTCTCCTTCTATTCGTGCACAATTCCTTCAAAAACTTAGCATATCTGGGAATTTGTTTGATGGCCTCGAGGAGAGGAATATTTATTTCAACCTTGCTGAACAGGTCCCATACGTCCTTGTCCATCACATATTTCCTGGGGGCTCGAGCAAGGACGGGGAACGGAAGTGGCGCGCTAGTATTCGCATTATCGGCCTCAGGTACCGGGCGCGGGTCTTCGTTCTCAGGTGCACGCGCCGAGTTCTCGCCGCGTTCTTCGGTCGTGTCCGGCCCGATATGGCCGAATGCCTCGGGCTCCATCTGTTCCTCCTCGGACTCTTTTTGACCCACTTCCTCATCTGAGCCTGGCTCATCCTCGTCTAGCCTCCCCGCACTCCTAAGCGTCACAGCGCTTACATTTCCTCGAGGGTTTTTCACAGTTTGCGAGGGGAGCTTGCCTGGCTCGCTCTTTAGATCGGCCACGTCGGTGGCGATTTGGGAAACTTGCTTGGCGAGGTCCGCAATGGCCCCGTCCGTCTTAATCTGCTGCTGCTGCATTGTAATGGCAAGTTCCTTCACAATTTCCTCGAGGGATTTGCCAGGGCCTCGATTACTCGGACCAGCCTGGTCGTGGCTCGGTGCGCGCTGGTATTGGCCGGGCCCGTTCTGCTGGAACTGCCGATGCGGCGGGCGATAGTAGCCTTGGCTCGCCTGGGGTGCGCCTTGCTGCGCATGATGGAACTGCATGGTGCCTTCCCTTGGCGCATTGTTCCGCCAGTCCTGACCCGGCGGTGCGCGTCCATAAACCTGATTTGGCCCGGAGCGATTGTTGTAGGCCTGGTGCCCATCTATCTCATTGACTTCTACCAGGTCCTCTTCGTACAATGTTGGGCACGCATCGGTCTTGTGGTCCGATGCGCCGCAAAACTCGCACGGCTTTACCACTACCGGCTGCCTCCTAATCAAAGTCGCCATCATTTCCTTCATTTCTCTCATCTCCTTCAACTGCTCCGCAATAGGTTGCGCTGGTGATTCGGCCTTGGCCACGCTTTTCGTGCGAGAGAACTCTTCTTGCCGAGTCGTTTCCTCGCGAAACCTCGCGTTCTCGGCTACCTTCGTGACTAGTTCCCGGATTCCGCTCAAGGGCAGGCTCATCATCGTGCCTCCAGCCGAGGCATCGAGGAGCATTTTATCGAGCGGGCGGAACCCATCCAACAAGTACTCGACCACCAGTTTCTCGGGCAATCCGAGGTTGCAACAACTTCGCTCGAGTCGATTAAATTTCTCGAGGTAGTCGTACATCGACTCGTTCGCCCCTTGCTTAATTTCTTGGAGTTGCCTCCGCACTTGAATGGCTCGACCGGCTGGGTAGTACTTGTCGAGGAACTTCTTTTGCATTTGGCCCCACGTACGAATGCTTCCGGACGGTAGTGAGAGGAACCAATCATTCGCCGCATCGACAAGCGAGAAGAAGAACGCCTTGAGCTTGAAGTCCGCCACATCGATCCCAGGTGGGCGCATATTTTGGCACACGCCATGAAAACGTTGAAGGTGCATGACCGCGGACTCTCCTTGGGTACCAGCGAACTTTGGCAAATAGTGCACTACGGCCGTGTTGATGACGATGTTCTCCATTTCTGGGCCTTCGTAGATGCACCATGGCTGATTTCGAAAGTTCGGGGCCGAAAGTTCGCCCATGGTCGGCTCGCGTATGTCTTCGAACTCGTCGTATAGCGCATCGTGTACCGGCTCGTGACGCGGAGCGCGCTGTTGCGCAGGCGGGAATGGGCGAGGTACCGGCCTAGGGCCGGCCTCGTGTCGGACCTCGGGCGCTTCCGGGTCTCGTCTCGCGGCCTCGCGCTCGATGCGATTTCGCTCTCGAATGAGCCGTTCGGGGTCATCATAAAATGGAGGCGGGTCCTCGGGGTGTTCCACGAAATCGTCGACTCTCTCGTCGACGATATTGTCGCCCATGCGACTACCAGCGTGCGACATGACTTGCACCCGGCACAAATAACCCCAAAAAAAATGAAAAGAAAGAAAATGAACTAAGACCAAACTTCACCAAATACAACTAACTCCCCGGCAACGGCGCCAAATTTGACAAGGCGTCGTTAGGACCTTGCAAATTTAATTTATAAACTCCTCACTATTGGCTCACTAAAGATAGTAGAGCGGCAAGTAAGGGTCGATCCCAAGGGAGTTAGCTTGGTTACTCGTAGGTCTCGTGGGAGCAAGAACAGATTTTCACCAACAATCTGCTTAGATCATCGAATCACACTTGAATGTGCGTGGAGGGAGAGTTAGCTCCCTATGAGGTGTGAACCTCTTGGATATCTAAGCAACAATGGTGAGAACCAGGTTCAACTGCTTGTTCGTAAAAGAAAAGGAAATGCAACAGTTGGGGTTTTGGGTTTTAAAGAAAGTAAATGACAAGTACGTGAATAAAGTGTAATATGAGAAATATCTAGTCGTGGGTTCTTTGCTACATGTTTATCCTTGGCACTATGTGGATAAATCTATCTCATGGTGCGCCGTTCCGGCTAAGGAACGCGCCCTTGACCTTGGCTTCCTTCGCGTTAGTTCGTAGCACGCCGACTAGGTAGTGCTCTTGAGCCCCGGCTAAGGTAGCTCATCGAACGCAAGTTGAAGGGAGCGCCGGTCCTAGTCCTTTCTTAGGTCGCGCGGAAGTGCTTGGGGGTTTCGAGTCGCGCCGACTAGGTCACGTCTTCGTACTCCGTCTAGGTGGTACTTCGAAACCTTACCGCAAACAAACCCACTTGGCCTAAGTGTTACTATCTACCATCACGGCAAGTATCCGGTAGATGATAACAATAGGGTCTCGAACCTTCGCTAAACTTTGTGGCTAGACGTCCACTTAACGTAGCTCTCGACCCATAGATTAAGCACAAGGACTAGTAACGAGATAGAAAATGTAAGTGTGGTGCCTCAAAACATGGTTGCAATTACGAACCCACAACTAGATCGAGAGATTTAGCTACTAGTATTCATGGGGTGAATACAATAGCCTTGCATAAGTAAATGGAAATGTAAAATACGGGAAGGAGTAGAGAGAAGTGCAAAAGGAATAAAGGACACTTGTATTGCTAGATTTCCGGAACAAAAGGAACAATCACCAAATCTAGGACAATTTCCAAGGGAATGAAGGAGTTCTTTTATAGGAAATGAGGAGGATTCTAGGCCCTTGGATGAGACTTGATCTCCAAGTTGAGTGGCGTAAGCGGTTTGGCACTAGTAAAGACCTAGAACCTTCTCTTCATAGGGGAATTGGCATTGTGAACTTTGTATTGGAAGAAGCACACGGAGGCCGACGTCAGCACCTCGAAGGACGAGCCGAGAAAGTCAAGGGAGAGGTCAACGGTCAACTCTTGACTTTGCCCTTGAATTGTAGGCCATTTGGGGAGACCAAAAATGGATTGCGAGTTTTGTAGCTCTGGCCGGTGGATTTGGCTTCTTTAGACAATTCTAAGACTTTCTTAAGAAGAGTGTTAAGTCAGAATATGCCTCGAGCTATGATGAAGTCCACAATTTCCCCATTTGTGCCTTATATTGGCCTTAACCGGGCTCGGGGCCTTTACCTTTCGTATTTCACCGGGCTAGCTCTTGATCTATCATGCTTGATCAATATGAAGACCAGTCTTTCAAGCCAGAAATGCCATTAGATGATTGGAATGACGATTGGCCAATGGGGCTTGAATAGGACATTTGATTCGGCGCTGATCGTACTCGGACCTTGAAGCTCGGTTTGGCTCGGCTTAGGATAGCAGGTCATTCGATGTCTTGGTCTTGGTAGCAAGGTGGTCATGTGTACTTGATGTTAGGACCTTGAGACCAGACTTTTGAATAGGATTTAGAGCTTGGGCGACCGACAAGGATTGCTTCCCGGTCAGCCCAGCGATACCCGGATGCATTCCCCAGCCAGCCCGGTTGCGCCTGGGTCGCGACCGCATTTTCTCGGCTGGCCCGATATCAAGGTTTCGGTACTCGGCATTCCCGGCAGACCCGGTGTGATTCCTCGGGTGGCCCTTCCGAGCGCCTGGTGCGGCATACTCGGTTTCTCTCTGATGCGGTGCGGACCAAATGAGGCCCCGACCGGCCAGAACTCCAACTGGTGATTTTTAGGCTTAAATGCCATCTTTTGTGCACGATTCCTCATAAGTCCTCGAATGTACCTGTAATGCGAAAATACATTAGCAAGCAACTGTTCATGTGACCTTGAATGTCAATTTGTGGGAATTGTTGACTTAATAAGTCGTGTAAACACGGCTTATCAGGGGTTCGTGAACATACTCGGGTAAGTGGATGCTTGAAATGGCAAAGCTTATCTGAGGAGTTTGATCTCTTTTAAACACCATTGGTTTTGATCGGAAATGACGGATCAATGGATGCACATAGGCTAGTATACCTTGAAATGGGGTGCTAGTCTAAATAGAACAAGTGCTCTACGACCTTGAAATTGGCTAGACAGTGTGTGCAAATCGAGCGCTTGAAATGGCCTTGATACACGTTTGAATACTTAGAAGGATCACTAAAGGTCAATGATAAACAGGCTATGATACAAAGCCCCCGAAACCGAATGCTTTCCTTAAATTCAAACGCCACCTGCATTTACTTTTTTAATATAAACTGCTCTATCAACTGCTCACCTTCCGGAGGACTTGCCAATCACGCATCACCCGCTGTAAGTCTTCTACTTTTATTTTCAGTATTTACTTTTCTGTCATTTACTTTTTCGCACTAAAAACCAAAAACAACCAAAAAACACTTACTTTTCCGCACTAAAATATCAATCAACCTAAAACACGCTCCCGTCCTATACAATCCCTCAAAGAACGACTATCCCCCTAATTCCCTTGGGTTCGACCCCTACTTACCACTTGCTACCAAGCAGTAAGGTCACGAGTAGCGGAATATAAATTTACTTTTGCACAGAGAACACCGCACCTTAACGACAGTGCGGTGGGCTCCGTCACTTGTCTGTTGCATTCACTAATAGTGGTTGTGCCATCCAGGACCATACAGATCAGACTGTGGTGGGGACTGGTGAACCCTTCAATGGCTTATACCAGCTCAGACTTGGGAATGGAAGCAACTGTCTTCTTAGTCATAAGAAAAACACTATTACATTTCTTTGGCATAAAAGACTGGGACATGTTCCCTTTAGAAAGCTCTTGAACTCTTTTAAATCATTCATTCCTGATTTGAATTCAGTTCAATGTAATGCTGATGAGTTGCATTGATATGTATGTCCTCAAGCTAGACAAGGCAGACTTCCTTTTAATAACAACAGTTCAGTTTCTGATGCTATATTTGATTTGTTGCATACTGATATTTGAGGGATCTTATAAGTCCCAACAATGGCTGGTGCAAGGTACTTCTTAACTCTGGTTGAAGACAAGTCCAAATGTACATGGACCTACTTGATGAGCAACAAGACTTAAGTTGCAGAACATCTGATCAGATTTTACAGAATGGTACAAACTCAGTTTGGAAAGAACCTGAAAATGCTGAAATTAGACAATGGCGGTGAGTTTTTGTCCTCAAAACTTAGCAATTTTCTGGCTAATAATGGTTGTTTACATCAAACATCATGTGCATACACTCCACAGCAAAATGGAGTAGTTGAGAGAAGACACAAATACATTCTTGAAGTAGCAAGATCTCTGAAAATATAGTCCAACATTCCTGATGTATTTTGGGGAGAATCTGTTTTAACTGCCACTTATATTATTAACAGGATGCCTTCAGTCTTATTACAAGGACAAACACCTTTTGAAGTGTTGTTTGGAACAAAGCCAAGTCACTCACACATGAGAGTTTTTGGATGCAAATGCTATATTACAAATAGTCATCCTAACAAGTCAAAGTTTGATGCTAGAGCACATATATGTGTTTTCTTAGGGTATCCCTTTGGGAAAAAAGGTTACAAAGTCTTTGATCTTCAATCACACTCCACTTATGTCAGCAGAGATGTTTGTTTTGTTGAAGATGAGTTCCATTTCAAGAGACATCAGCTCCTTCTATACACTCTGATATCCCTTTACCAGCATTTCAGGCTGATGATTCCTTGACTGATGATGATGATTATGAGCCCCCTGCACAACATTTACCCATCAACAACACTCCTCAAATTACTGATATCACTAACAGTGTGGAACACATTGCTGTCAAACATAATCATAAGAACATTACAAAGAAAATCTGGAAGAGTTCCAAAGCCTCCTGCTAGATTAAAGGACTACATATGCAACAATGTGACCAGCTCCACAGAGTATCCTATTTCTAGTCAAGTGAATTACTCACAATGTACTACAGAATTTCAGCACTATGCTTTGCAGCTGATATCTGAAGATGAGCCTACCAGTTATAGCCAAGCAAGTAAAAATGATTACTGGATTAAAGCTGTGCAATCAGAAATCAATGCATTATATGAAAATAATACATGGGACATCACTGATTTGCCTCATGGAAAAAATGTTGTTGGATGCAAATAGGTCTTTAAGATCAAAAGGCATTCTGATGTCACTATAGAAAGGTATAAGGCTAGACTTGTAGCCAAGGATTTTACACAACTTGAAGGCCTTGACTACTATGAGACTTTTGCCCCAGTTGTGAAAATGAATACAGTGAGAATATTGTTGGCAGTGGCTGTATCTAAAGGATGGCCTCTCTATCAAATGGATGTTAATAATGCATTCTTACATGGGTGTCTTGATGAAGAAGTCTACATGACACTTCCTCCAGGTTTCTACAAGTCTGACAAGGCTAAGGGCAGAGTTTGTAAGCTCAACAAGAGTCTATATGGCCTAAAACAAGCTTCTAGACATTGGTTTAACAAGTTCAATGAGGCTTTACTAAGCTATGGCTTCCAGTCAAGCTTAAACGATTATTCTCTATTCACCCTACAAAGATAGAAGGAATACATTGCCCTACTAGTCTATGTAGATGACATAATAATCACATGCACATCCCAACAGTTGATTGATCAAGTAAAGCAGTTCATTGATTCACAGTTCAAGATTAAGGATGGGTACCTTAAGATTCTTTCTTGGTCTTGACGTAGCTCGATCCAAGTCAGGCATTTTCTTGAATCAATGCAAATATGCCTTGGAGTTGATAAAGGATGATGGTCTTCTTGGATGCAAACCATCTTCTCTTCCAATGGATACAAAGCATAAACTAGCCATGTCCACATCTCCACTTCTGGATGATCCTACAAAATATCGCAGGCTTGTTGGTCAACTGATCTACCTAACAGTTACTAGGCCAGACTTGGCTTTCTCTGTTCATGTTCTAAGTCAGTTTATGCATCAACCTCGTGAAGATCATCTTAAAGTAACTCATAAGGTACTTACCTGAAAATGGCCCCTGCTCAAGGCTTGTTCTATCCAGCCAACCAACAATTAATCTTGACGGCTTATTGCGATGCTGATTGGGGTGCTTGCCCTCTCACAAGACGATCGGTCACTAGCTATAGTGTTTTACTTAGCAGTTGCTTAATTTCCTGGAAAACAAAGAAACAAACAGTTGTTAGTCGATCCTCTACAGAGGCTGAATACCGAGCTATGGCACAAGTATCTTGTGAGTTGGCATGGCTTACCAGGTTGTTGAAGGACTTCCAAGTTGAGGTCCGTTTGCCAATTACTCTTCACTGTGACAACAATGATGCTCTTCAAATTGCTCGGAATCCGGTCTTTCACGAACGAACGAAGCACGTAGAATTGGACTGTATGTGGTTCGCCAACATGTTTCTTCTAGCTTTCTGGCGCCGCAGTACATTCCGACCTCTGCTCAGCTGGCGGATTTGTTCACAAAACCTCTACTCGGCGACGTTCTGGCTCAGCTTTACTCCAAGCTCAACGTTTCAAACTTTCTGCACATGGTGACCTTGCGGGGGGGGTGTATTGAGACCAGCGATCAAACTGGAGCTGGACGAATCGACAATGGTTGATTTAGGGCTCGAGCTGTTTGCCCCAAATCAATTTTGCCCTAATTTGAGCTTAATTAACATTTCTCTATTCAGTGTCAATCTGAGTCGTTACGGGGTATGAGTGTATTTCTTGATAGTGTGGATTGTAATCGTGTAATAGCTGAAGGATCCGATTGTAATTCTCCAAGACTCGAAAATCCGTTATAACTGATTTTGAACTCAGAAATCAATTAAATCTTTCCCCTACTTTTTTCTCCGCCAATCTTCGTCCAGCGACCACCGTGATCCGCGCCGTCATTATCGATCATTCTGATCGTGTTCTTCGACAGTCACGAGGACGATTTAGGATGAGAACCGCCAAAATTTATCTAATGCGTTTGGACATAAGGTCATGTTACAAAATAGGCTATAGGGCATGTACGTGTGAATAATTAGAAGCATTTCTCTGTCCGTGCAATCAAGTAGTTACAGTGGGAAAGTGCGTGCATATCGCTATTCATATACTGGCTTTGTTACTCAGGAGTATATGTAGAAAGCGTACTTGGAGACTTTGGAACTACATATTTAAAGAGTATTTATTCAATTCCAGGGAAGAGAATTTAGATCTTCGAAGGTAAGATCGTCGCAACAAGTGTAAGTTCAATTTTATAAAATTAATCCAAGTTATCAAATTAATTTTATTATTCAATTGTATGATTCGAGATTCAATTTCAGATTCAAGTACTGTTGAAAACTGAAAGTAAAACCTAAAACTAATTGCACAAAGTATTTTACAAGGTTCCAAGTACCCTGTCAGTCCTTCGAGCCTCAGTTGGGAGGCTGGGCCAAGAAATTCACTATGAATCGATCTCAGGCGACCTAGACTTATACTATCGACTAAGCCGAATGCTAAGACTTGCAAATGAAAACTAGAGAAGAATTGGGCCCCTGAGTAGCCCTCGGTCGTGCCGAAGAGTCACGTTGTTGGAAGCTTAACGAGCAAAGACACACAACGATGAGGAACAGTGTAGAGCAGTGTAGAGAGACGATGCAAAGGCCACTCGAATCAAGCTGCGAGCAGTTCGTCGTTGTCTTCTCACTCGTTCTCTTTCTCTCTCAAAATTTGAAGGAGGCATTACTTTGCAAACCTTAGCGATGGGAGCTTATGTACTCTTTGACCGCGCTGACCTCCTAGACGCTGCATTTTTTTGTTGGAGAAATGCAGCTGATGTGTTCGAATTGGGCTTGGGCCATTTCAGCAGCCCAGCATCACCTCATTTGTTGGCAGAATGAACCATCAGTAAGAGTTGAGAATTGAGATCTCATGAGAAGAGCATTTTAGATGAGAAATGAGAAATAATTTCATTCATCTATTTTAATTAATGTACGGTCATTATTAAACATGATTTATATTAAAATTCGTAATTGTTTAATGATTAGTTAGACTACAAGGGTAAATTAAGAAGAAGAAAAATCAATCAAAACCTAATCTCACCAAATTAGGGGTTATTGCCCCGATTGCCCCTCTTTGAAACTCATTTCACCCGTTTGCTCCCTTTCAAACTCAAATAACTGGATTACCCCTTTTTCTTAAATTATCGGCTTACTATACAACGGTAATATCAATTTCGAACATTCTCGGCTTCTTATCAACCGATAATATTAAAAAATAATATTATTGGCTTCTCCGGAACCGGGAATATGTCGAAACAACAGACGTGACTTGGTTTGGGACCGAGACGTCAAAATAACAATATTATTTTTTAATATTATCGGTTGATAAGAAGCCGAGAATGTTCACAATTGATATTAGGGATGCACATCCGGTCCGGACCGGACCGAACCGGACCGAATTTTACGGGTCGGTCCGGACCGATGGACCAAAATTTTTGAAATGCATGGACCGAGGACTGGACCGGACCGGGTATGTATGGACCGAGGACCGGACCGAGACCAAAATTTTGTGAAATTTTGGACCGAATTGGACCGAATACCTTTTAATTTATGGTCCGGACCGGACCGGACCAAAATTTACGGTTTGGTCCGGACCGATGGACCAAAATTTCTGAAAAGTGTGGACCGAGGACCGGACCGGACGGAGTATGTATGGACCGAGGACCGGACCGACCCATAAAATTCGGTCGATTCGGTCTGGTTTTTCGGTCCGGTCCGAAAGTGTGCATCCCTAATTGATATTACCGGTATATAGTAAGCCGAGAATTTAAGAAAAAGGGGCAATCCAGTTATTTGAGTTTGAAAGGGGGAAAACGGGTGAAATGAGTTTCAAAGAGGGACAATCAGGGCAATACCCGAAGCAGGAGATACATAGCGAAAGCTAGACAGGCAGAGCAGCGACGGTCGACATGAATTCGGTTAACGTTCCTGATGCGAACTGGTTCGTTCATTCGAAAGATGGGATCTTTACACAACAATCGATTTATCGCCGAATCGGACTCACAATCTAGGTCTACAAAATCAGCTATTGGTCTTTAGGCACCGCATCTTCTCAATTTGTTGTGGTGCTGTTAGGATGAAGGGAAGATAGAAACCATGGGATTGACTACGAAACAGTATTACAATGTGCAGAGAAGATATTGAAAGACAATGAACGCACTCTTCGGCCGCAAGTCGGCAGCAAAAACCTTTAATTGAAATCCTCTATGAGATAACTACGTACTGTACTTATGTGTAGTCTTGTATATAACATTCGTAGCCTTGTATATAACTATTGTACTCATAAAATTAATAGTCTTGTATATGACATTCATAGCCTTGTATATAAAATTCGTAGTTTTTAAATCAAAACATCAAATTTGTTCGTAACAGTGATTGTTACGAATTTTGTTTGTAAGTGCTACGAGTTTTTGTTTGTAAATGTTACGAATTTTGGACATCAGCGACTGTTACGAATTTTGTTTATAAATGTTACAAATTTTAGTCATCAGTGACTGTTAAGAATTTTGTTTGTAACCGCTGCAAATTGTTTGTAATTGCTACGCATTTTAGTCATTAAACACCAAAACATGACTGCTACGAATTTTGTTTGTAACTGCTACGCATTTTAGTCGTTAAGCTCCAAAACATGACTGCTACGAAATTTGTTTGTAAGTGCTACGCATTTTAGTCGTTATGCACCAAAACATGACTGCTACGAATTTTGTTTGTAATTGCTATGCATTTTAGTCACATGACTGCTACGAATTTTGTTTGTAATTGCTACGCATTTTAGTCGTTAAGCTCCAAAGAATGACTGCTACGAATTTTGTTTGTAAATGGTACGCATTTTAATTGTTAAGCACCAAAACATGACTGCTACGAATTTTGTTTGTAGTTGCTACGCATTAAAATTCAAACAACTATATCAAACTGCGTATCATACTATTTGTAGTAAAGATATCAAAATGCGTAGCTTTTCGGAAAAAAATCACCAGCATTACTATACCCCATCAATTGAAAAAAAATCACCAGCATGGCTATCACTGCGGCACAAGCCATCCATCATCAACTTATAAAGAACAACATTCGGAATTACTCCTTCACTCTTCATCTCATACAATATTAACTACCTTTAAGTCACCAGCAAGGCAAAAGCCATATATTCGGAGACAATCGTATGGCTCTCTCAGACTCACTAGCTCGGCAAAACCCATCAAATAATGAACTATAGGCTACAACATTCGGAGAAATATCATAATTCTTTATCTCTTCAAACATATATCTGGCTTCTTGACGTGCAGTATTTTGAGCGTCAAAAACAATTTATAAGATCGGTAAGTACCGAGTCGTCCAAGGGAGCAAGTGTAAACTTATGAACTATGTAAGGTTGAGCTTCTAATTATCCTAGTCGGAATCGAGTGTTTTGTTATGGTTTTAAAAGCTAATAAATCGAAAAATGCAAGAAAGTAAAAAAGGTTTCAACGAATTTTGAGAAGTATTTCGGGGAACTACTTCACTTACCCAACATTAGAATCGTGTTTATTAACTAGCATGCAAGGATTTGCCTATATTGATTGGAAAATAACCGCACAATCCAAGTAAGAACCTCACCCTTTCGGCGCTATTGGTTCATATTGGAATTGTACCTTAAACTACGAACCTCACCCTTTCGGTGATATTGGTTCGAATCAAGTAACTCGCTGACGGAGGGCCACCGCACTGTCGTTAAGGTGCAGTGTCCTCTGTACAAATAAATTTATAATATCCGCTACTTGTGACTACACTACTGGGTAGTAAGTGGTAAGTAGGGGTCGAACCCAAGGGAATTAGGGGAATAGGCTATTCTTTTAGGGTGATTGTACTGGGGGGAGCGTGTTTTATGGTTGATTGAGATTTTAGCGCTCTAATTAACTACGTGATTTTTTTGGGGTTTTTGGTTTTGATTGCGGAAAAGTAAATACAGAAATTAAATGCTGTAAATACAAAGAAGACTTACAGTGGGTGATGCGTGATTGTAATTCCTCCGGTAGATCAGCAGTTGGTGATTGCGGTTTAACAGTAAAGAAAAGCATTCGGTTTCAGGTACTCTTGTATTATAACATGTATATAATAAACTGTTAGTAACTTTTCTAAGTATTCAAAGATGAATCGAGGCCCTTTCGTAGCGCAAGACTTGCAACATCGTTTAAAGCAACCCTTGTTCTATTTCAGACTAATTCCTCCTTTCGAAGTATCTTAGCCTTTTGTGCATCCACTTGATCTCACAGTTACGATTGACCAAGTGGTGTTTTAGATGAGTCGAACTTCTCAGATAAGCTTTGCCCTTTCGTAGCATCCACTTACCCGAGTATGTTCACGAATCCCCACGGAAGAGTTTTGCCCTTTCGTAGCATCCACTCAACCTTGGAAATTCTGACTATAAATGGCACATAGAACAAGTTTTGAATACAAAGAAATGAAACTAAAAGATATTACAACATTATATAATACAAGAAAATACCTTCCACCGAATAAAGAGTTTAGCTACGAATATCCATAGAGATGGATACCATAGCTAAATACTCGGGGGTTTTTGAAAACAGTAAGAGGGAAAGGGGTGGAATACTCAAGAACCAACAGGAGTATTCCTAATTCCTACTGAATACTCAAGAACCAACAGGAGTATTCTCTACAGTATTATAATACTCGAGAACCGACAAGAGTATTATAATTTCCAGTATAATACTCAAGAACAAACAGGAGTATTATTTCAAAACCGAACCAAACTTACAAGTAACAAAATGTAGAGAGAGAAGTGATTACAATTTTTGGGATGATTTATGAGGAGGAGGAGCACCTCCTTTTATAGGAAAAATGGGTGGAGATGGGTGGTGGAGATTGGTTTGATCCAAGGGAGGAGGAGGAGGCAAGGAGGAGCCACCAAGTGGCGGAGGAGGAGTGGTGGAGCTCAGCCGCCGGTAGCCGGTTGTGGTGGAGGAGCAATGGGTTGTTTCCTCCACTTCCAAGGCAAGTAGCCGGTCACCAAGGAGGAGGAGGGGTGGCGCCGCCGGTAGTGGGTGGTGGAATGGGGAGGTTTTCCTCCTTTGGTCACCTCTTCATCAAGTCACCAAGTCATCTTGCCATATGTGAATTTTGTACAGTTTTGTGCAGTCTTTTCACAAAACTGTCAGTGTGTTCCTTCCCCGGACTGTCTTGACTTCACTCCTGATTCTTCTGATTAATTTATTCTGGTCAATTCAACGTCAGGATCCTTGATATTTCTTCAGTCGGCATATGATCTTGACCTTGGATTGACTCTTGTTATCTTTTCAGCATAAAATCCTCTCCTTAGCGTGTTTTCACTTCAGTCTCTAAAATGCCCTGTGGAAATATATCGGGACTAACAGATGGATGTTAGATAGACAAACAGTCTAACTTGAGGGGTTTTACTGTGTTTTTGATTCGTATAATTGTGGTCCATCACTCGCTGATGTTTACCAACTCTCGTTGCATAAACATGGGGAGTCCTTGTCGTAAAACTAGCCTTTCCCACTACAAACTTGGGCTACTCTCGTGATCACCTCGTTTGTAACGTGTAGTTTACTTAATAGTCTGACGTTTAGCCTTACCCTTTCGGCGCTATCGGCTTAACATCTCAAAGCTATACACTTAGACATTTTCTCAAACACCTAGTATGCATCGCTGGGTTTAAGCGCTAAGTAAAATACAAATCATGTAAAACAATCCAAAACATGCAACGATTAATATATTAAACGATTCATAGTCGAGTAAGCTTCGTAGGACCCCAAAATATGGGTCACTACTCACTATCCATCGTCATGGAAATACAAATCATGTTTTGTTTGATACGAAAACTATAAAGAGAAAAAGGAATGACTACACCCTTTGAATTGATGTCGATAACCCCTTTTAGCTCAATCTTCGATCCGATCAAATCCTCGCGTTTTCGTGCCCCCTTATCTCTTCTTCGTCGTTCTCCAAGTGTGTGGGCGTGAGTGGATGTTGAATGGAAGTGGAGAATGTCCAGAATTAGGGTTGGCGCTTTTGTTTTTCTTCAATTTTGTATTTTTGGGCTTTTTGCAAAAACCTAGCAAAAATTGCATTTTTGGCCCATTTAGCCATTGTCAGTTGATAAGTGACACAAGTGACACTACTTGGACCAGAGAGCAGGAAAAACTGCTCAATGTCAAAAATAAGTGACACAGGTGACATTGGCGCATAGTGAGATGACCTCTTGAGCTCAAGTTCTAACACCCTTAACGGCTGAATCTGATCTAGGTGCAAACTACAAAGTTGTAGCAATTGTTCTCAGCTTTCCAACAAGACAAATATCAATGAATTCAGACACCGTATGAGCTCTAGCCATGCGCGACAATTAGGGAGGTCAATCCACCGATTTTTGCACTGTTTTCGCCTAAATTCCACAAAAAGCTTTATTTCGCTCTGGATTCGTTTTTCACCTATAAATCACCAAAATATAAAGTTAGAGCTTATATAAGTAAGGAAGATGATCAAAAATTGACTAAATGTGGAGCACAAATATAGTACAAATTTATGCTCATCAAAACACTCCACACTTAGAGTTTGTTCGTCTCGAACAAACATGAACTAAATCCTAATCCACTGTCGTAGGGAACACGAGTTCATTTAGCATATGCACCAAGCCTTTAAACCTCTAGGCTACCCTACAAGACGAGTTGTAGTCTCGTGAGAGTTTTCAGAAAAGGAATACTCACAAATCCCATATGAGACTATCTAATATGCATGAACAAGATAGTTCCTCATTTATCTAGGCAATACGCAACGAATACCACATGCACATCAACTAAACTAGTAATCAAAGACTAACTCCTTTTCAAAATAATTTCAAACAACCAAGGACCTTACAAAGATGCACATTCAAAGACAATCAATGTTAGAGTTATCAAATGGCTAACCTAACAATTCATTCAACCTTTTCGCAAGATACTCGAAACATGATCCTTAGCAACACACAAAAAATGTGCCGATCACGTGCCTATGCTATCAAGAAGGATAGTCCATGGGCTAACAATTCAAAACTCATTTTCAAGTTTTAGGAGCTAAGTCCATAATCCATAAGGAAAGAGGAGTTCGACACTTGATTTTCAAAAACTATCTCAAACCAAGTCATGCTCACGTACACTAGTACAAGGGTCATTCCTCTACTCAAGTCACATGCATACACACTAAAAGGAATGATGGAAATGACATTGCCAAACTTAAGTGTGTGTCTCATTTTTTTCTTTCTTTTTTTTCAAGGCATTTGCCCACGATAGGCTTTACGAAATTTTCTTTTGAAAGCTTGCCTTATTTTGGCTTGTGCTTGCAAAAACTTTTTGCCTTTTTCTCTTCTTTTTTTTGTAGCTTGCCTTATTTTGGCTTGCGCTTGCATATACAAAAAAATGTTGGGGTCAATTTTTCACCCGAATTGACTCCACACTTAAGATTTGGCAATGTACTAAGGATATAAATGGTGTGTGCATACAATGTAAAAGAATAAAGATCACCTAAGAGCAATGACTAAGTTTTTGAAGAGACAAAAAGTATTTCATGCTTGCTAATTTTATGCTCAAGTGATGCAAAAAGGTTGCCTAAATCATTAGATAGACACAAGATAACAACAACATTGACGCTAGGAATTATGCACGCATAAAAGTCATGGTGATCCTAGATCCAAAATCAAGTCATTAGTAATGAAACTAGATAGTCGAGTAATGGGGTAATGCGAATGCCTTAGAAATTCGAGTACTCAAATGTAAGCTTGTGCATCAAAAAGTGCAAGTGCCTAAACATGGATATTCATACGAGAATGCACTACACACCCACTCCACAGTTAAGAGAAAACTTAGTCCCTAAGCGACAAAAATATAGAAAACAAAAGTGTAGTGCAAAGGGCTTCCCTGAAAGTGTAACTCATAGTGCGTGATACACAGATTGCTCATTCCTTTCCCATGTATGACATTCAAATCCGTAAAACAAACAAGTGACCACTACATAGAAATTATTAGTACATGTCACAAGTATAATGTGTACTCATAGTAGGGACTCCACACTTAATTCAAAAGCATCTAGCGAGTGATGATGTGAGTGCAAAATAAGTTCGATAAGGCATCTTACAAATGGTTTTACTTCCCTCGAAGACCTAGTTTAACGTCTTGGCGAGACTAGCAAAGCGCCCCATGGATTCGCTTTGGGAGAAGTCATTTGCTCAAATAACTTCTCGCAGGGCTTATGATGCTTGAGACGTCAATCCACCTTCAAATCCCATTTGAATTTACGTCCATCAAGTCTACGGTGGACTTTTAGTTGTGAGTTCAGCCCCTTCAAAAGTGTGATCCCTTTTACAATGGAGGGTTTGTGGGAGCTCCTTTCTAATGATTTTTAAAAGAATGGTAGGAAGCTCCAAACTTGTCTCGAGACGGCGTGATGAAGAAAGGGTCTTCAAAACACGTCTCGAGCTTGATGGGCACACCTTCCTTGAGGTTTTCAATGACTTCCTTGGGTGCCCAATTCTCAAACTCCCTAGTTAGACTTGTGTCCTCTTGCGTGCGAGGTTTCTTTTTAGTCGCGTCCATATAAATCTCAATAAAGTCTTCGTACACTTCAAATCCTCGTGGTTGTCCATCCTCTATCTTGTCTTCAGCAACACATTCAACCACATATTCAAGCTCACTTGTAGCGGGAAGGGGAAGGTCTTCTTCATGTGAAAAACATATTTCTTCTATGTCTGAGTCGTCATCATTGAAGAATTCCTCGTTGGAGGTATAAGGCGTTGATGGAATTGTGAGTTCTTGTGTGTTCCCGTCTGAAGTATCTTAAAACGTGCTAGTAGTGATGGGTGGTGCACTTTCGTGTTCCAACTCATCATTGGTGCAAGATTCACCATCCCACACCTCCTTGTAAGCCTGGGTAGCAACTCTCAAGAACTCACCCTCCATTGCTTGGTCCCATACTTGCTTTAAGGCTTTAGATTCAAGGATCTCTTTGCTAGAAACCACTTCTTCATCATCTAAGTTTGCATTTTCAATTGCTCGTTGCGCCAATTGGGTCTCCAATATCTTGTTGTGAGTGGCTAGTTCGTCCAATCTTTGAAAGATCTTTTCTTGATTAGCCGCAATAATGGCTATATCATTTCCATGTCTAAGAGCCCACCGTTACGTTGAGGAATTTGAGGAGATTGGTGGTAGAAGCCTTCTTCGAATGAGCATTGTTGGCCATCATCCCAATATGGAGAGTATGAATGTGTTGGATAGCCGTTATCTCTCCAATAAGAATTTGATTGCTCCTCCACTTGGTCATATTCTTCACTGTACGAGACTTGTTGGTTGTATGAATACATCCTCGCAAAACAAAAAGAACAAAAGTTAGTAAAGGATATAAGTAGAGAATATACAAAAGAAAGAACAAAGTATTTACAAGACTAGTCGAAATATCCACACAGCCTAGGCTAATGACAAGTTAATGCGTTGCTCCCTGGCAACGGCGCCATTTTGACGTGTGGTATTTTGAGCGTCAAAAACAATTTATAAGATCGGTAAGTACCGAGTCGTCCAAGGGAGCATGTGTAAACTTATGCACTATGTAAGGTTGAGCTTCTATTTATCCTAGTCGGAATCGAGTGTTTTGTTTTGGTTTTAAAAGCTAATAAATCAAAAATGCAAGAAAATAAAAAAGGTTTCAACGAATTTCGAGAAGTACTTCGGGAACTACTTCACTTACCCAACATTAGAATCGTGTTTATTAACTAGCATGCAAGGATTTGCCTATATTAATTGGAAACTGGCTGCACAATCTAAGTAAGAACCTCACCCTTTCGGCACTATTGGTTCAAATTGGAATTGTACCATAAACTACGAACCTCACCCTTTCGGCGCTATTGGTTCGAATCAAGTAACTCGCTGATGTTTACCAACTCTCATTGCATAAACATGGGGAGTCCTTGTCATAAAACTAGTCTTTCCCACAACAAACTTGGGCTAGTCTCGTAGTCATCAAGTTCGTAATGTGTAGTTTACTTAATAGTCTGACGTTTAGCCTCACCCTTTCGGCGCTATTGGCTTAACGTCTCAAAGCTATGCACTTAGACATTTTCTCAAACACCTAGTATGCATCGCTGGGTTTAAGCGCTAAGTAAAATACAAATCATGTAAAAAAATCCAAAACATGCAACGATTAATATATTAAACGATTCATAGTCGAGTAAGCTTCGTAAGACCCTAAAATATGGATCACTACTCACTATCCATCGTCATGGAAATACAAATCATGTTTTGTTCGAGACGAAAACTATAAAGAGAAAAAGGAATGACTACACCCTTTGAATTGATGTCGATAACCCCTTTTAGCTCAATCTTTGATCCGATCAAATCCTTGCGTTTTCGTGCCCCTTTCTCTCTTCTTCGTCGTTCTCCAAGTGTGTGGGCGTGAGTGGATGTTGAATGGAAGTGGAGGATGTTCAGAATTAGGGTTGGGGGCTGCTGCTTTTGTTTTTCTTCAATTTTGTATTTTTGGGCTTTTTGCAAAAACCTAGCAAAAATTGCATTTTTGGCCCATTTAGCCAATGTCACCTGATAAGTGACACAAGTGACACTATTTGGACCAGATAGCAGGAAAAACTGCTCAATGTCAAAGATAAGTGACACAAGTGACATTGGCGCATAGTGAGATGACCTCTTGAGTTCAGGTTCTAACACCCTTAACGGCTGAATCTGATCTAGGTGCAAACTACAAAGTTGTAGCACTTGTTCTCAGCTTTCCAACAAGCCAAATATCAATGAATTCGGACATTGTATGAGCTCTAGCCGTGTGCGACAATTAGGGAGGTCAATCCACCGATTTTTGCACTGTTTTCGCCTAAATTCCACAAAAAGCTTTATTTCGCTCTGGATTCGTTTTTCACCTATAAAGAACCAAAATATAAAATGAGAGATTATGTAAACAAGGAAGATGATCGAAAATTGACTTAATGTGGAGCATAAATATAGTACAAATTTATGCTCATCACTTCTTCATCAAATTATAAAGCGCATGGGGGCGGAAGTGTTACGTTGTTGGTTGTGTCCAAATTGGAGGATGAGCGAACCCCTAATACTGGATCACACTGCCACCACTGAGAGATATAGAAGATGATAATGGTGATGGGAGAATCAATTTCGTGCTACGGATTGTGTGAATCGCTCCTCATTCGTAGGTTTGACTTGCTAAATTGACGAGTGTGTTTATCCGCCCCTGCAATTGCAACTTATGATGGGAGGAGAGATCATGAACATGAGCATGACGGCGATGAGTTTTTTTGTTCTCAATCTTGGAAGAATCAATCACAATTCACAAATGACGACTTTACCCTAAAATACCAATTTAATGCATAACAATGGGCTGATAATAACGAAAATTAAGGACCTTTAGATGAAAGATCCAATGGTTATTATTATTTCTCATTTCTTATGAGAATTATCATTTCTCATATGATCCTAACTCTCATCAGCAACACCAAATGCCTAAGGACTGTCTCAAGACATTTACATGGCTTTAAATCCTACTACACACAAGCTATGGGTGTGTCCATTTGGCATTGTTTTTAGAGTGACTTATCTTATCTTAACTGAAAGTAACTTATAGTGATTGAAAGTAACTTATAGTGATTGATAGTAACTTAACTGTAACTTATAGTAACTTAACTGTAACTTATAGTAACTTAACTTAACAGAAGGGCCCCACCACCACCACCACCGCCCGTCGTCCACCACCGCCCGCCGTCCACCACCGCCCACCACCGTCGGCCGCCGCCGCCCACCTCCGGCCGCCACCGCCCACCACCACCGGACCTCTGGAGGTGGCCGGAAGTCCACCGGAGGTTGCCGGAGGTCCGTCGGAAGTCCACCGGAGGTGGCCGAAAGTCCACCAGAGGTGGGCGGAGGTCTGCCGGTAGTCCGCCGAAGGTGGCCGGAAGTCCATCGGAGGCCGGCGGCGGCGGTCGACGGTGGTGGGCGGCGGCGACCGGCGGTGGTGGCGGTGGCCGGTGGTGGTGGCCGGTGGTGGTGGCGGTGGCCGGCGGTGGTGGGCGGCGGGTGGTGGTGGTTGTGTAACTTAACTTTAACTTTAACTTATAGTGAGTGAAAGTAACTTATAGTAACTTAAAGTAACTTAGGGTGCATGAAAGTAACTTATCTTAACTTAGGGGCTGTTTGATTAAGCTTAAATTTTTGTTATGTTAATTTAATTTATGTTAATTTGTGTTAATTTATGTTAATTTATGTTATGTTATGTTAATTTATGTTAATTTGTGTTAATTTGTGTTAATTTATGTTAATTTATGTTGTGTTAAATTTGTGTTAATTTATGTTATGTTAATCATGGCATCATCTCACCATCATCATCATCATCATCATCATGTCATCATCGTCATCATGTCATCATCATCATCATCATCATCATCATCATGTCATAATCATCCCATCATCATACCATCATCATGTCATCACCATCATCATCATGTCATCACCATCATCATATTGCTATTCACCATCATATTACTATTCATCATCATCATGTCATCATCATGATCAGCATATTACTATTCATCATCATGATCAGCATATTACTATTCATCATCATCATGATCACCATATTACTATTCATCATAATCATGATCATCATATTACTGTTCATCATTACTATTCATCATCATCATGTCATATTACTATTCATCATAATCATGTCATCATCACCATCATCATCATCATATTACTATTCATGTCATCATAACTATTCATCATGTCATCATATTACTATTCATCATCATCATGTCATCACCATCATCATCATATTACTATTTATCACATTACTATTCATCATCATCACATTACTGTTCATATTACTATTCATCATCATCATGTCATCACCATCATCATCATATTACTATTCATGTCATCATTACTATTCACCATCATCATCATCACATTACTGTTCGTATTACTATTCATCATCATCATGTCATCACCATCATCATCATCACCATCATCATCATCACCATCACCATCATCATATTACTATTCATGTCATCATCATTACTATTCATCACCATCATCACATTACTGTTCACCATATTACTATTCATCATCATCATGTCACTATCATCATCATCATATTACTATTCATGATCATCACATGTCATCATCAGTATATTACTATTCTTCATCATATTATCATTCATCACCATGATGATGATGATGATGATGCATGAAGATGATGATGATGATGACATGATGATGATGATATGATGGTGGTGGTAATTTAGGAAAAAGATCAGGTGAGAAGTGGGTAGTTTTGTGAGAAATGAGAATTTATCCTGTCCATTGATTTTTGATAATCAACAGCCACCATCAATTTACATTTTTAAACAAAAACACGGCAGTTTAAGCCTACAGGGTTAGTATCGTCCCGCAACAATTCGATCGAACCCTAACCAGCAAAATCACCTAAACATCAAATCCTTCGGAGTGTCGATTCGAGATCGGACAACGTCGCTTCTCTCGTTGATTGCGAAACTGAATACTCCAGAGTCCAGCCAGCGTCGCTTCTGCAGTGCCGTCTACCCCGCTCAGCCTCCGCGCCCCAGCCCAGCGAGCGTCGATTCGAGATCGGACATGAACGTATCGAAGGAATTCGAAATTGCCCAGCGTTCATGTCGTCCGTCCAGCCTTCATGACGATTTGCGTAGTTCGAACATGGCCGACGACTTCATTGCAGGTAGTTACATATCCGCCCGAACATGGCCGACGACTTCATTGCATTAAATTTAGGTTATGTTATTTTTTGAAATTTTTTATTATTCCCAGATTGTCGTGTTTGATTAAGATATGATTGTAGTCGTGAAAATATGCCCAGATTGTCATGTTTGAGGAAGATGTTGATCTTTTGTCGAAAGTGAATTTTGATGCATATAAATTCTCCATCTCCTGGTCTAGAGTCTTCCCAAGTAAGTTTATTGATTAAGATTTGTGGATTTCTGAAACTGGCTCTCTTTTACCCATTGATGGATTTCATGTTTGTGTTTGTATAGATGGAACGGGGAAAGTGAACTGGGAGGGAGTTGATTACTACAATAGATTGATTGACTTCTTGCTTGAAAAAGGTATATATACATGGCAATCCGTACTGTAAGAATTCAGAATGTAAAGTTAGTAAACTTTTATATTTCTTTCTTGTCTTATAGATGTGATCCTATATGCAAACCTGTTTCATAATGATCTTCTTCAAGCACTGGAGGATATGTACTTGGGATGGTTGAGCCCCCAAATTGTGTAAGTACTCTTTAAAAGCTCAGTTTATTTGCGCCTTGTGTTGTTTGATGGTAACTATATTTGAATTCAATGCATTCCCTAAACTTGATTGTGTCTTGTTGATTCATTCTATACTTTTTTGGTGTGCTTGTATTTCGCTTTCTTTTATCCCATTCTATCATCACTGTTGTTGTATTTACAGGTGGAATGTGGAGATGCCGTCATTTATAGCAAAGTCAATATCGATTCTGCTGGATGCAGGTCTTGGAATGGCCATGTTCAGTCTCGGTAAGTCCTTTTGTTTTCATATACCATATTGATGTACAATCAGAGATCTGCTAATTTAGAATAATATATTGGTGTATGAAAAAAAATTGTTTTTGTTTGGGGATGGATGGTGTAGGATTGTCTGGGACGGGCACTTATATCTTTCCAGAAGAGGAATAAAAGAGTGCTTTAGCAGAAGAAGAAAAGACTGCTTTTGTCACATGCTTTCGGGACTTGAAGGTGGCATTTGATCTATTATGGAAAATGAGAGAGTTGTATCATGTTGAATGTTTTTACTTATATTGTTTTGATAGTTGGAAAACATGCATATGTTTGTATATGTTTCCAGTTGCCTGAATTATAAACCGAATCTTGATTGAATGAAATCATTCGCATTTCTTGTTAAAATATATAGCAACTATGTTATAATATGTAGCAACTTTGTTATAATACGTAGCAACTGTGCTACGGATTATGTTATAACTGTCTTATAACTGTGATACGGATTATGCTTATAATACTACAGATAATGATTATCGTGTTACGAATTATGCTGTGTTTACTACGGACTATGCTGTGATATATACGGATAATGGTATAATTTCTACGGACTATGCTGTGATATATACGGATAATGCTATGATTTATGGATTTTGGGGTGTTTTATACGGATAATGTTAGAAAAGTGACCTTTGCGATATACAAGCGTGAATTTTCTGCTCATTTATACTGTGATTTCTACGAACTATGCTGTGATTTATACGGATAATGCTGTGTTTTTATACGAATTATGTTATGACCTCTACGGATTATGCAATAAAAGTAACCTGTAAAATACACATGCGCGAATACACTGCCCATTACATGGCAACAAAAAAACGGTACCCAAAAACATGTGGTACAAAATACGTGATTCGGGTTTTTGGGGTGGTTCGGGTTTCAAATCCTTTGTATCTTGTACTTTGACCATCTGTTTCTTTATTTCCTTATGGCTGCGGCTTACGATTGCAGACCACACATTTATCTCCTTTTTTGCCTTTCTCAGTTTTTCTCTTGATATCCAAACTCTCTGTCAATGAAAAAGAAAGAATAAAAATTAGCTAGTAGCCAGTTAAAATCAATTGATACAATTTAAAGTTGCTTAGTGTTTGAAATAATGCAAGATGTTAACTTTCATTACCTGTTGCAGTTTGAGATTGTACGGTAAAAACATAGAATATAACAAGACAACAGGGCAACATATTCATCTCTTCATAGTTATCCTACGGATAATGATAGGGATTTATTATCTGTAGGCAACGTTTCATCCCCTTTCCCAAATCCAACACTTAACCTACGGATTTTGCAAGGTTGTACTACGGATTATACTAAACAGGGGTCAGTGCAAGAAATATACCTTTAAGACAAGTACCTTAAAAAGCGCCAACCGTATCGATTACAGCATTAGTACACATTTAAAAACAAACACATAAAAGAAAACACCACCATCTGATTCAGGAAACACAACAAGCAGCTTTCCGTATCTTCCAACAAATCAAGCCAAAAAAATGCAACTATTTTAGTATTATGTGCATACATGAGACACTGAACACCCAATCCTTTGCAACAAATTCTCATAAATCAACAAAAGGCAGACTCACCTGCAGATCATCATAATCTCAAACACAACCCTTGCAGCAGCTGATCCAAACTCATACCTTTCACACAAAGATCCCAAACCCTTCTCCAACTTAAATACTAAATAATTATAAAAAACCCCAAAAGATCACCCTAATATTTTCTTGCTGCAACTCCAGCATCCACCACCAATTTTTTCTCATAGTTATCCTACGGATTATAATACGAAGTTATATTTGATAGATGCATTCTTATAAATGAAAAATTGAATGCAACTACTAAGACACTTGAACCTACAAAAAGTGCAGCAACAAAGAATAGTCCATATACTGAGGCAATGCTCATCCCCTTTCCAAAACCAAATTAAAAGCTACGGATTTTGACTGTTATGATACGGATTATAATAGGCACTTACTCGAACAACTAGATGTGGAATTAGCAAACCCTAATAGACATACTAAAACGCTCTGTAAAGAAGACGATGTTCATCCCCTTTCTAAAATCAACTCAATGAATACGGATTTTGCGGGGTTAATATACGGATTATGTTTGGCTTTTACTCCGAACAACTTTAAGTGAAAGTAGAAAACCCTAATCGACAAATCGAATAGCTTGTTAACAATCGAGAAAGGGAAATCAAAAATTGAAAACCGAAAACTGACCCGACGCTTCAATCGCTTGTTCGGCGGAGATCGCCGGTGGACTTGTTTGGATGCGGTTTTTCGAGCCATGATTCTCGTCTTCCGACTGGTTGCTTATATCGTTTCAGGTTGTTTGCGGCGGTAAGAGGTGGTCGTCCGCACCGTCGATTTCGTAGCAAGAGGTGTGAAGTTTAGGGTTTGCGGAGTAAACAACGGGAGCAGTTTTCGAACTTGGTGTGGAAAAAACTAACCCCGTACGTGTAAACGGCCGTGTTTTTTATTAAAAACTAAATTGATCTTGGCTGTTGGATCACAAAAATCAATGGACAATAATAATTCTTATTTCTCACCTTAAAGTCAATTCTCACCGGATCTCAACCCGGTAATTTATGTTATGTTAATTTAATTTATGTTATGTTATGTTAAATTGTGTTAATTTATGTTAATTTATGTTATGTTATGTTAATTTATGTTAATTTGTGTTAATTTATGTTATGTTGATTTATATAATACAAATTTAAACTCCAAAAAACAGGGCCTTAGACAACACAAAAACAATGTCAAATGGACGTCACCTATGACTAGAAGAATTGTAAAGACAGTTTGAGATCATTACAGGCTCAACCGGGGCTTAAAACATTACAAATTTATTTTACGGAAGAATTATTTGTCGCAATTTTAGGACCTCTAAATCAGTGGGAATATAGCCGGGATTGGAAATAATAAAATCTGATTAATAAGTGGTAAGATAAAAGATCCATTAAGTAGACTTTTGTTAGAAAAATACGGTCGACTAAACTTTGAGTGGGATTGTGAAAGGAGCTTTGGTCGAGTGGATTGTTAAGGGTTCGATTCTTTCAAGTAGCATAATTCTTCTTATTTTTGTGTATGAGTACTTTTCGTGCCGCTTACGCGTTGTTCCTCCCTCGTGTGTTCTTCGTTCCGTCTCGGCGTGGTGCTGCTTGCTTTCAAGAATCGATCTGAGTGACTGTCTTGTGTGACCCGTGCTCCAAGTGATTAATATGTTCCCGAGTTTAAAAAAATTCATCCCTGGACTCAAACACAAGACGTAAAGATCCAACCGAAAAAAGTATAAAATATTATTCGAACATAGGACGTACGATTTTCATGAAAAAAGCCTCAATTTTATTTAAAAAATGCCTCAGTTTCATGAAAAAAAGACTTCAATTTTATTAAAAAAAACTCATTCTCATGAAGAAAAAAAAAGTTGATGTATTATCGAAAGACGTGTTTATGAGGCCAAAAAAATTCGCTCAGAATGGCTTGAGACGGCCCTGGATTTTACCACTTTACCATTGATATTAATCCCTTACAGTTGTTATCCGCTGGTACTCATCAACCATGCTTTCCGCCGGCAAGCCCAAATGTGTCGATTTTTACAGGTTCTTTTACCTTTATTGCACAATCGCTGCTTTTCAATAGGAATGCATTTTTTTTTCAATTGATGCTGATTTTTGGTTTTTGAGTTATCCGTCTGATGCAAAGGATGTATCTATTTCAATGTTAGTTAATCATGTGTCAGGAGTAATATGATGTTGACGACTTATTGTTTTGCTGCATCATCAGGGAAATTCCCAGAGATTTGACAAAGGCGTCCTGGCCAGGAGCTAGGATATCTATATTAGCTACCTTGTTCGTGCTATTATTATCTGGAATGGTATTTATCATACTCCAGTTTCAAAATTAGCTGAACAATTTTTCTTTTTCATGTGTCTAGGTTATGTCTAGTCAGGTCAACTGAAATCGTTTCAGGGTCTCACGTTGGATTCTTTTCCTCCTGGTCCTTTTTCTTGATATCAAGGCACCAAACTGACTGTTTTTTGTTGTTGCAATTAACACCTTTTCACCAACTCTATATGTATAGGAGGATTAGGAGCTGAGCAATTATTTAGCAATTAACACGCATAAATCTGTTATTGTTGATACAAGTACTGATGGGTAGTTCTCACACATTCGATTGAATTTCAGGTTCTTAGAGCCACTGGTTTTGAGGTTCACTCTGGTCTCTCTCAGCCTGGAGATGATACAGATGAAGATCATGGGGATGTTTCCATTTCGCTTTCTTCAAACAATTTTGATCACTACTCTCACAAGTAAAGCCGTTATATCTTTATCATTTCGTGCCTGCTACAACTCAGATTCCACGTATTCGTTGTTAAATGTTTCGTCTGTTTTGTATCACAAAAATACAGGTATCCAATTTTGGTGGTCAGCTTTTATGCGCCATGGTGCCATTGGAGTAAAAGACTAGTAAGTTTCAGTTTAAATTAGTTTGTTAGCTCGCCAAATCTACAAATTTTATTTTTATCAATCAGTTTGATGTATATAATATTTTTATTTCTCCTTATGGGCTCAAAATTTCAGGAACTCCCTCAAGAGTTACATATCCATAGTGTCCATTTGAGTCTGTTTTGTTGTAACTCTGTCATTTTGGGGGGTTTAGGTACATGATTTGTGGTTGTGGGTTCACTTATTAGTTGCCCCAATGTACCAACAGTACCATCAGTGTTGAACGTTCATGGTAGTCGCATCACGAGCTTCTATGTGATTCCTAGGTTCATTTTGTGGCTTCTAGTTTCCATACTGGTTATGTTAATTTGTGCCATAATGCAGTAAGTCAAACAAGATGTTGTACAGAGTAGTGTTAGCTTAAGTAATAGCACATGATTTCTTGTATTCTCACCCTCTGCGTTGATGGTGTGTTTATATTCATCACGCTTTTCATTTTTCATGGACTTCCGCATGTTTGTTTAAAGATAGAGACTACATGCTGTTATGGTTTAGACTTGACTGTGAACAGTTAAACTAGCTGACGAGTGCACTCCTTTGTTATTTCAGAGACCTGCATGGGAGAAGGCTGCTAAAATAATCAGGGAAAGGTATCTTTCTGTTCTGAAATCATTTTATCGTAGTTAACTTAGTTTTTACAGTTCTTCCATCTCTTATTCAAATTCAAAGCATGATGTGCCAAATATTAAACATCAAAGTACATGGTGTTTTGCTTGTAGAAGCTGTCTGTCCCTTTTACAGTAACATGTAACTGATGTAGAACAATCAACGTTTCAGTACCATGAATCCGTAATGTTAAGCTGATAGTACACTTATGCCTAAGGATTACGAGTCTTTGATTAAAACCCTTTACTTTAATGGATTTGTAAGCATATTCTGACATAGCTAGTTCACTTTTTAGTTAATTTGTATTTCTTATATGGACACTTCAACGTACAGATATGACCCAGAAATGGATGGACGCATTATGATTGGGAAGGTTGATTGTACAGAGCAAAATGGGTTGTGTAAAAGGTATTGTGAACTGAGTATAGTGTAATACTGGAATGTTTAGCTAGATTTTCGGCTCTCGTCAGCAGTTTATTATTATTGAAAAAAACATGATGATATAATTGTAAATGGTGGTAGTAAAAGTAACTTTACTAGTTTTTGGGCAGTTTGTTGTGTGTTACAGTGTTAGGTTCTTTTGAGGTAGCTTGTTGCTTGTAAACTGTTCGTTGATTGGTGTATCCATGATTATAAATATCTTTTTTTTAAGAAGGTAACCTCACCAATCTCGAGATGAACTATAGTTGATATTTCTTGCATGTATTAGTTATCAAGTGATATGGAGAATCTATTCCAATTCCTCTGAATTGTGTATCTTTTGCATCTGTGCATCATATTTTGGTCATCTGATTGCAATTTTTAGTGGTATGCAAGACATCAAATAATTTTGGATGGCCATTGAGACAAATGCCAGCTTCTGTTTCTCTTATGATGTTTATTGACATTTTTGACTTCCCAAACAGGAATCATATACAAGGGTACCCATCTATTCGAATTTTCCGCAATGGAAGTGATGTCAGGTAAAGAGTGATCATGTTGTTCTGAATTGATGAACTACTAGATTTGAAAACCATACTGTCGTGTCTGTGGACTCATGTGCGTGCGGGTGCACTTTTGGCCGCCTAGTCTTTTGCTTTTAATCACACTTGGTATATAAATCCAACACGACTTTTAATTGAAATTCCAGCAATAATTCGGGGTGAACCATTAGGCTGCTCATTGTTCTGAAATGGAAATTATTTTCACTCATTAAACAGTCAAAAAGACTAATATGGTGATACAGCACATGGAATGAGCTATTTACACAATGCACATCGACACATGGTCCTTCAAAATTCATTTGAGCTTAAGTAAACAGCTGGTCAGTTTCTGGGATGATTGTCATCCTATTATACCACTACCAGTCATTATTCTAATAGTTAGTGGCACAGGGATGACAACGGGCAGCATGACCATGAGTCCTATTATGGAGATCGAGAATCTGAATCCTTAGTAGCGGTAAGAAAAACTACTCTGCGCGTAAAATTTGCTTAAAGTTGTTCCACTCCTGTCCGTCATAGCTGAACATGTTAATAATTTGACTGGGATTGGTTTTGGTGCAACTGTCATTTTGCTTGCATATAATTCTATTGATTATAAGTTAAAATTGGATGCTATATTTTATAACTCTGAAAGAAAGATGGAAAAAGGGTAAGCAGCTATAAGTTATCAAATTTGATTGGGATTGGTTTTGGTTTTGGTTTTGTCAGTTTTACTTTTACATATTCGAATATTGGTTGTAAATGGATGCCACATTTTGTTTCATATACCAAAAATAGAAACATTTACCAGTTGTCCTCATCTATTCCAGATGATGGAAAGTCTGGTCGCACCCATCAAGTTGGAGCCCCAGCCCCAGGGAAGAGCTTCAGTAAAATAAATCTGTCAACTCATCAGATTATCGTAGCATAATTGATGGTTGAATAAATCTACAAATAAATATCGTAGCCCATCAAGTTGGAGCCCCAGCCCCATGCAATATACTATGAATCTACTATCTACATGCGATGAAGTTTATCGTAGCCAATGCAGCACACCGTCAATATTATATTTGATGGAGATTATCATCATAGACTTTGTATTCCTAATGGGCTACATCTTGTTCTCTACTTTTTTATTCTCTCTTTTTCTTTTTCGGTTAACCGCAGTCACCGATGACTGCACCTTTGATGCACTGCTAGTACTAGTACATCTGAAAATTATTAATTGGCTAGTTGTAAATAACCCCAGGGCTATGGAACAAAGGATTATCCCGGACCTACACCAAGGTATTGACGGTGCTTCTCAAATATTGCAGAACAGAATGTGATATGATGAGATAGAATGCAATAGAAACAAAGACAGGGAACGGGTTACCTACTCTTCACGGTCAAAGCGAGCCCTTTCAGCTCATCCTGAATTCTTTAATTCAGAATGAATCAAATCTCCTCAAGTAGGATTCGAACCTACGACCAATCGGTTAACAGCCGACCGCTCTACCACTGAGCTACTGAGGAACAACGAGAGATTCGATCTCATAGAGTTCAATTCCCGTTCTCAATCCATGACCAATACGAGCTCGAAGCTTCCTTCGTAACTTCCGGAACTTCTTCGTAGTGGCTCCGTTCCATGCCTCATTTCATAGGGAATCTCAAAGCACTGATGCTTTCCAAGGAATAAAAATCATCTCGGCTTTTATCAACTGACAAATTGTTCATAGTAAATAATACAAACAAAGGATCAGACTTTTTATTTCGGATCAAATATAAAGTATAGTTATAAATTAAAATTAAAATTAAAATATTGACATGTGTATATTTGAATCAATCATAATTCAGGGTGTTTTTTGTAAATAAAAAAAATTAAAACGAACTTATTTAAAAATACATAACAGATGCGAGGGTATAATCGTTCTAAAATTGCTACAGTAATAGTTTTAAGTCTGATCATTGCTACATGAATAGTTTTTTTATCAAGATGTCAAATACAGGGGATACAACCGCCCTAAAAGGGCCCAACAAAGACCGGCCGACTGGCCGAAGCAGACGACACTGAGAAATAGATGAAGACCAATTGGTCCTAATGAAAACCTGGGCCAGCCAAAGCTGGCCAATATCCGGCCGAAGCCGACAAGTTTCGGCTGAAGCCGATAAATTCGGCCGAAGATGACAAGATCCGCCGAAGTCGACATATCCGGCCGCAGCCGACACCTTGACCAACAAACTATAAGAACAAACTACTGAAACCTACAAACTATTAAGACTAACTTGAAACATACCAAATAAAAGAAACCTAAACCTACAGCCAGAAGCCTGAATTGAGCGGCCAACCGGACAACAAGCATCACCCCGACGACCCGCCTGCACAGCAGCAACCGATCGGAGCCACCAGCCCAACCGACCGTCCACCTATTCACCCAAAATCAGCCTCCCGGCGAACGCCGTTGCACAGCGCCAACCAAGGCTCCAGCCCACCCACCGGACAAAACCCACATCGCCAGCCAGACACGAACCACCACCACCCACGATCACCGCATCCGAGGAGCAAACCGAGGCACTAGGCATAGCAAAACCGCCACAACCGGCCCAAAAAGACCACCCACCACCTTTTTCAAATCCACTACCGCCCCATCACCGCCAGAGTGGTGTATAAAGGGACGGGAGCGAAGACGACGCCGTCAGCGATGGCAAAGGAGGGAGAAAACGGGAAAAAAATCAAGCTTTGGTCGCCTTCTGAAACCTTCGGGAGAGTTCTCAAACAGGAGAGAGAAAAAAAGATTTGAGTGCTGCTGCTACATGAATAGTTTTAATTTAATCATTTTAGTTTTAAGTCTGATCATTGTTGTTTAAGTCTGATCATTACTGTTTTAAGTCTGATCACTCCAATTTAAGTCTGATCATTGCTGTTTAAGTCTGATCATTGTTGTTTAAGTCTGATCATTGTTGTTTTAAGTCTGATTTTTAAGTCTGATCATTCCAATGTAAGTCTGATCATTGTTGTTTTAGTCTGATCATTGCTGTTTTTAGTCTGATTTTTATGTCTGATCATTCCAATTTAATCATTGTTGTTTAAGTCTGATCATTGCTGTTTAAGGCTGATCATTGTTGTTTAAGTATGATCATTTGTTGTTTTTAGTTTGATTTTTATGTCTGATCATTCCAATTTAAGTCTGATCATTGCTGTTTTAAGTCTGATTGTTTAAGTGTGATCATTTCTGATCATTCCGGTATATGTGAAATGACCATAATAGCTTTCCGTGTTATATCCGAGATTTCGCCAAAATTGGACACGTGTCAGCTTGAAATTTGATTTTGTCGAAATTGGACACGTGTCAGCTTGAAATTTGGTTTTTAGTTTTTATAAATAACCGTTATTTGTACCTGAACAACACCCTATGATTAATGGGTGCGGTTCAGGTACAAACCGATTTATATATAAAAACTACAAACCGATTTTTAAGGTGACACGTGTCCCATTTAGTCGAAATCCCGAACAAACACACGGAGGGGTATTATAGTCATTCCACACGGAGGGGTATAAACCTAATAATGTTATTTTTCAATTTAGTCCACGAGTTGTTAATGATCAGACTTAAACTTGGAATGATCAGACTTAAAAAATAGCAATGATCAGACTTAAAAGACTTAATGATCAGACTTAAAATAGATAATAATCAGACTTAATGATCAGACATAAACTTGGAAATGATCAGACTTAAAAAGCAGCAATGATCAGACTTAAAAGACTTAATGATCAGACTTAAAATAGATAATGATCAGACTTAAAAGACTTAATGATCAGACTTAAAAATAGACAATGATCAGACTTAATGTTCAGACTTAATGATCAGACTTAAAAGACTTAATGATCAGACTTAAAATAGATAATGATCAGACTTAAAAGACTTAATTATCAGACTTAAAAATAGACAATGATCAGACTTAAAGACTTAATAATCAAACTTAAAAGACTTAATGATCAGACTTAAAAGCTTTAATGATCAGACTTAAAAGACTTAATTATCAGACTTAAAAAACTTAATAATCAGACTTAAAAGACTTAATAATCAGACTTAAAAGACTTAATGATCAGACTTAAAAGAGTAAATGATCAGACTTAAAAATTGGTAACTAAAAGACTACAAATCGATAATAATCAGACTTATAGAGAAAATGATCAAACTTGCTCACGGCAAAGCGGTGAGTTTTGCTCAGAATGTCGTTTCCATCCAAAAAACACTAGGCTTATCAAATTCTGACACAGGCGCATAAACATCAAATTTTGCGTAAAATTCTTCGGATGTTTCAATTTCTGCATATAAGTCTGATCATTATCATCTTTAAGTCTGATCATTATCAATTTTAAGTCTAATCATAACTATTTTAAGTCTGATCATTACCATCTTTAAGTCTGATCATTATAAATTCTAAGTTTGATCATTATAAATTTTAAGTCTGATCATTGTCAATTTTAAGTCTAATCATTATCAATATTAAGTCTGATCATTGTCTATTATTAAGTCTGATCATTGTCTATTATTAAGTCTGATCATTATCAATTCTAAGTCTGATCATTATCAATTTTAAGTCTGATCATTGTCAATTTTAAGTCTGATCATTATCAATAATAAGTCAGATCATTGTCTATTATTAAGTCTGATCATTATCAATTCTAAGTCTGACCATTATCAATTTTAAGTCTGATCATTGTCAATTTTAAATCTGATCATTATCAATATTAAGTCTGATCATTGGCTATTATTAAGTCTGATCATTGTCTATTTAAGTCTGATCATTACTAATTTTAAGTCTGATCATAACCATCTTTAAGTCTGATCATTATCAATTTTAAGTCTGATCATTGTCTTTTTAAGTCTGATCATTACCATCTTTAAGTATGATCATTATCAATTCTAAGTCTGATCATTATCAATTTTATGTCTGATCATTGTCTATTTAAGTCTGATCATTATCAATTCTAAGTCTGATTATTATCAATTTTAAGTCTGATCATTGTCTAGTTAAGTCTGGTCATTAATGGTTTAAGTTTGATCATTGTTTTTTAAGTATGATCATTACTGGTTAAGTCTGATCATTATTTTTTTAAGTCTAATCATTATTTTTTAAGTCTGGTCATTACTGGTTTAAGTCTGATCATTGTTTTTTAAGTCTGATCATTACTGTAGCAAATTTTTGGACAATTATACGCCTCATATCTTTTATGTATTTTTAAATAAGTCCGCGTGTGTTTTTTTTATTTACAAAAAGAACCCCGAACGGGATGAATTCTGATTGGTCGATTTTTACACGTGGCAATATTTTTGTGGATTTGTAGTTTTTATTTATAATTGTGGTTTGTATTTGATCCAAATCCTTATTTATTTTAAAAAATGAGTTTGGATCAAATACAAACCACTATTATAAATAAAAACTACAAACCCATAAATTTTTTGACACGTGTCAAAATTAACCAATCAAAACTCATCCGAACTTTCATCCCGTCGGGGTTCTTTTTGTAAATAAAAAAACACACGTGGACTTATTTAAAAATATATAAAAAATAGGAGGGGTATAATCGTCCTAAAATTCGCTACAGTAAAATTCGACTTTCGCTACTGTACATTTTAAGTCTGATCATCATGCGTTAAGTCTGATCATTTAGAATAAATTTTGACTTTTACTACAGTAAAATTGACTGTCACCGTAGCAATTTTGACTGTCGCTACAGTAATGATCAGACTTAAAAAACAATGAACAGACTTAAACTAGTAATGACCAGACTTAAAAAAAAACAATAATTAGACTTAAAAAAATAATAATGAGACTTAAAACAGTAATGATCAAACTTAAAAATAATGATCAGACGTAAATCATTAATGACTAGACTTAAAAACGAATTGTTAATTTCTACTTACAGCTCCTCCTGCGCCAACGCCATTAGTCAAACAGCTTCAGATTTACACAATCACAGCTCAAAAGTTCCATAAAGGTTACAACTTTAAGCAACCGTATCTCCACTCCACAAATTCTTCTCACGAGCTTCAAATGTTTAGCTGGAAAAGACACTTCAGATTCCAGAATTTCGAGAAAGAGCCATTCTGTGTTTAATTGGTTCATCAGGTTCATTTTCGAGGATCATCTCATTGGTTGTTTTTCTTTTAATATTTTTTATATATATTTGGCTGATTTTGATTGTGGGGGTGCTGAATCTTAAATTGTCTATTTTAAGTGTGATCATTAAGTTTTTAAGTCTGATCATTGCTTCTTTTTAAGTCTGAACATTACCAATTTTAAGTCTGATCATTAAGTATTTTTAATCTGATCATTGACTATTTTTAAGTCTGATCATTAAGTCTTTTAAGTCTGATCATTGCTTCTTTTTAAGTCTGAACATTACCAATTTTAAGTCTGAACATTAAGTATTTTTAGTATGATCATTGGCTATTTTTAAGTCTGATCATTAAGTATTTTTAAGTCTAATCATTGGCTATTTTTAAGTCTGAACATTAAGTAATTTTAGTCTGATCATTGGCTATTTTTAAGTCTGATCATTAAGTCTTTTAAGTCTGATCATTGCTTCTTTTTAAGTCTGAACATTACCAATTTTAAGTCTGAACATTAAGTATTTTTAGTCTGATCATTGGCTATTTTTAAGTCTCATCATTAAGTCTTTTAAGTCTGATCATTGCTTCTTTTTAAGTCTGAACATTACCAATTTTAAGTTTGAACATTAAGTATTTTTAGTCTTATCATTGGCTATTTTTAAGTCTGATCATTAAGTCTTTTAAGTCTGATAATTGCTTCTTTTTAAGTCTGAACATTACAAATTTTAAGTCTGAACATTAAGTGTTTTTAGTCTGATCATTGGCTATTTTTAAGTTTGATCATTAAAATTTTAAGTCTGATCATTGCTTCTTTTTAAGTATGATCATAACCATTTTTAAGTCTGATGATTAAGTATTTTTAGTCTGATCATTGGCTATTTTTAAGTCTGATCATTAAGTCTTTTAAGTCTGATAATTGCTTCTTTTTAAGTCTGAACATTACAAATTTTAAGTGTGAACATTAAGTATTTTTAGTCTGATCATTGGCCATTTTTAAGTCTGATCATTAAGTATTTTTAAGTCTGATCATTGCTTCTTTTTAAGTATGATCATTACCATCTTAAGTCTGATCATTAAGTATTTTTAGTCTGATCATTGCCTATTTATAAGTCCGATCATTAAGTTTTTAAGTCTGATCATTGCTTCTTTTTAAGTATGATCATTACCATTTTTAAGTCTGATCATTAAGTATTTTTAGTCTGATCATTGCTTCTTTTTAAGTATAATCATTACCATTTTTAAGTCTGATCATTAAGTATTTTTAGTCTGATCATTGGCTATTTTTAAGTCTGATCATTAAATTTTTAAGTCTGATCATTGCTTCTTTTTAAGTCTGAACATTACAAATTTTAAGTCTGAATATTAAGTATTTTTAGTCTGATCATTGGCTATTTTTAAGTCTGATCATTAAGTTTTTAAGTCTAATCATTGCTTCTTTTTAAGTCTGAACATTACAAATTTTAAGTCTGAACATTAAGTATTTTTAGTCTGATCATTGGCTATTTTTAAGTCTGATCATTAAGTTTTTAAGTCTGATCATTAACAACTTTTGGACTAAATTGAAAATAACATTATTAGGTTTTATACCCATCCGCGTAGAATGACTATAATACCCCTCCGTGTTTTGTCCGGGATTTCGACTAAAATGGGACACGTGTCGGCTTAATAATCGATTTGTAGTTTTTATTTATAAAAAGGTTTGTACCTGAACCGCATCCTTAAAAAAATATTTTGTTGATTAAAAAAATATCTTCGTGTCTAATTTAGTAACTTTATATTTGTTGACCGTTGACGGCTAAAACTTTCTATATATTCAATTAGTGCTGGGTTTTTATACCGAAAACCGAAACCGATACCGAAACCGAACCGAAACCGAACCGATTGTAACCAAACCGATTAAAAACTGAACCGAATTTCGGTTATTATAACCGAACCGATTTATTTCGGTTCGGTTTCGGTTTCAATTTCAAGTGTAATCGGTTTACCGAACCGAACCGAATTTTTAGGTTTACAGTGCAATCAGAGTACCGAACCAAATCAATAGGTAAATCGTAAATTCGTTCTTCACTTCTCCTCGGCTAATCCCTAATCCGTTCTTCACTGCTCCTCCATTCGTTCGCAGCTCGCTCATCCGATTCGAGATCCGACAGTCCCAATTGCCAATTCGTTCTCCGAAGTCTCGCTCGTCCGAACTCCGAAGTCTCATTCGTTCTTCCAACAATTCGCTCCATCTGAAGTCCAATTCGTTCTTCCGAAGTCTCGCTCCATCCGACACTCCGAAAAACGGCGCAGCCGTAACAGCGTCGCAGGCCGAATTCCGACAATCCTAGGTATGATTTCATCTTCCCTTTACCTGAAAGCTGAAACTGAAATTGAAATTGTGAATTGCCGAAGTGGTTTGATTGGATCTTCACTGCCGAAACCGAAATCGTTTGATTTCAACTTCCAATGTTTGAATGTTTTTTTTTCAATTGTAGTTTAAATATAAAGATGGACTACGAGGTGTTGGCAGAGGATTATGTAGATGCGGAGATTGCAGCAGGTGGTGGGGCTGATGATGATGGTGTTGTGGGTGGTGAGGATGGCGGTGTGGAGGGCGAGGAGGAGGTGGCTATAAGGACGGGAGGAGGTAAGAAGAGGAAGAATAATTCACCGGCTTGGGAGCATTGTTTGAAAAGGGAAACGACAAACAGTGAAGGGGAAATAGAGGTTACCGGGATATGCAAGTATTGCAATTTTGAGATGCCGGCCCATTCGAAAAAAAATGGGACAAGAGGGTTGCTCAATCACTTGAAGAAATGTGTACTTTTCCCTCTTTATGAAGAAAGTCGAGCTAAATCTACTCAACCAAGCTTGACTAATGTGACTATGGGTGGAGGTGGAGCTTTAGTCCCACATGTTTTTAATCAGAAGAAGTGTGAGTTGTTGATGGTGGAGTTCGTCATAAGAGATGAGCAACCATTTAGGGCGGTTGAAGGAGCTGGTTTTGTGAACTTTCTTCATGGGCTTCAACCTAGGTTTAAGATCCCTGATAGAAAAAAGGTTGCTCGTGGAGTTTGGGAATTGTATATGCTTGAGAAGGGCAAAATAAAGTCGGTAATATGTGATAAGAGGGTAAGTATCACAACGGATACTTGGACATCTATCCAAAACATCAACTATATGGTGATCACCGCCCATTTTGTAGATGATTCTTGGAACTTGCACAAGAGGATCATCAACTTCACTAAAATCACAAGTCACAAAGGTGAAGACATAGGCTTGTGCCTTGAGCGTTGTCTACGTGAGTGGGGAGTTGAGAAAGTGTTTAGCATTACCGTTGATAATGCTTCGGCAAATGAAGGGGCGGTTGCACATATGAAGAGAAAACTTGAAAGACAAGGAAATCTAGTACTTAGTGGGGAGTACTTGCATTTAAGATGTGCTTGTCACATCCTCAATCTAATTGTGAAGGATGGATTGGGTGAACTAGAGAAGGCAATTGAGGGTATTCGGAATTGTGTCAAGTACATTCACTCTTCATCGGCAAGGTTAGATGCATTTAGAAATGTAGCTATCTTGGAGAATATGGATAGCATGTCAAACATTCCCATGGACGTGCCTACAAGATGGAATTCAACTTATAAAATGCTTGAAGGTGCATTCAAGTATAAGGGGGTGTTTAGTAGGATGGATGACGAAGATGTGAATTTTCGAGCTTACTTTAATGAAGAGGTTAAGAAAGATGGGGTGTTAGTCAAAAGGATGGGGCCACCAATGGAGGAAGCTTGGTTGGATGCACAAGCTTTTACTCTTTTTCTTAAGAGGTTTTATGATTCTACCATAAAGCTTAGTGCAAGTAAGACTCCTACTTCAAATTTGATATTCAATGAAATGGTGGCATTGCAACAACTTATTGAGAAGAAGATGCGTGATTGGAGTAATCCTATTTTGAGGAAGGTGGCTCAATCAATGAAGATAAAGTTTGACAAATATTGGGGACAAAGCAATGGAGGAGGAAATGGCCATAAAATAAACTTGATCGTGTTTATTGCCAATGTACTTGACCCAAGATTCAAACTTTCAATGCTTGATATGACTTTATCTAGTCTTGGTCAATCAAGAGCCGAAGTTGAAGGTGTTATTAGCATGGTGAAAGCAAGCTTGCAAGATTTACATAAAGCCTACAAAGGAGGTGTTCCCGATACTACCCAACCTTCTAGCAGTGTGGCCATCATTGATGATGATGATGATGATGATGATTGTGCTAATGATTTGTTGAGACAACTTGATAGGCAAAGGCATGCTATGCAAACTGATGAGATAACAAATGACTTGGATTCTTACTTTGCCGATGCTCCCGAGGCCGCTTTGAACAAAGAGTTCAAACTAATGGAATGGTGGATGGTAAATCAATTTAAATATCCAATCGTGTCAAAGATTGCCAAGGACATCTTTGCAATACCATCTTTTACTGTTGCTAGTGAGGCGGCATTTAACTTGGGCAAGAGGGTTGTTGATCCGTTCAGAGCTTCTTTGACTCCACTCATGGTCGAGGCACTAGTTTGCACTAGTGATTGGCTTAGGGCCGAAGAATTTGATTTTTTTAAGGAGCCAACGGATGAGGAGTTTGAAATGTACAAGGAACTTGAAGAAATTGAAACAAGTAAGTAATGAATTATTTTATTTATAAGAGTTTTTATATATGTTAGTTGTTATTCATTTTAATTTTTATGTTTCTAAAGTTTACTAATGTTTTCCATTTTTTTGTAGATGTGCAATTGAGTCAATTGCCTACATTTCCTCCTACACCTTCTTCGGTTGCAAGTACTTCATCAATGAGTAGTTCCTCAATGAATCTTACTTCATCAGCGAGTTTACCTCCCCTTCCTCCTCCAAGACCATCAACGATGGATCCTAGTACTAGTACTAGTACTAGAGGTCGAGGTAGAGGCAGAGGTGCTAGCCAATGAGCTCGGCACGCCAGGTTGGGATCATTGATATGAAACTTGATCACACTTCTGTTTTGTGTTCATTTCAATGTTCAAAATTTTAACTTTTTGACCCTATCATTTTGTGTTACTCAGTTCTCTTTTCTTATTTCAATTTTCAGTATGTACCTTGCTTGGAGGATCAAATTATTGGGATAGTCCCAGTCGTGCACACAAACTGTGAAACTGAGGTAAGAACTTGGCTATTCTCAATTTGACATTTTCCAATTGAAATTGACATTTCTTTCCAATTGAATATCTTGGTTGAATTTGGTAGTGGTTGTTTGGAAGTTTGTTAGTTGTTTGAATGTGGTTGTTTGGCAGTTTGGTTTGAATTACATGAACATGGTATATGAATTTGACTATGATTTACATGTGAATAAGTGATAGTTTGGCAGTGGTTGTTTGACGGTGGTTACATGTGAATTTGAATATGATTTGAATTTGGCAGTGGTTGTTTGCTCAGTTTGGCAGTTGTTTGATTGTTTGAAATTTGAATGTGGTTGTTTGACATTTTTGTTTGAATTACATGAAGATGGTATTTGAATCAGACTCTGATTTTTTGTGTAAATTTGTGAATATGTGACAGTGATACCCACGGTTTAAACTTTAATCTTTAATGAAACTAGGAAAATTTGCTAATTGTTGACTTGTTGTTATGCGCTCTTCAGTCATCATGTTAATGCTTTGCGTATTTTTTTCAGGATTGCAGCACTGGATTTCATCCCATGAAGATCTATGTTTTCTTCCCTCCATTCGACCTAAATACGATGTCTTCCCAAACCTTTTGTTCCATTGTTGTTGTATTGTATCCATGCTTTTTGTTTTGTATCCATTTTCAGGGAACTGTTTTTAAGTTTGTTGTTGTATTTCTCCAGTTTGTTGATGTATCCAAACAACATTGTAAAACTGTTATTCAGGTACAAGGTACTGAAAAACTGAAAAAACTGAAAGTTTTAAAAAAAGCACAAAACCGAAATTTCGGTTTACCGAATTTTTGGTTTCGGTTTTCGGTTCGAAATTTCATAAAACCGAAAAATCGGTTCGGTTCGGTAAAATTCGGTTCGGTTCGGTTTCTGAACCGAACCCAGCCCTAGTATTTACTTCGTCAATGCTTCGTCAAGAGTCAACTCAACCTTGGCAGCCTCCGAGTTTCAAAATCTTTCAGAGTCGCGCTGTTCGTATCTCCAGCTATCTTTGGGGAGACGCCGAGGGCAATCGGTTGGCTTCGAAGGTTCGATGTACAACAGATTGATATACTGCGATACGATGCAATTTCAGGTTCTATTTTTGGTTATTGAATCTCACTCGTCAGTTCTTTTGTGAACTCTTTCATCAATTATATCTCTGAAATCGTGAAATTACTTCTGAAGTTGAAACCTGGGTTTATTTTGAAGGATTAATTATATGCTTTGTTGGTTTATGGTACTTTGATGTTAAAGATGATGAGGAATTGGTATCTTTTATGTACAGCCTGACTCCCAAAGATAACTTTTATTTGACAAGAAAGATTTGGTTTTCGATTTGTCTCTTGTCTTGTTGAAACCCAAGTTCTTGTTTTCCTCTTTGAAGTTGTGAACTTCTAAAGTTGAAAAACCTGACTTATTTTGAAGGATCAGATATATGCTTTGTTGGTTTATGGTACTTTGATGTTCAAGATAATGAGAAATTAGTCTGACTTTTATGGTACTTTGATGGTTTATGGTACTTTGATTAAATATATACTTTGTTGGATGATGGTACAGCCCGACTCACAATGATGCTTTTATTTGACAAAAAGGTTATGGTTTTTGTTGTCTTCTTGTCTTATTGAAACCCAAGTTCCTTATGTTGGCAGGAAAATTTCAGAATGTATATATTGGGGTGGGATATGAGACTTGGCGGTGTAATTTCTTATGTTGTTATGTATATCTTCTCTGAATACATTATTATGGTTTTGCACTTCGAAATATGATGGCAGTACAATACGATAATGATGTATTCAGAACGTATATTATGGGGGGTTTGAAATTTGGAGGTATAATTTCTTATGATGTTATGTATATCAGTATATGTTCTCTGAATACATCATGATGGTTTCTGGCTTTTGGTTGCCTTAGTTTCTTTTTGAAACCCAAGTTCCTGTTTTGCACTTTGAAGTATGATGGCAGTATAATACCATTCAGAATGTATATATTGGGGGATGAAATTTTGATTTGGAGGTATGTGTATGTTCTATGAACGTTGAAGTTCTTATTGTTGGGTGCGAAAAACACAATACCTTTCATTTTTCCGCAAGCTTATTGATTCGGTGCGAAAAATACAATAGCTTTCAATTTTCTGCAAGCTATTGAATTGGTGCAAAAAATAAATAGCTTTCCTTTCTTTGCAAGCTATTGACTCGGTGCGAAAAATAAAATAGCTTTAATTTTTCTGCAAGCTATTGATTCGGTGCGAAAAATACTATAGCTTTCAATTTTCTGCAAGCTATTGAATCAGTGTAAAAAATAAATAACTTTCCTTTTTCTGCAAGCTATTGACTCGGTGGGAAAAATAAATTAGCTTTCATTTTTCTGCAAGCTATTGATTCGGTGCGAAAAATGCAATAGCTTTCAATTTTCTGCAAGCTATTGAATCGGTGCAAAAAATAAATAGCTTTCCTTTTTCTCCAAGCTATTTTAACTCGGTGCGAAAAATAAAATAGCTTTTATTTTTTTGCAAGCTATTGATTTGGTGCGAAAAATACAATAGCTTTCAATTTTCTGCAAGCTATTGAATCGGTGCAAAAAATAAATAGCTTTCCTTTTTCTGCAAGCTATTGACTCAGTGCGAAAAATAAAATAACTTTCATTTTTCTGCAAGCTATTGATTCGGTGCAAAAAATACAATAGCTTTCATTTTTCAGCAAGCTATTGACTCCGTGCAAAAAATACAATGGCTTTCGTTTTTCTGCAACTATTGATTCAGTGCAAAAAGTAAAATAACTTTCAATTTTCTGCAAGCTATTGAATCAGTTGTCAAAAATATAATAGCTTTTATTTTTCTGCAAGCTATTGACTCGATGCGAAAAATACAATAGCTTTTATTTTTCTGCAAGCTATTGAATCAGTGCAAAAATATAATAGCTTTTATTTTTCTGCAAGCTATTGAATCAGTGCAAAAATATAATAGCTTTCATTTTTCTGCAAGCTATTGAATGGGTGTTAAAAATAAAATAGCATTCAATTTTTGGCAAGCTATTCGATCGGTGCGAAAAATAAAATAGCTTTCAATCTTCTGCAAGCTATTGAATCGGTGCAAAAAATACAACAGCTTTTCTTTTTCTGCAAGCTATTTAATCGGTGCGAAAAATACAATAACTTTCATTTTCTGCAAGCTATTGGAAATGGGTGTTAAAAATAAAATAGAATTCACTTTTCTGCAAGCTATTCGATCGGTGTGAAAAATAAAATAGCTTTCAATCTTCTGCAAGCTATTGAATCGGTGCAAAAAATACAATAGCTTTTCTTTGTCTGAAAGCTATTTAATCTGTGCGAAAAATACAATGATGTATTCAGAATGTATGGTTTGGGGGGTTTGAGATTTGGAGGTATAATTTCTTATGTTTTTATGTATATGTTCTCTGAATACATCATTTTGGGTTCTGGCTTTTGGTTGCTTTCTTGTCCTATTTAAACCCAAGTTCCTGTTTTGCACTTTGAAGTATGCTGGCAGTATAATACCTTAATGATGTATTCAGAAAGTATATATTTGGGGATGGGTTTTAGATTTGGAGGTATAATTTCTTATGTTGGTATATATATATGTTCTTTGAACTTTGAAGTTCTTATTGTTGGGTGCGAAAAACAAAATAGCTTTTATTTTTCTGCAAGCTATTGATTCGGTGCGAAAAATACAAATAGCTTTCATTTTTCTGCAAACTCTTGAATCGGTGCGAAACATACAATAGCTTTCATTTTTCTGCAAGCTATTGAATTAGTGTTACAACATAGCTTTCAATTTTCTACAAGCTATTCGATCGGGGCAAAAATAAAATAGTTTTCAATTTTTTGCAAGCTATTGAATCGGTGCGAAAAATATAATAGCTTTCATTTTTCTGCTGACTATTGAATCGGAGCCAAAAATACAACAAATTTCTTTTCTTTCGAAGCTATTTAATCGGTGCGAAAAATACAATAATGTATTCAGAATGTATATATTGGGGGGTGGGATTCGAGGTTTGGAGGCATAATTTCTTAAGTTGTTATGTATATGTTCTCTGAATACATCATTTTGGTTTCTGGCTTTTGGTTGCCTTCTTGTCTTATTGAAACCCAAGTTTCAGTTTTGCACTTTGAAGTATGCTGGCAGTATTATACCTTAATGGTGTATTCTGAAAGTATATATTCAGGGATGGGTTTTAGATTTGGAGGTATAATTTCTTATGTTGGTATGTATATATGTTCTTTAAACTTTGAAGTTCTTATTGTTGGGTGCGAAAAACACAATTGCTTTCATTTTTTGGCAAAGCTATTGATTCGGTGCGAAAAATACAAATAGCTTTCATTTTTCTGCAAGCTCTTGATTCGGTGCGAAAAATATAATAGCTTTCATTTTTCTGCAAGCTATTGAATCGGTGTTACAATATAGCTTTCAATTTTCTGCAAGCTATTCGATCGGGGCAAAAATAAAGTAGTTTTCGATTTTCTGTAAGCTATTGAATCGGTGCGAAAAATACAATAGCTTTCATTTTTCTGCTGACTATTGAATCTGAGCAAAAAATACAACAACTTTCCTTTCTTTCGAAGCTATTTAATTGGTGCGAAAAATACAATGATGTATTCAGAATGTATATATTGTGGGGTGGGATTTGAGATTTGGAGGCATAATTTCTTAAGTTGTTATGTGTATGTTCTCTGAATACATCATTTTGGTTTCTGGCTTTTGGTTGCCTTCTTCTCTTATTGAAACCCAAGTTCCTGTTTTGCACTTTTGAAGTATGCTGGGAGTATTATTCGGTACAAAAAGTAAAATAGCTTTCAATTTACTGCAAGCTATTGATTCATTGCAAAAATAAAATAGTTTTTTCAATTTTCTGCAAGCTACTCAATTGGTGCGAAAAATAAAATAGCTTTTCATTTTTCGCAAGCTATTCAATCGGTGCGAAAATTACAATAGCTTTCATGTTTCTGCAAGCTATTGAAATAGCTTTCAATTTTCTGCAAGCTATTGAATTGGTGCGAAAATTTGCCGAAAAATAAAATAGCTTTCAATTCTCTGCAAGCTATTGAATCGATGCGAAAAATACGATGACTTTCATTATCTGCAAGCCATTGAATCGGTGCAAGAAATACAACAGGTTTCCTCTTTCTGCTAGCTATTGAATCATTTTGAGAAATCGAAATAGTCTTAATGCTTCTATAAGCTATTGGGATGTATTTCATGTTTCTCCAAGCCATTCTTCTTGACTCGGTGCGACTGATTATGGGTTGAAGCTATTGTGGTGATAATGCAACTTACACTGGTCTTACTCATTTTTTTAGTATTACTATATGATTCACTGGTGTGATATATGTCACGACTCCTGTCTGTGAAATCAATGCAGTTGGTGAGAAATGTTTACAATTCTGGATTCTTTGGAGGATAATTTTGGTGGGCTAATAAAAAGGTATCATTATTAATCTTTGTATGCAAAAAATGCAATAGCTTTAATTTTTCTGCAAGCTATTAAGTCGGTGCGAAGATACTATAACTTTCATTATTCTGCTAGCTATTGGGATCGTTGTTAGAAATCAAAATAGCTCTCATTCTTTTGCAAGTTATTGAAATGGATTTCATGTTTCTGTAAGCCATTCCTATTGATTTGGTGCGACAGTTTATGGGTTGAAGCTACTGTAGGGATAATAATGTTGGCTTAATTATATGATTCATCAGTGTTATTTATATCATGGCTTCTGCCTCACAAATCAATGAAGTTAGTGAGCTACGATTTTACAAATTCGGATTCTCAAGAAGATAGTTTTGGAAAAAGCTACTGGCTTGAAGTAGTTGCCCGAGCAAACAATCTGCAGCATATGCCATTTATAAACATTTATAATTCCACGCTGAATTCGTAACAATAATCTGACTTACAGTGCTTGGTTTGCCTACGAAAGAGACTATGGGAAAGAACTTGCAATTTGTTTAGTGTGTCAATGGCTGTCACTAATTGTTAAGCATGGCTCAAAGATGTCGTTTATGAGCTCTTGCTCCTTTGGTGAATTTGTTTTTTGACGTAACTAGATGTCCAAAATGTTTTTCTGATCCTGCGGTTCAGTTTCTCCTGTAACAAATAGACTTACACTTTCAGTGGGTTTTCTTATTTCATTGGTGAAGGAGGACTGGGTAAGTATAGACAAATGTTACTCTGATCATTGATTCTTTCTCTCCTACATTTTTCATCAAGCTGTGTCTCTTCTATATTTTCCTGTCCATTCAATCGCGGATCGGAGGGTTTCTGGGATTCAAGCTATACGGGTTCAGTTCATCAGTGAAGTTTGATTTTACAGTTATGGATTTTTGAAAGGATAATTATCGTGGTGGGCCAGAAGGTATTAATTTTAATCTTTCTCATTATCTAATTCAAAGCTAGGTTTACGTTCGCTTGCTTATCGGGTGGTGATCATTGTTTACTAGTTTGGGTCGAGATTTGAAAGGGCAGATTTATTTGGTGTGATTTTTCTACATTGGATTTTGATGGTGATGATTGATATTGTTTTGGCTATGTAAACTCATCTTTTGTTGGGCATAATATGGTAACTGAGATATGATGTTAAGAGAATGCCTGCCTCTAATCACTTTCATTGTTCTGCAAGCCTTTTCAGTTTTAATAATTTAGTTTTGGCAGAAAACTGTTTGTGATCCATATTTGTAGATGTGAAAGAGGTCGCTTTCATTAAAAGTAATGACATGCTTTAGATGTAATCAATCTTCAATCTACTTGGACACCGACATTGGAACTGGGAAGCTGCAGCTTTCATATTTGCAAGAAGAAACTTTCTTGGAATTCATATAGCTTTTACTTTTAGATAGCCATTGCAGTCCATGATCAGATCAGCGAAGATTACATTTCGTATTAGCCACAGAGATGAAGGTGCCTTATACAGGCCTTCTCGGTGGTTGATGTAAAGTTTTGAGCGAGTATGGAGCTGGTAAGTACTTCAATGTGGTTTGTATTACAGTTTACTCAAGAATCAGGATCCTCGACTATATATATAGTTAAATGATGTAATTATCAGTTCGCCAGATTGCAGTACACTGCCCCTAGTAAAGGAGTATGTAAATATAGGATGTAATTATCAATTCCATCATCATATCATCATCATCATCATATCATCATCACATCATCATCATCATGTCATCACGTCATCATCATATCATCATCATCATATCATCATCATATCGTCATCATCATCATATCATCATCACATCATCATCATGTCATCACGTCATCATCATATCATCATCATCATCATATCATCATCATCATATCGTCATCATCATCATATCATCATCACATCATCATCATGTCATCATCGTCATCATCATATCATCATCATCAGCAGCATCATCTTATCATCAACATATCATCATCATCATATCATCATCATCATATCATCGTTATCATATCATCATCATCATATCATATCATTATCATCATCATTATCATCATATCATCATCATCATATTGCAAATTTCCTATTGAACTGTGGAAAAAGTTAGAGGAACTGTTTGCAAATCAAATGGCACCTAACCTTACATATCTAAGAGCTACTTTGTATACCTTTAAAATGGATGTCTGTAAGTCTATTGATGAAAATTTTGACGAGTTCCTGAAAATTAACATTTTGCTGAATAACCCTAAAGAAACCATTGACGAAACTAGCAAAGTTATGATCCTAATGAACTCTCTTCTCGAGAGTTATCAAGTTGTTAAAGATGCATTCCAATACTCTGGTATTGTCCCTCCCCTTGATCAATTCTGTAATGCTTTGAGAACAAGGGAAAATGAACTGAAAAATGCTAAATCTAAATCTGGACATAATCTGTTTGCTAAAGGAAGATATCAGTTTGGTCAGGTAAATAAACAAAGGAATAACAGTTTTAATAATAAGCCTAAGACAGAAAGAAAAGATTATGGTAAAGGTCAACAACAAAAGGAAACAAGGAAGTGTTTTTTCTGTGGTAAGATTGGTCACTTAAGGAAAGATTGCACTAAGTTTATTGCTAGAAACCAGAACAATAATGCAAATGAAACTAATGTTGCAACTGCTGTAAATCAAAAATGTGATCTGCCTGAGGTTTTCACTATTTCTGATAGATCCATTGGGAACCAATGGATCCTTGATTCTGGTTGTTCTTTCCATATGTGCCCTGTGATTTCCTAGTTTGTTGATCTTGTTGATACACCTACTGAAAATGTCCTTATGGGTAATAACAATGTATGCAAAGTGATAGGTATTGGAACTGTTAAGCTAAGGCTTGAAAATGGTAAGGAAATTCTATTAACTCAAGTTAGATGTGTACCAGGCCTTAGAAGGAATTTGATTTCTCTAGGCACTCTTGATGATAATGGGTATGAGTATAATGCTTGTAATGGTGTATTAACAGTTGACAAAAATGGAAGATCTGTTTTAACTACATCTATTGCTAACAGTCTTTACATATTAAATGGTACACATATAATACATGAGCTTAATGTCGCTAACAAGGATCAGGCTGGGACATATCAGTCTAAAGGGCCTGAATGCATTAAGCAACCAAGGTATGCTTGGGCAAGGTAAGATCACTGACCTGGGATTCTGTGAACTGTGTATTTTAGCTAAGCAACATAAGTTAAAATTCACTGTTGGTACTCATTGTTCTAAGAGCATATTAGACTATATACATGTTGATTTATTGGGGCCTGAATTGCATGAAACTCATGAGGGAAATAGATATTTTTGAGTATAATTGATGATTACTATAGGAGGGTATGGACTTATTTGTTGAAAACCAAACATGAAGCATTCTTAACGTTTAAAGACTAGAAAACTTTAGAGGAAAACCAGACTAATAAAACTGTTAAGGTGCTTAGAACTGATAATGGCTTGGAATTCTGCAATCAAGTGTTTGATTCTTATTGTAAGGAACATGGCATATTAAGGCATAGAACTGAAAAACACACTCCACAACAAAATGGGGAGGCTGAGAGGATGAACAGAAAACTGCTAGACAAGTTGAGAGGGTTGTTGCTGACCTCAGGCCTCCCTAAGTCATTCTGGGGTGAGGCCTTGAGTACTTCAGCATACCTGATCAATCGATGCCCCAGCAGAGTTCTTGACCTCAAATGCCCCATGAAGTTGTGGACTAATAAGAAACCAGACTTGAGTTTTCTTAGAGTATTTGGTTGTGCTGCATATGCTCATGTAAAAGATGGAAAAGTTGATGCTAGAGCTGTTAAATGTATTTTTCTTGGTTATCAGCGGCAGCAGGGGACTAAGGGGTATATGTTGTGAGAGTTAGGGGTGAGAGGAGTGAAAATTATGATTTCTAGAGATGTCACCTTTGATGAGAATAGCTTCCCATATAAGGAGACACGTCCCAGCCCTGATAGTGTCACACCTGAACCTGCCACACCTAGAAATACTATAGAGGTGGAGCTACCTGAGCCTATAGAAACTAATATCCACCCTGTATTACCTCCTGAACCTGACCATGAAGATCAGTCAGCCCCTACACCTGATGTCCATGTAGTTGAACCTGTTGAACACCCTGAAAGTGAGGGAGAGGTGGGGCATTATGAGCAGACAGAACAAGAGACCCTGAGCAACTATATGTTGGCTAGAGATAGGGAGAGAAGAGAGCCTAGACCCACTACCAGATATGGATATGCTGACTTAGTGTACATTGCCCTGGTAGCAACAAGAGAGGTTTCCCACCCTGAGCCAGAAAATTACCAAGAAGCCATGAGATCCAAGGATAGAGTAAAATGACTTGAAGCCATGAAGGATGAGATGAGTTCCCTAGTGACCAATAAAACCTGGACCTTAGTTAAAAAGTCTGAGGGTAAGAAAATAGTGAAGTGTAAGTGGCTTTTGAGAATTAAGGAAGGTCAGAATGAGGGAGATCCACCTAGATATAAGGCAAGGCTTGTTGCCAAAGGGTTCACTCAAAAGGAGGGAGTAGATTACACTAAGATTTTCTCACCAGTTGTTAAGTTCAAAACTATTAGAATAATGCTTTCTATGGTTGCAGTGTATGATCTTGAACTGGAACAGATGAATGTGAAGACAGCCTTCCTTCATGGTGAGCTAGATGAGGAGATATACATGGAGCAGCCTACTGGTTTTGAAGACAAAAGGTACCCTGATCACATCTGCTACTTAAACAAATCCTTGTATGGACTTAAACAAAGCCTTAGGCTTTGGTATATTAGGTTTGACACTTATGTTTTGAGCCTTGGATTTGTGAGAAGTGAATTTGATGCATGTTTCTATTGTACTCAGTTAGACAATGACCCTGTTTATTTGCTCCTCTATGTTGATGATATCTTGCTGATTTCAAAATCTGTAAATAAGATTCAAAAGCTAAAAAAGGACTTGAGTAGAGAATTTGAGATGAAAGACTTAGGAAAGGCTAGGAAAATTCTTGGCATGATCATTGAAAGGAATAGAATTGACTGTTTCTTGAAAATACATCAAAAACCATATCTGGAAAAAGTGATAGCTAAGTATGGGAATATTAACAGTAAATCTGTAAAGGTTCCTCTTGCTCCTCATTTTGTGTTAAGTAAGATTCAGTCCCCTGATTCTGAAATTGTGAGAATGGAAACAGTTCCATATGCAAATGTGATTGGTTCATTAATGTATGCCATGATTAGCACTAGACCAGATTTGTCTTATGGCATTTCATTGTTGAGTAGATTCATGTCAAATCCTGGATGGATCATTGGTTAGCTCGATCTGGAGCATGTTGTAGCTTATGTGAAGTCTACTATTGATACTGGGTTGTGCTACTCTAAGAGAAAATATATGCTGGAACTTGTTGGGTATGTTGATGCAGATTTTGGTGGAGATAGGGATTGTAGAAAGTCTACTAATGCTTTCTATTTTACCTTTGGCATGAACTGTGTTAGTTGGAAGTCTCAAATGCAGTCCATTGTTGCTATGTCCACAACTGAGTCTTAGTATATTGCTTTTAGTGAGTCAGTTAAAGAGGTTATATGGTTAAAAGGATTGTTGGTTGAATGTAAACTGTCAAGTAGCAGTCCTGTTATCTTTTCTAATTCACAATCTGCTCTGTCTTGCTAAAAATTATGTGTATCATGAGAGATCTAAGCACATAGATATTAAGTATTATTTTCTTAGACAGCATGTTGAAACTGGTATGATAAAATTGTTAAAAGTTGGTACAAAAGATAACCCTGCAGACATGGGAACTAAGGTGATCTCAAGCATCATATTCAAGAATTGCTTGGACCTGTTATTTGTAGGTTAGTGCCTTGTTTGTGTTTTGCAGGTGGAGAGCTATAACTCTAGTTTGGTATGCACTGGTCCCTGGCAAAGAAGCAGAAGTGGAAGCAGCTGGTTTGACATGGGGAAGATGGCAGTCTGCACAGGCTGAAGCTTCGAAGTGTAGATTTGAAGAAATTGAAGATTAAGCCTGGTGCAGGGGAACATCGCTAAAGAGCAAAGGAGTCGTTGTTGTTTGAAGACAAGTCGTTGGTAATGGTACAACAAGTTGGACGATGACGTTTTGAGCAAAGCCGAAGACGCGCACGCTCGTGTTCGTTGCTGAAGGTTCAAATCGACCAATCAGATTTGAATGTGCTTTTGGCGCGGATTGGATGCGCATCTTACGGACGAGATCACATCCATCTCCTTTGATCCAACGGTAGCTGCTCTTCGCTTTCAGACGGATTTAAGCTCCAGTCCAGCTCATTTAGGGTTTATCAAATTCTAACTCTCCGACGCCCAAATTCTCTCTATGTGCTCAATCTCTGGAAAAGATAGCTTAGGGCTTCTTTAGAGCGACTACTGCCGACTGTAATCGTGTGTGAGATTGTGAGCGTAGCATTTTCGGGCTGTGAGATTGCTGGACCAAGAGTGTGTAATCGAAGATATCCTTCCGGCGCGATTTGGCGATTCCGACGAGCAAGTGATAGTGTATACCGAGCCAAGAGTGTTCAACGTGGATTAGGCTTCGGCTGAACCACGGGCTTTAACCGGTGTGTCAATTTCCTTTATGTTCAATTTTTAGTTCTAGGGATCTTGAGATTGAATTGGCTAATTGATTGATAATCGGAAAAATTTAGGCTATTAATTGAGTTTAAAACCCTTTACTGACCTTCTAAATTTCATAAGCTCTAACAAAAGAGGTGATTCCTCGACTCAATCACTCCTGTGTGAAAAACACAATGAGTGTCTACCGCAAGCCCATGTTCAGCATCCTATCCTTCCTAAGTAATCTATTTCTAACCAACAGCCAAAGATGAAACGAGCTTATTCAAATCAATTTATGCAATCCAATTTTCGCAGAGAGCTCCAGTAGTGTATCATAAGTGTCCTTGACTGAAAAATCGTTCTCAGGGCCTTTCCAACAAAGTTTGACTGGCTAGACAGACACAAAGGGAAAACTTAGCTTTCATGTCTGATAACTCATGATGTTTTGTTTTGTTGATGGACTCAACGTTCGACCAGGGGTTCTAAACAATATCGTCTTTGTATCAAATCCTTCCGCTTCAATCCCTGCCTTGAGATTTTGTGAAGAGAACTAGTAACAAGCTATAAATTAAATTTAATATTGAATTTTAATAAAAAAATTATTGGGTGCGGTTCAGGTAGAAACCAAATTATATATAAAAACTACAAACCGAACTTTAAACTGACACGTGTCCCATTAGTCGAAATACCGAACAAAAACACGGATCGGTATTATAGTCATTCCACACTGAGGGGTATAAAAATTAATAATGCTATTTTCAATTTAGTCCTTGGGTTGTTAAGTCTGATCATCATCTATTTTAAGTCTGATCATCATTTATTTTAAGTCTGATCATCATCTATTTTAAGTCTGATCATCATCTATTTTAAGTCTGATCATCATCTATTTTAAGTCTGATTATTTATTTATTTTAAGTCTGATCATCATCTATTTTAAGTCTGATCATCATCTATTTCAAGTCTGATCATCATCTATTTTAAGTCTGATTATTTTTTTAAGTCTGATCATCATCTATTTTAAGTCTGATCATCATCTATTTTAAGTCTGATCATCATCTATTTTAAGTCTGATTATTTATTTTTATTTTAAGTCTGATTATTTATTTATTTTAAGTCTGATCATCATCTATTTTAAGTCTGATCATCATCTATTTTAAGTTTGATCATCATCTATTTTAAGTCTGATTATTTATTTTTATTTTAAGTCTGATCATCATCTATTTTAAGTCTAATCATCAGCTATTTTAAGTCTGATCATCATCTATTTTAAGTCTGATTATTTTTTTAAGTCTGATCATCATCTATTTTAAGTCTGATCATCATCTATTTTAAGTCTGATTTTTTTTAAGTCTGATCATCATCTATTTTAAGTCTGATCATCATCTATTTTAAGTCTGATCATCATCTATTTTAAGTATGATTTTTTTTTAAGTCTGATCATCATCTATTTTAAGTCTGATCATCATAAATTTCACTGCAACAAAAGTCAAATTTTACGCAAAATGATCAGACTTAACGCATGTTGATCAGACTTAAAAACGTACTGTAGCGAAAGTCAAATTTTACTGTAGCAAAAGTCAAATTTTATTCAAAATGATCAGACTTAACGCATGTTGATCAGACTTAAAAACGTACTGTAGCGAAAGTCGAATTTAACTGTAGCAAATTTTAAGACGATTATACCCCTCCTATCTTTTATGTATTTTTAAATAAGTCCGCGTGTGTTTTTTTATTTACAAAAAAAACTCCGAACGGGATGAATTTTGATTGGTCGATTTTTACACGTGTCATTTTTTATTTTTTATGGGTTTAAAGTTTTTATTTATAATTTTGGTTTGTATTTGATCCAAAACCATGATTAATTATATAAAAAAATTATAATATAATTAAGAGGGCGATGGTTTAATTCTACCGAGTTATATAAAATTACCTATAATAAAAAATGCAATTATTAAATTCCTAAGAGACTTAATTTTAAATTAATTATAAATTCAGCCAATAAATTAAATCAAGTTCAAGTCACGTATTGTTGAACATGCCAATTCCAACAAGGTCACTGATAACGTTCCATAGTTGCAGTATTATGAAACAAATGTGGTGACCCAAGCTTGCCCGCTAGGAGATGCTCATTGATATTCCCCAGAGGAATCAGCCAGCAGTAATGATCAGGATCAAGACGACAAGACCTATTACTATTACCGCAGTTGCAGTAAAAGAAGCTCTGGTTTCTCAATGTGTGATTTCCATTCGTTACAGAACCTGGCAACAGTTGCTCCATCCAAGACTCTATGGTCAGCTCCCATATTGATCTGACACGAATATGAAGCCCCATTAGATGTATTGTTGCATTAAAATTAGGATAATAAGAACGTCGCAGTTTTGATCTTTGACACTCACATTCATGATGGATGAAGGATACACGTTCCCATTGTTGTCAAAACGGGGAACTTTCTCGATCCGACCCATGGCAATGATGGCAACTTCGGGAAGATTGAGGAGTGGGGAGCCAAACTTCCCTCCTATAGCTCCAATGTTGCTCAAACTTATTGTCCCGCCTGATACATCCTCAGGGGCAAGCTTGTTGTCTCGTGCCAAAAGCTGAAGTCTGGAGAGCTCTTTTGTTATCTGAGATACAGAAGCAGCGAAAAGTTATATTAAGAGTTTGCTATCTAAGTAAATAAAAATGCAATGAGCAGTGAAACGGTACACTCATGTTTAGAATTGTTCCAACAAGACTCAAAGTGCGCTTAGTTCAGTGTATAAAAACGAAAGTAAGAGATATGCAACTCACCTCAAGAACAGAAAGTGACTGAACCTTCTTGATGTTTGGAACAACCAAGCCGTGAGGAGTAGCCATCGCGACCCCAATGTTATGTGCTCCTAAAAAAGGAAACAGAACATCGCATCAAAAGTATTAGTTAGCATGTATTAACAGAAAAATATGAAAAATTCTTGTAATTAAGACAGCATCCGTTCTTTTTATACAGAAAACTGATGTCAGTGTGTGTTGTGCCTCTTACTACAGGTCAAGTTGATGGTGTAGTGAATAGTGATAAAGAAGAAACGTAGAAAACTTAAAAAATGAATTTGGACCTTTTAGAATAATTTCTTGTGAGTTCTCATCAAAGCACGCGTTCAAGAGGGGAAATTTGCTCATGGCCAGAGAGAGTGACTTAATTAGTACTGGCAGGAAAGTGTGCTTGATTGCAGGATCAGTGTTCTCTTTTTGAAATATCACTTTAAGCCTCACGAGCGCATCACAATTTATCTCTTCCACGTAGTGAAAATGGGGAACCTTTGCAGCTGCCGTCATGGTTCTAACCATTGCACGCTGGTATCCCCTGGAAAAAAAATTAAACATATTAGATACGTTGTAATAAGTGCGCTTTCTGAAATGAGTTATAGTCATATTACCTAACTGGAACTCTGCTATCTATAAATAACAAATCATTTGCAGCCGGAGAGGAAAAAGGCTCTACATGAGCTGCAGCTCGTTCAACAGAATCGTCATCTGAGGAAGATGACGAATTTTCAATTAGTCCTTTCTTTGTCGCAACTGCGAGGACATCTTCCTTCATTACCCTTCCATCTTTACCACTTCCAGAAACTTCTTCAATATTTAATCCATACAGCTTTGCAAGGCTTCTCACGCTAGGTGTTGCCAAAACTCCCTTTGGCTTATTCTTCTCGAGGACTGAACTTTGATCATTGGAGTCACATGTCACAGTCTCAATAGGAGCATTTGAAGATTCATTTGATGCTGGTATAGGCGCCGCAAAGTCATCAACAGACATTTTCAACAATGTTGCTCCAACCTTAAATAATATAAAGATTAAGAACTATCCCTCATAACAATTTTGCGAAATGATACATACTTAACCTCTAGAGTACATGAAACTGAATGTCTAGTGGACTGAGGTTGAGACCTGTAATTTATTTGGAAATGATTTGACTCCGTACCTTAACTATGCTCCCAGGATCATGAAGAATTTTTGCAACTCGTCCTTTGTAGCGGCTTGTTATCTCAATAGTCGCTTTATCGCTTTGGACTTCACACAGACGTTGAAATTCATCAACTAAATCCCCCTAAAAAACAAGACACAACACGAGTTTTTTTTTTTCTCAGTTACCTATGCAATAGCCATGTATATAAGCAACATCGCAAACTCAGTGAAATTTTGATTCACCTCCTGAACGAACCATTGGAGCAGTTCACATTCAGCAATACCTTCACCAGTCTGTGCCAGAGGCACGTCGACAGTCCCACCTTCCTGAACATCAAGCATGGCCTGGCTTGAAAAGTAGCATCTCCTCAAATCGTAAGGGTTCTGCCCTCCAAAAACAAAATTAAAATTGAGACGAAAATTCAACAACAAAAAATTCAATACTTTAACATGTAACATTTTATAGTGAAACAGAACACTAATTCCAATACTAACAACAGACACGCACTAAAAACACCAAAACCACCAACTCCAAAATTTCAAGCGAAATCATCAAAACCACAAAATTCAAAAAATCACACTAACCACAGAGAACGATCGCGCATCAGACACGACGCGCTCCGACAAATCCACAAGCAGGAGAACCGGAGCCCTAATGTTCCACATCCGAGCAGCATTCGAACTGAGCAATTTCCGTCCGACGGCCCAGACGCTCCGGCGAAGAATTTGGCGACGAATCATACCGATCGCCGGCGAGATCGCGGTGTGCAGAGGCAAGTTAGGGGTCGAGGAAGAACAGCGTCGGGTCAGAGCAGAGAGCAGAGAGCAGAACGATGCATGTGATGAGAGTGATCTCGGCTGGTCGATGTTGTTGAGGTTTTTATCCCGTGTAGAAAGGAGGATTGACACGTCACTGTTTAGTAAGCTTTCGGATCGAATTGATTACGCGGAGATGAGTTGGTTGTAATTGTAAAATTCTGATTGAAAGACTTTGTTTTGGTTATTTTTCTACTATATTGTTATTACGGATAAGAGTCTACAAGTTTTGGATTTTATTAAAATTTTAAAAATAAAAATAACCCACTATATATGAATTTTGAATTATTTAATATTTAAATATGTATTTCATGTGCGGGGATCTAGTGAGAAAAGCTTTTTTTGGTGAGAAATAAGAAATTATAATATTCATCCGATCAATTCAATAAACGGTTGAGATATGCTTAATTAAAATTAAAATTCGTATTTGTTTAATTAATTAATACGTTTAAAGGCTAAATTAGGAAAAGAAAATATACTCGAAACTATAATCCCGCTTTTGTCTTCCGCATATTACTAAACAACGGATTGAAAGCGACTTAAAACTAAAAATACAAGAAACGGCGCACAGAGTTGAGGCGACAATTCGAAGAACAGAGGCGACTGAAGGTTGAACGACGGCGAGGATTAATGGCGGACGATACGTATTGTTGATGGTACGAAAATTCAACTCATTCTAGGGTTAAGGGTGAAGTGAAGTAAAAATTCACATTGTGTACGAATGTTGCGGTTGTTACTGTCAATGTTAGGGTATAAAGACAACCCGAACTAGATCTGGTGGCTATACAAATTTTAGGGTTTACGAGTTATGAATTTTCGGTTACCTTTAGGTTACAAATGTTGCATCTTAGTTTACGAATGATAAGTCTTATGGAATTTCAGGATTTACGGGCGTGTCTTTAAATGTTTCCTTAACTTCTCCATTTATAAATAACTGTAAATGCGAGTAAATGCTAACATTTGGCTAAATGGGTAGCATCTCATACCGATATACGATACAACTGGAAATTTCTACATTCTAAACATCCGTAAGTTAATGCAATGCTACACATTATTCCTGCTTTTGTTTGGCGTGCGCGTTACGAATGTTGCATCTGAGTTTGATAAATAAAACTGTAAATGCGTAGTAACTCATATTAAATGCGTAACATTTGGCTATCACATGCATAGTATCCCATCATACACTTGCTGCTGCTCTTGTTTATGCATAAAACATAAGATGTTAGGACTTCTTATTTGAACACTTGCAGTTGTGTCTACGCATGTTACTTTTTTGGACAGTGACAAATGTAACTGTAAAATGTGTAGGATAACAACTTAAATGCATAGCATTTCACACAAATATGCTGCTCTTACGTATCCATACATCATAAGATGTTTGGACTTCTTTATTCATACAAACCTAGATTGTTCATTGCTTGTTTTCGCCAAGCACATATATATAATTAGATCTACTCTTGAATCGAATTAATATTCCAGATCTTTATTTGCAGAGCCAAAAAAGAAAGAAGCGAGATGGAAACAACATTAACTCTTCAGAAAAACACATGTCACATAAGGGGCCACCTACTTAAAAGGGAAAAGAAGTTACATATCATACTAGCACACAGACATATAAAGGTATAGTAAATTTATGTACTAATTAAATTAGGCTACTGCATAAATTAAGTTGATAACACATCAGTTTTTAACTCATCACAGTCGGTTGTAGTGCGTCAACCAACACACGAAAAAAATATCTTGGCGGACTGAAAAAGCGGGTAAATATTGTTTGTTCATTAGCCATTCAAATGCATATTTATGTAATCAAATGCTATTAATTAAAATGTGTATCTTTCTATTCAATATGGGTACCAGTTATCTTCGTATTTACTGTTTTTAAATAAAAATGCAATCTGCATAGGAGGCTTCTCTTATAATTTTGTATATTACTTTTTTCACAGCAAGCGAAAAACAACAATCTCCACACATTGATGGCCAATCTGCAAACAGCGATGATGATTTCGAAGACAACAATTTACAAATTGTGTTGTCAAATGGAGTTTCCAAAGATCATCAAAACATTCCCCAACCTAAAAAATCAAGATACGCAGGCTTCGAGACAAGGTCCACACCTAAACCACTGACAGACTGCGTGATGGCCCTTAACAAAGACCAGAAATTAGATGTGGCTTCAATGGGTTTGGAAGCCATGCTTCATTTGAATATAAACATGGTGCGTGCAGATTTGGCAGAATGGGTTTTGGAATCATACGACTCAAAGACCAGCTCACTCATCACATACAGAGGGAACGTACACATAGTACCAAAGGATGTTCCTATCATCCTAGGACTACCATTAGGTGGCCGCAACATAAAACTGCCAGGAAGGACAAACGCAGACAGTCCACTTGTACAGCATATCAGACGCCAATATGGTGGTCCAAAGGACTCAACGGTGACCTACAAAACTATCGTGGATAAGATTCAACAATCTGGAGCTGTATTTCAAGCGCAATACGTGCCAAATATTATATATTAATATTAATACATACTCATATATAATACTGTGTTTTATGAGTATGTATTTTAAAGCGCATAAATGAATCACCGTGATTTGATTCAGGATCTAAACGCATTTTAATTGTAAATTTAAATAATGAAACAAGGTTATATAATATCAAGGGATAAGCACTTACCCGTCTTTGCAGTTGCCCTCATACACCCATTCACAAAAATTTATATAAACTTTTGTTGCCGGTACTTTCAGTGGTACAATCCTCTCCATGAAAGGTGATTTTAGCTGCAGTCCTGGTTGTAATTCCCTCTCAGATCTTCTTAATGGCTCAGGACAGGCAATTGTATTAGGCTGCAGCACTTTAGCGCTTTGCTCGTCACTCAATCTGCACGCCTCTTCAATAACTTGAGTAGGCATGTCCATGAACTCATCCAGATTGAGTAGTGGATGTGATAGTGTAGGATTGTTGAGGTCATTGTCCTGTTCTCTTGCCCTCATAGTTTGCAGTCCAGTATGTGATTTGTATGCCTCTGTAGGGGATTTGTTTGCATTGGTAGTGGGCGTTTTAAACACATCTAGGGATAGTTCAACCACTGGTTGGCATAGTTCAACCACTGGTTGGCGTTGTTCAACTGGTCTTTGTGATTTTAAAATTGTCGATCTGTTGCCTACAGTTTGTGGTTGCCTTTGTTCTGTAGGATATGATTGATCTTTGTGTGGGGTGTTTGCATTGAGCATTGGTTCTAGAATATAATTCACCTCTTTCAAAAAGGGTTCCTTTGATGATTGTCTGCTTTCATCGTTCTACCTTCTGTTCCCTTTGCAATTGTCAATACATTTCCAGACATCTTCATTTCTTTTGTTGATTCTGTCTTCAAAATTGGACTGGGATGTAGCTTCTTTGTACGCCAGATTGTAATTCTCAAGTGCCGCTATTAGTACGTCCGTAGCTTTTTCATAATTTGTCACAAATTTCTGCTAGGTTAAGAAGAAATTAGTTAGATAACATAAGAAAGTATTTAAATTTTAATCAGCGCACATGCATTACTAGTTGAATACTGCTATCTACACATTTGAATTGAATGATATTCAATATAAGCCTAAAATATCACTGATAAGATAACTTACAAAAGGTGTATTCCTGCTTGTACTTTTGTTTGTCCTTCTTAGTCTTTATGGGAAACTATCTCCGGTGACTTATCTATACTTGCATCCTTTTGCTATTTAAATAAGAAACCAATATGTAATCAGGGTTTATGATACGAATTTTGTGTATCGTGCTACACATTATACTAGAATGTGCAACTATCTTCAAAATTTGAATATACTGCTACGTAATCTCAATACTGGATTTCGCAGAGTATTCTGAAATCCATTACATGCTACGAATTTATGAAGATTCGTATACATTATGATTAAAATTGTAACTTTGTACTTACAATATGTGCGTTGCTGAGTGAATTATCCTCTTGTACCTCTTTGTTGGTGTTTTGAACTACTTCAGGTGTACGCGCAACATTGACGGTATTTTGGTTGTCTTCCACCTTGTGATATTTAAAGATATGAAGAGAATCATTACCCAGCATGATACGAATTTCAAAAAGCACACTACGCATTATAAAACTTACAGTAGGTGTTTTCTTCTCACTAACCCCTCCTGGTACATTTCTCTTCTTGATTGAAATCTTTTCCAGTGGCAGTGTAATACTGGCAGGTTCGTTCCGGTTTAGTAATGTAGTTCCTTTACTGAATCCACCCTTTTTAATCTCATACTTGATCCGCTTTGCAATGACTAAGTCTGTGATTCCTTTGATAGCAGGAGTTAGTCTTTCTATTTTAAATAGCATGTGTTCAAACATGTCAATGTATCCCTAAAAAACATGTCAATGTAAAGTGCCTGTAAAACAAGATTACGGAGTTTAGAGTCAGATATTTAAATTTAAATGCACCATAATTTTACACATGGCATAACACACTTACAATTAGAAATGTAATTGGGTCGTTGTATGGACTTCTCCTATTTCCTTCCCATTCGTCCTTTGTGTCCCGTAAACAAGTGTAGATGTATTCGCACCAGTTCAGGGCGCGTAAGTCGTCGGTCCCTTCAATTCCATTCAGGATCCTTTGATTGGAAACACCTGACTTAGTGCTTTCAACCATGGACGAGAAGAACAGCACAAGGAAATTTAATTTGAATGTGTCATCTACAGCTCCAGATTGTTGAATCTTATCCATGATAGTTTTGCAGGTCACCGTTGAGTCCTTTGGACCACCATATTGGCGCTTGAATTGGTGTACAAGTGAACTGTCTGCGTTTGTCCTTCCTGGCAATTTTATGTTGCGGCCGCCTAATGGTAGTCCTAGGATGATAGGAACATCCTGTGGTACTATGTGTACGTCCCCTCTACCTGTGATGAGTGAGCTGGTCTTTGAGTCGTATGATTCCAAAACCCATTCTGCCAAATGTGCACGCACCATGTTTATATTCAAATAAAGCATGGCATCCAAACCCATTGAAGCCACATCTAATTTCTGGTCTTTGTTAAGGGCCATCACGCAGCCTGTCAGTGGTTTAGGTGTGGACCTTGTCTCGAAGCCTGCGTATCTTGGTTTTTTAGGTTTGGAATGTTTTGATGATCTTTGGGAACTCCATTTGGCAACACAATTTGTAAATTGTTGTCTTCGAAATCTTCATCGTTGTTTGCAGATTGGCTATCAATGTGTGGAGACTGTTGTTTTTCGCTTGCTGTGAAAGAAGTAATATACAAAATTGTAAGAGAAGCCTCCTACGCAGTTTGCATTATTATTTAAAAACAGTAAATACGAAGATAACTGGTACCCATATTGAATAGAAAGATACGCATTTTAATTAATAGCATTTGATTACATAAATATGCATTTGAATGGCTAGTGAACAAACAATATTTACCCACTTTTTCAGTCCGCCTAGATATTTCTCCAGATGCATTTGCCCCTTTTCGTGTGTTTGTTGACGCACAACAACAGACTTTGATGAGTTAAAAACTGATGTGTTATCAACTTAATTTATGCAGTAGCCTAATTTAATTAGTACATAAATTTACTATACTTTTATATGTGTGTGTGCTAATATGATATGTAACTTCTTTTCCCTTTTTAGTAGACGTGACATGTGTTTTTCTGAAGAGTTAATGTCGTTTCCATTCTCGCTTCTTTCTTTTTCGCTCTGCAAATAAAGAGCTGGAATACTAATTCAATTCAAGAGTAGATCTAATTATATATATATATATATATATATATATATGTGCTTGACGAAAACAAGCAATGAACAATCTAAGTTTGTATGAATAAAGAAGTCCAAACATCTTATGATGTATGGATACGTAAGAGCAGCATATTTGTGTGAGATGCTACGCATTTAAGTTGTTATGCTACACATTTTACAGTTGCATTTGTCGCTGTCCAAAAAAGTAACATGCGTAGACACAACTGTAAGTGTTCAAATAAGAAGTCCTAACATCTTATGTTTTATGCATAAGCAAGGGCAGCAGAAAGTGTATAATGGGATACTATGCATGTGATAGCCAAATGTTACGCATTTACAGTTTTATTTATCAAACTCAGATGCAACATTCGTAACCCGCACGCTAGACAAAAGCACGAATAATGTGTAGCATTGCATTAACTTACGGATGTTTAGAATGTAGAAATTTCCAGTTGTATCGTATATCGGTATGAGATGCTACCCATTTAGCCAAATGTTAGCATTTACTTATGTGTTACTACGCATTTTACAGTTTTATTTATAAATGGAGAAGTTAAGGAAACATTCAAAGACACGCCCGTAAATCCCGAAATTCTATAAGACTTATCATTCGTAAACTAAGATGCACCATTGTTACCTAAAGGTAACCGAAAATTCATATTTCGTAAACCCTAAAATTCGTATAGCCGCCAGATCTAGTTCAGGTTGTCTTTATACCCTAACATTGACAGTAAGAACCGCAACATTCGTACACAATGTGAATTTTAACTTCACTTCACCCTTAACCCTAGAATGAGTTGAATTTTCGTACCGTCAACAATACGCACCGTAAACTTGTGTTGATTTTTTCGACTGTTGCCCTTCGTCCGCCATTAATTCTCGCCATCGTTCAACCTTCAGTCACCTCTGTTCGTCGAATTGTCGCCTCAACTTTGTGCGCCGTTTCTCGTATTTTCAGTTTTAAGTTGCTTTCAATCCGTTGTTTAGTGATATGCGGAAGATAAAAGCGGGATTACAGTTTCGAGTATATTTTCTTTTCCTAATTTGTCCTTTAAAATCTGATTTTTATTGGATTGATCGAATGGATATTATAATTTCTTATTTCACACCAAAGAAGCTTTTCTCACCAAATCCCAACTCTATGTTGATAAGGGTGTTAGTTCTAGTTTGTAGGTTAATCAATTCCTATTAGGAAATTGTTTTTCTATTCTATTCTATTCTATTCAAAACTACTCAATTTAATTATCTGCCCCCTTTACGAATTTGGTCTGATAAAAGCATGAAAGGACCGCAACAAGGTTGAGAACTAAGACCAAACAAAAGGAAAGAGAGAGTTCAGCCAACCATGTTTTTATGCCTACATGTTTCAAACACAAAAGTACCATGAGGTCACCAGAAGAGCTAAGCAAGTAGCCCACATAGAGGGTGCAAAGCTGAAACTCTTGTCGCTTTGATGGTGCCATAATCTTGCCAGCGTTGTTATTTTCAATGCAATTTACACTATTGCGACAAGGAAGACTCAGATTTGGGCTTCGTGTATCCAAGCTCGATGAGCTTTCTTATTAGCAATTTCTCAGCTTGAGCCTGTGAGCCATTAAGTAAGTAAACTGGTTACTCTGGACACAATTACAGTGTAACATTGTAAATGGGCTAATGGTAATATACAATATATGAGTTGGTGAAATAAGAAGAAGAGAAAGATGAACCTCAATTATTGGGTTATTCTTTGGAATGTTGCACGCTAGAATTACATTCAAGCCGAGTTTCAAAACTATAATACAAAGAGATATATGTAAGAGTGATTGGTAGCCATTGCCCATTGGGAGCTCATTATAATAAAAGGGTGCGTAAGTACCTAATCGGCGGGCAATTCCAGATCCTATATTGTCAGAAGCTCCACCGAGCAGTGGGGTTACACTTGCAGTATTATTCTGTGATTGACCAAACATAAACAACTAGTATTGGTGATTCGGTTATAACAGGACTCCACTCTCAAGCCAAAAAGATGAACAGAAGTTTTCCAGTCTTAGCTTACAGGTTTAGTCGGTGCAGCTGCATACAGGTGACCAAATCTTGCAGAGTTGAACCCAATCCACACATAAATCTGCAATCAGCATCATACTGCATTCAGAAAAGGGTAAATAGCAAGAAAAATTCTCATACCTGGCAAGGTGGCATTGTTATTGAACAAAGAAATGCAGGAAAAAATTAATGCAAACGTAGAGTTAAAAATCCCTTTTCATTACAGAAAACAGTGTTCCATTTCTGTATATTCTTCTCTTGACATGCGAAGCGGAAAACAAAACTAGTAAGTTGAAAAAGATAAATCATATAAAAAAACCATCCTAGAAGCATAAGAATAAACTTGTTTCTAAGAGTAATTTGGATTCACTCGAAATTCAAACGCAAATTTAGTTGCCTACTTGAGTTTGAGAATAAAGAGCACTAGCTAAAACAATTACCCTTCAGGAATGAAAGAAGCCAGTCACTTATTGTGTAAGCTAAATTTCTTTTGGATTATCTAACTTATGGTCATGTTTCAAGTTTCAACTACACATTCAAAAGCTTAAGCATTTACTTGCACGGATGGTTCCTCCAACACCGCTATTGCAAAAAGCATCTATACATGCACAACTACACACCCAAGCCTCAATAGTTCTCCTCAACTCAGACCAAGAACAGATATTTATACTTACAAAATCCTACATATTTTAACCAAAAACTCCAACCCTCCTATATGCACGAAACATAGAACAACTCTATGAATACAAAGCATAGTTCAAAAAGCTGAAATCCAAATCTCCTGCTTCAACACACACACAAAAAACAGAAAATTTAGGACCTGTTTGGAAAGATGTATGATCTGAAAATGGAGAGCAGTCCCCTCACTTTGGTCAGAAAAACAAGTGATCTGCACATTACAATCATTGCAAGCACCATTTTCCATCGGGCCTCCATCCACGGAGCTTCCTTCCAATGCCATCTCCCAACTGAAACACTTCAATAAGGCATTCCAACATACTCCATTGTCTGAGTAAAATCAAGAAAAGCTCAAACGATGCCAGATTTCAAAACAACTGCGATTACCGTCAACTAACGATTCCTCTGAAAAGCGTTTTCGCTCCAGCGGTCCAGGTGTCAAATTAGGCACAATTTTCGAACGATCTACGAACAAGTTTGAAGCCGACAACAGCAGAAAGAAGATGAAGCCGACGATTTGACAAGTACGAGCAAGTCGGAGAGCTGTAAGGGTTTCTTGCTGGACAATTTGTTTAGAAAGAACAATCCTGAAACGGGTCGGGTCAGAAACGGGTCGGGTCGAAAGCCAATTGTTTTTTTTTTGTTTTTTATGATCACAGCAGCGATGATAGTCCACATGTACAAGCTCAACTTTGACTAAAGCCAACATCAAACTAAACGCAAATGTATGCAACTTTAGCTCTCCTTCTTTCTCTACTTTGCGTGTGAAATATTTGGTTCAACCAGACAAGCACATAAAAAGTGTTGTTTCAGTTCCCAGCCTAATAACATCTTCCATCACCTCTAAATCTCCACTGGTTTTAAATACCACACAAATTCTCACACCTTCAGATCTCCACCTCCATCCAGGCCTGAATCATGCCTGAAAAACCGACAGAAAGGTTAACCTACCCTATGCTCCGAGCTCAGCTCTTCCTCTTTTCAGTACTTTCTGCTAAAATCTATGAGCATGTGCTCACTCCCGGTAACATGAATGTATTTGTAGCGTACTGTTGTACGATGCTTACAGTAGCTTTGGCTACGACCGTGTTATATTTTGTGAACAGAGGAAGAGTGCCCGTGTACTTACTGAACTTCACTTGTTACAAGGCGCCTGACTCGTACAGAATGCCCATCTCCAATTTTGCCGAGCATGTTTATCTTGATAAGAGGCTTACGGCAGAGAGTGCGGCGTTCCTGGTCAAGATCATGGAGAATTCAGGGTTCAGTGACGAGACATGTATCTCGTTGGCTCAGGGTGTGGTTCCCATCAATAACAAATGGGCAGGGGCGATGGAGGAATGCCAGACGGTGGTTTTCTCGGTGGTGTCAAACCTGTTGAGAAAATGTGATATCAGACCCGAGAATGTAGACATATTGGTGACGCACTGTAGCATGTTTTGCCCAGTTCCGTCTATTACTGCAATGATAGTTAATAAATTTAAGATGCGGAGAAATGTCATGAGTTATAACCTCTCTGGCATGGGATGCAGTGCTGGGGTCATAGCAGTGGACCTGGCAAAAGATTTGTTGAGGGTTCACAGGAACTCGTTGGCTCTAGTTGTCACAACTGAGGTGTTGCATATGAATTGGTACACTGGAAAGGACAGGTCAATGTTGCTAGCCAATTGCTTGTTCCGAATGGGTGGCACAGCCATCCTGGTGTCCAGCAGAGACCCTGACAAGAAAGTGGCGAAGTATGAGCTGCAACACATTGTTAGAACAACCAAAGCACAAAGGGATAAGTCATATGGTTGCGTGTTCCAGGACATGGACATTGAGAACAAACGAGGAGTTTCCATATCGAAAAACATATTAAGTGTAGCAGGTGATGCACTCACGGAAAATATCTCAACTCTAGGCCCTCTTGTGCTGCCTGTGAGAGAACAGTACAAATACCTGGTTTCGCTCATTCGTCGCAAGGTTAAATTCCTGGGGAGGACAGGTATCTATGTACCCAAATTCAGGATGGCATTCGAGCATTTCTGCATACATACAGGAGGGAGATCAGTAATAAGTGCAATGAAAAAGGAGCTGAGATTAAGTGATGAAGATATTGAACCATCTAAGATGTCTTTGTACAAGTTTGGGAATACCTCATCCTCTTCTATTTGGTATGAACTCAGCTACATCGAGGCCAAGGGCAAGATGAGTGAGGGAGATACGGTATGGCAAATAGCTTTTGGGAGCGGATTCAAGTGTAACAGTGCAGTGTGGAAGTGCCTGAGGAATATTTCCAAGATAGACACTGATAATCCTTGGATAAAATGCATAGAATCATACCCAATTGACATCCCGGATTAGAATATTTGATAGAAATTGGCAAATAAGATTGAATATGCTTCCATTAATTCATAACTAGGGGTAAAGAGTAGAAATAAATATTCCATGTCAATCAAAAACTTCTAAAGAGTACATAAATGGTCTGAGAAGATTGTTGAGAAACACATTTTAAATAAGCTGTAGAGGAAGCCAAAGGATAATCACTTCTAATCTTTAGTCCTCTTCTTCGCCTTCGTTTTCAGCAATGTTGAAGTATCTGAGTTCATAAACATTGCAGTCTTTGTTGGAAGCAATTACCCGCAGCCAGTCACGGACATTGTGCTTCTTCAAGTACTTCTTTGTCAAATATTTCAAGTACCTGAATTAAGAAATGAAGTTCGCAGTTAAAATAAACGACCCTCTTGAAAATAAGAGGACTAGCTAGATCAAAAATACTTAATCCAATCAAGGCTCAAATGGTTGCAAATATATAAATCAGTGGATCTGGAGGCTAAGTTCCCAAAATTGTATCTAGAGAGCAAATGTCTAAAGAATCAATACAAAGGGCTCCAAGTACTAGGTACAGAATGAAAAGGCTGGGCAGGGATTTAACACCAGTTACTTATGACTTAAATAGAGATATATGCAAATACAAACCAAAAACCAGTCTCCTAGGAATGTTACCAATAATACCACATTCATGGAAACATAGTCAACATGAAGAAGAAACAAACTTAATGAACAAATAGAACAACAAACGAATAAGAAACGCAATGTTGATATAAAGTGATAAAAACACAAAATCATTGAGCAATTAAATAGTAGCTACGTAATAGGTTGCTCATGTGTGGGTCTAACTTTGAATCACATCATTTTCTAAACAAAATTATGGAGTTAAAGACCAGAACCCTATCACTGTAAGTAAAGGTATATATTTCCTGTGCATATTAAAAATGTAATTTGGATATGCCGGTCCCAACTCTCTGAAAGAAAACTCTCAACAAAGACACAATTGCAAAAAACAAGCTGATACAAAAAAAATCGCAGTACCTTTTGGAGAAGGTGGAATCAGCAGTGACGCTGATCTTGCTCTTCTCACGAGTAACAGACACAACGTCACCTAAAGCTCCCGGCTTACCTCCGACCTTAATCCTCTCCTGCAGAAACTTCTCCAGTGAAGCAATGTCCATAATCTTGTCCTCCACAGGCTTGGCGCAGTCGATCGTGTACACGACTGACTTCTTCTTACCTTTCAAACCGCCGGCCGCCGCCTTACTCATTTCGACTCTCTTCTCTGCCAATTCGAACCAAATAAAACTTAATAAAATTAAATTCACTGGTATCGGTAATTCGTAAACTAGTTCGACGAACGGAATAGATGGAGATGACGACGAGCTTACCTGAGTGGATTTTTAGGGTTTGATGGGTGGAGGCTGAGATGCGATGATGTTTGGGGGAAGGAGATTAGGGTTTTGAAAGTTGGATTTTGGAGGTGGAGTTTTCACTATGGGCCGATTTTGGGCTTGCGGCCCATATTAAAGTCCCTGTTTTAAAGGGCAGTTCGCCACTAGCTGTTGCTGGCAGCAACAATTATGAATGAGAAATCTGAATTGAGATAATAAAAATTATGCGCCAATTTATATAAAATATTTAATATTAAGCATAAAGTTTATAAAATTAAATAGTCTCAAATTCACGTGTCAAACTATGAGTCAGTCATCCTTTCAACAAAAAAAAATACTATGAGTCAGTCATTAGCATATACAAAAGTAAATTATTTTTATGACAAAGAAAATATAATTTTTTTATTGTAAAGAATAGGAGTATAATTTTTGAGTAGTCTCATTTGAGGAGTGAATTGATCAAAATGAAATGCTCTGAGACTAGCTTTGTTTTGTACATTGAAGCTTCTCTAGATTGAATAGTTTTGTTTTCCGACAAATTTGATCTGTAGCGTATAAAAAAAATTCCAAAAACACTCCAAACAAAAAATAAATCAGACAAAAAAAATAGAGATTTTTACAAACCGAACGGATTTTTTTTTATTGAGAGTTTATATCTCATACAAATCAAACAACACACGTATACATCTTACACATATTATACGAATACTTTATAGGAATTTGAATCTCAGAATAATATCAGTGCCACAAGAAAGTTGCGCAGCTCAGTGTTTCATCTTGGGCTTCTTGACAATCATGACAGAGCAATGTGCATGATGAGCGCAGTAGTCGCTTACGCTACCCAGTACAGCCCTGTAAGTGTAAGTTCTTAGAAGCAACTCTAGACAGACAAATCAACGACAACTAACTCATTTGATGTGCTTTATGTGTACCTCTTTAGTGCACCATAACCATGGCTTCCCAATACTAACAGAGTCGCGTGGTACTTCTCAACGCCTTCCACCAACACGTTCCTGGCATCGCCGTCCGTTACCTCAAACGAAGCATTTTCAACCTGCGCACCAGTGGAAATAAACACATGACAACACCATGAACATAACAATGATACTAAAAAATCAAACTTCGTTATTTTTACTATGTGCGCTTGTGGAATTGGAACTAGGATGTGAGGACATTTCAACCACCGCGTCAAGCATCGATCAGAGTCAGACCCAGCATGCCCTTATGAGCACTTCTTTTCAAATGTACAAATTTTGGGACACAACAAAAAAACATTACCCCTTTGCTGGTGCACAATTCCTTCCCTTTATCGAGAACTCTCTGCGCATTCTTCTTCAGATCTGCATCTACCACACCCATTATATCAGCAGTCCCTACATAAATTACAACCATCATCAGAAAATCTTACCACAATTTTTACCAAATTTATACAAAATTTTAAGAGAAAAAACACTCCAATTCCACATTATATAATTAACAACACTGCTCATTTATAGTATCCCGAATTATAAATTCACTTATTTATCCAAGAAAAAATAACCACACAATTTATTATTTTAGTTCTTCACTAATTTTATGCTTTTGTAGTTTTAATAATTAATGGATTGTAAAACATTAAATTTATTTATTTAAACGAAAATGGATCAAAATGAAGCGCAATTTTGAAATTTTTACCAGGTCCGCCAAGTCCGACTACAGAAGACGGCGTTGGTTTAGCGTAAACAACAATGAGCTTAAACGCTTGGTTCAACCCAGGAGATGCAAAAAAATGATCCAAAACCCATTCAAGTGCGTAAAAGCTGTGTTCTCCTTCATCTATGCCGAACAACATCACTTGCTGCTGCTTCTTCTCGTCCATCTTTCAAATAAATTATCGAAAGCGAAACTCCAAACAAAGAATGTTGAAAAAGATCGAATTGCAGATTTGAATTTCGAAGCTGGAGGTATAGAGAGAAAAATGGGGCCGAGCGGCTGAAGACTCGGTGTCGGTTTTAAAACGGACGGCTGGGATTGTCTGACTGTTTTTGCTTGGCGCGTTAGTGTCGGGACGATGTCTGATGTGAATTTGGGCTTTGAATGCCGCCCACTTTTTTCAGGCTTTTCAGACCCAAAATCATAACCGTCAAAAATTCATATAATTGTCATTGTTCAAAACAAAGAATTCGATGGAAATATAAAAAAACAAAGAATTCGATGTAAATGACATATTTTTGTAAAAAATATAAATTCATAACATACTTTGATTTGAAAAGATGAATTAATATCTTATCAAAAAAAATGTTGAATTTTTAATTAATTTCTCATTGACGAATTATAAAATATTCTTACCGAACTACGTAAAATTTTTAGTTTTCTGACAACGAATTATAGTTCATTTTTAACGAACTTAACATTTTGCACTAAAAATATGCAATCATACATGATCTTCACTTTAAACGATATAGTGAAATCATAATTTAAATTTTAAAAGTTACACTTCTATTGTCCACAATGTTACCGTTGCGCTCGAAGGGTTCTTAATCATCAACCCTCTGTTTTTCGTTTTCCACCTAAAGATGAAAAGTATTCAAATTTCCAACGGTCAAAACCCCCAATTCCCATTTGATTAAATTGCAGAAATTAATCATATTCCATCATTCAATTTCTCACAACAATGGCGTTGAGACAGATCGACAACGCTCTCCCATCTCTCTCATCAGATCACCACCGTCCCAAGAAGCTTTCCAAGCCCGCCGTCACCGTCCCCAAGCCGGCTTCCATGCCTGTCAACGACGAAAACGCGCCGCCACCAGCCGCAGACGCCGCCATCGACTACATCGCTTCCCAAGACCTGGAAGCGCTTCTTGATCCTGACGTCACGTTACAGGTATGTCCGGGTCGCGTACTTCACTTTTTGATTAACAAAATGTGTGTAAATGGAATGTTAGTAGGACTGATTTTAGGTTGGGATTTATTTAGGGTTTGGCGGAGGGATTGGAGTCTAAGGATTGGATTCGAATCTGTGAGTCGTTGAATGATGTGAGGCGCTTCGCGATTCATCACTCAGCGTTGCTGCTTCCGATCATGTGAGCTAGAACTTCGAACTACTGTCTGCTATTAGTTATGGATTTTCAGGGTTATGGATTGATCAATTGGTGGTGATATTGTTGGATTTTTTTTTTAGGGAGAAGGTGATGATTGTGATTGTGAAGGCGATGAAGAACCCTAGGAGTGCGCTGTGCAAGACTTCCATTATGGCTGCTGCTGATATTTTCAGTGCGTATGGTGATACTCTTCTGCTTGATGAAACTCTCACTGCCGAGTCCTTCGATCAATTGGTATGTTTACCACTTAATTAGTGTGTAGTTTGTGATTGTGTTAATATTTCCTTTTTTTTCTAGTTTGGCTGATGAGTGTGAGTTATTGGTGGTGTTGTTGTTTTCAGCTTCTGCAGCTGTTACTTAAGGCTTCTCAGGATAAGAAGTTTGTATGTGAAGAAGCGGAGAGAGCTCTGAAATCTATGGTGGTGTCCATGAATCCGCTTCCACTGCTACACAAGCTACAGAAATATGTTAATCATACCAATCCGCGGATCAGAGCTAAGGCATCCGTATCCTTTTCCAATTGCATTTCTAAGATGGTATTGAATCCCCACTCCATGAACTTTTTCAACTTTTTGTTTGTCTATTTCTTGGAATATGTAGATTGATGTTGTCTGTTTTGTTCAGGGATTGGATGGAGCCAAAGAGTTTGGTTTGGTTTCACTTGTGCAGACTGCTCTGAAGTTATTGAATGACAGACTGCCCGAGGCGAGAGAAGCAGCTCGGAGCACATTGGTTTCGATCCATGAGAAGTTTACCGAAAATGAAGATCAGAAGATGGAGACATGGCAAACCTTTTGCGAGGCCAACTTGCCAGCCGTTCAGGCTTTGGCAGCCATCAAAGTTGCTCCTTCATAAACAAATGAAGGCTTTTGGTTTATGTCTTGTTGTTACATGTTGATGGAGAAGTCACTATGGATTTGATATCATGTAAAAGTTGTTTTTACATGATGAAGATGTGCTTTTACAATTCATTTAGGAGCCATTCTATCAAGATGTGGTTTAAGGATGATATGGAACATTTTCTTTCCTCAAATGTGTTGGGGATTGTCTTCAAATATGGCACCAGCGGGATAGTGTTTGGAGTAGCAAACAACAGTGCAGTAAAACAGCTTCTTCTTCTAATGTAGGATTCACTAAGGAATCTATAAGTCTGGATATCACAATTGATCGCGTTGTCGCTTTCCGAATTCAATATTTCGAACATGTATATTAGTCGAGGTTTGCACGAAATTTGAACGGGGATAATTAATTGGAGCAATTTCTATTCTCGACTAAAGAAGTAGAAATCAACTCAGGTTTGAGGTTTTGGAAATCAAACTAGGTTTTGAATCAAAGAGTGATTCTCTGTGCGAGTGAGTGATTTTCTGAGTGCCCTCATGTTGTCCACGACCTCCAATTTATAGGTGATCAAAAGGGACGAAGAGCAGGTGCGTCTGTGCTGAGTAGCCGTGTCTGTCAGACGGCGTCGCGTTTTGGCTAAGCATTAGTCACCGCGTTTTGCTTAAGCATTACGATAATGTCTACACATAACGCGGCTTGTAATGTCACTTGAAAACGCGATAACCTCTGGGAGCGTTTAACCTTGACATTATCAGTCGCGTCTCGTTAAGACATTATCGTAATGTCCAGTCAAAACGCGTCCACCATAATGTTTGAGGAAAACGCGATGTTCTAAACCTTTCATATCATTAGGGTATGCTACCCTAATATGTTGGAACGTAATACCAGGTCCGAAAACCCTAAATTTACCAACAAAATGTTCTGAAAATATGTCAGTAGCTTAAATACTAAGTTAGGGAAATCAGGCTTTTGTGCAAAATCCTTAAAGCTTCAACTTCCTTGGTTCCTTTCTCAACCTTAGTTTTTTTTTTTTGATGAATTCTCATAGCATTAACCAAAGGCTTTTCAAATTCATAACAGTTGATTCAATATAAAATAATAATTGTTATCAACAAAAAATAATAATAGTTTTGCGAAAGCGGCTTTGGTGGAGTGATTTGGTTCTTCACAAATTGTTAAGAGATCAAGGATTCGACTCCCCCGAATAACATATTTCTTCTCACTTTTGTGTAGGAGTGTGATTCCTCCCTCATGGAGATGTGTTCGTCCCGCATCGACGCGGACGTGCTATTCATCCCTCGCGAATGTATTATTCGTCCCTTGTGGACGTGTTGTGTGTTGCAGGTGGATGTTGCCTTGCATATGCCTTCCATGTGCGTGTAGAAGTGCTATGTTTATCGTCAATGCTCGTGGGTTCAAACTAAAAATGCGCTTCAAATGACACAATTCAAGTACATATTCCTAGTTGTTGTCATGTGTAACCCGTGCTGTAAGAGTCGAAGTTCATATGTACCCGATGAAGTTATCATGATTGAGATGTAGTTTTGTGATAATTGGAATGTATGAATTTGAATTGTATGAGATTTAAAACCCACATCAAAAAAATATAAAATAATAGTTTTTTCATAATTTTAAATGTGAAAAGGCATGTGAATGTGGACCTGTAAGGAAATTACAAAAGAACAAAAAAAACATAGAAAGAAAGAAATCCAAAAATCTCTGGCAAGTGGAAAAATTGACGTGGAGAGAATGAAAAACCTTTCATAAATAAAGTTCAAATCCCCAAACGCTCTCTTTCTTTAGTAGTTACTATCATTCTCATAGCCGCGTTTTCAGACTCAGTCGAGCTCGATCTGGGCGGAGAGCGATGAAGCAAGAGTCGTTCATCTACAGTTTCGTGGCGCGCGGCACCATGGTGCTGGCGGAGTACACCGAGTTCACTGGTAATTTCCCCTCAATTGCTGCTCAGTGCTTGCAGAAGCTGCCGTCGACCAACAACAGGTTCACTTACAGCTGCGACCATCATATGTTCAACTTCCTGGTCGAGGAAGGCTACGGTAATCTTTATTTCATTAATTCTGCGCTTCTTTCCTTTGATATTTGAAGTTTGTCGGATTGAGAATTGGAGTGATTTTGGTGTGAGTGATGGCTGTTGTGATTGTGGATCTGCGGTGGTTTTGAATTGCTTGATTTGAGGAAGTGGATTGGGATGAGGTTGATGCGTGTGAAGTTGAATTGGGGATAAGATTGATGCAGTGGGAAGTTGAATTTGGGATTAGTAGGGTTTCCGTGTTGAGTGTTGTTGAGTTTGTGATTTTGAGTTGAAAAGGGAGATTGGCTTTTTATCTATTTTCGCATGTTGATTTAGGTCATTGCTATTTTGCAGAATGTCAAAATGAGATTCTCAAACAACTCCTTGCTACTGTTCATTGTGTTAGCTGATTATCGAATGGTTTAAAAACTGACATATGAACTATATGGAAAGAGATGTAGTAGATGGTTTATGTAGTGACTAGTGATGTAGCATTCAGTATATGTAATACGTATCCAATTATTGCTGGTTAATTGGTCCTGTTTTCAAGTGTGTTTGGTTTGCTGAGGGACCTTGGGATGGGAGTGTTTAATGACAAGCATGGCTACTACATAAGTGCTCACGCATTGATTTTTTGTTAGCATGTGCTTTCAAACTAGTCCAGAAGTGGTCAACGTCAACCTATTAATTAGTAGTTTACTATGACATTTGCCATTTTTTAAAATTTTATTGTTTGTACTTGAAATTAACTAGTAGCATATTGCATTGCAGCCTACTGTGTTGTGGCAAAGGAAACAGTAGGAAAGCAAATTTGTATCGCACTTTTGGAACGCATAAAAGCAGACTTCAAAAAGAGGTATGGGGGTGGGAAAGCAGGCACGGCCACTGCCAAAAGTCTCAACAAAGAATTTGGGTGAGTGCCTGAAAGTATTATTAGTTGGATGGGTCACATATTTAGCGACTTTGGGAATATGAGAATCTTAAACAAAGTTGATGTTAGTTTGTTTGATTTGGCAGACCAGTGATAAAAGAGCACATGCAGCATATTATTGATCATGCTGACGAAATTGAGAAGCTTTTAAAAGTTAAAGCACAAGTCTCAGAAGTTAAAAGTATAATGTTAGAGAACATTGACAAGGTACCTTATAATTTACCAATATAAGCTAACGCTACTTTCTATGCTCGTGGAGTTCTTTCTGTGATTGATTCGCCCTTCTACATCTGGTAAATATGTATCAAATTGTTTTTTTTTGAACAAATGTATCAATTGGTTTTGGGGCACTATGATCTGGTGATCCCTGCTTGAAGCAGTAGATGAAAACAGTTTTCAGACTTGTCATGTGGAAAAAATGTGTGTTTACTGCCGATGTGGATAAGCTATAAAGAGACATAGTATTCTCAACGTTTGTTTTAATGATGTTGTCAAGGCGGCTAAACATAATTAGATGAATTTTCATCTTGTGTTATCAGGCAATAGACAGAGGGGAGAACTTAACCACACTCACAGACAAAACAGAGAATCTCCGTTCTCAGGTACTAATACTATCTAGCCCTAGCCACTAAACTAAAAACTTCAGCTTCCTTTCAGTATAAATTTGACAGCTACCTTGAACTCAGAACTAATTAGTGATCTTGCAGGCTCAATCGTTCAAGAACCAAGGAACTCAACTCCGCAGAAAAATGTGGTACCAAAACATGAAAATAAAGCTAGTGGTGCTTGGCATCCTAGTGATTTTTATACTGGTCATCTGGCTTTCAGTTTGCCATGGATTCACCTGCAGCGATAAATGACCAACCCACCCCCAAGAAATATTTACTACAAATATATCAACAGCGATCCATCATCGCCCAAACTAAAATCTTCAACAACCTTTACTCATGACTTAAGACTCAGTCATCTCATTTTGCTAGAGAAATGAAGAACAGCTTGTTATGCTATGCACATTTAACAGCTATTGAAAGTGTTATTTCAATTATCTATTTCATGAAAATCGCTTGTGAACAATTACTGAAAAAATAGTGGCTTGATAAAAGAGCAATGTAGCTTTCTATTGATGTAAATACTCAGAACAACAAAATGCAAAAACCTGGATGATCACCAGACCAACAATACACATCAAAGCTCATCTTCCATCCTCAAATACTCACCAACATCGGCCTGATGCAGCACCACAATCCCATTAGGATCCATCTTCCTACAATCCCCAGTCGACTTGGCCGCAATCCCAAACCCTAACGCCACATCAGCCATGCTAAACACCACCACACCATCCCCAGCCACAATCCCCTCCGTGATCCTCCCCAGCCCTCCCTTCAGCACATGATTCCCATACAAAAACGACATCTCCGAAGTCGGCTTCAGCCACACCTTATGCTTAGCGTTCGCCGCCAGCAGACTCAAAGCCTGTACCGTCAAATGGAAGCTGCCGCCTTTGGTGAACTTGCCGATACACGTGCCGAGGCTGATCAGTTTGTCACGCGCCACGTTGGTGGCGCGCTTCACTAAGGCTTCGCTGACGTAGTAGACTTTGTTTTTCTGGAGGCGGAAGCAGTAGCGGCCTGGGAGCTTGTCGGGACCTTCGTGAGATGGATTCTCGACGATGTTTTTCAAGTTGTTGCCGGTGAATTTGAAAAGCTTCTCGAACACCGCCGTCGTCTCTGTCTCGTCCAACGGCCTCATCGTGCTGGAATTCGATTAGGGTTTTGAAGAGATTTTCTTTTTCGGAGATGAAGAGATCCTTCAAGTTTCTCTAACTAGGGTTTAAGGATATCGCTAGTTGATGTGAGTTTGGGCCGTTACGTCGGCCCAATAAAGCCATTACATTCGTTGTAAAATTCGTAAACATCATCACCGGCAAATTCATATTAATTCGCAGAATCTTTTTTGACACTGTCCACGTAATTGTTTTGTATGAATGTCCGACTGTTTTTCTCAAATATTTTCAAGAATCTACAAGTTTAACATTTTGTTTCCTACTGGAAGATTTTGTGAACTTTAACAACATGATTTTAATTTTAACAATATGATTTTTTTTTTCTTCCTTTTTAAAATAGGGATCTAAGAATTTTCACTCATACCCCCAGAGTGATCGAACCTGAGACCATTGATCCTAGGTAGTGGGTGACTAATCATTAGACCAACCCCACTTATGATTGATTTGTCATCAAATTATTCCGAGAATCATCCAGGTCAAATTCTTAAACTTGAGGGATTATGTGATGAATCATAGATATCAAAAAAAACAAATTACAAGGAATAATCAGGAAAAATTTCCAAATTACTAAAAATTGAACTTTCCTTTCCAATTTTACTCAATCTTCAGATTGGTTTCACAATTTACACTAGTTTTATACGACGCCATTGCCCACTGCGTCTTAACATTAAGACGTCGTTCAGGACATCGTCTTAACATTTAGACGCTCCCAGCAATAACGTCTTAAGGTGAGAGGTGTTTCACGCCCAATATTGCCAAAGAGGCATTAGCCGCTGTAGCGAACAACGGTCCCTAAGCCGCTCTCCTTAAGAGCTTTTAATTGATTCAATCTCAATGGGATATTCAGTGGCTTGTGTTGTCACAGGACCAAGTCGCTGTCCGCCACAGCGTCTTATTATTAAAACGTTGTCACTAGGAGCGTTTTAATAGATTTCAATCTCAGTGGGTTTGCTTTGTGGCTTGTTATCATAGGACTAAGCCGTTGCTACTAACGGCGTCCTAAATATTACCTCAAGTGTTAAACCGATGTTGGTTTCAGATCAAGACGCTGTCGTGGACAGCGTTTAGCATGAATTATGGGCAGGTCAATACTGTTTGACTTTAAACCCCAGTAAACATGCAAAAAAACCCACAGAAACATATAAAACCTGCGCACTCCATAACCGGTACACCAAATTACATAAGTCCGTCAACCATAAGTGATGAATCAAAAATTACATGATAACATGTAACATAAAACCATCAACGAACCATTTTAAAATACATGAATGTTGCACACATAACATAAAACCTCTATCTAGTTCCCGGAGTGAAACACTGTGTTGTCTTTCTACTGCGTGTCGACACCCTCCGCAATGGACTCATTTGTGACTCTGATTGAGTCACTTGAGAAGGACCAACATCAAAAGTATGGGGTAAGTCAAGTTCTTCATTTGAATCTACATTGAATTAAAAATAGCTAGTTAGACTTAATATGCATAAAATAAAGATTCAAAATAAAGAATAGCCAAATTATACCACTAAGTAGACGAATCTGTGCGACATCAACGTCTAACGCTTGACCCTATCCAATTTTTAACAAGCCGGCATGAGTAGCATGAAACATATCATGAAGTTGTCTCTTAACATCCTTGTCGGTCGTCTTAAGGAACAAACCGGCACTTGTCTTGCAAGTGCGCACTAGTGACGCGACATGTATAAATAATTAACTTGCATTTAGTTACACATTTCATAAATATGAACACGTACACTATTAGTAGTACGAATACTCACCAATACATAATGCTCATGTCCGGATGGGCGATATCGCTCTGGTGTGTCTAGTGGTGGCTGAATGCGCTTGGGAGTTACAGTGTAGTACCATGAATAGTACGCATTCAGATACAATCTGTATGCGTCAGGCTCACCGGTAATAATGGACGATGCTCGATTATCCCAGAGATTTATGTAACCTTGCATCTCTTCATCTACAAGGTGAGTAGTTCTTCGAATATTTATGTGCATCGCTTTATGACTTTCGGGTGGCAATGCTCGCTCTGGCTGTCCCCACCCAAACTGAAGAACTCAAGAAGGATAGTGCCACTAGGCCATATGGAAACAGACGAGTGGAACCTCAGCCCTCCAAAAGTCTCTGCTAGCTAAACACATCGGATTAAGTGGGGCCAATATCTCAGCTGTATACGGAGTCCAAATGACATCATTTGCTTCTTGACAATCCAATAAGTCACGATACAACATCAACACGTGATGAGATGTCTGCATAAATGACTTCGGGACATTCCATCTACAATTATTGAATTTAATAGTTAGACTAATATTCAAAGGGTGAATGATAAAAAATGAAATAACTGACATATCTCACTTACTTGTATCCTAAAGATGGAAGTCGCATATCAACATCCGATCTAGGAGGTGGAGCTGGTAAAGCAAGCTTCATCGATCTACCGGTAATCAGGTGCTCCCAAGCCCATATCTACAGGAGAACGGCACAACCACTGAGCTGTGTGGCCTTCGAGTCACATGTAGTGCATAAACTACGATAAAGGTACGCCAACACCACAACACCCCAACTGTAGCATGAGAGAGAGTCGAGGTCTACCAGTAATGGTAGGTAGTGGAGTGATATCTCACTGCCTGAAGAATCTGGGAAGAGAGATGACCCCAACATGCCAAGTATATATGTCCACGCATATCTCTGTACCTCCATCTCACTGGCCTCTGCGGGAACGATCTGCATATGATATTTGAGCCATGTACGTCTAACTGTGGTAGGTCTATTCCCTTGAGGGACCACTCCTAACAGCTGTACACACAACGAACCATAATCCTCCACCTCCTGGTGCGTAGTCACAACTCGACCCTCTATAGGAAGTCTTGTCAGGATCCCGACATCCACTAAAGTGATGGTCATCTCCCCGTGACACAAATGAAACGTATGCGTCTCAGAACGCCGTCTCTCCACCAAAGCGGTCATAAATGAACAGTCGACCTCATAGTTCTGCATGTAATACCATGGTCCAAATCCCTCCCTAATGATGTAAGGTAACACGCGCTCATCTGCATCCCAGCTAATCCCACGGTGATGAACTATTAATACATCCATCCCATGCAAAGTATAGTAGATAATTAGAATAATGTAATACATAATACACTCTCGTTTGAAATGAAATGTAATTATAACTAATCGATGTTTCTCAAATCATCGTAGACCGATGAGTGGGCTGCTTATACGAAAGCGTGCCGATAATAGGACTCGGGTGAACAAGGTGTAACACATCCAGTAACAATGTATCTTCTCCGTCTGAGCTCGCCGATAGAGATGGCACATCAGGAATGGCCTCAGAACGACTGCGTCGTGGCATATCTGTAACACAATATACAATATATACTATAACACCACAAGAAATAAGTAGTGTATTTATGAAAATGTATTAATGAAACACAAAAGTCTTTTACAAGAAGTGTGCCAAAAATATATACTTGAACACTACGCAAAATGTGTTTTCCTAATTCACCACACGAGGTGAAGTACAAAATTTTTTTTGTGACCTACAACCCCACATATTGAATACTTGTACACTCTCTTAGGCCTGTCAGATGCTTTTTCACTAGAAGCTTCGACATGTGAGGGTCTTGGATCACACCTTGCATCCATTTCGTTACGTCTTCGTTTTGTTGGATGCCTTCCTCTCTTGGTTCGTTTGAACTGCTTATTGGGAATATGCTTGGGCCCAACATATTCCTTCCACTGTGTGATATTCGGTTGTGGAGTAAATGTATATGACCAAGTGTCGTTACACGCTTCTGTGCTATATTCAGTAGCCATGCACTCACGTATGGAGATTCCCTCTTCTTCACACACTGCTAAAGCGTGACAACATGGATAGTGAAATAATTTCCATTTTCCGCAACCACACGTTTTATCTTCCATACAAACTTTATGTGCATGTTCCTTTGATTTGGTAAGAACACACGCTATACCTTTACTCCGATCAAACATTTATACCTTGCAATGTGTGGATTTCACCAAGTTTGCATTATTTTTGCTCTCGATCTTCGGAGCAAAATACTTCATATGGTCTAATAGTGCATCACGTCGCTCGATAAACCAAGCATTGTCTTGCTTAAATGTGAAGTGGACAATAGCGGTGATAGGCAAATCACGACATGCCATAAGCACGTGATTGAAAGATTCAGACACATTAGTGGTCATGGACCCCATCTTCGACCCCCAATATCATAAGATAACGCCCATTTTTCCGCATTAAGTTTATCCAACCACTTCAGAGAATCTTGCTTATCCTTCAACAATTCTTTCAATTCTTTAAAACGATTGCAGAACTTTACTTGTTGATTCTCATAGCCAATGCTAGTAAGTGATGCTTTCTTGGCCATACACTTCACCTTAAGATTGAAATTGGATGCAAAATGCCTTATGCAAATACGGTGATAAGCCTTCGGTGGCTTCCAATCATCTTCTTCCATGACTTGCATAATTCCCGCGTGTCTATCAGAAATAATGCATAATCCTTCTCGTTGTGTGACGCCATTTCGAATGCACATCATGAACCACTTCCAACCTTCGGTGGCAAGGAAGTGGAAGGAGAAAATGCCAAGGAAAATTTGGAAGTGGAACCTCAAGTTCCAATAGAGGAGGAAAAGGAGCATGAAGAACCGATTCTAATGAGGAAGTATGTGCCCATGGTGCCTTTCCCTCAAAGACTAAACAAGAGCAAGCTTGACGCCCACTTCCAAAGATTTGTCGAGATGCTTAAAAAGTTGTACGTCACGCTCCCCTTCCATGAGGTAATTACACAAAACCCTACTTATGCTAAATTTCTTAAAGACATTGTGTCAAACCGTAGGGTGATTGAAGAGTCTAGCATGGTGGCTTTGAATGCCGAATGTAGTGCAATTGTGCAAAGTCGTATGCCTAAAAAAATGCAAGACCAAGGATCGTTCTCTATTCCTATCTCTTTAGGAAAGATTGAAATTGAGAGAGCACTATGTGATTTAGGAGCTAGCATTTCCTTGATCCCTTATTCGTTGTATGAGAAAATTGATATGGCTGAGCTCCATCCCACGACCATTTCTTTGAAACTAGCCGATAGGAGTTCTAGAGTTCCTAATGGAGTCCTTAGGGATGTGCCTATCAAAGTTGGGAAATTTTTCATCCCCGTGGACTTCTATGTGCTAGATATGGATAGTAAGCAAGAAACGCCCGTTATTTTAGGAAGACCCTTTCTAAACACCGTTGAGGCGGTCATCAAATGTGGTGAAGGGTCTATCGAATTGAAGATAGGAAATGAAAAACTTAAATTTTTTCTGAAAAATGCCATGAAAGCTCCTATTTCGTCCTTTGAATGCAATATGCTCGATATGCCTTGTGAAACTTTTGGGCTAACCCTTTTTGATGATGAAGTTATAGAGTTAGACGACTCTAGTACACTTTTTGCCTCCTTAATGAACGTGGAAGATGAGGATATGTGCGACATAACCTTGGGAGAAGGTGAGCAAGAATCGAATGTTCATGAAGGTAAAGAAGACCCGGTGCCAAGAGGTAAGGAATTCGAAGGAGAGTTAAAACCTCTACCTTCGAATCTAAGGTATGAATTTCTTGGGTCTAATGCTACTTATCCCGTTATAGTTGGTGCAAATTTGAATGAGGATGAAACGTCCAAGCTTGTGCATGTTTTGAAGGCTAATAGAAAAGCCCTAGGCTATTCCATTGATGATATTACGGGAATTAGCCCTTCACTATGCATGCATAGGATCAATCTAGAGGAAAATGTGAAAGCTTCTAGGGAGTTGTTAAGGAGATTGAATCCTAAGCTTAGCGAGGTGGTTTTTAAAGAAATCACCAAGTTAAGAGATGCGGGCATCATTTACTCCGTTCCCGACTCGGAATGGGTGAGCCCCATCCATGTCGTCACTAAAAAGGGAGGACTCACGGTTGTACAAAATGAAAAAGGAGAATTAGTCCCTACGAGAACCGTGAATGGGTGGAGGATGTGCATTGACTATAGGAAACTAAATAGCGCAACTAAGAAAGATCACTTTCCTATCCCATTTATTGATCAAATGCTCGAAAGGCTTGCGGGACATGAATATTTTTGCTTCTTAGATGGATATAGTGGTTTTTACCAAATTCCTATTTTGCCAAATGATCAAGGAAAAACCACTTTCACATGTCCATATGGAACTTTTGCGTTTAGACGTATGCCTTTTGGTTTGTGTAATGCACCGGGGACTTTTCAACGTTGTATGATGTCCATTTTTAGCGATTATATTGAGAAATGCATTGAGGTTTTCATGGATGACTTTTCTATTCATGGATCCTCCTTTGATGATTGTTTAGCTAATCTTTCTCATGTTCTTTCTAGGTGCATTGAGACGAATTTGGTGCTAAATTGGGAGAAATGCCATTTCATGGTGCAAGAAGGGATTATGCTCGGGCATTTAGTGTCCAAAAGAGGAGTGGAAGTTGATAAAGCAAAAATACAAGTTATTGAGCAACTACCTCCTCCGAGAAATCAAAAGGGAGTGAGGAGTTTTCTGGGCCACGCCGGTTTTTACCGAAGGTTTATCAAGGATTTCTCAAAAATTGCCAAACCGTTGACTCATCTCCTTTGCAACAATGTGGATTTCGTTTTTGATGAAGGATGCCTTGAGGCATTTGAAAAACTGAAGAAGAACCTTGTATCGGCACCTATAGTGCAACCGCCGAAGTGGGATCTTCCCTTCGAGCTAATGTGCGATGCGAGTGACTATGCCATTGGGGCTGTTTTGGGACAACGAGTTGAGAAGAAACTCCACGTGATCTACTACGTGAGCAAGGTGCTCGATAATGCCCAGTTGAATTATACAACCACCGAAAAAGAGTTGCTAGCGGTAGTCTACGCCTTTGAAAAGTTCAGGCCTTATCTCGTTGCAACGAAGACTATTGTTTATACGGACCATGCCGCCATCAAGTACTTAATGGCGAAGAAAGATGCCAAGCCAAGGCTTATCCGATGGGTCCTCCTTCTACAAGAGTTCGACATTGAGATTAGAGACAAGAAAGGAGTGGAAAATGTAGTAGCGGATCACCTCTCAAGGGTCGAGGTCTATGATTTAAAATGGTTCTCGGCGCCTATCCAAGACTCTTTTGTCGGCGAATATTTGATGAGTGCCAAAGATGATGCCCCGTGGTATGCGGATTACGTGAATTACTTGACATGCAACATTCTTCCAGAAGGCCTTAACTACAATCAAAAGAATAAATTTTTGCATGACGTCTCAAGATATTATTGGGATGACCCATTCCTATACAAGCTATGCTCGGATGGGATATATAGAACATGTGTGCCTAAGGAAGACTTCAAGGAAATCATGGCTTGTTGTCACTCTTCTTCTTATGGTGGTCATGGTTCGGCCTCAAAAACCACGTCTAAAATTCTTCAATCGGGATTCTATTGGCCAAGCATGTTTAAAGATACATATGAATTTGTCAAGGCTTGCAACGAATGTCAACGAATGGGAAACATTGCTAGAAGGGAGGAAATGCCTCAGAAAGGCATATTAGAAGTGGAAATATTTGACGTTTGGGGCGTGGACTTCATGGGACCTTTACCATCGTCACAAGGGAATGCATTTATTCTAGTAGCGGTGGACTACGTGTCCAAATGGGTCGAAGCCATAGCTTCCCCATCTTGCGACGCTAAAGTGGTGATTAAGATGTTCAAAAAGATCATATTCCCAAGATTTGGAGTCCCAAGAACAGTGATAAGTGACAATGGCTCCCATTTCAAAGAAAGGAGATTTGAGTCCATGCTAAAGAAACACGGGATCTACCATAGGTTTTCCACTCCATATCATCCTCAAGCCAATGGTCAAGTTGAGGTGTCGAACAGAGAAATAAAAAATATCTTGACAAAGACAGTTGGAAAGTCAGGAAAGGATTGGGCGCTGAAGCTTGATGATGCATTATGGGCATATAGAACCGCCTTCAAGACGCCCATTGGAATGTCTCCATACCGGTTAGTTTATGGCAAATCTTGCCATCTTCTGGTGGAACTTGAGTACAAGGCGATGTGGGCCATCAAAGAGCTGAATTTTGACGCAAAAACTTCGAGAGAGAAGAGACTCCTTCAATTAAACGAGTTGGACGAAATCAGGCTGGACTCCTACGAAAGTTCGAAAATTTACAAGGAAAGAACTCGGAGATGGCATGACAAATTTATCAGGAAGAAAGAGTTCTCGGTAGGAGATAAAGTTTTGCTATTCAACTCTAGGTACAAGTTGTTTCCCGGGAAGTTCAAGTCTAGGTGGTTCGGACCTTACAAAATTCATAAGGTTTTCGAGGATGGCCACCTAGAGCTGGTTGGTAACGAAGGAAATATATTCAAGGCAAATGGGCAAAGGGTTAAAATTTATCATGCTGATCACGAAGACCAAAATACGTTGGAAGCGCCCCCTTGAGTACCTTGTGCAATTACCGCTAGAGAAGGGATCCCGCTCGGGACTTCTTTTAGCGTGCTTCTTATTCTCTACATAAAGATTCAGCTCCGTCTTAGCCAAGACGTTAAACTAGGCTTGTGAGTGTTTCTCTCCCGATCTTTAAATATATCTATGATGATTGGATTTCTATTTGCTTCAAGTGTGGGGTGTTGAAATGGCTACCTCCAAACGAGAGAAGTTTCTCTTAACTCTCTCTTTGCGTTTCACTCTATTCATTGCTTAGGGACTAAGCAATTGCTAAGTGTGGGGTGGCCTATGTTTGACATGCTTTGACTACATGAGATGTTTGTGTTTGCTTGACGTGCTCTCATGTGTGATATCCAATCAACTTATGTTTAAGGGGAAACACTTGCACTACCGCACAATTCATCCAAAATTTTGAAATATTAATGAAAACAAAAAGTCTAGGCAAGGCTACATTTTCGAAAAACTTCATCTCTAAATTCAACTAGTCGTGCTTGATTTCACTTGATTGATCCTTTAGATGACTAATGGATTGGATTGTTGACTTTCATTCTTGAGGATCAAAGCATCTACTTGCATTTCTTTATCTTTTGTTCTAAGCTTTTTCTCATTGAGGCTAAAGAGTTGATCTTTGAAAGCATAAAATAGAAATGATTTATAACTCCAAAACCCTTGCATGCCATGATTGCCTTTAGGTGACTTTAGTGACCTTGCTTATCTAGTGGATTTGTCTTGTTGGTTTGTCATGCTCCATTTTTAACACTTAGCCCTTTTGTCAAAGTTCTAAGTGTGAGGTCAAAAGAGGGCGAAAAATAGGCCCCAACAAAAAATTTGTTTACTCTATTCTTATGGTCAAAAGAGGGCAAAGCCCCGACTAAAAACTTTCTCGAAGTACAAGAAAAGTTTTGAACAAAATATACAAATGTCGGGGGTTAGGGAGGTAAGTTCCCCCTCGAAAGCATTTGTAGGCCAAAGGCCATTTGAAGAAAAATAAGAAAATACGAAGCACTTAGATTTGACAATCGGATATCCCGCCATTCTCTAGCATGAAAACCAATGAGGCAATTGATACTTACTAGCAAGAATTCACTAAGGGACGAACCTCGTATTCTTTTATACTTAGGCATGATATGATTTGCAAGGGTATACAAAAACTTTAATGTTGGAACTCCTCTTCTTTTACGACTAAGTGACCTTTGCGTCCTAGGCTTGAGAATGAGTTCAAAGCTCAAAGCAAATGGACTAGCCTCCTTGCTAGCATTTGTGAGTGAGCCAACAAGATTTCTTTGCGATTATTAGATTGTTTTTTTTGAAGTCCCTAATATAGAAAATGACTAGAATCCTTGATTAAAGATTTATTAGTCTTTGTTTTGATTTGCTTGAATGTCTTAATTCATGAATTTCTATAAGGATTTGAAAAGGCTTCATGTAGTGATTGAAATGCACATATCTAGTTGAATACATTATGAGCTTCATGAAAAATTCCTTGCCTAGTGCTTTGACAATTTTGAACTAAAAATGCATATTTGGATGATTGTTCTCTTGTGGGATTTGTGAGTATTCCCGTGTCTGAAAACTCTCAGGAGACTACAACTCCTCCACTAGGGTAGCCTAGGGGTTTAAAGGCTTGGTGCATTCGCTAAATGCACTCGTGTCACCTACGAAAGTGGTTTATCAAAAATAGTATTTGTTTCTTAGTGTTTTTAGTTAGTTTTCATAACCATATGGATTCTCTTTGAACCGATCATGAGTGAGCAAAATGCATTGTTGTTGTTGATCTCTATGATTAGTTTGCTCGGGACGATCAAACGTTAAGTGTGGGGTAATTTGATAGCGCTAAAATATATGCATTTTATGCCACCTCTATGCTTATTGTTTTGTTCGTTTTATCACGATTTCACTTGCTATTTGATGTCTTGTGGTTCATTTCAGGCGAATTACAGAGTTTAAGCTGAGAACACAAGTGTGCATTGATTTTGGAGCAAAACCGAGCATTTCAGAGCAAAAACATGGATTTTCGGGCATTACGGGACATATAGACCTCTCCGGAGTATTTTGGGAATAACGCTCTCATACGGCGTCCGATTTGGCTGATCTTTAGCTTGTTGGAAAGGTATTTCAAAGAGCTACAACTTTGTAGTTTTCACAAAGACCAAATTCGGACGGGAAGACCACGAAAAAGTGCCAAAACCATTCTAACCGGCCATGTGCATTTCCCCAGCCGGCCGGTTAGAAATTGTGCCTCAAACGTCGTATTTTTCTGAGGTTTTTAACCGGCCAGCCATGCCAAAATCTGCCCCAACCGGCCATGTGAAGCTCCCAACCGGCCGGTTAAGAAAAGTGCCCCAAACATCCTATTTCGCTGAGGTTTCTAACCGGCCATGTTCAAGCAAAAATCAGATTTGTGCTTTTGGCTAAAGTGAACCCAAAAGCCATACTTTTCCCAATTTTCTTCTACCAAAAGCTTCCCCATATTGATTGATTAATCCCCATTGCCTTTCATGATCCCTATTATAAACACAAAGCATTCCCCTTTATCATTTACAATCCAAAAGCATTCCTCACTCAAACCCACAAGGAGATACTTTAAACTTGTTTTATAGGTGTTCTTGAGAAGAAAAGGGGGGGACACGTTTGGAAAAAGGGGGGACATTGGAAGGGAATACACACGGAAGATTAGAGAGTTTTGGGAAGGAGAGAGAAGTTGGCTTGGAGAAAAAGAAGAGAAGAAGAAGAAGAGAAGAAACAACTTCAAGAAGAAAGATTGGATCCTAGTGTTCTTGAGTCCTCATATTGGTTCTAGATTCCTAAACTCAACTTTCATATGGTTGTTTGCACTTTTGTTGTTGATTTTGTTTGTAATCTCACCATGAGTGAGTATTGACCTTGGTTGGGGATCTATGGATCCCTTAGACATGTTTGTGATATTGTAAATACTATGGATGCTATTGATGAATGATTTTGCATATGATTCTTCTTCATTTGAACTTAATGTTTCGGATTACCTATGACATGTTTCTAACAAAGTCCTCAAATAGGAATTCTGCTTGATTTCATGTTTGAAGTAACTTGCGTTGAAAAGCATGATTTCAATTTATCTAAATGAAGAAGCGTTAGGGTTTTTGTGTTACATGGCGACACTCTAATTCTAATGAGAATGGCATGGATTTAACAAGTGTACGACTATCTAGTCAATAGAGCGTGAGTGTGAGACTAGGTATTAGTATGTTATAATGCCAATAGAGCGTGAGTGTGAGGCATTATGCAAGATGTAACCTCTTATACTAAGTTGTAGCGTGAGTTGAACTTAGAATTAATGTTGCATAGCTAAATTCTAAACACGTGCATGTGATTTCATCGTTAGCATTCCCATTTACTATCACAATAATTGTCTAGGTGGGGAAATAGATCCCTAGTCATCCTTGAATTGATTGTTTACCCACTTTCGTTGATCAAATCTCTCTTTCGGATAGTAAAATATTGCTATCAACCTCGTACGAGGAACAAACCCCCCCCCCCAAACCATAGACATTCCTAGTTTAATCTTTAGCACTATTAGTTTAATCACCTGTCCTTTGGGTACGACCTTGGGTTTCCCGAGCTATTATAAATTGTTTTGATTAACCGTGACTAGCAATAGTATTTGAATTCTATTCGAATATTTACGCTAAATTACAGCCGATCACCCAACATATTCCTTCCACTGTGTGATATTCGGTTGTGGAGTAAATGTATATGACCAAGTGTCGTTACACGCTTCTGTGCTATATTCAGTAGCCATGCACTCACGTATGGAGATTCCCTCTTCTTCACACACTGCTAAAGCGTGACAACATGGATAGTGAAATAATTTCCATTTTCCGCAACCACACGTTTTATCTTCCATACAAACTTTATGTGCATGTTCCTTTGATTTGGTAAGAACACACGCTATACCTTTACTCCGATCAAATATTTATACCTTGCACTGTGTGGATTTCACCAAGTTTGCATTATTTTTGCTCTCGATCTTCGGAGCAAAATACTTCATATGGTCTAATAGTGCATCACGTCGCTCGATAAACCAAGCATTGTCTTGCTTAAATGTGAAGTGGACAATAGCGGTGATAGGCAAATCACGGCATGCCATAAGCACGTGATTGAAAGATTCAGACACATTAGTGGTCATGGACCCCATCTTCGACCCCCAATATCATAAGATAACGCCCATTTTTCCGCATTAAGTTTATCCAACCACTTCAGAGAATCTTGCTTATCCTTCAACAATTCTTTCAATTCTTTAAAACGATTGCAGAACTTTACTTGTTGATTCTCATAGCCAATGCTAGTAAGTGATGCTTTCTTGGCCATACACTTCACCTTAAGATTGAAATTGGATGCAAAATGCCTTATGCAAATACGGTGATAAGCCTTCGGTGGCTTCCAATCATCTTCTTCCATGACTTGCATAATTCCCGCGTGTCTATCAGAAATAATGCATAATCCTTCTCGTTGTGTGACGTCATTTCGAATGCACATCATGAACCACTTCCAACTATCGATGTTTTCACTCTCTACCAATGCATAAGCAAGATGGATAATTTCATTTTCCACGTCGAGAGCGACCGCAATCATTAAAACCCGTTTTCACTTCCCGTTCAAATGAGTTGCTTCAATAGAAATGACGGGACGACAATGGGTGAAGCCATTAATAGTCGGGCTAAATGCCTAAAATACTTTATTCACGCTTTCATTGCCACTATCAAGCGTCGATTTGTCCCAATAAACAATACTATCGGGGTTGGTCTCTTTAAGCACGTCCATGTAAGCCGGTAATTTTACGAACGATTCATCCCACTCTCTAAATAAATAAACGAGGCTTTTTGGCGCGCTTTCCAAGCTTTTATGTCACTTATCTTGTACCCACGCTTTGATCGCATCAACTCCCTCACTTGCTTAGGACTATATTTCAAATCCATTCAAATCAAGTCTTTTATGTCCATTCCAATGAAGTGTATGGACGTTGTCAGGGCGGATAATATCAACCTCACATGTATGATCTCCACCGTATGTGGTGATTCTCCACATACCTTCCTTTTTCTTCTTTGAAGCTCGTAATTCCCATTGACATTTATCCTTACCTCTACGACATTCGAGTAGCATTCGTTTTGTATCCGAATATCTAACGCGATACTCACAGCGTTTTTAATATAATATCTCTGACAAGCATATATAAGAGACTCCTTGCTCAAAAACAGTCCATCTTTACACAACTCTTTCATATTGAACGTTTATTGTGAGACATGTGGTCGTCTATCGCTGGATGGTTAATCCAAGCCGAAACATCATTTTTGTTGACATTAGAAATCCCAAAGGGAGTTATTATCTTCTTCAACGCCGATGGGTACTTCCATATACCCTTCCTCACCATCAATATCAATGTTCTCTAGATAATCTCTATCAAACTCGTCGTGTGTGGGAATTTCAAATACTTCTATAGTTGACATTGTCGTTTCATCGATTTTATCACTATCCATTTCTAAAAATATTAGAAAAAACAAAAACTTAGCCGATACATGTATAGTTAAGAAAACTACATCGAGAAAACAACATGAAAATAAAATATCACCATACACCAAGAGCTTTTGTCAACAAAAAAACAAGCAAACACCAAAATACTCGAACTAATTTTGGAACACAATAATCTTAAAGTTGTCAAACATACATCGACACTACTAGCATTTGTTTTCTAATCGAAATTGTTACAAATGTGTCAAGGAGCTTACTGGAAATTTTTGAGTTTCCACGGAGTATCGGAGTACAAAAGCAGCGGACGGACAGAGCGGTGGCGTACGGACGGACGAAGCGACGACGACGGCTACGACTGTGCACGGAGCAATGCGGATCAGAGTTGGACCGGACGGAGCGGATTCAATTTTGCAGGTGGATCGATTTTGGGACAGAGCTTCGTAACTGAACGAGGGAGAGAAAAGTTAGGGCTCGAACTTAGTTATAACTAAGCCGCTTTTTGTAACAGCGTCCTAACAAAAAATTGAATTCAAACAATCCACATCAGTCTGCTGACTCATAAAAAATGTCATGGGGCTTAAGACGCTGTCCCGAACGGCGTCTTGATGTTAAGACGATGTGGGCAACTGCGTCTTATAAAATTAGTGTAAATTGGGAAACTAATTTGAAGATTGAGTAAAATTGGAAAGGAAAGTTCAATTTTTAGTAATTTGAAAATTTTTCCGAATAATCATTAGTAAATTCGTTCAAAATGGAGAAGTGAACGAGCTTAATGGTGTAATTAAAATGACGAAAAGGACTTGTTCCCAAGGGTAGTTAATTGATATTCAATTCATGAAAATAATCGTTGGATGGATCAATTAGATGATTGGAATTCTATTATCAAAAAAAAAATTAGATGATTGGAATTGATTTAAGTTTGTAAAATGAAATGTGTATATGATACACTCCCAAGAATTTATATGAGTTTTTTTTTCTTTCATATTTTACTCGAATGTAAGTTATTTGTATATGATAATATCACTCCTAAGAAGTATTAGTTATTCTTTCTCAAATAAAAAGTATTAATTTATGAAAAAGATACGATGCAAATGACATATTTTTGTAAAAAAATATAAACTAGTAACAGTCCTTAATTTAATCCCTCAAACAGATGAGAGTATATCTCGTCATATGGTTAATTTGTCGGTGACGAATTATAAAATATTTTTGACTGATTAATTATGTCGTACTTTTAGTTTTTCGGCGAGAATTATAACTCAAGTTTGACGAACTTTATGTGTTGTAATAAAATATCCTTTGTACATGATCTTTACTCATCTATTCGTTTTTTTTGGGACAATGTTAGGGCATGTCCATTTGGGCTTATATTTTTGACGATTAAGTGAAGTTAAATTAAAGTTAAGTTAAGTTCAATTTAAATTGATTTGTTCATCATCATCATCATAATCATCATCATATCACCATCATATCACCACCACCATCATCGTCACCATCATCATCATTATATCACCATCATCATATCATCATCACCATTATCATCATCATCACTATCATCACATCATCATCATCATCACCACCATCATCACTAAATAATATAATTATAGATTCAATAATAAGATTAAATATTGACTAAATAAATATATTTTTGACTGATGTGAAAGTTAAGTTAAATTGAGTTAAGTTAAATTCAATTAAATTAAGTTAAATTTATTTTAATTAAATTTCAGTTGAAATGGACATACATCCCTTTTAAAAAAAAGTATTTTGTTGTGTAATGAGTCGGTTTGTATTTTTTTTGTATTTTAATTATTTAGAAAAAACAATTCCTAAATAATAATAAATGGAAAGCTCAATTTATGATAATGTTGGCAATGGAAATTGGAAACACATCTAAGATATACGTAGAAATTAAGTACCACTATTTATAAACACATCAGAGTGGAATCGTCCTCTCTCCATCCGATTTCTATCAAGGGCTTCCGCAAATCTTGCTTGCATCTTTTCTGCAAGTTCTATCGATTCTGCCGACCGAATTTCGATACTCGAGTTAGCATCGGTTGGAGCTAGGTGAGCATGTATTCTGCTGTTAATTTGGGGTTCTTGGTGATATTATTCGTTTGATCGGGAGTTGAATTTCGAATGACGAATGTTGTTGATTATTAGGGCTTTATTGTTGAGGATTTTGTATTGTATTATGGTTTTAGGTGATTCGGAGCGGTGCTTAGGGTTTATGATACTCCTTGCATCTTTTAGGAATTTGGTTTAGGGTTTGATGTCTTCTTGCTTGGTTTTTATCTTTTGAAAGTATGTTTTTCAATTTTGATTGATTTAAATAAATAAGGTATTTTGGTACTCTCAGGTGCTGATCAACAAGATGACTATGACTGAGAGGAAGACTATTGAGTTGGATCAGGGATGGGAGTACATGGAGAGAGGAATAACGAAGCTAAAAAATATACTGGAAGGGTTGAATGAGCCACAATTCAGCTCGGAGGACTATATGATGCTTTACACGTAAGTGTGTATTTGTCTGATTGCTGCTTGTATTGCTAGGTCTTAGCTTGTGTTATTGTAAGTTTGGTTTTATTTTTATTTTCGTTTGTGGTTCTGATAGTATATTTGATGCAGAACAATCTACAATATGTGCACGCAGAAGCCCCCACACGACTACTCACAACAGTTATACGATAAGTACAAGCTGGCTTTTGAAGACTACATACGTGAATGTGTAAGGCATATAATTTAATGTTCAAACTTTTTTTTATTACTTCTGAATGATGGTCAAATTCAAGCAATGCACCTGTTGTTTTAATAGTGAAAGACTTCTCTGAATCAATTTTCAACCTTTCAAAATCTCAAATGCATCACATTGCAGGCTTCGGAAAAGTTCATAATGTTACCTGCAACAACAACTGCACATTGCAGGTAACATTATGAACTTCTCCGAAGCCTGCAACATGATGCATTCGAGATTTTGAAACAAAAAAAAGAGAAACAACAACTGCACAATGACTTAATTTTGATGTTACTGCAGTCAACTTGAAAAGTGCATGAATCTTTTGTTGCCCTTGGTTCTCGTTTTTAAAATTAATCTCTGGTTGTTTTCTTTCCCTCAGGTATTACCTTCACTCAGAGAGAAACATGACGAGTTCATGTTAAGAGAACTAGTGAGAAGGTGGGGAAACCATAAAATCATGGTTAGATGGCTTTCTCGCTTCTTCTATTATCTGGATAGGTACTTTATTGCAAGGAGGTCTCTTCCACCCTTGCATGATGTTGGACTCACTTGCTTTAGAGAACTGGTACGTCTTTGTTCCATTCTATCCTAAAATTTATCACATGCTATTGCATCTTAAACATGTATCAACTTATGTAAGCCTATGTGTCTTCATCAAAATGCTACTGATGTAAAAATATCAGTTGTGTAGGACACAACACACCTTCATGTCATATTTGTATGCTTAACTTTGAATTATTTGTTCAATCTGAAATACTTACATGTCCTGTAGTCACTGCTGAAATATGTCTTTGAGTTAATTCTTTTCTATTCACACGCATAACTATTAATTATTAATAGTTACTTCACTGAGATGATGTACAATTACCATGATTTTAGGTTTATGAAGTGGTAAAAGACAAAGTTCGAGATGCCGTCATTTCGCTGGTATGTTTGTGAGATTGTTCAAAATAAGTAAGATATATTTATTTGATTTACTTACCCTTCATTTCATTGTGACTCCCACAACCAGATTGATCAAGAAAGAGAAGGTGAACAGATAGACAGAGCATTGTTGAAGAACATCTTAGATATATTTGTAGAGATTGGAATGGGATCAATGGAACAATATGAGAACGACTTTGAAAAGGCTATGCTTGACGACACTGCTGCATACTACTCCCGAAAGGCATCAATCTGGATTTTGGAAGACTCTTGCCCGGATTATATGTTGAAAGTACAGTTTTTTATCTTTTTACGATCTTGTTTTTTTAATAGTTGCTTCGCCCTCTGCTGTGTCTTATCCATTCAATGGAAAATTGCAGGCCGAGGAATGTTTGAAACGTGAAAAAGATAGAGTTGGTCATTACTTACACTCAAGCAGTGAGATAAAATTACTTGATGTAAGTTGTCCATCTCCATTGCGTTTAAGCAACAAAAGTAATCACAGCCTTTTCATGACAACTTTACATTGAGACCTTGATATTTATTGTGTCACTGTTGTTGCTGTTATTTGCAGAAAGTTCAAAATGAGCTGTTGTCTGTGTATGCTTCCCAGCTACTAGAAAAAGAGCACTCCGGATGTCACGCCTTGCTTAGGGATGACAAGGTACATGCATTGCTTCTTCTTTTTCTTTCTTTCTAATAAGCTAGGTACTTAATTTCATTTATCACTGAGACTGAGGCAGCTATTTTATCAGTCGACTGTCCAAGTTGTCTTAATTTTAAAATCTTTTGTTTATTTTTTATATTTCAGATAGAAGACCTGTCAAGAATGTATAGACTCTTTTCTCGAATTAATCGTGGCTTGGACCCTGTTTCTAATATATTCAAGCAGGTTTTGCACAGTTATCTCTCATTCATCTTTTTCATTGTAGTTTTTGTAAATGGGAAGAAGTCCTTGATAATAAATTAACTGTGAATATCTTGTCTGCAGCATGTCACTGGTGAAGGTACTGCTTTGGTGAAGCAAGCTGAAGATGCTGCAAGCACTAAAAAGGTCCTGTTTATTGTACATTCTTTATATCTATGTTTGGTGCTTTAGAGTTGCATTGCCTCACTTGGCACTTTTCGTCCTTGTCATTTTCTCATTTTCACATGAGATTTCTTAGTGAGAGGCACAATGCCTGCAAGCTTAACAAAGAACTAGTCACTGACATGAACACAAGCACCGATCATCTCTAGCTTGCAGTGTCTGTTTTATGGCAATGAATCGCGTTGATATCTTATATCATCTGAGTTCAATGTGTTTGTTGCATTTGAAAGCTCATAATGATGTTTTTTGGTTGTACCATGCATTTGCTGGTGGCTTGGTCATATGATGTACTGATCTTCACTAAATTTTTGGTTATTCTTTTTTCCTTGAGAGTTGTAGGAAAACCTATGAGTCGTCTCTTCGTGATGTTGCTTTTTAAATAATTGGCATACCACTAGTTCATTATTGTTCACTCCACAAACAGTGTGCTCCACAAGTTCATTCCGAAGGATGTTAAGAGTGAGGTTTATAGATGACACTGTAGATACTGAGCCACATTATTTCACATTTGGTTTCTCAGTTCTGAATGGATAGTACTTAGTTCCCTTATCATGCATTTGTGGTCTTGGCTCTGAGTAAATCAAGTGACTCAGCTTGACCGAGTTCTCATAGACTAAGATGGGTTTGTTTCATTTATGTTTCTTCATGGTTTAGTTTCCTTTGGTAAGTGTTAATTAAAATTTTTGCATGCCCTGTTTTAGTTAGTGTACATTTTATATGTCATTGCCAAGTTTTGAATATATTTTTGTGCTTACCTTGCTTTTGATATTGTACCTTCCACTACTTCGAACTTTATATACCTTTGGTCATGTGCATTATGATGGTACAAAACTTAAAAAACATTTTGTTCACTGTTTCAGGCTGAGAAAAGAGATATTGTTGGTCCACAGGAACAGGTGATGGACTATTATTATGTTTCTAGAGCTTCTCATGAGATATCAAGTTTCATGCGTCTATTGGGTTGCTGAAATATTTTATTCGTTTCTAGGTATTTGTGAGAAAAGTTATTGAGCTCCACGACAAGTATCTAGCTTATGTTAGCGATTGCTTTCAAAATCACACCCTCTTCCACAAGGTTAGTACCTAGACCGTTCACCATTTTGATTTCTAGTATTGTTGGCTTGACATGTATTGCTCTTCTATAGGCTCTTAAGGAAGCATTTGAGGTTTTCTGCAATAAGGGTGTTGGTGGAAGCTCTAGTGCAGAACTACTTGCCACTTTCTGTGATAATATACTCAAGAAAGGTGGGACTGAGAAACTGAGTGATGAAGCAATTGAAGAGACCCTGGAGAAGGTTGTGAAGCTGCTTGCTTATATCAGTGATAAGGATCTTTTTGCCGAGTTCTACAGGTACATTTTGTAAAATGTTATTATAGAGTACCTGATGTCTTGATTATGTGCCTGAATGAGTATTCATGTCGGCGTTTGACAGGAAAAAACTTGCTCGCCGTCTTCTTTTTGACAAAAGTGCTAATGATGATCATGAAAGAAGTATTTTAACTAAATTGAAACAGCAATGTGGGGGTCAATTCACATCCAAGATGGAGGGAATGGTATGTTGCGCTGCAACCAATTAATGCTTCTTTTATCCCCACTTTACCTAAAGCCGGGCATGACATATCTTTGAATTTGACGTCCAGGTTACTGACTTGACCCTGGCAAGAGAAAACCAGACCAGTTTTGAGGACTATATTAATAACAACCCAGATGCAAACCCAGGAATCGATTTGACTGTAACAGTCCTGACGACTGGCTTCTGGCCAAGTTACAAGTCCTTTGACCTTAATCTTCCAGCTGAAATGGTATGTGCTGATCAAATTGAGACTGCTGTACTGTATTGTGATTTATAAGCTGTATTCACATGCACTTGCACATGCTATGTAGGTCAAATGCGTGGAAGTTTTCAGAGAGTTCTACCAGACGAAGACCAAGCACAGGAAGCTAACGTGGATATACTCGCTAGGCACCTGTAATATCAATGGGAAATTTGAAGCGAAGACCATTGAGCTGATTGTGACAACCTATCAGGTACTATTATAGATATTTGCATGTATGTGTATGGAATAGTTATGTCATTTGTTGCCCAATTGTCCTGACCTTATTGCTTTACTTTTGAAGGCTGCTGCACTTCTCTTGTTCAATGCTTCTGACAGATTGAGTTATTCGGAAATTGTGACTCAACTAAATCTGAATGACGACGATGTTATTAGAGTACTTCATTCCTTGTCATGTGCCAAATATAAGATCCTTAACAAAGAGCCAGCTGATAGGACAATCACCCCCGCTGATTACTTTGAATTCAATACAAAGTTCACTGATAGAATGAGAAGAATAAAGGTTTGGCTTTCTCGACTTACCTCAAGTATGTTTATGGTCCAACTCAGTGGCTTCCTTGTATACAATTGACGCTTCCTCTCATTGCAGATTCCCTTGCCTCCTTTGGATGAGAAGAAAAAGGTGATCGAGGATGTCGACAAGGATAGAAGGTATGCCATAGATGCATCCATTGTGCGCATAATGAAGAGCAGAAAAGTTCTGGGTCATCAGCAGCTTGTTCTGGAATGTGTGGAGCAGTTGGGAAAGATGTTCAAGGTAATAATTTAGGTGATATAACATTTCTTCATACATATTTGCAGTGGGGCCAATTCTACACTCTTTGTTCAAGAGCATTTTCCCCTTCTCATTGTTTTATGAAGTTCCATGTCTTAGATCTTTCACGTGTCTTCTGCAGCCCGATTTTAAGGCCATCAAGAAGAGAATAGAAGATCTGATCAGCCGCGATTATCTTGAAAGAGATAAAGAGAACCCCAATTTGTTCAGATACTTAGCTTAATTCTGCTGCCCGGTTCCAGACGACGATTGGAGTCGTCAACTCAGATGCCACAGCTAATGGGCATATTGAGCAGCACCCAGCTAGCACATATATGTTGGCACTATATGACCTCTTACTCGTGCACTGTTAAGTTGAGACAGCAAGTAAATTGGTTTAGCACCACTGACATGTTAATTTCATCTAGTCCTGTTCTTTTTTCTTCCCATCTCTAGCAGTTTATTTTTCACATTTGCTGAGACAGTGAGCTTTTTTCCAGTATGTGCTTTCAGAAACAGAATATAGGTATAAATAAAATGCTCTTTTTATTTTCTGGTCTGTTGAGACCATTAGCTTTCTTTTTTTTTTCTCTGAGTCTCACTGTGGAAACAACATCCTCCGATGCACAAATTCAGAGCAGTCTCACACTTCCGTTCTCTTACTAATCTGTGTGCACATCACCAAAGCATCAAAGGCTCATCTGCCCTGCCCCACAACCAAGGGCCTATGCTCCTCAGAGTGCTGCAAATGGCACAATTGGGTACACCTTTTGTCGATTAGCAAATGTATTTTCCCACTCAGCAAATTAAATCATCATTTCCCTTGAATGGGTTATTTCGTCCTCTACCTTTTCCTCTTAACACTATCATTTCAGCCCTTACCATTTTGGGTTGTCGTCTGTTGCTTTTTTGATACCTTGTTTCCACTGTCAAATTGGTCAATCACTGCAAACATCATATTGTCTTCGCTTTGTGCTTCCTTCACTTGTTCTTGTCTCTTGATTCCTGACTTTGTGGATCTATTCTTTGAGCTTAAGAGTCCATTTCAATTTAACACCTCATTTAGGATCTTTAATATCCTTCTATTCAATTCTTCTATTTAGTTAAGTTTTTTGAGTTCATGTTAAAAGAACACACTCTAAGGCCATGTTCTAACTAGTGTTCTTTCTTTATGGATCAATGATACCTACCTAAAATTAATTGGTTTCCCAGCCTAGGGATCGATAACAAGAGAGATCAACAGTTCTATAAACCATTGGAGATTCTAAGAAATTCCAAGGCGAGATATATCCTTCCAACTTTACCAAGCATCCGCTCCAAATTTAGCTACATTGATTTCTCTAGAACGAATCGCTGGACCGTACATGTCAATTTTTTTTGTTTCCCACAAATCCCGATTCGTTAAAAACATCACTTTATAGTTTCACTTGCTCATTAGAGCTTAGAAATACAGAAGCCACAACCACATACATTTTTTTTTATCATCAACAAAATTCTAGCAAGCTACTTGGCATTACTTTTTACATAATTATACATTTGCTTGAGGGAACATTTAGCAGCCGGAGTGGAACTAGTTAGTTTAGACCTTGGCAAATTCAAGTGTTTTCTTCCCTTGGAGTTTGCTTGATACATAATGCTTGCTGTAATCTCCATGGTTGAATGTCCTGTATTTACAAGGGTTGTTCTCGTTCACTAACTCTTGTAATGGCCCAATCTCAACCTCATAGCTTGGAGCATAGAATGTCACTATTGAAAGCCTCTCCCTTTCTTTGTGGGTCACTGCCCTATGCTCCACACTCTTGTACTTCCCATTTGTCAGCACCTGCATTTTCATCAATATTAACTTGCAATCCAAACAAGAATAATACTTAAATTTGCTCGTTTTTCTAAGTTGGATACGATGAGCAACAATTTGATGCTCGTGGGATGTTTGATTTATTGAATCACATATCAGATATGAAATTGATAGCGACAAACTTGATAAAAGAATTTGAGCTAATGAGAACCACCATTTAAGTATAGAACTGAGAACCGACGAACTTTAGGCTCTTTTCCATAAACTTTAGGGAGTTTGTCACGAACCTGCTTAAAAGCACCGATCATTTTTTTAAGCAGAGTTCGTGATGAACTCCCTAAAGTTCATGGAAAAGAGGCTAAAGTTCGTCAGTTCTCAACTTAAATGGTGGTTCTCACCCGAACCTGACCCTTGAATCACATATCATATATGAAACTGATAGCAACAAACTTGATAAAAGAATTTGATCGAAACTTACCTCAATTGTGTCACCAATGTTGATGACAAGTGAGTTTGGGATAGGGTGGACAGGCACCCAATTATTGTCTTTAAGGATTTGAAGGCCAACTGAGCTACCCTTTCCTTGTTGGAGAACTGTAAGGGCACTTCCATCTGAGTGAGGACTTAGTCCCAAAACTAAGTCTGGTCTAGGACATGGTGGGTAATAGTTCATCCTTATGGCCTGGACTGCCTCACCGAACATGTCCTCGAATACCTCCATCTTCAACCCAAGACTTAATGCTATATATTTCAACAATTTACCGCACAGCTTTTGGACTCCGCTCGAGTATCGCCCAACAGCGTCACTGAGTAGTAAATAAGATTTTACTTTTACTATGCAAGTTTATGACATGTTTTCTTTTTTTTTTGACTTTGAACTCACCTGAAGTCTGAAGGTTTTGAAGGCCAGAGTTTCGGGTTGCGGATATAGTTTGGATGAACCCCAAGTGCAAACATGTTGCACCAGTCCAACTTTTGGTCCTCTGAGAACACAAAAGCTTGACCATAGCCTTGAACTGTCCCAGCTGCCATCTGGTACTTAAGTTTTTCTTCAAGTGGAAGCATGAAGAACTCCATGCCCACTTTCTCGATTTGCTCGAGCAATTCCAAGTCAATCCCATGATTAATCACCTGAAGATATTTGTATGAAACATGCCATATACAGCTACCAAGTACTTAAAAACTGAAAATATGTACCTGGAAAAATCCCCAGTCCCGGCATGAGTTTCCCAGTTTGGAAATCTCGTTGCGGAACTCTTTAGAGTTCAACTTAAGCAATTTGGAAAGATCAATGACAGGAATCTCATCCAGACAAGGGAGACAAAGGTTGTCCAATGCTGGCCTTTCCTTCTCGTCGCGAACAAACCTCTCGGGCACTACTCTAGGTTTTGCCCTCCTGAGTTCTTGGACATCGTCGACTTGGCCTACTTTGATGGGTGCTGGAGCCATAGGAGTCACAGAGAAGACACTACTTAAGCTGTCCTAAACAAGCAAGCAGCTACTAATTAGCTTGAGATGAAATTTTGAGAGTGAGGGAGGAGACAAGGGTGGATTTGTTGTATTTATAGAGAGCAAAAAGGATCATTATTGGTGATATGCATTTGGCTTCTTGTGAATGTGAATGTGAATGTGAATGTGATTGGACTTGGAGGCCATGTTTATGATGCACTTTTATCTCAATGTTTTCAATATTGAGTTTTGGGGAAATCAGTGTAATTAAGTGGAGATCAAATTAATTATATTTATACATTTCATTGTAAAAATAACAAATATATGTTTATCACCAAATGATAAAATGTGTTCAAAATCAAGGATTCAAAATCTTGTGCAATCAAGTCAATTACAACAATAGAAAAAGGAACAAGGTTCGATTCTCATCGATTGTAATTTGTTTAGTTATACCGATCTTGAATCTCTAAAATGAACTCAATTTGAATTCCAATGTAGTAGTATTGTTACGATTCCAATCGATTAAACCATATAAAAATTTAAACAAAATGAGTAAAATTATAAAGCTGTGTAGAATCTTTTGTCATTATAGTAGAAGAGGATCTAAAGAAAGTGATTATACTTTTTCAGTATATTACAAGTTTCAAAACTCTACTTTATATATTTTTCCATTACAACACCTTTACTTTAATGATACTTCCATTTTGAACGGTGAATTTCTTTAGTGCTATGCATGTATTGTTGTCATCTACTACATGAAAAATTCAAAATTTGATACATCATAAATTTTCAAGGTACATAATGTTGCTCAAAGATTAGAAATTTAAGTTGGCTAGTTTTTTTTTGGAAGTGGCAAAATGAGTAAAATTGGCGTAGTATTTGACAGAGCTATTTAACGATAAAATTAATATGGATCAGGGGAAAGGAATATAGATTAGTGGGTGATCATTTAACAAAACATACATGGATGCTGCCACATTTGGAGACCAAGTATAGTGTTGAGAGAGCATATTCCTTTGTTTTTTTGTTGTCTTCCACTCCGCAAAATCCTTTGCTTTAATGTCTGATGGCTTCTTCTTTTTTTCTCTCCCAGTAATTCTTATATATTGTGTGTATCAAATTAGTGTAAAGCCATTTGCAGCAGCCAAAACCACTATTAAGACCTATCAATGATATCATTTCAATCATCTTCATTATACATGACATTGAGTCAAAACCGGCTTTTCTAAAGTGGGATCGAAATGGAAGTGGGGGGGACTGGGGAGACTCCTTTCCATTGCTGAATTGCGAACATGTGTCGAGATTAGGCAAGACGTCTTAATATGGCCTAGTCGACCCCCCCAGTGGCAAGGCTGTCCTACATTCGTTGCAATATAATTATTTGGTCATTCTCACAGTGCATTGTAGTTTTTATTTTGTTTTTAATGATGGTTTTTTACATCTCATATAACTCATACAGTACATCTCAATCATATTGATGAGAACTTTATCGGATACATGCGAACTTAGACTCTTGGAGCACGGGCCAGTGGGACACACACGGCACCAATCCAGATTAGGTACTTGAACCGTGTCCATTGAAGCTCATCTCTAACTTAAAACCCACGAGCATTATCGCGAAACTCAGCAGATCCACGTGTACATAGAAGGAATTATAAAGGCAGCACCATCCACCTACAGTATGCAAACGTTCACGAAACACTCCTACACAAAAGTGGAGGAGAAATATGCTATTCAGGGGAGTTGAACCCTTGACCTTTTGACAATTTGTCTAGATATCAAACCACTCGACCAAAACCCCTTTCACACACTGCATTGTAGTTTTGACTACTTGATAAGCGACAATAATCAAAAGGAAGAGGAATAAACAAAATGATAATTAAAAGATCAACATTAAAAGTCAACAACAGTGTGATTTAGTGGAAGAATTTCAACATTGCATGGTTCAAGCTCCACCATGACACTTATCTTACAATTTTGTGATAATTTTTTCTTTCTCTTCCAATTTTAAAACTTGTTTGACTATATGGAACTAGATATATCAAAGGCTGACTCCGATTTTTTTTATTGTGGGTTTACATCCAACATATCAAGGAATAATAGATTAAAAGGATGGAGGAAAAGTCCAAACCATAGATGAGACAAGGAAAATCCACAAAATTGTGGAAGGAAGATGTCACGGTGGGGATTGAACCCTTGACCCTGCTATAGCAAGACATATGTTCAACCAACTCAACAACCACCTTTTTGACGATTTATATCCGATTGAACAATCATTTCTTGAAAATAAAACTAAAAAATATTTAGTTTTTACAAAGTGTAGTAATGCAGTGGTGAAATCTCACTAAAAAGTATAGTATGGAGTAATGGAGTACCCAAATATAGTGAAATCTTAGGAAAATTTTCCTAAATGCTTAAAATTTAAGATTGAGTTCTAATTGTACTCGATATTATAGTTTGGTTTCTCAATTTACTCATGTTTTTAAGACGTCGTTGCTCACGACGTCTTAACTATAAAATGATCCAAGAAACATGACGTTTTTAATGGTTATTAAGTGAGTCAGCATGCTGATGTGGATAAAACGTCATTGGATGGAGCGACTTAAATTATTATTTTTATTTAAACGATGTCGACAACAGCGACTTATTCACATCAGCATAGTCTTCCGAGTCAAATCCGATTTCTTCGTCAACACTACCGCGACCGCATCTTCACGGACACAATCAACTTCATCTTCAGGCGTTAAGGAACGCCGTAACTATTCAAGGCGTTAAGGAACGCTGTGAGTCATCTGGAATCATCATCTAAGGCTCGAAAATCATTGTCGATCCCGAACTCGAATTCGTAAATTCCGACTTCAAATCGTACCTCGACCGTCCGTGAAAAGCTTACTCCCGCACAATCATCATGGAAACGTTCATTGACGACTTGATCGCCCTGAAGGATGGACTCCTCGCCCGTCGACAGTTACGACTTCGTGCTTCTCTGGTCCTGCATGCGCTGATGTGAATAAGCCGATGTTGTCAACAACGTTTTAATATAAAAATTAATTTAGGTCACTTTACCCAACATCGTTTTATCCACATCAGCCTGCTGAATCATTTAATAATCAGCAAAAACGTCACGTGGCTTAAGCTGCTGTTACCATGAGCGTTTTATAGCTAAGACGCCGTGAGCAACGTCATCTTAAGAAACATGAGTAAATTGGGAAATCAAAATCTGCAAGTTTGGGCACACTTGGAACTCAATTTTCAATTTTAAGCATTTTGGAAATTTTCCCAAAATCTCAAATACCCCATAAGCTGTGAATATGAATTCTTTACAGATTTGGATAGTCACTAGTTCTTTTACAAGATATTTGATGATACATTGAAACCAACTAACACTAGTTGTCCGATATGCATGGCTGTGTACACGAACTATACAAAATTCGTGTTCTAATTGATAAAGTTTGTGAAATAAGTCATGAATTGTACAATGTGATTTACGAATTACATAAAATGCAAATGTTCGATGTTTTGGTATGCTACAAAAATAACTAAAACCATTGATGAAATTTCAATGATAAATCGATATGTACGACATTGTCTTTTTTTTCTACGCGAGAGGGGTCTGCATATTTTGGCCTCTTGTTCTCTTAACATCTCACTAGTTACATCAACTTATTTCTTATATGATTCCGATGCAACACTTACGGGAAAGGTCTTACCCATGAGAAACAAGTTTCATATATAACGTCAAAAAGGTTGTACCACAAGGCACAATCAATCTAGTTTTAGGAAAAAGTGAGACTACACTTACAAAGTTAGTGGCGTGTTGTAATTTTCGTTGACTGAATATTTTTTGACCATGATTTAGCATAATTCATGTTTTAATTTCAAAAGTTGGTGAAATAAGTAACGAATCATGCAATGTAATTTGCGAACTATACAAATTAAGTGTGAATATGTGCATTTTTTTCCCCACGAATTCAGTATAATTTGTATTCTAATTGATAAAGTTCGTGAAGTAAGTCACGGATTATACAATGTGATTTACGAACTATACAAAATGCGAGTGTCGTGCATTAAACTTTTGAACCACATTGCACCAATATTTGTCAATGGGATCAAACAATGTTCGATGAAATGGAATTTGCTTACATTAATGTCGTCGAAAAAATCGTGATTAATTTGGCAGTTGAGATTTCACAGAATTTTGATCTTATTTATCATTTAAAATCGTGGATCTAAAACAAAAAAGGATAAATATATCCTCAAAATCAAATAATCATATTTATTCTAGTTAAAAAATGAGGGTCATTGATATGGATGTTCACACGACCACAATAAGTTCTAAATTCTCATAGGATCAATTTCATGAATAATAAATCTATATTTGTTAAGTTGTTAGTATGTAGAGAGCCCATATCACGGAATAAAATCTGGTGCACTCAAGCTATTTATAGTAATTTGAGTAAACGACATAATTTAATGTTATTTTAAGGTAAAACTACGTAGTTTTAAGCTGAAACTGCATATTTTTGAAAAAGGGTTCAGTTATCAATTTATGGGTTATATAAATGAAATGACATAATTTTAATGTTGTTATATCAAAACTACGTCGTTTTCGAATAACTGTAAATAACTTGACTGTACAGGATATGAATCCCGGTATCACAAAAACATGGAAGCAAGTCAACAATCCTGATTAATGATTGGAACAATTTCCATAAACAAGTGACTTGTAAAAGCCCAACTATTCTACAAATAAAAAATACATTATCAGTTCTTATTGATGCTTAAACACAACAACTAACTTGGTTAATTAACTCAATTTGTCACTGTCAAATTAACATCATGAACAACTCCATTTCCACAAATCAAATTTCCAAATCTCACAAGGTATCAAAAATGTACCAAACCTACTCATTTCCAAATTTAAGCCAGATATTTTCCAGACCTCATCGATTTTGTTTACGAGTGTAATGATGATGTGAATTTTTTTTTATCTTAAAAAAAATAAAGTTATTATACAAGTTTTTTTTTTATTATATGGATGATGAAGATGTAAAAAAAAATTAAAATCGGCAAATAAAAAATTGAAATTAGAGAAGACAAATATGGAGATGAATCAAAGGGGAATGGGGTTTGATTACAACTTACAAGACAGACGAATAGCATTACAGTTCTTACCAGTTTTTAATTATATTCATATTCATTGATTTTTAGGGTTAAGACGCTCATCATCATCTTCTTCAACCCTTTCCCCCAAATCCATTGGATCAATCGATTGTATAATAAAGTTCCAATCTTTTAGGGTTCCGATTTGATTTACATTGCTGGGTCGCTCTCGATTTGCCTCCATTGCATTACGAGCGCACTCCAATCTAAGTGCGTGTCGCTGGTGAGTTTTGTTTCTGAGTTTGTCTGGTTTTAGGAATTTGGGTTTCTGTCTGTTGCGGGTTCAAATTGGTGATGGGTCTGCAATGTTGTACCTTTAGAGGTGTTGTCTAGCTTAATGGAAAGTTGCTGCTTTGTGTTGAATTTGGGTGGTCGTGTTTAGGCGTGCGATGGTAGCTGAAGAAAATGGAGATTCGGCCGTGGATGATGATAGTTTTTATTTTTATTATTTTTTTAGAAGATTATGGTGAACTTTTGCTTGACTCAAAAAAAAAAAAAGGGTGATGTTTGGTTCAAGTTAACTTGTTTGGATTTCTGTTTAGTAAATGGTTGAAGAGATGGACTTGAAAATCCAAGTTCCGGTGAGTTCATGTATATACACATGTTTAGTGTCAGAGAGCTGACTTTGGCTCTACTATGCTTTCTATTTGCTCATAGCATTTCAATGTTGCAGCTTTCAAGTTCATATATGGTAGGCTGGTATGATGAAAATGTGCTGCTCATTGTCGAATATAGTTGGATGTTTTTCTGATTGATGTTGCAACTTGCGAGACTGTTGCAAGTAAGAAATCATGATTTACTATTAGGCGTTCACGTGCGGGTGACTGTAGTGAGTGGATGATATTGATGATCTTTATTACGATGTGATGAGTGGATAAATGGATGATATTTTTAATTTTTGTGTTTCCATATCTGTTTATTTCGGCGTTTACAAATTTTGCTTTTGTGAAACCCTTGTGGTTGGAGGTTCAACGGTATTTATTTAGTTTTTGTTAACTTATTTGGATTTTTCATGTAGTAAACGACCAAATAGGTAAACATCGCGATCAGAGTCACACATAGTTTTGTTGGATGTTGCAGTTCCTTGTAATTTATGTCTCGATTGCCATTATTTTGTAGCTTTTGAGGCAATACCTAGCAGTTAACCTTGACGATTTTTAATTTTCAAGAGGATAATATGGATGGTAATTTTCATAAATTGATTTCTATATTTCTTTTTGTGATTAAAGTATTTAAAACTCTTTTTCTGAATTTAATGCAATTTGAAGCTTCAATGCCTCATGATAAATATTTGGTTAAAGTTAGCTTGATTGATTTTTTCCGCGTAGTAAATGGTTGAAGAGGCGGACTTGAAAATAAGAGTTAACTGCTTTTAAGCTCAATTTCCGGGTGTAGCTCTCTCTATATAAAAGAAAACAGGGTGTTGTGGCCGATCTAAGAATGGAACCAAGGCAGGAGGTCGGTGTCGGAGTCCCAAGCGCGATGGTAATCCCCGTAAGATTTGTGTGGCCTCATGGTGGGAGGAACGTATTCCTCAGTGGCTCATTCACAGGGTGAGAGACCAAAAATATTCATGCAGTTTATTTCAACTTTTTGATCCAATTGGATTTTCAGAATAATATGATAATCGATTGATCCAATTTATCATTTTCATTTGTCGCTGATTTCTCATCGATAGGTGGTCGAATCTTTTATTGATGTCCGCCGTGGAGGGCTGTCCTACCGTGTTTCAGGCTATATATAGTGTGACACCTGGATATCATCAGGTTATTGTTTGATTACTTAATACGATATTGATCATTCATCCTTTGTCAGTTTTTGGTAATTATTTTTTGAGATGTACCGTTTCTGTCACCGACAGCATTAAATTGGGTAATAATTGTCTCACGTCATCACGTGTGCTTCTTGTTGTGGTTATCTTCTTTTCTTTCATATTATGGGCATTTTGATGGGATTATTGAACTATTGATATGTCAATTTATTTTATTTTATTTTACTTCATTTTATGGGAAGAAAAAAAAGAATCTAACAAAGCTTTGTCGCCTTCAGTGCTTAATTGGTTGCCAATTTATAGAAGTGTGCATGGGATAATATATTGATATTCTGTTAATGATCTAGTTTTGTTGTAATTTCTTGCAAACTATTGACTTGAATAAGATCATTCATATCTCAAAAATTCAAATTTAGAAATGATTACGAAAATAATTCAGATTACTAAACTATATCTTAAGAAACTCAGTTCTTTCAGCAGGTTCATTAAACTGTATCTTAAGAAACCGAATTCTGTTTGCAGGTTCGTTAAATACAAATATATGGCATAGTGTTTTGTTTTACTTCATCTATCAAATTAACAAATCACTTGATTCATGTAATTCTAAGAGTATAATTCTGGAATGAAATCTAGCATATAATGCCGATCACGGGTTGGCTCCAATTATCATTTGTTTCTGCTAACGTAAACTACCTTGACCAAATACTTCTTATAGAGACTGTTGAACATTATGTCGATTAATGGGTCTAGTTCCACGTGGCTCTGACTTATCCGTTTCCAACTATATTGAGTCGCACTATCAATTATCAAATTAATCAAATCGGTGGTTTTTGGATTAATTGATTGTTGGTCACGCATCACGTAATTTGCATTATGTTCTGCTCCCAATTCGTACCCTTAGGTGGGAATTTATATAGGGTGTGACTTCAAAAGAATGCTCTACACATATACGAATGAAAGTACTAAGGTATAAAATTAGTTTCTAGGTCAAATAAAACATTGAGAAGTTCTCACTTATGCTTGCAATTTATGAGCATCTCAATCAAGAAAATGCGCAGTTAGCCTTTGGCTTTGTGACTTGTCAAATTACTTGAGCTTCATTAGGTAGATATGATAGTTCGTTTGGATCTCAACATATGTAACTGCATAACATAATTTTGTTGAGATTGAATTATGTAGTTGCTGATGACTCTATATTTTCCTTGGTTCTTGTTTTCTGTCTTCTCTGTGCAGTACAAGTTCTTTGTTGACGGAGAATGGCGACATGATGAAAACTTGCCTTATGTGCCAACTAATGAATATGGAAATGTTAATACCATGTTCCTAGCCGTTCCACCAATGGTTGGCTCCGAGATACCATATGGATCTAGTATGGAAGTCGATAATGATGCTTTTCGACGCGTGGTACGATCAGCATGAATTTTTAGTTTTTACTTCTTTGACAGCTCTTGATCTCCTTGAATTGTTGTATGTGTGATTCTAGTTTCTAGAAATGCAAATGATGTAATAAATCATCATTTTCAATTTATCCTGATGGCGTGACTTTTTAGGTGGTAGGACAATTTACTTGTTTGAATAAAGAAAGATTTAGTCCTGCTGTTTACTTTGAAATTTGCTTCATATAGTGTGTCAAGTGTACAGAATAAATGCTAATGGCACACTGGTTTTTACTATAGAGGTGTCAATTGTTAAATTGTTGTGCCAGTCATAATGTTGTTATCTCTACTTCGTCTTTTGAATTGCAGATCATATCCCCTCTAATTTATGTTAGTTTGTTACCACACACTGTTTTGTATACTAATTATGATCCGATGTCAGGAGAGTTTGCGCTTTCATTATTGTTCTCTCTATTTTGTAGGTCCAAGTCTCTGACGGCATGTCACATGAGGTAGTTTCGAGGATATCGGAGGTCGATCTGGAAATTTCCCGTCATCGCATTTCACAATTCTTGGCCAGTAATACCGTTTACGAGTTACTTCCGGAGTCAGGGAAGGTCTGAATGTTTCTTGTGTTCTCCCTTCCTCAAGATTAGTTAGGCATGTCATGTAAACCAAAGCCCCAACTTACTCAGCCATCCATTGCAGGTTATTGCTTTTGATGTGGAGTTACCTGTAAAGCAAGCATTTCACATCCTCTATGAGCAGGTATTGGGAGGGTATTGCTTACAACAAACGTGCAAGCACACAAGAATAGAATTTTTTTTTTTTTGCATTGTTATAATGATATTGATGAGATCATCAATGTGCTTATCCAGGGTATCTCCATGGCTCCTCTTTGGGACTTTAGAAGGGGTCAGTTTGTTGGGCTCCTAAGTGCAATGGATTTTGTAATGATTCTTAGAGAGGTAAGTGATAGTATTTTCTTAATAATTTTCCTGATAATCGCACACAGTTTTATATATAAAATTATTTCAGTACTAGTAATTGGTGTTCTTCACTCTCGTCTTCATTGTATAATTTAACGTGTGAACTTGATTTCCCATTTTCAAGGGAGGGGGTGGCGTAAATTTGAAGCATTTAGATTGTGTATGTCGATTACTTAGGAGTAGTGTTAATCAAGGCACAATTTTTATGCAGCTTGGGAGTCATGGCTCAAATTTAACCGAAGAGGAACTTGAAACTCATACTATATCTGCGTGGAAAGATGGAAAAGCATTTTTAACCAGACCACTGGATGGGCATGGAAGACCTATTCAAAGGCAACTCATACATGTGAGCATTGACATTCTATTTTCTCATAAGTATGGGCATGCTCATATCCAAATTGGTTAATCAACTTTACATACTCGAAGTGAGTTGGACGGGTTTCTCCTGGGTACAAGAGCATAAACTGATTAGTGATTATGAAACACTTCCTTCTTGTAGGCTGGCCCGTTTGACTCTTTAAAAGACGTCGCTGAAAGGATTTTGAAATATGAGGTTGCAACAGTTCCCATTCTTCATTCTACTAACCAGGATAACACCTTCCCGCAGCTACTGCATCTTGCGTCACTGTCGGGAATTTTGAAATGTTAGTATTATCCTCATATTGTTTCCCATTATTAGTTGCTGAGAGATTTTTCAAATCGTTGAAAATCATTGGCTTTTCATACAGGCATTTGCAGGTACTTCAAAAGCTGTGCTAGTTCAGTGCCTGTACTTCAATTGCCGCTGCATGCAGTACCAGTTGGTACATGGGTCCCCAAAATAGGAGTGTCAAACCAGCGTCCATTAGCAATGTTGAGACCTAATGCATCTCTTAACTCTGCATTGAACTTGTTAATTCAAGGTATCTGTCCCGCACAGTTGAATAAATGTTTAATTGAAATAGATGACGATTTGGTTTTTTTATTCTTTCAATTTATTTCTCACATGTTCAATTTGCTTGCAGCTCAAGTTAGTTCAATTCCAATTGTGGATAATAATGACTCACTACTGGACATATACTCTCGAAGGTAAGGAAATTGAAAAAAATGCTGCATGTCTCAGAAAAAAAAAGAACAGGCTCAAAGATGATGAGTGAGAGATTTTTTTTAATATGTTACAGCGATATAACTGCGCTGGCAAGAGACAGAGCATATGCACGCATAAACCTTGATGAGATGACAATCCAACAGGTATTGATCGGTGTACCTTTCTGTTGCCTGATTTTCATTTTCTGGTGCTTCACTACGCAGCAGATTAAAATTGTATTTTAATGTTTATGCAGGCATTGCAGCTTGGTCAAGACTCGTTCACTACATACGAACTTCGAAGCCAACGATGTCAGATGTGCTTGCGTACAGATACCCTGCATAAAGTGATGGAGCGGCTAGCAAGCCCTGGTACAGTTTATCCTAGCCATTATAGCAATCATGATGATATCATTGGCGTGTGGCTTTCGTAGTTACAGATGATTTGCTGACTGTAACACGGTAAATTTCAGGGGTGAGGCGCCTTATTGTTGTGGAAGCAGGAAGTAAGCGAGTAGAAGGCATAGTCTCACTTAGCGACATCTTCAAATTCTTGCTTGTTGGCTAAGTAGAAGCAAATTCAGAATTGTCTATATGGACGGGGATTTGTGCAGTTTTTTTTAGCTCCCGATTCTCCTACCATCTTTGCTAGCAACAAAACAGCTACAGCTACCTCCCGGGTTTATAGAGAGCCCTTTTCTCTCTGAAAAATTGCTTTGACTTAAGAAACTTGAATTTTAGCTTACATTTTATGGGGAAGCACCTTGAGGAGATATTGAATATGAGTTGGCAGCCTGTGAACTCATACATATTCAAGCTACTTGATATCACTGTCAAAACTGGGTCTGAAGCATGACAATGTCAATGTATGCTACTATGAAAACAGCCTGCTGTGAAAGACGCATTATTATTTACAACTCCATCTGAGGATTGATCAGTTTTCTGATTTTGATCTTACAGCATTCTGAGACTCATTTCACTAGGCATGAACATTAATTAAATACATGATCATATGACTGTAAGGCCTGACATGCGAGGCTGCAATGGCACGCCGACCCAACCACCAAGACTGTTAACTTAGAGAGTTCAGATGCGTATGAGTGCTAAGATCTGACTTCTTATTATACCCATACACTTCTGAATTTCAGCATACACTGGGAGATTTTGTGAAGAGCATGGCTGCAGACTAGTAACTGCAGAGTCCAGTATTTGCGCCACGTCTGCAGGTGGGAATTCTCTTTCAGTGCACTTCTGCAATTTTCGAGTTCAGTAATTGGTATCAGTTTTCAAAGATGCCAGCCCATGTTAAAACCATAAAGACATTTAACATCATCCACTCGATTTCTTAGAGCTCAGGATTTACAATTTTGAAGAGTTTACTCATGAACAATAAAATGCTCAAAAACATACCTGAATCATAAATAAGGTTGCCACACAATTCGTGATTAGCTCTGAAGGAATCTGTACATTGCTTTCAGGAATATTGTTAGGCTTAACCACTAAATTACTTGCACGGACTGACTGTGATGCGCTCTGCTCCTCAGTTGCGGATGAAAATGGAAAAGATCTGACAACAGAGAGACTGGGCTTCTCCTGTGATAGTTGACTGTTCACGAAATCTATGGCTTCCTCAACGTCACCATATGCATTTCCTAGCGACGACAATGCCTGGAATGATGTATTCAGTAGTCACCATCAAACAAAGCAACATTACAGATTTCTGGTGTTGAAGCATGCTGCAACTATGCTAAGGGTCGGTGTTGAAGCTTGTTCTGAATAATTGTTAAGTAACATGGCAGGCAATTCTGAAAGTTGTCTAGTCTCAATACCTGCATGGCAGAACTGACCATGTTTTGTGCTTTACTTCTTGAGATCTCTGCAATCTCGGTCACATGTGTTTCCTGTTTTGAGGTATCAGATGTAGAATTATTGAGAGTCCTTGTGAGGGAACCAATATCACCTAATGCGGGCTTTACAGTCATTAGCCCAAAATTCCCTTGATATGTATTCCTCTGCCTCAAACAGCGTAGAGCAAAGGTAACCTAAACAGTAGACATCATTCAGTTAGTTGAAGTACAAGCTGCTACTGGATGACATAAGGGGGTAAGCAGCACTTCTGAAAACTTGAAGTAAACTAAGGATCGTGAAGTGATAAATTATATGCCTCATCGTTGACTTCATCCAGTTGCACAAGTACTGAAGCATATCTCTTACTGAAATTCTCTGGCACTTCATAAAAGCTGTCTTTCCTTTTGTTTTCCTCTACCTCATCATGCATGCGCTTAAGTTCAGACACCCTAGCGCCCTGCGTATCGTAACACAAGAAATTGGCTCAGTTAGCTTCAGATTGTTATGGAAAATTGCTTGTTAAATAAATTGGGAGACTGGAAAAAGAAAATTGAATTGGAGAAAGACATGCAAAATATAAGAAAGCGATGATTATTATCTGAGTCTGATATTCACTCGATCTACCAGAACCAAGATTAATAGAAGTAATTTAACAGTCAGAATCAAGATGCAATATTATTCTACAAGGGTAACAAATATATTCTGAATAAAATAACTAGTTCCATAAAGTAAGACAAGCGAGACCTTCTCGTCGAGAGCACAATACATCTCATATAAAGCTTTAACATCAGCCTCTTTTGAATGAGCCATGAAAGAAGTCTGATCAGTCACTGCTTGCTGCTCATTGGTTGGTCCAATACTAGTATTTGCTTGTGCATTGCCACTTTCTATATTATCCTGTAAATGAGGCCTTTTAGAAACAAAATTTAGCAAAAACATTGAGTATTTAGATACATTCTGAGTCCTCAATGCTTCCCCTAACTTAAGACTCTTCTTTTGCACTGAGCATATTTAATTTTTTCACATCCACCGTACTTGTCCTTTAGAGTCTAGTGAATCTACTAAACTCATTGAACTAATTAGAGAATGTTTTGATCCTACCTGATATGCTTACATAACATGCGAATGCAGAATTCATCAGATTGAAGAAAAAGTTACCTTAATTTGAATCAAATAGTGTTTTATTCTCAAAGTTAGTCTTATATGTTCATATCTCTAGATGAACCACAACATGCACGTTCAAAGCATCATCAACTACATTTGAAAAGTTGGATGCTTCTCAGACATGTCCCTCATTTTGTTTTCTCCTCCTTTTTTTTCAGCAAAATACACCTGTTACTGATTTTTTTTTGGGGGGGAAAAGATGATATATCATTTAGCCAAAAAAAAAACTGTACAGCAAGAACTAAAGAGCTTCCACGCGCACAAAAAACCTGTGCTGAATCCAGCCACCATGGCCAACAAACTCTTACATGATGTATCCTATGCTATGACACCACTTTCTATCCTCGTGTCTAACTTTTGTAAAATCTAAAGCCCCTGTCTCTGTCTTTAGCCCCCAAAAAATATTCCTCACTAGCTGATCTGCTGGCAGCATATCATCTCTGAATATAATGTTACTGAATTACTTACGAGTACATGCTTAAGAAATAAGAAGTGAGCTAATCTGCATTGTCATTAACCAGTTCAAACACAGTACACACTAGTCCAGCTAAAACTGCAAGATTTTAAACAAAAAGCAGCATTCAAACTTGAAAGAGGAGGAGTTGTGTAATTTGTACAAGTTGGTTAATGTTTTTTGTCTTTCCAACTTCAGACACATAACTATTTGCCCATCTTGAAATAAAAAAAGGCGGGGCTAGCAGGCTAGAGTTAATTAAATATACTATAAAATGGATCATCAAGCGAAAAGCACATCCAATTTTACCAAATCCAAATATAAATCAGAACATATGTCAAGGTACACATACCTTCACAGGTTTCGTCGAGTCACCCACCAGACTCTCAGACAAGGGTATCAATAACGGAGCATCAGTAGTATCAATACTTCCATTCAGGGTGAATAGTATACTTGCAGAATCGTGACTAGAAAATCTGTTCACCTTGACACCATGATGGTCCTCATATAATTTATTAATAGCCAAAGATGCGGGCATGTTTTCCAACGGTTTCAAGGGCATACAATCAATATCCTGCATAAAATAACTTCCACTATGAACAGATTGTATACAAAATTACAAATGAACAAGTATACCAAAAAAAAGAAAACAAAGTATGCTAAATCTGAAATGGATTACCATAACAAATTCAACCCCAAGCTCAGGTTTATCAAACTGAACACGACACCTGCAGCGATCAATTGTTAGAACACTTCCGTCATGAACTTCCCTAGTCTTTGGATGGATGGCTATGACTCGTTGTCCGACAGACAGTGGTCTAGCCAGGTCAGTCGGGAGTCCTTCCCTAGCACCCATAAGAAGCTCAGTATAGTGATTCCTAACCGACTCTCTGTACTGGTTAAGCTTCTCCTTTTCTTCCTTCAAAAACTGCTGAGAAAACCGACGTGGCTTCCCCAGCGAACTGCATCAAAAGATAAAGATATAGAGTTGAACCTTCAATAGCAAGAGTGCTGTTCTTTTTATTTTTAATTGAGATTCCATGTCAGGTATCACCTATCAGTAAATGAAGATCAAAATGATACCTTCTTATCACACCCCATTCAACACGGGTTAATTTTGGAATATGACCCAACCCAACATGACCCAGATACTCAACGAACTCCCTTCTGGCAAACCATGGATAATCGATTGCACTATAAAACCATTCAAAGGTACACCACCTCTGTGCCTTACGCCAAGACAGGCAATTTGCGAGCTTAGCCTGATTTATGACAGATATTACACAGTATTATAAAAGTAAGCAGTCAAATCTGAATTTGCAATTGGGGATCATATTTCACCTTAAGATTGTGTATCCCATCAACAGGTCTGCCTGGTTCCACTTGTACACCAGAATTTGCATCTTTAAGGCTAAATGACTTTGGTATGTCTGCCTTCCGCCTAATCCTTGCTTTTGAGGGAAAATCACCATCACTTTCCCGTGAAATATGTACATGCTCATCTTCTTTGTGATAATCCGCACCTAAAGAATGAGCCAAATGTTTTTCAAATTTTCCTATGACTTCCAAAAGTAGCATTCAAGAGGTACAGGGCATACAACACATACCATTGCTCAGTGATTTATTAATAATATCTCCTATATCCTGCAAATAAAGGAATGGAAGGAAATATATAAAAAATAAAGAGAAATCAAGTATTAGAAACTTGTTTGCACACATTAGCACTAGAATAAATCATTAAAATTGTTACAAAAATGTATGATCACTGACATGTGCTAAAGATATGAATATTTCTTACGTGAAAAGGCGATGACTTCTGCTTTCTTTTCCACATTCCAGTATTATCCTCCGAGTCAGAAATAGTGGCAACATTTCTCCCTTTTTCGGAGCTAAAGAATTTATTAGTGGCGTCATCATCCCCACCGGGGGATGTTTTACCTTTCCATTGAGCACTTGGAGTGTTCATGTCTCCTCTATTTTCTGATGACATAAATAACGCAATAAGCATGCATGGAACTAGTATTCTAGGTTAAAGATAAATGACTGCTTCGAATGATTTATTCTCTAGTTATGCTGTTAAGTGTTAGCAAGTGTTACTATCCAAGAGGTAGCAATCAAATTTTCGGACATAATCCAATTAAAGTATCAGTCAAGCATCTAAAAATGTGCCCAAGACTGATGATAAATTCAACAATAAATAAATAAATGTGATTGAGATTTTGTGTAATACATAACAGTCATACTTAAGAACAAAAAACAAAATTAAATCATACCGTTATCGAAGTAATTCTCTGGCATTGCTAAAGACAAATCTGCTAAGGTATTCAGGGCCTCAAAAGCAGCACTTTCACCTTCATAAGAAAATCCAAACTGTTTAAAAACAGTAACATTCCAAATAGGCAAGTATGGACCAAATGAACCTTAAAAAACTCTCACTAAAAGTAAAGAGAATACGAAAAAAGTAACTATTGCATAGGTGAAGAGAAAAACTCGACTAACTTTTACTTCAGTGGCCAATTTTACAAATACTTGAGAGAGAGAAATTGAAACGCCCCATCTGGTCTCCTTTACATGGCACCACATGCCACACTAAGAATTGGAATAAACTAATCGCTTTCTTCCGACCAAAAATTTCAGTCACCAATGCATGTTAACAACGATTACTATGTGAATGTCAGCAACCCTGACTCCATTACTAAGAACATTTTTCACATCTTGACATGAGAGGAATGTAGATTGTAAAAAGAGTTGGGACCAAACTCTAAGGGCTTGAGTGCTATAGTAGTCTCCTTTCATAGTTGAGTGGAAGTAATGAGCAGAAATATAGATGCTTGCACTCTTCTGTTAATTGAATAACTCAGTGACTGTATGTAATACATACCTTCATCAAACAACAACTTCTTGCTTCGCTTCTTTGGACCTTTAGAAAAGAGTTGTTTGGGGTTCTCAAATCCACGTTTCTTGTAGAGAAGAGATGAATTATGTTCCTCCGTGGCACCACAGGCTTCTCTCATACCATCCAGATAATCATTCCCAGTTTCTGTGATAGCCTTCTTTCCATAGAATCTTTTCCCCTTCTTCTGAATATCAACAGTACCATCACCGTCTATGTCTCTCAAGGTACTTCCTCTTCTTAAATTGTCCACATCAGTTCCAATATTTCCCATTGTTCCTTCATGATCTTGCTCATCTCTTACACTACCCCGGAGCTGGGCACTTGTCATCCCTTGCGCAAACCCCTGTCATGAAGAAACAAGTCATAGTCAGAACATGCTGCTGATCAAGTGTCAAAAAACCAATCAAAACAGGTGAACAATGATTCAAACACCTACCATCCTAACATCATTCTTAGCTGGCGATGAGATGTTCCGAATTTTCCTTTGAGAGGCTCTGTTTGAATGACAATCTAGAGACGACTTATCTTTTTGGGCAGCCTTCGTCAGTGCCAAAGCTATTTCATGAGCAACATGATCGTCAGTTATTTCACGAGTAACATGATCGTCAGTGATTTCACGAGCAACATGATCGTCAGCATTCATCTTAAACAATCGACCCCGCTTTGCTGAAACGTATTTTCCCCCTAAATCCGTGTCACTAGTATGCGCCACAGGAACACGTGGAGTTCGCTTGCCAACTACGCGCGGCTGACCTCCTATAAGCTCGGAAAGTTATCAATGAAGGATGTCATCATCACTAGAACATTAAAAATGAGAACAGCACAAATTTTCTCAAAAAAATCAGTAATGGCGAGCGCCTAAGAAACAAAAGAAATTACATAACCCCTACTTCACTGGCTGGGGCTCCCATTCTCTCCAAGCTAATACTTAGTATGCAAGACATTCTTTCGAACAAGTAAAAATCCACCATAATTATTGGAAATATAAATCTGACATTACCTGGGAAGTTGGCTTTCAACAATGACAAGCAATCAGAGCTTGATCCAACAAACTGGGATGGTGAACGGTCTTGTAAGTTGTGATCTACATCTTTGAAAGAACTGTTCCAGTGTTTGCGCCGACTTCGCTTCTGAGCTCTTTGGGGTACTTCTTGATTTCGACCTTCATTGCTTTGCGGCTCACTGTCGCTTCTTTCCTGTTACATAATTGCACAAGTGAGTGACACAAGATAGAATATGAAGCTGTTAACACTTGCACAATCTATTTATCCGCTATGTTCCTAGTTATAAGCTCTAACACCATCAAGCTAAGACGTCTCAGGACACTATTATGTTCCACGTCCATCTATGACCTATCACAACACTTGCACTATCATGTAACTTGATTTTAAGTTTTAAAATTACTATGGTATTGAAAACCAATATTTACCGACTACCCTCCACCCCCGGCCCAATTGATTTTATTCAGCATCAATAATATGTTTATAGTGTTTCCTTAACGGCAAAAAATCTGTGAATGTTAATGACAAATGTAAACAAAAAAAAGACAATTATGTTGAGAACAAGACTGGAATGTTTGAGCCCCAAACACAGAATAGACACTCAGCAGAAGACTTGAATGCGCATCCCACCATAACACAATAATGATCAGTCACCATGGCAATGAGCCCAGCAACAGAGGCTGTCCCCTCTGGAAGAGATAAGTATGCCTATGAACATGAATTAGTGTGGTTAATCTTTCTTCACAACTGAGCTTTACCTCTCCAAACATAAATTGAACAAGTAATAGGCAGTGAGACATACTGAGAAATAAAACAGCAAAAAAGTAATCACAATTGTAAAAAGGTGAATGCTGTAAGAATCAGTGATGGTTACGGTTAATTATCAAAAGTGGATCAATAGATCAGATTTACTTAGAGAAATCAAGAAAGAACAGTACTCATTTGCTGACAAAAATATTATATAAATGAATAATGTTCTTCGATCATACCAGACAAAAAAGAGCATATCAGAAATTGGAGCAAGAATTTGAGTTTATAGAACAAACAGAGAAACTGGCCATAACAAAAATGGGGTCTTTTATACAAATTATATATTGAGAAAAGACACTGTCAACAGACACACCAAAAGAAAAGAAAAATGACAGAAAAAAAAAACAGAAAGCACACCCTATTCATTGAGTAAAGGGCCTCCACCATTTCCACTGATCTGCTACGTACAGCTGCAGCAACCTAACATTTATCATAAAAAAATGACTCAAAACAGTGACAATATCACAAAATAAAATTCCCAAATTTCAAATGCAATGCCCACGAAGTTAATATTATAAGACTAATCACTACACCACTCTAAAAATATAATCACTATACCACTCAAATGTCACATGTTAACTAATAAACAAAACTTTGACATGCATTCAATGTGACAAGAATAATCATTAATCACAGATGGTTTGGCCACTCTTAGTACAACACCAGCAAGTTTCAGGACAATGAATTCAAAGAAAGCCATACACGACATCACTCAATGAACATACTAACCTTTTTCCAGTTTGTCCCATACTTACGATAGGCTACATAGAACTGCTGAAGTTCTATGTTGCTCCATTGAGGTCCCAACATGTCTCCCAGCCTCTTCTGAAAATCCACCAATTGCAAAGCACATTGAAAACACTCCATTTCCAACAGTTCTAATAAGGGATAATTAAATACAGGAGCCCCAACACACCCAGTAACCTCACCTTCTGCTTGGTTTTAACATCTTCCTCATCCTTCTTGGAAACAACTTTGTTTGCAGAGGCTGACTGTTTATTCGCATTGCCAGTTTTCCTCGATGGAGCCATCTAAAAATCCCACAGTTTTCTGAAACAACTCAACCATTAGATAAAATGTAGGACTCGATTAACAAAGCTTCCACAACATTAACATAAATAAAAATTCTAAGAATCATGGTCATGGCCATCATTAATTTTTTTTTAACCATGTCATTTCTAGCTAAACATGCAGTTGCAAAACATTGATTTGGATCAAACAATTGTTAGTGAACATACTGCACAATTTCCCTAAATCATTGTAATTAAAGTGACTCATACCACATCAAAAAGAATGTCAAGTCTTGCATTGAGTGACCAAAACAAACAGAATGCATACGGCATTTTCAAAAACCTCAAGAATTTAATCATGCGCACCGTTCAAAGTTACCTCAAATTTTAAAAAGAAAGGCTTCTTCAACTCACAAGACAGACTATAACAACCCAAGTGAACCTTACGGGGGATTGATTCCATGCAAGTTAATGGCTTGGTTAGAATCAAAATTTAACATCTTCTTAGCCCTTCACTCCTCAATCAATCAAAAACAAAATACCAAGTTCATCAACTCATGGAATAAGTATCCAGATTCCTGATACACAAATCCAAATAACGCAATCATCCAACTCAGTACACCTGAACCCACTTGCATAAACCAGACATCTCAGATCAACTTCCCCCAATTCAAATTCAAAAATTTGCCCTTTACACTCCCACATGCCAAAGTTTGAATCAACAACCAAGAACTCAAGCCAATCTCAATGCGAACTCAAATCCCCAACAGAACTCACCTCCAAAACCCGACCACACCAAGATCTCATCCAAATTGAAGTACCGCTCACCACTATTTCCACAAAGCGTGAAAATTGAGAGATTCAGTACACGACGCTACACCTACACACCAAAATACTTCTAATCAGGAACGCCACAATCGCGATGACCCGCAAGATCGTCTTCAGTGATGGCCGATGACGCAAATGAGCGAGGGAGAGAACGAGAGAGATGAAATTGAGGCTTGAGACATGGACGCAGCACAACATACATACCGCGAAAACCTTGAAGAGCAAGTACAAAAAGCATCGAAATAGGGGGTTCGATTGTAAGTTTAGTAACTTTAGGGATCGAATTTCAAATTGTTTCAGGGTTTTGATGATTGTCGGCTTAGCTGACTACGGTGATATCTGTGGATGCGCAACGCAGATGGAATCTGTACCGTCAGATATCAAAACGTTTTTGATCATCACGCATTTGAAATAAATATATTTTTTTTGATGGGGAAATCAATATTTTTAATAACAAGATTTATATTTATAAAAAAAAAAATCATAGGTAGGTTTTAATTCGAAAAGGGGTGTACGTTTTTTTATTATTGATGGGTTACAATTCATGCAATATCATTGAATCATTCATGCACACTCGACTAGACTCATCGCAACTCTTGAAGTAGATCTTCAACGAATAAGGATTACGCACTGTCAATCTCACGGGCAACTAATTATCCTGCAAAGGGAAGGGAAAGAAAGAATGATAAGAAAAGGGAAAGGAAAAATCTCGCTAACGCGGACTAAGAAAGGTCCACACATAAAGTGGGACAAGGAAAACTTCACCTAAATTAGGTGAAAATTATGCTACTCTGGAGAATTGAACCCTTAATGTTCAACCAGCTCAACTATCACCCTTTTCGCGAAAATGGGTGTAAGCTATGTCAACACATATGTGTGTAAGAAAAAAATTCAATTTGCAAAATTTGGGTTTGATGGGTTCCTCTTACAATAAATTTCATTTTCTTCATTATATAAATTTATCCATCTTTTGTAATAGCGATTAAGAAAAAGGTTTCGGTGCAATTTGTATATTTTTGAAAAAAATACAAATGATCCTTGATTTGGTCATTTGGACGGATGTGATTAAATTTCGTCGTATAGTAGTTTCTCTACTTTTGGGTTTTCGGCGAAGAATTATAATCCACTTTTGGCAAATTTTACAGTTTGTACTAAAAATATAGTTTGCAAGGAATGGACAAGCCCCAAACTCATGGGGGTGCATCCAACGAAGTTCGAACCGTCAACCTCCTGGTCATTCGACCAAAATTATGACAGTTGATGCTTATTGATTTTGTCTTCCATGAATTTATCAAGTTCAAGCTCACCTGAAACACAATAAAAAAAGTCTGTTTATGACTAAAATTGCTACACCTGAGATGAGCTCAACTGTACCAGCACTATGTTGGAGACACTGTGGTACAGTTGGTTGCACAGACTAAGATAATCAAAATGAAATGCAGAACAGTAAAGGACACAAAACACTTGGTGACCCAGTTTGGCTCAATGTAGCCTACATCTGGGGGACTTCTCCCAAGTCCAAGGAACAATCCACTATTACGATATATAGTACAGATTGACGTTTGAACAGCCTTCCAAACTACTGATGCACCTATACTATCCTCCAAGTGAATTGTGTGATCTAAGCTTCCCTTAGATCCAAAGACTTCCGTCTGAACGATCAGACCTCCTCCCGAGGCTGATATAATCGAACCTATCTCGTAGATTCCTCTGGTAGGATTGGTCGTCTGTTGTGTAAGTCGGACTACAAGTACTGAGTAGTATAGTGCAGCGACAACACCTCTTGAACTCTGGAAGAAGTTGAGCGCATCAACAATATATGAGCTCAAACAAATAAAGCAAGTGGCTTACCAACTTGCCGCCTCAATCCTTCTATGATAGCTCGACGACTCGAAGCGAATTCAGCACGCAGATTGGAGTCTTCTCCACATGGCGTCTCTCAAGTATTGCTCATGAAATATTGAGTGCTCGCCTCCTTTATATAGCCGCGTGGTTAGAAGATCAAAAAACCCTAGATTTGATCTTCTAAACCCTAGATAAGATATGGATAATTATTGTTGCAAATTTAAACTATATCTGCATATCTTTATCCCATAAGAGGCGGTCTTGAAGATGTGGCGGTCGAGAAGATCTGATAGATATCTATCTTTCCGAAAAATTAGGTGCTGTGCTAATTTTTCAGAACTGAAAGATAGATCTTGCACAGATGCTAGCACATATCACTTTGAAATATTCTTGCACAGATTGGTGTTTTGCCTAGATGGCACTTTATACTTCAACAATCTCCCCCTTGACATTTGAGGCAATACACTTCTTCTGCATGACCTCTTTTCAACCAGTAGTTGAATCTTGCATAGATAGTCAAAGTTAGTTCCAAGCTAGCACAGATAAAAGATAGTAGCTGGCACAGTCTCGCCCGAATACTTCTTAACACAAATCATTTGCAGCACACATCTTCACAGCCCAGCGTTCCATCCACAGCCACGCATCTCTACTCATGCAGATTCTCCCCCTTTTTGTCGCAAGTGGCAAGGGACCGTTGCACAGACTACTCCTCTTCATATTCAGTATCCTGGAGCAGAGCACGCTGAATTTTCATTTGTTTGATCTTGCTTTCGAGGAAGGAAATTTAGCCTTTGACCTCCTTAGTAAATTTCTTATGAACAGATACTGGCAGCTGGAATGTTTTCCGGGAGTTTCACAGAGCTCCGCTTGGCCTCTTTCCTTCTGCCCCAATGTGTGTCGCGCTCTTCTTCAGCTAGGCGATAGGAGTGTGCTCGTCTGGATCATCACTTTTCTCAGTTGACACATATTTTTGATCAGTTGGCTTCTCCGAGATAGGGTCAAAAGCTGCCACAGATTTTTCCACTGCTTTATCAGACTCTTCTGCAGACGACACATCCTCAGGGACGTACTCTGCATCTGTATCTTTGCTTGCCTTTTGAGACTCCACAGGACTTGTTTTCTGCTCTGACTCAGTTTCCTCAATAGGCATAGAGTGCTTCTTGGTCTTCTCAACATCCTGCTCAGTCGGTCCCGCCACTCCTTCTTTCTCTTTTTCAGCAAGCTTAGCCATCAATTCTGCTTAAATTTGCGTCACCAAATCTGCAACAGAAATCGAGCCACCTCCGACCACTACTTAGTCCCCATAAATACTGTCCGCCACTCTCTTCTTCACCAATTCTTTCACCAAACTTTCTCCACCAATCAGCACCCAAACTGGAACATCATCAACACTAGAATGTTCAGTAACAGACACAGAAGATGTACCTTTAGGTTTCACTGAAGAAACCCCTTTGACTGGAGTCTTGGCCTGTTCAGACTTCTTCTCCGGCGATGTGCCGTTCTGTGCAGTCTCCCCCTCGTTGGTAGATACCTTCTCCGGAGAGTTTGAGAGAATGAAATTGCAGGAGGCAATTAGGGTTTCGTCTAGAAAGAGTGTGAATGCAGATGACCTCCAAAAATCTACCCCCTTTCTCTTATATAGGCCACGTCAGCACTGAAGATAAGGAATACTGCTCTGGCTAACTGTTCAAGGAGCTTGCACAGTTCGAGTTAAACACATAACTCCCCCTTACTACATGGCACGCCAGCAACACTTTTTAGAGTTCTGCTCAGCTGACTGCCCCTGGCGTCAAAGCCTTCTAGTTTTTCACGACACAAAGGCCAAGTGCAGACCTTAGTGTCCCAAACCTCTCAGCATCCAAAGGCTTTGTCAGAATATCTGCTAGTTGTTTCTCTGTTGGCATGTGGCACAAACCGATGATTTTATCTTCAACTAGCTCTCTAATGAAGTGGTGTCTGATGTCAATATGCTTTGTCCGTGAATGCTGTACTGGATCCTTAGAAATGCTGATTGCACTCATGTTGTCACAGTATAATATCATGGTATTCTTATCCAGTCCCACTTCCTTGAGCATCTGCTTCATCCAAAGCATTTGAGCATAACAGCTCCCCGCAGCCATATACTCCGTTTAAGTAGATGATAGAGAAATAATGTTCTACTTCTTACTAAACCAAGATACAAGGTTATTACCCACGAAGAAGCATCCACCAGAAGTACTCTTTCTATCCTCAATGTTGCCAGCCCAGTCTGCATCGGAGTATCCAACAATACAACCACTTGTATCTCTAGTGTACCACAGACCATAATCAGCAGTACCACTTACATATTTGATGATCCTCTTCACCTGCAACAAGTGACTTTCCTTCGGATTTGCCTGATATCTAGCACAGACTCCCACAGCTTGACAAATATCTGGTCTGGTCGCAATCAGGTATATCAGACTCCCTATCATGCTTCTGTACAAGGTCTGGTCCACTGAAGCTCCTGCATCATCCCTTAGTGATTTTCACATGTGTACCTGCTGGAGTTCTCTTGTGGGTAGCCTTGTCCAGTCCAAACTTCTTCACTAGATTTCTCGCATACTTGGCCTAAGTCAAGAAAATCCCTTCCTTCGACTGTACAACCTGCAGCCCCAAGAAGTAGTTCATTTCACCCACCATGCTCATTTTAAACTCGCTTTACATCTGGGCCACGAACTCATCCACCATCTTCTGATAATTAGAACCAAACACAATGTCATCGACGTAGATCTGTGCAATGATAAAGTGTTTGTTATCCTTTTTCACGAACATAGTCTTATCTATTCCTCCTCGAGTGTATCCCATGCTCATGAGGAATTGTTTCAACCTTTCATACCAGGCTCTAGGGGCCTGCTTTAGTCCGTACAAGGCCTTCTTCAGTTTGTAAACATGATCTGGATAGTGAGGGTCCTCAAATCCTTTAGGCTGTGCCATGTACACTTCCTCGAATAGCAGACCGTTCAAGAAGGCACTCTTCACGTCCATCTGGAACAGTTTGAACTTTAAGTAGCATGCCACTGCAAGTAGAAGACGAATAGCTTCCAAGCGTGCCACTGGGGCGAATGTCTCATCAAAGTCGATCCCCTCTATCTGAGTGTACCCTTGAGCTACCAGCCTGGCTTTGTTTCTCCTAATGTTGCCACTTTCATCAGTCTTGTTCTTGAATATCCACTTTGTTCCAATGATGTTGACTTCACTTGGACGAGGAATAAGATCCCATACATTATTACGAGTGAATTCTCCCAACTCCTCTTGCATAGCCGTGATCCAATGATCATCTTGCAAGGCTTCCTTCACATTCTTTGGTTCCACCTTTGATAAATAGCAGCTATAGTTAATCATATCTCTATAATTAACATGAGTTTTACCTCTAGTTCTGATCTTGTCGTGAGGATCGTCAATGACACTAGATAGAGGATGATTCTTCTGGATTCTGCTAGAAGGTTGCAAGCCAGCTTCACCACCTCTTGATTGAGTTTGATTCACCTCACTTCCTTCAGCATCTCGCATGTGTACATCATTATCCTCTCCGGCCGAATCTAACACAGTTTCAGGCACAATTTCAGAATGTGCATTGGTACAGACCCTTATACACACTTAGGACGAGTATCCTGAGTCTCCATATCATCATCTGGTTCCTACCTCAGAGGTGAATCCTTGGCATCGTCGATCACCACATTGATTGACTCAATCACTGTTCTAGTTCTCTTATTGTAGACACGATAAGCTCTACTGTTTGGAGAATAACCCAGGAACAATCCTTCATCACACTTCATGTCCAGCTTCCAGCTTTTCTCCCTATCGATCAGAATATAACAAGTACTTCCGAAGATATGAAAGTTCTTAACAGTGGGCTTTCTTCCTTTCCAAAGCTCGTAGCTAGTCTTGTCCATCCCTGGTCAAATCAGGACTTTGTTCAGGACGTAGGTAGCTGTTGACATAGCCTCAGCCCACAAATTCAAGGGGACGTTCTTCGCATGCAACATTACTCTCGTTATTTCTTGTACAGTTCGATTTCTCCGCTCTACTACTCCATTTTGTTGCGGTGTAATAGGAGATGAGAATTGATGTACAATGCCTTGCTCATCACAGAACTGTGCAAACTTCTCATTCTCAAACTCCCTCCCATGATCACTTCGAATGGACAAGAGATTTTCTCCTCGATCTCACCTTTCATTAATCAGGCAGGTAGCAAGCTGTACAAAGGCTTGCACAACTTCGGACTTCTCGCGCAAGAACATGATCCAAGAGTATCTTGTGTAGTCATCTATACATACGAAAGCATACCTTTTCCACCCAATACTCTCCACCTGCATTGGTCCCATCAGATCCATATGCAGTAGCTCAAGAGGACGCTTGGCGTAGACTCTATCCACTTTCTTGTGCACTGCTCGAGTCTGCTTTCCTGCTTGACAATCACCACAAACAATTTGCATATCTCCTCTAATATTAGGAATACCTTCAATCAACCTCTCATTGGCCAAAAACTTCAAGGATCTGAAATTGATGTGTCCCAAGCGTTGATGCCATAGATGCAGTTCATCGAACCTGCTTAACATGCATGTAATTGCTGCTGGGGTTGTAGCACGGCTTAGGAGATAACAGTTGTTGCTTGCACGATCTCTTCCATCACACATACACCATGTCTGTCATACACTTGGCATGAATTTCTTGTGAATTATACCTGGTTACGGCCATCGCATAACTGACTAATACTGATCAGATTGGCCTTTAACCCATCAACCTAATAGACATCATCTAGACCTGGCATGCCTGGCACATTCAGTGTTCCCTTGGCAAGAACTCTTGCTCTTTTCCCGTCACCAAATGTCACATGGTGACCGTCGATCGGTCTCAGATTTGTCAGGTTTTCTCGAACTCCAGTCATGTGTCTTGAACAGCCACTGTCAAAGAACCAGCTCTCCTCATCCTCCTTGTCAGTTGAACTGTATAAGACACAGCAGTATTGATCATTCCTTGGTCTCCACACCATTCTGCCTCGTCTCCTTGTTGGTTCTTTGTACTGGCTGTCACATCTATAACGATAGAAATGACGTGTGATGTGCCCAGGTTTGCTGCAGTAGTAGCACACCATAGCACATTGCCATCCTACATCTCTTGGGACACGATCCTGGTTGTCATTTTCTATGGCACAGACAAACTTATCAGCTGTCTTGTGCTTATTGTCTTTAGGAGTTGTGCCACTAGCTTTCATAAACTTTGTATCACCACTTTTCTTCTCACCAGTGTATCCAAGCCCTGTACTATCTTTTATTCTCTTCTGCACAGACAGGATCTGGTCCATATTCTTGGACCCTGTGTTCAGGCTGTTCAGGAGTTTCTTGATTGAACCCATCTCCTCCAAGAGCTTCTTCGATTCTTGTTTGTCTCCTTCAGCCTTTTGTTTCAGCTCTTTTACTTCTTTCTCCAAATTTTCTTTCTCCTGTGCAATAATGCTGGCTTTGGATTTTAGTTCCTACTTTTCCAGTTTCAGAGTGATAACACCTGCATTTAGCCTCCTGTTGATGTCTACCAGCTCAGTCCACTTTGAGAACAATAGTGCATAATTCTCAGCAATGCACTCATCAGTGATTTCTTCTTCATCACTTTCTTCAGCTTCGTTCTCTTCCACCCCGGCTTCTTTTTTCTTGGCACAGTCTTTGGAATCAGTCCTGGCATATAGTCTATGGCACAGTCTATCATGCTTGTCAGAGCAACAAAGTTGCTCATCTCTTCCTCCTCTGTGCTCTCTTCAGTCTCGTCATCACTCTAGCTGACATTCAGGGACTTGCTATTCTTCTTCTTCAGGGTGTTAGCACACTCTGCTTGTATGTGGCAAATTCTCAGCATTCCCTGCACTGTATTCCTTTGATCTGTTCACTTTTGCAATTTTCTTTCTGGTCAGACTGTCTCTCCCGTGGCTGGAAATCCACTCTCCTGGTGTCTTGATTTTTGGACTGATTCAGGCTGTTCTGGCCAGCTCCCTTACGGTTGATCTTCTTCAACAGTTTATTGAAGTTCTTTATGAGTAATGCCAGTTCCTCGCTCACTCCATCGGTGGATTCATCGTCTACCACAGTCTCAGCCTTTAAACCTACAGATTTGACTTTGGGTTCTGGCACAGTCAGGTGTTGCAGTTCATAGGTGCATAGATTGTCAATTAATTCTTTTCAGCCCATGATCTTTACATTGTTTGCCTCTTCTATAGCAGTCACCTTCATGGCAAATCGTTTAGGTAGAGACCTTAGAATCTTGCGCACAACCTTCTCTTCGGGTAGAGCTTCACCAAGAGTAGATGCCTCATTCACAATGTCACAAACTCTGGCGTTAAAGTCTTTGATAGACTCATCCTCATGCATCTTTAACTCCTCAAATCTGGATGTCAACATCTGAATCCTAGACTGTTTCACCTTGTCAGTTCCTTCGAAGTGAGTGGACAGGGTATCCCATGCCTCCTTAGCACTTTCACAGTTCAGGATGAGTTTGAAAATTGTCTCGTCTACAGCTGAGAAGATGGCATTTAGAGCTTTAGCATTCCCCATGGTGAGACGCTCCTCCTGTTCAGTCCATTCTGTCTCTAGTTTATGCACAACCCTTCCTTCATCAGTTGCCAACAGAGGAGGGTTCCAACCAGTTAGCACAGACCTCTAAGCTTTCTCATCCACATTCTTGATAAACGCCTTCATCCTGGCCTTCCAGTAGCCATAATTATGCCCTTCTAACAGCACGGGGCGAGTAATGCTTTGTCCTTTCTTGATGCTCATCTTAGAACAGTAGCTAGCTTCCCAAGATCTCACTCCGTATATTGAGAACCTGCTCTGATACCAATTGAAATTGCTACGCCTGACATGAGCTCAACTGTACCAGCACTATGTTGGCGACACTGTGGTACAATTGGTTGCACAGACTAAGATAATCAAAATGAAATGCAGAAAAGTAAATGACACAAAACACTTGGCGACCCAGTTCGGCTCAATGTAGCCTGCTGATGGACCATAATTGTATGAATCATAAACACAGTTAAACCCACCAAATTAGACTCTTTGTCTATTTAACTTTTGCTTGTTAGTTCCGATATTTATCTACAGGGTATTTTGAAGTCTAGAGAGAATACAGGCTAAGGAGGAGTTTTAAAGCTGAAAATGAATTACGAGTCATTCCAGGACACGACCAAATTCCAACTTTCAAGAACCGACTTGGAATCACTCAAATATGCTAGAACAGTCGGCATTTGGACAGGAATGCAATGCAAAGGCACCAAGCCCGGTAAAGGCCAAACAAGGGCAATTTCAGCCGATTTGGGATTTCGACCATGTTCGGGGCAGAATTTGGCTTAACTTCCTTCTTGAGATCATCTTAGAATGACATTTTCATTCAGAATACACTCTCCAAAATCCAAGAAGCTCCGGCCAAAGCTCCGGTCAAATTCCGGCAAACTCCGGCCATACTCCGGCGATGCTCCGATCAAGCCAATTCCGACCACCACCATGCTCCGGTCATTTCTTGCTCCGGCGACAATTCCGGCCAAAGCAAACCAAAGGCAAACTAATCTCTAACTGGGAGTTGTTTGGGAACCGATGGCTTTTTGAAGACAAATATCTCAATCCACTCAACTCACTTCCTCCTCCACCTTTGGCCACCTGTCCCGGCGGCTTTAGGAGAGCAGCCGGCTGCTTTAGGTTGCCCTCTCATCCCTTGCCATGTGTTGTGATCTCAATCCACATTCCTCTCATCTTGTGCCAAGTGGTGGCTTCTCTTCCACATCCATTGCCTCCCTTAGCCTATAAATAGAACACTCCCTTCTCATTTGTAACTTGTCCCAAATTTTGTGGCCCTTGGGTCCTTATCTCTCTAGATTCCACACACAATCATGTAATCACTTTACTTTGGAATCGAAGCTTTAACACTTTCATCGGTTTTTGTAAGTACTCTCTTTTTTACTTTACTGTCTTTCAAAGTACTTTACTTTTCAACGCACTTAGCTATGATGTCCTATTCCATGAATATTCGTAGCTAAACCTTGTATTCGGTAGAGGGAGTATTTATATCATAAATCGTTCTAGACTTTATGCTTAATGCTACTTAGTGTTTCAAAACTTGTTCTATGTGCCACATATTAGGTTAGAACTTCCAAGGTTGAGTGGATGCTTTAACGGGCAAAGCTCTTCCGTGGGGTTCGTGAACATACTCGGGTAAGTGGATGCTTTAACGGGCAAAGCTTATCTGAGGAGATCGACCTCTCTTAAAAACCATTTGGTTGATCGTAACTGAAGATCAAATGGATGCACATAAGGCTAAGATACTTCGAAAGGAGGAATTAGTCTAAAGAGAACAAGTGTTCTAAATGATGTGGCAAGTCTTGTGCTAGAAATAGCCTCGATTCATCTTTGAACACTTAGTATGATCATTCGAGGTCAATGATGAACGATGATATGATATGAAACCCCTAAACCGAATCCTTTCCTTACAGTCCATTATCAACTGTTGCAATTTACTTTCAGTTCTCAAAGCACACTCAAACCCAACCCCAATCGCATTTAATTTCTGCATAAGCTTCATTAAAGAACAACTAATCCACCAATTCCCTTGGGTTCGACCCGTACTTACCACTGACTACCAAAAATAGTTAAGTCGCGAGTATCGGAGATATAAATTTATTTTTGCACAGAGAACATCGCACCTTAACGACAGTGCGGTGGACTCCGTCACCTGCGTCAGGGGGACTTCTCCCAAGTCCAAGGAACAATCCACTATTACGATATATAGTACAGATTGACGTTTGAACAGCCTTCCAAACTACTGATGCACCTATACTATCCTCCAAGTGAATTGTGTGATCTAAGCTTCCCTTAGATCCAAAGACTCCCGTCTGAACGATCAGACCTCCTCCCGAGGCTGATATAATTGAACTTATCTCGTAGATTCCTCTGGTAGGGTTGGTCGTCTGTTGTGTAAGTCGGACTACAAGTACAGAGTAGTACAGAGCATCGACAACACCTCTTGAACTCTGGAAGAAGTTGAGCGCAACAACAATATATGAGTTCAAGCGAATAAAGCAAGTGGCTTACCAACTTGCAGCCTCAATCCTTCTATGATAGCTCGACGAATCGAAACGAATTCAGCACGCAGATTGGAGGCTTCTCCACATGGCGTCTCTCAAGTATTGCTCACGAAATAATGAGTGCTCGCCTCCATTATATAGCCGTGTGGTTAGAAGATCAAAAAACCCTAGATTTGATCTTCTAAACCCTAGATAAGATATGTATAATTATTGTTGCGAATTTAAACTATATCTGCATATCTTTATCCCATAAGAGGCGGTCTTGAAGATGTGGCGGTCGAGAAGATCTGATAGATATCTATCTTTCTGAAAAATTAGGTGCTGTGCTGATTTTTCAAAACTGAAAGATAGATCTTGCACAGATGCTTGCACAGATCACTTTGAAATATTCTTGCACAGATTTGTGTTTTGCCAAGATGACACTTTATACTTCTACAATGACTATATTTTGGAGAATCAGCAGATCAGGTTGAATGAACCAATTCAACCTGATATTCTGTTTTTTACTTTTTATTTTTCAACCTGATCATCATATAAAGCAATTCAACCTGATCATCATATAAAGCAAAAGCATCAACATAGTGTTGTTTTTTACTTTTTATTTTTCGTTTGCCTTGTTTTTAAGTTTGAGTTTTAGAACGGTTGTGTTTTGAGTTTGAGTTATAGTATCGTTTCATCTGGTCGGACACTAACAATGTCCATCTTCTCGGTAGGAATTTCGCGAACATATCAACTTCTATAGTGTATGACTGAAATTGGCACAAATAATATTGATTTTATTGAAAATAAGGCAATTTCGAACGCAAAGCCAACTAATCTCTAACTTAAACTCAAAAATAGGACAAAGTGTTGTAAAACAACTTCAAAACCTTAACAAAATACTTGATACAAGATTATTTGTGAGAGGGATAAGGGAGAGCTTTTAGGATGAGTAAGAATATGGAAACTTAAGTTGTGTCTTCTCATTGCATTTGCATCCTTTTTATAGCAAAAGGGGAGGGAGCCAAGATCCATAAAATGTGGATCTCACTTTTCTAATGTCAATACATTAGCTTAATATATTGACTAAGTTACACAAATCTCGACCCTATTGAGTATTCCACATTATATTCATAACACTCCCCCTTGGGATACTCATTACGTGTTTATGCTGCCTCGTTAAAAACTTACTTGGAAAAACCCAGTGGGATAAAAACCAAGATAAGGGAAAAAGAGTGCAGTCACGTAAAACTCCCCCTGATGTTGGCAAGAGTGATCTCTTCATAAGTTTTATAGCTTTCGCATGCCGATGTCATGAACATGTTTCTTGAATACTGAGGAGGGAAGGGCCGTTGTAAGAAGATCCGCTGAGTTCTCGCATGAACGGACATATTGGATGTTGGTGACATTATTCTTTTCCAACTCTTGAGTAAATGAAAAGAATTTTGGAGGAATATGTTTTGTTCTGTCGCTCTTTACAAATCCTTCCTTCATTTGAGCAACACATGCAGCATTATCCTCGTAGAGTGTGATGGGATCGTTTATGGGTTGAAGACCGCTAGTGGTTCTGATGTGTTCTGTCATAGACCTCAGCCACACACACTCACGACTTGCTTCATGTAATGCAATGACTTCAGCATGATTTGATGACGTTGCAACAAGTGTTTGTTTCTGGGAGCGCCAAGATCTCGCAGTTCCCCCACAAGTAAATACATATCCTATATGTGACTTACCTTTGTGTGGATCTGACAAGTAACCTGCATCTGCATAACCAATCAAAACTGGTTTCGTATTGTTAGGATAAAATAAGCCTAAATCGATCGTTCCCTGGAGGTAACAAAATATATGTTTAACTCCATTCCAATGTCTTTTCTTTGAAGCTGAGCTGAATCTTGCTAATAAATTTACTGCAAAAGAAATATCAGGTCGAGTACAATTAGCAAGGTACATAAGAGCTCCAATTGCACTGAAATATGGTACTTCTGGATCAAGAATCTGTTCAGATTCCTCACATGGACGAAATGGATCCTTGTTCACATCAAGGGATCTTGCGACCATTGGGGTACTTAATGGATTTGATTTATCCATATTAAAACGTTTTATTATCTTCTTCGTATAATTCGATTGATGCACAAATATCCCATTCTGGAGGTGCTCAATCTGTAATCCGAGATAATATTTTGTTTTCCCCAGATCTTTCATTTCGAACTCTTTCTTTAAATAAGAGATTACTTCCAGAATTTCTTTATTTGTACCAATGAATTCAAATCATTAACATAAACGGCAATTATTACACAACCGGATGTTGTTTTCTTAATGAAAACGCAAGAGCAAAGGGGATCATTGACATAACCCTTTTGAAATAAATATTCGCTTAATCGATTATACCACATGCGTCCGGATTGCTTTAATCCATATAAAGATCTTTCTAACTTGATCGAATATCTTTCCCTAGGCTTGGCACTTAATGCCTCATGCATTTTAAAACCTTTAGGGATTTTTATGTAAATTTCAGTATCAAGCGATCCGTATAGGTAAGCGGTAACAACATCCATGAGGTGCATATTCGATTTCTCATGAACTGCTAGACTTATCAAGTATCTAAACGTAATTCTATCCATGACAGGAGAATACGTTTCCTCATAATCGATTCCAGGCCTTTGAGAAAAACCTTGTGCAACAAGTCGAGCCTTGTATCTCGCAATTTCATTTTTCTCATTTCTTTTTCGTACAAAAACCCATTTTTATCCAACAGATTTCACATCCTTAGGTGTGAGTACTATAGGCCCAAAGACTTTGCGTTTATTGAGCAAGTCTAGTTCAGTTTTAATTGCCTTTTTCCACTCAAACCAATCGTGTCTATTTTTACACTCAGTAATAGACCGTGGTTCGGGATCACCATTATTTTCATTTATAATATAACATGCCAAATTATAAGAGAACGCATCATCAATGTTCTCTTTTCGGTTCCATAGTATGCCTGTATTAGCATAATTAATTGAAATTTCTCTATCCTTTTCATTTTGTATTTCTACAGGAATACTTTCCTCCACCATAGGATCGCCTTGCTTTTCTTCCCCTTTTCTTTTTCGAGGATTTTTATTTTTGGAACCGGGTGGCCTTCCACGCTTTAACCGTGTTGTGATTTCATGAATGGCTTTATTTTCCGGCTTCCCTTTTGGAATTTCAATTTGTACGGGAGCATTTTCAGCTGGTATGTGAGATTTAGTCACTCTCTGTGTGTTTGTAAATGCATCAGGAAGTTGATTTGCCATTTCTTGCAAATGTAAAATCCTTTGTACTTTACCTTCACAATCTTTTGTGTAAGGATCAAGATGCAATAATGTTGGTACAGACCAAGTAATCTCTTTCTCAAACTGTTTTCTTTCTCCCCTAATGGTGGGAAATTTTCCTCATCAAAGTGGCAATCAGCAAAATGTGCTGTGCAAATATTTCCAGTTTGAGGTTCAAGAAATTTAACAATAGATGGACTTTCAAAGCCTGCATATATCTCAAGGTTTCTTTGTGGTCCCATCTTTGTTCTTTGAGGAGGTGCAATAGGCACATAAATAGCACAACCAAAAATCCTTAAGTGAGATATATTTGGTTCTTGACCAAATGCAAGTTGTAGTGGAGAACTTTTATGATATGCACTTGGTCTGATGCGAATTAATTCAGAGGCATGTAATATTGCATGACCCCATACTAAGGTAGGAAGCATTGTTCTCATTATCAATGGCCTAGCAATAAGTTGGAGGCGTTTGATCAGTGATTCAACCAATCCATTTTTTGTGTGGACATGAGCAACAGGATGCTCGACCACAATCCCAACTGACATACAATATTCATCAAATGTATGGGATGTGAATTCACCGGCGTTATCAAGTCTAATTTTCTTGATTTTATGATCAGGAAATTGAGCTCGCAATTTTATTATTTGGGCAAGTAATTTAGCGAATGCCATATTGCGAGTTGATAACAAACATACATGTGACCATTTTCTAGATGCATCTATCAATACCATAAAGTATCAAAATGGTCCACATGGTGGGTGAATAGACCCACAAATATCACCTTGAATACGCTCAAGAAACATAAGTGATTCTGTTTCAACCTTTCCCGGTGATGGCCTTATGATAAGCTTTCCAAGAGAACAAGCTTTACATGGAAAAATATTTCCTTGAGGGATTTTATGACCCTTCAATGGGTGTCCATGTGTATTTTCGATAATTCTTCGCATCATACTTGAACCTGGATGACCCAATTGGTCATGCCACATGGTTAATATTGAAGATTTCATAACTACCGCATTTGACTCAATCACATTTATATATGTGTAATGCAATCCAGTGGAAAGGATTGGTAGTTTTTCAAGTATGTATTTCTTTCCAGATCTATACATAGTGAGTAACATGAATTTCATGTTACCTTCAGTCATAGACTGAGTCTCGAATCCATGAGAATAAATATCATTGAAACTCAATAAGTTTCGTTTGGATTTTTGCGAAAATAAGGCATTATGTATCGTAAACTTTGTGCCATTTGGCAATACAAAGTTTACCTTGCCAATTCCCTCAATCAGATCTATAGGACCTGATATTGTATTCACCACGGTTCGTGTTGGTTTTATCATCAAGAAAAACCTTTTATCCTTCAAGATTGTGTGCGTTGTTCCACTATCAAGTATTCACATTTCTTCAATATTAATCCTTTGGTTGACTTTGGCTTTGTCCATTTCAAAGCTTTAAGTAAACACGAAAATGATAAGATAGATAAAAAGGTAGACGTATTTTATTACATGTGAGAAAACATAGTCATGCTTAAAGGAAAAACATGCATATAACATAAGAAAATCAAATTAAAACATGATGCAGATAGATTAGCGATAACTAAGGTTGTGGCGGAAAGTGGTGCACGTTAGCAGGATTTGAGTTGCCGGTGTTTGATTTCAATGCATAATACCTTATTCTGAGCAAAACGGCGTGACGATCAGAAATCACGAGCTGATGTGGGGGCTTTTTTGGGCATCCGGAGTCGTTTCCTATTTTATTTTGAATTTTTAATATTTTTAGGTATTTTCGATTTTTAGTAATTTTCGTATTAGGGTTTTGTTTTATTTTTCCTATTTAAGCAAACTCATGTATTCTTCATTCAGGAGCTTTTTGAATAAAAAAAATAGAACTAGGGTTTTCCCTAATCCCGGCTTTCTCTGCATTATATTGGTATCAGACTACGGTGGTCCTACGCGATGGCTAGAGGTAGACCAAGAGGCGGTGCTGCTACCGTGGAGCGTGATATCGAGGATTTCAGAGATCGTGAGACTGCTGACCTGCGCCGGCAGGTTGAGTATCTAACTCGCCGTTTGGGAAAACTTGAGGCCCATCGTGCCGATGCCGAGGTCGTGGCTGCAGATAACCCGTTCGCGGGTGAGCTAAACAATCACCGTGACCGACGGTGGGAGCTTGGGTTCAAGGTTTATATTCCTGACTTTGATGGAGGCCTCAAGGCCGGGGAGTTTATTGATTGACTTTCTCAGGTAGAGGAGGTCCTTGATTTTAAAGACGTCCCTGATGATCGCCGCGTGTCGTTGGTGACTTTTCACTTGCGTGGTAGGGCACAGGCGTGGTGGAAACAGGTGAAGAAGAGTCGTGTTCATGAGGGTAAGGCTAAGATCGCGAAGTGGCAGAAGTTTGTGAAACATATTCGCCAGGCCTTTTTACCTTACAACTTTGAGCGCGAGCCATATCAACGGTTTCAGAATCTGCGTCAGGGTGTTCGCTCGGTGGATGCATACACCGCTAATTTTTACCAATTGCTGGCTCGCACGGATGTGCATGAGTCCCCGCTTCAGTTGGTTTCCTGTTATATTGGTGGGTTGACACTTCAGTTGCAGGATGTCCTGAACATGTTTGATCCTGCCACAGTGTCTGAAGCACACCAGCGTGCCTTGCAGGCTGAGAAGCGGTTGGTGAGATGAGGGCCAGGTGGTTTTCGTCAGTCACCAGGTGCAGGTGCCACACCCACGGCTCCTGTCATCAGTGGTCCCACGACCCCAATGGGGCGACCTGCTGCCAACCCTGCCCAGACTTGGTCTAAAGTTGGTATTCGTTGTTTTGGCTGCGGAGAGATGAGGCATCGTCAAGTGGAGTGCCCTAAAGTTTCGAGTTCCCGTGGACTGTTTACGCATGATGCTCCCAATGATGTACCTGTTCCGGAGGGGATCATATTTTTGACATGTATGGTGATGATGTGGTTGAGGAGGAGGTTGTTTCTGGTGACGTGGGTCCTGTGTTGATGTTACGGCGCACGTTCCTGCCCCCGCGTGCCCCTGACCATTCCGAATGGCTATGTACCAATGTATTCCGATCTTCTTGTACAATTGGTGGGAAGGTTTGTACCTTCATCATTGATACTGGTAGTTGCGAGAATGTGATCTCTAAGGTGGCGGTGTCGAAGCTTGCCCTAACCAGTGAATCCCATCCTAAGCCATACAAGCTGGCTTGGCTTAGTAAGGGTACTGATATTACCGTTACTAAACGTGTATTAGTGTCCTTCTCAATTGGAGTGCCGTACATCGACGAGATTTATTGTGATGTGGTTCCCATGGACGCCTGTCATCTACTGTTGGGCCGCCCTTGGCAGTTTGATCGCTCTGTTGTACATGATGGTAGAACTAACACCTACTCATTTCTTTTTCGGGGTAAAAAAATTGTGCTGGTCTCATCTAAGTCGTGGGTTGCTTCCTCTATTGGCAGCCCGCCTTCGACTAATCTTTTATCTCGAGTCCCGTTTCAAGCTGCGATGCAGGAATCTGGGGTGGTGTTTCCTGAGTCCTTACCGGCCGAGCCTCCTCCACTTCGCATATCCAGCACCAGATAGACCTAGTGTCTGGCGCTGCCCTGCCTAATCGTCCACATTATCGTATGAGTCCCAAGGAGAGGAGTTGCGGCGCCAGGTTGGGGAGATGGGTTCGTATTCGAGGACGAACCTTCTCTACCTGGGAGGGGATGATGCAGATAGATTAGCGATAACTAAGGTTGTGGCGGAAAGTGGTGCACGTTAGCAGGATTTGAGTTGTCGGTGTCTGATTTCAGTGCATAATTCCTTATTCTGAGCAGAACGGCGTGACGATCAGAAATCATGAGCTTTTCTCGTGATGGGGGACTTTTTTGGGCATCCGGAGTCGTTTCCTATTTTATTTCAAATTTTTAATATTTTTAGCTATTTTTGGTTTTCATTAATTTTTGTATTAGGGTTTCATTTTATTTTTCCTATTTAAGCAAACTCATGTATTCTTCATTCGGGAGCTTTTTGAATAAATAAAAAAACAGAACTAGGGTTTTCCCTAATCCCGGCTTTCTCTGCGTTTGCTCTGCATTAAAACATCAGACCGTTTGGCTTCATTCCCATGGGTTTACACCCCCTTTCAGTGCCCACCAGTCATTTTTTCAATTATATCACAAAGGAAGTCATCACGTTCCCCAAGATGAGTGTACTCATTTATGGGATCATGGTTAATAAAATTATCTCATTTGCATTTGTAAAATCCCCAACTGTATCAACATGCTCATTGTTGAAATCAGATTCTTCAAGTCGAGTAAACTCATTCATAGGAGCTTGGTCAATAAAGTTGACCTCCTTTCCTTTTCCCTTCACGGACTCTTGACAGAGTTTGCATAAGTGTTCAGGGGTTTGACAGGTTTTAAACCAATGCCCTTTACAACCGCATCTAAAACAAGTGGTCTCAGGGCTCTTTGATGAACTTGGACCACCTCCCCTTTTGTGGGAGTTCTCATGGTTCCAGTCATTTTGCTGTCTCCTTTGGTGATAATTGGCGATCTTATGAGGTGGGTTATAAGAATAACCACCTCGACTGTGCCCCTGGCCAACGACCTTGATCTCGTCCTCGTCCACGTCCACGACCTCGGCCTTGCCCTCAACTCTGAAAATAGTTCATGGGTGTACTCTCATTAGAGTTGATAAAATGTACCTCAGAAAATGTTCTGGAGCCCGTTGGGCGAGATTGGTGGTTCTTTATCAACAGTTCATTGTTTCTTTCTGCCACTAGGAGAGTACCAATCAGCTCGTGGTATTTTTGAAAACCACGTACACGATACTGCTGCTGCAAGGTTACATTTGATGCATGGAAAGTAGACAAAGTCTTTTCCATCATTTCAGCATCAGTTTTTTTATCTCCACAAAAGTTCAAATGGCTCACTATTTTTGTCTTCTCAGAGTTATAATCACTGACTTTCGCAAAATCTTGGAACCGTAAAGTGGCTCATTTATCCGGATATAAGGGAAGCATCACATCCCTTTGGTGATCAAATCTGTCTTTCAGATTTTTCCATAAATCACTCGGGTCTTTCACAGTGAGATACTCATTCTTGAGATTTTTGTCAAGATGGCGACGAAGGAAAATAAAAGATTTTGCCTTATCCACTTTCGATGAGGTATTCCCTTCAATGATTGTTTTGGGAAGATCCATTGAGTCCAAATGTGTCTCAATGTCTATTGTCCAAGGCATGTAATTTTTTCCCGAGATGTCGAGTGGACTGAACTCAAGTTTTCCGAGGTTTGGCATGGTGGTAACTAAAAATAGAAAAAGTTTATTAGATTAATTTAAAACATAAAATTCTACAAATATTGTAAAGAAGAAGAAGACATACATTATTACAAGCATTTCTAAACAACGATACAATTCATCTGCCGGAACATCTCCGGTGAATAAACAAACAGTATATACAAAATAATTATGAAAACAAAACTAGTATTAAACGAGACATTTTATGGCAATATTTTTTTTCTTGAAGAAGATTATGTAGTAGAAGAGAGAATGAATGTGATTTTGTATGGTGAATACAATTGAATTTATAGAGAGAAAAACTAGCCGTTATGTTACCGTTGAGCACTAATTAGTTACCGTTGTTATGGTTAAATGCTAAGAGTAGATTAACAATGTAATATCATCAAATAAATTATGGAAATATAGTTCAAAGAAAATGAAGTATTTAAAGTAAAGATAGTTACTTTGTAGATCACAACACTTACTATGGGGCGGTAATCCGCACTGCATAATAATATGTTGTTATACATTAAGAAAGTAAAACAAGTTGTTAGAAGTATTTAAAGTAAAGATAATTACTTTGTAGATCACAACACTTTACTATGGGGCGGTAATCCGCACTGCATAATAATATGTTGTTATACATTAAGAAAGTAAAACAAGTTGTGAGAAGTAATTAAAGTAAAACATACATGACCGTCGCCGTAATAGGATCGAATTCCAAAGAAAACAAAGCAAAAAGCAATGGAATTCTTAGTTTTTTTCATCCAGAAAAACCCAGATATCAAGTCACAGTCTGTAATTGTGAAAGGGGGAGAGAAGAGCAGACAAGTAAGGAAAATACTTACTTCTTATTGAATCTTTGTTCGAAACTTACGGTATGGAAGTGGAGAGCGTTCGTGCTAATAACGTGTTGTAAAACAACTTCAAAACCATAACAAAACACTTGATACAAGATTATTTGTGAGAGGGATAAGGGAGAGCTTTTAGGATGAGTAAGAATATGGAAGCTTAAGTTGTGTTTTTCTCATTGCCTTTGCATCCCTTTTATAGCAAAAGGGGAGGGAGCCAAGATCCATAAAATGTGGATCTCACTTTTCTAATGTCAATACATTAGCCTAATATATTGACTAAGTTACACAAATCTCAACCCTAATGAGTATTCCACATTATATTCATAACACACAAAAAAATAAAATTGCATGTGAGAATTCTATACCCGAAAGAAATCAAGCTCAAAGATTAAGTGGTATATTTTTCATGAATTACGGTGTTAAAATGATAAACTAAAAGCAAGCTTGAGATCTCATGAGAAATAAAAACTTTTTAGATCCGGTTATCTCATAAAATTAACGATCCAAATTTAACCCTAATTAATACTAATATTAATCAAAATTCGTTTTTCATGTCAATAAAACACGAACGGAGGGTATATTAGTCAAATTAAACTCAAACTCAACTTCTGTGTTGGCGTTCACCCGTGTTTGCTCGCTCGCAAACTGCGGCGACGATCGGGCACATCAGTAATTTTAGTATTCGTCACCCAGGACCTGTAGGGTTCTCTGCCCTCCTTGGAATTCGACGGAGATGTTGTTACAGAGTTTGTTGGCGAAAGCAATTGCTGCTCGGCGTCAATGCGATTGACGACTCTTATCTCGTCGTTGTTGAAATACTGGCGAAACATCCAAAAACTACAGGCTCCCACTAATGCTTCAAATATGTTTGCGCCGTTGTTGAGTGAGAAAATAGTGGCAACATATTACTTTGTTGTTGCTTCCCGTCATCTGGGCAGTTTGTGATGGGAAAGGAAGAGTGAAGGGAGAAAAAGTCAAGGAAGAGTTCATAATTTAAAACAACATTCATAATGTGAAAATCGTAAAACTTAAAAATAAAATCCGTAATGTAAAAATCGTAGACTTAAAGAACAAAATTCGTAAACTTAAAGAATCAAAATTTGTAGACTTAAAAGAACAAAATTAAGATCGGGACAGGAACTTAAAATGCGTAACAATTACAAACAAAATTTGTAACAAGTCACTATGACTGCTACAATTTTTTTGATAGTGATGACTGCTACGAATTGTTAACAGAAAATTACGCATTATAAATGTATGTCTATCAGAAATTATATAACACATATCTACGCATTTTAACTAGAAATATATGCATTATAAAAAGTGCTATGTTGCTTTGCAGAGTGTTTGATTCGTAGGTTTAAATGCTTAATATTCGTAGTAACATAGTTAAAAATGTGTAGCATAATATTCATAGTTACTTTGAAGAGGTAAAATGTGTAGCGTTATATTGCTGGTAAATGAATCATAATGCGTAGCATAATATTATGTGTTATTCGTAATCTCTTACACATCATTCGTAGATTTTGTTTCAAAATTTTCTGTTTGGTTCAAAGTTCATAATTCAAATGATACAACATCACATACAACTACTATGCTCATAAAATTGGTAGTCTTATATATAACATTCGTAGCCTTGTATGTAACATTCGTATCCTTTGGTAGCCTTGTATATAAAATTCGTGTCAATGTCTATGAAATCAGTAGCCTTATATTTAACATTCATAGCCTTGTATATAACATTCGTAGCATTTCTCTTTTGCATCGCTGTGAAGATCAAGCCGATCATGGCAAAAAGAAGTACAACAAGACCAATCAATAAACATGTCTCAGCTCTCAATCTTTAGATTTTCTGTCTTGTGAGGCAATGTGAGTGACTGGATTAAGCATCCTGGTCGTTTTCGTCGCTGTCCATGGGCACTTCATGCATGGGTCTATTGAACTATTCCCGTAGCTGCTTGATTGGAATGAAATCACTAGCTGCATCCGTTCCATAGAACGGAAACGATAGATATGGATGGTCAAATCCACTCTGCGAATTACATTGTGGAGTTGCAGTTCAACCTGCGAGGTTGCGACGAATCGAAGCTCGTAGATGGTGCTGAATTACAGATCGGAGTCTCAACCATGGCGAGAGCGAAGAGCGGCGATGACAAGTTAAGGTAAGAAGTAAATGACTCATATGCTCTTACTATTTTAAAAAATAGATTTTTAGTAAATAAATAAATATTATTAGAATCGTTGATATTCACATTGTATGGTTACGATTAGTTCTCATTTCTCATGAAGTATACAACTTCTCTTTTCTTTTTCTTTTTTTGATTTGAATACAAATACAACTTCTAATTTGATGTTATTATTCCGATTAACATAAAACATATTTATTTAATAAGAATTGGATCAAATACCAACCAAAATTATAAATAAAAACTACAAATCCATAAAAAAATTGACACGTGTAAAAATCGACCAATCAAAATTCATCCCGTTCGGGGTTCTTTTTGTAAATAAAAAACACATCCGGACTTATTTAAAAATACATAAAAGATAGGAGGGGTATAATTGTCCTAAAATTTGTTACAGCAAAATTCGACTTTCGCTACATTACGTTTTTAAGTCTGATCAACATGCGTTAAGTCTGATCATTTGGAATAAAATTTGACTTTTGCTACAGTAAAATTCGACTTTCGCTATAGTACGTTTTTAAGTCTGATCATTTGGAATAAAATTTGACTTTTGCTACAGTAAAATTTGACTTTCGCTACAGTACGTTTTTACTAATCAACATGCGTTAAGTCTGATCATTTGCTACAGTAAAATTTGACTTTCGCTACAGTAAAATTTGCTACAATTTTTAAGTCTGATCATTCTCAATTTGTAGTCTTTTAGTTACCCGTTTTAAGTTTGATCATTATCAATTTAAGTCTGATCATTGTCTATTATTAAGTCTGATCATTGTCTATTATTAAGTCTGATCATTGTCTATTAATAAGTCTGATCATTGTCTATTTAAGTCTGATCATTATCAATTTTAAGTCTGATCATTGTCAATTTTAAGTCTGATCATTATCAATAATAAGTCTGATCATTGTCTATTATTAAGTCTGATCTTTGTCTATTATTAAGTCTAATCATTGTCCATTTAAGTCTGATCATTATCAATTTTAAGTCTGATCATTGTCAATTTTAAGTCTGATCATTATCAATTTTAAGTCGAAACATTATCAATTTTAAGTCTGATTATAATCAATTTTAAGTCTGATCATTGTCTATTTAAGTCTGATCATTACCATTTTTAAGTCTGGTCATTATCAATTTATAGTCTGATCATTACCAGTTTTAAGTCTGATCATTCTCTCTTTAAGTTGATCATTATCAATTTTTAGTTTTTTAGTTACCGGTTTTAAGTCTGATCAATCTCTCTTTAAGTCTGATTATTCTCAATTTTAAGTCTGATCATTAACAATTTTTAAGTCTGATCATTCTCTCTTTAAGTCTGATCATTCTTAATTTTAAGTCTGATTATAATTTTTAAGTCTGATCATTCTCTCTTTAAGTCTGATCATTCTCAATTTTTAAGTCTGATCATTCTTAATTTTAAGTCTGATTATTACTAATTTTTAAGTGTGATCATTCTCTCTTTAAGTCTGATCATTTTCAATTTGTAGTCTTTTAGTTACCAGTATTAAATCGGATCATTCTCTCTTTAAGTCTGATCATTCTCAATTTGTAGTCTTTTAGTTACCAGTTTTAAGTCTGGTCATTCTATCTTTAAGTCTAATCATTGCTGTTTTTTAAGTCTGATCATTAACAACTTGTGGACTAAATTGAAAATAATATTATTAGATTTATACCCCTCCGTGTGGAATGACTATAATACCCCTCCATGTATTTGTTCGGGATTTCAACTAAATGGGACACATATCAGTTTAAAATTCGATTCGTAATTTTTATATATAAATCCGATTATACATGAACAGTACTCTATTTTTTTTTGATTGTGGGCTCTAGCCTATTACATAGTATCTGTTCTTTGTGTTTTTTTTTTGTAAAAACGTGTGTGGGGACTTTCGAACCCGAGCTGCCGAAGCAGCGGGTGAATTGCTCACCAAGTGAGCCATCTCGTTTAATATTTAATAAAAGATGAAAATGAATTTGGTGAGTACTGTTCACTGAGTACTACTCACCAAGTGAACAGTACTCTATTTAATATTTAATAAAAGATGAAAATGAATTTGTAGAATAGAATTGTAGTTGAAAAGTTTCGATTTTTATCCCTCATGATCAGACGCGAAGAGGGTTATGCGAATTGGAGCTGATTAGGGTTTTCAGGAGGACGTAGAGCTCGAAATAGTTGCGTGGATTTCGCAATCCGAGGCGGAAGGCTGTAGCTTGAGGTATGTATAACGGGTCGAGTGATGGGGAAGGGCATGAGGCTGCCCAGAGGAGGATCCCGCCGGCATCGTCGATGTTGTGGGTTCGGAATCTGAGGAGGTATATTGGATCTGGTGCTGGACTCGGATCTGAAGCGCTGATGGGTAAGGAGTCTTTGTTGTTGTTGGTAGAGCTTTGTTATGTCAGAAATTGGGATTAGGTCTGTTGTTTGGTCCTTTATGTGAAGGTAGTGCTTTTGATATAGTACAGTTTTTGTTGATGTTCTGGCATTGAATGTAGGTTTAGGTATTGGAATTTCGGATGTCTTGTAGACTACATAGTGAAATGCACCCATTTGAGGTTATCAGTTTCAGACTATAATTAGGAACTTGAGATTTGTTTACTAGTTCAGATGAATAATTTGAAGAAGGCGGTGAATAGGATAATTGGTAGAGTTGTGTGTTTGCAATCAAGTTGGATATCTCATGTATCATGTTATGATTTAGTTTCAAACTTCAGATCAGTTGTGTTGAAGAAAACCAAAAAATGTATATCTATGCTTTCAACATGAAAAGCTTGACCATCAGATGAGAGTAGACATTGACATTTATTAGTTAAGTATCTCATGGGATGGGCATTTGAGTACTTGGTAAATTTTGTGATCCATCTACCTTGTAATAAACATGCTAAGTAGACACTGCCCCATCTGTTGTAAAAAAATAAAGGTGTTGGTCATGCCACATTGGAATAAGAGCATTGCTCTATAGTTCATTTTACGGTGGTCTTTCAAGAAAACATTGATACTTAAGGGTTAAGACAGTACAAATGACTTAACGAGTATATTGTCCAAAAGGCACCCTAACTAAATTTGGAAGTTTTTACTAAAACAGGCAAAGAAGCTGAGTCACTTTTAGCTAGTTGATCAAGATTGAAGAAAAATGAGCCCTATTTTCGTACGGATCCCAAATAAATTTTTGTGTTGATTAACATGGCCTGTAAAGTGTCTAAACCATTGAATACTTCCAGACCTGTCCTAAGGTATCATTTAACTTTGCAGAACTTGAGATAAAGAGAATCTTACTCGACATATTTAAAGAGAAGCAACAGAAAAGTGCTGAAGCTGGTACTCTCCCAAGCTTCTATAAGAAGGCATGTGAAAATTTTGCTGCTTTGTTTTTGTCCCTAGTGTTGCCAGTTCGTTTATGAACTGTCTACATATGTAAATTGATTGCTGGAAAAACACATAAAAATGTACGGAGACTGTAAAGTATTACATGGAAATATGTTTAATTTGGAATTCTGAAATTTGTATTATCCATTTATCCTGCATATGATTGTTAAATTTCTTTCTGTTAAACCTGTGTCTCATTGTATCAGAAACCTGAAGAAGGGTCAATTAGCCACAGAGTTCAGCGGTTAGCAAAATATCGTTTCCTGAAGGTACGTTTGCTTGAAGCATCCTTCATTTCCGAAGATCCTCCGGTGCATTCACCAAGTTTTAGAATAGTAAAACTGATTGAGATTGATCCATTTTTTTGTTTTCTGCCAGTTATCAAATATCACTTTTGATTCCAGTTCAAGTTGTTTCTGTTGGGAAATGATTACTAACTCAGTTGGTAGAATATATTGTTTACTTCTGGTTCAAGCTAAACAAACATGATATGTTTTACTTCCCTTGTGCAGAAAGAATCAGATCTTTTGCTGAATGCTGATGACCTCGATGCAATGTGGGTCTGCTTAAGAGAAAATTGTGTTATTGATGATACCACTGGGGCAGAGAAGGTTGTTCATATGTTAACAATTTCTATTTTTTATCCGAAACATTATATTCAGCAATGAAGTTTAAAAGGCCTTCATCATATTTACATACTGCTAATAACTTGTAAAACATTAAGTTTATCTTGAAAAGGAAATCGCTGTTTTCTATGCCTGCATGCTTTTGTTCTTGCTTCAATTAATTCTGGTTGTACTAATATGTGCTTTGAAGTGTGATCATGCAGATGAACTATGAGGATTTCTGCCACATCGCTTCTGTTTGCACTGAGCAAATTGGTTCTAAATGTCGACGGTTTTTCAGTCCTTCAAACTTCATGAAATTTGAAAAGGATGAATCGGGCAGGATTGCGATCTTGCCGTTTTACCTGTATGTGATGCGCACGGTGGGTAAACATCATTGATTCTTGTTTACCAGCATGAAAATCTCAAAGAAAATATAGTTCACATTTTTTCTGTAGAGCCTTGATTTATTTCTTTTATTAATCTTTTGTTCAGGTTTCTCTCACACAAGCCAGAATTGATATGAGTGAATTAGATGAGGATTCTGATGGCTTCCTTCAGCCTCATGTATGTACAACACTCTTCATTTGATCGTTCGTGCCAATCTTTTTTGGATTATGCATTCGCACAAGAACCAATGCTCAACTCCGCCATATGTTTGTTTCCTCAGGAAATGGAGGCTTATATACGTGGTCTTATTCCTAATCTGGCACAACTTCGGGACATGCCTGCTGCTTTCGTTCAAATGTACTGTCGAATTGCTGCTCACAAATTCTTCTTCTTTTGTGATCCACATAGACGAGGTGTGTTAACTGTTACCTACCAAGCACCGCTGTTGTACAACATTTTAATTTGATACTCTGGATGGGAATTATCAGATGAGTCCTTTCATTTTGTGTCATCTTATTAAATTTGATCATCTCACCTACAGGAAAATCTTGCATAAAGAAAATCTTGCTTAGCAATTGTCTCCAAGAACTTATGGAGCTCCATCAGGTATATTTGTCTAAAGTTATTCTAACTTTGTGGAAGGAAAAATGTCAATCGTCTACAAAAGTGAAAGTGAATGGTCGTTCTACTTTATGCTACCTTTGATCTCATTTATGGTTTTTAGGAAAGTGAAGAGGAGGTCACAGATACTGAACAGGCAGACAATTGGTTTTCTTTGACATCAGCGCAGCGAATATGTGGTATGTAGAAAATAATATATGTGTGTGCATATCTTGAAGTTGTGTTATAACTACGCTGTGTTTTGTATTGTTAACTCTGCTCCTTCAATGATACAGATATGTTTCTTGCTCTGGATAAAGACATGAATGGAACTCTAAGCAAACAAGAGCTTCGAGAATATGCAGACAGCACACTCACAGAAATTTTTATTGAGCGGGGTACCTAGTGGTTTAACCTTTAGCTGCTTTAATTTATGTTTCGCCAAGTTGATTTTTTACTGTTAGAATTACCTTTAAAATGGCATTAATCGTGAGTGTAATTTACTAGCTTTTGATGAGCATGTCCGTCGTGGAATGGGTGGTGGAGGTAATGCTCGTGAGATGGACTTTGAAAGCTTTCTAGACTTCGTCTTGGCTCTTGAGAACAAAGAAACCCCAGAAGGTTTAACTTATCTGTTTAGGTGCCTTGATCTGAATGGGAGGGGATTCCTTACAACAGCAGATATTCACACCCTCTTCAGGTGAACGCTTCATAACCTCACTTTTACAGCTCAAAATTTCCATCTTGGGAGAGTAATTTTGTTATTATTCAAACTTGAGAATTCGTTATACAAAAATATTGTGGAGGAAAAGAAGGGGGGTATCTATAAGACGAGATGCACCTGATACAATCTTCCTACAGCAAACTTCTGAGGTTTCCTGCTTGTAGATCTTAAGTCAGTTCTACAAGTCTCAAATGATCAGAAACATCAAATTAAGATTCATATTATCAATTATGCACCATCTGGGACAGAATGACCCTTGTTTGCAGCCCTGTTTGTTAGTTTCCTAATGGTAAACCTTATCTATATTTCTATGTTGTTCAGGGATGTTCACCAGAAGTGGATTGAAGGAGGTAACTATGAGTTATGCATAGAGGATGTTAGGGATGAAATTTGGGACATGGTGAAGCCAGCTGACCCCTTGAAAATTACACTACCTGACCTATTGTCCTGCAAGCAAGGTGGGACAGTAGCCAGTATGCTGATAGATGTGCGCGGCTTCTGGGCTCATGACAACAGAGAAAACCTTCTCCAAGAAGAAGAAGAGCCTGGAGAAGAGTAGACAACTTGTTCTAACAAAATTTAGTGCCAATGTTGTATTTTAGCGCTGGACGGCAGAATACTACCGTTAAGAAGGATTATAAAGGGACATGGGAGTTTGTAATCGATTTTATGCCGCCTGTTATCTAAATGCATCAGCTGGATGAAACTGTTTGCAATTTATGAACCAGCAAGACATTTACTGTTGCAGAATAAGCCACATGGTTCTAGAAGAAAATAAAATAGGTACAAGGCTGAGCGCATGTACATATGCCAATCAGGTGGAGATGTGAAACTGTGAATAGGTTGTGGGATGCTTCTATTCTGATGCAATATTACAACACTTGGTTAAGGAGATCAGGTGAGCCATGATAATGTCTATATACAGAGTGACACTTATAAACAAATGGTAATCATGGGTTACATTTACGAGTTGAACGGCTTCCTGGGCGTCGGAGCTCGATTCTCAATCGATTGGAGTCGTTGTTTGAGGTGGAAAACTTCAACCTGCATAGCAATCACCTTACACTTTCAAGATGTGAAACAAATTGCTACTACAAAGGTTAATGGATTTCTAATGGCAAATAGAATCAAAGGTCCACTGGAAGTGATCAAGTTATACAAATGCTTGCCTGTGCCTCATATAAGGAATAGTAGCCATAAACAAAACTAAAGAACTGTTGGTACCTGGAGTTGGAATGCCCGCCCCCTCTCTCCAGCAAGTACGCCTCTAGTGGTGTGCAGCTCCTGAAACAATACCAATTTATTTTCACCAGTTGGACAAATTTGGAATGCAACTTGATAGAGTGACAGATTTAAAATTGATCTTTTTAGGATGTTTTACCTTCTGAGTGTCTTCAAGAACTGCTTTCAAGAAAGCCACATCATGCTCGAGCCTTACATTGTCTGAATGGACTATATTTGCAAGGTTGTTTGCCTCTTCATGTGCTATCTCGACACTGGCAAGCTTCTCTTTAAGCCGTTCCACCTCTTTGACTGCCTTATCTAGTTTCTTCTCCATCTCATGTCTACCCTTAAGAAGGGAGGATAAATTAGTCTCTGCAGCTTCTCGATTGGCCAACGCAGCAGCCAATTGTTCTTCTAAGATCCCGTTCTTTCTTAACAAGGCTGCAATTTTTCCTTCATAAAACTGTGGCATGTTTGAAGGATCTCTTATGGTCTCTGGATTAAAGTCATCCTTTGATGAACTGCCGTTATTCCCATCGGCATGTACATTCTCTCTAGCTTGGTATTGTGAGTTTGAAGTTCCATCTTCCAATATAGAGGGCATTTCTTCAATTTTAATCTTGCGGTTGGATATGTTTGCCTGATCTTCATTAGTTCGACCAGTAATTCTTTCATCAGTTCCCTGCAACAGAACGTTTTTTTATCTGAGTAATGTTCATGGAGTACTTTTTGAATAAATAACTCATGAATTATGCGTGCCGGTTAATGACTCACTGCTACAAGTAGGAACTAAGAACTTCATAGGTAAACACTGAAATTAAGTTTCAGTGCCACCGGCTGCCCATGCAGGATATACAACAAGAGGAACATTAGCTATTTATGGCAAAATGAAGTCTAAGGAAGGGGGCAAGCTAACCTGTCGAAACAAAGTCACCTCTCCTGGATTTTTTGCAATTTTCATGATCGTTGCGTACTCTTCTTCGCTGTTTAGTTGTTTCCGCAACGAGACATTGCCAGAGTAGCAGTTGGTTTCATTGACAAGGGATTCTGATAAAGACTTCCTACCGGATCCATGATGCTCAACCGTAGATGCTATATTTTGTTTGGCAACAGCATCATGCTGATGTCGCGAAGTGCTATTAGCACGTTGAGCTTGAGCAGATACATCTGAGGAAAGGGTTTCCAGTGTTCGTCCAAGAACTTTATTAAGAATGGACGGACGAGCCATTAGTGCTTCATTCTTTTGCAGACTTAACACCTCAATCTGTTACAAAAACATATGAATTCGTTTCTCAGAAATCTCACGCAGCAAAAATGATAACTTATCAAGTTCCGGTTTAAAGTATGGACCTGATTAGATGGTTCTTTTTTGTACCCTCCAAATGCAACTAAATAATCTTTTTCCTTGTGCTCTATGAGAACAAGACTAAATCCCTGAAGATGAGCAACATGGATATTTGCTCAAAAAGCCAGTAAAAGCAATGATAAAAATAGCAATCATCAATGGACTGAAAAAAAGAGAGGAAATATTGCTCCCCCAATATAGTAATATGCTAATAAGCTACAAATTTACAAAATCATAAAAAACATGCCATGGCCATTCACATGCCAGCATTATAAAAACAACATAAAGAAAATTAGTGAAAGCAATACGATGCCTACAATTGGTTGTAACATGATGCCAATGATCATAGTAGTTGAATGATGGAAATTGTTAGTATCTGCAGTTAAAAGCGCGCTATGACTACAAAGTTTTTGGTAGTATTAGATTGTGAAAGGGAAAGGAGGATGTATAAATAGAGCCCATGTCAAGAAACTAAAGGATTTACATCGACCCACATCCATAAAGAGAGAGGATACAAATGCACAACCAGCTGACCTTGTTTGACGTCACTGAGGATGGAGCTGCAGATACCACAACCGACCATTCGACTTTCAACACGTCAAAAATCAATGTCTCTGAATGTTCTGAGAGGGTGAACACAGAAGAAATTATTAATGAACAATAACATAAGCATGCTAGCAGAAGCAATTACATGTCAGAAAAGATAGAGCACTCTAGTTACTTTTTTTCTTGCTCCCACCCCCTGCAATGTACCATTTGTTTCCAGACAATACTCCACAACAACCAGCTCTAGGCGATGGAAGAAATCCTTTAATCTTTATGCGCGACCATATCATCTGTTTACATATACATGCAAGCAAACAAAACATCAATATAGCTATAGCAGAACGAATGAAATTTTCAGAAACTTGAGCTCGATATGCTGTCATCTGAAGAATAAGTGATTTTACACACTGTTTCAAAGTCAAGTGAGTACAAGTCACCAAGGGTCTTGGATTTCCCAGCTCCTCCAAAGATGAGAAGTGTTTTATCATTATACAGAGCAGCAACATGGTTGAATCTAGGAGATGGCCCTGTTCCCCTGCATACATGTGGAAGATGTATTTAAGAATGAAAAGTGAGAATATAATAGAAAATTCTGAAGGTAAGGAAAAGTTGATGATTTGCAAGTGAAACCTTTACGAAATTAATTTTACCAGATTTAATCTAGAACGAATTTTTAACAATGTTCATTTATTATACTACAACATGTAAGCATGAACATACGTGCAATGCAGTGGCAACCAAGTTAAAGATTTCAGATCAAACATGTGGAGATCATTTAGCTTCTTCCTTTTGGCATCTTCACCTCCAAATAGAATTAGAACAGAGCTTGCTCTAACCACAGTATGGCCACTTCGAGCTACCTGAGAAGCATATATAAAACCTAAACTTTTGCACAAGCATCGATTGGAATGATAATCACATCAATATGTATGAGAAACGCTCCTTTATTGCATCACTCTGAGTTTGAGTGTGCAATCAGACCCAAGTTAAAAATTCTTTGCTTAGATAGTGTGTATACCGGAACATCTCCTTTCACTTCCATAAGAGACCAGCACTCTGATTCTGTGTCAAAAACCCATACTGCAGGGAAATATGTAGAAGATACATCAGACTCAGAGTGGGTGAAATCTGTTCAATAAGTTATTATAGTTGGCCAGTTCAACATTACCTGACAGCTTTTCACTAGATGGATCAGTTTTCCCTCCAATCAAAAGAACTTTCTTACCCCAAGAAACCTATCCAATGCAAAGAGGAAAGTGTCCCATGAGCTACTGTCATCATGCATTCAGTTCACTTCAGTGAATCATGACAACGGGGAACATCATTTGGGGAAATTTCTCTGATGGTCACATACTGCTATGGCTAGTAAAACCAGTAAACAAAACTGTGAACAGAAAATATACCACACAATGACCCCTGCATTTTGGGATCTTCAGTGGCAAACTATTAGGAGACAGGTACAGCTTTGATGAAACCTCAGTCCACGTAAATCTGTCAAAGTTAAGCACCTGACCAAAAAAGTAATCAGTATAAATATTTAGTTTTCATAGAATGATATCATACAAGCAAAGCATGTTTATACCTGCACATCATCCAACAGTCCATTTCCAGATTCACCCCCAACCACAACCATCTTGCTGCCAATTACAGCAGCTGCATGCTGTTAAAGAAAACGAGTAAACATTAGCTTCACATATAATATTTATGCAAATCGTTTATTTAAAACAAAGATCACCTTTATCACTCACATTGAAACGAGGTGTAGGCTTGTCTCCTGCAATTGACAATGTCATCCAATTTTCCAAGTTTCCAGACGAATTATCATTACTAACACACGTTTCCGTCATTTTTTCACATTTGATTTCATCCAACTGACTCCCACCAGCTGAAACCTCGTTCTAAACATACCAGACATAATCAAATAATCATCAGCACACACAAAGACACACTTACATGAAAACTAGCAGCAGCTATTAAGTATTAATCCCTCCCAGAAAACAAAAAAACTCTTACATTGGTCTGATTACTCCGTTTCGGAGGCCTAATCGGGCTTCTAGGAGCAGAATCCCCCAATTGAACCTTCAACCTAAACATTAACAGAACCACTCAAAATCACTATATGAATCATATAAATTCACCAACATGCAATCAGCCAATAAGTAAACCAATACATTAACCTAAACAATCCATCCATAAAAATCAAAACTGAAAACGAAAACCACACCTTCCGAGCTTCATCCGCTTCTTCAATCCCATCATCTTCCCCAACACAAATCCACCTAACACTCAAAACCAAATCCACGAAACGAAACTTCGATCAACATTCTACAATCCGAAACTTCAAAACACAGATTACTCAATAATCCAAACATCACCACACAAACCTGCAGCTACAAATTTCTAGGGTTTATCCGAATCGGACAAACGAAGTCGCGCTGGAACTGGAAGTATTGGCCCGTCAGGAATCTCACATCACACGGCCACTTGTTGTTGTTGCTCTCTCCAAGCATGTGAGTGTGAGTAATGGGGATAGAGAGAGTGAGAGATGGGGTGCGTAGGTTAGTGCTATAGAGTGACCTCTAGAGGTGCGTAGCTTAGTGTGAATTTTGTAATTTAGCCAAAAACACACTCTTCTGATATTTGCGGTGCGCCGATTGAGGTTGAGCGTTAGGGAGGCAAGTGGGGGGGGCCGACGCTAACGTGCGCGGAGGGTGGGATGCGTGCCTTTTGTTTACGAGGACAGAGATGGGTCAGTCTTTTCGGGGTCTGACGGTCAGCGGAAAAGGTGACCGTTGGTTAAATGATGAGAGAGAGACAAGTCTCGAGGTGAATAATAGTCTGTGTTTTTCTATCTTTATTTTATCCAATCACATCACATGTCTTTAATTCATCATCTAATTATTTGAATTAGTTCATTCTCGATTAAGCACTCAATTTGCTTTTTTTGATGGATTGAAACATTTACCTACAAAGTACAAACTCATCATCTAATGACACGTCTAACTTTGACATGTGTTTGACTCCTCAACTTTGACATGTGTTGATTATCAACAACAACAAAAACATGTGTTTAATAAAAAAAATTCAACACTAATGCAAGTTACAATTGGTATATTTACTCATTCAAGTCTTCTTGGCAATGTATTTGAACACCGAAGCTCGACCGATTATCCTACTCGAGCATGACTTACAAGCATTCACATTATCTTGACAATACAAATCTCTAACGCACGTCCACGAGAGATGATTATCACGTCAACGTCGAGACGAATGAAGGTATCCATACAAAAATGAACAGTGTGTACACCGAAACTGTATGAACGAAGATATTCATGAAAAAATAGATGAACAACGCGTCCTAGCGAAAAGCTATCAAATTATTGAATATTCTTTTTTTAATACAAAAGAAAATCACTTTTTATATAGATAAAATGTTTATTGGCACAACAAACAACAACAAAAGCATTCAAATACAAATCATAATATATTGCCAACACAAAAAGGAATTGCTTTCAAATACTGTAATTGTCAATTGTGTTCTCTTGCTTTCCTACCAATTTATCCGCTAATGTATTCACTTCACGTTGCACTAGATATAGGCACCAGTTAGGAAATCGTTGGAGACAATATTTACATGCAGTCAACCTCATAGTATCTTCCCTTATCCAGTTACCACCACAAGCAATTTTTTTCCCACAATAATGCCCCGACTACGGTTACAAGCTCTCGCTACTGAGCACGGCTACAAGTAATTAATCTAACCATTCCAGCACTATCAACTTCAAAAATGGCTTTACTATGTTGGTTTCTTTCAGCTATTTCATCGCCTTGAGACGTCCCAACAACTCTGCATCAAGAATATTCACTCGCCTTCTAACATATGAAGTAGAAATCCACAAGATTGAACCCTCCTCATATCTACAAATACATCCTACTCCAATCACATTTATTCCATCTACACAAGAAGCATCACTATTTATTTTCACATAACCTTTGTCAGGTTTAATCCATCTGTAAGCACCTTCTTCCATTGTCACCAAGAACTTGAATTTTGGAGAGTTATATTGTTGTACTAATACTTTAGTTTGGAAAGCCATAGCAGATGGTTCCAATATGTCTCCTCCATGTAATACTTTGTTTCTATGAAACCATATAAATCTTGCACTATAAAAGATCTATGAAAGTTGAAAATTTCTCCACACAAAACCATACCTAATCACCCAGGTCTGAGAAGGAAATAGTTACTTGACAAACATTGACATCCAACGATCTCCAAAACACATTAGCCCACCAACAGTTACATAGAATGTGCATAATTATTTCTCTTTTCTTACCACAGATTACACAAACATCTTTTATGTTGCATCCCCTTCTTTTCAAGTTGCTCATAATGGTTAGAAAGTTGTGAAACAGCCTTCAAACATATCCATGGCTAATTTTGAAATGCCAGGAGGCCAAAGGGTGTGACCAGTGGTAAGGCATGCCCGTTTGGTGCCAAAGCGCCCAAGTTCGAAGCCCTCATCCTAACATCTACAGTAATTTCTAACCTCTAACCCCAATCAAAAAAAATTGAAATGCCAGGGCCAAAAATGGAATTACACAAAAGCTGATGAATAGAGAAAATATAATTCCATTATTACGTCATCAACGTTTTCAAATCACGAGTTTAATCAAGCTTTGACTGCAAAGTCGTTCGAAATTTTATTTATTAATATTTTAATTCAATTTTCGCTTTAGATTCTCCTTCAGCTCTGCACCATGAGTTTCTTCGATTTGGTTGATCTGCTTGTCGGACTCGATCTCCGATCTTTAGAGCGACGAAGCTGAGGCGTGAAATGAAGAAGTTGGAGGATGGAAAAGTCGAGCGATTGACTGGTGGAAGTGTTGGGAGGTGGTGTTAGGGTTTTTTTTTGGGTTTAGCTCTTGTTCAATTTTGTTAGGTATGGGTGGATGCTTTCTGTGCTTCGGATCATCCACTGAGGAAGGTGTAAAGGAAGTGGTGAAGAGAGATGCGGCGAAGGAAGCGGCGGCGAATGCTCTGACTCATAATTTGAATAGATTAAGTTCAGGTGAGGGATTGGTGTTGTAGTGAAGTCTGGTTTGTTGTGTCGGTTTGTGCTTAGTGATTTTGGATTGATATTAATGCAGTTATGGTGGCTTTTTTTTGTTGGTTTTGAATTTTGGTGTGAGTTTTTTTGGGGGTGGATTAGTGTTCATGAGTTGATTTAGAGTGATCTAAATTATGAGCTAAGCGTGCATGTCTAAAGTTTGGACCTTGTGAGACGATCTGTAAACTATGTAGTGGTCGAATTGTTTGTTTAGCTTTGGCAAATAAGTGTTGGACCATGTTTTTGCAATGCTTAGAAGCTTGGCATTGTGATTTTTTGAATGGTTGAGAACAGTAGTTCAAAATCGAATGGGGAAAAAAGTGGTACTGTCATTTGTATGGATTTTCACTGGTACGGCTAATTAAGTGTCCGGTTTGCTACTGTGAATTGTCGTTCCAGTGAATCGAATGGGAAAAAGTGGTATTATCATTTGTATGGATTTTAACGAGTATGGCTAATTGAGTGTCCGGTTTGCTACTGTGAATAGTTGTTACAATTCCTGTTTTTGTCTCCTGGTGGATTAAATGTCTGGTGGTTTCTTTTAGAAAAATCAAAATCCAGGAATGGCTCTGATTCTAAAAAGGAACAGCCCATTGCTAAGGATGGACCAACTGCACATATAGCGGCACAAACGTTTAAATTTTGTGAGCTTGCAGCTGCAACAAAAAATTTCCGACCAGAATCCCGAATTGGTGAAGGAGGGTTCGGAAGGGTTTACAAGGGCCGATTGGAAAGTACTGGACAGGTAACCGTTGACTGAACACGTGATCGATGAATCTTCTCCGAGGCTACACAGTGGATATATATAATTTTTCTTGGAGTTCCTGTTAACACATTATGTTTTGTTGGTTGAAATGCGTATTCTCATGTTTTGACCTTGCAGGAAGTTGCGGTTAAGCAACTTGACCGAAATGGCCTCCAAGGAAACAGAGAATTCTTGGTGGAGGTGCTCATGCTCAGTCTTCTGCACCATCCAAATCTTGTCAACCTTATTGGATACTGTGCTGATGGCGACCAAAGGCTCCTTGTTTATGAGTTTATGCCATTGGGATCATTGGAGGATCATTTGCATGGTTAGTTTTGGTTTCTCGTACGGAAACCTTTTGCTTGTTGGTTTTCATTATTTCCAGCTAGAGTGGCAGACCATCATAACTTAAACGAGCACAATTTTCATGGTAAGAAAAGAATCACATCCAAATCATTCCATTGTAGGTCCCAGTATCTTGCAAAAGTCAATAGATGGAGATGACACTTGTGTCTCTGCACTCCTCAACTCTAGTTGACTTCTGTTAGTTGCTTCCTATGTGATCTGTTTTTGCCTCATTTTCATTGCATGGAGAAATGAAGAAGTAAACACATAAGAATAGCATATCTCTCATCTTGAAAATTATAAATATCATATGTGATTAAACATTTGTTTAAGACTAGTTGTGGAATTTCATGAGGTATCTTGAAACATTGTTATACCCTGAGCAGTCATTTTAGTCACATTGCCTTGAAAACATCTGTGATTCATATACATCAAGAACTTTTCGGGCTATGTATATTTTATGTCCTGTTCTGATTCGGAAATTCAGAGGACAATTGCAGAAGGAAACTCGAGCACACAACTGTATAATCTGATTGCCATAACTGGTAGCTCATTTTCTTCTCTTTCTCTTTTCACGTTGAGATAACTATTTTTGAAGAAGTCAGTGGTGCCATATGCCCTTGATTGATGATCAGTTTTTTATCTGTCAGGTTTTTAGCGACTCATTTATAAAATTGATGTCTGAGGTCACTGTTATCTTGGGGGAAAAAACTTCCATGTCTGGGTGTCGAACTCATATGTTTTAGGTTTAGAAGAGAAGAGTAAGACATTTTTTTTGAAGTGAAATTGACGAATTTAGATGATATTAAAATGGGAAGAGAAGAGTAGGACCTTTCTTTCAGAAAACAGACGGGTTTTCTGTTTTTGTTTTTCAAAATAATATAAAATTCCCTAAAAAGCTACCCATGTTTGGTTGATGCGTGAAATGATTGGCATTTCAGTGTCATTCCAAACGAAAGAAGAGACCTCATATATCGCTTTTGGCGATGTTGGATTGTAAGATTAGCATCATGGCCATGTTGTCATTCACATTCAGTATGTGGAAGCCATTTATTACAGTTTCAGGTTAAAAAACATGCTGTCATTAAAATTAACCAGACACTATAGTATTGTGGATATTGGTGTTGATGGTTAGTGGCAATGCTTAAGGTATAGGGCACATGCCATTTTATTAGTTTGATTTTCGATTTGTACACAAGTCTTTAAAGCTTAATACGGTACGGATTGCATATTACCAGCTAGATATGGTAGAAAATGTGCACTACTTTTAGTTTCACCAGATTACCGTTTTTTTTTCTTCCATTACCCGGTACCCGCACCCCTTTATTAGCACTCTATTTTATCTCCTGCAACTTTTCAGGAGGCTTCAGTTGCCTTCCAGGTTATGATCTATGAATGTGGGTATTAAAAGGAATGAGATAGTAGGGGCTATAGGTACTATTTAATGTTGGCTAGCTGTGAGATATCAGATATGCAATACGCTAATACTAATTTAAATTGGAATCGTGAAGGAACTATCCACAGTGACAAGAAAACATAGATTTGTAGATTTATGAGACCTTGTGAACTGCACCTAAATGAAATGTGCTCGGGCTGTATCATTTGTTATTGATCCTTCTCAAACTCAGTCGTGTTTTGAATCAAATTCTCATTTCATTGTTCCCTTTCTCCGTTTTCTTTGGTTTTCATTTCTTTTGACGATAATTACTGGTCTTTTCTTTCAGATCTTCCACAAGATAAAGAACCGCTTGATTGGAACACAAGGATGAAGATTGCAGCGGGCGCCGCTAAGGGCTTAGAGTATTTGCACGATAAAGCAGACCCACCTGTAATTTATAGAGATTTGAAATCGTCAAATATCCTTCTCGATGAGGGATTTCACCCTAAGTTGTCTGACTTTGGACTTGCCAAGCTGGGACCAGTAGGGGACAAAACACATGTCTCAACAAGGGTGATGGGGACATATGGTTATTGTGCCCCTGAGTATGCCATGACTGGCCAGCTTACACTGAAATCTGATGTTTACAGTTTTGGAGTTGTTTTTCTTGAGCTTATAACAGGTCGCAAGGCTATTGACAACAATAGGGATCGTGGGGAGCAGAACCTCGTTGCATGGGTAAGGTTTCTTGGTTCTGACTTCAATTACAAGATGCTCATATATTATTGCAAATTGGACAATGCCATTGACATACACTGGCACCATTATATTGTGTGACTTTGAGCTTTCCGTTTCGTTTATATAACATGGCACATACTTGCAGGCACGACCACTATTCAAGGATCGTAGGAAATTCCCAAAAATGGCAGATCCATTGCTACAAGGACGATATCCGATGCGTGGACTGTACCAAGCTCTTGCAGTCGCAGCTATGTGTTTGCAGGAACAAGCTGCCACCAGACCACTAATAGGGGATGTTGTGACCGCTCTCACTTATTTGGCCGCTCAGTCATACGATCCAAATGCACCTACATCTCAGAACAGCAGGGTTTCATCTCTTTCTCGGAACAGAGATGACAGGGCGATCAATGGAGATTGGGGCCTGGACAGTCCAGATGGGCGAGGACGAAGTCGCCTTAGCTCTCCATCAGCCCGCAAGAACTCTCACAAGAATTCTCCAGATTTCAGGAGAAGTGATACTGCTGCAGATTTAAACAATGGTTCTGATTTAAAAATAGAGACATGGGGTGGATCAGGGCAGAAGTGGAGTTTAGATGAACTGGACCGGCCTGGATCTAAGCGAGACAGCCCAGTAGGCGCTGCACGGAACCGTGATCTAGACAGGGAAAGGGCTGTAGCAGAGGCAAAAGTATGGGGTGAGAACTGGAGGGAGAAAAAGCGGGCAGGTGCTGTGGACAGTTTTGATGCCACACATGAGTAAAAACCATCCAAAACACTGTTGTCACATTCCACATTCCAGGCACATACCTTGTGCACTGGTCTGCTGTCCACTGTTATTTGCTCTGCTTTAGGTCACGTCCAAATCTCAGGAAAATGGATCACGTATTCCTTCCACAAGTTATTCTTGTAGCCAAAGCAAGAACTACAGGATCCTTGTCTATGCCTGAAATTAAAAGAAAGATAGAGGGCTGAAGGATTGATGCGCTGTGTGAGACTCCTATTTTTTTTTTCTAGAAAAATATGTGCAGCCGGTCTGCAAATGCCATGCGTCTTTCAATTTTTGATCACACACACGCATGGTGTTAGTGAGGATTTGGTCCTTGGCGGATGTATTTGATTTTGGGTGTCATTGTACGTATACGGATTTTAGCAAGTGAGTTGTAATGATGTGGTATATATAGGAAGTCTGTTCTCTACTTTAATTGAAGCAGGCTCAGTAATATGTACCATTGATTTACAAAGTAAAGGAAATGATACGACAAAAGTCATGCAATATAAGAACCACTTATTAAAGTGCTTGATTGCCCCTTCTTCATATTTCCTTGTGTGTACAAGACTGGCCAGCCTCAGCAAAATGTGCAAAACTCTCAGTCTGCTGCAGCAGGTACTTCAACCGACCTCCCCATCCTAAAAGAAAGCTAAAGTTTATAGTTCAGATAAGCACCAGGCTTATACACTGTCAGGGTTTATTGCAGTATCTCCTGGATCTTGTCACTCTTCAATTCTGCATTCTCTTGAGCATGTCTTTCTCACGCTTGCTAATGTCATTGGAACGGCCAGCCTGCAAAAATTTTTATCAACCGCCTTATTGTAAAAAGATTCCACGTGTCAACGCAAAAAAAAATTCAGCTCGACAACAAATTGATCAAAATATCAACAACATGCAATTACAGCTGAAAACCTAACCCCGACCTCCCATCAAGTATAAATTCAAACCCTACATAAAAATTTTCATTCCCCGCCTATTCACCCAAAGCACAAGAACTGAAAAACTAACCTCCTCCCCATCCTCATTCCCGCCCCCAGCAGCCTCATCACTTTCAGCACAACAAGTGAATTTAAGTTATCCCGGGTGCTTTCAGTCTCACTCAAGCAGACTTAACAATGTCACTTTCTGTTGGCTGGGAAATTCTTCAACTTTCTTCTTGTGCGCTTCCTGCACAGAGATGGATATTGGATAGTCAATCTGATATACTGCCTGGGGAAAAGAGTCTTTGATTTACTTTCATAATGTTATGTAATCTGAAATTACCCTCTGATAGGTTTAGTTTCGCCCATCACGCCTTTCATCAATCCATTCATATCCACCGATCTATCTTTCATGATTTGATCATGGTACATTTTGCTTCCTATCTCAACAATCTGCTCCTCTACCTCCTCCAGCGTTTGGTCAATGTTAAGTGACAGCTCACCTTTCCTGATCACAGTTACATTGAATCCATTTGCCTTGGATTCCCGGAATGTGTCCTACAATTTTATTTTCATTAATGGACTGAATATAAGCAGTTATCTCATTATGAATGGAAAGACAAGATGAAATTTCTGAACGAGTCAGTTTGCTTAAAAATAGGGCAGAACGGGAATGATAAAACAGCAAGTAATGCGTTAAGAGGGACTCAACGGCCTAAACAAAAATATTGAGAACGTGCGCAGGAGGAGACCTGCGGAGTTTATGGAGAGCAGAATTTTTGGGTTCTCGATAGAATTAAACTTGTAGCCTGACTAACTATGAGGGTGATGCGTGATTGGACTTGTGCTGAAGGTTTACAATTGTGAGGCGAGTCTTTACCTTAGGTGGCCGTGCAACGACAAAGGCAAGGCCACTTCCAAGCATTTCCAAGTGGGCTTGAATAATATAACACATATTCTTACAGTCTTTAGAATCCTCAAAAGCTATCACATGACATGGTTTAGGTTCCAGTTCCAAATCTGTAGCCATTTCCAAGGAATAAAAACCAACTCTCTGCTCTCCACCTTCATTTGTGTACATCTCAATGCACTGCAAAAATTTATGAAATTCCGTGGGTAAATTTTGCATCTGTACCATTCATCGCGTATACTAAATCCAGTGTTTAGTCTAAGCGAGCAGAAGACGGATATGAACAGATAAAGGATTATATAATAAGATAAAAACACAATATTTTGAAAACTATAAGTATACTGAATAATCAAATGAAAATGACTATTTTTACGAACTCACCAGTACATAAGGAAGATCTAACCACCAAAGGTAATCTTCCTCTTTTTCTTCAGAATATTCCCTGTACTTGCTGACCACAGCTTGTGGACCAAACAACTCCATCTCTCTTTTGATCTTCTCAACCTTTTTCTGAATGAACGCCTTGTTTTTTTCAGGCATTTTCTCAATCAACTCCGCGGCCTCTTGGATTTCCTCTTCAGTGATCCATCGATCCAAGTCCTTACCAATGTCCTTCATTGTGGCTTTCATTTCTGGGTCTGTCTCTGCATTGTATAACTCCAAAAACCCACGGGACCATTTCTTAGTATGCTGCCAAAACTCCTTCCCATTTTTCTTCCCAGGTTTGACAGAGCCATCACTGCCCTCTATAATTGTCTTGGGTTTTTTTGGAGCTCCATTTTCCACTTTCAACGGAGAGGTAGCATGACTTTTTTCAGAGAGAGGACTTCTGACGTTCCCATTTACCATTGCACCTTTTTGTTCTACTGGCTTACTGAGAAACTCGGGAGCTTTCTCCATTGGAGGACCTTTCCAACGTGGTATAACTTTATCTGGGGGATCATATATGCTAATACCATCTACAAGATAAGAAGAGGTTTAATAAGCACCATAAAAATTAAAATTTCAACTATAAAGGCAATCTCAAATAATAGTTGGTTCTAGAAACTGCAAAGGTAGAGCATAGAGGTAAAACTACATTTGCAACTATCAAATAAATCAGACTAAAAAAACAGAAATTAAAATGTAAGCCTCACAGTTATTGTGCAAAGAAAATCAAAAGTTACATATACAATCATCTATACCTACATTCCTCTACAAGTAATTATTTGCCAGATGAGCAGGAATAAATTACCTGCACCGTAGTTGAGATTTTCAACATTTGAATGAACATATTCGTGAACTTTCAACAGGCTTTTGTTCTCTTGCTCAACTTTCTTTTGAAGGCCATCAAAGAATGCAGCTCTATCTTCATTGCTCATCATATGAAATGGTTCACGACCAGATAACTCATTGTCTCTAACTTTAAAAACAATATCTCGAAGATGGTCATCCTTCATCCACTCAAGCTCGTGATCATCTTCAATTGACTTGAGCTGGGATAGGTCAGAAATCGTTCCGCCCTCTTCTGTTTTCTCTTGTGCAACCTTGTAGTTTTCTCTAAATCCATCTCTAATTGTTGCAACTACTGGGTCCAGAACATGAAAATTCTTCTCTAACCAGTTGTCATTATTACGCTCAGGCGGTTCCGTCACAGAATTTTGTTCGGGAGTCTGATTAGTTTCCGAAGTTGCAAAATTTTCTAGTAGATTGTCAAATCCTGAAGTAGCTGCATGCTTGCGATCTTTGGCTGGTCCAGTCTCTTTCTTCTTCTGAGAGGGATCTCCATCCAAAATGTGGGTAGGCATCCCATCATCTTCAGATAGAAGATCAGAGAATGCACCCCCCAGAGAAATTACGATTTCATGATCTTGGGGAGGCTCTATCTTCACAAACGCTGCCGACGAACTGTCTTCATGATCCATATATTTTGGCGAAACTAAAGACTGATGCGCTTTACCAATGTCATTGTTGCTGTCGGTATGACCACCCTCGATTGGTTGAGACTCCATTTCCTCATTGGAATCACTGCTACCAAGAATGGGAGCTACATTATCCGGTGAAAATCCTGTATGATTTTCAACATCGCCATTTCTGCTACAATAATTATCAGTACCGGGTTGTGGGTATGGGACTAATGTGCTTTCATTAAATATTCCTACATAATCTTGGTGAGAGTGTTGATTTTCCATAACTGTCGGTGAACCCGTCCCAAAATTGTGATGTTTTTTAGACATTGCAGAATTCTCATTTTGACCAATGTCATTGTTGTTACCATCATCAAAATCCTTGTGTGGCTGAGAATCCCCCATCATCCCCTTAGAACGTATTGCAACCGGCAGAGCTGAAATATTTTCTGAAAGATCAACTTTGGAATCATCCGCTTCATCGATTTTAATGCCCGTAATTCCAGTTTCAGATTGTGGACAAGAGGCGCTAACACCTTTGGGTAATAGGTCTTCACGTTTGTGGAGAGGCTCTTGTTTACCATGCTTTTTAAAAAGATAATCTCTTGCTTCTTGGACCGACTTTATGATCCTTCCTTTTTTTCTGGGGGCACTTTGTTCGGGCACAGGTTTTACTATGCTTGATGGATTGGTATCCTGGTATGCTTCATCCCTAACCAGTGGCATTACCACACAACTCTCTTTATCTTGCACAGGAGCTATCACTTCATCTTGCTCCTTTTTACATAAATCATCCCCTGTCATGGTTTTACTGCCATTTTGGACCACAACAACTGAAGGACTACATGTTTGAATTGCATCACAGTGTACAGAACTATTTGCTTTTACATCCTTATCATGCTTAGAAATATCTCTGATGTCCGAAAGCGTCTCTTCCAAATTACGGTCTTCGGTACCTTGAGAAGATGGCGATTGCTGCAATTGAAAATTACTAATGGAAGGTGCCTTGTCTTTACACATCTTTTTCAAGAGTTCCTGTTTATCCAATTCAGGCCTACGAATATGGACCTTTTGCGCTTGCGATGACACCTCGACTACTTCTACACTAACCTTTGGCGTCTCATCCTTTTCTGATTTAATTTTCTCTTCAGTCTTTCCCTTCTCCAGGGTAGTCAACTTATCACGATAACGATCTGCTATCACACTCTTCACTGCCCATAACACCAAAAATCCACTAAAAGCAACGAACCCGAATTTTGAAAATTTGGCATAAAGACCAGGTTGAGAGACGACAGTCTTAACAGCACTAACAAAACCAGACTCCTCCATAGGCTCAACAAACTCGGAAATTTTCGATTTCCCATTAACATTAACATCATCCAACTCCTTCACCTCTACAATCTTATCACTATTTTCTCCCGCAATCTTCACTCCATCCAGGCCATTTCTTCGACCCTCGCCCAACACCACAAACTTCGCAACCGTGCTATTCCTTGCAATCACACTATTTCTGCTCTCGGATTCCTTAGCCAACAACCTCGCATGCAAAATCCTCAAATTCACTTCCTTCAAATCCTCGTCCAATCCATGTCTTGCCCGAATCTCATCCTCATCCACCAAAACCCTCTCCACATTCCCATCCAAATCCTCAAAAACAGTAAAAATAGGACTGCTCCCAACCCCCCACAACCCCACATCTTTCTTATACTGATCAGCCCAACTCTCCAACTTACTCAACAGCACCGACTCCCCAACAAGCTTCAAACTTTCTTCAACCGGCAAATGCCCGATTGCCTCAGCCACCACATTTCCGTAAGTTATACTCTCACTAACCTCAAATCTCTTCTCACTAGAATCTACTAAATTATTACTACTATTTCTCTCAACCTGCTGTTTCTCTAAAATCTTTTCACGCAGATAATTCCTCCTAATTCTGGTCTGACTCTCGCCGCCAAAGTGAGCTGAAATGCTTGGTGGAGTGGTGACGTTGGAGAGGGATATGCGGGTTGTTGAAATTCTGAAGCGGTTCGAGTAGGGTTTTGAATTGAGAATTCTGAGTCTGAATTGGGTTCTGAAACTACGAATTGAGATGACGGGTGGCGAGATGAAGGTTAGTGGAGGCCTGGAGGGTGCAGCGTTCATCCTCGTCTGGTCCGGCCACTGTCGTGTTTCACCAAGTCGCTTCCTACCCGGATATGTTTGTTTTCGTTTTCGCAATTTTCTCTTTACCTACAAAATATATTTATGATGCAAAATATAAAATTCATTAAAACGTATTTATAATTCGTCTTTCAGAAATTAAAAATACGATATAATTCTTTACAAATTATTTATAATTCATTATTGAGAAATTAATTACACAAAATTTAATACAGATCTCAAGATTGTGATTTATTTGTATTTTGTAAAGAGAGTGCGGTTCAGGTATAAACCGATTTATATATAAAAATTATAAACTCAATTTCAAACCGATACGTGTCCCATTTAGTCGAAATCCCGAACAAACACACGGAGCGGTATTATAGGCATTCCACACTGAGGGTATACAAACCAATAATGTTATTTTCAATTTAGTCCTCGAGTTGTTAATGATCAGACTTAAAAAAACAATGACCAGACTTCAAACAACAATGATCAGACTTAAAAAAACAATGATCAGACTTAAACCAGTAATGATCAGACTTAAAAAAACAATGATCAACTTAAAACAACAATGATCAGACTTAAAAAACAATGATCAGACTTAAACCGGTAATTATCATACTTAAAGCAACAATGATCAGACTTAAAACAACAATGATCAGACTTAAAAAATAATGATCAGACTTAAACCGATAATAATCAGACTTAAAAAACAATGATCAGCCTTAAACCAGTAACGATCAGACTTAAATCGATAATGATCAGACTTAAAAAACAATGATCAGACTTAAAACAACAATGATCAGACTTAAAAAATAATGATCAGACTTAAACCGATAATGATCAGACTTAAAAAACAATGATCAGCCTTAAACCAGTAATGATCAGACTTAAACCGATAATGATCAGATAAAAAACAATGATCAGACTTAAAACAACAATGATCAGACTTAAACCTATTATGATCAGACTTAAAAAACGATGATCAGACTTAAACAGTTAATGATCAGACTTAAAAAATAATGATCAGACTTAAACCAATCATGATCAGACTTAAAAAACAATGATCAGACTTAACACAGTAATGATCAGACTTAAAAAAAATAATGATCAGACTTAAAACAGTAATGATCAGACTTAAAAAACAATGATCAAACTTAAAACAACACTGATCAGACTTAAACCCATTAATGATCAGACTTAAACCAGTAATTATCAGACTTAACTCGATAATGATCAGACTTAAAAAACAATGATCAGACTTAAACCAGTAATGATCGAACATAAAAAATAATGATCAGACTTAAACCAATAATGATCAGACTTAAAAAACAATGATCAGACTTAAAAAACAATGATCAGACTTAAATCAGTAATGATCAAACTTAAAAAATAATGATCAGACTTAAAATCAGTAGTGATCAGACTTACAAAAATAATGAGCAGACTTAAACAGATAATGATAAGACTTAAACAACAATGATCAGACTTAAACCAGTAATGATCAGACTTAAAAATATTATAATCAGACTTAAAACTTGACAATGATCAGTAGTTATCGCCGGTCTTTACTCTCCCAGTGGACATATGCTCTCACAGTCGACATAAGTCGATTTCTGTGTTTTTAGTCAACGAATGAACAGTACATGACATGCCGCGCGCCCAGCGTTGACATTAGCGAGCCGCGCCCAGTTTAGACATTAACAAGTTAATGTTAAGGCTAGGCGTGATGCTAATGTCAAGGCTGGGCGCACGGCAACAAAATGCTCCGACTTAACAAGTTAATGATCAGACTTAATAAGTACTTTAGCAAATTTTAGGACGATTATACCCCTCTTATATATTATGTATTTTTAAATAAGTACACGTTAATTTTTTTTATTTACAAAAAACGCTCCGAACGCGATGAATTTCGATTGATCGATATTTACACGTGTCAATATATTATTGGATTTATAATTTTTATTTATAATTATGATTTGTATTTGATCCGTTTTCATAAATAAAATAACATTCGTTGTCATTTATCTTTGAAAATTTACTTTCCCAACTATTTTCCATTCCATTTTCTTTCCACATTTTCTATGCGCCTCGGGGTTGTTTGGCTGATTGATTTTGATTTAGGTATGTGTAAAAGTTTATGCTTTAGTTGATTCGGATTCTGCCTCGTGACTGTGAATAGTTCTATTGGTTGCAGACTTGCAGATGCGAGCACTACAGGCGGAAATGCACGCATCATACTCTCTACTCTCTAGGTAATACATATCTAAGTACGGTTCTACGAAAACCCAAAAAGTCATGTTTCATCACTGCTGCTGCTGCCTGCTGAAAACATCTACATTTACTTCTTCCTCTTTCCCTGGAATAACAAACCCTTGTCAGCATACATCACAACTAAAGGCAAGGCATTCGCAAAACTTCAAACTATAATCTTACTGAGGTCACATAGTCATCCATAGTCAACTGCTTTTTCTTCTTCTGGGAAGACGGTTCTTCTGTTGGTTGCCTGGCTGCACTCCGCTTCGAGGGGGTGTTGTTGTTGTTCTAAGTGACGCAAGTAATACTACATAAATAAAGTTTTGAAGGGCATGTTTACAAGTACTGGAATATAGATCAGAGCAAACCTTGGAAAGCTTCTTCTCTTTGCGAGCCTGCCTCTCCCTCTCATCATACTCTTGGTTCTCTTTCTCTACTAAACGTATTAGAGCATCGCACCTCCTTTGTATTTCTTGTGTTGTTCGTGACTTGATGAACCAATCAAAACGGAACAAAGGTGATGTGCGAAACGCAGTCTTCAGCTCATCCCAGTTTCCATACCCAAGTTTGTGAATCATACATATCTGGCACATGAAAGGCCCCATAGGGTAATTGTTACTTTTACGACAAAAGCCTCTTAGGAAACTACGGTTCCCGTGAGTTTTATTACCATGAAGCGATCACATTCTTCATTGTACAGCTTCCCTTTGTTCTGGCCATACTGAATCTTCAGTTCTAGCCAAGGATTCTTATAGCGGTCCAATTTCTTCCCAATAGCTCTCATGATGTCGTCTCTTCGTGCTATTTTAGCTTCACCGCGTTCAATAGCCTTCATGATTTTCTCATGGTCTGAGGATACATGAAAAAAAAAACATTATTGCACATATATTTTTTGCAAGAAGGTACAACTCAAGTAAGGGAACTTGGAGACTGAACCATGAGCAGTTACCACAAATGCACTGACTACTCATTGCCAAACTAAAAACCAGCGAGCATATCGTGGAATCATAATGACATACCATTCAACTCTCTGTATCTTTCCTTGAATACTTTAGCATATCGTTCAACCTCTTCCTCTGTCTTTCCTTCCATCTCAAAGGCAATACTTTGGACATCCTCCCTGCCATACTTCTCACAGGCCCTGATAAAAGAATTGAAATCTTTTCTGCTCCACGATGAAAAGCCCTGGAGATCAAAATCCAATAGTGTTAATGAGTAATGGGATAATTGTAGTCATTACTGAAAATGTAAATAAGAAAGTTCACGAACCTGTTCTAATAGTTGGCCTTTTTCTTCTAGCTCTTCAGTGGTAAGGGGATCTCCCAAATCTGACCATTCAAAAAGTTAAGGTCATATCCAGATCAGAATTGCACTATAGAGTTGTTGCACTAAGAATATTAATACCTTCTGCTTCATCCACATCTATCGAATCCTTTGCTTGATCCTTTTGACGAGCTAACTGCAGGTTCATCCAAGTGCGGCACATAAATAACCTCAATTTCTTTGTTGCAGTCAACCAATAAGAGACTCAGCACACATTACACATCCACCTACCATAAGATGCCGTACTTCCTTCTCATAAAGTTCATTTAATCGTTGTGTATCAAAGAACTGGAAATCGTGTCTGCAGGAAGTAGACAGAACATAAGAGAGCACACAATAAGAATTTACTTCGATTGAAAAGGCATGTGTAAGTTAATTACAATGGAGGCATTCGAGGAATTCGAGGCTCTTTTGGTTTCGAAGGAGCGCCCTGACGCATTGTTTGCTTAAAGTACTCAGACTCTGAATAACTAAACAACACCAGCAAAAATGTCACAATGACAATTACATAATTAAAACTTGAACAAAAAAATGTAAGTATGTCAATTTTCCTTACTTTCGCTTCCGTTCTCTCTTCGAAGGTTCTGTCCAGTTTTCACTGACAAGCTTCTTGAAATCAAATTTGTTCTCATCCTTCAAAGAAGTAAATATGTGAATTCGACTAATAATCCAAATTAACATACTTATGACAAGTTCACAGCATGATATTTCTTACCTTATCATCATTATCATCAAAATCATACAACTCGGCAGCTGCACACAGCCAAACAAAAGATGAGACAGGCAACCAGTTATACAGCATAGAATATAACAGTGGAAACAATAAAGATAAAATTTTCATAGGAATTAACATACTATCATCCATCTTAAACATGATGGCATCTTCAGTGAACTTTTTCATTTTGGCATCTAACTCGGCAGTTGCTTCTTCTCCCTTGGCTATAATTCTATCTATATCTTCATCTGTAATGGTACTATCCTTCGAACTGAATACCATTTCAGCACCGAACCTCACCATTTGTAGTAATTCATCCTTGTTAACAGCTGACCATAAACAAAAAACATCAACCCACTTCTTTAAAACAAACATAAAAGTAACTTGCCACTAAAAGGTAAGAAATTCATACTCTTCTGGTCAGCTAATCGTCCCTGCTGAATCACCAAAGCATCAAGAGCAAGCTTTTTATATGCTCGCTCAATGACTTTCTCCTCAATGGTATACTGAAGTGTTTCCAGATCATAAAATATTCGGTCAGAGACATGTCTTCAGCATTTCTGTTTCTAACAGTAATTTTTTTGATATACAAATATATTTCAAGAGTGTAAAAAATATTAACTAGTGCATAAAAGACACTTAATGGTATAAAATAGCACAAGTACCTCTGTGCAAAAGCGGAAAACTTGAACTTCTTTTTTCTGACCAATTCTGTGTGCACGATCCTGCGCTTGCAGATCAACTTGGGGATTCCTATAAATCATCAATAAAATGACAAGGAAACTTGGTTTGTCTTGAATTAAGAATGGAACAAAATTTCATATGCTGCTCACCAATCGCTGTCATAGAGGACAACAACGTCTGCAGTGGCAAGATTAATTCCAAGTCCTCCAGCTCTAGTTGATAATAAGAAAACAAACTTTTCACTGTCTGGCTTATTGAAAGCTTCTATAGAGGCGTCTCGGTCCTCCCCACCTGTATTCCCATCTATGCGGCAATACATGTATCCCCTATACATTAGATAATCCTCAAGAATGTCCAGCAGCCTTGTCATCTAAAATCAAGGAGAGTAGACTGAATCAGAAATGCAATGATTACAATGTTAAATGGGATGAATGCGGTTATATAAGACTAGCAAGATATGTTGACAAAATATTTACCTGCGAAAATATTAAAACCCTTGAGTCACGTTCCTTTAGCTTTGGAAGCAACTTGTCCAAAAGAACCATTTTTCCTAAAGCAACGAAAGAGATGGCTGAGTTGGCTATAAAAACCTAGTTTTGTTAAAACACACCAGTTCTATAAAAAATAAATTACCAGCATTCTCAATAAGATGATCTCCAGTGGTATAAGGAGGACCTGGCTCAGCGCCTTGGAAAAGATATGGATGATTGCAGCATTTGCGTAACTGCATCGCAATATTCAGTAGACGCTTTCGCTCTCCACCAGCACTAACAACTTCAAGATCTTTCTGCAGTAAAGCCCGGTAGTACTGCTTCTGCATCTGAGACATGCCTACTTTGAGTATAGTCTCTTTCTTTGGTGGTAAACCTTTCTCCACATCAGACTTCAACCTTCTGAGGAGAAATGGGCGCAGAACCTAAATAACAAACATGTAATCAGATTATCTAACAAAATAACTGTCACTTTTCCAACATGTAAGGCTCGTAAAGGCAAACCTTGTGAAGCTGTTGAACAACTTCCTGCTGATCATTTTCTCCGGAAATTTGAAACCATTCATCAAAAGTTTCGGCAGAGCTAAAAATTTCCGGCAGTAGAAAGTTTAGAAGTGACCATAGTTCATGCAGATTATTCTGCAACGACCGACATAGAAAAAATTATAAACAGAGTTAAACGCTGAATCCATCAGTTACCTACCGTACCACTGCCACCCCAGACCCAACAAACTGATTTTTCATAAAAGAACTTGCAACGAAAAGGTAAAAGTATCATCAACATATTCATGCATGAAATAGTAATCTCCTCAAAAGATGTGATGAAAAACCCTTACCTGAAGAGGAGTGCCAGTGATCAGTAAACGATAATTTGTGTTGTAAATTCTCATCGTCTTTGAAAGCAGAGAATTCTCATTCTTAATTCGATGAGCTTCATCAATTATTATATACCGCCAGCTGAATCGGCGCAAGGTAGACTTCTCTTTAATGGCCATCTCAAAACTAGTGACACACACATCAAATTTTCCAGCAACCAGCAAATTTTCGCGTATGTGGCTCTGCATTAACATACACTATAAGAAATAGAACATTGGAGTCTTGAAAATATAGTTCAACTCTGTTTTACTTAGTCCACTTGCCCTTTCTTCAGGATTTCCAAGAAATTTCACAGCACGTAAAACTGGGCAAAAGCGACGAATTTCGTTCATCCAGTTTCCAAGAGTAGACTTTGGTGCGACAACCATATGGGGTCCAGTAATTCCCCTGAACTCATGCAGATAACCCAACAATGATATTGTTTGAAGAGTTTTGCCGAGACCCTGTCTCATCCAAGTAAAGAGTGCTTTTTGTAATACTCCAAATAAATAATTACTTAGAGATTACAAATACAAAACAAGAAATTTGTTAAAGAACCAAGCCGCATAACACATTAACCTTAAACAGGCCATTGAATTCCCATATCACAAGATACACATTAGATTTAGAGGAATCGATTCAAGTATGCAACAATAACAAATCCAGCATATTGCTACATTTGCAACCTACCATCTCATCAGCAAGTATGCCATTTATTCCGTGTTCGTACAATCGAATCAGCCAATTCAGTCCGGCAAGCTGGTAGTCCCTCATTTTTCCTTGAATGCCTGTGGGAACAAATAGTGCAAAGAAGCAGTAGCATTTATCACTAAAACTGAACTAGAAAGTAGAGGTTTGACACAAACCACTACAGTCCACAGATGCCTATTTAAGAAACGGAAGTGGCATTTACATGAGGGTTGTACAAGCAGACGCGTGCTTCCTGCCCCAGAGAGCTCTTCCTCCTCTTCTTTAAGATACTCTTCATCTTCTTCTTCTTCGGTCATTTTCGATGAATGGCGACCCCTAGATGAAGATATTGAAATAACCTCTCAAAATATGCAATGATGTATAAGTAATGGCCTACAACAAAACTAATGCAAATTAAGATCCCCCAGGCCCTAATCAAGGCCGTTGAATGTACCTTCCTCGCATTTTCTTCTGAGTACCAGATTGGTCAGCCTTTGCAAAATGTGCAAAAATCTCGGTCTGCTGCAGCAGGTACTTCAACCGGCCTTTACCCTTATTATTCTACAAAATGAACACACTCGTATTAATTAAGAAAGCTGACGTTTATCATTTATGTAAACGCCAACCATGTAACATGTACTACCATGTCAGCGTTTATTGCAGCATTCTGTTGATCCAGTATCTCCTGGATCTTGTCCCTCTTCAATTTCTGCATTCTTTTGAGCCTAGCTTTCTCACGCTTGCTAATGTCATTGGAACTGCCAGCCTACAAAACAATATATGAATTGCCTTGGTATCACAAGATTCCAAGCGGTAGCACAAAAATTTCCAGCTAGATAAAAAAAGCTGATCGAAAATCAATAACATGCAACTAAAGCTCCCATCGAGTTTAAATCCAAGCCCTACAACAAAAACCCCTAAACCCTCAAAATGCATCACCGGCACAAGAACTGAAAAACTAACCTCCTCACAATCCTCATTTTCATCCTCAGCATCTTCATCACTCCCAGCACCATTTTCCTCATCCGATCCAGCCGCCCTTGCCACCGCCTCAATCTCCTCCTCGTCCACCTCTTCTGCATCAACTCGCTCCACTTCCGCCGACTGTCCGCCGTCGGAATCTTCGGACGAGGATCGCGGCTTCGACGACTTCGCCATCGATTTCGAATCAAAGGTTTTCCGGTGTCCGAGCAAAAAATCGTCAATCGAGAGTGGAAGGGTTTATATATGTGGACTGAGTGAGCAACAGTCTCGGTCATTAATTATATTATTTTTTTGTCTTATTGTGTTTTAAGCCGTCCGATTTGAAGGAGATGGGATTTCATGACGTTGGACTGTTGGATTGAGGTGTCATAGCTTCCCGCTCAGGTGTGGACTTTCCCGCGGTCAGGGCGGGCAGAGACAATATCAGTTTGGGAAGGTTTAGCATCTTTAAGAATGTAACTCTTAAATTTGTGTTAAAAAGGATTTATCTGTCAAATTAATTTTTTAAAATTTGGGCAAATATTTTATAAATTTCATAAGGGAGCCGATCCATGAGAAACATAAATTGGTTGAGAAATGAAAATTTTCCTCATCCGTCCATCTTCATTGAATTACGGTTCATAATTAGAAATTCAATTACAAATCGCGATTAAATACGAACAAAAGGGTTTTTTCGTCAAACTATATACCTAATTAACTGTAATTAAAATTGAAAGAGAGCATTAGGGTTGCAGTCAATCGGAAAGAGTCTCGCCGACCAGCCTCGTCGATCGTAGATCAATCGTCGAACGTCGTCTATCAAGAAATTGTAAACAAAGCGCCTCGTCAATCGAAGAAAAGCTTGCCATGTCACTGTCATGGCAAGTTGAGAAACATTACAACATTGAATCAATAGTCGCGGAACGTGGAGTGAGTTTTTTTGATGGTAAGAACGTGGAGTGAATTTAAAGTTGGGAAACATAACATTGACAACATTTTTTTTAAAATAAATAAGTATTTTTATAAGATAAATAAGTATATATTTGATGTTACAAATTGAAGAGATAGTTAAGATTAAGATCTCTTGTGAGATCGTAAAATTGAGTAGAAGGATAAACTAATAACGTAGATCAAAATAAAATTCGTAGTTTTTGTGGACTAAGATTAGTTTTGAATTCATAATAAAAATCGTAGTTACTAAATCAAACTTTGTAGCTTTTGCTGACCAAGATTGGTTATGGATTTATGATAAAATTCGTAGCTTTTGCTGACCAAGATTGATTATGGATTCATGATAAAATTCGTAGTTACTGAATCAAAATTTGTAGCTTTTGCTGACCAAGATTGGTTGTGGATACACGATAAAATGCGTTAATAAAGACAAAATTCGTATCATATTTGTCTCATTCGTAATATATTTTGTCACTAATTCGTAGCATAATTATTACTAATGCATTGCATTATTTGTAGCGATATAATTTGTATCATATTTATCACTAATTGTCATTCATTCCTAGCATAATTTGTAAGCAACAAAGGAAGCTAACAACACAAGGTCAACCAATCTCCCATCCCACGTGCCCAAGCCTACATGTTACTTCTGCTTCCTCATCTCATCCCAAAACTTCCATCTCCTCACTCCTCATTCCGTGAACCCCATCCATTTCAATCAATCCTTTGTTGACATGAAGAACCGCAGCGATGGCTCCGTCAAATCCGATTAGATCAATCTCAATAGCCTTGACGATCAGCTCGAGAGCACTCTCAACAAAGTAATGTCAATGGACAAATCCCCTAAAACGTGTAACGACCTCGCACCCGCAACCGTCTATCCCATTTCCACGGATTGGGATTCTCTCCTCATAAATCTCCTCCTCATGGCCACGTGTCGACCAACGATTGGTCCATAATTAAAAGAAAAGCATTAAATCTTCTCAGGACAAATGTCACTCACTGATTGGTCCACAATTAAAAAAAAAATCATATAACTCGTAACTATTAAACATCTCATAAATCATATAATATAAAATGAATTTTTTTATAAAATATATCAATATTTTTAATTTTGCGGACTCTATTTATAGAGATCCATATTGCATAAATATAATATGGGTGCGGTTCAGGTACAAACCAAATTATAAATAAAAACTACAAACCGATTATAAAGCCGACACGTGTCCCAGTTTTGTCGAAATCCCGGAGAAAACACGGAGGGGTATAATAGTCATTCCACACTAATGGGTATAAAACCTAATAATGTTATTTTCAATTTAGTCCAAAAATTGTTAGTGTTCAGACTTAAAATACTGATGTTCAGACTTAAAAATACTTAATAATCAGACTTAAATGGTAGTGTTCAGACTTAAATGGTAGTGTTCAGACTTAAAAATACTTAATAATCAGACTTAAATGGTAGTGTTCAGACTTAAAAAGGTAGTGTTCAGACTTAAAAAAAGTAGTGTTCATACTTAAAAATACTTAATAATCAGACTTAAATGGTAGTGTTCAGACTTAAAAAAGGTAGTGTTCAGACTTAAATGGTAGTGTTCAGACTTAACTGGTAGTGTTCAGACTTAAAAAAGGTAGTGTTCAGACTTAAATGGTAGTGTTCAGACTTAAATGGTAGTGTTCAGACTTAAAAATACTTAATAATTAGACTTAAATGGTAGTGTTCAGACTTAAATGGTAGTGTTCAGACTTAAAAATACTTAATAATCAGACTTAAATGGTAGTGTTCAGACTTAAAAAAGGTAGTGTTCAGACTTAAATGGTAGTGTTCAGACTTAAATGGTAGTGTTCAGACTTAAAAATACTTAATAATCAGACTTAAATGGTAGTGTTCAGACTTAAAAAGGTAGTGTTCAGACTTAAAAAAAGTAGTGTTCATACTTAAAAATACTTAATAATCAGACTTAAATGGTAGTGTTCAGACTTAAAAAGGTAGTGTTCAGACTTAAAAAAAGTAGTGTTCATACTAAAAATACTTAATAATCAGACTTAAATGGTAGTGTTCAGACTTAAAAAGGTAGTGTTCAGACTTAAAAAAAGTAGTGTTCATACTTAAAAATACTTAATAATCAGACTTAATTAAATGGTAGTGTTCAGACTTAAAAAAGGTAGTGTTCAGACTTAAATGGTAGTGTTCAGACTTAACTGGTAGTGTTCAGACTTAAAAAAGGTAGTGTTCAGGCTTAAATGGTAGTGTTCAGACTTAAATGGTAGTGTTCAGACTTAAAAATACTTAATAATCAGACTTAAATGGTAGTGTTCAGACTTAAATGGTAGTGTTCAGACTTAAAAATACTTAATAATCAGACTTAAATGGTAGTGTTCAGACTTAAAAAAGGTAGTGTTCAGACTTAAATGGTAGTGTTCAGACTTAAATGGTAGTGTTCAGACTTAAAAATACTTAATAATCAGACTTAAATGGTAGTGTTCAGACTTAAAAAGGTAGTGTTCAGACTTAAAAAAAGTAGTGTTCATACTTAAAAATACTTAATAATCAGACTTAATTAAATGGTAGTGTTCAGACTTAAATGGTAGTGTTCAGACTTAAAAAAAGTAGTGTTCATACTAAAAATACTTAATAATCACTTAAATGGTAGTGTTCAGACTTAAAAAGGTAGTGTTCAGACTTAAAAAAAGTAGTGTTCATACTTAAAAATACTTAATAATCAGACTTAATTAAATGGTAGTGTTCAGACTTAAAAAAGGTAGTGTTCAGACTTAAATGGTAGTGTTCAGACTTAACTGGTAGTGTTCAGACTTAAAAAAGGTAGTGTTCAGGCTTAAATGGTAGTGTTCAGACTTAAATGGTAGTGTTCAGACTTAAAAATACTTAATAATCAGACTTAAATGGTAGTGTTCAGACTTAAATGGTAGTGTTCAGACTTAAAAATACTTAATAATCAGACTTAAATGGTAGTGTTCAGACTTAAAAAAGGTAGTGTTCAGACTTAAATGGTAGTGTTCAGACTTAAATGGTAGTGTTCAGACTTAAAAATACTTAATAATCAGACTTAAATGGTAGTGTTCAGACTTAAAAAGGTAGTGTTCAGACTTAAAAAAAAGTAGTGTTCATACTTAAAAATACTTAATAATCAAACTTAATTAAATGGTAGTGTTCAGACTTAAATGGTAATGTTCAGACTTAAAAGCTTAATGATCAGACTTAAAAAAAAGCAATGATCAGACTAAAAATTCTTAATGATCAGACTTAAAATGGTAATGATCATACTTAAAAAGAATTCTATGATCAGACTTAAAATTAAAGAGTCTTGCCCTAAGAATTCTATGATCAAACTAAATTTTTTTTTATATTTTTATTTTTGATTAAAACATGAATTTGACCCTTCAGATGATCGAATTTGCCCTAAAAACACCGACCTCACCACGAAGTTGTGAGTCTTGCTCAGAATGCCGTTTCCACCCAAAAAATACTAGGCTTTCATCAAATTCTGACACAGGCGCATAAACATCAAATTTTGCATAGCATTCTTCAGATGTTCCAATTTCTGCATGTAAGTCTGATCATTACCATATTAAAGTCTGATCATTATCAATTTTAAGTCTGATTATAACCATTTTAAGTCTTGTCATTACTGATTTAAGTCTGAACATTGTAGTGTTCAGACTTAAATGGTAGTGTTCAGACTTAAGATGGTAAGACTTAAAAATACTTAATAATCAGACTTAAATGGTAGTGTTCAGACTTAAATGGTAGTGTTCAGACTTAAAAAGTCTGATCGTTAACAATGTTTTTTAAGTCTGAACAATGTTTTTTCAAGTATTGTCATTACTGGTTTAAGTCTGAACATTGTTTTTTTAAGTCTGAACATTGTTATTTAAGTCTGATCGTTAATGGTTTAAGTCTCATTATTATTTTTTAAGTCTGAACAATGTTTTTTCAAGTCTGAACAATGTTTTTTCAAGTATTGTCATTACTGATTTAAGTCTGAACATTGTTTTTTAAGTCTGAACATTGTTATTTAAGTCTGATTGTTAATGGTTTAAGTCTCATTATTATTTTTTTAAGTCTGAACACTGTTTTTTAAGTCTGAACAATGTTTTTTTGAAGTATTTGTCATTACTGGTTTAAGTCTGAACATTGTTTTTGAAGTCTGAACATTACTGTAGCAAATTTTGGACGTTTATACCCCTCATATCGTTTATATATTTTTAAATAAGTCCACATGTAATTTTTTTATTTACAAAAATAACCCCGACTGGATGAAATCTCGGCTGAATTTTAATTGGTTCATTTTGACACGTGTCGAATTTTTTATGGGTTTGTAGTTTTTATTTATAATATTGGTTTGTATTTGATCCAAACCCATATAATATTATATAATATGTTGGTAAATTAAACCACAAGTAAAAAAGTTTGAAAAAAGATACTACAAATTTCGGGTGAAACTTACGATAACCCATATTTATTTTAGAGTTATCGTATTGTGGATGAAAGCGATAACTTTACGAAAAAATGTATTGTTATCGTAAAATCGTTATTTCATTTTATATTATATGATTTATGAGATGTTTAATAGTTACAAATTATATGATTTTTTCTATTAATTGTGGACCAATCAGTGAGTGACATTTGTCCTGAGAAGATTTAATGCTTTTCTTTTAATTATGGACCAATTGTTGATTGACACGTGGCCATGAGGAAGATATGAGAAGGGGATTTAGGAGGAGAGAATCCCAATCCCATTTCCACATCCTCCTCCTTGCTGCCGCTTCTTCTCGACCTCACGGCCCAGATTACTAAGGCTTTAACGTACAGAGACAAATTTGCCCTTATGGAACTTGTAAATAGATTTTCAAATTTAAAAAAATACGAAAAATTAAGAGACATTAGATCCAAAATCTAACGTTTATAAAAAAATTATCATTTCTAATCATATTTATAACTTCTCATATGATCCAAGGGTCAAGATCAGGTACAGAGTTAAATTTTGGTACAAAATACAAAATTCGTCAAAATCATTTTATAATTCATCAGTTTATTTTATGGTTCGTCAAAATTATTTTATAGTTCGTCACTTTTCGAGCCGAAAAATGAAAGACGACATAGTTCGTCAGTTTCATTTTATAATTCGTCACCAAGAAAAACACCAAAAAATTGAGATTTAATCTCATCCATTCAAATCACAAGATCAAGAGCTATGATTAGTTTGTATTTTGTACTAAAAAATTAACTTTGCACCGGATCCTTACTCTATGATCCAAACTCAATTTCATAAAACAATCAAATTTAAATTTATTAGGCTCACATATTGTGTTTATGAAGGCCCATTGAGGGCCCAATATCAATTTACAAATCATATATCATTACATTAACAAAGTGGAATCAACTAAACGACGTCGTTGCTATCGACCGCTGCCTCGTCGTCAACTTCTGACCTTGCCTCCTCCACCGCTTCTTTCGCAGCTGCTTTAGGCTCCTCTGCGGCGGCGCCAGCAAAAATAGACTCGCTACTTTCCACTATGTTGGCCTCCAAAATGATACTTTCCTCTTCTTCCTCACGACCAATACTTTGGTCTATCTCAATCACATTTACATCCTCCACTACTTCCTCAACTGCTTTTCTGACGCCATTACATTGGCTGGTCTCAACCATGTTTGCCTCCACAACAACCACCTCAGCCGCTTCGGTGCAACGGCTAGAGTCACCACTCTCTTCAATGTTTGCATATGTGGCAACCTCCTTGGCCGCTTCATTAGACATTTTAGATTGGCTGTCGGCAAGTATAGCATCCTCCTCCGCCACTTCATGGCCAGCAGTTGCCTCTATACTGACCTCATCAGTAGCCTCCTCGCCGCCACTATGTTCTCGATCCTCCATGGAAATTTCCGTGACTGTTTCAAATCCGTCACTCAATCCATTGTTGTCAATCGCCACCTCTGCTCCGTCTTTCTCAATCGTGTCTTCCTCCACGACACCATCTTCAACTTTCATTACATCAGCCTCCTCAGCTGGTAAGTCCCCACATTCCTCCGCATCGTTATTTTCCACCCCCGCTGCCGCCGCAGATTCCTCAACTTTATCCTCTTCATCGGCAACCGCATCACATTTTTCTACTACATTTTCTTCTCCAATCACCACCTCAACAACTGCTTGAACTCCATCCACAGCAACCTCATTCGCCACCACCGCCTCATTAACAACCTCTCCAGCTCCATCCAACGCATCAATCTCTGCCGCCTTCTCCCCCGCGAAAACAGAATTTTCTGCCACCGCATTCACATCCCCAATAGCCTCATTCGTGGCTTCGCCGCCTACTAACCCATTACACTTTTCCGTCTCCTCAACTGATTTCTCGGTCGACGTCCCTCCAGCCAACTCCAACGTTGAAGCACCATGTTCTTGAGTCTCAAACTCCCCATCAAATGTTTCACCTCCTTCCTTCTCAATAATCTTTTTGGTCATATCAACCACTCCACCACCCATCGCCGCCGTGGGAGGCGGAGCTTCACTCACTCCCACTTCAACCTCCTTAGGTATTTGGACATTATTAATTTTGTTAACCTCAACCTCTCTGTCGCCATCCGCCGCCGCTATCACCCCCATGAGCGGCGGCGCGCCTCTCACTTCCACCCGGATTGGATCATTCGTTTCTACTTTTTCCACTCCAACATCCTTTTGGATGACGTCACCTTCGTTACCAGAGTTCCTAATCTCCTCCATCACCACCACGACGTTGCTCTTACTCTTATTAGAACTATCATTCTTCTTGGTGACCCAACTAACCGGCCTCCTCTGCGCCATTTTCATGGTGTTGCCGGAAGCAACAACGGCGTGCTTAGACTTGTTGCACCCCATTTTTATGAATCACAGTGTAATAATTTAATTCTGTTTCTGAATTTTGATTAGTGGCTGATTTGAGACAATGTGATTGTTGTGACAATTGGATGTCTGTGAGCTTGAATTTATGGACTTTGGAGTTTGTTAAACTGTTGAAATTCAGTTACTTTGTCAGATGGATTTAAGCGGTTCGGTTTTTTCCATTAATAGGTCATGAGATGTTGAGGGACAACTACAAGAATTGCAACTTTTGATTTGGGTGTAGACAAATTGTACTAATTATAGCCATCCAACTTCCAACATATAACTGCACATCCACTGCCCTTCCTTAATTTTGTAATACGGTTTTGGTAAGAGGACGTGTCTTTAGATTGATTTGTGAGACTACAGTAGTATATGATCATTTTTAAGAAGGGGATAAATTCGGTTTCCCACTTTATCTTAGGCCACATCATGATTCGAATTCGCATGGAGTGACTTGAATAATTGATACTTATGATTCATCCGACTACGCTTTCCTGATATACAAAATATGAGAATTGATGCTACCAAAATGCAATTGTTGTTCTGGGCTGAGTGTGAATGTAGACAAAAGTCAGCTGTTTATGGCAGGTATGAGCGAGGCAAAGAGGAACTAGATAGAGAACCTGCTGCTGACTTCTTCTTTTTTTGATGGGTAGTGCTCTTCCAGTGATTGCAGACTTTGAGTAGTGCTCTTCCAGTGAGATATCTAGGCATTCCGTCTACAACTAAAAACATCAGCGCCCATGATTGCACCACGATCATCCAGAGATTGACGGGTAGACTCAATTGCTGGAGTAGTCGCTTCCTCTCCAGAGCTGGGAGATGACAGCTCATTCTTTCAGTGCTTCAAACTGTGGTGTTTTTCTGGACTAGGATGTGCCTTCTGCCTAGGAAAATTCTAAAGGCCTTCAATAGTATTTGCGCCAGATTCCTTTGGAATGGGAAGGATGTGGGGAGATGCTGCCACTTAATTGATTGGAATACAGTGTGCCTGGATAAGAAAGAAGGGGGCCTAGGCATCAAGAACTTGGAAACAATGAATGACGCCATGGTTTTAAACCAATTGTGGGACTTAAACAAAGACAATTTGAATGTATGGAGTCAATGGATCAAAGCATATTGGACCAAAGGGACACATTGGTGAGAAAACAACAACCTTACCAATAGTTCCTGGGTACTTCGCAGGCTGGTTTATTGTAAAAATCTCAGCTGGAAATGCATTGAAGTGGCTAATGGCAGTGTGAAGTGGATAGGGGATGGTAAGGGTTTCTCAGTCAAGGACACTAACCAAACCCTCAAAGCTCGAAGCGGAGAAGTAGACTGGTATAAGCTCGCGTGGAACCGTTTTAACACCCCTCGAGCTTCTTTGAATGCGGTGTTGGTGGCTAGAGACACACTCCTTACTAAATCAAGACTGAGGCACATGAGGATGAATGTCGAGCTAAAGTGTGTGCTTTGTAATGAGGAGGAGGAAGAAAACGGGGACCATTTGTTCTTTCAATGCAGATTCTCTTGAGCTATCTGCGGTGAGGTCCTGATCTTCCTAGGTGTGTCTGGAGTGCCGGTCCAACGGCATTTACTTATTCCTTGGTTCAATAACCTCAGCCAGGAGCATATTCGAACAAGAATGATTGCAGCAGCTATTACAGGGGCGATGTATGAGATATGGAGTGCGAGAAATAACATCATCTTCAGAGGAAAAAACATTAATAGGGACAGCATTATTAGGAGTATTATTTGGTGTCTGAAAGTTAATATTGGTAGCTTAAATAGTCATAATAGCAGGGTTCATGATAGAAATTGGTTAAATGGCATGGGTATGTGCTAATGTTTTGTTTTGGTTAGTGTCTGTTTGGCCTTTAGGGTCGCCAGGTCGATTGTTTTTGGTCATTGAGTTGGGCAGTTGTACATTCTTTTGAATAATGAAATCATATTTATTCAAAAAAAATGCAATTGTCTTTACTTTCCATAATCATTTGTCGAAAAGATAGAACAAAATGTAGAAGGAGATGCGGATCAAAAACTAAAATCTCAACACATAATAATTTTATCTTTTAAAAAAAACACATAATAATTTTGTATGTGCTTCCGCCACTGGTCGCCCGATCCTCTTGGGCCGAACGAATTCTAACATTTTTCAGTAAACACATAAAAAGCTCTAAAATCTTAACATACTCTCTCCCCTAAAAAATTCAGTCCTACCCGACATTGACGACCCCCGCTTGCTACAAATCGCCAATTCACTCTCCCACTCAACATGTGAGCAAACAACGCGGATCGAATGCTTGTAGAGATCGAACAATGAAACGAAAACGAAAACAACAACAAGATTTTACCCTGGTTTGGTACCTAATGTACCTACTCCAGCACTAAATGAGGACTCTTATTGAACTTGAATCAAATTACACTTTACAGTATGAAGGACGAACTGAATCAAATCGATTACAATCAATCTCAGAGATCAATTTCTATCGGAATGGAAAAGCCTGAATTCGAGCTCCAAGAACCCTAGAAACAATTTTGGGGAAGAACAGAACGTATTGCCAGGCGCATTCCGCTTCAAGCTTTAAAACCCCGAATCAAAACGGTGTCGCACATCAACTACTCGGATATTAACCAAAACACTGGCGTTTGCTGAGACGCGCCAATATTCCCTTTGAGCTGAGAACATAACGACGACGTCAAGGCTTGGAGCCTTATTTTGATATCTCATGAAACAACGATGTATAGAGAGATCCAGAAAACTCAGTTAAATATAAAGCTTCTGATCCTCCATTCCCCTGCAATGGTTCCAAACCTTTCTCACTATTTCCAAATACATAACACTGATACAGAAAACCACATACCATACCACATTCCTTGACAAGTTCAATAAGTATAACAGACTAATAAATTGAGATCAAACCTCACAATCTCCACCTTGATCCCACATTTACTAGAGTTAAGTCCTTCCTCGTTTGGCTACCCTGCAAACTAGTTGTCACATGCATGAATCAGGTTCAGGCATAACCTGAATTTCTCCCAATTCACTGCCTTAGTCAACATATCTGCGGGATTGTCATCCGTTGAGATTTTCTCAATACTCACCTCACCGGATTCCACATTGTCCCTCACAAAATGCATACTTATGTTTATATGCTTAGAACTTTCATGAAAAACCTGATGTTTTGAGAGGTGAACTGCTCCTTGGTTATCACAAAAGACTTTAACCTTTCTCTGATCAAAACCAAGTTCTCCCAATAATCCTCTTAACCAAAGTGCCTCCTTGACTGCTTCTGTGAAGGCTATATATTCTGCCTCGGTTGTCGAAAGGGCTACCACAGGTTGTAAGGTTGCTTTCCAGCTAACAGCTGTGCCGAAAACTATAAACACAATCCCAGACTGAGACTTCCTGGTGTCGATACTAGCTACATAGTCTGAGTCACAATACCCTATGATCATATCTGAGTCATTAGCAGCTCCATCATATTTTAGTCCCTTCCCTGTGCTTCCCCTTAAGTACCTTAGAATCCACTTTACAGCATGCCAGTGTTCCTTATATGGATTGGCCATAAACCTGCTCACCACTTTGACTGAGTGTGCCAAGTCTGGCCTGGTGCAGACAATTGTGTACATCAATGATCCAACTGCACTTGAGTAGGGAATGTCATTCATGTCGTAAACTTCTGTTTCAGTTTGAGGGCTCTAATCTTTATGTAGTTTAAAGTGTTGCGCCAGTGGAGTTAAGACTGTCTTGGCCTTGCTCATTCCAAACTTTGTTATGACCTTTTTAATATATCTCTGCTGGTTTAAAAACAGAATACCTTGTTTCCTGTCTCTCAATATTTGCATACCAAGAATTTTCTGTGCATGTCCAAGGTCCTTCATCTCAAAGCTTAAGCTGGGTTGTTCCTTTAACTTGTCTATCTGGCTTTTATTTCTGCTTGCAATCAGCATGTCATCTACATAAAGAAGTAAATACACTCTAGTATCAGGACTGCTCTCTTTACTCACATAGATACACCAGTCATACGCTGATCTTAGATAACCCTGGTTGATCATGAACTCATCAAACCTTCGATACCACAGTTTAGGGGACTGCTTGAGGCCATAGAGGGATTTCTTCAGCAAACACACCTTTTCTTCTTTATTCCCAATAATAAAGCCATCTGGTTATCGCATATAAATTGTTTCATCTAGTTTTCCATGTAAGAATGCTGTTTTGACATCCAACTGTTCCAAATGCAGGTCTAACTGAGTAACAATAGAGAGAATTACCCTGATGGACCTGTGTTTCACCACTGGGCTAAAGATTTCTATGAAGTCTATACCTTCCTTTTGCGTAAACCCCTTTGCTACAAGTCTGGCTTCCAGTCTCGGTTTTTCCACACCGGGTATACCTTCTTTTCTCTTGAAAATCTATTTACTTCCCACCAATCTTTGCCCCTTTGGTCTGTCAACTAATTCCCATGTCTGGTTCTTGAATCCATAAGTCGTTGTCCTCAGAATTCATAGCCTCAGGGAATGATCCTGGTTCCTCATCTGCTATTTCAGTTGCAGTGTTGAATGCAAAAGCTACCATATTAGACATTCCCAATCTGTTTGTTGGCTTTATGGTTCTCTTTTGATTATCTCTTATTAGCATATAATTATTGAGATCCTGTTGGTCACCCTCTTGATTTGCCTCTTGAGATTCATCACTCCTGGACATATCTCTTATGATTTCTGTCCTCTGCTCAGTCACTGTTCTTCTTCCATTTTCTGGTAACTCCACCTCAATCTGCAATTTTCCACTGTCATCCCTTTTGTCCTCCTGTACATCAACATTTCTGCTCTCTTTCCCAGCTTGATCTTTGAAAGGAAATAGGGACTCATTGAAAACCACATCCCTGCTGATGATGGATCTTTTCCGAATGATGTCAAGACACCATAATTTGTACCCTTTTACTCCCTCAGGGTATCTTAGAAAAATACACTTCAAAGCTCTTGAATCCAGTTTATCTTACTTAATGTGAGCATAAGCAGCGCAACCGAAAACCTTCAACCTTGAATAATTCTCTGGATGATCACTCCACATTTGCATAGGGGTCTTGAACTCAAGGGCTGATGATGGACATCGGTTGATCAGATAACATGCAGTATTGACTGCCTCAGCCCAGAATGTCTTAGGTAACTGATGTACCATATTTATATGATTCATTAAGACAGTTAAACCCACCAAATTAGACTCTTTGTCTATTTAACTTTTGCTTGTTAGTTCCACTTTTGTTCTACAGGCTATTTCGAGGTCTAGAGATGATACGAGCTAAAAAGGAGTTTTAAAGCTGAAAATGGATTACGAGTCAGGACACGACCAGATTCCGACTGTACAACTTTCATGATCTTAACCTAGAATCACTCAAACAAGTCCAACCGAAGGGCAACCAAAGTCAGACCGGAGCTGAAAGGACCCGATGGCTTTTGGGGAAAAGATCACAAAGCTCTCACCCACTCCCCTCCACCTAGCCCGGCGGCTTTGGCCATGGAGATGACACATGGGGGGGCGGCTCTTGGCCTTGCCACCTCCCCTCCGGCGGCTTTCCTTCCCCCTCTCATCTCTTGCCAAGTGTTGCCTCCTCCTTGCCTCTCCTAGCCTATAAATAGAGACCTTCACCTCCTTGTATCATCATCCCATTCACAACAATCATCTCATACCACAAGCTCTCACTTCTCTCTAGATTTTGGACACAATCATGTAAACACTTTACTTTGATATTGAAGTTTGATCTTGAGTACTCTTGTCGGTTCTTGAAGTACTCAAGCTTTTCCTTACTGTTCTTGAGTTTACTCCTGTTGGTTCTTGAGTATTCTCCCTCTTACTTTCCTTGTCTTTACTTTCGAAAACTTTACTTTACTGTCTTTCAAAAACCTTTACTTTTCAAGTACTTAGCTATGATATCCACCTCTATGGATATTCGTAGCTAATCCCTTCATTCGGTTGAAGGGGTGTACTTGTATCATAAAATGTTTTAGACCCTTCTCTTAGTGCCTCTTTGTGTTCAGAACTTGTTCTATGGGCCATATATTCGGTTAGAACACACATGGTTGAGTGGATGCTTGAAATGGCAAAACTCTTCCATGGGGTTCGTGAACATACACGGTTAAGTGGATGCTTGAAATGGCAAAGCTTAATCGTGGAGTTCAACCTTTCTTAAACACCACTTGGTTGATCGGAAATGATTGATCAGATGGATGCACATAGGCTAGTATACCTTGAAATGGGGTGCTAGTCTAAATAGAACAAGTGCTCTATGCCTTGAAATGGGCTAGACAGTGTGGCAAGTCAAGTGCTTGGCCTTGATACACTTTTGAACACTTAGTATGATCATTAGAGGTCGATGATAAACGAAAATATGATACAAGGCCCCCGAAACCGAATCTTTCCTTTAATCAAGACATCACCTGTTACTTTACTTTCAGTACCATTATCAACTGCTTACTTTCAGCACTTTAATTTCCGCAAGTCTTGTCCTTCAAGCACTTTAATTTTGGCACTTTAATTTTACTACAGACTTGTTCAACATCAATCCATCACAACTTTGGTGCGCAACACGCTTGAGACACAACGCGCGATAATCCAAAAGTGTGTTTGTGGTTGATATTGAACTGGACTGTTCCAGCACTTTATTTTTAGTTATTTACCTTTCAGTACTAAAATCACAACCAACCCCCAACTGTCTTATTTTCCACTTCAAAAGAACAACTATCAACTAATTCCCTTGGGTTCGACCCCTACTTACCGCTTTACTACCCAATAGTAGAGTACGAGTAGCGGACTTATAAATTTATTTTTGCACAGAGACATTGCACCTTAACGACAGTGCAGTGCGCTCCGTCAGTAACCCAACCTGAATTAACATGCATCTCACCCTTTCGAGAATGGTCCTATTGTACCTCTCATCAAGTCCATTTTACTGAGGGGTACCAGCCACTATATGATGCTTAGAAATCCCTGACTGTTTACACAGATTCAAGAACTCTGCTGATAGGTATTCAAGCTCATTGTCGATCCTCATCCTCTTTATTCTTTTCCCTGTCCGGTTCTCTACTAAAATCTTCCATTCTTTGAACACAGTTAGAACATCACTTTTCAATTTCAAAATATATACCCATACCCTTCTAGTATAATCATCAATAAAAGTTACAAAGTAACGTCTACCAGCATGTGAAGGGACTCTAGAAGGGCCCCAAAGGTCTGAATGTATATATTCTAACTTATCAGTGGTTCTATGTACTGCCCCGCTAAAACTAACCTTATTTGACTTACCAAATATGCAGTTTTCACAGAAGTTTAGTTTGCCCAGACAGTCATTACCCAAACACCCATTTTCATGTAATTTCTTTAGGCCAAGTTCACTAACATGTCCTAAACGCAAATGCCACAAGTTCATTTTATCATCCATCTTATCAGATACATTTAGGACTGACCCAGCAATAGTGTTTCCAAGCAAAATATACACACCATTTGACCTTTTACCTTTCATTACAACTAAAGATCCCATGGTTATTTTCATTATCCCTTTTTCAGCTTTAAACACATACCCAAGTTTGTCAAGAGTACTGATGAGCCGTATTTATACGACTTGTCGAGTCATTAAATCCCACCATTTCATTCACTTTATTATGCGAACAGTTACTTTTTAGTGTTGTTTCGTGTTTCAGGTGATTTGGAAGCTCTAGGAGGAATCACGCTTAAAAGACGGCATTTTCATGCCAGAAACATCGCAATTGAAGATCAGACCAAAGGAGGGCCGTGAACAGTGTTTTTCGGCTCGTGAACAGTAACTCCGGCGTGAATAGTGATTCCGGCGTGAATAGTAACTCCGGCGTGAAATAGTGATTCCGGCGTGAACAGTGTCCGATGAACAGTAATTCCGGCCCATGAACAGTGCTTCGGAAAAAAAGTCCAAGTTCCAAAGTCCAGCAGCCGGCCCAATTTGTATGCGACGCTAGGGTTTCGTAGCTTTATGACCAAGTTAGGGTTTCTCAAACCCTATAAATAGAAGAGCAGTGCTGCCATCCATAATCATCCCATCTCATATTCGAATACTATTCTCTTCACTTGGCCGTGCACCACCTGCTGCTCTCCATTCCTCCGCCGGATCTCAGCCTTGCTCAGCCGTACCCTCCTCCGTGCGCCGCCCATAGCCACCGTGCCTTGCTTTTGAAATCTCGATCTCATAGTGAAGTTCTTGTCCCTTTTATTTCCCTGCATTATTTAATTATGAATATGTGTAACTAAAACCCATATTCGGGTTAGGGTTAAATAATCGTGACTTATGTTTTTGAGATTTGAATCTTAATGCTTGTTTTATTATTCCATTAAACCTTGTGCTAATTATCTCGATTAATATTGTGAAACTGAGTTGATACCCGGAAAGGTTAGATTTAGTTGAACGATATAAATCCATTGTTTACTGTTTGTTTGATACTAGAGAGCTACAAACAAATAGAGCACTAATTTGATATATCTTGGAATGGAGTATTGAATTATTAGGTTTAAAAGAATTAGAAACATGATATTTAGAAATCAATGATAAAACCAAGTCACAATTGAATAATACCCTAACCTGAATATTCCTTTGATTGATAAATCCCTTGCACTTCTCGATTATTACACTAACCTCTACTTTCACATTAGTTTCTTGTTCTTTTTCTCTATTACAGAGCGAAGTAGTAACCATCTAGCTCCCTAGGGTTCGACCCTTACTCACCACTGTACTCACCCACAGCCAAGAGCGAGGAAAAATATAAATTGTTTTTGCACAGGTACGACGACAGCCTGTTCAAAATGGCGCCGTTGCCGGGGAGCTAAGCACGGTGAAATTTGTTCTTCCTTTAATTTTTCATTTCTTTTCTGTTTGCTTAATTCGAAATTCGCTATTCGGTGACTTCAATAATTCGAAAATCCCAACTGTTTGCTTTTTGTTTTCCATTCTTTTCGATTTCCGATTTCTAGCAGTTAGAGGGTTCTGTCACCAAGACTTACGAGTCTAAGGAAATTGGGTTTTAAGTGGGACCGCTGTGACCCCTCCAATTTCCTGGGGACCCTTTGCTGCTAGTCTGTTCTTGCTATCTCGGTGCTATGCTAGTTCGCACCTTTTTCTGATTCACCTGCAGATTCAACATGTCTTCCTACTATGGAAGTGAGCCGTGGAATTATGGGGAATACTATCCACCACCCTCCCTACGAGAAGTCCGAGAAATGATCGTGCACCTTGAGCAATCCCGGGATGAAACTTTGGATGAGTACTTACGGTACTTTGATTCCCTTGTGATAAGCTGCCCGCACCATGGATTCACAGACTTATATCTTCTTCAAGTGTTTCTCGCCGGGATGTTACCACATGAGTGGAGTTGGCTCACTGAGGAGGCAGAATGCTCGGTCTATGACATGACCATAAGTGCTATTTGGGACTTGATAGACGATTTGGCCAAGAGATCTAAACCAATACAAGAGCAAACCAAATCACTAGAGGACATGGTAAGAGAGCTGGCAGCTAGCACCCAGCAGACAAGTGCATACCTGAACCAGTATATAGCCAACATCGATAAAGGCTCAGCCGAGTTAGCAGAAACAATATCCAAGTTGAGCAGAAATCAGGAGGAAGATGTCGGTACAAAAACAGGGGAGGACATGGCAGAGGATCTAATAGAGCCTATCTCGGAGCCCATAGAACCAGCAGAAGATGAGGACCAATGGTTGAAGGAAGAAGAGCTCAATTCGGACTACCCAAAATATTTGGAAGAAGACAGGCCACTAGCACCTCTAGAAGAGCCGACCGAGCCACTCGAGTCAGTCCCCATTACCGAGCTCTCCAAGATATGCACTGACCTCATTACGGATATGCCCGAGACAGAACCAGTCCTTACTATCGCAGCACCAGAGGCAGAGCAAGTCCTCACTGTCGAAGCAGTCAAAGAAAGTCTAGTGCCTGACACTCCTCTGCCAGTTCCTATACAGGTGATTGCTCCTAAGGACCACATGATCGACAAGGATAAACTTGAAGGCAGAGTAGAAGCAAAGCATGAGCCAGAGAAGGCAACGATGGAGTACTCACTCATCACAGTTCGAGAAGAGCCGCCTGGAAAGCATGGTAGAAACATTGTTCCTCGAGCACTTATTCCTAGACAACCACTCATCTGTGCCAAGAAGAAGAAGATTGATATGGGCGCACACTTGATGTCTCTTGAAGATAAAGAACTGAACGTCCATGCTAATCACTCATACATAAAGAAACGACCGAGGCTTGGCACGTTTGAGTGGAGACCAGGATGGAGAAGCACTAGAGCACGACTCGATGGACCAATGACTATGATAAAGGTGGCCTCGCCAGCTCAGAAGGATGTAAAGGCGAATCCGCCTGATCTTTGGAAGGTAGAGCCGAATGGACAGCTAGAGGAGCAGTATGGACGAACAGAAGGAAAGGCCGAGAACAAATATGACCTCACACGCCCATGGGATCCTAACTTGTGATCCCTACAGGAGGTACTGTCGAGCCAACGACGTTAAACAAAGGCGCTCGCAGGGAGGCAGCCCTGCACGGTTTGCACGTTTTTTTTACATTTCAGTTTATTTATTTACTATGTTTATTTATGAGTCATTATTGTCACATTGTACTTGGGAAAGAAAATGATCTTCATGCAGGGACAGAGGCGAACGTATCAGAGATGTTAGCGACAGACTGTATCTAGCATGAGTAGTTCACACCTCGAATAAGTTGTGTCGAGAAACATGAGCGTTTAAAGATTCTGTCACAAAGACTTACGAGTCTAAGGAGGTTGGGTTTTAAGCGAGACCGCTGTGACTCCTCCAACCTCCTGGGAATCTTTTATTCGTCTTAATGTCATTGACGCAGACCTTTCGGTGTGCAACAAACTCACGCTGCGATGCAAGCTCCAATGGTGCTCTTCGAGGACTCACAGGAGAACTATCAGCCATCTCTCATTGTCACGCACGCACGAGGGAAGTGCCTGTCCTTACTCTATTCTTATTTCCCTTTGTTTTATTGCATGCATTGTGTGTCTTGATTTAAGTCGTACCGTGAGGACACGGCTCATTTCAAAAGTGTGGGGTGGGAGAGTCAGTTATCGAGTCAGCATGTTTGTTTCACGCCCACCACACAGAGTCAGCACGTTTCGAGTCATTTTTAAAATTTTTGTACATGATACTTCACTATTTCCTAGACTTGCAGTAGTGGATAATGATTGGGTGAAATAGATATAGCCGATTTTACATGCATGTCTTGGTGAAAATTGATTTGTGCGACTAGCATGTGATCTTAAAATTTTGCGTGCCTTTGTTAGTTGAGATAAACAGGGATGTGGAGTTGATAGCAATGCCCTAGAGAGACTTGACAGATCGTTCAAAGGCCGAACTCAGAATATGTGGTTATGTGGAGTTCGTGGAGGCTAGCACTTCGAGGCAACATAGTACGAGTCTGCTCCGCCGCTGCGGTACCCTTTGCGGTTGGTCGGGACGGGAAAACTTCACACCGTCCAAGCTCTAGTCCAAGTAGCCGAGAAAACAGGCAAGCGACCCTTGACTTGACCCGTGTCGAAAGGACGATGATGAGTAAGAGCAGGAAGGTTTCTAATCCGAGTAGCCGGGAAAATAGACGAGCGACCCTCGGCTTGACTCGCGTCAAAAGGAGGAGAAACCACGGTTCGATCAAATCACAATCCGCACTACAAAGCAACAAATTCACAACCATCGTGATAGTCCACACGTCTCATGTGACAGCATCATTGAAATTCCGAATCAGATGACACTATAGCTGACCGAAATCTCTCAACACTTTGGAGCTCGAATCAATCACGTGCAAGAAAAAGCGGCAAAGCATAACCACATAGCAGCGAGTTCGAGCCCGAGAATGAGGGTTCATGGGTCTAAACAGGGCTATCTCCAGATACATCCGAATTGATTTGCATCTCGACCCAAAGGTAACACGTATCTTTAACCCATGTTTTAGCACAAAGACATTAGTAGCGAGCATGCATAACAGGCGAGATCTAGAGTAATCGATTCATGTCCATGTAGCACGTCTAGGATGACCGAAGCTTTGTGATGTTCGTACTTCATTTTTTCCTCTTATGACCTAGTCCTTGTTCGGGACGAACAAGTTTAAGTGTGGGGTGGTTTGATGAGCCGTATTTATACGACTTGTCGAGTCATTAAATCCCACCATTTCATTCACTTTATTATGCGAACAGTTACTTTTTAGTGTTGTTTCGTGTTTCAGGTGATTTGGAAGCTCTAGGAGGAATCACGCTTAAAAGACGGCATTTTCATGCCAGAAACATCGCAATTGAAGATCAGACCAAAGGAGGGCCGTGAACAGTGTTTTTCGGCTCGTGAACAGTAACTCCGGCGTGAATAGTGATTCCGGCGTGAATAGTAACTCCGGCGTGAAATAGTGATTCCGGCGTGAACAGTGTCCGATGAACAGTAATTCCGGCCCATGAACAGTGCTTCGGAAAAAAAGTCCAAGTTCCAAAGTCCAGCAGCCGGCCCAATTTGTATGCGACGCTAGGGTTTCGTAGCTTTATGACCAAGTTAGGGTTTCTCAAACCCTATAAATAGAAGAGCAGTGCTGCCATCCATAATCATCCCATCTCATATTCGAATACTATTCTCTTCACTTGGCCGTGCACCACCTGCTGCTCTCCATTCCTCCGCCGGATCTCAGCCTTGCTCAGCCGTACCCTCCTCCGTGCGCCGCCCATAGCCACCGTGCCTTGCTTTTGAAATCTCGATCTCATAGTGAAGTTCTTGTCCCTTTTATTTCCCTGCATTATTTAATTATGAATATGTGTAACTAAAACCCATATTCGGGTTAGGGTTAAATAATCGTGACTTATGTTTTTGAGATTTGAATCTTAATGCTTGTTTTATTATTCCATTAAACCTTGTGCTAATTATCTCGATTAATATTGTGAAACTGAGTTGATACCCGGAAAGGTTAGATTTAGTTGAACGATATAAATCCATTGTTTACTGTTTGTTTGATACTAGAGAGCTACAAACAAATAGAGCACTAATTTGATATATCTTGGAATGGAGTATTGAATTATTAGGTTTAAAAGAATTAGAAACATGATATTTAGAAATCAATGATAAAACCAAGTCACAATTGAATAATACCCTAACCTGAATATTCCTTTGATTGATAAATCCCTTGCACTTCTCGATTATTACACTAACCTCTACTTTCACATTAGTTTCTTGTTCTTTTTCTCTATTACAGAGCGAAGTAGTAACCATCTAGCTCCCTAGGGTTCGACCCTTACTCACCACTGTACTCACCCACAGCCAAGAGCGAGGAAAAATATAAATTGTTTTTGCACAGGTACGACGACACCCTGTTCAAGTACCTAAGGAAATTAAGTTTCGTTTGAGGTCGTGGATATACCTGACATCATGGAGAACTGCTTCTTGGCCATCAGCAGTTTTGAGCTTCACAGTGCCAGCTCCTTGCATTCTGCATGCTTTGTTATTACCCAGAAGCACCAAGCCTCCATCAATTTCCTTGAAGTCCTGAATCCAAGCTCTATTGGGAGTCATATGGTAGGAACATCCACTGTCCAAAATCCAATGTTTTCCTTCAGCAGCATCAGTGACAACTAGAACACATCTGCACTTTCATATCCTTCTTCAACCACAGCTGCCTCAACCTTGTCTCCTCCTCTCCCATGAGTCAACTTCTTCCTATCTGGACAATCTTTTCTAAAATGGCCCTCCTTGTGACAATGAAAACATTTCAGTTTCTTAGCATTTGGTGATTATTGTCCGCTTTGTTGAAATTTTGGCTTGAAACTCCCTTTAGACGCTTCTTGTAGGTACTCTTCTTGTCGAATTTCTTCTGGACAAACAGACCCTTAGCGGCACCATTTGAAGTACTAGCACCTGTCTATTTAGACTTAAGAGCAGACAGTACTTCTTCAAATGTTAAAGACTCTCTAGCATATTTCATAGTTTCGACAAACGAGTTGTATGAAGTAGATAAAGCATTCAGCAACATGATCGCTTGATCTTCATCATCAATGTTTTCCAAATCCAGAATGATCTTTGAAAAATCATCCAATGCTTCACCAAGATTCTTATCTTCACTAATCTTGAAACCAAAACGTTTACCTTTCAAGTGAACCTTGTTGGTTAATGACTTGGCCATGTAGAGGGCCTCCAGTTTCAGCCACACCTGAGCAGCCGTTTTCTCCTTCGAAACCTCACGCAGCACCTTGTCACTCAGGTGAAGAATAATGGTGCTATAAGTCATCTCCTTTGCTTCATCAATTTCGTCTTGAGTCATCGTGTCAGGGAAGTTCTTTTCACCGTCGAGAGCTTTCACTACTTTCAACTGGACATGGATCGCTCTCATGCGTTGTCGCCATAAGCCAAAGTCGTCGTGTCCGTCGAAACGGTCCAACTCTATCTTCATCGGTCCCATCTCTACAACCAGCAAGCTCTAGATACCAATTGTGAGTACGCAGCACGGATCGAATGCTTGTAGAGATCGAACAAAGATACGAAGACGAAAACAACAACAAGCTTTTACCCTGGTTCGGTACCTAGTGTACCTACTCCAGCACCAAATGAGGACTCTTATTGAACTTGAATCAAATTACACTTTACAGTATGAAGGACGAACTGAATCGAATCAATTACAATCAATCTCAGAGACCAATTTCTATCGAAATGGAAAAGCCTGAATTTGAGCTTCAAGAACCCTAGAAACGATTTTGGGGAAGAACAGACGTATTGTCAGGCGCGTTCCTCTTCAAGCTTTAAAACCCAGAATCAAAACGGTGTCGCACAGGCAGCAACTACTCGGATATTAACCTAAACGCTGGCGTTTGCTGAGACGCGCCAATATTCCCTTTGAGATGAGAACAGAACGACGACGTCAAGGCTTGGAGCCTTATTTTGATATCCCATGAAACGACGTCGTATAGAGGATCCAAAAAACTCAGTTAAATATAAAGCTTCTGATCCTCCCTTCCCCTGCAATGGTTCCAAACCTTTCTCACTGTTTCCAAATACATAACACTGATACAGAAAATCACATACCATACCACAGTCCTTGACAAATTCAATAAGTATAACAAACTAGTAAATTGAGATCAAACCTCACACAACATGTGACAAAATTTCAATGCACTTGCATGAATTTATTTGTTTACTACTTTATTTTATTACCCATTATACTTTGGACTTATCAAGTTGGCTTCTTGATTTGACCAATTAAAGTCTGACGCTCAACATATAAAAAAGTACCAACCATCCAACTGTTCGACGAAATGCCCAACAAAGCGACAAGCTTCTGCGCGCTGGTCGTATCCAACACCCCCGCCCCACCTTTCGCTTTCTTATCCCTTCCCAATTTGGCAACTGTTTTTCCCCCAATTCTTTAATCTTTAGGGTTTACGATGGCCCACAATTTGGCCCAAATCCCATCTTTTACGTTTCCCTCAAATCGCAATCGCCAATACTCAACGATCCCCAGCAGCAAATCTATCATCGAATTTCGAAGAAGAAGAAGAAGAGCTTATCACCGTAGGTTCATACACATCTTCTTCTTCTTCGATTATGGAGGCTCCGGACTGCGAGCGGCCCGCTTTTGGCAAGATGGGTTATGGGTAATTTGTCGTTTATATCCATCTCGTGATTGATTCGCTGATTGAATTTGATTTGGTTTTGTGTGAAAATTAGCGCTTTTATTGATTGTCAATCGGTGGTTGCAGATGCAATCATTATAGGCGGAGATGTAAGATTCGTGCGCCGTGCTGTAACGAGATCTACGATTGTCGTCATTGCCACAATGAAGCTACGGTATCAAAAATGTTGTATTTTATGAAATTTATGAGGCAGGAAGGCTTATTGTTGACTCTGATTTTGTTATATTTGTCTGCTTGGACCAGAATTCGCTGCCCAATCTGATGGATCACCATGACCTTGTGCGTCAAGACGTGAAGCAAGTATGTGATTCCTGTGTTCTTTTTAGCTGATCTCCTGATTTGTGTACCTTGTCCTGAATTTAGTGCTTTTGTTTTGATGGGGGATTGTATTGAACGTTGGTGTATGGATTTTGCAGGTGGTTTGTTCAGTCTGTGATACGGAGCAGCTGGTGTGTTAGGCTGTTTCATACTGCTTATTTTATAGTTTTATTTCTGTTAGCTTTGATTGTATACTTTCTTAACATCTTTTGGGTGTTAAAGGTTGGAAAGATGTGCATAAACTGTGGTGTTAATATGGGGGAATATTTCTGTGACATCTGCAAGTTTTATGACGATGATGTAAGCAACCAAACCTGAAATAGATCTATCTTATTTTGTTGACATTAGATATTCTACCTTTGCCATTTAAAGCTGCCTTTATAAATTTTTGCAGATCGAAAAGGAGCAGTTTCATTGTGATGATTGTGGAATTTGTAGGTTAGTTACAAGAAACTTATAATGTTTAGGCTTTTCAGGTTATAATGTCTCATTTTGTTAGGCGGTGTTCTAATGTGTTTGTTATAATTATTTCACAGGATTGGTGGCCGTGGAAATTTTTTTCATTGCAAGAAGTGTGGTAAGGGCCCAATCTGTCTTGGCTTTGAACATGTTTCATGTCTCTTTTTCATTTGAATGACTAGTTGGATTTTGTGTTACCATAAGTTCAGAATCGTTTAACCCTTAGTCGAACTTACTTTGCCTCCATGAATTGGTTTTCCTGGTTTGCAAATACTGTCATAGAAGCTTTCTATTTTGTTGTTTATTTGTGTTATAAATTTGCCGTTTGTTCTTCAGCTTCTTGTTACTCCACCGGTCTGCTCGACAATCATATGTGTGTGGAGAACTCCATGCGACATCACTGCCCCATATGCTACGAGGTATTCATTGCAACCGAGGTATCTTCGTTATGATAGTTATATTATCACTAGTACAACTAAAACCTCTCTTAATGTGCAGTATCTATTTGATTCCTTGAAAGATACGACTGTCATGAAATGTGGCCACACCATGCATCATGACTGTTATAGAGAGATGATACAGCGTGATAAGTAAGGATATACAATCTGAATAGTATTCAAGTTCGAAAACTAGCTATAACTATGCAAAAATCAATATGTTCCACTTTTATGCTCGCTAAATATGTTTGTATTTTACAGGTATTGCTGCCCTATATGTTCCAAATCTGTGATTGATATGTCAAGAACATGGAAAAGAATTGACAAAGAGGTATTTTCCCCAACTCTCTTTGGCTCGTAATATCCATGTGTTTAGCTTTAAAGATGTGTAGGAAATTCTCCTGGACAAAGAGATATCTCATATTGAGCCCTTTCAAAGTGGGTCTGGGAAGCCCTCTAGTCTGGTATAAACCTTGTATGAGGAAATACATATGAATTTGTCTGTGAATAATTATGTTATGATCCGGTCTTCGCTTATGATCTTTCTCCTACTTTACAAGTGTAAAAATGTTTCGTCGACCTGAAATGGAATTATATTATTCTTAGATGTACCAAAGTCTAGTAAATTTTGTAGTTATTGAAGACATACAATTTTTATGTTGAGTTGGTATGCAGTTAGTGATGGGATTGTGCAGTTTTGGAATGTGCACGTCATGTTACATGTACCGTTTCTGGGGCATATGATTTTTTGACATTAGTTGTGTGACGTGCACGACATTTTTTGACATTGGCTTCATAACTGGGTTTTATACGCACTAGTGAATTGTTTTGACGTGCTGTTCACTAATTTATTCAGATCGAGGCCACAGTCATGCCTGATGATTACAGGAATAAAAAGGTACAATAGTCACTCGTTATAACACCTTGGAGTCCTGTTCCGAATATGATCAATCCATCATTTATCATATCAATTACTTGACAGTTGACACCTTTTGCAGGTCTGGATACTTTGCAACGACTGCAACGACACAACCGAGGTCAACTTCCACATAATTGGCCAGAAATGCAGTCATTGCAATTCATACAACACTCGCACAATTGCTCCACCGGTTCTACCTCAATGATCCTGCACCGCACCATATTCACTCGTTGATCCAACTAGAAGCTTGCATCAACAAACCCATGAAATTCTGAAATGGGGATTCTTCACTGCATTCCAAAACTGGAAATGCCATTTCTTCAGATTCATAATTCATTAGTACCAATACCATGTTCATAAGCTGTTGAAATATGTCATACGTCATGCTCTCATCTCAAGCGCTTGTCTATCAAATCTTCAAGTTAAATTTTTATTACTATTGCTATCATGGTAATGTCATTCCTGTCTGTCAAATTATAACTTTTATATTAAAATAAAATTATATCTGAGAAGCTCTTTTTTTTTTAGATTCCCTGATAAGAAAAAAATTTGAATAACTAACAGTCAATTTATAACTAATTGATTAATTAATTTCTTTGTAATTTGCGGCGCCTAGTCAACTCCATGACATCACTAAATAGTTGTAAAATTATTAATGAAACAATACCACAGTAAACTGAAAAAATTTCCAATTTGATCAAAATTAGAAATTCATTTCCAATTGTAAATCAACCTGAAATTCAATTTCCAATTTAGACTCAATCATTTGGGCGCTGTTGATAACAGCATTTATTGTCTAGTGGCACCCTAAAGCGCTGCTGGTGAGAGCGCTTAATGTCCAGTGCGAATCTTCAATTATCGATGGATAAAATATTCAGACATGTGCAGACCTGGCATCAAATATTTTGGGCGCTGTATGTGACGGCGCCTAGTTACTGTATTAACATATTTGATTTTGGGCGCTGTTACCGTCAGCGCCTAATGCTTAGTAAGCAATTCTTGCTGACTCAGCGTCCTTCACATGTACAAATTTGACACTAGGCGATAAGCGCGGTTCCTAATAGCGTTCGTTGTCTTAGGCGCTTTTATCCACAGCGCCTAAAGGTGGTGTTTAAATTGGAAATTGAATTTCAGGTTGGTCTACAATTGGAAATGAAATTCCAATTTTGATCAAATTGGAAATTTTTTCCAGTAAACTACGTCGTATTGGTTGAGATAATGGTTAAGGCACATGAGGATACCCTGAGCCGCAAATACAGCGTATAACTAACTCTCCTTTCTTCTACACAGCGAGAAACGAAGGCTTGTGTAAAACCCTGATTTCGGCCGAAAGCCAACCAGCAGGCTAATCGCCTCCACCACGATCTAATCAGTCGGAATGATGCAAATCGGAAGTAAGTCCCGCCTGTGCGCTACGTTTTTTAGGACTCCGAGTTTCCTACTCTCGACTCGTCTTCCGGCTTCCGATGCCGTCCAGAAATGGAGACACTTTACTACCAGCTCGCGCCATTATTTACTTAGTTCAGGCAAGTCGTCGGCTTTGTTCGGTACTTTGTTTTGGTCGGTTGTGTTGGCTAGAAGATGAATAATAAGATCTTTTTTTAGTGTTCCATTTCATATTTTCGATTGAGTTGGTGCTTTTATTTTTGGTAATTTAGATGTATGAATATTTGTTATTTGTGACGGAGATGCTGCTCACTTGTGTAGAAATTGGTGATGGATGCTGTGCTCATGGTCAAAGCCGTAGAGAGAGATGTTCCTTGTGTTGTATGATGATGGTGAGGCCATATTCTGCTCAAGCGAATGGCCTGGAAACCAGTCCTACAGGTTTTCATTTGAATTAATTCGATAAGCTAACTGATGATGATAGCGTTTTATTGTTTTAATAATTCATTGTCTTTGTTTAAATGTAGATGTTGCAAAGGATGTATATGATAAAATGGCCGAGTCAATTAAAGGTCGAACTTGTCCTCCAAATGCATTGACCTGGTCACTCATCGAGAACTGTAACACGAAGGAGGATATCAAATTGTTGTTCAACATTATGATTGAACTCCGTAAATTTGTCAGTTTCTCTTATTACTCAAAGTTGTTGACATCTTCTTTCATGCTGTTAATAAGGGTTTTGGGTTGATAGTTGATATGGGTAATGGAATTCGTTTCAGAGGCTATCAAATCTTCGTATTCCTTCAAATTTCAACAGCAACCTCTGTCTGGAAATTACAAAGGCATGCGTCCGTGTTGGTGCCCTTGATTATGGTATGATTTCACATGATTTTTGTTCTATTGGTTCTCTCCATGCCAGGATGATATAACATCTAGCAGAGCTGGTTGTCTTATGTCATTTAAGATATATGTAGAAGCTTTGTTTTAATTTTTATCGCCAACCTCAACCACTTTGATTGAAAACTGAAAAGTAGATGCTAACATATGGAGGAATAAGGTTTATAGCAATATGGCATTCTGCTTAAACTTCATTTTTCTTGTTTATGCACATCTAGATGTTGATGACAGACTTAACGGTTTCTTACTCTGCAGCTAAGAAAGGACTATTGAAGCACAATGTATATGGATTGACTCCAAGCGTTCCATTAGCCCACCAAATACTGGTACTAATTCAGTGATCATCTAAGTCAACGTGCTCTATGTACAGTCCTTTTATGTATATTGTGACTTGTTCGTTTTTTGATGCAGCTGCACGCCAAAGAACACAATGACACAAAGCTCATGGTGGATGTTATGAGATTGATAAAAAGGAACGATCTACCTTTGCAGCCTGGCACTGCAGATATAGTTTTCAGGTATAGCTGAATACAATTTTCTTTTTCTATCGTTTAAATAGCCTTACGTTATTTTTTTCCCATCATACGATGAAAATTCATGATTTTGGTGGTAACTTTGACTAGCTTGTTTGATATAAATCAGTAACAACTTCCATGGGTCCACTTTGATGAAGTTAAAGGCAAAGATTTAGTTGTTATTGAACAAGTCTTATCATCGTTTGACGATACGTGAATTTTGCCAATTTAGAAGCACCTGCAACCATATTTGTATGCAATTAAACATTCAGAACTTGTGCAACATAAAACTCTCTATTAGGGGGAACATTGTTAGAAGTTAGAACTGAGTGTAGTTTTTCTATTCTTTCTTCAATTCCAATTGCCTCTATGCAGCATATGTTACAAATCCAATGATTGGAATTTGTTTTCCAAATACCTGAAGAGATTTCTAAAAGCTGGAGTTAAATTGAGACAAACTACGTTTGATACATGGATGGAATTTGCTGCCAAAAGAGGTTGGTAATTATTATATTTATTTTGCCACCTAGTTCCCTCAATGTTATTCACTTGCTTGTCTTGGATTTCAATTTGATTGCAATTAGCTGCCACGCTGGTTGAATGCTGGTGCATATAGTGTATTTATCTTTCTATAAAATAGGATGAATTTATCATATCACAATAACAAATTTATTTTGTATTGTGGGATTTAGTTTACTCTGTCAGTATCATTAATGGCTAAAAGAATACATGTAACCAAAAGATTGAGAAAAATGAGACTTCTTTGTCTAAGATAATATCGATATACAAAATTGACGAAACTGCCTAGTAAATCCGTATGCCAAACTGGTTTTGCCTGCACTGTGATGCACTGGTTTGAATACTTAACATTAACAATACCTGCAGGGGATATAAAGTCGTTATGGGAAGCCGAAAAGTTGAGATCGGAATTAATGAGGAAGCGCACTCTTGCAAGTGGATTTGCATGTGCCAAGGTAACCATGTTCACTCTTAAACACATGTATATGTGTTAGATTTCTGACACGTGAAGGGAGTTTGAATTATTCGATTTATCATAGAATATACCACCAAGCTTGTTTGAATCGATGTGCCCTCGAGCAGAACCTATATAAACCATTATTTTTGCCCAAGCCCAAAACTTTGCAAAGACAAAAAATCGTCCAAGGGCCAACTAGTTTTCTAAAATGTTAATATCAGTCAATTTGGGTCAGTAAGACAATAATTTGTCGAATGTACCAAGTTACCAAAAAGCTCAGTAAAATATTTTATTGGTTCGGTAAGCGGTCGAACAAAAATGCAATCAGGAAATTCAGTTTGGTAAACTACCGTATACTCAACATTGTTTCTTACAAACTTTTGCAGGGCCTTTTACTTGAGCGCAAACCTGAAGATAGTGCTGCCATGATTCAGCACCTGAATCAGGTACACTGTTATTCCTTCAGAATGTGATTACCTTAAGAATTTCCTTGTATAACAGATACAACTCAAAGGGCCTTTAGATAGATTCTACATTTCTATGATGTTCTCTGAAAAGCAGTTCCTTATTTGGCTTTGGTACCATACATAGACTAAACACTGGTCAGGAGAGACTTATTCATTTTCCTCTTGTGATGTATTTCAATTTTCCTTTACTAGGAGCTGCCTGATAACAAGAGATCAGAAGTTATCATTGAGCTTCAGAAGATGGTGAGTGAGTGGCCACAAGAGGTCTTACATCATCAAAAGGATGAAGATGGAAAGGTATAAGCTCCATTATCTCTTATGTCTTACGTTTGTACTTTGTATTGCATTTAGCTAATTACCATCAGTTGGTAAGAAACACCCAACTAGGCTACTGGACTTGGGGGTTAGTTAGAACAAAGTTCTAAGTACCATATTCAACAACTGGGACAAGTAGAAAAACACGAGACCGTAGTTGCCTTGTTGAATGTTGAATTCAAGTAAAAATTGTTATCTTATTGCTTGTTTATGTATTTCAGGTACTTGCTGCTGCACTGAAATCAGATATCCCTAAAATGGTTAGTATTCTTGGTATGGACGTAAGTGGTAATCTCAAGGACCTAGGTAAGGATGAGGGTATGGGGGCTTAAACTTACAAGCAGACTTGGAAAAAAAAAAAACTGGCGGTGATCGAAGTTGATGGATTGGAATCGGTCTGCCCTTTGAATGATTCGGGGCTCTGCAGGTGATCCAGTGCTATCAACTTATTCATCAATTCAGCTAACAAGGAACTCCTGTCAATGAACATTGAAGATCCCATCTTTCAAACAAAATAATCATCCCCTTTTGTAGAATTTTGATTCATATTTTGTAATTCTTATATGCCAAACTGATTCAGTTTAGTTTTTGCGTTGCCTTCTCTAAGAGGTTAGAACAATATATATTGCATAGAGTTTTAATCCAGCAATACAAGTTGAAATGAGATTATTTCTGTTTGTTGCAATGAAAAAACTCTTGTTATTAAAAATCTGCGGAAGGCCTGTTGAATATTTATGTTAACTTTCACATTCTCAATCTTTGATGCCTATTCTGCTTGTCAATATTTCACCAAGTTAAGAATGCCAGGAAGTAGAAATACAACATAACTCATTTATAGAATATAAGACTCACAGTTAAGAACTGGCTGTGCATCAAGGAGAAACCATACCTGGGGCAGGTACTAAATTTACAAAACTTGTTGTTCAATCAAGAATCAGAATGTACAATCACAGTGCATTCAAAAAATTGTCTGCTCCCCCAATTCTTGCCCAGCCATGCCTTCCCGCAGTACACGTGCAAAAAAGTCCTCCAAAGTGTCGTTACCGTAGCTTGGAGTTTTCTCAGCACTGTACTCTCCTGTCTCGGGATCCAAAACCAGCATACTTTCTGCAGCATAATACCTCCCAATCTTCCCAAACTCAGCTGCATCCTCTATGGCTGGAAACACCTTCACAAGCAAATCCAACACACTTATGGCGAAGTCCATTACACCAATAGGCACTTTAATAAAGTTTGGTTTCTTCCCCGCTAGCCTAAACAACATCTCCCCTTGTTCTAGCGGCGTCAATGCCTTCCCAGGTCCACCAATCGGCAAGATCTGATTCACCTTATCCTCACTCAAAACACAATCTGCAATAAAAGAAGCCAAATCCTGCTCGCTCATCGGCTTACAAGCACATAACTTTCCATCCCCAAACATCACATACGGCTTCCCATCTTTCACCAACTCAACCTGCCCACCTAAACTTTTTAAAAATGCAGTTGGCCTCACTATGCTGTATGTCACTCCACCATCACCCGCATCCGCAGCTTGTTCCATCAACTCAGCCTCAAATTTCAGCTTCGCACGCTGAAATTCCAACAACGGCTTTTGTACACAAATGGCTGACAGCAACACAAAATGTGAAGCCCCATATTTTTTTCCAGCCAGCAAACTATTCTTAGTCGCATCGTAATCAATCCTCCACGAATCCTTAACTCCCCCGGTCCGACTAGCCAAACACGACACAACAACATCAACAGGATATCCCAAATTACTCAAAGACTCTTCCAAAGCACTTAAACTAGTAACATCAGAAAAACACACATTCGAGCCATTGAGCTCAACTAGGGTATCATCCTTACCCTTACTTCCCCTAATTCCACTCCTTTCTCTCGCAACAGCTATGACATTAAACCCTCTCTTAACCAACTCCTTCACCACAAACTTCCCAATATACCCAGTAGATCCAACAACCAGAATATTAATGTCTTTTGGAGCTTTGCTCCTGAATGAGACTTCAGCAGTAGCTGCTGAAGCTGAAACTGAGCAAATCCCATTTCTTCCAAACTTCGCTTTTTCCAATTTTAAATAGCTTGAAGCTGAATCTGAATGTGGTTTAGGGTTTACCTGAAACTGATTGATGTACTGGGAAGACACGCATTTGCTGAAGCTGAGAAATTTTGGTGAGTGGAGAGTGAAGCAGTTGGATGAGAAGCAGATAGACATTTTTTTCAAAACTGGTGGAAACCCAGATCAAATTGTGACAGATACTGTGATGGGGATGATTGAAATCATCAAAAGGTTTCAGCTTTCAGGATCTTTATGAGGTGGTGGATGTGAGACCTGAATTTGTGGTCTGTGGCCTTTTTGGTCATCATCATCATCATCATCTTCTTACCTGAAGTGATAAGTGTTTGTGTTTTGCAACATGCTCTAAACTTTTTTTAATGTGAAATCAGCCCTCAAAATTCCTCCAAAATCCAGCTATTCACTGATAATTTGGAAATTTTAAAATTTTACTCGAATTGAGCAATTCATTTTTGGTGTTAAATATATAGTGTCAAAATTAAATTATAAATAAAAAATACAACATAGTTCGTTTTATAATTGTTATTTAAAAATTTAATTGGAAATTAATCATATGAAACTATATTTTATCTCATCCGTCCAAATAACCAAATCAATGACAGTAATTAATTTATATTTTTTTATAAAAATATGTCATTTACACCGAATACTTTCTTACTAATTTAATATCCAATATTTTCCTTATTATTTGTTCAAACTATGTATTTAAATGTAATATAGATTACCAATATAAATAGTGACATGTTGGTTAAAGATCGGTCATGTATCCTTCACCCCGATTCGAATTCTGAGGTCATCAAATTTCCTCAGCCTTCCAAGACCCATTATCAAAAAAAAATGCTATAAAGATTAATCCACAATTAATTAATACGTAATATAACTTTAATATAGAAAGGTAACGTTTGGGAATTGAGTTGAACAAAGAATACAGCTGAGAGAGAGAGATAGCTCTTTCAATTTCAAACCGACTGGAATCTTCTCGTGATCGCTGACGTCGACCTATCCGATCAACTCCTCCGCCGCTCTCACTTCCTGCCTCTCCGACGATCGGACGATGAATCGGCTAGACTGGTGTCTCATCCAGGCAATCCTTCCCGACGACATCGCGCTCCAAATCGCTTCTTCGCTCGAGGTATACGTCGCTCAATTAACGCGAGTTGTCTGGTCCTGAGGCTTTGATTTTCTCTACGAGAAGTTTGATTTTTTTGTTTTTGGTGATTGGTTGATTAGGTATCGGATGTTTGCGCGCTGGGCGGCTGTTCTAGGTTTTGGCGCCAATTGTGCGATTCTGACCGGTTGTGGATAGCGTTGTGTAAAGAGAGGTGGCCTGAGCATGAAGTGTTCGATGATCAGACTTCTGTAGCCGAACCTTGTAAGGTATGAATTTCCATTTATCAGTTGTTGATATAAGTTTTCATTTTGTGACTCTTTTTAGTGTTTGAGGAATTGGTAATTAGTGATTTTCAGCAATTTGGTCCGTGGAGTTTTCTTGTTTTTTGATCATGTTATGAAGTTCCTTTGAGTCGGTATATTTTTGGTTGTTGTCTGTTGTCACCTTTTTATGCCACATAAATGGTAAACCCTTTTTGTTATTTGTTTACTCGTATATATGGACCGTGTGGCTGTTTTGCAACTTGGATATCATTTGTTGTTCTGCAGAAGTCTACTATCTTTTATCTGTAGCGTGTGCGAATATGTTTATATAAATATTCACTACGAGAGATGTTAGCTCAAGTTTTGAACGGTCCTTGTCTGATAAGTGGGAATTATAATGTAACAAGGCACCCTAATTGGTAATTGTTATTTGTCTTCTTAAAAGTTTCCAAATATATAAGTCTGTTTGTTTGGGAAATGTGTGTACGGAGTAGCCTTCATTAGCTAGCTCTTTGGCAGAAATGGAAGAACTTCTACGTGGAGCAGCATTTGAAAATGGCTGAAACGGCAAAGGTGGTTGTGGAGTTTGTTGACTTATGCTTGACAAGAAACATAGCATCACAAGGTTCATCTGCAAAATCTATTGAAGCCGGCAGCTATCTGAAGGCTATGGAATCTTTGAGCTCTATGAACCTTGGGTTTGTGGATGTTCAAATGTTCCTTTTAAAACCAAATCTCAACGTGCTGCTCAACTTAATTGGCTTGCATTACTGCCTCAATTGGCTACAAGTGGAGGTAATTTGTAGGAAACACAATCTGCTCTATATTTATCGTTCTTCTACAAGTTACTATTTAATTTCAATTTGGCCAGCATCACTAAAACTATGAAGAATCTATTTCTCAAGATAACTAGCAAGTGACCAATCCGCTGTCGATAAAAATCTCAATTAGGCTTCTATAGCATACGGGAAATAATATCCACTTTGTTTCTAATTTGGATGTCTAAGCTGATTTTCTTTCCATCTTGTCCACTTGTAGGCGGATGATGTCCTAGAAGCACTCGAGAAATGCAAAATTTCAGATCGCCAGGTGTGTGTCAAATGGTGGAAACTAGGGAGGTGGTTTCATGGCTTCCGCCTAAGGGATGAATTCAATTGTCGTTGGATGTCTTTGCAAGACCTTTCTGCATCCAAACAAGAAGAGGTTCTCTGCGTCCTTCAGCGTGGAGCCATCCACGAGGTCCTTCGCGTTCAAATCTCCATTGTCAATCCCACACCCATTCCCTGGTCATGCCAAATCATACAGGCCAGTACTGGTAGCTGAAAAGAAAACCTCCCAGTCCCAATGTCCTCTGTTTCCTCAGTGTGTATAATTGTATATTAATCCGTAAATAAATAAGGCTGATGTATATTTATCGACACCTGGCAACAACTCTGTTCCTCAAAAATTACAGGGCTATATAATAAAAACGGAATTGTTGTAATATAATGCTGAAGAAACAATAGATGATGGAAATGTGTAAAAAGAATTGTATTCTTCTTATTCCATCATACTTTACAATGTCATCTATTTATAGGTTACATGAAGGCTAATGAAAGGATATGACTTTTAATACAAATAAATGGAGGTATAATAGAGTGATCTAAATAGGGGTGTAAATGGGTATAATCAAAGGTTAAGTGTGTATCCATATTGGTATTATATCATAACACTCCCCATTGAATGCACACTCCTTATTTTTTGAACTGCCTCGTTAAAACCTTGACCTGAAAAAACCCAAAAAGAGATAAAACTAAGTTAAGGAAAAAGAGTACAGTTATAAAACTCCTCCTCAAACCGAGAAGTCCTTAAGGCTGCACATCCCAATGTCATTTACAAGTTTCTTAAAAACTCGTGTCGGTAATGACTATGTGAACAAGTCTGCCAAATTTTTAATGGATTGTATTTGGGAAACGTTGATCCTCCCTTCCACTCGAAGCTCGTGAGTGGAGAAGAATTTAGGAGATATGTGCTTTGTTCTATCACCTTTAATGTATCCCTCTTTGATTTGGGCGATGCAAGCAGCATTATCCTCATATATTACTGTCGGGCTTTGTTTGCCTGATACTAATCCACAAGAGGTTTTGACATGATTGATAAATGATCTAAGCCAAACACATTCTCGTCCAGCTTCTATAGTGCAATCAGTTCTGCATGGTTCGATGATGTGGCTACTAATGTCTGTTTTGTCGAACGCATGAAATGGCAGTTCCTCCATACATGAATAAGTACTCCGTTTGTGAGATATCTTAGTGTGGGTCAGAAAAATAACCCACATCAGCATAACCAACCAATTCACCATTTTGTACTCCATTTGTTCCTTTGAAAAATAAACCCATATCACTTGTTCCACGTAAATAACGTAAGATGTGCTTAACACCGCTCCAATGTCTTTTAGTGGCGATGAACTATATCTTGCAAGTAAATTAACTGCAAAGGATATGGCTGGTCGGGTATTATTGGCAAGGTACATTAAAACCCCAATTGCTCTAAGATAAGGTACTTCTGGACCTAAAATCTCTTCATCGTTTGACCGGGGACAAAAAGGGTCCTTTTCGATGTCTAGTGATTGACGCACGTCGTCTGACACGTCAAATTTAATATTTATAATTCCTGCAAACAACTAGCTAGTGGCAAGCAGGGTCGAACGCAAGAGAGCTGGTTGTTGAAGTTGTATCTGAAAACAAGAAAAAAAATGGGGGGTTGTGATTAATTATGAGTGCAAAAGAGGCAAAAGCAAGGAAGGTTTCAATCAGAGAGAGTATTCAGCTTAGGATTTCTCTTGTGACATATTTATCATTGACTGTTAAATATCTAATCTCATATTTCTAAGTGTGGTTGTTCCGACAAAGGTAACAACCCAAGTATCCCGACAAAGGTGATACGCCACAATCTAACCCGACAAAGGTGTTAGACTTCTAGTTCTTTCTAAATAAAATAATCCGACAAAGGTATTATTTAGTTTAGGTGTTACTATCTACCTTTACGACGAAGTTTCCAGTAGATGTTAACGGTAAGAATTAACACCCAATTAAGCTTTGCGAATGCATGATGAAAAGTAGAAAAATCGCTTCTCTCGTCGAAAGCTTCGCCTTCTCCTCCAGAGCAGTCTTCTGAATTATGGGATTATGAGATTCTAGAAACCCTAACCCAAACATCTTATTTATAGCAAAAGTTGGGTTTCCAAGTCTGTTTTAGGCTGAAATTTCCAATTTTCGGACTTGCTGACGTTATCAAAATGCGTCGCTGACGTCATCGCCGTGGACCTTGTACATTTTAGCTCCGCGGACAATGAACACTTTAGCGGCGCGTTAAAATGCACAGGTTCGCCATCCTTTCGGAGGCAGTTCACCCATCCTGCACGCCAGTTCTGACTTCGGCTCTCGATTAGACCCTTCAAATTACTTCGGATGCCCTCAGTGTGAACTAGAGATTTGTAAGGAAGTGAGTCAGCTACGCAAAGGCATGTAGCTCGTATTTTTATGATCAACGGTCAATTCCCAGCACTCCGTCGAACGTCCAAATGTCTGATCTGCCATTGTGGTGTTTTTGGCATGAAATGCCGTCTTTTATGCGTGTTTTCCTCCTAGGGCTTCCAAAACACCTGAGATGCAAAACTATACTGAAAAGTAATTGTTCGCATATAAAAGTGTCGAAATAAATTGGATTAGTTTATTCGACGAGTCGTATAAATACGACTCATCAGTGATCTTACTACCATCGGCGTACTTAATGGATGTGCTTTATCCATATTAAAATGCATTCGAACCTTCTCGGTGTATTTGATTGATGATAAAGATTTCATTATTTGTATGCTCGAACTGCATGCCGAGACAATACTTAGTAGTTCCTAGAGCTTTCATCTCAAATTCCCTTTTCAAATAGTTTGCTGCTAATTGGATCTTTTCTGGAGTTCCAATTATATTTAAATCATCGACGTACACAACTATGATTACATAACCTAATTCTGTACGTTTTATAAAAACACATGGACATATTTGGTTATTAATAAACCCTTGCCCCAGTAAATATTCGCTGAGGCGATTATACCACATTCGACCAGATTGTTTCAGCCCATACAATGATCTTTTCAATTTGATGGAGTACATATGATGAAACTTCACTTGTAATGCTTCAGGCATTTTTAATCCTTCTGGGATTTTCATGTATATATCTTTGTCTAACTATACATAAAGGTATGTAGTTACCACATCCATAAGGTGCATTTTAAGTCGTTCGACAACGGCCAAAGCAACTAACCTAAGAGTCGTTGCATCCACTACAGGTGAATACGTTTCTATAGTCTACTCCAAGTTTCTGTGTAAAATCTTGTGCAACCAGTCTAGCTTTGTATCTTGCAACTTCATTACGTTCATTACGTTTTCGTACGAACACCCACTTATAGCCAAATGGTTTCACACCTTCGAGTGTTGGAGCTACAGGTCCGAAAACACCACGTTTATTCAAAGAGTTCAACTCTGCTTGAAATGCTTCTTTCCCAGCTCTCTCAATCATCTCGATGTCGACATTCATTTATTGTTTGGGGATCATTGTCATCTTCTCCAATGACTTGTAAGGCAACTGAATAAGCAAAATATCATTGAGATCTACATCATCTCGAAACGAACCCACACCAGTGTTGGCATAATTAATTGACATTTCAAAATTGTCATCAATATCTTTGTCTTTATTCTCAAATTTCTTAGATAACGACTTTTCAAGAGTCTTTACTTCATTAATGTTCGTATTTGACATCTCGACATCTATTTTACATCTTGCGTGTTCTTTCCTCTTCCGGGGAACTGTATCCTTAGACCCTAATGGTCTCCCATGATTCTGATGTATTTGGTAATCACTTGCAATATTTTTTGTTTGGAGTTACTACAGGAATCTCCAGACGAGCTGGTGCATTTTCAGCAGGTATATGTGACTTCGTCACTTTCTTGGCATCAGTAAACGCATCTGGTAGCCTATTTGCTACATTTTGCAAGTGTATTATCTGTTGAACTTCAAGTTCACTTTCATTTGTTTTCGGATCTAAGAACGACATAGAAGGTGTATTCCACACAACCTCCTTATGAATCTCCTTTTCATCTCCCCCTAAAGTTGGGAATTTCAATTCATCAAAATGACAATCAGAATATCGAGCTTGAAATACATCACCAGTTAATGGCTCTAGATATTTGATAATTGATGGGGACTTAAATCCCACATATAATCCCAACCTCCTTTGTGGCCCTATTTTGGTTCGTTGTGGAGGAGAAATAGGGACATACACCGCACAACCAAAAATTTCAAATATGAGATATCAGGCTCTCTTACAGAGATAAGTTGCAGTGAAGAATACTTATTATAAGCGGTCGATCGAAGTCTTATCAAAGCCTCTGCATGCAAAATTGCATGTCCTAAGTAGAGGCAGGTAATTTTGACTTCATTATCAATGGTCTTGCTATTAATTGCAACAGTTTTATCAACGACTCTGCTAGACCGTTTTGTGTATGAATGAACGTTGTATTTTTAGGTACAAGTCAAAAACAATTTATAATGACCAGCAAGTACCGGGCCGTCCAAGGAGCAATTGTAAACCTAGGATCACTATTCAATTTACTCGATAAGTCTATTTCCAATCGGTGTGAGAAATGTGGTTGTCAATTATCAAATGATGATTAATGCAATGTAAAAGGTTGTTTTCAAGATTTTAAAAGGCGTTCCTAGGGTACTACTTCCCTCCTTGGTGCATTCAACTCTTAACGGTTCAATTTCATGCAAGAATGAATAATGTAAATGATAGATTTAGGCGTGTCCCTACTAAATCAAATTCAATCGCTAGATATTGTTATTCGATTTAAGGAAAGGACACCTCGCACGTGAGCTTCAATCGCTAGATATTGTTAGCTCACGTCCCGCTCATTGGTTATCGATCACTCAACTAGCGTTGATGATTGAAAGCCCTTGAGTAGGACGTGAGCTAACAATATCTAGCGATTGAAGCTCACGTGCAAGGTGTCCTTTCCTTAAATCGAATAACAATATCTAGCGATTGAATTTGATTTAGTAGGGACACGCCTTAATCTATCATTTACATTATTCATTCTTGCATGAAATTGAACCGTTAAGAGTTGAATGCACCAAGGAGGGAAGTAGTACCCTAGGAACGTCTTTTAAAATCTTGAAAACAACCTTTTACATTGCATTAATCATCATTTGATAATTGACAACCACATTTCTCACACCGATTGGAAATAGACTTATCGAGTAAAATTGAATAGTTATCCTAGGTTTACAATTGCTCCTTGGACGACCCGGTACTTGCCGGTCATTATAAATTGTTTTTGACTTGTACCTAAAAATACAACGTTCAATGAACATCAGCTACTAGATGTTCAACCACTATGCCAATTGATGTACAATAGTCATTGAAAGACTTTGATGTAAATTCTCCTGCATTATCTAGTCTGATTCTTTTGATCGGTTGATCAGGATAATGAGCCCTTAACTTGATTTGGGCTAAAAGCCTTGCAAAAGCAAAATTTCGCGTTGAGAGTAGGGTTACATGTGACCATCGTGTTGAAGCATCTATCAACACCATAAAATATCTAAATGGTCCACACGGTGGTGCTATTGGTTCACATACGTCACCTTGAATTCTTTCAAGAAACATAGGAGATTCTACGTTTACTTTTGTTACAGACGGCCTTGTTATAAGTTTGTCAAGTGAACAAGCCGTGCATGTCAGGTCACCCCTTGGGAGGATCTTTATGTCCTTAAGTGGGTGTCCATATAAACTCTCAATGATTCTCCGGATCATTGATTCACCAGGATGACCGAGTCTATCATGCCACAAAGAAAATAATTCTTTATCGATTAACTTTAGGTGAGTGACTTCATACACTTCAATGAGGTAGATTTTTGTGCCATATAAACCAGATGCATGTGCTGTCATTTTCTCTAAGACTTGCTTCCGACCAGTTTTATACGATATAAGAAGTAGGTAATCAATACCATCTTCACACATGGTTTCTATATGAAAATCATTTCTTTGAATGTCTTTGAAACTGAGTAAGTTTCTTTGTGATTCACTGGAATACAATGCATCTTTAATATTTATTTTTGTTCCTTCAGGTAACAAGATAGAAGCTCTTCCAGAGCCTTCTATAATACTACTTGTTCCGGAGATAGTATTAATATTGGTTTTTGTCATGTTCAAGTTTAAGAAAAACTTTGGATTTTTCTATATAGTATGAGTAGTGGCACTATCAACGAGACATAACTCCCCACCATTGACATTTCCATTCGATTGACTCATTCTATAAAGAGAAAAAAATATATAAATAAGACAATTGACATAAAATTTAATTTAATGCAAATTCATAATGGAAATAACTTGAATTATGAAAATTAAAAGTAACTACAACTCTTATTGAAAGTGGCGACCAAAAGAAAAATGATCTTAATATGATCAAATTAAAAGAAATTTTCGTCCAATCGGAGATCACCGAAATTCACACCATAGTCAGCCAATTTCCCATTTGTTTCAACTTGCTGGAGAAAGTCATTTGCCTCAATGTGGTTGACTTCTGAATTGCTAGCTTCAACGAGATTAACTTCAACATCTTTTCCCTTTCCCTTCAAGGAATCTTGATATAGCTTCACAAGGTGTGGCGCCGCGCGACAAGTGCGAGACCAATGCCCAACACCTCCACATCTATAACAAGAAGTTTCAATTTGTGATTTGGGCTTCTCTCGCTGGCTCTGTTTTCTGTGCTTGTTTCCAACATTCTTCTGGATGTCAGGATTTATCCAAGTATAATTTCGTCTAGATTCATCATGACCACCATTACGACCATGATCACGGCCTCTGGTATTACCTCTGCCACGTCCTCTGCGGGAGAATGTAGCATTTGCTTCTGGCATATGGTTTGATTAGTCTGGAAGTGGTGTAGACCCAGTATGTCGTGTTTGGTGATTATTGAGGAGAAGTTGATTATTCTCTTCCGCTAAGATCAAACAGGACAACAATTCAGAATAAGTCTTAAAACCACGTTCCATGTACTGATGTTATAGTACGAGGTTATTGGCATGAAATGTGGATAATGTTTTTCTAGCATATCTTCGTCACGAATAGTTTCTCCACACAAATTCATAGTTGAAACAATACGAAATAACTCAGAATTATAATCTGAGACATATTTGAAATCTTGGAGCCTCAAGTGCATCCATTCGTACCTCGCACGAGGTAGAGTGACTGTCCTTTGGTGATCAAATCGATCCGTTAAACTCTTCCGGAGTTCATAGGGCTCGTTGACAGTTAGGTATTGTGCTTTGAGGCTCTCATGGAGATGATGGCAAAGAAGGATCATTGCCTTAGCGCGATCCTGCGGGGATGCGCTAGATGTTTCAACTATGGTTTCCCCCAAATTATTACTGGCTAGGTGAAGTTCAGCATCGACTACCCATGAAAGATAGTTTCTTCCGGAAACATCTAGTGCAGTGAACTCAAGCCTTACAAGGTTAGACTAGATATCTATATAATAATAAAAATAGAGTATGAGATATAAAAGATGACATAACAATATACAATTACAAAATTAAATAAATAGATGATTTTAAGAATGTGCATAATAAAAATAATAAAAATAAATAAAATAGAACCTTATCACTTACAACAGGAAATGATTTTATCTAGATTATAAATATCTACTTCGGGAGATGATATAATCACACTACAAAATATATATGCTTGATGTTTTATCACTTACAACAAGAAGTGAATGTTACTCTCTTCAATGAGTGAAATGAAATATCCTCTTCGGGAGATGAAGATAAAGAAGAATAATAATATACATGTATCCACTTTGGGTGATATATGTATATGACTCCACTTCGAGGGAATCGAAAATATGTACTATACATGTATCCACTTCGGGTGATACATGTATATGATTCTACTTCATAACAAAAGCAAATCATATATTATACATGTATCTACTTCAGGAGATATATGTATATGATTCACTTCGGGAGAATTAAAATAAAACATAAACTAGCCATGTATCCACTTCAAGTGAATACATGTATATGATTCCACTTCGGGGGAATAAAAGTGATACATGCATATGATTCCACTTCGGGTGAATCAAAATCATATACTACACATTCGTACATTATATGAATATAGAACCAATTACATGAATAATAATATTGAGTTTTCGAATGCTAGCCTATTTTGAGATTCTCTACAAAGAGGACTCATGGTTGCCATCATCGCATTGTGAACAAGAATAGAAGAGAGGATCAGAGAGGGATGATGATCATTCGTAATTTAGGGTAAAATATTCGATAAGTGAATCAAATACTTATGCTAATCACGTTAAATCAAAACATTTATAATTTGACTCGGGAAACCCAAGGTCATACCCAAGAGATAGGTGATTAAACTAATTGTGCTATAGATAAAAGCTAGATTGTCAATGGTTTTTGGGGGGGTTTGTTCCTTTAAAAGGATGATAGCCAATTTTAGCTATCCCAAGAGAGGTTTAATCAACAAAAAGAGTTAACAATCAATTCAAAAATGACTAGGGATCTAATCTTCCACCTAAACAATTGTGACGATAAAATAGGACACCATTGATGAAATCACATGCACATATTTGGAATTTAGCCATGTAACGTTAATATTAAGTTCAACTCACGCTCCAACTTAGTACTAAGAGGTTACATCTCGCATAATGCCTCACACTCACGCTCTATTGGCATTATAGAATATAATTATCTAGTCTCACACTCACGCTTTATTGACTAGGCAATCATACTCTTGTTAAGTTCAAGCCATTCTCATTAGGTTAAGAGTGTCATCCAACTAACACAAAATCCTAATGTTTCTTCATTTAGGTCAACTGAAATTATGCTTTTCAACGCAAGTTACTTCAAGCATGAAATCAAGTAAAGTTCCCATTGAGGCATTTTCACAAACACCTAATAGGCAACTCTAAACATTAAGTTCAAATGAGGAAGAATCATGTGCAAATCATTCATCAAAGGCATCCATAATGATTATAACGTCTCAAACATGTTTAGGGGATTCATAGATCCCAATCAAGGTCACTACTCACTCATAATGAGTATACAAGCAAAAACAATGAAGGAGAATGAGTTTAGGAGTCTAGAACCAATTTTTAGGTTGAAAAGTATGAGAATCTTTGTTGTTGATCTTGATCTTCACTTAATCCACCTTGAAACTTGTGCCAAGAGCTCCTCAAAATTCGTGCCAAAAATCCTCCCAAAAAGTCCCCCTGAATGAGTTCTGAAAGTTTCTATTTATAGGGAAAATTAGGGTTTCCGGAACTGTAGCAGATTCCAGTCGGCGGGCTCAACTGGCAAGAAGGGAATCCAGTCGGCCGACTGGATCAGAGGAAGACTTCATTAAGCTTCTGAGCAGTTGAGTCGGCGGACTGGATTGGCAGGCAAGGCGTGAGTCGGCCGACTCGATCAGTGGAAAGGCATCATTCAAGTCTCTGAGTAGTTGAGCCGGCGGGCTGGATTTCTGGGCATTATTTGAGTCGGCCGACTCAAAGGCTCAGAGCCTTTAGCTTCTCATTCACCACTTCAGTCGGCCGGCTCATATTAAGACCAATATTTGAGCCCGCCGACTGGATCTTCATCCCGGGCACTTTTTGCTCCAAACGCTCGGTTTTGCTCCAAAATCACTGCTCACTTGTGTTCTTAGCTTAAACGCGATAATTTGCCTGAAAATGAACCACAAAGCGTCAAATAGTAAGTGAAATAGTGATGAAATGATCGAAACAACAAGCGCGGCGGTTGCCTAAAGTGCATATGTTTTAGTGCCATCAAATCACTCCACACTTATCATTTGATCGTCCCGAGCAAACTAATCATAGAGATCAACAACAATAATGCATTTTACTCGTTCAAGATTGGTTCAAAGGAAACTCCATATGGTGATGATAACTAACTAAGAATACTAAGAAATAAAAACTACTTCCGATAAACCACTTTCGTAGGTGACACGAGTGCATTTAGCGAATGCACCAAGCCTTTAAACCCCTAGGCTACCCTAGTGGACGAGTTATAGTCTCGTGAGAGTTTTCAGAAACGGGAATACTCACAAATGCCACATGCATTTATCCCATAAGAGTGAAAAACAAGAGTGTTAAACAACTAAAGCAATGTTTCTCAAAACTTACTTCACATCCCACGCTAGCATCACAATCACTATACATTTCAAGAGAGTTTTCAAACCGTTTAAGTTCACATGAGGGTGCACTTTCAAGGAGGTCAATACTAGCGCTATCAAGTGCCTAACCTAGAAGTCTATTTATTTTTGAAGCAAGATTTCTGAAAAATGGTTAAAGCTTTTTGCACAAAAATGTCACTCGATCACTTGTGCTAGCTAGGGCTAGTCCACGGGCTCACGATATAAACTCATTTCCAAGTTTTAGACGCTAAAGTCGTAACCCATAAGGAAATAGGAGTTTGACAACAGGAGTTCTTAAAACAAGCAAAAACCAATCAATAGCTTTCGTGAAATCACAAGGGTCGTTCTAAAGCTCAACTTGCTAGCACACAATGCACGCGATGAACTCACACATGTAAGAGATGATGGAAGGGCATAAAGTCAAGCTTTAAGTGTTTTTTTATTTTCTCTTTTTCTTTTTTTTTGGTGTAGCCTTTGGCATACAAATGCTTTCGAGGGGGGACTTACCTCCCTAACCCCCGGCATTTATATCCTTTATCATTTCTTTTCTTTTTCTCTTTTTGTTTCTCCTTTTTTTTTGCATGGGGCTTCGCCCTCTTTTGACTCCACACTTAAGTCTTGACAATATGCCCAATGTAGATATGGGATGTGTGAGAAACAACCACGAACAAGGCACGAGGCAAGAGAACTAAAGTCGCCTAAAAGCAATCGAGAGATTTAAGTTTTTCATAAAGGGTAAAAAGTGTGCTTGCTAAAACTTTTTCAAAGCATGCGTGAAAAATACTTAGATTGCTAGATAGGCACGAGATAGCAATGAACATTGATTCACAAGAATAAGCATGCAATAGAACTGGCTTGATTTAAAACTCTAAATCATGTAAAGGGGAATTGTAAGCTAGATGTGACTTATAGAAGATGAGAATTGATAGTCACAAGCCTTTAGTAGTATAACACTCAAGAAAAGTTGGGATAAAGCATTACGCAAGTGTTCACTTTCAAAAGATATGCATGGTGTAAACATGTGAACTATTTTGCCCAATCCAAACAATAATCCAAACAATACACTCCACACTTAAATGAAGCTTAGTCCCTAAGCGCAAGAAATAGTGAAAGTAGGGGCAAAGGCGCAAAGGAAACTCCCCTCGTTTGAAGGATGTAGTCCATTTCAACTCAACTTGCCTCATTTTGGATGGAAAGCTTCCCTTTGATGGCGATATAAAACAATGAGAGTCAATGTGCACTAGCATGAACATTTTCATTAGAGCATTAGAATGATACAAGTGAAAATCAACTTCCTCATGTCATAACATAGAATATCCAACAAGGGTACAAATAAGAGTCATACAACCAAAATGCGCATCATGCGACTTTAACATCCAAAGTATCAAAAGATAGCAAGTCAAATATCATCACGAAGTTCATAGGAATAGAGGTGCAAATTCAAATGACCACAAAATGTAAACAATATCACCGAGCAAGCCTCAAAATGGAGCATCATCATCATCCTCGTCTGGGCTAGCAAACTGATCTTCCTCCGCATCAAATCTGGTGGTAGAGGCACGAGGAGGGGCGAGGAATGAAGTCGGGTGAGAGGTATAGCCAAATGGTGGAGGTGGGCAAGCATGGAACGGGTTAGGAGCATCGGGAGGATGAGTGTAGCCGAAAGGAGGAGGGGAAGGAGCAGTGGTACTGCCGGATGGTGCGCTCATGTTCTGGACGAGGGAAGTGAGAGTAGTGCGTACCCACTGAGCCTCCTGACGATGAAACTCCTCTAGGCGACCAAATCCCACTCTCAAATCAGCCATGTCCGCAGAAAGCCTCTCAAACTGTGAAGTCCAATCTGCACTAGAAGGCGGCATGCTCTCGGATGGAGGAGGGTCGGATGGATGAGGGTCGGATAGGTCGGGGGATGATGGTGGTGATGGGGTGAGGGTGCAGTTGCGGTGCTTTGATAAGTAGGCGGCTTTGCTCCTTTTAGCTTTCTCTCGAACATCTTTGTCGTGTGGATTGTCATCGTGATCCCAAAGTAGTGTTCCGGGCTTTAGGAAGTGGCCGCGCCTCATAATATCAAGATCAAGAACCTTCCTTGAGGGCTCCTCTGATGCAAAACTGAAGTTACAGTTCATTGCTATCAATGTAATTAACGAGCCTCCTCCAAGTGCGATTGTTCTTGAACTTTTACTCACAAAGCCCTCAAAGCTCTCGGCGAGGACTGTAATCCAGTCGTTCCTATCCTTATAGTCTATAAGCATCAATAACTTCATATCCGGAGTTGTCACCTTTTGAGCTAGCCCTCCTCGGGTGTTTATGCCAATGGCAATGAGATGGTGAATCACCTTCCAAATAGGATCTCTGTTTTCTGCGGAGCTGTAAGAAGAGTCGAACCACTCATTCCTCCCCGATATTTTCTTCCAAAATTTAGTTCTATCAAGAGCATCAAAAACTGGTCGTCCTGGTAGCACAGGTGGGAATTTCAGCCAATTCGACAACACCTCATGATCAAATTCAAATTCCTCCCCTCCAATAACAAACCTCCATTTTGTTACCAATTTCCCCCTCCTCTCCGCTTCAAACGAACACAAGAATTCTTTAACTAATCTATCATAGCAACCGGGGATCATCCATAAGATAGAAGCCTAGACCACAACCGGATAATCTACGCCGTACCTCATCTCCTATTTGGAGGTTGTCGAGCAATGCCCAATCGGGATAGGAGGTCGGGATGACAATCTTCTTGGCATTTGTAATCCGCTCGAGCCTAGCTTGATGCTCCTCTTTTTGGAATTGAAGCGGTTCCCAAAATGGGTACGGCTTGGGAGGCAATGCCAATGCCAATTCGTCGTTGGCTTGAGCTGCAGGGGGAGGCTCGATCTGAGGCATGGTTTGAACTGCTGGACCTTTCCCCTTTGAGGCTTTTGAAGACGATTCTCCGGTCGAACCCTTGTGCTTCTTAGGTGGAGGTGGAGTAGGCGATTTCCGGGGCGGGGATGGTGTATCCTCCCTAAGCACAAGCCGCCTCGTAGCCTTTCGCGGATGATTTCTCCTCAAACCGCCTCCATCCCCTTCAATTGAATCCTCAAACAGATTAGGCTTGGACGGAGCTTGGGATTTGGGGGTGGTTCGATCTTTATCTCTTCCCATAGTGGACGAATTTGGAGATTTGGAGAAGGGTTGAGTTTGGTTGGGTTTGAGATGGGAGATCGGGGGAGAGAGGTGAGGTTTGAGTGGCTGGGGGGATGGAGCGGCTGGGCGCGAGTGGTGGCTGGGATGGGTGGGAGGAAGGCAGGCAGGCGGAGGATGGACGGTGGTGGGGGATCGGCTGGGAAGGATGGACGTCGGGTGTGTGGAGATGAAGATGGAGGGACGGGTGGCTGATGGGGGAGAAGGAGGAGTGGTTAGTGGTTGGTTTGATTTCAAAAAATTGAAATCAATTTAGGGTTTGGGTGGTTTGGCTTGGGGTTTGATTTTAGGGTTATGAGATTGAGAATGGCAAAATTAGAATTTGGGGCAAAATTAAAGCATTTGAACCGGGTCAATTGAAATTGAGCCAACAAGAAATTTTTCGAACCGACAAAATTTGACCCAATTATTTGACATTTGAGCCGGCCGACTGGAAGTTCAAAGCATGATTGAGTCGGCGGGCTCAAAGTATCAGAAGATTTTACTGAAAAATTTTGATGATTGAGTCGGCCGACTGGATTTGTGAAGAGGGTTTGAGCTGGCCGACTCAAAGGGTCAGAGGAATTGGGTGGGCTAAAAGGAACATCGAGTCGGCCGACTGAATCTTATAGAGAAAAATGAGTCGGCCGACTCAGGGCATCAGAGCTTTTTGAGCGAATGAAGGAGAGCTGGGTCGGCCGACTGGATTACCAGGCATTGAATGAGTCGGCCGACTGGAAAGCTCAGAAGGAGATTTGCTCTAGGCTTGACTTCACACTTAGAAATTTTACCCCGCATTCATGAACAAGCATCACCCAATATTCATATGAATTCAATTCAAACATAGTCATGCTTCACCGAGAAATCACTAGCATAAACACATTTTGCAATAAAACGCAAGCTAGGATCAAAGACCCCACACTTAAAACATCACCATCACCTAGATAATTCATGCGAGCAAAATTCCACACCAAACACACCTAATCATGCAATTTGAACCATCCTAGCACCGTGCTTTCATACAAAGTTCAAATTTCACGTGCCAAACATATAGGAAGTTAATTTTGCGTAGATGGACAACTCACAAACCGGGCTACCTCCCGGAAGGTGCCTAGTTTAACGTCTTGGCAAAGACCGAGCTGAGGCTTGATATGTATAGAAGCACACTAAGGGAAGTCCCGAGCGGGATCCCTTCCCTAGCGGTATAGCGTATATCATTCACGAGGGTGCTTCCACTAGGTTTTGGTCTCCATTGTTGGCATGATAGATTTTGACCCTTTGCCCATTTGCTTTGAACAAATTCCCTTGATTTCCAATTAGCTCTAGGTGGCCATCATTGAAAACTTTATGAATTCTGTATGGTCCAGATCACTTAGACTTGAACTTCCCTGGAAACAACTTGTACCTTGAATTGAACACCAGAACATTATCTCCTTCCGAGAACTCTTTCTTTATAAGAAGTTTATCGTGCCACTTCCGAGTTCTCTCCTTATAAATTCTTGAACTTTCATAGGAGTCTAGCCGATTTCATCTAGCTCGTTCAGTTGAAGGAGCCTTGTCTCTCCTGAAGCCTTCCTGTCGAAATTCAACTCTTGAATGGCCCACATGGCTTTATACTCAAGCTCCACTGGAAGATGGCAAGATTTGCCATATACTAGCCGGTATGGAGACATCCCAATCGGCATTTTGAAGGCGGTTCTATATGCCCAAAGCGCATCGTCAAGCTTTAATGCCCAATCCTTCCTTGACTTACCAACTGTCTTTGTCAAGATATTCTTTATCTCTCGGTTTGATACCTCAACTTGACCATTTTCTTGGGGGTGATATGGGGTGGAGCACCTATGGAAAATCCCATATTTCTTAAGCATAGACTCAAATCCTCTTTCTTTGAAATGGGAGCCATTGTCGCTAATCACCGCCCTTGGCATTCCAAATCTTGGGAAGATAATTTTCTTGAACATCTTGATCACCACTTTCGCATCACAAGAAGGGGAGGCTATGGCCTCAACCCATTTGGACACGTAGTCCACCGCTACTAGAATGAAAGAATTCCCTTGAGACGAAGGTAGGGGTCCCATGAAATCTACGCCCCATACATCAAAAATCTCCACTTCTAAAATTCCCTTTTGAGGCATTTCATCCCTTCTAGCAATGTTGCCCATCCTTTGACATTCGTTGCAAGATTTGACGAATTCATACGTGTCCTTGAATATGTTGGGCCAATAAAATCCCGATTAAAGTACCTTAGATGTGGTCTTCAAAGTTGAACCGTGCCCACCATAAGAAGAAGAGTGACAACAAGCTATAATTCCTTTCGCGTCGTCCTTGGTCACACACTTTCTATATATCCCATCGGCGCATAGCTTGTACAAGAACGGATCATCCCAAAAGTATCTTGAAACGTCGTGCAAGAACTTCCTCCTTTGATTATGATCGAGGTCATTAGGGAGGATGTTGCACGTCAAATAGTTCACATAATCCGCGTACCATGGGGCATCATCATTGACACTTAGCAAATATTCTCCGAGAAAAGAGTATCGTATAGGTGTTGAGAACCATTTTGTATCATAATGCTCAATTCTCGAGAGATGATCCGCGACTACATTTTCGACCCCTTTCTTGTCCTTGATCTCAATATGGAACTCTTGCAAAAGAAGAACCCAACGAATAAGTCTTGGTTTTGCATCTTTCTTAGCCATCAAATACTTAATAGCCGCGTGATCCGTGTAGACGATCTTCTTGGACCCAACAAGGTATGGTCTAAATTTTTCAAAGGCATACACCACGGCTAGCAACTCCTTCTCGGTTGTGGTGTAATTCGATTGAGCATTATCAAGCACCTTGCTCACATAGTAGACTACATGGAGTCTCTTTGCACCCTTTGTCCCAAGACGGCTCCAATAGCAAAGTCGCTTGCATCGCACATAAGCTCGAATGGAAGATCCCATTTTGGTGGTTGCACTATGGGTGCCGATACAAGAGCTTTCTTGAGCTTTTCAAATGCTTCTAAGCATCCTTCGTCAAAGTCGAATTTCACATCATTGCATAGGAGATGAGTAAGCGGCTTGGCAATCTTTGAGAAGTCCTTTATAAATCTTCGGTAAAAACCGGCATGCCCTAGGAAACTTCTAACTCCTTTTTGATCTTTTGGTGGTGGAAGTTGCTCAATAACTTGAACTTTTGCTTTATCAACTTCCACACCTCTACTAGACACCATATGCCCAAGCACAATTCCCTCTTGAACCATGAAATGGCACTTTTCCCAATTTAGCACCAAACCCATTTCAATGCACCTAGCAAGAACATGAGAAAGATTAGTAAGGCATTCATCAAATGAAGTCCCATGGATAGAGAAGTCATCCATGAAAACTTCCATGCATTTCTCAATGTAGTCACTAAAGATAGACATCATGCATCTTTGAAATGTTCCCGGTGCATTGCATAACCCAAAGGGCATGCGTCTAAATGCAAAAGTTCCATAAGGACATATAAAAGTAGTCTTTCTTTGGTCATCCGGCAAAATGGGAATTTGATGAAATCCACTATAACCATCTAGGAAACAAAAGTACTCATGTCCCGCAAGTCTTTCTAGCATTTGGTCAATAAAAGGGATGGGAAAGTGATCTTTATTAGTTGCTTTATTCAATTTCCTATAATCAATGCACATCCTCCATCCATTTACGGTTCTAGTAGGGACCAACTCTCCCTTATTGTTTTGCACAACCGTAAGTCCTCCCTTTTTGGGGACGACATGGATGGGGCTTACCCATTCCGAATCCGGGACAGAATAAATGATTCCCGCGTCTCTTAGCTTAGTAATTTCTTTAAAAACCACTTCGCTAAGATTAGGGTTCAATCTCCTTAGAAACTCTCTAGAAGGTTTTGCATTTTCATCTACATTTATCCTATGCATGCATAGCAAAGGGCTAATTCCCTTTAGATCGTCAATTGAGTACCCCAAAGCTTTTTTATTGTTTTTCAAGACATGCAAAAGTTTGGAGGTTTCATTCTCATTCAAGTTTGCACCAACAATGACCGGGTGCGTAGAATTAGACCCAAGAAACTCATACCTTAGATTCGAAGGTAGAGGTTTTAACTCTCCTTCGAATTCCTTACCTTTTGGCACTTGGTTTCCTTCACCTTGACAATCATCAAACAATTTTTCTCCTTCGGCCCAAGACAAGCCACACATTTCCTCATCTTCCATTTCCATAAGTGAGGAAAAGTGCATACTAGAATCATCTAAGTCCATGACTTCACTTTCAAAAGATGTTAGCCCAAGATTTTCACAAGATATGTCAAGCAAATTGCATTCAAAAGACGAAATGGGAGTTTTCATGGCATTTTTCAAAAAAAATTCAACTTTTCATCCCCTATCTTCAATTCAATAGACCCTTCACCACATCTAATGATCGCTTCAACGGTGTTAAGAAAAGGTCTACCAAGAATAACGGGCATTTCTTGCTCCACATCCATTTCTAGCACATAGAAGTCCACGGGAATAAAGAATTTACCAACTTTAATAGGCACATCCCTAAGAACTCCCCTAGGGATTCTAGAACTTCTATCGGCTAGTTTCAATGAAATGGTAGTAGGGTGGAGTTCTCCTACATCAATTTGCTCAAACAAAGAATAGGGAATTAAAGAAATGCTAGCTCCCAAGTCACACAATGCCCTATCAATTTCAATCTTTCCTAAAGAGATAGGAATAGAAAATGACCCATTGTCTTGCATCTTTTTAGGCATACGACTTTGCACAATTGCACTACACTCCGCATTCAAAGCTATCATGCTAGATTCCTCAATCACTCTACGGTTTGACACAATATCCTTCAAGAATTTAGCATAGGTAGGGTTTTGAGTAATTACCTCATGGAAGGGGAGCGTGACGTATAATTTCTTTAACATCTCCACAAACCTTTGAAAGTGAGCATCGAGCTTGCTTTTGTTCAATCTTTGAGGGAAAGGCACCATGGGCACATACTTCCTCATTAGAATTGGCTCTTCGTGCTCCTTTTCCTCCTCTATGGGAGCTTGAGGCTCCTCTTCCGAATTTTCCTTGGCGTTTTCTCCTTCCACTTCTTTGCCCTTCAAACTAGATTTCCCTTGAGGGGTAGGCAATACCTTACCATTCTTCAATGTGATAGCGTCAACATGTTCAATTGAATTGACATCCGGTTGGGAGGGAAGTTTCCCCATTTGCCTCAATGCTACGGCTTGTTGAGCACTCTCTTTAGAGAGTCTTTTGTTCTCGGCCGATATTTCATCCATCTTGGCCTCCAATTTTTTGGTGTTCTCTAGCATTTGTGCCATCATCGCCATCATAGGGTTATCTTGAGAGTTAGAGGAAGAATTTCCTTGGTCATTTGTATTAGGCTTGGCTTGATAGGGCCTTTGGTAGTTTCCTTGAGAATATTGGGAATTTTGATTCGAGCCTTGGCCTTGATTTGAGTAGGAATTCTGCCCTTGGTTCGAATATGAGTTTTGTCCTTGATTTTGATTAGAGCTAGAACCATACCCTTGCCTTTGATTACTCCCTTGATAATTGCTTTGATAATTTCCTTGCCCTTGAGGCCTTGAAGTGAAGTTAGAATCATTAGACATCCTCTTTTGCGGAGGCTCATAATTTCTAGTGGTAGGATTCGCATTTTGATTGTAGTTTCTTTGTTGGTTGACAAAATGCACCTCCTCATAGCCATCATCATCTTCTTCATATTTCCCTTCGGGGCAATTTTTGGTAGAGTGCCTTGTACTAGAACACAAGAAGCATGATTGGTGCGCCGAGACTCTTTCCTTTTCAGCTTTAGCCTTTGTTGCCTCGACGGAGTTCACCATGCTTATCATAGACTCCATCCTCTTTGATAACTCATTAATTTGCTCTTTCGTTGCATAATTCGAGGAATCATCTCTTGACTTGGCCATCTTTTTGTGGTCTACTCCTTGGTATTTATCGGAGTTTGAAGCTATTTTGTCCACAACCTTAAAACCTTGGTTAGCCGGTAACTCCATTATAGCGCCTCCACTAGCCGTGTCCATTTGATTCTTAGCCTCTTTACTCATCCCCAAATAGAAGTAACGCATTAGATCGGCCTTTCTAAAATTATGATGAGGGCACTCCCTCAAGTAGTGTTTAAACCGATCATAAGCTTGGTGGAAGAGCTCGTTGTCCCTTTGAGAGAATGTTAGAATAAAGTCCGTGAACTTCTTGGTCCTGGAAGGAGGGTAGAACTTGTTCAGAAAAGCCGTGGCTAAATGGTCCCAAGTACGAAAAGTCCCCGGATCATGATTTTGTAGCCACTCCTTGGCATCTCCATATAGCGACGAAGGAAATAATTTCAAGTAGACATATTCAACGGGTGTATTCCTCGGCTTATAGGTCCGGCAATATTCTTGAAAGTTGTTTAGATGAGTGGAGGGATTCCCGGCCCCTTGAAATTGATCATTGGTAACCATGTGCACTAGGGATGATTTCACGTCGAAATCAAAAGCGTCTTCGTCGGGAGGCATAATAACTGAACCATTTCCCTCGAGGGTGGGAGTCATGTAATCTCCCACGGGCCTCTCATCCTCTTCCTCTTCGTCGTATCTATAGTTTCTCTCTTCTCTGTGATGGACACGAGGATTCCGAGCGGGGCGTCTATCATCCTCATTATAATTGTCGTTTCTAGCGGGAGGATCTTCTATTCCATCCCCATCAATTCGACGATCACGGTTATCCCTTTGAAGAACCGGGCGGTTCTCATTTTCATCTTCCATAATAAGTTCTTGTCTTTGATCTTGGATACCCGGTGGAGCAATAGGAACCAATGGAGGTAGAGGGTTCTTGCGAGGTCTACCCCTTCCTCTCTTAACGGTAGGTTGAGAAGGTCTAGAAGTACTTGAAGAAGAACCTGTTGCTACGTGTTTCTTTCCTTCAAATCTTGTGTTCATTCAATTGCCTGTGAGAACAGAAAAAATTCTTAGCAATGAGCGCCAAAAGAGATAAACACAATCAAGATCAACACAAGCAATGGCTACCAAATAAGGAAAAGCAAACAAAACTAGATAATCTAATAGCACGATAGTTAATTAACCTATCCCCGGCAACGGCGCCATTTGATCATTCGTAATTTAGGGTAAAATATTCGATAAGTGAATCAAATACTTATGCTAATCACGTTAAATCAAAACATTTATATTTTGACTCGGGAAACCCAAGGTCATACCCAAGAGATAGGTGATTAAACTAATTGTGCTATAGATAAAAGCTAGATTGTCAATGGTTTTTGGGGGGGTTTGTTCCTTTAAAAGGATGATAGCCAATTTTAGCTATCCCAAGAGAGGTTTAATCAACAAAAAGAGTTAACAATCAATTCAAAAATGACTAGGGATCTAATCTTCCACCTAAACAATTGTGACGGTAAAATAGGACACCATTGATGAAATCACATGCACATATTTGGAATTTAGCCATGTAACGTTAATATTAAGTTCAACTCACGCTCCAACTTAGTACTAAGAGGTTACATCTCGCATAATGCCTCACACTCACGCTCTATTGGCATTATAGAATATAATTATCTAGTCTCACACTCACGCTTTATTGACTAGGCAATCATACTCTTGTTAAGTTCAAGCCATTCTCATTAGGTTAAGAGTGTCATCCAACTAACACAAAATCCTAATGTTTCTTCATTTAGGTCAACTGAAATTATGCTTTTCAACGCAAGTTACTTCAAGCATGAAATCAAGTAAAGTTCCCATTGAGGCATTTTCACAAACACCTAATAGGCAACTCTAAACATTAAGTTCAAATGAGGAAGAATCATGTGCAAATCATTCATCAAAGGCATCCATAATGATTATAACGTCTCAAACATGTTTAGGGGATTCATAGATCCCCAATCAAGGTCACTACTCACTCATAATGAGTATACAAGCAAAAACAATGAAGGAGAATGAGTTTAGGAGTCTAGAACCAATTTTTAGGTTGAAAAGTATGAGAATCTTTGTTGTTGATCTTGATCTTCACTTAATCCACCTTGAAACTTGTGCCAAGAGCTCCTCAAAATTCATGCCAAAAATCCTCCCAAAAAGCCCCCCTGAATGAGATCTGAAAGTTTCTATTTATAGGGAAAATTAGGGTTTCCGGAACTGTAGCAGATTCCAGTCGGCGGGCTCAACTGGCAAGACTTCATTAAGCTTCTGAGCAGTTGAGTCGGCGGACTGGATTGGCAGGCAAGGCTTGAGTCGGCCGACTCGATCAGTTGAAAGGCATCATTCAAGTCTCTGAGTAGTTGAGCCGGCGAGCTGGATTTCTGGGCATTATTTGAGTCGGCCGACTCAAATGCTCAGAGCCTTTAGCTTCTCATTCACCACTTCAGTCGGCCGGCTCATATTAAGACCAATATTTGAGCCCGCCGACTGGATCTTCATCCCGGGCACTTTTTGCTCCAAACGCTCGGTTTTGCTCCAAAATCACTGCTCACTTGTGTTCTTAGCTTAAACGCGGTAATTTGCCTGAAAATGAACCACAAAGCGTCAAATAGCAAGTGAAATAGTGATGCAATGATCGAAACAACAAGCGCGGCGGTTGCCTAAAGTGCATATGTTTTAGTGCCATCAGATGATCACTACCTTTGAACAACTCGTGCTGATAACTTGTTGTAATATAATGGAGAAGAAACAAGAGATGATGGAAATGTGTAAAGAGAATTGTATTCTTCTTTTTCATCATACTTTATAATGCCATCTATTTATAGGTTACATGAAGGATAATGAAAGGACATGGCCTTTAACACAAATAAATGGAGGTATAATGGAGTGATCTAAATAGGGGTGTAAATGGATCTAATCAAAGGTTAAGTGTGTATTCATATTGGCATTATATCATAACAGGGATTGATTAATGATACCTAAATGTAATTATTCGCTATTTCGATCCATGGAGGCTTGAGCACAGCACAGCCATCTTCAGTCCCACACCAATTTGCTCAGCAGAGTATCATTTGTAATACAAATTTTGTATACTCTTTTTTTTTGTTTCAAATTTCAAAACCTCTTTCTATTTTTCCTACAATAAACAAGTATCACGTAATAATGAAGTCACTAACCAGTGCCTTAAATTACCTATTGTTGTATTTCATGTGATTCTTTGTTATTTGAGAGAACTTGTGCCTGGGGCTCAGAGGCTGTCTGTTATGAGCCACAGTTTCCTTGTCTCTTCTAAGGTGACTACAAAATGTACGGTTCATTTCATACAAATTTTCATGAAACAAAAATGATTTATATATCTATTTTTTATTCTATTTTTTCCACCATATATTTCATAATCTAAAGGAAGAGTACGGACATCAATTACACTTAGAGCATCTGCACTGGTAGGCAATTGGAGGAGGTGTGAGCCAACATGGCGCAGCTGCCTGAAGACGAAGTTGTGCACCGGAGACGAGCAAGTGCGGGGGCAGCAGTTGCTGGAACACGCACGAAAATGATAAAATATTAGGGTTTGCAGTGGGCTTGATGGCCGTTGGGCTTGTTTTGGCCCAACTGTTCATGGTTTTTTTATTTTAATTAGGGAAAAGTACAAAAAGGGGTACCGAACTACCGCATGTTTCCAATTTTTTGTCCGAACTATTAAAATTTCCAAAAAGGGTACCGAACTACCATCTGTTTCCAACTTTTTGTCCGAACTATTAAAATTTCCAAAAAGGGTACCGAACTACCATCTGTTTCTAACTTTTTGTCCGAACTATTAAAATTTCCAAAATAGGGGCGAACTATATAAAATTTTTCCAAAATTTTGTCCGAACTATTAAAATTTCCAAAATGGGTCCGAACTATATAGAATTTTCAACATATTTCTTTGAACTACTAAAATTTCCAAAATAGGTAGGAACTATATAGAATTTTTCCAAAGGTAAAACCTAAAATTATTATCAAATTTTTTCCAAATGTGCCCTTTATTTTTGTCTACCTTCCCAGACGGGTATAATTTTTTGCTATTTTCGCATCTTTTTAATTTATCAAATATCGTCACTCGAATGTAGATTTATCTAGAATGTAATTTTATATATGATTTGTGGATATCTTAGCATCACTCTATATATTATTTGTGGATTTAATATGCAGTTTCAAATCTTAGCATCTCTCTATATACGATTTGTGGATTTAATATGCAGCCTCAACATACTAATATGCACAATCCCCCGAAGGCAGTCAAAAATCGTATATAGAATTACATTCTAGATAAATCTACATTCGAGTGACGATATTTGGTAAATTAAAAAGGTGCATAAATTGCAAAAAATTATACCCGTCTGAGAAGGCAGTAAAAAATAAAGGGCACATTTGGAAAAAATGATAATAAATTTAGGTTTTCCATTTGGAAAAATTCTATATAGTTCGCACCTATTTTTGAAATTTTAGTAGTTCGGACAAAAATGTGGAAAATTCTATATAGTTCGGACCCATTTTGGAAATTTTAATAGTTCGGACAAAAATTTGGAAAATTTTTATATAGTTCGCATCTATTTTGGAAATTTTAACAGTTCGGACAAAAAGTTGGAAACAAATGGTAGTTCGGTACCCTTTTTGAAAATTTTAATAGTTCGGACAAAAAATTGGAAACAGTCGGTAGTTTGGTACCCCTTTTTATACTTTTCCCTTTTAATTATACATATACATTTGACGAGTTTAACTTTGGTTTAATTATGATTCAATCTTAACAGGAATAATATAACGGATCGGGACCGTTCATCTCAACCAATATCTAATCCACGTGAATGAATGGCACTGGCAGTGTCGTTTTAAAATTTTCCTGCTCTTATTTTGGGTCTGTTTTGTTTTTTTATCAAAAAAAAAACATTATAAGCAACCATCATAACGGTCCAGTTTAATATTACTATATAACATGACGGCTGATATATAACTACTTATTTCAAATTCATTTTTTAACAATATCACGTCAAATAAAGTAGCATCTCGTCACTTTTGAATTTTTAAATTTCAATGAAAATATCTGTCAATATCTACGTTCTACGTAGCTCAGTAGCTCGTATATTTCCTGATATAAAAAAAACTATTAAAACAAACCAAAAAAATTAAAATTAAAATGAAAATGAAAATGAAAATGAGAGGTGATAAAGATAAAGATAATAATGAATGATGTTGTGTTTCCCGGGTGTGATTTTACATCGTAATATTGGAGTTTTCCTACTTGTCATCGTCTTCATCATCAATCAAACAAAAATATCCTCTCGTCCCAGAAACTCATCTTATTCTCGTCCCAATTCGCCACCACAACCACCTGATTCGCTGTTCCTTTTATTTCTCAACCGTGCAACATCTGTCGTTTCTTTCTTTGTTTGTTCTACATCAGGCCCAGATATAGATATATATATATTTCTGGGTTTGACAGATTCCGCTAATTCAAATTCTCCAAACCGATTTGGTGAGACAAAGATCCGACCTTGTTGAATTTATTGCATTTGCATATAAATTTCAAGTTCCTTCTTGCATGTGTTGGTTCGGAATTTTGCTGTTTAGGTATCTGAGCTTTTGATTATTGTTGTGTTGATTTTGTCAGCAGTAAACGTGCTAGGTGATATGCTGAGGAGTTGAAGTTGAATATATAGGATTGTCTAAATTGAATTTTGGAAATATGGATATTGAGATGGGGGAAATTTTGAGGGAGATGTGGAATTTGTCAACATCTGATCACACTTCAGTGGTTTCCATGAACATCTTTGTGGCTTTGTTGTGTGCTTGTATTGTGGTGGGTCATCTGTTGGAGGAGAGTAGATGGATGAATGAGTCTATTACAGCACTTGCAATTGTACGTTCTCGAACCAAATTCCCTCTTTAATTTTTGTATCTGTGTTCGTTCAAAACAAAGTTGAACCAATGCACTTGTGATGGATGACTGCAGGGTTTATGTACTGGCGTGGTTATTTTGCTGACAACTAGCGGGAAAAGCTCTCATCTTTTAGTCTTTAGTGAAGATCTTTTCTTCATCTATCTTCTCCCGCCAATCATCTTCAATGCTGGGTATGTGTGAAATTTTCAGTTATTCTTAATCTCGGTTGACCTTTTATTTTGTCTTCTTTTTACTAATGCACCATAAAACTTCAACAGGTTTCAAGTGAAGAAGAAACAGTTTTTTCGTAACTTTATTACCATTATGATGTTTGGAGCAATCGGCACTTTAATATCTTTCACCATCGTGTCGTTGGGTAATCCTTGATTTTATTAACTACTTTTAAATCTGTATCTTTTATTTATTGAAATCTTTGAATGTTCATATAATTTTCCTCGTGTTTTTATTAGGCTCCATGCACTTCTTTAAACATTGGAATCTTGGTTCCCTCTCGACTGCAGACTATTTTGGTACTGTACTTCTTTTCCTTTGTATATGGCGTGTCATAATTTCATCCGATCTGGCTCATCTTCTAATCAATGGTACAATCCTCTTCTAACAGCCATTGGATCAATATTCTCTGCTACAGATTCGGTTTGCACTTTGCAGGTAATTCAACGATATGAAAATTTGTCTACTGTTGCTTGGAAGCATCCCCACTTCATTGCATAATATTGTGCTTAATGATGCAGGTTCTTAATCAAGATGAAACACCTTTGTTGTATAGTCTGGTTTTTGGGGAGGGAGTTGTGAACGATGCTACGTCAGTGGTGCTCTTCAATGCAATTCAGAGCTTCAACCTGTCTAAGATGGATTCAACTATTTTGTTGAGTTTTATGGGGAGTTTTTGCTATTTATTTCTTGCGAGCACATTGTTGGGTGTTGTAGTAAGTCCATTTCCGTTTCTTTCTTATTCTCTTTAATTCAGATTGCGAGGCAGCTTCTAGGTGTAATTGACACCTATTCTATATTTGTTACCAGGCTGGACTGCTCAGCGCGTACATCATCAAAAAGCTTTACTTTGGCAGGTTAGTGTTTCCTTTAGTTGTAATTCTTGGCCTCATGTCGCTGGGTTCTCGTTTGGGCTCCATATAAGACGAAGTAATTTTGGCTTGGATGATTTTTCTTTCCAGTAAACTACCAACCACCTTTCATGTCTGCATGATGCCTTTTTGAACGTCTCTTTTTGGAAGCGATTTAATTTACATGATGACATTAATTTTTGTTTGTCCTGGGAAATTTCAGGCACTCGACTGACCGAGAGGTTGCTCTTATGATTCTTATGGCGTACCTCTCTTATGTCCTGGCAGAAGTAAGATTAAAATTTTGCAAAGCCTCTTTAAGATATCAAATACATATACAAGCTGATAATGCGTTTACAAAATCGTCACGCTAGATTTTTTTTTCTTCTACAGCTCTTTTACTTAAGTTCAATTTTGACCGTGTTCTTCTGTGGGATCGTCATGTCTCATTACACATGGCACAATGTGACCGAAAGTTCAAGAGTCACGACAAAGTATGTTCAAAGTCCCTAAAATTAGTTTATTGATGCATCCCTGATTTGTAATTTAAAATTAGTTTGTCAACTTCTACAGGCACACGTTTGCAACAATGTCCTTCATCGCAGAGATTTTCATATTTGTGTATGTTGGTATGGATGCTTTGGACATTGAAAAGTGGAAACTTGTGAGCGACAGGTATCCAGCATTACAATGTTCTGTAAGTTACACAAATCATGTCGCAGTTGGATGCATGACTGCTATTTCAACCGAGTGTTGCTAATTATGTTCCGTTACATTCTTGTTTCTCAGCCCTGGAAAGTCAATTGCAGTCAGTTCGACATTGTTGGCTTTAGTACTTATTGGAAGGGCAGCTTTTGTTTTTCCCTTGTCATTCTTGTCGAATTTGACGAAAAAGACTGCCAGTGAAAAAATTGAGTTTAAGCAGCAAGTACGTTACACTGCTCTTAATTCTTATACATGTTTCTTAGCTAGTAGTCGGTTGGCCTTTTAACGGACTTCTGACATCATGCAGATTACAATTTGGTGGGCTGGCCTCATGCGCGGGGCTGTCTCTATGGCACTCGCTTACAATCAGGTAAAGCTTAGACTATGTTCCTCCTATTGCCGCCTGCTTAATTGTAAATAAATTACCACTCCATTTCCCAAGTCCTTTAATTTCAAATCTGTTAATGATATCGAAGATCGAGGATAGTAACTCCAGTACCCAGGTCCTTGGCATCATATGTCCATTGCCTAACTTTTGCTTGGTGCTTTGCAGTTCTCCACGCCCAGTGACATTAAATTACGCCCGAATGCAATCGTGATCACGAGTACTATATCAGTGGTTCTTTTCAGCACAATCGTAAGACACCTCAGTCCATCTGATCACCTTCAATTTATTATTAATTCGGTATATCAATGGCAATGTGCAAGTTGTACGATCCATATGTATAACGACCACTCTTGAATTGATATGCAGGTATTCGGTTTGCTAACCAAGCCTCTGGTGAAACTCTTACTTCCATCAAAACATTTCACCAGCATGACATCAGAAGACCCATCTACTCCAAAATCACTCACAATGCCACTACTCAACGGGCAGGCTTCAGAATTCGAAACACAACACGTGCACCGTCCACCAAGCTTGCAGACGTTCCTCAGGACACCCACACATACTGTCCACTACTACTGGAGAAAGTTTGATGATGCAGTCATGCGACCATTGTTTGGAGGAAGGGGCTTTGCGCCTTTTGTTCCTGGCTCACCCATGGAACAAAGCTTGCATCAATTGCAGTGAGGGTCAGTTATGGACCTATGACTTTTCAGTTTCTGTGCAGCGGTTTATTTGGTGTGCGATATATATGTATTGTTAGGTTTCAATACTTTGTGGTGCATAGGAAGTTGAGAGAGATGCAAGTGTTAATATTGTAGTCATGTATTATTTATTTTTTTTGGCGAGTGTGATATTGCTCTGTCATAAATTTTGTTCGTTAGGCAGTTTAGTTTCTTTTCAGATTCTTACTTTGATCTGGTGAATTTTGGGCTCAAAAGGCACGCCTCTCCTGATGAGTAAATGGAAATATTACCTTATCAATTTATGGCAATGTCATTTTTACGTTATGGCCACAACCCTCTACAGGTGTGACATCTGTTTAAACTGGAAAACACACCCTAAGAGTAAATGTCATTAGCTATATCATGAAAGTAATGTAGGCTAGAGTAGGGGTCGGCAATGGACAGGGTAAGGGTAAGGGTCACCCTTACCCTAACGGGCAGGGTAAGGGCAGGGTAAGACCATTTTTCATTGACCCTATGAAAAGTACAGGGCAGTGTAAGGGCAGGGTAGCGCAATTTTTCTAAACCCGTAGGGTACCCATGGGCAGGGTAATATTAGGGTAGGGTCGGGTATGATAGGGTCGGGTCGGCTAGTATATGGTCAAGTAGGGCAAATTTAAACATATTTTGAAAAAAAAATTCATAATACGAATGAAAATAGTAGAGTAAGACAGGATATGATAGGGTAGGAGGGCAGGGTATGCTGTTAGGGTAGAAGGGCAAGGTAGGAGGGCAGGGTGGAGTCTATTTTTTTATGACCCTTACCCTACCTTAGGGTAGAAGGATAGGGTACGTTAGGGTACGAGGATAGGACAGGACAGGGTACGGATCGGGCAGGGTAGCCCTAAGGGCATTTTGACCTTAGGGTCAAATGCCTACCCCTAGGCTAGAGAATGAAGAGGTGTAGTTGATAAATAAAAGCATGTGTAATGAAGCCTGCTTATGTTGGTTGAATACTTGTGAAATGTATGATTAGTATGCTTGATGACCTATCCTTATAATAATAATAAAGTATTCATATCAACAATTCAACATCCCTCCCATGTCCCAAGTAGCTAGCTGAAATTTAGACAAACAAGACCAAGACCTCCAACCCTCTGTGCATCAAGGATTTTATTCCAGCCAGTTCGTCATGGTCAGGGCCGCAAAAGATAACCACCGAACAAACTAACTAGGGCAACCATAACAACAAATAGTAACGGAAATCCATCGTAGATTTGCCCCACATTTGAGTTTGTTCCCTGCCTCAATGTAGCCTGCACAGTTTAATAAAAGTAATCAGCAAACAGATTACACTGGTCAGTGTGCATAAATATCAAACTTGATTTTTGTGACAAAGGTAATGGAGATGTAACATAAATTATATCTCAGGCTTGTTGCATACCAGTTCTTGCTTTAGCATTTCTATTTCTTTAGTTGCCTTGTCCTGCTCTTCGCCCAACTTGGTGATTGTTTGTTCAGACTGCACACAGGTTCACGTTTCTAGTAACAAAATTCATACCGCAACACAAGCAGCCATCCGCTTTTAACAAGAATCACATTATACAAACTTGGATGAAACGGGTTTTACTGACCTCATTTAGTTGCATATTCAGAGTGATTAACTTTGAATTCAATGCTTCAACATCATTTTTAGAATTCGGATCTATCCCTTTCTTTTCTATCTTAGGTTCCTCCACATTGACACCATGTCCAGATTTCAAGCTCGCATCCAACACAGCCTTAAATTCTGCAAAGTCTACATATTGTGTCCATGCATATTCAGTTTCCGCAGTTGCTAGCACATGGTCAATATCTACCGTTTCAATTGAATTTTCTGTTCCCATAGTTGTTTCCATATTCTTTGTTTCAGGTGATGTCTCTTCAATCTTTGTTCCCGGTGTTACCTCCCCATTTTTTGGTTCACTGATTCCCTTTACAGTCTCTCCAAACTTTAGCACCGAAGCCTTGATATCAGTAGGATAGTTCGGACCCTCATCCTTGTACATCTACATTTAAAGTTCAAATAGCCTCGTTAACAAAAACATTGAAATTCCAGTTCATAAGTTTTATTGTCAACTGACACGAGTAACAAAGTGAGAAAAGGGAAATCCAACCAACTTGAGAAATGTTTCTTGTGACATGGCTATCTTCAAAACATTTTTTTCTTCTTCTTCTTTTTCTAAATGGGGATTTAAGGATTTTCACTCCTACCCCCAGAGTGACTCGAACCTGGGACCATTGATCCTAGGTAGTGGGTGGCTAACCACTAGACCAACCCCACTTCGTCCTATCTTCAAAACATTAAAAAAAAACACATCCATAAAGAAGAGAAATCCTACCAACTCAGACAGGGGCTTATCCAAGCCACTAGGGAACTGATCATCTACTGCGAGTGTTTTCTCCGGTAATCGTTTCTCTGAGTTTCCGCTAACTGGTATGACTTCTGAAGAAGGGCTAATAAGAACCACACGCAGCTTCTTCTCTTCGATGTACTTGCCACTATTCTTTGCAAACTGCAAGACATGCAGTAAAAGATCAACAAGTACATTCCAGATTCAACATAAAGAACAGTTTGGTGAATCTCAAAAGAAGCCTTAAACACAATCGATCAACCATTTCAGATGTTATGTCCTCCTCCTTTGTCCCATAAGGAACAATTGTGCTTTGAACGAGAAACTTGTCTTTGCACTGCATGTAAGGAGGAGCTTCACGCTGAGCTTGCATTGTAACTGTATAGAGGAAGAAAATGAGGCTGGTGATTACAGTTTGTGCCAAAAACATGTCTGCTAAGCGTGGCCGTGGGTCAAAAGCAATGACAGATCCCATGATAAACAATACAATGACATAGCAAGTACATTAGCAAAATGAAAACAATTTTTCTTGCTCTATACTTTTCTGACATATCTGTAAAATAGAACAGGTGTGATTGTTTCACCAGTTTTTTCATGTAACGATCACAATGAAAACAGATGCCAGAACACTACCAGCGAAATCACATGTTGATTTTGGCTTGATAATACCAATATTTGGCCTCACACAGTATTTTTTTGGAGAAGTAGTCTTCACCTGTGAAAAAAATATTGACAGAATAAAGAAAGTAAGACAACCAGTTCTAGCAGTAAAAACTGTTATTATTTAAAATGCTGGTTGGCAGAGGCAGTTAAATGAAAAACAAAAAAAAAGAGGTTTAAATCAGATGGAATTATATCTGAAACTGGTAGAGTGTGTCATGCCTTGAAAGCGATATACTGGTCAGAGCTATTGAAAAGTTGAACTGAGTCTGTGCTATGCTTCTTCAGCTCAACTGAAATAAAAAGGAAAACTAAAATGTCAGTCAAGTTACCAAAACATGTTATCAGATAAAAACAGTATTTTGATAAATGTTCATCAAAGACCTAACAATAAATGAAAAGGCCCATAAAGTTTGGTCAACCCAAGCATTGATTGGAAGCAGAGTACAATGAGATAAAGCTAATCCAAATGAAAGGCAATCTACTTCTACATTACCAGCTTGAAACATGTATGTTATGTAATGACAATGGATATAAGTAAATGCATAATTAAATTATTCACACGGACAAGAAACAAAAACTTTGATGCCATTTATGTAAAATGGGCAGAATCTTCCTCATAAACTTACACACGAATGTGAGCTCCTGGGGATGAATTTCTAGCAGCTCCGGACCCATGGCTCCACTTCTCTGCGCATAGAAACGAAACTGTTAGAAACTATTCTAATATCCCCAACCAGCACATACTCATAGTCACACCTCTGATCTTCCCTGATTCAAACTCATAGCTAAACTATAACCCCTAAATCAACCAGTCAAAAGCCAAAGCTCGGTCAATGATCCCAATCCAAAGTCAAAACACAGTCAACCAAAGAGCATAGAAGTCAGAACAGTAATCACTTCGTTATACTCTACTCCCTCAAAACAACCAGCCAGAATCAAGCAGTGAAAATCCACCAATTTCCAAAACCCTAACGGCGACAAATCGCGTCCACGATCCACATACGACCGCACGCACACACATAACCAACTAGTTACAATCACCAAAAAAAAAGTCTACTAATCAAAGCCACGAAAACACGTCGCATGTTCCAAAAAATCTCAAATCCAACATTAGCACAAAAAGAAAACTCGGATAAACATCAGAAACACCAACACAGTCAACAGCACCACTACGATTGCGCAAAAACCTACCAAACGGATCTCAGGACATCAAACTGCTCACATGAAACTCAATTGATCAGAATCGTTACTAAGCGAAAATAGGTATTACCGTTTCGAACTGCAGCGACAAAGAGTGAGGTGATGGTGAAAGTGAGGCGCGTTTGGTGATCCGAATACACCAGAAAAGAAACGTAGCAGAGGAAGAAAATGATGAGTAAAACTGAAGTAAATGAGAAGATGAAACAGTCTTGTTCGTTCTACCTTCTCCTTTTCTCGCTTTCGGTCGTCGTCTTCCATTTAATTTTACTTTTTTTATTTATTTGTTCGAGCGTTTTTTTATGTTCGGCGCGGCTCGGTGCGAGCTTTATTTTACGTTTTCGGAGAGATTTTTAACTACGGATTTGTTAATGTACAATGCCAATTTTTTATCATTGAAACGGTACAATGATATTCGGTGGTGCTTTTAGGGCTTGTTTAGAACATATAATTTGGATCTTCCAATTGCAAAGAAGTTTTTTTTTTTTTTTGATAATAGGTATCACAACTTAGAACATTACGCATGTATATTGATCAAGTAAGAACCACATTTGACACCTAATAACCCCAAAATTCAAATTCGGAGTTTAAAGATCCATGATGGATTCCTTAACCAGTAGACCCACCTTCTATTGGCTGCGAATTGCAAAAAAGTTAGTAAGCTTTCATTTATATAATAATAAGTAGAATTTTAAACGACAATTTCATTGTAGGACTTATAATTAGGGCCATCGGCTCACGCCGAGCCGAGAGCCGAGCGGAGAACTTGAGCTATCATTCTAACTCATCTTATTTAGGAAAAAGCGAACGAAAAGAGGTGGCGAGATGAACGTGTGTGTGGGCGGGTTAGGGATGGCATTAAAAGTAAAATGTCTTTTTAAGTATCATTTATTTATAACCATATTTGAAAAGTTAATAGCAAAATGTGCTAATTATGGTATGGCATCTCAAAAAGTCTGATAATGATGATTCCTTTCTATTTAAATTGATTATGCAAATTTTTACTCATAATTACCCATTAACTATATTTTCAATTTTTGTGAATAAATGTCGACTGAGGAGTACGATCACATGAAACTAAATTAAATTTAGTAAAATTAAAATGACACAGTTTGATGTCTATACGCCCGCGTTTTACTCGCGAAGACAGTTTGAAGTTATAAGAGCTCTGCACCGCGCCCCAAATTGAGGACGTCCTGGGCAGATTTGGGGACGTCTGAAATGGTTGAGCTGTGCAGCACAACGTGCTGGAGCAGGAAGTGCAGAGGACGTTCGAGCCGGTGTGCGGATGGAGGATGGCAGAGAGGACGTCCGATACTCAGGGTTTGATCTTGCAAAATTAAAAACGATGAACAAACGACGAAGGAATTAAAACAATTAAGCGTTTTGGGCCAGCTTTTTGGCCCAACGAGGACAAAAATGAGTTTGACTTTATTTATTTAAATAATGACATATCTGCTATAAAATAATAACTGCAGTTTTTTAAAAAGAAAAAAATATTAAAAGGTGGAAAAAAAATTAAAATTTTTGTCTATAAATACACAATTTATTCTCTTCTAAAACACTTCAATTTTACCTCAAAATATTATTTAAAAATAATTTTTTACTATGAATAGTAATAGAATGTGCTCTAACAGAATGTTATGGGTGACAGAATGCAGAAAAATGCTATTATTGTTTAGTAAATAGTAACAGAAAGTTCTCTTTGAGGATGTCCTCAAAGAGATAAGATGTCCTCAGGGGTACGGATGCCCTAAAAGACCCCAAATTCAGAAGTTACTAACAAAAACTAAAATACAACAGGCCAACTCTCCACCATCAAAAAGAAAAAGGTCAACTCTAAAATCGTTAAAACACCGAGTAAAGAAAAGTGAAAAAGTCGCAGAATACAAAGTTAGAAAGTGGTTAAATATGAGTTAAAATCAAGGGAAAAAACTGCTTTGTATACTGAATAAGAGTGAAGATCATGTGTAATTCTAATTTTTAGTATAAAATATAGATAGACGAATTATGGGACGTGTACCATAATTTGTCGATGTGTAGTCTGTACGTTTGTACCTAATCTTCTTCCTACTGAATAAAAGGAAAATTTTCAGAAAAATCTGGATTAAACCGATGTCACCCCTGTTACACGCTCGATCCGTCTCTGCATATACGATTCGCGCACAAGTAATTAGAATGATTGTACTAGATGATAGCTTCGATGATCTGTACTGTACGAATTGTATTCATCAATATCAAAATTTTAATTTATCCTTTATCAGTAAATTACTTTGTGAAAATATAGCATATAGAATGTGTAAAAGCAAAGAAGAAATTTTGTTATATTTAAATTTGAGTTTATCAATAAAAAAATTGAGACAAACCAACCCAATATGTTTTAAAAAATGATAGAAATTACTTTTTTCATTAAATTGCACTTCTTTACTTATTTCTTTTCCATCATTTTTTGGGTGTCAGACAGTCAAAAACACTAATCTAAAAATAATGTAGTTTTAATAAGAGTGTGGTTTAGATAAAAATTACGATTATATATGAAAATTAAAAATCGGATTTTAAGCTGACACGTGTCCAATTTCATTGAAATTTCGGATATAACACGGAGGGGCATTATAGTCATTCCACATATCCCGGATTTCAATTCAGACTTAACTTTGTCCAAGTTAAGTCCAAATTTGACAAAATAAGTCTAAAATAGTCAAATTTCCACTTAACTTTGTCCAAGTTAAGTCTGAATTTGACAAAATAAGTCTGAAATTGTCAAACTCTTTAACCAAGTTAAGTCCGAATTTAACAAAATAAGTCTGAAATTGTCAAATTCAGACTTAACCTTGTCCAAGTTAAGTCCGAATTTGACAAAAAAAAGTATGAAATTGTCAAATTCAGACTTAACTTTATCCAAGTTAAGTCCGATCAAACTTAACTTTGTCCAAGTTAAGTCCGATCAGACTTAACTTATGCATCTGTTAAGTCTGGATAATTTTTATGACGTTTATACCCTCGCATATGTTATGTATTTTTAAATAAGTCCGTTTTAATTTACAAAAACACACCCCAAATTATGATTGATCGAGAGTGCCACGTGTCGAATTATTAGTTTATATTCAAATATACTTTTTATTTAATCCAAACACTTTTAGACAAAGAGGGGTATGAACTATCAACCATACGGTCCGAACTATGAAAATTGAGTTACTGCCACAGGTGTCAAAATTCCTACAGCGCCATCGTCATCACCGTCGCAGGAAGCGTCGACTTATCAGGGTTGCTTCCGAGTGAACGAGTTGTCGCAATCGAACAAGCATTGCGTACCAGACTTGGTTTTAGAACTATTATCAGACAGAACGATGTCATATAGAGGACAGCGATCAGGAGTTTATGAAGGACGTAGTCCGCAAGCTCCTGGTATGATGCGGCATGGTTCGATTCCAGGGACAGATTCTTCTGGCCAGAGGTCATCTGCATCAAAATCTATTGAGCTCGCAGAAAAAATTTCTGTACAAGAAGCCGAAATCAACCGACTTGATGGAGAAAACCGCAGATTGGCATCAACACAAGTGGTTTTGAGGCAAGAGCTGGTTGATGCTCAGCAGGAAATACAAGGAGCTGAGTCACTTATAAGAAGCATTCGAACTGAGGGTGATTTGCAGACAAAGGATTGTGTTGGATAAGACTGCCAAAATGGAACTGGATATCAGATCTGGCCCAATTTTGAGAAAAGAATTACAACAGGCGCATGCTGAAGCACAAAACTTGGTCGCTGCAATACAAGATCTGACAAACTAATATTCACATTGCCACAAGAGAGTTGGAAAAGTCCAATGTTGATGTCAGTGTTTTACCAGAGTTGCTAACTGAATATGAATCTTTGAAGGAAGAACAACAACTGTTACGTGTCACTTTTGAACACGAAAAAGGCTATAAACGTGAAAGAAATGGAAGAGATGGAGAAGGACTTGGTGAACATGCATGGTAAGAGAAGCTGAAAAGCTACGAATAAACCTCATAAATGTTGGAAGCGTTGAATGTGCTAGACACACACTATTTTTATCACACAAGAGCTTCAGCTTTTTTTCCTTAAGAGCTACAACTCTTTACCACTTTTTTTTGGGTGTATTTTACATACACATGAGGTCATTGCTTACTGCATTTAGGGCTGGGCGTGCAGACCCGAAAAGACCGAACCCAACCCGAATCGAACCGAAAAAAGCCCGAACGGGCCGGTTCTTCTCGTACCAAAAACCGGACCGAAAAAAGACCGAACCGAATGGTGATATACAGTTCGGTCTCGGTTTTGCTTTTTTCTCGGACCGAAAGCCCGACCCGAACCGAAAATATGTGTTTTCTGTCAATTTACAGAAAAAGACCGAAAAATCGTGAAAACCCGAAAAAACCCGACCCGACCTGAAAAAAACCGAAAAATTGCCAAAAAAAACCCGAAAAAGACCGAGCCGAGCCGAAACCCGAAAAATCGAGCTTTGGTCGGTTTTCGCTTTCAAAAAGACCGAACCCGACCCGAACCGAATTTTTGGGTTTCGGGTCGGTTTTCACCAAATTTAGGACCAACCCGAACCGAGCCCAGGCCTACTGCATTACATTTATTACAAGACACTATTTGACCACGCTTGTCATGCTATTTTCTAACTACGTAGAAGCTTTGAATCTTATCTGTTTGGCTACTTCATTAATTAATACAACTACTACTTCTAGAAGGGTTTGAATTCTAACACTCCCCCTCAAACCCGACTTTCCATTCCGAGCTTTTTTTTTCATGTTTTGAAACACATCCGGCTTAACGGCTTTGTAAATATATCTGCTAAATTTTCTTCGGTCCTGCAGTGCACCAGTTCCACAATTTTTCCGTTCACCTGTTCTCGAATAAAATGATATTTAATATTGATGTGCTTGCTTCGACTGTGGGACACTGGATTTTTCGCGAGTGAAATAGCGGATTTATTATCCAAATAAATTCTAACCGGATCTTCCTTTGCAAGACTTAACTCGCCCAATATGTAGCTTAGCCACATAGCTTGACATGTGCACGCTGCTGCTGCAATATACTCCGCCTCACATGTCGAGAGATCAACTGTCGGTTGTTTCTTTGATGACCACGAAAATATTGCTGAACCGATGTGAAAAGCATATCCTGAAGTGCTTTTCCCGTCATCCAAATCACCGCCATAATCACTGTCTGAGTAGCCAACTAATTTTTCATTTTGAGAATGAGTGTACAATAAACCATGATCAAGAGTACCTTTGATGTATCTCAGAATTCTCTTAGCTGCCATGAAGTGATCTTGCTTCGGTTTCTTCATGTACCTACTTACCAGCCCAACTGCATACATAATATCGGGACGAGTGAAAGTTAGGTACCTCAAACTTCCAACTAGACTTTTGAACAATGTCGGATTCACCGACTCTCTGGTTGAGTCAACTCTCAGCTTTATGCTAGTGTCTGCTGGTGTGCTCACCGACTTGCATTCTTCCATTCTGAATTTCATTAAAATCTGCTCTGCATATTTTTTCTGTGACATAAAGATCCCATCTTTGCTTTGCTTCACCTCGACTCCAAGAAAGTAAGACATTTGACCAATATTTGTCATTTCAAATTCGTTAGTCATAACTTTCTTAAAATCATCGAACATGCCAGGGTTATTTCCGGTGAAGATCATGTCATCAACATACAAGCACACGATCATGATATCTCCATCTTCATTTCTTTTTGTGTAGAGAGCATGCTCGTATGGACTCTTTACAAAAACATTCTTCTGAAAGTACTCATCAACTCTGGTGTTCCAAGCTCGTGGAGCTTGCTTCAACCCATACAGAGCTTTCTTCAGTTTGTAGACTTTATCTTCATGGCCTCTTTGAACATATCCAGGTGGTTGATCAATATAGACTTCTTCTTCGAGATAACCATTTAGGAATGCTGACTTGACATCCATTTGATAAATTTTCCACTGATTCTGTGCTGCAATTGATGTAAGAAGTCGTATAGTATCAACTCTTGCAACCGGAGCAAATACCTCATCATAGTCAATCACGTATCTCTGCTTGAAGCCTTTAGCAACTAGCCTTGCCTTGTATTTCTTCACTTCTCCATCTTGATTGGTCTTTGTCTTGTAGACCCATTTGACACCAATTGCTTTGTGTCCTTCTGGAAGATCTGTGAGCTCCCAAATCTCATTCTTCTTGATTGCACCAATTTCTTCATCCATGGCTTTGTTCCACTTGCTTTCTTCAGAAGCTTCCTAAAATGTTACTGGATCACACTCAGCCATCAAACAAAATAATGAATAATCAAATGTTGTTTGTACCGGACTTGTTGCATCATAGATATCATCTAGACTCCGCACTTTTCTTGGTGCTCCCCTTGAATTGTTGTTTCCTGACGTCGATGGTGTCGATGCAGGAGTTTGTTGAATAGGACTTGGTGGAGGAGTCGGATCATCATTTTCATCACCTTCATTGTTTGAGTCATCACCATTGTCATCCTCAAAAAATAAATCTGCAACTTTTCTTTCTTCCGTGCTCCATCTCCAGTAACCTGTTGCATCAAATTCAACATCTCGCGAAATAATTACCTTCTTTGTCAATGGATTATAGAGTCTGTAGGCCTTGCTGTTTTTTTCATATCCGATGAAGATACACTTTTCACCTTTGTCGTCTAGCTTCTTTCTCTTTTGATCAGGAACGTGAGCATATGCAATGCATCCAAAAATTCTGAGATGTCCAACTGTTGGTTTGCTACCACTCCATGCTTAATTCATTTGGTGTTTTGAACCTGACACTATTTGTTGGATAACGACTCAGTAAATAAACAACACATAAAATGGCTTCAGCCCAAAAACTTCTTGGCATGTGCTTTCCTTTGATCATACTTCTTGCCATATCAAGAATTGTACGGTTCTTTCTTTCAGCAATGCTATTTTGTTGTGGAGTATACGCTGCTGTCAACTGGTGATTGATTCCATGTGCTATGCAGAAATTATTGAACAAGTTTGAAGTATACTCACATCCTCTGTTTGATCTGAGTATCTTCAAGTACTGGCCACTTTGTTTTTCCGCCATTGCTTTGAACTCCTTGAATTTATCAAGAGCCTCTCCCTTTTTTTAAAGAATGTATACCCAACTCTTTCTGCTAAAATCATCAATAAATGTTAGGTAATCCCTGTTCCCGCCAAGTGATGCGATATCAAACGGACCAGCTATGTCAGTGTAAACAATTTCCAATGGCCTCTTAGCTCTCCATGATTTTTTAACAGGAAAACTCTGTCTGTGTTGCTTTCCTTTGACACATGCTTCACATAGTTGATTTGGTTCGTTGATTTCTGGCAAGCCATCCACCATCTTTGTTTTTGACAATAATTTCAGTCCAGTAAATCCAAGATGACCAAATCTTAAATGCCATAACCACGAGTCATTTTTAATGACTGACTTTAAGCACTTCTGCACCTTTGTCTGCATCTCAAGTGTGAAGAGACGGTTCTTTGTCATCTTCACATTGGCAATCAATTCCTGAACTTGATTCCTGATTATGAGAGAGTTGTCCCTCATTTGTATGTCATATCCTTTCTCCACAAGTTGACCAAGGCTGATGATATTACTTTTCAAAGCAGGTATATAATAGACATCATTGATATACCTTTTATCACCATTCTTTAAGATGATCATAATAGTACCTTTCCCTTTGATTTGAGCCTTTGACGAATCATCAAAAGTAACTTCTTCGTAGACGGTATCATCTATCTCTATAAATAGTTCTTTTTGGCCGAACATGTGATTGCTGGCGCCTGAGTCAAGATACCAAATATTCTTCTTGCACTCTTCATTTCCTTTGTATGTGAAGAATATAGCAGACCCCACATCTTTGTCTTCTTTTGCTGCGACAAAATGACTCCTTTGTTCCACCTTTAGAGCTCTGCACTCTTAACTGAAATGGCCATACTTGTTGCAATTATAACATTGAAAATGAGACTTGTCACCTCGTTGTTGAAATCTTCCTCTTCCTCGGCCTCTGAGATTTTGACCACGACCAGATGACTGATATCCTTCATTTTTCGGCCACTGTTGAAAGATTGTCTTCCACGTCCTCGTCCACCTCGGTAGCCACCTCTTCCACAAACAAAACTGCTACTGCTTGAATTGTCGCCAATGGACACCTTACTTTGCAAAGCCTTCTCCAAGTGACTTGTATCATCATGCTGATTCATCCGTTGCTCATGGGCTTGGAGAGAACCGACAAGCTCATCGATCGAAATCGAGGATAAATCTTTTGACTCCTCGATCGATGTAACAACATAATCAAATTTTCGTGTTAACGATAGAAGGAGTTTTTCCATGACCCGAACAACATTGAGACTTTCGCCGTTTCTTTTCATCTCATTTGTTACTATTTTTTTTATAGGCATTTGTTACTGTTTTCAAACGCGTAACATATTCGCTGATATTTTCTGAACTTTTCATTTTGATATTTTCGAACTCACCACGGAGTACTTGGAGCCGCACCTTTTTGACTTTCTCGACACCTTGGAATGATTTTTGCAAAATCTCCCACGCATCTTTTGCAGTTTTGGCTTCTGAAATTCTTTCAAAGGTTGATTCGTCGACACCCTGAAAGATAGTAACCAAGGCTTTTTTATCTTTTTTCCGGGACTCCTTTAACGCTGTCTTCTCGGCATTTGAAAGTGCTGCTTCTGCTGTTGCATCTACGGGTTCGTCATACCCGTTTTCGACAATATCCCAATTATCGTAGGAATCGAGTAACACCTTCATTTGGATACTCCAATTTCCGTAATTTGTACTTGTCAATTTTGGAATTTGTGATTGCATCATATTCGCCATTTTTTTCACGAATGGAACCTGACTCCTGATACCACTTGTTGGAAGCGTTGAATGGGCTAGACACACAACTATTTTTATCACACAAGAGCTTCAGCTTTTTCTCCTTAAGAGCTACAACTCTTTACCACTGCTGTGACTGCGCGCTACCTGTGGAAGAGAAAAGGACATGAGAAATGTAATAATTTTGTCATTGCTATGTCGCACTGTTTGAGCCATCTTACATAAAATCTCGACCTTAGTCATCCAAGCAATGGAGTGGCATGAGAAAGGTGTTAAATTGTGCTTCTCTTCCTTACGCTCAGCCGCACTATTAAGTCCAGATTTGTTGTAACCTGCTACACATGGAATTGTAAGGGATGTTTTCTGTCTTTTAAAAAAAACTATGCAAATTGAAAATTATGGGATTTTAATTCTCAATTTCACAATTAAGGACAATAATATTTTTTCTCAATTTATTCTTTTAGTTAACTTTATTAATTGACGGAGTACGCGTTATATGTGGATTAAAATGTTTTAAAATTGCCTTCATTAGTATTCATAATTCGGACAATAATTTGTGAATGGATGGTATCATTTTCCATTTTATATATGACTGTCAATCCTAATAGCCAAACAGACGTCAATCCAAAATCATCAAAACAACCACCAATCTCCGCGCAACCAAACATCGTCCAATTTTGAGCGATACTCACAAAGCTCGCCATGAGAAAAATCAAACGTGAAATTTGTACGCACCGATTTCTCCGTCAGCTTTAAAAACCCGATCTCTCCCTCTCTCACTACCATCTCCGGCCACAGCCACAACCTATCTTTCTCTCTCCTCTTCCCACGCTCTTCGTGCTCTCCGCTTCTCTCGATCGAACTATCTCCAGATCTCGATCAATGGCTTACGTCGCCGGAACCGCCTCCGTGTCGCTCGCCTCTGCTTCACTCCCCTCCAAGCCGATTCAGGTATGATTCGATCGTCTGGATCGAGCTTTTTTCTCTTGTGATGTGAAACTTCGGATTAGTCGTTGATTGTTGAGAATTAAGATTGATGTTTAGATTTTGATTCCTGGTTTTATTTGTGGACGTGTATGATTTTGATTCTGTTGCGTGATGGTGGATCAGGGAGCTAAGAGGTTTTCGAATGCGTCGCTGGTGTCGGTTTCTGTCAACCGGAGGGGATTTCAGTCGCTGAGGGCTCGCCGATTCAGTGTATCGTGTGCGGTAGGTTGTTTTGTCTGTGCCAATTTGAGGCTGATTGTGTAATTGTATTGGTTTAGTTTAGATATGTTGGAGTTTGGAAGTAGTGTCAAGGAAGTGGAAATTCATCCAATGGATTTTATGACATTGAAATGAGTTTATAGAACTTGGTTATGATTAGAGTTAATGTGGCCTATCTTCGTAAGCTGTGTTTATGCCATGGGGTGATGAGATTTTGTGCACTGTTTCTGTTTGGTCGAATTTTGATGGAAATGGACGATAATGCATTTAGCTTGTGCATGCATAGAGGATTCTGTGTGTGTGGTGTTTCTGATAGTTTGTGACTTTGGATGTTGATTATCATAGGCCAAGCCTGAGACAGTCAACAAGGTCTGTTCAATTGTGAAGAAACAACTTGCCCTATCAGAAGACACTTCTGTCACCGCAGAGTCAAAATTTGCGTCCCTTGGAGCAGATTCTCTGGACACGGTATTTCACTCGTACATGGGATTTCTTAATTCTTATGGTTGGAACATTCTAAATGACATGTATGAAGCATGAAAAACGTGATTCTTTTAAAACCATCACCTTTGTAGAAAAAATGGTATTAAGGGAACACATTTTTTACTCTCACTTAGTGAGCTCTGATGACAATGCGTTTGGTGGCCATTAGCTGGCCATATACATTTCACTTATAGTTCGGGACACATGAGAGTTTACTTGTTTGCCTGCAAAGATTAGTCAAGAGCATGTTCCCATTTTAATTGACCTTTTGGTTTTGTAGGTGGAGATCGTTATGGGGCTTGAAGAGGAGTTTGGGATCAGTGTGGAGGAAGAAAGTGCCCAGACCATTGCAACTGTCCAAGATGCAGCTGACCTCATTGAGAAGCTTCTCGAAGCTAAATGAGCAGCTAGCGTTCCAGATTAGAGCCTATATTCCGATAAGTTAAAGTTGAAAGTTGAGCGGCTTATCCTATCATTAGACTTGATGATGAGAAGAAACCTGGAATTTAATTAGTTTATGTTATTCTGATTTGTATGACTGCTTATGGGTTTGAACAAAGTTGTCAGATATATATATCTGCAACTAGGGTTGGTTTCATGATATTCCGATAACATGTTTTTGCATTTCACAAGATACTGACAAGTGTCTTTGATGGCAATTGGCATTCTGCATCTGTCATATAAATACGATGCTTATTTATAGCACTTCCTCTTTAAACATTGTCTATAATAGTAAAAAAAAATAGACATCACAACACAAGGAAAATTGTCTATTGTCTAGTAAGGGCATCCGCACCCGTTAAGAATTTCTATCTTCTTGATGGTTCTCTCAACGAGTAATTTTTATTACTTTTCATTAAACAGTAATAATATGTTTGTATGTTCTGTGCAGCAATGACATTCTGCGGAGAAATTCCGATTACTATTTACAACTACTATTTACGAATAATAAATTATTTTATTTGAAATTTTTTCCCACCGATTTGATCCAATGTGAATTATTCATCAATAATTTAGCCACATGTCGATAAGATTTTCGCTCATTTATTACTAGACACGTGTACACAAAGATAAGATCCAAATGTCTATAAAAGTTTCCCTTCTCATTGTACACCCACACTTGCTTCACTTGTCTCACTTTCTTTAATATTCTTACTAGTCACTCACTTGTATAATGAATCCTTTCAACTTCAATGAAAGTTTTTGCAATATCGACAAAGAAGGACATAAATGTATGAGATAGTTAACCCGTTCGTTTTGAATGTCGTTGTTGTTGCAACAGCGGTTGACGAATACGATGCGTAACGCCGTCGTGAACCAGACCGGTAGAAGCAAAGGGGATAAAAGTGGCAGAATCTGTTGGAAGACTACTTCGTCGATCATATAATTTTCTAAGAAGTAGACTTCCGTCGAAGTTACCGAATGAGCAACAACTAACCTATTCAACCATATCAAGACCAAGCTTTGCAATCATGATGAATATTCGCATCAATGACGTGATGCCGCTGGAGTGCTTGGTATCATTCCAGAGCAATGACCGATATTATATGAATGTTGGCATACGCGCCGCGCCTCATGTGACCCTCAGTATGCCAAGATCACAAGGACGGGTGAATCAATCACCCTAGAGTGCATGCAGAAGTGGTGTGCTTAAGTAGTTGGTCATTACAAAGATTGTTATCTTCGCTCTCCGAATGCAGCTGATCTACGTCGACTGTTACAAATGACAGAGTAGTGATGATTCCCTTGTATGATTAGAAGCATCGATTGTATGCAATGAGAGTGGAAGAACTGCCCAATGGCTTGACAAGAGGTATAATCAGGTCGTTCAACCATTATTTTAAAGGCAGTAGCATCGTGCGACACATGAATATGACATAATTTCATTAGTGTGCTCGGAATACAGAATGATATCAATGTTTTGTATCAATGAGACAGTTTTGATCCTTACCTCGCCGAATTCGCTCACAAGTGACACAAAGTTAATGAGAACACACACGACACCGGTTATAGTTTAACGGATGGGATTTACTCCCAAATTTTAAAACTGATTCGATTTCGAAATCTGGAAATTGATTCGATTCGCATGGTTATGGGAACAAAGTCGTTTCAAGAATGAAAAATCAAAACAATATTATCGGATACACGACTGTTGCGAGCACAAAAACGACATCTTTTCAATTAAAAAAATATCGATTTATTATGTTTAAAAAAAATTTCTAAATGAAACGACGTCGTCTTGATTAAAAAGACGTCATTTTTGCAAAACAACATCAGACAAATTGCTGCGCTGGACCGGATCTGAATCTATTTGTTGACCTCACAACTTATCTCTCATCTACGTGTCAAAATCTCATTGGTCGATGAAATTCAGATGAAATGACACAAACAACCCTGAAACTTTCCCATATTTACAACCTCAACCAATTATATAATCATCCTAACCCTGAAAGGGTTTCAATTGGAGTAGTTCACAAACTGAAGGGCATCATTCTTCAACCCCAAAACCAAAACACTCAAAATTCATCGCCCTCCCGCTGCTCCAAAATTTCGTCCTTCCCTCCATTTTTATGGCCACTCCATTGTTCTAAACTCATCCATTTCAACCTACGCACGCTCTCGATCAGGTATGACATTCACTACTCTATCGTCACTTTCTATAATCAAAATTTATGTCTAGGGTTTCTAGCGAAACATCAGTGCACAAATGCCATCCGAGGTTTGAAGTCGTTGTGATCTGCATGTATGTTAAATACTCGTTTTTTTGTTTTGTCAGATTTCTGTTTTGGTTTTAATTTCATGAAATTTCACTTTGGGTGGTGTTGTTTTGTTTAAAAAAAATAGCAAAAACAACATTTGGAGTATTTTCATCTGACGTATGTAGCAACTAGCAATATAGCTAAGAAATTTAGATCATCTGTCTCCTGGGTTTTTCCTTTTGAAGAAACCATCACCTTAAGTTCCTTTCCCAGGTGTCACAAATTTTTGAAAACCGCGGTACAACTGTTTGTTAAAAGAATTGACTTTGCTATTACGTGGATTAGTTGACCCAGCTTGGTTGCTTATGAGGATACACATAGGAAACATTGTTAGCTACGTCGATTTGCCATTGAACATGAGTGTTTAAAACCCTTCTATAGATCTTTGATGCGTAAAGAGGTTGTTGAAATTTAGCTTGTTATTAGTAATTGTTGTTATTGATTTTTGGTGATATAAACTTGAGTTTGGAAATTTGATACGATTTGAAATGACCTGGATGGATTTGAACTGTAAGCTGCATATAATAATATTCGTACGATTAAATCACATGCCAAAGATAATTTAGTAGAGTTTGCTCTAGCGTCTATTCCTAAGTAGCTTGCTTTGTTTTGGTCGTGGATGACTTGCAGTCCTTGTGAGTAACTTTTTTTTATAAGAGTCCTTGTGAGTAACTTGAAAGTGAGTAGTAAGGGATTTAAATCCTATCCAAGGATTTGAAGCGACACATTCTTCATTTGATTCTGCAATACAAAAACAATGTCAGATATAATCCATAGACACCTCGTACTTTGTTATAGTTTATGTAAAATAAAAAATGTACTGTTGAGCCATTCAATCAGTGCTGGATCAACGTCCAAAGCACTTCCCTCGCCTTGTAGCTTCAATTCCACATGAGACAACATGAAACATGTGAGTTTTTGAGCCTACAAGTTGAGTATTTTATGATGCTTACCCATCTTTGAATTACATGAATGACTACTAAAGTTATAAAAATGTGACACCCCGGATTAGTACTGCATTATATCTCTCATCGGCTAGGAGTTGTGATTCTCAAAGGTTAATATGAAAGCCTACTAACTATCATGTCACCTACAAAATTTTTATTGTGATGAAAGATTTCAATCACAAGGGATAGTTGGATTAGGCTTTATTTATGATTGATTGGGTCATTATAGATGGTATTAGAGTCGATCTTTTATAATAGGTGATCGAGGTCTCCTAATATAGGAGAGGATCCAGTGTGTTTTGTGCCCTCAAAGGATGTTGAAAGAATTTAAGTGGGAGAGTATGTGACACCCGAGTTTGGAATGTGAATTATCCCCCGCATCGGCCAGTAATTATGATTTGAAAGTTTAGTAAATAAGCTTACTAACTATCATGTCACCAACATAACATGATTTTTGAGATGAACCTCTGACTGTGGTGACCTAGAGGATATTCCGTGACAAGAGAAAGGAAACTCAAGTCGATAATTTTCTCGGAAGGAGAAAGCCGGGGGATGTTTTTTCTCGTATAGCTTAGTTTATCTTTTCAATGATTTTGAAATGTAGCTCAAGCCGTGTTCAATAGAAGGAAGTACTAGAAATGGAATTAGGGACACATGGTAGGGCATTTAATCTTTCTTTCAAATGAGTGCTTTAATCTCAAGCGAATTTGCAGTGACAGTACATGATCCGTTGTTTAGTGATCTTATGTTTGGTGTTTTATCTTAAATGTCTGCAAGTGATCTTGCTTCTTTTCCATTTACCTGCTTCGCTAAGTGCTATTTTTATCATTGATGTTTTTACTGCATTTGGAATTTCTCATATGCTTCGCAGCTTTCGTACCAACTAATCTAGTTGATTTACTTAGGCACTTCACCACTAAAGTTTATCAACATAAGTGATTAATCTAATAAAGCAGTTAGTTACAATTTCTTATACAATTGTGTTAATGGTTATATGTTTTCTTTCCCTGTACCATTATCATGCTTTTAGTTATGAATTTTGACTTATCAAAAACTTCATATCATGTAGGATCATTGAAACCGTTCCATAGAAACTTCTACCAAAACATTAAAGATTCACGGACGTTGGTAAGAAGATTTTTCTGCTCAAAGTGTAACCGATACAGGTCTACATATGTCCAATACAGACCATTGTTTACAAAAACAACAATTCGTAGGACTTTGCGATCTGACAATTGGAGTTTAAAAGCAATGGAATGTAATAAGGAAGAGGCAGTTCGAGCAAGGGAATTGGCCGAGACAAAGATGGAGAAAAACGACTTTGTTGGTGCCCGGAAGCTTGCAATCAAGGCTCAACAACTTTGTCCTAATACAGACAACATAATCCAGTTGCTTACTGTATGTGATGTTCATTGTGCCTCTCAACAAAAGATTGGTGGCTATGAGATGGATTGGTATGGAATTCTTCAGATTGCGCAGACAGCTGATGACTCTTTGATTAAGAAATGCTACCGGAAATTGGCACTGCTGCTTCATCCTGACAAAAACAAATTTCCTGGCGCAGAAGCTGCTTTCAAGCTAATAGGAGAAGCCCAAAGATTGTTGTCAGACCCGGTTAAAAGACAAGTGCATGATATGGAAAGGAGAACCACTGTAAGACCCCCAGCAGTGCGTGTACCTCGCCAACAAACAAATAACCAATATGCTGGTGGGCACTCTGCCCAGAATGGTGTTAAGCATCCTTATCAGTTTGCAAATGTGAATCTTCGGCAACCACCTCAACCACCAACCCAGCCAGCATTCACTTCCAGCACTATTGTAACTGCATGCCCCTTCTGTTCTACCAAACATCTAGTTTGTGTCTTAGATAGGTACAAGCCTGTTCGTTGTTATTCTTGCAAGAATTCTTTCATTGCTTCCGAAGAAGAGGCATCTGAAAAATTGGCTAGAGAAAAGAATGACAGAAAAGCTGCCTTTGCTCAAAAGGATGTCCCCAGCCAGGGTCCATCTAATACCAGCAAGAAGTTTGGGGGAAATGTTCATTCAAAGAAATTGCATATGGATGGCTCTAATGAAGCAGCTCGTTGTAAGGCCGATACAAAAAATGGTATAAATACAGAGTCCAAGAAAGTCAATAAGAAGAGAAAGAAGACAAAGTTAGAAGATGCCAGTGAAAACATAGATTCGGATAGCAGCTCCAGTACTGATGATGATTATGAAAATTTTGCAGTCGATGGTAAGTTGGGTAAAGACTTCACTTTCAGAACTGGTAGGAGGTCAACACGGCAGAGACAGAATATTTCATATAATGAGAGTTTGAGTGACGATGAGGACCTACTTGGCGATAATGATAATGGTAGTGGGGTTGGTTCCGTACCTGATTGCGAAAAGCAAGGTGTAAAGCCCGAGAGTGTTGAAAATGAGCCAGACCACAAAGGCTTTGAATCTCCCAGCAGTATCTCCCCAAATAATTGCAAGAAAACTCAGAAATTGAAGAAAAATGAATCTTTAGATGAGGTGGATGGCAATAGAAGTACTAATTCAGCTCCAAGGGACAACACCAGCGGAATTGGAACTCGGGACAGTCATTCTGGAAATCGATCCGAAGATCTCATTTCACCAACTTCCAGCAACCGGCAAATTGAAGTCCCTGATCCAGAATTTTTCGGTTTTGACAGTAACAGGTCGGAGGATAAGTTTGAGGTTGGACAGATTTGGGCAGTTTACAGCGATGATGAATGGCCAAAATTTTATGTGCAGATTAAGAGTATCCGCCAATCTCCTGAATTTGAACTGGTGACCACTTGGCTCATTCGTTGTCCTGCGCAAGGGAACATGATTGTGTGGCATGACAAACATATGCCATTTGGCTGTGGGATTTTCAAGTTAAGCACTGGCAAATCCAAGGTGATCCCTCCTGATACTTTCTCACACATTTTGGATCCTCAAAAAACGGGCAAAAGAGGAGAGTTTGCAATATTTCCCCAAAAAGGTGAAGTATGGGCACTATACAAGGACTGGAAACCAGATATGGAGTTTTCAGATTATAAGGATTTTGAATATGACATAGCAGAAGTTGTGAACATGAATGACCTGACAGTAGAGGTGCTGCCCTTGCAGCGTGTTAGTGGACATTTAACAGTTTTCAGTGGGCAGGCAGATGGAATAACACTCAAGATTTCAAAGACTGAGCTACTTCGGTTCTCTCACCAAATCCCTTCATTCCGACTCACAAATGAACTGAATGGAACTCTTAGAGGATGCTGGGAGCTCGATGCTTTGGCCATTCCACCTGCACTGCTCTCCTCTAGCTGATGTACATCACCTTAAGTTTCATCCTTTTTTGCCAGGTACCTCAGGATCTATCCATGGGTGAAGAATGGATGGTTTGTATGCAAAAAAAGAACTTGTCACAAATTCATGTCTTCGTCTATTTAATATGCACTTCAGCATTATGGCTCTCCATTCCTGTTAAATTCACTAAAGACTGTTCCTTTGAACATGAAAAGATAAGAAGTTTTAGTTCATTGTCTCATTTGAGATTTTAATTGTCTCTCATTTAAGATTACTTGAGCACTCAGACTCTATTACCTGTTAACGTTATCATAAGAAGGCTGCTTGTTTACAAGTGACTCCTGTTGTTTATGTTTGGATTGATGTTAGGGTTTTCCAAATGCAGAAAGAAAATGAACTTGGTTTTAGCAACCTCTATTACAGGTTATTGCTGGACAGAAGTGTGATAAAAAAAATATGGTTAAGATGATGTTTTTTCATTGACAGTGTGGATTGCGCAGAGCTGCAGAATCCATGATTGCAAGTTTATCAAGGCTGTTCATTGTCAGGTATGTGGTTTTGTATATTAGCTTGCCTATGTATGCAGTTGCGACTTGGATGCATGATTTGCTGATGGTGGAAAATTATGATTGACTAACTGGCAGCACTATCAAAGTATTCTTGGCTTTGTGACAGTGGAGAAAAGTTATACTCCATAAGGTATCTTTTTTTTTTTCTTGCTAGCTATCTGCATCCATCTTAATTGTCATCTGCTTCTGCATTATTTATTGGGTGTAAATGATTTTCGGTTAAGGCAAAAATATTGACATATGTTCACTCACGGTTAATAAATTTCCTGAATTATCATGTGATGAAGATTATGCGTTTTTTTTTCAGCCTTTCCCCAATGAAAGTTAGACATGAATTCAATGTGTTATATTTCTGGTGAGATAGCAAATGTAGTGTTTGCTCGCAACAGTAGTACTTTAGTAGTATGCACATAAAGTTTCCCAATTTACTTGCTTTCTGGCTGGTAGGGCTATTGTTTAGAATTGCACTTTAGCTTGGAGGTATGATTGTTGTGATACTAGTCATACATATTTAGATTATTTGCATTACAGTCAGCATATACGTGTCTACCGCGCATATGTAACAAATCCAACTAGGTACGTATCATATATAATAATCTCCAAAGAGGATGATGAATACATTTTACCGACATGAATATTACTTAAATTAGAAACTTGAAATCTTTTAGTGTGTTGAATGTTTTTTTACATTTATTTTTGTTTCAGATTTTGTCATATATGTGTATTTTTTTTATCATTCAACTTTTAAAGATCGGGTTAGGGGTATCGATCAATGTTAAAGTCGGATTCGGATTGTACAAAATGACCCGATCTATGTTTCGAATTGGGTTAACCCGTCCTCCACACACCATCTGATAGATGTAACATAAAAGGAAAGATAAAAGCACACATGTGTATCAGCATGATTTAATGTGCTGATTGTTTTATGGGTGGTGGCTTAGCTAGTTAGCAGTTCATTGGTGGTCAGCCGAATTGTACTCTCCAACATTTTGAATATTGTTTGTTCCCCTTGTTAACATCATCATCATCATCATCAGGACCCTATCGTTCAATGTTGACCCTTTTTTATTTTTTCATTCTGATACACTAGGCTTATATTTAATACCCGCACGAAACGTTAGTGCGGATGAAGGGTCCACATTATTGTCCAAAATTTTTAAATAAAGTTTAATCATTTAATGTATTTGTATGCGATTGGTGTGTTGGCTGATTAATTTAATTGAATTGTGATAATATGTAAGGGGAAGGGAATATCATGACATTCCTTTTTTATATTTTAAGTTTATCTTTTTTTGTTACAACTGTTGGAATATAAGTTCACTGAGGGTAGATCAAGTGCACATTATATTTTTTTTTTTGGGTACAAAATGTAAAGTTTGTTAAAACTGGTTTATAATTCGTCATCGAGAAACTAAAAATTACAATATAATTCGTCAAGAATATTTTATATATAATTCATCGTCAAAAAATTAATCATAAACAAAATTTAATAAGAGATTTAATCACGTCCGTGCAAATAAAGAAATTACACTCATATGAAAACCTTATACAATGTTAGGTTAAAATGGTTTAATCGGTCAATTATAGCAAGTAATTATGTTGGAAAAGGAACATGTTGATACACATGTGTGCTTTTATCTTTCCTTTTGTCATTTTCCTCCACAGAAGTCCAACATTCTAGAAGGAAAATGCCATTCTGGTCTCGTTTAGGGTTCTTTCTTTCTTTTCATCTACTCTTGCCCATCTGTTTTTGTATTATGCTTTTCTTATTTCTAATTAGCTTTTTGTATATTAATATTGAGAAGAGGCATTACCTACTTTTTAAGTAATGCAAGTTTTGGCACATTATGATATTGAATATTGACAAGCCCACTGCATAAATTGAATATAAAAAAATCACACCTTAAACAAATTAAAGTGATCTAGAAGATTACAAATATTGATACCTAAAATAATTATTTTCTAAAACTTACCAACCCAATAAGAGATGATATTTTACTAATTAAACTTGATCAAAGTTTATGTAATTATTTTTGGTAAATCAGCTACTTTTATTACGATTAAATCAGCACAAACTTAAAAAAAAAATGCAATTAATAAAATATTTAAAACTGATTGGGCATTAACTTTTATTTATTATATATTTCAGGGATATTTATAAAGTCATTACCAGGTGAACTGTATTAACAATTAAGTACACTTAATTAGAAAACTTTTGAGCCCCGTGTATTTGTAGAAATGGATTGAAACAAGAGACCACACACACCAAGCACAGCGGCAGCTTCCTTGGTACAAAAAACTGAATAGAGAAGAGATGATCACACAACTCTTCATAAAAAATCTCCTAAACACACAGTCTCTCCTTCCTCCCTCTCTCTCTCTCTCAAAAAAATAAATCACTAAAAAGATGGACTGCTTTTTATTTGAGGAGAGCGGAGATTCAGAGACGAAGGACTACTTTGATCCCAACAGAAACAACAAGGCTGCTGTTAGTGTTGTAGATGCTGATCAAGATGCCGAGTCCTGTTGCAGCGACTCGTCTGATCATCGTGACGCGGCCCGAGCTTATCGCAGATCAGATGGAATTAGCAGGAGAATGAAGACGAATAATAGGAGGATTGCCCAGTCAACATATCATCATGACGGCGATGAGTGTTACATTAATGATGAAGAGGAGGCTGATTCATCAAGCAAGAAGGTTTTGAATAATGTTGTTATTAATGATCATGTTGCTACTAAAAAGAAGAAGCTGGAGAACAGTGTTAGTGAAAGCTTCATAATTAGTAGTAGTGGTGTTGGTGTTGGTGTCGTTGTTAATAATAACAACATGGATGAGATCACAGATGATAGGCTCTTCTGGGAAGCTTGTTTGGCCAATGGCTACCCTTGACACCCTCCCCCACACTACTCTCTACACCATCTTCTTCTTTCTTTTCTTTTCTTTTTTCTAATTTCTTTGGGACTCTTTTTCCAGCCTTTCTTCCTCTCTTTTTTTATATTCATCTTCCTGAGAGCGTGTGCAGTGTTTGTGGCAAAAGATGCCATATATATTGCTGTCACTTTTATTTTAAGTTTACTTTTAAGCAGCACATCTCATCGCTCTCGTATATGCGGAAGCGATGCACATTCTCTCTGAGGTTTGAAGTTATATAGCTAAGGAGAGCCTTTATTGATACCAATTGTATAATATACATTACAAGAGTGTTAAAGCTGATGATGACATATATGTTCATGGTTCTGAGATCAACCTTTCATAATTACAATTTTCATTTGAATTACTTTTTATATCTTCCGATTTGATGAATTACATTTGTTTCTTGTGTATAATAATGGCACTATCTAACATTATAGATTGCCATTGCCATAAAAAAAACATTATAGATTGAATATATATGATATATGCGATTTCGTATTTGAACTGGTCTAGCGGTTATAGTTTTGGCCGAATATTTAGGAGATGGACGGTTCAGATCTCGTGAATGCACCTAATGACATGAGTTTTGGACTTGTTCATTTTGATTTGTTTTTTTAAATATTTGAATTGGTTAGAATTGTGTTAGGTCCATCCATCAACTTGTGTTATTATGATGCTATTGTTATTATGATGCTATTGAGTGTTTCTTTGTCGAAGCTCAAAGTCTCACTTCAAAATCCAACAATTCCTAACCCACCCAACCGAAAGAAAATAACCATGAAAATTGGGCTGATTTAAACGCCTGTTGTTTTGAATTTAACATTTTTGAAAACATTATTTTATTGTAAACTAAATTAAATTCAATCATTCTAAATTAAACAATATTTTGTTTAATATGATCCACTACTGCTTGACCTGATTCATGATCCAAATTATATGTCACATTTTGTTCTCCCTAATATACATTTGCAGCGAAAATGTTGGATACACTTTGAGCAAAGTTCTCTGCAACATCTACTCTACCTTTTCATTCTTGCTTTCAATCTCAAGCACTCATTATTTCCAAAGCTTCTCTTGTTTCCCCTAGTATATTGTACACTGTGGCCGCTATATGCGAAGGCGTCAGACCTGCATCTTCCATCTGATCTGCCGGTGATCCATGCTCAATATATCGATCCGGGAGGACTATCGGTCTCCACTGCACAAATTTACATCATAACGCGTTGATATATAATCACTCGCATGTCTAATTTCTGATGGAATTGTAGATAGTAAATGTATTGGAAACGTAGCAGACCTTCACTGTGCCATCTAGAAGGCCGTCGAGAGCTAGGAACTGTACGACGTGAGAACCGAAACCACCTATAGAACCTTCTTCGACTGTGATGAGTACCTCGTGTGACTTAGCTAGGCTGCGGATGAGAGCATGGTCTAATGGTTTGCAGAAGCGAGCATCTGCGACTGTTAGTCTTAAGCCGCCTCGCTGGTAAAGCATCGTGGCTGCTGCTAGACAACTTTGAACAGCCGCTCCGTACCCTAACAGTGCAACTCTGTTACCTTCTCTCAATATTCGACCTTTCCCAATCTGTTTAAAATTAGGAGGGCAATCAGGTAAATTCTCGTGATCGTATCAGTCTGCCTCTCGTTTAAATTTAACAGGAGTTCGTAGGCATGTACCTCGAGAGGTATGCCCTTGTTACCAGGAGGAAGCTGGACGCCAATGCCATTTCCTCTTGGGTATCGGAAGCAACTGGGTCGATCATCTATGGCAGCTGCTGTGGCAACCATGTGAAAAAGTTCTGCTTCATCAGCTGGAGCCATGACAACCATGTTAGGAAGACATGCCATGTAAGTGACATCAAAAGCTCCACAATGTGTAGGGCCATCTGCTCCAACCAGCCCCGCCCTGTCCATCGCAAACCTCACAGGCAGCTTCTGCAGATCTACATCATGCACGACCTGAAGTACAAATTTAAAAGGTGATGCCACAACAGACGAGAATTCGTAGAAACATAGAAGCTGAGTTAAGTAAGTCCATTGGATTCGTAGAAGAGTTTTGAAGACGTGCCTGGTCATATGCGCGCTGCATGAAGGACGAATATATTGCACAGAAAGGTTTAATTCCTTCACATGCCAAGCCAGCAGCGAAAGTAACAGCATGTTGCTCTGCTATACCAACATCAAAACACCTGCTAGGGAAACGCCTCTCGAAAATATTCAAGCCCGTTCCTCCTCCCATTGCCGCATGGATAGCGACAATACTTTTATCTGCCTCAGCTTCTGCAATCAGCGCCTCCGCAAAATACGTTGTGTATGATTGAGTAGGAGCGCTGGGCTTGAACTGCTTTCCGGTTGCCAGGTCAAACTTCACCACTCCTGTATGCATAAAATACTAAAACTATGATTTCGTAATTCTCATTTCTCAAATCCGATAACGAGACTTCACAATTATCTTGGTCAGTGAGTTCACCGTGATACTTGTCTGCAGCTTTTTCGGCATATGGGTATCCTCGGCCCTTTTCAGTGACTACATGGATTAGGACAGGACCGGTTATTCTAGTACTTTTAACTTCTTTGAGAATGGCGATAAGATCATCAATATTGTGACCGTCAACAGGACCAATGTAGTATAGTCCAAGTTCTTCAAACAAAGTTGATCCAGAGCCACTGATCATCCCGCGTGCATACTCGTCAACTTTTGCAGCCAGTTCATGCATCGGGCCACCTATCTGTTTGGTTACTCCCTGCAACAACAAGTAGAGATGAGTTGAATTAACCAATTGGCCACGAGATAAAGTGACACTCATTATTATTCCTCCATTGATGTCCGCCTAACACGTCAAAAATATTTCAATCCAATATAAAATCATCATCAACAAGGGACCAGATTGATACTAACCTTCGCGACTTCTCGTAACTCTCTAAGAGGCCTGTTTGATTGCAGCCTGCTGAGAGCACTGCTAAGTGCTCCTACAGGTGCTATTGGACCATCTAAATTAGCAGTGGGCAGCGAAACCTGCTTGTTGTCATTGAGAATTACGATCATGTCTGAATCCAGGTAACCAGCGTTGTTCATGGCTTCATAGGCCTGGCCAGCAGTCATGGCACCATCGCCTATAACCGCAACAACATTATTCTTTCTCCCCTTAAGATCCCTCCCAACTGCCATTCCTGTTTAAAAGGCAGTTCATAAGAAAATCAAATGTTACAGTACATATTATATCATAAAACTATGAACAAATATTATAAGAGTCGAAAGAATCATACAAAAAGTTCACTCAATACTGAACTTTAAATGTTCTATAGTTTTGTAAGTGGACTTGTCAGCATTCACTATTCGAAAAGTGATCGTAAGACCTCTTTCTTAACAATTGATGGTTTAATGACTTCTCAAACCGTAAGTAAAATATGGGGAAATTGGAGTGAGACAAGCTTGCTAATAAAGTCGCGTAGGAAGTTAATTAGGAACGGAGTCGACTCCAAACAGTTTCTCTATAGTTTTGAATTAAGATCATTACCCAAGCCAGCAGATATGGTTGTCGAACTATGTCCAGTCCCGAAGCAATCATGTTCACTCTCAGCCCTCTTTGTAAATCCTGCCAAACCATTTGTTTGTCTCATTGTGTCCATTTTAGATCGTCTCCCCGTAAGAATTTTGTGTGGGTAAGACTGCAAAAAGGCACTCATTAACTCATAATAAAACCATCACGGCTAATTTCTTTCGTTGCAAATAGCATGGATATAAGGTAGAAACCTGATGGCCGACATCCCACAATATCTTGTCTTGAGGAGTGTTGAATACATAATGAAGAGCCACTGTGAGCTCAACAACCCCAAGGCTCGAGCCCAAATGACCCCCTGTCTTGGAGACACTGAAGATCACATCGGAACGCAGTTCATCGGCAAGTTGATTCAACTCCTACTAATTCATTAATATTATTAAATCACGAAAAACTTCATAGAATTAAAAATCGTCATCATTTTAAACTAAATCATGCATGTCATAGTTAGAACCAACAGTCTCGGTAAGATCAAACCAGCATTTGGAACTTATATTCTCACCTTTACGGAGAGATTTTTCATATGAATTGGATAGTTGATAGTGTCCAAAAGAGGAGTCGGAGGCCTCTGGGTGTGATAGTCTCCTCTATCGGATACTGATGCCCAAACCCGACATGGCCTCTTCCTCATCTGCCACACAAATTTCAAAGCACCAAAACATCTTCAATAATCTTCGCATCAACACTCACTCCACCAAAAATAAAAAAGAACCATCACATAAACATTGACAAATCCTCACAACCATTCACAATCAATAGCATCAAAAGTGCAATATCCCATTAACAAACAAACAAGAAATATCAAACACAAGCATTGACTTCACCAAAACCAGACCTCTCTTGGACATTTTACCATACAATTTAATAGCAACTAAAAAGCAAACCAAACCTGACTGAGCTTTTGCTGAGATAGGCATGAAAGATCTGCACCCCAGGACAGATTTGACACAACAGGATTCGGTTTATGCGAATCAGAAGCTCCTGGGCGATGAACAAGTGCTGGGAGTGATGATGCACAAACAGCCATTTTATAACTATGTAAAGTAGCAGGCAGAGCAAATCTGGGAATCAGGAGAATTGCAAGAGTGAGCTGATTAGGGTACTGCAACTTGGGCAGAGGAGTTTCAGTGGAAAAGATTGAAACTTTGGTGAGAAATGGAAATGTATGCTGAGCTTGCTTGATTGCAAAATCGGAAATGAAATTGGGGGCTTAAAGGAATGAGATGCACAATTTTGTTTTTCTATGAAGTGGAGTTTGACAGACACAAATGCCTACTCTGCAGTCATTGGGACACGTCACTGGAAATCACAACCGGATAGATAGCATAGCATAGCAAGGATTTCATTTTTTGTTTCCTTTTCATTAAAACATTCTAAATTAAAATTGAGATGTTTTGTTGCAATCAGAATAAACAATTGTGGGCATTTACTGGTCTATACAAAAAATGTTGATCAAACCTATCCCACAAATGACCAATTAAAAATTCATAACCTTTTAATATTTTTAAATTGAAAGAAAATATGTTTTTATAAAAAAAAATCAAAGTACTACAAATTTTGTAGAATTTGAAAAGTTGCAAAAATTGGTAGTTAAAAAAAAATTGTTCACTTTATAGATTTTAAGATACAACCATTTCAAAATTAAATATTAAGACAGTACACATGTCGCATGGTGATTCGCCAATCCTAATGACAAAAAAAAAAGGTCACCGGGTGACCAAATTATGATTTGGTCATGTCTAATGACTCAAAAGTGTTTAGTGTGATGCAAAAAAAATTGGTCATCTTCTACGACTCTTTTTCATGACTTTTTGAGTCATTAGTGTCAATTCTCTAATTTACCATCAAAACCTCGACTTTGTCACGTCAGGAGTTGAACTCATGTAATTTTTGCGAAATATACGATGCATCCTCTTGTCACCGCCAGAAAACATTCATCTCATTTACGTTCGAGAAAGAATTCGATGTGGATAAGAGAATAAATCAGAATGCAGCTCATCTGCAGTTGATTCATTTCTGGCATTCATTATCAATCTATCAAAGTAGAAACACAGGTTAACATGCATGTATACTGTTATAGTTTAACTTTGTGCTTAGACAAAACGTTATCAGAAACATTTTTAAAGCAATTCGTTCATACTCAGTGGTATTGTTTTCGTGTAGTGCTCACCTTTCTCAGGTAATGATGTGCAGCTCATCTGCTGCTACTGAGTTTTAAAACACCAAATACATTACTTGAACACTAGCAGCCCAGCACTCACAAACTCCCACTTTTTCTGATCCTCCTAGAATGTTCCTTTTCTTTCTATATAAAATCTTATGATGGTAAGGGTGCTTTCTCCACCAGATTCAAGTATGTATTATCTGATATGTTTGCGCTTGGACCAATGACACAGCAAGTGAATTACCGATCCAAGTGCATCAATTTCCATTTGACAACTATTTCCGTACTCTTTACTTGATCTTGACTTGTTATTAATCCTCGAGAATTGCTAGGACTCTCCTCCAAGTGAAAAACCCTGTAAAATGTATTATTGACTAGTAGTTAATGTTCATATCAAACTGAACTTTACTTCACTCCAAAGTTTATCAAGAAAAACAATGAATGAGGTGAACTAAGGACCAAGTTAACCATCAAGATCAGTTTAAGACCATAAAAATGCATATTTTATAAGTTTCAGTTCAATTTGGAGTCATAAGGGAATCATCAGCAGATTAAAGATCTAAAATAGTTACAAGATGTTTCCATTTGTAACACTGGAAACAACCAAACATAATTCAGCGACTCATAATCATATCCAATGATACAATACAAGGACTATTTGGAAACAACGAGCCATGTTTTTTTTCATTAAAATAGTCTCGAGCATGGGGGCCAGATTCAATGAGCTCGTATTAGGTTTTGTTACTAAGTTGTCAATTCATGTTGAAGTTTGAACAGATTACTGTATTTCTCTGAATAATTCAAGTTAATTCATGCGTTAATCAAATTTATGACAGTTTTCATAACTTAAAAAAAGAAGAAGAAGAAAGAGGGCCAGATACAAATGTCCACAGTCCACTTACATAATATGATCACAAAGTATTATATTGATTAAGAGTAACTACATTTGACATAAATACATAGCTAATCATGGATAAACATATCTCATTTCAATGGCAGGCAATTCACAACTTGAACCACCAACAGGAAAGTAAACAAAGGACTGCAACAGTGAAGCTTGACGTTCCACTCACCAAAACCATCTAAATGCGACATAAAACCACTCAAATTAACAAACGTCCATAGATATAAAGATAGAGAAGATCTCCGTAGCTAATAATTGGACTGAAATAGAACAACTCGATTCAACCATCAAATCTTAAATCCATAGATATATCAAAGTGGTTCAAGCATATAAGATACACACAATAAACGAACTGTCACTGTAAATCATATAAATTAAAAACAACAGTTCCAGTTCTTAATCGTAACTCAAAGATCATCAAGAAAACACAATTGCCGAGTAGGAACACAATGCAAAGCATCACACTGATCTTGACTTGTTATTAATCCTCGAGAATTGCTAGGACTCCCCTCCAAGTAAAAAGCCCTATAAAATGTATTATTGACAAGTAGTTAATGTCCATATCAAACTGAACTTTACTTCACTCCAAAGTTTATCAAGAAAAACAATGAATGAGGTGAACTAAGGACCAGGTTAACCATCAAGATCAATTAAAGACCATAAAAATGCATCTTTTATAAGTTTCAGTTCAACTGAACTAAGTTTGGAGTCATAAGGGAATCATCAGCCGATTTGAAGGTCTAAGTTACAAGATGTTTCCATTTGTAATACTGGAAACAACCAAACATAATTCAGCGACTCATAGTCACATTTAAACATACAAGGACTTATTTGGAAACAATGAGCCATGTTTTTTTATTAAAATAGTCTCAACCATGGCTAGAGGGCCAGCTACAATTCTACAAATGCCCACTATATAATATGTTCACAAAGTATTATATTGAGTAAGAGTAACTACATTTGACATAAATACACAGCTAGTCATGGAGAAACACATCTCATTTCAATGGTAGTCAACTCACAACTTGAAACACCAACACGAAAGAAAACAAAGGACTGCAACAGCAAAGCTTGACTTTCCACTCACCAAAACCTTTTAAATGAGATGAAAGAAACCACCCAAATTTCAGCAAACATCCATAGATACAGAGGATAGAAAAGATTCAAATGGACTGAAGTAAAACAACTAGATTCAAACATCAAATCATATATCCTGAGATTAGGGTATTATTTAAAATTTAGATCTATCAAAGCGGAGAGCTGTTTCAATCATGTAAGATACACACAACACAATAAACGAACTACCACGGTATATCATATAAATCAGAAGCAATATCCCAAATCCTAACTCAGAGATCATCAACAAAACGAATTGCCGAGTAGGAACACAATGCAACGCATCACACTGATATCCTTTGCGAAATAACAAAAAGAACAAGAAAAGTAGAAAGATCAATAAGACGATAATATAGCTTGAAAGGGGTAATTAACAAGACTTCTGAATGCTGACCGAATCTGAGACTCAGAACTTACAGCACTCAAAATCATCCAAGCTCCACCATACAAACTGTTTATTACTAAGACAGTAATCAAAATATTTATAATAATTAGGTTCAATATCACCTCCAAAACTAAAATGGCCCATAACAATTATGTACCCCGAGAAAAGCTGGAGACTTTTCATCAACCCACTTCACCAAATCCTCACTTCATTTCCGCTTTCGTAAACAGCAATGAACAGATTACTTCTTCGTGATCTTCAGCGGATTCTTCTGCTTCACATATTAGAAGTTCGTCCTTGCCTCCGACACAAGACTGATGAACATCGCCTTTCTTCTTCTTCGCTATCAAATCGATCCGTGCTAATAAAACCCCAAATCGGAAGTGCATCGCGGGAATTCTTTTCTTTCGAAAAACCCTAATTTGTCAAATCCAATAAATTTCTTTGAACATCTTTCACAATGACGAAACTACCCTCTAGGTTCCGATTATTTTCAATAACATAGACTGTCGTCTCTCTCATCAGCTGATTTACGACTTCTGTTCTCTCTTTGATTTAGGGAGCCCTAGAAATCATCAGCCGAGAGAAATCGGAGTGGTAAAGAAGGTAAATTTCGCCACTTTCGATTCAATTCACTTCCCGGTCTTTGTAATGGTTTAATTCCGTTTAGATTTTTGGTTTTTGATTTCGATTTCGGCGTGTGTAGTGTGGCAATTGATTGACGAAGTGATTAAGAACTATTGGTTTGATTTTGTAGGGGAAGGATATTTGGGGTGTTGGAGATGGCGGCGAATGTGGATGCAGCTGGAGAGCCGATCCCAACATCGGCAGTGCTGATGGCGTCATCGAAGCATATAGGAACGAGGTGTTTTGCGGAGAATGTGGCATTTCTGAAATGTAAGAAGAAAGATCCCAATCCTGAGAAGTGTTTGGAAAAGGGACAGGAAGTCACTCGCTGCGTCTTTGGACTGTAAGCAATGCTTTGATTCTCAGTGCTCGTTAGTCTAGTTTTTTTCCTCCGCGTCGTGGCAATGTGGACCGTGGAGTGTGATTGGGTCTTGAGAGTTTAGTTTATTCCTTAGTCGAGCAAATGTTTAGACACTGTTGCAACTTGCAATGATGCAGTTTACTTTTTTATTGCCCAGTTGATTGGAAGCTCAGCTTCGTTGATATGTGGGCAATGATCATGGAACAATAGGATCGAATGTGTACCTATTACTATTAGTATGATACATGTGCTTGATTTATGCAGAATGTATGTTATAAATTGGATGTTAGGGAAAGTTAGGCTGTTTGCATAAAGTTGTGTTAAATCTCAGGCTGAAATTCTCAAAATAAACTGAAATTTGATATTTATCTGGTAAATATATTTTATAATTCAATTGTAAGGAACTGAAATGATTTGAATTGAACTGTTATACACGTTGATGACAGAAAGAAGTGTCTTGAATGAGATTATATGCGCTCTATATTACATATGCAGTTGGTTATGTTCAGTTCAGATCATTTTAAACTTCACCGTATAACTATTTCCTCAGCTTCAGCCCATTCTTGTTCATACCACTGTAACACAAAATCGATTCTAGTTTAAATAGTATGCTTGTAGCTTTTGAATATGAAGCATTGTTTCAGATCGATGTAGAATGATGGTGATGGGGTCTTGAGGCCGCTGACTCAATCATACACTAGAATTATGTTCATTCGTTCATAATGTTGTTTGTCATCTGAAGTCTATGTTTGGGTCACCACTTGTGCACTCTTTAGATGGGTTTTTGTAGGAGATTTTATGCTGAGTCAGCAACGTTTTTGCTGAGTAAATGACGCTTTTAAAGTGTTACTGTATCAGATTCATTGAACAGGTTGTTGCAGGAACTTAAAGCTGGGACTACAAAAACCGTTAGAGGTTTACTTAGGTTAATTGTACTACAGAACACCCCCATTTGTGCATTATTATACAACATATTATAGGTTATGTGCTATCAGTATTGCTTGCTCTAAACTGATGTACGCGAATGATATATTACACTGTTAACTATGGACTGTTATATAGGTTTTGCAAATGGCAAATATGGCCCCGGATTGCCTTTCACGCTTTATGTAGTGCCACATTTTACCAATATTAATCAATGACATATGATTGCCTGCAGGTTAAAGGATCTTCACCAAAGGTGCACAAAAGAGATGGATGCTTATGCTGGTTGTATGTATTACCACACAAATGAGTTTGATCTTTGTCGCAATGAGCAGGAAGCATTCGAGAAAGCATGTCCATTGAATTGAGCCAGAGCTTGTACTGGTCAATAATCTAGGTCTCAATGAGCAGACAAGTCGTTTCACCAGCACCTTTCACAAAACTGTTTATTGGATGGGAAGCATGGTCTGTTTACTTTTTGCATTGATTTCAAGTTGTACTCTTCATTTAATGTTATGAGCAAAAAAAGCTCACTATTCGATAGGAGCTGGTTGTCTTTTACCAAATGAACAACAATGCCAATAAATCACAAATTGTCTCAATAGTTATACACCATTATGTTGATGTACAGTATGCAGGATCTATCTTCAACTTTAGATCAAGGCGAAAAATTGCTGGCCCTGCTGCTCAAGTTTATGCCATTTCTTCTTTCTGGAAAAATGAGGAACTTTTTTTTTCCGGTAGTGGAAAAATGAGGAACTTTTAAAGCTACATTTTCATGAGTGATAGCTTTACTACGTTTAAACTGTGTCATAAGTATGTTATCACAGTGAAGACTGAAGAGGCACATCTAAAAGTCTTAACAGTTAGAATGTAAGTGAAGGATACTTTGTGAAACATTATTGATTTAATTAAAAAATTACATCAGAGTTTTATCCATGGTTTACACTCTAAGCATAGTTTTGGCCTGACAATTTTACAAAGTGATACAACGATGCAGACAAAGGCCCTATCCACTTTGACTTGTTTTTTTGACTTGTAAGTTAAGATAAGTTAATATCAGTTAAGATAAGTTAAGATCAGTTAAGATAAGTTAATATCAGTTAAGATAAGTTAAATTACTTTTAACATACCACCATACTATTTATCATACCATCATACTATTCACCATCATCATACCATCATCATCATACTATTCATCATCATCATACCATCATCATACCATTATACTATTCATCATACCATCATCATCATCATACCATCACACTATTCATCATATCATCATCATCATACTATTCACCATCATCATACCATCACACTATTCATCATCATACCATCATCATCATCATACTATCATCATCATACCATCCTCATACTATTCATCATCATACCATCATCATCATCATCATCATCATACCATCACCATCATCATCATACCATCATACTATTCATCATCATCATAAAATTACTATTCATCACCATCATCACCCCATCATCATCATCAGTATATTACTATTCATCATCATAAAATTACTATTCATCACCATCATCACCATCACCATCATCACCATCATCATTATATTACTATTCATCATCATAATAATATTAATATTCATCATCATAACATTACTATTCATCATCATCATCATAATATTACTATTCATCATACCATCATCATAATATTACTATTCATCATACCATCATCATCATACTATTCATCATCATCATACCTTCATCATAATATTACTATTCACCATCATCATAAAATTACTATGCATCATCATCATAATATTACTATTCATCATACCATCGTCATCATACTATTCACCATCATCATAATATTACTATTCATTAGTCAATATAAGTTTCAGTTAAGTTAAGATAAGTTAATATCAGTTAAGATAAGTTAATATCAGTTAAGATAAGTTAATATCAGTTAAGATAAGTTAAGATCAGTTAAGATCATTTAAGATCAGTTAAGTTTCAGTCAAAGTGGACAGACCCAAATATTGAACCAGTCTTTCTGAACACATTACAGCTGCTATTCATCGGCCTTTCCTGTTTACTTTTATTATTGACTCCCCCGTTGAAAGAAGTATCAATTCTAGCATACTTTGCAACTCCTCCTGCAGGCACCAGCAAGATCGGGAGTTCCAACCATATAAACTGGGTTCTTAGTACACTCCCCAAGAGCTGCCCATCTTTCACAACTTTCGTGCTCATCGGCGCATTCTCCTCCATCTCCCACAATTTTGTCAAAGCTATCAACATGAATCCACTTGGTTGCTGAAAATTTCTCGCCTTCAATCACAGGGCATCCAGCATGGAGACTCATCGGGTCAGGAGTGGCATCAGGGTGGAGACTGAAGAATAGAAGAGCATCTCCTCTCTTTGGTCTTACTGGGTATCATGGGCAAATATAGAATAGGAGAGTATTAACACGAGTTAAACTGGTTACCACTTGACATTTTAATATAAGAAGGCTTGCCTGCAACTCCATTCTTTCCACACTCTGATAAATCTTCGTCTTGAGGGTGAGCCTTACGGCGAGCAGGCACCTGTATCAAATGTTCTCAGTATCATTGAAACAAGATATGCGATTCTCTAGTGAACCACATCATCTAGGGCAAAATCTATGGAATTTAGCCTGGTAACAAATCACAAAAAGGCATAACCTTCCTCTAATTGCAAAGGGTGCAAGTTCACAAATCTGAAATCCTCCAATGCACACATAATGTAACATGAAAAGGAGAAGGGGTTCTAAGAAAATTAGATTCAACTACACAACCACAACAATCTATCTCGATTCTCGATTCAAAGAAACAAAAGAGCCGCAACTAGTTACTTGCACAGACCAATGTATACTGAACAAGCATTAGAAAAGAAGAGCAGCAAAGCTGGACTGACCTCTGCTGAGGGGAATACAGTTTCTCCACCTTTGACCACATTAGTAAGATACATTAGAACAGTGGCTATTCTGTGACCTCCCCGAGCAATATTAACCTTGTCAGTAAAGTAGTCATAATGTGGGTCGTACTTCTGTCCATGTTCATATCTAAGTACTTGTATATCCTCCCCGTTTTCTAGAAAGATAAAACAAACCGTCATAACCTTTCAATCAAGAAGCTGGTGATAAATATTTATTCTGTGATGAAATGGCCACTTTGCTGAGACACTACTACTACTACTACTTAATCTTGAACTTATGTGAAAAAAAGTAATGCATGTTCAACAAAAACTTATCTACCCGGACAACCATCTTATCTCAGAAACTTTACCTATGGGAAGAAAAGTCCAAGCAGCAATCCTCTTTTCTATCCCAGCAACAATAGGATCCTGCAAATGAAACAAGCACTGAGCAATGCAACTCCATAACATCTGATGAAAGTACATATATTTCTCACATCCCATGAAATAATTTCCCCATTTAACGCCGATCACAATTCACAAGATGTGAATACTTGATACAAGTAACTGAATCTTCAAAAAATTCAGATACAATCAGGCACATAAAGAAATTCAACAGACTAACCTTGGCTTTGCTGATGAACATTCCAGAGCTTGTCCGAACCTCACTGAGCTTACTTTTTCCAGAAACATTATCAGCCACGGCAGATCTCTTCAGCTCAGATTTGGCCTACCAGTAACAACAGCAGCAAACATTCTACTCAAACTAACAAACCAAAACACAGGTATATCATAACACAGCATCCAACAAACAAAACAAAATATTTGAAAATGCACTTACTAGCGAGATCAGATGGTCGCATTCCTCGTCACTCAGGAAACCGTCGTACACAAACGCTCTACAAAAACAACATTTTCATTTAATCTTCCATCCAAATCTAAATAATATTCGGCCAATAAGTATCCAATAGGAAAGCAATCTGACCTCGGTTTCCACGAGATCTGCTTCACTTTGGACGGATTGACGGTGAATGTAGTAGTCGAATCGGCATCGGCCATGTAAGATTCAGCTAACAACAACAACAACAACACAGAGAATATCCATTTCGAATAATCACAAATCGAAGCCATCGTGGAGCGATCAAGCTCGGGATAAATCTACAAGAGGAACGTATTGGTTTGAGATTTTGGACACGAAGAAAGAAGAGGAGACGACGATGAGAGTTGACCGTTGACGGGTCTAGTTTTGGGACAGATTGACGGCGTCGTATCGGTGATCAACTGCTTTGTGCCATTTGGTTGAAAAAAAAACAGTTCTGGTCTCTCTAAACACCCAAAACGCTGCGTTTCGTTCCAGGGGAATTCTATTCTGAACAAGTGCTTCGCTGCTGGTCCTCCGAGTTGAAATCTCTCGATAGCTGTTCATCGTCAAATCTATCTCCAACCGAAAGCCATGTCCGGTTGCAGCATCAGAGCCCTCTGGATTCTCAACAACTCCGATTCCGTCGTCTTCTCCAGGTTCGTTTCCCCTTCTGCGACTGTTTCTTTCACCCAATTTGTTGGCGTTACACTGATCGCGATCCGCATTTATCTTACTCTCCCGTCCTCTTTATTTGACGCTTACTTTTTAATTACTATAATTTGGTACAGATTCAGTCGTAAGAATCAGTTATAAATTTAAAGCTCATTTCCCTAGGTTGCCTATTCATATATGTTTTTGTTTCACTGCTTCTATTTGTGATTGTGTATGCTCCAGTAGACATATTTTGATGCCTGTTGTTGGATTTTTTTGTTCTTCACTGGATGTATGAATGTTAGCCTTGTGACGAAATAGTTGGCTGGTGACAATTTTCGCTGCACCTGAAAGGTGCCTCTGACCTTAGATTCTTATATTATTTATGGGATTTCATCAGGAGGTTCCCAGTTGTTGAAAAACGGTGGCGTACTGCTTGCAAGGCCGATAGTGAGAAAGCCAATGATGATGATGATGATGATAAGAAATACTCAGTCTCTCATTCGCTTCCTTCTGATCCCGAGGTGGCTACTGCTTTTCTAGAGCGTAAAAGAAGGTTAGCTTGTGGATTTCGAACTAAACAGCACTTTTTAAAATAAAATAAAAACTTATGGAGCATAGTTGTGTGTGAGCTGGACGCGTACTTACGAATGTCTAAGTTCATATAGTTGCTGAACGATTGCTGTATTTTTAGTTGGTCGTTGCTCAATTAGTCTGATATGCAGAATCCTTAGCCAAATAAATGAATGGATGTGCTTTCTGATCTCATAATTAGTGGTGGATGGCTTGGGAAACAAACCCCTATACAGCATATCTCTTAGTTGATTCTGCAGGAAAAAAGATAGTGCGTGAAGTGTGGACTTTTAGGCAAGTGACTAAAGAATGATTTCTTACCTGAGTACAATTAGTGCTTCACTCAATAGTATATGGTTTCTGAAGTCTCAAGAAGCCTGAGACATAATATAACTACAGACTAGCAGTTTCCCTGAAGAAATAGTTAGTTGATTATATGCTTAACTACTTTACTAGTAGGGATTTATGGTCCGGAAATTATATACATTTGGAGCGTATAATGTCCTTAGTAATGTGATTGGTCTACAATCAACTGAGAGAGAAATTGAGTATAACATAATGTTTCAGTGACATTTGGTGATGGATCATACAGCAAAAACTTGGATTCTGAGAGAACATAAAATACATTGTTGCTATGAAAAAATGTCACTTAAATTGGCCTTTTTATGGCATTAAAAGGATCATTCTTGGTTTTCAGTTTCTGTTTTTATAATGTACGCCCCAAAAATATACTCCCTTTATCATCCATTTTCGATATAAATTAGCAAAAAGTTTGAAAAAATTACCTAATATTTATGTAGGGAGGGATCTGTACGAGGATCTGGTGTGCGGTTGAAGCAGTCTACAGAGGGGTCTGACGCTTGGGTTGATGATCCAGTCACACGTCATGTCATCAGCCTCTCTATCAATAAAGAACAAGAAGAAAAGAATTATATACTGTGGCCATTTGTGCTGCATGTAAGAAGCTATTTTTGCATCCTCGTGTTGCCTTTAGTGGAGCCCCGGCATCTGAAAGCTTACGCAATGCTAAGTAAGAGAGCTGATTGTGGGAATGCAGTTGGGCTCGATGAAAGTTTATCCTCACTTTTAGTTGAACTTCCATCCATCACAGGGTATGGTAAGTTACTTTAATCACCAAATATGTATCATGGGAAAGTGTTTCATTTGTTTATTGATAAGTTATGCAAGTGGCATTGTGCATCGCTTCAAAACTATTTCAAGAAATATTTATTTTATACCCTAAAATCCTAATTCGGGTTCCTTTTTCAATTAGCAGTCCTCGGGGTACAGTCCTATATTCATTAAAATCTGATTTTCTTAAAGTTATAGTCAATGACTAATCCCTTCCAAAAGATTAGAGATAGCATCAGTGAGACTCCTTCATACTTGTGTACTTTTTGTCTTTCCTTTATCGGCAGCCTTTCCCTCCTTGTTTTGATTTATCTATGGCTTCTTTACTTGTTCGAATCAACACTTACGACTCATTATGATTGAGCATGCAAATCAATGTATAGACTGTGCTTTGGGTAGGTGTAAGATCATATTTGATCATAAATTTAACTCTTTTGATGATCAATAATATTCTCTTATATACAGAGCTTTCGTGGTCGGCCAGGCTGTTGGGGATATAATTGTTGGCGATGCTGCGGAGCCGGAGATTTTCGTAAGTGCTACCCCATCTGTTGGAGGGTTGTTGGACTCACTGACTGGAGGCATAGGGATAGCTGGTATCTCTTCAAGAACAAAGCCGGTGGCTGCTCCACTTGCATCATCCACGGCAAGTGCTACTGGTTTTGGATCCTCTGCGTTTGATGGTTCAAAGAGTGTAGACAAAGAAGCACTTCGAACTTTCATAAGTAGCTCAATGCCCTTTGGTTGGTACTTCTTTATTCTGATATCTCTAATTTCATGTTTTATACAAAGTTGCTCCAAGTGGCTTCTTTCGAAGTTTTGCGGAATAGTACACTTTAATTGTTCTTTTTTCCTATTTGTGATTAGGTACACCTTTGGACCTCAATTACACCAACATATCCACCATGAAGGTGAATGGATTTTCGTCCTCGGATGTTCCCCCTTCGGATCTTAAGTTACCAGCATGGAAACCATACCTCTATAAAGGAAAACAAAAAATTATGTTTACTGTGCATGAAACAATTCATGCAGCTATGTATGATCGTGATGAGATTCCGGATAGTATATCAGTTTCAGGTCAGGTGAATTGTCGAGCTGAATTAGAAGGGTTACCTGACGTTTCATTCCCCATACTAGGCATTCATACTTCTCGGACTGAAGTTTTATCCTTCCATCCTTGTGCACAAATTCCTGAGCATGGTGTGGATAGACAAGCTGTTGTTTTTTCACCTCCCTTGGGCAACTTTGTTCTTATTCGTTATCAGTCATCATGCAATCTTGGGCCTCCTGTGAAGGGGTTTTATCAGCTATCGATGGTTTCAGAAGATGAAGGGGCATTTTTGTTCAAATTGCATCTTATGGAAGGCTATAAAGCCCCTTTAGCCATGGAATTCTGTACTGTGAGCATGCCTTTTCCTAGGAGGCGTGTGATATCAATCGAGGGGACACCTTCCGTTGGAACAGTTTCACATACAGAACATGCGGTTGAATGGAAGATTATAGCTGGTGGGCGAGTTGTTTCTGGGAAAAGCATTGAGGCAACTTTTCCTGGAACAATCAAGTTTGCTCCATTGAAGACTCAGTACAAGTCATATGGAATTGCAGCAGATGAAGACAGTGATGCTGAAACAGAGAGTGGTAGTCAAATGGTCAATATAGAAGACATTTTGCAGGATAAGATGAACAAGGATCTTCCACCAGCGGAGTTAGAGGAGCCATTTTGTTGGCAGGCATATGATTATGCAAAAGTATGTTTCAGAAACTTTATCATCTCTTAGCCAGTTTTGGGTTATTTCCTCTTTGTGTTCACGTTGTTACGTAATACTATATATGTCCGTTCGACTCCTACTTGTCTCTGGTCTTCAAACTAGTTCAGAATCTAGCTTCATTATATTCTTGAACTATATAGATAACCGATTACAATTAGCAAGTTTATATTATTGTAATACATTGAAAACATTAAATGATGGGTGGGCAGCCACCTTATGGCCTTGTGGACTGTGGTAACAAATTCATTTCATGAATTTTGTTCGAATGATATTCTTTTATTGTCTCTTTTTGAATTAGTTAACAAAGATAAAGCTAAAGATGAACTTTCTGGTTGCTGTCAGTGTCACTCTCTTCGGTGGCTGTTTTCTCCTAGAAATGCAGAAATCCAACTATTATCCTTTCACTCTATTGTTTCTTCAATTTGATTATATATCTTCCTCTGTTGCAGCTGTCATTCAAAATCATTGGTGGCTCATTATCTGGAGCAGTGATTGACCCTAAAAATGTAAGATCTCAATAATCTATTGCCAATCAGAAACTAGGCATGCCTCCCAATTAGTAAATATAGTAATTGCCATCCTGTAAGTTTCATGAGTCCATAAGGTCTCTGATTTCTTCCAAAGACACCCATAATTGTGCCATTTACGCTTTCTGCAGGTGAGTATCTATCCAGCTGTTAAAGCACCTGTAGAACTATCAAGCCAGGTAAGCTGTTGCATAAGTGAATATCTCTTGCTTGCTATGGTTGATACTCTGTCAAAAAAAATAACTTGCATGCAGGACAGTAAATATGGTATCGCCTCCTGCTTGTAATGCATTATGTTGTTGCTTTAGTTTGCTGATGCATCCTACTCCTTGTGTTGTTCTCGTTGGTAGGATTCAGTTGATTTTATATGCTTAATCATCCTATTTTGATGTCTGCACCAGTACTTCCACATGCTTTCTAGCTTCTGGAGGCGGCTTCAATGTTGCATTTTTCTGAGCTGTTGCTGCCTATTGTTATCATCTACCATGAAAATTATCCATGCACAAATACCAAGCTTGCCAGAAATATACTATTATAATTGTAACAATTGGATGTGATCTTTCATTCTTTTATAACCATTCGACTCATTTTCTGAAACAGAACGTGTCTGGGGAATATATTTTGTGGAGTACATTGGGGAAGTGTCCATCTGCTGCTGCTCCAGGACCAGGAGTATAGTCAGTAAACATACAACTCCACGAGAAGTATGAAGGGTGTTACTATCTGTAAGTCCTAACTTTGTTGAAAGAGAACAAAAAGCAGAAATATGGTACATGCCGAATTGAGTGATTCAGCTAATGCATCGGCTGTTCGGCTTCCCGGTGCAGTAGAGTGCATGGAATACCTCAATCCTCAGCTGAAGCCTGAAGGTGTGGTCAATTGTCTTGTGCTGTTTATTTCTGTTTGGTTCTAAATCTGCATCTGCTTATAAAAACATCATCTTTTGCACACAGTTTCAAGCATTGTTTTTTATAGCAAACCTGAAACATTATTGCTTGTTGAATTAGAAGACTTTTTTCAGCCTGTTTAGCATGCTTCAGATGAAGCAGCACAAGTTATATAGACTTTGAAACCTGATGTCTAGTAGAGACATAATTAATTCTAATTGAGTTTGTAGAAGGTGAAACATGTCACACATAACTTACGAACTCTTACCAACCAGCTTCTTTTTTTGCATCCCGCCCTCTCATGCGGAGCTGCAGCTAGTAGACCTGGTTCTCATGTTGGCCTCTCTCTCATCCTCTTTGCTTCTTGTTGAGTATTTGACGTCTCCAGTTAGGACTTGGTAAAGGAAATTGGAGGAAATAAACGTATTTAGTCCCCTTGCCTTCCGCCAAATCCTCCCCCTTCATGTATAAATTGCATTTCACTCGTCTAACGCAGTCTGTGAGGTTCTGTACAGGTCGTAGGGCTCCCACAGGTGATCCACAGCACATGGTTTCCTGGAGTCAAGGCGCAGCCATGGCTTGCCTTTGCCACTCCAATGAAGCAAGCTGATCGGACCAGGGTGGAGACTTCTGCACTTCCCCTCAAAGTTATCTCCACCCAGACCGTGTTGGTTCCATCTATGATCCACAGCTTTGATGTTCCCAGCCAGTACCAACAAAAATGGCGGCAGTGAGCCCAAATGGTAGATCCTCTGCTGCTTCTGTACTGCCATCCATTCCTCCACTCTCAGCGTAAAGTCTCCCTTTCGCCATTTATCCAAATCCATTACCATCACACCTGTGTTGAAGTAACACGCCTTTCGTCCCTCGAATGTCATGGAAAATTCCGGGCTAGACCAGAATTTTTCCGTGAAATATTGAGTCAGGTTTACATGGCAGTACTCAGGCGCTGCCACCACCTTGTCGTCCATATCAACATCCCTCAATTCCTGTATGTCATCTACGACAATGATGTCAGAGTCGAGATAGATTACTCGGTTAACATCCTTGGGAACAATGTCAGCGAGATAGATTCTTGCATAGTTGAGCGGCTGATCCAATGCCTGTCTCACAGACTTGGATATCTTTCCCCTCACACGACTCGAGTCAAAATGGTAGACCCTGAATTTCAGGTTGGGGAATGTTGCTTTTATGGTGGCGACAATTTTTTCTTGCTCAAATTGGGAGGAAAGAAAATGAAAGGAGAGATTCTCCGGGCAGGTGGAGTGTTGAAGAATGGAGAAAACAGCCGCCATTGTGCCCCTCAGGTAGTTCCCATCTAAGGTCATTGTCACATGTATAATATCGGCTTCTTTTGTCCCACAATTGTCACCATTGCGAAATGATGGTGCTTCCCTGAAAATGGGAACATCTAGTACGGAGGACGACGCTATTGGAAGGACACGAATAGCGACGATGGGGTGGAGGAGGATGAGAGACAGGAGGCCGAGGAGGGACGAGGAGGATGTCCAGCGTGCCATCCTGTCTGAAGGATGTTTGAAACCGAGTCTTTTCTTCAATCCACACCTATTGAATTCTTTAAAATGGAAGATTACTTAGAGAGGAAAAATTGTGACGAGTTGTAGGGGATCTAATTTAGGGGGGGTTGAAATGACAAGAAGAGAGGGGTGATTTGGGTTGGATGGTCAAATGTTATTTGTGAGGTAAAGAAGGAAATTGACTCATTTTAGTAAATCTAGCTGGAGATTAATCAACTTTCCCCTCTATTGATTTATGCCGTTAAAAGGGGCTCTCAATTGTATCCATGAATCTCTTCTTCTTTTTTCTTTTTTTATGATTTAAATCTAGCTGGAGATTACACTTTGATACTTGTAATATAGCATAAACCAGAAGTAAAATCGTTCTCCATCCAATTTAAAATGAAAATGAAACCGTAGCATACACAAGTAATTTTTAGGGCTGTATAAAGCAGAACACAAGAAACAGTGTGAAACCTATGAGCTCTCATATCCTTCAACAAGTTCACAATTAGGAACTCTTACGATGCTGGTCACAACAACAGCAAAAAACAGAGTAGCTTTGATAGCCTAAGGTCAGAACCCAGAAGATAGCGTCTATGTTTGGTTACTGAAGAAACAATGTTGAGCTCCGTAATGCTCGGCCTCTCAGTTAGCTCTTCAGTTCTGTATGTTGCTTGTCGTCCTTAGCTGGGATGTCTCTAGAGGTATTACTTTTACAAAAAAAGAAGACTAATATTAATTTATAAGCGATAAGTTTTAACTTTTAACTGTTTTAAGTCATAAGGCATAAACTGAAGTTGACATCAATTATGAAGAAACCAATAGTGGACAAGCAAATATAAGAAATAAGGAAACTGAAAAGAGTCACTCCTAACTTGAACCTGCTGTGTTTTCACAATTATTTTCTTGAACATAACATGCATATCATTGATATCAACCAGTTTACAGTATGGGGAATAAAGAGCAAGAAAATCCAATGAGTATCATCACGTTAACTAGACTTACGGTCAAATACATAATATCACCACTCAGTCTCAAATGTAACTGTTAGTTCAATAATGGATATGAGGTCCTGCTTTCAAAATTTTGTTCCTTTAATTAGGAGGCAGATGGAAGGACAACGCAGTGGCTTCTTGAAAAGGAAGAATAGAATAATCACATAAAAACACATACTATAACAGCAATGAGTCCACAACTCATACACCATAGCAGAATCTAGTAAGTACATCATGTACATCCCCAATTATTGCGTTGATGAACGGACGATAGGATACATTAGTTCATTTAAAGGAACTCATTCCATAAATCCATTGCAATCCTAACCATAAAATGGTATTCAGGTTGCATGCAATAGGTTCCGATTTTCAAAAAAAAAAGAAAAGGAAACTAAGAGTAACAACGCAGTTGAAACTTGAAAACTCATCAAGACATGAATCAATGGCAAAATTATGCATCAAAGAAACAATCAGAAAATGCACATTTACAAAAGCAGACGAAAATGACAAATTCTCAGATGATATCGATTAAACATTTTGGCTCATAACTGCAGAAAATTAAAAACCTAAATCTTCGAATTATTAGCACACACGCAGACGAAAAATTTCAAAACAAGAAGAATCGGAAAGGCGAGGTTACCCGAAGGAGAAGAGCGGGAAAGAGGAGGGGAGATTGGCGGCGGGGCTGAACAGTAGTAAAGCTGATGGTTGTTGCTGCGGAGGTGGCGGAGACTGATCAAAGAGCGACTCGGAAGCGGTGGAGGGAGGAGGAGTACTGCCGAAGAAAATCTTAGAGGTTGGAGGACGACAGGGTCCCGGAGCGTTCTTGAATCCCTGGAACGCCATTTCTAGATCGATCGCTTTCTTCAGTTTTTTTTTTCACTTGATCGTCGAATTACAAATTCTGAGAGAAAGTTCGAAAATGGTGAAACGGTATGCCACCGTTCCTTATATAGTAGTTAGAGACTGAAGATACATGGACTCACGTTTCAACCTTTCTTTCAACATTTTGCTCGATTCGAGCGAATTTAAACGAATTTTTTTTTTCCAATTTGGCGAATTTGCTTACCCCCTACTTTTGGCCAACTATTCTGGAAATTTTCATACCGACTACCGTGCATCCCATTCACCATACATAGTAATAATTTGACAGGAATAAAATCATAGTAACCTAATGAAGTGTTGGAAAATGTGTGAAGAAAATGATGGTATAAATCATTTAAACGCGGTTTAAATGATTTATACCATCATATTAAGTGTGCGCACTTAATATAATTGATGTTCCATTGAGTGACATGTATTTGGCAAAACGTCTTTAGACAGTTTGAGCAGGAGTTCAGGGGGAGTTCGAACACATCCTGGTATTCATGTACAGCGTTAAGCAGACGCAAGAATGTCTTCCGGAAGGTTCTAAAGATCAAAGATCTTTTCGAACTGAAATCGGCCAGCGAAGAGTTCGAGCAGGAGATATTCGAATGAATATCTACACATCAGATTAAAGGCGGCGTGGCTGACTTGGCAAGGAAGTCTTCGAATATTCTCCCTAACGATTTGATAAAGATACACATCGAATATTTAGGAATATTTCCTAAATATTTGATGAGATATCTGGAGCAGATTTGGAGAGCGCCCTTGCATATAAATAGAATGCTAGGGCAACCACAATCATCATCACTTCCTGAGAGAAAGAAAACACGAGAGCATTCGTGAGATTGGGGAAGGAGCGATGGCCGGCTGAGCATTCCACATCGAAATATCAACGGCGAAGAAGCAGTTTGTTCAGGGTGCTGTTCAGACTGTTTCTGAAGAACTATCAGCGCATACACACAGTGATCAAGACACGTCTTCGAGAGAAGGCGACTGGGCTTCTAGGAGATCCAAGACTAGGTCGAGAGGGAAGTCTCGTCCTACCCATAGGGGATCGAGGTGAGCTGCGGTGAACCGAGATTGCAAATCCGAGAGACGGAGTGTTAGAGGCTACGCTATTACAAACAAGGTGTTGTGTGAGTGTAAGTCCACTTGTAGCTCTAAAACTCGTAATAAGATTTGTGTCCCTTTTAGGGTGTGGGAAACCCCCCAGAGTAGGCGAAGCCGATCTGGGTATCATTCCGTGTGTGCTCCTATTTTGTCCTAGTTACGGTACTGTCTGATAAGGTGTTCAAGTATCTGGTGGAACACAACCTGGAACTGATCTTGAACAGATAACAGAATTACAAATGGTATCAGAGCAAACACTCGACACATTGAGTGGGATCCTAGAACTGTTCAAGATGAATCATGAAGGACAATCCATAGATAACAAAAATATTTCGCTAAGGACAGAAGTGTCTGGAGTTTTGGCTGAGACTGACTGCACCTCCTTTCAACTGACTATGATGGCTCGGAAGTTTGGCAGGATGGCCCGAAAGCTCGACAAACATAAATCTGAGCAAGGACAGTCACACTCAAGCAAATTTAACGACTGGAAGACAGACACGAAGACCTGCGGAAACAAAATCGTTTGCATGGTTGCCTTCAGCTCTTCAAGTCACATGGAGAAAGATCGCTGGTACTTCAATAGTGGATGCTCCGCACATATGACAGGTGACCCCAAGTTTCTTACACATATTCGACCTGTCATAAAGAAGCAGTTTGTCACGTTCGGTGATGGAGGAAAGGGTCAGGTGATCGGCTATGGGACATTGAAGGTTCCGGATCTTCCTGTACTCACGGACACCCTCCTAGTTGAAGGACTGAAAGTGAACTTAATCAGTATAAGTCAACTATGTGACGGCGGACACCATGTCAAATTCACTCACAACTTATGTCAAGTGTTAGACAAGGAAGGAGGCACTCTGATGAAAGGCAGCAGGGCAGCCAACAACTGTTACCTCATTGGATCTGCTGGAATAGTTGCTGCATCAGCTTGTTTGTCAAGTCAAGCAGATGAAATGGCACTTTGGCACAGACGCTTGGGTCACCTAAATCTCAAAACCTTGAGAAAACTCTACTCAACTGGTCTCATTCGAGGAATGCCAAATGTAAAAGGGGATTTAGACGTAATATGTGGAGAATGTCAAATCGGGAAACAGACAAAGGCATCTCATCACAACATCTCGCAAATCAGCACCAACAGACCGTTGGAACTGATCCATATGGACCTAATGAGACAAATGCAAGTAGAGAGCTATGGTGGCAAGAAATATGTCTTGGTATGTGTGGATGACTTCACCAGATATACTTGAACTAGGTTTCTTCGGGACAAGACTGAAGCTGCTCAACAGTTCATTGAACTTGCAACCTTGGTCAAATGAGAGAGGGAGGACAAAGGAGAAAGACTGGTGTCTATCAGGAGTGATAATGGGACAGAATTTAAGAATAGCACCATGGCGACTTACTGTGCAGAACACGGGATTGCTCATCAATTCGCATCTGCAATCACACCTCAGCAGAATGGAGTTGTGGAACGGAAAAATCGTACCATTCGGGAGATGGCACGCGTGATGATTCATGCCAAGAAGATTCCCCTGAAGTTTTGGTCAGAAGCCATGCATACGGCGTGTCACATCCTAAATTGTGTGACGATACGCACTGGAACAGAGAAGACCTGCTATGAACTTTGGAAAGGAAAGAAGCCTACTGTCAAGTACTTTCACATTTTTTGGAGTGAATGCTACATCCTGAATGATCGTGAGTACCGACAGAAGCTGGATTCGAAGAGTGTTGAGGGGTTCTTTCTAAGATATTCTTCAAATAGTCGACCATACAGGGTGTTCAACAACCGCACAAGCTCAGTCATGGAGTCTATCAATGTCAAAGTCAAGGATGAAGTAATTGAGAAGGGTGCCTCAGATGATGCTGCCGACATTTCTGGCACAGTACCTGAGCCACAACCATCGTCCCAGTCGACTGAAAATGGACCGATAGGCGAAGCACCAATTGCTGACAATCTCCCTGAAATTACCTCATCAGACGAAGCCGACAATGACAACACTCAAGAGGATCTTTCCGCTTTACAACCCTCTCGACGAATTGCCAGGGACCACCCAATCTCTGAGGTCATTGGAGCACCAAGTGACGGAGCAAGAACTCGCAGGATGCAGACCAACCTCAGAGAACTTGCTGCTTGCTCGTGTTTCTAGTCTGCGAAAAACGTAAAGGAAGCACTTCTTGATGAGTTTTGGGTCCTAGCCATGCAGGAGGAATTGGAAGAGTTTGCTCGAAATGATGTATGGGACTTAGTTCCAAGACCTGATGGTGTAAACGTCATCGGCACAAAATGGGTTTTCAAGAACAAGTCAGATGCATCAGGCAACATCACAAGAAACAAAGCTCGCCTTGTGGCACAAGGATATACGCAGATAGAAGGGATCGACTTTGATGAGACCTTTGCCCCGGTCGCACGCCTTGAAGCCATTCGCCTGCTCCTTGCTTTGGTATGTCACTTGAAATTTTGGCTATTCCAGATGGATGTCAAGAGTGCGTTCCTGAACGGTTTTCTAAATGAGGAAGTATACGTGGCTCAGCCGAAAGGATTTGAGGATCTGCATCACCCATCATCTGTGTACCGCCTAAAGAAAGCTCTGTACGGCCTCAAATAGGCACCCAGAGCCTGGTATGAGCGTCTCACCGTGTTCCTCGTCGAACATGGATATGTGCGAGGGGGAGTAGATAAGACTCTGTTCGTAAAACACACAAGGTCAGATTTTATTATCGCACAAATCTATGTTGACAATATTGTGTTTGGATCCAATGCCCAGAGACTGGTGGATCAGTTCGTGGCACAGATGCAGAAGGAGTTCAAGATGAGCATGGTTGGTGAGATGAACTACTTTCCGGGTCTCCAGGTGATTCAGAAGGATGATGGCATCTTCATCTCACAAAGCAAGTATGCCAAGAATCTGATAAAGAAATTCAATCGTGAAAAGGCAAGTCACAAATGAACCCCGACGGCTACGCATCTAAAGATCACTAAAGATGATGCTGGAACAAAGGTCGATCAGACGCTGTACAGAAGTATGATTGGAAGCCTCTTGTACTTGACCGCCAGCAGACCAGATATAGCGTATGCGGTAGGAGTCTGTGCAAGGTACCAGGCGGATCCAAAAGAAAGCCACCTCTTGCAAGTAAAGAGAATCATAAAATACGTGTGCGGAACTGTCGAATTTGGAATCTGGTACACCAAGGACACCAACCCACATCTGGTTGGCTTCTACGACGCTGACTGGGCAGGAAACACTGAAGATCGGAAGAGAACGTCTGGAGGATGTTTTTTCTTGGGAAATAACTTGGTTTCTTGTTTCAGTAAAAAGCAAAATAGCATCTCGCTTTCTACAGCCGAAGCAGAGTATATCGCTGCAGGAAGTTGCTACACTCAACTACTATGGATGAAGCAAATGCTGTCTGAATACGGAGTGGAACAGAAGGAGATGACCCTGTACTGTGACAATATGAGCGCAATCAGCATATCGAAGAACCCAGTACAGCACTCCAGGACGAAGCACATTGACATCAGACATCATTTCATCAGAGAGCTGGTTGAACAGAAGGTAGTGTCCCTACAGCATGTGACAACAGACAAGCAATTAGCTGATATCTTCACCAAACCGCTTGATGCTGCTCAGTTTGAAACACTCAGATCCTCCTTGGGTCTGTGTGTTTTCAAGAACTAAGTGTTCCAGAAAGTGGTCAGTCACAGGCGAAACTCCAGCGAAACAGTTGGACTGATCACTCGTGAATGTTTGATTAAAATATTATTCTGATATATTCTGAAGATTTGCTTTTGGGCTACTGAGGAAAGGGAGGATATTCTTTAAGTATCGTCTTGTGAATTTAAAAGGCTGAACGTGACTTGGAAATCAGAATTGCTTCATTTGCTACTCTCGCTCTCTCGTCTGTAACCCTAACGCAGCCGTCCCTCACGTTTCTTCTTCCAAAGTTTCTTCCTTTCATTAACAATGGTTAACACCAGGAAGACCTCCAAGTCTGTCATCGAGATGTCATCTGAATCGATGAAGACGGACAAGAAACCATCCGATGTTCTGGCGGTAAAGCATCAAATTCCAAAATCAGCGAAGTCGAAGATACTGATGAAGGAAAAGGCTTCGCCTTTGGTTACCGCCACTACAACATTACCTTGTTTAAATATTCCGGAAGGAAGGGCAGTCGCTTCAAGACCTAGAGTTGGGATGGTAGATGGAAAAAGTTCAGAACCTGGTGCAAAGGAAGTACCCTCGCAACCTGCTGAGAAAAATCCTATTCAAATCGGTGCGTGTTCAACACCATCAAGTCTCATCCCTCTACCTGGTATGCTCCAATCTGAGGTAACCCAAAACCCTAAGGCTCCGTTCAATTCCTCCGTGCATGTGAATAAAGACATTATTGAAGGGAAAGGGTTGGATATGGGAGTGAACGTTGAGGGTGACAAGCAAAATGAAGCCAGTAGGGCTACTATGAATGAGGCTGTTGTCCGTTTAGTAAAAGAAAGGGACCCCAGTTTGCCTGTATCCAAGGCTGCCGGTTGCTCAGGAGCATGGAGGGAGAAGATCCATGCCTCTGGCTACGTGCGTCCGGGAAGTCTCCAAAGGAAGAAGGGGACCCGTCAGATAGTGTCTCCGAGACAGTGTCTGGCCAAGATTTGTTCAATCAGGGAAAGACTCCGTGCCATGTCTGGCCCAGAGTCTGAAATGATTCTTGGTAACTCAAGCCAGAAGACTGTGCCCCTTGCTGATGAGTCTGAACTAGTCGAAAAAGGTGGTGAACTGGATGCTTTTCACAAGGACATTGAAGGTGTTGCTCAAGTACTGCAGAAGGAAATGATCTCAGTGCCTATTGTACCAAGACCAGATCATTCCTCAGAAGCAGTCCCTATGGAGGAATCAGATAAAGCTCCTTTCGGTGTTCACAAGAAGGTGTTATTTCAAAATCCAGTTGAACAAATGGGCACCACCCAGGCAGAAAGAATCCACGGTGCAGGGGAGTACATGTTTCCAAGAAAAGGAAACGTACGATCCAAATTCCAGTTTCAGCAGATGCTAGCCAATGTGAAGCGCTCAACCCTGTGTCAACAGAAGCTCCAGCTGGAATTGTCAAACATGGCATATGGTTCACCAATAAGAATGCAGCAAAGAAGTGGAAGTCTGTTCTGAATAGGAAGATTATCCCGGAAAAGCTTCTTGAAGAAAAACATTATAACGGAAAAGAAGTTATCCATTTTCTAAAGCAGACATGCCTGATAAAGACCGTGACCAAGAGCAAACCGTTCGATGACCAACTAGTTCGTGAAGTAATAACCAATCTTCCACCACAGTTTGGTGTTGTTGGTGACAAGGATTATGGGGTAGTCTACGTTCGTGGATGAAGAATTGAAATCAACCCTCTACTCATCGACACTTACTTCCAGATGGATGATCCAGAGGTGGATGATAAGGAACTCGACTATGATAAGATTGCTGACACCGTCACTGCGGGTTCGTTCCCTTGGTGGCCGGAGGCTTCTGCTATTCCGACGGCAGATCTGACAACCTTCTACTCAATGCTCTTCTATATTGCCATTGCCAATTGGATGTCAACCTCTCATCGTCCTACAGTTTGCAAGGACCTTGCTCAGCTACTCTATCAGATTGGGAACAAGATGCGGTTGAATATGGGAAGAGTCATGTTCAATCAGATTGCGGATCATGCCACGTCCTCTCGCAGCCTTCATCAGATTGGGTTTCCATCTCTCATATATGAACTGATCCTCAACCGGGCTCCAGAATTGAAGATCCACATGATCGTCTCTCAAAGGCCCCGCAGAAATTCTTCGTGGATCATAAACTCGTCAAGGTTGTCATAAGAATGACCTCCAAGGCTCGGGACAGAAAAGGAAAGACATCCCAGAATCATCAAGGAGAAGAGCTTCTAGGAGATTGCAGATGACCTGGACTAGGCAAGACTCTCTTCTGAAAGAAGTGGAGATCATTCTGGCCATTGACAAAGAACAACGGACACGTATCCGCAACTTGGTGCGCATGCTTCGCTACCCCAGCAATGATGAAACCGAAGATAATGCGGAATCTGTTAGCGCCTCGGATGACCTCTCATCTGCATAAAGGTCCATGCTTGCTTCCTCTGAACTTGTTTTTTTACTTGTGCTTGTTCTGGCACAGTTTGATTTGCTGTTCGAACTAGATTGGACCCCTTGCCAGTTTGTGGAAAAAAGGGGGAGTATTTTGAGGTGACCAATTTTTGTTCCCTCAAGTGTGTCTAAAGTCTAGATAGTTAGATAGCTCTAATCATCTAGTATCGATTTGGTTTTGCCAAAATGTCAAGGGGGAGATTGATGTTCCCTTGAGTGGCATGTATTTGGCAAAACGTCTTTAGACAGTTCGAGCAGGAGTTCAGGGGGAGTTCGAACACATCCTGGTATTCATGTACAGCGTGAAGCAGACGCAAGGATGTCTTCCGGAAGGTTCTAAAGATCAAAGATCTTTTTGAACTGAAGTCGGCCAGCGAAGAGTTCGAGCAGGAGATATTCGAATGAATATCTACACATCAGATTAAAGGCGGCGTGGCTGACTTGGCAAGGAAGTATTCGAATATTCTCCCTAACGATTTGATAAAGATACACATCAAATATTTAGGAATATTTCCTAAATATTTGATGAGATATCTGGAGCAGATTTGGAGAGCGCCCTTGCATATAAATAGAATGCTAGGCAACCACAATCATCATCGCTTCCTGAGAGAAAGAAAACACGAGAGAATTCGTGAGATTGGGGAAGGAGCGACGGCCGGCTGAGCATTCCACACCGGAATATCAACGGCGAAGAAGCAGTTTGTTCAGGGTGCTGTTCAGACTGTTTCTGAAGAACTATCAGCGCATACACACAGTGATCAAGACACGTCTTCGAGAGAAGGCGACTGGGCTTCTGGGAGGTCCAAGACTAGGTCGAGAGGGAAGTCTTGTCCTACCCATAGGGGATCGAGGTGAGCTGCGGCGAACCGAGATTGCAAATCCGAGAGACAGAGTGTTAGAGGCTAGGCTATTACAAACAAGGTGTTGTGTGAGTGTAAGTCCACTTGTAGCCCTAAAACTCGTAATAAGATTTGTGTCCCTTTTAGGGTGTGGGAAACCCCCCAGAGTAGGCGAAGCCGAACTGGGTATCATTCTGTGTGCACTCCTATTTTGTCCTAGTTACGGTATTCTCTGATAAGGTGTTCAAGTATCTGGTGGAACACAACCTGGAACAGATCTTGAACAGACAACAGAATTACAATATTTATGGGCTTTTGTATGAATACCAAAAGACATTTTGGTATAAGGCCACTTAATGTCTAGTTTTAATGACTAAGGCTTTTGGTTTTCAAGGTACTAAGTAATACTCTCCTGTAAAAGTACAAGTATTGTGGCTCATCTGAAAAGAAAAAAAAACTGATACACATTTCTAATAATCCTCCCTTGAGGTTATGCCGTCATGCTTCTTTGAATATTTTTTTTGCGTGTGTAATGGTGATAGTTGAAGACTCAACCGTTCGCAAGTTGAAACATATGATTCATGGTTTCAGCTGAGGATTATTTTATCCTAGAAGTAATTGCTCGCGATTCCAGCACCCACTGGGAGAGGAATCATGCTTTAAAAAAAGCGTCCAACGTGACTCAACCACAATTCTAATTTGATCGTATTGATTTCATATTCTTTACGGTTTTGCGTGAATATCATGCTCTGTTTATATTATTTGTCTATATGCATTATTCCCAATGTGGACAATTTGTACAAATTGGCTAACAATATTAAAGGATGATTTGAATGTTTATAGACAGATACAGATCCGAAGAAGATAATCAAATCAGGACGTTCGAGCCCTTTTGTTTCCGGAGCAACAACAAAAGATGGTGGCCAGGACGTTCTCAGAAGGGAGACCGATGAGAAATGAAACAATTTTGCCTCGGGCCCTGGCGGTGATTCGCATTCTCAGAATGTCTTGATGTCAGCGCCAATCACCAATCATCAAGACTATGAAGGATTATGAGAATGTTTTCCAAGGTAAGAATGAATTACTTAAAGAATTTCACTCACATTTTCAACTCTATGTTGGACAGATACAGTTTCTAGGCGAACAGCTCCCTGATTGGAAGGTTATGCACTTCCTTCAGACACTCAGCTCCAAATGGGATACAATGTCTATAGTTCTTCAAGCACGGAGGGACATCAAAGAAATCACCCTTAAGGAACTCGTGGCAAAACTCAAAAGCATTGATAGGATTCAACAAAGAAAAGCTGCAAGACGTGAACCTGTGAAGACCTAGTCTATTACCCTTAAGGCCGAAAAGGCTTTTGAGCTAGCCCAGATGGATAACATCGAAGAATCTGAAGATGAGATGACTGCTCTACTGACTAGATCTCTCAAGATGGCAGGTACCGCACCAATGTGTTCCTTCAAGGGGAACATATCAAATAAAGATGCACTGTGCTACCACTGTCAAAAGATGGAAGACAGATCAGTTTGTTTGTTCAATATACAATTTTACATCCTACTTGACAAATTTTGAGCCTCGTCGCAATAGGTTTGTCGCATAAGGCGGTTTATACGACTATGCTTTGATTTGTTTGTCACAATAACTTAAATATGCGACAAAATTTAATGTGCCGCACAACATGTTGTCACATAAAGCTTTTTAAGCAACACGGTAATAGGGTTATTGCGACATATCTTTAAGCGACACGTAACTTATGTCACGTTAACTATTTCATGCGACTTAAATTTAGCGACAACTGAAAGTGTGCCACTTAATAATGAAAATTAGATAGCCAAAGCAAGTGTTGGCATTGATCAACCCCTTTAAGTTTGAAATTGACTCGGCAGTAAAGAGGGCGACCTATCGTTTGGGGATTAAGCGACGTTGGTTTCCAAAGTGTCGCGTAAACGTTAAAAATTAAAAGCAAAACAAAACTCCAAGCACACCCCTACCTTCGAATTTACCTACCTTAATCTTATGAAACTGAACTGCAAACGACTCCATTTGTCGAAGAACATCCTCTACAACTCCAGGGAGTGTTTTTTCATAGGTTTTGGTCAGATCTTCATGTGTGAAAGGCACACTTTTTGAAGGTATATACTCACATACTCATATACTTACCATTTTTCATTCCATTTATTGTTTTCAGATTTTTTTTGTTGCAATTAAAACTCTTGAGGTATAGCTGTATTATGCCAAAGCGAGTATGTCTAGCTTTTTCCAAGGAACGGCTAGCAACTGCCTGAAGCATTGAGCTGAGAGATAAGAGTATGGCTCTTGAGACTTTCCTGGCTATGCTTGCACACCCAATTATGCCGAAGCGAGTTTGAATATCAGGCATGGCTTCCTCTTGCTTGAGCTTCTGCTGAAAGGGATGAACCCTGGTTAGATAATAAATTTGTTTAGGATGAGATTTTGACGAAATATGGTTGCTAGTTTTTGTTGTCAGGAACAACCTGAAAGCATATTAAATTATAGAGGAGCAATACTTTTTTTTTTGAATCGCCACACCTGGCTTACACCACAAACACAGAGGAAAACAGAGCCACAAAACACACCTGTCTACTGATTAACTACAATAAAAGTGAAAAGGTGCAGCTAAGGGTAAGACATGCAAGTCCTTCCACACCCATTTCTCCACTCTAGCTCTTCTAACTAACCAGTCCGCTGCTGCGTTGGATTCTTTGTTGATGCTACCAATCGACCACTCCGGGTGCTCTTCAAGAAGCTTTAAACACTCCATTAGCTCTAGCCCGCAGCCTCCCGACCTCCATACTCCCATATTCAGTGCCCAAATCACCTCACTAGAGTCTGAAAGCAAGGTGACCCTATTGAGCTGGAGCTCCCCTGCCAACTTCAAACCCAGCTTGATTGCTCTGCACTCGGCTTCCAAAACTGAGGGAATGTTATTAGCCCATTCAGCTCTAGCAACCTCAATCGTTCCCTTCCAGTACACCACCGCTCCAGCTCCCGCTTCCTTTGTCTGCTGGTTGAAAGATCCATCACACTGAATCACTGGCTCATCAAAGCTTTCTCCAATCTGTCTATTCCACCAAAAACCTTGATTATTTCCCCCCTCCACTCTTTAAGAAACAACCTCAATCTTAACCGGAGCATCTGTAAGTCACTACCCTTCTTGCCATGCACCCTCTCATTCCTGTCCCTCCAACCCATCCAAAGGCCACATAATAAGGCCTTGAAATCTTCCTCGGAGCATAGTTTTGCGCACAGCCACATCCAATATCCTGGATCATCAAACTGGTTCTCCCAAACACCCAGAGGGAGATTGAAATCCCGCAGCAAACCAGCAGTCCCTGAACAAATGTAAACAATCAGAATTCAGTGCAATAATTTGAATTGTTTCTTTGTATCATCAGAATTCAGTGCAACCTAACAAAAAGGTGTGTGTCAAAATGACATCCTTTAGCATCGTTTTGTTATATTTGTTTTAAAAAAAATATTGAAGGATTTGAAGCTCATGCCTGTTGCAGGGGAGCGTCGCTAAAGAGCAAAGGGAGTCGTTGCTATTAAGCTCAGTTCGTTGCTGTTGGTACGTTAAGTGGAGCGAAGTCGTTTGGAGAAAGACCAAATCCCGCGCTTTGGTTCTCGTCGCTAATCCGTGGCTAAATATTGGATCATCCAATCAGATTCAAGCTTCGTTGGCGTGCAGATCGGACATCATTTAACGGTCCGCATTTGATCCATCAAGCCTCATCCGATGGCACCTGCTCTTCTTCTCAAAACGGATATAAGCTCGAGCTACATCTGATTAGGGTTCATCCCGCGTTCATCCTCCTCGATCAAATTCTCTCTTCTCTGCGATTTTCCATCCACGATAGCTTAGGGCTTCAGTTCGGATTGTACTGGCGATTGTACTGTATGTGAGACTAAGAGCATAGTGTACTCAACTGCGAGTTTCACTGGTTTGAGGAGTGTGTAACCGAGAAACAACTTTCGGCGCATTTTGGCGATTCCGACACCAAGTGGATAATACCGAGCCAAGAGTCATTTTGACAAGCGTATTTTTAACCCTTTATAGTTGTCAAATTATATATTTTAGGGGTCAAATCGTAGTCAAACAAAATTTATAACCTTGGTAAGCCAAGGGTCGATCCAAGGAACAGTGTGTGTGAATACTAGCTAACAAGTGACCTATTTAGCTATTCCAAATTATTAAAGGTTTTGTTGTGACGAAAATAACAGAAATTAAACGTGCAGAAAATAAAAGAGTTGTACTTAATCAGAGAAAGAATTCCAGAATCCATACTTCACCCGTGCTAACCCCACTAATCATGCAATCATTATCATGTAATTCATCATGCTATCGAATATCGAAATAAACCAAAATAACACTTGATAAGTCGCCCATCCATGGATCATTATCTAGATTAATCTCAATCGTTGAATGCCGCCCATCCACGGATTATCAACGATCTCGATTTATTAAACTAAAGGTTTTCATACAATTTCATACAATTCGGTTAATCCCTAGGACCCATCCATCTTTCGATAATTAACCTAAATACGTTCTAGCGTGCAAACATACCCTTTGATGTAAATACTTGCATAGAACGATAAATTAAGCACGATGAAATTGAATATTCGATTTGCATTAATGAAAAACATTCATATGATCACATAACGAGTTGGGTACAATGCACGGGATCCGTAGGATCCCAGAATAGAGAAGACTACTCGCTATTCATGGCGATTACACCACAAATAGTGTAATAAGAGAGAAATAAGGACAAGTTAACCGTAGACGATGTAGCTCGATGATCCTCAATCTCTCGCAATGTTTTCCGTCTTCTCCCAAGTTAGGGTTTATTTTTATCCAAATAAGCACACTAAAATCAGAGCTCTGGTTGCCAATTTATAGATTTCCAAAAGGCCAAAAGCCCAAAAACGAAATTTGGAAACAATATCCAAAAATCAGATAATGATGGACCCGACGGTGAGCCGGCCGGCTGAGAATTTGACCTGAAGTTGAGCCGGTCGGTTGAGCTTGCTCCGGAGGACTTAAACTTTCTGAGGGTTTGAGCCGGCCGGCTGAGATGTGTGCACAAGGTTGAGCCGGCCGGTTGAGATGTTTGAAAAGCCCCGAACTCTTTGAGGGTTTGAGCCGGCCAGTTGGGAATTGCTCCCTGAGTTGAGACGGCCGGTTCGGAGATGTTTCGAAAGGCCTAAACTCTCTGAGCACTTGAGCCGGGCGGCTCATATTTGTGCACAACTTGAGTCGGGCGGCTCAACACCTCAGAGCCTCTTCTCTTGTCTTTTTAGTAGTCTTACCCTCCGAATCTGATCTTGGTGTAAACTACAAAGTTGTAGCCCTTTGAATTAACTTTCTACCAAGCTTTGAATCAACCAATTTGGACACCATATGAGATCTGTGTGTGCAAAATAAGTCGGGAAGGTCAATCTACCCTATTTTTACCGATATCTCTACTAAATGCTTTGTTTTGCTTCAGATCAATCAAAAAGTATTAAGAATGTGATATATGACCTGAAACACTAGAAAAGAGATTAAATGATAACAAAATGTCTAGAAAACAAACCTAATCCATCATCAAATGAAGTGAATAATAGGTCAAGAATTTGACCGATCAAAACACTCCACACTTAGGATTTGTTCGTCCCGGACAAATGTCGAACAAATAGCAGAATAAAAGGAAGTCCATGTGAGGCTCAACAACCATATGTTTCTAGGCTACCCATTCAAGAGTCATGTGATCAATCCTAACTAAAACAAAAAAATAAAAAGGTAACTCACTAACGTAGAGGACATGAATGCATTTAGCATATGCATCAAGCCTTTAAACCTCTAGGCTGCCCTAGTAGGACGAGTATAGTCTCGTGAAGGTTTTCAGGAATGGGACTACCTAAAAATCCCATGTACAACTAACTAACATGTATGCATGAAATGATGCTCAACGAGTCATAGTAAAGTCATGTCATACCTCGGATTCATCGTGTTACCTTAACTTCAAGTCAGACATCTTCATCAAAGTTTTCAGACAATCATAGATTAAACGAGTTATGCATTCAAACGGTCAATACACACAGCTAGCAATCGACTAATCACATTTTCTAAATAGTTCTATAGCAATGTATAAAGAACACGAATAGTTACACAAAACATGCTCGCCATTCATTTTTCTTTCAAAAACAACTATGCTCGGGGTCAATTTTTCACCCTCTTTTGAAAATTCAGAACTTTGTTCTTGATTGAAAACATTGAAAACCAATCGTCTAACTCCATACTTAAAGCTTGACATAGTGTATAAGTAAAGGCGGGTGCATGCAAATCACGATAAGTACAGAGAAACGCATACTAGTACTAAGGTCACCTAGAAAAAGATACGGAATTTAAGTTTTTGATATTTTGTACCGGTGCCTACTAGATTCAAGTCTCAAACATGCTTCAAGAAATACGTAAAACATGTGATAGGCAAAGGCTAGCAATGATACTGACTCAAGAGAAAACACACATGAATAAAACTATTTCAAGTCCTAGACTTTGAATCCAAAAGAATGTCAATCAGTCAAGGAGTATCATAGAAAACGAGGATTTCAATCGTAATACATAGACAGTTGAGCATATGCAAGAGTGAATGTGTGACATGCGATGTATGTGACTATGTGCTACCCACTCCACACTTAAAAATGAGCTTAGTCCCTAAGCGAAGAAATAAAAAAACAAGAAAAGGCGCATAGGAACTTCCCTCGTGTGTGATAGCTCGATATTCATAGAGTAAGCGATGCATGGGGGGAGTGAAACACGACTTGTGAGCTGGTAGAAATATAGATAAAAACACAGAGCTTCACAAGTGATAGGTTAGCATCGAAAACCAGGAGGGGATGGTGCACTCCACACTTAGAACCTTGAAATGTCCACACACACAATGCAAATGAAAAATGAAACTAACTAAAACTTACAGCGCGGGTTACTCCCCGAAGAGGCCTAGTTTAACGTCTTGGCAAGACATAGCTAGGGAGGTATGACTAGAAGCATTCTTCGGAAGTCCCTTGCTGAGATCCCTTCCGGAGAAGTAGGTTGTCATCGATCCCTTCAGGAGGTGCAAGATGCTTCAGTACGTGATAGTGTTTGAGGCGTTGCCCTTTGACTACCATAGATTTTCCTCCTTCTATGTTGAGCTACACATGGCCGTCTGGATATGCTCGTTCCACTGTAAAAGGGCCACTCCATTTAGTGCGCAGCTTCCCAGGGAATAATCTAAGGCGGGAGTTGTAGAGGATGACTCGCTCGCCTTCGTTGAATTCTCTGCGCACTATTCTCTTGTCATGCCACTTCTTTGTTCTCTCCTTGTAATTACGAGCATTCTCATATGAGTCCAATATGATTTCGTCGAGCTCATTTAGCTGTAATAGTCATTTTCCCCAACTTCCTTCATGTTCATATTTAGCTCTCTGACTACCCAGAGGGCCTTGTATTCGAGCTCAACCGGGAGGTGGCAGGTTTTGCCATAGATAAGCCGAAAAGGACTCATACCGATAGGAGTTTTAAATGCAGTCCTATATGCCCACAGTGCGTCGTCTAGCTTGGACGTCCAATCCTTCCTTTGGCTCGAGCATATTTTCCTTAAAATGCTTTTGATCTCTTGGTTAGAGATCTCTACCTGTCCACTGGTCTGAGGGTGATATGGAGTACCGATCTTATGATAAACGCCATATTTCTTCAGCAGGGTCTCGAAATTCCTTTCCTTGAAGTGGGAGCCTCCATCACTAATAACTGTTCGGGGGACACCAAACCGAGGAAATATAACCTTCTGAAACATTTTTATTACCACCTTGGCATCGCAAGTAGGAGTAGCCACTGCTTCAACCGACTTGGAAACATAGTCGACTGCTACCAAGATGTACTGGTTACCATAGGAAGGCGGGAATGGTCCCATGAAGTTGATCCCCCATACGTCAAATAACTCCACTGCAAGAATGCTCTGCTGGGGCATCTCCTGCTGCTTAGAAATATTTCCTGTTCTCTGGCATTGATCACAAGCTTTGACAAACTCGTGGGCATCCTTGAATAGAGTAGGCCAATAAAACCTAGACTGTAGTACCTTGGCAGCTGTCTTCGAACTAGCACCGTGGCCACCATATTGTGACGAGTGGCAGCGTTCCAGGATCCATCTAATCTATTCCTCATCAACACAGGTCCTGTAGAGACCGTCATCACATAATTTATAGAGAAACGGGTCATCCTAGAAGTACCTCTTTACATCATGCAGAAATTTCCTCTTCTGGTTGTGTGACTGGTCAGGAGGAACGATACCACAGGCCAGATAATTTATGAAATTTGCGTACCACGGAGCAGGGCTGGTCTCGACACTCATTAGCTGCTCTCCTGCAAGAGAATCGGTCATGGGGAGTTTGTCTTCTTCGCGGTTGAGCTCTCCTAGCTCGAGGCGTGATAGGTGATCTGCAACCAGATTTTTAACTCCCTTCTTGTCTCTAATTTCAATATAAAACTCTTGAAGGAGGAGAACCCATCGAATCAACCGAGGCTTTGAATCCTTCTTGGCCAGCAAATACTTGATTGCAGCATGATCGGTGTAAACTATGGTCTTCGACCCTATAAGGTACTGCCTGAACTTCTCAAAAGCATAGACGATGGCTAGCATCTCCTTCTCGGTTGTAGTGTAATTAGCTACTGCGCCACTGAGGACCTTACTTGCATAATAAATTACGTGTAACTTCTTGTCGATACGCTGCCCTAAAACCGCTCCCAATGCAAAGTCACTAGCATCACACATTAGTTCAAATGGCAGCTCCCAATTAGGGGGCTGCACGACAGGAGCAGAAGTAAGAGCAGATTTCAGATTATGGAAAGCGTTAAAACATGATTCATCAAAGTTAAACTTAGCGTCTTGGCAGAGTAAGTCCGTGAGGGGCTTGGCTATCTTGGAGAAATCCTTGATGAAGCGCCTGTAGAAACCTGCATGTCCTAGAAAACTCCTGATTCCCTTCTCATCTTTTGGTGGGGGCAACTTCTCAATCACCTCCACCTTTGCGCGATTGACCTCGATGCCTCGGTTGGAGACCAGGTGTCCCAACACAATACCTTCCTGCACCATAAAGTGACACTTCTCCCAATTTAAAACCAGGTTAGTGTCAACACAACGACGAAGAATATCAGTAAGGTTCAAAAGGCACGAATCAAATGAAGAGACATACACCGAAAAATCATCCATAAATACTTCCATGGTGTTTTCTATAAAATCAAAAAATATGGCCATCATACAATGCTGGAAAGTGGCTGGAGCATTGCAAAGACTGAAAGGCATACGTCTATAAGCAAAGGTGCCAAAAGGGCAAGTAAAAGTCATCTTCTCCTGGTCCTCGGGGTGTATAGAGATCTAAAAAAAATCCACTATAACCATCGAGGTAGTAGAAAAACTTATGCTTCGCAAGACGTTCTAACATTTGATTAATAAAAGGCAAAGGAAAGTGATCCTTACGAGTAGCCTTATTCAACTTCCTATAGTCAATGCACATACGCCAACCAGTCACAGTACGAGTAGGAATCAAATCATTATTCTCATTATGAACCACAGTCAAACCTCCCTTCTTGGGGACAACATGCACAGGGCTTACCCACTCAGTATCATCTATGGAATAAATAATGCCAGCATCTAGCAATTTCAGAATTTCCTTCTTCACTACATCATTCAATTTAGGATTCAAACGTCTCAAGGCATCCCTAGTAGGCCTAGCATCGCCCTCTAGATGAATTCTATGCATGCACATATCTGGGCTAATCCCCTTAATATCATCAATGGAATAACCGAGGGCTGGCCTAAGTTCTCTCAAAACAACTAGCAATCTCTGGGTCTCTACCTCAGTCAAAGATGCATTCACAATCACCGGATAAGTCGAGTTAGGGCCAAGAAATTCATACCTGAGACTTGCAGGTAGAGGTTTCAGCTCTACCTTACAAGGTTCCTTACCTGACTCGGTGAGCTGTCCAGTTTCAACGGCTCCCTCAATGCTCACTGCGTATATATCCATCGATATTTGGCAGCCTGATATGACCATGTAAGATTCAATAGATGTCAGTGCAATAGGATCATCAACATCAGCAGAGTCTAACACATCGCAGTCAGCTAAAAGACTCGGACTCTTGCACATGTCAGGTAAGTAAAAAACGACTCGCTCACTGCCCACTCGCAAAGCTATAGACCCTCTATCCATGTCAATAACAACTTTATCCATATAAAGGAATCGTCTACCAAGTATAATCGGGATGTTTATGTCCTATGAGATCTCTAGCACAATGAAATCAGCAGGTATGTTGATGGAGCCCACCGCACTGTCGTTAAGGTGCGATGTTCTCTATGCAAAAATAAATTTATATCTCCGCTACTCGCGACTTCACTACTGGGTAGTAAGTGGTAAGTAGGGGTCGAACCCAAGGGAATTGGTGGATTAGTTGTTCTCTAATGAAGCTTATGCAGAAATTAAATGCGATTGGGATTGGGTTTGAGTGTGCTTTGAGAACTGAAAGTAAATTACAACAGTTGATAATGGACTGTAAGGAAAGGATTCGGTTTAGGGGTTTCATATCATATCATCGTTCATCATTGACCTCTAATGATCATACTAAGTGTTCAAAAGTGTATCAAGGCTATTCCTAGCACATGATTTGTCACACTGTCTAGTCTCTTGCAAGACAAAGAACTCTTGTTCTAGTATGTGCATCCATTTGATCATCATTCCTGATAAACCAAATGGTGTTTAAAAGAGGTTGACTTGCACAGATAAGCTATGCTCTTCCGAGCCTCCACTTATCCACGGAAGATCACGAACCCATGGTAGAGCTTTGCTCTTCCGAGCATCCACTCAACCAATGGAATTCTGACCTAATATAAGGCACCTAGAACAAGTTGAACACAAAGAGGCACTAAGTATAGAGTCTAGAACGGTTTATGATATAAAAACTCCCTCTACCGAATACAAGCTTTAGCTACTTGTATTCATGTCAAGGAATACAAGCAAACCATGGCTTTGAACAAGGATACCGAAAAGGAGAATAACTTTAAAGTAAGGACAATATATACGGAAAGTAAAGGACAAGTCAGGAAAGAGAAAGCCGTGGCTTTTGTACCTACAATAAGTGGAGGAGAGGAGCTCCTAAGCAAGATCCAAGCAAGGAAAAGTAACTCCAAAATGAAGAACAAAATGTGTATTGAAAGTGAAGAGAAGAGGGTTAAGCCCTCTATCTCTCTAAAGAACTTGTGGATTGTGGGATGGGATGGGATGTGTAGAGAGATGAGCTCTCCACACCTTGGGATGGATTACAAAGGGAAGGGAAGATGTCTATTTATAGGCTAAGGGGATGAAGAGGTGTGGAGGAGGAGGAGACACATGTCAAATGGAGGGTGGAGGACACAAGAGCCGCCGGCGGCTTTGGCTTCAAGGGGACACATGGGCGGCTAGATGTGCTTCAAGGGGGGAACAAGGGTGGCTTGTATTCATCCAAGCCATCCACATGGAGGAAGGGGAGAGGGGAAGCCCTTAGCCGCCGGCCACATGGAGGAGAAGGAGTGGTGGAGTGAGTTTGTGATCTTTTCCAAAAAGCCATCGGTCCTTTCAGCTCCGAACTGACTCTAGTTGCCCTTCGGTTGGATTTGTTTTGAGTGATTCCACGTCCGGTTCTTGAAAGTCAGAATTTTGTCTTGACTTGGAATGACTCGTAATTCATTTTCAGCTTTAAAACTCCTCCTTAGCCTGTATTCTCTCTAGACTTCAAAATACCCTGTAGATAAATATCGGAACTAACAAGCAAAAAATAGACAAAGAGTCTAATTTGGTGGGTTTAACTGTGTTTATGATTCATACAATTATGGTCCATCATATGTAAATATTCTTCACCTTGACGGGTACGTCTTTCAGAATCCCTTTTGGGAGTCTACAAGAACAATCCGCAAGGTGAATAGAGATATTAGTAGGACAGAGATCACCTAAATTCAGTTTAGCATACAATGAGTAAGGCATGATAGACACACTAGCACCGAGATCACACAAAGCACGACAAATAGTAATGCCATAAATATCACAAGGGATAAAAAACTCCCTGAATCCTTAAGCTTAGGCGGCATGGGCTGGTGCATGGCAGCGCTGCACTCCTCACTCAGGGCCACTGTCTCAGTTCCGTCTATTTTCCTTTACCCAGTCAGGATTTCCTTCATGAATTTGGCATAGGTAGGAATCTGTGTGATTGCATCGGTGAAAGGCATGGTGATGTAGAGAGTACGGATCTTATCCACGAACTGCTTGAACTCTTTATCTCGCCTCGTAGCCACCAGCCGCTGAGGGAATGGGACTGGAGGCTTATAAGGAGCTGGCTCCACTGTCTGTGTAGAACTTTCAACTCGGTCCTCAGCTTCTTTCGATGATTCCTCTTCAGTAGGGGCGGAATGAGGCGCTGATTTTTCTGCTGCTGCTCGAGTGGTCTGAGCTGGTAGCATCTCAAGCTGTTTTCCTCATCGGAGTGTGATGGCATTCACTGATTCACTAGGATTCGGATCTGGTTTCGACGGGAGCTTCCCACGTTCTCTAGTTATCGAATCTGCTTGCTGAGAAACCTGATTTTCTAGCATCCTGTTCTGAATGACCAGCTATTCGATCGTCTTCTCGAGTCCTTGCACTCGCTTGTCCTGCTCAGCCATAAAGTTAGCCATCATGGCCTCCATGCTTGACGAGCTGCCAGAATCTTGGGGCTTGGACTGGTGCGGCTGGTAGGCATAGCTCCTTGAATTCTGATTTTGCTGCCCTTGTGACTGGTTATTGTACTGAGGCCTCGACTGGTAGGAAGTATTATTCTGCGTCTGCTGGGTTTGATTATTATATTGGCCTCACGGCTGGTACGGTGCATTGCCTTGCTGCTGTTTGTAAGGGAAGCCAGGGGGTGCCTGATTTTGTGGTTTATAAGAGAGGTTAGGATGATTCCGGTTCGGATTATCCCAACTGTTAGCGGCCGATCCGTACCCGAAACCAGCCCCTTAATTATTCTGCCCAATGTAATTTGCATCCTCCAGGTTTACACTGTTGTCATCTTGTCCCATTATTGGACATCCATCTGCAAAATGAGAAGGAGAGCCACAAATCTGACAATAGACACCCACATTGGCAACATCAGACGACTTCATAGAGGAGGCCATCTTCAGATTTTTTATTTTGGTTGCGAGCATCTTCACTGTATTGGTCAACTTAGCGATGTCATTCGTTCCATCGACATTGCAGAGATCTTGCACGCCCTTTATGTCCTTAGGATTGCCTCGATCTCTGGTCCAGAGGTGGTAGTGCTGAGTAGCTTTCTCTATAATATCATGGGTCTCTTCTAGCGGGACTCCGTTCAGTCCCCCACCAGCTGCTTGGCTGATCAAAGTGCACATCCTCTGGTCGATTCCCTGATAGAAAGTATCAATAGTCTACCATAATTCCAGGTTGTGATGGGGACACATTCTCATCAGCTCTTTGTACCGCTCCCAAGCCTCGTAGAGGGTCTCACCATCCATAGATCAGAACGAGATGATCTTGTTCCTGAAATGTGCTGTCTTTGATGGTGGGAAGTACTGCTGGAGAAAAGCTTCAGCCAGTTTGCCCCATGTAGTGAAGGTGCCCTCTGTATGACTGTCGAGCCACATACTAGCCTTGTCGGATAGTGAGAATGGAAATAGCCTCAGGTAGTAGGATTCTGGAGGAACACCATTCGTCTTTACTGTGTTGCACATCTGGATAAACCGCTTTAGGTGCTGATGAGTGTCTTCATTCTGCCTTCCTGTAAACTGGTTATTTTGCACCATTTGAATGAGCCCTGTTTTGAGCTCCCAGGTGTTGTTTTCTATTCCAGGTGGTGCAATGGCAGATTGGAATCCTGAGACACGTGGAGCAGTGTAATCTCCAAGAGTCCTGCGCACTGGTTGCTGCAATTGACGCTGCTGGTCATCTCCATTGCTGTGAAATTTTGGTTCAGTGCTCGTAGCTGCCGAGCTTCGATTTGGACCCTGCGAGTATTGTTTCGTCGGTCTGGTGTGTCCTTGATGAGCCGTATTTATACGACTCATCGAGTCATCAAATCCCACCAATTCCAGTACTTTTATATGCAAACAGTTACTTCTTAGTATTGTTTCGCATTTCAGGTAATTTGGACGCTCTAAGAGGGATCGCATTCAAAAGACGGCTTTTGGAGCCAAAAACATCACAAGGAGTTTATGGCCGGTTTATATGCACTTAAAATGAAGAATGGCCGAGAAAAATGAAGAATGGCCCGAGGGAATCAAAAGATGGCCGAAGAAAATCAGGCCGCGTCCCATGCGCCCAGGCCATGTCCAGGAATTCCAATGCCCAGCCGACCGCATGTCCGACCGGCTGTCCAAGCCATCCGCCCGTGCCTCCGACCGCATGTCCGCTCGGCCATCCGAGCGCGCATCCAAGCCATCCGCTCGGCCATCCGAGCGCGCATCCAAGCCATCCACCCGGCCATCCGAGCTTCCGTCCGAGGGAACCGCCCATGCACCCCGAAGGCTGATCGTGCTCATGGATTCAAACTCGTGTCGTTCGACACAGGAGGATCGAATAGAAGATTGGTTGACACCATTTTATAGATCTCATGTCAGGCTACATGTTGGCCCAGGCCAAAGTCATTTTCGACCCACGACCTAGCAGCGACCGAGTCAAGAACACACGAGGCCAACCAGCGCCCAAGTGCCCGGCCAGGCCTGTCCAAGAAGCCAAAGGTCCAAGTTTTTGGTTCGACTTTTTCCCTCTCTTTTGTGGCGGTTTGAGAGGAGGTTTATGAAGCTTCGAGATAATGCTAGATGGATCTAGAAGATGTGGACGAAAAGATAGCAAAAAGATAATGCAAGTCGGTTTGATCAACTTAGGAAACATTCCCTAAAAAGTCTTTTGGGCCACCGAAAAATACTCAGACTTTTTAGGGAATCTACCGACTTTTGGGCATCACTCAACCCTATATATAGAGGAGCAGGTCGAGCCATTAAACTCGTCCCAAAAATTCCAGAGTTCTCTCCTCATAGCGCTCGGCACCAGCTCCTTGCATCCGGTCTCCATTCTAGGCACCAGTTCCAGCACTGCCCCGGCATTCTCGACCAAGCACCATCAGCCCTCACGGCCTGTTACTTTCGGTTTTGGTGAAGTGTTTTTGTTCCTTTCAATTATTGCATTGTTTACTTATGGCCATGTATAACTAATTCCATTATTCGGGTTAGGGTTTTGATATTGCGACAAACGTTTTTGAGACTTGGTTCGTAATGCTATATTCTATGTTTTACTAATTCTCGTACATAAATTCCATGAAATATTGTTAGGCTAGACGTATACTTTGTCGTGAAACCTAGTTGCGCATATTTCTATATTAATCATCTATCTAATACTTTGTCGTTTGGATAGGTAGTACAACTAGGGCAATTAACACCTTTGTCGGGTTAATTAAACCTAGGGGAATTAGGTCGTGGCGTAACACCTTTGTCGGGTTACTTGGGAAGTCACCTTTGTCGGGACAACCACACTTAAAACATTGAATTAGAATATTAGAAGTCGATGATAAAACAAGTCACAATCAAAGCCTAATCTGAATATCTCTCTCTGATATTTACAACCTTGCTATTTTCGTGATTCACAGTTGTTGCCTAATCCAGTACTTTCACCCAATTTTCTTGTTTTTCTCTCTTTCAGAACAAAGTAGTAACCACTCTAGCTCCCTTGGGTTCGACCCTTGCTTGTCGCTGTACTAACCCACAGTCCAGAGTAAGGAAAATATAAATTCAAATTTGCAGGTACCAACGACGCCTGTCAAATTTTGGCACCGTTGCCGGGGAGCTACGCAAAGGTGAAATTTGTTCTCTCTCTTATTTTTTCGTACTTTTTGCTTGTTTCTATTTTCGAAATTTGCTATTCGGTGATTCCCCATTCAACTGCCTCGATTTTGTTTTCCGATTCTCTCGATTTCCAATTTCTAGCTCTCAGAGGGTTCTGTCACCAAGACTTACGAGTCTAAGGAAATTGGGTTTTAAGTGAGACCATTGTGACTCCTCCAATTTCCTGGGGACCCTTTGTTGCTAGTATGTGTTTGCTATTCGGTGCTTGCTAGTTTGTGCTTGGCTACTCTTGCAACATGTCTCGTGCAGGTAGTAGAGTTTATGATGAAGAACAGTACGAGCTTGAAAACCTTGACAAAAACCCACCCTCTTATTATAGTAGAGAACCTTGGAACGATGAAGACAACATGGATGATGGATGCGAGGGCAGCAAGGTCGCGTTTTGGATGATGCGGAATATTCCCCAATTTGGAGGTGCCATCGGAGAAGACCCCGTGAGACATGAGCAAACATTTCACGCCATCTGCTACTACATCAAGCCTGAAGACGAGCCATTGGAGGAGTTCCAGCTTAGATATTTTAAGTTTTCTTTAACTGACTCCGCTGATGATTGGTTTTACTCATCAGGTGCAAACTATGAAAGAAGTTATTGGAATCTACGAGCCCAATTTCTTGAGGAGTTTACTCCGCCGTCCTTTCGAATTGGTGTCCGCGTGAAGCTTCGTAACTTTAAGCAATTCAAGGGCGAACTATTCTATGAGTACTCTGCGCGCTTTGAAGACCTTCGAGAAAGCTGCCCACACCATGGATTCCCAGATTTATTTCTTATGCAGAGGTTTCTTGAAGGGATGATGCCACATACACGTAATATGCTCGATGCTGCAGCAGGTGGTTCGATAATGAATGTAGGCATGTATGATCTCTGGAACCTGATATATGATGTGGAAGAAAGATCAAGGCAAAGACATGCTCAAATGCACAAAATGGATAATAAGGCGCAGACAATGGAAGCTGATTCAGTGCAGATTGTGCGCGACACCGCATTGGCCATGATAAATGAACCAGGGGCAGAGAACGAAGAAAATAAGTCAGAGGCCGTGAGCATCACACCCGAAGAAGAGCTGAACGAAGATTCTACCTCAGTGCAGAACACGGACGCCTCACCAATTACGGCGCGGACGTCTGAGGAATTAGTGCAAAATACAGAGACGTCCGCGGAACTTATTCAAGAGACCTCCGCGGACTGCACTGATGCAGTTAACGAAACTCTAATTTCTGACCCCTATCTTCTATTCCCAATGCAGGTGATTGCTCCTAAGGACCACACGATCGACAAGGATGAGCTTGAAGGAAAATTAGAGGCGAAGCATGAACTAGAGAAGCCAACGATGGAGTACTCACTCGTTACAGTTCAAGAGGAGCCCCCTGAAAAGTGTAAGACCTCAGAAACCTTGATAGTCACCCGTGGTGTTGGTAAGACCCTCATACACCACTGTTTAATCGATTTGGGTGCTGATAGTAATACCATGCCATATTCTCCATACCGTTTGCTGAGCCTAGGACCATTGAAGTTTCCTAAACTATTGGTAGAGTTAGGGAATACATCACATGTTCGTTCTAACAATTTCCTTAAAAATCTAACACTCCATGTTGGAGATCTTGTCGTTTCTGTAGACTCTTATGTTTTGCAGATAGGAGATGTTAGAGATAAAGATCCTCCAGCACTTGTTCTTGGAAGACAATTCATATCTACTACAAAGACGAAGGTTGACAGGAGAACATGCTGGATGTCTCCTGATGGCAAGAAACCGAACTTCCATGCCGACCACTCATGCATGAAGAAACGACCGAGGCTTGGCACGTTTGAGTGGAAACCAGGATGGAGAGACAAGAGAGCACCATTCGATGAAGGCTATAAGCTTCACAAGGGAGTACAGAAGTTTAATTTGGAGCAGCCTTGGGATCCTAACTTGTGATTCCTAAAGAGGTACTGTCGAGCCAACGACGTTAAACAAAGGCGCTCGCAGGGAGGCAGCCCTGCACAGTTTGCATTTCAGTTTAGTTACTTGCTATCTTTATGTTTGTTTGAGTCTTATCATCACATTGTACTCGGGAGAAAAGATGGTTTTCATGCAGGGACAGAGGCGAACATATCAGAGATGTTAGCATAAGACTGTATCCAACGTGAGTAGTTCACACCCTGAATAAGTTGCGTCGAGAAACATGAGCGTTTAAAGATTATGTCACAAAGACTTACGGGTCTAAGGAGGTTGGGTTTTAAGTGAGACCGTTGTGACTCCTCCAACCTCCTGGGAATCTTTTATTCATCTTAATGTCATTGACGCAGACCTTTCATTGTGTGACGAACTCACGTTGCGATACAAGCTCCAATGGTGCTCTTCGAGGACTCATAGGAGAATAATTAGTTGTTTCTGATCGTCACGCATCGCACGAGGGAAGTGCCTGTCCAACTTTACTCTCTTCTTATTTCCCTTTTATTGCATGCATCGTCGTGTCTTGAAACTTAAGACGAGCCGTGAGGACACGTCAGTTCAAAAGTGTGGGGTGGGAGAGTCAGTTAGTGAGTCAGCACGTTTATTTTCTTGCACCCTGCACAGAGTCAGCACGTTTCCTATGTTTTTTTTAAATTTTTGTACATGATTACTTCACTATTTCCTAGACTTGCAGTATTGGATAATGATTAGGTGAAATAGATAGAGCCGATTACATGCATGTCTTTGGTGAAAATTGATTTCTGCGACTAACATGTGATTTTAAAATCTTTGCGTGCCTTTGTTAGTTGAGATAAACAGGGATGTGGAGTTGATAGCAATGCCCTAGAGAGACTTGACAGATCATTCAAAGACCGAACTCAGGATATATGGTTATGTGGAGCTTGTGGAGGCTAGCACTTCGAGGCAAACATAGTGCGAGTCTGCTCCGCCACTGCGGCACACTTTGCAGTGGTTGGGACGGGAATACTTCACACCGTCCAGACTCTAGTTCAAGTAGCCGGGAAAATAGACAAGCGACCCTTGGATTGACCCGCGCAAAAGGACGATGATGAGCGAGAGCAAGTAGGTTTGAGCGAATCACAATCCGCACCACAAAGAAAAATCCACTACCATTGTGAAAGGTCCACACGTTCCACATGTGAAAAGCGTCATTGAGAATGCCAGATCATACAACACTATAGCTGACCGAAAAGCACTCCAGTACTTGAGCCCGAATGAATCACGTGCAAGAAAAAGCAGCGAGACATAACCATATAGCAGCGAGTTCGAGTCCGAGAATGAGGGTTCATGGGTCTAAAAAGGGCTATCTCCCGAGACATCCGAATTGATTTGCATCTCGACCCAAAGGTAACACGTATCTTTAACCCATGTTTTCGCACAAAGATATTAGTAGCAAGCATGCATAACAGGCGAGATCTAGAATAACCGATTCATATCCATGTAGCACGTCTAGGATGACCGAAGCTTTGTGATGTTCGTACTTCATTTATTTCCTCTTATGACCTAGTCCTTGTTCGGGACGAACAAGTTTAAGTGTGGGGTGGTTTGATGAGCCGTATTTATACGACTCATCGAGTCATCAAATCCCACCAATTCCAGTACTTTTATATGCAAACAGTTACTTCTTAGTATTGTTTCGCATTTCAAGTAATTTGGACGCTCTAAGAGGGATCGCATTCAAAAGACGACTTTTGGAGCCAAAAACATCACAAGGAGTTTATGGCCGGTTTATATGCACTTAAAATGAAGAATGGCCGAGAAAAATGAAGAATGGCCCGAGGGAATCAAAAGATGGCCGAAGAAAATCAGGCCGCGTCCCATGCGCCCAGGCCATGTCCAGGAATTCCAATGCCCAGCCGACCGCATGTCCGACCGGCTGTCCAAGCCATCCGCCCGTGCCTCCGACCGCATGTCCGCTCGGCCATCCGAGCGCGCATCCAAGCCATCCGCTCGGCCATCCGAGCGCGCATCCAAGCCATCTGCCCAGCCATCCGAGCTTCCGTCCGAGGGAACCGCCCATGCACCCCGAAGGCTGATCGTGCTCATGGATTCAAACTCGTGTCGTTCGACACAGGAGGATCGAATGGAAGATTGGTTGACACCATTTTATAGATCTCATGTCAGGCTACATGTTGGCCCAGGCCAAAGTCATTTTCGACCCACGACCTAGCAGCGACCGAGTCAAGAACACACGAGGCCAACCAGCGCCCAAGTGCCCGGCCAGGCCTGTCCAAGAAGCCAAAGGTCCAAGTTTTTGGTTCGACTTTTTCCCTCTCTTTTGTGGCGGTTTGAGAGGAGGTTTATGAAGCTTCGAGATAATGCTAGATGGATCTAGAAGATGTGGACGAAAAGATAGCAAAAAGATAATGCAAGTCGGTTTGATCAACTTAGGAAACATTCCCTAAAAAGTCTTTTGGGCCACCGAAAAATACTCAGACTTTTTAGGGAATCTACCGACTTTTGGGCATCACTCACTCCTATATATAGAGGAGCAGGTCGAGCCATTAAAATCGTCCCAAAAATTCCAGAGTTCTCTCCTCATAGCGCTCGGCACCAGCTCCTTGCATCCGGTCTCCATTCTAGGCACCAGTTCCAGCACTGCCCCGGCATTCTCGACCAAGCACCATCAGCCCTCACGGCCTGTTACTTTCGGTTTTGGTGAAGTGTTTTTGTTCCTTTCAATTATTGCATTGTTTACTTATGGCCATGTATAACTAATTCCATTATTCGGGTTAGGGTTTTGATATTACGACAAACGTTTTTGAGACTTGGTTCGTAATGCTATATTTTATGTTTTACTAATTCTCGTACATAAATTCCATGAAATATTGTTAGGCTAGACGTATACTTTGTCGTGAAACCTAGTTGCGCATATTTCTTTATTAATAATCTATCTAATACTTTGTCGTTTGGAAAGGTAGTACAACTAGGGCAATTAACACCTTTGTCGGGTTAATTAAACCTAGGGGAATTAGGTCGTGGCGTAACACCTTTGTCGGGTTACTTGGGAAGTCACCTTTGTCGGGACAACCACACTTAAAACATTGAATTAGAATATTAGAAGTCGATGATAAATCAAGTCACAATCAAACCCTAATCTGAATATCTCTCTCTGATATTTACAACCTTGCTATTTTCGTGATTCACAGTTGTTGCCTAATCCAGTACTTTCACCCAATTTTCTTGTTTTTCTCTCTTTCAGAACAAAGTAGTAACCACTCTAGCTCCCTTGGGTTCGACCCTTGCTTGTCGCTGTACTAACCCACAGTCCAGAGTAAGGAAAATATAAATTCAAATTTGCAGGTACCAACGACGCCTGTCAGTCCTCGTCAGAAATCTGAATCTACTTCTACCGTCTGGGTGTTTTCTTTGGCATGAACTAGCTTGTACCTGCAAGAGCCAAGAATCATCATGAGTGAAGAAATCAAGGCAAAAAAGTCAGATAACAAACAAGGTGGAATAGTCTAAACTACACTCGTTAAACCTAATATCACACTAAATGCTGCTCCCCGGCAACGACGCCATTTTGACAAGCGTATTTTTAACCCTTTATAGTTGTCAAATTATATGTTTTAGGCGTTAAATCGTTGTCAAACAAAATTTATAACCTTGGTAAGCCAAGGGTCGATCCAAGGAACAGTGTGTGTGAATACTAGCTAACAAGTGACCTATTTAGCTATTCCGAATTATTAAAGGTTTTGTTGTCACGAAAATAATAGAAATTAAACGTGCAGAAAATAAAAGAGTTGTACTTAATCAGAGAAAGAATTCCAGAATCCATACTTCACCCGTGCTAACTGATGAGTCGTATTTATACGACTCATCGGGTCAACTAATCCCATCTATTTCAACATTTTTATATGCGAACAGTTACTTTTTAGTATGGTTTTGCATTTCAGGTGTTTCGGAAGCTCTAGGAGGAAACGTGCATAAAAGACGGCATTTTATGCCGAAAACATCACAATGGCAGATCAGACCTATGGACGTTCGGCGGAGCGCTGGGAATGGACCGTTAATCATAAAAATACGAGCTACATGGCGTTGCGTAGCTGACTCAATTCCCTACAGCTCTCTAGTTCACACCGAGAGTATCCCAGGTCATTTGGAGTGTCAAATCGAGAGCCGAAGTCAAAACAGATGCGCAGAGTGGATGAACATTCTCAGAGGGGACCGCGGACACTGTTCACTTTATGAACAGTACCCCCACGGACGCTAATATGAACAGTACCCGCGGCGCTAAAATGTGCATGGTCCGCGGAGATGATGTCAGCGACGCGTTTTGATGATGTCAGCGAGTCCGAGAAATGGAAATTTCAGCCCAAAACAGACTTGGAAACCCTATGTCTTGATATAAATAAGATATTTTGGGTTAGGGTTTTCATAATCCATCATTCGAGACGGCTCTGGGGGAGAAGATGAATCTTTTGACGAGAGAAGCGATTTTTCTACTTTTCATCATGCATTGTGTTTCAATCATGTGTAGCTAAATTTCTCTATTCGGTTTAGGGTTTAGTATATTGTGACGATGTTTTGAGACTCTTTTCACTTAATGCTATTTTATGTTCTACTAGTTCTTGTGCATAATTATCCCGGACTGAATTGTGAAGCTAAGTGGAGACTTGCAATGGTAAAGCTTAGCCGAGCAATTCAGCCCCTTATTTTGCTGCTTGTTTGATACTGAAACGTTAGAACAAGTAGTTGCACTTAACCTGATATAACCTAAAACGGAGTATTAGGTTTGCTAGAACTAGAAGTCTATAACCCGAAACGGAGTAGATTGTGGTGTAAGTGCTTGAAATGACCTTACCTTAGGTTATAACCTGAAACGGAGTAACCACACTTAAGAACATAAGATCAGATCATTAGAAGTCGATGATAAACTAAGTCACAGTAGAAAAGCCCTAGACCGAATGTTTTCTCATATTGAATCACAACCTTTTCTTTACTCGCACCTTTAACAATCTGCTCACCCCCAATTGTCTTTCTTTTCAGCCACAAAACAACAAGTAACCTCACCAGCTCCCTTGGGTTCGACCCTTGCTTGCCACTACACTAGTTACTCGCAAGGAAAATATAAATTTAAATTTGCAGGTCAAACGACGCCTGTCAAATTTTAGCGCCGTTGCCGGGGAGCTGCGCTTTGGTGAAGTTGTTCTTTTTGTTTTTCTATTTTTTTATGGTTCGCTATGTCTTCTTTATTACAGTAGAGAGCCTTGGAACGATGAGTAGTTTTCCCCACCATCCTTCCAACTTGAAGTCCGCGAGAAGATCATCACTCTTGAGCAATCCCGGGACGAAACATTGGACGAGTACTTATCGTACTTCGATTCCATTGTGACGAGCTGCCCGCACCATGGATTCACAAACTTATATCTTCTTCAAAGGTTTCTCGGTGGGATGATGCCACATGAGTGGAATAGGCTTAATGCTACAGCGCAAGGGTCGGTGAATAATTTAACCATGTATGATCTGTGGAACTTGATAGAAGATATGTCAGAAAGCTCAAAACAAAATCAGGCCAAGCGGCTCGAAGAACTGGCCAATACGGTGCACCAAATCCAGGCCGAAGTCGAGGAATCATGGGCAATAGTAGAGGCGGCTCAAAAAGAAGCTGCATACCGGATCAATGAGATGCTCAACATGAAGCCAAGGGTCAGCAAGGAGGAGCCTAGATCAAGTTACACCGAGCCAACAGAGGATAAGGACCCATGGATGACTGAAGAAAAGCTCAATTCAAATTACCCCGGGCATTTAGAAGAAAACGGCCCACTGGCGCCTGAAGAAGAGCCGGCCGAGCCACTTGAACTGTTCCTCACTGACGAGCTGCCCAAAACATGCTCGGTCCTCATTACCGAACTGGCAGAGACAGACCCGATCCTCGTGGTCGAAGTGCCCCAACTTAACCCTTCATTTTCTGTGCAGGTGACAGCTCCCGAAGACCATGTGATCGATAATGATGAGCTGGAAGATGAGTTGGAGGCAAGTCATGAGTCGGAAAAGCCAACGGTGGAGCACCCACTCGCTACGAGCCAACAAGCGCCGCCTGAAAAGTTTAAGGATTCAGGTGCTTTCATAGTCACCCGTGATGTTGACTCTTATATTTTGCAGATGGGAGATGCTAGAGACAACGATCCTCCAGCTCCTATTTTGGGACGACCACTCCTCTTTGACATAAGGACCAAGGTTGACATGGACGCAGGCTTATTGTCACTTGCACTTGGTGGAAAGAGATCAGATTTCCATATTCACAAGGATGTCGACCGTCTATACATGAGGAAGCGACCGAGACATGGCACGTTTGGATGGAAACCCGGATGGAGAGACACGAGAGCACCACTGGATGAGGGCCATGAGCATCACAGAGGAGTAGCGAAATTTGACCTCACACGCCCATGGGATCCTAACTTGTGATCCCTAAAGAGGTAACGTCAAGCCAACGACGTAAAACAAAGGCGCTCGCAGGGAGGCAGCCCGACAAATTTTTCGTTTTTTTATCCTTTTTCGTTTTTTATATTATTTATCTATTTTTTATTTTCTATCTATTTGAGCCTTTCGTCGTGTTTACACATTGTCTTTTGGGAAATAAATTTATTTTGTGCAGGAAGTGGCGTTTTTCACAGACCAGGTCGCGAGTGCTGAACAGGTAACAGGCCACGGATGAAGTACAGATTATGGGTTGACCACGGGAACTAAAATGGTCGTGACCCGCGGCATGCGTTGACTCGAACCCTAACTCCTGCAGACTCAGACTAGGGGAGTCCTGCTGTTCTTTATTTCTTTTTTCTTTCCCTTTTTGTTATGTCGGCATTTGTTTGTTTGTCTTTGAATTTAAGTCGTACCGTGAGGATACGGCTTTATTCAAAAGTGTGGGATGTGAGAGTCAGTCTGTTGTGTCAGCACGTTTATTTTTTTGCACCTGCATAGTGTCTGCACGTTTTCCTTTAAAAAAAATTGAAAGTATGAAATTTCTCTCTATTTCCTGGATATGCAGTATTGAATGTTGATGTGAAATAGATGAGCTGTTTAGATGCGTTTCTCTCGTGAAATTTGAATTGTGTGACTACATGTGAATTTAACATACTACGTGTCCTTTGAGTTGAGATAAACAGGGGTGTGGAGTTGATAGAAATGTCCTAGAGAGACCTAATGAAGCATTCAAAGGACCGAGCTTCGAACTATATGGTTATATGGATTTCGTGGAGGCTAGCACTTCGAGGCAACATGGTTAAGAGTCTGCTCCGCCACTGCAGTACTTATGCGGTCAGGTGGGACGGGAAAACAACACACCGTCCAATCTCTAGTCCGAGTAGCCGGGAAAATAGATGAGCGACCCTCGACTTGACTCGCGTTAAAAGGATGAGGATGAGTTAGAGCAGGAAGGTAATTCCATATGCTTGCGGGCGATGATTGGACCTTCGTCAAATAGAAAAAGCACGGGCGAGCAATCACAATCAGTAGCAAAAAGAACCAGTCATTTGTGAAGTTTTACACGCAACAAAAGTGAAGTACACCACTGTTACATCAAAAGCCAAATCACTACAAAAGCTGTCCCAAAAGAACTCAAGCACCTTGAAGCTCGAATCAATCACGTGCAAGAAAAAGCAATGAAGTATAACCATATAGCAAGAGTTCGGGACCGAGAGTGCAGGTCATGGGTCTAAAAAGGACTACCTCCCAGACATCCGAATTGATTTGGATTTCAGCATCAGGTAACATGTATCAAGTTATTTCTATGTTGAGCATGATGATTTTAGTAGCGATTGAGTTATTGATATCACTAAAATATATGCGTTTTAGGCAACCTCTATGCTTATTGTTTCGTTCGTTTTATCACGATTTCACTTGCTATTTAATGCCTTGTGGTTCATTTCAGGCGAATTACAGAGTTTAAGCTGAGAACACAAGTGGACATTGATTTTGGAGCAAAAACGAGCACTCTGGAGCGAAAACGAGCAAAATGGAAGTCGGAGCACAAACTCTCCAAGAGCGTGCGGTCGCACAACCTCTCTGTGCGGTCGCACGACTCAAACCAGAAGCATAGGAATTCTGTGCGGTCGCACAACTCAAACCAGAAGCACAGGAATTCTGTGCGGTCGCACACTCAGGAACCACGATAGCACGAGGTAGGATTTTGGGCAGCTGTGCGGTCGCACAACCCACCCGTGCGGTCACACAACGTCGTAAACTCTACATTTTTACGCTGAACTATAAATAGAAAGTTAGGGTTTTCAAGCCCCCACTCTTGGATTTGCTGCTGGTTTTCTGGGCGATTTCTGCTGGGATTTTGGACGAAAATTGGCTTGGAGAAGAAGACATCTTATTTTATCATCATCAACAACTCAAATCGTGATTCATCCTTCATCATTAGTGCTCCATATTGGTTCTAGATCCCTAAACTCTACACTCTACATGTTTTTCTGCTATTCCATTGTTATTATGGGTTGTAATCTCACCATGAGTGAGTAGTGACATTGGTTGGGGGTGTATAACCCCTCTAGACATGTTTGTGACATCGTGAATGATATGGATGCCATTGATGAATGATTTTACACGCGATTCTTCTTTATTTGAACTTAATGCTTTGGAATTACCTATGACTTGTTTTTGACAAGTTAGAAATAGGAATTCTACTTGATTTCATGCTTGACGTAGCTAACCCCTGAAAAGTATGATTTCAATTGAATGAAATAAAGAAGCACTAGGGTTTTTGTGTTACATGGCGATGCTTTAATCCTAATGAGAATGGCACGAATTTAACAAGTGCATGATTTATTTAGTCAATAAAGTGCGAGTGTGAGGCTAGATAAATCATGTCCTATAGCACCAATAGAGCGCGAGTGTGAGGTGTTATGCGAGGTGTAACCTCTTGATACTAAGTTGTAGCGCGAGTTGAACTCGGTATTAATGTTACATAGCTAAATTCTAAACGTGTGCATGTGAATTCATCAATGGTGTCCCAATTTACCGTCACAATGATTGTCTAGGTGGGGAAATAGATCCCTAGTCATCTTTGAATTGATTATTTACCCTTTTTGTTGATTAAACCTCTACTTAGGATAGTAAAATCTTGCTATCAACCTCTTAAGAGGAACAAATCCCCCCCAAACCATAGACATTCCGAATTTAATCGTTAGCACTATTAGTTTAATCACCTATCCCTTGGGTACGATCTCGGATTTCCCGAGTCAAAATATAAATGTTTTGATTAATTGTGACTAGCAATAGTATTTGAATTCTATTCGAATATTTACGCTAAATTACAACCGATCAAATGGCGCCGTTGCCGGGGATAGGTTAATTAACTAGGTGCTTTTTGATTATTTAGTTCGTCTATTTTTCCTTACTTGGTAGTCATTGCTTGTTTTGAACTTGATTGTGTTTATTTTTTCTTGCCTCGCATTGCTAAGAATTTCCTTTGTTTTCGCAGGCACTTGAATGAACACAAGGTTTCAAGGAAAAAAACACGTAGCTCTAGGTTCAACATCAAGTTCTTCTAGCCCTTCTCAACCAACCGCAAAGAAACCATGAGGTAGACCCCGCAAGAACCCTATTGCTCCTATTGCCCCTACATCTCCGGTTATTCGTATTATTCCTCCTATTATCCAAGACCAAAGTCAGGAACTTATTATGGAAGATGAAAATGCGAACCGTCCGGTTCTACCAAGAGACAACCGCAACCGTAGAGTTGACGGGGCTGAAATAGATGACCCTCCGGCTAGAGAGGATGATGATAATGATAGACGCCCCCGTCGGAACCCTCCCATCCCTCGAAGAGAGAACCGAAACAACAGATATGAGGAGGAGGAAGAAGATGAGGATGAAAGACCCGTGGGAGATTACATGACTCCCACCCTCGAGAGAAATGGCTCGGTTATTCAACCTTCCGATGAGGATGCCTTTGATTTCGACGTTAAATCATCTCTAGTGCACATGATCACGAATGACCAATTTCAAGGAGCCGGGAATCCCTCCAATCATCTAGCAGACTTCCAAGAATACTGTCGGACATATAAACCAAAGAATGTGCCGGTCGAGCACGTGTATCTGAAGTTATTTCCTTCTTCACTCTATGGGGATGCCAAAGAATGGCTACAGAATCATGATCCAGGCACTTTTCGTACTTGGGAACATTTGGCTACGGCTTTTCTTAACAAGTTATTCCCTCCGTCTAGAACCAAGAAGTTCACAGACTTTATTCTGACATTTTCTCAAAGGGATAACGAGCTTTTCCACCAAGCGTATGATCGTTTCAAACATTATTTGAGGGAGTGCCCTCATCACAATTTCAGAAAAGTGGATTTGATGCGTTATTTCTACTTGGGAATGAGCAAAGAAGCTAAAAACCAAATGGATACGGCTAGTGGCGGGGCTATTATGGGCTTATCGGCTAATCAAGGGTTCAAAGTTGTGGACAAAATCTCTTTAAACTCCGATAGATATCAAGGAGTGGACCACAAAAAGATGGCTAAGTCAAGAGATGACTCCTCGAATTCTGAAATGAAGAAGGAAATGGCTGATTTGACAAAGAAAGTTGAGAATATGATAAGTATGGTGAACTCCATTGAGGCGACTAAGGCCAAGGCTGAAAAAGAGAAAGTCTCGGCGCAACAACCATGTTTCTTATGTGCTAGTACGAGACACTCTACCAAGAATTGTCCCGAAGGGAAATATGAGGAAGATGATGATGGCTATGAAGAGGCACACTTTGTCAACCAACAAAGGAACTACAATCAAAATGCTAATCCTATCTCTAGAAATTACGAGCCCCCTCAACGAAGAATGTCCAATCATTCAAATTTCCCTCCAAGGCCTCAAGGCAATTATCAAGGGAATTATCAAAGGCAAGGTTATATCTCTAACCAAAACCAAAATCAAAATCAAGGGCAAAACTCATATTCATACCAAGGGCAGAATTCCTACTCAAATCAAGGCCTAGGGTCAAATCAAAATTCTCAATATTCTCAAGGGAACTATCAAAATCAAAAGCCCTATCAAGCCAAGTCTAATATGAATGAGCAAGGGAGTTCTTCCTCTAACTCTCAAGATAATTCTATGATAGCGATGATGGCGCAAATGATGGAGAGCAACAAAGAGAGCAAAGACAGCAACCAAAGAATGGAAGCAAAACTGGATGAATTAGCGGCCGAAAACAAGAAACTTGCTAAAGAAAATGCTCAACTGAAGCAAATGGGGAAACTTCCCTCTCAACCGGACGTGAGTTACATAGAGCATGTTGAAGCCATCACGTTGAAGAATGGGAAAGTGTTGCCTACCCCTCAAGGGAAGTCTAGTTTGAAGGGCAAGGAAGTGGAAGGAGAAATGGCCAAGGAAAATTCAGAAGTGGAACCTCAAGCTCCAATAGAGGAGGAGAAAGAGCATGAAGAGCCGATTCTAACGAGGAAGTATGTGCCCATGGTTCCTTTCCCTCAAAGACTGAACAAAAGCAAGCTTGACACCCACTTTCAAAGATTTGTTGAGATGCTAAAGAAATTGTACGTCACGCTCCCCTTCCATGAGGTAATCACTCAAAATCCTATCTACGCAAAGTTCTTAAAAGATATTGCATCTGGACGTAGAGTGATTGAAGAATCTAGCATGGTAGCTTTGAACCATGAGTGCAGCGCCCTTTTCTCAGAACAAATACCTCTCAAGATGAAAGACCCCGCCCGATTCACCATCCCATGCTCTATTGACGCCGTGAGTTTAGAAACCTCACTAGCCGACCTTGGTGCTAGTGTGAGTGTCATGCCGCTAGCGACCTATCAGAAACTGGGGCTAGAAGGAATGACGGCTACCCAGATGGTGATACAACTCGCCGATGGAACCACGAGGAAACCCAAGGGATTAATCGAGAATGTTCCTATAAAGATAGACAAATTCCACATACCTTGTGATTTTGTAGTGATGGACACGGGGAGTAATCTCAATACGTCCCTTATTTTTGGGCGCCCTTTCTTGGCCACCGCCGGTTTTAAAGTCGATCTAGGGAAAGGAAAACTAACATTGAAAATCGGAAGAGAAAAGATTAGGATAGAGAGGCCTATGGGTGGACAAGAGGCTATACAAAAGTCGTTTGATTCAGAAGAGCAAAAGAGTGCTTGGGCCGAGAATGTTGAGGTCAAGAAAGTAACAAAGAAAGATTTGTACAAGTCGATTGACCCCGACGAAGACCCTCCTATTGATCACCATAAGGTGCCCTCATGCCATGATGGGTTGAAAAGAAAAGCAAAGGCTAAAACCGTAAAGAGAGTGAAGCAATCCTCTCTCTGGACAAAGGCTATTAAGAAAGTGGCTTGTGACTTCTCAAAGAACCCGGATTGACTCCTCCACTTCTCAACATACCGCTAGAGAAGGGATCCCGCTCGGGACTTCTCTTAGTGTGCTTCCTACTTTTCACAAGGAGATTCGGCTCTATCTTAGCCAAGACGTTAAACTAGGCTCGTAAGTGTTTCTCCTATTCTCTTAAAATTGCCTATGTTGATTGGATTTCCACTTGCTTTGTTGATTGAGCTATCCATGTGAAAATTTGGAATTTGAACTATGATTGTGCGTGAGCGTATATTTGATGATTAATGGAGGTTTGGGTCATCCCTATGGTGGTGTGCTTGATGGACTGGATGTTTTAATAGGAAATAAGTGCGGGGTTTCGAAATTTTGTGCAGAAGTGTTGACATACGTTGTGAAATCGGCTTAGAATTTTCTTTCCATAACTCCATGCGTTCGCACATATATTTCGTGCGGTCGCACAAAGAGCCTTTCCTTCGTTCTGTTAAGATCGCATAGATTCTGTGCGGTTGCACAAACAATTCATGCCTCTGTCCAGTCTTGTGCGCTCGCACAGCAGGCCAATTCCACGTCCATCAAGAACGCACAACTTTTGTGCGCTCGCACAACAATGTTGTGCGTCTGTTTTCCCTTGTGCGCTCGCACAGAATTCTTTGTGCGCTCGCACAACAGTCATTCCTCCTCAGAGTCGAGCTCGCACACATTTTGTGCGCTCGCACTAAAATGTTGTGCGGCTGTTTTTGGTTGTGCGCTCGCACAAACTATCCGTGCGCTCGCACGCCAGGCTTATTCAGCCTTTTTCACAAAATTTTGAATTAACCTGCTTAACATCGACATGTTTAGATGATGATTTCCCCTACCTTGTGTGCTTAACACTCTCATTCTTTAGTTTTGTGCCTCATAGAATTAAAAGGGAGATCATTAATCGAATCTTTTGAGCAAGATTAACTCGACAAGCAAGCAACGCCTCTACTCTTGAAAGAGCTGCCTCCAAACGAGAGAAGTTCATCTTAACTTCCTTTTCTCTTTTCATTCTATTAATTGCTTAGGGACTAAGCAATCGATAAGTGTGGGGTGGCCTATATTTGACATTGCCTATACTACATGAGATGTTTGTGCTTGCTTGATATGCCTTCACTTTTAAAACCCAATCAGCGTATGCTTAAGGAAAAACACTTGCACCATTGCACAATTCATCCAAAAATTTCAAATTATTAATGAAAACAAAAAGTCTAGGCAAGGCTACATTCTCGAAAATTTTCATCTCTTAATTCAACTAGTCGTGCATGATTTCACTTGATTGATCCTTTAGATGACTAATGGATTGGATTGTTGACTTTCATTCTTGAGGATCAAAGCATCTACTAGCACTTCTTTATCTTTTATTCTAAGCTTTTTCTCATTGAGACTAAAGAGTTGATCTTTGAAAGCATAAAATCGAAAAATTTAATTTCAAAACCTTTGCATGCCATGATTGCCTTTAGGTGACCTTAGTGACCTTATTTATCTAGTGGATTTTGTCTCGTTGGTTTGTCATGCTCCATTTTTAACACTTAGCCCTTTGTCAAAGTTCTAAGTGCGGGGTCAAAAGAGGGCGAACAATAGGCCCCAACAAAAAATATCAAATACTCCATTCTCATGGTCAAAAGAGGGCAAAGCCCGGACTAAGAACTTTCTCAAAGTACAAGAGAAGTTTTGATCAAAATATACAAATGCCGGGGGTTAGGGAGGTAAGTCCCCCCTCGAAAGCATTTGTAGGCCAAAGGCCATTTGAAAAAAAAAGAAAAAAAATAAGTTGCACTTAGACTCGACAAGTGGCTATTCCATCATTCTCTAGCATGAAAACCAACGAGGCAATTGATACTTACTAGCAAGAATTCACTAAGGGACGAACCTCGTATTCTTTTATACTCAGGCATGATATGACTTGCAAGTGTTTACAAAAACTGTAATGTTGGAACTCCTCTTCTCTTACGACTAAGTGACCTTTGCGTCCTAGGCTTGAGAATGAGTTATAAGTTCACAAGCCAATGGACTAGCCTCCTTGCTAGCATTTGTGAGTGAGCCAACAAGATTTCCTTGCGACTATTAGATTATTTTCTTGAAGTCACTACTATAGAAAACGACTAGAATCCTTGATCAAAGATTTATTAGTCTTTGCTTTGATTTGCTTGAATGTCCCAATTCATGAATTTCCATAAGGATTCGAAGAGGACTCATGTAGTGATTGAAATGCACGTATCTAGTTGAATACATTATGAACTTCATGAAAAATTCCTTGCCTAGTACTTTGAAAATTGCGAGCTTAAAATGTCTATTTGGATGATTGTTCTCTTTGTGGGATTTGTGAGTATTCCCGTGTCTGAAAACTCTCAGGAGACTACAACTCCTCCACTAGGGTAGCCTAGGGGTTTAAAGGCTTAGTGCACTCGCTAAATGCACTCGTGTTACCTACGAAAGGGGTTTATCATAGGTAGTATTTGTTTCTTAGTCTTTTTGAGTTAGTGTTCGTAACCATATGGAGTTTCTTTTAAATTGATCTTGAGTGATATACAATGCAACGTTGTTGATAATCTATTCGATTAGTGTGCTCGGGACGATCAAACGATAAGTGTGGGGTGATTTGATAGCACTAAAATATATGCGTTTTAGGCAACCTCTATGCTTATTGTTTCGTTCGTTTTATCACGATTTCACTTGCTATTTAATGCCTTGTGGTTTATTTCAGGCAAATTACAGAGTTTAAGCTGAGAACACAAGTGGACATTGATTTTGGAGCAAAAACGAGCACTCTGGAGCGAAAACGAGCACTCTGGAGCGAAAACGAGCAAAATGGAAGTCGGAGCACAAACTCTCCAAGAGCGTGCGGTCGCACAACCTCTCTGTGCGGTCGCACGACTCAATCCAGAAGCACAGGAATTCTGTGCGGTCGCACAACCTCTTCGTGCGGTCGCACGACTCAAACCAGAAGCACAGGAATTCTGTGCGGTCGCACACTCAGGAACCACGATAGCACGAGGCAGGATTTTGGGCAGCTGTGCGGTCGCACAACCCACCCGTGCGGTCACACAACGTCGTAAAGTCTGCATTTTTACGCTGAACTATAAATAGAAAGTTAGGGTTTTCAAGCCCCCACTCTTGGATTTGCTGCTGGTTTTCTGGGCGATTTCTGCTGGGATTTTGGACGAAAATTGGCTTGGAGAAGAAGACATCTTATTTTATCATCATCAACAACTCAAATCGTGATTCATCCTTCATCATTAGTGCTCCATATTGGTTCTAGATCCCTAAACTCAACACTCTACATGTTTTTCTGCTTCTCCATTGTTATTATGGGTTGTAATCTCACCATGAGTGAGTAGTGACATTGGTTGGGGGTCTATAACCCTTCTAGACATGTTTGTGACATCGTGAATGATATGGATGCCATTGATGAATGATTTTACACGCGATTCTTCTTTATTTGAACTTAATGCTTTGGAATTACCTATGACTTGTTTTTGACAAGTTAGAAATAGGAATTCTACTTGATTTCATGCTTGACGTAGCTAACCCCTGAAAAGTATGATTTCAATTGAATGAAATAAAGAAGCACTAGGGTTTTTGTGTTACATGGCGATGCTTTAATCCTAATGAGAATGGCACGAATTTAACAAGTGCATGATTTATTTAGTCAATAAAGTGCGAGTGTGAGGCTAGATAAATCATGTCCTATAGCACCAATAGAGCGCGAGTGTGAGGTGTTATGCGAGGTGTAACCTCTTGATACTAAGTTGTAGCGCGAGTTGAACTCGGTATTAATGTTACATAGCTAAATTCTAAACGTGTGCATGTGAATTCATCAATGGTGTCCCAATTTACCGTCACAATGATTGTCTAGGTGGGGAAATAGATCTCTAGTTATTTTTGAATTGATTATTTACCCTTTTTGTTGATTAAACCTCTACTTAGGATAGTAAAATCTTGCTATCAACCTATTAAGAGGAACAAATCCCCCCCAAACCATAGACATTCCGAATTTAATCGTTAGCACTATTAGTTTAATCACCTATCCCTTGGGTACGATCTCGGATTTCCCGAGTCAAAATATAAATGTTTTGATTAATTGTGACTAGCAATAGTATTTGAATTCTATTCGAATATTTACGCTAAATTACAACCGATCAAATGCATAGAAAAACGAGTCTAGACTAGCAATTCATATTTATGTGCATTATCTAGGACGTCGAAGAAATTGTGGTGTTGCATTTATTTTCCTTCTATGACTTAGTTCTTGTTCGGGACGAACAAGTTTAAGTGTGGGATGGTTTGATGAGTCGTATTTATACGACTCGTCGAGTCAACTAATCCCATATATTTCGACACTTTTATATGCGAACAGTTACTTTTTAGTATGGTTTTGCATTTCAGGTGTTTCGGAAGCTCTAGGAGGAAACGTGCATAAAAGACGGCATTTTATGCCGAAAACATCACAATGGCAGATCAGACCTTTGGACGTTCGGCGGAGCGCTGGGAATGGACCGTTGATCAGAAAAATATGAGCTACATTGCGTTGCGTAGCTGACTCAATTCCTTACAACTCTCTAGTTCACACCGAGAGTATCCGAGGTCATTTGGAGTGTCAAATCGAGAGCCGAAGTCAAAACAGATGCGCAGAGTGGATGAACAGTCTCAGAGGGGACCGCGGACACTGTTCACTTTATGAACAGTACCCCCCCCCCCCCCCCCCCCCGCGGACGCTAATATGAACAGTACCCGCGGCGCTAAAATGTGCATGGTCCGCGGAGATGACGTCAGCGACGCGTTTTGATGACGTCAGCGAGTCCGAGAATTGGAAATTTCAGGCCAAAACAGACTTGGAAACCCTATGTCTTGCTATAAATAAGATATTTTGGGTTAGGGTTTTCATAATCCATCATTCGAGACGGCTCTGGAGGAGAAGACGAATCTTTTGACGAGAGAAGCGATTTTTCTACTTTTCATCATGCATTGTGTTTCAATCATGTGTAGCTAAATTTCTCTATTCGGTTTAGGGTTTAGTATATTGTGATGATGTTTTGAGACTCTTTTCACTTAATGCTATTTTATGTTCTACTAGTTCTTGTGCATATTTATCCCGTACTGAATTGTGAAGCTAAGTGGAGACTTGCAAAGGTAAAGCTTAGCCGAGCAATTCAGCCCCTTATTTTGCTGCTTGTTTGATACTGAAACGTTAGAACAAGTAGTTGCACTTAACCTGATATAACCTGAAACAGAGTATTAGGTTTGCTAGAACTAGAAGTCTATAACCCGAAACGGAGTAGATTGTGGTGTAAGTGTTTGAAACGGCCTTACCTTAGGTTATAACCTGAAACGGAGTAACCACACTTAAGAACATAAGATCAGATCATTAGAAGTCGATGATAAACTAAGTCACAGTAGAAAAGCCCTAGACCGAATGTTTTCTCATATTGAATCATAACCTTTTCTTTACTCGCACCTTTAACAATCTGCTCACCCCCAATTGTCTTTCTTTTCAGCCACAAAACAACAAGTAACCTCACCAGCTACCTTTGGTTCGACCCTTGCTTGCCACTACACTAGTTACTCGCAAGGAAAATATAAATTTAAATTTGCAGGTCAAACGACGCCTGTCACTAACCCCACTAATCATGCAATCATTATCATGTAATTCATCATGCTATCGAATATCAAAATAAACCAAAATAACACTAGATAAGCCGCCCATCCACGGATCATTATCTAGATTAATCTCAATCGTTGAATGCCGCCCATCCACGGATTATCAACGATCTCGATTTATTAAACCAAAGGTTTTCATACAATTTCATACAATCCGGTTAATCCCTAGGACCCATCCATCTTTCGATAATTAACCTAAATACGTTCTAGCGTGCAAACATACCCTTTGATGTAAATACTTACATAGAATGATAAATTAAGCACGATGAAATTGAATATTCGATTTGTATTAATGAAAAACATTCATATACTCACATGACGAGTTGGGTACAACGCACGGGATCCGTAGGATCCCAGAATAGAGAAGACTACTCGCTATTCATGGCGATTAAACCACAAATAGTGTAATAAGAGAGAATTAAGGACGAGTTAACCGTAGACGATGTAGCTCGATGATCCTCAATCTCTCGCGATGTTCTCCGTATTCTCCCAAGTTAGGGTTTATTTTTCTCCAAATAAGCACACTAAAATCAGAGTTCTGGTTGCCAATTTATAGCTTTCCAAGAGGCCAAAAGACCAAAAACGAAATTTGGAAACAATGTCCAAAAATCAGATAATGATGGACCCGACGGTGAGCCGGTCGGCTGAGAATTTGGCCTGAAGTTGAGCCAGCCGGTTAAGCTTGCTCCGGAGGACTTAAACTTTCTGAGGGTTTGAGCCGGCCGGCTGAGATGTGTGCACAAGGTTGAGCCGGCCGGTTGAGATGTTTGAAAAGCACCGAACTCTCTGAGGGTTTGACCCGGCCGGTTGGGAATTGCACCCTGAGTAGAGTCGGCCGGTTCGGAGACGTTTTGAAAGGCCGAAACTCTCTGAGCGCTTGAGCCGGGCGGCTCAGATTTGTGCACAACTTGAGCCGGGCGGCTCAACACCTCAAAGCCTCTTCTCTTGACTTTTTATCGGTCTTACCATCCGAATCTGATCTTGGTGTAAACTACAAAGTTGTAGCCCTTTGAATTATCTTTCCAACAAGCTTTGAATCAACCAATTTGGACACCATATGAGATCTGTGTGTGCAAAACAAGTCGGGAAGGTCAATCTGCCCTGTTTTTACCGATATCTCTACTAAATGCTATGTTTTGCTTCAGATCAATCCAAAAGTATTAAGAATGTGATATATAACCTGAAACACTAGAAAAGAGATTAAATGAAAACAAAATGTTTCGAAAACAAACCTAATCCATCATCGAATGAAGTGAATAATAGGTCAAGAATTTGACTGATCAAAACACTCCACACTTAGGATTTGTTCGTCCCCGAACAAATGTCGAGCAAATAGCAGAATAAAATCAAGTCCATGTGAGGCTCGACAACCATATGTTTCTAGGCTACCCATTCAAGAGTCATGTGATCAATCCTAACTAAAACAAAAAATAAAAAGGTATCTCACTGTCGTAGAGGACACGAATGCATTTAGCATATGCATCAAGCCTTTAAACCTCTAGGCTGCCCTAGTAGGACGAGTATAGTCTCGTGAAGGTTTTCAGGAATGGGACTACCTACAAATCCCGTGTACAACTAACTAACATGTATGCATGAAATGATGCTCAACGAGTCATAGTAAAGTCATGTCATACCTCGGATTCATCGTGTTACCTCAACTTCAAGTCAGAAATCTTCATCAAAGTTTTCAGACAATCATAGATTAAACGAGTTATGCATTCAAACGGTCAATACACACAGCTAGCAATCGACTAATCACATTTTCAAAATAATTCTATAGCAATGTATAAAGAACACGAATAGTTACACAAAACATGCTCGCCATTCACCTATGCTATCTAGGGATAGTCCACGGGCTCTTGGCGCAAAGCTCATTCTCAAGTGCCAAGGATTAGACAATGACCCGTAAGAGAAGAGGAGTCTGGCTAAGAATTTTCTGAAAAATAGTATGAAAATCACATCAGAATTTTAGTGCAAGCACGGGGGTCGTCCCTTAGTTTCCAGTACATGAATTCGCAAGACAAGTCATGATTTGCACGCAAAGAGAAGATGGAATTACACTACATCAAGCAAAAGGGGTGCAGAAATTGTTTCAAAAGTATTTTCCATACACAAGGGGTGACTTTTCTCACTTTGCCCATGGTATAATCTCTCTATTTTTTTGTACACAAGGGGTGACTTTTCTCACTTTGCCCTTGGTATTTTTCTACTCTCTCTTTTTTTTCTACTCTCACTTTTTTTTTCTTTCAAAAACAACTATGCTTGGGGTCAATTTTTCACCCTCTTTTGAAAATTCAGAACTTTGTTCCCGATTGAAAACATTGAAAACCAATCGTCTAACTCCACACTTAAAGCTTGACATAGTGTATAAGTAAAGGCGGGTGCATGCAAATCACGACAAGTACAGAGAAACGCATACTAATACTAAGGTCACCTAGAAAAAGATATGCAATTTAAGTTTTTGATATTTTGTATCGGTGCCTACTAGATTCAAGTCTCGGACATGCTTTAAGAAATACGAAAAACATGTGATAGGCAAAGGCTAGCAATGATACTGACTCGGGAGAATACACACATGAATAAAACTATTTCAAGTCCTAAACTTTGAATTTAAAAGAATGTCAATCAGTCAAGGAGTATCATAGAAAATGAGGATTTCAATCGTAATACATAGACAGTTGAGCATATGCAAGAGTGAATGTGTGACATGCGATGTATGTGACTATGTGCTACCCACTCCACACTTAAAAATGAGCTTAGTCCCTAAGCGAAGAAATAGAAAACAAGAAAAGGCGCATAGGAACTTCCCTCGTGTGTGATAGCTCGATATTCATAGAGTAAGCGATGCATGGGGGAGTGAAACACGACTAGTGAGCTGGTAGAAATATAGATAAAAACACAGAGCTTCACAAGTGATAGGTTAGCATCAAAAATCGAGGAGGGGCTGGTGCACTCCACACTTAGAACCTTTAAATGTCCACACACAATGCAAATGAAACTAAATAAAACTTACAGCGCGGGTTACTCCCTGAAGAGGCCTAGTTTAACGTCTTGGCGAGACATAGCTAGGAGGTATGACTAGAAGCATTCTTGGGAAGTCCCTTGCTGAGATCCCTTCCCGAGAAGTAGGTTTTCATAGATCCCTTCAGGAGGTGCAAGATGCTTCAGTACGTGATAGTGCTTGAGGCGTTGCCCATTGACTACCATAGATTTTCCTCCTTCTATGCTGAGCTCCACATGGCCGTCTGGATATGCTCGTTCCACTGTATAAGGGCCACTCCATTTAGTGCGCAGCTTCCCAGGGAATAATCTAAGGCGGGTGACAGAACCGCTCGTCGTCAAAGCGATTTGTGCAAATAAATTTATAAGTCCGCTACTCGCGACTTTACTACTGGGTAGCAAGTGGTAAGTAGAGGTCGAACCCAAGGGAGTCAGTGTGGATTAGTTGTTTTTACGGGATTGTCATGAAAGTAAATACAGTTGGGGGTTGGGTTTGAGTGTTTTGGGAACTGAAAGTAAATTACGACACTTGATAATGGACTGTGAGGAAAGTATTCAGTTTTAAGGGCCTTGTATTATATTTGTTTATCATCGACCGCTAATGATCATACCAAGTGGTCAAAGATGAATTGAGGCTATTTCTAGCGCAAGACATGATCATGCTAAGTATTCAAAGATGAATCGAGGCCCTTTCGTAGCGCAAGACTTGCAACATCATTTAAAACACTTGTTCTAAGCAAAACTAATTCCTCCTTTCGAAGTATCTTAGCTGTAAGTGCATCCACTTGATCTCCCAGTTACGTTATTGACCAAGTGGTGTTTTAGATAAGTCGAACTCCTCGATAAGTTTTGCTTGTGACAGCTTCCACTTACCGAGTATGTTCACGAATTCCCACGGAAGAGCTTTTTGCTTGTCAGGCACTCAACCTTGGAAACTCTGACTATATATGGCACATAGAACAAGTTTTGAATACAAAGGTGTACTAAGAGTAAAGTCTAAAACATTTATAATACAAGCGCGCCCCTTCTACCGAAGTACTAGTTTAGCTACTATTCATCGCGCTAAACATTATAACTAAGGAATTAAAGACAACAGTTAAATAAATAAATACTAAGAGATACTTACAACCGTTGAAGCGCCAAGGGAGCTATCCTTTATTTCCAAAGCGAAGAACAATTTTATTGAAAATGAAGAGAGGAGGGTTAAGCCCTCTCTCTCTCTAAAGTGTGTACAAGTATGGGATGGGATGATGATGATGTTACAAATGAGGAGGGGAGGAGCTCCTTTTATAGCCATGGGAGGAGGAAACTTAGAGGCTAAGTTTTGGAGATATGTGGCTTGGATGGAAATTTAGAGGCTAAGTTTGGAGATGTGTGGCTTGGATGGAAACTTGGAGGCTAAGTTAACTTGGAGGCTAAGTTTTGGAGGAGCCTCCCCTTTAGCCGCCCATGTGAGGAAGAGGAGGAGGAAGCCGCCGCCGGTTGGAGGTGGTGGAATGGGAGGAGCTCCTCCCTTGGCCACCTTCTCATCAAGTAGCCGGTCATCTTTGCCCATGTGTGAGTTTTGTGCAGTCTTTTCACAAAACTGTCAATGTGTTTTGTCCCGGGCTGTCTTGATTCCTCTCCTGATTCTTCTGATTAATTTGTTATGAGTGATTCAACGTCAGGATTTCTTCAGTCGGCATATGATCTTGACCTTGGATTGACTCGTAACTTCTTTTCTGCTTTAAAAGCTCCTCTTTAGCATGTATTCTCTCTAAGCTCTGAAATACCCTGTAGAAATGTATCTGAACTAACAAGCAAAAGTTAAATAGACAAAGTGTCTAATTAAAGGGGTTTTACTGTGTTTATGATTCGTATAATTCTGGTCCATCAGATCACCCCACACTTTTAATTGTTCGTCCCGAACAATGCTATTCAAGGGCGTGCACACAATCCATGTAAGAACTTTGAATATGAAAGTGAGAATATGAACTAGATTTATCCTAATTCATGCATTACTACTTATTACTAAATTAAACTGTGTAAATAAATAGAAGAGACTTGATACTTGTACCTCCGTGCTGAGATGCAAATTATATTGGATGTTTCGGGAGATAGCCCTTTTTAGGCTCCTGGACTGCAACCTCGGGATCGTCTCTTACTATATGGTTCTCTTGTAGCTTTCTCTAGCACGTGATTCGGTTCGGGTTTCACTGGTTTGAGTACTTTGATTTTCTTTTGGCGAGGGACTGCTTTTTGTTGTGAATTGGCCTTTGGCCTTTGATTTGTCGCTTTGAGTGCTTCACTTTTGCTCGGTTAAAACCTTCACAATTTTGGGCCTTTGGCCTCTTGATTTGCTTCATTGAGCTTTTCGTCTTTTTGTGACTGCTAGTCCATTTTCTCAAGCCTTTTTGGGAGGTCCAATCATCGCCCGCACGCCTATGGAAATACCTCCCCGCTCCTCTCTTGTTTGCCGTTTTCGCGCGGGTCAAGGTGAGGGTCGCTCAGCTATTCTCGGCTACTTTGACTGTCGTTTTCGCGCGGGTCAAGATGAGAGTCGCTCATCTATTTTCTCGGCTACTTTGACCGGAGATAGGACGGTCAGATTCCCGTCCTCGCCTTTTGCATTGCATGGCGGAGATGACTTCAATCTTCACTGAAACCCGAAGTGCAGCCTCCACTGACTTCGAAAACCATATAGTTTGATCTGATCCTTCGATTGCTTGCCAAGCCTCTCTAGGGCATTTCTATCAACTCCACATCCCTAGTTTATCTCAGCACAAAGGGACAAATGAGAAGTTACGTTCTAAGTTTTTAGACAGTTGAATTTTCACAAGGTAAATGCATGAATTTTGGTCTATCTTTTTCACATTCTTAAGTTCATATTTTCAAAAAGATATTATTTATTAACTAATATATACAGGTGGTTCTCACCCCACACTTTTGAACGAAGGCATTCTTTTTACGAAATGACTTAATTCAAAAGCCATGCAAGCAGTTGTTATACGAGAAGGAAATGATATTAAGGAAAAGGAAAGACAGAACTCCCTTTAAGGTGTCGAGTGAACGACATGGCACGAGGCTGGATAATCGAGGGAGTTCGGCTGGGGCCTTGAACTCTGAGCGTAGCCCTGACTGGCTTAATGTTGCACCCAAGTCCGATTCCTGAATAGTCAAATCTTCTATGCACCAAGTGGGTGAGAGCGACTTATTGAAAAAGTAAAATACAGAAAATAAAAGACAGAAAATTAAAGTGCGGAAAGTAAGATAGTGTCGGGTTACCTCCCGACTAGTGCACTTGTTTAACGTCGTTGGCTCGACAATACCTCAATCATGGATCATAAGGTCGGATCCCATGGGTGGGTGAGGTCAAACTTTTTCTCGGCAGCCCTTTTGCTCCGAGAGGGTGAGGTTTCCTTGACCATAGCTGCTGGTCCAATGCGTCGTGCTTGCTTGTTACTTCTTCCGGGTTTCCATTCTTTCGGCCCATGTCTTTGCCGCTTCTTCATGTTTGAATAGTTGGCATTTTCGCGAGTTTGGAATTTGGGTTTTGTGCCTTCAAACATCGGCGACCACAGGCATGTTCCCATGTGAGGCCTCTTCTTGGTGGTAGCTACGAATGGTTGTCTTGGAATGATTGAGTTCCTGGGTGGTTTTTCTTGGCTTGTGACGAGAGAGATTTCCTTTGTCGGCTTTTTTGGCTCATGCTCTGCCTCCAACTCCCCTTGTACCGCATCATCATTGATTATATGATCTTCGGTGGTTATGATCGGCATGAAACGCGAAGGGTTAAGTTGAGGCACTTCGACCTTGAGGACTAGGTCTGTTTCAGGTGCTCCGACAGTGAGGACTAGGTCTTTCTCGGACAGTTCGGCAATGAGGTCCGGGACTTCCTCGGGTGCTTCGAGCGCAAGTATCGGGCCTGGCTTGATTTCTTCAGCCGCTTCAGCAGTGAGGTTCGGGACTTCTGTAGGCTCGGCAGTTAGGACAGTGATTTCCTCGGATGGATTGGTGATAAGGACCGGGTCTGATTGGGCCAGTTCTTCTTCGGTCATTTGCGGGTCCTCATCCTCAGTCGGCTCCTCGGGTTCAGCCGTGAATTGGTGCATCAATGCACTCAATTGCTGCATGTCTGTGGCCAATTGCTGGGTGCTAGCTGCCAGCTCCTTTTCTGCCGCCCATAGTTCAGTTTTGGCCCTGATTTGTTGCATCGTGTTGTCCAACTGCTGGATGCTAGATGCCAGCTCCGTTATACCGTCCTCGATTGGCTCGGCCTGATCTTGGCTTGGTCTTGACCTCGCGGCCAAATCGTTTATTAATTTCCAAAGATCATCCTCGGTTAAGTCCCACATTGATCCTCCTGCTGCATTATTTAGCTGGTCCCACTCATGTGGCAACATTCCACAGAGAAACTTTGTTTGAAGATCGAAGTTGGTGAATCCATGGTGCGGGCAGCTCGTCACAATGGAATCTAAGTACCATAAGTACTCATCCAATGTTTCGTCCCGGGATTGCGTTATTTTGTTGATCTTCTCGCGGATTTCAAGTTTGAAGGGTGGTGGGGAAAACTCCGTATTGTTCCAAGGTTCCATTCCGTAGTAGTATGACTTGGTGAATTGCATGATAAAAGAAAAAAGAAAATAGAACAACTATTCCGATGCACAACTCCCCGGCAACGGCGCCAATTTGACAGAACCGCTCGTCGTCAAAGCGATTTGTGCAAATAAATTTATAAGTCCGCTACTCGCGACTTTACTACTGGGTAGCAAGTGGTAAGTAGGGGTCAAACCCAAGGGAGTCAGTGTGGATTAGTTGTTTTTACAGGATTGTCACGAAAGTAAATACAGTTGGGGGTTGGGTTTGAGTGTTTTGGGAACTGAAAGTAAATTACGACACTTGATAATGGAATGTGAGGAAAGTATTCGGTTTTAGGGGCCTTGTATTATATTTGTTTATCATCGACCGCTAATGATCATACCAAGTGGTCAAAGATGAATTGAGGCTATTTCTAGCGCAAGACATGATCATGCTAAGTATTCAAAGATGAATCGAGGCCCTTTCGTAGCGCAAGACTTGCAACATCATTTAAAACACTTGTTCTAAGAAAAACTAATTCCTCCTTTCGAAGTATCTTAGCTGTAAGTGCATCCACTTGATCTCCCAGTTACGTTATTGACCAAGTGGTGTTTTAGATAAGTCGAACTCCTCGATAAGTTTTGCTTGTGACAGCTTCCACTTACCGAGTATGTTCACGAATTCCCACGGAAGAGCTTTTTGCTTGTCAGGCACTCAACCTTGGAAACTCTGACTATATATGGCACATAGAACAAGTTTTGAATACAAAGGTGTACTAAGAGTAAAGTCTAAAATATTTATAATACAAGCGCGCCCCTTCTACCGAACTACTAGTTTAGCTACTATTCATCACGCTAAACATTATAACTAAGGAATTAAAGACAACAGTTAAATAAATAAATACTAAGAGATACTTACAACCGTTGAAGCGCCAAGGGAGCTATCTTTTATTTCCAAAGCGAAGAACAATTTTATTGAAAATGAAGAGAGGAGGGTTAAGCCCTCTCTCTCTCTCTAAAGTGTGTACAAGTATGGGATGGGATGATGATGATGTTACAAATGAGGAGGGGAGGAGTTCCTTTTATAGCCATGGGAGGAGGAAACTTAGAGGCTAAGTTTTGGAGATATGTGGCTTGGATGGAAACTTAGAGGCTAAGTTTGGAGATGTGTGGCTTGGATGGAAACTTGGAGGCTAAGTTAACTTGGAGGCTAAGTTTTGGAGGAGCCTCCCCTTTAGCCGCCCATGTGAGGAAGAGGAGGAGGAAGCCGCCGCCGGTTGGAGGTGGTGGAATGGGAGGAGCTCCTCCCTTGGCCACCTTCTCATCAAGTAGCCGGTCATCTTTGCCCATGTGTGAGTTTTGTGCAGTCTTTTCACAAAACTGTCAATGTGTTTTGTCCCGGGCTGTCTTGATTCCTCTCCTGATTCTTCTGATTAATTTGTTATGAGTGATTCAACGTCAGGATTTCTTCAGTCGGCATATGATCTTGACCTTGGATTGACTCGTAACTTCTTTTCTGCTTTAAAAGCTCCTCTTTAGCATGTATTCTCTCTAAGCTCTGAAATACCCTGTAGAAATGTATCTGAACTAACAAGCAAAAGTTAAATAGACAAAGTGTCTAATTAAAGGGGTTTTACTGTGTTTATGATTCGTATAATTCTGGTCCATCAGCGGGAGTTGTAGAGGAGGACTCGCTCGCCTTCGTTGAATTCTCTGCGCACTATTCTCTTGTCATGCCACTTCTTTGTTCTCTCCTTGTAATTACGAGCATTCTCATATGAGTCCAATCTGATTTCGTCGAGCTCATTTAGCTGTAATAGTCATTTTTCCCCAGCTTCCTTCATGTTCATATTTAGCTCCCTGACTGCCCAGAGGGCCTTGTATTCGAGCTCAACCGGGAGGTGGCAGGTTTTTCCATAGATAAGCCGAAAAGGACTCATGCCGATAGGAGTTTTAAATGCAGTCCTATATGCCCACAGTGCGTCTCTAGCTTGGACGACCAATCCTTCCTGTGGCTCGAGACTGTTATCCCCAAAATGCTTTTGATCTCTCGGTTAGAGATCTCTACCTATCCACTGGTCTGAGGGTGATACGGAGTACCGATCTTATGATAAACGCCATATTTCTTCAGCAGGGTCTCGAAATTCCTTTCCTTGAAGTGGGAGCCTCCATCACTAATAATTGTTCGGGGGACGCCAAACCGAGGAAATATAACCTTCTGAAACATTTTTATTACCACCTTGGCGTCGCAAGTAGGAGTAGCCACTGCTTCAACCCACTTGGAAACATAGTCGACTGCTACCAAGATGTACTGGTTACCATAGGAAGGCAGGAATGGTCCCATGAAGTCGATCCCCCATATGTCAAATAACTCCACTGCAAGAATTCTCTGCTGGGGCATCTCATGCTGCTTAGAAATTCTTCCTGTTCTCTGACATTGATCACAAGCTTTGACAAACTCGTGGGCATCCTTGAATAGAGTAGGCCAGTAAAACCCAGACTGTAGTACCTTGGCAGCTGTCTTCGAACTAGTACCGTGGCCACCATATTATGACGAGTGATCCATCTAATCTGTTCCTCATCAACACAGGTCTTGTAGAGACCATCAACACATAATTTATAGAGAAACAGGTCATCCCAGAAGTACCTCTTTACATCGTGCAGAAATTTCCTCTTCTGGTTGTGTGACTGGTCAGGAGGAACGATACCACAGGCCAAATAATTTACGAAATCGGTGTACCACGGAGCAGGGCTGGTCTCGACACTCATTAGCTACTCTCCTGCAAGAGAATCGGTCATGGGGAGTTTGTCTTCTTCGCGGTTGTGCTCTCCTAGCTCGAGGCGTGACAGGTGATCTGCAACCAGATTTTCAACTCCCTTCTTGTCTCTAATTTCAATATCAAACTCTTGAAGGAGGAGAACCCATCGAATCAACCGAGGCTTTGAATCCTTCTTGGCCAGCAAATACTTGATTGCAGCATGATCGGTGTAAACTATGGTCTTCGACCCTATAAGGTACTGCTTGAACTTCTCAAAAGCATAGACGATGGCTAGCATCTCCTTCTCGGTTGTAGTGTAATTAGCTGCTGCACCAGCGAGGACCTTAATTGCATAATAAATTACGTGTAACTTCTTGTCGATACGCTGCCCTAAAACCGCTCCCACTGCAAAATCACTAGCATCACACATTAGTTCAAATGGCAGCTCCCAATTAGGGGGCTACACGACAGGAGCAGAAGTAAGAGAAAATTTCAGATTATGGAAAGCGTTAAAACATGATTCATCGAAGTTAAACTTAGCGTCTTGGCAGAGTAAGTCCGTGAGGGGCTTAGCTATCTTGGAGAAATCCTTGATGAAGCGCCTGTAGAAACCTGCATGTCCTAGAAAACTCCTGATTCCCTTCTCGTCTTTTGGTGGGGGCAACTTCTCAATCACCTCCACCTTTGCGCGATCGACCTCGATGCCTCGATTGGAGACCAGGTGTCCCAACAAAATACCTTCCTGCACCATAAAGTGACACTTCTCCCAGTTTAAAACCAGGTTAGTGTCAACACAACGACGAAGAATATCAGTAAGGTTCAAAAGGCACGAATCAAATGAAGAGCCATACACCGAAAAATCATCCATAAATACTTCCAAGGTGTTTCCTATAAAATCAAAAAATATGGCCATCATACAACGTTGGAAAGTGGCTGGAGCATTGCAAAGACTGAAAGGCATACGTCTATAAGCAAAGGTGCCAAAAGGGCAAGTAAAAGTAGTCTTCTCCTAGTCCTCGGGGTGTATAGGGATCTGAAAAAAATCCACTATAACCATCGAGGTAGCAGAAAAACTTATGCTTTGCAAGACGTTCTAACATTTGATTAATAAAAGGCAAAGGAAAGTGATCCTTACGAGTAGCCTTATTCAACTTCCTATAGTCAATGCACATACGCCAACCAGTCACAGTACGAGTAGGAATCAAATCATTATTCTCATTACGAACAACAGTCAAACCTCCCTTCTTAGGGACAACATGCACAGGGCTTACCCACTCAGTATCAGCTATGGAATAAATAATGCCAGCATCTAGCAATTTCAGAATTTCCTTCTTCACTACATCATTCAATTTAGGATTCAAACGTCTCAAGGCATCCCTAGTAGGCCTAGCATCGCCCTCTAGATGAATTCTATGCATGCACATATCTGGGCTAATCCCCTTAATATCATCAATGGAATAACCGAGGGCTGGCCTATGTTCTCTCAAAACAACTAGCAATCTCTTGGTCTCTACCTCAGTCAAAGATGCATTCACAATCACCGGATAAGTCGAGTTAGGGCCAAGAAATTCATACCTGAGACTTGCAGGTAGAGGTTTCAGCTATACCTTACAAGGTTCCTTACCTGACTTGGTGAGCTGTTCAGTTTCAACGCCTCCCTCAATGCTCACTGCGTATATATCCATCGGTATTGGGTAGCCTGATATGACCCTGTAAGATTCAATAGAGGTCAGTGCAATAGGATCATCAACATCAGCAGAGTCTAACACATCACAGTCAGCTAAAAGACTTGGACTCTTGCACATGTCAGGTAAGTAAAAGACGACTCGCTCATTGCCCACTCGCAAAGCTATAGACCCTCTATCCATGTCAATAACAACTTTAGCCGTATAAAGGAATCGTCTACCAAGTATAATCGGGATGTCTATGTCCTCTGAGATCTCTAGCACAATGAAATCAGTAGGTATGTAAATATTCTTCACCTTGACAGGTACGTCTTTCAGAATCCCTTTTGGGAGTCTATAAGAACGATCCGCAAGGCAAATAGAGATATTAGTAGGACAGAGATCACCCAAAATCAGTTTAGCATACAATGAGTAAGGCATGATAGACACACTAGCACCGAGATCACACAAAGCACGACAAATAGTAATGCCATCAATATCACAAGGGATAGAAAAACTCCCTGAATCCTTAAGCTTAGGCGGCATGGGCTGGTGCATGGCAGCGCTGCACTCCTCACTCAGGGCCACTGTCTCGATTTCGTCTATTTTCCTTTTCCCAGTCAGGATTTCCTTCATGAATTTGGCATAGGTAGGAATCTGTGTGATTGCATCGGTGAAAGGCATGGTGATGTAGAGAGTACGGATCTTATCCACAAACTGCTTGCACTCTTTATCTCGCCTCGTAGCCACCAGCCGCTGAGGGAATGGGACTGGAGGCTTATTAGGAGCTGGCTCCACTGTCTGTGCAGAATTTTCAACTCGGTCCTCAGCTTCTTTCGATGATTCCTCTTCAGTAGGGGCGGAATGAGGCACTGATTTTTCTGTTGCTGCTCGAGTGGTCTGAGCTGGTAGCATCTCAAGCTATTTTCCTCATCGGAGTGTGATGGCATTCACTGATTCTCTAGGATTCGAATCTGGTTTCGATGGGAGCTTCCCACGTTCTCTAGTTACCGAATCTGCTTGCTGAGAAACCTAATTTTCTAGCATCCTGTTCTGAATGACCAGTTATTCGATCGTCTTCTCGAGTCCTTTCACTCGCTTGTCCTGCTCAGCCGCCTCCATGCTTAACGAGCTGCCAGACTCCTGCGGCTTGGACTGCTGCGGCTGGTAGGCATAGGTCCCTGAATTCTGATTTTGCTGCCCTTGTGACTGGTTATTGTACTGAGGCCTCGACTGGTAGGAAGTATTATTCTGCGTATGCTGGGTTTGATTATTATATTGGCCTCGCGACTGGTACGGTGCATTGCCTTGCTGCTGTTAATAAGGGAAGCCAGGGGGTGCCTAATTCTGTGGTTTATAAGAGAGGTTAGGATGATTCCGGTTCGGATTATCCCACCTGTTAGCGGCCGATCCGTACCCGAAACCAGCCCCTTGATTATTCTGCCCAACGTAATTTGCATCCTCCTGGTTTCCATTGTTGTCATCTTGTCCCATTACCGGACATCCATCTGCAAAATGAGAAGGAGAGCCACAAATCTGACAATAGACACCCATATTGGCAACATCAGACGACTTCTGATGGGACGTATTTATACGATACATCAAGTACTACTAAACCCACCAAAAACGACATTTGATGATACAAACATATGCTTGTTAATGTCGTTTTGTGTTTATAGGCATTTTGGAGTCTAAAGAGGAAACACACTTAAAAAGGGGAGAATTGTCCCAAAAAGCAGGCCAAGTCATTTCTGGCCGGGCCAAAGCCAGGCTGCGCCCAGCGCACCAGCCGAGCTGTCTAGCACTGAATTCAAGTTGCCCGGGCAAACCATCTGATCTGACAAATCCGCCTCGAGCAAAGTGATCAAAATGGCAAATAAGGTGGACAATGTTAGAAAACCAAGAAGAATGCCTGAGCAGATTGGCAGTTGGCCCAATTCCAAAGGTCCCGCGCGCGCTGATAGGCACCGAAACCAAGTCGCTTGACCAAACCAGCTAATCTGGAAAATCTGGCTCGACCAAGTTGTTTGAAATTCCTAACAACTCGGCTAATCTCACTTCCCAGACAAAACGCCCAAGTGGAACCAACTCAAGCCCGATCAAGGCCAAACTAGGGCAATTCCGATCATTTTGGGATTTCGACCATGCTCCGGGTAGAATCTGGCCAAACATACTTCTTGAGATCGGTTTGTATGAACATTGTCGTTCCAAATCAGTGGTCCAGTAGCCAAGAGCCTCCGGCCAAAATTCCGGCCAAACTCTGATCAAGCTCCAATCAAGCTCAGGCCAAGCACAACCAAGTCCAACCAAGTTCTGGCCAAGAAGTTCCAACCAAGAACCGAATTCCCAATATTCCGGTTGGCTTCTACTATTCACTTCGGTTTAGTTTTGGAGTTCGGTTGGCCTCTTCTATTCAAGTCCGGTTGGCCTCATCTAGTCCAAGATTAGTTGCCCTTTGGATGAAGCCAAGCTCAAGTCGGTTGGATCAAGCATGTGCAAGGCAAGTTGGATGGCTTTTGGAAGAGACAAACTCAAGTGGCTTGCTTTTGGGATATTTCTTCAAACCAAAGATTATCTTCTCCTCCCTAAACCGACTTCCTTTGCCTATAAATAGAGGGCTTGCCTCATGTAATGGGTGTGCTTCGAAGTCCCAAGTCCTTAGAGAGAAGAGAGCTTAACTCTCTTCTCTTCATTTTCAATATAAACACAATTTGCTCTCTACTTTGTTCTTGAAAACCTTTAGTTTCTTGCACTTGTTCTTGAGCTCCAAAGCTCTTACTTTCCAGCAAGCACTCTTTACTTTACTTTTCTTGATTTGGAGCTCCTCTCCCTTTACTTTCCTTGCACAAAAGCCACGACTACTTGTATTCCTTGACATGAATACAAGTAGCTGAAAGCTTTCCTTTCATTTCCTTGTTCAAAGCCACGGCTACTTGTATTCCTTGACATGAATACAAGTAGCTAAAGCTTTCCTTTACTTTGTTGTCAAAGCCACGACTTTCCCTTTACGTTTCTTGTTGTTCTCGGTTACAAAAAGCTCTCGGTTACTTGTCTTTACTTTTTCTTGTTTTCCTTTACTTTCATAAGTATGGTGCTTGTATTCCTTGACATGAATACAAGTAGCTAAAGCATATTCGGTCAAAGGGTGTTCATACTTGTGTATGCATCTTGAGACTAGAACTTAATGCTATTTTGTGTGTCAACTAGTTCGGTGCCATTATTCGGTTGAACAACAAGGCTAAGTGGATGCATCGAAAGGGCAAAGCTTAGCCGAGTGGTTCAATCTTGATTAGACAACAAGGCTAAGTGGATGCATCGAAAGGGCAAAACTTAGCCGAGTAGTTTGATCTTCCTTAAGTCGCTTGGTTGATCAGAAATGAGAGATCAAGTGGCTGCACTTAGAACTAGAAGTCTATGTCTTGATTTTGTAGTAGATTGTGGTGTAAGTGCTAGAAATAGCCTTACTTTAGGGTTTAAGTCTTGAAAAGGAATAAACCCACACTTATGAACACAAGTAAGATCATTTGACGTCTATGATGGTTGTCTCACAAGTAGAGACCCTAGACTGAATATCTTTCGTCCTTACTTATCTGTCATTTACTTTCAGCACTTTACTTTTCAGCACTTTACATTTCAGTCTTTACTTTTCTGTCATTTACATTTCAGCACTTTACTTTCACGCACTTTACTTTCAGTATTTACTTTACGCACTTACTTTCTCGCACTTACTTTCAGCACTTTACTTTTCAGTCATTTACTTTCTGTCATTTACTTTCTGTATAAAAAACCAACAAAAACCCAATCTGTCTTTACTTTCATTTTCTTTCTTTTTAAAGAACAACTAATCCACACTGACTCTCTTGGGTTCGACCCCTACTTACCGCTTGCTAATCCAATAGTGAGCCAACAGTAGTGGACAATATAAATGTAAATTTTATAGCGTACAATGACGTGCTGTCAACTTCATAGAGGAGGCTGTCTTTAGATTTTTTATTTCGGTTGCGAGCATCTTCACTGTATTGGTCAACTCAGCGATGTCATTCGTGCCATCGACGTTTCAGAGATCTTGCACGCCCTTTCTGTCCTTAGGATTGCCTTGATCTCTGGTCCAGAGGTGGTAGTCCTGAGCAGCTTTCTCTATAATATCATGGGTCTCTTCTAGCGGGTCTTCGTTCAGTCCCCCACCAGCTGCTTGGTTGATCAAAGTGCGCATCCCCTGGTCGATTCCCTGATAGAAAGTATCAATAGTCTGCCATAATTCCAAGTTGTGATGGGGACACATTCTCATCAGCTCTTTGTACCGCTCCCAAGCCTCGTAGAGGGTCTCACCATCCATAGATCAGAACGAGATGATCTTATTCCTAAAATGTGCTGTCTTTGATGGTGGGAAGTACTACTGGAGAAAAGCTTCAGCCAGTTTGCCCCATGTAGTGAAGGTGCCCTCTGCATGACTATCGAGCCACCTACTAGCCTTGTCGGATAGCGAGAATGGAAATAGCCTCAGGTAGTAGGATTCTGGAGGAACACCATTCGTCTTTACTGTGTTGCACATCTGGACAAACCGCTTTAGGTGCTGATGAGGGTCTTCATTCTGCCTTCCTGTAAACTGGTTATTTTGCACCATTTGAATGAGCCCTGCTTTGAGCTCCCAGGCTTATAAGGAGCTCGCTCCACTGTCTGTGTAGAATTTTCAACTCGGTCCTCAGCTTCTTTTGATGATTCCTCATCAGTAGGGACGGAATGAGGCGCTGATTTTTCTGCTGCTGCTCGAGTGGTCTGAGCTGGTAGCATCTCAAGCTGTTTTCCTCATTGGAGTGTGATAGCATTCACTGATTCTCTAGGATTCGGATCTGGTTTCGATGGGAGCTTCCCACGTTCTCTAGTTACCGAATCTGCTTGCTGAGAAACCTGATTTTCTAGCATCCTGTTCTGAATGACCAGCTGTTCGATCGTCTTCTCGAGTCCTTGCACCCGCTTGTCCTGCTCAGCCATAAAGTTAGCCATCGTGGCCTCCATGCTTGACGAGCTGCCAGACTCCTGCGGCTTGGACTGTTGCGGCTGGTAGGCATAGCTCCCTGAATTCTGATTTTGCTGCCCTTGTGACTGGTTATTGTACTAAGGCCTCGACTGGTAGGAAGTATTATTCTACATCTGCTGGGTTTGATTATTATATTGGCCTCGCGGCTGGTAAGGTGCATTGCCTTGCTGCTGTTTGTAAGGGAAGCTAGGGGGTGCCAGATTCTGTGGTTTATAAGAGAGGTTAGGATGATTCCGGTTTGGATTATCCCACCTGTTAGTGGCCGATCCGTACCCAAAACCAGCCTCTTGATTATTCTGGCCAACGTAATTTGCATCCTCCTGGTTTCCACTGTTGTCATCTTGTCCCATTACCGGACATCCATCTGCAAAATGAGAAGGAGAGCCACAAATCTGACAATAGACACCCACATTGGCAACATCAGACGACTTCATAGAGGAGGCCATCTTCAGATTTTTTTTTATTTCGGTTGCGAGCATCTTCACTGTATTGGTCAACTCAGCGATGTCATTCATGCCATCGACGTTGCAGAGATCTTGCACGCCCTTTCTGTCCTTAGGATTTCCTCGATCGCTGGTCCACAGGTGGTAGTCCTGAGTAGCTTTCTCTATAATGTCATGGGTCTCTTCTAGCGGGACTCCGTTCAGTCCCCCACTAGCTGCTTGGTTGATCAAAGTGTGCATCCCCTGGTCGATTCCCTGATAGAAAGTATCAATAGTCTGCCATAATTCCAGGTTGTGATGGGGACACATTCTCATCAGCTCTTTGAACCGCTCCCAAGCCTCTTAGAGGGTCTCACCATCCATAGATCGAAACGAGATGATCTTGTTCCTGAAATGTGCTGTCTTTGATGGTGGGAAGTACTGCTGGAGAAAAGCTTCAGCCAGTTTGCCCCATGTAGTGAAGGTGCCCTCTGCATGACTATCGAGCCACCTACTAGCCTTGTCGGATAGCGAGAATGGAAATAGCCTCAGGTAGTAGGATTCTGGAGGAACACCATTCGTCTTTACTGTGTTGCACATCTGGACAAACCCGCTTTAGGTGCTGATGAGGGTCTTCATTCTGCCTTCTTGTAAACTGGTTATTTTGCACCATTTGAATGAGCCTTGTTTTGAACTCCCAGGTGTTGTTTTCTATTCCAGGTGGTGCAATGGCAGATTGGAATCCTGAGACACGTGGAGCAGTGTAATCTCCAAGAGTCATGTGCACTGGTTGTTGCAACGGACGCTGCTGGTCATCTTCGACCACCTCGTTCAATGCTCGATTCTGATTCATCGCCATTGCTGTGAAATTTTGGTTGAGTACTCGTAGATACCGAGCTTCCTTTGGGACCCTGTGAGTATTGTTTCGTCGGGTCCGGTGTGTCCTCGTCTGAAATCTGAATCTGCTTCTTCTGTCTGGGTGTTTTCTTTGGCATGAACTAGCTAGTACCTGCAAGAGCCAAGAATCACCGTGAGTGAAGAAATCAAGGCAGAAAAGTCAGATAACAAACAAGGTGGAATAGTCTAAACTACACTCGTTAAACTTAATATCACACTAAATGCTGCTCCCCAGCAACGGCGCCATTTTGACAAGCGTAATTTTAACCCTTTATAGTTGTCAAATTATATGTTTTAGGGGTCAAATCGTAGTCAAACAAAATTTATAACCTTGGTAAGCCAAGGGTCGATCCAAGGAACAGTGTGTGTGAAATCTAGCTAACAAGTGACCTATTTAGCTATTCCAAATTATTAAAGGTTTTGTTGTCACGAAAATAACAAAAATTAAACGTGTAGAAAATAAAAGAGTTGTACTTAATCAAAGAAAGAATTCCAGAATCCATACTTCACCCGTGCTAACCCCACTAATCATGCAATCATTATCATGTAATTCATCATGCTATCGAATATCGAAATAAAACAAAATAACACTAGATAAGCCGCCCATCCACGGATCATTATCTAGATTAATCTCAATTGTTGAATGCCGCCCATCCACGAATTATCAACGATCTCGATTTATTAAACTAAAGGTTTTCATACAATTTCGTACAATCCGGTTAATCCCTAGGACCCATCCATCTTTCGGTAATTAACCTAAATACGTTCTAGCGTGCAAACATACCCTTTGATGTAAATACTTGCATAGAACGATAAATTAAGCACGATGAAATTGAATATTCGATTTGCATTAATGAAAAACATTCATATGATCACATGACGAGTTGGGTACAATGCACGGGATTTGTAGGATCCCAGAATAGAGAAGACTACTCGCTATTCATGGTGATTAAACCACAAATAGTGTAACAAAAGAGAAATAAGGACGAGTTAACCGTAGACGATGTAGCTCGATGATCCTCAATCTCTCGCGATGTTCTCCGTCTTCTCCCAAGTTAGGGTTTCTTTTTCTCCAAATAAGCACACTAAAATCAGAGCTCTGGTTGCCAATTTATAGCTTTCCAAAATGTCAAAAGCCCAAAAACGAAATTTGGAAACAATGTCCAAAAATCAGATAATGATGGACCCGACGGTGAGCCGACCCGCTAAGAATTTGGCCTGAAGTTGAGCCGGCCGGTTGAGCTTGCTCCGGAGGACTTAAACTTTCTGAGGGTTTGAGCCGGCCAGCTGAGATGTGTGCACAAGGTTGAGCCGGCCGATTGAGATGTTTGAAAAGCCCCGAACTCTCTAAGGGTTTGAGCCGGCCGGTTGGGAATTGCACCCCGATTTGAGCCGGCCGGTTCAGAGACATTTCGAAAGGCCTAAACTCTCTGAGCACTTGAGCCGGGCCGCTCAAATTTGTGCACAACTTGAGCCGGGCGGCTCAACACCTCGGAGCCTCTTCTCTTGGCTTTTTAGCGGTCTTACCATCCGAATCTGATCTTGGTGTAAACTACAAAGTTGTAGCCCTTTGAATTAGATTTCCAACAAGCTTTGAATCAACCAATTTGGACACCATATGAGATCTGTGTGTGCAAAACAAGTCGGGAAGGTCAATCTGCCCTGTTTTTACCGATATCTCTACTAAATGCTTTGTTTTGCTTCAGATCAATCCAAAAGTATTAGGAATGTGATATTTGACCTGAAAAGCTAGAAAAGAGATTAAATGATAACAAAATGTCCAGAAAACAAACATAATCCATCATCGAATGAAGTGAATAATAGGTCAAAAATTCGATCGATCGGTGCTCAACGTGGATTAGGCTCCGGCTGAACCACGAGCTTTAAATCGGGTGTGTCAATTTCCTTTTATGTTCAATTTCTAGTTTAGGGTTTTGAGATTGAATTGGGTAATTGATTGTTAATCGATTAAGTTTGTGACTGTTAATAGTAATCAAAACCCTACAGTGGTATCTAGAGCTAGGCTATAACAGTATGATTGCTCACTATCTTGCTTTGACTTGGTTCTTGAACTTTGTTGTCTTGCAAGAAACCATGGTGAATGGGAGACTGGAGATCACTGCCTACGACGGCAAAGGTGACTTCAAAGTTTAGGGTATGAAGATGAGAGCCCTGCTGTCTCACCACAAGTGTCTCATTGGACTACAAGAGAAGGCTGACTTGTGGAGTGAAGATCAAAAGAAAAGAAAAGGTGAAATTGATGAAGAGGTATTTAATCTGATTATACTTAGTCTTTCTGACAGTATAATCAGGAAGGTTCGTGATTGCAAAACTCCTACTGAACTATGGACTAACTTAGAGGAATTGTTTGCTAATCAAATGACACCTAACCTTGCATATCTAAGAGCTACCTTGTATGCCTTTAAAATGGATGCCTCTAAATCTATTGATGAAAACCTTGATGAGTTCTTGAAAATGATCATTTTACTAAATAACCCAAAAGAAACCATTGATGAAACTAGCAAGGTTATGATCCTAATGAACTCTCTTCCAGAGAGTTATCAAGTTGTTAAAGATACTTTCCAATACTCTGGTATTGTCCCTCCCTTTGATCAATTCTGCAATGCTTTGAGGACTAGGGAAAATGAACTGAAAAATGCTAAATCTAAAATTGGACATAATCTGTTTGCTAAGGGAAGGTTTCAGTCTGGTCAGGCTAATAAATAAAGAACTAACAGCTTCAATAACAAGCCTAAGAAGACTGAAAGAAAAGAAAATGGTAAAGGTAAACAACAAAAGCAAACAAGGAAATGTTTTTTCTGTGGGAAAACTGGTCACTTAAGGAAAGATTGTATTAAGTTCATTGCTAGAAACCAGAACAATAATGCAAATGAAACTAATGTTGCAACTGTTGTAAATCAGAAATGTGATATGCCTGAGGTATTGACTGTTTCTGATAGATCCATTGAAAATCAATGGATTCTTGATTCTGGTTGTTCCTTCCACATGTGCCCTGTAATTTCATGGTTTGTTGATCTTGTTGATACACCTGCTGAAAATGTGTTGATGGGTAATAATAATGTTTGCAAAGTGATAGGCATCGAAACTGTTAAGCTAAGGCTTGAAAATGGTAAAGAAATTCTGTTAACTCATATTAGATGTGTACCAGGCCTTAGAAAAAACCGGATTTCTCTAGGCACTTGATGATAATGGCTGTGAGTATAATGCCTGCAATGGTGTGTTAACAGTTAGCAAAAATGGCAGACCTGTTTTAACTGCATCTAAGCATAACAGTCTATATATTCTGAATGGTACTCATGCTATACCTGAGGTAAATACTGCTAACAAAGAAATGCATGTCAAGATTGATACCATTAAATGGCATCTCAGGCTGGGACACATCAGTCAAAAGGGCCCGAATGCATTAAGCCGTCCAAGGTAAAATCACTGACTTGGATTTCTGTGAAATGTGCATTTTAGCTATGCAACATAGGCTAAAATTCACTATTGGTACTCATTGTTCTAAGAGCATATTAGACTATATACATGCTGATTTATGGGGGCCTGCATTGTATGAAACTCATGAGGGAAATAAATATTTTCTGAGCATAATTGATGATCATTCCAGGAGGGTATGGACTTATTTGTTGAAAACCAAAGATGAGGCATTCTTAAGGTTTAAAGACTGGAAAACTTTAGAGGAAAACCAGACTAGTAAAACTGTTAAGGTGCTTAGAACTGATAATGGCTTGGAATTCTCTAATCAAGTGTTTGATTCTTATTGTCATGAACATGTCATAATAAGGCATATAACTGTAAAACACACCCCACAACAAAATGGGGTGGCTGAGAGGATGAATAGAACTGCTGGACAAGTTGAGAGGGCTGATGCTCACCTCAGGCCTCCCTAAGTTATTCTGGGGTGAGGCCCTAGGCACGTCAGCATACCTCATCAACAGATGTCCCAGCAGAGTTCTTGACCTCAAATGCCCCATGGAGTTATGGTCTAATAAGAAACCAGACTTGAGTAATCTTAGAGTGTTTGGTTGTGCTGCATATGCCCATGTTAAGGATGGCAAACTTGATGTTAGAGCTGTTAAATGTATTTTTCTTGGTTATCAGCAGCAGCAGGGGACTAAAGGGTATAGGTTGTGGGAGTTAGGGGTGAGAGAAGTGAAAATCCTAATTTTAAGAGATGTTACCTTTGATGAGAATTGCTTCCCATATAAGGAGAAACATCCCAGTCCTGATAGAGCCATTCCTGAGCCTGCCACACCTAGTAACACTATTGAGGTGGAGTTACCTGATCCCATAGAGCCAGCTGCAACCCCTGAACCTGACCATGAGAATGACACAGCCCCTATCCCTGATGCCCATGTAGATGAGCCTATAGAGCACCATGAAACTGAAGGAGAGGTGGAACACTATGAGCAGACCGAACAAGAGACCTTGAGCAATTATATGTTGGCTAGAGATAGGGAAAGGAGAGAGCCCAGACCTACTACTAGATATGGATATGCTGATCTAGTGTACATTGCCTTAGTAGCTGCTAGAGAGGTGTCCCACCCTGAGCCAGAAACTTACCAAGAATCCATGAGATCCAAGGATAGAATAAAATGGTTGGAAGCCATGAAGGATGAGATGAGTTCCCTAGAAACCAATAAGATCGAGGGAGTGGATTACACTGAGATTTTCTCACCAGTTGTTAAATTCAAAACTATCAGAATAATGCTTTCGATGGTTGCAGTGTATGACTTGAGCAGATGGATGTGAAGATAGCCTTTCTCCATGGTGAGCTAGATGAGGAGATATACATGGAGCAGCCACTGGTTTTGAAGACAAAAGTTCAAGCATTGCTTGGACCTATTGCTTGTAGGTTAGTGTGCATATTTGTGTTTGGCAGGGTGGAGAGCTATAACTCTAGTTCGGTATGCACTGGTCCCCGGTGAGAAGGCGGCAGCGGAAGCAGCTGGTCTAACCTGGGGAAGTTGGCAGTCTGCACATGCCAAAGCTTCAGGTGGAGAATTGAAGAATTTGAAGCTCATGCCTGTTGCAGGGGAGCGTCACTAAAGAGCAAAGGGAGTCATTGCTATTAAGCTTAGTTCGTTGTTGTTGGTACGTTAAGTGGAGCGACGTCATTTGGAGAAAGACCAAATCCCACGCTTTAGTTCTCGTCGCTAATCCGTGGCTAAAGATTGGATCGTCCAATCAGATTCAAGCTTCGTTGGCACGTAGATCGTACAGCATCTGACGGTCCGCATTTGATCCATCAAGCCTCATCCAACGGCACCTGCTCTTCTTCTCAAAACGGATATAAGCTCGAGCTGCATCTGATTAGGGTTCATCCTGCGTTCATTCTCCTCGATCAACTTCTCTCTTCTCTGCGATTCTCCGTCCACGATAGCTTAGGGCTTCAGTTCAGATTGTACTGGCGATTGTACTGTATGTGAGATTGAGAGCATATTGTACTCAACTGTGAGTTTCACTGGTTTGAGGAGTGTGTAACCGAGAAACAACTTCCGGCGCATTTTGGTGATTCCGATGGCAAGTTGATAGTGCATACCGAGCCAAGGGTGCTCAACGTGGATTAGGCTCCGGCTGAACCACGAGCTTTAAATCCGATGTGTCAATTTCCTTTTATGCTCAATTTCTAGTTTAGGGTTCTTGAGATTGAATTAAGGGATTGATTGTTAATCGATTAAGTTTGTGACTGTTAATAGTAATCAAAACCCTACAAATATCAATTGAAACATAGCTACTTTCACAATCGCAGCATTTGGATGCACTGCATCTAATCGAATCTTTTTCCGTATCATCAAAATACCTTTTCCTTCCATAAGTAAACATTCAAAAAAACCAAATTATAAAAAATTTCAGCGTTGTTTAGTCGTCGTTTTGTGTTTTGGTTGCGTTGTATAGTTGCTTTGGGTTTTTTAGGGTTTAGTTAGCCGACTGCACTTGTTGCATTAGATGTTTTCTGTCGCTGGTGGTTTGGTCATCGTCCTCGGCTTGAGGCTAAGTGGAGCATCTCACTTTGGTCTAGCTCTTAAGTCCTCGTTGATATCTTTTATGGAGTTCCGGTGATGTGCTACCATTGGCTGGGAGCAGGTTTATAACGATCACTTGTGCAGTTTTATCCAGTGTGCAAGGAAATTTCACCAGCACTTCATTGTCGCCTTGAAGTGGATGGTGGAGTCAATTCTTCTATTTGGCTAGTTTGGCGTGCTTTGGATTTGAATCATGGTTGGTGTGAAGATGACTAAGCAGCGGATGATCGCCGAACTTTGCTTGGATTGATGTTCATGTTTCGATATTATGTTCCAGTTTTAGTTGGTCGATTGTACTGCTGCTGTTGTTATGTTCTCCCTTGTCTTCAGGTCTTTGAATGCCATTTTCTTTTATAAAAAAAGAAATATTTGTGGTGGAAAGGGTCATAATTAGGGTTGATTTGACTCGAGTTTGGCCTACCTCGAACCCTACCCAAGCTTTATTATGATTCGTTCGGAATGGTCTAGGATCAGGCTAATGCGTATGATCATCAAGTCGGTCCGAAATGTGAATCCTAATGGTCTAGGGTCAGTGACGCGTGTCGTCTGTCGCGTCAAACTTAAATTTATATTCTCCTGCGTGAAACTAGTAAGTGGCAAGCAGAGTCAAACCCAAGGGAGCTGGTGCGTTGAATTTGTAACTGTGAACAATTAAAGAGGGGGTTTTGTGAGCAATTGTTGTAAAAGCATAAGAGAAAATACGAACGAGATTTCAATCAGAGAAGGCATTCAACTTAGGGTTTCTATTGTGACACGTTTATCATTGACTGCTAATAATCAAATCTCATGTTTCTAGTGTGGTTACTCCGTGAAAGGTTATAACCTAAAGTATTCGGGGAAAGGTAGTACACCACAGTCTAGTTCTCCTAAATTCAATAATCCGGGAAAGGTGTTATCGAATCTAGGTGTTACTACCTGTTCTTACGGGTAAGTATCAAACAAGTATTAACGACATGGCTGAATTACTCGGCTAAGTTTTACCATGACAAGTATCCACTTAGCTTCACAATTCAATCCTTGAAATTAAACACAAGAACTAGCGAAACAAGAAATTGCATTAAGAATAAAGTCTCAAAACGTTGTCACAATGTACGAAACCCTAAACCGAACAAAGAGTTTAGCTACTCATATCCATGAAAATAACAAACAAATATTTTTGAATGATGAAAGTAGAAATTCTCTTCTCTATTGTTGAAAGCTTGATCTTCTCTCGAGTCGTCTCTCTTCAAAGTTGGGAAAATTTGTCCTTTGATGCTGCTGTGAAAACCCTTATTTATAAGAAGGTTTTTGGGTTTCTAATTTCATTTTTGGGCCAGATTTCTAAATTCTGATTTGCTGACGTCAACCGCGGACGCTTCACACATTAGCTCCGTGGATCATGATCATGTTACCATCCGCGGATGCCACACTTAAAGTGTTCTTCATCCACGATCCGGTCTGAGGTGCATCTCCTCCTCTGCTCGTTAGTCTTCACTTTGGCTCTTCGATTGATCTTCCATGAACTCCATGTGATTTATTTGGCACCGAAACACCGACTTTAAGCCCGTATTCCTTCCAAAGCTTCTGAAACACCTGAAACGCAAAACAACACTAAAAAGTGACTGTTCGCATGATAAAGCGTTAAAATAAAAGGGATTAATTGATTCGATGAGTCGTATAAATACGACTCATCAAACCACCCCACACTTAAACTTGTTCGTCCCGAACAAGAACTAAGTCATAGAAGGAACAAAAAGACATCACACTCGTCCTTCGACGTCTTGAATAAATGCATATGAATATGAGTCGCTAGTCTAGGCTTGCTATTCTAGGCATAGCTCAATCGTTACTCAAATCATTGTACTAAATACAGAATTAACTTGATACGTGTTACCTTAGCGCTGAAATCCAAACCAATTCGGATGAATGTGAGATAGTTTTCTTCAGACCCATGATCTGTATTCGCTGTTTCGAACTCTGGCTATATGGTTGCACTTTATTGCTTTTTCTTGCACGTGATTCATTCGAGCTTCAAGGTTTTGAGTCCTTCTTTCTTCTTTTGTTGGACAGCTTTTGTAGTGACTATCCTTAGCCTTTTGGCTCTTGACGTGAGAATGTTATACTTCACTTTTTCTTTGTATTGAACTTCACAATTGGCTGATTTTTTCTTGAGCTTTGCTCCTTTATTGTGAACAGCTTGTCCTTTTTCTTCTTTTCTCTCGAAGGAGATCCAATCATTTCCCGCAAGCATATGGAAATACCTCCCCGCTCTTTCTCATCCTCGCCCTTTTTGACGCGAGACAAGATGAGGGTCACTCACCTATTTTCCAGGTTACTTCGGACTAGAGATAGGACGGTCTGTTTTCCCGTCCCGCCTACCTACATAAACGCTGCAGTGGTGGAGCTAAGTCTGAACCATAAAATCTTAAAGTGCTAGCCTCCACAAAATCCATATAACCATATAGTTTGAATCCGGTCCTTTGAATGCTTCGTCAAGTCTCTCTAGGACATTTCTATCAACTCCACATCCCTGTTTATCTCAACTCAAAAGGCACGTAATGGGTTTAATTTACATGTACAAGCACAATTCAGATTTCACGAGAGAAATATAGTATAATCAGCTCATCTATTTCACATCAACATTCAATACTGCATATTCAAGAACAGAAGAGAAATTCATACTTTCAAAAAAAAATTAGTAAAGGGAAACGTGCTGACACTATACAGGTGCAAAAAATAAATATGCTGACACAACTGACTGACTCTACCACCCCACACTTTTGAACTAAGCTGTGTCCTCACTGTACCAATTAAATTCAAAGACAAACAAACAATGCAAGACACACAAACATAAAAGAAAAGAAAGAGATCAAAGTGCACAGGTACTCCCCTCATTTTGTCGTGTGAGGATGAGAATTCAGGTCAAACGAGTTAGTCAACCATGGTCAACCATGGTCAACAGTCAACTCTGGTCAACCGAGAGGGACGCGGCTGATGAAGAGATTACGCCGCGCCTGGAGAACACATTAGCCATTTAAAATCGCTTGCGGGCGCGGTGAATAAAGTGTGCGTGAGCCGCGATCCTCTCGGGATGTCACCTATTTCCTGCATAAAAACGTTCTTCTTTCCCAAAAGACAGTATAAAACACATGACTCAAGACTCAAACAAACATAAAACGAAATAAAAATGGAAAGACAAAAATATTTGCGATGGTAGTTTCTCGGGATCTCTCTTCAGTTCCGAAACAGTCTAGGCTAAATTGAACATCTGTTTAGACAGCTCTGCTAAAGTTCCATCATTCTTCGCCTGATTTTGCTGCATGGTAATCACCAACTCCTTCACCACATCCTCCAGAGACTTACTGGAGTTCTGATTGCAAGGGCCTGCTTGATTGTAGTGCCCTCTTTGTTGATACTGGTTCTAATTATTGTAGCTTCCCTGCTGCTGGCAATACGGTGGGCGATAGTACTGCTGCTGAGGCTGCTGGGGGGCATGGTTGTTGTAATTTTGAAACTCACCCATTGCATTGATATTGGCATGTGTATCCTCCTGTAAACTAGGGCGGGCATCTGTCTTATGATTTGTTGCACCGCAAAACTCGCACGGCTTCACCTGGACCGGCTGCTTCATTATGAGCTTTTGCATCATCTCTCTCATCTGCTTCAGCTCCTCAGTTACTTGGTTTGACGGTGTCTCAGCCTTTGCAACGCTTCTGGTCCTGCTGAATTCATCTTGCCTGCTGGCCTCTTCTCTGAACCTAGCATTTTCAGCCACTTCCGCAATCAAGTTCCTCACTCCAGCTGGGGATAAATTCATGATCGTGCCTCCAGCTGAGGCATCAAGCAACATCCTATCGAGTGACCTCAACCCATTAAGCATGTACTCTATTATCAGCTTCTCTGGCACTCCCAAATTACAGCAGCTCTGCTGCAGCTGGTTGAGCTTTTCCAGGTAGTCATACATTACTCGTTAGGCCCCTGCCTGATATCCTATAGCTGCTTGTGAACCTGCATTGCCTTGGCAGCTGGGTAGTACTTGGTCAGGAACTTCTTCTGCATTTAGTCACATGTCCTGATGCTACCTCGGGGAAGAGACAAAAACAAAGCATTAGCTGCGTCAGTTAAAAAAATGAAAAGCTTTTAATTTAAAATCCTCCACTGAGACTCCGTATGGTCGGAGAGTCTGGCAGATGCCATGAAAGCTCTGTAGATGCTTGGTGGCTGACTCTCCTTGTCGTCCTGAGAACTTAGGCAGATGGTGCACTACTGCGGTCTTGATTTCTATTTCTGCACTCTGGCCCTTCGTAGATGCACCATGGCTGATTCTGAAAATCAGGAGCATACAGCTCCTTCATGGTAGGCTCGTAGTAGTATTCCTCAGCGTCTTCCAGCCTCCTCTGAAGTGGCGGTTGCGGTGGTGGCGGCTGCCTCGTGCCAGCACCATTCTGTGCAATAGGTGCCCTCTGATTCAGCTGTCAAGACTGCCTGACTGTACGGTTGCGAGCATGGACAAGCTGCTCCGGATCCTCATAGAATGGAGGTATCACCTCGTTTTCATTGACTGGAGCGATCTCGTTGTTGTTGTCATTATTACCAACCTGACTGCCTGCGCGAGACATGGTGAAATGAGTAGCAAGTGAAAACAATAGCTAAACAAGATAAATAAAATAACAAAAAAACGAAACAACTTCACCGAAGCGCAGCTCCCCGGCAACGGCGCCAAAATTTGATGCGCGTCGTCTGACGCGTCAAACTTAAATTTATATTCTCCTGCGTCAAACTAGTAAGTGGCAAGCAGGGTCAAACCCAAGGGAGCTAGTGCGTTGAAGTTGTAACTGTGAACAATTAAAGAAGGGGTTTTGTGAGCAATTGTTATAAAAGCACAAGAGAAAATACGAATGAGATTTCAATCAGAGAAGACATTCAGCTTAGGGTTTCTATTGTGACACGTTTATCATTGACTGCTAATAATCAAATCTCATGTTTCTAGTGTGGTTACTACGGGAAAGGTTATAACCTAAAGTATTCCGGGAAATGTAATACACCACAGTTTAGTTCTCCTAAATTCAATAATCTGGGAAAGATATTATCGAATCTAGGTGTTTCTACCTTTTCTTACGGGTAAGTATCAAACAAGTATTAACGATAGGGCTGAATTGCTCGGCTAAGTTTTACCATGACAAGTATCCACTTAGCTTCACAATTCAATCCTTGAAATTAAACACAAGAACTAGCGAAACAAGAAATTGCATTAAGAATAAAGTCTCAAAACGTTGTCACAATGTACGAAACCCTAAACCGAACAAAGAGTTTAGCTACTCATATCCATGGAAATAACAAACAAATATTTTTGAATGATGAAAGTAGAAATTCTCTTCTCTATTGATGAAAGCTTGATTTTCTCTCGAGCCGTCTCTCTTCAAAGCTGGGAAAATTTGTCCTTTGATGCTACTGTGAAAACCCTTATTTATAAGAAGGTTTTTGGGTTCTAATTTCGTTTTTGGGCCAGATTTCTTATTCTGATTTGCTGACGTCAGCCGCGGACGCTTCACATATTAGCTCCGCGGATCATGCTCATGTTACCAGTGTTCCAGAAATCGGTCGAATCGGCCGATTAATCGACAGATTTCTTGAATCCGATCCGATTTACCCAAATCGGGTGGCGCCTTGGTGTCGATTAATCGGTTCAGGCGGCGATTAATCGGTTCAAGCGGCAATTAATCGGTTCAGGTGGCTATTAATCGGTCAGACGACAATTAATCGGTCCGGACAATTAAATGTTAAAGATTAAACTTTGAGGACTTTATTGTAATAATTAGTATTTTTTAGATTAAATTTGATTGTTTAGTTTGTTCATGATGTAGTATCAAGTATGTATGGACTATGCACGATGTAATTTGAATTTCTATGTAGATTACTAGCAATAGTTTAGCATGTTTAGTACTCATTGAGAGTAGTTTTGGCATGCACCCTGTTTTCTTTTGATTACATGTCAACTAATGCATCTATAGATAACATTTATATAACTATTTTTCAATTATAAATATAAAAATATGATAAAAATAAAAAACCGATTAATCCCGATTAATCCCCGATTAATCCTCCAGCACCTTCTCCGCACGATTAGCGATTAGCGATTTCTGTAACCTTGCATGTTACCATCCGCGGACGCCACACTTAAAGTGTTCTTCATCCACGATCCGATCTGAGGTGCATCTCCTCCTCTGCTCGTCAGTCTTCACTTTGGCTCTTCGATTGATCTTCATGAACTCCATGAGATGTATTTGGCACCGAAACACCGTCTTTAAGCCTGTATTCCTTCCAAAGCTTCCGAAACACCTGAAACGCAAAACAACACTAAAAAGTGATCGTTCGCATAATAAAGCGTCGAAATAAATGAGATTAATTGATTCGACGAGTCGTATAAATATGACTCATCAGTCAGGCTAATGTTTCCCGCCGATTTAAAGACATTTTGACATAAAAATAATGTATTTTTTCCACATAAAATCATAAAAAGAATGGTTATGCCAAGTGTTATTGATTCTCTCCTAACAGATCGATATATTCATAACACTCTTTGTTGATTATTTAGTTATCTATTTAGAGCCAAATTTAGCCCGAGCCCGGAGCTAGCTCGAGAAGTCCTAAGAAATGAAGGGTCGATAACACCTTTATGTCAATGAATTTTATCAGGACCTGATCCACTCCGGCCTAATGAGAAAAGGGCTAGGACTTGAGCTTAGTAAAATCCCTAATCAACCCAATTCGGCAGTGATAGGGCTTATCCGGCCCTTTACCGACCCCTAATCATAATTGAAGATGGCCGGATTGAGGTAAGGAATCAAATTCTCATATCAATGTAATTAAATGTATCAATTATGAATAAAGAATTAATATTTTTAGTACATACCTTGATGCCTAAATAAGTTATAATATATCAACAAAAATAAAAATTACTTTTTTTGATGGTGGGTTTACATCAGTCATATCAAGGAACACATAACTTATCGTATCATCAGAATTTAGTGCACCCTAACAAAAAGGTGTGTGTCAAAATGACGTCCTTTAGCATCGTTTGATTATATTTGTTTAAAAAAAATATCAATTGAAACATAGCTACTATCACAATCACAGCATTTGGATGCACTGCATCTAATCGAATCTTTTTCCGTATCATCAAAATACCTTTTCCTTCCACAAGTAAACATTCAAAAAAAAACCAAATTATAAAAATTTTCAATAACATAAATAACGGAGAACAGATGTATAAGAGACTGGGCAGACTCGCCAACGCATACAACAAAACAAAACAAACAGCAAAACTGTGACGAAGCATTAAATACCAAGTTTACTCCTTCATGCTACTTTCTTCCTCCTCGGACTCATTGTCACTTATCTCGAGATCAGCCAGCAATTCTTCCAACGGTACGGAGGGTAGATCTTCTCCGACGACAGATGCCATTTCAGATTGCTGTTGGGGCTCCTTGTCACGGTAGAGAGAAATATTGAACCTCAACTCGGGATTCTCCTCCAGGTCCCTCAGGAACTGTTCATACTCCGAGCTCAGTTTTTCTTGATCAAGTTTAGCTCTGGTAGTTTCGTCAACCTCCATGTCAAGATTCTTGAGCTTCCATGATCGTGGCTTGGCTTTAGTCTGTCGCCTCTTTTCTTCATAACTTTTCTTGATCAATATGGCACCAGGAAGATTGAGTTTGTTGTACTTGTCTAGTTCTATATCATTATGGTTGGCTCCACAGAGATCGTAGCCGAGAGCATAGTCCCAAGGATTCAAGAGATGACCCAAATGCGTCGTGATATTGAAAATGGTACTACTGTCAGACACACGAGCTACTTCAGCATGAGCCAATGCGTAATTCGTGCCAGGAATGGTTACTCCAGTGGGAGCAATATTCAGCACTATGTACTCAGTGAGCTGTCTGCTGGATAGCAGGGACTTGAACGAGTAACGACAATAGTGATCAGCATCCAAGTAACACTGCCTCAGAGTCAACGGGTCCAACAACGCAATACTATTGGTCACGTTGGTGCAGATCACAATCGGACCAATATTTCCCAAGCTATTTTTCACCTTCGGAGGAAGACATATCAAATCTTCACGACAAACGGGTGAAATTTCAACAGAAAAAGTGTACTTGTAGTTATAATTGTTACTCTTCCTATCATGCGAAACCAGTTGCTTATCATTACGGCTCTTGATCGGAGTAACTTTACCCAAAAACTCAATAAACTTAACCGCATGACTACGATTAGCAAAGAAGAAATCAATACCCTGCTTCATCTGCTTAATCTTGATCGCCTTAACCGCAGAATCGTGTTTGAGAATAAGCTGCTCGAGGTAAAAGAAAATCCTCCTGTGAGAAACATGCTGCCGCAGCTGCACAGAAGCCACCCACTGATCCGGATTCGCCTGCACCCTCGCACAAGACTCACACATATGATCCTGCACAACATACTCCACCCGATACTTCTGTTCCAAAATCAGTACACCTCCATTCATCACCGCCCTCTGAATACAAAGCTCCACTATAATCCTCTTCGAATGCGGCTCGGTCCATATAAACCTGGCATCAATCAACTTCACTTTATTTATATTCTTCAGCCTCTTGACGCAGAATGTCAGCAATTCACGGGACTCCAACTGAGCCTTGACCCAAGTCCTCGGCGGCTGAAGATAGCACTCACAATCCGGACAGAACATAATAATGACATGCTTCTGTAAATTCTCAGTGATGTCAACCTCGGACCTCAGACAATTGACACACATGTTGGCTGCGTTTGGCTCCATTAAAATACCACACTTGCAGCACAGGACCGTGCCGCGGGTCTGCTGCACCGTGTACATACCCGTATCCATCTCCATGACAATTTATTCTAAACGCATACAAATCAATAAACATCCGACAAGCATCAAAATCAAATTAGGACATAAAACATATCATAACAACAACAAAACAGAATCAGACCCATCAAAATTCAGCAGATAAAATATGAAAATTGGTGCAAATTAGACTTACGCTTTTCGTGAATCGAAAAGTGCCCTTCGACAATTTTTTTGCCGACGGTCTGGTGATCTGCAGCTTCAAGTATTTATTCGCTTCCTTACCGCCACCACAAAACCGAACTAGGGTTTCTTCAAAGTTTAGCATTATATTTAGAAACCAACCCCAATACTATAAGCAGATTTTGAAATTCCAAAATAAGTAAATGAAGGAAAAGCACATCTGATGCACAACAGCAAGTGCAGCTGAGTATGCGGAAGAGTAGTCAACCAAAGGAAGCTATGCGAGGGAGAGAGTTTGTTACCGAAAATTCATGAGATGAGCATGCACGTATTGGGACACCAAACGCTGTAGGCAAGCACAAACATATATTAGTGGCGTAATGGAGTGAGAAATTAGTTAAGTGATGTATTAGAGTATAAAACTAATTTATTGGCATTGAATAAAGAGCATATTAGAATGCTCGAACTTCATCTCTTTACCTTGCAACCCACCTGCATCAACATATCAGTACATGTATTGCTGAAACAGAAAACAATGCAATGGAGAAAAGAAAGAATCAATATGTTGTGTCTCTTGAAGCTGAATGTAATCATTCTTCAGTCTTAGAGCATTAAAACCAATCAATCCCCAAAAGTAATGACAGCTTCAATTTGGTCCCTTGGTACTTTAATTGTGAACATTATTACTAGTTCAGTAGGAGACATGTTAAAAGGTGGCTTTCGTTCGAATCCCACCACCAACAACTTGCAGGTTATGGGTTCTGGGAGAAGGTTGTTCGTCGGCAGTACTATACCTGAGAGATGGTTGGAGTGTACTGCCTGCATGCCTATTACAGATGGGCAGTTCAGGTAGCCTACCTGGCCTAAAGCCTGACCGATCTATAACAAAAAAAAGTGATGAAAAATAGTTCAGATAACCAAATTGTATTTTTCCCTAATAATAATAATAGAGTATGATCCGATATTGTTTGAACGTTCAAATACGAGCACCGAAACTTATAGAAAAGACAAATACGATACCCAAAGTAGCAGCCAATTTCAAAACCTACTGCAAACATACTTGTCGGCCCAATATAATGAGGCTAATTTTTACTTGGCCCAATAAAGCGCGTGAACACGCGCCGGCGACCACCAAACCTCAGATTGCAACTGCCAGCGACTTTTCTCCAATCACAAGAGGCGAGATTTAGGCAACGAGCGCGATTTTGTTCCTTTGGAAAAATCAATTTTTCGGATTGGATACGATGATGGGTTGTGAAAGTACGATCTTTGGTCGTTTTATTGGTTGAATTTTTCCCGATCTTCGCGGCCTCGTCAGCAGCAAAGGCGTCTGACTCCTTGCTGCGCTCGCATGGCCTGCCGATCGGGATCGTCCCGAAGAACATCACCAAATTCACCTTAGACGAGACCGATTCGAGGTGTATCTAGACCGATCTTGCAGCGCAAAGTTCGAGAATGAGGTTTATTACGAAATCAATGTCACCGGAACCCTAAGGGTTCCAACAAATTCCCCTTTTTGATGATGACACACTTCTTCAAAAGACAAGAAATCCATGGCATGTATCTCACAACTATCACAATTCCATCAGATAGATATTCATTCAATTTAAGTTAGGCAGACAGATTCAGCAGACAGATATACGGTCGCTTAACAATTCCCCCTTTGATGGACATCCAGTTTGGTTTTCAGTAACAACTTCCCCTCAAGTAATGCACTCATGTTCTCGAAGCGGCGCAGTGCAATTGACCAAGCTGCAGACGCAGCCTTTCCTCTTCTAATCGCCATCAATGTAGCACTTTTGATTTCTTTTCTTACTGGCAGCCACTGACCCTCCAAACGGCACTTACCAACAATCCATCTGATTGAACCAGCCACAATCCATCTGATTGATCCAGCCACAATCCATCTGATTGAACCAGTCTGAACCAATGCTGAGTTAACCCCGGTTTTGTCTCATGGTTTTCACAAGGTTTGGGTGTGGTGCGCTAGGTTTACCCAAATGGTACGATAAAACACCACACATTCGAGAATAAAAATTCACCAAGACACAACAAAGCAATTTCATGTAGTGTGGAGAAACCAAAAAAATTACAATCAACGGGCTAAACATGTATTCTCCACACATAGTAGGCTAGGGTTAGTCTAGAGTACTTCCTTGGCTTATATTGTGGGTTCAAATTAGGAAGTCTCTTTTGGGCTACAAAGAATTATGTGTCATGCTCATGATATTTGCTAGCTAGTAATCTCATTAATCATGCATACAGTGGTGACCTCATAGAACAACTTTCACACAGTCATCAACTTCATATGCAGCAACTTCACACATGGTAGTTTATCATGCAAACTAGTCTAGCCAATCATCGGGGGAATTCAACATGAAATACAGACTATGTAAGGGAAGTCCTACCTAGTTCAAGCCTTAGCTTCTCGCAGGGTTCCATGTGTAATGCTTTCGTAAAGATGTCTGCAATCTGTTTCCTCCACGCCTGACGACATAGACTGGACCGCACATATCTATGTGGACCATGTCCAGTAGTGCATAAGTGCTCACGGTTTGCTTAGATGGAAATGATGTCCGTGCTTGTTTTCCTATGACACGGGCACTGCATACCTGATTAAATGCGCTTTCCACCTTGGGTAAGTCACCTACCAACTCCTTCCGATGGAATTTGCACAGTAGCCTCATACTTGCATGCCCAAACCTCATGTGCCATAAGATGGAATCTTCTGCAACACTTGATAGACACAGTTATTCCTCAGGGATGAAATCTGGATCAACGGTGTAGATTTCGCTTACACGGATTCCTTTCAGAACTGTCTTCCCTGTCTCATTAACCCTCACAAGACACTCATTAGAATTGAATATAAATAGATTTTTACCATGTTGACACAATTGAGACACACTTAGCAGGTAATATTTCAAGTTTTCAACTAGACTTACCTGCCTTATTCAGATAGTATCCGAAATTCTTACCTCTCTTGTTGCTATCACGTTTCCTTTGCTTTTATTTCCAAAGATTATGTTTTCTCCGGAGTGCTTATGGAGCGAGTCGAACCATCCTGGATTCCCTGTCATACACCTTGAGCAGTCACTATCTAAGTACCAGGGACGGGACCTCACTCCTTCCTTGCTTGGAAGTCAATTGTTGGAGGCTTGCGGCTCAGATTCTGCTTCTGCCAGATTTCATAGGCTTTCCTAGCCTTGTAAGGGACTGAGTCAGCGTCATAGAGGTGACATCCATCCTGTGGATTGGCTTCCCTTCCTGTCTGCCTCATAGCATGAGGCCTTCTTTTCTGGTGTGAGCTTTCACCTGGTTCTATCATTGCTTCTTTTCCTTTGGAAGCCTTCTTCTTTGTTGCATCTTCCTCTTCATATCCAAGTCCTGGTCTAACAAACCTCTTCTTGAAATCCCTCTTTTCTTCTTCAGCCTTTTTAGCTTCCAGCTCACGAAGCCATTCTTCTTTCCTTACACCCTCCTCGCGTCTAAGGTCAACGACTGTTTGAAGGAGTTCCTCATTGTTCTGTCTGAGATTAATCAGCTCGTCATTTAGCTCTTCAACCTTTGTCTTGAAGTCGACCAACTCAATGTTTTCGATCGACATACGTCCCAGTTCATCACTCAGATCGCTGATCTGTCTCTCTCTTCCTTCACAGGTACGGCACCTACAGATATGTTTTGCCATTTTTTTTCTCAAGACGCATGGCTTTGGTTAACCAGAGACGGTTCTCTTCTATGTCATCATGATGGTCCTGTTGCATGTCTGCCAGTCTGTCCTCCAGATCTTGGTTTTTGGCTAAGAGCTGAGCTATTGTTTCTACAAAATCAGATTCGGTAAATAATTTATCAACAAAGGAGTTAGTATCCATTACCTCACTAGATGTGGAATGAGCCATCAAGCAAGGCTCCTTGGAATGCTTTCCATCGTTACTGTCCTCATCCGAGTCTCCCCATGCAACAAACATAGCCTGAGCTGGCTTTTGGGCAGGTTGTTCTCCTTTCCGTTTGCTATAGCAATCGTTAGATAGATGCCCCTTCTTTTGGCAGTGGTAACATATTCTGTCTTCTTTTTCTCCTGGGTTCCATTCGTCTTCACTTGACGTAGCACCTTTGTTCCCTCTGGAGGAGTTGCCACGACTTCCTCCTTTTCTAAAGTTTCTTCCACCTTTGCGGATATTGGCCATCGTGAGGGCTCTTGTTAATAAGGCTATTTCATCGTCTTCCTTCTTTGGTGACTCATCTGCTTGTGCAAGATCGAGAGCTCTTTCTACTGTCTGAGCAATGGCCTGGGACTTGTCAGCCTGTCTCCTAACCATCTTCCTTTCCATGAGTCCTGCTTGACTCTGAAGGTTGGCTACCAACTACTCTAGTGTGGTGTCTTTAATGCCCTTTTGAGCCTGCAGTGCTAATGTCACGTTGTCCCAATTTGAATTCAAGGCTTGCATGAACTGGTGCGTGATTTTCCATTCAGGAAGCTTCTCGTTCAAGTATTCCAGCTGTCCAACTATGACTTGGAATCTGGTGTAGAAATCTTCCAGGGATTCATCCTTCATCTGCATGACTATCTCATAGTCCTTTATGGCAGCTAGAATCCTGTTTCTTTTGATGTCTTCGTTTCCACCGTACAGTCTCACCAGTCCATCATACATATCTTTAGCAGTTTTATACATCGCCACTTTGATTTGATCTCCGGGAGAAAGGGCCATGTAGAGAACCTTCTTCGCTCTGGCATTCCTTTCAGTGAACATTAAGGGGCGCGTTTTCCTTAAGCATTAGCGTAATGCTGAAGGAAAAAGCTCCCGCTAATGCTGAAGGAAAACGCGGCGACGTTTGACAGACACAACTGTTCTGTTCAGACACACCTGCTCTTTGTCCCTTTTGATCTCCTATATATTGGAGGTCATGGACAGTATGAGGGCACGAAAAAATCCAATTACTCTCATAGAGAATCACTTCTTGATTCCAAACCTTGCTTGATTTCCATAAACACTCAAACTCAAGTTTGATTTCTAATTCTTTAGTCGAGAATAGAAATTGTTCCAATTGATTATCCCCGTTCAAGTTTCGTGCAACCCTCGACTACAACACAGGGTCGAAATATTGAATTCGGAAAGCGACAACGCGGTCGATTGTGATATCCAGTTCATACGATTCCTTAGTGAATCCTTATTACAACAAAGAAGAAGAAACAGTCCAAGTTTTCTGCTCTACCATTGCTGATTTGAAGACTCTCTTGCGGCCAAATTCTAAGACAATCCCCAACAGTTAGTCGTGCAATTTATTTAACAGAAGAACTGAGAGGAATGACGGCAAACAAGTAAAGAAAATGTGAAGTTAGGATATACACACTTTTTGCTGATGGAATTCCTAGGGACGATGATGTTGTGGAATAATGGTGTTGTGATATACTTTAGTCTATTGTACAAGTGCCTAGTTGAGGTTTGCAGGTTACTGGATTTGAGCTATAAGTCCTTATATGTATTTTGAGTCAAATTGCTCAATACGGTGTCGTATGGAAAAAGCGGGAAGCTGAGTTCGAAGTCTAAAAGAAACGGAGCCGTTTAGCCAAAGCGCGAGATTTGGAATTTAATGGAACGCCGACGTTTCGGAGAAGCACAATATGAAATTTTTCCAATTTATACCCTTCAAATTCATGTGTGCAATTGATTCTCCATTTGCTTATTTTTGTAGGTAACACACCCAACGAATTAGATTTGTTATGAACAACGCCTTAAATTTAATCTAAAGGCGCTCAAGATTAACTATATGTCACATGTGCTCTGATTGAGTTTCAATGCCAAATTTGATGATTAGCTTGTAAGACATCGTTCGTAACAGCACCATAGTCCATACCATACATTTAGTTGTTGTTACCAATAATACTCGACAGACAGTGAGTAAATTAGAAATTAATTTCAGAAATTGAATAAAAATGAAATGGTCAAATTGAGCAAATTTTAGTTTTAAGACTGACATTTTCATTGGCAAAGACACCCCAATTCTCAAGTTTCATGGCATTTAATTCCTGAGGCAAATAAACAATCTCAAATTTGTTTTCTTTCAAAAAAAAAGTTTTCATTTGCATATTAACATATAATTATATCTAAATCTGCAAACTTCTGAGGTGTAATTTGTGCAGTGAACACAGTTGATCATGATCAGTTAAGAAGGTTTTATACAGAAAGCAAAACTCACCTTGGAGATGCATTGGTTCCTATTTCCTAATGACAAAAAGCATGTCAAACACTAATAGATCGGACACATAATAATACAAGCAAAGCATATTCTCCTATTCCTCCTACTCTCCAAAAATATGAAAAGTTGGATCTATCTTTATCAAACAAAAAGATAACAAACAATAATCTCCAAGAACAGATACCTAGGGGTGGACAAAACCCGACCCGATAATCTGGTCCGATCCGATCCACTTAATATCGGGTTAGGGTCCACTTAACCAATCCGGTATAATTTTCGGGTCGGGTTAGGATTGAGGTTCGGGTTACCCGATTTCATAAGTAATATAAAAAATACTAGATTTTTAATGAGATTCAAACCTTATATACCTCATCTGAATAAAAATTTATTTGTGTTCTCGTGATATATCACACTACATATGAATATATAATTGATTTGCAATAAAAAATAAAACTATAATACTAAACTTTAAAGTATTTATATCATGATAGATGACCATGAATATTTTACGCCTTTTATAAATTTTAATTTTAGGGTCGGGTTCGGATTCACATAATTGACGGGCCGGGTTAGGATTCGAATAAATGTCCCGATCATTATTTTGGGACCAAGTAAAATCCGTCCCACGCCCACCCCTACAGATACATATCTCCGTTCTCCATTGTTGGACCCCAGAGGAGAGGCCTCAACCATTAAAGGCCATCACAACTGTATCATGATTCATGCTGAGTATCCAAATCCATCCATACCTCAATTCAAAGAAACCAACACTAGAGTGGTACCACAAATGGCTATTTTTCTCCTCCTTTTCACTAGATAATCTCAACAACCAGCACTGAAATGACGGAATCCCCCAAAACCCCTCATAGTCAATAGATAACTGAAACAAGATCAACATTTGCAGCACAAACTGGGAAACTTGTTGTCCATAATCGCATTCATCAACTAATCATAGTAATCTAATATCATTGGTCATTTTCTTCTCTTTTAAATTGAGAATGATACTTATCAACATCGTGAATTCATATATTCCCTTATCATTTCCTTCATATATGTTACTGCAAAAATACAGATTGACTCCACTCAGGCACTCACCATCTTCCTTTTTTTCCCCCAGAAAATTTCCATACCAGATAAACCCTCCTCCATACTGATTCATACATTTTACATTCATACATATTTGATACTTGGATAATATTATTAGCAAGTGGATTTTAAGATGTCATGGCAAACCCAAAAACATCTTGAAAAAAAAATTCCATGACTACCTGCAACTCCACGAATCCTCCGATGGCCTTTACCTTGTTGAAAAAAATACCAGAAAAGACCAATCCTTTGGAAATCGGGCCACATCATCATTTCAATGGAGAAGCAAGTTGATATCAAATTCTCATTCGAGGCGGAGCAAGCGTCGGAGATCTCTGGTGGCTGAATCATCCACAACGACAGGAGAGAGATGTAACTTTTTCTTCTGGAATGACGGCAAAGGCAGGTCGCTCGGCGACGGAGACGCCACGAACGCCGATCCGGCATATACGTCTCTCCGTCCAGTCAGAAACGCCTTCATTTCCTCTCTTGGCATCGCATCCGGCTCCGGACCTAGCCTCCTTAGCATCATCGTGTCTTTCTTCTTCATTTCCAAGCTCCTGATTCGCGAATCCAGCGACTCGCCGCGCTTAAGAATCGTCACCTGTCCTGAAATCTGACCGCCGATTTTACCGCTGTTGCTGTTTCTGCAGCTCGATCTGAGATTCTCTTCCGATTTCGACCTCCTCGGCTCCGTTGGTCCATTACGTTTCCTTTCTAATCTGGATACCTGTTTCCAGCCGGATCTTCCATTTCTCCCGGCGCCGAAAAAACTCCTTCTCCGAGGAAACACATCCGACGGATGTGTTCTGAACCGATTCACCAAACAATCCTGAGGCCTCAGCACTTCCATCGCCATCGATTCCGATCTCGAAGACTGATTAAAAAAACTAAAGCAGAAAACAATTCGAAAGCCGAACCAAATATCTCTCCTCTCCCCTCTCTGTAAATCACTCACTTCTCCGCCGCTTTGATCTCCGGCGAAATGAAAGGGCGAGGATTCGATCGACGTTCAACCGGTTGAGCCTGTGTTTGATTTTTTTTCTTTCTGCTATTTATTTTTTGACAGATGAAGAGAAGATATTTTAAATTTTATAAACAAGGAATGGGATGGTGACGCGCGCGTGAAGAAGAACCTGGAGTTTGAGGTTTAAGCCAATTGTGGGGTCCCCGGTCGACGAATGCCGTTAATGTTTTAGCGCATCTACGTTGGGACATGGGTCACGTTTGCTGTTATGGGTTGATTTGACTCATAGGCCGTTTGACGCCATTGGTCTTGGAGTTTGAGCTGTTGGAGCGGATTTATAATGGGTCATTCTACTCACGAGAATTTCCAATTATACCCTCCACACCCCACCAAACATAACTATTATATATTAATATTAATTATTTATAAATTAATATTAATATATATATATACATATTATAATTAATGAGATATTATTATTAATTCAAAACAATGTATAAATTAAATATATAACACATATTTTTTAAATATGAATACATTATTGATTAAACAAAAATTAAGTTATACTCAACATATATATAATACATAAATTATGAATCTAGTCAGTGAGTTGTCTATCGTAATGTAATGTACCAGTGAGTTGTCTATTTTGTGTTTCGAAATAAATTATTATTCGCCCTAAATAAAATGAAACTATTTTCTAAATATAAATCATAAATAATATTTGTCTAAATAATATTTTACTACAATGGAAATTTTGTAGTAAAATATTATAATTTCCCATTTTGTCAACAATATTCCGCAACCATTTTTAATTATTTTTAAAAACAGACCATTAGACAGCGCTTTTATGGAAAAGCGCTGTTAAATGTGGACTTTAGACAGCGTTTGGTTACAAGCGCTGTCTTATGTCTATTTTTAATTATTTTTAAAAACAGACAATTTAACAGCGCTTTTATGGAAAAGCGCTGTTAAATGTGGACTTTAGACAGCGTTTGGTTACAAGCGTTGTCTAAAATAGACATAAGACAGCGCTTGTAACCAAACGCTGTCTAAAGTCCACATTTAACAGCGCTTTTATGGAAAAGCGCTGTTAAATGGTCTGTTTTTTAAAATAAATTATTATTCGCGCTAAATAAAATGAAACTATTTTCTAAATATAAATCATAAATAAAATTTGTCTAAATAATATTTTACTACAATGGAAATTTAGTTTATTTAGTTACTCACTCACTCCTAATTATAAGTTCTATTAAAATTTTAAAAAAAATCAAGTACAATATTTTTTTTAATTGTTACATGTTGTATTTTTATTTTAATTTTTTACTATTAATTATTATAGAATATTTTCTGATTAATAATAATAAATAAATATGGTACAATTAATTTATAATATTAATTGAATTTTAATTATCATTTAATTGAATTTTAATAATAATAAATAAATATGGCATATGAGTGTAATTAAGTAAGAGAGAGAGGGCAAAATAGGAAATGTTTGGTGGGGGTTTTGTCGTCGGGGGTGCGAGGAGCAACTCCCTGTATAATGTAGTAGTTGAAATATTTGTGGTGGAAAGGGTCATTAATTAAGGTTGATTTGACTCGGCCTAGGACGAGCCCTACCCAAGCTTTATTATGATCCGTTTTCGTTCTTTTTATTTATTTATAGAAACACGCTAAATGGCTACAACTGTAGGATCTCGCGCCTGAAACGGGCACAACATAAAGCTGGCCGACATAACAAGCCGACACTCATTACACAGATAAACGACCAAATGCCCAGCTAAAAGTCTGATCGTACCCGGTCCTAACCATCACCCGGTTTGACCCGGCCACAACTACCACCCAGTGTACCCGGCCACATCTACAACTCGGTTTTAACCCGGCCAGAGCGACAACCCGGTTTTTACCCGGCCAAAACAACAATCCGATTTTTACCCGGCCACAACTACAACTCGATTTTGAGTTTTGACCCGACCAGCAAACAAACTGTACATACTACATACAACAACCTTGTGTCCCCGGCAGAATATGTTCAACAACAAAAAAAGCAGAACCGAAAGAAGCACCATCCACACGCGCAGGCAAAACCATCAGCGCCATCACCTCCGCGCCAGCGACCGGGAAAAGCCAACCACGTTCCACCCGCAGCCATCACCAGCGCCGGCTGAACCTCCTCCGCCACCACGGGGGTAAACAAATATGTACCTAGGAAAATAAACACAAACAGAACCAAAAAGAAACCCACAGCCAACCAGTCCCGATCCACATTTTATAGATTATACTGTTCTAATCTTTTTTTTCTGCTTAATAGCTTGGTCGTGTGATAAACGATCGTCATTTTAGGTGATGGCACGATCAAAATTCACGACTTTTTGTAAACCACAATTGGCCACGTGGTGAAGTTTTATTGGGATTTGCATTTGGCGTCATGATTTATTAGATCAATAATTTAATTTCAAATATTATAGAAGGCCGTAAATGAAAAAATACAAATCAGATTTTCAAAAAATATATCAATAAATTTATTTTTTTCAAGCTCTATAATTTGCTACCCATTTTATAATGTGTTGGACACAATAATATATGATGATATAGGGTTAAAACCTCAAAAAGAAAATGGGATGATCTTTTATTTATATTCATTGTTAAGAGAACGATTTGACAAAAGATTGTACAAGGACAAAAGAATGAAGAAAACAACTGATGATCTTTATTTTAAGATCATCACAATTGATGCCCTTAGGATCATCAAGTCGGTCCGAAATGCGAATACGAATGGTCTAGGGTCACGCTAATATTTCTAGCCGCGTTGATTTAAGGACATTTTGACATAAAAAGAATGTATTTTTTCACCTTTATCATAAAAAGAAAGGTTATGTCAAGTGTTATTGATTCTCTGCTAAAAGATCGACATATTCATAATACTATTTGTTGATTATTTAGTCATCCATTTAGGGCCAAAGTTACCCGAGCCCGGATATAGCTCGAAAAGCCCTAAGAAATGAAGGGTCGATAACACCTCTAGGTCAATGAATTTTCTTAGGGCCTGATCCGATCCGGCGTGCGGAGGCGTGCTAAAGTCCTTCCATAGAAGCATGAATAGATTCGTGTGTTCAAAGTTAGAGGTGTCGAGATGTCCTGCGCTTTATCGAGTGATATCAAGTTCAAGTTCAGATTGGCGCCCTTTGCGTGGTTGTCTTCCAAATCTCTAGAAATATCACTGTTTCAGAAATCGGTCGAATCGGCCGATTAATCGGTTGATTTATCGAAGCCGATCCGATTTGAGTAAAATCGGATGAAAAATCGGGGAGCGATTATGTGTCCGATTAATCGGCGAATAATCGGCTGAATCGGCGATTAATCAGCCGAATCGGTGATTAATCGGCTGAATCGGCGATTAATCGGTCGAATCGGGGATTAATCGGTCTGGGCAGCTAAGTGTTAAGGAATAAACTTGGAGGAATTTATTGTAATAATTAAGATTTTTTTAAATTGAAATTAAAAATTAAAACTAAAGAATTTGAGGAGTAGACTTGCTTTATTGACTTATTTATGTATTAACTTTAACTTAGTTTCTGTGACTCGATTTGTGTTTGACATGTATTATGTTATGTATTGGAACTTGGAAGTGGTATGGATTGTTTAGTTTTGACATGTACCCTGTTTTATTTTGATTACAGGTCAACAAATGCATCTATAGAAAGCATTTATATAACTATTTTTCAATTATAAACATAAAAATAGGATAAAAATAAAAAACCGATTAATCCTCGAAGACCTTGTCCGAATGATTAGCGATTAGCGATTTCTGTAACCTTGAGAAATATATATGTACCAATATGTATGTTATGTATTCCTTAATATATCTGATGTAAACCCACCATCAAAAAAATTAATTTTTATTTTTGTTGATATATTATAACTTATTTAGGCATCAAGGTATGTACTAAAAATATTAATTCTTTATTCATAATTGATAAATTTAATTAAATTGATATGAGAATTTGATTCCTTACCTCAATCCATCATCAATTATGCAGGTCGGGTAAGCCCTATCACTATCGAGAAGATAGTACATGCAAACGTCTACATGGGACGATGAAGAAAAAGAGGAAAGTGAAGAGGAAAACATTCGCGAAGGAGGTAGGAAAGGTCCACAAAAGTGTGAAAGGAAAATGTCATTGTGTGGTTCGACCTTTGACCTTGCTATTGCAAGGTAAATGTTCTTCAAACTTAACCGCCACCTTATTGGCAATTTTTTATATTTGTTAAACTATTTTGTTGATAAATTTGTTAAACTATTTTGATATACGTGTTTATTTATAAAGTTGAAAAGGGTAAGACCATGAGTGTTTTTTGTTTTGTTTTTTTAAACATCACATTTGAATTTAATTTAATAAAATATAATTGGTCCATTTCTCAAGAAATTTCCCCATATACTCAAAATTCAAATTTGAGTTCACTTCATACTAAATCTCTCAAATTAATTCCCAATTTACTCTTTGTGCTCTCTCTCTAAAACGTTGTTTTTCAACAGCGTTTTAACGTAAGCCGCTCTTACCAACCGCGTCTTTGACCGCGTGTCTCTTTTGCCTACATAGATACTGAGTCACATATTTTTTTTACTTTAAGTGCCGTTCTTAATGACGTTTAATCGTTTGAGCCCTAATTTCTGATAAACAAATTTCATTGAAACCCAGCATATACACCCTTTCATTTTGAAAAAGAAGTGCTATAAAGAAAGTGCTATATTTTGAAAAGGAGGTGCTACATTTAAGTTTGGTTTTGCCTTGTACCTTCTCTCACAAATGCTATATGCTCTAATCGACCGGAATTTCTTCTCAGCCGTCAGCTTATCACTCATATTTGATGCATTAGTTGGTAAAATCAGTTCTACTCTTCCTTCGATTTTGAATTTTTTGAGATTGCGGCTGTAGTCTGTGTTTCTCATCCACCACTTTTATCCCAATTTTCTATTATTAATTTTTTGCTATGCGCGGTTCAGTGCTCCACTGTAATGGAATGCAATTGGAGAGTTTTTATTTTTGTACGCGTGCGGATTGAGGCAGTGCTGGGACTTAGGTTTGTTCACTTGAAATGAAACTAAACTGAACTTAATTGAAATTAATTTATATTAATTTAACTGATTATATGAACTTAATTAGATTTAATTTAACTTAACTTTGACATCAGCCAGAAAATATAATTTTCATATCATCATCAACATCATCATATCATCATCATATCATATCATTATACCATCATCATCATTATCATCATCATCATCAACATCATCATATCATCATCATCATCATCACATCATCATCATCATATCATCATCATATCATCATCATCATCATATCAACATCATCATGATGTAATCATCATCGTCACATCATCATCATCATGATGTAATCATCATATCATCATCATCATCAACATAATCATATCATCATCATGATGATATGATGACGATGATATGATGATGTTGATGATGATGATGATGATTATGATATGATGATATGATGATGATATGATGATGATGATATGATGATAATAATGATGCTGATATGTTGATATGCTGATGATGATATGATGATGATGATATGATGATGATGATAACAATGATGATGATCATGATGATAGATGAACTCAGGTGATGATAATGATGATGATGATGATTATGATGATGATGATGATGATTATGATGATGTTGATGGAATTGATGAAAAAATCGATTTAAATCGAACTTGACTTAATTTAACTGAAATTTAACTCAACTTAACCGTCAAAAATATAAGTTCAAGTGGACAGGGCCTTAGTTGTTAAGACGCTCGATTTGATTCGGCAAAGTAGCATGAGGCCTAGGGCGCTGTTGACAGGAGCATTTAACATCTAAGACGCCGTTGTCAACAACGTCTTGGAAAAAGTGAGTAAATTGAAAAACAATTTGAAAGATTGAATATAAAAGGAATTCAAATTTAGATTTTGAGTATATTGGGAAATTTCCACCATTTCCGCTTATCAGAAATGATGTTTGATCATAAAATAATCTATTATGTAATTCAAAAGGTAATGAGAGATATATCTATTTTGGTCATGCTCTGGGATCTATAACTTCATTCTATTGGGGATAAAAAAAATTCGAAGTAAATTCATAGGGCAAAAAAATTGTTAAGAAATTTCATGTCATAGTGCTATATGCGGATCCACCATTAATTATCATCCATATTCTTTTCTCCCGACTCAAATCATTAAAAGTCACTAGAGCATGTGCGGAATATGTTTTAAAGGAATGGTTAAAGTTTTCGGGCAATTGGAGGTTGGAAAGGAACCGTTACACCCTGTTCGATTTTATTCTTGTCACTAGTACAAGGACTAAAATCATCATTTGCTTTGTTATTTTCGCCGAACTAGTAAATTTGCAGTTAAATACAGTCATACATTCAAGTCAAGGGGCGCATGGATGTTTGCGATCTTTAACCATTCCTCCAATGCCATAGGGATTTTGAAGCACCTAGTCCGAGGACCTCATCATTCTCAGAATGGTGAGGAACAAGTTGAGGATGTCCAGATAGAGAGTAACTGATGCCCAAATGTACTCATCATAGGTATGTCGCTTAATGAGGTTGTCGGTATCATATACTACGTAACCTGAGAAGATCATAGCGCCGATTCCTCCATAAATAGCATTTGATACCGGCCCCAGTGGGAAGAACATCTAAAGAAACGAAGTTCAACATAGTATCAGTTTGGTTTATGGTACGTCAAGACATCAATCATATTAAAGGTAAAAGATAAAAGGAGCATAAATATAGTACCTGCATGAATCCGGTAATTACAAGGACCATGAGACATGAGAAGAGAATAGGCCCAAGATAGCTGAAGTCCTTTCCTTTCTTAGATGCCCAGAATGTATAGGCAGTTAGTGCAGAGACCACAGCAGACGTCAAGATTAATGCTTCAAGCACAATGCTACCTGGGGACGCAATACACAGATTAAATGTGCCCCCATGGTTCTGAAGAGTATTTAAATGAGATACATGAAATGTTACTCACCATCAGTGTTAGCACAAGTAACTCCAACACTAACGCTCAGGCAGGCAGTGAAAAGACCAAGGAAAATGAAGTTCAAAGGATGCTTCTGCTGGTAAACATACAAAGGCCACAATACTGAAACAACACGGATATTTAAGATTTGTCAGTGATTATACTGGCCATATGAGTGAGAGTGACTAGCCACACTGACCAGGGAAGATATAATAACAAGTTATATGAACAAATCACAGTGGCCTATCTGAAAAATCAAATATATGATACAAAACAATAACGCCAATGATCAACTGATTGATCCTGTAAAAATTTAGGCAACACCTTTTCCATCAACAAATGTAGGGTCATCAAACTGCAAAGCAATTCATCGTCTATAAGAACTACTCTCCTTTTCAAGCTCGGGATCTTAGTTCCAGGAGACAAAAAGTTAACCATTACAACTTGCCGACAACATGTTTATGGCAGAACTTTCAACTAGGGCTGGGTTCGGTTAAAAAACCGAACCGAACCGACAAAAACCGAACCGAACCGAATTTTCGGTTTAGGGGAAAATGTTACCGACAACCGAACCGACTTTTTCGGTAAACCGACATTCGGTTTTGGTTTCGGTTCGGTTTTCATTCCCTTTTTTTTTTGCTAAGAAGGAAGGTTTTCATTTTGTGTATGTTTGTGCTTTTAATTTTTACACAATGATCAAATCTAGGGTTGCTTGTAAGGATCAAATTTGTGCTTGTAAGGATCAAATTTGTGTGATTATATGACTCTAGCCAGTTAGGAGCTTAGGGATGGTGATTGTTAATTTTTACCACAATCTTTTTCATCATTTTCATTTTTTATTTGTATTCCAAGTCGCAGAAGTCAATTTGAACATGCTAGTTTCTGAGTATTCAGAATTGATTATTTATCATCGACTATTTATTGTTTATTTTTGTTCTTTGTATTCAAGTGGTCGAGTTCCTTTTTTGATTGGCTTATTGATTATTGATTGTTTATTTTTGTTCTCTACAATAGTACAATATTTTTCAAAAAATTAAATTTGGTTTGGTAAACCGACAAAACCCAAAATGCAAATCGAAACCGAACCGATATAAATCGGTTCGGTACGATAAATCGACATTCAGTTCGATTTTAGGTTCGGTTCAGTTTCGGTCGGTTCGGTTTGATTTTGGTTTGGTTCGGTTTTTCGGTAAAAAAACCCAGCCCTACTTTCAACTGCATAATCCTTCTCAAATAATCAACACCATAACAATTTAATCACGAAACCACCAAGTAGAGTTATAAAACACATTCATTGACAAGACAAGCCTACCACTAATTGCAATTCATCAACAGATAGTGTCATATTTTCTTATAACGTATAAGATGATCGGCCGCTGCACCAAATTACTAAACAGCCTTTTTAATTCATACATTGCAACAGAAGCTGACAAGATCTAATCCACCAAAAACAACAACAACCCCCAACATAAAAATCAACATCTAATCCAAGATGTGTACGGTTCTCACAGAAACTGAATCACACAAAGAAAACCTCATCCAGAATCAGCAGAATCCCTAATTAAATAAAAGAACAAAATCCCTATTCAACCGATACGACGGATAATCAAAACCCTAGAAATCACATTTCCATCAACAGTCAAAGAGCATCCAATGAGATAATGAGAAAAAGTAAAAAACAACCGCAACAACAACAACCACCAAAAGAGATAACAACCCAAAGATAAGAACACTCACAAACGAAAGGCAGGACAATCAGGAACAACATCAGTCCAGGGCTTCCCTTGAGCAGATCATTCAACGGAGGAGACAGCACGGTTACGGATGACACGATTGTCGTAAGAACCAATTGCGCCGCGAGGATGCCGTACACCTTCCTGATAAAGCCCCATCGTAGTTGATTCTCGCCGTGGCTCAGACCAGGATAGAGCGTCCCTCCGGCCTCGAGATCGATCGCCGATGGCTCCTTCGTGCTCAAGCTCGTGAATCCGTTCATCGCTTTCGCTCGCTTTTTTTTCTCTCTCTTCGATCGCTCCTGCAAGTTTTCTCGGCGAAGAAATGTGTTTGGGTGAATGACCACAAACGCGCTATACTAATTTTTTTTTGACAAGATTAACTATACTAATTTTAACTTTGGTGTGCTGTGCTTACTCATCCGAATTAAAATTTTCAAATTAGTGATATTTTCAGTTTTACTAAATTATAATTGAGTCCTTATTCTTCTTATTATATACAATTAGCTGTCTTTTTCTATAGATGGAAGTGCGTCGGCCCATAGGTCGGGTTGGGTCGAAATAGTATAATTTGTGTGGGTTTGAACTGGGTCGGCTAAGTTGAAACAATAACGAGTCGACCCACGGGCCGGATTAAAGCGAAAAATTTGGACCCAGTCCAACCCACGGGTCGGACCCATCATAAAATTATAATAAAATTTTAAAATACTTAGTTATTAAATATCAAATTTTTTCATACAATTTAAATTTAAGATAACTTATTATCTAAATGACAAACCAAAAAAAGGTTCAGTAAATATTAATTTAAAAAATTGTTTAAAAAAAGGGTCCGACCCACGGGTTGGGTTGGATCGGGCTGGGTTGAGTTTTAATCAACCCAACCCGACCCACGAGTTGAACCCACCACACTCGACCCACGGGCTGGGTTGCGCGAATCGAGCTGAATTGGATCGACCCACGATCCACGCGGGCCAACTCAGGAGTTTCGTAACCCACTTCCATCTCTACTTTTTCGATTATGAATATTTCGAATTTTGTCCTGGTAGGCGGAAAATGGCCAAGATGGTACCCAAGTTAAAATATTTACAAGACGAGGAACATAATTTCGCGATTTGCAAAAAGAAAAAGGGAAAATTACAAAAAGACTACCTGGACTACCACACAATTTCAAATCGCGGCCTGGACTATTTTAATTTTTAATTTAGTATTTTTGGACACTAATTGCACACAATCAACTAACAACGTTTATCCATTATTATTATTTAATTTAACTGTGAACACACTGCCCTAACGTAATAAAAACTTTTCTATTCACGATTCAATCAAATTATAATTCAAATTTCCTCCTCACTCCTGTTCCAAAAAAAATTAACCGATATTTTGCCTATCAAGCGAAATGATCCGTGGGTACAGATCATCATCGTCAATCGATCCATGAAACTATTTCTTCATTTTCCTAGGAAGACAAGAGTATCAGCAACGGAAGAAGAGACGCATCAAGGCGACGACGCGGGAGAGGAAAATCCAGAAAGAGCTAGATAAGATATGAACGGATGTAATCTTTCTTAGCGTTGCTTTTTGTAGGACAGTTATGCTTGCGGGATTTGTGAAGCTCGTACTTACAGTTGCGGTGGTACGACCTCTAGTTGATCACGTCGCAGCCAGTGAGGCATTCGTCCATCAGATACCTGAAGAATTCTCCCAAAGCTGCTAACGCCATAATCAAATCGATTTGAAATCGAAAGTGAAGTGATGGGGAAGATCTGAACGAGCGAGCATGCTCTCATGAATAGTCTTGAGAAGAAGCGAGCTACGGTGTGATTGTAATTTGATTGAATCGTGAAGGAAAAGTTTATATTTTTTTGGGCAGTGTGTTCACAGTTAGATTAAATAATTTTATTAAAGAATAATAATTGTAAACGGTATTCATTAACGGCGTTAGTTTATTGTGTGCAATTTAAGCCCAAAAAGGCGTAGTTTGTTGTGTTCAATTTAATCCAAAAATACTAAATTGAAAAATTGAAATAGTCCAGACCGCCATTTGAAATATTTTGATAGTCCATGTAACCTTTTTATAATTATCGCAAAGAAAAAAAAAGTCTCGAAAATAGAAGGAGAAGTAATCGAACGGCTGAGAGAAAAAGTTGGTAGTTTTAGGCGCCAAATCAGATTCATTTTATCTACGCGCCGACCAGTTGCTTTGGAACCCTAAAACTTCCTTGAGACGCTCTCGGGGTGATCAATCGAACAAATTGCTCTGCCGCGACGACGGAATGAAGCGGTTTTGATACACGCTCTGGAGTTGGTCTTTTGGGAGACAAAGCAGTGCTCATCCGTTTTTGCGCGGTAAATGCTAAGCCCTAATTTGCAGTGGTTATGTGATTTATTTATTTATTTATTATTGGTCATCCATGGTTTTGATGAAGTTGATTGGTTTGTTGTTAGACTAGTGAGATTGATGTGTTAGATGATGAAGGTCGGCTGGTGTGCTTGGTGTGTGGAATTTATGCTTCATTGTGGACAACTGCATTTTATCTTGATGAAATGCAGATTAGTTATTCAGTGATCAGGAGTTCTGGCATTAGAACTTGTTGAGAGCTGGAGAGTCAATGATTTGATGTTGCTTATTTAAAATCGAGTGGGAATGTAGCGTGTTTCGGTTTGATTTCATGTTGATTTGTTTTACTAATGAATTTATCATATTTGAGTACTTTATCATATTTGATTTCATGTACTTTTAGTGAGCTGAATGAAGCTGCTGAATGTAGTGGTGGTGATAATTCTCACCTGTGATGCTGGAGCATCAGTGTGCTATGATTAGTAGTGTGAAAGTATTTCTAGCTGATCACTTGTTGATTTATTCCTATCCATTTTAAGGAGTTTTAGAATAAGCATAAGATGAGGCAAAGAGATTAGCCCAGTGGAAGGGCGTCCCCCTGCGCCCAAAGGTGGCCAGGGTTCAAGTCCTCACCAGCTCAAAATGAGCAGATACTAATTTTAACCCACTAACCCCCATCAAAAAAAAAAGAATAAGCATAAGATGAAGAAAAAAGAAGAAGAACGAATCCATGTGACTTTTTCAGTTTGATCATTTCTCTTAGCAGATCCATGCTTGTTATGTGTGGAACATTGCTGATTTCTGTTTCCGTCATTCCTTGAAATGCCTCCTGCTCCTCTGACTGTTAAAAACATATTTATACCAGATGTTTAATTTGGTTTGATTACTTTCTTAACATTTTTGTTGTTGTTGCAATGGATATAGTTCAGAAATCGTCAACTCTCTTCGAGTGCTTTGGACGTGAAAGCAAATCCAGTTGGGATGGCATCAACCAATCGTTATGTAACGCCAGCAAATGATAGGGATTCCATATTGGAACCTCGCTTAGGGTTGAAATTTTATACTGCAGACGATGCCCGGGATTTTTATGACATGTATGCCACAAAAACAGGTTTCAAGATACGCATCGGTCAACTGTATAGCTCAAGGTCTGATGGGTCAATATCCTCTAGAAGATTTGTCTGTGCAAAGGAAGGATTTCAGCTAGATTATAGGACGGGTTGCCCAGCATTCATAAGAGTAAAGAGGCTTGAAAATGAAAGGTGGATGATTGATCGTTTTCACAGGGACCACAATCACGAACTTGACTCTCCAGGAATAATCTGCCCACCCCAGTACCAGGGTGATAATGTTAACCTGTCAATCAGATCAGGAGGTAGGTCACGTGTAGAACAAAATGATGGCCAGCTATGCCTTTCTGTCAGCATTGATGTCAAAAGGTTGAAAAAGGAAGAAAAAGATAAAATGTCTACTGTGATACCATATGTGGGCATGGAATTCAGTTCTGCAAATGAAGCATACAAATATTATTTTGTATATGCAGCTCATGCAGGATTCAGGATTCGCGTAGGTCAGTTGGTCCGCTCAAATTTGGATGGATCAATAACATCTAGAATATTTGTGTGCTCCTTAGAAGGACGTGACCACTGTAGAATAGGTTGTGGGGCTTACTTGAGGACTAAGAAACAAGACTCAGGAACTTGGGTTGTGGATCGCCTACAATTAGAACACAATCATGAAATTCAGGTTCAACAGGATGCAGATAAGGAAGTTCCTACTGCGTTTGCTGGATCAAAAGAGGAAGAAGAAGACGCTCTAGTCAGCAGTATAAGTCAAGAAAATAGTGTTGGAGACCAGTGGTATCGTACTCTTTTAGAATATTTTCAAGCTAAACAAGCAAGCGAAACAGGCTTCTTTTATGCTATAGACCTTGATGGTGTTAAGTGCCGAAATCTTTTCTGGGCCGATGGCAAATCCAGATTTGCATGCAGTCAGTTTGGCGATGTAGTTGTTTTCTACACTGCATACAGGAGGACCTCTTGTTTACTGCCGTTTGCCGGTTTTGTTGGAGTTAATAACCACAGACAGCCGGTGCTACTCGGTTGTGCTCTGATTGCAGATGAGTCCAAAGAGTCGTACTGCTGGTTGTTCCAAACTTATCTCAGGGCCATGTCCGGACGACGTCCCACCTCCATAATTGCTGACCATGATGAGGCCATTGAACATGCTATTTCTCAAGTTTTCCAGGACACTCGTCATTGTTTCTCCATGTGGCAAGTGAAGAAGATGGAGCAGAAGTATTTGGGTGTGCTCGCTACGGGAAACAATTTTAGAAATGAGTATGAGAAGTGTGTTTATCAAAGCCAGACACCAGCTGAATTTGATGCTACATGGACTATGCTTATCAGCAGATTCAATTTAAACGGAAATGCATGGTTGCAGGAAATGTACAGCAGGCGTTCCAGTTGGGTTCCGTTATTTCTTAGAGGCACATTCTTTGCTGGCTTACTCGGGGATCAATCCACCACATCATATTTTGATGCGCTTTTGAATGCCCAAACTCCTTCAGACGAGTTTATTGCTTGGTATGATAGGTTCGTCCAGAAACATCGTGAGGAAGAAATGCAGGAGGATATGAACTCATGCAACTCTCAAGCTACTTTGCGAACAAAAGAGCCCATAGAAGATCAATGCAGACGTCTGTACACAATGGTCATGTTTAAAGCATTCCAGAAAGAGTTCATTGATTCTTACACATACACTCTAAGAATTTGTGAGGAAGGCATAATTAGTAAATTCCTGGTTAAGAAAGCTGAAACGGACTCCGACCAGCACACTGTCAGTCTAGATGGACTTGATCTAAATGCAAATTGCAGTTGCCAGAAATTCGAATACGAAGGGATGCTATGCAGACATATACTGAAAATATTCCAGCATATAAACATGAGGGAAATACCATCTGGGTTTATCTTACCCCGTTGGAGAAAGAATGCTAAATATGCTATATTAGACAACATTGATCCAAACTTGAGCACCCAAGAACCCAAAGCCATGGTTGTATGGAGTTTGAGAGAAGAGGCCTCCAATTTCATCGAAGCCGGAAGCACTTCTATAGAAAGATACAGGCTAGCCTTAGGAATTTTGCGCGAGGCTAACAAAGATCTGTGCAGGTAAATTCCCTTTCTTTTAGCCATGCCACTTTTGCAGTAACCTATGATGTTGATTGTTGAATGTGAGGTTGCAGACATCTTCCATTGTCGGCTTTGGCACTTTTGCTAGGTGATTGATTTAACCTTTTTGGGGTTATTAGATGGAACTGTTAGGGTAACTAGGCAGAAATAGAGTTGCTTATAAAAATAGACGCGTATGTAACTTGGGTTGAACTTGAGCCTTCCTGTGCAGATCATGCCTAATGGTTTTATTTCGAATATCTTCTTACAAAACAGATCAGTCTCTTTTTACAATATGCATTGCCATTGTGTATCTGTTTTAGAAATTGAGTCCTTGTTCTGTAAGAAATACATAACTCTTATCACTTTTTGAGCCAGGGTTTAGGATAAAATTAATGAAGCCACAATTGAAATTTGAAGCCTACAGAATACTGTTGAAGCTTGAAATTAAGAATTAAAATTCAGCCCTGAAACATATTGTGATAAGCTGTCTACGTCTCAGAATATATCAGCAAACACCCACACATTCATTGCTGTGAACTGTTTACATATCACATACAAGGTGACACCAGACTTTCAATGAAGGTGCTACCCTGACCGGATACAGTCTGCTCATGCACATTTCGGTACTTGAATGTGCCATCTCGCATATTGTAGAAAATAAAGTTGGACCTGAACAAAATCATCATCTCTCCATCCCTGGAACACCACAGCGGCATGTAAAATGGTACCTCATCCATCCAACATGACTTCACCAAACATGTTGGCGTCACCAAATACGGAACAGTAGCCAACTTGGTCCAAGACTCCTGAACACCATACTCCTTCATAATCCAAATCTCAAGCCTGGTCCCTCGACAATGTGCAAATATACATAAACACCCATCCAAAACACCCAACCGCTTATCACGCAGCGTCTGCACCCCTGCAGACTGGGGTATGTCTCTATAACTTCCACTCTCCAAATCCAGGGCAACAATCTTCCACTCAGTTTTAACAACGGCCGGCAAGCCACCCCATTTCAGCGTTGAAGAAAACGTTGAACTCATAGCTGACCATACCAGCGTTCCACATACACTCAATCCAGCCTCATGATGCAGCCAATACGGAGCATCCCCAATTCGCCTCCACCTATTACTCTTCATCGAATAAACCTCAACATTAAGACGACAAGTATCAGTTCCTATCATCACCACATTGTAATCATCATTCACTTCATCATAACCAAATCCATATATGGACCCTCTATAAGGACTACCTGGTCCTTTTGGAATGGGTTTCGGAATGCCTGATTTAGGCAACTTTCTCGACTTCCTCAGGGCCGGATTCCACACAAAAATTTCATTCTCTCCAGTTGTAAGGCATATCAGACCATGGCATGAACCTACTATCTTACTTTTAGGCCAACTATTCTGAAAATTTTCATACCGGCTACCGAGCATCCCATTCGCCCTAGACAGTAATAATTTGACAGGAGGAAAATTATAATAACCTGATGAAGTTCGTACGACGATTCTGAGGCACCCGTCGGTGATGGATTTGCGGAGGTGTTGTTTGACGAAGTTTGGGTCGGAGATCAAGGAGAGCCACTCCTTGGAAACGACCTTGAATCGGAGGAGTTCCTTTGGCCGGAGACGAGAGAGGACGTCGGAGATAATATCGAGCGGAAGAATCAGAGTCAGGCAACGGCGGTTTTTCTTCATGTGACATTTTTAATGCTTCGGTTGGTTTGAAGATGCAGAGCTTAGATTTAAGGTTGTATTGTATGTGTTCTTGGAGTGAAACTCAAGATGAGAGCGTTCCAGGCTTGATATCAACGGCCAAACAAAGCCCACTAGAATGGGACATTTGTTAGTTGTCCATTTTGATTTTGATGATAGTGGATTCAGGATTATTTCTCATATTAGATTATTCAAAAGACGATTTGTTGCAAATGGCATATTATTATGATGAGGAGCGCTCAAATGAGAATTTTTTTTGTTTTTGAAAACTCCTTCGTTATGCAGTTTGGTCTTCGTTTTGCATTTTTGAAAATGCATCAGTTTTTGGCTAAGTACAGTTTCCGAAACTTAAAATGCATCTAGGCAAAATGCATGCTCAAAAGTCAAAACTGCAAAAATGAAGGAAAAAAAGTTAGTGGGACACGTGTCATCATCATATTCAAAGATGCAACTTGATCCAATGGTGAGATTTGAGTTCTTAGATTCTTTTTAGGGGTTCTCAACCGAAAAGCTCCCCTTATTGTAAAAATACAAATCAATTGCATCCTTTGATTGGTCATTTTTTTTGAGAGGTTTGATTGATCATTTGAACGAAGGAGAGTAAATCTCGTTTATGATTAATTTCTAGGTGACTAATTATAAATGATCGTGACAAACTATGTCGTAGTTTGGTTTTTCGTCGACGAATTATAACTTAATTTTTCTGAACTTTGCATTGTACATTAAAATATGCTTTGTGCATGATATTATACGAATACATTTTATATATCTTGCACGAGAACTTTATAGTGTACTTTTTTTATTGTAACTTTATCGTAGACATCTAAATATCAAGTCCACAAAGGTGAATACCATTCCTGCACAAAAATGAGGATAACTATGCTACTCGAGACCTTGATCTCTTGATAATAAATCAAGTCCAAACCAATCGATCAAGAGTCAAGACCCCTTCATATTTTGATTTTGATTTTGATTTTGAATTTTGAGTAATTTGATTTCTTTCTTCATGAAAGATTAAACATATAATTATAAATGTTAAGTTACATTCCATAGAGTTAGGATCATATGAGAAATGACAATTCCTGTGAGAAATGAGAAATTATTATAACCGTTAGATCTAAAATTGAAAGGTCTTGATTCATTCAAATTATTTGCATATATTTTCACATTAAATTCAATATAAAGGATGTAAATGTAATTTACTCCATCATAATATTAATTTCCCTTTTTATCTGCCCACAATCTTTTCTCCTGTATACGATTTCTTCTTTTCCTATTTTTATTCTTCTCCTGTATCCGATCCGATCGTACGGCCCTATCATCCTGGATCGTTCCGTTGCAGTTTGCATAAGAAATCGACCGTGAATCAGGCGTCGTTCTCTTCGAGTAATCGGTTTAATGCGCGGCGGTCGGAGGACAGTGCTGCTGATCAGAAGCTGATCGAGGAAACCAACCGGATCCTGGCTGAGATCCGGTCCGATAGGGAACCTGATGAGGATCCGTCTGAAGCTGAGGTAATGAGTCCTAATGTTACTTATAGCTTAGGGCCCAAGATTTCAAATTGGGATGAGGAGAGGAAGATTTGGCTTGAAAGGAATCCTTAGTTTCCTAATCATGTGAATGGTAAAGGTTGGATTTTGCTTGTCACTGGCTCGCCTCCGAAGCCGTGCGATAATCCAATTGGCGATCATTACTTGCTCAAGGCTATTAAGAATAAGATTGATTATTGTAGCAATCATGGGATTGAGATTGTTTACAATTTAGCTCATTTGACGTAGTCTTGCTTGAGTTTTTATCAGAGGCGTTGGCTCTGGAGCCGATTTCGCGGCTTCAACCTTGTCCGGGCGGAGGTGAATGTTTGTATAAGTTGCAGTTGCTTTCTAATGTGCACAAACTGTGCTAGTAGTTCACTTGAACAGTAGCAGCATGATCGATAGGTTCTGAACTCTGAAATGTAAATTATTTACTTCTCAAAAAACTTGGTTAGTGATTTTGGTAAATAAGTGCAGACAATGTGTTTCTGAATACAAATGTAAGTGTGCCTTGTTCATTTACCAGTTCGACTTGTAACTTGTAAGTATCGTATTTAAAACACGAATCACAAATGTCATTGATAGTATTTGTGCTTATTTTTTGTAGCTAATGTGTTGAAGCCAAGCAACAAAGCCAAAGTCAAGGATACAAAACCTATAGCCAAACCAACATCAAGTATCTTCACTGATGCAGACATTCAAGGGCATTGCTGTGTGAAAGATGCAATGCTCAGCTTGCTCTTGCTAGATGCGTCGAGGAAAAATTTCGCTTTGTCAAAATTGTGATTAGTCTAGTCATGGTACATAGTCTTCTGACCAGAATCATAGGAGGCAAACACATTTCGTTTACGTTTATGGAACTTTATATACCATTTTGTTTAAGTATAAGGCTACGCATTCATGGGAATCATTCGCATTTATGGGAATATGACGCATTTTATCGGGAATCTTACGCATTTTTCTATAAATCTTACACATAATATTGTCAAATGTAACCAAAATACACAGAGGCTCTGCCTTTACAAATTTGAGATTAAATCTCCATTTGCATTACAATCAGACACACACAATAGCCTTTACAAATTTGAATAAAATATTTACAAAGTATACATTCTGATACAATTAACAGACAGAAATCACACAGTGGAAGAAATCTCAAGGCAACAAGTTTCAGAAGCAGTCAATAAGTTCTTTCGGAATTTGTCTAGTAGCACAGAACTTTAATATCTCTTTTACGCGCCAGGCCACAACCAATGCGCTTTTTTCTTCAGCTTGCTTCTGAATCAAAGATGTCTGGTAATCCAAGAAGTTTTTTTATCTGTAAAGTTCGAAAGGACAATGTTACTAATTTAAATAACATTTGAAATTCATGTGCATCTTCCTCTCGTCCGTTATTCAGATGGCTTCCACTGTTTGGCAACTGCGAAATTATTCCTACAGGAGATATTGGAGAATTTCCATCCTTTGCCTTTAATATCAAATTCTCAAACTCACACGTGAAACACCAATCTCTTTTGGTACCTGAAGTATTCAAAAGTCCTTAGTACGGAACAGCAAGAGATAAAACCAAATTTATAATTGAAAGTCACATACAGCTTTTGGAGTGAAGCCCTTGAAGAAGATATGCAGTTAAGGGTGGAGTGAATGACAAACATTGCAGCACAGCGTTTGCATAGCAGCTGCATAGCAAAAGTTACATTTGATTATAAAGTACAATTTTAACTTATTTGACACTTCCACGAAATCTTCAACTGTTCTTCCAATCAATAAAATTTTTCAAAAAGATACAGAAATCTAATGCCCATTTATGAGTAACCTCAGGATAGAAACAACATAAATAAATATTAATGATAAACATTCAGGCAATAATATCAAAACCGGGGGAGAAGAGTGGTAATCAAAATTTACTATAAATTAAACTTTTAAGCTATTTGATCCTCATCGATCCCAGCATCATTAGTTGATCAATAAAAACGAGGAGAACCAAGATGGAACTTAACACATCATTATATTCTTAATTCCTAAAGAATAATCTAGTCAGAAGCATTACCTGTTGCCACAGTTTACAAGGCCACAGGGCTGGAGCTCTACCTTGTTCCATCCATAAAGACTCTTAAACAATTCATAAGAAAATGATCCCTGCAAAATAGAGTAGAAAAGTAAGAAAAAGCCAATGAAGAAACACTTGGATTTGCTATGGATAACCAATTACACATGTACACACAAACACTTTGACTATGTGAGTCTCCCAACCTTGTTGCCATGTCTTTCATCAGCTCCACAACGTTTTGCCAGTATTGATGCTTTAAAATTGTCTACAGCTTTAAAATACAATGCTAGGTGAATTGTACTGCATAGCAAGAAAATGTCCTCCTGTATAAGTGGAAAGGTGACAGACACTTTTAGTGATGTTGTACACAAAAAATGAGTCTGCCTATAAATAAATACAAGAACAACAAAGATGCTATAGACTATAGAGTCTGTCATTCAGTCATTTTGAGATATATTTTCAAAACAATATTTGGCTACGCAGGAAGTAATAAATCTTACGCATTCTTAGTTAGGTTACGCATTTTTCAAACAATATCGGCTACGCAGTTATTGTTAATTCTTACGCATTTCACATGTACGGTTACACATTTATTATAAAATGTCACGCATTTTACAGTAGTATTTACTACTATTCTGATAATGTAACAATACGGCTACGCAGTTACGCAGTTATGTATGAAATGAAAAGCTACGCAGCTACGTAGCTATGCAGTTACATATTTATGAATCTTACGTATTTACTTTAAGTCTTACGCATTTAATTTAAATGTTACGCATTTTTACATTTAATCTTACGCATTTATAACGACAAATACATGTTATGATGTTTCAATCACGAAACTGCGTAGTAGTTGAAGCTAAATGCATAGTTATTATAGTTTGACAGTTCCAGTGAATGAATTAAAATGCTAGATAAACAAAACTCCACACCCTCACACCTCACTTGCAAAAAATCAGAAGACTCAATAAACACAACACAGTTTTTCGGCAACACAAAGACAAACTCAACCTAAAACAACAGAAATCGAAGATTTTTAGTGTCGAATTTTACCGTCAATTTCTCCGTCGAATTTAGGGTTTTCATACCGGTCGCCGTCTCTTGAATTTAGGGTTTCCATACTGGTCGCCGTCTCTTGAGTCGCTTCAATCCGTGATCGTTCCACCGTTCGTCTCCTTCAGTCGCCGTCGCTCGAATCGCTCGCGTCGCCCGTCGCTCTCACGGTTGATACCGCCTCAGTCGCCTTTCGTCGCGCAGGAATTCACCGATTGCATTCCAATTTGATTATAGGTGGAGAGAATATCGTATGCGGTTTTGACTAAATGTATTTCCCTAATTTGCCCATCCATTTTTTTGATCTAATGGTTATTAATTTTTCTCATTTCTCATCTAATATGCATTTCTCACATGATCTCAACCCACATTCCATATATGAAATGTCACTCATTCTGACGGTGTTGAAGTAGTAAAAATTGACACTGAAGAAAATTCAAGCCGATACGCTGACAAAATCAGTTTTCCTTCAAACTGTTGGAACCATACATTGTCTTCAAATTTCTGTTTCTCCGTTCTTGCGCAGTTGATCAGAAACTAGCGATCCAAACTTCTTCAAGCAAGAATTACAATACTCCGTCAATTTTACAGTCTGAGTATTGCAGACGTAGAACAAATTAACAAAACAAAAACATAAGCTTCCTCAATTTACGTATCATTTCATTTCTTCAGACTTTCCAGAGTGAAAAAAAAAGGAAAGGAATTATACTGCAGAGCTGCATCTGTAGGTCTGTAACCATGAATGAGATAAAAGTTTCCTTATATATCATTTCAAGGAATGCCGGGGACTACGTTTACATATCACAAGCACGGAGACACCAAACTCTCAATGTAGATACTCGCATGACTAGATACATTCAGCTCCTTCACATTTGGGTACCTGAATGTACCATCTTGTACATTGTACACAATAAACTTGGACCTGAACAACATTATCATCTCTCCATCCTTGGAACACCACAGCGGCATGTAAAACGGAAGCTCATCTGACCAACATGGCTTCACCAAATACGGAACAGTAGCCACCTTACTCCAAGACTCCTGAACACCAAACTCCTTCATCATCCAAACCTCAAGCCTGGTCCCTCGAAAATGCGCAAATATACACAAACACCCATCCATAACACCCAACAGCTTATCACGCAGACTCTGCACACCTTCAGGCTGGGGTATGTCTCTATAACTTCCACTCTCCAAATCAAGCCCAACAATCTTCCACTCAATGTTAAGCACCGGCACGCCGCAAACCACCGACTGCGTCGAAGCAGTCGTAGTACTCATAGCTGGCCATACCAGCGCTCCGCAAACACTCAATCCAGCCTCATGATGCGGCCCATACGGAAAGTCCCCAACTCGCTTCCACCTATTACTCCTCATAGAATAAACCTCTACTTCACGTGTATGATAACCAATCCCAATAGCAGATACCATCATAACCACATTATAATCATCATTCACTTCGTCATAACCAAATCCATAAATAACACCTCTATGACATAAACTCCCCAGTCGTTCCCGAATGCCTGAAGTCGGCAACTTTCTCAGCTTCCTAATCGACGGATTCAACACAAAAATCTCACTATCTCCCGCTGTAAGGCATATCAGACCATTACATGAACCAACTATTCTACTTTTAGGGCAACAAATATCAACCTCTTCATACTCGCTAACGCGCGTCTCGTTCTCAACAGACAGTAATGATTTAATAGGAACGAAGCCATACTTACGACCTGATGCAATCTTTGCGACGATTTTGAGGCGCCTATCGACTGCGGATTTGCGGAAATGTTGTTTGACGAAGTTTGGGTCGGAGATCAAAGAGAACCACGCCTTGGAAACGGTCTTGAATCGGAGGAGTTCCTTGAGCCGGAGACGGGAGAGGATGTCGGAAAATATTTCAAGCGGAAGAATCAAAGTCGTCGGCGGCGACGGCTGCGGTTGTTCCTGTGCCATTTTTAAGGTTAGGTTGGTTTGAACTTTTTAGAGCATATACACCAAGTTCTCTGTTTAGAGCATATACCTCCTCAAATACATTCTGTTACTATTTATAAAAATATGAAGTTTTATTTTCGCTATTTGTATAAACGTTGAATATGCAGGACCTCATATTATTATTCATTACTAGAAATTAAAATTGAAATTGAAATTGAAATTACTTGAAATTGAAATTGAGAATCGCGTCCCACCGCAACATTAAGTGCCGCGTTCTATTCAGACATTACTTCCTAATGTCTGAAGAGACCGCGGTGATAACGTTGAAGCAAAGCACTTCCCCTCCGCGTCCCATGTATACTTTAATGCTGCACCGCGTCCCATGCACACTTTATTGCTTAATGTCAACGTGAGACGCGGTGATAACATTGAAGCAGAACGTGCGGAGACTTCCCCGTACTGTTCATCATCGTCTTCAATAGGCAATCGATCGGACGGGTTTAGGTTTCAGATCGGCGCGAATTGTAGTGATTTTTATGGTTTAATTAGGTTTAATTGGAGACGCAATTATATTTGTGGAACGTCCGCTCAAACGTGCTCGAGGAGCACATCCTCGCGAACTTCCTCGGCAAAGGATAGGACGTCCTCAACGCTGCATAATTTTTTTTCCGGTACGTCCTCAAAACCGGGTAGAACGTTCTCAATTTTGGTATCGATGTATATGCTCTTAGATTAAAATTATGTGAAGAAAAAGAACATTTTGGGCATTATCAAAAAAGAAAAGAAAAAAGAAGAGCGTTTTGGGCTTCATATCGACGGCCCAACAAGGCAGGCCTGAGAAATGGACAAAGGCAGAGAACAAAGAGCAGAGTGTTGTTCTTGTTATATTGTTTACGTTTGTTTTAGTTGTACTTGTACACCATTTGTTTCTAACGGCTTTGTAGTTGCAGACATGACTATGACTCGAACGAAAACTACAATGTCATAACCTTTTCACTACTACTAAACTTCACTTTGCCCCTTCATGACTACTGGACTTCATCTTCGATCCATATATATTTTAGGGAAATGTACGCATGTCTTGAACTATCGATATTTTCCAATTGAATGTCTAAAGTCTAAACTATTGATTTTTCCAATTACAGGCAACAATTGAGATCATATGAGAAGAGTCAATTTTCATGAGAAATGAGAAGGCTTAATGACCATTAGATTATTAATCCGATGACTGTTAATCAACACTAATTTATTCACACAATCACGATTTAATAACGATTAAAGGGTAAATTAGTAATAACGTTTAAAAATCAGATCCAGTTTTTTCTCGTACTCGGAATCATTCTATCACCCTCTCTCCAGCAGCGTTGGATGCTTCGAGAAATTCAGAAAAGACGGCCTTCTACTCGCCTCCGATGAACACCAAGGAAGCTTCGAGAAGCGATTCGAACACCGGATCATGATCTCCGACCACACCAACAGCAACAGGAACAACAAGCGGTGGAGTGATTTACAGTCGTCGGATCTGATCTACCTTCGGTCGAAGATGATAATCAACGACAGCCGTTGTCGATACACAAGCGCCCGTGGATCGCCGAATCGAGTAGCTGAACGGGAACCAGAAGAAGCGGAGAAGAAGAGAACGGTGCTGAAGAACAAAAGAGAATAAAAGAGGATGCTTCTGGTGCAGTTGATCCGTTGCAATTGATCGGATCCTTGTTTCTTAGGCATTTGTTTATTTAGTTGTTTCTTTTGATTCAAGGGGGTAAAAAGTAGCCCCTTTGCCCATATAAGTCAAGCCGACGACGGATCCTTGTAGTCCAATTTTTGTTAATCCGGTTCTTACAATTGTATATAAAAGCTCAGTTTGGTTATGATTTTTATCGAATTTATGTTGCATTTTTCTACAATCTGGATTCATAAGGTTAGATTCTGTCTTTCTAGTTAAAATACCTAGCTTTCTAGTTAAAATACATAGCTTTCGAGTTAAAATACGTAGCTTTCTAGTTAAACTACGTAGCTTTCAAGTTAAGATATGTAGCTTTCCATATAATATACGTAGCTTTAAGTTAAAATACAAGCTTTCTCGTTAAAATACGTAACTTTCTAGTTATAATACATAGTCATTCTGTTTAAAATTGTAGCTTTCTAATAAAAATACGTAGCTTTCTAGTAGGTCGGCTTTCAGACGACTCTAGTTAAAATACGTAGCTTTATATGTTGAAATACGTAGCTTTTTAGTTAAAATACATAGCTTCCTATTTAAAATTCATAAATTTCTAGTTAAAATACGTAACTTTCTAATTAAAATGCGTAGTATTCTGTTTCAGATGTACCAATTATGAATTAGAAGTTACGAATGATAAATATAATTTCATTTTCTTCAAAGCTACCAATTCAAATAAATATAACTACAAATGTCGTTCCCAGCTAATTCCATTCAAAGCCTTATCTCTCACAACAGCCAAAGTCCAATTGAAAATAGTAAATCCAACTGTAAAGAAGTAAGAATTTAATCTTTTAGTAAAAGCTTAGCTGGTAAAAGCTTTTCACACCAACAACCCCAAATCCAACCGAAGCTTTTCACGCCAAAGTCCAATAACTGAAGCTTTTCGTAAAAGCTTTTCACACCAACAACCCCAAATCCAGCCGAACTCCTTCGATTCCGGGATTGAACGAGATTAGGGTCTGGGATTTAACGACAACGGGATTAGGGTTGTATTTGATTTTTTGTGTGCCTAATTTGCCCTTTATCCCTATTTAATCTTGTTATAATTATGAATTTAAACCAAAATCAACTTTTAATCCTGACCATTGGTAAATAGATGGAGGGATGAGATAAATTCTCATTTCTCATGTAAAAAGACCTTCTCATGAGATCCAACCCTTACAGGCAAAATAAAAAAAATATATTGACAAATGTTCGAACGTCGAGCACCGTAGCTACATCATGATTAAATTATTAAATCAATCGTATGAACTCCGTTGAAAATAACCATACGATCTCCTCATAAACTCTTAACGTACCGAATCAATCTTGCTTCTTTAACACTCGTGGACATTTTTATTGAGTCGTTATCAACAGGGTTCACAAGATTGAATTAGAAATTTAATCATTGTGTAGCTACGGTGCCCGACGTTCGAAAATTTGTTAATTTATATTTTATTTTGCCTCTAATTGAAAAAATTAATAGTTTATACCTTTAATTGGAAGACGTTTATACTTCACGTCACCAATATATACTTTTCTTTAAATTTTATTGTTGAATTCTGAAGGATGTAACAACATAAGTTCATCAGATCAATTAGCTATCAATAGTACTCTTCCAATCGCCAGAAGATGCACGAAACACATCGCTCACGGTTTCCTGTCAAATTTTACCATGGCAAAACTATTGAGATTCAATGCCTTAATTGAGCTTAAGACTTAAACTTAAGTATATGCCAAAAATCAAGAATATGAATCAAGAATAACCCAAAGAAAATAAAAAACCAAACATGAAGAACAGTATGTATAAATTTAGAAGCTCATGGAGAATGGTTGAAAAAGATATTATAAGGAAATTTATAAATAGTAAATCTTCACCGTAGGATCATAATAATCTCAACCATTCATCAGGAAGATTGAGTAGTATAGTAGGGGTCAAATGAGTTGTGTACTTGAGTTAGAAAGTTTGAATGAAATGTGAGGTGTGATCTCTTATTAAAAAAATCTATATTGAGTTGAGATCAGGTAAAAACCATATTTATTTATAAAAATTATAAACCATGTACAAGTTCAGACTTAACATAATGTTCAAACTTATTTGATAATGTTCAGACTTAACAAAATGTAAAAGTTCAGACTTATTTTGACAATGTTCAGACTATTTGGTAATGTTCACACTTAACATAATGTAAAAGTTCAGACTTAACATAATGTTCAGACTATTTACTAATGTTCAGAGTTCAGACTTAACAAATGTAAATGTTCAGACTTACTTGTATTATATTTAAATGTGATTTTTATTTAATTCAAACACTTATCTATTTAATAATAAAATTAGCGTTATGGATCGAGCATATGTAGTTCATGATTCTTTAACACCATATTCCTTAATTACCAACATCAACACATTGCTTTATTCTTTTTCATTGATACAAACAATACAAAGTCGATCTCTCAAACCCCCAACCGTCATCTAATAACTGTGATTTTTCATCTGGCAATGTAACTTTACGCAATTTCTCAGTTTACAAATAAAAAACGGCATTGCAAAACAACTCGGAAAACCCAGCACCAATTGAAGCAAAAGGCACATTCGTGCAAATTACCATTCAAAAGCCTACTAGACAACTGACAGGAAAAGGATCTAAGTGTTCTCCAAGCATCAATTTTCGTTGTATAAATCAACATCTGTGTTTCATAATCCACTGCTTGGGAGCACGATCGCCAAAACATTATAATCATCAATCTTTCTTTTCATATTCAAATCCGTAAACAGTATAAGCCCTAGGACGATGATGCAGACCATTAGTCAAACACTGCAATCTTCCGACTTCTCTAACGCAAGGATTCCAAAAGTAAATCATATCCAACTGAAATTGCAAACATAAGATCCCAACAATCCAAACCCAACAAACATCTTTCAGTGACAGATCTCAGCACTACTGTTCAACATTCCAAGAATGATCATATAATTCAATCAAACATGTACTGCATTTGTAATTAGGGCATCCAAAGACTGTGATCAAATTATAGCAAGATTTACGCCGAATAGATACTTGAAAATGCTGATTTTTGAAAAAGGTACTCGCCACTGCCTGCAAACTGATCCCAATTGGAACACATCTCTGATCATCACTCGAGTTAGAATTTGAAAGATGAGATCTTCGTAAAGGTATCCTAGATTGTTCGCCGTATCGATATCAGACATCTTTGGTCGATGCAATCGCCTTGGTTCAAAGACGGAACTAATATAATGGGGTGACACATGTCACCCCAACTTTTTTTAATAGTTTTTTAGTTTTAGTTTGATTTTTTTAGTTTTTTTAATGTGTAACATGCTTTCTGATCTCATAAGATTTTCAAATTCCGAAGACCTGCCACTCACACTCTGAAAAGGAATTTCAAGGCTACAACAGATATTTTAAGTTTATTCTATATCATGAAAGCAAGTACAAATCATAAATTAACTATCATTTAAGAAGACAATCATGCATGCGATGCGGACCGCTGATAGGAAATGGATCAAGTGTTCTCCAAATGTTAGTTTTTGTGGTATAAATGAACACCTGTGTTTCATATCTCCGCTGCTTGCTAGCACAAACAATAGCCAAAACCTTATAATCATCGTTTTTTGTCATGTCTGAATCTGTAGACAGCACAATATCCAATACGATGCTGCAGATCACTTGTTATAGAAGGCAATCTTTTGGATCTTCTAAGGCAAAGATTCCACAAGGCAATTAAATTGTGTCGAAGGCTCAAACACAGAAGGCCATTGCATGACCCAATAATCCAATCATAGGTAGCATCTTTCGCTAAAAGATCTCGACACTCGGATTGCACATTCCTAGAATTATCATATATGGACTGAATCAAACACGAACTGACCTTGTAACTAGGGTATCCAAACACTGTTATCAGTTTATAATAAGATTTGTTCTGAATTGATACCTGAAAATGCTCATTCTTGAAAAATGAACTTTTTATCAAATTTAGCCACTTATGGCAGACAGATTCCAACCGCAACACATCTGTGACAGATGTTCTAGTAAGAATCTTAGTTATGAGTTATTGATAAATGCACGACATCTCGTCTTTCATTTCGCCATTGCCACTTTCTGGAGATTGATCATCGACTGATCTTCTTTCATATCGCCAGACCGATTCGTTCATCGTCAGAGTGGTGCCAGGGGGCCATGTCACCCCAACTTTTTTTTAGTTTTTTAGTTTGTGTTTGATTTTTTATAGTTTTTTTTAATGTGTAACATGCTTTCTGATCTCATAAGATTTTCGAACTCCGAAGACCTGCCACTCACAGTCTGGAAAGGGATTTCAAGGCTACAACAAATATTTTAAGTTTATTCTATATCATGAAAGCATGTACAAATCATAAATGAACTATCATTTATGAAGACAATCATGGGTGCGATGCGGACCGCTGACAGGAAATGAATCAAGTGTTCTCAAAATATTAGTTTTTGTGGTATAAATGAACACCTGTGTTTCATATCTCCGCTGCTTGCTAGCACAAACAATAGCCAAAACCTTATAATCATCGTTTTTTGTCATGTCTAAATCCGTAGACAGCACAATATCCAATACGATGTTGCAGATCACTTGTTATAGAAGGCAATCTTTTGAATCTTCTAAGGCAAGGATTCCGCAAGGCAATTAAACTGTGCCAAAGGCTCAAACACAGAAGGCCATTGCATGACCGAATAATCCAAACATAGGTAGCATCTTTCGCTAAAAGATCTAGACACTCGGATTGAACATTCCCAGGATTATCATATATGGACTGAATCAAACACGAACTGACCTTGTAACTAGGGTATTCATACACTGTTATCAGTTTATAGCAAGATTTGTTCTGAATTGATACCTGAAAATGTTCATTCTTGAAAACGAACTTTCTATCAAATTTAGCCACTTATGGCAGACAGATTCCAACCGCAACACATCTCTGACAGATGTTCTAGTAAGAATCTCAATTATTAGTTCTTGATAAATGCACGACATCTCGTCTTTCATTTCGCCATTGCCACTTCCTGGAGACTGATCGTCTTTCATATCGCCAAACCAAATTGTTCATCGTCAGGGGCGGTGCCGGGGGACCCCATGACCACTCTCAAAATTTGCAAAAGTTTTACATTTATTAGGATTCAAAACTTGAGCACCTGCATGTTAAGCCGTTTTTCTACCAACTGAACTATAAAGTATTTATGTTTTGTTCAGCAAAGAGTAATATTTAATATTTGAAGTTGATTATTTGATTTAACATACCAATTAAGTATGTTTTATTACTTAATCACACTCAACTCCTCATTATTTAGATCTAAGTTAACTTATTTTTCAACAACTAAGCTATAAAAATAAGAGTGCGATTCAGGTAAAAATCCCTATTATTTATAAAAACTAAAAATCAAATTTCAAACTGACACATATCCAATTTCGTCGAAATCTCGAATATAACACGGAGGGCATTATGGTCATTTCACATATCTCGGAAATGATCGGACTTAAAACTATTACTGTAGCAATGATCAGACTATTAAACAACAATGATCGAACTTAAAACTACAATGATCAGACTTAAAACTATTACTATAGCAATGATCAGACTTAAAACTATTACTGTAGCAATGATCAAACTAAAATTATTATTGTAGCAACGATCATACTTAAAACTACAAATGATCAGACTTAAACTATTACTGTAGCAATGATCAGACTTAAAACTATTACTATAGAAATGATCAGACTTAAAAACTACAATGATCAGACTTAAACAACAATGAACAGACTTAAAAACTATTACGGTAGTAATTTTTAGGACAATTATACCCTCGCATCTGTTATGTATTTTTAAATAAGTCCGTTTTAATTTTTTTATTTACAATTAGCGCCCCGAATTACGATTGTTCGAAATATACATGTGACAATATTTTATTGGGTTTTTAGTTTTTATTAATAACTATGGTTTGTATTTGATCCGTTTCCTAAAAATAAAATACAATACGTATTTATTAATTAAAATAAACACTAATTAATTTAAATTATATTTTTAAAAATTAATATGTAATTTATATTAAAAAATTTGACCAAGCTCAAATAAAGTTTTTTTGGGATCCGTTGTCGAGAGGCGCAGGATCCACTTTCATCATATAGTCAACTCAAAAAAAATCTGAACTTTGACCTAAATGGTCCACTCTTTCAAAATTCGTACGAGTCAAGCCGGCCTTAAATGGCTCGCTTTACCAATTGTTTCAATAAAGCTTGACCCGACTCGTACCTATATACAAAATTTGCTCGACTCTAACTCGTAAGGCTGCACCATCAAAGCTGTAGTAGACCCAGATGCGGATCTACATCTTAAAGAATGGGGTCAGTTGCTCCCACTTATTTTTAACTTCCTCCTCTTATTTGAGTAAAATTATACTGAAATCCACTAATCCCCCACTAGTTTCTCGAAAAATGTATTGTGCCCCCAGTCAAATATGAGGCTGGGTCCGCCACTGAGTCGACCGGGTCCGCCACTGAGTAGACCGTTCTATCTGAGGTGTCTTTCATTTATTTTTGTGAGCAATAGTGTTTCTCTACATATTTTGCATCTGAACTTCTTGCCTCATAAACCTATTCATTTGAAATTACAGTTCAGTATAACATTAAGACTTCAAAATAAATACTTAGTTTGAATTAAATATTTGAACTTTTAGAATAAAAGTCACCAGTTAAGTTGGTATTTCACTTCATTTTCGCTCGGTATGTTTAGCTTCAATTGACATCAAATGAGCACACACTTAATGTTTATTGAATTTGCATTTACCAATTATAAAGTAAAAACTTCATGATTGATACAGAAAAAAAGATACTAAAATTGTTGATTATTTTGATGTTTGCAAGAACATTTTTCTTGTCAAATCCCAACATAAATCTCACTGAGAAGGAAACAATTGGTATCTGAGCATGAAACCACAGCTGGCCTTGAGATCTTTATTTACAAGGGATCTCTTCAAATTGGCCTAAAAGCAGGAGAAAGATTTTCCTCAAGCACCCAGGCAAAGTCAATATGCATCCTCAAGAGTCCCTCAATCTACAGATGTGTCGATTTTAGACCTTCAAGGCCAGTTTCTGAGCTGCCAAAGCTTCAGCCTCTAGTGTTGGCTCCCACAGGAGCGTGGTCTCGGCAAGGAGAGCAGTCACAACGTATGGGTCCATGTTTGAAGCCGGTCTCCTGTCTTCCAAATATCCTGTAAATTTGGAGTGCATTGCGTTACCGTCACTATCTCATTTTTGGGGGCTTTGGAGTAGAGTAGAGTAGACTGTTACATACCTTTGCCTTGTTTCTCAGTATCGCGTCCCACACGAACTGAGCAGCCTCGGTTAGCCACTCCCTACAGAAAGGAAAACATGTTATTTAGTTCAGCACATGCGTGGAGCGAACTGGTATCCATGATGAACCAGGGTTAAAAGGTTTTAAGCATTATGAGCATACCCATGAAAACTGGTCAATGCTGGCTGTTTCGTGACGTCCTGTCAGCCTTCTCTCGTTTCCTTCGCCATAAGCACTTATGTGCTCCTTGTGACGAAGTGAAAGGTTGAGAATGGCCTTCTTTATGACTTCGAAGCCTCCTTCCTCCCTCATGCTCTTGGTACTTCAAAATAAATTTTGAAGTTTTGAGGATTGATATATTACATAGGAGAGAATATTAGACGAAAATCGAAGTTCCAAATTTCTTTAATGAAGAAACATCACAATACCTGTAGTTGGTATGGCATCCTGCACCATTCCAGTCGCCCTATACGTGCAACATTTGCATTTACTTAAGCATGGGAGCAGAAATCAAAGTCGGTTCTAGAGTAGGAATTTGACGATTGGGATTTACCTGGATCGGTTTTGGATCCAATGAGAGGACGACGCCAGCTTGTTCAGTAATGCGCTGATAAGTTGGGCATACAAAATGTGAGTGGGCAGGAAACCAAAGGCGCCGTGAGACTTTGGATAAAAAATGTATTACCTCGAGGATGTATCTAGAGGCCCAAATGTGGTCACCTGCTTCGATTCCTACGCTCGGACCAACTTGATACTCCCACTGCGAATATGATCACAACTTGCAGTTAGAGCCAAAAAAGGTGCAAGATGTGTTGCTAGTGTCATCCATACGCATGATTTCAAAGGGGACGAGGGAGTTACCTGGCCTGGCATGACCTCCCCATTTGTTCCACTGATGTTAATACCGGCATACAAGCAGGCCTTGTAATGTGCATCAGAAATGTCTCGTCCAAAGGACTTGTCTGCACCAGCCGCACAGTAGTATGGTCCCTGAAAGTTAAAAAAGAAGCTTCAAGCAACCTAATTGAGAAGTGAGGATGACCCAATAACAACAACCACATGTAGTTACCTGAGGACCAGGGTAGCCTCCAACAGGCCAACCCAAAGGCCACTTCACGTCAGTTTGGAGCAAGGTGTACTCTTGTTCAATCCCGTACCTGCACAATTAGATCAATTGCGTGCTCAATGTTGAGCGAATAAATAACAAACCACAGATCAGGACTAGAAGTAACTAAAACACTTGCCATGGAACTTCATCAATGACTTTCTGGTTACTAAAGATCTCAGCAGCTTTGGCTCGTTTGTTGGTCGGGATTGGCTGACCAGCAGGTGTGTATGTGTCGCAGATAACCTATTTTTTCAATCACATTAATTAATCGCATCAACTGTCATACTGAAAATTGACTTTGGAGCTATAAGATAAATTGTTATTAAAAAAATTCTCACCAGGATGTGGTTACCACCCCTGAATGGGTCCTTGAAGATTGCTTGGGGACTACACCCCAAAAAAAAAATCCAGTCAGCCGAGAAAAAGCATAATGATGACTAAAGTGCATTGATTTGTCTCGGGGAAATTACTATAGAATGACTTCACTATCTTCTCCCGGGGCTTGTCCAGTACTCGATCCGTCGTAGTTCCACTTGGGAAGCTCAGAGGGATGCTCAACTGGCTTCGAAAGTGTCTGAACATTTTTGATGCAGAAAATAAAACCGTTTAGCTAAAAAACACAACAAATTTCGACATTTTCATAGCATGTCTATGCTAGGATCTAACCCTTGATTTGCTTCTCACATCGATCCCAGTTCCTCCAATCCTGTCTCGAAACACGAACATCAATAATACAATCTCACACCATCTGCTCAATAATGACGGCATCAGTGGAAGGCTTACCAAATGTACTCTGCGATAACCTTGTCAGTGTAAGGCGTGACATCCAAGTTGAGCAAATCCTCCATTCTGTTAATTGTTCCATTTACTGCTTTGACAGTGAAAACTCTGAAGTTGGTCGAGGTCCTGACAGATGCCTTGTTGTCACCAGGTTTAAATGCCAACGAGCCCAATTTAGCTGGCAAGGGCCTCCCGTAGCTTGCATTCTTGATGCTAATCTTTGCTTGCAGCTGCGACGAAGGTGCCAGAATTTGTGCCATCTCTGCCTGTACTTTTCTCTACAGTTCACATAAAAAACATGATATTTCCTTGAACCATCTATGCAGTATGTGACTCAAATCAGCTTAACTAGATCCATACTATCACATCTTTTCTAGAGTCCATTGATGCCTTATTACACATGATTCCGAAACTAGTCTGAAGCTATTATGTTTTGTGAACCAATATATCAAAAAGTCATCTAAAGTGAACACATTTTCTTCAGCAAAAACAGTACAAACCCAGTTCATAAAACTACATTATACAACCATCTGAGATCTCAGGCTACCATAAAGCTCTCAGCTTTATTCAAAACACAAGAAACTAGCACTAACCCATGACTTAAAAGGCACTCATAAAAAAGCATACATAAGGTAAACTAATTATCAGAGAAGAATGGGCAAGTGAGCTGACCTGAAACAACCAGAAAGAGTTTGATCCAAAATGCAGTGTAGAAAGAACAGAAGAGTAGACTTTTTAAGTGGTATATATAAATATGAACTTGTTGTGACTTGTGATTTATAAAAACATATAAAAATGGAAAAGGGTATCAAAGGGTTTTGGTGGCTTTTGCAATGCAGATAGGGGTGTGATTTGAGTGGATGTAATTTCAAACAACTCAAAACTATTCAACATCTTAGAAAATGAAAATGTATGAGATAAGGTTTGTCTTATATGAAATGACAATGTGTGTGCTTTGTTGTTCTTGTTCTTGTTCTTGTTCTATACTTGCTTCATGATCTCATCCATTGTAGAATAGATAATGTGTGTAGATGAAATGGGTGTGGATCTAAAGTTTGATACAAACTAGGGGCCTTGTAGTTGTTGGGTATCTTTCTGCTTTTAATCAAACATTTGGTTTTGTTGAGTTGTTTTATGAATTCAATGAAGACACACATACAAGAAATAATAATAATAACAAGAGAAGCAGGAAGAAGAAGGTGGCACATTGGAGTTCAGATTTAAATGTTGCTTTGGTGTGCCACTGATAATGATATTAGATTCTAACTTTAATGCATCTTGTTTTAATGTAGAAAATTTATGTTGGCTATTGGGGTGTCTCAATTCGCATATCATATGCATCACTAGTATCCAAATTTTTAGACTCATTAGGTTTTTAGAAAATTTGACGAACTAATTCTTTTTAGCCTCTAGAATAGTATCAATGAAGAGAGGATCGAATATAGTGTCGAAACATTTATATTGACCGGTAAAGTACCGGGTCGAACCCAAAGGAGCAAGGCAAGCACATGCGCTATTTAAGATTGTGTTTCCATTCGGCTATTCTAAACAAAATGTATAAAAGAGTGTATATATCTAAATCCTATGTGGTTAGTAATTGGGGATAAACGTTAAGTAAGAGGAGTTTCGAGGGATTAATCCCCTCGGCAATTTCCCAATGATCATGCATACAAGAGTTTAATTAATTATGAGTTGATAGGTTTTAAACCTAGCTTAGACTAAAATTAGACAAACCATGCATGTTTAATCCTAGTCAAGCCATCTTAGTTAGGATCTCACTAATTAAAGAGTATTGATCCACTACATAGCATTTACTCTCATAAATGCTACATGCACAAAGTTCTAGTTTACCTCTCACCATGCATTTACTCTCATAAATGTTGGTTAAGTTCAATTTTACTATATCCAAACCATCACTAAGCTCTCTCGATACTTAGATCATAGTTCTAACACAAACATGTCACTTAGGCATTTTATCAAACACTTAGAGACATGTCTAACATGAAGAGCATAGTAAAATGAAATCAACTTCCTAAGGTTCATTTACATGATTCAAGATATAGATCATTTTCTCCATCCTAGAACTAATCCCAAGGGTTTCCAAGTCCTAGGTTCGAGTTTTAGGTCCAAATTGTCACTTAGGCATTTTGTCGAACACCTAGAGTGCATAACATTCATAACACAAGAGAAAATGAAATCAACAATCATCCATATGAATATCAATGTATATATATGATCAAGAGTACCAAGGAGGTTCATAAGACCCTCAAAACACAAGATCCACTACTCACACATCATGTAAGACAACATGGTGTGAGTAGGGTAATATGGCAACAACAAGAAGAATAAAAGAGGGAATAGAGTAGGATGATTAATCCAAGATATCTCCCTTTGATCTTCACTTCTCCTTGGTTGAATGATGATTGATGACCTTGGATGAGCCTCTTTTCCAATCTTTTTCTCCCCAAAAACCTCCACACTTGGTCCAAAACCCTTACTTTTCATTTATAGATTCGGCTGAAATCTGGGCATAAAATCTGACTTTTTCCCTCAGTCGGTCGACTGGGGCTAAGCTTGACTCCCAGTCGATCGACTGGCGCCTTTTTAGGTTTTTTCCCATCCGAATTTGGTCTTGATTTCTCTTTGAGAGTTGTAGCCCTTTGAGTTAGCTTTCCAACAAGCTAAAGATCAGCCAAATCGGACATCGGATCCTCCCTATAGGTCCATACCAAATTGCAAAGGTCAATATGCTCGGTATTGCCCCGAACCTCCTTGTTTTGCGCCGAAACTCAACCAATCTTCATATTTAGGCCTTGACCATGGGGGAAACTTGTTTTCTACCTAAAATGTAGAGATAGAGGTCAAATGACATCAAAATAAAGTCAGAAACGACCCAAAACTATAGTGAAGAATGACCATAAATGAGTCGAAAACTCGACTCATCAACACTCCACACTTAAGTTTTGTTCGTCCCGAACAAAGTATGAAAATATGGCAAGGTCATGCAAATTTCGAAATGCTAGTGGTGCTATGTTTTTTGTATATTTGCCTCACTAGATTTCACAAGGTCTCGATCATTATTCCTAATCATGTTATTGAAAGGTAAATGACAAGTATGTGCAATCTACCTAACTCCTTTTCGTAGGCGTTACGAATGCATTTAGCGCATGCATTAAGCCTTTAAACCCCTAGGCTACCTTGGTGGAGTTATAGTCTCGTGAGAGTTTTCAGAAAAGGGAATACTCACAAATCCCTAATGCACCTATCCCATGAGAATGAATGCAAGAGTGCTTAACCAAGGCGATGATTTCTCAAAACAAATCCCTCACCCCAAACTAGGACTACCATCACAATATCATCAAAATAACTTGTGAACAATTTAAGTATCCCATGAGGTTGTGCATTCAAGATCATCAATACTAGAGCTATCAAATGTCTCATCCAAAGTTCCACTCATTTTCAAGGTAATACAATAGAAGCAAAGTTAATAGTTTTACACAAAAGAGTGTCAACCGCTCACCTATGCTAGCTAGGGCTAGTCCAAGGGTTCGCGACATAGAACTCATTCCCAAGTTTTAGGCGCTTAAGCAATAATCCATAAGGGAAGAGGAGTCCAACATTATGAGTTCTTAATAAACATGCATAGACCAAACGATAGCTCCCGTGCAAGCACATGGATCGTCCAAGAGTTAATCGAACTAGCACACAATGCAATGAATGAATCCCGCACAAATGAAGAATGGGGGAAAACATAGAGTCAAGTTTTAAGTGTTTCTTATTTTCTTTTTGAAACGGCCTTTGGCCTACAAATGCTTTCGAGAGGGAACTTACCTTCCTAACCCCCGGCATTTGTATATTTTGGAGCAAAACTTCTCGTGATCATTGAGATAGTTTTTAGTCGGGGCTTTGCCCTCTTTGACCGCAAACATTTTTTTTCTTCTCTTTTTTTCTTTTTGGGGCCTATTTTTCACCCTCTTTTATTTTTGACTCCACACTTAAAACTTGACAATATGTTCAAAAAGTGTATGGAATGTGCGGGAATCAAACATAAGCAACGCACCGTGTTAGAGAACTCAAGTCACCAAGGAGCATTCAAAGTGTCTAAGTTTTTCACGAAGATTTTAAAAGGTGCCTGCTATAACTTGATCTAAGGTATTTCAACGAAAATACTTAGAGAATTGGATAGACGAAAGATAGCAATGATATTGGTTTTCAAGAATACACACTCAATGGACTAGGTCGGTTCTAAGTTCAAGATCCAATAAATGTGGCAAATAGGCTAGATGTGATTTATAGGGATTGGAATCGATAGTCACAAGCCTATTTGGTTAAAAACACTCTCATGTTAGGGATAGAATACATGAATGCAAGTGTCCATTCTAAAATAATAAGCATGTCATGAAATGAGTGAACTATGCGACTACCCACTCCACACTTAAAGCATAGCTTAGTCCCTAAGCGCAAACAATGAAGAAAATGAGATAAAGGCGCATAGGAACTCCCCTCGTTTGTAGATGTGCCCCATCAATAGAAAAGACGACATTGTGCTAAGCTTGAATGTGCATGATGCAAATAACTTCCGTGATACAAGAACACATGATAGGTTAAAAACAACAAGTGACATACAAGGTTATGCAAAACACAAGTATGAGCAAGAGAGCATCACAAGTCACATAATAACATCATGGCATAACTTTCATAGAATTCAAACAAGTAAGTTGATCCACACCCTCCAAAATATGCACAAGGTTTCCTAAGTGCCCCAAATGTGAAACTAGAGTCATAGCATGGTATAATAATTTAGTTCAACTCTAATAAACACCAATAAAGCACATGAGCACTAAGGGGCGACATCATCATACATTGAGAAATCATGGGAAAAGTGGAGGGCTTGGAAATGTGAAGTGGAATTGGAGTGAGTATACCTCACTCCACACTTAAAATTTTGCCCACTAATCATACATATCACACTCCACACTTTAGAGCCTTAGCTACTCAAAATCATGCCAAACATTTAACATATAAAAGAACAAGAATGAAACACTTACAAACCGGTTTACCTCCCGTGAGGGCCTAGTTTTTCCCGTCTTGGCAAAGACGTAGCAAAGTGCCCCATAGAATCACTCGTTGAGAAGTCCTTTGCTAGGATCCCTTCTCACGGGGCCTTGAATTTGGTCGTGTCAATCCACCTTTAAGTCCCATTTGAATTTCTTCCCATCAAGTCTACAATGGACTTTCCTTTGGGATTTTGACCCCTTCAAGTATGAAGATCCCTTTAGAGCTAAGGGGTCATGGGAGCTTCCTTCCAAAGATCTTGCAAAATAAGGCACAAAGCTCCAAAACTTGTCTCGAGATGAAGTAGTGAAGAAAGGGTCTTCATAACTTGTCTCGAGATTGATGGGCATCCCTTCTTTGAGTTTTTCAATTGTTTCCTTGGGTGCCCATACCTCAATATCCCCCATTAAACTTGTATCTTCTTGCATGCGAGGTTGTTCCTTAACTTCTTCCATGTATACCTCAACAAAGTCTTCGTACCCTTGAAATCCTTTTATCTCTATACGCTCCTCTTCTATCTTATCCTCATCAAGAAATTGGGATCCACATTTAGGCTCTTTTACACCGAGAGGGAGGAAGTCTTCTTCATCAATAAAAGGTATTTCCTCTATGTAAGAGGCATCATCATTGAAGAATTCCTCATCGGAGAGTGTCAATGGGATGTCGAGCTCTTGCATGTTCTCATCCAAATGATCATGAGATGTACAAGTAGTGAAGGGTGCTTCACTTTCACATTCCATCTTGTCCTTGTTACAAGATTCTCCATCCCATGTCTTGTAATAAGCTTCGGTGGCGGCTCTCCAAAATTTATCCTCCTTTTCTTGATCCCGTTCTTGATTTGGAGTATTTGATTCAAGGATTTCTTCTTTGGAAACCTCCTCTTCCTCACCCAAGTTCTCAAATTCAACGGCTTGTTGTGCCAATTGATTTTCAAGCATCTTGCGCCGAGCATGCAAATTTTGATTGAATTGCTTCACTTCCTTCAATTCTTGTCTCATTTCATCTTGGCTAGCAAGGAGTTTAGCAAACATGACTTCTATATTGGAGGGCTCATTTAATGGTTGAGGAGGTTGAGGGTATGGAGGGTAGGAGCCTTCAACTTCAAAGCGATGGCTATCGTTCCAATTTGGAGTGTAATAACTTGTCGGATAGCTATGCTCTTGATAATAAGAATTTATGTGCTCCTCCCCTTGGTAGCATTCCTCGTTAGAAAAGACTTGTTAGTTGTGGTTGTACATCCAATAGTCTTCACAATGGGCACTTGGTTGATCCTCTTCATAATACTCTCCATTGTGCATGACTTGTTGGTTGTAGTGATCCATCCTCGCAAAACAAGATTAACTCAAGTTAAGGGATATGAGAGAATAAGAAGAATATACAAGTATAAGAAAAAAGAAAAAATATTCACAAGAATAGTCGGAACTTTCACACAATCTAATCTAGGGATGTGCTAACTAGTTGCTCCCCGGCAACGGCGCCATTTGACGAACTAATTCTTTTTAGCCTCTAGAATAGTATCAATGAAGAGAGGATCGAATATAGTGTCAAAACATTTATATTGACCGGTAAAGTACCGGGTCGAACCCAAAGGAGCAAGGCAAGCACATGCGCTATTTAAGATTGTGTTTACATTCGGCTATTCTAAACAAAATGTATAAAAGAGTGTATATATCTAAATCCTATGTGGTTAGTAATTGGGGATAAACGTTAAGTAAGAGGAGTTTCGAGGGATTAATCCCCTCCTTGGCAATTTCCCAATGATCATGCATACAAGAGTTTAATTAATTATGAGTTGATAGGTTTTAAACCTAGCTTAGACTAAAATTAGACAAACCATGCATGTTTAATCCTAGTCAAGCCATCTTAGTTAGGATCTCACTAATTAAAGAGTATTGATCCACTACATAGCATTTACTCTCATAAATGCTACATGCACAAAGTTCTAGTTTACCTCTCACCATGCATTTACTCTCATAAATGTTGGTTAAGTTCAATTTTACTATATCCAAACCATCACTAAGCTCTCTCGATACTTAGATCATAGTTCTAACACAAACATGTCACTTAGGCATTTTATCAAACACTTAGAGACATGTCTAACATGAAGAGCATAGTAAAATGAAATCAACTTCCTAAGGTTCATTTACATGATTCAAGATATAGATCATTTTCTCCATCCTAGAACTAATCCCAAGGGTTTCCAAGTCCTAGGTTCGAGTTTTAGGTCCAAATTGTCACTTAGGCATTTTGTCGAACACCTAGAGTGCATAACATTCATAACACAAGAGAAAATGAAATCAACAATCATCCATATGAATATCAATGTATATATATGATCAAGAGTACCAAGGAGGTTCATAAGACCCTCAAAACACAAGATCCACTACTCACACATCATGTAAGACAACATGGTGTGAGTAGGGTAATATGGCAACAACAAGAAGAATAAAAGAGGGAATAGAGTAGGATGATTAATCCAAGATATCTCCCTTTGATCTTCACTTCTCCTTGGTTGAATGATGATTGATGACCTTGGATGAGCCTCTTTTCCAATCTTTTTCTCCCCAAAAACCTCCACACTTGGTCCAAAACCCTTACTTTTCATTTATAGATTCGGCTGAAATCTGGGCATAAAATCTGACTTTTTCCCTCAGTCGGTCGACTGGGGCTAAGCTTGACTCCCAGTCGATCGACTGGCGCCTTTTTAGGTTTTTTCCCATCCGAATTTGGTCTTGATTTCTCTTTGAGAGTTGTAGCCCTTTGAGTTAGCTTTCCAACAAGCTAAAGATCAGCCAAATCGGACATCGGATCCTCCCTATAGGTCCATACCAAATTGCAAAGGTCAATATGCTCGGTATTGCCCCGAACCTCCTTGTTTTGCGCCGAAACTCAACCAATCTTCATATTTAGGCCTTGACCATGGGGGAAACTTGTTTTCTACCTAAAATGTAGAGATAGAGGTCAAATGACATCAAAATAAAGTCAGAAACGACCCAAAACTATAGTGAAGAATGACCATAAATGAGTCGAAAACTCGACTCATCAACACTCCACACTTAAGTTTTGTTCGTCCCGAACAAAGTATGAAAATATGGCAAGGTCATGCAAATTTCGAAATGCTAGTGGTGCTATGTTTTTTGTATATTTGCCTCACTAGATTTCACAAGGTCTCGATCATTATTCCTAATCATGTTATTGAAAGGTAAATGACAAGTATGTGCAATCTACCTAACTCCTTTTCGTAGGCGTTACGAATGCATTTAGCGCATGCATTAAGCCTTTAAACCCCTAGGCTACCTTGGTGGAGTTATAGTCTCGTGAGAGTTTTCAGAAAAGGGAATACTCACAAATCCCTAATGCACCTATCCCATGAGAATGAATGCAAGAGTGCTTAACCAAGGCGATGATTTCTCAAAACAAATCCCTCACCCCAAACTAGGACTACCATCACAATATCATCAAAATAACTTGTGAACAATTTAAGTATCCCATGAGGTTGTGCATTCAAGATCATCAATACTAGAGCTATCAAATGTCTCATCCAAAGTTCCACTCATTTTCAAGGTAATACAATAGAAGCAAAGTTAATAGTTTTACACAAAAGAGTGTCAACCGCTCACCTATGCTAGCTAGGGCTAGTCCAAGGGTTCGCGACATAGAACTCATTCCCAAGTTTTAGGCGCTTAAGCAATAATCCATAAGGGAAGAGGAGTCCAACATTATGAGTTCTTAATAAACATGCATAGACCAAACGATAGCTCCCGTGCAAGCACATGGATCGTCCAAGAGTTAATCGAACTAGCACACAATGCAATGAATGAATCCCGCACAAATGAAGAATGGGGGAAAACATAGAGTCAAGTTTTAAGTGTTTCTTATTTTCTTTTTGAAACGGCCTTTGGCCTACAAATGCTTTCGAGAGGGAACTTACCTTCCTAACCCCCGGCATTTGTATATTTTGGAGCAAAACTTCTCGTGATCATTGAGATAGTTTTTAGTCGGGGCTTTGCCCTCTTTGACCGCAAACATTTTTTTTCTTCTCTTTTTTTCTTTTTGGGGCCTATTTTTCACCCTCTTTTATTTTTGACTCCACACTTAAAACTTGACAATATGTTCAAAAAGTGTATGGAATGTGCGGGAATCAAACATAAGCAACGCACCGTGTTAGAGAACTCAAGTCACCAAGGAGCATTCAAAGTGTCTAAGTTTTTCACGAAGATTTTAAAAGGTGCCTGCTATAACTTGATCTAAGGTATTTCAACGAAAATACTTAGAGAATTGGATAGACGAAAGATAGCAATGATATTGGTTTTCAAGAATACACACTCAATGGACTAGGTCGGTTCTAAGTTCAAGATCCAATAAATGTGGCAAATAGGCTAGATGTGATTTATAGGGATTGGAATCGATAGTCACAAGCCTATTTGGTTAAAAACACTCTCATGTTAGGGATAGAATACATGAATGCAAGTGTCCATTCTAAAATGATAAGCATGTCATGAAATGAGTGAACTATGCGACTACCCACTCCACACTTAAAGCATAGCTTAGTCCCTAAGCGCAAACAATGAAGAAAATGAGATAAAGGCGCATAGGAACTCCCCTCGTTTGTAGATGTGCCCCATCAATAGAAAAGACGACATTGTGCTAAGCTTGAATGTGCATGATGCAAATAACTTCCGTGATACAAGAACACATGATAGGTTAAAAACAACAAGTGACATACAAGGTTATGCAAAACACAAGTATGAGCAAGAGAGCATCACAAGTCACATAATAACATCATGGCATAACTTTCATAGAATTCAAACAAGTAAGTTGATCCACACCCTCCAAAATATGCACAAGGTTTCCTAAGTGCCCCAAATGTGAAACTAGAGTCATAGCATGGTATAATAATTTAGTTCAACTCTAATAAACACCAATAAAGCACATGAGCACTAAGGGGCGACATCATCATACATTGAGAAATCATGGGAAAAGTGGAGGGCTTGGAAATGTGAAGTGGAATTGGAGTGAGTATACCTCACTCCACACTTAAAATTTTGCCCACTAATCATACATATCACACTCCACACTTTAGAGCCTTAGCTACTCAAAATCATGCCAAACATTTAACATATAAAAGAACAAGAATGAAACACTTACAAACCGGTTTACCTCCCGTGAGGGCCTAGTTTTTCCCGTCTTGGCAAAGACGTAGCAAAGTGCCCCATAGAATCACTCGTTGAGAAGTCCTTTGCTAGGATCCCTTCTCACGGGGCCTTGAATTTGGTCGTGTCAATCCACCTTTAAGTCCCATTTGAATTTCTTCCCATCAAGTCTACAATGGACTTTCCTTTGGGATTTTGACCCCTTCAAGTATGAAGATCCCTTTAGAGCTAAGGGGTCATGGGAGCTTCCTTCCAAAGATCTTGCAAAATAAGGCACAAAGCTCCAAAACTTGTCTCGAGATGAAGTAGTGAAGAAAGGGTCTTCATAACTTGTCTCGAGATTGATGGGCATCCCTTCTTTGAGTTTTTCAATTGTTTCCTTGGGTGCCCATACCTCAATATCCCCCATTAAACTTGTATCTTCTTGCATGCGAGGTTGTTCCTTAACTTCTTCCATGTATACCTCAACAAAGTCTTCGTACCCTTGAAATCCTTTTATCTCTATACGCTCCTCTTCTATCTTATCCTCATCAAGAAATTGGGATCCACATTTAGGCTCTTTTACACCGAGAGGGAGGAAGTCTTCTTCATCAATAAAAGGTATTTCCTCTATGTAAGAGGCATCATCATTGAAGAATTCCTCATCGGAGAGTGTCAATGGGATGTCGAGCTCTTGCATGTTCTCATCCAAATGATCATGAGATGTACAAGTAGTGAAGGGTGCTTCACTTTCACATTCCATCTTGTCCTTGTTACAAGATTCTCCATCCCATGTCTTGTAATAAGCTTCGGTGGCGGCTCTCCAAAATTTATCCTCCTTTTCTTGATCCCGTTCTTGATTTGGAGTATTTGATTCAAGGATTTCTTCTTTGGAAACCTCCTCTTCCTCACCCAAGTTCTCAAATTCAACGGCTTGTTGTGCCAATTGATTTTCAAGCATCTTGCGCCGAGCATGCAAATTTTGATTGAATTGCTTCACTTCCTTCAATTCTTGTCTCATTTCATCTTGGCTAGCAAGGAGTTTAGCAAACATGACTTCTATATTGGAGGGCTCATTTAATGGTTGAGGAGGTTGAGGGTATGGAGGGTAGGAGCCTTCAACTTCAAAGCGATGGCTATCGTTCCAATTTGGAGTGTAATAACTTGTCGGATAGCTATGCTCTTGATAATAAGAATTTATGTGCTCCTCCCCTTGGTAGCATTCCTCGTTAGAAAAGACTTGTTAGTTGTGGTTGTACATCCAATAGTCTTCACAATGGGCACTTGGTTGATCCTCTTCATAATACTCTCCATTGTGCATGACTTGTTGGTTGTAGTGATCCATCCTCGCAAAACAAGATTAACTCAAGTTAAGGGATATGAGAGAATAAGAAGAATATACAAGTATAAGAAAAAAGAAAAAATATTCACAAGAATAGTCGGAACTTTCACACAATCTAATCTAGGGATGTGCTAACTAGTTGCTCCCCGGCAACGGCGCCATTTGACGAACTAATTCTTTTTAGCCTCTAGAATAGTATCAATGAAGAGAGGATCGAATATAGTGTCAAAACATTTATATTGACCGGTAAAGTACCGGGTCGAACCCAAAGGAGCAAGGCAAGCACATGCGCTATTTAAGATTGTGTTTACATTCGGCTATTCTAAACAAAATGTATAAAAGAGTGTATATATCTAAATCCTATGTGGTTAGTAATTGGGGATAAACGTTAAGTAAGAGGAGTTTCGAGGGATTAATCCCCTCCTTGGCAATTTCCCAATGATCATGCATACAAGAGTTTAATTAATTATGAGTTGATAGGTTTTAAACCTAGCTTAGACTAAAATTAGACAAACCATGCATGTTTAATCCTAGTCAAGCCATCTTAGTTAGGATCTCACTAATTAAAGAGTATTGATCCACTACATAGCATTTACTCTCATAAATGCTACATGCACAAAGTTCTAGTTTACCTCTCACCATGCATTTACTCTCATAAATGTTGGTTAAGTTCAATTTTACTATATCCAAACCATCACTAAGCTCTCTCGATACTTAGATCATAGTTCTAACACAAACATGTCACTTAGGCATTTTATCAAACACTTAGAGACATGTCTAACATGAAGAGCATAGTAAAATGAAATCAACTTCCTAAGGTTCATTTACATGATTCAAGATATAGATCATTTTCTCCATCCTAGAACTAATCCCAAGGGTTTCCAAGTCCTAGGTTCGAGTTTTAGGTCCAAATTGTCACTTAGGCATTTTGTCGAACACCTAGAGTGCATAACATTCATAACACAAGAGAAAATGAAATCAACAATCATCCATATGAATATCAATGTATATATATGATCAAGAGTACCAAGGAGGTTCATAAGACCCTCAAAACACAAGATCCACTACTCACACATCATGTAAGACAACATGGTGTGAGTAGGGTAATATGGCAACAACAAGAAGAATAAAAGAGGGAATAGAGTAGGATGATTAATCCAAGATATCTCCCTTTGATCTTCACTTCTCCTTGGTTGAATGATGATTGATGACCTTGGATGAGCCTCTTTTCCAATCTTTTTCTCCCCAAAAACCTCCACACTTGGTCCAAAACCCTTACTTTTCATTTATAGATTCGACTGAAATCTGGGCATAAAATCTGACTTTTTCCCTCAGTCGGTCGACTGGGGCTAAGCTTGACTCCCAGTCGATCGACTGGCGCCTTTTTAGGTTTTTTCCCATCCGAATTTGGTCTTGATTTCTCTTTGAGAGTTGTAGCCCTTTGAGTTAGCTTTCCAACAAGCTAAAGATCAGCCAAACCGGACATCGGATCCGCCCTATAGGTCTATACAAAGTTGCAAAGGTCAATATGCTCGGTATTGCCCCGAAACTCCTTGTTTTGCGCCGAAACTCAACCAATCTTCATATTTAGGCCTTGACCATGGGGGAAACTTGTTTTCTACCTAAAATGTAGAGATAGAGGTCAAATGACATCAAAATAAAGTCAGAAACGATCCAAAACTATAGTGAAGAATGACCATAAATGAGTCGAAAACTCGACTCATCAAAATTGAAGATGGAAAATTTTCTTTTGAAGGAAACTGAAGAATTGTGTTTAATTTATGCTCGTGCAGTCAATCAATTGAAGAAATGTCGTAATTTTGGATGTTTTAAATCAAAACTGCGTAGTTTTGAAAATGATTCATTTTATCAATTTAGTGGTCATATTAATGAAACGACGTAATTTTGATATTATTTTTATTAAACTACGTTGTTTTCAAATGAGTATTTTTGGCATGACTGCACCGAATATGAAATCCTTAGTTTATGATCACGAAGGAAAAAAGAAACAAGGTATACGTTTAACATTTTTTTCATGTAATTGCATTTCCGATTTATTTTTAATTTTAACAAAAGTTTTAAAATGTAAAGGTGTGTTGGATCCAATTTAGGAGGCAAAAATGTCTATTGACTGAATTCCAACTAAGGAAGAAAGAAGAAGGGGGCACTACAAATTTGGGCTGAGTTGTTCGACACCAAAAAATGACGCAAAGGCGTCGAAATTGTGTCGTACGTTCGTCAGTGCTACGACAAAAATTAATAGTGTCGCACAAATTGTGCAACACACCTAAAGTCAACTGCGTCGCATATTTATCTCATCCCGTCGCACAAACTGTGCGACATATATGCTACACTATTACGACACCATTGTCGTATCGCATGCTTTGTACGACACAATTAAGACACAATTTCGACTTTTGTACGACACACACAAGTTAACCGGTACTAATTACAATTAATTTAATTCACTAATTATTAATTTAAAAACAATTAATTTAATATTAATATTTTTCAATAAAATCACAGAAATTAAATAACTTAGTATACACAAATTTGTCATTAATACAATGTGGAACAAGTTCACCACACAACCAAAATGATGCTTACAAAGTTCAACTTGCCAAAAAAATTAGCAAAAAGATGATTGAAACAAGCAGATGATCCTAATCTGTTTCTTCATCCGAACTCACCTCGTCAAGTGAACTGATGGAGCTCGTACTCGCTGCAGGCAAGAGTGCTTTGATTGAGGAACAAGGCTCTAGTCAGCCGGGGAGCTCATCGCAACTTTTGCCAAGGCAAGGCACAGAAGGTCATTGTCTTCTACATCCTCCATTTACTACTTTGTCTTCCATTTACTATTCTCTTAGCTTGTGGCCGTGTTCTTTAACCAGAGTTGCAACAAGTCTTTGAGGCGGCAATGATCTCCAAAGATCTGTTACAGATTATGTGTAATCAGATATTAAATAGACAGAACATACAAATACAAACAATGACAGAGTTGTAATAACATACATAACAGAGTGATGATATAAACATAAAATGCAAATAGTAATAATACATATCTTGTAAAACATAACACATACAAACTGTAGTTTCAAAGATTATAATCAATAAGATACAAACATTAACACACATTGCAATATAAAATGTAGTTTCAAAGATTAGTACAACAAAACTTAATAACACAACATCACCACATCACAAATAACATAGTAACATATAGTAATAGCAAAGCATCAAAGTGAAAAACAAGTTGAAGCTCGCCTGGCTGGGAACAACCGGGTAGCGAGAACCGTTAACCATGAGGTGGCTGCAACTTCGAGCTCTGTTCATAAGAAAAACATGAAATCAGCGAAGGAAACATTACAAAATTTAATGAAATGAGATGGGACTGAGAGGTTACTCTTCCAAGGAAATTCATATCAGCCTTAAATGGGCAATAGGCATCATATTATCTAGACGTGACCAATTCAAATTTCTTTAAATTCAGTTTAAAAACGTTAGTGCCTTTGACAGATTATGGTAGACAGTAGACACAGTTTAAAGGAGCAAATGCCTAAAAGCCTCTAACTGCATAATCAATAATTTTGGAGACTTCACCTATCAAGTTTAAAACTTGGAATAAACAGTGAGCGTGAAATACCAAAACTTGGAATGTTAGCCTTGAATATTCTTTGAGTGCTTCCAAGATATACTCCCTAGTTTTAATTGTAAGCAACTCCTCGAAATCAGTTTCAATCTGCATAAACCAATAGACTAATAAAACTTGGACATGAGAAACTATGACACCAGAAGTCAAAGTCGGCTAGGTGAATATCATACTGTGCAAGTGTTTTCACTAGAGAAGATTCCTTGCTTACCTCTCATTTCCATTTGATTCACTAATTTAATACCTGAAACAAAGCAAAAATCTTCTCATCAAACACACAGGACCAAGAGTGAAAAATTATGCAATTCACACTTACTTTTGTGCCCTTACTTTGTGATTATCAGCATCCTAAATAGCCATGACCACATCTTCATCCAACTAAAAACTGAAATGACAAAACACATGAAACAATCCTTCTCAGTTCTCAGTAATGGCTCAAATAATTTAATAACAAAAAGTCATATCTTCAAATGTTTCGATACATGTTGTGCGAAATGAACATGTACAAACAAGGTTATAAAAAACATTGAAAAGAAACACAAAGATCACATAAAAATATGAAAAAAAATTTATAATACATGTTGGAGCTTGGTCGAGCTGTTTCTCTGAGGCTGTGCATTTCATCAAGCCGGTTAATGACTCTGTATAAAAATCAAACCTTAATCTACTAGGACGACAAAGATAAAACAGTAACCACACTTCACAAATCCAAACATGGTACAAGGAACATGATAACTGGATACTTAAATCATCCACAACCAAAATACTCTTAACAAATTCGAAATTCATAAACTTGTAATTTCGAATTCGAAATTCAAACCCCAAATCGACTAACAAAACACAAAATCCTAAATTCTCAAAAATCTAGATCTACAATACCGCTTCAAATCTGGGGATGGCGGATGCTGATTCGTCGGTCACTCGTCTGTAATTGATTGTAAATTTGAGTTTTAAACAAGAAGAAACCCTAAAAGTTAAAATCATTACCTTCGATTGGCGCACGGGCCGTTCGAGTGCGGAGTCTGAGTCATTCGGTGCCCGTATGAGTGACGATGCTTGGGATGATTGGTGGCGGTTGGGTGTGCGCGGATGAGTCGGCTGCTGGTGTCGAAGGAAACGAAGAGGAGCTCAAAGGACGAAGGAGAAGTCGCGATTTATGTTTAACTTGTACAATTATTATTTAAATTATGCGACATATTTGTGTCTCATGTGTGTCGCACATAAAAGGACAAAAATGATTTATATGTGTCTCATATGTATCGCACATAAAAGACAAAACCAACTTATATGTTTCGCACATAAAAAGACAAATGACTAAAGTGTCGCATACCTGTCGTTTTCTCGTCGTATTATTCGTTCGACACCAAAAAAATGTCGTATACATTGCGTCGTAAAACTGATCCAAAATTTGTAGTGGGGATATAGGGAGTTGAAGAATGAGTGTGATTGTTGATATATGTCTATCATGGAGTGGTGGCAGTAATCATATATCAAGGCATGCAATGACTTAAATTATCGATGTTAACTATTGCATAAATCATCTCACAAGCTCATGAAACTGTGATGAAGGAGAAGAGTTTAAAATAAGCTCCATTGTTTGCAACTGATGGACGATTTTTACCTTCTTGTTTTGTTGACTGAAATGTCAATTTTTTAATCAGATGACCACAAATAAAAATGCTTCAATTTACAAAACTATATTTTTGATTTTTGATTTATGGATAATTAAGTGACTAGTACGCTCAATTAAGTTTAAGAGATAGTGAGGTACGTTAACCTTTAGAATTTAGATGTATATTTGTCCACAAAGTGTATTTCAGAATTGATGATTATTGGTTTATTAAATGAGAAGGATATGAAGCGGTTGTTTTAAAGAGAATGTGATATTGTTACTTTCATTTTAAACATATATTTTAACAATAGCTCTTCTCTCACATACTACTTAAGTAGATGACACAAAAGAAATACTCTTAAAAATTAAACTGAAAATGATAGTAACACTAACATCTTCTCTTTACAGCAATTACTGCACATGCTCTCATAAATTCAAACTTCGAACATAACAAATATATCTTAATCTTAAAAACACAGACATCACGATGTGAGTATGTTTTTATTTACTTCATTATCTAGTCACCCTTGATTGACTGTTCTTTTATTGAGAACAATGTCAGTTATTAAAAATCTCAGTCACTTAAATAAATTAAGTGACAAAATTAAACAATTATTAAATAAATAAAATTTATTTGGGCCTAGCCACGTACTGGCCCAACAACACTGGATTTACTCCTCAACGTTCGAATCCTTCCTAGGGCAGCGAATGCGAACTCGTAGCGAAGAATATACAAGCTCGATCGCCTCATTCTCTCTCTGCAAGATTGCAACTTCCACGTCAGCGTCGTCTTCTTCTTAGTCGTTTCTTCTTGGTCGCATCGCCAAGACTGTTGTCGTGCCTCGTATTCTCTCCCTCTTTTTCAAATCTACTTCAGACTGTTATAAGTCAATTCGCGCATCACATTTTTCGGGAATCAAATACGGGATTTTGATCGATCGCGGCTGCGAGAAGTTTGATTCGAACTGGAATGGAGCAGTGTGCGAAATTCCTCATTCGACCTCGTAGGTATTGTGAATAATTTGTCTGATATTATGATGGGGTTCGCTCGCCAAACTGAACTACTGATCGATGATTGCTGTTCTTGTTTATTTACATACAATGTTTCATCATCTGGTTATATTGGGTTGAGGCTTTTGTGTTGCTCAGATTAGATTCAGATGATTATGAGGTTGTCTTGTTGATGTCTTAGTAGTGTTTTTGTTGCCTATTTGGGTTTTTATATGGTATAGCAATAAGTTTTACTTTTACTAGCAGTAAACTTCAACTTTGATGTGAGAGAGCAGGAGACTTGGTGCTTAGTGAAATGTAATGGCTCTTTGTCATATGTGTGTGTTGTCTTTAGTGGTCAAAATGCCGTTCTGATATTTGTTGAGAATAATCAATGCGGCGAATTTTGATTTCATTATTTCTTTTGTTCAGGAATAGATATGATATGGACCGTGATTTGCTGGATCAAGAGTTCATGCTTAAATCAAAATGGTTTCGGAGGAAGGATATCAAGGTAAAGCCGTCAGCCAGTTTATAGAAGCTTGCAAAATTAGTCCAGGTTTTACATGTATCCTGCTGCCTTAAGTCCTTTTGTACTTCGGTTGATAGTCTGTAAACTGTAGTAGCAACAGTTTCAATATATATTTATATATTGGTCATATATGTATGACTAAACAAGTTATCACAAATAAGGTTACTACAAAATTCAAACCTGGTGGGAGATATTGTGACATGCTTGCGTTTTAAATATTGCAGTCAGTATAAAATAAAAAGATTTCACTGGTTGTATGCAGGTTAGCTTTTTCAAGCCCGGATATTTTTTATTGCGTCTGTAAAACACGAGATGGTTTATATATATATTTTTATCTATTCCTACTCTACCCCTTACCTTCAGTCCTTCACCAAAGCCCCGGCATTGACCCCATTAGGAATGAAACCTGGATGATCTAGAACGTTTGGTTCTTATGACCTCTCCTCTTGCCACGAGATGTTTATAACAAAACAGGGGATGTTTATTCATGTATCATGTGTATACGATACTGAAAGTCTGAAATACAATCGGCGAAACTAGTATTAATCTTGTGAACATTTTGTAGATCAGAAACAGTCGTGGAGAAGTTCTAGAGTGCAGCCATTATGTGCCTATAGATAGCCTCACTAACATGCCATTGCCCTGTGTAGTATACTGCCATGGGAACAGGTTAGAGTCAAACTTTCTAGTTATTAAAATGACGGAAAGGCTACATATGTCACATTATTTCCAGAGAGAACTCTTTTGTATGGACAACTTCCTAAAAAGAATCTGTGATCTGTGAAATAAAATAAAGTTGCTTTTATTCTATATTATAAAAAGGCATACCTTAAAATGCCCCTTACTCATATGAAATTTGGATTTATATTATTTGGTACTTGTTAGCTCCACAAATTTAAAAGCCATATATTCCTAAGTTAACTAGATCATGCAATTCATTCACAGTGTCATCATGACATGACTAGGCCTTGATTAAGTATTTTAGCACTGTACTCTGCGTTAGTAGTTGCGCTAATGCCTGTCTGCATTATTGATAGTGGAAGCAGGGTAGATGCTAACGAAGCTGCATTAGTATTGCTGCCTTCAAACATTACTGTTTTTACCTTCGACTTCTCTGGATCTGGACTGTCAGATGGAGACCATGTTACTTTGGGTTGGAATGAAGTGAGTGTCTCAAGAATCTTTATCGGCCATCTGAATTTTTTTAAATAACTAATCATATTTGATCCAGAAGTTGCATCATGTACTATATTGGATCATCCTACATGAATGCTGTTTTACTCACCGCGAATCCATAATATATTCAAAGATTCACATGATTGTTGCATCTTCTTTCTTCTCACATTGTTAACCTTCTTTTCTTATTTTATTTTTTATTAACTTCAGAAGCTTGATCTGAAGGCAGTTATTGATTATTTGCGGGAAGATAAGAATGTTTCTCTAATTGGTCTCTGGGGTCGTTCCATGGGTGCTGTCATAAGGTCATTGGCTAACTCTAAGACTTATTTGGAACCTATTTTAGTGAAACGTAAATTATTTGATGCCGTGGGTATAATTTAAAGTAGCTAAAGTCAGTTATTTGTAGAAAGATTCAGACTCATTTGGATTTATTTCAACTTTTACTGTCAAGCTTTGGTCAGTTCGGTAAAAAATATTGCATTTTCCATCACATGATGCAGAATCCTGCCTTCCTTATCAAATTTTTTTAGAGGTTTTACTGCGAGTACAACAGTGATTTTACCAATAAGTGATCATACAATTCAAGGATTATTGATTCCTGTTTAATATTAGTTGGCATTTTGAATCAGTGGGCATTATAAGATCTTATATATTGTGAATCATACATATCAGCCTAATGTATGGAGCTGAAGATCCTTCAATTGCGGGAATGATTCTTGACAGCCCATTCTCAGATTTGTGTGAATTGATGACAGAACTGGTCGGACCCTATAACATCAGTGTAGTCAAGTATGGTGTAAGTTAAATTTTCATCTAAAATCTAATTGTTCTGTCACAAACATCCCCTACTTTTTGCATCTAAACATCATCTGTCTGCATTTCAGGTTAACTCTTTTATCAGAAAGATGAGAAAATGCATCTTGAGAAAGGCAAAATTTGACATTTTGGATCTGAACACCATCAAGGTTGGGGGTTTCACTACTCCCATTCTATTAGTTTATATCTGATATGACTTTGCCTTGTGTCAGTTGTGTGAATTTTTTTAATTGTGGAACAGGCTGCAAAGTCATGCTATGTCCCTGTTTTACTTGGCCATGCAATTGGCGACAATTTAGTTCGACCCCACCATTCTGATCGTATTTTTGATGCTTATGCGGTGAGAAGTTTATGCATGTTATCCTTTAAGTGACGTGCCTTTCAATTTTGACATATAGAATTAAAACTCTATTTTTCAGTTTTATTTTTGTGTATTTGATGTCAGACAGTCACAGCTATTAACATTGATACACTACCAGAATATGGCAGATGTTTATAAGTAATTTTAAGTATTTAGGTGAATTGATCATCTAAAGTACTCGAACAATATTATTCGGTAAACTTTAAGATCTTGTAACGTGGAACCAAATGCAGTACTTTATATTTTGTATCTTGATCACTTGTATACTCATCTTGAATCTGGAAATCGATTAGGGTGAGAAGAACATTATCAAATTTGAAGGAGGTCACAATACCCCACGCCCTCTATGCTACTTCAACGCGGCAAGTAAATTTTTTCAGAAGGTGATGCAGCCTCCTGGGGAAGAGGAAATACCTATTGTTAATGTAAGGCATTATAAATTTGAAATAGTAACTTGTGCAACATTTTATGCTCCTTTACTACGTATTTGATTCATACTCGTCAACCCTCATTCTTACCAAGAAGTCTCCTTCATGCTTCTTCTCTTGTGCTTTCTGTAAGACACACCCGAGTCTGGTCCAGAAGTTGTTAGCTGTGGTCAGTTTATCTAAAGTGGTTTGCCAGATTTGCTGATGCTAATTTTTTGATTCATCAATCGGCTTGATTCCAATGCATAATATGATTGTTGTGAGTTGTGACTTATATATTTTGGAAATTGATTATCAGTTTAATCAATAAACTGCAGCAACTGGCATTCTAAACATTGGTTATTAGATGGATAGTTAAATTATAAATCAGAAGTTGTCCAAATTAAAGTAATCTTACATTTGACGCATGTTTTTCATCTCTTTTTCTATTTAAATTTGGCAGCGATCATAAAAGTTTGCGGTGTCTTATTTGTTTAGGTAATATCGTACTTAAGGAGTTTAAGTAAAAACTGCGCATTCTTGATTGACGGATTCGCCTCATTATTGTTGCAGGCCATGTCAGATGTTTGTCCTGAATATTCAATGACCAAAGCCCACGAGTCTACTAACACGGTAATGTAAATTGCACTTGCTGTTTGTGACAATCTTATCATTCTTATAGTCAGTTCCATTTCACTGGATTGCTTGCTAAAATAAAGAACCTTGTAAGAACCAATAGAAATGGAAGCATTAGATGTTTACATAAGCTATTTCTCTTGCAGGCTGATAGTGCTGGGACCACTTTGTTCCCATCTTTGACAATATCTGAAATTTCAAATTCAAATTGCTATGAGCCAAGGGACCCAAACTTACTAGCTCAAATATATTTTGAAAATCCCTTCATGGAAAGTCCTGAGACACCTGCAACTGTGGAGAGTGAGGAAAGGGCAAGTGTGCTAGGATTTCATTAATCCTGCAAGTCTCTGATGGACTTTATCAACAAAATTAACACTTTGGGTGCTATGTTTAAAATTTTAGATGTTCGTGGAAGCATTCATGGAGTCGCTAAAAGATCTAGAGATGAGACAATATGATGTAGTGCCAACTCGTAATGTTGATACTATCTTCTCATCTGAGCAATCAACAGAAGACAAGTTGGGTGTTGTTTCTATTCCGATAGGTCACTCAAGGATGCATGCTCCTTCAACCTCTTCAAACCAAGACATACATCTACTGAATCATCATAACCAGTATCAGGAAACAAGTGCCTGGTTGATGAGATCACCATTCAGCACTGCTTCACACTTGCTAGAACGAGGACACTTAACAGACATAGTGAATGACACAAGAGTAATACCAACAACAGTCATACAGTACCCGACTACCACGAGCCATATGATGGATGGATTGATGAGACGCTGGGATCCTGATTTGTTCAGAAGGCACAATCATGATACCCACCAGTTTTAAGAGCCAAGAGTCAAATAAGGTGTATGCTCATCTAAAAATTCTTAGATAATTGTGAGATATGTTTATTAACAGAATAAGATTGTCCCATTCATTCAAATGAGCTAGTTTGTATATGTCTAACAAAATAATAAAACAATGTTCTGTTCATAGAATTGTGTAACGAACTTCTTACTGCAATACTTACTGTCTGCCTTCTACTTTTCCTTTAACAGCTTCAGCGCGGATTCAACTAGTGAATGGATTGTTGTGCTGTGACGGCTTAACCCAACAGTCCCAGAGAAAATATTGAAGTTCTCTATCTCTGCTGTAGTTTCCAAGACGCTATGCAACTCATCCTTCAGTCCTAAATCCCTGAAAAGACGAACGTTTTCCTCCTTTTCTCGCATCATCCAGATTGATAAGTCAATGGCAAACCTTCGTATTCTTGGAAATCTGACTGGTGGATACTGGTGCTTCTTTAATATACAAACTAAAGTGTAAGCCAGGTCAGCCTCAATAATCCCAGCTCTCTCGAACACTTCGTTTGATTCTTCGACATTCATGAACTTGAAAATGTGCACGGCTAACCCAACCATCACTTCTTGGAGCTTGTTTTCTTCTGACAGTATGCCCTTCAACACCTGTTAATGAATTGAAGAGCACATATATGATTCTGACTCATCACTTGAATTTGTTGTTATTCTAGTATTTGATTTGAATTTATGATTAAGAGGGCTTACAGTGGGTGCAGCTTCTGTTATGCCACACAATGAGTTGTAGCTTTCTTTTCCAGCATATGAGCAAATGTTGCGCAAAATTCTTGCTGCGCTGATTCTCAGCAATGGCACTTGCAATGCTTTTACCAGATTGTCCAGCACGCCTAGTTTCAAGATCCGCTGACAGTTTGCCTTGCTATCTAAAGCCAACATTGCAAGAGCTTCTCCAGCTGCTATTCTGACATGATTCTGATTTTGCTGTGCGTCATGCTTGAACAGTAAGATGAACAGTTCCTTGAGGACTCCCCCTGTACAACCGATCTTTTCTGTTGCCTCCTCGTCCAATGCGAGGCTGGTAAGAATCTCAATGCCCAGTTTTTGTAGAATGGGATGTCTTTCACCAAACCTCAAAATATCTCTTATGTTACTGATTGTGAAGACGATTTCTGAAATTTCTTTTCTCAGATGTTTCCCTGCTGTTCCTGTTGTGCTAGCTAGCATCTTCACCAGCTGCAGGGATCGTTTCAGTGTCATAATTTGTGAAGGTGTCACTGTAGGATCCTTCAACAGCCTCTCCTCAGCATGTGTAAAGTCTATAATTTTCGGCAGCAGGCCTCTTGTATTTCCAATCTTCCCACAGTTGTCGTGGTCACGCGATAGTTTCTTCAAAATAAGGAGTCCCAGATGGTTGAATGTCCAGAAACTGTAATTCTCTTGGTCAAACATGACTCTCTTCTCACTGATCTCATCAGCTGCAACCGTGAGGGTTCGGTTAGTCTGTAGCAGGGAGGAGATTGATTCCATGGCACCAGGTATCCCTGCCACCCTGAGTGAATTTTGCTTTTTGCTAGCTACTCTTGATAATATCTCTGCTGCAGATCTCCTAATTTCCTCCTCTTGTGGATCCTTCCAGTTCAGCATCTCTACAAGCCGCTCAGTCACTTCTATACTTGTTCCGATTTTCTGCAGTGTGGAATCTGAAAACAGTTCATTTGTGGCGAACTGTCTCAGAATCCTAGCACCAATCAGCTGCTCATCCGGCGAGTTAGATGCCAGAAGATCCATTGCAAAAGTCACCATGTCCATCTTCAACCCATCAAAAATGCTCCCGTTGACGCATTTGGAATAAGCATCATAAAAGAACCTCCTTATGGAAACCAGCCCTGAGCTCCCTAGCTGGCATTCATTATTAACCTTCTCCAACAGCTTACAGTAAATCACATTCCATTCCCAGTAAGCCTTCTCTAGAAGAAACAGCAGAGCCTCCGCCAAGGCCAGCGAGTAGAAAATGGTCAGTGCAGCTTTCCTGTTTCGTCTATCAGTGTCTCCTTTTTGTATGTCACCGTAGTTATGCTTTATCAGCCTCATCAGTGACAGAACAATGCAAGCTGTAGCTGATAAAAGCTGCAACCAATAGAGAATCTTACTTATGTTCTTCGAAATAAATACCCAAGGAGCATATGGCAAAAGCGGGACATCCATAGTTGTCCAAGTCCTTGAAGGCGTCCTCTGATCATCCAAGTACCGATCTCTCCTATCTATATGATTTGATTTGATATCATTCTTATTCTGGCTTCTATTCCTCAACGCTGAAAAAGGCTTGAAAACTACTTTCAGGTTTTCAACGATTGAATGCGAGGTAGACTTCAAGACACGGAAACTATTAATACCTGCATCAGCAATGGACCAAGTTGCTTGATGCTGCCACTCAAGCTCATGACTCCTGCTAAATATTCTCGTCCCTTCTATCAGTAAAATAACCGTCACAAGCCAGAAGTCTGTTTTGTCTAAAGTTATAGCGAACCCCCCAAGCAGAACCACAGTGGCCCAGATAAATCCCAAGGTTCCAAGCCCTGTGGCTGCCTTCTCCAACACCGCTAGCCGCAATGCAAAGATTGTCAGCTTCTTTTCAGGCGCACAGGCTGCTGGTCTGGTTGGTAAAACAGAATCTGAGTTGTTGCTTTCTCGCTTCTGAATGCCACTGCTCTGCGGCGCAAATATAGTTGGCCCTGAACTAGTTTCCTTCAGCTTTTTCAGCTCAGACACCTGCATATGAATAGTCCACTCATTTCCAGCATTTCTTCCAGCTTCCATATTCCTGGAGAATCAAATAGAGTCTTTTCAGCTTTTGATGGGGTTGCAGATCCAGGTAATGGAACTCTCTGTTTTTCTCTGAATATTTCTGTTTTGATTGAACAAATTTGTGATTTGAGATTGATGTGAATATATGGTTATAAAGCAGAGGATGATGAGCTTACTGGACACGTTTATGTTGTGTAGTGTAGCTGAGAAGAATTTTGTTCCGAAAATGCGACGGCAAGTTTAAAAGATTTATTTTTCTTCTTATCTATGTCATAGATTATTAATTGTCTTCAAAGGTTGTTATTTGTTCTTCTGGATTCCTTACCTTTTGTTACTTGGAAAAAGTGTATTCCTACCTCTCTTTTTTTCCTGGTTATTAGTTTAATGTCAAACCTTGAAGTTAAAGCAACCGAAAGATAGTTCCACCCCGCAAATAAAACCCGGCAGAACCCAAAAAAAGTTCTCGGTTTCTCAGAATTTTCTTCTACTTAAATTTTAAATTACAGTCTCTTGGGAATATTGATCAGGTCTCTACAAGTACAATTAGGTCATCATAATGTAATGCGTGTAGGTGATGACAACTATTAGGAAAGTGTTGCTTAGAGGCAAGAAAAACACATTTAAGAGGTCTCTGTATTTATAATTGAGAATCTTATTATAGTTTCATGTTTCTGCATGGTTGGGCTTTTTCTTTCAAGTCCGATAATGTATGGAATGTGTATCTTACTCCTCTCTCTATTGTCAAATTCAAAACCAAATACAAGAAGTTCCAAATTCTTAAGCAATGACTAAATTAGAAGTTTGATGTTAAAAAGAGTGGAACTGTCTATTTCACATACCGGATTACTCCGAGGACAAGCTTTTACCGTAAATAACAAGTACCATATTAGAGTATAAATTATGCATAAATTAGATGATAAATTGAATGGATAAGTTGCCATTTTTGGTTTTAAGCTGTCAGATCGTTATTTAGAGTATGTATGTATATGTCATCGTCAGCTAAGGTGAGTGGTTGTAGCTTCAAGAATTGGGTTTGAAAAACAGATGACTCATAATAAGATTGATGCTTTTTGTAAAAGAGTAGAACTATCTATTTTCACATATCGGATTAAGCCGAGGACAAGCATTTACCGTAAATTACAAGTACCATATTAGAGTATAATACTGGATAAATTATGCATAAATTAGATGATAAATTGAATGGATAAGTTGCCAATTTTGGTTTTAAGCTATCAGATTGTTATATAATGTTTGTATGTATGTATGGAATAGCGATCAAATGAGGCAGGTGAGACACAATCTCAGTCATCCATCAACTTCGTGCATTGTGGGCGCGCCACGTGTTCACAGTAAATCCTACTACCAACAGTAGTGTGAACGCAAATGGTAGCTGTGACACGTGGCTTCGCCATGTGTATCCGATCGAGTCGATCAACGACTCGGATCGTATCTCACTGCCTCATTCTTACAACCATGTCTCAACCGAGTGCTCCCCTATATGCATGTATGTATATGTCAGCTAAGGTGAGTGGTTGTAGCTTCAAGAATTGGGTTTGAAAAACAGATGACTCATAATAAGATTGATGCTTTTACAAAAAGCATCAATAGATAAACCTTAAGCCATACTTCTTTAATTTCTTGAAGTACACTTGTCTTCTACGGATGAATGCTGACGTTGTTTAATCTCTGTTCCAAGTTGGAAATGAGGCTGACTGGCTGAACAAGTGGCGAGGTCTGATTGGGCAGCCGGAAGTAAGATTTGGCGCCATCTTTAACTGCCTGTCTGTTAACCGTTTTCGAAATTTGGCCTTAGTGGCTTGTTGATGTTGCATAACGTGTAGAGGAATGTTTCAAGTGTGGTATGATGGGTGACTCTTTCCTTTATGCTTGCTTTTGGAGTTTGGCTTCTTTGTTGAATCTTAAAGCTTTTTACACAGATCTGAAATGTAACCTGCCCATTTTTGCAACTACAAATTTTAGAGCTACGCAAGACTTGGGTTCCATGTGAAATATCATTGATATAGAGGAGCTTTTTTTTCCGAGAACTTTGAGAATTTCTTTGTTATGCATTTTTGAAAACGCACTATTTTTTGTCTAAGTACAGTTTCCGAAAGCTTAAAATGCATCTAGCCAAAATGCATGCTCAAAACTTCATAATGAAGGAAAAAAATTTAGTGGGACACGTGTAATCACCATATTCAAAGATGCAACTTGTTTCAATAGTGATATTTGGGTTCTCAAGTTCTTAAATTTTGAGTAGTTCTCAACCGAACGCTCTCCCATTTATATATAAACCAATTAGGATTTTCATATACCGAATGCGCATACAAGTAATTACTGGCGTATCGAATTCAGGTTTTGATACAACTATGTAGAATAACAAATTACTTGAAACTAAATTGCAAAGAATGTGTTTGCTAAAGATGCTTTCTGCAGTAGTCGTTCTGTTCTGTTCTGTTAGTCGGGACGACATTAGTATAGAAGCAAAAGTCCTGCCAGGGCTGGTCGATCAGAACAATTGGCTGGGCACAAAGTCTCTCAAGTAGTTTTAAAATAGACATATGCAAATACCTTAGGTTGGATATACAAATATTAATTGCTCTGTTGTAATAGTTTTAGACCTCTCAAAACTAAAATCTAGCTGTTTGTTCTGTTGTCCACAAACAAAAATAGCATCCTAATTTTGCAAACTATGATCAGTATAAATAGCTTATATCACACCCATTTTGTTTCCATCTTTGTCTCGTTGCATCGAAACTCCGTTAGAGACAAAGGAAAGAAAGGGGAGAGCTTGAGATTGATCGATCTCTCCCGGTCCGAGAGGCCTGTTTGGTAACCTGTTTTATATCTTCCAGGATCATTTTCATCCCTGAAATCTTTTTTTTCTTCTTTTTAATTGATTTTATTTGTAGAAAAACAAAAAACAAACTACCAAACAGGTCCTCAGGGCCAGGAATTACTTAGGGTTGTTGCAGTGATGGTAGACTCTTCTTCCTCTGCAATGGCTAGGCACTTGCTGATGGCATTTTTTCTCATTTCTTGTGTGGCTGCTGCCGAGGTGCGAAGGGAGTTGACAACAAGGTCTTGGGATGCTATTGGTTTTCATGAAGATGCTAAACGATCTCCGCTGGAGGAAAATATCATAATTGGAGTTGTGGATAGTGGCATTTGGCCTGAATCGCCAAGTTTCAGCGACGTAGGACTCCCTCCACCTCCCCAAAAATGGAAGGGAATTTGTCAACCCAACAATTTCAGCTTTACATGCAACAAGTGAGCTTCTATTCCATAATGATGCACCAAATTATTCTTAGATTCTCTTATTACTAAATTTTGATATGCTGCAATTTTAATATTATTCTTTTAATAAATTTAATTATCTGAATAAAAGCTTGAAAAATGATGCAGCAAGATAATTGGGGCAAGATTCTACGTACCGGATCCTGAGAGGTATTTTATGGATGAGTCAGATGAGGTATCCCCAAGAGACAATGATGGTCATGGCACGCATGTAGCTGCTACGGTGGCTGGGGTGCCGGTGAAAGGGGTGAGTGTACAAGGCTTAGGTTTGGGCACAGCCAGAGGAGCCTTGCCAAGAGCGCGCATAGCAGTGTACAAGACATGCTGGAACAGTAACGACGGGCAATGTTTCTATCTCGATAAGGCAATCGACGATGCTGTTAGAGATGGAGTTGATATCATTACTCTTTCGATTGGAGGACCGATTAGCAAGTATTTTAACAGGGACCAAGGTGCCATTGCGGCCTTTAATGCAATGAAGCAAGGTGTCCTTGTTTCTTATTCAGCCGGGAACTCAGGCCCCAAACCGTTCATGATGGACAATTTGGCTCCATGGATGCTCACAGTCGGTAACAGCTTCACAGGTCCTTCGTATGAATCGTTTATCAAATTAGGAAATGGAAAAAGCATCAAGGTTAATTAGTTTGCTCTCTCCTCTCTCTCTCTCTCTCTAGCAATAACGCCCTAAAATAACGAAAGTAAACCCCTAGCCCTAACCCTAACCCTAAACCTAATGAATGAATGAATGAATGCAGGGCCAGCTCCCGGTTGAACGCAGCCACGAAGCTCTATTTCCGCTGGTTAAAAGTTTGGATGTGAGCGTGGTAATGGAAGGTACAAAGTTGGCTGGCATGATGTGTAAACCTGAGTTCCTCGACCCGATATTGAGCCAAGGCAAAATCGTACTATGCCCATTGATACTAGGGAATTTCCGTAACATTACTGCAGCTGGTATTATATATGACGCAGGCAGCCAATACGAAAATATGAGGGGGTATTATTCCCGAAAGATAAGTGGAGTTACAGTTGTTGCTGTCACCAGTCAAGATTATGCATACTTGGTTAGCTACTACAACGAAAAAGGAACTGCATCGATATTGAAAACCGAAGAGATCAAGATTGACACTCCGTATCCTGCTATGAGTTCATCTAGAGGTCCCAATCTCATGGACCCAACGATCATGAAGGTACTTTTAAAAACCGATATATATATATATATCCAATTTTCATGACTCTCATCTGCATGGCTTCTATATATATATATATATATTTGATTGATCTCAACTCTTGCAGCCCGATCTAAGCGCTCCGGGGGTTAATATCATTGCTGCCGTTATCGGAGACAATGCCACGTCTTTCGACAGCATGACCGGTACATCAATGGCTGCCCCTCACGCTACTGGCATTGCTGCCTATGTCAAGAGTTTCCATCCAGAGTGGTCCCCTTCAGCCATCAAGTCAGCTCTTCTCACTACAGGCAATATTATTTTACTCCCCCAATAATAATCCAAATTACTGAGATCTTTCAATTTTTCCATTCTAATTTTTTATTTTATCGATGTAGCTAATTAAAATGATTATTTCATACATGCATGCAGCAACTCCTATGGTAAATGATAACAACGGCAATGTGTCAGAATTGGCATATGGAGCTGGGAATTTAAACCCGGTAGCGGCTGCTGATCCAGGGCTCGTCTACGACTTACAGTTGGATGATTATCTCAAGTATGTATGCATATGGAGTGAGAACGACGCACAGGCGGCCAAAAACATAACTAGAGATCCCAACTTCAACTGCTCCAGCATCAAAGTGGAACAGAACTGGTCTTTGAACCTGCCCACATTTTCCATCCCAGCTAAACCTAATACGCCTTTCGTCAAAGTGTTTAGACGGAGTGTGAAAAATGTCGGTTCGCCAATTAGTAACTACAAAGCCATTGTGAGTGCCCCAGCAGGAGTTGAGATTCAGTTACAGCCGAGCGTCCTGAGTTTCGATAAGGTTGATCAAGTGTTGTTCTTCGATGTTACCGTCAAAGGACAGTTTCCTGATAAGACAGAAGCACTCTCAGCTTCCTTCGTTTGGACAGACGGCCATCACCATGTTAGGAGCCCCATTGTTATCTTCGTAAGTACCTTATAACTTAGCTATACTCCCACACACTCTCTCTCTAGCTAGCTCGCTATTTTTCTGCATGAGTTTAGTTTACTGTTTACTATGATAAAATGAGAATTTCTTTAGTTAAAAATGTGAGACATATTGGTAATTAAGCTAATCATTATTACGGTCATGTTGTGTGCAGCCGGAATTCAATCAAGATGCCGTATACAAAAAGATTATCAAAGAATTAATGGCAGGGATGAATTCGGCGGAAGCTCACCCAAAAATAGTTTGAAGCCTATATATATAGTACATGTGCTTGGCCGAGCATTGAGGAACCAATTTGATTGAATACAGCATGGTCTAAGTCTGAATATATCCCCCCAACAGCTGTTAACACTTAGCTCTATATATGTAATTCCATGTCTGCAAGTTTCTTTGTCTTCTGACAAATGTTTCAAATGTTAAGATCGAATGGAATAAAAGAGAGAAAAATAAAAATATCTCAGATAAATATTTCTGATGCAGGTGTGGGTAGTTCTAGTTTCTTATGTATTATTCCTTCTTTCCAATGTTATTCCTCATTCTATGTTGGAAGTACACAAGAAGCTTAGTTTATGTGAGAAATGAGAAATTATCTCATTCATCAATCTTAATACATATAGGGCCAAGATTAAAGGAGATTAATTTTAAATTTCGTAATTATTTTTGACTATTACGACTAAAGGGCAAATTTGGCAAACAAAGATGTCAAATCTTAAATAGTAATCCCGTTATTTGCGTATTCGATTCATGATAAATCAAAATATGTATTCATGATAAATTTCGTAGTTACTAAATCAAAATTCGTAGACTTAAAGAATCAAGTAGACTTAAAAGAACAAAATTTGTAATGTAAAAATAGTAAAACTTAAAGAATCAAAATTTGTGGTCTTAAAAAACAAAATTCGTAATGTAAAGATAATAAAACATAAAGAATCAAAATTCGTCCACTTAAAGAACTAAATTCGTAACATTGGTAACTACACATGAATACGAATTTACAATAATGGTCTTGTGAACATATAATGTAGATGTTCAAATTTAAATAAATCCAAAATACAGCGGTCGATGGATCAATAATGGAATGATTATGATTACTTCTCCATCATTTCTACCAAATTTGTCACTTTTCATATGATCTTTTCCCTTCGCATATGTATTTTTAAAAATGGGAAAACTAAAATATAACTAAAAATAATATAATCTTGTCAATGTCATGTTCGATATTTCAATAATATGATCGCCCATTTCCATTAATTACGGCTCACATCTTTGTTAGTCTTCAACAACAAAAAACCCACCATTGGAGATGAAACATGGCAATACATACAAGTACGTAGATTAGCAATGTCAACAGTGATGACTGCTAACATGGGGAGCAAATTTGCGTTAAGCGCTCCTACCTCTTTTTTTTGCATCAGTTTTTTTTGTTGATGAAGTTAATCTCCCTGTCCCTACCTTATGTTCATTCTTTTTTTTCCGTATAATTTTAAGTTTATTAAATTGGTTACGTATCGTTTTAATTCACGTTAATGTGATATCTATCAATAATAACTAAAAAGCGTTTTGCTCTGTTGTCCACAAACAAATATAGCAAACTATGATCAGTATAAATAGCTTAATATCACACCCATTTTGTTTCCATCTTTGTCTCTCTCGTTGCGACCGAAACTGCGTTAAAGAGAGACAAAGAAAGAAGGGGGGGAGAGAGCTTGAGATTGTTCGATCTCTCCCGGTCCAAGAGGCCTGTTTGGTAGCCTGTTTTGTATCTGAATTCCAAGATCATTTTCATCCCAGAAATCTCTTTTTTTTTTCTTCTTCTTCTTCTTTTTAGTTGATTTTATTTGTAGAAAAAAACAAACTACCAAACAGGTCCTCTCAGGGCCAGGAATCACCTTAAAGTTGTTGTTGCAAAGATGGTGTCTTCTTCTTCCTCGGCAATGGCTAGGCACTTGCTGATGTCATTTTTTCTCGTTTCTTGTGTGGCTGCCGCTGACGAGGTGCGAAGGGAGTTGACAACAAGGTCGTGGGATGCTATTAGTTTCCATGAAGATGTTAAACGATCTCCGCTGGAGGAAGATATCATAATTGGTGTTATGGATAGTGGTATTTGGCCTGAATCGCCAAGTTTCAGCGACCTAGGACTCCCTCCGCCGCCCAAAAAATGGAAGGGAATTTGTCAACCCAACGATTTCAATTTCACATGCAACAAGTGAGCTCCTATTATTATTCTTGGATTTGCTAAATTTATTAAACTGCAATTTCATTGTATCTTTATTTATGAAATTTAAAAATATATATATATATAGACAAATTAAATGTATGTCTGAAAAATGATGCAGCAAGATTATTGGCGCTAGATTCTACTTACCGGATCCTAGGAGGTTTCATGTGAGTGATTATGCATCAGTTGATGAGGTATCCCCAAGAGATGTAAAAGGTCACGGCACACATGTAGCCGCTACCGTGGCTGGAGTGCCCGTGAAAGGAGTGAGTGTAAACGGTTTAGGTTTAGGCACAGCTAGAGGAGCCTTGCCACGAGCACGCATCGCAGTGTACAAGATATGCTGGAATATGACCACTGGGGGATCATGTTTCTCTATCGATAAGGCAATTGATGACGCTGTTAGAGATGGAGTTGATATCATTACTCTTTCGATTGGAAGAGATTTGGCCAGCTCTTATAACAGGGACCGAGGTGCCATTGCGGCCTTTAATGCAATGAGGCAAGGTGTCCTTGTTTCTTATTCAGCGGGGAATGCAGGCCCCAAGCCATTCCTAATGGACAATTTGGCTCCATGGATGCTCACAGTCGGTAACAGCTTCACAGGTCCTGAGTATGCAACATTTGTCAAACTAGGAAATGGAAAAAGCATTAAGGTAAATTTGCTCTCTCTTTCACTATCAATAATGCCTTAAAATAACGAAAGTAAACCTAGCCCTAACCCTAACCCTAATGAACATAAACCCTAAACATATAATGAGAATTGAATGCATGCATGCAGGGTCAGCGGCTGATGCAGAAAAGCAGTGAGGAAACTCAACTTCCACTGGTTGCAGGTTGGGAAGTGAACACAATGAAGAATGATTCGAACTTGGCTAGGGTGTGCAGTCCTGAGAACTTGGACTCGAAATTGATCCAAGGCAAAATCATACTATGCCCATCCGTATCTAGGTACAATTTCGGTAACATTACTGCAGCCGGCATTATATTCGACGCAGGTGGGGAATTGTATGAAGATATGAGGGGGCGGTATTATGCCATTGATACAAGGACAAGGACACTTCCAGTTATTGGCGTGACTGGTGAAGATTTTGCATACTTGCTTGGCTACTATAATGAAACAACGTACGTGTACCCCATATTATATCTACCTTATTAATTATCACCCTTCACTGAATTTTATGCAATAATCTGAGTGAATGGAGATGCCATATGAACACCAGTGGAAATGCAACTGCATCGATATTGAAAACCGAAGAGATCAAGAACGAATCGCCTCCATTTCCTGCGATGAGTTCATCGAGGGGCCCCAATCTCATTGACCCAACGATCATGAAGGTAATAAACATTTATTGGTATGATTGTATCCCATCTTCATTTCGTATATATACTGGCATATATATACCTTTCTTTCAAATGCTGGGATTGCAAAAGTTCTGTATTTGATTTACTCTTGCAGCCTGATTTAAGCGCTCCGGGGGTTAATATCATCGCTGCGGTTATCGGAAACCCCGCGTCTTTCGACTGCAGGACCGGTACATCAATGGCAACCCCTCATGCTTCTGGTATTGCTGGCTATGTGAAGACTTTCCACCCAAGCTGGTCTCCTTCGGCCATCAAGTCAGCTCTTCTCACCACAGGCAATGATAATAATTTCACTTTCAATAATCCACCAAATCACTCTTTTAATTATTGGTCCATGCTAGCTTAGCTTCTTTTTTTTTTTTAATGTAGCTAAAATGTCGTTGTTTCATGCATGCAGCAACTCCTATGATAAATGATAAGTACAACAATGTGTCCGAATTGGCATATGGAGCTGGGAATTTAAACCCAGTAGCGGCTGTTAATCCAGGGCTAGTTTACGACTTACAAGTGGACGATTACGTTAAGTATTTATGCAAATGGAGTCAGAATTACGATGAGGCGGTCAAAAACATAACTAGAGATCCTAACGTAAACTGCTCCAGCATCAACATGGAAGAGAACTGGTCTTTGAACCTGCCCACATTTTCCATCCCTGCCAAACCTAATACGCCTTTCATCAAAGTGTTTAGACGGAGTGTGAAAAATGTTGGTTCGCCAATAAGTAACTACAAATCCATTGTGAGTGCCCCAGCAGGAGTTGAGATTCAGTTACAGCCGAGCGTCCTGAGTTTTGAAAAGTTGGATCAAGTGCTATCCTACGACGTTACCATAAAAGGACAGATTCCTGATAATTCAACAGTACTCTCAGCATCCTTGGTTTGGACAGACGGCCATCACCATGTTAGGAGCCCCATTGTTATCTTTGTAAGTGCCTTTAAAAATCCTATACCTACTTTCTCTCTTCTTCTTCTTCTTCTTCTTCTTTTTGTATATAGTAGATTTATATCGCATATATTCAAGTGCATGCTGCACGAAAATATTTCATACATATTACATATAATCAGGTCCATGTATACTGATAGAGTATTAATTACTTTCGCTCTCTTTCTAGCTCGCTATATGGTTCTGCATAAGTTTAGAGTGCACTGCTCAGTAAAATGAGATTTTCTTTAGTTTAAGATGAGAGAATAAATATATACACCTGTGTGTGCAATAAAGTTTCTAACTTATAGCCCTACGCGTACAATTGCTAATTTTTACCTTATATTTTGCAATTGAGATTAAAAATTACATATTATTCTCAACACATTACATCGACTAATTTGCTTCATATTATACCATTCGGTAAGTTTTTTTTCGTTCTGGCAATTGGTAAGCTAATCATTATGATGGTGTTGTGTGTGTGCAGCCGGAATTCGATATAAATGCCGTATACAAAAAGATAGTTGAGGACTTAATGGCAGGGATGCATGCGGCCGATCCTGATGACCTGCTAACAATTGTTTGAGCGACACCATTTATACATTTTTAGAGCAGCATGCATGTGGAGGAACCAAATAAAGTTGATCGAATAATACTGCTCTGAATCCCCCCTAACAGCTGCAACATTTGGCTCTAAGTAATTCCATGTCTGTTTCTTTGTCTCTAACAAATGTTTCAGAAAAAAAATATTGATAAAAAATGTAATATTTCAAAAGAAGTACTTTTGGTGGTGTGAAGGCCGGTTCTCATTTCTTATTCTATTATTCAATGATCGAACCACAACAAATAAAGATCTAGTTCGGTATATGCGGATCATAAATCTTTTTATTACTCACTTTTTGAAACATATCAACAAAAATAGGATTAATTATCGGTCTGAATTGTAACGACCAATATCTTAAAGTGAGAGAGTATTAAAAAAACTGAAGATGATCTGAGATAGATCATCAATTTGATCTTTTTCCACTTCAGTTTTATATTGCTGATGCATGCATGTACAACTTTGGATACAAACCACGTTTTTGCATCAACGGGGTTAAATGTAAGATAACATAAAAAATATGTTATCATATACAACTTAGAATTAAAGTCTGATTAATTGTATGTTATCATAACTTATAACTGCTACTTTATATCTTGCAGTTATATTTATGTGCACGTTAATCAAATTAGCATTAACTGAAAATACTTTTCTCTCTCTCTATCTACTACGAAATAAAGTACGTAGCTAGATAAATACATATATTTATGGCATATGCATATTAATTTGAGGTTGGTAAACATATGCATGGTGAAACCTTACCACCATCTCCAATAAGATCAGAAAGGAATTGATAGAGAAAGCTGGTGGATGATCGGTCAATCTCTCTCTTAATTAACCAGTGGACGAAGGCTTCTTTTGCAGGGAATTGAGAAGCTATGGCTTCTGAGTCTGCAATGTGTATACTGATTTTGACATTATTGTTATTGTTTCTTGAAACATTTGTCGTTGGGGGCGAGGTAAGAAGAGAGCTGACAACAAGGTCATGGGACGAATTGGGTGTTCATGAAGGGGTGAAGCGATCTCCATTGGAAGACGATATCATAATCGGTATCCTGGACACTGGAATATGGCCCGAGTCGCAGAGTTTCAGCGATAAAGGACTAGGACCGCCTCCTAAACACTGGAAGGGCATTTGCCAGACAAACGGATTCGATTTCACATGTAACAAGTGAGTGTATATAGTTAATCCAACGTGTATATATGTAACCCTCGTGTTTTTGTTAAGTAGGGGGAGGATTTTAACTGTCTATGGACACTGGATATTATATGGTTTGGATATTATATACAATAGTTCTTACTAAGAAATGATGCATAATGTCCAAACGAAATTGTACGTGCATATAATGTCTAGACCGTAAGTGATCACGGCAGTTTTCACATATATAGTGATTCAAATCCATAAAAATGATGTTTAATGTTGGTTCTTGTTACAAATGATGCAGCAAGTTAATAGGGGCAAGGTTTTATGTACCAGATCCTAAGGACTTCAACTTGACATATATAGATGAACTGTCTCCAAGAAGCCTGGCAAATGATCATGGCACGCACGTAGCGTCGATAGCAGCTGGGGTGCCAGTGGAAGGGGTGAGTATGGACGGGTTAAAGAACGGCACAGCTAGAGGGGGCGTGCCACGAGCTCGTATAGCGTTTTATAAAGTATGTTGGGGCTACGGTGAACAGCAAGGGTGTTACAGAATAGCTGACGCAATTGATGATGCTGTCAGGGATGGAGTTGATATCATTTCAATGTCCATTGGTACACAAATAGCTCAAGATTATGATGAAGATCGTAAGGCTCCTGCGGCCTTTAGAGCAGTGAGACATGGTGTCTTGTTTTCCACTATTGTTGGGAATGGTGGCCCGGACGAGTTTACTGCAGTTAATATTTCCCCATGGCTTTTAACGGTTGCTAACAGTTTCACTACAGCTTCTGAATTTGTAACTTACGTGATGCTAGGAAACGGCAAGCGACTCAAGGTTAGCAATCCACATATATATATATTATACCTCCCTCCGATTCCTTTCTCGTTATCTCTCTCTTTATATAAAGAGAGAGAGAGTAGAGAGAGAGGGAGGATCGATCGAGCAACACTTTGTTGCTCAATTCCAAGCAATAATGTATGATCAATTCTAGTCCAAATTGATGGAAACACACTAACAGCTGCGGAGTATCTGAATTCAGGGATATCTGATGAATTTGGATGACAGCAAAACCCAAAAGCCGCTAGTTCTTGGCTGGAAAGTGACCAATGACACAAATCAGACGACGGCCGTAAGATGCAATCCTGACTACCTTATTCCAGAACTGGCCAAAGGAAAAATTCTACTCTGTGAATATGTAGATACATTTGAGGGCTTCGAAATAGCTGGCGTAGCTGGAGTGATAGTGAACGAACGCGATTCGATTAATTTATATAAAGAGGCTTATTGGAATAGTAATGGGACAGTTCCTTTTGCTGCTGTATCTGGTAAAGACTTTGCATACTTACTCCGCTACTATAATAACTCAACCACAACCGACAGGTTCGCTTTAAACCCTAAATCTTAAATTCTAAATTTTATATAGTTGTGAATTTAGTTCAAAGAATGGATCACCAGACTAAAATTATAATGAATATAGGGGAGATAAAACTGCAACTGCGTTCATAGCAAGACCCATTGAAGTTGGAGGTCACTCACTCCCTCACGCTGCCTGGTCTTCATCTAGAGGTCCGAATCTCATTGACCCGACCATCTTTAAGGTAAAAATATAGTCCAAACTGACCTGATCGACCTGGCCGGCCAGGCAAGTTTAAGTATGGTTAGGGATTCATTTTAGTCTATGAAACTTTTCATAAATCCACAATTTTTACTTACATGTTTCATATGATCGATCATGCATATGTTACTTCAAATTGTTTAATTAGCCTGATGTGAGTGCTCCCGGAGTTAATATACTCGCTGCGGTGAATGGACACAATAGCTTCAACGCTCTCACCGGTACTTCAATGGCATGCCCTCATGCCACCGGTGCCGCCGCCTATGTAAAAAGTTTCCACCCAACTTGGTCTCCTGCTGCTCTCAAGTCAGCTCTTATAACCACAGGCGAGTATATATATATATATATATATAGAGGAGCGCTCAAATGTTATGGCCTTCTTAATGTGTTATGTGTTACTTCAATCTCAACCTTTAGATCAAATGATCTAAAGGTGCAAAATAAAGTCAAAGTGCAAAATAAAAGTCAAAAAGAGACAAAGTTGTTTGTCATTTTGCACTTTTGTCTTTTACCTAAAAGACGAAAGTGCAAGATGTAATCTGGACCATTAGATTCAAATGATCTAAAGGTGCACAATAGAGTAACACATAACACTTTAACAACCCATAACATTTGAGCGCGCCCCTATATATATATATATATATTATTTATGCACATTTCTATCATTTATTATCTAAAGAAATACACATATTTGATTGATGAAATGCATGCAGCAACACCTATGTTAAAAGATCCGGTACACTCACTAGCCTACGGAGCTGGGCAAATAAACCCGGTAGGCGCGGCTGATCCAGGGCTTATTTACGACATAGATCCGAACGACTACTTGATATACATATGTCTATGGAGCAAGTTCAATAACACTAAAGTGCTTCAAATCACAAGAGATCCCAATATCAATTGCTCAAGTGTGACAGCTGACAAGAACTGGTCCCTCAACCTTCCTACATTCTCTATCCCTTATAAATCCGAGGTACAGTTTCTTCAAGTATTCAACCGAACAGTGACCAACGTCGGAAAGCGAAATAAGACAACTTACAGGGCAAAGGTGGCTGCGCCGAAGGGAATCAATATCAAAGTTTTTCCAAGCATTTTGGCCTTCGACAAGAACCAACGAAAGTTATCTTACACTATCAGCATTGGAGGAAGATTGAGTGGCAATAGGACTGTCCACTCCGCTGCCCTAGTTTGGACCAACGGCAAGCATCATGTCAGGAGCCCTATAGCTATTTTCGTAAGTGATCGATATACTACTTATTCTTATATAACCACATTCAGCTCGATCCTGTGATAAAAAGAAATATCCCAATTATATTTGGTCTTAACCGTTTTGCATTTTTTTTCTACTTTTTTTCATCGAATATTTATTTTTTTATTTTTTTGGGTTACAGCCAGCATTCGACAGAGCTACGGTTGAAAGAAGATGGAACCCGGATGTTGATGGAAATACAACAGCCGTAAGCAGTTTAATACCAAGAATTATGTGATGCAAATGCAATAAAAAAATGCTCCCTCGCTCGCTGCAGGGCCAACATTATTGTAACTCTAATACCATTAATTTTGTGCAAGCTTAAAAAGTATTATTGTCTCCGGTATTTAAAGGGCATGTAGACTTTTATATTAAGGACAATTATTAAGAATAAAAGAAATTAAAATACGGATTGTGTATTATTGATGATAATTCTCTTTGTTATTTTTTGGGATTTTTGAATTTTACCCACTAAGCCATGCATCGTTACTTTAAACAAGACTCTGTCTGAATTCTCAAATGCAAGCATGTAATAATTTTATATAAGTGAACTTAAATATATTTGTGTTGCATTAAGAGCATCCGCACCCGTTATCTCATTGAGACGGACCTCACCCAGAACTTCCTCACGAATAGTGATAAATATGCATAAAAAGTTTGTATTATGTTGTAGGATGTTGTTGAGAATGCTAGCATATACACACACCGTCTCATTGAGACGGACCTCATGGAGAACTTCCTCTCTCGATTCTCGCACCCACTCACAAAAAGTTTGAGGAAGTTCTCTTAGAAATTCTCCTGGAGCATTTCTAGGAGAACTTCACTTTACTTTTTGTGAGTGGGTGCAAGAATCGAGAGAGGAAGTTCTCCATGAGGTCCGTTTCAATGAGACGGTGGGTGTATATGCTAGCAATCTCATACAACATCCTACAACATAATACAAACTTTTTATGCTTATTTATCACTATTCGTGAGGAAGTTCTTGGTGAGGTCTATCTCAATGAGATAACTGGTGCGGATGCCCTAAGTACAATTTAATGAAGCTAAAATGAGTTTAATCAAGTAAAGTATTTCTAATGACTTAAATTTTTGAATATTGGGCGGCCCAAAGCGAGGTGGGCCTGATCCATACGAACCCAATTCCGACCAGCAACCAGACCGGTACAACTCATCTCGGTCAAATCGACAGCGGATCGAGTCACCGAAGAACATCACAGGAATCAGCTCTCGGGTCGACAACGCTTTTCGAGGCGGAGTGAGACATTTTCAAATTCAAGCAGCTCAAAATCTGTACCAAACCAACCAACCCAGTTCTTGTTCTTGCCACTTAAAACGACGATGGTGGTAGTAGTTTCAAGGAGCGATTTTTGAACATGAATCTCTCCTCCGCATCTTCGTCGTCTGCTTCAGCGTCGTCTTCCTGGCTCTCCGGGATCGTCCGCGGCCGCTCGGATAAGTCAGGAAGCTTCAAGATGGCTAGTGAATCGGTTTCCGGTGGAGGAGATTTGTCGGATCCGGTGAATCGGAATCACCAGTTTAGAGGGCTGATGTTTAAGTATGGTCCGAAGCCAATTCAGGTATATAAAAAAATGCTATCTTGCTGAGTTGGATTGATCTTATTTTCAGCATTTTTATGGAAATGATGTTTGGAAGTCCAACTTTCTTTGATCATAGATTATGGATCTTTGGCGTTGAGCCTTGTGTCCTTTTTTCCTAAATTAAGAGGTGATTGATTTAGTATCTGTGTAGATGGTTTTTGCAAAATTGAGATTGATAAGTTGAAAGAACCAGTTCATTGATGGGATTGCATGTTGGAAAAAATAATCCTATGCCTATTTTCTGTGTCGCTAACGCTAACTCAAATGGTTTTGGCTTTTGTTTTAGTTCATTAACAGTAGTACTCCAAACTCAGCATATTGACTATGGTTGGCTTTGTTTTCTTTTTGTAGCTCAACTTGTCTGTAAGGTTACAAGTTAGCTAAGTTTATGTAGCTTCTGATTGTTTTTCTGCAGGTTGCCTTTAAGACGGGGAACTATAAGCAACAAGTTATTTTTATTGGTGGATTGACGGATGGTTTTCTTGCTACCGAGTATGTTTAAAATGAAATCTTATTCTTATTGGAAGACATATATTTGTATTTTGCATTCCTTTTATAAAGTTATATAACATTTCAAGTTGCTTTTTTTTGTAGTTACTTGGAACCTTTGGCAATTGCTTTAGATAAAGAAAAATGGTCTCTTGTACAGTTTTTGATGTCATCTTCTTACACTGGATACGGCACTTCTAGCTTACAACAAGTATGCTTTGCTATCTTTTATTTTATTTTTAAGTATATGTCTTCAGCTCACTTAATTTTCCGTGTGATTATTCATTTAATGTTAGATGTTTCCTTTGTTCTTGGTCTATTACAATTAAATGTGAATCAATAGAAGTGTTGTTATGGTGGATGATGTGATTTTCCCATAGTTCAATATATGGACGTAAATGGGATCTATTCTAAACATACATGCCATGGTTCCTTACTTCGGCAGGGTACAAATATCTTTAAAAAATTGTTTTGGTTAGGTCTATTGCTCTTTCCTTGCGACTATTTTAACCATTGCTTACCTGTTTGTCTGTGTATAATGACATATCATAAGTTTGATTACAGGATTCGGTGGAAATTGATCAGTTAATCAGTTATTTAATAAACAAGGAAGAATCTGAAGGCGTTGTACTGCTAGGCCATAGTACTGGCTGCCAGGTAATCAGTTGTACCATGTGTATTTTTCTAGTGTGTGAAAATCACATTATATCTGAAGGACGGTATTTGATTCTGTTTTGTCATATTTTTAAGGATATTGTCCACTATTTGCGTACAAGTGCCGCATGCTCCAGAGCCGTCCGTGCTGCCATTTTGCAGGTACTCAATCTGTTAGTATTTATCAATCTGATTCTTGTTTAGCTCATTTAGGATCCGCTTAGAACTCTTGATTTAAAAATTATAGAAATCCACATCAAATTTTATGCAACAGAAGATATCTATCGCGCACAACGGTTATCTGATGTTCTTTTGTTTGTTTGGTTTTTTGGTTTTTGCAGGCTCCTGTTAGTGACCGCGAATACAAAGCAACTCTTCCTGAAACCCCTGCGATGATTGACTTGGCTTCTGAAATGATAAGTAATGGACGCGGATCAGAACTGATGCCATGGGATGCTGATCCTTGTGCGCCAATAACAGCTGCCAGGTAGCTTTTGATTGATTTTATATTGAAAGAAGTCAAGATCATTGTTTTATCTCTCAATGCAGTAAAATTCTATTACCAAATTATTAAATGACCTAAAGTATAAAACCATTTTGTTGAATTTAGAGGAAACTGCGAGAAGCTATAACGTGTCACTATGTAGCCTAGGGAATATGTTATATCGTTGAATATTTACATATGATCTCAACTACTCGCATTTAGTGTGGTCCAAGAAGGGGTCGTTGCATCATCAAATGTTCCAATTTTTTTTATCGTCATCACAATATCAATATGCTGCTCATCTTTCAGGTACCACTCCTTATGCGCTTACATGGGGGATGACGACATGTTTAGTTCTGACTTGAGTGATGACCAGCTGAAACAGAGACTTGGGCACATGGCAAATACACCATGCCAGGTAATCAATCTACCTTTGTGTCAGCGATTAGTGTTATGTATAAATATCATAGTTGGACAAGCAATATCTTAGGATCATTCAGTGGTTGATAGCTTCCATAAATACTGAATAGTTCAAACATTGGCAGGTGATATTTTCCATGGCTGACGAATACGTACCAGACTATGTTGACAAGAAAGCATTGGTAGAAAGGTAAGCGAAAAATCATACACCATCCCACTCTCCTTGATTGATCTTGACCACAACTCATATGCAGGTTGTGTAAGGCAATGGGTGGAGCGGAAAAAGTAGAAATAGAGTGGGGGAACCATTCTCTCTCAAACAGAGTCGAGGAGGCTGTTCAAGCCATTGTCAGTTTTGTCAAGGTAGAGGGTCCTAAAGGATGGGATGATCCATGGAGTTAAGTCATTAAGCAGCCACATCATTGTTTGTGAAGTCTCCCTTCCATTCTCTCCAAGTATGTGTTATTCAAGTTCATGCAATGTTTATAAAAAATATTTGAGTTTATATACTGTTTCTATTTATCAATTCCATGAGAAAAATCCCTTTTGCATAAAAATGTGTCCGTGTTTGCTACTAAATGATTTTTTTTTTTTTTGTAAATCGGTGTGTTACTCTATTTTTGCACTTATCCATCATCAAACTAGAAAAGTTTTATTTTATTTTTAGGAAGATCACTTTTAACGAGAAAAAAAAATGACAGCTAAAAAAATCTGTGAATACGAGACGTGATATGGCTGAAAAGTAGATGATGATTACCAAATTGATCACATCAGTCTTGCAACAACAACTTGATTGGTGAAGTAATGGATTGTGGTTGAGTTTGGTACCCGAATTGGTTGGCCGATACGTACTGCACAAATTCTAACCGCAGAGAAAGGCGTATTTTTTTTTTGAAAGTGAAGCTCAAATTGAATTAATTGGTTTCAATTCGCCCAATTTTAAAGTTTGTTTGTTCAAACTTTCTTGCGCGTGGAGACCAAAAGAAACCCACCCCTGTGCTGTGCCTACAATCGTACCAGCAATGCTTAAGCTAAAATTACAGTATTAGTAATAGAAAGTGAATCCCAATCAAAAAAAAAATAATTAATAGAAAGTGAATAAGACGAGATCATCAGTTTCCCAAACAAAGTAATGATAACTAAACGAAATTTACAGAGGAAGCCTTTCATACAACTCAAAAACTTTGACATAGGCTAGCTATTATCTTAGCTCCATTCATTAAAGCCCGTGCCAGTCAAAGTCATACTTTTTCAGTGTGACATTTTTGACAACTCGGCATGTTACCTGATTAGGCCAACACCATTGAATGTTCTGTAACTCATTTAACTTTGGATTATATATATAAATAATAAAGTATGAGTACGAGAGTGAGAACATCATAAAATATTTGAAATTCATTCGCACCATTATGGAGGCTCTTACAACCCACTTAATCAATCATGCGGATCCAATCTACCTAATACTCCACAATTTCATCTTCACATAGAAAATACAATAAATCCGATCACAAACAAAAAACACGTCACATTCCACAATCCAATTTTCCCCAATTAACAATTTCTCTCAAACGTCAAAACGACACCGCAACAATTCACATGGCCGAACTAGGCCACTAGCAGCTCATTTGACCAAACTACCCTTCCACACCGACGCTGCCACCTGCACCTCATCAATTTACTCTGACTTCCCATCACCACAGAAGGACAAGGTCGTCATTAATGCAATCCTCAGGGACAATTTCGTCATGATCAAAATTTGTCGTCTTCTCTCTCTGCATCGACTAACTCCCCGCACAAAGCTCGACCTCCGATTTCAACTCAATCTCCACCTCTCCTCCTATCCTCCTCCATCTTCTCCGAATCGATAAGCCAGAGAGAAACGTAGAGGGAACGGCAGACTGCAGAGACAGCTATTCATTTTTCATTTTCTCTTTAGATTTGCAGTGGCCGGACGGCATTTTGTTGGAAGCTTCCTTTTCTGCGTGTTTTCTTATCAATATCGCCGCCGGTGATTCAACGATATTTTTTGCAATAGTTTCCAGAATCGATTCTGTTTCTGGATTTCAAGTTCACCGATTTTTTACCTAACTTTGGGACACGCGCTCTGAGGTTTGAATTTTATTTCTGTTGTTGAGGTTTTGGAGTGAGAATGGTGGAGAAGGGGACGACTGTGTCGTCGTCGCTGCAGTGGATGTTCGCGTCGAATCCGTTCCTGCACTGGCGGTGCGGGCTTCTAGTGATGGCGGTGTGCGCGGGGATGTTCGTTGTTCTGACCATCGACGGAAGCATCATCAGCAGCTTTGTTGATGGATGGAATTACAGGAATGAAAGCATCATCATCCCAGCCAGAGCCGATTCGGCTAAATCTTTCGACAACAATCGGTTGAATCTCACAGACGATGGCGGAGCCGCTGTTGGAGGCGGCGGACGCTCGACTAAATTCATGGATCCGCCGCAGCAGAATTTACAACAGCAACCTGCGAAGAATCAGACGCGGGAAGAGTCGTTGAGTTTAGATTTGGAATCTACGGATTCTTCTCCGCCGAATCCGAGCTGGATAGCGACCGAATTGGAGCCGAATGTTTCGGAAAATTTGCTGCAGCAGTGGCTGCTACCTGGAGGGACGCCGTGCAGAGATTTGCGGACTGTCGATATTTCACTTCCAAGATTCGATAACGCCAGAAGTGTGGTGGAGTTTGCTGCCGGAGAGCTACACGAATTCATTTTCCAGGCATTGGATGAATTCAAAAACCCTAGATGCTCCGGAGGCGACTACTTCGAAACCGATCTCTCCAGCGAGACCTGGAAATCCAGACCACCTGTAACAGATTTGAAAAACGGCAGCTACAGCTTTAAGCTCCAAGTCCACCAAGATTTCGCCGGCGAGTTCACTTTCTCCATCACTCTCCTCTTCCGCCACTTCGAAGGCCTCAAATTCTCCCCAACCAGGTTCGTCTTCGATCGTCAGCTCCGAAACTTCACCATCAGATTCACCTCGAACTCTCAAGCCAAGTTACCCAATCTCCAACTCTGCAGCAAGTCCGACTTCAACCGCTCACTCTGGTCCGGCAGATGGACACGCCACGGCCGCAACGATCAATGTGAGATCAGCAACGACGGTAGGTTTCGCTGCTTAGATCCGAAGTTCCAATGTAAGCATCCATGGTGCGATGGAGCTTTAGGGTTGCTGGAAAGCAACGGCTGGGTGTACTCTGCTCACTGCTCGTTCAAAATCTTCAACTCCGAGTCCGCCTGGAGCTGCTTGAACGGTAAATGGCTCTTCTTCTGGGGAGATTCCAACCACGTCGATTCCATCAGAAACCTTCTGCACTTTATCCTCCTCGTTCCAGATCTCGAAATCGTCTCCCGCCGCTTCGACGCCAATTTCACCAACCCTAGAAACCCGTCCCAGCATCTCCGCATCACCAACGTGTTCAACGGCCACTGGAACGGAACCGGGAACTACCTCGGCATCGAGTCGCTTCAAAACGCAGCGTTTCGGGATCTGATAAGAAGCTACTTTTCAGGCGCGACGGTTCCGGATGCAGTGGTGATGAATTCGGGTCTGCACGATGGAGTGTACTGGAAGAACGTGAAGAGATTTGTCGCAGGGGCTGATTACACGGCGTCGTTTTGGGGGAAGTTGATAGATGAGGTAACAGCGCGTGGGGCGAAGAGGCCTGAGATGATATACAGAACGACTGTAGCGACTGGGGGATACGCGCGAGCATTGGCGTTCAACCCTAACAAGATGGAGGCGTTCAACTGGATACTGGTGGAGAAACTGAGGAATGCGGGGGTGGTGGACGGAGTGATCGACGCGTTCGACATGACGTACGCTTGGCACTGGGACAACAGGTGCAACGACGGAGTGCATTACGGGAGGTTTCCGGCGAAGATGAAGTGGAGGGACGGTGAGATTGGGCATCAGTATTTTGTGGACTTGATGCTTGTTCACGTTTGGTTGAACGTGCTATGCGCCAGGAAGCGATTTTGATGGGGACGGTTAGATAGAGAGATCAGAGAGAGAGAGGGGAACTGGCCTGGCCTGGAGTTGAGAGATGATGATCACGTGTGTTGTGTATATTGAAGAGTGTAATATTTTCTACTACAGTAGTATGTAGCTTAGCTATGAAGTCTGAATGAATGTGGATGACAAATTCTTTAATTTTTTTGTTCATGTAAGATGTAAAATTACGATGATGAGCATCTGAATTCTTTTTTGATTCGGAGCTTAAGCTCATGATGTAGTATCTGTTAAGTTAATGTTAGCTGAGGGCTTCGATCCTGGATCTTCAAAGACACACAGGAGGGGCGCTCCATTGAGCCACCCCTTTGCCTCTATGAGCATCTGAATTCTGAGAGAGGAAGTATGGTGCAAAATGTGTTCTGGGTTAAATTTACGGAGCTATGGTATATATGATGGATGATTTGTGGAAAACATATTGGTGACCTCCATGAGATGTAACAAACATTTTTCTAAGGGCTGTTATTTATATTTGAGTTATCCCTGCTGCATTTCTCATAGCCATGAAGCTTTGTATATAACAGGACCTTTGAAGGCTGTTGGTCAATTTATAAAAGAAAAGTTGCATCAATCAGCAGAACTACAAAGATAGTTACATGGAATGGTCATCTAATAAAGACCTAGGCATGTGCTACAAAGATACTAATTTAGTTACATTTTGTGCATTTGGTAGAGGTCAGAAAGATTACGAATAGATACATAATGACCGTATAGATCACCGTTCTCCCTTGACAGCTGCTGGAGTCTCACCTTTCTCCCAAAGTACTCAATGATGTCCGTAGTGAGCGTAGATCTTTTCTTGCTATTAATAAATGCAAGTGAAGCTGCCTTCCTCCCTTGTTATGCATCCCAACACTGTAGGATTTGCTGGCCTTTATTAAACATAAGGAACATCTTAGGCAGCGAGTCAAATAAGTACAAAAATAAGCAAAATGTGTGACGGAGTTGAGAGTTGAAAATCAAACTTTATATTTAAGTTCCCATTACTAATCAAAAATAAAAAAAATAAAAAAAGTCCCATTAGCAGCAGCGACGTGTTGACGCGCCCAGGATAAAAATAAAGCCACATTCTTGCCAGGGAAAAAAAAAGAGGCCGAGTAGGTTGTGAAATGTGAACTTCTTGGTCTGTATCCTCTACATCTAAGAACATACACTCCCAGAAGCAAGTTGTAATTACGATAGAACATATATTGTACTACCTTCCAGACAGAACATCACCCTGGCCACCACAGCGCCGAGGAGAGCCGTAGACACTGACTGAATGTACTGAGAAAGACATCATTCATCAAGCAGCAAAATGAAAGAGGTCCATACATACTTTCCAAAAGAATAACCTTTAACATATCAAAGAAAACAGTGAAGATGCTGAACTCAGGCTTAAAGAACTTGGAGACCATACTGAGCTCCCAAAGAGTTGAAGATGGCCATCGTGGTCTCGGCTTTAACGGCGAAAGTATCTCAGGTAAGACTACATTTGTTAAAGCAAAACTGAAACCTGCAAAGAGACCTGAAAAGCGGTTGGTGAATCAAGGAAAGAAGCAGCTCAGGCTCAATCGTGGCAGACCTGACACTAAATGGAGGAAAGACAATCGCACATGTTGGTACGCTATCAGATGGGGCACATCAAATCAAGGTGCCGACTACTTCTGGCTGAGCGAAAAGCACTGGAATCCAGAGTCACTCCTCGAGTCAGACAAGTCTGGAAACCAAAAACAAGGAAGGAAGTGTGCTTAGTTGCTCGTAGCTCATTCAGTCACATAAAGGAAGACCGCTGGTTTCTCAACAATGGATGCTCGGCTCACATGACAGGTAATCCTCAATATCTCATCAATGTTCGACCTATGTGCAATCGTCAGTACGTTACGTTTGAAGATGGAGGGAAGGGCCAGGTGATCAGCTGTCGGACATTGAAGGTTCTGGATCTACCTGAGCTCAAGGATATCCTCCTGGTCGATGGGTTAAAGGTGAACCTGATCAGTATTAGTCAATTGTGTGATGGGGGACAGCTTGTTATATTCACTCGTGACTCCTGACAAGTACTAAATAAGAATGGTGATATATTGATGGAAGGTAGCAGGTCAACAAACAAGAGCTACTTTTTATGCACTGATGGAACAGGAGCTGCCTCTGTCTGTCTGACGAGCCAAACCAATGAAATGAAGTTGGGAGGCACATGCACGGTGTCTTCTAATGTCAAGGTGAAGGTTCAAGGCACCTTGAAATCAGGTTCAGAAGATGATAAAGTTAGAGGTGGGACATCGTCTGAAACACCCATTCAGACCAAGTCTATAGAAGATGAAGTTCCAGAGGGAGGTCCAACTGATGAAGCCACACCTACTCCAGCTGTGACACTTGACAATGCACCTGCGCTGCGACCCTCTTAGAGAATTGAAAAGCATCATCCAATCACGGAAAATATTGAAGATCCATCTGAAGTGATGAAGAGTCGAGCGAATGAGATCAAGTATCGAGAGCTGGCTGCCTGCTCATCCAGTCCGAAGAACGTCAACAAAGCATTTATTGATGAGATCTGGGTGGTGGCCATTCAGGTGGAACTGGGAGAGTTCACCAAATATGAAGCATGGAAGTTATATCATCTTGTGCATAGTCACGAACTGAAGAAGACTATGTACGGACTCACACAAGCGCACAAAGCATGGTACGACCATTCCACGACGTTCCTCATGGACCATGGCTATGTGCGATGGGGAGTAGAGAAGTCTATGTTCGTCAAGTACACGAGTACACAGAAGCTAGTAGGCCAGTTTGTAAGACGGATGCAAAAGGAGCTCCAACTGACCATGGTGGGAGAGATGAAACACCTTCCTGGAACACATGTTGACCAAATGACACATGTTGACCAGAGCTGAATTAACACCTCAGATCAAGCTGAATCCACCCTGCCCCAGCCGACCGGCTGGGATTCGAAAGCCATAGCCAGCCGACCGGCTAGGCCTGTTACAGCAAAAATTTTACCCGAGGCTATAAATAGAAAGTGGCATGTTTGACCTAGAGAGCTGGCATCTTGGGGGAAATTTTCCAAAAGAAGAGAACAAATCAAGGTCATCAATCACCATCCAACCAAGGAGAAGTGAAGATCAAAGGGAGACATTAGGATTAACCATCCTACTTCTATCATTCTTCTATTCTCTTTGTTGTTGCTATAAACCCTACTCACACCATGATGTCTTACATGATGTGTGAGTAGTCCCCTTGTGTTTTGAGGGTTTTACAACCCTCCTTGGTACTCTTTGATCATGTATACACATTGAATATACAATCTATGGTGTTGATTTCATTTTCACTAAATGCTTATTCTATGACATGTTACCAAGTGTTTGATGAAATGCCTAAGTGACATGTTGATCTTAAAATCTGATCTAAGTATCGAGAGAGCTTAGTGATGATTTGGATATGGTGGAAATGATCATATCTAGTGTTTATGAGAGTAAATGCATGGATGTGAGGCTAACTAGAACTTAATGCCTATAGCATTTATTACCTTGGAAGAGATTCCAACGATAATAGTGCTATAGAGTGAATCAATATCTTGAGAAAGTGAGGTTCTAATTAGGATGACTTGACTAGGATTAGATTCAAATGAGAATTTGTCTATCTTAATCTAAGCTAAGTTTTAAACCAATTGATTCCTATGAATGACTTAACTCTTGTGTACGTGATCATTGGGAAATTCTAAGGAGGGGAGTAACCCCTCGAAACTCTCTTTGAATCGAACAAAAACCCCCCCTTGAAACCATTTCGTTCTTAGTTTTAAATTGGAAACCATCTCATAATCGATTTGAAGGAATAGCTAAGTTGAAAACTTGATTCTCCTAGCGCATAATCGAATTGCTCCCTTGGGTTTGACACCGGTCTTACCGGTCAATTATAAATTTCTTTTGACTATACAAAAATACAATTGTCAATTTGTGGCAAAAAGGGGAGTAATTTTGAGGACGACTTAGTTTCCTCAATCTTACCAGTACGAGTCTCTAAAGTCTAGATAATTAGAACTAGATGATTTGGTTTTGCCAAAAATGCCAAGGGGAGATTGTTGTTCCTATGAATGGCATAGATTTTGGCAAAATGTCTTCAGAGTCTTCAAGCAGGAGTCAAAGAGATGTTCAACCGAAGACTGGAACTGAAGTACAGCGTGGAACAGAAGCATGGACGTTTCCTAATCTCAGAATTTCCTAATATCGACGATATGCTGATTGGAGTCGGTTTTAGGCTGGAGTCGGTTGAAGATCAGATTGATTGACAATAAATTCGAGCTACATTATCAAGTTGCCAAGATTATCAAGAGGATATTCAAAAGATACTCGAAGATGAGAGATTTGGAAGCTTGAGAAAATTTAGGAAAGATTTCCTAAATACTAAAGATTGGATATCCTAACTGATTTAGGAACCAGCCGAGTACTATAAATACAAGGCTAGGGTTACCTTGATCAGCATCGCTTTTGGAGACATATAATACACGCAAGTGATCTTGAGTAGAGGAGGAGGAGGAGCGACGGCCGACTGAGTATTCCACACCAGAATATCAACGGCGAAGAAGCAGTCTGTTCAGTGTGATGTTCAAACTACTCTTGTTGAACAACCAAGCACACACACACGGTGATCAAGACACGCTTTCGAGAGGAGGCGACTGGACTTTTGGGAGGTCCAAGACTAGGTCGAGAGGAAAGTCTCGTCCTACCCATAAGGGATCGACGGTGAGCTACGGTGAACCGAGATTGCAAATCCGAGAGACGGAGTGTTAGAGGCTAGGCTATGACAAACAAGGTGTTGTGTAAACGTAAGTCTAGGGGAGAGCAAACGGTAATTTACCGTTTTACCGTTTACTGTTTTACCGTTTACCGATTTACCGACATGTAAAATTTTATTCCGTTTACCGTTACCGATTTATCGTTTTACCGATATTTCGGTAAAACGGTAAATCGATAAATTTCGGTAAATTTACCGATTTTACCGAAAATTATTATTTTTCTAATTTTTTTAAATATATATTATAAATCTTATAAATATATATGTTGATTTTTAATATATATAAATATTTTTGTAATTTTTTTCTTTATAATATATAATTTATTTATTTATATTTTTCGGTAAAATGGTAAAACGGTAATTTACCGATTTCAGAATTTATTCCGTTTACCGACTTATTTTTACCGTTTTACCGTTGGTAAATTTACCGATTTACCGAACCGAATTGATTCGGTAACGGTAAATTTACCGACGGTAAATGGTAATTACCGAATTTTGCTCTCCCCTACGTAAGTCCACTTGTAGCTCTAAACTCGTAATAAGATTTATGACCCTTTAGCGTGTGAGAAGCCCCCCAGAGTAGGCAAGGCCGAACTGGGTATCATATCGTGTGTGCTCCTATTTTGTTCTGTTTACGGTATCTGTTAGTTAGTGTTCAAGACGCAGTTCGAACACCTTCTGGAACTCGTCTTGTATAAGACAACTAGAATTCAACTGGCCATAAGACACCTCTATCTTGAAAATCCACGATTGAATACGCACCTTCACGTATCATGCAACCAACACCTGCAAAACACAATACGTCCACACGGGACGGACAATACCTACGTGTCACGGAGGAACAACGCGTCTGCGCCGAAGCGGTATGAAGAACACCTCCACGAATGAGGAACAACGCGTCCACGTATAAACGGGACGAAACACCCTTCCACAAAATTGTAAAAAAGAAAATGTTACAATGAGATTTGAAAGACAAATGTTTAACCAACTAAATTACTACCTTATTGGTCTTACTCATATAGTTTTTAACAGGGTTTTGTAACAATCATGGAAATAATTAAGATTTTTATTTTGATAAATTCCTAAAATGTGATAAATTTCAAATATGTGGATAAGGCGAACTGCGAAGGGCTGATTTTTTCCGAACGGTTGAATTAAATGGTACGTCAGATAAAGTCTAAGACATTATAAAGGACCGGTGTCACAAGAACGACGGCGTTCGACGTCGACTCCGTTAATGTCAAACAATCTTCGCCCAAACCGACTTTAACGCCCGTTAACGAGCAGCAAGTTCCTAAGCAACGAATATTTAATAAAGCAGGACCATTCGGTTGAGTGGAAAGCGAAGCATACTTTTCTCTCTTCTCATTCTCCAAATACCAGTTTTTGCTGCTGCACATCTCCTCATTTTTCTCATATGGATTTTAAGCTGAGTTTTGTTTCTCTCGCGTTGCTCGCTGCTTTGATCTGCAGCTTGGATTTGGTGAAATGTGATGGTATGTTTTATAGTTTATTCAAGCTGATTCTGTGCTGTTCTTTGTGCTTTTTTTTTTAAATAGATCTTAATTGATTGGTTCATTTGATGTCTCCATGTCTTGTTTGGAGTTAGTGTGTCCTTAAGTTGTTGCATAGGTTTTGGGATGATGAGAGGAGCTGTAGAATAGTGTGTTTCTGGAATCTGATAGATCTAATTTACACCAGGAATTAAATTTGGATATTGAGTTCACTTTACTTCATAAATGCTCGATTTTTAGCTGCTAAATTATAGATAAGCCAAGATGCAATATATAGTTGAGTAATGAGTTGTGATGCGAGTTGCTGGGAATTGCAGTTTAAGGGTTAGGAAGTCATTGTTGGATATTTCGGTTTATTTCATATCTGGTAGTGGAACAAAAATTGTTAGATAAGAAATGAGAAAACAATTTACATTTTTATCATGCACATCTCTTCCGTTTGTCTCAGATTGATCTGTATTTAAGCACTGTGTCTTTGATTGAGTTGGATCTGCTGAATATAGAGAGGAACGATATCTTACGTTGAATTTTAATAGAACTTACTACTGCCTAATCGTAATAGGAACTTCAGTGATCTACTATTTTTATGGCGAAACAACACAATTTTGACACCCACAGCATTTGGGTGCGCTGCGCCGGATCTTTTTCCATTTTTATGAGTCACATTTAACTAAGGAGCTTACTTGTCTTTGTTGACTTTGAAGTCCGAGCTTACTCGTTATTAAGACTCTTCTTGCTATATTTAATATGTATGCAGAACTATGAAACTTTGATTTGCCCATCCCTTTGGTGTTTCATGATACATTAGCAAAGCATGTACTTATAGTATCTGATGGATATATTGCTATTCTGTAGCCAGGAGGTTAATTAAATTTACTCTTACACGCAGTTTCTTGAATCAAAGTTGAATTGTTCGGACTCGAGCTTATCTCTGTATTAAAGGAATTTCCATGTTTTTATCATATGCAGAGGAAGATACTCTAATCCAAGGCATTAACACATACCGAGGATCCTTAAACCTGACGGCCCTCACCAGTAACAAAAATGCTGAATGTTTCGCTGAGGAAATAGCAAAGCAGTTCGAAAAACAGCTTTGCACTAACACCACCGGTTCAAACACAGTTGAAGGCAGCGAACCTAATTTCACAAATTACCCCAACCTTCTAACTAAATGTCATCTCAACCTCACAAATACTCGGGATGGAGCTATATTGCCTGCATGTGTCCCCAACTTAGACCGAACTCTCCTCCTCTCCAACTATACACAGTCTCAGTACTCAAAGTATCTTAATGACTCAAAATATACCGGAGTTGGGCTTGGCACTGAAGATAACTGGATGGTGGTCGTTCTTACTACTAGCACGCCTGGCGGGAGTTTCACACCTGCTACTGGGGATGGATTTACCGGAGCTAGTTTCGTATCCGGAGTTGGTCTAGTTCAATGTCTGTCTTTGCTTGTAGGGTCTTTCTTCATGGTGTGAGCTGAGAAGGTAGTCACTCCATTCCACGATTTGGGCAAACATGAGGAATAGAGCCATAAGAATAACAGCTAAAGAAGTTTTTGTTGTGCTCCGATTTACTTACTCTCTACAAACAATATTTGGTCACCTTTTTGTAACTGCTGAATATTCAAGCTTTGCTACATAGATGGTATTTTAAGTAAACCTTTACTAAGTTATTTGCCTCTTCACAGATTCTAGTTTTGCTCACAATATCTGTGATAAACTGTATAGCCCTAACAAGACCTTAAAAAAAAACCTAAATTTGTAAGTCTTTTTTTTTTTTTTGATGTGAAAATTTGGAAGTCTATTAAATTCAACATTGTGTGTATCAAAAAAAAATTCAACATTGTGAAGCGAGGAGCTGCGTACGCGTCCCCAATTCAAAACACAGAAAGGGTTGTCGTTTTGATCTTCAACGGTAATTTACATTTATTATTTTTGAAAAAACTGGCTCTCAATGTTTCTCCCTCTTTCAAATTTTCTTCATATTCGCTCTCCTCTGTACATGGATGCCATTGCCAAGCAGCAAAGAGCAAACTAAACCCTAGATTCGCTCACGCGGCTCTCAATTACTTTAATTATTGACGGTGATCGTGTTCTTAAGCATCGGAGTGAATTAAAGTATGCAGGACATACTTGGATCGGTCCGCAAATCCCTAGTTTTCAGAGGAAGCACGACGGGAGACAGCGATGGAGTGCTTGGAGGTCTGGTGGGGAAGATTGAATCGAGCATCAGAAAGTCTCGAATCGGAATTTTCTCGAGGCCTCCTACGACTCCAACACGGCCGGCCGCTAAAAAGGACGACGCAGTTCCGATTCGGTGGAGGAAAGGGGAATTGATTGGTTGTGGAGCGTTTGGGAGGGTGTATATGGGCATGAATCTGGACTCAGGAGAGCTGCTTGCAATCAAGCAGGTCAATACGTCTATTTCAGCAGTTTGCAGTATACTCATTTTTTTTAATATTAATTTTTCATATCTATTTTGAGATTTTGATATCGTTCTATGAAGATCAGTATTGAAATGGATTTGACTTATGTTTATATTTGAATCTTATTATGTTCTCTGATTGAATTTTGACGAGAACTTTTTTCCCACAGGTTTCTATTGCTGTAAATAGTGCCTCTAAGGAAAAGACACAGGTAACTATGAGTCTTTTGTCATGTGACTGATTATTGTCTTTTTTTGGTAGCTACCGGGCTGTAAATGAGGCGTATGGTAAAGGTTGCACAAGCCAAATTTTAAGGCTGCATCCTTTGCCTTAGAGCCTCACAAGTTTGTCTCCTCCCTAAGTTTGAATTAAAAGCAAAATGTCTATGGGTTTTCATATGATTAGGCTCATATAAGGGAGCTAGAGGAGGAAGTGACGCTGCTTAAGAATCTTTCACATCCAAATATAGTTGTGAGTGCTTTGTTTCTTCTACTTGATCTGGTCAAGCACTATTGGTTGTCATGTTATGCTTACTTATCTTTTTACTTGCAATAGAGATACATGGGGACAGCTAGAGAGGATGATTCATTGAACATCTTATTAGAGTTCGTTCCAGGTGGTTCCATATCATCTCTTTTGGGGAAGTTTGGATCATTCCCCGAGCCTGTGAGTATTGTTGGCTACCATTATAGGGAAAGTTTAGCTAGAAATCATTACATTTGTTATACTTATTCGTCATTTCTCATAGGTTATTAGGATGTACACAAAACAACTGCTAGTTGGTCTGGATTACCTTCACAAAAATGGAATTATGCACAGGGACATTAAGGTACTTACTTAGTTCACAGAAAAAAAATTATGAACTCAAATAACAATTATCCCTCACTTCCCTCTTCTATTCTTCCCTGTCATCTAGGGGGCAAATATCCTTGTAGATAACAAGGGGCGCATTAAGCTCGCAGATTTTGGCGCCTCAAAAAAAGTTGTTGAGCTGGTATGTACAATGTTGTGATTTGTGACTTGTTTTATTGTTTTTAAATGTTGAAGTACCTGAACTTAATCATTTGTGTTGGCTGTCACAGGCTACTATGACTGGTGCCAAATCCATGAAGGGTACTCCATACTGGATGGCTCCAGAAGTCATAGTCCAAACAGGGCATAGCTTGTAAGAACCATTATCTATTTATATGTTCTGGGAGACATTCAATGCTTTAACTTTTAAGCCTTTCCAGTATATATCGATATGCTACGCTCCCAAAGAAGAAAACAGAAAAAACACCAGTCTTGCCTTCTTCATTACATATTATGGCTTTGGTGTTTAGCTAAACGCTTGTAGTTATATGTTTTGCAGCATTTTAGCAAACAGGTGGAAATCATGTTGGGTATTGGATATTATCATATTTAAGAAAATGAAATATTTGAACTTTGTAACTCTAATTCCCAATTTTATAAATTTATCTTGTAAATGGTCGGCATATGAAGTACGTTTTTTTTCTTTCATAAAATCATGCAACAAATAAGGTGATTTCAAAAAAAAAACTTTTTTCTTTAAAGTAGCGCCATAAGGGTTATTAATAACACAATGTGTTTCTTCGAACTTACAGTGAAAAGTACACAGTGTGGTACAAGCATATTGTTTAACCACTAATATCACTCATGGATGACAGCTCAGCTGACATATGGAGTGTTGGATGCACTGTAATCGAGATGGCCACTGGGAAGCCTCCATGGAGTGAGCAATATCAGGAGGTGAGTTTTTGATACCTTTTTCCCTTTCTCTTATGTGTTCCCTTTGAATGAATACACTTTTATTCAAAAAAAAAAACTTAAATGTTTAATGTCTGACTAGAAAAGAAAATGTTAACTGACAGGTTGCTGCCCTCTTTCATATTGGAACAACCAAGTCTCATCCTCCAATTCCTGAGCATCTTTCTTCAGAGGCTAAAGACTTTCTTTTGAGATGCTTACAAAAGTAAAATTTGTGTCTTCCATAATAAATTTATACCGGATCTAAGATGTGAATCATGCATTGAAACTTTAGTGTATGTTTCTACCTTATCTCATGATGTAAAATACTGCCAACAGGGAACCACATTTGCGGGCTTCTGCAGCAGACCTTCTGCAAGTAATGATTTGCCAAAATTTTCGTACATGTTTGTCTTGCATTCATTTCTTGTGATTTAGAATTATTCTTTATGTGATGCCTAAAATTTTCATGACATTAAAGTTGTTCCACATGTGCAGCATCCATTTGTAACTGCAGAGTGCCAAGATAACAGAATAGCGTCAAGCTACATATCCGGAGTAAGTATTTTTCTGTTATCACTCCGTACTGTTTGCATCTTACATTCATATAACCAGTATACATTGATTAACAGGATAATACTAGAAGCCCAGCATCAACCCCTCAGAATGACCAAAGGAAATCGTAAGATATCTGACAACTGACTGAAAGTCCAGTTTTTAATTTCTGAATAAAGATTAATTGGTTGATAGTGCCCAACCAATCCTGAAAGAAAAAAAATGGGACATGTTTTCTTGATGCAGTACTAATCCTGGGTTCAGAGATAGCTGCACAGCTTTGAAAGAACTTTGTGATACGAGTAGTATTAGATGCTCTACTGTCTATCCTGAGAATTCTTGCGGAGAAGGATTTGTTTGGGGAACAAGCAGTTGTGATGATGATGACATGTGCATGATTGACAAAGATGATTTTGTTGGCGGAGCATCTGAAAAGCTCAATTTTTCTTCTATTTCGGGAGATTGTTATAAGGTATCTTGTTTTAATTATTTATAAATTTGATTAGATGTGATAGGTTTTGTTTCTTGTTAACTAACAAGTTTGTTGGCATTCCTTTGGCTTTATATTTCCAAAATAAAGAGCTTTAATCCTGTCTCCGAGCCTAATGATGGGGAAGCAATTTCTGATTTTGCATCTATTTCTGGTGATATCAATAAGGTAACCATATAGTCTAAGTCGAGATTCAATCAAAGCACATTCTTATACCGACTAATATTCCTATTTCTCTTCGCCAAAATGAAGAGCTTTAATCCTACCAGTCAACCGAGTGATGAGTGGCCTTACAAGTTTGACCAGAGCCTTGGGCTTCATGATAGCGGGCGCAACATATCACCGGCCTTCAATAGCCCTGGAACTCCAGGTACAGGGGAAGGTGCCATTGAATTTCCATGTGGGCAGTCGACGCCTGATGATGACGATGAGGTTACTGAGACCAAGATCAAGGCCTTCTTGGATGAAAAGGTGATTGCTCTGTTTATTATGTTTCCTTGATATGTTAATTGCATAGTATCATGGGCATTTTCTGTATTGGTTTGATAAGAGTCTGTGTTCAATTAACTCTCATTCACTGAATCTTTTTTGTTTGGGTAATAGGCTTTGGATCTCAAAAAACTTCAGACACCTTTGTATGAAGAGTTCTACAACACATTAAATGCAACTGGACCCTCCTCTGCTATAAAAGGGGCGGATGATTCAAAGACAACCAAGTCACCAGTTTTACCTCCTAAAAGCAAGTCTCCTAGTTGGCTACCTAGTAGGAGGCTCTCCTCAGCTGTAAATGCTGCTCATGGAGAAAGCCCGTTGAGGCGTACTAAACGTGCATCGAATGTGGGTGGACGAGAGTGTGACAAACCTCTGCATGAAGTACAGTCCCCAGAGCCTGATGAATGGAATGATCTCATTGTTGATGAGCAGGAAAATTGTAGTTTAAGGTGTGCTTCTAAATCTAGTAAGTTATTTTTGTAATTAATGTTTAAGCTGCATGGTCCTGTTTAAAGATAAGCGAGTTCACGTGCAGCTCAAGCTTCTCTTCCAGGCAAAGAAAATGGAAAGAAGAACTTGACAAAGAACTTGACATGAAAAGAGGCAAGTGTTTCTTTTTCAACTACCATTTGGTTACCTCTACACCTGTTCTGTAGTATTGTTTCCTCTTGCTCAGTCAACTAATGACAACTAAGTTTGAAATATTTTTACTGATACACTTCTAATATTTGAGTTTACTGAACCAAGTTTACATGTTAGAACTTGGTTGAGTTTAAAGTCTTTTACAACTACAGTTGTATATTCTTCGTATATCCTTCTTGTATTTGAAATAAAAAATAAAGAATCTGTACCCACAAAAAGAACCTTGTAGTTGCATTGTAGAGACTCCTTTCAAACAAAATTGTAGAAATATCTGAAACATCTTAATTTAAACCTTGTTATTGAATTGTCTTGATTATGATGTATGCTATAGGAAATACTCACTGAGGATGACCATAAATAAAATGAAACACAACCACTATATTAATATAAGCTATTGAGGGTAACGGTTGAAATGAATAGTAATGACTAAGCGCGCATGGGGTATCTTTGCTGTTGGTAAATAAACCAGCCATCACAGCCCAGGTACAGCGAAAAAGAAGATGTCCAATATATTAATGGCTGAACTGCGTCCAATAATTTTATTTCATTATTCTAATATTAAGTGTTTACTAAATACCAATTCTATAGTTGCATCTTACCTTTTACGAAGTACATAGAGTTCTAATATTTATAGTAGTGCCAACATCAATAATATTGGATATATGATATTATTCTTCAATCACATTCTGATAACAAACTAAGTAAATCAATAACCAATGTTTGGCTGTGTTCACTGCAGAAAAATTACGCAAGGCTGGTGGTAAGATTGCCTCTCCATAGGATGGTATTTTGGGCCAACAGAGAGACCAGATCACATTTGCGGATCAGATTACATTTGCGTTGCCTGGAAAATGAATGTGTAAATGTGATCTGCGTTGCAGCAACGCAAAAGGCATCCTTGTACTGTGTGCTTTTCATGTATATAGTAAGGTGAGTTTCTAAAATTTTGAATGAAATTACTAGATACTACATACCAACTGTAAACTTATTAATGGAGAGGTATGTGGTGTTATACATGTTGTCCTCAGAATTGTATTATTTTGCCATCAGAGTTTTGCACATTCTAGGGTGATCATCCTATAATGCGCATTGTTAGCCTTATATGTATGTTTTGCTACTCTCGCCCCCTAGGTGTAATATAGTGGCGTTGTGAAAACTTCTGCTGAAGGAAATTCAAGGAATTCATAATTCAGGGTAAGAAAATTGTTTTGTTAGTACTTTTAGGATCATGGTTCATTTTCTGGCATGGACAAGTAGTGAGCTGTGTATTGTTATCAGAGTTTTGTATGAAGGGGAAATGAATAGGAATATGAAATGTCTCTTGTTGGGTGACATTGACATATACTGCAATTTGCAAGCTGCCACCTGTGTGGCTTTTCATAATGAAATCTCAGGGAGCAAGAATCAGTAGACGACTCCATGATGACTTTGCTATATTGCTACCCATTAATTACACAACCTCAGATGAGAAATCTGTGGTCGTTGCCATGTCCTAGAAAGTTTTATAAGTATATATATTTCACCACAAGTGCGCAATGCTGCTTTTGTATTAGCCGCCCTGTGGTGTCTGATTGATATGGTGTCTCTTCCTTTAACCCCCTCTTAAGTAATTAGTTCTTTAAACCCCTTTTTCTCCTTACTTTGCCAAAATGTCCAAAGAGGAACCACATTGCACCCTCCCTCTTTGAATCCTCCAAATGTATTGGAGGCTCCAACCCATTTGATGTTGGGAATGATCTCAGCCATCTTTCGCTCTGTCTTTTATTCCGGATAAATTAAAGACATACCTAAACATATATGCACCATTGTCTTTAAGCGCCAACGTCAATCCAAAGGATATGAACAAAGAGACGAGACGACGGAGAAGCCAGCAGTGCAAATGTTTGGTTATCAAATCTTTTTGTGCTTGTTAACCAACTTTTGTTGAGAACATTTTCCATGTAGCCTTCTCTTGACCTCATCCCTTGGGCATTTCCTCTTCTTAACATATCATTTGACGCGGTCTCTTTATTCATACCTAACTCATTTGTGGATCATACATATATGACCATGTTTATCTCAAATCAGATTTCTTTTAATGAAATTTAACTTATGAAATGTTGTGTGTTTTGGAGTGCAACTAAACCTTGTGTGGCTATTCTAGTCCTTAACTCCTAAGCCTAGTGCTCTCAATCAATTCACCTTAAACTATTCTTTTTCTAATTATTATTGAATGTTTGATTCTTTTAACATCTTCTCTTACAACAAGGTCACGCCTTGATGGTTAATCTTAAATTATTCTTCAAAAATTGAAAGGAATAAATAATTAGATGGCTAATTTGCCATATGGAGAAAATCAAATAATGAGTGTCGTTGATTCTCCTTTTTGCGTACATGGTTGGGTAGAGACATTGAAAATCCATTGCATTTATTAGGGATGGCTTTATTGGGACAAATGTTGGATATTCTCGATCTTCTTGTTTCCCATAAATGATTCAAAGTTCTTGGGATTTTTACACGAGAGAAATCCTAAATGTGTAGTGTAGTGCAGGCGGGGCCTGGGCAGGCTGCTGTTATTATTTGCCATTTGGTATGCTGCACTAAACTTTTTTTTGGGACTTGTCAGTGTAAATTCAATGTGAATGTCAGCAGTGTGTTTCGAGCATAACTTTGGATTCATATCTCGTGCAGCCAAGCTATTTACAGTCATTCGAAAACGACGTAGTTTTGATAAAATACTATTAAAACTACGTCGTTTTATTAATATAACCCCTAAATTGATAACTGAACCCTTTTTTCAAACTATGCAATTTTTTGCGTAAAACTATATAGTTTTATCTTAAAACACATTAAACTGCATCGCTTACTCAAATTGGTGTAAATAACTTTGGGTGTACCTGATTTTATTCGGCGTATCTATTGGATGCAGGCTGATATCTGCTGCTCACAAATCAAATGACATGTGGTATCCAAAACACTGTACTATGCATGGGCGGATCCACCATAGGGCTTGGTGGTGCTATAGCCCCACCAATATTTTTAAAAAAAAATCCTTGAGAGTGATGAAACACAATGGAGAAAAAACAAGTGATAAGAGGGTATTCACAAACACATGCTAACTGTTTCTATAAGCTGTTTGGTTTCAAGATGAGAAATTCAGTGTGTGCTTTTTGTATTCAAATGAGTCATTCCGATGAAAGGTTCTGATGAAACACAATGGAGAAAAAACAATTTAATGATCAATATTGCTTGCTTAATGTCTAAAGATTCTCTAGGTATTGCATGTTACTGGACTTCGGAAATACTGGAACTTTTGATAATATAACAGTTCCAGTAACATGTTGTTGCAGAATTGGTAATTTTGATACTTCATATTTGCAGCTTCAAATAAATCTTATCACTTGAGACTTGAGAGTGATATTGTATAGATAGATAATTATTTGAAAAGCAACATATGGAGTCCAGCCCAGGCAAAATAGAACATGCATTGTACGACTAATGACAACATTATTTGCTATTGAGGAAAAGAGATACGATGATCAGTAGGGTTCTGGCCTATTGAGGTTGTTTTTGTAAGGCTTTAGTGATAGCGTGTAGGCAGTTGGTGTTCGCTTTGGTCGGAGGGTGTCCGCAGTGGTTTGGCTGAGGTGAGCGTAGGATGATCCTCTCATTGTTGCTTGCGGAGTGGGTAGTGGTTGTCTTTTTGGTGGTGAGGGTGTCCGCAGTGGTCTAGGAGTGTCGGTGTCGGCTGGCGTTCTTTAGTGGTGAGGGTTTGAGAGTAATCTTTTGTAGCGGCTGCAGTGTTTTTCAGCCTTTGGCTGTGTAGTGTTGAGTGGCCCTTTTGCTCTGTTGGATCTTGTTATCCTTTTAGTGGCTTTGTCCACTTAAGTATCAAACAAAACGTTATTTGCTATTTTCTTACAACCTTTTGAGTTGAATGTTGTTATCGGGTGCAAAAAAAACCAGCCCCACTAAAAATTAATTCCTGGATCCGCCCCTGGTACTATGTACTAAAGCATTCGAATGGTGGTGTGATGACCCACACGGCCGCACACCATTCACAGAACATGAAAGCGGACCAGCACTAGGCACTAGCATGTATAGAGAGATTCGTCCATGACGTTTTGGAGTGACAATATAACATGGATTTTCTGAGAAATTAATGTATAATAAAAAAAAGGCCGGATGGAAAGTATGGTCGGTTGGTTTGTGGGCTATTGCGTTAAGTAAAACTTTTTAAAAAAAAATAGAGGCAAGATGGAAAAGGTGGTCGGCTGATTTACAGGCTACTAGGGTTGACGATTCAAACACTCTTGGATGCATCTTTTAACACGAATTTTGTGGGTTCTTAATTTCTTACCTATTAGTTGAATAATTAATAATAAAAAAACGTGTTAAAAAATTATTTATGCATAAGCTGGTTAAACTCTGAAGTTGTAATCATTCTCTATTTCTCTCAATGCAGTCTGAAAGTTAAATCCATTTCCTAGCAAAGAAATAACCATAAAAAAACTGCGTATGACGCTCCCAAACATGGGGGACAGAAGACAACGTGGCAACTGACAAACATTAAGAATACACACTGTGGGATCCATCGCTCATAATCATTTTTACGATGAAGCAACCCAGAAATGAACGCTTTAGTTTTTATCATCACAATAATCCTTTCTTCTCTCCTCCTTGTTACTTTAGTTGGAAACCTCAGTCATAATTTTGTCATGATCCTCTTCTTGCTTGGAACCACCACAAACAATATGCATTGTGGAGTCAGCCAAAGATAGGCGGACCCTGCCATTGCTTCTGTCAACATGGAAGCAGCAGCCTCTACTGATTGGGGCTCTTGTAGCTTTTAGTATCACCCTGCCATCTTCACGGTAAGGCCTGAGATGAAGAGAATCTGATCCATATAATGTCGTCAATGGAGGTGGGAACTGCTTCTTCGTCTTAGGCTGCTCGCATACCTGACGACGGTTTCTCGTTTGCTGCTTTTTCACTGCTGGAATAATATTCTTAAACAACTCGGATGATGAGAAAATGCTGTTTTCAATAAATTCAGAACCAGTCTCGCTTCCCAGATTCTCCGTACACAAGTGCAAGCTCAACGAGGAATGCTTGTTGGCAGATGGATGCACGTAATGCAGTTTCTCGCATGGAGGATGTCTGTAGGAACTAGCTGGAGGACTGATGGGAATATCAGCTGCTGGTTTCTTAGAATCACAATAATCTGAAGGGACAATGACAAGGGACTGTAAGGCCATCTCTAGGGACTGGGAAAAGAACAGTTTTGGGACGGATGATAATTTGAGCTTCAGAGTTTTAGTCTCCATCATCATCTGAGACTCTAAATGTGACTGCAAGCCTTGATAAACAACAGTCGACATATTGACGTACGTTTCAGCGAAAGGCTTAGTGTAAAGGGGAGGAAGATATTGTGAGAGAGATGAGATAAGTCTGAGCATATGGATATTATAAGTGATGAGGTAGGAGGGGCTCATTTTATAGTTGTGTGAAATTCGACTTTTGAGAAAGAGGAGGCAGAGAGGATAGAGAAAGGGCCCTTCGTACCACTTACAATATAAAACTAGGGCACACTATGCAAACCAAAAAAGAAATAGAATTCAACAATTAAAGGGAAAAGTACAAATTGGTGCATTGAACTACTGTTAATTTCCAATTAAAGATCTGAATTATTGATTTTTCCGATGGCAAATTCAAAAAAAAATATAACCATTTTAGTAATTGAATCTAACGGCGTTAAATCAGCATTAATTAGCTACATTTAATCTTCTGTTCAATCTTGATTCAATTGCAATTAATAAATCAATGGATGGAAAACCACCGGACACCATGGATGGAAGCTTGATTTCGAATGCTCTTCTCATACTTTAAAATTGATTTCCAGAATTTGGAGGCTTGTCAACCCAATTAAGCATACGCCTTCTGCAGCTTTTCCACCACTAACCGATTTCATTGCCCCGATCTATTAGAGCGAGATGTCAACTTTCATCAAATTGATAGTGGCGCTCGAAATAGACTGCAGAACTTACCGACTGCGGTTGAGTTGTTCGAATGAGCGGTGGTGTCAGAAGCTAATTCAAAATTAACCGATTATTCATCAGTGTTTTGAGGTCTGAGAAAGGACCTGCGGAATTTTCCATCAAAACGCCATGGTTTCTGGTGTTTTTCAATTAGGGTTGCTTGAGAAGAAGAAAAAATTGTTTAGCGCACAAATTCATTGGGTTAATAATAGTGTTAATAGATTGATTAATTGCAATTGAACCAGGATTAAACGGAAGATTAAATGGAGTTAAACGCTGAATTAACGCCGTTAGATTCAATTACTAAAATGATTATATTTTTTTGAATTTGCCCCCAAAAATTAATAGTTCGTACCTTGAATTGGAGACCGATGGTATAAATGTGTGTAAAACATTCTGTTGTTTTGTAGGAGTATCTAACAATAGGAGAGATGCCAGCAAAATTTCAGACTGCATGCCAATGTAGTTAAAAGGAGAAATTGCACTGAATATATAGTTACTTCCATATCTAATTTTTAATCTCCGTGATTAAACTGAAAAAGAAGAAGATCAGCTTGTTGAGCATATTCACTCACTAAGTAGATTTTGTATTACTGGAATGGAATATTGTTCCTCTTTTAAGTCCTCTGAAAAGCTTAAATACTATTTACTCGGCGAAAATCAAATGAGGGAAATAAATATCTGGACATTGTCTTGCATGCATCAATTTCCATTAACTAACCAAGGCCCGTATCATCATCATAGCTGAAAGAAAATAAAAGATTGGGTACGTGTTTAAAAAACATCAACATAGCTACCATATGTCCATAACTACAGTGGAAATAAACAATTGCATCAGCTGAATGCACTATCATTTTATTCATGGTCCCCAAATTACCAGTGCGAAAGAAAAATCAGGCACAGACACACAGAAACTAGTTTCTACAATGATATCATCAAGATTTTACAAGGTAACATGACATGAGGTAGGATCAAATCATTGCCGGCATCCATCAATATTGGTCCTACTTTTGATTCAATAAATGTAGGAGACGCCAAATTGCAGGAGGAAATGGTTCAATTTAACAGTAGTCAAGCGTTCCAAACTGTAACTGTGTACGTACTATGCAGCAGAACATAGTACTTATTCATTATTCACTTTTACTTTTTTTTTTTAAGTATTGTGGAATATCTTTTTTCTCTCTCGTTAATGATATACTGGTACTTATGATGCAAATAATCCAATTCAAAGTTAAGCAGGTCCTTCAACAATTATGCACCATATATACATTAGTGGTTAGTGTGAAGCATTCCATTATTGAACAGAATTATTGTACGGATTGATTATGCAAGTTCGCATAAGCGTTTCTCTCATAGCAGAGCCCTTTTAAATAACAAACAGAATAAATAATGATAGCAACCTTTCACTAGTCGGTTATATGCTCATAAATTTTATTACCGAACAAATAAATAAATAAGAGAAAAGGAGACGTAAACTTCAGATATATTTATTGGCCTAAGCCGTGCATTTGCACTCCTAATTAAGCCAAGTGTGAGGCCTATATATCCAAATGAAAGATTGCTAACAAAAAAATAAAAATGATCCAGTGAAAGTAAAGGAATATGGGGTGAACATATACATAATCTGCGAGGTAAAAGTTTGAACTAACAATGATAACTGGTCCATCAGTACTTATCGTGCTCCTTTCAATATTGACAAAGCATATCGTTGCTTTCGAGTAAGGCCGAGGTACTTGGTCCCAGATAGATTGCCTAGATTTATTTCTGGCAAAGTGAAAGAACTTGGTATGTGGTTCACAAGGAGCGCTCAAATGAGAATTCCTTCTTTTTTCGAGAACTTTGAAAACTCCTTCGTTATGCAGTTTCGTCTTAATTAGTTATGCTCTTTTGAAAACGCATCAGTTTTTGACTAAGTGCAGTTTTCGAAAGCTTATAATGCATCTAAGCAAAATGCATGCTCGAAAGTCGAAACTGCATAATGAAGGAAAAAAAAAGTTTGTGGGACCTCCAAATTCAAAGATGCAACTTGATCCAATAGTAAGATTAGAGATCCCAGATTCTCAAATTTTTAGGGGTTCTCAACCGAGCGCCCCCTGTGGTTCACACTCCTAAAGTAAACGGTATATACTGTCAAAGTACTTCTAATATTAGGAAATAGCCCCCTTTGTTGATAGTTGATACCTCTCAATGATCAGGCTTTTTCAGTTCTCCAAGTGTAATAGCTTAGTTTCAGCTTATGCTAGCCACATAAAATGGTCTGTCCACTTGAACCCAACCCAGTACAACTAAATTTTCATAAGAACCCATCTGAACCTGCTTAGTGGCACTTTATACTTTATAGTAAAGAAAAATGAAAAACAAAGTACCATAACTGCATCAGAAATCCATCCATGAGAGTTGATCTTATCTAAATATATATTAATGCAATTTTAATCTTTAACAAAGAGTACGTCATACCTCTTTGGCATAGGAGCCTCACGACTTTCTGACTTAATTTGTTGTATACAATATAATATAGTTAACAAATCAGGCACACCAACCTTTTACTATATATCAGCAACCAGCATTATTGCTCTTTTCATTCCATTATTCTTGAAAAGCTTTGAGCTACCGAAAGTACCAGTCGATCCCTCTGTGCCCATGTAAGCACGCACTTTACGGTCATGCTAGCTACTTACCCTAAGTAAAATTGAAAAGCATCATGTACTACTAGTACCAGGACTCATATCATTTAATGAGCCATACGGATTTAACAATTTACTAGCTATTGTTTTCCTTTTTTTTTATTTTTTATAGTTTCCCTACAAATGTGAGCAGTTAAATTTGAGTTTCGTGTGGCATGATTCACTGCATATGATGCGAGGATAAAAAATAAACAAGAAAACAAATGTGACTCATATATTTCAGAATCAGCCAAGAAAACCGATCAAGAGAAATGTGCTGAGCCTATCATATGTTACAATTTTTTCCCTGGTTAAGATTATCTAACATGCATCTTGTGTTAGAATATAGTCTTGACTCTTGATAGACAAGGTGGATTACAATTTCACAGTCAAAGCTACATGAATAGCCACCATCTAACATTGTGTCATAACTGGGATCTTGACAGTTTCTAAGAAAAGTAATCAGGAAAGGGATCAGAAGACAATACCACTGAACATCATCTTGGCACAGAATGATTGGTGAAAATTGAAAGGAAGCCACATATTAGAGATAATATTAGGACTACGTACTCATCATTTTATCAGTCAAGGCTAGACAAAGAAGGCAGAAACATAAGGCGAGTTAACGTCCCCAATCCTTCGAACTCCGAATTAACGATCTTCTAACTGAAAAATGCTTCTTATTGTTTCTCAAACTTTTTTGCCTCCATGATAACAACATTGTTCAGTGTATCACACATTTTCACTTACATCCATCTTTCTCTCACCAAATTCATGACTGTCTTCAAGTGTAGTAATTTTCAATAATCATCAAGCATATTATCAAATTCTTAATCCAATCCAACAGTATAAAATTAAATTCGCAATGGCAACGCCAGCAATAACAAACCGAATTCTCAAAATAAGCCAAATCATTGGGCACAAAACGAACCTATATATCACATCAGATTGGAATAAATCCGCCTCCGAAGCTCCGATCACATCAAAACCCGCCAATTTGGATGGGCAATTTGTAGAGAGTAACGCAGACGCACCCTCAAATTTTATCATATTTACATTTAGGCCTCGTTAGTTATAGAAGATTACGATTGGTAGTTGTTAGTTCAGAGCTTCGTTTGAGAATCCTTAAAAATTCGAGAATCTGAGATCCCAAATCTCACTATTGGATAGGTGACATGTGTCCCATCCACTTTTTATACTTCATTGTGCAGTTTCGAACATTATTTTTGCCTAGATGTAGTTTCAGGTTTCGGAAAGTGCACTTAGGCAAATACGAAAAATACATAAAGAATGTTCTCAAAATTATCTAAAAAAAAGAGTTCTCAATTGAGCGCTCCTCCAGAACTCAAACCTAAAAAAACCGAAGATGGCGAAGAAGAAGAAGAAGAAAAGGGCAGAAAACGAAGTAGCGGTAGAAGAAGATAATTAAGGCGGAGGTCGGAATGTGGATTTACATGATGATAAGACGAAGAAGAATAAAAAGATTAACGGTGTCGATTATCAAAATTTTGTTGTCTTTATTAATATTGAATCACAAAAATGCTGTGACTGTAAGCTTGAGTTTGACTTGCCTTAGAAAATTGGATGCCTAACCAGATTGTATCTACACTACAATGTGAGTTGACATAACAAGATGTACCAAATAGCAAATACTGGAAAAGCAGCTTTGAAATTGGAACTCACTAAGGAACGCACCGAATAAAGCAAAAATAGATTGTTTTTTTTTTGTTGGCAAGGGAATTCAACAACATGGCTGCTTGTAAGAAGCATGCTACAGACTCATTCTTCAGAAATAATGAGGATGACCCTGTGTTTCTAGTTTCCGATAAAAAGAACTACAACGAATCTAAAAAAGAGAGACATTGGAGTGACATAAGTGCCGACGTAAACCAACTTGAGTAACTCCTGGTGGACTGCAAAAACTAATCAGCACAGTCTTATACAGGAGACGGGAGTAAACCAAGATCCCAAGACTGTGAAGGTGCTATCCACTGTTGAACATCCTTTCAATCTTCATCCTGAATACGGAGGCTCTTTACTTTCGATTCCAACTCATCATCGCCACTACCTTCATCCTCTGCCTCTTCATCCTCTCCTCCTTCAGGATCGTTCTCATCCAATGGTCCAAGTATTTCCGGAGAATTAGCAAATATCTCCTTCAACTCATCAATGTCTTCATCTGGAATGAAGTTTCCATTTAGGTTCAGCAACTTGAACTCGGGCTTACCCACAACTGCCGAGGCTAAGGCCTTAGCTCCAACCGTCTTGATTGAATTGGTGCTGACGTCTAATTCCTTCAACTGGCTATGATCTAATGCTTTGGCAATCTGAATGACACCTCCGTCTTTAAGCTCGTTCTCAGATACATTTAGCTTGATAAGATGACGTTTTGAGTTTAGAAGTGTCACTATAGTTGGAGCCACTTCAGCTGTTACATCATTTCCCGCAATTTCTAGAACTTCAAGTAGTGGAGTAGATTCCTGCAGAGCATTGAGTATGGCAGTGGCTCCCTCATCTTCCAAGTTCAGGTAACTCAAGTAAGCCTCAGAGAGATCTGGAAGTTTACGCAATGCTTTGCCCAGAGAAATTCCAACTTCTACACCAAACATGTTATCTCGCAGATCAAGCTTCTTTAGATGCGTACATGTCTCAAGTGCTTGAGCCAAAGCGAGCCCGCCATCTAGACCAATTCTTGTTGATGAGCACCGGAAATCCTCCAACAAAGGAGCTTGTTTTACAACCTCAGCAATGGCAACAGCTCCCTCATCTCCTGTCATGTTATTATGAAAGTGCAGGACTTTCAGCTTTTCAGTTGATGGAATAAGACTGCAAACAGCTTGAGCGGCTGCTTCGGAGATGCCATTGTTCATCAGATATAATTCTTCCAAGCTACTTTGCGACTTCAAAAGATCTCCAAACGCAACAACACCCTTTTCACCTAACGCATTGTTGGACAAATCCAGAGATTTCAAAGCTGCACCTTCCAGGGCAGATGAAAAGATCTTCATGACCTCAAGAGCCTCTGCCTCGGGTCTGCCAGCTATAAAATCTGACAAGTCTACCTCCTTCAATTGATCCTTGAGGGCTCGCAATATTGGATCTGCAACACGTGCAGCATCAAGGCCAAAACTTCTGTTGCTGAAACATATTTTGATGTAGCTGTTCGACTCCTTTAGGGGACAGAGTAGCTTCTCAGCCTCTTCCGCTTCTAAGAATTCCCTTTTACCATTAGATATATCGAAAAAGGTTTCAGGAGAAGTCCCAATCTCAACCGACTGCTCATTTGTCACCTTGTTGGCTGAAGGACCTTTTTTCAGAACCTCCAAGATGAGCTTACTGCATTCCCTAGCATAATGCTGCACTGCGGAACCCCCATCACCATCTGGTTCGTTTTCATAGTTCTGATTTGCAGAAACAAATGCCAAATCTTCAATTCTATGAGCATTCTCCACAGCCTCATCTCTGCCAAAACATCGGTATTTTTCAGTGAAAATGGACTTAGTAGAGAGGTTGTTTGTTATCCTCTCCACAAGCATCTTCCTAGTGTTTTCACTTGGTGGCCACAATTTGATAGAAATTGAACTCCGACTCAGAGTATACGCTGTGTTATCCATTGGGACAGAACCTGAAAGAGCATAAGAAACACACTCAGCCTTCACAACAAATCCTAAAATCTACGTTGCAATCAACCCAGAGACCACACAACTTAATCATCAGGATTTTTGGAATGGCATTGGGCTACAGTCTGCAGATGAATCTTTTAGATCTCAAAAATAAAAATAAAGATGGAAGTGTTATAGTATCAAATGCTTATAGACAAACTCCCGAGTTAATGCTAACTTCTACTATTTATACATTAAAAACTAATCACTGAGTCAACAAATTTAAGAGTCTGAAAATCAAATGGCATTAAATGCAAACAAAGCAGCATAAATAGAGATACATCAACAAGCAAATCTTAATAACCACAACATTTTTTTTACAAGCACACTGAAATTAACCGAAAAAAAAAGGTACAGAACACAACATAACGAGCACAATCGCAATCGTATTCAAACGAGTCGAGTCGCACGCACTCTTAATTCAATAAATAAAACCAGATCTGACAACTCCACAAAGCAGTTGTATTTGTATCCAAAAGCACACACTCAAAATGTCAAACACAGTTCATTATTTTAATGATGATTACACATCGGCGTAGAAAACACAAACACGAGTAGCGTGAGCGAAGTGGAGCGGAGTTGAGATGAGGGTGCAGATAAATCGGACAAAATGACGAACAAAAAAAGGATCGAATCGGTGATGGAAACGATAGAGGAAGGAATGCTGAAAGGCGTACCTGGATCGCGGATGCGGAGACGGATGAGAGAGAGTTTCCGATGAGAAACCGACGGCAAATTTTCAAAACTTGAAAACGTAAATTTTGAGGAACGCGATGATAATAAATAAATAAATGCAGAAGCGGAGAAGAGTGGGTTGGGGGTATTTTTGACTTTTTTTGTTAATGGGAACCGATAGTTAAGAGATAGGGTTAGTTTCAAAACATTCGGACTAAAAGTCAATATACAAATTTAAGATTTGAATTAATTTAAATTTGAAATACATGTCAATGATCAGAAAATGTATGTTTTTTTGTTGATGATATCAGAAAATGTATGTTAAACGTAACATAAGTAGGAACATTTTAAAAAAAAAAAAGTAACCTAAGTAGCCTTTTTCAACAAAAAAAATTGTAACACAAGTAGCCGGATATAAGTTTAATTATATTTGTAAATTAATTGAGGAGCACTTATATATTAGTGAGCGATGCATGTATTAAAACATGGCACAGTTGCATCAACTTGGTAATTATATTTTATTTGAAATGAATAACCTCCATATGACAGTGGATCCTTGCCGCATGAATGAGGCAAACGAGCTTGGCTGATAAAAATACAAAATTATTGTTCTGGACGATTTGATCTCAATCATAGAAACATATCCAAGAACATCCTCGTCTATTGAAAAGCCAAGCCTTTGAAGGAAAATATCATCCACAAATCAAAAGAACATGCCTCATCTACTTGAAGGCCCAATCTTAGGGAACTATTTGGCATCTGCTGGGAAATACAGACAAGCAGCTTTGAAAGGTTACAACATATACAATGAAAGCTCAACAATAGCTACACAAATAGCAGAAGGGACTCGCGAGTTGTTTGAGGACAACATAATCACATGCATATCAGTTTACCATGCATCGAGAGAAAGTCAACCGACTGAATCCTCCCATAAGAACAATGACGATTTTCTGTACAGACTGGTTAGATGACAAGAATCAGGTCCCACTGGATTAAAGCCGCACGGCGTGAATGTTAGGTTTAGTAAGCGCTCTAGCAAAGTAGTCCCGGATTTCCGGTATAATTCGTTGTAGCAAATGAGAGTGCCTGCACAATAATGATTCCAAATATGTGCAGATGTTAGAGTCAGGATCAGCCTTCCCCAGTTCAGTGCCTAGTTGAATAATAAGTATTTCAAACAAACTTGGACAACATGTCAAAAAAGCTTGTACGAATTTGAAGATTCTTGGGAAGCAGAGAGTGATAAAAGATAAACTAGGGAGGTAATACTGAGTTAACTGCACATACCCAGGCTTCATACTCAGCTTATCATGTTGCTCCAAAATGTAAAGAATGCATGTATGTCTCAACGATGTTGCATTGAAGGCTTCGGATAATTCATACATACTGGCAACATTGTCTATTGAGATATCCTATCAAAATGAAAACATGAGGTCATCAGAAACTAATATGGAGAAAACATAAACCTGAAAGCAGCATCGGAAAGCCGTGCATCTCAGTTCTCACCTGTGCAATTGTGTACTCACAAAGGCGCTTGAGCCCCTCCAAAAGATACTGATCAGCAGCTCTAAGTAGATCTTGTGCAATATCAAGGCTAATATCAACGGATCCTGTGTATATATATCTGTAAACAACAACAGAAAAATGAAATTAAAAGATCTGACTAGCAAAATAATGGAACTAAAGAACATGTTTAGGCAGACATAGGTAACCCAACCTCATCATCAACTCAAATACTTCCCATCTGATATTTGGAATCTCAATGTCTCTCGCATCCTTCTCCTGCAATAGGCAAAAGAACAACACATAAATTAATTTCTGTCTCACTCACTCTCAGGTAAAGGTTCTACTTCAGGATTTAATGACTATATAGGTAATTTACAATTTTACATACTTGAGGAGAATCTAGACTATGTTGCATGGAAACAGATTTAATCGTAGGGAGAAATTAGATGTGAAGTACTGAAAGGACCAAGTACGTCACGAGAGGCTCACTTGTCATTTGCCAACAACCCTATAATCCACCTGAAGGTTAACAAGCCTCACAAGTGTTGTCAAGGAAAGCGAAGCGGTAACGAGAACATCTCCTAAGTGCATCTAACAAGTAGTCGAGTGATTCGTGGTGGGTTAAACTAGTGTAATGGCTTCTCAAGATATAAGCCCGTATTGAGTGTGTAGGGGATTAGACATGCTAAGCCCACAGAACCATACCAACTCTTGAATCTATTCAAAAAATTTATAACAATCCTCGATGAAAAAAAAATGTATTCTGTACTCACCCGGTAGCCACCATCAAACATAGCACGGAAAGCATCAGATGAGGCAAGTAAGCATATTCTGTGTGCAAAAAATCGATTCCCTGTGATAAAATCAATGACACGTCAGTTGTCATTGATCCTGAGATGTTTCCAAATATAATACCAAAATGTCAAAATTTAGTAGGAAACCTTCTACTAGGAAAGTGACATCAGACAGGGTATCATTATTAACATACTGCTCGCCCAGGTACACCTGCAGTGGACTGTCTGTCATTTGAAGCAAACAAAGAGACGGAAAAAGAGGTTGATCGAAGAGTCTACTAAACTTTAACAAGAAATGATAGTGAAATCAGCATGGAAGAAGGATCATTATTGTAATCTTTTATTCATCTTGGTCTCTCATAGATGTCAGAGGACTGTAGAATCTGTCATCGACAAAATATTAAAATCAGTTTCACATTCAAGCTTACTTGGGGTGTTGGAGATGGGGGAGCAGCATCCAAAGGAGAGAGAGCAGTGGCCTTGGTAGCTAATTTGTACAGAGCAGCAGAACCATCAAGTTGCTGCTTTGAGTTCGTAGAACAAAGAAGCCCAAGAAGCAAATCCAATCCTACATTAAATTCAAAAGTAAAAAAAGTGCAATGACCGGGATAAAGCTTCAAAGAACATTTCTCCAATGAACGAGATTCTTAGACATACCAAGATTATCAATGAATATGGTCCTCCAGTCATCTGCTGAACAAAGGTGTGCGAGAGACAAAGCTACGCGTCTTTGAATAGCCTTTTCGCTTATGCGCATCAAATACAACAAATGATATAATACCTACAACAAAAATGAGGGTATTACTTAGCCAAACTGTATCAACATCTCTTCCCTCTCCCATAGGGTATATAAGTTAACACTCACTCTTCCGTGGATCTTATCCTCCAGTCTTTTTAATGTTTTGGCAACACAATCCTTTGTTGCCTAAGATTACAATTTACGAAGTCAGAGAATGATTTCTGAAGTATGATATACATATGCATTGCATAAACCTGGTGCATAGTCAACATGATACAGCAATACCTGAACAATAAATTCTCCTTCCTGCAGCTTCTGAACACCTCCAACCTTAATAAAATCTGCAACATTATCCTATGAAAGACAAGAAAACAAATAGTCTTCATATTGAGAGCTCAACATTGAACTCATTCCTGATTAATAGTAATCTAAATGGCTGAACTGTATCATGGAACCTCATTGTCTGCCAAGCCATAAAGAGCAAATGCAGCATTATGTTGGAGTGATCCATTTTTGGCATCAAGAAGCTTTAATAATGGCATCAGAGCACCATGATGTGCAATTCCAGCTTGATTGTGTGTATCCTGAATTCATGAAGTGGTTCAATGCCTTCAATTCATTGGTTAGCCTAATAGATTATAATCATTTCAAAGCAATCCATAATACAAAGCGAACACTTGCAATTCAATTGGAGGTAAGTAAATTGTCCCTAATCTGTTAACAAAAGGTGGCGAAGTTAATGTCATATTTCGTTTACGCCCAAAAGAGAGGATACACAATATCAGCATATGACGGTGGATCCTGGTTTATGGGAGTGCAAAAAGAATATATAGGATATATTCTGATTTTGTATAGTTTTTTTGAATTATAAATGAACTCAAATTAATAAAACTGGTATGAACTGAAGTTGACTAAGACATAAACCGAACTTGCTCGATTAAATTGAAGTTAATTAACTACACAGAAATGAACCAAGCGAAGCTTGAATAACTTAACTTTTTATCAACCAGACAAAATAAATTTGAAGTGAACAAACTTAAACTATATTAAACTATGCTGAAATGACTTAAATTCAATTTAAATTATTGTCTTTGGAAAGTTAAAGAATGATGATAAGACGATTTTATTTATTCATTTATTTCTATCATGAGGTGTGAGTGTGCCCCAGGCTCCACAGTGGTGCTACCACTGTCAGAATGTCTTATGCCTATACATGCATACACAGAACACCATAAATAGATACCATATACATATAACAACCATTATGTCTAACAAGAAACATAATACTAAACCAACAATGAATACTACCTGAGCTAAACGCCCAAGTGCGAAGGCCGACATTTCTCTTAGTTGTACATCTGGGGATTGAAGCATCTCAACCAAAGGCTGGACTGCACCTCTTTGCACAATATGAACCTGAAAGAAAGAAAAATTGCAAGGTTCCACTCAATGAAATGAGAAAAGAGAAGGATAGTGCATCAACATAAATATCCCTAGTAATAGTTTGGCACCGTCAAAAATCTATAGTACTAGATAGATAAAACACATAAAATGAATAGTATACAAAGCTCCTGAATAATACCGATTAATTGTTCTGCTGTGTAAGTTATTCTTAAATTGATTTGAACAGTTGTCAATATTTTGACATAACGAACCTTGCAATCTGAATCAGTTGCAGCAAACTGTCCAATTAACAAAGCAGCCTCTCTCTGACTCTCAGAGCAGCAGGATCTATCAAGCGAAATGAAAAACTTATAGATGTCAAGTACAGTAAATGGATGCCCCCATAATTTCAAGTTTTTGACCTAAGACCCTCCCCTAAAAGACCAGATGAGCAAGCATCAACCTTAACAATCCAATTACAGGTTGTAGTGCTCCGGCAAGAAGTACTTCTCTTTTCACATTTGGAGAAGAGTGCACTAGATTACCAATGACACCAACCTGAAAAGAGTGTGAGGCTGGTCATATGAAAGGCTTCGGAAGTAAAGCAATACCAATCTGAGAACAGATCATACACAACATTTTTTAGCTTCATTCTACGAAGCTGAAAAAAAAATCCTTCAGGGCTTACCGCTTCATAATGTATGGCAGGATCTTCCGAGCATAGCATGAGAATCAAAGTCGGAAGGGCATTACATGCGACTATCTGAAAATGTTTTAATATTTTGCAACTTTCTTTCACACAACCGTCTCATTGTGTATGTCTTGAAAGAACATACATATTCTACTCCTTTTCAATTCAGATAAAATAAAGGTTACCTGGTTCTTATTTTCATCATTTTTAAATGCTAAGGTTCGCAACGCCCCAGCGGCTGCTCGTTGTACTTTTGTATCAGAATACTGGAGGAGTTCAACAAGAGGAGGAATCCCACCATCCAACCTAGAAATAAGAGCAAAAGATAAGAAATAAGATATCAATAAACTGGAAGTGTGATAAGAATCATGTAGGCATACCTAACACGTGTTTTGATGATGCCATTCTCATGAGCCAGATTTGTGATTGCATCGGCTGCTCTTCGAATGACACTAGTGACAGCTCGAGAACTGCACCCGTCCTTTTTCGTCTTCAATAAATCAACAAGATGAGGCAAGGCACCAGCATCCACTATTAGCTGTTGATATTCTGGCTGGTAAAGGAAGAATAGCAAGATAAAGACAAGTACACATGAATGAGTTACAGCGCAACTATAATAGCACCTGAAATTGAAAATAATTGACTAGTTCCAAACAAAGTTGGACACAAACCACTGTCACTCGGATAAGATCAATACAGTTTGTAAATCAGGCAAACAAATTGGCATGATTAATGCGAAGACGCAAGCTTATAGTATAAATCTGTAATCACTAAACCAATTACTCCTATGGACCATTAGTATCATCACGGAACCAACTAGTGCTATGGGCCAGTACTTCCTAATCATAGATAATGATTGTGAGTGCACATTTATCAATCCAACAGAGGACTGAGCTATGACTCTTGTTCCAGTGTTATCTACTTACTAATGGATTTTTTACTAGTAAGGATAACATACAGTAATCTAGATATTGAAACTTAGCGACAGAAAAATGGTCGCTGGATATAAATGTATTTTTTGTAGGATGCCAGTTACATTTAAGTATTTCGTTCTAGGATAAGATTAGACAACCATTATGTGGAAGTGCACTCCAATTCATGCAGCATGCACTATGAAACTCAGTGTTTCAGTTCCTTCAGAGGGATGTATGGACTATGGGTACATGTCAGCCACATCAGAGGTTTATGCCACTACATTTTTAACCTTTTCAGGACACTACCACACTAACTATGACCTCGGCCTTTAGTTAAAACTTGCCAAATTTCACAATTCACCATAAACTCAGAATGATTAGTCCTGATTCAACAACTGGAATTACCTTGACAGCCAGAAGCCCTATCACAAACGCGCATTCCTTCTCAACTTCATGCTCCATTGGCCTCAAGCCACGATTGCTGTCATTCTCAAACGGCGACTCCAAGTGCTTCACCAGAGCCGACACAGCTCCTCCATCCACAATCAGTCCAACATTACTCTCTGCACAAAAAAAAAGAAAAAAAAAAGCAAAACCAAAATATCAATAAGCATCACATCACGATCGACGAAACTCCACAATTTTCAAAAATCAAAAACTCCATAAAGCTCTACCGTTCTTGGCAAGCTCTGCGAGGACATGCGCGGCGCGCTTGGAGGCAACCCGATCGGACTCCTTCCACGAGTAGGAACTGTTGAGAACGCCGACCTGCAAACTAATTGATTTGAGCAGGGGTTGCCAGGCGTTGCTGTCATCTCCGGGCGCGTCGTCGGGGAACTCCAATTCCGCGTTGTACTCGTCTTCAAGCTTTCGTTTATGTCCCTTCCGCTGAAGCAGATTCTGATCTTGCCGCCTGGGAAGCTCCATGTGCGTACGGAGATGGCTGCGCTGCGCTTCGAATGTTGTGACGATGGCGAAGGAAAGCTTGGATAGATCTCAGGGGTAGTTTCGGGATATAATTTTGTGCTTTTTGGTTTATCTTTTTTGTTTTGCTTTATACGGGGAAGTGGGGCGAAAATGAAAACTTGTAAATCATTAATCGGGCTTTCCAATGGGTTCAATATGGGCTTTTGCTGAGGGTTTAGATTGTGTACTAGGCCCATATATTAAGGAATGGATAATATTAAGGAATGGATAAGAATGTCATTTTCATTGTAAGGAGAGTGGACAATAATGTCCACATTTTAGTTTGAGACAATGGGATGGTGGTAAAAATTTGCTTGATTTTGAGTTATCAAGTAATTTTATTCAAGTGTACGAGTGTTTAAATATATTTTTATTTTTTTTGAACTTACATCTCATACTTTGCAAAACTGCTCAATTTTCAATTTAATATTTGGGTTCGTTGGTTATTGGTACACATACATTACGTCTTATTAATCCATTTACCCAAAGTTAAAAACAAATTTTCGATTAAGAATGAATCAAAATAAATTTAATCATACCAAATTAAATCATATGAACAAATCTACGACCTTTGATCCGACTTAACAGCACTCAAGAAATACCATTCAGCAAACATAGCCTACGCAAAATGATCAAAATATAAATGATGAAGAAAAAAATGGCCCTTAAAGGAAATTGGCTGACAAGGTAAACAATATTTGTCTTAATGATGAAACCAATAAAAGATATGCCAACAAAGTGGTGGATGAGTTTGGTTGAACACTTGTCTTACAATCAGTGGCGGATCTAGGATTTATTTTGACTAGGGACAACATGTAAAAGTAAAAAAAAATTTATAATTGCTCTCTTCGAGTTTTCATTTTCATAAAGCGCCCCATCACATCTTCGTTACTAACGGAATGAAATAATTCCTTTTCAATATAACAAATGAGACCGTCACACAAAAAAGAGTCTGCCATGCGGTTGCGTAAGCTTGTTTTCACAATTTTCATTGCAGAAAAGCATCTCTCAACAGTTGCAGTTGCTACAGGTAGTGTCAAGACTAGCTTCATGAGTCGAAAGACCAAAGGATATGCTCGATGCTTTTCCGTATCCACCATAACTCTAGCAAGAGCACAAAGGTCCTTCAAATTCAAAAATCTTTCATCTTCTCGGACATTATCAATATAAAGGCGAAGTTGATGCTCCATAAGATTCTGATCTCCAAAATCGAAGTCGTCGGGATAAAATTTCATCAATCTCATCAACTTCGGATGATTAAAGTGTTGAAATAAATTAATCGGACTCAAAGAAGCCATACAAATTAGCAGCTCAGAATTAACCTCGTTAAAACGATCGTTGAACTCTTGAAGGATTAAATCCAACACTGTATAAAAACAGTCCACTTGAAGATGCTGCATATTAGTTATTTCAGATTTTCGTCTGGGTCTTCGTGCATCAACAAACTCTTCCTCTAAGTTTAGGATCTGAATATCATACTTGTGACAAAAAGATGATACTTTTTGCATAAGAGAATTCCAATCATGATCTCTAATCGTTTGTAACTGCCGTTTAGTAGATGTAACCATAGACATGGCATTTAGAATATCTTGATCTTTCCTTTGAAGAGCCATTGATAAAGACTCCGTAAGACCTAGAATAAGCAGCATCAATTGTAAATAAAATACGAAATCAAACTATTGGAAATATCTGAAAAGACCATTTGCTTGACATCTTTTCATACTGTCTGAGCCATCTTCTTCTATATATTCAAGCACTTTTGATACTATCGGAAATAATTCAACCAGACGCAAAAGTGTTCTATAATGAGAACCCCAACGTGTGTTTCCAGGTCTCTGCAAAGTAAGTTCTTGATTGAGTCCACTTCCTGTTCTTATCTCACAATTGCCAATAGCCTCTTTTAGTTGCTCTTGATATTTGTCGCGAATCATATCTCTTCTTTTGCAAGATGCTCCAACCACATTCAATAGAAGACATAATTTATCAAAAAAATCACCGACTTCAAAATGTTTTTTTTGAAATGGCAACAACAACAAGCTGTAGTTGATGAGCAAAACAATGAACATAATAAGTTGAGCTATTTTCCTGTGAAATTAAGGCTCTTAATCCATTGAACTCACCTTTCATATTACTTGCTCCATCATAACCTTGTCCTCTTAAACTTTTCAAACTCAATCCATGTTCGCTAAATAATGAATCAATAGCATTTTTAAGAGTGGCAGGCGATGTATCTTTCACATGAATAACACCAATAAACCTCTCTTTAACAGTTCCTGATTTATCAACGAATCGTAGAATCACAGCCATTTGCTCCTTGTAAGAAACATTACTAGATTCATCCACTAATAATGCAAATACGTCGTTGTCAATTTCTTCAATAATACGACAAATTACTTCTTGAGAAAAGCAACGCACAATGTCCTTTTGAATCGTTGGATAGATCATTTGGTTGTTTCCAGGAGCCTTTTTAAAACAACTTTGTTTGCAGCCTCATTCTGATTAGCAGTATACTTGACCAATTCCATAAAATTACCTTGATTGTTTGACTCTTCTGATTCATCATGTCCACGAAAAGGTAATCCTTGTTGTAGCAGAAATCTAGAAACATCAATAGAAACATTCAACCGAATACGATGCTCATTCTTTGTACTGTCACTTTGCTTATGAAGAGCAACAATAATAGATTGAGCCTGCCTCATCATCACTTTTTTTGAGCGCTTGATTGTGAAAGCTATTAACGTCTCTCACATGGGAAGCTAGTCTCTCCGTATTTTTCCAACTAGAGAAACCTTCAGTCACAAAAGTATCATTGCCGGCTTCTCTGAATAAGTAACAACACAAGCAAAAAGCCTTATCCTCTTTTATGCTATACTCTATCCAATTACCATATTGATCAAACCACTCAGGGTTGAATCGTCTCGACAGCTGTCCTATTCTTTTCCGTGGAAATGCATGACCACGAGGTTGACAGGGCCCTCTAATTAAATACTTCGTCGTACTTCATCTCGTTGATTAGGATGATACTGAGTAATCTTTTTTCTCTCCGCGGGATCCCAAGGAAGATCATCCAAATTAATAATCTCAGAAACAGAAGAAGTACCATGATGAATAATGGGTGATGTATTTGCACTTAAATCACGATCCTCGCCGACTAAGGATGAGTGCTTTCGTTTCAAAAAGAAATCCAACTTTTGTTCTGCAAATATGTAATTAAAAACATTATACAATATCACATCAAAATTCAAAATACTAATACATTAAATAAACTATTATGTATAAACTTACGAGACATTATATAAGCTTCCGATCGAACGAACTTGATTCTTAACTCTTAAAATGAAACCTGTGTATTTTGTACGTTCATAAGAATTGAGATTGTAATTTCAACATTAAACAATCACTTCTTTCCACAATGAATCTGATACTTTCCACAAACCCCAAATTCAATTAATATTTTATCAATAAAAAATCAAGACAAAAATAAAGCTCCGAGAAATAAACAATCCAGCAAAATTTGACATAAAAAAATCACAAAACCTCCCACTTGGCACTTGCTATTGCGATAAAAAAATCACTGACCCCATATGATTGAAGAAACGCACAAATCCTCAACACTTGGCACTTGCTATTGCGATATTGGTCAATCTAGGGTTCCGGATTCATATGGAAAGGGAATAAATGAGAGGCGAATTTGACAAAGTGGACACGGGCTGGGTCAAGATTTTAATATACAATGTTATGTTGATGGCCCACTAATAGTGGATAATTAAACAACAGTAGGGGCTGACTGAAAAAAGACAAAACAAAAAACAGTAGGGGCAAATAAGTCGAGGAATTAAAAATAGAAGGGGCAATTAAAAAAATGAGGAAGGGCATATTCAAAATTTTCCCTACAACTAAGGTTACATTTGTAATTTCACTAGGGGCAAGTGCCCCCCCTCCCTTAGCAGTGCATCCGCCCCTGCTTACAATATATAAGGTCTTGTGTTCAACCCAACTAAAAATATAAACAAATGTATAAAACTATCATGTGAGTTAGGGATGCACAACCGGTCCGGACCGGACTGAATTTTTTTGAAACTTTGGACTGTGGACCGGACCGGTATATATATGGACCGGGACCGGGATCGGACCGTGGACCGGATTTTTTGTGAAAAGTGGACCGGATCGGACCGATTTCTCTTAATTTTACGGTCCGGACCGGAACAGATCAGAATTTTATGGTCCGGATCGAACCGGTAAACCAAAAATTATGAAAATTAAATTCCGATCCGATCCGATCTCAATTTGAGCATCCCTAATGTGAGTATAATCCATCATCCTAAGAAAAAAACACCTTGTGGTCAAAGACCTCCACTAACGAGTTACGACCCGATTTGAAGTTGACGTAGTCTTACATTACATAACACCACATGTCACGTTATCGAAGTTTTCCAAATGCATGCCTAACTTTCAGTTCAATGAGATATTTCATTTTCCATCACACGTAATTTCCGAACGGAAGTCAATAGTGCAAAAATGACATTTATGAGTGCATTAATGAGTATCAATTTACTAATCGAAAAAAAGAGTATCAATTTACAAGTTATTCGTAATTAAAATCCAAGAGTTTAGATGACTATCGGATAGTCACTATCCTATCATCGTGCCATCCGCATAAAATGAGGCGTACGTATATTTGTAGAGGTTGACATGATATATGTTAGGATCTACAATGACGGAAGTCGAGTAACTCGTCCATTATTTATCTCTTGTCACCAACTTACCCAAATCCATTGTATCAAGATAGCAACGTCTTATTTGAACGTTCATATTTATATATTTTAACATTTATACGAGCGACAAGTATAGTATATTGTTTTTAGTTTTGAATGAAATGTAATCGATAAAGAAAAAGGATCTGGTGCAAACCAATGAAAGTTCTTGATATGATCATTTGGATGGATGAGATTAAATCTCGTAGTATTGTTGGTTTCTCGGTGACGAATTATAAATCACTTTTGACAAACAATGTCGTACTTTTGGTTTTTCGGCGACGAATTATATAATCTATTTTTAACGAATTTTACAATTTACACTAAAACTACGATTTGCACCTGATCTTTCCTCGTGTATAAAAAATCATAAGATACAATAAACTTATTAGACCATCACCAATGACCAAAAAAAGTTGGTCATTCCTATCTCTCTACCATTTTCTCTTCATCATCCTCAAAAATGTGTAATGTTTCTTGACGTATTTGATCAAGAGCATGCCACCAATGAACAAGAGAAAAAGTTATCATCGTTTCCTCTCTTAGATTGAATTAAATAAAATATTTTATAAAAAATATCGAAATGGATGGCTATTTATAATGCATGAAAAATACAAAAATTGATAGTTCTTTTAATTTTTAAAACTTTGTAAATATTAAGCTACAACCATCAGGGGCGGATGCACGGTTCAATGGGGGCAGCTGCCCCTGTTAAATTTGGAAAATGTTAATGATTAATGAATACTCATTAAAATAACGATGCCCCCATTAAGAATTATTAATTGCCCCTCATTAAGAATTATTAATTGCCCCCATTTATTTTTATATCAAACTTCCAAACAGAAAATTTTGAATTCAAATGATTTGATAAGGTTTATCTAACTGATTTAGTTTACTAAAATTTTATTTAAATACTTACTATTATTAGAAAATTTTGTTATGAAACACGATTAAGATAAATACCGTTGAGATGATAAATTTTATAACTAATAAATATAGTAACCAAGGGTTGAGATCCTGTGAGAAGTGAATTTTTGGTGAGAAATAAGAATTAATTTTAACCCTACATCTAATCATATCCATGGCTGATTTTAAATCATATTTTCCTAATAATTCATAATTAATAACCGGTTAATATCAATGTTAAGGGTAAATTTGGCAAACTAAATATCAATATCAACCTAAACCCTATACCAGATCGCGTTACGCATTCTGCGATTTTGAACTCGACTACTCTCAGACGACGGACGACTCTCGGCGACGAAAGACAGACAACGAATGACAGAATCATTGCGGCCCAACACACCACCGAGCCTCAATGTCGGCAAATACGTACAATGACGATGGCAACGATCCACAGGCAAGCCAAGTTTACGGTATGTAACATTACGATTTTTAGGGTTACAAGTTAATTATCTCAATGGATTTGGTTGGAGTGTAAAATACGTAACATCGTGTATCAAGATTCGTAGCATCATTTATCAAGCTACGTAGTTTAGTTTTGGGTATGATTCATAATTGGTAGTAGTAGTCATATTGATATAAATTGGTAGTAATTGATCATAATACGTACCTTTCTCTTCATAATTTGTAGCCGGAAGTATATGTAAAATTTGTACGTTAATGTTCATAATTCGTAGCTTATAATTCATAATTGGTACTTGTAGTAATTCTTTATGATGTTATTAGGATCGAATTTGATTTTTTTAGCAAAAATCCTAACTCAATTCAATGTCAAATTAAGCCCTAAATTGAGAACTCAATTGAAAGACAAAGAACAATAGGATTTATACTGGTTCACCTCTAGGTGAGAGGTTAATCCAGTTTGGCTCACTGTCGGATCCCCGTATGCACTATGGGTGGCCGGAATGGCACCAAGATCGCCCGGAGAAGATTACAGATGAACAGTAGCACGGACTTAGCCGATTACACTCGTATCAACACCACTTCACCCAATTGAAGCCGAACTATGCCTGAACGTCCACTAAGTCGAAGCCCTCAATCAATTGCACAAGACGATCACGCTTGGAGTTCGAACGAGAGAGAAAATGAGTTACACAGAGTTGCCCTAGTTCTTCGTTCTTCTTTGCTTATAAACGTCCGCTCAAAACGCCAGATTAAATGTCGTCCATTGGATGAGGCCAGCTCCCTTCTAATCTCGTTCGTATATCAACAACGACCGTAACTGATATTCAAAATGTGGATTCACGCCATAACATGGCGCTTTCTTATTGGCTCCGCTTACTTTCCCTCGGTTACGAACTTAACGCCTTCAGCAACTTGCTTTTGGCTTTAGCGACGAACCAAGAATCCTATCTGGAAATAGCGGCAGGTTCTTACGATCTTGAGCGACGACTTCCTGGACCTTTTGCGACGACTTCAGGACTTGCCTAGAAATGTCGGCTTTAAATCTAACAAACCTCCACCTAAAGCAGACATCTCCGACTGCTTTAGGCCTTTACTCCTCTCTGACCCAACCCCAAAATGCATACAATGGACTTACCCAACCGATCATTGCCACACCTGCAACACAGAACATCTCAAGAGATATGTAGCAATCCAAGCATAGCTTTAACTTGCTAACAATCACATGCTTAGTACCCATATCAGATGGGTTATTTTCAGTCTCAATTTTCAGCAACTTCACATACCTTATCTCTAATGAAATGGTATCTCACTTCAATGTGCTTAGTTCTATCATGAAAAATAGGGTTTTTACATAAGTAAATAGCAGATTGACTGTCTGAAAATATTATAACCACACTGTTTGATAACTCAGCCTCTCTAACTAAACCTTGTAACCAAATTCCCTCTTTAAAAGCATCACAGATAGCCATATACTCTGATTCAGTTGTTGACAAAGTAACAATAGATTGTGGACCATATTTCCATGAAATACAGTTCTTTGAAAAGGTAATATAATATGCAGTAGTAGATTTCCTACTATCTTTGTCCCTAGCAAAGTCAGCATCCACATACCCAACCAAGTCAAGCTCATTACACCTTTTAGAATATAACAGTCCTATATCCAAAGTGCTAGCTATATATGCAACCAACCATTTTACAGCAAGCCAATGCTCATAACCTGGATTACTCATGTATCTACTTAAGACAGAAATAGCATAGGACAGATCAGGCCTAGTACTAATCATGACATATATAATAGACCCAATGGCATTAGCATAAGGAAACTTTTCCATTTTAACCTTCTCAGATTGTGTAACAGGGGATTGAGATGTATTCAAATCAAAATGTGCCGGAAAAGACAGAGAAATGGTTTTACAATTCAAGTCACCAAACCTAGATACTAATTTCTCTAAGTAAGGCCTTTGGTGTAATTTATGAAAATCTGTTTCTATCAATTCTTTTAGCATGGCCAAGGTCTTTCATGTCAAAAGCAGAATTCAAGTCCTTTTTCAATGACTTAATTTTATCCATGGATTTGCATATCAATAGCATATCATCAACATATAGCAGCAAGTATATAGGTATATTCTCAACAGATGCAAAATGGAAACAAGTATCATACTCACTTCTCTTAAAGCCAAAACTTAACACAAACTTGTCAAACTTCTGATACCAAAGTCTAAGACTTTGTTTCAGACCATACAAGGACCTTTTAAGAAATCACACATGTTCAAGGTATTTTTTATCAACATATCCTTCAGGTTGTCTCATGAAAATCTTTTCATCCAAATCCCCATGTAAAAAAGCAGTTTTTACAGCTAGCTGTTCTACTTCAAGATCCAAGCAAGCAGCTAATGATAACATAAGTCTAATAGTTTTAAACTTAACTATAGGAGATTTTTTTTAGTGAAATCAATACCTTCCCTTTGTGTGTATCCCTAGCCACTGACAACACTGCCTTGTCGCGAGGCAATGTGTACAAATAAATTTATAAGTCCGCTACTCGCGACTTTACTACTGGATAGCAAGTGGTAAGTAGGGGTCGAACCCAAGAGAGTCAGTGTGGATTAGTTGTTCTTTAATGAAGCTTATGCAGAAATTAAATGCGATTGGGGTTGGGTTTGAGTGTGCTTTGAGAACTGAAAGTAAATTGCAACAGTTGATAATAGACTGTAAGGAAAGGATTCGGTTTAGGGGTTTCATATCATATCATCGTTCATCATTGACCCTTAATGATCCTACTAAGTGTTCAAAAGTGTATCAAGGCCATTTCAAGCGCTCAATTTGCCACACTGTCTAGCCCATTTCAAGGTCATAGAGCACTTGTTCTATTTAGACTAGCACCCCATTTCAAAGTATACTAGCCTATGTGCATCCATTTGAACAATCATTTCCAATCAATCCAAATGGTGTTTTAGAGAGGTCGAACTCCTCAGATAAGCTTTATCATTTCAAGCATCCACTTACCCGAGTATGTTCACGAACCCCACGAAAGAGTTTTGCCATTTCAAGCATCCACTCAACCTTGGAAGTTCTGACCTAATATGTGGCACATAGAACAAGTTTTGAAACACTAAGTAGCATTAAGCATAGAGTCTAGAACAGTTTATGATACAAATACTTCCTCTACCGAATACAAGCTTTAGCTACTTGTATTCATGTCAAGGAATACAAGCAAACTATAACTTTTAAAGTAAGAACAAAATATACGGAAAGTAATTTTGTACCTACAATAAATGGAGGAGAGGAGCTCCTAAGCAAGATCCAAGCAAGGGAAAGTAGCTCCAAAATGAAGAACAAAGTGTTTATTGAAAGTGAAGAGAAGAGGGTTAAGCCCTCTATCTCTCTAAAGACTTGTGAATTTATGGGATGATTTACAAAGGAGGAGGGCATGCTCTATTTATAGCCCATGAAGAGGAGGAGATGTGGAGGAGAAGAAGACACATGGCACAAAGCCATGGAAGGAGGGAAAGCCGCCCATGTGAGGAGGAGCCTCCTCCCATTTAGCCGCCCCCCCCATGTGAGGAGGAGCCTCCTCCCCTTAGCCGCCCATGTGAGGAGGAGGAGGGGTGAGTGTGAGCTTTGTGATCTTTTTCCCAAAAGCCATCGGTCCTTTCAGCTCCGGTCTGACTCTGGTTGCTCTTCGGTTGGACTTGTTTTGAGTGATTCCATGTCAGGTTCATGATATTTGTACAGTCGGCATCTGGTTGTGACCTTGGAATGACTCGTAATATATTTTCAGCTTAAAAACTCCTCCTTAGTCTGTATTCTCTCTAGACTCCAAAATACCCTGTAGATAAATATCGGAACTAACAAGCAAAAGTTAAATAGACAAACAGTCTAATTTGGTGGGTTTTAACTGTGTTTATGATTCATATAATTATGGTCCATCAGATCACCCCACACTTTTAGTTGTCCGTCCCGAACAATGCTATTAAAAGGCGGCACACACTATCTAAGTAAACTTTTAAAATATGAAAGTGAGACTGTGGGACTAGATTTATCCTAATTCATGCATTACTACTTATTACCAAATTAAACCGTATAAATAAATAGAAGAAACTTGATACTTGTACCTCCGTGCCGAGATGCAAATTAATTTGGATGTTTTGGGAGATAGCCCTTTTCAGGCTCCTGGACTGCATTCTCGGGACTGTCTCGCACTATATGGTTTCCTTGTAGCTTTCTCTAGCACGTGATTCGGTTCGGGTTTCAATGGTTTGGTCTTTGATTTTCTTTTGGCGAGGGACACTTTTTTTTGTAGTGAATCGGCCTTTGGCCTTTGATTTGACTCTTTGAGTACTTCACTTTTGTTTGGTTAAAACCTTCACAATTTTGGGCCTTTGGCCTCTTGATTTGCTTCTTTGAGCTTTTGCCTTTTTGTGGCTTGCTAGTCCATTTTCTCAAGCCTTTTTTGGGAGGTCCAATCGTCGCCTGCAAGCATATGGAAATACCTCCCCGCTCCTCTCATCCTTGCCGTTTCGCGCGGGTCAAGATGAGGGTCGCTCATCTATTTTCTCGGCTACTTTGACTTAGAGATAGGACGGTCTGATTCCCGTCCTTGCCTCTTGCATAAACGCTGCATGGCGGAGATGACTTCAATCTTACCTGAAACCCGAAGTGCAGCCTCCACTGACTTCGTAAACCATATAATGAAATTCAGTCCTTTGAATGCTTGCCAAGCCTCTCTAGGGCGGTTTATGTCAACTCCACATCCCCTGTTTATCTCAGCACAAAGGGACAAATGAGAAGTTACATTCTAAGTTTTTAAACAGTTGAATTTTCACAAGGTTAATGCATGAATTATGATCTATCTTTTTCACATTCTCAAGTTCATATTTTCAAAAAGATAATATTAAGGAAAAAAAGCATGTTATATACAAAGGCGGTTCTCACCCCACACTTTTGAACGAAGGCGTGCCTTTCAGCAAGACTTAGTTTAAAAGCCATGCAAGTAGATATTATATGAGAAGGAAATGATATTAAGGAAAAGGGAAGAACAGAACTCCCTTTAAGGTGTCGAGGGACGACATGGCATGAGGCTGGATAATCGAGGGAGTTTGGCTGGGGCCTTGAACTCTTGGCATAGGCCTAGCTGGCTTGATGTTGCACCCATAACCGATTCCTGAATAGTCATTTCATTCTATGCACCAAGTGGGTGAGAGCGACTTATTGGAAAAAACTAAATGACAGAAAATAAAATTGATAGAAAGTAAATGACTGAAAGTAAGATAGGTGTCGGGTTACCTCCCGACCAGTGCATTTGTTTAACGTTGTTAGCTCGACAGTACCTCATTCCTGGATCAGAAGGTTGGGTCCGATGGGTGTGTAAGGTCGAATTTCTTCTCGGCTGCCCTTTTGCTCCGAGAGGGTGAGGTTTCATTGACCATACTGTTGGTCCAATGAGTCGTGCTCGCTTGTTACTCCTTCCGGGTTTCCATTCTTTCGGCCCATGTCTTTGCCGCTTCTTCATGTTTGAATAGTTAGCACCTTTGCGAGTTTGGAAGTTTGGTTTTGTGCCATTAAATGTAGGCGACATTAAGCATGCGCCTCTGCCAATCCTCTTCATTGTGGCAGTGATGGATGGCTGTCTTGGAACGAGTGAGTTTTCAGGCGGTTTTCCTTGGCTTGTGACGAGTGAGAGTTCCTTTGTCGGCTTTTTTGGCTCATGCTCCTCCTCTAACTCCCCTTGCACCTCATCATTATTGATTATATGATCTTCGGTGGCTATGATCGGCATAAAACACGAAGGGTTAAGTTGAGGCACTTCGACCATGAGGACTAGGTCTGTTTCAGGTGCTCCGACAGTGAGGACCAGGTCTTTCTCGGACAGTTCGGCAATGAGGTCCGGGACTTCTGTAGGCTCGGCAGTTAGGACTGTGATTTCCTCGGATGGATTGGTGATAAGGACCGGGCCTGATTTGGGCAGTTCTTCTTCTAACTCCCAGGGATAATCTGAATGGAGCTCTTCTTCAGGCAACCATGGGTCCTCATCCTCGTCATTCATATGGTCTCCGGGGGCAATCATACTGAGGTCCGGGTCTGATATGGGCAACTCGTCATTGAGGTCCGGGTATGTCTCGGGTGGTTCTTCTTCGGTCATTCGCTGGTCCTCATTCTCTTCCGGCTCCTCGGGTTCAGCCGTCCTTTTTATTGCCCATGATTCGGTTTTGGCCGTGAATTGGTGCATCAAGGCACTCAATTGCTGTATGTATGCGGCCAATTGCTGGGTGCTAGCTGCCAGCTCATTTTCTGATGCCCATAACTCAGTTTTGGCCCTGATTTGGTGCATCGTGTTGTCCAGTTCTTCACGCCGCATGGCCTGATCTTTTCTTTGTCTTGACCTCGCGGCCAAATCATCTATTAAGTTCCAAAGATCATCTATGTCTAAGTTGTTCACCGAGCCTCCCGCTGCATCATTTAGCCAATTCCACTCTTGTGGCATCATCCCATTGAGAAACCTTTGAAGAAGATCGTGGTTGGTGAATCCATGGTGCGGGCAGCTCGTCACAATGGAGTCAAAGTACGCCAAGTACTCGTCCAAAGTTTCGTCCCGGGATTGCTCTATGTTGTTGATCTTCTCGCGGATTTCAAGTTCGAAGGGTGGTGGGGAAAACTCCTCATTGTTCCAAGGCTCCATTCCGTAGTAGTAAGCCTTAGTGAACTGCATGACAGAACTAAAACAAAAGAAAAATAGAACAACTATTCCGATTACACGACTCCCCGGTAACGACGCCAATTTGACAACACTGCCTTGTCGCGAGGCAATGTGTACAAATAAATTTTTAAGTCCGCTACTCGCGACTTTACTACTGGGTAGCAAGTGGTAAGTAGGGGTCGAACCCAAGAGAGTCAGTGTGGATTAGTTGTTCTTTAATGAAGCTTATGCAGAAATTAAATGCGATTGGGGTTGGGTTTGAGTGTGCTTTGAGAACTGAAAGTAAATTGCAACAGTTGATAATAGACTGTAAGGAAAGGATTCGTTTTAGTGGTTTCATATCATATCATCGTTCATCATTGACCCTTAATGATCCTACTAAGTGTTCAAAAGTGTATCAAGGCCATTTTAAGCGCTCGATTTGCCACACTGTCTAGCCCATTTCAAGGTCATAGAGCACTTGTTCTATTTAGACTAGCACCCCATTTCAAGGTATACTAGCCTATGTGCATCCATTTGAACAATCATTTCCGATCAATCCAAATGGTGTTTTAGAGAGGTCAAACTCCTCAGATAAGCTTTGCCATTTCAAGCACCCACTTACCCGAGTATGTTCACGAACCCCACGAAAGAGTTTTGCCATTTCAAGCATCCACTCAACCTTGGAAGTTCTGACCTAATATGTGGCACATAGAACAAGTTTTGAAACACTAAGTAGCATTAAGCATAGAGTCTAGAACAGTTTATGATATAAATACTCCCTCTACCGAATACAAGCTTTAGCTACTTGTATTCATGTCAAGGAATACAAGCAAACTATAACTTTTAAAGTAAGAACAAAATATACGGAAAGTAATTTTGTACCTACAATAAGTGGAGTAGAGGAGCTCCTAAGCAAGATCCAAGCAAGGGAAAGTAGCTCCAAAATGAAGAACAAAGTGTTTATTGAAAGTGAAGAGAAGAGGGTTAAGCCCTCTATCTCTCTAAAGACTTGTGAATTTATGGGATGATTTATAAAGGAGGAGGGCATGCTCTATTTATAGCCCATGAAGAGGAGGAGATGTGGAGGAGAAGAAGACACATGGCACAAAGCCATGGAAGGAGGGAAAGCCGCCCATGTGAGGAGGAGCCTCCTCCCATTTAGCCGCCCCCCATGTGAGGAGGAGCCTCCTCCCCTTAGCCGCCCATGTGAGGAGGAGGAGGGGTGAGTGTGAGCTTTGTGATCTTTTTCCCAAAAGCCATTGGTCCTTTCAGCTCCGGTCTGACTCTGGTTGCTCTTCGGTTGGACTTGTTTTGAGTGATTCCATGTCAGGTTCATGATATTTGTACAGTCGGCATCTGGTTGTGACCTTGGAATGACTCGTAATATATTTTCAGCTTAAAAACTCCTCCTTAGCCTGTATTCTCTCTAGACTCCAAAATACCCTGTAGATAAATATCGGAACTAACAAGCAAAAGTTAAATAGACAAACAGTCTAATTTGGTGGGTTTAACTGTGTTTATGATTCATACAATTATGGTCCATCAGCCACCAATCTAGCTTTATACCTCAAAGGCTCCTCCTTGGTCAGTCTCTCCTTTAATGTGAAGATCCACCTGCACCCAACAATCTTTTGAGACTTAGGTAAATGAACCAAATCCTATGTTGTATTTACCTTTAGGGAATTAATTTCTTCCTCCACGGCAATCTGCCATTTTTTCCCTTTCCTTGAAGTCATAGCCTCCAAATATGTTTGAGGCTCATAATCTTCCTTCAAGTCTTGAGCAGCAACCAGGGCAGATAGATCTAGATCAGCATAAGCATATCTAGGTGGTCTCCTAATTTCCTCCCTCCTATTTCTATCCCTAGCTAACTGAGAACCTTCAAAATTTTGCTGGTTCTCTTCATGGTGTTCCTCCACCTGATTGTGGTCACCTCCAGTTCCTTGTTCACCCACTGGTTCATTACCTTGTTCTTAAAGAGGATTTTCAGGAGCTTGTCCAACTACTTGCTCTATTGCAGGGTCATCAAGAGGATCTAAGGAAGTTGGACTCAAGTCTATAGGTACAGGAAAAGCTGCTACATCAGGGGATGTGCTAAGGTCACTATTAGTCTTCTCCTTATAATGGAAACTTCAACAAAGGTCACATCTCTGCTAACCATAATTTTTAGTCCTCTAGCACTCCTATCCCACAACCTATACCCTTTTGTTCCCAACTATTTCTGGTATCCTAAGAACACATACTTAATATCTCTAGGATCCAACTTACCCTCCTTGTTGTGTGCATAAGCAGCACAACCAAATACCCTTAACTCTGACAGGTCTTGTGGCTTACCACTCCATAGCTCCATAGGGCATTTAAACTCTAAAGCTCTATTAGGAATCATGTTAATCAAGTAGCGAGCAGTATACAAAGCCTCACCCCAAAAAGACTTAGGTAAATCAGAAGTAAACAATAAGCATCTCACCTTTTCAAGAAGAGTTCTATTCATTCTTTCTGCAACACCATTCTATTGCGGAGTTAATCTAACTGTTTTATGCCTAAGTATACCATTTTCTTTACAGAAATTGTCAAACTCAGCATTACAAAACTCTAACCCATTATCAGTTCTAAGAGTTTTCACATTAGAACTACACTGATTTTCCTCTAACAGTTTCCATTCCTTAAATTTCATGAATGCTTCATCTTTGGTTTTTAGCAAGAAAGTCCATACTCTTCTAGAATAATCATCAACAATGCTTAAGAAGTATTTATTCCCACCATAAGTTAACTGAGCCTCAGGCCCCCACAAATCATCATGTAGGTAATCCAATATATGTTTACTAGCATGAACACCAACAGTAAATTTCAGTCTATGTTGTTTAGCTAATACACAAGGTTCACAAAAGCCAAGATCACTGATTTTTTCCTTACCAAACATGCCTTGCTTAAACAACATGACTAACCCTTTATGACTCATATGTCCAAGCCTAAGATGCCACCTAACTGTGGACTTTTTATCTGCATCAACAATGTTAGCTTCATGCACACCCTTATCAGGGAAACAACCATCAAGATAATATAAGCTGCCATTTTTATTTCCACACAGAACTAACTTATAAGATTTCAACACATTCATGGAACCATTTTTAGAAGTATAAGAACATCCCAAATCATCCAAAACACCAAGAGAAATCAAGTTTCTCCTTAGACCAGGTACATGTCTAACATTGGTAAGAGTTACCATCTTACCATTTGACATCTATAATGAGACTGATCCTTGACCCCTTACCTTACACACATTATCATTCCCCATGAACACAATCTCTCCACTACAAGGTTTGTAGTCATGAAACCATGACTCATTAGGACACATGTGGAAGGAACAACCTTAGTCAAGGACTCATTGATCACTTATGGGCTTATTAGTCACATTGAGAACTTCATGAAAGTTGGTGTTTTGGTGCCCTGCAACAGCAAGATTAGTTTCATTGTTCTGTGTTTTATTTCTAGCAAGGAACTTATGACAGTTTCTTCTAAAATGACCCAGCTTACCACAAAAGTAACATTTTCTTGGAGGTCCCTGATTTTTAAAATCCTTTTTCTGGTCATTTTTAGGCTTGTATTCAGATGAACTGTTACTAGCATTTGACTTACCCTAATATGAATTAAACTGACCCGGCTTTGTTTTAACAAACAAACCTGACCCAGCCTTAGACTTGGAACTCTTAAGTTTCATTTCCCTAGTCCTTAAGGCAGTACGGAACTGATCAAATGAGGGGACAGTTCCAGTATATTGAAAAGCATCCTTGACAACTTGATAAGTGTCAGGAATGGAGTTCATTAAGATCATAATAGTGCTAGTATCATCTAAGGCATGAACAGTACCAGTTAACATCAAAGTCATCTTCAAGAAATCATCAATAGTTTTACTTGAATCCATTTTGAAAGCAAACATGGAAGCCTTTAAATAACTTAAGTTTGGAGTAACTTGGTTTTCAACCAAAGATTTCAGCTTATCCCACATTTCAAGAGGAGTTTTAAGGGTACATACCTTTCTGATAATACTGTCACTAAGACTCAATATTATCAGGTTGTATGCAATAACATCAATGTCCCTCTTCCTCTTCTTTTCATCTTCAGTCCATAGACCAACATCCTTTTCCAAGGCCACATCCACCTTGTTATGAGCCAGCAGAGCCTTCATCTTGAGACTCCACACTTGGTAGTGGGTCTTCCCATCGAACGGTGCTATTTCCATCCTTCCAGCCCCCATGATTTCCCTCAAACACAAACAATAGTGAAAGAGTATTAATGGGCACAAATGAGATTCACAAAACAAAGAATCAACCAACAGCTAGCAACTAATAAAAGGCGCTGATACCACTGTAGTAATTCCTTATGATGTTATTAGGATCGAATTTCAGATTACTAGCAAAACTCCTAACTCAATTCAATGTCGAATTAAGCCTCGAATTGAGAACTCAATTGAAAGACAAAGAACAATTGGATTTATACTGGTTCGCCACTAGGTGAGAGGTTAATCCAGTTTGGCAGAGCCCCCGTATGCACTATGGGTGGCCGGAATCACACCAAGATCGCCCGAAGAAGATTACAGATGAACAATAGCACAGACTCAGCCGATTACACTCGTATCAACAACACTTTACCCAATTGAACGCCAAACTATGCATGGACGTCCGATGAGTCGAAGCCCTCAATCAATTGCACAAGACGATCACGCTTGGAGTTCGAACGAGAGAGAAAATGAGTTGCGCAGAGTTGCCCTAGTTCTTCGTTCTTTTTTGCTTATAAACGCCCGCTTAAAATGCCAGATTAAACGTCATCCATTGGATGAGGCCAGCTTCCTTCTAATCTCGTCCGTCTATCAGCAACGACCATAACTGATATTCAAAACATGGATTCCCGCCATGACGTGGCGCTTTCTTATTGGCTCCGCTTACTTTCCCTCGGCTACGAACTTAACGCCTTCAGCAACGTGCTTCTAGCTTTAGCGATGAACCGAAAATCCTATCTGGAAACAGCGACAGGTTCTTCCGATCTTCAACGACGACTTCCTGTACCTTTGGCGACGACTCCAGAACTTGCCCAGAAATGTCTACTTTAAATCCAACAGTATTAGTAGTTATATTGGTATAAATTAGTAGTAATTTATCATAATATGTACATTTCCCTTCATAATTCGTAGCTTCTGAGGATGAGAAGAAGCCAAATGAGCAGCACATCAATCTCAAAGTGAAATGGCAGGTATAATCGCGTACTGTTTTTAATTTTTCTGTTGCGTTTCAGTTTGTTTGTTGATGTGTTGTTTGATTATGTGTTTTGAGTTGTTAGATTTATTTTCTGTAAAATCTGTGGGCTTTGGATTGTTGTGTGGTTCAGTTGCTGTTGTTACTTGTTATGAGCCGTGGAGATTGACTGAGTAAATTGTTATGAGCCGTGGAGATTGACTGAGCTGTTAGATTTATTTTCTGTACTTCGGGTCTGTTCTGTAGAGCTTAAATTTCATGTTTTTCAGTTAAATTAAGTTAAGTTAAGTTAAATTAAGTTCTGTACAATTAAATTAAGTTAAATAAAGTTAAGTTAAGTTAAATCAAATCAAATAAAAAATTTCAGATTTTAATTTTGTAGTTCAATATGATTAAAAACTTAAATTAAACACCTTTATTCAAAAAAAATTATTTTTTTGAAGTTCAGTAAAGTTAAATAAAATTAAGTAAAGTAAAATAAAGTTCAGTACAGTTAAATAAAATAAAATTAAGTTCAGTAAAGTTAAATTAAATTAAATAAAGTTAAATACAATTTTTCCCAGCTCTATCAAACAGCACCTTACTTTTGGTGATCTATAAGTGATGTACTGTTTTGGCTGTTGAAGTGTAGGTGGAATGGAAATAATGGCTTCTGTGATAGATGTTTGGCACTAGTGTGTGTTAGTGTTTTAAAATCTCATTCGAGGTCTACTGTACTGATATGTTCCATTCCAACACTTCTTTCAGAAGTTAGATGCAATATCTTTCAAGGCCAAACATGATAGTTTTGATTGATAGTGATCATGTAGAATTCTACAAATCCTCTGAGATGCGGGCACCCTGACGTTTATATGGCACCCACGTCTCGACACGAGTAATGGGAACTTACGTAGTTTATAATACAAGGTACCAATTATGAAAATACCCAATTTTTTCTGTGGTTTTTGATGTTTACTTCTTTGGAAAAATCTTTATAAGTCCTATATGTTTTGCAGGACTACGGAGAGCCATCAGAAGGTCTTCACATTGTTCAGGAATACGTGAAATCACATTGATCCGAGCATGATCACTTTGAATGCTTTTAGTTTTAGAGATCAAAACTGTTTCATATTTATCTAATCATTCTGAATTTTTTCAACCAGCTTGTACTCACAATGATCATCCAGTAAAGATTTATAAACAGTTTTGTAAGAGGGTACGAATTATGTATTACAGGGTACGAATTATGTGTAAGAAGTTACGAATTATGTATTACAAGGTACGAATTATGTATTACTGGGTACGAATTATGTATTAGGTTACGAATTATGTATTACATGGTACTCACGATGATCAGGGTACGAATTATGTATTACAGGGTACAAATTATGTGTAAGAGGTTACGAATTATGTCAACGGGGATACGAATTATGTTAACCTGCTTACAAATTATGCTAAATATAGTACATCAATATCAGAATCAGTCATGTATTATGTTCATGTCTACTTATGATTTTTGGAGCAGGCTCATACAATGATAAACAACTAGAAATTCATCAGCTCACTTCACTAGCAATATAAACTTTCCCAACTCGTTCTTTTTCTGGAAGAACAGACCAATTCGGTGATTGCACTGCTCTGAGCCACTTGTAATCATCTACATTGCTCCAATTATCAGTTTCCTCTTCGAGGCCAGACTCTTTCAAATCCCCATAAAACCAGAGCATTGCGATGAAACAAAGCTCTTTCCAACACTGCCACTGCTGTAGCTTCACCATCACATTCTTATCGTAACTCCTCAAACCTGCATTCTTTCTCTATGACTTAATTCCAAAAAAACACCACTTATTCCCTACTTGAACTGCCACATATGGGCACTTGTTGCTTTCTCGCCAATTCTTGCTCAATTTATTAAGCCACCAGCAAGTAACAAAACAAACACAAAGCAACCAAACGTTAGTTAAACAAAACGAAATAAGATCCAAATTTAATAAAATTCAGTCTTGTCCATTCATCCCAATTTTTATCACCAATTGCCTTCCTCTCTTATTGCATATTAACCATCATATGCTTGGAGATGCCGACATGAAAATGGATTGTCACTGAAGGTGACTTTTTCTGAATATCTCATCGTTTGTTCCTGACAAATAAAGCCAACAGGAGATTATATTTAATAGGATAATAGAAATATTAAACCTAACTTGATTGATTTAAGCTTGAGGGAGATATCAATGAATCGACGCCATTCACTTTGGCTTCATGTATTTTTCCTTGTCTCGATCTCAGCCGCGTCTTCTCAGTCAAATGTACCACTAAATATCAACACCTTTTTTGCGATGTCTTTCCTTGTCTCGAATCGACGCTGACTGGGCTGGGCAGGGCAGACGAAGCTGGCAGAAGCGACGTTGGCTGGAGGATTGAATCGGTGGGATTGCGCACGATTGAAATTTACTATTCCGATTTTACCCTTTAACCACAATTATCCTTTAATTATATTCCTAAATATGTTTTATTAACATCCGTTTGATCTTAAATCCAAAGGCTCATTTAAATTCTCATGTCTCACAAAACTACCCACTACCCACTTGATCTTTTTCCTAGTAACTAAACACAATGCGGGTAAACAGAATTGTAGTTTTTGGGTCTGCTTCTTGTAAATTATTCTTGAAGATGATTTAAAGTGCTATGAATCTTGCAAATTTGTGCCCTCAAATAAAAAGTTTCACTTTATTATCTTAATCGATTAAAAGATATGTGCGGATAGTGTTCTTTATGTTTTGCCCCAGTGAATATAATTTCTAGATTCGTCACTGACAACCATTTAAGATTTTTATCTAATTTGTAAAAGTTTTCATACTGTACACTTAGCGCACTGTGATTCATCTATGCTCATGACCAAAAACCAAAAAGTCATTAGTGGGATGCAATTTAGGGGTAGGCATTTGACCCTAGGGTCAAAATGCATATATGGTCACCCTGCCCGACCTGTACCCTGCCCTGCATATTCTCGTAACCTGCCCACAAAGCCTAAGGCAGTGTAAGGGCCACGAAAATATATACCAACTCTGCCCTACTATCCTAACCTCATATCCTGCCTTCCTACCCTATCATACCCTGTCTTACCCTACTATTTTCATTCATATTATAAGTTTTCCTCAAATTATGCTTAAATTTATCCTATCGGACCCTACCCGACCTTATCCTAATTTTACTTTGCCCATAAGTACCATGTGGGCATAGAAAAACTACTCTACCCTGCCCTGACCCTATACTGTTCATTGGGTCACGAAAAATGGTCATACCCTGTCCATTAGGGTAAGTAGTTACCCTTACCCTGCTCATTGCCGACCCCTAGGATGCATGAACTTTTTGGTTATCTTTTAGGGAAAATGACAAAGAAATGGTATGAACTATCACATATTGACAAATCATTGTTAGACCTATAGTAAATGGCAATTAAGAGGCAATTTCAGAATCTTTCATTTGTCATATAACAATTAACTAGGATATAAAAATTTGGGCATCAATTATGTGTTAAAATTGCTCATTAATTGTCAACTATGTGTTGAAATTGTCACTTAATTGTTATATGCCAATTTTAAAAAAATTAAAATTACTCTTTAATTGTCAATTTCTATTGTTTTGATCGTGATTTATCAATATTTGATAAATCGTATCCCTATTTGTCATTTTCCTTATCTGATGGTGATAATGCATGACCATGAGAAATAAGTAATGATGTTGAGAAATAAGGAATGATGTAGATAGAATAGAAGGATAGGGATGACAAGACGGATTTTTTCATTATTGATCGCAAGTCGCAACTACCCAGCTGTTGAACTGGGGGTCGTAGTGCCGTACTTGGACGTGGGGTTGGATTCTCATGGTAGATTGTACTACTAAGGCAATTATTACTTCATTCAACGCCCACCACCAGTTCATAGAGCTGTTGCATTTATCTGTCGGCAAAAGGCCGGGCCGAGTAAAGTCTTACTCCTTTCAGGATGGATTGAGTGAGGCTTTTGATGAGCCCTAATCCTTTACACATTAAGATCGGGTCGGGTCGGGTCCTGAAAAAATTTATCAGTCCTAAAATCATATTGGCCTTTCGTTTCATAGGGTTTTTCGGGCTAGGGTCGGGCTAGGGTCGGGCTCGGGTTAATTTCGGCACTAAATGATTGACTAATTAATCGACAAATAACTCTTAAAACGTAAATAAAGTTAGTTTGGACGTGTGAGATTCAATGAATGTGAAAAAATACATTCTTTTTAGGGAAAATGACAAAGAAGGGGTATGAACTACCACTCATTGACAAATCACGGTACGAACTATGTAAATTGACAATTAAGGGCAATTTCAAAATATTTTACTCCTCAATTTTACAATTAAGGGTAAGAATGGTTTTTCAATTCATTCGTTTAGTTACTTTGTTAATTAATGAAGTGATATTTCATCAATTAAGTGTTATATGAGAATTAAAATATTTTGAAATTACCGTTAATTGTCAATTTTCATAGTTCGGACCGTAATTTGTCAGTGGGTGGTAGTTCATAGCCCTATTTGTCATTTTTCCTTCATTTTATATCAAGAACATTCTTAAAACAATAAATATACAATTTTAAATCGGACTCTTATTTTAGATAGAACCAAATAATCGAAGCTTTAGTCCGATCCTAAATCCTTCGGGTCGTACAATAATCTTGCATATGACTAGAGCCGGACTTGAAACTCCCTAGAGCTTATTTCGACCATGACTAAATGGCAAATGCTGACCCTAGATGCATCTGAGAAAACTAACAGTTAACACTGCTCAATACTGAATTTGATTTTGATCCAACTCAAATTATGCCGAATCTACATTGAGTGCACGCAACGAATTTAGTTAGGCAGCAGCCACTAATTAAACGTGAATCATACTTGTACTCGATAAAGACATAACATCGTAAACGTCTAACTCAAACCAAACTTTTTACACTATAAACAGTGGACAAGTTCCACTAAAAAAATATATAATAATATATATATATATATAGGGGTGTTCAAATATTATAAATTTTTAGAATGTTATGTATTATTTTAAATCTGATTGGTTAAATGTGCAGGAATAGTATTTGTTTTTTACCGTTTATTTTTTACTGTTTACTTTTTGAATAGTGCAGGATTTTGGTAGTGGGACACATGGCGCACCCATAAAGCACGGGGGTTTGGATGTATGGCTGGGATTGAAGTAACACATAACACTCTAAGGAGAAGGTAACATTTGAGCGCTCCTATATATTTATAAGCGCTCAAATGTTACCTCCTCCTTAGAGTGTTATGTGTTACTTCAATCTCAGCCACTAATCTCAACCCAACACATAACACTCTAAAAGGTTGTAACATTTGAGCGCGCTCCTATATATATATAATCTTAAGATTTATATTTGTTTGTAGTTTGTATATACTTAGCATGTTTGTACCTGATTCAAATCTTATATATATATATATATATATATATATATATATATATAAATAAATAATTTAATGCAGAGGCCTTCCGTCATTTCAGATCCATCGCCCGAATTGACGGTGCACATGATCATCTGACGTTATACTACTATATTAATATAATTAAGCTAGGTGACTGAAGTTGACTAGCATTAAATTTAGGGAAAATGATAAATAGGTAATTTTCAAATATTTTCATTTCGATATAGGAGTAACACTTAACTGATGGAATATCACTCCGTCAACGAATAAAATTAACTAAATGAATTAATTGAAAAAATTTTTTATCTTTAATTTTGAAATTGAGGATTCAAATATTTTGAAATTGCTCTTAATTATCAATTTTTTGGACCGTAATTTGTCAATGAGTAATAATTCATACTCTTCTTTTGTCATTATCCCTTAAATTTAAATGGTAGACAAATTATGAAAATATCCGGTTCCCGAGATGTAGTAATTAGGGAAAGAATCTGACAACAAAAACATCAGAAAAGGCAGAAGAAGCGCTTTACAATTGCTTAGAATTTTCATAGCCGGCTAACGCTGCTAAGATGTGTATCATGGGAAGAATACAAAGTTAGATTAACATTCTTATCATCGCTAAGATCCAAAACGGAAACATCCACACAAGCACAAGACACAAACTCAAATCACTCAAGGCCTTTTGGAACAAATCCGTTTCCTCAGCGGCCACATTTTTTCAGCATCCAAAACATATGAAGAAATTATATCAAAAAAAATATATGAAGAAACAATAATACTAGAGTCTAAGACGTTGTAAATTGTAATAACTTTCAATTATTTATTTATTTATTTTAACAATTAACGAAAGAGTTTCAAAAAGTTTAAACGTCGTCGTTACCGACCGTTGGGCCGTTTTTGTTCTGCAACATTGAGTTCTTGCAGTGCGCTATGGCTCCCTGAATCGCATTCTGCAGCTCCTCCATCGACGAGTCCCTGCTCGAACACGTTCGGGTTTGGACCAGGAGGCCGGTGCGAGACAGTACACCTGAGTGGCATGGAGACGAACGAATAGAAGATGGACAGCTTGCAACCACTCCTTTCCTTCTTGGTAGCCTCAGATTCCCAGAAAACGAATGCGAGAACAATCCGCAGTCTGGCTTCACAGATCGGTCAGATTTCGGCTGGTTGAAGATCAAGCTGGATGAATCCTGTCCGTCCATTTTCTGCTTCTGCGACAGCTTTACGTACAATGGCTTCACATACTTCTTAAACACATCACGCGCCGAATCGCTCATCCGCTTCACCGAGCTCGAAGTCCGGCCGTCGCCATCGCCGCTGATCGGCTCGGTTCTCCTTGGTTCCTTCTTAAAAACAGACGAAAACTTAACCAGCGAGAAGGACTTACTCTTCTTAACCGATCCTCGAATACTCGTTTGTCTCGCCATAGCATAGGCATACAACGGCCTCTTAATAAACTCTTCCTCCAAATCCGCCACCGAGCTCGGCCGCGACGAGTCGCAGTGAAAATCCCCGAACAGCACGGCATCAGACGACGAAGAGCTACCAGACGAGTCGCGCGAGGCCGACGTCGTGGTCCTATCGGACGAGGACGAAGCGGAGGATGAAGCGAGCAGCATCGTCCTCACCATAGACAGCCGCGGCGAGAGGTGTAGCGGTAGGAGCTTGCCTTTGTAAAACAGGTCATCCGCCGGACAGAGGGCAGCGGATGACGACTTATCGGGCGGAGACGAGCAGATTGTGAACTCGAAATCAGAAGATGAAGAGGACGAGAAAGAGTGAGTTGGAGAGGAAGGGAGTGTGTGCGATCGGATCCGAGGCATCTCGGCTCGCGGTCGGCCCATTGATTTGACGATTTGGTGCTCACTGTTTTCACTCACATGGAGATGGCGTGATGCGTTGTTGGTATATAAAACAGTTGCAGAGCCGCAGAGGTGAGAAGGAAGGAGAAGAGTTTGAAATCCGTACGCTGTATATTTAATGTTATTTTGCTTTTTGTTATTTTAGGTATGATATTTCTTGGTCAAAATGTATCTTAAAAGAATTCCAATCAAATACAAATCACATTTATAAATAAAACTTACAAATCCAATAAAAATTTGTTACGTGTATATTTTAAGCAATAGTAATTCAGGGTCTTTTTTTTAATATAGAAAATTAAATTGAACGTGTTTGTGATTACAAAACATAAACGAGGGGTAAAAATGTTAGTCTATTATAATGGCGTTACGTACTACGGAAAACGAAAAACCAACATTTTAAGTCTAATCATTGTCTCTTTAAGTGTGATCATCACCAAAAAATTTAAGTCTGACATCAATTATTTAAGTCTGATCATTACCAATTTTAAGTCTGATCATTATCTCTTTAAGTCTGATCATTATCAATTTTAAGTCTGATCATTATTTCTTTAAGTATGATCATTATCAATTTTAAGTCTGATCATTACCAATTGAAGTTTAAGTCTGATCATTGTTTCTTTAAGTATGATCATTATCAATTTTAAGTCTGATCATTACCAATTGAAGTTTAAGTCTGATCATTGTTTCTTTAAGTATGATCATTATCAATTTTAAGTCTGATAATTACCAATTGAAGTTTAAGTCTGATCATTATCTCTTTAAGTCTGATCATTATTAATTTTAAGTCTGATCATTATCAATTTCGAATAATTGAGACACGTGTCAGCTGCAAATGCAGTTTTTAGTTTTTATTTATAGGCTTTGTACTTGAACCACACTCATCTCAAAAAATATGGAAGTGAATGGTTTATAGTTTCAAACCAGCTCCTCGTATATCTAGAATTGTCTTTTACTAATCCTATTTAAGAAATTCTTTATTTATTTTTTTGATGGGAAAAGTTGTACAGATATTGGACATTGACGACTCAATGACTCAAATCAGTACATGAACTCAGATTGTCGCACAGGCCTCGAAACGGCTGATCGGTCGTGATATAGGGTAAAATATTCGAATGAGATTCAAATACTTATTGCTAGTGAACAGGGTGTCGTCGTACCTGTGCAAAAACAATTTATATTTTTCCTCGCTCTTGGCTGTGGGTGAGTACAGTGGTGAGTAAGGGTCGAACCCTAGGGAGCTAGATGGTTACTACTTCGCTCTGTAATAGAGAAAAAGAACAAGAAACTAATGTGAAAGTAGAGGTTAGTGTAATAATCGAGAAGTGCAAGGGATTTATCAATCAAAGGAATATTCAGGTTAGGGTATTATTCAATTGTGACTTGGTTTTATCATTGATTTCTAAATATCATGTTTCTAATTCTTTTAAACCTAATAATTCAATACTCCATTCCAAGATATATCAAATTAGTGCTCTATTTGTTTGTAGCTCTCTAGTATCAAACAAACAGTAAACAATGGATTTATATCGTTCAACTAAATCTAACCTTTCCGGGTATCAACTCAGTTTCACAATATTAATCGAGATAATTAGCACAAGGTTTAATGGAATAATAAAACAAGCATTAAGATTCAAATCTCAAAAACATAAGTCACGATTATTTAACCCTAACCCGAATATGGGTTTTAGTTACACATATTCATAATTAAATAATGCAGGGAAATAAAAGGAACAAGAACTTCACTATGAGATCGAGATTTCAAAAGCAAGGCACGGTGGCTACGGGCGGCGCACGGAGGAGGGTACGGCTGAGCAAGGCTGAGATCCGGCGGAGGAATGGAGAGCAGCAGGTGGTGCACGGCCAAGTGAAGAGAATAGTATTCGAATATGAGATGGGATGATTATGGATGGCAGCACTGCTCTTCTATTTATAGGGTTTGAGAAACCCTAACTTGGTCATAAAGCTACGAAACCCTAGCGTCGCATACAAATTGGGCCGGCTGCTGGACTTTGGAACTTGGACTTTTTTCCGAAGTACTGTTCATGGGCCGGAATTACTGTTCATCGGACACTGTTCACGCCGGAATCACTATTCACGCCGGAGTTACTATTCACGCCGGAATCACTATTCACGCCGGAGTTACTGTTCACGAGCCGAAAAACACTGTTCACGGCCCTCCTTTGGTCTGATCTTCAATTGCGATGTTTCTGGCATGAAAATGCCGTCTTTTAAGCGTGATTCCTCCTAGAGCTTCCAAATCACCTGAAACACGAAACAACACTAAAAAGTAACTGTTCGCATAATAAAGTGAATGAAATGGTGGGATTTAATGACTCGACAAGTCGTATAAATACGGCTCATCAAACCACCCCACACTTAAACTTGTTCGTCCCGAACAAGGACTAGGTCATAAGAGGAAAAAATGAAGTACGAACATCACAAAGCTTCGGTCATCCTAGACGTGCTACATGGACATGAATCGATTACTCTAGATCTCGCCTGTTATGCATGCTCGCTACTAATGTCTTTGTGCTAAAACATGGGTTAAAGATACGTGTTACCTTTGGGTCGAGATGCAAATCAATTCGGATGTATCTGGAGATAGCCCTGTTTAGACCCATGAACCCTCATTCTCGGGCTCGAACTCGCTGCTATGTGGTTATGCTTTGCCGCTTTTTCTTGCACGTGATTGATTCGAGCTCCAAAGTGTTGAGAGATTTCGGTCAGCTATAGTGTCATCTGATTCGGAATTTCAATGATGCTGTCACATGAGACGTGTGGACTATCACGATGGTTGTGAATTTGTTGCTTTGTAGTGCGGATTGTGATTTGATCGAACCGTGGTTTCTCCTCCTTTTGACGCGAGTCAAGCCGAGGGTCGCTCGTCTATTTTCCCGGCTACTCGGATTAGAAACCTTCCTGCTCTTACTCATCATCGTCCTTTCGACACGGGTCAAGTCAAGGGTCGCTTGCCTGTTTTCTCGGCTACTTGGACTAGAGCTTGGACGGTGTGAAGTTTTCCCGTCCCGACCAACCGCAAAGGGTACCGCAGCGGCGGAGCAGACTCGTACTATGTTGCCTCGAAGTGCTAGCCTCCACGAACTCCACATAACCACATATCCTGAGTTCGGCCTTTGAACGATCTGTCAAGTCTCTCTAGGGCATTGCTATCAACTCCACATCCCTGTTTATCTCAACTAACAAAGGCACGCAAAATTTTAAGATCACATGCTAGTCGCACAAATCAATTTTCACCAAGACATGCATGTAAAATCGGCTATATCTATTTCACCCAATCATTATCCACTACTGCAAGTCTAGGAAATAGTGAAGTATCATGTACAAAAATTTTAAAAATGACTCGAAACGTGCTGACTCTGTGTGGTGGGCGTGAAACAAACATGCTGACTCGATAACTGACTCTCCCACCCCACACTTTTGAAATGAGCCGTGTCCTCACGGCACGACTCAAATCTAGACACACAAATGCATGCAATAAATAGATAAGGAAAGGAAAAGGGTAGAACGAGACTCCCCTGGGATGTAGACGGTGGTCGGCTGAACTCGGATCAAGTCCGGGGGCTAAAATGCGTAGCTCCAAGGGAATTTTCCGGCCGACTAAGTCCAATCCCTGCAAAATGAAACCGATTCCTTTCCAAGGCACAATGTGACAATAATGACTCAAAACAAACATAATAAGTAAATAAACTGAAAAGCAAAAGGTGCAGGGCTGCCTCCCTGCGAGCGCCTTTGTTTAACGTCGTTGGCTCGACAGTACCTCCTCTAAGTGTCAGGAGGCTCGGCAAGAGGAACTTCATCAGCGGTGGTGTCAAGGGGCTCGGCTAGGTCAAATTCCTGGGCGGGTATCTCGAGCTCTCCGTGGTAGTGCTTCACCCTCTGCCCATTGATCTTAAAGCGCCGCCCTTCTGCAGGGCACTCTAGCTCGAGCGCTCCATGGTTATAAACGTGAGTAACTGAATACGGGCCTGTCCATCTGGACCGTAACTTGCCTGGCATCAATCGTAGGCGTGATGAAAAGACCAGGACCTGCTGCCCAACTTCAAACGTGCGCCTGAGTATAAATTTGTCGTGGTAGAGCTTGGTCCGCGCCTTGTAGTCTGTTTGGCTCTCATAAGCCTCGAGGCGCAACTCATCCAACTCGCACAACTATAGTTTCCTGTCTAGCCCGGCTGCCTGTAAATCTGGATTGCACTTCTTCAGTGCCCAATATGCCTTATGCTCGAGCTCAACCGGTAAGTGGCACGCCTTCCCATAGACCAACCGAAAAGGCGAGGTGCCGATCGGGGTCTTGTAAGCTGTCCTGTATGCCCACAATGCCTCATCTAACCGCTGGCTCCAATCCTTCCTAGTCGGTCCTACCATCTTCTCCAGAATTCCCTTTATTTCGCGGTTGGAGATCTCCGCTTGCCCATTCGTCTGGGGGTGATATGCTGTGGAAGTCCGGTGATGAACATGGTAGCGCTTCAGTGTGGATGCCATGATGCGGTTGCAGAAGTGCGTCCCCTGATCACTGATAATGGCCTTAGGTACTCCGTACCTGCAAAAGATGTTAGTGCGCAAAAAGTCTACGACAGTTTTAGCATCAGCACACCTAGTGGCCTTGGCCTCTACCCACTTGGACACATAATCAACTGCAACTAAGATAAACTCAAAACCACATGAAGCAGGAAAAGGACCCATGAAATCTATCCCCCAAATGTCAAACACATCATTCACTAATATGGGGACCTGTGGCATCTCCTGTCTGGCCGAAATGTTACCTACTCTCTGGCATCTATCACATTTCTTACAATGATCGTAGGCATCTCTAAAAACATGTGGCCAAAAGAATCCACTATCCAATATCTTCCTAGCAGTCCTCCTAGGGCCGAAATGGCCTCCACACTCTAACTCATGGCAGAAACTAATCACTGAAGCAATCTCATCATCAGGGATGCACCGTCTAAGAATCTGATCTACACCTATTTTCCACAAGTACGGATCATCCCACACATAGTATTTAGCATCATGCTTCAATTTCAAACACTGTGCCCTAGAGTATGAGGGCGGGAACTTACCTCCGACCAGGTAGTTCACTATGGGAGCGAACCATGGCAGCTTACCTGAAATAGCATATAAGTGCTCATCTGGGAACGTCTCGGTAATCTGCCCGGCATCCTCCTCTCGGACAAGACGGCTCAAGTGGTCGGCCACTGTGTTCTCTATGCCCTTCTTGTCCCGAATCTCCACGTCAAACTCCTGTAGGAGCAGGATCCACCTAATGAGCCTCGGTTTCGCCTCCTTCTTCGTCATCAAGTACCTAATAGCTGCATGGTCAGAATAGACGACAACTTTAGTACATAACAGATATGATCTAAATTTCTCCAAGGCGAAAACCACGGCTAGCAACTCCTTCTCTGTGGTCGAATAGTTCTTCTGGGCCACGTCCAGTGTTCTCGAAGCGTAGTAGATCACCACGGGCTTCTTGTCCACCTTCTGACCAAGAACTGCTCCTACAGCATAATCACTCGCGTCACACATAATCTCAAATGGTTGAGTCCAATCCGGGGCTCTAATGATGGGCGTGCTGGTGAGGGCCTCCTTCAGCTCGTCAAATGCTGCCCTGCACTGATCTGTAAACTCAAAAGGAACATCTTTCTGCAAGAGGTTAGATAAAGGCAGTGCCTTTTTCGAGAAATCCTTAATGAATCTACGATAGAAACCAGCATGCCCTAGAAACGACTTAATATCACGGACTGTAGAGGGGTATGGCAGAGTAACAATCAAATCTATCTTAGCCTTGTCTACCTCTATCCCCTCACGTGAGACTATGTGCCCGAGTACAACTCCATGAGTGACCATAAAATGACACTTTTCATAATTGAGCACCAAATTCATAGAAACACAACGTGCAAGTACCATGCTCAAATTTTCTAGACATGCATCAAAAGTGTCACCATGCAAAGTGAAGTCGTCCATAAACACCTCAATAAATGAACCTATCATGTCAGAGAATATGCTAGTAACCACCCTCTGAAAAGTACCTGGTGCGTTACACAAGCCAAAAGACATCCGGCGAAAAGCAAACGTACCGAATGGACATGTAAAGGTCGTCTTCTCCTGATCCTCGGGTGCTATGGGAATCTGGTTATAGCCTGAAAAACCATCTAGAAAACAAAAATAAGGCTTACCTGCCAAGCGGTCGAGCATCTGGTCAATAAATGGAAGAGGAAAGTGATCCTTGCGCGTAACTGCATTCAGCTTCCTGTAGTCTATGCACATGCGCCATCCATTCTTGACTCGTGTAGTCACCATCTCGCCCTCGGCATTCTTCTCCACTGTGATCCCAGTTTTCTTCGGTACAACATGTACCGGACTTACCCACTGACTGTCTGAGATCGGGTAAATCACATCAGCATCCAGAAGCTTCTGAATCTCCTTCTGGACCACCTCCATCATGACTGGGTTCAATCTGCGCTGAGGATCCCTCGACGGTCTAGCTCCATCCTCCAACAATATCCGATGCATACAAACTGCCGGGCTAATTCCCTTGATGTCAGCCAGTGTCCATCCGATGGCCAGTTTGTGCTCGGTCAGCACTCCAATCAACCTGCGCTCCTGATCTGCCTCGAGCCCACTCTTAATGATGACTGGCAGCGTGCTACCCTCCCCTAAGAATGCATACTTCAAGTGACTAGGCAGAGGCTTCAATTCTACTGTAGGTGCCTGCACAACAGAAGGCAAGCACACTTGTGATTTGAATAAACGAACTGCATTAACCTCGTACCTCGGGGTGAGTGGCTGGGCAATCTCGAGCTGGTCTAGGGCGTCCATGATCGCCTCTGCATGCTCATAAGAATCCTCAGGTGAGTAAACTGCCTCCTCAATGACTTCCTCTAGCGGGTCGGTCCGTCTCTCTGGATGTACCTCCTGGACAAGGTCGTCCAGGGTGTCTAAAGCATGGACCGCCTCATACTCTGCGGGGTGCTTCATGGCCCCGAAGATGTCAAAGCTGATCATTTCGTCCTCAACCTCCATGGTCAACGTCCCGGTGTCGCAGTCTATCTTCATCTTTGACGTTTTGAGGAATGGTCGGCCGAGAAGGATTGGTGCATGGTCTGTGGGGCTACTGCCCTCCATCTTGAGGACATAGAAGTCCGCTGGGAATACCAACTCTCCGACCTGTACGAGCACATCCTCAATCTTGCCCTCGGGCTGCTTGCATGACCTATCCGCCAGCTGTATGGTAAGACCTGCAGGTTCTAAAGGACCAATGCGCAAGGAGGAGTATATAGAATACGGTAAAACATTAATAGAGGCTCCAAGATCAAGCATGCAATTCTCTAGCCTAATGTTACCGATCATGCAGGGAATGGTATATGTGCCTGGATCACCGCATTTTGGTGGCACCTTGCGCTGAATAACCGCTGAAACATTCCTGCTCATAAGCTCCTCATCTGGCTGGGTTCCTTTCCGTCTGTTCGTGCATAACTCCTTCAGAAACTTAGAGTATCTCGGGATCTGCTTGATGGCCTCAAGGAGTGGGATGTTAATCTCTACCTTACTGAATAGTTCCCACACTTCCTTGTCCATCACATACTTTTTCGGAGCTCGGGCCTGCACTGGAAAAGGTAAAGGTACCTGGACATTAGAGTTTTCGACAATGGGTACCTGTACTGGCCGAGGGGCCTCTGATGGGATCACGTCTGGTCTGGGCTCGTCCTGGATGAAGGCATCTGGCTCGGTCGCCTCTTGCTCTTGCTGATGCTCGTCCCCTACTGGTCCTGCTGCCCTTCGTCCACTCCTTAATGTGACTGCACTGACATTCCCCTTTGGATTCGGAATGGTCTGCGAGGGGAGTCGTCCTGTGTTGTCATCAAGTCTGGAGAGAGTCGTGGACATCTGCCCTATTTGCTTCTGAATGTCAGCTAGTGCTCCGTCGGTTTTGGCCATGTACTGGTTCAGGTTTGTATTTGTCTGTTGGGCGCTAACTGCCAGATCTCTGACCATGTCCTCTAGCGACTTACTGGGGCCTTGGTTGCTCGGACCTGCTTGATAAGTGTTCGGCCCTTTCTGCTGGTACTGACCTGGTGCATTCGGCTGGTACTGACTGTTAGGATGTCTGTACGGCGGCTGAGTCTGCTGATTCTGCTGAGGCATATTTGGTCGTGCTTGCTGAGTCTGATTCTGCTGATAGTTGTTCCTCCAGGCGCCTTGATGAGGTGCTGCTGCGCCATACTGCTTGATTGGGCCTGGTTGGTTGCCATAATTCTGAAAATTGCCCACTGCATTCACATCGCCCTGAACGTCTGTCTGTAAGGTGGGGCACTCATCTGTCTTGTGATCTGTAGACGTACAGAACTCGCATGGCTTGGCCTGGACCGGAGTCCTTCGGACTACATGCTTCATCAGCTCCCTCATCTCCTTGAGTTCTGCGAACACGGCACTGATAGAGGGCTCAGCGGTGGACACGTTCTTGGGGCGGGCATACTCGTCCTCTTTTGTGGTCTCATCCTGGAATCGCTCACCCTCTGCCACTGATATGATCTTCTGCTTTACTCTGGCTGGGGTCATGTTCATGAGTTGGCCTCCAGCTGAGGCTTCCAGTAACTTCCTGTCCATCCTGCGAAGTCCATCCAGCATATATTCCACGATCAACTTCTCCGGGAGCTCCAGATTGCAGCAACTCTTCTCCAAGGCAAGGAATTTCTCCACGTACTCGTACATGGTCTCGTTTGGGCCTTGCCTGAGCTCTTGCAACTGTCTCCGGACTTGCGCTGCACGCCCTGCTGGATAGTACTTGCTGAAGAACTGCCTCTGCATCTGCTCCCACGTATAAATACTGCCTGAGGGTAAAGATAGGAACCAATCTGTAGCGGCATCCTGTAGTGAGAAATAGAAGGACTTCAGTTTGAAGTCATCCACTTCGACTCCGTGTGGCCTGAGGTTCAAGCATATCCCGTGAAAACGCGTCAAGTGAGACGTGGCAGACTCTCCCTTCCTTCCTGAGAACTTAGGCAAGTGGTGGACGACTGAGGTGCTGATTGCGATGGCTGCGATGTCTGGTCCTTCATGAATTGGCCATGACTGGTCTCTGAAACTAGGAACCGAGAGCTCGCCCATAGTAGGTCCTTCATATTCGTCCTCCTCATCGTCTCGAGCTACTTGCTGGTGTGGAGGTCTCTGAGGTGGTGGGTACGGATGTTGCGGATGATACGGTGGTTGTAGTATAGTGGTAAGTATTCCCGCCTGTCACGCGGGTGACCCGGGTTCGATCCCCGGCAACGGCGCCATTTTGAACAGGGTGTCGTCGTACCTGTGCAAAAACAATTTATATTTTTCCTCGCTCTTGGCTGTGGGTGAGTACAGTGGTGAGTAAGGGTCGAACCCTAGGGAGCTAGATGGTTACTACTTCGCTCTGTAATAGAGAAAAAGAACAAGAAACTAATGTGAAAGTAGAGGTTAGTGTAATAATCGAGAAGTGCAAGGGATTTATCAATCAAAGGAATATTCAGGTTAGGGTATTATTCAATTGTGACTTGGTTTTATCATTGATTTCTAAATATCATGTTTCTAATTCTTTTAAACCTAATAATTCAATACTCCATTCCAAGATATATCAAATTAGTGCTCTATTTGTTTGTAGCTCTCTAGTATCAAACAAACAGTAAACAATGGATTTATATCGTTCAACTAAATCTAACCTTTCCGGGTATCAACTCAGTTTCACAATATTAATCGAGATAATTAGCACAAGGTTTAATGGAATAATAAAACAAGCATTAAGATTCAAATCTCAAAAACATAAGTCACGATTATTTAACCCTAACCCGAATATGGGTTTTAGTTACACATATTCATAATTAAATAATGCATGGAAATAAAAGGAACAAGAACTTCACTATGAGATCGAGATTTCAAAAGCAAGGCACGGTGGCTACGGGCGGCGCACGGAGGAGGGTACGGCTGAGCAAGGCTGAGATCCGGCGGAGGAATGGAGAGCAGCAGGTGGTGCACGGCCAAGTGAAGAGAATAGTATTCGAATATGAGATGGGATGATTATGGATGGCAGCACTGCTCTTCTATTTATAGGGTTTGAGAAACCCTAACTTGGTCATAAAGCTACGAAACCCTAGCGTCGCATACAAATTGGGCCGGCTGCTGGACTTTGGAACTTGGACTTTTTTCCGAAGTACTGTTCATGGGCCGGAATTACTGTTCATCGGACACTGTTCACGCCGGAATCACTATTCACGCCGGAGTCACTATTCACGCCGGAGTTACTGTTCACGAGCCGAAAAACACTGTTCACGGCCCTCCTTTGGTCTGATCTTCAATTGCGATGTTTCTGGCATGAAAATGCCGTCTTTTAAGCGTGATTCCTCCTAGAGCTTCCAAATCACCTGAAACACGAAACAACACTAAAAAGTAACTGTTCGCATAATAAAGTGAATGAAATGGTGGGATTTAATGACTCGACAAGTCGTATAAATACGGCTCATCACTAGTCACGTGATCAAAACATTTATAAAAGCTCGGGAATCCGAGGTCGAACCTAGAGGATAGGTGTTAAACTAGTAGTGCTAAAGATCAAGCTAGAATGTCTAAGGTGGGGGGGGGGGGTTTGTTCCTCTAAGGAGGTCGATAGCAAGAGTTCTACTATCCAAAAAGAAGCTTGATCAATGAAAAGAGATTAACAATCAATAAAAGATGACTAGGGATCCAATCCTCCACTAAACAATCATTGTGACGGTAAATTAGGACATTATTGATGAACTTCTCATGCACACACTTAGAATATAGGCATGCAACATTAATACCAAGTTTAACTCTCGCTCTAACTTAATATTAAGAGGTCACATCTCGCTCAATACCTCAAACTCTCGCTCTATTGGCATTGTAAAGTAAGATTACCTACCCTCAAACCCTAGCTCTATTGGCTAGATAATCATACACGTGTAAAAACCATGCCATTCTCATTAGAATTAGAGTGTCGCCATGTAACACAAAAACCCTAATGCTTCCTCATTTAGTTCATTTGAAATCATGCTTTTCAACGCTAGTTACATCAAGCATGAAATCAACTAGGGTTCATATTGAGGACTTCTCACAAACACCTTATAGGCACCCCTTAACATTAAGTTCCAATGAAGAAGAATCATGTGCAAAATCATTCATCAATAACATCTATAGCATTTACAAGGTCACAAACATGTTTAGGGGATTCATGGATCCCCAACCAAGCGCACTCACTCATAGTGAGGTTACAATCAAAAACAATGACAAAAGTAGAAAAACCCATATGAGATGTAGAGTTTAGAGCTTCTAAACCAATGGAGAATCAAGAGTAATGGAGAATCCTTGTGGTTGGTATCCTTCTTCACTTAATCAGCTCGAAATCCGTGCCAAAACCCTTGGAATTTTCTGTGTCGGCGCCATGGAATCCGTGCCAAAATCTCTCTCCGAAGCCACCCCGTGAAACCCTAAAAATTCTGGGTTTTATAGCATCTGCCGATTTATGCGATCGCATATTTGAGTTTATGCGATCGCATAACTTATGCGCTCGCATACTTGAGCTTGTGCGATCGCATATATTTTTGTGCGACTGGATATCTTATGCGATCGCATATTTGAGCTTGTGCGATCGCACATCTTTCCTTAGCTGCTTTTGCGATTTCGGCTTCCGGTTGTGCGATCGCATGAAAGTTTATGCGACTGGATTTCTTATGCGATCGCATAACCAACTTATGCGAGCGCACAACTGCCCATGTTCTGACCGTAGCTCTAGGATGCGCGATCGCATAAATTTGTTGTGCGATCGCACAAGGCTTTGTTGGCAACTGTAACCTCCGAATTTGGTCTCGGCGTCAACTAGAGAGTTGTAGCTCTTTGAGTTAGCTTTCCAACAAGCTTTGAATCAACAGAATCGGACACCAAATGAGCTCTCTAGGTCCAAAATACTCCGGAGAGGTCTATGTGTCCCGTAATGCCCGAAAATCCATGTTTTTGCTCCGGAATGCTCAGTTTTGCTCCAAAGTCAATGCCCGCTTGTGTTCTCAGCTTAAACTCTGTAATTTGCCTGAAATGAACCACAAGGCATCAAATAGCAAGTGAAATCGTGATAAAACGAACGAAACAATAAGCATAGAGGTCGCCTAAAATGCGTATATTTTAGAGCTATCAAATCACCCCACACTTAACGTTTGATCGTCCCGAGCAAACTAGTCATATAGGTCAACAACAAGAAGGCATTTTGCTCAATCATGATCGGCTCAAAGAAACTCCATATGGTTACGAAAACTAACTCAAAAGATTAAGAAACAAAACATACTACTAACTAACCACTTTCGTAGGTAACACGAGTGCATTTAGCGAATGCACCAAGCCTTTAAACCCCTAGGCTACCCTAGTGGAGGAGTTGTAGTCTCCTGAGAGTTTTCAGAAACGGGAATACTCACAAATCCCACAAAGAGAACAACCATCCAAATAGACATTTTAAGTTCACAATTTTCAAAGAACTAGGCAAGGTGTTTTTTCATGAAGTTCATGATGCATTCAACTAGATATGTGCATTTCAATCACTACATGAATCCTCTTCGAATCCTTATGGAAATTCATGAATTAGGACATTCAAGTAAATCAAAGCAAAGACTAACAACTCTTTAATCAAGGATTCTAATCATTTTCTATATTAGTGACTTCAAGAAAATGATCTAATATTTGCAAAGAAATCTTGTTGGATCACTCACAAATGCTAGCAAGAAGGCTAGTCCATTGGCTTGTGAGCTTTGAACTCATTCTCAAGCCTAGGACGCATAGGTCACTTAGTCGTAAGAGAAGAGGAGTTCCAACAATAAGGTTTTTGTAAATACTTGCAAACCATATCATGCCTAAGTACAAAAGAGTACGAGGCTCGTCCCTTAGTGAATTCTTGCTAGAAAGTATCAATTGTCTCGTTGGTTTTCATGCTAGAGAATGGCGGAATAGCCGATTGCCAAGTCTAATTGAAACATTAAAGGGGGTAGAAGCCGCACTAAGCACTTTCGAGGGGGAACTTACCTTCCTAACCCTCGGCACTTAGCACATACTTCTTTAAAGTTCTTCCTAATGGTGATCAATCATAAGGAAGGGTTTGGGGCTTATTTCACATATTTTTTTTTCTTTTTTTTTCTCTTTTTTTTTCTTCTCTTTTTTTTCTTCTCGCCCTCTTTTGACCCCACACTTAGAACTTTGACAAAGGGCTAAGTGTGAAAAATGGAGCATGACAAAACAACAAGACAAATCCACAAGACAAACAAGGTCACTAAGGTCACCTAAAGGTAATCATGGCATGCAAGAGTTTTGGAGTTATAAATCATTTCGATTTTATGCTTTCAAAGATCAACTCTTTTTAGTCTTAATGAGAAAAAGCTTAGAATAAAAGATAAAGAAGTGCTAGTAGATGCTTTGGTCCTCAAGAATGAAAGTCAACAATCCAATCCATTAGTCATCTAAAGGATCAATCAAGTGAAATCATGCACGACTAGTTGAATTTAGAGATGAAAGTTTTTGAAAAGGTAGCCTTGCCTAGACTTTTTGTTTTCATTAATAATTTGAAATTTTTGGATGAATTGTGCAATGGTGCAAGTGTTTTTCCTTAAGCATACGTTGGTTGGAATTCACACATGAAGGCATGACAAGCAAGCAAAAGCATCTCAAGTAGTATAGACAATGCCAAATATAGGCCACCCCACACTTAGCAATTGCTTAGTCCCTAAGCAATGGATAGAATAAAAAGCGAAGAGAGGGTTAAGAAAAACTTCTCTCGTTTGGAGGTAGCCATTTAAAGAGTAAAGAGTTGTTTGCTTGTTGAGTTGATCTTGCGCAAAAGATTCGATTGATGAGCTCCTTTTTCTTTCTAGTTGTGCAATCGCACACAAGCTTTCAAATGGGGGAACAAGGATATGCGATCGCATTAAGTGATATGTGCGATCGCACAAAGAAGACAGGGGAGTAAAATCATGTGCGAGCGCATAAGATTTGTGCGACCTTAACCGAATTGAAGAAGGGTTATTGTGCGAGCGCACAAGGGTTTATGCGAGCGCACAAAATTACTTGGAGAAAATACTAAGCTGAATTCAAAACGATTATCAACGCTCTGCACAAAAATTCGGGACCCCACACTTATGTCCAACTAAATTATCCAATCCATCAAGCACACTATCATAAGGACGCCCCAGAGTTCATCAATCATCACATAGAGGTTCACGCACATTCACACTTCAACCTTTCAATTTTCCACATGGAAATCCAATCAACATAGACAATATTAAGAGCATAGGAAAAAGACACTTACGAGCCTAGTTTAACGTCTTGGCTAAGACGGAGCCGTATCTCCTTGAAAATAAATAGGAAGCACACTAAGAGAAGTTCCGAGCGGGATCCCTTCTCTAGCGGATATGTTGAGAAGTGGAGGAGTCAATTCGGGTTCTTTGAAGAGTTGCAAGCAACTTGCTTAATAGCTCTTGTCCACAGTGATGCTTGCTTCCCACTCTTCACTGTTTTAGCATTTGCTTTTCTTTTTACCCCATCATTGCATAAGGGCAACCTATAGTGATCAAGAGGAGGGTCCTCATCGGGGTCAAGCGACTTGTACAAATCCTTCTTGGTTACCTTCTTGACCTCAACCTTCTCGGTTTTAGCACTCTCTTGCTCTTCCAACTTATAAGGATCTTGTATAGCCACTTGTTCTCTCGTAGGTCTTTCTATCTTAATCTTCTCTCCTCCAATCTTCAAGGTCACCTTCCCCTTCCCCAAATCAACTTTAAAACCGGCGGTGGCCAAGAAAGGACGCCCAAGAATCAAGGAAGAAGTGCAATTGTCCCCCATATCGATCACCACAAAGTCACATGGTATGTAAAATTTGTCGACTTTGATTGGGACATTCTCCACTAGCCCCCAAGGGCGCCTTGTAGTCCCATCCGCGAGTTGTAGTGTCATTTTGGCGGATTTTACCCCTTTCAATCCAAGCTTGTGGTAGGTGGCAAGAGGCATAACACTCACACTAGCCCCGAGATCGGCTAGTGGACTTGAGAAGTTCATATCCCCTATTGAGCAAGGGATAGTGAATTTTCCGGGATCTCCCATCTTTTGGGGAATTTACTTCGAAAAGAGGGCACTGCACTCATGGTTAAGGGGATGGGGTTCAACTTCTTCAATGGTCCTCTTCTTGGATAAGATCTCTTTTAAAAACTTGTTGTATAGAGGTGCTTTCTTGATGAGCTCATGAAATGGTATGTAGACATATAGCTTTTTCAACATCTTGGTGAAGACCTCATACTCTTTGTCCAACTTCGAGGGCTTAATGAGTCTTTGAGGGAATGGGACCGGTGGAGAATAAGGTTTGAGTTCTTCCTTTCTCTCTTCACTTTCTTTCGCCTTTACGGTTGGAGGATTATGGACCTCCTCATTGAATTCTCTTTCTTCGGCTCTAGTTTGGCCAACGGGTTTTGGAGGCATTTGAACGGCTTTCTTTGGTGCAACACCCTCCAATTTCTTCCCACTCCTAAGGGTCACCGCCTCACAATGTTCCTTCCTCTCTAGAGAATCATCCTCAAATGATCCCTCAATGTAAAGGGCATTGCAATATTCCTTGTTATCATGCTCGGGTCGAGCCGGTAGCTTCCCTTGTGCCTTAGTTGAGGATTCGGCTTGTTGAGCCATTTGCATCTCCAACATCTTACTATGAGTAGACATCTCACCCATTTTTTGGAACATTTGATCCATTCTTAGGTCGGCTTTTGCTTGACTTGCCACAAGACTTGCTAAGATATCGGTCATGGATTGGTCTTGTGTACCTTGATGAGTCGGGGCTTGTGTTTGTTGAGGGTTCATCTCTTGGTGGTTCCCTTGTTGTTGATATTGATAGTTTGTTCTTGGTTGGTAGGGAGGTTTTTGTTGTGCTTGGCTAGATTGCCCTTGTTGGTTTTGCCTTTGATAATTTCCTTGATTTGAATAAGAATTTTGCCCTTGAGGCCTTGGAGGAAAATTGTCATTAGCCACTCTCCTATGAGGAGGCTCATAGCTTCTTGCGATAGGATTGGCATTTTGAGCATAGTTCCTTTGTTGATTTACAAAGTGTGCCTCTTCATACCCATCATCATCTTCTTCATAGCGACCGTCGGGGCAATTTTTGGTAGAATGTCTAGTGCTTGCACATAGAAAACAAGGTTGTTGAGCCGAAGTTCTCTCTTTATCGGCCTTAGGCTTAGTTGCCTCCACAGAATTTACCATGCTCATCATGGCCTCCATTTTCTTTGATAAATCATTAATTTGCTCTTTCGTTGCATAATTCGAGGAATCATCTCTTGACTTGCCCATTTTCTTGTGATCAACTCCTTGATATCTATCGGAGTTTATAGCAATTTTGTCCACAATTTTGAACCCTTGAGTCGCCGGTAATTCCATGATAGCACCTCCACTAGCGGTATCCATCTGATTTTTAGCTTCCTTGCTCATACCCAAATAGAGATATCGCATAAGATCGGCTTTTCTGAAGTTGTGGTGAGGGCATTCCCTCAAATAATGTTTGAAACGGTCATATGCTTGATGAAATAACTCATTGTCTCTTTGGGAGAAAGTCAATATGAAATCCGTGAATTTCTTGGTTCTTGATGGAGGGAAGAACTTGTTAAGAAAAGAAGTTGCTAGATGATCCCAAGTTCTAAAGGTTCCCGGCTCATGGTTTTGCAACCATTCCTTGGCGTCTCCATATAACGAAGAGGGAAATAACTTCAAGTAAACATATTCAATGGGCACATTCCTCGGCTTGTAAGTTCGGCAATACTCTTGGAAATTGGCCAAATGAGTGGAGGGGTTCCCAACTCCTTGATATTGATCATGAGTTACCATATGCACCAAGGAGAACTTCACATCAAAATCAAAGGCGTCCTCATCCGGAGGCATAATAACCGAACCGTTTCCCTCGAGGGTGGGAGTCATGTAATCTCCCACGGGCCTTTCGTCCTCTTCCTCTTCATCATATCTATAATTTCTCTCCTCTCTACGAGGGACATGAGGATTCCGGATAGGACGTCTCTCATTCTCATTATAATTGTCATCTCTAGCTTGAGGATCCTCTACTTCTTCCCCATCAATTCTACGATTTTGGACATTTCTTTGAAGAACCGGACGGTTCTCATTTTCCTCTTCCATAATAACTTGTTGTCTTTCTTGGATAATAGGGGGAATAGCACGAATAACCGGAGGTAAGGGTGCAATAGGGGCAATCGGGTTCTTTCGGGGTCTACCTCGTTGTTTCTTTGTGGTTGGTTGAGAAGGGTTAGAAGAACTTGATGTTGAACCTAGAGCCACGTGTTTCTTTCCTTGAAACCTTGTGTTCATTCAAATGCCTACAAGATCAAAAGAAATTCTTAGCAATGAAGGGCAAGGGAAACAAACACAATCAAGCCCAAAGCAAGCAATAGCTACCAAGTAAGGAAAAGCAAACAAACTAAATAATCAAATAGCACCTAGTTGATTAACCTATCCCCGGCAACGGCGCCATTTGATCGGTCGTGATATAGGGTAAAATATTCGAATGAGATTCAAATACTTATTGCTAGTCACGTGATCAAAACATTTATAAAAGCTCGGGAATCCGAGGTCGAACCCAGAGGATAGGTGTTAAACTAGTAGTGCTAAAGATCAAGCTAGAATGTCTAAGGTGGGGGGGGGGGTTTGTTCCTCTAAGGAGGTCGATAGCAAGAGTTCTACTATCCAAAAAGAAGCTTGATCAATGAAAAGAGATTAACAATCAATAAAAGATGACTAGGGATCCAATCCTCCACTAAACAATCATTGTGACGGTAAATTAGGACATTATTGATGAACTTCTCATGCACACACTTAGAATATAGGCATGCAACATTAATACCAAGTTTAACTCTCGCTCTAACTTAATATTAAGAGGTCACATCTCGCTCAATACCTCAAACTCTCGCTCTATTGGCATTGTAAAGTAAGATTACCTACCCTCAAACCCTAGCTCTATTGGCTAGATAATCATACACGTGTAAAAACCATGCCATTCTCATTAGAATTAGAGTGTCGCCATGTAACACAAAAACCCTAATGCTTCCTCATTTAGTTCATTTGAAATCATGCTTTTCAACGCTAGTTACATCAAGCATGAAATCAACTAGGGTTCCTATTGAGGACTTCTCACAAACACCTTATAGGCACCCCTTAACATTAAGTTCCAATGAAGAAGAATCATGTGCAAAATCATTCATCAATAACATCTATAGCATTTACAAGGTCACAAACATGTTTAGGGGATTCATGGATCCCCAACCAAGGTCACTACTTACTCATAGTGAGGTTACAATCAAAAACAATGACAAAAGTAGAAAAACCCATATGAGATGTAGAGTTTAGAGCTTCTAAACCAATGGAGAATCAAGAGTAATGGAGAATCCTTGTGGTTGGTATCCTTCTTCACTTAATCAGCTCGAAATCCGTGCCAAAACCCTTGGAATTTTCTGTGTCGGCGCCTTGGAATCCGTGCCAAAATCTCTCTCCGAAGCCACCCCGTGAAACCCTAAAAATTCTGGGTTTTATAGCATCTGCCGATTTATGCGATCGCATATTTGAGTTTATGCGATCGCATAACTTATGCGCTCGCATACTTGAGCTTGTGCGATCGCATATATTTTTGTGCGACTGGATATCTTATGCGATCGCATATTTGAGCTTGTGCGATCGCACATCTTTCCTTAGCTGCTTTTGCGATTTCGGCTTCCGGTTGTGCGATCGCATAAAAGTTTATGCGACTGGATTTCTTATGCGATCGCATAAACAAACTTATGCGAGCGCACAACTGCCCATGTTCTGACCGTAGCTCTAGGATGCACGATCGCATAAATTTGTTGTGCGATCGCACAAGGCTTTGTTGGCAACTGTAACCTCCGAATTTGGTCTCGGCGTCAACTAGAGAGTTGTAGCTCTTTGAGTTAGCTTTCCAACAAGCTTTGAATCAACAGAATCGGACACCAAATGAGCTCTCTAGGTCCAAAATACTCCGGAGAGGTCTATGTGTCCCGTAATGCCCGAAAATCCATGTTTTTGCTCCGGAATGCTCGGTTTTGCTCCAAAGTCAATGCCCGCTTATGTTCTCAGCTTAAACTCTGTAATTTGCCTGAAATGAAGCACAAGGCATCAAATAGCAAGTGAAATCGTGATAAAACGAACGAAACAATAAGCATAGAGGTCGCCTAAAATGCGTATATTTTAGAGCTATCAACGGCCAACCCATCTTCGTCAGAATCTCATCAAAGCCACTATAATCCCCAAGCCAGAGCCGGGGAAATGGGGCAACTGAGACAACTAATGCGAATATCACTCAGTCCGCAAGCGGCTGAGGAAGATCAACTCACTCAGTCCGGAGACCGGCTGAGAATAGTCACTTATTCAATCACAACTAAAAACTACATCTATTTTAAGAACTAAACTAACCTACCTAATCTAAACTACCACAACCACAAACTAAGGAACCTGATGAGTCGAATTCTCGACTCGTTTACATGCCCATTTACGAAGAGTTTTGGTCCATTCCCGATGCTATTTCGATGCCATTTGACCCCTCCCCTTGCATTTCAGGCTTGGAACAACCATACATTGAGCTCAGGACCTTAGCACGAAGAAACGAGGAAAACTCGAAGATTTGAGCGAGTTATCAGAAATTGGCCTTCAGTCGATCGACTGGGATGCTCCCCTGCTCCAGTCGATCGACTCGCTCAACTCTCAGGAGAGCCTGCAAATCAAGCTTCTTCAGTCGATCGACTGGGAGGCTCCCCTGCTCCAGTCGATCGACTCGATCAACTCTCAGGAGGCACTGCAATTTGACCCTTCTCAGTCGATCGACTGGGATTCTTCTTTGTTCCAGTCGACCGACTCAAGCAATTCTCAGGAGGGCCTGCAAATCAAGCAATGCCAGTCGATCGACTGAGCCATCGCACAACGCCAGTCGATCGACTGGGTTACAGTACCGGAAAACCCTAACTTTGGCTATAAATAGAAAGTTTTTGGGGGATTTTCGGGGCGACTTTTTGGCACGGATTTGGAGGGGATCAAGCACGAATTTCGAGGAGATTGAGTGAAGGAGAAGAAGACCAACATCATTCTCTTGAATTCCTACTTCGGTTTTAGATTCCTAAACTCATCTTCTTCATGTTTACATACTCTTCCATGGATGCTTTTGATTGTAACCCCACTATGAGTGAGTAGTGATCTTGATTGGGGATCTATGAATCCCCTAAACATGTTTGTGACACTATAAACATTATGGATGCCATTGATGAATGATTTGCACATTATTTTTCTTCATTTGAACTTAATGATTAGAGTTGCCCATAAGGTGTTTGTGAAAATGCCCCAATGAGAAACTTTGCTTGATTTTGTGTTTCAAGTAACTTGCGTTGAAGAACATGATTTCAAATGATCTAAATGAAGAAACATTAGGATTTTGTGTTAGTTGGATGACACTTTTAACCTAATGAGAATGGCTTGATCTTAACAAGAGTGTGGTTGTCTAGTCAATAAAGCGTGAGTGTGAGACTAGATAATTAGACTCTATAATGCCAATAGAGCGTGAGTGTGAGGCATTATGCGAGATGTAACCTCTTGGTACTAAGTTGAAGCGTGAGTTGAACTTAACATTAATGTTGCATGGCTAAATTCTAAACACGTGCATGTGATTTCATCAATGGTGTCCTAGTTTAACGTCACAATAATGGTTTAGGTGGAGGATTAGATCCCTAGTCATCTTTGAATTGATTGTTTCCCCTTTTCATTAATTACACCATTCTTGGATAGTTTAAACTTGGCTATCAACCTCTTAGAGGAAATCCCCCCCCCCCCTTCCATTAGACATCCTAAGTAAATCATTAGCACTAATAGTTTAATCACCTATCCTTTGGGTCCGACCTTGGGTTCACCCGAGTCATTACAAATTGTTTTGATTAACCGTGATTAGCATAAGTATTCGATATTCTTATTGAGTATTTGCACTATATTATCGAGCGATCAAATGGCGCCGTTGCCGGGGATAGGTTAATTAACTAGGTGCTATTTGGTTATTTAGTTTGCTTTCTTTTCTTTGCTTGATAATCATTGCTTGTGTTTTGCTTGATTGTGTTAAATTCTCTTGCCTTTCATTGCTAAGAATCCCTTTCGTTCTTGTAGGCATTTGAATGAACACGAGATTTAACGGGAAAAAGCACGTAGCTATTGGTTCAAGTTCTCAACCTTCTCACCCAACCGCTAAGAGAGGAAGGGGTAGACCTCGCAAGAATCCCCTACCTCCTATTCCACCAATTGCTCCCATTATCCCACCGGCTTTCCAAGGGCCAAGACCTCGTCCACCCCCACTTCTAAATCCGCTCCCTTATTTACCACCGGGATTTAGAATGGATGAAGAACAAGAGAACCGTGTAGGTCCTCAAAGGGATGACCGAAATGCTAGAAATGAAGATGAGGTAGATGACCCTCCCGCTAGACAAGACAATGTTGAAGATCCTCCCGCCCATCAAAGAAACAATAGAGGTTGGAGATATGAAGATGAGGACCAAGAGAGACCCGTTGGGGATTACATGACTCCCACTCTTGAGGGGAATGGCTCGGCTATCATGCCCCCGGATGAAGATGCTTTCGACTTTGATGTGAAGTCTTCCTTAGTCCACATGGTGACCCATGATCAATATCAAGGAGTAGGAAACCCTTCCACGCACTTGAGCAATTTCCAAGAATATTGCCGAACTTACAAGCCAAGAAATGTGCCCGTGGAGTACGTCTACTTGAAGCTATTTCCTTCTTCATTGTATGGGGACGCTAAGGAGTGGTTGCAAAACCAAGAGCCGGGAACTTTTAGAACATGGGATCGTTTAGCAAATTCCTTTTTGAACAAGTTCTTTCCACCGTCTAGGACCAAGAAATTCATTGACTACATATTGACGTTCTCCCAAAGAGACAATGAGCTTTTCCATCAAGCTTATGATCGCTTCAAACATTATTTGAAGGAGTGCCCTCATCACAACTTTCGTAGAGCCGATCTTATGAGATACTTCTATTTGGGTATGAGCAAGGAAGCCAAGAATCAAATGGATACGGCAAGCGAAGGTGCAATTATGGAATTACCGGCGAGCCAAGGGTTTAAAATTGTGGATAAGATAGCTACAAACTCCGATAGATACCAAGGAGTGGACCACAAGAAAATGGGTAAGCCACGCGATGATTCCTCAAATTGTGCACTTAAGGATCAAATGGCGGACTTGACAAAAAAGGTGGAGAACATGATAAGTATGGTGAATTGTGTGGAGGCAACTAAAGCCAAGGCCGATAAAGAGAAAATACCGGCGCAACAAGCTTGCTTCTTGTGTGCTAGCACGAGACACTCTACCAAGAATTGCCCGGAAGGAAGATATGAAGATGATGATGATGGATATGAAGAAGCGCACTACGTCAATCAACAAAGAAACTATGCTTCAAATCCTAACCCTACAACAAGGAATTATGAGCCTCCTCAAAGGAGAATGCCCAATGAGCCCAATTTTGCTCCTAAGCCTCAAGGGCAAAACAATTATCAAGGAACGTATCAAAGACAAGGATATGGATCAAACCAAAATCAAGGGCAAGCCTCTTATTCAACTCAAGGTCAAGGGTCCAACCAAAACTCTCAATATTCCAACCAAGGGAATTATCAAAGGCCTTATCAAGCCAAGACTCAAATGAACGATCAAGGACCCCCCAATTCACAAAGACAAGCCCCTTCCAACAATCAAGATAATACTATGATGTCTATGATGTCTCAAATGCTAGAGAACCAAAAAGAGACTAACAAGAGAATGGAGCAATTGGAAGCCCATAACAAGATGCTTGAGAACCAAGTGGCTCAACAAGCCGTGGCATTGAAGCAAATGGGGAAACTTCCTTCTCAACCGGACGTGAACTCCATAGAACATGTGGATGCCATCACATTGAAGAGCGGGAAAGTCTTACCCACCCCTCAAGGGAAATCTAGTCCCGATGGCAAGGAAAAAGAAGGAGGAATCGCCAAGGAAAATTTGGAAGATGAACCTCGAGCTCCCGCGGAGGAGGAGAAAAAGGAAGAAGAGCCGATTTTAATGAGGAAATACGTGCCAATGGTTCCTTTCCCTCAAAGGTTAAACAAAAGCAAGCTTGATACTCACTTCCAAAGATTTGTGGAGATGCTAAAGAAGTTGTACGTCACACTTCCCTTCCATGAGGTAATTACTCAAAACCCTACCTATGCTAAATTTTTGAAGGATATTGTGTCAAACCGTAGGGTAATTGAGGAATCTAGCATGATAGCTTTGAATGCGGAGTGTAGTGCAATTGTGCAAAGTCGTATGCCTAAAAAAATGCAAGATAATGGTTCATTTTCTATTCCTATCTCTTTAGGAAAGATTGAAATTGATAGGGCATTGTGTGATTTGGGAGCTAGCATTTCTTTAATTCCCTATTCTTTGTTTGAGCAAATTGATGTAGGAGAACTCCACCCTACCACCATATCATTGAAACTAGCCGATAGAAGTTCTAGAACCCCTAGGGGAGTTCTTAGGGATGTGCCTATTAAAGTTGGTAAATTCTTTATTCCCGTAGACTTCTATGTGCTAGAAATGGATGTGGAGCAAGAAATGCCCGTTATTCTTGGTAGACCCTTCCTTAACACCGTTGAAGCGGTCATTAGATGTGGTGAAGGGTCTATTGAATTAAAGATAGGGGATGAAAAGTTGAAATTTTTTCTGAAAAATGCCATGAAAACCCCCATATCGTCTTTTGAATGCAATTTGCTTGATGTATCTTGTGAAAGTCTTGAGCTAACATCTTTTGAAAATGAAGTCATGGACTTAGATGACTCTAGTATGCATTTTTCCTCACTTTTGGATATGGAAGATGAGGAAATGTATGACTTGTCTTGGACCGAAGAAGAAAAATTGTTAGATGCTTGTCAAGGTGATGGAAACCAAGTGCCAAAAGGTAAGGAATTCGAAGGAGAGTTAAAACCTCTACCTTCGAATCTAAGGTATGAGTTTCTTGGATCTAATTCCACGCACCCGGTCATTGTTGGTGCAAACTTGAATGAAGATGAAACGTCCAAACTTTTGCATGTCTTGAAAAACAATAAAAAGGCTTTGGGGTACTCAATTGATGATCTAAATGGAATTAGCCCTTCGCTATGCATGCATAGGATAAATGTGGATGAAAATGCAAAACCTTCTATGGAGTTTCTAAGGAGATTGAACCCTAATCTTAGCGAAGTGGTTTTTAAAGAAATTACTAAGCTAAGAGACGCGGGAATCATTTATTCGGTCCCGGATACGGAATGGGTAAGCCCCATCCATGTCGTCCCCAAAAAGGGAGGACTTACGGTTGTGCAAAATGATAAGGGAGAGTTGGTCCCTACTAGAACCGTAAATGGATGGAGGATGTGCATTGATTATAGGAAATTGAATAAAGCAACTAAGAAAGACCACTTTCCCATTCCTTTTATTGATCAAATGCTTGAAAGACTTGCGGGACATAAGTACTTTTGTTTCCTAGATGGTTATAGTGGATTTCATCAAATTCCCATTTTGCCGGATGACCAAAGAAAAACCACTTTTATATGTCCTTATGGAACTTTTGCCTTTAGACGCATGCCCTATGGGTTATGCAATGCACCGGGAACGTTTCAAAGATGCATGATGTCTATCTTTAGCGACTACATTGAGAAATGCATGGAAGTTTTCATGGATGACTTCTCTATCCATGGAACTTCATTTGGTGATTGCTTAACTAATCTTTCTCATGTTCTTGCTAGGTGCATTGAAACGGGTTTGGTGCTTAATTGGGAAAAATGCCATTTTATGGTTCAAGAAGGAATCGTGCTTGGGCATTTGGTGTCTAGTAGAGGTGTGGAAGTTGATAAAGCGAAAGTGCAAGTTATTGAGCAACTACCGCCACCAAAGGATCAAAAAGGAGTTAGAAGTTTCCTAGGGCATGCCGGTTTTTACCGAAGATTTATTAAGGACTTCTCAAAGGTTGCCAAGCCGCTTACTCATCTCCTATGCAATGATGTGAAATTTGACTTTGATGAAGGATGCTTAGAGGCATTTGAAAAGCTCAAGAAAGCCCTTGTATCGGCACCCATAGTGCAACCACCAAAATGGGATCTTCCATTCGAGCTCATGTGCGATGCAAGCGACTTTGCCATTGGAGCCGTTTTGGGACAAAGAGTGGATAAGAGACTCCATGTAGTCTATTATGTGAGCAAGGTGCTTGATAATGCTCAATCGAATTACACCACAACCGAGAAGGAGTTGCTAGCCGTGGTGTATGCCTTTGAAAAATTCCGACCATATCTTGTTGGGTCCAAGACGATCGTCTACGCGGATCATGCGGCTATTAAGTACTTGATGGCTAAGAAAGATGCGAAACCGAGACTTATTCGTTGGGTTCTTCTTTTGCAAGAGTTCAATATTGAGATCAAAGACAAGAAAGGGGTCGAAAATGTAGTCGCGGATCATCTCTCGAGAATTGAGCATTTTGACACAAAATGGTTCTCAATGCCTATACGAGACTCTTTTCTCGGGGAATATTTGCTAAGTGTCCAAGATGAAGCCCCATGGTATGCGGACTATGTGAACTATTTGACGTGCGACATTCTCCCTAATGACCTCGATCATAACCAAAGGAGGAAGTTCTTGCACGACGTTTCAAGGTACTTTTGGGATGATCCGTTCTTGTACAAGCTATGCGCCGACGGGATTTATAGAAAGTGTGTGACCAAAGAAGACGCAAAAGGAATTATAGCTTGTTGTCACTCCTCTTCTTATGGTGGACATGGTTCAACTTCGAAGACCGTAGCTAAGGTACTTCAATCGGGATTTTATTGGCCCAACATATTCAAGGACACGTATGAATTCGTCAAATCTTGTAACGAGTGTCAAAGGACGGGAAACATTGCTAGAAGGGATGAAATGCCTCAAAAGGGGATTTTAGAAGTGGAGATTTTTGATGTATGGGGAGTAGATTTCATGGGACCCCTACCTTCGTCTCAAGGGAATTCCTTCATTCTTGTAGCGGTGGACTACGTGTCCAAATGGGTTGAGGCAATCGCTTCCCCTTCTTGTGACGCTAAGGTGGTGATTAAAATGTTCATGAAGATCATATTCCCAAGATTTGGAGTCCCTAGAGCGGTGATCAGTGATAATGGCTCCCACTTCAAGGAGAAGAGATTTGAGTCCATGTTGAAGAAACATGGAATTTTCCATAGATGTTCGACTCCTTACCACCCTCAAGCTAATGGTCAAGTCGAGGTGTCTAATAGAGAGATAAAGAATATCTTGACCAAGACAGTTGGGAAATCGGGAAAAGATTGGGCATTGAAGCTTGACGATGCGCTTTGGGCATATAGAACTGCTTTCAAGACAACTATCGGTATGTCTCCCTATAGGCTAGTTTATGGCAAAGCGTGCCATCTTCCCGTGGAGCTTGAGTACAAAGCCATGTGGGCCATTCAAGAATTGAATTTCGACAGAAAGGCTTCGGGAGAGAAAAGACTCCTTCAACTGAATGAGCTAGAAGAAATTAGGCTAGACTCCTATGAAAGTTCAAGAATCTATAAGGAGAGAACTCGGAAGTGGCACGATAAACTTCTTGTAAAGAAGGAGTTCTCGGAAGGAGATAATGTTTTGGTGTTCAACTCAAGGTACAAGTTGTTCCCCGGGAAGTTCAAATCTAAGTGGTCCGGGCCGTACAAAATTCATAGAGTTTTCAATGATGGGCACTTAGAGCTAATTGGGAATCAAGGGAATTTGTTCAAGGCAAATGGGCAAAGAGTCAAAATCTATCACGCCAACCATGGAAACCAACACATGTTAGAAGCCCCCTCTTGAATCCTTTATGCTATCGCCGCTAGAGAAGGGATCCCGCTCGGGACTTCTCTTAGTGTGCTTCTCTTCATACCAAAGCTTCGGCTCGGTCTTGCCAAGACGTTAAACTAGGCCCTAACGGGAGGTAGCCCGGTTTGTGAGTTGTCCATCTATGCAAAATCGTTCTATATATATGTTTGGCATGTGCTCTTTGAACTATGCATGTGAACTTGATATTTGTTTGACCCAAATGCATGATTTGGGGTGTGTGTGATGTGGCATAGAGCTTGCATGAATTTCTTGATGATAGTGGTGTTTTAAGTGTGGAGTGGTGATCCTAGCTTAATTTGATCGAAAATCGTATGTTTAGGTGCTAGCGATTGATTAGGAGATCGTATCGTGATTTTATGTGATATTTTTAGTGGTACCTATTCTTGGATATGAGTGAAAATTCTGAGTGTGGAGTTGGGGATCGTTGAAATTTTTTTTCCGGGTCCAGTCGATCGACTGGATGGAAGCTATATATCAGTCGATCGACTGAACCATTACTTCAGAGAGTCCTGTTTTTTGTGCCTATCCAGTCGATCGACTGGATGGAAGTTATATCCCAGTCGATCGACTGAAGTGATATCTCAGAGGGACCTATTATTTGAACCTTCCCAGTCGATCGACTGGAAGCAAAAGAACCTCAGTCGATCGACTGGGATTTTCTTATCCAAATCAAACCTCACTTCTTCACTTCTTCACTTCGCCGCACAAACCAAACCCTAATCCGATTTCCACCTTCTCCGACCACCACCGATCCGCGCCGACAGCTCGCCATCAGCTCGCCTTGCCACCGCCACCCTTCCGCCATTGCACCGCCGCCCATCCAACCGCCAGAAAAGGCTCAGCCGTCCCAAATCGATTTCCAATCTGAAATCTCCACCCTCTCCGATCTCCTCCGTCTGGCCTTATTTTCGACCACTTCCACCGCCATTCCACTCCAAATCGCCCCGCCTACAAACCCCAAGCATCAATTTGGTCCGCCAAGCTTCCCGGAGAAACCCCCAAATTTGCCCTAATTTCCTATTCCAGTCGACCGACTGAAGCACAGCCTCATTCCAGTCGATCGACTGAAGTGCATTTCAGTGCAATTGTGAGTTTTTGCTCAATTTGATTTGTGATTCCATTTCCATTAGCACCATGGGTCGACCCGGAACATCATCTAGTGCAAAAGGTAAGGGAAAAGGGGTCGCTCACGAGCCCTCTATCGAGGAGCAAATCGACGTCTTTGCACCAGACGAGGATGATAGCCCTCTTGTTTCGCGCAAGAGGAGATTAATAAGGATGTCTCTTGCTGATGAGAGCTCGGGTTCAGAGGAGGAGCTAGAACCCACGCCGGTTTCCCCGCCACCTCCAAAGAAGAAAAAGCCCGAACCGAAGAAACCGGCGCCGAAGAAGAAGGCGCCAGTGCCTGCTGCACCTAGAGCTCCTCCGCCCCCACCGCCTAGGGCGCCCTCGCCCCCTGTTACAGCCCCTGCATCCTTAGCCATAGTGCCGATTGAGCCTCACGAGGGGCCCTATGAGGGACCGATGCCCATTCCGGTCCCGTATCCGTTCTCGGCTCCCTTGGTCTTTAGGGACGAGAAGCACCAGACTCATCACGCTACCATCACGACAAAGAAGAAGATTGCCATCCCTACACTGTATCCCGACATGGGTTTGCTTCGTGGCATTGACGAAGCGGTCGCGACTGAGGTACAATCTTGCCTCGCTCAATATGGCTTGTCCTTCTTATTATCTGATGATCCGGGTACCTACCAGAGGGTTGTAGAAGAGTTTACTTGCTCGTTTGAATTAGTTAAAGAGATAGATGGGGAGGGGGTAGATTGGACTTATTTTTGGAAATTTGTGCTGGGGGGTAGAGATTTCCGGATCAAAGAGAGTACGATCCGTGAGTGGTTGGGATTTCCACGGCCCGAGGCATCATTGCCCCCGGTGATTTCTGAGCATGACCAGTCCAAGCTTTGGAGGAGAATCTCCGGTAGGCATGAGTGGTTTATATCTTCATATAATTCTTCCGCGATAGTTGACCCAGTTTGGAAGATTATACACCACGTCATAGCTATTGGTATTAATACGAGGACTGAGAAGGCTAGGAAAGTCACCCTCCCGGATATGGACATTATGGTCGCTTTGGATTTTGGGCGAACTGTTGATTGGCTAGCTACTCTCGCCGACCAGTTTGAGACCGTGGTGAAGCCGGGTACGAGGAACAAGGGGATGGGAGGAGGCTCCTTGATTACATTGATAGCCCGAAGGTGTAACTTCACCTTTGGCTACGAGGGTTGTGAGGCCCCTAAAAGGAGCAAGCTTGACATAGATTTGATGAAGAACATGCATATGGTCAAGCGGGACGGTAAGACGTGGAGCCATGACCCGTCACCCCATGTGGAGACCCTTGTGACTGATGCTGCTGCGAAGAGGAGGGCCTTCAAGCAGAAGTTCCCCCTCTACTGCCGAGCCAACCTCTCTCCCTCTCCTCCCGGTTCACCTCCTCCACCCTCACCTCCAGTCGTTCCCGAGGGACAGGCAGACGACGAGCTCCCACTAGCAGATGAGGAGGTTCCCGCAGCAGTTCCCCCGGTCCATATTCCCCCTCCGGTCGTTGATGACTCAGCGGAGTGGAGGCAGACAGTTACATCAGAGATTGCTCGGTTATCGGCCGGGATGACTGATATGAGGAGTGATTTGGCCCGCATAGAGGACCTCGTCCGCACGGAGTCGGCGTGGGTCCGCACTGCTTTTGAGTCCTTGATGAGAGGCCAGACTGCGCCGGCTGCTACAGTTCCAGCTGCTTCCCGCGCTCCCTCTCCTATGCCTCATGCACCATCCGCAGACGCTTTAGAGGAGGACGAGGGAGCCTCTGATGGAGATACCGAGGAGGGAGACACTGATGAAGGCACCACTTCGGGAGGTGACGAGAGAGCGTCTTCACGTTCAGAGACTTTCTGATCATGTTTTTATTGACATTTTGATGTTTCCTTATTTGGATCATGTACTTGGATGTTAAGTCGCCTTTTTGGCGCAATTTTGGATGATGTATGCCGTTCTGAGTGATACGCCCTTTACTTGCTTTTGGTTGTATGATACATTCGATATGTTATTGAAGGCGTTTACCATTTGTGCTGTTCACTCTACAGGATATGCACCCATATTTTGCTCATGTTCAGAATTCACCTTCTTTATCCACCTTTGCAACCAAAAGGGTATTTATCGCTCCCTTGAGTTTTGTCACCGGTGCTTCAAACGAGGGGAGTTCCTATGCGCCTTTTACTTTATTTAATCATTCTTTGCGCTTAGGGACTAAGCTTGAGTTAAGTGTGGAGTGGTTTGTGCGCATAGTTCACATGATTGCATGCTTTGCATATCATTTTTGATGGACACTTGCATCTTTTGCACCTTATCCCTACATGAGAGAGTGTTAACCACATAGGCTCGTGACTATCAATTCCGATTCCTATAAATCACACCTAGCCTATTTGCTACATTTATCGGAATTTGAGCTTAGAACCGACCTAGTCCATTGAATGTGTATTCTTGAAAACCAATATCATTGCCATCTCTCGTCTATCTAATTCTCTAAGTATTTTCGTTGAAATACCTTGGATCAAGCTATAGCAAGCACTTTTAAAACTCTTCGTGAAAAACCTAAATCTCTTGATTATTCCTTGGTGACTTGAGTCCTCTAACACGGTGCCTTGCTTATGTATGTCTCCCGCACATTCCATACGCTTTTTGAACATATTGTCAAGTTTTAAGTGTGGAGTCTCAAAAAAAAAATTTTTGAATTTTCTGCTTCGCCTCTGCGGTACCTATGCAGTTAGGTGGGATGGTGGCTCACGCCGTCTAATCTCTAGTCCGAGTAGCCGGGAAAATAGTCGAGCAACCCTCGCCTTGACTCGCGTCAAAAGGACAATGATAAGTGAGAGCAGTTTTTGAAAAAGAAAAAAAAAGAGAAAAAGAAAATAAGAAACACTTAAAACTTAACTCTATGTTCTTTCATCATTATTCACTTGTGCGGGTGCATCATTTGTTTTGTGTGCTAGTTGGAGTGACTTTTGGACGACCCATGTGCTTGCACGGGGATATTTCATTTGGTTTATGACTTGTTTGTTAAGAACTCTCGTGTCGAACTCCTCTTCCCTTTATGGATTACGGCCTAAGCGCCTAAAACTTGGGAACGAGTTCCATGTCGCAAACCCGTGGACTAGCCCTAGCTAGCATAGGCAAGCGATTGACATTTTTTGTGCAAGCTAAATGCTCAACTTCTATTGTACTACCTTGAAAATGAATAGACATTTGGATGAGACGATTGATAGCTCTAGTATTGATGACCTTGAATGCACAACCTTAATGGTACTCAAAGTGGTTCGAAAGTCCTTTTGATGGTATTGTGATGATAGTCCTAGCGTGGGGTGAGGAATTTGTTTTGAGAAATCATGGCCTTGGTTAAACGCTCTTGAATTCAATTCTCATGGGATAAGTGCACTTGGGATTTGTGAGTATTCCCTTTTCTGAAAACTCTCACGAGACTATAACTCGTCCACTAGGGTAGCCTAGGGGTTTAAAGGCTTAATGCATATGCTAAATGCATTCGTCACACCTACGAAAAGGAGTTAGATTGTATATATGTGTTAGAGTAGTTAGAAATAAAGTTTTCCTATTGTTTATCTCTGGCTAGTTCTTATTGTTTGCTCGGGACGATCAAACTCTAAGTGTGGAGTGTTTGATGAGTCGAATTCTCGACTCGTTTACATGCCCATTTACGAAGAGTTTTGGTCCATTCCCGATGCTATTTCGATGCCATTTGACCCCTCCCCTTGCATTTCAGGCTTGGAACAACCATACATTGAGCTCAGGACCTTAGCATGAAGAAACGAGGAAAACTCGAAGATTTGAGCGAGTTATCAGAAATTGGCCTTCAGTCGATCGACTGGGATGCTCCCCTGCTCCAGTCGATCGACTCGCTCAACTCTCAGGAGAGCCTGCAAATCAAGCTTCTTCAGTCGATCGACTGGGAGGCTCCCCTGCTCCAGTCGATCGACTCGATCAACTCTCAGGAGGCACTGCAATTTGACCCTTCTCAGTCGATCGACTGGGATTCTTCTTTGTTCCAGTCGACCGACTCAAGCAATTCTCAGGAGGGCCTGCAAATCAAGCAATGCCAGTCGATCGACTGAGCCATCGCACAACGCCAGTCGATCGACTGGGTTACAGTACCGGAAAACCCTAACTTTGGCTATAAATAGAAAGTTTTTAGGGGATTTTCGGGGCGACTTTTTGGCACGGATTTGGAGGGGATCAAGCACGAATTTCGAGGAGATTGAGTGAAGGAGAAGAAGACCAACATCATTCTCTTGAATTCCTACTTTGGTTTTAGATTCCTAAACTCATCTTCTTCATGTTTACATACTCTTCCATGGATGCTTTTGATTGTAACCCCACTATGAGTGAGTAGTGATCTTGATTGGGGATCTATGAATCCCCTAAACATGTTTGTGACACTATAAACATTATGGATGCCATTGATGAATGATTTGCACATTATTTTTCTTCATTTGAACTTAATGATTAGAGTTGCCCATAAGGTGTTTGTGAAAATGCCCCAATGAGAAACTTTGCTTGATTTTGTGTTTCAAGTAACTTGCGTTGAAGAACATGATTTCAAATGATCTAAATGAAGAAACATTAGGATTTTGTGTTAGTTGGATGACACTTTTAACCTAATGAGAATGGCTTGATCTTAACAAGAGTGTGGTTGTCTAGTCAATAAAGCGTGAGTGTGAGACTAGATAATTAGACTCTATAATGCCAATAGAGCGTGAGTGTGAGGCATTATGCGAGATGTAACCTCTTGGTACTAAGTTGAAGCGTGAGTTGAATTTAACATTAATGTTGCATGGCTAAATTCTAAACACGTGCATGTGATTTCATCAATGGTGTCCTAGTTTAACGTCACAATAATGGTTTAGGTTGAGGATTAGATCCCTAGTCATCTTTGAATTGATTGTTTCCCCTTTTCATTAATTACACCATTCTTGGATAGTTAAAACTTGGCTATCAACCTCTTAGAGGAAATCCCCCCCCCCCCTTCCATTAGACATCCTAAGTAAATCATTAGCACTAATAGTTTAATCACCTATCCTTTGGGTCCGACCTTGGGTTCACCCGAGTCATTACAAATTGTTTTGATTAACCGTGATTAGCATAAGTATTCGATATTCTTATTGAGTATTTGCACTATATTATCGAGCGATCAGAACCACTGCCGCAGTGCCTGCCCACCACCAGCAGCCACCCGCGCCATCCAAGATCGTCAGCCGACCACCAGCATCCCCACGGCCAACCAAACCGCCATCGAGGACCCGAGCACGGACCCCTGCCAGCAGCGCAGCGCGCATCTAACATCAGCAGCCTTAGAGCAAAGAGGAACTCACCCAAAACATATATACACACCCAACCCGCCGGCAGCCACACCCCCTCGCCTGTTTCAAACACCACCGACCGACAGCAGCGCCCCTGGAAAGCCAGCGACCAGCCATGGAGGGTGGAGGAAGAAACAAGGAGGAAGGAGTAACCGGCGGCAGTGGAAACCGAGCTTCTTCGCGCTTCTTCGCTTGCTAAACGCTTTCTTGGGCTTAGAGAGAAGGTGGAGCGTTTCGAGAAGAAATTCTTTAATTGAGAGTGTGATGAAATTATATTTCTCATCAACTGCTTTGACCGTGTTTTTAAGGTTAAATTATAAAAATATTATCTGGATTATCGTCTGATTTTAAATTAGGTACCGAATTTTTTTATTGAAAAAAATGATATCAATGAACAAAAACTTGTGCAAACATCTCCCAAGTATCACTGGAGCACCAATAACCAGTGTTATTAAAACGAACCGTGGATCCCACCGGTCAAGTCACTGGGTCAATGGATCAGTGGTTCAACCGGGTTGAACCGGTTTGACCCGCACATATTAAAAATAAAAATAAAATACTTATATATGCTATTATAATTTGACATATTTATGACTTGAATAAATATTACATGATTATGATCTGATTATAACAACATACCACAACAAATTTAGAAATTGATACAGTACAAATCAATAATACAAAAATAATAGAACAGCAATAATAATTTTAGTCTTAATTTGCAAGTCACAACAATAAGGAATTTCTAAGACTAATTGAATTTCTAGCTAAATTAATAATAAGTAATAAATTTTATATATTTGATAAATGAGTATATATTATTGAAACAAATATTAAAACAAGAATCATGTTTAGCTTGGTGGAAGGAGAGGGGATAATTATAGAGGAAGACTAGGTTCGAGTCTTGTCCAAGTCAAATAAATAAATATTTTTTCATACCAAATCGAAATGATTGAACCGATCAAATCATGTTTTAATGAAAAATTGGGTCAACCGGTTCAACCGACCAGGTCAACCCATCGGGTCAACCGGGTTTTGACCGGGTCGCTTGCAAACCGATCAGATAACAGAACCAAACCGAACCGAACCGGTCCGGTAACCGGTTCCGGGTCGGTCCGAGTTTATAACAATTCCAATAACATTTACACAGTACTCAACATAATTCTAAGGAGCTACTGCAAGGACTACAAAGAAACCAACAAAGAAGCTAAATTCATCCTAGATACCAAATTTTTTTAATTTTTTAATTTAGTGACTTTTGCATCAGTTTGCGCTTGTTTCATCCTATAAATCATATCAGAAACCACAGAAAATTGGTTGATTATTAGCGTCCTTCAAACATAGTCTGATTCGCCGTAGTTTTCAATAACCTTAACGTTAGACTTGTGATTAGGTGTTAACATAGAAGTTGTATCCCTTGTCGCTGAATTCACGCGCTAGGTGCTTGATTTCCCAAATGGTGCTCCGGTCGCCTGTTACAAGTTCGTAAAATAGCCAATGTTACATTTGGTTGAATGTACATTTGTTGTGCGATCTTACTTGCGTATATTCTTAGCTGCTTTACCATTCGATTTTGATTTTGGTATCAACTGAAGAGTCGTAGTCCGCTAAATTACTCCTTCAATGAGGTATGGCTCAACCTGATACAATAATCAGTGTGAGTTCTATGACCTATGAAAGATTTTTGGGAGTCCAAATATTTGACTACCCTTTTAAATATGATCAACAAGAATGATATAATAGCGAAAATCACCTATGAAGAAAGAGAATGGATCCAAACATGAATATTTGAGAGGTCAAGTACTCATCAAAGAATTATAACCAAAAGAAGTTATGAATTTTATGTGATAAACAAGAGTGACATAAATATCGAAAAAGTAATTTACTTTATCTTTTATATAAAATTGTGAGATTTAATAATTGAAGAGAAGAAATTATTGGCATCACCCATTTGGAAATTCTCAAAACATATGACCATATCATTACACAGGTTTCCCATGTTGGAATCTAAACAAAATGAAACAGACGAGGACACTCAAGAATATGTCTCCAAGGCTCTTACAAGAACATAGAAGCCGCAGCCCCCATCACGGTCACAAAATGCCCAAAACTGGATTTCGCGGCGCTATTAGGTGACAATGGAGGCACTGGAGTACTTGGATTGGTATTGTTGACCAAACCAGAGGGAGATGGAGCTATTTCGGAGGCCAAACGAACATTGATGTCAACCTTCTGGCCAGACTGACAATGGCCAGGGACGCCGCAAAGGAAGTAGTGGTTGCCGTAGGTCTTTATTGTGATCGAATCATTGCCGGTAGCGTATGTGGCAATGGGCTTGGTTACATTGCAGGAAGTGTACTCTGGTTGAGTCACTTGCATCACATTGTGGTACTCTGAATGGTACACAAAGGCTGGAACCAAATAATCACAAAGGTCAGTCCGTCTTTGTTTTAGCATGCACATTTGCTAAACAGATACATAAGGATTAAACAAGAGTGAGATTTTAAAGTGTGAAATAGGGTGTAGCCGGATGATTCGAGGTGTTGTTGTGCATCTCTCGTATCCCAAGTTTTAAAATCATCTTTACTAGGTTGGATGTGTGCATTATATTTAAAAGAAAAGAACTCCGAGAATATTCTGGATTTGAACCGTTGATATACTGGTTCATTTGATCAAGACTATAACCGTTTAACCAATACCAAGAATCCATTTTTCATTAGATAAAACTAAGGTTAATTTTAACACAGCCAAATAAAGTGCAAAAACAGTGATGCACACAAATCAACTTCAGAACACACCACAGCAACATTTAAGCAAAATTCACCAAACCCCACTTACCAACTCAATCAGATTGACTGAAAGTTTAGGAACTTTTGGGGTCATTCAGTTACGTGTTCACCACCAGTTTAAGGTAAGAAGACAAAAGGAAAACTACTAAGATGAAAACTTACTGATAACATCACCAACTTGGAAATTCTTGGAAGCAGCCCAAGCCTTATAATCATAATTGCCTATGGTTGTCCAACCAGTTTTATCTCCAACCATGTGCACAGCTCCATAGCACACACTAACCTGCAAAAGACCAATAGCCAAAAGGACAGCAGCTCCACAAACCTTCTTCTTCACCATATCTTCAGAACTTGTGTCTATCTCTGAAACCTGTGGATGTGTTCAATCTTAATGAGGATGTCTATATAAAGACAGCATCTCATTTAGCATGGCTTCCAAGTGGTAGCTCAAAAACACTTAGTTTCATTATTATTTATATTCAATTTTTGCTATGCGAAAAAAAAAAAAGAAAACCCAGAAAGTAGGAAAAACTAAAAATAATTTCGGTCACTTCTAAAGATCATGAATGAGCCCATGTGTAGGGGTAGGGCCGCGCCTGATAACTCCTAATCTTATCGGGCCGGGTCGAGTAGGACATTTGGAGTGCCTTAGTCCTTTACACATTACGGCCGGATCGGATCTTAAGAAAATTCATCAGTCCTAAAATCGTATCGGTCCTTCGTTTCATAGGGTGTTTTGGGCTATGGTCGGGCTAATTTCGACCCTAAATGAATGACTTATTAATCGACAAATAACTCTTTACGCAAATACTACGGACGTGTGAGATTTAATGGATGTGAAAAAAATATATTCTTTTTATATGAAGAACGTCTTGAAATCAATAAATATACGATTTTTAATCGGGCTCGTATTTCGGGCCGGATTGAATAATCGAAGTCTTAGCCCGACAATAAACTCTTCGGATTGGACGACAATAGAACTTGCATAAGACTATGACTTATTTTGGCCCAGGACTAAATACCGACCCGTACCCATGTGTGTTCTGTTTGTATGCATATCTAAGCAATTAAAATTGGAGGGACCAAGTTCATATAATGGTTAAAAATATATTTTCTCAAAATCTCTATTCTAATTATCCCATTTGCCTCACCTACTAAAAATCATTTTCCAAAATGCCCCTCTTTTGTCATCTCTAGTGTGCTGTATAGTTCAAAATGAGGAAGAACTTCTTCTTTTTTTGCCTTTAAGTTTAAATTTCGAAATAATTGTATTTTGAGGTTGAGTTTCGATATTGCCTTGTTTTCAATGATGGTCCTGTTTAAAAATATCCGCGTGGCCATGTCAGGCTGACATTTTAAATATTTTTAATGAGACCGACACTGCCGTGCCGTCACTCCAAATAGGGCACATGAAAATCAAAATAAAGTTGAAACTCAAAAAGAAAAAAGAAAGCAAAAAAGAAATTATTTCATAATGTGCAGACCTATACATTTTTTCCATATAAATCATTGTTAACAATTTTGTTCATTGTTTGTCAGTCCTAGTTTTTCTGGATCAACATATGCAACTCAATCACATGATAAGAAAAAAAAAACTTATCTATATATCATGACTGAGTTTTGCTGAAATCAGTTACAATGTACTAAAAATAGGATCCCAATCTGTATCATCATATTTTTCGCATTCAAATCTAGATTATGTCTATCTTCTCTAATCCTTATCCACACAAAAAGGCCTAATCCTATTTTCGCATCCTTCACTTTTCTCACCTTCTGTATAAAAAAGCTATCTTGCACAAGTTTGGAGATACAAACTTTTCTGGGTTTTTTTTTCTTCTGGTGAATGCGGTTTAATAAAATTCTGTACTTTTTAAAATTGCATTCATCTCTGATTTATTTATTTCATTTATTTAGTTACCATCTGAGTATAATTACTCAACAAAAAATTCTGAAAAGTTACATGTAAGCTTGTGCCTTAGTTAATACATCAAAATGACAGAAGCCGGTATTTTTGAATCCAAGATCACCGCCTATGTGGTGATATGTTGGATGCTTGCCGCCTGCGGTGGCCTCATGTTTGGCTATGACATTGGCATTTCAGGTACTTTTTTTTTCTTCTTCTTTCAAAATTGAAATGTTCTTCTTCTGATTAATTGATTAATTTATTTAATTTTTTTTAAGGGGGTGTTACTGCAATGGATGATTTCTTGATCAAGTTTTTCCCAAAAATACATGAGAGAAAATTACATGCAAAGGAAGACAATTACTGCAAATTTGATGATCAGTTTCTGCAGCTCTTCACATCCTCTTTATACCTTGCTGCTTTAGTTGCTAGCTTTGCTGCATCCAAAATCTGTTCCATGTTGGGTAGGAAGCCCACCATTTTAATTGCCTCGGCTTTTTTCATCGTCGGGTCGATTCTTAGCGCCATAGCTGGGCAACTATGGATGCTCATTATTGCTAGGGTCCTTCTAGGTGTTGGAGTTGGTTTCGGTAATGAGGTAATAATAATACTTACGCTGCTCCGTTTCGTTCATGAAAAATTCGAAACAAAGTAAATTGATTTTTATAGTTGTAAGGATTTATTTGTGTAATGTGCATTGCAGGGTGTTCCATTGTTTTTGTCAGAAATTGCGCCCCCGAAGCACCGGGGAGCGGTGAACATTTTGTTCCAGCTTTTCGTCACAATTGGGATTCTGCTAGCGAACTTAGTGAACTTCATGTGCTCGAGTATACACCCAAATGGCTGGAGAATCGCTTTAGGTCTAGCAGGGATTCCAGCATTGCTCCTTTTCATCGGGTCGATAGTTATCACCGAGACGCCCACAAGCCTAATCGAACACGGAAAGGATGAAGAAGGGCGTCAGGTTCTCGAAAAGATCAGAGGTGTCCAGAGAGTTGATGCTGAGTTTAATCAAATCAAATTAGCAAGTGAAGCCGCGAAACAAGTTAAACAGCCTTTCAAAAAGCTCTTCAAATCAGAAAGCTTACCGCCTTTAATCATCGGCGTAATGATGCAAGTGTTTCAGCAGTTCACTGGAATCAATGCCATCATGTTCTACGCTCCGGTCCTGTTCCAAACAATTGGATTCGGTAGCAATGCCGCCTTATTATCCGCTGTGATCACCGGATTAGTAAACGTCCTCAGCACCGTTGTCTCCATAGTCACAGTGGATAAATTCGGTAGAAGGAAATTACTCCTCCAAGCATGCGTTCAAATGTTCATCACTCAAGTCGCGATCGGGGCCATTCTTTTAACAAGCCTAAAATCCACTGGCTCACTAAACAAGTCATCAGCTCTAGCGGTTGTATTCCTCGTCTGCCTCTACGTTATGGCCTTCGCGTGGTCTTGGGGACCTCTCGGTTGGTTGATTCCAAGCGAGACGTTCCCGATGGAAACACGAACGGCTGGCTTTGCTTTTGCTGTGAGCACCAATATGCTGTGCACCTTCATCATAGCTCAAGTGTTCTTATCGATGCTTTGTCATATGCACGCGTTCATTTTCTTCTTCTTCGCTTTGTGGATCTTGATCATGGGGATCTTCGTCGTGTTTCTGCTGCCGGAGACCAAGAATGTTCCTATTGATGCCATGGTCGAGCGGGTTTGGAAGCAACATCCGGTTTGGAAGAAATTTATGTGAACATTATTACGCTGCAGTTGTGTGCATTGTGTCCATCCATTCTGTTTGATTCCGTACTGACTTCTGTCCCTCTTCCATATGTACAAGCTACCCTTATTCTATAAAAATTTGAATCTTAATAACATCATGTCTGTTCCTGTGAATGCCCTGAAAAGATCGGGTGCAGTCCAGTCAAATGGTGTAAATATGAATAAGGTGACGATTTAAAAACTTAACCCTTTCAAAATTTTGTGGGATCAAATGTCTTTTCAATGAAATATAATATCATATTTGGTTTATCATGAAAAATCCAGACAAAATATAAAAATATTCAATACAAACTTTCCTCTGTCATTCTCGCATGGAAAATGGCTTTCCCATTTATTTGTCATTTTAATTTTGTTTCCTTCATATTTTTCAATGATGCAAACGGGCAGGAGGGTGAAGAATGGTATTTGGCTATGCTAAAAAGATGGAAGTTTATAACAAGTCATATCACTTGCATTCAGATAAACATTAAGCAAAATAAGGAACTACACAATCAGTATCAATGTAGCATACATGGGCAACATCCAGATTGCACTACTCTAGTAGCAGTATGCTCAGAGCATTCAGAATGTAGGCAATTCAAACTTAACCGAGGCCAGTTCCTGCGTCTTGGGATGGTGCATCAGCTTTAATCCGTGGTGGCCTAACAATACGGTCGATGAGCCCATATTCAAGGGCTTGCTGTGCGTTAAAGCGTTTCAACCGACCCAGGTCCTTATGAATCTGCACAAATGAAATAAAATTGATCACATCAGCTAATCAGCAGGGCAGTGCATATAATTTCAATGAAGCACTTTAGCAGGGCCTGCACAAGATCCTGTCAAGATTTGGAAAATGCAACTAGAGTAACTAGCTTTCCAGAATCTTTTGTCAGCTATTTGGCGTTGAGTTGCATTGCATTAATTTACAATTTCATCAAAGTGTTTTACCAAGCTAAAAACTGTACACGTACCCTCTCAACAGGCTGCCCAGTGTTCCTGGCCAATTCCGAGAACAGGTAATCTCTGATTCGTGACAGCTCATTGGCTTCATTGCGGATGTCATCAGCCTATGGGGATAAAACAATCAACTGATCAGAAAACCTAATGAGCAAAGAATAAATCTTCCGACAAAGCATCTGCACTGTGGGTGCACTATCCATTAATACCTGACCACGGGCAGCACCGGCTGGAGACTGTAATGCTATTCTTGATAGAGGCATTGCAAAACGACTACCCTTTGGTACAGAAAGGACATAAACAAAAACATATAAGATAATAGTTTCATACAATAACTGATTGTCACGGATATAGGTTCAAATCAGGCACAACTGCCAAGACACGTGTATTATAAACTATGAAATACAAGCATTCTCATGATAATATCATGGAACTTATTCTTTTCATTACCGACATCAAATAGAATACAACCAAAATTAAGAAAGCCAGACTGAATGAAATGATCAACTGTACAAAATCCATTATATCATAGACTGAAAATATCACCTTATCTCCAGCAGCAAGAAGAAAGCCTGCAAGATTATATGCATAGCCAACACAATGAGTTCCAATAGGACTTTTCAAACTCTTCATTGTATCATAGATGGCCAAGCTTGGGGTAAGCTGCAGTAAATTAGACCTTTAGTAACACTCAATCAGATAAGATGTATTGCAATATGGACAGTTTAGGCCTTGAAATGTATAGCAATCAACTCACATCTCCGCCTGGACCATTGATGTAAAAATATAACTTATTGGAATCATCAACGCTGTCGAGGTACAACATTGTGGCCAAGACTTGATTACTAAACTCCTCATCGATATGTTGCCCAATATAAATCACCCGCTCTCGGTACTGAAGAACAAGGATTGGGTGAAGTGACTTAAAATAGCATATCTCATGGTAAATTGTTGACATCTATATGATAACTCGCCACTGCATAACAAATTTTGACGTGGATCTTCAGGAAATGCCAGAGAGGACCTTGAAGCATGTTTCATCAATGCAATTAATCTTACAGCAAAATAAACACAACTAGTGATATACTGATCAGCCAATGTCACTACGCAGGAAGGTGGCACAATATCAGACACTAACGATACGGCATACATAGGTGAAGCTAAAGGATCCAACCATCTTTTTCAAAAACAAAAACAAAATTACTCACAAGTGCATTCCAAACATCTACCCACTGCCAAGTTCCTTCACCAGGAACTTTATATGGTACTCTTGGTGTCCCTATAGGCATCATGCTGACACGTCCTCGTGTAGCTTTGTTATTCGAGATCCTGTTTACAAATCACGAATGATCATCATATAACTGTAGAAATCAACATTTAATGATAATAAAGCCACTGTAAGGTAAACCCCATATGTCCTTATTCTATTCAAAAGGAGACATCTACATGATAAGCCATTGAGTCATATTAGGGCACGAGTAACTGAGCATGTCAAACTTAATGCTTTGGATTTGACATCCAGCAGACATTATGCCTTACAAGTTATAACTCATGTTTATGGAGTTAAGAATGACACAAAACGAGAACTGAAGGACAATGTCGAATCAAATATATTTTGTCACATGAAACCTAAAATATGGAAAGAAGAAAAAGAGAAACTATTCTAAACAAAATCACTTTTACTATATTCCTTAACAAAGAGTGAGAGGCATCTTCCTCTCTGTCCAGCATCATATCTTTCCTCATTGAGAGGTTATTTGCCAGCAAACAAACTCAACCAAAGTATCCCTGTCTATTTGCAAGGTATGATATGATCCAGTGTTTAACACATAGTCTAATTTTTATTATTTACTACGTAACTACAAAGATAAAAGTGACACAGTTCATAAAATTTACATAATACAAACATTACTCCTTTTTGGTTGACCTGAAGCATGGCAATGAAGTGATTTTTACTTCAAATTTTGTGAAGTTCAAGTTGGAGCTTATGACAAGTGTGATCCCTTAGAACTAAATATTAGCTTCAATGGGTGATACAGGGTAACTAGTGTCTTAAGTTTCTGAATTTGAGAAGAGAAAAAAGGGCAAGAAATATCCAAATTAGAGTCCATTTCACATCCAAAATTAGAGTCACGAAACAAATGACAAAAGAAAGCCCAAAGAAGAAGAGTAAAGGACTGACTCACTTTGAGTGAAGGCTCCTATGAACTCTGGCATGAAATTCCCCATTAACATTAGAGTGGCCAAGTCCCAAAGAGGCTGCAATTGAAAACAACCATTTCACAAACCTTGCACGCAAATATGAATAAAAATTAAAAGAAAATAATAAAACAGATGCAAGAAAGGCGATGGTACAAACTGGGAGATTGGAGCTTCAATCCAGAAAAGACCTTGCTGCTGTTGCTGCCACATAAAAGAAGAAATTAAGATGAAAAAAATGGGGAAAACAATTAATTGAACGGTAAATGTGAGTGAAGAGTAAACCTAGGTTGAGATCGGTTGTGAAAACAGGACGGGGTAGAGACTGCGGACTGCATATTAGCAGGGAGTCGGAGATGCGGATAAAGCCAGCAGAAATTGGAAAATGAATTGTCACCGGAGAATCTGTTTTCTGCTGCTGCGGGCTGTCAGCACCAAGCAGATGGGCCAAGCCTTTCTTTTCCTCAGTTTCACTAAGAGGCTTACATTGCATATTCAGTCCAGCCCATGTGTCAGTAAAATAAACTCACTTAAGGAAAATCATAAATTGGGTCAGCAAAACAAACATTGCAAATGACAAATGGTGTGCATTTGGTAATTTATCGAACCGAATTTGGTAAAATGATAAATTATCGGAATTTACCGAATTTTTTTTTGATAATTTTTTATCTTAATTTTAAAATTATTAAAACATAATAATTAATCATCTAATAACAAAAAAATACAAAGATAATTCAAAATTTTGATCTACACAATTGAATTTCAAAAGTTTTCAAAAATCGCAGGTTAAAATTTGAAGTTTAAACAAATAATTCATTTAATTTTTTATTTTAATAATAAAAATTATTATTCGATAAATCAGTAAATTACCGAATTAAAAAATCAATTCCGATTACCGACAAAAATTTACTGATTTACCGATCGGTAAATAACCATTCAGTTCGGTAAAATTGGAATTTAACGAATTGTGCTCCCTTGCAAGACCGTCTTAGTCGAGTGACTTGAACTTTTTCATTACCTCAAGGTTTCGATTCAATGAGTAGTACATTTCTCCCTAGTCCCTCATGGACATATTGCAGTTGGATTCGCAGGTGCTGCTTCGTTTGTTATTTTTATAGACGTGTGGATGTGTATAGATTGTATTCGTATAGTTTTTAAATATATAATATGCAAATTTATAATCAAAAGGTGATGGTTTATCTTTATCCCACTAAATTCCACGATTTTGTTAAACAATACCAAATCCTCCACCATTAAATTCAATTGGTGATATAATAATATATACTGACATATGAGGTTTAATTATTTGTATCGTACTTATATAGTTATATTTATAAATCGTGTACATCAAATTAAATTTTGTTTAATCATTGACTAAGTAGTTTGATTAAAGTTTATCATTTTAAAATTTTAAATTGACAATATTTAATATTTATCTTATATTAATTTATTCAAGTATCACCTCCCTAATAGTAAATGGATTATCTAACTCCACTCTACCTTCTTTTTTTTTTCTCTTTTTTTTTGATACACTCCACTCTACCTTCTTAAAGTAGCTCCAGCCTCCATTTTTATCTATATTTTCTTGCCACCACGGCACCACTACAGCCTTTAATCATATAATAATTAGGAAATCCATATGATGAAATGGATAAAATAGTCAATTAAATTTTATACTCTAAAGTTGTGGTTAGGTTAAGGTTAAGGTTAAGGTCAAAGATGGAGATGACTTGAGGCAGTATCGAACTATAAATACAAGACTGATGAGCTCTAGAAAATTAATAAATTAACGTGGGGATTTAGATGAGATGAAAATTCCTAGCATTGTTTTGTACTCGCTAGGTTGATTAACTCGTCTCATGTCTTTGACAGATAGACTCATCCCACTCTTCTGTCTCGTGGCTCTCATTCTAGAGAAAAAGATCCAATACAGTGCATCAATTTGATGCGAACTAAAAATATCGTCGTTTTGATTTTTGAAAAATAATAAATCGATCCTGTTTTGATTGAAACGACGTCAATTTATCTCTCAAAGCAAAACACTCACTGCACCGAATCCGAATCCCCATATGGGCTATTAAATACTTATATGAGCTTGTGTTATTGGAATTTATTTGCATCAATAAACAGGGGATTGAATCATTGAATGAGTGTCAACGACCACAAAAACAACTATCTTCATGGACCCGACGAAAATGCCGAGTCCACTAAATTTAGGGATGGGTCCATTTCTGACCTGGCATTTAGAAGCCCTCCTCATTTAATTGTTAATATATTTTCCAATCAAACAAAAAATTGTTAATATATTTTAGCATATACATGTGATTCCGATGAATAGAGATTATAATTTACTTCTATAATATTTTGATAGGTCGCTGTTGTTAGATATGGTCGTGGCCCGTATAACTGAGTTGAGGTGGAGGAAAGCTCCCTCTTTTCTCTTCTTCCCTTGCTTTTCCCTTCTTCTTCAACCGCTTTTCAGCCAACTTTTCATCCTTCCTCCCTCTTCCTTTGCTCCTTCTCCCTGGTTTTTCGCTGACTTCCTCTCCGTTGGCGTCGTCCTGTTCGACTTCTACTCATTCTGCGGTGTCGTGACTGCCCTTTACTGCGGGATGTTCTTTTTAGGTTCATCTCTGGTGGTTTTGGGGCTCGGATCTGATGGCAGGAGGGTCGTGCGGGGTCTCGGGCGGCTGATTTGAGGTGGTGCTTGTTTTGCGACGTGGTTGAGGGTGTTTGGAGCCGGGAGAGGAATATGGAGGGTGTTTCGACTTGTGTCGAGGCTGTTTTTTTGGTTATGGTGTTTGTACGGCTGAACAGCCTCTTTTTTTAGCGTACATTTGCTGTGTTTTTTCTGTTCTTTCAGTATGTTGATAAGGCTCACCATGAGGCGTGAGGCGAAGTGGGACAGTAGTCTACTGTTTTATTACGTAGGTTTATGTTTGTTGGATAGGTTATTAGCTAAAGTTTCTCTAGCTTTAAGTCCTATGTAATCGCATTTGTGACTATTTCAGTCAGTTTATCAAAAAAAACTGAGTTAAGGTCCCTTAAGGTCAATAAGTACGTCCATTCACCACACCACGTCTCCATTTTAGTAGGAAAAAAAAAGATACCATTTTAGTAGAAAAATTTTACGGGTGGAGGCCGTCTACCATTTTAGTAGAAATATTCTTAAAAATGACACCCTACATGATTTAGGATATAGATATACCATGGAAGTAAGTTTTTTTTTATGAAGAGGACTATTGCTCTATGTATGACTCGAATTCGGGACTTTTGGTGCCGGGGGTGAGCGCCTACCACCAGACCATGGAAGTAAAGTTTTATTTGGTATATAGTGAGTTATTCAAAAATTACTATTTCCATTAGCGATTTTACTTAAAGTCGACTTCGTCTTATCTACTCACCAGTGACGTGGAGTAAAATAATTGACGTGGCAAAAACATTTCTATTAAACCGGGTTTTGAGATCAGCAGGTTTTAAATGAAAATCAAATAAAACCTTCATCTACCTTTCTGGCAGAGCCGGGCTCGACCGTGAGCCAAGTGAACCTAAGGTTTCAACTTTCAAGTGACATTTGGGTTAGGCTATGTTCTGTTAAGGTAAATTTCATGTTTTTAGGTTCACTAAAATTAAATTAAATTAAATTCAGTATATTTAAATAAAGTTTTTTTAGTTCTGTTTACTCTCGATATAAATTCAACACCTTTATTCAAAAACTTTACTTTTTTTAAGTTCAGTAAAATTAAATTAAGTCATTACAATTAAATGAAATTCAATAAAATTAAATTAAGTTCGTTAAAAATAAAAAATTACATAAAGTTAAACCAATATTAGTTTATTTTCAGCTGAAAAGAATAGTACCTAAACCGACTTTAATTAGAAATTTCAGTAGTACAATTTACAAAGGTCCAAAATCAATAAAAATAGTCACATTCAATGCAAAAAAAAAAAGAACATCACCTTTTCATAAAAAAAGAAAAAAAAATAAAGAACATCACCTTAGCCAGTTTTTACGTCATATTGTGACAGTAACAAACAAATGCTGAATTAACTAGGGCCCCAAAAGTGAAAAATTCTATCCGTTGGAGTAAAAAGTGTCATCTAGGCAAAACATAAATCTGTGCAAGAAGTTCGCAAAAATGATCTGTGCTAGATCAATCATTCAATTCCGAAAAATCAGCACAGCTCCTAGTTTTTCAAACTGATGGATCTTAATCAAATCTATCCGATTGCCACATCATCAAAACCCGTTCTTATGAGATAGAGATATGCAGATCAAGATTAAATCTCAACTGATTTAATCCATATCTTATCTAGGGCTTTAGAAGATCAAACTAGGGTTAATCTTCTAGATTCACACGGCTATATAAAGGAGGCCAGGGTTCATTATTAGCAGCGTGCAAATTCTGAGAAACGCCGAGTGGAGGAGCCGTCAATCAAAGTGCGGAATTCATCAACTTAATCTACGCGTCTTCGTGCGGTCGTAGAAGGAATGAGGCTGCAAGTTGGTAATCAACTTGCTTTACATTCTTGAACTCATACATTGTTGCTGCGCACAAATTATTTCAGAGTTCAAGAGGTGTTGTCGTTGCGTTGTACAAGTCTGTGCTCGCTGTTCTACTCACACAAGAGACGACAAACACTGCCAGGAGAATCTGTTGTGGTAGGTTCGACTGTATCAGCCTCGGGAGGAGGACTGGACGTGCAAGGCGGGAGCTTTTGGATCTAAGGGAAGCTTAGATCACACAATTCACTTGGAGAGTGGTATAGTTGTAACAGTAGTTTGAAAGGCTGTTCAAACGTCAATCTACTATATACTGTGGTAGTGGATTGTTCCTTGGACTTAGGAGAAGTCCCCCAGACGTAGGCTACATTGAGCCGAACTGGGTCACCAAGTGCTTTGTGTCTTTTACTGTTCTGCATTTCGTTTCGATTATCTTAGTCTGTGCAAGCAACTGTACCACAGTGTGTGCTACATATTGCTGGTACAGTTGAGCTTATCTCAGGCGTAGCAATTTCAATTGGTATCAAAAGCAGGTTCTCAACATACGGAGTGGGATCTTGGGAAGCTAGCTACTGTTCTAAGATGAGCATCAAGGAAGGACAAAGCACTACTTGCCCCGTGCTGTTAGAAGGGTATAATTATGGCTACTGGAAGGCCATGATGAAGGCGTTTATCAAGAATGTGGATGAGAAAGCTTGGAGGTCTGTTCTAACTGGCTGGAACCCTCCTCTGTTGGCAACTGATGAAGGAAGGGTTGTTTATAAACCAGAGACAGAATGGACTGAACAGGAGGAGCGTCTCGCCATGGGGAATGCTAAAGCTCTAAATGCCATCTTCTCAACTGTAGACGAGACAATCTTCAAACTCATCCTGAGCTGTGAAAGTGCCAAGGAGGCATGGGATACCCTGTCTACTCACTTTGAAGGAACTGACAAGGTGAAACAATCCAGGATTCAGATGTTGACATCCAGATTTGAGGAGTTGAAGATGCATGAGGATGAGACTATCAAAGACTTTAACGCAAGAGCTTGTGACATTGTGAATGAGGCATCTACTCTTGGTGAAGCTCTACCCGAAGAGAAGGTTGTGCGCAAGATTCTAAGGTCTCTGCCTAAACGATTTGCCATGAAGGTGACTGCTATAGAAGAGGCAAACAATGTAAAGACCATGGGCTGGAAAGAATTGATTGGCAATCTATGCACCTATGACCTGCAACACCTAACTGTGCCAGAACCCAAAGTCAAATCTGTTAGTTTAAAGGCTGAGACTGTGGTAGACGATGAATCCACCAATGGAGTGAGCGAGGAACTGGCATAACTCACAAAAAACTTCAATAAACTATTGGAGAAGATCAACCGTGAGGGAGCCACGGGAGAGATAGTCTGACCAGAAGGAAAATTGCAAAAGCAAACGGACCAAAGGAATACAATGCAGGGAAGGCGGAGGATTTGGCCAGATACAAGCAGAGTGTGCTAACACCCTGAAGAAGAAGAACAGCAAAACCCTGAATGTCAGCTGGAGTGATGATGAGACTGAAGAGAACACAGAGGAGGAAGAGACGAGCACCTTTGTTGCTCTGACAAGCATGATAGACTTTGCCACAGACTATGCCAGGACTGGTTCCAAAGACTGTGCCAAGAAAAAAGAAGCCGAGGTGGAAGAGAACGAAGCTGAAGAAAGTGATGAAGAAGAAATCACTGATGAGTGCATTGCTGAGAAATATGCACTATTGTTCTCAAAGTGGACTGAGCTGGTAGACATCAACAGGAGGCTAAATGCAGGTGTTATCACTCTGAAACTGGAAAAATAGGAACTGGATTCCAAAGCCAGCATTCTTGCACATGAGAAAGAAAATCTGAAGAAATAAGTAAAAAAGCTGAAACAAAAGGCTGAAGGAGACAAACAATAATCAAAGAAGCTCTTGGAGGAGATGGGTTCAATCAAGAAGCTCCTGAACAGCCTGAACATAGGATCCAAGAATCTGGACCAGATCTTGTCTGTGCAGAAGAGAATAAAAGATACTACAGGGCTTGGATTCACTAATGAGAAGAAAAGTGGTGATACGAAGTTTGTGAAAGCTAGTGGCACAGTTCCTAAAGACAACAAGCACAAGACAGCTAATAAGTTTGTCTGTGCTAGAGAAAATGACAACCAGTATCGTGTCCCAAGAGATGTAGGATGGCAACGTGCTAGGGTGTGCTACTACTGTAGCAAACTTGGGCACATCAAACGTCATTGCTATCGTTATAGACGTGACAGCCAGTACAAAGAACCAACAAGGAGATGAGGCAGAATGGTGTGGAGACCAAGGAATGATCAATACTGCTATGTCTCATACAGTTCAACTGACAAGGAGGATGAGGAGAGCTGGTTCTTTGACAGCGGCTGTTCAAGACACATGACTGGAGTTTGAGAGAACCTGACTAATCTGAGACCCATCGACGGCCACCATGTGACGTTTGGTGATGGGAAAAGAGGAAGAGTTGCCAAGGGAACACTGAATGTGCCAGGCATGCCACATCTAGATGATGTCTATTGGGTTGATGGGTTAAAAGCCAATCTGATCAGCATTAGTCAGTTATGCGATGGCCGTAACTAGGTACAATTCATAAGAAATTCCTGCCAAGTTTATGACAAACAAGGTATATATGTGATGGAAGGAGATCGTGCAAGCAACAACAATTATCTCCTAAGCCGTACTACAACCCCATCAATAATTACATGCATGTTGAGTATGTCCGATGAAGTGCATCTATGGAATCAACGCTTGGGACACATCAATTTTAGATCCTTGAAGTTTCTGTCCAATGAGAGGTTGATTGAAGGTATTCCTAATATTAGAGGAGATATGAAATTTGTTTGTGGTGATTGTCAAGCAGGAAAGCTGACTCGAGCAGTGCACAAGAAAGTGGATAAAGTCTACACCAAGCATCCTCTTGAACTACGGCATATGGACCTGATGGGACTTATGCAGGTAGAGAGTATTGGACGGAAGATGTATGCTTTTGTATGTATAGATGACTACACCAGATACTCTTGGATCATGTTCATGCGTGAGAAGTCTAAAACTGTGTAAGCCTTTGTACAGCTTGCTACCTGCCTGGTTAATGAGAGAAGAGATCGAGGAGAAACTCTCTTGTCCATTCGAAGTGATCATGGGAGGGAGTTTGAGAATGAGAAGTTCACACAGTTCTGTGATGAGCAAGGTATTGTACATCAATTCTCATCTCCTATCACACCACAACAGAATGGAGTAGTAGAGCGGAGAATGGAGTAGTAGAGCGGAGAATAGTATTGTACATCAATTCTCATCTCCTATCAAACTGTACAAGAGATGACGAGAGTTATGTTGCATGCGAAGAATGTCCCTTTGAATTTGTGGGCTGAGGCTATGTTAACAGCTACCTACGTCCTGAACAGAGTCTTGATTCGACCTGGGATGGACAAGACCAGCTATGAGCTTTGGAAAGGAAGAAAGCCCACTGTTAAGCACTTTCATGTTTTTGGAAGCACTTGTTATATTCTAACCAATAGGGATTGAGCAAAGGCAGAAGCTGGATAGGAAGTGTGATGAAGGCCTGTTCCTGGGTTATTCTCCAAACAGTAGAGCCTATCGTGTCTACAATAAGAGAACTAGAACAGTGATTGAGTTAATCAATGTGGTGATCGACGATGCCAAGGATTCACCTCTGAGAAAGGAACCAGATGATGATATGAAGACTCAGCATACTCGCCCTAAGCTTGTACAAGGGTCTGTACCAGATGCATGTTCTGAAACTGTGCCTGAACCTGTGTTAGATTCAGCCGAGAAGCATGATGATGTACATATGCGAGATGCTGAAGATACTCGCCCTAAGCCTGTACAAGGGTATGTACCAGATGCAAATTCTGAAATTATGCCTGAAACTGTGTTAGATTCGGCCTAGGAGGATAATGATGTACACATACGAGATGCTGAAGGAAGTGAGGTGAATCAAACTCAATCAGGAGGTGGTGAAGCTAGCTTGAAACCTTCTAGCAGAATCTAGAAGAATCATCCTCTGTCTAGTGTCATTGGCATCCTCACGACAAGATCAGAACTAAAAGTAAAACTCATGTTAATTATAGAGATATGATTAACTATAGCTGCTATTTATCAAAGGTGAAACCAAAGAATGTGAAGGAAGCCTTGCAAGATGACCATTGGATCACGGCTATGCAAGAGGAGCTGGGAGAATTCACTCGTAATAATGTATGGGATCTTGTTCCTCGTCCAAGTGGAGTCAACATCATTGGAACAAAGTGGATATTTAAGAATAAGATAGATGAAAGTGGCAACATTACGAGAAACAAAGCCAGGCTGGTAGCTCAAGGGTACACTCAGATAGAGGGGATCAACTTTGATGAGACATTCGCCCCAGTAGCACGCTTGGAAGCTATTCGTCTTCTACTTGCAGTGGCATGCTACTTAAAGTTCAAACTGTTCCAGATGGACGTGAAGAGTGCCTTCTTGAACGGCCTGCTATTCGAGGAAGTGTACGTGGCACATCCTAGAGGATTTGAGGACCCTTATTATCCAGATCATGTTTACAAACTGAAGAAGGCCTTGCACGGACTAAAGCAAGCCCCTAGAGCTTGGTATGAATGGTTGACTCAATTCCTCATGAGCATGGGATACACTCGAGGGGGTGTAGATAAGACTATGTTCGTGAAGAGGGATAACAAACACTTTATCATTGCACAGATTTACATCGATGACATTGTGTTTGGTTCAAACTCTCAGAAGATGGTGGATGAGTTCGTGGCCCAGATGCAAAGCGAGTTTAAAATGAGCATGGTGGGTGAAATGAACTACTTCTTGGGGCTGCAGGTTGTACAGTCGAAGGAAGGGATTTTCTTGACTCAGGCCAAGTATACTAGAAATCTAGTGAAGAAATTTGGATTGGACAAGACAGCCCACAAGAGAACTCCAGCTGCTACACATGTGAAGATCACTAAGGATGATGCATGAGCTCCAGTGGACCAGATGATGGACCATATTTATAAGATTCATTAAGACAGTTAAACCCACCAAATTAGACTCTTTGTCTATCTAACTTTTGCTTGTTAGTTCCGATATTTATCTACAGGGTATTTTGAAGTCCAGAGAGAATACAAGCTAAGGAGAAGTTTTAAAGCTGAAAATGGATTACAAGTCACTCCAGGCCACGATCAGATTCTGACTGTACAACTTTCATAAACCTGACATGGAATCACTCAAAACAAGTCCAACCGAAGAGCAACCAGAGTCTGTCCGGAGCTGAAAAGACCCGATGTCTTTTGGAAAAGATCACAAAACACACTCTCACCCACTCCCTTGCTACCTTGCCCGGCGGCTAAAGCCCTCCTCCTCTCCCCTTGCGCCACCTAGCCGGCGACTCTCCTCCCCTCCACCTCACCCGGCGGCTCCTTGCTCTCCCTCTCATCTTGTGCCAAGTGTTGCATCCTCCTCCACATCCCACACTTCCCTTAGCCTATAAATACCCATGCCCTCTTCACTTGTAAATCATCCTCAAATCCACAATCACTTATCTCTCTAGATTGAGAGCACAATCCATGTAAACACTTCTCTTTGATATCAAAAGCTTTACATTTGTTCTTGAGTACTCTTGTCGGTTCTTGAAGTACTCAAGCTTGTCTTTACTTTTTCCTGAGTTTACTCCTGTCGGTTCTTGAGTATTCTCCTTTTACTTTCCTGTCTTTACTTTTGAAAACTTTACTTTACTGTCTTTCAAAAACCTTTACTTTTCAAGCACTTAGCTATGATGTCCTGTTCCATGGATATTCGTAGCTAAACCCTTCATTCGGTTGAAGGGGTGTACTTGTATCATACAATGTTTTAGACCCTTCTCTTAAGTGCCTCTTTGTGTTCAAAACTTGTTCTATGTGCCACATATTAGGTCAGAACTTCCAAGGTTGAGTGGATGCTTGAAATGGCAAAACTCTTCCTTGGGGTTCGTGAACATACTCGGGTAAGTGGATGCTTGAAATGGCAAAGCTTATCTGAGGAGTTCGACCTCTTTAAAACACCATTTGGTTGATCGGGAATGATTGATCAAATGGATGCACATAAGGCTAATATACCTTGGAATGGGGTATTAGTCTAAATAGAACAAGTGTTCTAAATGATGTGGCAAGTCATGTGCTAGAAATAGCCGTGATACATCTTTGAACACATAGTATGATCATTAGAGGTGAATGATAAACAGATTATGATACAAGGCCCCTAAAACTGAATCTTTCCTTTAATTGTAATATCACCTGTTACTTTACTTTCAGTCTCATATCAACTGCGTACTTTCAGTACCATTATCAACTGCTTACTTTCAGCACTTTAATTTCCGCAAGTCTTGTCCATCAAGCACTTTACCTTCTGCAAAAGTCTTGTCCATCAAGCACTTTACTTTCTGCAAAAGTCTTGTCCTTTAAGCAATTACTTTCTGCACTTTACTTTCACTACAGACTTTATCAACATCAGCCCGGCATAACCTTTGGTACGCAACACGCTTGAAACACAGCGTGCGGCCAGTATCAAACGTGTGTCTGTGGTTGATCTTGAAATCGACTGTTCCAGCACTTTATCTTTCAGTACTAAAACTAAAACCAACCCCCAACTATTTTATTTACTTTTCTTTTTCGAAAGAACAACTATCCACTAATTCCCTTGGGTTCGACCCGTACTTACCACTTACTACCCAAAATAGTAAAGTCACGAGTATCGGAGATATAAATTTATTTTTGCACAGAGAACATCGCACCTTAACGACAGTGCGGTGGGCTCTGTCACCAGACCTTGTACAGAAGCATGATTGGGAGATTGTTATACCTAACTGCGAGCAGACCAGATATTTGTCAAGCAGTGGGAGTCTGTGCCAGGCATCAGGCAGATCCGAAGGAAAGTCACTTGTTGTAGGTGAAGAGTATCATTGACAGATGCTTGTCGTCAGAGCAAATGTACAAATAAATTTTTAAGTCCGCTACTCGCGACTTAACTACTGGGTAGCAAGTGGTAAGTAGGGGTCGAACCCAAGAGAGTCAGTGTGGATTAGTTGTTCTTTAATGAAGCTTATGCAGAAATTAATTACGATTGGGGTTGGGTTTGAGTGTGTTTTGGGAACTGAAAGTAAATTACAGCAGTTGATAATGGACTGTAAGGAAATGATTCGGTTTTAGGGGCCTTGTATTATAATTGTTTATCATCGACCGCTAATGATCATACCAAGTGTTCAAAGATGAATTGAGACTATTTCTAGCGCAAGACATGATCATGCTAAGTATTCAAAGATGAATCTAGGTTATTTCTAACGCAAGACTTGCAAGATCATTTAAAACACCCCTTTCAAGGTATGCTAGTCTATGTGCATCCACATAATCTCCCAGTGACGTTGCGATCAAGTGGTGTTTTAGATAAGTCGAACTCCTCAGATAAGCTTTGCCCTTTCGTAGCATCCACTTACCCGAGTATGTTCACGAACCCCACGGAAGAGTTTTGCCCTTTCGTAGCATCCACTCAACCTTGGAAATTCTGACTATAAATGGCACATAGAACAAGTTTTGAATACAAAGGTATACTAAGAGTAAGATCTAAAACATTTATAATACAAGTACACCCTTTAACCGAATAACAAGTTTAGCTACTAATCATGGCAATGGTTATCATAACTATGAACTTGGAAAAACAAGAGTTTTGAAAGACAGTAAAATAAATACGAAAATACTTACAAAACCGTTGAAGCGCCAAGGATCAAGCTTTGATTCCCAAAGTAATATTACATGATTAGTGCCCAAAATTCTAGAGAGATAAGTGAAATGTTGTGGTGGTAATTGGAGGAGAAAATGAAGGGAGGAGATGGCCACACATGGAGGAAGGAGAGGAGGAGCAAGGAGGAGCCGCCATGTGGAGGAGGAGCAAAGCCGCCGGTTATGGTGGAGGAGAGCCGCCGATAGCCGGTGGTGGAGGAGGAGGAGGGGTGGCTTTGGCCACCTCTTGCCCAAGTGGCCGGTCACTTTGCCCATGTGTGAGTTTTGTACAGTTTTGTGCAGTCTTTTCACAAAACTGTCAATGTGTTTCTTCCCCGGGCTGTCTTGATTCCTCTCCTGATTCTTCTGATTAATTTGTTATGAGTGATTCAACGTCAGGATCCTTGATATTTCTTCAGTCGGCATATGATCTTGACCTTGGATTGACTCGTAACATCTTTTCTGCTCTAAAAGCTCCTCTTTAATGTGTATTATCTCTAAGCTGTAAATTACCCTGTAAAAATATATCTGAACTAACAAGCAAAAGTTAAATAGACAAAATGTCTAAATAAGGGGGTTATACTGTGTTTATGATTCGTATAATTTTGGTCCATCAATCATCAAATATGTAAGTGGTACTGCTGATTATGGACTGTGGTACACTAGAGATACAAGTGGTTGTATTGTTGGATACTCCGATGCAGACTGGGCTGGCAATATTGAGGATAGAAAGAGTACTTCTGGTGGATGCTTCTTTGTGGGCAATAACCTAGTATCTTGGTTTAGTAAGAAGCAGAACAGTATTTCACTGTCATCTACTGAAGCGGAGTATATGGCTGCAGGGAGCTGTTGTGCTCAAATGCTTTGGATGAAGCAGATGCTGAAGGAAGTGGGACTGGATCAGGACACCATGACATTATACTGTGACAACATGAGTGCAATCAGCATTTCTAAGGATCCAGTACAGCATTCACGGAAAAAGCATATTGACATCAGACACCACTTCATTAGAGAGCTAGTTGAAGATAAAATCATCGGTCTGTGCCATATGCCAATAGAGAAACAACTAGCAGATATTCTGACAAAGCCTTTGAATGCTAAGAGGTTTGAGACACTAAGGTCTGCACTTGGCCTTTGTGTCATGAAAAACTAGAAGGCTTTGACGCCAGGGGCAGTTAGCTGAGCAGAACTCTAATAAGTGTTGGTGACGTGCCAAGTAGTAAGGGGGAGCTATGTGTTTTAACTCAAACTGTGCAAGCTCGTTGAACAGATAGCCAGAGCTGTATTCCTTATATTCAGTGCTGACGTGGCCTATATAAGAGGAAGGGGGCAGATTTTTGGAGTTCATCTGCAATCACACTCTTTCTAGACGAAACCCTAATTGCCTCCTGCAATTTCATTCTCTCTAACTCTCCAGAGAAGGCGTCTACCATCGAGGGGGAGACTGCACAGATCAGCACATTGCCAGAGAAGAAGTTTGAACAGGCCAATACTCCAGTCAAAGGGGTTTCTTCAGTGACACCTAAAGGTACGTCTTCTGAGTCCGTTGCAGAACAATCTAGTGTTGATGATGTTCCTGTTGGGATGCCGATTGGTGGAGAAAGTTTGGGGAAAGAATTGGTAAAGAAGAGAGTGGTGGACAGTATAGTTGGGACCAAGTAGTGGTCAGAGGTGGCTCGATTTCTGTTGCAGATTTGGTGACGCAAATTCAAGCAGAATTGATGGCTAACTTGGCGAAAGAGAAGCAAGTGAGAGAGGCTAAGCCTGCTGAAAAGAGAAAGAAGGAGTGGCTGGACAGACTGAGCAGGATGTTGAGAAGACCAAGGAGCACTTTGTGCCTATTGAGGAAATTGAGTCGGAGCAGAAAACAAGTCTTGTGGAGTCTCAAAAGGCAAGCAAAGATACAGATGCAGAGTACGTCCCTGAGGATGTGTCATCTGCAGAAGAGTCTGATAAAGTAGTGGAAAAATATGTGGCAGCTTCTGACCCTATCTCGGAGAAGCCAACTGATCAAAAATCCGTGTCAACTGAGAAAAGTGATGATCCAGACGAGCACACTCCTATCGCTAAGATGAAGAAGAGCGTGACACTCATTGGGGCAAGAGGAAAGAGGCCAAGCGGGGCATCTGTGAAACTCCCAGAAACAATCCAGCTGCCAGTATCTGTTCCTCGAAAGCGAGATCAAACGAATATGAAGAGGAGTAGTCTGTGCAACGGTCCCTTGCCACTTGCGACAAAAAGGGGGAGTATCTGCATGAGTAGAGATGCATGGATGTGGATGGGACGTTGGGCTGTGATGATGTGTGCTGCAAATGATTTGTGTCAAGAAGTATTCGGGCAAGACTGTGCTAGCTACTATCTTTTATCTGTGCTAGCTTGGAACTAACCTTGACTATCTGTGCAAGATTCAACTACTGGTTGAAAAGAGAGGTCATGCAGAAGAAGTGTTTTGCCTCAAATGTCAAGGGGGAGATTGTTGGAGTAAAAAGTGCCATCTAGGCAAAACACAAATCTGTGCAAGAAGCTCGCAAAAATGATCTGTGCTAGATCAATCATTCAGCTCCTAGTTTTTCGAACTGATGGATCTCAATCAAATCTATCCGATTGCCACATCATCAAAACCAATTCTTATGAGATAGAGATATGCAGATCAAGATTAAATCTCAACTGATTTAATCCATATCTTATCTAGGGCTTTAGAAGATCAAATCTAGGGTTTTTGATCTTCAAGATTCACACGGCTATATAAAAGAGGCCAGGGATCATTATTAGCAGCTCACAAAATCTGAGAAACGCCGTGTGGAGGAGCCGTCAATCAAAGTGCGGAATTCATCAACTTAATCTACGCGTCTTCGTGCGGTCGTAGAAGGATTGAGGCTGCAAGTTGGTAAGCAACTTGCTTTACTTTCTTAAACTCATACATTGTTGCTGCGCACAAATTATTTCAGAGTTCAAGAGGTGTCGTCGCTGCGTTGTACAAGTCTATGCTCGCTGTCAACTCACACAAGAGACGACAAACACTACCAAGAAAATCTGTTGTGGTAGGTTCGGCTGTATCACCCTCGGGAGGAGGACTAGACGTGCAAGGCGGGAGCTTTTGGATCTAAGGGAAGCTTAGATCACACAATTCACTTGGAGAGTGGTATAGTTGTAACAGTAGTTTGAAAGGCTGTTCGAACGTCAATCTATACTATATACTGTGATAGTGGATTGTTCCTTGGACTTAGGAGAAGTCCCCCAGACGTAGGCTACATTGAGCCGAACTGGGTCACCAAGTGCTTTGTGTCTTTTACTGTTCTGCATTTCGTTTCGATTATCTTAGTCTGTGCAAGCAACTGTACCACAGTGTGTGCTACATATTGCTGGTACAGTTGATCTCATCTCAGGCGCAGCAATTTCAAATACAAAAACTATGAACATTACAATGCATATGAGCTTTTATCATGTAACACATAGATATATTGATCTCTGGGGCTCTTAGCAAGACATCTTGATCATCTTATAGGTTATGTGTCAGTTAGGAGAGATGATTTTATTAGATTCTTAAGATATTATTAGTTAATGGTGGTCGACATGTCGGATATCGATGGAGGATGAGAAAATGTTCCGATCTAATCTGCACCGTTAAATGATGAAATTTATGAGAAAATGTCGCAATGTGCGGTAAAGGTGTTCAAATGTGGCCTGAGCTCCAAGTGTCAAAGATGTACCAATGATTTGGGTGGATGTGTGCGGATTCATGGTAAAGGTGCCAAATGTGGTCTGCACTTCAAAAATGGAGAGATGTACCAGATGCTTGCGTATCCGATCAATATGCATTGCTAAGAGCTCCGGAAATCAATATATATGTACTAGATGATAAAAAAAGCTCATATGCATTGTAATGTACTAATGTTCCTATTTGTATCCGTCCACTATTAAAAAACATTTTAGTTTAATTTTAATACACTGCACCGGAACACGATATTAATAAAAATGTTTTTTTGATTGTATAATTATTTAAATATTATATACATGAATATTTAATGAAATGCAGTGTAAGAAAAGACGGTATTTGGCGTGCCACGTAGAGGATAACGGATGCGGATTGCTGGAAGTAAAGTCTGAATTCACCGAAACGACGACTAAAAAAATAGTGCAGGTAGGACCAGAAAAGGGCTGAAGATCGGTAAGATCGAGAAAGTTGGCGACAGTTCTCCCAGTCAAATGGATCTTCCAGTAAACTGTGACCTGAAAATGCGATCGAGTGGCGGCACTACTACAGACAGGGGATTATGCATCGGTTTTGGAAGGCATTATGCATCGGTTTTGCTCCATTGCATAATCGAGCGATGCGTATGTTCAGACATTATGCATCGGTTCAAAAAAACGGATGCATAATGTCTGGGATTATGCAACGGTTCTGGCACATACCGATGCATAATGATTTTATTGTTTGATTTATCCCGAAGAAAAACAATGTACATGGTCATCAGAAGAATGTTATATAGCCTTTGTACACCTATTATCTAAAGACCAGAAAATCCAACACCAGAGATCCAAACATGAACGTCCGACGTAGCAAAAACAGACTTGCAAGTCAACATTAAGAATTCAACCAAATGCACAAACAAAAATTGAGGAGCCATTGATCAATTTCCACACCTGCAATCGTTGAGGCAGCGAACGCCATTCCCGCTGCCGCTCCTCTTCATCTTCTCCGATCGAACAACAAACCGTTTCTGATGCTGTTTCTGAGGAGTCCGATCTCCACGGCTCGAACAATCGGACGACTCCTCGGAAATCACTGTCAACGATGGATTCCAGTCAGTCAACGAGACGGATCTGAACCACCCTTGTCTAAAACTCCGGTCAAGCGGGTGCTGGCGGACAAGCGGCGCAGAGGCTTCGTCTACGCGGGATCTGGAGGAAGATGTTCATTGTTTCGCCCTTTCGAATCGAAATCCAACATCCGGACGTGGAGACGGAGACGGTGATCGATTCAGACAGAGAGAGCGGATGGGATTTTCGGCGCAGAATGAACCCTAGATCGCTATTTCTATTACGCTACAACATCGGTTTAGGATAAACCGATGCATAATGTTGATCTTATGCACCGGTTCTATTAAACCGATGCATAATATCAGCATATTGCATCGGTTAGACCAAAACCGATGCATAATATTGATCTTATGCATCAGTTTTGGTTGAACTGATGCATAATGTTGATAGTATGCATCGGATATAACCCAAACTGATGCATAGTGTCGAAACCGATGCATAAGCTCAAACACGGAACCGATGCATAATGTCTCGTCTGTAGTAGTGCGGGTTGGGATGTGGGAGTTGAAGAAATGATAAATGAATGATTGCGATCTGGAGCTGATAATGGACGAGTCTAGTCGAGGCGTCTGTTCGTGGGAATGGAATGTCAATTTATGGAGTTTTTTTTAAAACTGACTTTTTTGAGTTTGGCCATTTCAAAACTAACCCCCACGAGTTTCACATTTCAAAATTGACCCTTTTTTTAATGAAATTGGATCCCCGAGTTCTGACTTTTTGAAAACCGGATCCTGGAAATTTGGTTGGTTGCGTTTTGTAACTAACCAGATCCCCAGGTTCCGGTTTTCAAGAGATCTGGCTGATGTGGACGATGGTCGAATACGTGGCTTCCACGTAAGACCTGAGTGCGGCAATCCGGTTTTCTGCAAACTTAATTTTTGTTTTGTTGTTAATCAAAAAGATACAGCAGTTTGGAAATCATTGAAAGTTGGACATTGGAAACATAGTTATAGTAAAACAAAAGTGAACAACAACAGTACTATAGGTACTCGGACATTGGATTTAGCTTGCATTGGTGAAGGGACAAGACCTTCTGTTATGACCAGTTTGTTGACATAATTTGCACCTTTGAATTTTGCCTGGGGGTGGTGATGATGAAGGCTCTCCATGAGTACTGGACTGGCCGACATCCCTCTGGTTCATTTCAATACGCCTTCGCCTTGTCGGATTTCTACCGACGTTTGTACGTTTGAAGTGAGGATTAGGCATATGAGGAAGTCCATCATAGGGTTCCGGACAAATGAGTTCCGTCAATGGATAATACGGGACGACAATGCTTGAACGCATGAATACATTCAGCAAATGCCCAAAAAACACGATTTACCTGAATGTACTCACCATCGATTTCGTCCGTATCCCATTTGACAACTGTTTCCGGACTATGATCTACTAAAGGCTTCATCAAGTGTGGCAGGTATGCGAGGAGGCATCCCACGTTCCAAATAAGTTAATCATTGTTTGTTGCTTCGCTTGCTAAGCTTTCAAGGGGGAAATTTCTAGGCCATAGTCTTTATAAATTCTTTCTTGTATCTCTGCTCCACTCAACCGTAATTTTTCTGTCATCACATCCCACAGTTCTTTAGAGATGTACTAAGGCGTCATATCAACGTTGTTGGCCATAATTGTGTCGTTCTGACATATGTGGTGCTCACGATGTTTTCGCACTGCCCAACGGTAACTGTCTCTCAGTTCAGCTATCCGGGGGCCCCATGGACAAACTTCTCGACCTTTTCGACAGCGAAACACCATAAAAGAAGGGTTAGATTTTTTTACCACGTATTCCACCCGATTCATTATCGACTACTTCCGCACCGCATGTATGGCAAGTTCTTTTGAGTCAAACTCAGTCCCAAATCCAAGGGATTCGTGGAGATCCGGTTGACCGAAATTCCCTCCCATATACTCATCGGCTAGTTGATTGGTTTCCCATGCCGAAATATCTTCGAAATCCGGATGATCCCATACGTAACGGGGTATTGCATTCTCGTAATGCGGATTCTCAACAGCGACCATTTCCAAATTTTCCATTTCTTCCCGGTAGTACTCGTCCATGATTGGAACATCTAAATTATCAAGAGTGGTAGTTTCCATGTCGAATGAAGTTGCTAGAACGCTTACGGCAAGGAAAGAGGAAGTGGAAAAGCTCAACCGGGACCGGGAGGGGATCAAAGTGAAAACATAGAGGGATCTCTGGTCTAGGGGGAGCCTAGATCGCAAGTTCGCTCAGAGTGTTATAGTAGGTTGATTAAGAGGGAGTCTGTAATCGTAAGTCCATCTGTACTCTAAACTTCATATAGTGAATTGCTTTTCACCCCAGAGTAGGTAGTTGCCGAACTGGGTATCAAGTTGCGTGTCTTTAGTTAAGTTCTGCACGTAGTTGATTTTAAAGTTCTGCATAAGTTGTTTAGCTAGTTGTTTCGCAAACAGCTAGAACAACATCTCGACACACACGAGAAATGATGCGAGATTTAAAGTCGAAGTGTATTTGGATGTAGAAAATGAATGAGAGAACATGAATATATATAGGGCATCAAAAATCGGATCTCCGGAATCTGATTTTTAAAAACCTAATTTTTTTTGTTTTTTTCCCGTCAAAAACCAGATCCGGGAGATCCGAACTATTAAAAACCCTAAATTTTTTTTGTTTTTTCTCGTGGAAAACCGGATCCGCGGAATCCGAACTGTTAAAAAACCTAAATTTTTTTGTTTTTTTCCCATAAAAAACCCGATCCGGGGAATCCGGTTTAAAAAAAACAATTTTTTTCACATAAAAAACCAGATCCGGGGAATCCGAACTGGTAAAAAACTAAAAAAAAATTTAACTGAATTATTACCGGATTTCTTCGTGTCCAATAGAAAACGTATCATAAGTTATTTTTATAGATTAAATTAAGATATTGTTACAAATTGTAACATAAGTATAACAAAACAATACCTTAAAGTAAAATTTAATCTCAATCTCTTCTCTTCTTACGTAAATTCTTCAGCCATGAATATTTGGGTGTCTTTTTAGGACGAAGGTTGTGCCCGTGACCGGGTGGTGAAGGTGGTGCCTGTGAGGTGGATGCCCGAGATGGTTGTGAAGGTGGTGCCAGTGAGCTTGATGGACGATCATAACATGGTGTCTGTGAGTCAAGGTTGGTGAGATGATCATCGTCTACACTCATATCATCATCGTCACTTATAATTAAAATTTATTAGTATATTAGTTGAATAAATTACATATACAATTAAAATGAGGAAATTTACCGTTTAAAAACTGAATACTATCAGGGGTGATATTCAGTAGCCGCAACTCCCCCAACACCCGTAGTTCCTCCACTGCGGTATGGAAAATGCGATGAAAAATTAGTCGCGAATCTGCAGTACTGTTGAATCCTTCTGCAGCCTGCGAAGCGCAGATGAGCAACGTGCGAATCTATATAAACAAATCGTTACTTACACATGTAAAACAGTATAATAATAATATATTAAAAAACATGTGATAACTTACATTGCTAGGTAATTCATGGGCACTAGGGCGATACGCCTGAGTGTCCTCTTCTTCCAATTTTGGCTGGATAAGGCGACGTGTGATCATTGAATACCAATGCACATACTCATCACTGGGAATATCAATGTCTTCGCCATCCTCGCCCGGATCCCCATATATTAGTCTCTCCCATCTAGTATTCCATGACTGGACATCTTGGAGCAAGTACACTCTCCAATCAACTCTCTTTTTCCTTTCTAGTCCATGTTGATCATTCGTAAACGCTATAGAAGCAGGTGGAATGATCTGATTCCATCCAAACTGTCTCATAGTACGAATAGGATGATGCCACTCAATGATGTTGAAGCAAATAAGTGGCACATCAGCCGCCCATAATTGTCATGACTCGAGACATACGGGATGCAGTCGTTCCATCAAATCATCTTCATATGGTCGATAAATAAAATCACTGTGGACCATTCGCTCGAGCTGATCCCGATAGAAGATGAAAGAACCACGTGGGGTCTCTTCAAAATGTTTTGGTCCGGCCCAATGTCTGCGCATAAACAAAAGCGTTACAAATTTAATATTTAACAATTTTCAATATCAAAATAAATATAAAGTTTACTCACAAGTACGACCAACAAGGTCTAAGATATGGATGAATATCATCTTCAAGTTCTGATGCGTCTCTGTCATATGGTTGTGGACGTCCAATACGCATGCGCTCCCAATACCAAAACTGTAATAATAGTGCACATCCACCAATTTGCGACTTCTTAAAATTACTTGATCTGCACAACTGACTGTACTGAAAAGCTAAAACCGCGCTCCCCCAACTGTAACTCCTGACGTTATCCAAGTCCACCAACAATGGAAGGTAGTGGAGCGCTACCTGATCACCGGACAAGTCTGCCATGAGAGTCAATCCCAATAGACATAAAATGTACGCCCTAGCGTATTTCTTCAACGTCTCTTCATCCGCATCGGCTGGCATATTATTCAAGTAGTCATCGAACCATGTCTTGCTACCCATCGATTTCAGCTTAGGACGGTCGGGCACATCACCCAATAAATTCAAACAAACAGGCTCCCAATCGAACTCCCCAAATCCGGACACGGGCTCCCCCATCTATGGGTAATCCAGTAAGAAGAGACACGTCCTGTAGTGTAATTGTAGCCTCCCCTCCATTTAGATGGAAGGTGTGTGTCTTGGGGTGCCATGTTTCCACTAGGGCGGTGCATAATCTAGGATCATTCTTCATGTTGCATACTTGGGTCCAGGGTAGAAAACCAGCATTTGCAACATAATTCGTAAGTCGAGGGTTCATACTTACGACATTATGACCCATTACCTTCAATGGCTTATCAGACCTAATTCTTTATCCATCTATAATATGTAATTAATTAATGAAACATTGTTATATAATATGAATTGAAAAATTTTAATTAATGAAAATCATACCTGATTTCTCCAAATCGCCTCAGTGCGATGCACACTTTGCATCGTCAACAAGGATGGATCGATGGGTCCGGGATGAAGATAATCATCCATATCCATGTTTGGATTAGCAGTCGCTCGTGAAGAAGACGGCACATCGCGTTGACTAGTACTTCTTCGCCTGTTACCTGACGACATTTCTGTAAAAACAACAAATATTCATTATTACCAATTCATGAAGAAAAACACAATATATATCAATACGCTAATTCAACTACAACAAAAAATTGTCCAAATTCCAATATACTAATTCAATAACTATGACATATGACATCAGTCTTTTTACGAATATAAACCATATTCCATGGACAATATCAAACCAATGTCGAGCAACCGCCAATTCAACGTTATTATTTCAACAATAATAAGTCAAAAACAACTATTAACCGGACTAATATCAAACCAAAAAATGCACAAAATTCACAATATTCATACAATTAACCGGACTAATATCAAAAATAAACAATTCAACAACACCAATAACAAAATTCACAACAACAATCCTTCAAAAATAATTCAACAACACTAATTACACAATTAAGTTTTTTTACCTATCAATTTCGGAGGTGGTGAATGGGGGAGAAATCGGACGGAATTGGGCCGAATTGGGGTACAATTTCGGACAGAATTGGGGTAGGATTTCAAAATTTGGGAGAAATCGGACGGAAGTGGGGAGATATCGGACGGAATCGGATGAGGGAGAAGTAGATCCGGCGGGTTTCAAAAGGGTAGGGTTTCGTATGGGGGAGAAGAAGCTGCGTCGGCAATTTAATTTCGCAGAAAACCGGATTGCCGCACTCCGGTCTTACGTGGAAGCCACGTATTCGACCGTCGTCCACATCAGCCAGATCTCCTGAAAACCGGAACCTGGGGATCCGGTTAGTTACAAAACGCAACTAACCGGATTTCCAGGATCCGATTTTCCAAAAGTCAGAACTCGGGGATCCGGTTTCATTAAAAAAGCGTCAGTTTTGAATTGTGAAACTTGAGAGGGTTAGTTTTAAAATGGCTAAACTCAAAATGGTCAGTTTTAAAAAAAACTCCAATTTATGTTTGCATGTAAATGGGAAATAAATACTCCGTACTACATATTGTGCTATTAAATTCTACATAGTATATTTCTACATTTGCACTCCTATATTATTGTACTTCACTGTGTAAATAAAGAATGCTTACCCGATTCCCACAATCTGTCCACATTGATCATTCATTGTCTAGCTTTTTTTGATACAAATCCAAACATTTTATAATCCATCCTAGGGAAAAGGATTCGGTGCAAAGTTAATTTTTTGGTACAAAATATAAATTAATTATAGCCCTTGATCTTGTGATTTGAATGGATGAGATTAAATCTTGATTTTTTGGTGCTTTTTTTTGTGACGAATTATAAAATGAAACTGACGAACTATGTCGTCTTTTCATTTTTCGGCTCGTCTTTTTCATTTTTCGGCTCGAAAAGTGACGATCTATAAAACAATTTTGACGAACTATAAAATAAACTGACGAATTATAAAATAATTTTGACAAATTTTGTATTTTGTACCAAAATTTGACTTTGTACCTGATCTTTACCCTCCACCCTAGAGTTATATATACCCCAAGCAGTGTTATTAAAATCGACTCGTGGATCGATCCGTTCAAGTCACTGGATCAATGGGTCAGTGGTTGAACCGGATTGACCCGCACATATTAAAAAATAAAAATAAAAAACTTATATATGATATTATAATTTAACATATTTATGACTTGAATAAATATTACATGTTTATGATCTGATTATAACAACATACAATAACAAATTTAGAATTTAATAAAGTACAAATCAATAATAGAACAACAATAACAATTTTAGTCTTAATTTGCAAGTCAAAACAAAGATATTTCTAAGACTAATTGAATTTTTAGTTAAATTGATAATAAGTAATAAATTTTATAGATTTAATAATTGAATATACATTATTGAAACAAATAATAAAACAACAATCATCTTTAGCCTAGTGGAAGAAAAGAGAATAACTATTAAGTGGGGTTGGGTTCGAGTCTTGTTCAAGTCAAAATTAAATAAATAATTTTTCAGACCAAATCGAACCAACCAAAATACCGTTTTACTGAAAACCCGGGTCAACTGCATTCTGATTCAATACCAAAACTGAACCGGTTCGATGACCGGTTTATCCAACCGATCAAACCGGCCGGTTCGATCCGAGTTTCATAACTATGACCCCAAGGTTTATTTGTATTTTCCACAAATAAGTTTACTATTTTTAAAAAGGGTTTTAGTTGTTGATTTGGACTTTGCCGCTATGATGTTAAGAATTCGATTCATCTCAGGGGCGAAGCCAGGAATTCAAAGTTATCAGGGCTGGAAATTTTTATAGTGACGTAAATTTTTTTTTTTGAGGTTTGGAACCCAGTGGGAGGCTCAACCTCACGCCTTTTTTTATTATGTCGGCCAAAGCACATTACAAATACAACTAGCTAAATTTGACCCTTGATCAGTCGAGTTTTCGACTGATTTATGGTCATTCTTCACTATAGTTTTGGGTCGTTTACGACGATATTTTGATGTCATTTGACCTCTATCTCTACGTTTCAGGTAGAAAACAAGTATCTCTCAAGGTCAAAGCCCACATACAAATACTCGGGGAAAAACTGAAGATTTCGGGGCAAAATCGAGCAGATTTGACCTTTGCAGCTTGTTCTGGACTCCTAGGGCGCATACGGTGTCTGAATTGGTTGATTCAAAACTTGTTGGAAAGATATTTCAATGGGCTACAACTTTCTAGTTGACGCCAAGACCAAATTCGGATGGGAAGACTACCAAAAAGGCCTGGTAAGTGCCAGCCGGTCGGTTGAAATCAGCCACCCGACCGGCTGGATAAACATTCAGCAGGGCTGCACAAAGGCATTCCCCAGCCGACCGGCTCAAGTCCCAGCCGACGACCGGGTGGATCAAAAATGCAGAATTCTAGTTTCGGGGCTATAAATAGAAAGAGTGGTTTTTGACCTAAGTGGGGGGTTTTTAGAGAGAAATAGTGTGAGAAAAAGACTAAGGAGAAGGACAACCATCATCAAAGGTTTGCTTGGGGAGAAGGGAGAAGACCAAGGAAGGAATATAGAGCTTGCTCACCATCTACCACTTGGGTTTTCTCTACTCATCTTTTATCCCCCTTTGTTGATTTGTATTGAACACATGTAACATGATGATGTGTGAGTAGTCCTTGTGTTTTGAGGGTTTATGACTCTCCTTGGTACTCTATGATCACAATATACATTGATATTCACATGGATGATTGTTGATTTCATTTTCTCTTGTGTTATGAATGTTATGCACTCTAGGTGTTTGATAAAATGCCTAAGTGACAACTTAGACTAAAACTTGAACCTATGCATTGGAAAAGCTAGTGGATAGTTCTAGGATGGAGAAAATGATCATATCTTCAGCATGAAAGTGAACCTTATGATATGATGCTTGACTAAGGATTGAATGTTTAATTCATTGGAGTTGGTCAATTAGCAAATCATCAATTAATCCCATTAAATGGTGTCAAATTCATGTTCATTATGCTCTTTATACATGCCATGCTACTAAGTGTTTGATGAAATGCCTAAGTAACATGTTGAATCTTAAAACTAGACTTAAGAATCGAACGACCTTAGGGATAGTTTGGATGTAGTGAATATGATCATTTCTAAGGATATGAAGTGAACTAGATTCAATACTATTTGACTACCATGGAATGTTTGAATATCATGTATGTGATCATTGGGAAATTGCCAAGGAGGGGAATAACCCCTCGAAACACCTCTTATCCATCTTTTATCTCTAATTACTCGCCACATAGGATTTAGATATATACACTCCCTCATACAATTTTGGTTTAGAATAGCCGAACGGAAACACAATCTTACATAGTGCATGTGCTTGGCTTGCTCCTCTTGGTTCGACCCGGTACTTTACCGGTATTATAAATGTTTTGACACTACGACGACCCTCTTCAAAACTGACACGTCGGAAGGGTAAAAATAGACGTTGTCAACCCTTCGAGGTCCACTCATTTCAAACTCAGCAATTACATCATCATTACTAATACAATCAATAAAAGTCCTCTCAATATAAATAACCATGAGATCATCAAGAAATTCATCGCTCATCGTATTCCGAAGATTGTTTTTGATGATCTTCATCGATGAAAATGCTCTCTCCGTTGTGCCCGTAGAAACCGGAAGAGTTAATATAAGACAAATTAGTCGGTATATCATAGGAAAATATATTGATTTTCCTGACTCAACCAGCATTCGACATAAATCAGATATAGAAGTCATATTTGTAAATCTCGAATCCTGCTCAATACCACCCGGAAAGAATCCACACTCCATCTTCAAATGTCCATGTCACATGATGTAAAATTAGAAGGATAACACTTTGAAACAAGTTTACACACATCTTCAGGTTTGAATGCTTGAAAACCATTATGTGGATCAAATGAAGCACTAAGACCGAGAAGCTCCATAGAAGTCTCTGGAAATCTTTTCTCAAGCTCCATCAACTGAAGGTCTATCACAGCATAAAGTATATTGACCCGAAAATAATGTTCATTCGTTATATTCCTTTCATTATCTCTCACGCCTTTCTTGTAAGGAGCGGACATATCCGGCATACTAATACCATGCTCTGAACAAAATGTTTCAATCTTCATAACCAAACTATCCCAACCACCATCTCTCATGGTTTGAAGTTTTCCTTTTGTCATCGAGAGGAATTGCATGGCATTCAAAATATCTATGCTTTTCTTTTGAAAAGTTTGAGAAAGAAACTCGGTGATCATCATGACTTCATGCATCTAGAGTAAACAATAGACAAAATTAAACTTCTTTAAAGCCTTATCAATGCCTTTCGCTTCTCCTGGGACTTTATCTACCCCATTCTTATATAAATCATCAATAGTCGCCATGGTAGCTCCAAATAACTTAATCAAACTTGAAATTGAACGAAGATGTGAGCCCCAATGTGTGGCATCGGGTCTTTGTAAAGTAGAAGTTTGATTTATTTCTGAACCTGTCCCAAGTAATCCAATAGCCAATAAGTCTTGAATTTCCTCTTTCCTATAGCTTTTTAACATTGAATGTCTTTTTCTTGAAGAATCTACAAAGTTGACAATCATCGTCAAAGTAGAAAAAAATTGTCACACATCGGGAACTTCTTTTGCTACACAATTCAAGTTCAGCTGTAAGCGGTGAGCAAAGCAATGCACATAATATGCATATGGGCAGTCTTTTAGAAATAAGGCTTGCAACCCATTAAATTGACCACTCATATTACTTGAGTCATCATAGCCTAGACCACGCATGTTTTCTTCGTTGAGGTCACATTGAGCAAGAACCCTTGATATCTCGTCTTGTAAAGTTTGAGAACGTGTGTCACCAACACTCACCAATTTGAAAAATTGTTCTCTAACCAACCCCTTACAATCCACAAAACGAAGAATGATTGCCATCTTCTCTATATTTGCCACATCAAGAGCTTCATTGACAAGGATACACAATTTGGACTCTCCAACCTCCTCTCGAATCTTAGCTCTAACCTTATTGCCAATAATATTTACTATTTGCTTTTGAATAGTTGATGATGTATACTTGGCATTTTTGGAGCATTGTTTAGGACTTTCTGGTGGTCCAAACTAATTCGTTTCGCAAATTTCAATACAGCATCAAAGTTGCCACGATTAAGAGAATCTACTGATTCATCATGACCTCTAAAAGGATACCCTTGTTCCGCCAACAACTTCACGACCTCTATAGTGGTAATAAGGCGTAGTCGGTTATCTGTTACTTCTTTTGAGGACATAGTATTTATCACTCTCTCGATATGCCGTGACGGATTCCTCAAATTTTCCCACTTCTGTATTAAGGAATTATGAATAGAATTAATCCCACCAATATTAGCTAAAATACCCGACCTCTTATCCTTCACATTTCTCTAACTAAAAAACCCGTCTCTAGTAAAGGATGAGCCTTTAGATGAGTCGGTCTCAAATAAAAAACAGGCAAAACAATATGCTTTTATCCTTCTCAATAGAATACTCAAGCCAATGCCACTGTTCAAACCAAGAGCTAGTAAATTTTCGATACTGACCTCCATCCCAAATACTTGGATATGTGTTTAACTGAGGTTGATTTGCCCCTAATACTACATAAGCTCTCCGAACATTATCTTGTTCATTAAAAGGTACTTCCATATTGCTTGTTGTTTTGCCGGATCCCTTTCAAGTGAATTAATATCGAAGGCCGCTTCGTCCATAATTTTTTCATTTGGTCGGTCTTCAAGTGAAATCGTTGTAGGAGAGATCAATTTTTCATTTAGGAATTCTTCAGAAATATTTTGAGTTCTCACACCACTTCCACTTCCACTTTCAACTTCATGAGACGTGCTTTCACTAGCACTTGATGAAACAGTACTTTCAAAAAAACTTATATTCTTCAAACGTTTACGCTTTCTATTATCCATAAATACAGCTACAATAATACAATACATGGGTAAATAATGTTAGATCATACAATTTTTTTAAAAATAGAAAAAGGAAAATATGGATCTTTTTGCATAAAAATGCTTCACAGAGGGAACATTCAAATGGTTAATCTGAGACTGAAATCAGCTGAACAAGCCGTTAAAGAAGAAGCCAGTTGGGGATTTTTATTGAATTAAATTTATCAGGCAAAAACAATAATAAATTAGTGAAAAAAATAAGTGAGCAATCACCAAGGCTTGTGGATGAAGAAGAAGAACCGAACCTTAGAAGTTAGAACCGAGAGGAATCACTCCTTGGCCAGGCCAGGGCAAGCGGCAAATCAGATAGAGGCAAATCTCTGAGATTCTTTAACTTCTGATGGTAACGAACCTGTTAAGGAATTCAGATGCAGATCGAGCGATATCAGCTGGTCAAAGTGATTGTGAAATCTTTGGGTATTTCTCCACTCAGCTTATTTTTGTGAAAGGAGCAAGTTTTGCAAACGATTGCACTGCGTCAGAGAGAAAGGAATTTCCCCTTCCAAATTGTTGTTTGCAAAAGTGAGGAAGAACAGACTTCTGAGATTTCCCTGCTTCAAGCGATGTCGTGTTAGGTTTTGATTTTTTAATGAATGAGTTAGGATTGCAAAAAGAAAAATTGGGCTGAAAGTTACTCGGGCTGCAGCCGATAAACTTAACATTTGCCTTCGCCCCTGATTCATCTAGATTGTAAATTTTTCCTCATTTTTCTGTAGAAGTGCTTTTCTTCTTGTTTTCACATCGACGTGTTGTTCCTCATTTGAGGAGGTGTTTTTTTACCTCTTGTGGACATGTTGTGTCTCGTACCTGGATTCGCAGGTGCGTATTTCCTTTTGAGTTTCAAGTGAGAGGTGTCTTATGACTTGCGTTACAATAGACGATTCAAGCATCAAATCTGCGTAAGTGACTTGCCCGACCTCTACTCCATTAACATAGATATGTGTACCCGATAAAATAAAGACTAGATATATGGACCGGACAAAGTAATCATGTAATATAAATATGATGTTTTCGCGATACGTATGAGTTGTAAAACTCACAATCAAAATTTGTTATTATTTAACAAATAGTGGCTTCTCTCTCTTCCCGGAAGCTCTCGAAGCTTCCACTTTCCACCGGCTCAACACCCCCTTCTTCCCCGACAGTTTTCTCAACCTTTTGCAAGCCTCCTTCTCCCCCGCCACCTTCACCTCGTTGGTAAGTTTACTCACTCTGGTTCCCTCTCCTTCTTCTCCCATGTTTCGTCCCGCAGGTTTCCTCGCTGGAGGCGCTCACCTAGCTAGTTTTCTTCCTCGTTCGTGGTTGCCTGGGCCGTTGTGGATGGTTTTGGGCCCCTCGGTTCTGATGGTTGGAGAATCGGGCGTTTGGGTTGTTGTTCGAATGGAGGATGTACGGAGTGGACGGGCCGACGTGTGAAGCTTGGCGAGGTTGCTGGTGGTATTTGTCGGCGTTCGGCGGGGTGTTGGTGCTGGTGGGGATTTCTTTTGGTTGCTGGTGTTTGAGCGGCTCAAATGCCTTATTTTTTTGAGCTTGTGTTTGTCGCTGCTGGTGTTTGTTTTGACACCGTGTATAGGTTTTTTTATTGGCTTTTTCTCTTTTTGTTTTCTTGCTTTTAGTTTCCTTTGGCTGCACTTGTTGCATTAGTTGTTTTCTGTCTTCAGTGGTCCGGTCACCTTCCTCGGCGTGAGGCGAAGTGGAGCATCTCATTGCCCCCGACTAGTTAACTTTGTCCTAGCTCTTAAGTCCTCTTTGATGACTTTTATGGAGTTCAGGTGGCGTGCTACCTTTGGCAGGAAATCGGCTTCTGAATATCACTTGGGTAGCCTTGTGCAGTGTTCAGGGAAAGTTGACCAGAGCTTCATTGTTGCTTCGAAGTTGACCGAAGAGTCACTTCTTCTGTTTGGCCAGTTTGGCATGGCTTGGACCTTGGAGCTTTTCTGTGCGAAAAAAACTAAGCAGCAGCTGGATTGATTAATTGTGCATGGATTAATTTTCATGTTTGGATGGTCTATTCCAATACTAGTTGATCGATTATACTGCTATTGTTGTTTTCTTCTTTTTTCAGGTCTCTGTATGCCCTTTTCTTCTTTCAAAAAAACTAATAGTGAATTCTCATAGGACTTACATGAGCATATTTGTTAATTGTTAAAACATCTGAATGTTAAACTAATAAAAGGCATGCACTTTCAGTTTCATGTCATTTTATTTTAATAACTTTTATTTTTTTCGAGACACAAATTTGAAATTGAGTGGGATTCAAAACTGTATTACATATAGTAAAGGTATCGGACCTAATGTGTGCTTCAAGACGGATAAATGTATCTATGATATTGGAAGTTGCTCGTGAGGCCATGATAGATTTTTAAGTTTGATATATATATACTATATAATCAAGACTAAGGGTCTGTCCATTTGAACTGAAACTTAACTGATATTAACTTATATTGATTGATATTAACTTATATTAACTTAACTAAAACTTATATTGATTGAGCCGCAGGACCGCCGCCGCCCTCGCCGAACCACCATCGGCCGCCGCCCGTTAGACCACCGTCGGCCGCCGTCGGACCACCACTGGACCTCCGCCAATCGCGCCGGGCCGCCACCGGACGGCGGGGCGGCGGCGACCCGAAGGTCCGGTGGTGGTCCGGCGACCGGCGGTGGGCGGTCCGGCGAGGGTGGTGGTGGTCGAACTTAACTTAACTGAAATTTATATTAACTTACATTGACTGAAAATAACTTATATTAACTGATATTAACTTATGTTGATTGAAAGAAACTGATATTATCTTAACCGTCAAAAATATAAGTTCAAATGGACAGGGATTAACACAACATATATTGAAACCTTCTTAAAAAGGAAAAGTTTTATATAGAATTGTTACAATGCAATATGTATTAGTATTATTACGAGTAGTTAATTTACCGGAATCAAATAAATAATGTGTTGGACCCACATGCCAAATGGGTTTTGAATCTGTCAAAGCTCTGTGACAGTAGCACACCCTTTCTCTTTATTTAAAAAGGTATGTACGTCCATAAAAAAAAAGGTCTCTACGAGGTTCGAAGTAGGGGTGATCGTGGGACGGGTTAGAACGGGTTCGTCCTTAATCCGACCTGAAACGACGATCGGGTCATTTAGGTCAATCCGAATCCGTCACTAAATATTGATCGGGTCGCATTTGATAATCCGAACCCGTCGTATTGATAGACTTATAACATATCAAATAGCTAAAAGCCTAAAACAAAATAATCTACGAAAAAAGAAAGTGACCTTAAACATGTTAACCGCCCAACATTGTTGTAACAAAATGATGTGAAACTCATATTAAAACAAAATTCAATACAAAACGATAGACTTTCGTATTGAAGTTAAATTATTTTATTCTATATTAATATAGTTATAGGACCGGGTCACCCGAGGAGCAACCCGAACCGGACTTATTTAGTACCGGGTCGGGTTCAAGTTCGTCCAAAATGTCGACCGGATCGGGACAGGTCACCGGGTCGAGACGGGTCATGCTCACCCCTAGTTTGAAGCATGGCTCAGTGGAGTGCATGCACCCAGTGGGGCTTCAAGTGAAGTACCCCTGGTTCGATTCCTCACTTCATCCAGAGCAGATACTAACTAACCTCTATCGAGCTGAATTAAAAAAAAAGGTTTGTACCCTTATTTGTATTTTAAAAGACCAGGGTCAATAATAATTTTAGTTTTAGAGAAATGATAAAGGGCTATCAATTATGAATACATTATGGTTCGAACTATTAATTATGACAATTAAAAATAATTTTGAAATATTTTAATCCTCAATTTCACAAGTAAGGGTAAGAATATTTTTTCAATTCATTCATTTTATTAACTTTGTTAATTGACGGTGATATTTCATCAGTTAAGTGTTATATGAGGATTAAATTATTTTGAAAGAATTGCCTATCATATTTGCTTGCCAATCCATTCCACAAGAATTTATCATTCTATTTATTTAATATAATACAGTTTTGTTTCCAAAAAATGAAAAAAAAAATAGGATCTTAATTTTTAAGGTCAACGGTAAATTTGACCCTAGTAAACATTTGAAAACCACTCGAAATCCATGTTAATAAAAATAAAATAAACATTCCCAATGTGTGGGACCTAATCGATTAGATACCTACAAAATACTGTATAATTTCAGATAGTAACCACGGGTCCCACTTTCAAATTACCGTAACCCGCTAGCGACTTCTTAACTTTCTTAAACTATACTCTCAACCGACCGATCGCTTAATCCAACGGCTTACATTCATCCAAGCGCGTCACTATGTTGCCAGCTTGGATTGTTCCGTTTGTTGGATTCTCAGGATATTTTCTCAATTATTTAATCTGACATTTAAATATTTACGATGAGTTCCAACTCTGACGTTTATCTCAGCCGTTGATTTACAACATTTAATACATAAGACAATGCTTTTTGTTTGGGCCTCTTCTATAGGGATTGGGTCAATCCGACCCAATCTCACCCAACACAATCCAATCTCACCCAATCTCACTCAACACACCTCAATCTCACCCAATCTTACCCAATTTCACCCAACACAATCTAATCTAATCTAATCTTCACTCACCTAATCTACTCTCCACTCACATATATATAACATTTTTATAATATTATTTATAAACTAGGACCCACTCACCTAAACTACCCTCCACTCACATAATCTAAATATCTAACATTTTTATAATATTATTTTTAATGTAGGACCCACTCACTTAATCTACTCTCCACTCACCTAATCTAATACAATCTAATACAATCTCACCCAATACACCCCAATCTCACCCAACACACCCCAATCTCTTCCAACACACCCCAATCTCACCCAACACAATCTAATCTAATCTAATCTCCCAACACCCCAAATCCAATCCCTATAGAACGGATTAAAAAATTCGTCAGATACATTTAAAAAATTCGCAGATACATTTAATTACCAAATTTGCATTTAAAACTAGGGTCTATCGTGCGGCCAGTAGTGCGCCATGTCGTCACTATCGAATTCACACCGTCTGATGAGATACGTGATCCACGGCTGTATTTACGAAATCTAATTAATCTTGGCCGTCCATTGTGTCTCCGTGGGGGGTGTGAAATAGTGAGAGGGACAGAGACTGAGAGAAATAAAAGATTGAAGTGAGAAGTTTAGGTTTAGAGGGAGAGAAAGTGGGGAAGGAGGAAGAGAGTGGATAAGTAGAGGGAGGAGGAAGGAGGACGACATCGACGACGAGGACGGAGCTGAGTCGTTGGATACTTTGCTTTGTTGAATCTCAGAATCTGTGCATTTGAGTGTGTTGGTTCCGGCTGCGGCGGATTTGCTTTTCGGCGGGTTGATTTTTTTGGTGGCTGCGCTGGCGAATTATGCGTCTGGATTGGAGGTAGGTGAAGGCTGATGCGTCAGGATATGGACCGGAGTAGAGAAGCGAGAAAGGTTTTAATGGCGGCTCCGACTGGTTTGACGAGAAGAAGGCACAGAGGTAGTGGTTTTAGAGACTCGCCTGGTTGGTTTCAGATCTAAATCTTTCTCATTGCTGATTGGAATCTGATTTTCGTTTTCGGAAAATGATTCTGATTGGATCTGATGACTTTTTGCAGACGAGGAGGGGGCAGTGGAGATGCAGGAAGCGGCGAGGCTGCGGGATCGGAAAAAGAAGCGGGAAAGGGAGAGGGAGAGAGAACGAGATGAGCGGTCGAGTCGGAACAAACGGCGGAGAGGTGATCGGTTGATACACGCCGGTAATAGAGAGGACGGGCCGGCAGACAGTACAGACGAGAGTGTAAACGGCGACGAAGAAGAAGACTATGATGATGAAGGAGGTGGCGGTGGGAGCTTAAGGATGCCTCCGGCGTCTACGTCTTCGCCTTTGGTCTCGAATCATCAACCAAAAAGCTTTCCTCAATCAGTTCCTTCGACGACGATTTTCAGACCGGCGGCGTCACCGTGGAAGCCAGCCGACGAAATGATCGGCGTATCTGTTCCGAGAAAAGCTCGCTCAGGTGCTTAAACCGTCGGAGATTAATTCAATTCCAATCAACATGCTTTCAGATTTTCGGCTTATCATCTCTTTGGTCACTTTCCAGTTTCAACGAAGAGAGCGCACGACTGCTGGGTATCAGGTTCCGGCGGAGATCAACTGCATCGACGGCAAGCCTCAACGTCTCCAACGAGATCAAGCTTGGTATCTGCAACAGCATCCCCATCGAGAATTTCACTTTCTTCGTCTAACCGGGAAAAAATGGTGAACGCCGGCTAGAATCTCAATCCTATGAAATCCAAGTTTCTGCATTTGTCAGTGATTTTATTAATTTTTGTGTGTGTGGTCTTTTAGAAGCCGAATAGACCGAACAAGCACAGAACTCAGCCAAAGACGACGTCATCTTCTAACCAAGATGAAATCGAATTCGAGATCGCCCAAGTGCTGTACGGGTTGATGAAACAGGCCCCCGCCAACGAACCGCTGAACAGATCCACCAGCGACTCCAAATCTAGAGCTTCGTCTCCGGCGTCGACGCCAGCAACACAGCAGTCATCAGTGTCACGTCCACTGAACGGATTGGTCGTTACAGGTTAGTCTTTATCCAATCGTCATCTCTCCTTCCATCTTTTTCGGGGGTGGCTAAATGGGTTTTTGGTTTTCTCATCAAAGTGCCCAAGAGAAATAAACCGAGACCAGTGAACTACGGCGGCGACGAGAACGTTCCTTTCCATTCTCAGACAGTTGTCATTTCTAAGTTAGATATGGAGCAGAAAGCAAAAGCTGAAACAATGCCTCCAAAGAAAAATCTCAAACCCGGAATCACATATGACACAGATTTAGAACAATCTGGACCGGAATATGCTTCGGAACAGAAAGCTGATCCCATGGAGCTAAAGATAAATAATTTGCTGGTATCCAAGAATTTTAGACCAGAGCCCGTTGTTGCTGGGCTGAAGGATGAAGATGCCAGCTCAGCAAAGAGAGATTCGTCTGGGCAAATATTTGATGATAACTCGTAGGAATCTGACACTGAGACTCATTTCTTTATCTTCACCCCCTTCCGTTCCGTGTCTTCTATTTCTGATAATTTTATTTCCTTGCTACTCTCCCAGTAGGCAACTAGCATCTGAGTTGGGAATCAAACGAGAAGAGAAATTCCAGATTGATTTGATGGTGAGGATCTACCTCATTATTGGTCAATTTATAGTTAATTCATGTATTATATTTTTGGTATAATGATTTCAGGCCCCTCCACCCGCATTGAGATTATCCCCAGAAAAAGAGGGAAAGATTGAGACCAAAATTTCATTTCCGGATGTGTGTATTGACATTGACTGGCTTTTAATATTTTTAATTATAGTTTTTGAATTATTTCCTGAAGCTGACTCTCATATTCATCTTGTTTGATGTGGACAGGAACTGAAGCCTCTCGTTAAGGATGCTGATAAAACAAAACTTGCTTCTGACGAGTCAACGTTTTTCTTTGAGCAAGATCAGAAAAGACTCAAAAGAGGCATTGTTGAAGAATCCAAGCCATCTTTTAGCAAGGATACGTTTGTTGAGTTACATCTTAATACTAAAGCAAAGAAGGATGGAGAAAGTGGTATGTCAACCCCTGTTGCAAATAGGCAGCTAATGCATAAACAACAACAGCCACCCCAACCACCCTTATCAAGGGTTCATACTGGAAATGAAGCTACAGGGGATAAAACTGGTAAGTAAAAACCGACAGACCCTCTCACTGTAAATATATCTTTCATTAAGTTGCTTTGCACCTTCCCTCATGGCTTGTTTTATATGACGCAGTATTTGCTGCCTCTTCTTTGCCTTCTGCTATGACTGGTTGGCAGGGTGCGCTACCTCCATTGGGCTACATGGCTCCTCTTCAAGGAGTTGTCCTTACGGATGGAAGTACAGTAATATCTGCCCCTATTCAGGTGTGTATGCACAACTCTTTCTTTATTTTATCATGCCTACCACTTATCTGATATGCCTTCACTATGTGAATCTTTCCAGCCTCCTCGGTCACTCTTGAACCAACCTCGACCTAAAAGGTGTGCTACACATTGCTACATTGCTCGGAACATCTTCTATCACCAGCAGTTTTCCAGGATGAACCCCTTCTGGCCTGCTGCGGCTGGCAGTGCACCTTCTCTGTATGGGGCAAACCCTTGCAATCTCAATGTTGTACCCCCATTAGAGTTGAATTGTAGCAGTGGAGTTAGAGGTGTGAACCCAGTAAATGACAAGAGCCTAGATGTTATTCCTGGTACCAACACCAGCAAAGACAAACCTTCTCAAGGCCCTAACATTGTTGACACTGCTCACAAAAAACAGATTCTGCTTCAGCAATCTGTGCCAGCTGGAACACCCAATAATTTATTGGTATGTTTTACTAGTCTCTTAATTGTATTGCATGATTCGGTCCTACTCTTCTGAAACATCATTCCATTGGATAATTTTTTCTAATTTCAGTATCTGTTTTTAAAATTTGATCTTAAACAGCGAGGCCCAGCCTTAATCTTTCCTTTGAGCCAACCATCAGTTGCTGGTGCAGCGCCCACAGCGAACCAAAATTCAATTTCAGGAAACACAACAATGAGCTTTAATTATCCAAATATGGCTGCAAATGAAACACAGTACCTGGCTATTATGCAAAACAACCCCTATCATTTCCCATTCCCTACACATGCTGGTGCTCAGCCAGTTTATCGGGGAGCACATCCTCAAGCAATGCCCTTCTTTAATGGATCCTTTTATTCTCCTCAGATGTTACATCCATCACAACTTCAACAACAGCCACTACATTCTGCTCATGGACATCTAAATCAACCAGGACAAAACACGGGTATTTCCAGCAGTTCCTCATCATCACAGAAGAATATGCAGAATCACTCTCATAAGTCGCCTGGTAATGGAAATAATGGTGGGATTACTAACCTGAAGCAGAGCTTTCCATCCCCTAAGAATCTATCATCTCAGCTGCCCTTGCAACAGCAGAACCAACACCTCACTGAAGCGGGCAATGAAGACAGTCCATCAACAGATGATAGTCGAGGTTCCCGTTCTAATTTAGGTATGTATTCAGAAGGTCGCAATTTTCCAAACCATGTGCAGAACTTTGCTCAGACATCCATCTCTTCCTTATCAGTAGGTGGTGGTACTAATACTAACAATGGTGTTACCAATGGTAATCATCACAAAAATGGTAAAAAGCTGCTGCAACAACGGCAAGGACTGAAAGTTGGAGTCGACTCGGCACAGTCTCATCAAGGATTTGCAGTTTCATTTGGTTCACTAACTGGTGATGGTGGAGCGCCTCCTGCTCTTGACATAACATCCATGGGACAAACTCATGCGATTCTCCAAAATTTCCCAGATGCTGCAAGGCATAGCTACCAAGTTATGGCGTCTGCAGCACAACAAGCACAGCAAAATAAGAATTGTCTAATTGTTGATGAAGTGAGGAAGGGAGGCGGTGGCGGCGGCGATGCTTCAAATGTTGAAGAAGAAAGGAAGTCCATGGTTACCAAGGGTGGTTTGTCGAACGTTGGACTGTCCATTGCCTTTTCAAGATCTGATTTGGCAGATTCATCAGTTCCAGGAAATAATGTTGATAGCTCGTCTAAAATTCTGAACGTTGGGCTGTCCATTGCGTTTTCAAGATCTGATTTGGCAGATTCATCATTTCCAGGAAATAATGTTGATAGCTCGTCTAAAAATCTGATAGTTGGACTGGGGCCTGGAAGTATAAACTCTCTGAATTCTCGGCAGCAACAGTTGCTGAACCAACAGCAGCAGCAACAGAAATCACAATTTATCCAGCTCCATAAGCAGCCTCAGCAGTTTATGGCCTCAGCTGCTACTGGTAAAACACCATCAAAGAGTAATGGAAATTTATACCCAGATCATTTGCCTACAAATGCTGCTGTGGCTGCCAAGTTAACAAATCCAGTGACTTGTATTCAGCATAAACTGGCACCTATTAGTGGTGGTAGCAGCAGCAGCAGCAGCCCTGCTCAGTCTCCGCAGTGGAAGAATTCTGCACGCACCTCATTATCTCAAGTTCCACCATCTACTTTGGCATCATCAAACTCAGCATCCATAAAAAGTCATTACCAACAGCGAAGCCATATGCAAATTTCGTTTGGGAGTGGCAACCCAAAGTCATTGACAGCAGCTCAAGGGCAGCAGCATCTATCAGGTCACCAGGGTCCAGCTCAAATCATGGTAGTATCTCCTGCTGCTGCTTCTAATTACAAAAATGGTGGAAGCCCTAAGACTACTACTGGGAGCATGGTCACTAACAAAGCACTTCAGGCATCTGTTCTGTCACCCTCAGCAGCATCCTTGCAAGTCAAGAACTCTACTATGCCGAGTCAGAACTCTTCACCTGTTGGTGCTAGGAATCCTGCTTCTCATGGCAGTTCCAATATGGGTATGTCTCAGGGCAACTCAGGCAGCAAGCCCCAAATGTTACAGCAACAGCAGCATATGAAACCACAAATTTCGAAACAGGCAATGCAACAATTTCCCAGTTACCTGCATACCAGCGAAGGACCAAATTCGACTTCCCTTAATGCAGGCAATCATCAAAGACGGAGACCTGAGAACCATTCTATTCAGCAGTCACAAAGCCCATGTGCGTCATCATCAAAAGGAATGCTGTCCATGTGCTCCTCTGCTGGCGCAGTTACATCAGATCCTGCAAAAGCCATTGCAGCGGCTGCTGCTAGCAACACCAAGGCACCACCATCTCAGGGGACAAGCCAACCTTCTGGACAGCAGCAACATGTGCCTACTGGCTATCCTCACCTGCATGTTGCCTCTGCAGTTGTTCAAGATAAACTTGCTCAGCGGAAGCAACAAACTGGGGAATGAGAGCTTCTTCACAAGAGCATAGCACATGATAATATTAAGCATCTAGCAGAGGTGCACTACAGCTGACCCCATGGATGTGTATTTTGGACTTCACTTTTGAGACTAATGGTAAGTTTTGAGAGGATAAGTGCTTGGGCAGCACGAGGGCATACGGACTAGGGCAAGGTGCAGACTGCAGCATGAGATGGGTGGAAGAGTAGTAATGAGAAAGGGACAGTCCAGGGAAAGAAATGAAGAAGGTATAGTGAAAGGGTTATCAAAGTATGTGAATGGAAGGGTGTTTTGAGGCCTTCTCAATTGGAAAGGCGGTTGATTTTGGCAGGAAGAGATCAAATGTTTCTTGTCCCACCCGGCACTCAAACGAGGCTTGGTGTCATATCTTATACACTTTTTCTCAGTTCTCTTGGCATAACGGTTATTGACGAAAGTAATCCATTTTCAAACTCATAACACCAATCTGCATCAGTTGAAATTCAAATAACCAGACTACTTCATTTTTTAATAATTCCGGTTCCTGAGGAATCGGTACTTTCAATTTTTGTTTAATCTCGGTTCCTAGGAAATTGAGATCTTAAAAAATATATACGTGGCTCGATTTGGTATCTACGTGGACCAATTGAAAGAAAATTAAAGCAAAGTGTGGTACATGTAGGATACCGGTTTCCGAGATGCCGGTATCATTTATAATACCGCGGCATACCGGTTTCATCTCCAATACAAAGGCATGCATTCCTCGCGCCCATGGATTTCGACAATTAAGTTCGACGACACTCCCAAACATCTCAACGAATAGATCCGAGCGGCACAAATTATTTGGTCCGCGTAGCAGTGGAAGACCTGGCAGAGAATCTCGCGCATGAGACCGTGTAGAAATGTCAACAAAAAACTGAATCTGCCCGAGCGATGTCAGGCGAGATGTCAAGTTGCAGCCTGGCGAATCCGCGTCTCAGCAAAACCACCCCAAACAATTTCCATGCCCTGCGCCAAGATGGCCGCCTGCTTCTTACTTTTGTTAGTGAAAGTAAATCCGGACGTGTTTACACAAAATGGCATTCGCCAAGTTAGGCGTTGAGATTAAGAAGGATGAGTCGGAGATCAAGCTTGAAACATCGCTCACTGGCCAACATATGTGATTAGCAAGCTCATAAGGCTGGCCGATGATCACAACCAGCACGACAGCCCTTCGGCCACTAATTCATTCAGATCTGCACACGACCGCCATGATGTCATCGTCGTCCTCACCTCATACTCTCATGCTGCAACAACTCAACGACACCAGTACACCTGATACAGAACCAATTAGACTACTTACAATGGGGGTGTTGAAATAAAAATTCAACTATTGAATTGTTGCAATGATGAGTTGAAAAATGGGTGTTGAATCTATTTGGATTAATTGAGTGTTGAAAGCAGTGTTATTAAAACCGGACCGGTGATCGAATCGGTCAAGTCACTGGGTCAATGGGTCAGTGGTTCAATCGGGTCGAACCGATTTGACCCGGTTGAACCGATTTGACCCGGTTGAACCGATTTGACCCGCACAAATTAAATAATAAAAATAAAATATTTGTATATGATATTATAATTTAACATATTTATCACTTGAATAAATATTACATGTTTATGATTGGATTACAATTACATACCATAACAAATTGTCAAATTTAGAATTTGATAAAGTACAAATCAATAATACAACAATAATAGAACAACAATAACAATTTTAGTCTTAATTTGCAAGTCACAACAATAAGAGATTTCTAAGCCTATTGAATTTCTAGGTTAAATTGATAATAAGTAAAAATATTTATAGATTTGATAAATGAATATACATTAATGAAACAAATAATAAAACAAGAATCATGTTTAGCTTGGTGGAATGAGAGGGGATAATTATAGAGGAAGACTAGGTTCGAGTTTGGTCCAAGTCAAAATAAATAAATATTTTTTCAGATCAAATCGAACCGATTGAACCGATCAAATCACAATTTTAATGCAAAATTGAGTCAATCAGCGGGTCAACCGGTTCAACCGGGTCTTGACCGAGTTTTGACCGGTTCGATTACACAACGGTCTGATTACAGAACCGGACCGGTCCGGTGACCGGTTCCTGATCCAACCGATCGAACTGACCGGTCCGGTCCGATTTTAATAACACTGGTTGAAAGAATTCAACTAGTTGTTGTAATTTTTTACTTTTTATCCTCGTCCTAATTATTTGTGGTCAATTATTGCATAGTAAATTAATTTTTTTAAAAAAAATTTATATACCAAAATTCATCATTTTTTTTACTCTATAAATAGAGACTAGTTTCATTTGATTTGGACACAGAAAAAAACGTTTCTTTTTGTATTCTATAAATAGAGACTATTTTCAATAATTGGAAGGGTGTTGAATTTTATTAAACAAAATCATTGTAGAGTATAAAAGTTGAATGGTTGTTGAATTATTATGTGGAAGAGAGAGAAAATGATGTGGAGTATTGAGAAGTTAAAAAGTAGGATGTTGAATGTTTAAACCATTGTGGATAGTATTAGGAAGGAGCAGCAATCAGAACATGACGAAGGGCTGAGATTAAGATGTTTATAGCATGCAGATGATACCGGTGGCTCACCTACCGGTATCATTAAGATACCGGTTTCCCCAGACCGACATTTGATGTGTACGCCAGATTAGTTTTGATTTTGTTCCAATTGGTCCACATAAGTCCCAAATGAGCCACATCAGCAAATTTTATTAATATCGGTTTCCTGAGAAATCGGGATTAAGCCAAAATGAGGAATAGATATTTTTAAAAAAGGATAATCTGATTATTTAAGTTTCAACTAGTGCAGATTGGTGATATGAGTTTGAAAATGGATTACTTTGGTCAATAGCCCTGGCATATAACCCTTCTATAATTCGAACCCCTTTGAAAAGCTGAAAACTTAAATTTCTCCATTTAATTCACCTAATAATGGCACACTGTCAAGTGTATTACTAATATTTACTATTCATAAATGAATAGATGTGTTTTTATCTGTTGGATGCGATAGACGACATTATAAATGAATTCTGACAACGGATTAATATAAATGGAGGAGTTGCAATATAAGTGATTTTTTTTTATAGTCAATATAAGTGATTTTGATTGTGTGAAATATAAAGGTCACCACTTTACTACCTAAAGTATTTAGTTTACATAGATTAGTATAAATAAAAGAACTTAATTTGTGTACTTATTACTTAAAAATTTATATTAAAGTAATAAGCACTAAAACCAAACTGAACATGTTACATTCTAAACCTTTGAAATGCTTGTAAAAAATTTGTTTTTCAAACAAAACACTTAGAAATAAAAATAAAATATATGAGGCGAAAGTAGAACTAATGAATATAAATGCTAAAATTTCCTCGTATTAATACTATTTAATTTATTATTTAAGGCATTTTTTACTATCTCGCTTCAGATCTTGGATTAGCTTGAGACTGGGGTGGATCCAGAAATTAGGGGCAGGAAGGATCCAACCTAAAAACTCTCTTAATGATCATCCCTATGGTCGCTTTGGGCTTCATTTTATGAGGCTAAGTCTAAGTGTGACCCTGCCGGATCCTAACTTTCTTAAAGCCTTTTAAAAAATTTCAAAAATTCGGCCCCAAACCCTTTTGATAAAAGACCGAACTTGCTCTGCCGACCATTATAAAAATCCTAGTCCCTGCAATACCTTTTAGCCTCCACGTTGTCATCATTTCCATGTTCCAATCATCTTTTTCTTTAGTTAGGCCAACCATAATGAAGCCTCACCTCTTTGATTATCATTGTCAAAATATATCAATCAGAAGCATGAGAAAACACATGAAATTGAGTAAAGAAGAATTGATAACTACCCAATAATAATAATAAAAAGGCTTATGTTTCCTTTTGATCGTATCCACATTTTCATCAGGTAGCTTCTTTCCTTTTCGTTAGAAAGTCTTTATGTGTGTGAAAATCTTTAATGGATTTGCAAACATATCTCGATTGGTCGGCATGTGGTCCTGAAAACATAATATTTATCTTATAAGAGAGTGTTCGGTTGAGAATCACTAAAAATTTCAGAACTTGAAAATTCAAATCTCACAATTACATCATGATGCATATTTAAATTTGCATGTGACACATATCCAAAAATCAAACTTGCAAATTTGCTTTTACATCAAATACAACTTTGAATATACACATAAGACACATGTCACCACTGCACTGTCAAGATCATAATATCTTGGTTCTAAAATATTTGATGTACTCATTTATTGAGCTTGAAAATACGAATTTATCAATCAATGATTAATTTTTGTGACGGTGATGGACGACAAATTGATACAATGTAACTTTTTCCAGTGTTACAGTAATTTTTATTGATGCATCAATTAGAATATTTCATTACATCCCGTAAGGCCATGAGCTCAAAGCCATCTTGAATCTTTATTACAAGTTAGGCTCATCTCAAACATCCATTCAGTTAGGAGAACTCGCTCCCAAAAATAATTTTTACCGAAAAGGGTGCGGCTGAAATTTTGGCAGAACAAACGGTGAGGGAAATGCTAAACATCCACTGCATCAACAGGAAGTGATGTTGCCCTGTGTAATGTTTGTGGGAGTAAACCTCCGGTGTAGAAACTCTTCGCAGTGAATAGTTGCTCTTGGCTGAATGACGTATAGCCAGAGTCAAAACTTTGTTCCGCGTCCGCCAAATCGTCACATTGGTTTGCTTTTCCGACTAAGAAAGATGTTTTAAGTTGCTTTGGTGAGGTAAGGGAACTCAAATTGTCGCCATTGTTTCTCCTCGGTGAAACCATGTTGGATGATAAGAAGTTTGTGCCGTAGATTCTGCGTTCTTGGATGTCTGATGTTGGCGAGGAGCTTGATGATACTGATAAGACTGAACGCAACTGCTGATCTCGGAGATCTCTCAGCTGCAACTGGTACTTGGCTTTAAGCCATCTCAGTTCTTGCCTAATTTCATTTTCGTACTCTTCAGAATAGTTGTTGTAAGCAGCTGACAGATTTCTCTGCGGAGATTCTGTCTCAGTTGCATTGTTCAAACTATCCCTGATGGTAACTTGATCTCCATTTGCAAAGCCTGACTGGATGTCGTTCATGGGTGAGAACGCGTCAGTAGCCCCTTGCAAGTTCATCTTACACCCATCTCGCTGACCCCAAATGTCAGCATAATGTACGTCGTCTGACTGGCTAGATACAACTGGTGCACCTTCTGTGTCGCACTGATCAGACGACCCGTCCACTTGATAAGTGATCTCCTCAAAGCGGCCATGCACAGCAGCGCAACCATGCTTAGAGCAGTTGAAGACTTGTAGGTTCTTGGCACCCATGTTGTTTGGAGAAGCGTAATCCAAAACAGGAGCATCGACACAATTTTTGCATATACTAGGCTGGCTTGTGCTTTCAACCAAGTTCAATCCTTTTATCCATCCGGGTACCAATGATGCTATCTCACCATCAATCATTTCCGCTATTTTAGTCACATCTTGGTCCTTGAGATCTAACTCTACAACCATTTCATTTGCCACACTCAATGCTGTATCATTCTCCATATCGAACGGGAAATAAATGTTCCGAATTTTCCCTGTATAATAAAAATTATTAATTTTTCATACACTGGTTGCGCTAACTACTAATAAATAAAAGTATGTCTCGGACGTATAGATAGTAAATAAACAAATTTGTAAGGGAACGACTAACCATTTTTGTCTACCATTCTGAGCCTCAAGAAAATCCCGTCATCATCTCTTCTCCGGCCTTTGATGGAAATGTCAGTCTGAGTAAACGTTTCACCATCATGAGAAGTAAAAAGGTCCAACTCGCTATGTTCGAACTCAACTTGCTCATAGTCCAAGTCATACCCCGGTTCACAATCGTGATACTCAGTGTAACCGTTACTCAGATCACTGTAATTCTGATGCTTGTTGTACAATGTTTTTCTTATAGAAGGTTCTACTTCATCAATTTCTTTTTGAAACTTCTCAGCCCCTAAATCAGATCCATAATCGTCTATCTGGAGAAATGGATCATTCAGAAGTTCCCTGGCAGACAGTCTATTTGACACTGTTGCTATGCATTTCTCGATGAATTGACGCACTTCGGGATCTTCAACTTTGTAGAGTGCATCTGGTTTCTTACCCTTCACCCAATTACAGAATACAAGAGTTTAGGGAGGAAAACGACAGGTTTTAATGTGGCAGAAAAGATCTGACTTAACGACAAAAATCAGCCCTTACAGATATAACTTTCTTGTAAATCTGCGCAGGGTGCGTGCATTCACTGTATGGATATTCAAAGGTAACCATTTCAAGTATGCACATCCCAAATGAATAAATATCGACTAGTTCGTTGTATTCCTCCTGGTAAACCTCTGGAGCCATGAACTCAGGTGTACCTGCAGCATAAAAAAGAAATGAGAAAATACTGTCATCCAAGTCGTAACTGCGACTTTGTGGCACACGTAGTAAATTTGTGGTCACAAAGTTTCATCGTAGCAGAAAAAAATTTATATGATTGAAAATGTAAATTACAAAAGCTTACACAGCTTCTTCTACATTAGTGAACGAGTATCAGAGAAATAAGTTCAAATTACCAACACAGCGGGCAGCATGTGATTTGTGAAGGATGCCAGCGAGACCAAGGTCACCAATCTTAACTTCTCCTTGATTACCATTAATGAAAATGTTGTCGCACTTTAGGTCTCTATGAATTACTGGAGGATTCAAGCTATGCAGATAAAGAAGCCCTTTCAATATCTGACGGCACCAATGCTTGATGGCTCGAATATTCACTCTCTTATGTTTTAACCTATACCTACCATACACATGGAACCCAAAAAGTCAAGTGTAAAAATACACATGTAGCGGACACGTTAATGATGCCGAATGGATGATACTTACTGTCTGAGTGTACCGGAAGTGAACATCTCAGTAACGAAGTTAATATTCCTGTTGGAAACATCAACCCAGGAAGTGTAGAACTTCATTATATTTTCATGGTTTAAAGTTTTGAGTAGATGAATTTCACAATAGAGCCTTTCCAAGTCTTCTGGACTCTGCAGAAAATCATACAGCTTCACCTGATTCCAAGCTACCTCAATCCCATCATACTCATCAAAACCTCTATATCTACAGTAACAAAAACAAAACATATATTTGAAACACATAATTGAAAATTGAGACCCAAAATGTCTGAAACATTGAAACAAGAAAAGAGATAAGGTTATCCATACACTGTCTTTGAAGCTCCTTTCCCAAGAAGCAAATTATACTGCAACAATATTGACAAAATTAATCAACTAATTTGATGGAATGTATCAAAAAGATTGAAACTTTAAGCACATACTCTTCCATATCTGCCAGTAGGGTCAACCTCAACAAACTCAGCATCAAACTCTACAGCAACATCATCCATCTTCTTCTTCTTCTTCAGCTTCTGGCAAAACACCCAAATCTTAAATAGTGAAGAACAAGAAAGTAAGAAGTCAAGAACAATGGAGAGGGTTCATGTGAAGAGAAAATGCAAGAAGCAACAAGGGCAGAGAAAAGTAGAGGCCTAGGGAAGTTCATCAAGAAAAGGACAACTCTTTAATGACAACTAGGTAGATATTAGTCATAAAATGTGTTTTTTTTTTTGACAAAGGTTGTTGCTCTCTACCTGGTCCCAATTTCCTCCACCACCATTGCTCCTCGACACATGATGACAGACAGAGAAATATTGCGGAAAAAAACTGGAAATCTCCACAGTATCTTCATCACGGGATGCAAATTTTTTTACCAGATGAGGCTGTGGTAGCCTTTTTTTTTTATATATAAAAGAAGAAGAAGGGGAAATGAATATTTTAATACAATAAAAAAAATGGGATTCGTTATCTACAAGAGCGCTCAAATAAAATCTCTCAAATTGTTAAATTCGCGAGTCCCTTCATTTCTTATACCGGACGCACAAGTTTTGCACTGAATGCACGTAAATTATCCTAACATCATTGTAACCCGTTTTATTGTTTTGCACAAAAAAGACTAGCATTTTACGACAAAAATGCGTTATAATATTTTTCGGTGTGTTATGTGTCGAGAATGGAAGGAATTCATGAACAACCAATTTAGAGATGTAACAAAGCGTGACCTTCATTGCACGTATCAAAATTTGGGAAAATTTCCTAATGCAAAATTCAAATTTGAGATCATTTTATACTCAATCTTCAAATTAAATTCTTAATTTACTCATGTTTTTAAAGTCGCTGTCCTTGACAACGCCTTAATATTAAAACGCCTTATGCGATGGCGCCTTAGGCCTAATAGCATATTTTAGCCAAAAATAAAGTTAACTGGGCACAAATCGCCAAGTAAGCTGAAGCCGATGTTCGATACATCGTCCAAAACTAAGCCGTCGTTCCTTAGAGCGTTTAGAGTTTACAGGAGGCGTGGATAGACAGAACGAAATGAGATGGAGACTGCGGTCGACGATGATGACGGTGAGGATGTCAAACGGAGAGCGCGGATGATGTGGAAATGAAAGTCGATTTCGGATTTCGCCAAGGTGTCAAACAATTTCAGTCAAACGGGAAGAATGAAACGCGAGTGAGTTATGTAACCTAAGGTATTGTTGCTAACAACGCCTTATTTAAAGCATCACGTCAGCTGGCTGACTCCGCCTTCTTTTGCTTAAATATGCCACGAGACTTAAACCGCCGTGTATAAGAGCGGCTAATATCTAAGACGCCGATACCAACATCGTCTTAGAAAATGCGAGTAAATTGAGAATAAAATTTGAAGATTCAGTATAAAGAGACTGAAAATTTGAATTTTGAGCAAATTTGAAAATTTTCCCAAATTTTGAGACAAAATGTCTATGTTATCTAAATGTTCTTGCTCCGCTTGCAACAGCTAGCAAGATGTGGACTAACAAGATTGATATCAAACCCTTATATGTTTAGTGTTTTGATGTCTTTTGGTGGTAAGATGTTCTAATGTTGCAAGACATAAACTTCAAGGTAAATGGTTTAGCACTATAAAAAAAGACAGGTAAATGGTTTAGTTAGCTTTTTCTTTGGAAGTAAATACCAAATAATTTTTTCAAATGTACAACTTGTATTCTCACATTATTAACAATTTTTCAATTACAATACAAATCACATTTTTCAACCAACGTAAAATAGTTGTTCAATCTTTAATCGACAAATAACGTAGTTAAATCGATGTGTATTCCTTACAAACAAGTAGCAGGGATTTGTGTTGAAGTCGGAGGTTTTTTACTACTCTTACCTAGTAGTAGAAGGGCGAATTTATCAGTCGACGGTGCTAATCCCTAGATGATATGAGTTGGATGATCGTCCATTCCTTTTCATTTATAGTGGAACTGAAAAGAAAAAAAAACTCTTACCTAGTATTGCTTTAGAGCATCATTTTTTATAATCTTTAATAAATAAAAAGATCAACTCCAACAACCTTTTTACGATATTTTTATATTGCCAACACGGAAGTTGTCTATTTGTTGATGTGTTGCTTGCAATGCCTCATGTTCCAAGTTCAAATCCTGTTAACCTCACTAATTTCTTTTGTTAGCTTAGGTTCCTTATGTTATTACCATAGAGTTGCGCGCTGCAGACATTGATCGTTGGTCTAATCTTTGGATAGGAACCTATATGTACTGATTCTGTATCGACTTGTAATGACACCCATCAATAAAAAACAATCTTAACATATGTTTCTCGGAAAAATATCCGATGTCGTGCAGCTAGATGCTGCGAGCACGAAATCGTTTTATGCTCATATATAAATCAATTGTTTTTATTTTTTTAGAATGTACGGGTCAATTCGATTGAACCCCTGATTCATTAGTCCAGTGACTTAGCCGGTCGATCCCCTTTTAACAGCATTGTCCGACTATAGTTAATATCTAGGGATAATCTACACTAATTGAACCCGGTACTTAATGTTAATAGATAAAGTACAAATAAATAACGAGTGGGAAATGTGCATTGTAACACATACCAATGCGTAGTGATATGAATAGACTTAATGTGTGTATATATAATATGTTTGTAACTCTCACTTTAAAACAGACTGAATCTGATCCTTACTAAACCTCAGCATTTCTAAAAACTCTACAACAATGGTGTTTTACAAACCCTCAACAATTATCCTTGTCCATCTGATCGTCTCTTGCGCTCTAACCTCATCGACCTCCGTCCCACCTCGTTTCGGTGGCTGGCACCCGATCGAGGACGTGAACGATCCGATGATTCAAGACCTTGCGAAATTTGCAGTAACTGAGCAGAACAAGCTCCAAGGTGCGAGGCTGCAGTTTGAGAGGGTTATTGAGGGAGAAGAGCAGGTGGTTGCTGGAATTAATTACAGGCTGATCCTTGCAGCGAGTAGCGACGGGACGCTTGGGAAATACGAGGCTGTGTTGTATGTTAAGCCGTGGCAAAATTTCCGAAAATTGACATCTTTCCGTAGCGTTTGAGAGATCAATTAAGCTTCAGAGCCAACTTGTATGTGAGTTGTGGTAATTATCTGAGATGTACTCAAAGTCGAGACGATGACTGAATAAATGAAAGTTTTTTTTGATTGATGAGTTCATTACAAGTCGATACAGAATCATTACATATAGATAGTTTAGCGATGTATCAACGTCCGCAACGCGCAGCTCTAGAACTCCACTATCGCAAAAGTAGTAACAAAAGAAACATAAGCCAACAAAATAAATTAGACCATTCGTGTTCAATTATGGTGCGAAGAATTATTAAAAATTCAGTTGTACATCCCTTTGATAGTATAAATTGTTCTATTGCCCGAAAATATCTCATGTAATGCTTGATTTCAAGGAAAATTGATTACAAGATCATCTCAAGTGAAAGTTGTAACTGGATGCCCAACATTTTTAGAATGGGCGAAAGGAGATATATGTGGACATTATCCGTCGAGTGGGCCATTTTAGTAATTTATGGTACATGTTGATGCATCAACACGTTGATCGCTTATTTGCTTATTTGCTTATTTTTCCACTTGTAATATTACATTTGCAAGGCTATTAGTTCAAGTTATTTGATTACAAGCACAATTTCCGGATTATACAATTAAGAAAATCTGTATGGATAATGTGTAAGTATTTACAACTCAATATTTTGATGACTATTGTTTGTCAACTGAAATTATAATTAAACATATGATTGCCCATGTTGACTTTTTCAAAATAAATTAAATTCCACTATGATAGACAAGGAATGGACAAGTCCCAAACTCATGTCAATATGTGCATTCATGGAGGTTTCAACCGTCGACTCCTGGTCATTCGACCAAGACTATGACAGCTAGATCACAACCCTTTTGCGCTCATGTTGACTCAAAATAGTCAAGTAGAATATTTTATTAGGAGACTAAAATTGATAGCTAGACCCTACTCAATAGATCGAGCCCATCAGGGGCTAGTCTAGTCGCAAGAGCAGTGGTTAACATTCCTCAAGTCACGGGTCCGAATCCTGATGGGGCCAGAGTGGGTTTTCTTTGGTGGATAGGGTTAGAAGGATAGAATAGGTATAAAGATTTAGTTATGGGGTTGTCCTGTCCTTTCCTATAAATAAAAAGAGATCGAATTCGCCAAATTCTACTTAGGGGCATACAGTACTGCATGAAGCAGAATCATTAATTAATACAAGGCCAAATGCATTTCATTAAAATTATAATTTTAAAGTTATTAGTGGATAAGAATCAAATACTTATCATTTAAGAGTTCTCACATGTGCTATTTATATTCCAATATCTCCGCCCAAACGATGTAAAATGGGACCTCAATTAAGGTTGGGACCTTACGTGGGATTTGAGCATTCATCAGTTGTTAAGTTTTTGAAACTTATGACAGACGACATTATTAGGCACTGTTTGCAGATTGTCAAATTAATGAGATAAGGTTCTCTACATTTGAGAGAGATAAAAGTCTGAAAAGGGATAAGAGATATTTAAAAATGCAATATCATTGTTTCATTTTGATCTCCGTACAAATCAACACGAACTGAAAATTTAAAAGATAGTCCACTTGTAAAAGGCCACAAGCACATTTCCAGATTCATTACAAATATTAATATAGTGACAAATTCACATGTAGCAGCTGTTAATATAATGCTCTTTGCAAAATTAATCTTCTTGATGAAGATAGTGAAAGTAAACTAGCAAATGAATCGAAAATGAGTCATAAACGTGGTAGAACAATTGGATCTAATGATAAAAATTTAAAAAAAATCAAGATAACTAAACCAATGCATCGACCTCTATTCAAAAGGTGTTGATACACTATTCTTGCATTACGCATATGTCTACTATCCATAAAACTAACTTAGGTTGAATAAATTTGTTTTTTTTCGGTAATAAATTGTTATTAATAAACTTATATTTTCTGCAAACGAAATAAATTAATCAGCGGGAAGGCACGATCAAGAGGAATAGGAAAAAGATCGACTATACTATGGTTGAAATTAAAATCAAAACGGTGTAAAATCATGGCAATATATAGTTTATGTGGAATCGAAGAAATAATATAAAAACTCAATTATATAGAAATATATGTGACTTAATATTTAATTATTGGTAACATGATCCCTCGGAACTATAAAATGACGAACAAGTCTGGCTCGAAGATGGATCACTGTTGGCAAAAAGTGCATTCGCAGTTATCTGGTCCTTTGCATCCTCCAGAAAACTGACTATAGACTTCTGGATTTGGGTTTTGTGGGATTCGCAATAATTCAAACAGTTATCCAATATCTCGCAATATTGCAGGGGATAAATATTCGCGACTTCAGACATGTCTTGGTGATGAGACGTATTTATACGACTCGTTAAGCCATTAAAATCCACCATTTACGACATTTGATCATGAGAACGTTTACTTGTTTATGTCATTTTGGATTTCAGGGCCTTTTGGAGTCTAAAGAGGAAACGAGCTTAAAAGATGGCTTTTCATGCCAAAAACATCACAGTGGCAGATTTGACCTTTGGAGCTTCGCCGGAGTGCTGGGAATGAACCGCTGATCAGAAAATTACGAGACACATGCCGTTGCGTAGATGACTCAATTCCCTACAACTCTCTAGTTCACACCGAGAGCATCCGAGGTCGTTTAGATGGACAAATTAATAGCCGAAATCGGAACTCAGTGGGTACCGCGTTTTGTAGAGACATTAGCAGTTCCGATAACGTCAAAGCCGAGTCCAGCTCGAGCCACGACCAAACCAAGGCCGGCCCAAGCCGAGTTTGGAGTCCACAATTTGGCTCGTCGTGAACAGTAACTCCGGCGTGAACAGTAACTCCGGCGTGAACAGTAACTTCGGAAAAAAAAATCCAAATTCCATGCATGACGGTTTAGAGGCTTCTAGAAGGTCCTGGAAGAATCTGGAAGACTTGCAAAACCTTGATGATTCTAGAAGCATCTCAACATTGGCTCATGCCAATCCATTTTGGCTACTTCCACTCCAAACTTGGTGCCCAAGACAAGAGAAACCCTAGCTCATTTCCTATAAATAGAACACCTTGGCCCTTGTAAATGACATTCGAAAATCACTCTAAATTTCATAGTTGTTGCTCTTGTCAATTGGCTTGAATAAATCTCAACATCTCTCTACTCCTTCCCTTACTTGTTACACATTTTACTCTTTGTTCTACGCATTTTGGGTTTGAGCCTTCTTATTCCGATTATGCTCCTTAGCTCTCATATTCATTTCATGAATATGAGTGGCTAAATCCTCCATAATTCGGTTTGGGGTCCCCTAAATGTTGTAGCAAGGCTTTGAGACCTTGAATCTTCATGCTATCTTGTACTCATTTGCTAGTTGTGACAATAGATTGGGAATGAGTACCTAGGCTAAACTAATGCTTGGAATGGCAAGGTTTAGCCGTGTGGTCTCTTCACAACTATTGAGTTTGTTTTCATTGGAATGTGGAACAAACATTGCACCTAGTCTAGCATACCTTGGAATGGGGTGCTATTCTTTAGTACACTAGTGATTTGTTCTTGGAATGGAATGAATCATGGAACAAGTGCTTGGAATGGCCTTGTTTGGGTGATCTCTTGGAATGGAGTAACCACGCCTATGGGTGCAAGATAGATCATTAGAAGGTCAATGATGAGTTGAGCTATAACAAAGGCCCCTAGACCGAATTCTATTCTATCGATCAAAATCCCTTTGCATTTACTTTTAGTCTTTTCATTACAAAACCTTTTCAAAACCCCAAAACTTGTATTTACTTTACTTACTTTCCCTTGCATAAAGAACAACGAGTACGTGATCTATTTCCCTTGGGTTCGACCCCTACTTACCGCTTTACTAATCTCATAGTAAGCTAAGGGTAGTGGACTATAAATTTAGGTTTGATTTGCACACTACGACATTGTGCTCGTCACTTGGCTTCATTTTTCATCACGTTGTTGCTACCTGCAGATACATGGATCATTTTGATCCAATGAAGAAAAAAATTTGTACGATGCGATTCAGGCTGACGAAAAAAGAACGTTGGACGATTCAAGAATCAAATTGTTTAACGCACCTATAAAGAGGATGAGCACCGTTATTAAGAGAAGGTTAATGGAAGATGAGTTTTTCATGTTTTGGATATTGCTTGCACTTTCTTATGAGTCCAGCAAACTCCAACGTACTTTATATATATATGTCTATCTTTTTTTTTTGATACAATATGTCTATCTACTTGATTGTTTCAAATATTTAAATTAGGAAATTCTAAAACCCGAAATGGTATGGGATCAGGTCCACCATGAATACTTTTTATTTTCCATTCAGTTTATAGAGTAAAGATCACATGAGATGTGTATGTTACGGTGAGAAATGAGAACTAATCTCATCCATTCATATTTTGTAATCAATGACTAGGATTAAATAGAATTAAATATATTATTCGTATCTTTTTAAAAGATTATGCATTAAATACATTATTCGTAGTAAATGAAAAGCTACGAATAATGTATTTAATTCTTATTAATCGTAGTCATTGATTACAAATATGAATGAATGAGATTAGTTCTCATTTCTCACCGTAACATACACTTCTCACCGGAACCGAACTCTCAGTTTATATTCTAAATGATCAGGTGCGAATCAATTTTCAAATGAACGGTGTATCTTTTAATTTCAAGTGAATTTTGTTCATATAAATACTCCGTAACATTGTCAATCGTAAATTTTATATTATTTATTTTGATTCTCGTACAAATCAATATGAACTGGAAATTAAAAAGATAGTCCACTTGCAAAAGGTCGCAACCACATTGTCAAATGCATTATAAATATTAATAGAGCAACAAACTCAAGTATAGCAGCTATCAATGCTCCAGGCCCGGCTCAATCCTGAAGCCACTGAAGCGGTGGCTTCAGGCCCCAAAATCTGTATTTTTTTATTAGTAAAAATAAATGTAAAAAATATTATTTTGATTAAAAAAGGCCCCAATTTTATAAAAAAAAGGCCCTAATTATATTTAAAAAAAGGCCCCAATTTTATAAAAAAAGCCCTGTTTTTATGAAAAAAGCCCCAATTTTATAAAAAAAAGACCTCATTTTCATGAAAAAAAGTTGATGTGTTTTGAAAGACGGGTTTAAGAGGCCCAAAAAAAAATTTCGCTTCAGGCCTCACAATGGCTTGAGACGGCCCTGCAATGCTCCTTGCAAAATCAGTCTTCTTGATAAAGATACTAAAAGTAAATTGGAAAATGAATCGAAACAATGCCATAAGCGTGGTAGGACAGTTTATCTAATGATAAAAATTTTAAAAATGTATTCAAGATAACTAAACTAATGCATTGACCTCTAATCAAAAGGTGTTCATGCACTATTCACGTTCACGCTCTATGCATATGCCTACTATTCATAAAACTACCATAGGTTGTTTTTCGTTAATAAATTATTATTAATAAACTTCATATTTTTTGCAAACGAAATAAATCAGTGCAAAGGCACGAGCAAGAGGAAGAGGAAAAAGATCAACCACTAAATATCAAAACGATGTAAAATCATGGCAGTAGTTTATACATAAGAAATAACATTTAAAAAACTCAATTATATATAAAAATATATGTGACTGAATATACTTTTTTCCGATAAGGATCGAAAGTCGTACTGTAAAATAGAGGACTTAAAGAAGTCGGACTACATAATTAACATTTATTGGGATCGCGTCCGACCTGCTCCTTTCATTATTATAGTAACATGACCCCTCGGAATCTATAATATGATGAACAAGTCTGGCTCGAAGATGGATCAAGGCTTGCAAAAAGTGCATTCACAATTATCTGGTCCTTTGCATTCTCCATAAAACTGACTATAGAGACCTTCATCTGGGTTTTGCGATTCGCAATAATCTAAACAGTTATCCAATATCTCGCAATATTGCAGGGAATAAATTTGCGACTTCAGACATGTCTCGGCTTCACTTGTCATCACATTGTTGCTACCTGCAGATACATGGATCATTTTTATTCAATGAAGAAAAATATTTATAAGATGTGATTCAAGCCAGCGAGAAGAAAAAAAATTGATGGACGATTCAAGAATCAAATTATTCAACGCACCTATGAAGAGGATGAGCACCGTTATTAAGAGAAGGTTGATGGAAGATGAGTTTTTCATGTTTTGGATATAGCCTTCGCACTTTCTTATGAGTCCAGCAAACTCCAAAGTACTGAATTTATATGTCTATAATCTACTTGATAATGTTAAATATATATATGTTAGGAAATTCTAAAACCCAAAATGGTAAGGGATCAGATCCACCGTGTGTACCGTTAATACTTTTTTATTCTTCATTCATTTCATGTTTTAATTGATATTTTTATCAAGAATATAATTCGTATTTTATTTTCTTCTTTTTTGACGAAGGAGAAGATGAGCATCGTTATTTTTTACAAAAAGAAAAAAAAGATTGTTTGCACCAGATCCTCTAATTTTTGCATGTAAGATAGTACATTTGTTGTGTTTTTTACGACAAAAAAAAAGGTGGTATGTTTTTTTTTGGGATGTAAAATTAGGTGGTATCTAATTTTTAAGTTGCAGATATGATGATGATAATTTCGTGGTAATTAGAAAGTATAAGCATAACGTTTTCAAAAAATGTTGTGCTGGCTGAATCTACGAAAGCGTTACAATAAGCACTGTTCTTTTCGTGCACTTTTTAACCATTTCCACTTATGTACAGTATTGTTCAACATAAACGATATATGTACCCACAATATATAAATAGCAACACTTCAATACCTTACCATACATATCTTTCCGATTTGAGCCATTTAAATATACTATATTAGTCTATTACACAAAAGGAAATATAATATACATAGTGTATTTAATTTTATGTATGCAAAAAAAAGATATTTGTATATTCATTTTATAAATTCATTATTGGCAAGTTAAGTAATCATTTATATTCAATTTAATGACTTTGAATTTCACCTTTCTAGATATAAAATTAAAACTCATTTTATTCATATAAATCGTCGGTAAACATGTCAATCGTGAATTTTATATTATTTAACTTGTTAGGGTGCGGTTCAGGTACAAACCAAATTATAAATAAAAACTACAAACCGATTATAAAGCCGACACGTGTCCCAGTTTAGTCGAAATTCCGGAGAAAACAAGGAGGGGTATAATAGTCATTCCACACTAATGGGTATAAAACCTAATTATGTTATTTTCAATTTAGTCCAAAAATTGTTAGTGTTCAGACTTAAAAAAGGTAGTGTTCAGACTTAAAAAAGGTAGTGTTCAGACTTAAATGGTAGTGTTCAGACTTAAATGGTAGTGTTCAGACTTAAAAATACTTAATAATCAGACTTAAATGGTAGTGTTCAGACTTAAATGGTAATGTTCAGACTTAAAAATACTTAATAATCAGACTCAAATGGTAGTGTTCAGACTTAAAAAAGGTAGTGTTCAGACTTAAATGTACTTAATAATCAGACTTAAATGGTAGTGTTCAGACTTAAAAAAGGTAGTGTTCAGACTTAAATGGTAGTGTTCAGACTTAAATGGTAGTGTTCAGACTTAAAAATACTTAATAATCAGACTTAAATGGTAGTGTTCAGACTTAAATGGTAGTGTTCAGACTTAAAAATACTTAATAATCAGACTTAAATGGTAGTGTTCAGACTTAAAAAAGGTAAAGTTCAGACTTAAATGGTAGTGTTCAGACTTAAAAATATTTAATAATCAGACTTAAATGGTAGTGTTCAGACTTAAATGGTAGTGTTCAGACTTAAAAATACTTAATAATCAGACTTAAATGGTAGTGTTCAGACTTAAATATACTTAATAATCAGACTTAAATGGTAGTGTTCAGAATTAAATGGTAGTGTTCACACTTAAATCAGACTTAAAAATACCTAATAATCAGACTTAAATGGTAGTGTTCAGACTTAAAAAAGGTAGTGTTCAGACTTAAATGGTAGTGTTCAGACTTAAATGGTAGTGTTCAGACTTAAAAAATGTAGTGTTCAGACTTAAATGTACTTAATAATTAGACTTAAATGGTAGTGTTCAGACTTAAAAAAGGTAGTGTTCAGACTTAAATGGTAGTGTTTAGACTTAAAAATACTTAATAATCAGACTTAAATGGTCGTGTTCAGACTTAAATGGTAGTGTTCAGACTTAAATGGTAGTGTTCAGACTTAAAAATACTTAATAATCAGACTTAAAAAAGGTAGTGTTCAGACTTAAAAAAGGTAGTGTTCAGACTTAAAAAAGGTAGTGTTCAGACTTAAATGGTAGTGTTCAGACCTAAATGGTAGTGTTCAGACTTAAAAATACTTAATAATCAGACTTAAATGGTAGTGTTCAGACTTACAAATACTTAATAATCAGACTTAAATGGTAGTGTTCAGACTTAAAAATACTCAATAATCAGACTTAAAAAGGTAGTATTCAGACTTAAATGGTAGTGTTCAGACTTAAAAATACTTAATAATCAGACTTAAAAAAGGTAGTGTTCAGACTAAAACGGTAGTGTTCAGACTTAAAAAAGGTAGTGTTCAGACTTAAATGGTAGTGTTCAGACTTAAATGGTAGTGTTCAGACTTAAAAATACTTAATAATCATACTTAAAAAAGGTAGTGTTCAGACTTTAAAATACTTAATGATCAGACTTAAATGGTAGTGTTCAGACTTAAATGGTAGTGTTCAGACTTAAAAAGGTAGTGTTCAGACTTAAAAAGAAGCAATGTTCAGACTAAAAATACTTATTGTTCAGATTTAAAAATGGTTATGTTCAGACTTAAAGAGAAGCAATGATCAGACTTAAAAATACTTAATGTTCAGACTTAAAAATGGTAATGTTCAGACTTAAAAAGAAGCCTGAACAATGTTTAAGTCTGAACAATGTTTTTCAAGTATTGTTATTACTGGGTTAAGTCTGAACAATGTTTTTTTAAGTCTGAACATTGTTATTTAAGTCTGATCGTTAATGGTTTAAGTCTCATTATTATTTTTTAAGTCTGAACAATGTATTTTTAAGTCTGAACAATGTTTTTTCAAGTATTGTCATTACTGGTTTAAGTCTGAACATTGTTGTTTTAAGTCTGAACATTGTTATTTAAGTCTGATCGTTAATGGTTTAAGTCTCATTATTATTTTTTAAGTCTGAACAATGTTTTTTCAAGTATTGTCATTACTGGTTTAAGTCTGAACATTATTTTTTTAAGTCTGAACATTGTTATTTAAGTCTGATCATTAATGGTTTAAGTCTCATTATTATTTTTAAGTCCGAACATTGTTTTTTCAAGTATTGTCATTACTGGTTTTAGTCTGAACAATGTTTTTTTAAGTCTGAACAATGTTTTTTAAGTCTGATTGTTAATGGTTTAACTCTCATTATTATTTTTTTAAGTCTGAACAATGTTTTTTTAAGTCTGAACAATGTTTTTTCAAGTATTGTTATTACTGGGTTAAGTCTGAACAATGTTTTTTTAAGTCTGAACATTACTGTAGCAAATTTTGGACATTTATACCCCTCCTATTGTTTATATATTTTTTAATAAGTCCACATGTATTTTTTTTATTTACAAAAAGAACCCCGACGGGATGAAATCTCGGCTGAATTTTGATTGGTTAATTTTGACACGTGTCGAATTTTTTATGGGTTTGTAGTTTTTATTTATAAGATTGGTTTGTATTTGATCCAAACCCAACTTGTTATATGTGAATGTATATTCAGGTGCGAATCAATTTGAAAATGAAAGGTGTAAGCTAAGAATTCTAAATATATTTTTGTGTGATGGAAACCGCAAAAAGACTAACAACAAGACACTCTGGGGAGGGACCAACACACTGAAACAAATGTCAAAAACCTAACAGGAGCCCAAATCAGAGAACACAAGACGACGACTCCCGATTAACTAAAATTAACCTAAACAACACAAGACAATTGGACAACATACTCAACAAAGTAAGGAAAGGGACAAACAACAAAAATTACAACAGGCGCACAAGACGCAATACGAAACTCTCCAGCTGCTTCCTGTAAAAATCTCCAAGCCTACCATGCCCCACCAGAGAAAGTGATTCTTCTGCAATCTTCACTTACGCTCAGGTCTTCATTCATTGATCCCGATCTTCTGTATATCATCTGCTACTTGCCAAGGAAAACACGTCAGCTCTAGAGAATGCATAATAGAGGGCTTAAAGCTAGGAAACACCATCTAGCTGGGAGCAGGACCGACAAAGACGATACTCCGGATTATGAACAACCGGCTGCTCCACTTCGGCTCACGCCCAACGTAAAAGTAATAAGTAAGAACAAATACAAGTACAAAAAAGTGACTACTTCACAGTGAAGCGCCACTACCACCAAAGATCCCCACCTCGCCTCCACAACCTACGCCCCATCCGCCCCCATCCTTCTCTAAAATCCTCACCTCCAACATCAGTCACCGCCGCTGCAACACTCCCTCCGCCCCCAACTCCACCATCCTCACCCAAACCTCCATCCCATGTATCCGTCGCCGTTCCCTGCGCTGAGTCCCTCAACCACCGTCTCAAGAGCCGCAGCGACGGCCATGACTGTGACGGCCTCAGCAAAGGTTGGGAGATGAGATATGGAGTCGCAAGGGAGAGATGCGGGGGTGAGGCGTTGGTGATTGTTGTGGAGGGTTTGGTCGAAAGGGAGTTTTAGGGTTTTTTCAGATCTGAGTGGAGTCGGCTATGGAGAGAGATGAGGCGGTGGTGATGGTGGAGGAGAATTTGGTGGAAAAGGAGTTTTAGGGTTTTTTCAGATCTGAGTGAAGTTGAGTGAATCTTCTTGAATTCTAAATATATTTGGAAGAACAATAAGATATTTGATGAGAACCAAAATATTCTCTTGAACAATAAATTGATGAACAATAAACTATCTATCAATTTATTATTGTGCTTCAAAATATTTTATAATTAATTTAGTATTTTTATTGTTCATCTGAATATATTTATTATTTATTAATTCAGTGTTCTCATTTTAAAATATGGCTCTCATTTAATCATCTTGTAACTGCAACTCATTAAATTAACTTGTATTTGATTATGTCAAATATATGGCAGTGCATGCCGTTCATAAAATAAAATAAAAAAAGAATATTAATAAAAAGTAGGAAGTAAAAGCATGAAATGTCAACAAGTCGAATTGCCTTGTGCGCTATCATGTCGGGCCGCCGGCCCCTGAACTACTTTAACAACATACAAGATTCTATCGGATCATGGATTGTTAATGGAGTTGCGTGGGCCTCCAACATCCGACTGTGAATTATTATTATTTTTTGATTATTGGAAACTTTGAATACATGAAACAAACAAGGCAAACGCGACCAAGTACAAAAAGAAACTGACTGACACTAAGCTAGCAAAGAAGACAAAAGATAAGGGAATAGCCTTCATAGTTTCCCATCGCCTAGCTTTCCCAGCCAACATGTCAGCCTCGATTGCACAAAAGAGACCCCTTTTGCACTCCGCTTGAACCCATAAAGCCCTGCTTAATTCCTTCATGATCCCGGCCTCGCAATTGCCCCAATGCCTGCTCTCCCAGACGCCGAGTCCCATAAATCATCCACATTGATCGACTTTGACGCCATTTTCCTAAGGAGGACTCCAGCCATCTGATAATCAAAATACATTGACTTTAGATTGTGTTTTTTTTACTTGAATTGAAATAAATTATCCGAATAGGAAATTTTAATTTAATTTAAATAGGAGAACTGAATTGACCAACTTAATTTGATACTCTATTTAGTTATTTGATTATAGTCTCTGACTGTTAAGCTAGAAAAACCACATATTTGCTTAAATAAAGACCCTAAATTAGTGTTGAACCGAATTGAGCTGAAAATTATAATTTAAATTCAAAGAAACGATCCCTTATAGCATGTGAACGGCAGTTGCTGGAAGCAAGTGTTACTGTGCAATTTGAATTTGATGGAAGACATCATGCTACGCTATCATGTATATACATTCCTACTCCCATACATAACGGTCATTTTGATGATTCCTTGTGGTCACACAATGTCAACATGTCCTCTACAATCAACAAATAAAGTTTCACACCTACAATGTTAGGAAACCAACTTACCACCACCTTTATTTTTTGCTCTTTTCTTCACCAGCTAACACTAATGCTCATCATAAATCACACCTAACTATCAGCATCACACTCCATGATCTGCTCTCTCTAGCGATTGGTTATCTTTTATTTGAATGAAAACCGTATTAAGAACGTCATAAAATTGGGAATAGGACCCGGTGCAGCCAAACGAAAAATAATTATTTATTAAAAAACACAATTTTGTGCGTTTTAAGTTAATGATACATAGTTTTGAAAATGATTCATTTTTTTTATTTAGATGTTATATTATTGAAAAGACGTAGTTTTTTATATTGTTTTAGCTAAATTCAAATGCCAGGTCACTATTAAGTTAATGTATCAAGTAGTAAGATTTAAAAAGCATTTAATTTCTCATAAAAAAAGCGATTAACCGAACCATGTACGTAATAAACAACATTATCATTATTTCCGCTAGTTACTACAACTAGTAGTTGTTATGCATGGTGGGGTTTGGAACTAAAAAAATCAAATTCTAACTACTAAAGTCAAATGATAAAAGAGTAATGAGGGGATCCTTTATGTGGGCCTTATCCAGGTGGGCTAATCAAAAGCCCAGTAAGACAAATTGGAGGGAGTGGAAGACTTTTGGTGTTCAAATTTTGAAATTAGCCAATAAAATTCTAAAAGCCCCCCTTTTTTTTCTGAATTTCTTTATTTGATCTTTTGTTATGGGGTAGGTGAAGAATGTGAATCCAAAATTACAGTGACCTTTATTTTGTTTTTGGTTGGTATATATTTAACTGAGTCTGAGGACATGTCACTTGATTATTTATTTGCATTGATTTATAGGACTTTAATGTTTGTACCATGTTGTTGTTTTATAGTAATGAAAAGTCAAACTTTGCATGGTCTGACATATCCTCCTGCAAACTATTCATATCTATAATAAAATTTCAAATTGAAAAAAAACAGTCATTTTTATAAGAAGTATATGAGAACCCTAAGCACATTAGTCAAAGAAAAGTTACATTTTACATTATGATACGATCAAGGGATCAAGTCAGTGTTCATGGACTCCAAAGGGAGTCTGGCCGTAGTCGATTCCCACCTCCAACATCCGAATACTAAAACGGTTGGGATGTATGGCTTGGTTCCTTGGTCGTATCATAAAAGTGGATGCTGCCCGCACTGCCGTATCAGGCTTGCAGGTCATACACCCCAACCGTTTTAGTATTCGGATGTTGCAGGTGGGAATCTACCTCAAGTTCCCTTTGGATACATAACCCTTTAGTGTGGGTATGTATCACCAATTGAGCTACGGCAGCGCGGGCAACGTCCAGTCCATAAACACTGGCTTGATCCCTTGATCGTATCACATTAATACCACTATATCATGTCTCAAACTCATTGAAACATAATGCAAGTGAATACATCAGGCACCATTACATAACTAGACCTGTACAAATCCGGGCCGGCCCGCCCACCCGATCCGCCCGCCCGGTCAATGAAACGGGCTTGGACAAGCAAACTAGCCCGACGGACCGGGTCCGGTCCAGCCCGTATATATATTAGGGCCGGGCTTGGACTCATATCTAAACCCGACCGGGCTTAAAAGCCCGCCCGTTAGCCCGTGACAAATTTAAACCCTAAATTTATTATTTCAATTTTACCTTTCATTCATTCAATTAAAAAAAGACAGGACGACTACGACTCTTCGGATGTGGTGACCTTGCGACCTCCTGACCTTGCGAATTGCTACCATATCTCAGTAGGTTTACCAAGCCCCAATTCGAATTGGATTTGGTTTGAGAAATGAGAATATGTCATTGACTCACTGTCAGGTTCTTTTTAAATGAATTGCTCTTCTTATAATGTATGAATAATTTAATAGTTTCTGTGTTTTTTAGACAAGATGAGTAAAAAAATAAAATATATTATTATATAATTGTAGCGGGTTGGCCCGATGGGTAACCCGGTCCGGTGCATCGGGCGGGCTTGGACAATAGATTGAGCCCGAATTGATCGGGCGGGTTTAGCCCAGCCCGGTTCTATGGGTTGAAAAATATAAATTAGCCCGGTCCGAACCCGGCCCGAGCCCGGATTTGTACAGGTCTATACATAACTAAAAGTCAATATTCGCATTGACCATTGACTCGCTCAAACGCAACTCGCCGACCTTCACGTATTTTCATCCTTCAAATCGAAATATTATATATATTGACCGTCATTAAGTTGTGGATTATGAAATGAATACACATACGGAATTGGTATTATTATTGTTGCTCACTCTATGCAGCTTGAAAACTAGACCTTCATGTGAGCCTAAATTGTGTGTGATATTGAACACGTCCATACATATAAGTTAAGTCACTTGAATGCACGTCATTTCAATAGCTAGCATCTAATTTAGTCTTATAAGGTGACAAATGGAACATCAAGTTCACTAGATACAAATCTACAAGCAAACATGATTTTCTTTACACTTATCGGTAAAGCTTATTAATCCTTAACTTAAGGGAGATTAAACTCGGCTGCCAGAGTAATGCCTCGCTTAATCTCTCACTTTTTAACGTGTTGTATTACTGCAAAAATTTTACTTAATTAATTTGTACAGCCAGTAGTTAATAAGCATGAAGAATCTAAATGTCTACTTTTCCTCTTTTTTGGGCAGAGGAGTGAGGACGAATATTAGCTTTATTTTTTTTTCCTTACATACTTTATTATAATTCATGCTTGATCTTTGTCAAAAGTTTGAACCTCTATTTAAGCAACGTCACTGAAAATTTAGTAAAAGTAAGAAACTACTTCATGCGTATAATAGTAGAAAATAGTTTTACAAAAGAAAAAAAATTGAAAGAGGAAAAAGATCACAAACTTAAAATACAATTTGCTTCGACATGAAATTTATATTTACTTTTATGTATTTAAGTTTTAAATATGATGGGGGGCGTTCGGTTGAGGTAGGGGTATAAGAATGAGACAGTGAGGCACAATTTCGGCCGTCTGTGGAGTTGATCGAACGCACGTGGCACGAGATTCCAAACATGTTCACACTGCTTTTACTACTTGCATAGTGTTTTACTATACATTACCACGTGGCGCGCCCACAATGCACGAGGGATTAATAGATGGCTGAGATCATGCCTCACACTGCCTCACATTTGGGAGGCTTGCCTCATTTGAACGCTCCTCTAAATATGATATAGAGAAGTTGGATTTACATCTCACACAATACTACATGAATACATCAAGTATAAATTATTAGACTCTAAAGTACGGACCACACACGATACTCATCCACAATGTCAAGATACAAGCGACTCCACTAAACTATTTTTCGCAAGTTAAATGTTATATGTTAAATAAATTTTGTAGAGTTTCGCACGCACCGGAATAAACAATGAACGAATGTAAAACGAAAAACTTGACAAAAGAATTATACTGGTTCGGATCCGGGTGATCCTACTCCAGTCGAGAAGAGGGGCGGCTCTTTATTGATCGAAATGATGATGGTACAATAATGGAATTACAAACGAAAAACTTGACACAAGAATTATACTGGTTCGGATCCGGGTGATCCTACTCCAGTCGTGAAGAGGGGTGGCTCTTTATTGATCGAAATGATGATGATACAATAATGGAATTACACAAACGGAACTACTTATCAATTCTCCTCTCTCAATTTGAACTCAATCGAAACTTAGCTCAAATTCCTCCAAGAACCCTAATTCGATTTCTGGTAATTTGGGGGAAGAACACAGGTATTGGACTCGGACGAGTTGACTCGCTTTTATAGCCGTTGAACCGAATCAACTCGAATACCGACTAAAACGTAGAGTCTCGTTCGTTGTTTTCCACAAAACGTGACCGTTCCATTAAACCTCAGGTGTGCACTCCATTGGCTCCAAAACGACGACGCTCCATCCCAACGAACTCCAACCGTATCTCGCGCTCAGCCACAACGACACCGTTCCACTAAAGCCACTTTCCGCTTTTGCTCAACGATGTCGTTTCTTTAGTCTTCAAACACAAGACTTGGCGCCTTCACCAAACGACTCCACTTGAATCCAGCTCCAGGCCAAACGCTGTCGTTTTACCCTGTCTCAGGCAAAACAGATCCATTTGATCTTCAGCTCCTCCAGGCCACACTGGCATATTCAAGCACCTGCAAGTCGTTTATACCATCATCATAAATCCTCAAGTAGATTACAATTGAAATAGCTACGCGTGAGTTCAACTTAACTGTACCAGCTAAAGATGGAACACTCAGTGGTACAGTTAGTTCCACAGACCAATATAATCAGACTGAGGTGTAAAAACAGAAAGAAAGACACAAAGCAATTGGTGACCCAGTTCGGCTCAATGTAGCCTACGTCTGGGGGACTTCTCCCAAGTCCAAGGAACAATTCACTAGTACGGTATATAGTACAGATTAACGTCTGAACAGTCTATCAAACTACTAATACACCTATACTACCCTCCAAGTGAATTGTGTGATCTAAGCTTCCCTTAGATCCAGTGACTACCGTCGTGAGCCTCCTCCTGGGGCTGATGCAATGGAACCTACGGCAGTAGATTCTCCTTGTTGAGATGATGGTCTCTACGTGTGAGTCGCAATACACGCACAGGGTAGGGCAGTGTAGCGACAACACCTCTTGAACTTCTGGTAGAATATTTGCGCAGCAACAAAGTATAAGTTCAAGAATAAGGAGCAAGTTTGCTTACCAACTTGCAGCCACAATCCTTCTACAACAGCTTGACTGCTCGTAGACAAGAATGATGTATTCTGCTCTTGATTGATGGCTCTCTTTCTCACACGGTGTATCTCGAAAGTTGCTTGCGTATTTAAAGAAGAACCCTAGTCTTCTTTATATAGTAGCCGTGTGGATCTAAGGGATAAGAAAACCCTAGATTTAATTTCCGAAACTCTAGATAAACTAGGAAAGACTTCCGTTGAGATCTGCATGACTTTATCTTGATAAAATCTGGTTTGATGATGTGGCGCACGCAAAGATATGATAAAGATAAATCAGTTCGGAAAGATCTGGATAGAGCTGATTTTTCGGAACTGTCTGTTTAATCTAGTACAGCTTCTTGCACAGTTCTGGTTTTGCCTAGATGGCACATTTTACTCCAACAATCTCCCCCTTGACATTTGAGGCAAAACACTTCTTCTGCATGACAGATGAATTAGATGCTAGTACGGACTTGCCCAAAACGCGATCTTCATTTCATAAGGAACGGGGTTGTAGTTTCACTACTGAAGATCAATTGAAAACGAGTGAGCACAACAGCAAACCAAAAAAAACAAACTACCACACACACATGCAGATTTTCTCCCCCTGTTTAACTCAAGTGGCAAGGGGATAGTGCACCAACTAAGCTTCCTCAGAATCAGAAATAGCCTCCTCTGGTTCTTCAGCAGAAAGAGAACCCAGGTCAGCAAGAAGATCTTGAAGTTGAGAGCGCTGTGACTGCATACGCTTGATTTCACTTCCTAGGAACGAGATTTGGCCCCTGACTTCCTTCACAAACTTCTTGTGGATGGCAACTGGAAGATGGATTGTTGCCGGGAGTTTCAATGACGCCTCACATGGCACATCGACAACTCTGGCGCCTTTGTACAATTTGTGATCCATGGCCAACACTTTGGGGTCACCTGAGAGCACATCAACTGAGGACCGGATGTCAGGGAACAGTTCAAGCACGAGCTGATGAATGAGAGAGGGAAATCCGATTGGAAGTTGGTCTCTTCCTGATAACGAGTGTTTTTCCAAGTGAGCAAAAACCAGCTCTCCCAGATTGATTTTCTTCTTCATTCCAACAGCATACAACAGCTTAGCAAGATCTTTTGTCACCGCTCCACGATTCATAGATGGCATCCAGTTATAGTGAGCAATCTGGTACAGAAACGCATACTTGGTAGATAGTTCCGAGGGTTTGAAATTTGCTCCTTTCCAGTGTACTTTAACCCCTTGAGTAATTTCCTGGGCAATGGAGTTTAAGTCGGCTGTAATACTCTCAGCGCCCCACTGAGGAGCGTCCCAACAGGCATTGATCAGCTCCGGAGTTATGTACACAGCTTTTCCTCTGATTCGCAGTTGACCATAGTGTTCACTCCCCTGTACACCAAACTCTGCAGGCAGGTTCACAATAGCTTCACGCACAAGCTTGTCTGAGAACTTTCCAGCCTTTCGCAGCGACCCAAGCACCTTGCATTCACTGAGCAGGTCAATCAGAATTCCAGGATACTTTTTCACATTGATGACCTTCTCAGGAACCATAGTCCTGTGGAGAATTACTTCCCATTTTTCAGCATGGGCCTGGGATGCGAACCAGGTGCCACTTATCACACACCCTGGAACGGACGATGGTTTCACATCAAATTTAACCTTCTTGTAGGACTTAGGCACTGTTACTGCAGTGGATCTCTTAACACCTTGTTTTCCTTTCAGAGAGACAATAGGGGGGGACTCATCCGAGTGTTTACTTGAATCATCTGTTCCAGATGCTGGCACAGGATCTGGAATTGCCTTATCAGAACTTTCGTCAGACAGAATATCGGCAGTCCCAGCGAATGAAACTGAGCCCTTCCTGGCTTTATCGGACTCCACAGGGCTGTCTTCTCCGTGTTCACTAAGAGATTTAGCAGAACTTTTGGACTCCACAGACTTATCAGCCTCAATCTGGCTTTCCGAAGCATCGGGTTTCCCAGATGTCCCAATGGCGGATAGGACCGCAGGCTGAACTTCAACAGGAATGGGAGCAGAGGCCTGATTCTCAATCTGAGCGGACCCTTCTGTTTCCTTCACACCATCCTGCGTAGTCTGTTCCTTTGCCAGACTGGCCAAAATTTCTGCCCTGATTTTAGACACTAAGTCTTCTACTGAGATAGTACCGCCTCCAACCACTACTTGGTCCCCATCATTCTTTTCATCCATTACATTCTTAACTACACTCTTTCCCTTCCCAGACACCACATTCCCTTCAAACTCCTTATCAACTACACCTTCTCCAATAACTGGAATAACTGGAACGCTAGAGATTTCAGCAAAGGGTGTAGAAATCGTACCTTTAGGGTTCACCATGGAAATCCCCCTTTTAGGAGACGAGACAGGACCAGATCTCTTCTTCTTGAGACGAGATGGGTCAATTGGTCGAGACGACTCCCCCTCAATCGCAGGATGCTTTGAAGGAAGGACTGAGTCTTGAGGCGTCGCCGACGGCACAGTTGTGAAATCGACGGCCTTGGCAGATTCCTTCGTAGGAGGAATCACAGGTACGGTAGGATTTGGGGTTGCCTTCTTGGACCGAAAAATCTCACCTTTCACAATAGACGCCTTGGTTAGCGTCTTTGGACGAGACGTAGGCTTGGAGCTTCCTTCTGCAGCGGCGGAGGATTTGCTTTTCCTTGTGTTTACCATCTTTGAACAGGCCAACTATTATCCGAGAGGACAACAACTGTTGTAGAAAACACTTTAGGGTTTTTGGTTGAATGCGGATGGAGTTCAGCCTTTTTGCCTCCTTCTTAAATAGACCTGAAATTTGAACTGAATCAGATTTGAAAATTCAAAGATTAGTTTCAGCAGACGAGCAGTCTTCTCGGTCTTCGGGATAAAGAGACGTTGTAGAAATCCCGAATTATCTTCCTCTTTAATTGTTTCCACGTCAGCACAGTAGATATGAGATACTAAGCTGGCTATCTTTCTAGAAGCTGGTACAGATGGAATTGGCACATTGCTTCCCACTCCCTGGCACGTCAGCAATACTGATAAGCATTCTGCTCAGCTGACAGCCCTTGACGACGAAGTCTACTAGTTTCGTATGACACAAAGGCCAAGTGCAGACCTTAGTGTCTCAAACCTCTCAGCGTCCAATGGCTTGGTCAGAATATCTGCCAGTTGCTTCTCTGTTGGCATGTGGATTAGACTAATGACTTTGTCTTCAACTAGTTCTCTAATGAAATGGTGTCGAATGTCAATGTGCTTTGTCCGCGAATGCTGTACTGGATCCTTGGAGATGCTGATTGCACTCATATTATCACAATATAGCGTCATAGTATTCTGATCCAGTCCCACTTCCTTGAGCATCTGTTTCATCCAGATCATCTGAGCACAGCAGCTCCCCGCAGCCATGTATTCAGCTTCAGTAGAGGACAGTGAAATACTGTTTTGCTTCTTGCTGAACCAGGATACTAGGTTATTGCCTACGAAAAAACATCCACCCGAGGTGCTCTTTCTGTCTTCGATATTGCCAGCCCAGTCTGCGTCTGAGTAGCCAACAATACATCCACTAGTATCTCTAGTATACCACAAACCATGATCAGAAGTACCACTGACATATTTGATGATTCGTTTTACCTGAAGCAAGTGGCTTTCCTTCGGATCGGCCTGATATCTAGCACAGACTCCCACCGCTTGACAGATATCTGGTCTGGTTGCAGTCAGATACAGCAAGCTCCCGATCATGCTCCTGTACAGGGTCTGATCCACTGAGTTTCCTGCGTCATCCTTGGTGATCTTCACATGTGTAGCAGCTGGTGTTCTCTTGTGAGTGGCCTTGTCCAGTCCAAATTTTTTGACAAGATTTCTGGCATACTTGGCCTGAGTTAAGAAGATCCCTTCCTTTGACTGTACAACCTGCAATCCCAAGAAGTAGTTCATTTCGCCCACCATACTCATTTGGAACTCGTTTTGCATCTGGGCCATGAACTCATCCACCATCTTCTGAGAGTTAGAACCAAACACCATGTCATCTACGTAGATCTGGGCAATGATAAAGTGTTTGTTGTCCTTCCTTACGAACATTGTCTTGTCTATTCCTCCTCGAGTGTATCCCATGCTTATGAGGAATTGAGTTAACCTTTCATACCAAGCTCTAGGGGCTTGCTTTAATCCGTACAACGCCTTCTTCAGTTTGTAAACACGGTCTGGATAATGAGGATCCTCAAATCCTTTAGGCTGTGCCACGTAAACTTCCTCGCATAGAACACCATTCAAGAAGGCACTCTTTACATCCATCTGGAACAGTTTGAACTTGCGATAGCATGCCACTGCAAGCAGAAGACGAATGGCTTCCAAGCGTGCTACTGGAGCAAACGTTTCGTCAAAGTCGATCCCCTCTATCTGTGTGTATCCTTGAGCTACCAGCCTGGCTTTGTTTCTCGTAATGTTGCCACTTTCATCAGTCTTGTTTTTGAATATCCACTTTGTTCCAATGATGTTGACCCCATTTGGACGAGGTACAAGATCCCATACATCGTTGCGAGTGAATTCTCCCAACTCCTCTTGCATGGCCGTGATCCAATGGTCATCTTGAAGAGCTTCCTTCACATTCTTGGGTTCCACCTTTGACAAATAACAACTATGATTTATCATATCTCTGTAATTGACGTGAGGTTTACCTCTAGTTCTGATCTTGTCGTGAGGATTTCCAATGATGCTGGACATCGGATGATTCTTTTGGATTCTGCTGGAGGGTTGCAGGCTGGTTTCACCGCCTCCTGATTGAGATTGATTCGCCTGACTTTCATCAGCATCTTGCATGTGAACATCATTATCCCCCGTGGCCGAGTCTAGCACAGTCTCAGGAACTATCTCAGAATTTGCATCTGGCACATATACTCTTACTGGCTGATGGCAGGAATCTTGCATCTGTAGTTCACCATCCTTCTCAGTCAAGTCTGGTACGGTTTCAGGCACACCCTCTGAATTTGCATCTGGCACAGATCCTTGTACAGGCTTGTGAGTGTCATGCATTTCTGAATCATCATCTGGCTGCTTCCTCATTAGGGAGTCCTTGGCGTCGTCGATCACCACATTGATTGATTCAATCACAGATCTAGTCCTCTTATTGTAGACTCGATACGCTCTACTGTTTGGGGAATAACCCAGGAAGAGTCCTTCGTCACACCTCCTATCCAGTTTCTGCCTTTGCTCCCTATCGGTCAGAATATAACAAGTACTCCCAAAGACGTGGAAGTGCTTAACTGTGGGCTTTCTTCCTTTCCATAACTCATAGCTAGTCTTGTCCATTCCTGGGCGAATCAGGACTCTGTTCAGGACGTAGGTAGCTGTTAGCATAGCTTCAGCCCATAGATTTAGTGGAACGTTCTTCGCATGCAACATAACTCTCGTCATTTCTTGGATAGATCGATTTCTCCGTTCTACAACGCCATTCTGTTGAGGCGTGATAGGGGATGAGAATTGATGAACAATGCCTTGCTCATCACAGAATTGCGCAAACTTCTCATTCTCAAATTCCCGCCCATGGTCACTTCGTATGGACAATAGGTTTTCTCCTTGATCTCGTCTTTCATTGATCAGGCTGGTAGCAAGTTGAACAAAAGCATGCACTGTTTCGGACTTCTCTCGCAAGAACATAATCCAAGAGAATCTGGTGAAGTCATCGATACACACGAAAGCATACCTTTTACGTCCAATACTTTCCACCTGCATTGGTCCCATCAGATCCATATGTAGCAGTTCAAGGGGACGTTTGGTGTAGATTCTATCCACTTTCTTGTGTGTCGCTCTAGTCTGCTTTCCTGCTTGACAGTCACCACAAATAATTTGCATATCACCTCTAATATTAGGAATACCTTCAAGTAGCCTTTCGTTGGCCAGGAACTTCAAGGATCTGAAGTTTATGTGCCCCAAGCGTTTATGCCATAGATTCACTTCATCGGTTCTGCTCAACATGCATGTGATTGCTGCTGGGGTTGTAGCACGACTTAGGAGATAGCAGTTATTGCTAGCACGGTCTCCTTCCATCACACAGATGCCATGTTTGTCGTAGACTTGGCAGGAATTTCTTGTGAACTGAACTTGATTCCGGCCATCACACAGCTGGCTAATGCTGAGCAGATTGGCCTTCAGTCCATCGACCCAATAGACATCTTCAAGGGGTGGTATGCCTGCTACATTCAGTGTTCCCTTAGCAAGAACTCTGGCTCTTTGTCCGTCACCAAATGTCACGTGGTGTCCATCAATCGGTCTCAGGTTAGTCAGGTTTTCTCTGACTCCAGTCATATGCCTTGAACAGCCGCTGTCAAAGAACCAGCTCTCCTCGTCTTCCTTGTCAGTTGAACTGTATGAAACATGGCAGTACTGATTATTTCTTGGTCTCCATACCATGTTGCATCGTCTCCTTGTTGGTTCTTTGTACTGACTGTCTCGTTTATAGCGATAGCAATGACGCTTGATGTGCCCAGGTTTGCTGCAGTAGTAGCAGACCCTAGCACGTTGCCATCCAACTTCTTCACCCATTCGAGACTGGTTGTAGTTTTCTCTGGTATAGACGAACTTGTCTACTGACTTGTGTTTGTTATCGTTGGGGAGTGAGTCACTAGCTTTAACAAACTTCGTATCACCATTTTTCCTTTTTCCAGTGAATCCAAGACCGGTAGTGTCTTTTATACTTCTCTGCACTGACAGGATCTGGTCTAGATTGCTGGATCCTCTATTCAGTCCATTTAGAGCCTTTTTGAGTACATCCATTTCCTTCAAGAGTTTCTGTGATTCTTGTTTATTTTCTTCAGAAGTTCGTTTCATCTCTTGAACTTCCTTCTCCAAGTGTTCTTTCTCCTGTGCAAGAGTGCTCGCTTTAGACTCCAGTTCCTGTTTTTCCAGTTTCAACAGGAGAACCCCTGCATTTAGCCTTTTGTTGATGTTTACCAATTCAGTCCACTTAGAGAACAATAGTGCATATTTCTCAGCAATGCACTCATCAGTGATTTCTTCTTCATCACTTTCTTCAGTGTCGTTCTCTTCCACATCGGATTCAGCTTTGTTGGAGCATTCTTCCGAACTGGTCCTGGCAGGGTTTGTGGTACAGTCTATCATACAAGATAGTGCCACAAAGTTGCTGGTTTCTTCCTCCTCTGAGCTCTCCTCAGTCTCATTATCACTCCAGCCGACGTTCAGGGACTTCCCATTTTTCTTTTTCAGAGTGTTGGCACATTCTGCTTGAATGTGGCCATATCCTCCGCATTCCCTGCATTTTATCCCTTTGGTTCGTCCGCTTTTGACATTCTCCTTCTGATCAGACTGTCTTTCCCTTGGCTGGAAATCTACTCTCCTCTCCTTCTGGTCAAACTGTCTTTCCCTGGGCTGAAAGTCGACTCTCCTGACTTCTTGAGCTTTTGACTGGTTCAGGCTGTTCTGCCCAGTACCCCTACGGTTGATCTTCTTCAACAGTTTGTTGAAGTTCTTTGTGAGTAAAGCCAATTCTTCACTCACTCCATCAGTTGATTCATCGTCTACTCCGGTTGCAGCCTTTAACCCGACAGATTTACCCTTGGGTTCTGGTACAGTCAGGTGTTGCAATTCATAAGTGCACAGATTTCCAATCAATTCTTTCCAGCTCATGGTATTTGTGTTGTTTGCCTCTTCTATAGCTGTTACCTTCATAGCAAATCGTTTTGGTAATGACCTCAGAATTTTTTGCACAACCTTCTCTTCAGGAAGAGCTTCACCGAGGGTAGATGCTTCATTCACAAGGTCACAGACTCTGGCATTGAAGTCCTTGATGGATTCATCCTCCTGCATTTTCAACTCCTCAAATCTGGATGTCAGCATTTGTATCCTGGACTGTTTCACCTTGTCAGTTCCCTCAAAGTGTGTTGACAGAGTGTCCCATGCTTCCTTGGCGCTTTCACAGTTTAGGATGAGCTTGAAAATAGACTCGTCAACGGCTGAGAAAATGGCATTTAGAGCCTTGGCATTTCCCATTGCGAGACGCTCTTCCAGTTCAGACCATTCTGTTTCTGGTTTCGGAACAACCCTGCCATCATCAGTTGCCAGCAAGGGAGGGGTCCATCCAGTTAGCACAGATCTCCATGCTTTTTCATCCACATTTTTGATGAACGCCTTCATCCTGGCTTTCCAGTAGCCATAATTCGGCCCTTCTAACAGCACTGGGCGAGTAGTGCTTTGTCCTTCCTTGATGCTCATCTTAGAACGGTAGCTAGCTTCCCAAGATTCTTCTCCGTATGTTGAGATCCTGCTCTGATACCAATTGAAATAGCTACGCGTGAGTTCAACTTAACTGTACCAGCTAAAGATGGAACACTCAGTGGTACAGTTAGTTCCACAGACCAATATAATCAGACTGAGGTGTAAAAACAGAAAGAAAGACACAAAGCAATTGGTGACCCAGTTCGGCTCAATGTAGCCTACGTCTGGGGGACTTCTCCCAAGTCCAAGGAACAATTCACTATTACGGTATATAGTACAGATTAACGTCTGAACAGTCTATCAAACTACTGATACACCTATACTACCCTCCAAGTGAATTGTGTGATCTAAGCTTCCCTTAGATCCAGTGACTACCGTCGTGAGCCTCCTCCTGGGGCTGATGCAATGGAACCTACGGCAGTAGATTCTCCTTGTTGAGATGATGGTCTCTACGTGTGAGTCGCAATACACGCACAGGGTAGGGCAGTGTAGCGACAACACCTCTTGAACTTCTGGTAGAATATTTGCGCAGCAACAAAGTATAAGTTCAAGAATAAGGAGCAAGTTTGCTTACCAACTTGCAGCCACAATCCTTCTACAACAGCTTGACTGCTCGTAGACAAGAATGATGTATTCTGCTCTTGATTGATGGCTCTCTTTCTCACACGGTGTATCTCGAAAGTTGCTTGCGTATTTAAAGAAGAACCCTAGTCTTCTTTATATAGTAGCCGTGTGGATCTAAGGGATAAGAAAACCCTAGATTTAATTTCCGAAACTCTAGATAAACTAGGAAAGACTTCCGTTGAGATCTGCATGACTTTATCTTGATAAAATCTGGTTTGATGATGTGGCGCACGCAAAGATATGATAAAGATAAATCAGTTCGGAAAGATCTGGATAGAGCTGATTTTTCGGAACTGTCTGTTTAATCTAGTACAGCTTCTTGCACAGTTCTGGTTTTGCCTAGATGGCACATTTTACTCCAACAACAACCAACAATAAAGAAATAATAAATTGTTTAAAGGAAGATAAAAAAAGGTTAAACTGAGATTTTCTGCCGTAACGACAACGGACACATGAGATTGGGGCCAAGACGGACGACAATTATCAAGGTTTTGACTTTTATTATCCCCTTTAAAATCACAAGTATATTCTTTCTTTATTTACAATCCAACCTCTCACTTAGTTAATATATATAGTTCTGCCCACAATTTTTTCAAATAATTGCGGACTGTTCGCCGGCAGGTTTGCTACAGTGCGTCTCCACGTGCTACACAGTCCATTGATCCACCCTTCTTTCTTCAACAAAGCAACCAGGTCCCACAACCTGCCATGCACCTCCACAGGAAGCTACGATAGACCAACAGCTCTAATTACGAAAATGCCACTGAAGACTGAAGTGCAGCCTTTTATTCTTTGATGCTCGTAGTAATCAATGAACAATCCGCATTTATTTCCTTAAACAGAACAATCTTTTCAATAAATACAGTCTTTATTTAATAAGGGCCAAATTGGAAATATGCCCACAATCACTGTCTTCAGTTGTCGGGTCCCACTGTCCAAAATCAAACCACTTCAAGCATGATTAACTTCTCAGCTGGACTGGACTTCAGTCCATTATCACAAAACGGCATCGTTTTGATGCCAAAGAGGCTACTTTTATTTAAACCAGGCTTCGTTCATCAAACGCAACTTCATTCCTTCTCTCTCTCTTTGTCTCTCTCGCTCTGCATCTACAGTGAAGAACCAGAGATCGCTCGTGTTTTTTCTCGTTAAGAGTTTGCGTGAAATAGAAGCAACAAAACGTATATATCTTCTCCAAACAGTGAATTTTAGAAAATGGGAAAGCAGGATCAGAGCAACGAGAATGGTCGGAAAGTCCAAGCTGTGCTGCAAATTCTCCGGAAGCAGTCTCCTCTTTCACTCAAACAGGTCAGCTCATCTTCTCATGCTCTGCTTTAGATCTGTGCCCAATTCATCGTCTTTTTGAAATTTCTCTGTTTGTAAATGTATCACTCTCTACACTGTTGAAAGTTGACTTATCACGCGTTTATGAAATTTTTTTTTTTTTGCAGGAGAAGTTTTGCAACAGCGCATGTGTGGATCGTTTTCTGAAAGCGAAAGGGGACAACGTGAAGAAAGCTGCAAAGAGCTTGAGAGCTTGTCTGGCATGGCGAGATAGTATATGCACTGGTAAGACTTAGAAAATTATTCAAATCTGATTCTCCCTCCAATTTGAAAAACAAAATACGTAAAAGGTTTCTCTCCAGTCATCTCTTTTTTCCGACTCTCTTAGAATCTTGCTTTTTTTGAGCCGTTGAAATCTGTGCGCCAGTCTCAACTGATTTTTAAATTTTTGGAGTACTAAAAATAGATTTTGTTTCGTAGCGGTTTATGTTTGTCTGATCTATTTTGGCGAATGTGTTTGTGTTTGTCTTCTTGGTTTCAGATCATTTAATCGCGGATGAGTTCTCTGCCGCGCTGGCGGATGGAATTGCCTACGTCGCCGGCCATGACGAAGACTCCCGGCCAGTTCTGGTAAGTAGGGTAGCTAGAAAAGTTATTTTGCTGACTAGTTTTTGAGCTGAAGGAGGCTTGAATTTGATTGCAGATTTTCAGGATCAAGCAGGACTACCAGAAATTCAATTCCCAGAAAATGTGAGTTCAGATTCAGACATCCTCGTTTTCCGTTCTGTTTTCTTTCTTAAGATCTGTCTCACTGATATCCGATCTGTCAACTTCATGTTCGTGTTTATAGGTTTACCCGTCTGCTCGTTTTCACTCTCGAAGTCGCCGTCGGGACCATGACCAAGAACGCAGACCAGTTCGTCATTCTCCTCGACGCCAGTAAGCTTTCTTCACCACTTTTTCCCAATTTACCCCTCACATTTACCCTTTCAAAAAATGATTGTTATACAAAAGGTCGAGGGTAGGTTAGTCATTTGGGGTAGACAAAAGTACTGTGGTCAGACTATGTCCGGTGTGTCCACGAAATGTCGAGCTCTGAGAATTTAGCATTAATTGAATTTCAAGGGAATGAATTTATGAGAGTACATTTCGGAAAATTAAAATACATAAAGGAATTTGTCACCAGTCCAACTCCAATCCTCTTTCTTATTCTTACTTGAATTAGTCAACCAGTAGCTTAACATGTTCCCCTTCTCTGCACTTAGCTGTATTTTTGCAGAGACCCAATCCCACTGTCACTATCCCCTTACAACTATTCTCCATACAAAAACAACCGCACTCTGGACCACCACTTCCACAAAACCTATGAGAATTGAGCCTTTAATTTCAAATCATGTCCCTAATTCAATGCCATTCCTAAAAAGCAGTATTTGTATTAATGTTCTATTTATGCTCTGTTTTTTATGCAGGCTTTTTCAGATCAGCCTCTGCTTTCATGACTCTTCTCCTCACCACCTTGAAAATCGTCTCCGATTACTACCCTGGCCGCCTCCACAAAGCCTTCGTCCTCGACCCTCCTTCCTTCTTCTCCTACTTGTGGAAGGTACACACTTTTGCTCTGTTTTCACCTCATTCAAAATATTATTATTATTATTATTATTCCCTTTTTGATGGTTTTTGAAAACAGGGTGTGAGGCCTTTTATGGACCTCGCAACGACGACGTTTATTGTGTCATCAGTCGACTTCGAGGATTCATTTGACTATGATGACTTCTCGACGTACCCACGCGCCGCATCCCTCCGCTTCGACTCGAGTTCAACCACAAACAAGATCGGCGCGTGCTCATCATCGCGCTTTGCGTTTACCGTCTCGACAAATTACGACACGCTCAAGCCTTGGTATTTGACTCTCTCTGATACGTCAGCAACGGGCTCTAAAACTGGGCCGGGGGAAAGCCCATCAGGTGGCCCGGCTTTAATCTCCCCGCTGAACGCCCGGTCGTTCTCATTCGCGTCCCCCACTGCGAGAGCGCCACGTGGCTTCAACAGCTACAGCTACGCGAAGCCGGTGAAGAGGAACGTGTTCTGCCCGTCGACGCCGCTTCCGGCGAAGAGCGAGAGCATGTGCGATCCGAAGAAGCCGGTGATGCAGCCGAGGACTCCGAAGGCGTCGTTTCTGCAGTCGCCGGGGTTGTTTTTCAAGAAGGAGAGTCACGTGGCGACAACGACAACAGCAACAACAACGATGACTAGGTCGGAGAAGTCGAAGGAGGCGTTTGGTCAGTATCTGAAATTCTACAGAAGGCCGTATGACGAGATGATTTACAGAGCGAGGATGAGGCCGCCGCTCGGTGGGTTGATCTCCATCATCCCGCCTCATCTCAAACGCCGCCATGCATCGGTTTCGCAGCGTTATTGAACAAAACCGATTTAATTGAACCGGGTTGAGCCGAGGTACATAAACAGGAATTGAATCGAAATAGGAGTCGGTTTTTGGAACTTGGAAAGAAAGTAACGTGCACGGGATGTGAGAAATTGTGCAAAAAAAAAAAAAAGGAAATAAAAAAAGTTGTCTTATTTTGAGACGGGTGGTGGTCGTCCATGTAATTCTCCAATGGTCTGATTTGGAGTTAAATTGTGAAAAGTGAGATTTGGAGAACATCATAGGGAAGATAGTTGCGTGGTGAGAACGGCATCACATTGGGAAACTATATTAAGGCTGATAGAAAGTGAGAAGGCTGCTATAATTGCTTGTTTGTTTAATTTTTGTTTCAACCTGAGCTGGAATAATGCTTGATGGTTTTATAGCTATAATATATATTGTTTGTGCACATGGAATGGTCAATTGTTATTGAGATGAAAATGGCTGTCCTTGTTCATTTGTTGTTGACGTTGTTTTTTTAGAGTTGTTTTGAATATTGGGGGGTTAAAGGTGGACCTTGGTTGGTTTTGTTTTGTTAAAACAAGTTCAACCGAGTCGTTTAAAAAAGGGCGTTTAGATTTCTTTGTATTTGTATTCAGCTTTGGATGGAGTCTTGTGAGTGTCGTCAACAATGGCATTCAAGTTGAACAACAAAAAAGAGCAATCTCTTCATAACACTTTAAATTCAGTGGACAAACTACTCATGGAATGAAGCTCTGCTAATGCTAGTGTAGAACCATAGTTAAGTTTCTTTTCCCAAGAGTCGATGTGGTGGCGAATATATAAATTAGGGAATTATTCGAAATGTAGTAATGAAATAAATCTCATTGGCGGAACAAACAAATCTTTTTGCCCTTCAAATAAATTTTCATTTTTTGAACTCAAGGCCACAGTATGAGAATCTCAATCTTGGTATGATAGTATGAGAACAAACTACCATTTCAAAACTTTCTACATATCACAGTCCCGATCGAGATGCCGCGGTGGGGTTTGATGCTTTTATTGAGTACATATACTATCTGATTGCGTAAAGAGGTGAGAATGAAAGTTGTGGGAGTCACGCAGAATGAAATAACTTAGAAGAGACTACTTGACTGTCTAGACTCTAGAGTAGGTCGTCTATAATAGAACGACGAAAGAGTCAGTTTCCAAAAGAATGAACAATATTACGAACACACATCGACTAGATGCAATATCATCTAGCAGTAATTAATTTTATAAGATCCTCCATCACTGGAACTGGAACGTACTTTTCCCTTGAACCATAAAATGATTCAAAAATAGTCATATTTGTTAAAAATAACATGTAAATATTTAATAAGTCAATAGTAATACTTTTGTCAATATTACGATACTTAACAGAATCTAAACTAAATTCCATTAACAAATGGGTGGTTGAAGTGTATAATTGTGATGACAACAAAACAATACATCCAAATTAAAAACCGGCGCATTACGTGGGCAAAAGGCCAAATAGGCACCAAGAATGATTTGTCTTATTCCATGTCCTTCATTCACTAATGTCTAATCTATCCATCCAGGTACCCTTCTCTCCCTGCAGCCTGCACCATTTGAATTGATGACGTATACTACACCTTCTTCCCTCATCCCAATCATGCATCTATGTACTGTATTACCTCAGTGATGCGTGAGCTTTTCTGGCATTTAGTACCACTAATTACTCAACTGCAGAGGCTGTTGTTTATTTCTGTTTGGAGTTTTGTAGTTGACCACATGTTCATAGACTTTTGCAAGTGTTTGTTGATATCCTGAATTGTTTGCTTTTGTTGTTGTGTGTGAGATTATTCCTGTCCACTTACATGTGTCCAAAAAAACTGCAGGTTGATGTCCAAGAAATGAATTTTTCTCGGGTATGCTTTTTTAAGTCCTCTTATCTTTGTGTTTTGTAGCCTGGTTGGCTTTATCAAGAAAAAAAAAAACAGGTTGATGTGTGTGTCCTTCATCAGATCTTAAACACATACATACGTTATTGCCTGACAAGCGTTGGGCATAAATTTCAATGTACACACTGCAATGCAAGGCTTTTCCTTTTCTTCTGGTTAAACATTTTATGAATCATCAACTTTGGTGAGATAACTTTTCTTTGTACCAAAGTGCATCATATTAATGTTCTTTAAACATTGCTCGAATAATATTACTATTTTTTAATTATAATAATGTTCTTTAAATTTGGATAGAAGGAGTTTAGTACGAGACATGCGCATTGCTTCATATATAGCTTTAGATAAAATGTACAGAATCGATATCCAGACCAGACATGTAATAGTAGTAGTGTAGGCCCAAAAATATGGACCATTAAGCCCAACTGCCCATAACCGTATCCACTCATAGTCGTCAGCCTTGTGCCACAATTTCGGAAAAACAAAGCATCCCCAGCTCCGACGATCTCCGAGATTTTGCGGCGATGGCCGGCGCCAATCACCACCACAACAAACCCTCCTCCTCCCACCGCAAATCCCGATGGGAACCCAACTCCGCGACCTCAGCTGCCAAAAACCCTCCGCCCGCTGGAGATCCTAAATCCAAACCCTCGCCGAACCCTAAAGGAAGCAATAACCACAAGGCTAAGGGCGGCGCTGGAGGTGATGGTAATTTTAACAAGAAGCCGACTTTTCAGGCCTCTCAATCGAAATTGGGGCCTAGCCCTACCCCCTGCAACGCGAACGGGAAGCAGCAGCCAGCGAGTCATCAACCAGATCCGTTTCCTTATCCGGATCTTTCGCAATTGGGTCCGCCACCGCAGCCGACATATGGATTTCACATGCTGCATCGGCGGACGATTGTGTTGGCGGATGGGACTGTTAGGTCGTATTTCGCCCTTCCTCCTGATTACGAGGATTTCGCTGGTCCCCGGCCGCCTTTTGATGGGCCGGGGATGTTCAGGGGCGGTAGGATGAGTCCTGAGGGGGCGATGCATGATGCTTACGGCCGTGGGAATGAGAGTCAGGACTATTGGAATTCGTTGGGATTGGATAATATGCATAAAGGGGATGGAAGGCATGGGAGAGTAGCTGAAGGGGGGATGAAGAGGAAGTTTGGGGATGAGGAGAGGGATGGAAGAGATAGGAATTTAATGGATGGGGAATATTTGAGGCAAAGGCAGCAGCTTCTGCAGTATGGGAATGTAAATTCTACTCCGAATATGTATCATTTGGGAGGTGGGAGTGATAGGAATGATGGCGGCTCGACTAGTGGCGCCTTTAGACGAGATAGTGAGGAACATAAGTCTTTCAAGTATTTGAAAGTGGGTCCTGGAGATTTTGATGGATTGTCCTCGCGTTCTCGGCAAGCTGTCGGTGGTGGGAGAAATGAAGTTGGTGTGAACCGCAGTCGCGTCGATCCAGGTAAATTGAAAAAAGAATTTTTAAGATTTCTGAAAATGATCAACGAGACTGGAGCACAGAGAAAGAAGTACTTGGAGGACGGGAAGCAGGGTACCCTTCGCTGTGTTGCTTGTGGCAGGTTTGATCACATTGAATTAGATGTTTGTTTGCCTTTTAGATTACTCGCTTCACTCGTTTTACTGGCATATATGATGTTTTTGTTGTTTGTAAAGTCCTTTATTCTCTGCTTGAATTTCAGTGACTATTAACTGGCTCAGTGTGGTAGAGTTCCTTATTATCATGGCCATGCTCGGTAATATGCCATTCATTAATGTGTTTAGTCATTAGTGTTAAGAACTTACTCCTGTGTGTCAAGTAGGCAGTTATAATTTAAAATGATTTCATACCAGATGTGTTTCTCGCTTTATAATTATCTACCATGGTCAATAGACCATTTTCATATTAACAACCTATAGGCGAATAGCTCAATTTAATGTATTCTTATGAGCAGCATCGTTGTGGTAAAGTTGGTTGGTTCTGAGATTATTGCTTGGTACTCTTTATCAATGTAGTTTTACTCCCCTAAGTTAATGCTCTATATGAACTACAAAGCTATAGGATTATAGGAATACCTAAATCTTAGTTATAAGTTATAACAATATTCCCATTTTAGTTCAAATTCCAGGATAACAAAATCCATCTTAAAGGGAGTTGAATTTTTGACCTTTATGCTTAGAGTATGTAAATAATATAAAATTTCATTTTCATGCAACTGCAAACTATTTGTGGAGATACTCATGCGAACGCATGAATCCTTTTAGGGACTATTGGCTGGACTATGAATGAATCATTCATAGGGTTCTATAAATTTTGGCGGGTTAAATGATTCTAGCAGTTGTCTTCAATCTTCAGGTCCTTTGTCCATTTGTGTGCAATAGCAATAAGTATCATATTGGGTGCGTAATGTGCTTTTTCCCAAAATCCAATAACATCTTTTGTTTTCTAATTGAAGTAACTTTCATATTTTCCTCAAACTTCATCCGCTTCAATCTATGTCATTATATCATTGTTTTCCTTATATCTCTCTACAAATTATTTTCATTGTCATGATACTGTAGTTTATATAAATGAAGGTACAGCAGGAAACTTACTACTATTAATGGGCAGATGATAATCATTGGTGTGTATAATTTTTACTGAAACTACCTCTACAGTGAAAAAAGAGCTTGTATCTGCTTTTCGTTTATATTAAACTTTGGATGGAGGCTGTGGCTGATCTGAACTAGCTCCCAGTGATTTCTTGACATTCAAATTTTCATTTTCATTTTGAAAGAGAGCAATCGCAAACAAGATTATGTTTGTGTTAACTGGATGTTGAAAATGCATCTTCCTGCTATGTGAAGTGAAGGCAAATCATCCAGACCTGAGAATAAGAGGCAGGATTCATCTTGAAATTGTATTTCAGTTTTGGTGCTTGATGTTCACTGCCTGTCTTGTATTTTACAACATTCAGAAAATGGGTTAGCTTTTACTGGAAACAGTGTTACATCTTATGTAGAGTTTAGCTAGCACTGGTTAAGAAGTCTGTGTTCACTTGAACTGCTGCTTTTTGCTGACCGTCTAAAGGTCAAATCCTGTTGCAACTTGTTCTTTTTAATACCTGAGTAAACTCATCGCTAACAGACGAAACTTTTTGGGGAATGACCTTGACGTGTCAACAATCATGACATGTATTGGGTTTTAATGATGGAGTCTGGAGCGTAATTTTGAGGCTCAAGCTTGAAACTTGCTAATGGTGAACCAGAATATTCCTTTACCAGGCTTACATATATTTAAAGATATTATCATCGGTCATCGCCTTGATTTTTTTATGATAGAATTTCTGATTGATAGGCTGCACCATCCAGTTACTTCTGGGTAAGGGTGAAGCTTATTTCCTTGAGTGGCATAATGTTGTTCGTTTTTCTGACTATTCTGATTTATCGTAATCTAAAGACCTCAAGTCAGATATTTGCACAACCTTGAGAGTCCTGAGGAAAATAGCAGTTAACTGTGGCACGGTAGCTTAAAATGTTTGAATGGTGAGTGGGGAAAGGCTTAATTGCCTTTAGAGTTTAGGAGAAAAGGTACTGTGCGTATGTTATTTTTTTGGGGTTCGGAGCTTGGGTTCCATCCGAGTCTCACTATCTCATGAGGGTGAGCGGTGGGATTCTGAAGATCCCGCTCACAAATTACTTAATGTGCTATCAGTTTAGGAGTTTTAGCTGTCTTTTTGAGTTTTGAATTGTTTACTTGAAGACATTATAACGATTGTGTCGTTCTACTGGAGTTTGCACTTTGCTCTTCTAGTTTCAAGGTCATGCCCAAAATTATAGATTGCAATTAAGGTGTATTTTGTTTGCTGGTGTTCTAGAGGCTACTATGCTATTGGTTACACATTAGGGGATTTAGTCGTGCTGCGTAAGATTATTTATTTTCATGCACGCGAGCGGAAGCTCTGTAAAATCCCTCGTCTTGTTAAGTGATGCATCATTTTTAGAGCCCCTGAGTTCAGTTTTTGTGACAAGAAATTTCTCTTTTCTAGCATTTGGTGCCCTGTGGAGGTCCTGAAGTACTATGTGCTTTCTGTCAAATTACAGGTCATCTAAAGAGTTTTCAGATACGCATGGTCTTATAATGCATACATACCACTCGGATAATGCTGATTTGCTGCCTGACCATTTGGGTTTGCATAAAGCATTATGTGTCCTAATGGGTTGGAATTACTCAAAGCCTCCAGACAATTCGAAGTCGTACCAAAGTTTATCTGCTGCTGAAGCAGCATCAAATCAGGATGATTTGATTATGTGGCCACCACTTGTTATTATTCATAATACATGTACAGGGAAGAATAAAGAAGGGCGCATGGAGGGTCTGGGTAACAAAGTCATGGACGCTAGGCTTAAAGGTGAGGGTTCACGGTTTTGTTGCATATGTTGCCAATTAGACGCCATTTTTTTTTCATTACCCATTTCGTTTCAATTATGATAGCTTGTCTTCTACTCATTGCCTTCTTTTTTGGCCAAACTTTTAAGTTGTCAGTGAAGCCAAATCGGAACTACTGGCCCCTTCTATAGGTGGTCTTTATCAGTTTATTCTCTATTTGTGTATAGTGGTCTCTCTACTAATGTTAATTCTGAGGTGTGGACGTTACTTGTAGGTGTTTGTTCGAGTAGATGATTCAGAAATTGATGAGTGATGACTGGATTCTTAGTGTGTGTTTCGTTGCTGGCATTGCCACTCTGTTAACTGAGTATCAGTCAGCTGACTGTGCCGTTGAGTGTCTGGTATCACCTGGTTATGCCTGTGTGATCTACCATTTATACTCAGATTTTCTTTTTGTTAAATGAAACACTTCCAACCGTTGGGTTGATGGTAGCTGCTGTATGAAAGGTGAAAGGGTTATCTTTGACAACAGGCAGTATTACTTATTTAGGCCATAATTTTTCTTGTAAAGGCTGATTCATTTTAATTTGTAGCACGAGTCAAATTGGTAGGATGGTCACAGGTCCTTTGAATGTCGCATCTTTAGATGTTGCTCCTCAGTGTAGATTTTGGTATCTTTGTGTGGTTAACATACGCCATGTAGCTTGAAAAATGGGAGGATAAGTTTGTGCTGTGGGTTGAGGTTCTTGATTTGGTTGCGTAGCTTTGTTTATTGAGTTTGCTCAATCTAAGCTGGGGGCATGCTGGGACTTTTAGATGGGCACATGCTGAAATGTTTAAGCTGCTTAACACAATCGCGTAATAATAACTTTTATTTTGTAAAATTGGAATCTCAGATCTTGGATTTACTAGTGGCAAGGCGAAGTCCGTGTATGGAAAGGAGGGTCACCAAGGCATCACTTTGGTTAAGTTTCCTGGTGACCGGTCAGGTCTGAAAGAAGCCATTCGACTAGCAGAATATCTTGAGAAAGAGAAGCAGGGACGCAAGAGTTGGGCTCATGTAGAGGCAACCACAACACGAAAGGATGACGATGAGAATCCGAGCCTTGTAAATTTAGATGAGAAGTCGAAAGAAAAGAGAAGGATATTGTATGGGTACCTGGGAACAGCTGCTGATCAAGAGAAAATAGACTTTGAAACAAGAAAGAAGGTGGTCATTCAGAGTATCAGAGAAACCCTCAAATGAGGCTGTGGGTTAGCTCAGTTTCGGTTTATTTATCTTCATCGTATCATCCTGATTTGGATCAAACCAATGAACCCTGGTTTGAGGATGCTAGGTGAATAAAAGCTGCAGCTGTCCCAGAGTTGGCTATGGATGGTCAAGCACAATAATATTTTCCTTTCCTTTTGCTTTTTTTCTTTTCTTCTTCTTCTAATGCACGTATTTTGTGGGGGTAGGACGTTGGATGTTGTATTTAAGCCAAGCTTACCTGAGATATATAATGGCCATCTCAATAACAGGCAGCAGTGGGAGGGTTTCTGCTTGATCTGCCCACCCTGGCTAAAATTTAATGCCAGTGTATTCCAACACAATAGTTAGGACTCTTAATGTAGCACCATAGTTACAATTGGGTGGGTCTTCTTCTTGTTTAATTAGAATGGGCTGGAAAATTATGTCAGGGAGGTTGTTGATGTTAGATATTCCGCCCGAGCCCGTGTTCCCTTTGAAGCAAGGTTGTCAGAATCGAGTTTTTACCTTGACTCGTTTTGCCTAGGTAGAATCGGAACGTAAAATCGCCGAGTTTATCTTTTATTAAAATAATATTGAATATTAAATATCTTTTTTAAACATTATAAAAAAAGTTAAATTTAAATTGGAAATTTCCAAATTACAAAAATCCAGCATAAAACTCCATCAATTTTAAAATACATAATTAAAGGAAATTGAATTTAGTTCAATTTTCTTAAATGAAACGTCTGATACATCGTATTAATATCAATTTTGACCAAAAATTAGTAAAAAGGGAACAAAATTAATTGCCTTGAAGCCCAAAACCCAATTTAAACCCAAACTTCACCCAAATTTTAGCAACTTGTGTATCGCACGTGCAAAAACCCTAAATTTCTAACATCAACCAGCTGCTACTGCTACCTCCAGCCGCAACTCATCCTCCTGCAGCACAACCATATGGAAGTAGATCTGCCCTGGACGGCACAGGAAATTATACTTGCCTTCACGACTCGCTCGCCCCGAGATATGGATACCAGCACAAGCCGCCATGTGTTTAAACTTGTCGATTCCCGCCGAGCTCGAGTTCTACACCATCCCCAGCTCCTCCGGTCAGCTCCTCTCACACTTCCCTTCTTTTCCTCTTCCGTTTCAAACCCTAACATTTCCGATTTTAAACCCTAAAAAACGTACGATTTTACTTGATTTAACCGATTTTAAAGCGTTTTAAATCGAGTAAACTCGTTTTGAGGTTCGATTTTAGACAAAAACGAGTCTAACTACGATTTAACACGAAACTCATACCTAGAAACGTAAAATCGTACGAGTTTAAGTTTTAAATCGCGATTTTGACAACCTTGCTTTGAAGTGCCTCCTTTTTGATGCAGCTTGAAGAGGACATTGGCAAGCAGCAGCAGCCAAAACAACAGAACTACAAAGGAAATGACGGGAGCTAAGAAAAAGAGGCCACTGAATTTGAATACAAATTGCAACTTGAGGAAAGCCAAATTATTGCATTGGAGATGATGATGATGATGGATACATGACAAATGAAGATGAAGCCACTTTGCTGTTCTACTAGTCATTTGCAGTAGCAAGCTGCAAAGACAGCAATTCCTCTTCCGGAATAATCTTAATCGAACAATCCGACTTCGGATACGCCACACACAGCAACGCATACCCACTCTCAATCACATCATCGCTCAGCATCCCTTCACTCTGATCCACCTCACCACTCAACACCTTCGCCGGACACGTCATGCACACTCCCAGCTTACAGTCATGCGGCACCACCATTCCCAATTCAAGCGCCTTCGTTAAAATACTCTCCTCTGCCTCCACCTCCATCTCCCTCTTCTTCCCTTCGTGCTCAATCACCACTTTATAACCCCTCACCACTACCAATCTCCGTCGCCGGACACCTCCTGAGCTCCTATTCAAGTTGCTCTTCCGTGGATTATACGTGAAAACAGGAACAGCTGCTGCAAGGTGGAGAAGACTCGCCATTGTTGCCATTCTCTAAAGCTTTCTCAAATTTGAGATTTCACTGATATTTTAAGAAGATAAGATTTTGCGACCGGTCCAATTTACAAATTACATGGAATTTCTTTAAGATAATAATATAATTATGATATTTCATTTCTTTAGCTGAAAAAATCTTGGATGCCTTTCCCTGCGAAAACCTTATCCGAAAGCTCAGCCAAAACGGCATTAACAGTAAGCAAAACGACACTCGATCCCGCAATGACGCCGAGCACCACTCCGGTGGTTCCTAGAACCTTCTGGAACGCAGGCCACTCGATTTCTCTAACCTCTTCCAGAACGCCACTCAACAGATCGTTGGCGCTCTTCTCCTTGCGCTCTTCCATCGCTTTCTGTATCTCTCTTCCCACTTCCGACACCTCCACGTTCGGTGGTTCGGCTCCGGTTTCTTCAATTAGCGAGGATGTTTCCGATTGGGTCTCTTTGCGGCCTTCCTCGATTGCTTTGGTGACGTAAAGCTTCGAGCTTGGAGCGGTCTGTCTGCTTCTGGTGTTGATTTGGATGACGATTGGTTTGAATTGCGAGTTAGAGGAGTTTGTTGTGATGCGGAACGGCGAGTGGATTGTAGAAAACTTGAGAGGTAAAGCAACCGCCATGGCGTCGATTTGAGCGATGGAAGGCGATTGGGGGTTTCGGTGAGCTCTCCTCTCCTCTTCGGCCGTTGTAAGTTGGAGACGTGGTTGAATCGGGTTTGAACCGCTTTCTTATGTTTGGTTCAATCGAAATTACGCTATAAACCACTGGACCGGAGAGTTGCTACATACTGTGGCTGTTCGTTTGAGTCGAAATTTATGTTATATTAATTGAATTTAATTTATTTTAATTATGTTATGTTTTTTTTGAGCTGGACTTGTTAGGGGTTAGTAGTGTCCATTATTTTGTGTCATTTAACAGCATGAGGATTCGAATCAGGAGGGACGCAGTCTCGCTGGTGGGTTTGCTCCACTGAGACAAACACCAATCCTTTAATTTATGTTATGTTAGTTGAATTTAATTTAATTAAATTTATATTAGCTTAGCTGAATTTAATTTATTTTAATTTATTTTAGTTTAACTTAAAGTTTATACCAACTTAACAATATCATCACCATTATCATCATATCATATTACCATCATCATCATATTATCATCATCATCATCATCGTCATATTCATCATCATCATCATCATCATCATCGTCATCATATTACCATCATCATCATCATCATCATCATCATCACCATCACCATCAAAGGCACATCACCATCACCATCACCATCATCATATCATATTACCATCATCATCACATCACTATTCAACATCATATCATCATAGTACTATTCATCACCATCATATTACTATTCATCGCCATCATATTACTAATCATCACCATCATAAATAGTAATATGATGATGATGTGATGATGAATAGTAATATGATGATACGTTGACGATGATGATGATTATGGTGGTGATGATGATGATGATGATGATGGTGGTAATATGATGATGATGATGATGATGATGGTGATGGTATGATGATGGTGGTAATATGATGATGATGATGATGATGGTGGTGGTAATATGTTGATGATGGTGATGGTGATGATGATGATGATGATGGTGGTGGTAATATGTTGATGATGGTGATGATGATGATGATGTGATGATGAATTTAAATCAAATACAATTTATTTTAATTTAATTTAATTTAATTTATATTATGTTAGCTGAATTTAATTTATAAAACATAAATTTAAAGTGTAGAAATCAAATGGGCAGGCCCTCAATCCCACTTCCCACGCCAACGTGTTAATTCAACTGTGATCCAAACGACGCGTTTCGATGTCGCTTCCGTAGTCAAAGTCGTCTTCATCGTCAACCACCGCTTTTATTTTCGGGTTCTTGGTCTTACGATCAGAGATTTTCGCGCGCTTTTTGTCGTGCGTTCAAACGAATGATGAGAATCGCGTCGCACTCTCCAGATCGATTTCGTTCTCTGAATCGCCATGTAATGAAAAGTCGGAGATACGGCGACTAATCGGTAGATGCGGAAATGGCGGATGTGAGTCCTAGAATTGTGAAATTAGGTGCGTCGTCGTCGGAAAGTATCGCTCTGGCACGTCTCCGTGACGGAGTCGATTTGGTGCTTTCTCGATGGATCGGGCTGCAGATGGCGATTGAGAATCAATGGGGCGGAAAGGACTCGCTGCAGAAGTCTCGAAAGTTCGCTGCTGATATCTTCTCCTTGTTTTTAAGGTCTAAAGGTTAGTGATTAATTTCCTTTACCTTGAAAATCCACAAAGAATTTTGTGCTTTGTATTTATATTTTTTGGTTTCTAAAATGCAATGGATTGTTGACACCTGAGCAGTTGAACACTTGATTACAATTTTCTACATCAATGATGTGGTTTGCTTTTTCATATCTAGCAGGGCCAATGTGGACTGAAGATTTGGAGAGCTTTTTGCATGAGTATCTGCTGCTGACATTCAATACAGAGATCGAAGATGGCAGCATTGAAGAGGTTTGTATATGTTGTTTTTCATCTTCAGTAAAGGTTCAAAATTGAGCAAAAAAGTTTTACATTGATTTGAGCAGGTGTCAGAACAATTGATGGTTATACATGAAGAATACTTGCAATGTCAAGCTAGCCATCATATAAGGTCGTGATCCATGATAGATGATGTAAGGCGAGCTCTCTCTACTACTTAATTTGTGCAGTGTGGCATTAGTAATGTGAAAAGTTGCTTATGTGCCATTTTGTAAAGCCCGTTGTAGATTGTACTGATACCACATCGAGGTAGGTACCCCGTCAATGAAGGAACTTCCATTGAAGGGTTCATACTCAACGCTGTGTAAACAAAATTCTAACACTTTTACAGCCGTAAAAGTATGATATTATTGTTGAAAGATGTGATTATTCCACATTGAAATGAATAAATAAGGATGAATTAAAGCTGGTATGGAATTCTGGTACTAAGATTCTCCAGTCCAACTCCAAGATATTGAGTTAGAGTTAGGGCATCCGCACCCCTGAGGATTTCCTATCTTTTTTAGGACATCCTCAAAGAGAACTTTCTACTACTATTCAGTAAACAGTAATAGCATTTTTCAGCATTCTGTGCACTCATGACATTCTATAAGAGGACATATGGTTACTATTCATAATAAAAAATAATTTTAAATGATATTTTTTTCGATTTGATATTGTTTGAATGATTGATAAATAATTGAATTAGATTTTCGATAAGATTTTCATCCAATAATTACAAGACACGTGTAATAATGTTAAATGATATTTTTTTCGATTTGATATTGTATGAATGATTGATAAATAATTGAGTTATATTTTCGATAACATTTTCCTTCAATAATTACAAGACACGTGTAAATAGAGAATAAATTACAAATTAATTTTTGAAACAATAATTATAACCTCGTCAATGAATATAATTTAATCAATAAATTAGATAATAACCTACCATGAACATAATCCAATAATTACCTCATCTTGTAAATTACATCCGGATTCCGGATTTCTTCTTGCATATGAGATACAAGAACCCCAAAAAACTAAGATTGGTTTTAACTTGGCAAAACGAGAAGCAAGTGTGGCTTGAGACCTCTCAATTGTTCTAACTTCATGATCACCTCTAACCCAATTTTGTTGAAAGTCGATGTGAATCTTCTCCCACAGTTTATCCACCTTTTGTCTGCTGCCGGAAATTGGATCATCGGATTGTCGATAATAAGATATGCACAGTTGTACATCTTCTGAAGTAGACCAATTGGTAGACATTTTTGAGATAAATTGAAGTGATTTGGATGAAAAATAAGATGTGTATATATAAATAAAATTTTCAGTTTTTTTTTAAATTTTTTGTAGCAGTTGGCTGTCTTATTTTTGTAGCCGTTGGGCTATTTTTGTTTTTTAATATGTCTGTTTTTAGTAGCCGTTAGATTTTGTTTGTAATTAAAAATTAAATTAACTTAAAATAAAACAGAATTTTAAAATATAAATTTGAGCCTTTTTTCGAGTTGGGTTAAATAAATTCATGGCACAATACTATTTACTGTTGTTTTATCCAACAAAACCCTACAACTTTGACATCGCGAACGTCCTCTCCGACATCCCAGGAGAGCACGCTCAGCCGGACGTCCGCAGAACTTCCTCCCACCGCACGTTCCGTTGCACAACGAACGCTCTTCGAACGTCCTCAATTCAGGTAAGAACGTCCTCAAATCCCTGTGCCGTACATAAATGACTAAAATTTCACTTTTTAATCTTGAAAAACACTTTTTTTGTACACAATGTTATTGTTTGCGATTCTTCTATTTTAAGTTTGGAAATAGTTTTCCAAGGAGCCATAAGTATGATTGTGGTAGATGTCTCTTGATGGTAGAAGATAATAGTTGATTTAAGGTATGGGTATGGGTTAACATGCTGCATTTTGTGTGTTCAACATATCAGTTCCAGGGCCACATTACATTTCTGTTTAATCCCATTTGCATAGCATGTTTTTTTGTGTGGCCCTGGAACTAATTGCAAATATAATTTTTGGTTTGATGTTTATTCAAGCCTTAGTTCATTGAGTGGAATACCAATTTTTTAGCTATTATTTTAAGATGTTATCAGCTTCATTGTGTTGGGAATGTGCACTTGAAGAAATTGTCTTGCTAAGTGAGGAGAAGAATTTCTAGCTTATATATGATTACCAAATCACGACTCTAAAGCCTATACTTTTGAGTCAATATGGGGAGGTAATTCCATATGAGTTAGAAATTTCAACATGGTATCAGAGCCCGCGTTGCGATCTGGGTTATTTGTTAAGGATGCCGGACACTGTGGAAATGCCAAGGCACTCATTTGAAGATACCTCAATCGTTGGTAGGTTGGACCCAGGTTTATGCCTTTACGGGAGAGTCGCAAAGGCGCGCCTACGGTGGGTTGGACCCTAATGAAGGGGCGGGAGCACCCCTAGTGGAGAGGGTCTTTCACATACGCACCTACGTTTGGCTACGAGTAATGTAGCGGTGCACAATTTCTCCAATTGAGGGGGAGATTATTGGGAATGCGCACTTGAAGAAATTGTCCCACATTGTTAAGTGAGGAGAAGAATTACTAGCTTATATATGATTACCAAACCATTACTCTAAAGCCTAGGCTTTTGAGTCAATATGAGGAGGTAATTCCATATGAATTAGCAATTTCAACACATTTGAACGTGTAGTTTTAGTACAGTCAAAAACAATTTATATTTGACCGGTAAGTACCGGGTCGTCCAAGGAGCAAGTTTAAACTTATGAGCACTATTCGATTTCGTTCCGATAAGTCTATTCAAATTGCAAAAGGTTTGATTGGTGAAGTTACTAAAGAAAATGAATATGAACAATGTAAACAAACTAAGGAATCTAGAGATAATGTCACTACCAAGGCAAAAGGTGTACTCTAGGGAACTACTTCAGTCATGTGTGTTTTTAGACTCCAAGAATTCAATTTCATGCAAGATACTTATTTTAGATGATTAGATTAAGGCGTGCGACTATTAAATCAAATTCAATCGCTAGATGTTTTTACTTGATTTAAGGAAGAAGCACCTAGCACGTGAGCTTCAATCGATAGATGTTGTTAGCTCACGTCCAACTCAAGGTTCTCAATCATCAACGCTAGTTGAATGATATCCAAGAGCGGTCTTGACCAAGCCTATCTCAATGCTAGAATGAGTCACGCTAGTGATTGTCATCAAGCAAGGGTGAATCTACTTTCATTCTAGAACTCTTAGTCTCGCTCGCTAGAACACTCAACCTCAAATTCATGTTTCTAAACCACCTAGGCATTTTATCAAACACTTGGTGGGCATAGAGTTGACATTTTATCCAAGTAGATTCACAATCATCCAAACATGTTATTCTAACATTGATTCATTATAGATTAGGAGTATTAAGACACATGAGGTCCATAGGACCCTAGAATACAAAACACTACTCACAAATCATGTTCATAGACAAACACAAATTGTATTGAGTAAATAGATGAAAATACAATGGAAGGAATGAACCAATCTAGTGTAGATAGTCTTCTTCCACCCTTTGAATCTTCAATCTCCAATGGATGATCCTCCCTTTAAGCCTTGGTATCTTGTTCTCTCTAGAAACCCTCAATTTCGTGCCCCAAAAACCCTAGCTCAAATCCCCCTCTTTTCTAGATCTAAACCATTCTTTTTATAGCCGAGGATTAGCTCGGGCGAGCTCCATTGTGCTCGGGCAAGCTTATTTTGGCAGAGGCATTTGGTCCATCTCGAGCTCGGGCGAGCTCCATGAAGCTCGGGCGAGCTTGTATAAACATCCGACTTCTTGAGGCTTTTTCCCAGTCTTAACGTCCGAATTAGGTCTTGACGTCAACTGAAGAGTTGTAGCCCTTTGAGTTACCTTTCCAACAAGACAAAGATCAACTCATTTGGACATCGTATGAGATCTGTGCGTTCAGAATAAGCCCCAAAGGTCGGTTTGTCCCGTTTTGCCCGAAACTCCATATTTTTGCTCCGAAACTTTGGTTTTCTTCGAGAATTGATCTTTTTGAGCCCGGGGACCGTAAGGTCAGTTTCTAACCTGAAATAGCAACCAAGAGGGTCAAATGACATCGAAAGAGCATCGGGAATGGACCAAAACTCTTCGTAAATGGATAGATAAATGAGTCGAGAATTTGAATCATCAAAACACTCCACACTTAGAGTTTGATCGTCCCGAGCAAACAATAAAATCAAGCCAAAGAGAAACAAATGGCGAAAAGCTAAGTCATTATGTTTTGTCGCCCATTAGCTCTCAACATCCATTTATAGTCTCAAACTTTTATTTCTAACTACTCTAACACATATTTACAAACTAACTCCTTTTCGTAGGTGTTACGAGTGCATTTAGCATATGCACCAAGCCTTTAAACCCCTAGGCTACCCTAGTGGACGAGTTATAGTCTCGTGAGAGTTTTCAGAAATGGGAATACTCACAAATCTCAAATGCATTTATCCCATAAGAGTGAAAACAAGAGTGTTTAACAATTAAGGCATGGATTTCTCAAAACTTACTTCACATCCCAAGCTAGCGTTACAATCACTATACATATCAAGAGAGTTTTCAAACCGTTTAAGCTCACATGAGTGTGCACATTCAAGGAAGTCAATACTAGAGCTATCAAGTGCCTAACCTAGAAGTCTATTCATTTTTGAAGCAAGGCTTTTGAAAGGTGATTAAAGCTTTTGCACAAAAACGTCGGTCGATCACCTATTCTAGCTAGGGCTAGTCCACTGGCTCACGATATGAACTCATTTCCAAGTTTTAGACGCTAAAGTCGTAATCCATAAGGAAAGAGGAGTTTGACAACAAGAGTTCTTAAAACAAGCATAAACCAATCAATAGCTTACGTGAAATCACAAGGGTCGTCCTAAAGCTCAACTTGCTAGCACACAATGCACGTGGCGAACTCACACATGTAAGAGATGATGGAAGGGCATAGAGTCAAGTTTAAGTGTGTTTTTTTTTGAAATGGCCTTTGGCCTACAAATGCTTTCGAGGGGGAACTTTTCTTCCTAAATCTTGGAATTTGTATCATTTTTGAAGCAAAACTTCTCGTGATCATTGAGAGAGTTCTTAGTCGGGGCTTTGCCCTCTTTGACCATGTAATTTTTTTTTGAATGAGCCTATTTTTCGCCCTCTTTTGACTCCACACTTAAAACTTGACAATATGCCCAATGTGAATATGGAACATGTGAGAAATAACCACAAACAAGGCACGAGGCAAGAGAACTAAAGTCACCTAAAAGCGACCGAGAGGTTTAAGTTTTTCATGAAGTTTTCAAAGTGTGCTTGCTAAAAACTAAGTTCAAAGCATGTGCAAAAAATGCTTAGATTGCTAGATAGGCAAACGATAGCAAGGAATATTGATTCACAAGAATGTGCATTCAATAGAGCTATTTAGGTTCTAGACTCTAAATCAAGTAAAAGTGAAATGTGAGCTAGATGTGACTTATAGAAGTTTAGAAATGATAGTCACAAGCCTTTAGTAGTATAACACTCAAAAGGAATTGGGATAAAGCATGATGAATGCAAGTGTCCATTCAAAAATGATAGGCATGGCATGATATGAGTGAACTATGCGATTACCCACTCCACACTTAAAATCTAGCTTAGTCCCTAAGCGCAAACAATAAAGAAAATGAGATATAGGCGCATAGGAACTCCCCTCGTTTGTAGATGTGCTCCCTTGAACAATAGAGACGTCAATATGCTAAGCTTTATCATACATGATGTGAATACTTTCCTTGATGACAATAGAACATGAGAGGTTAAATGTAACAAGTGATAATTATAGAAATAATAACAAACTCAAGTATGAGCAAGATAGCATCACAAGTCACACGATAACATCATGATATAAGTTTAATAGAATTCAAGCAAGGAAGGTAAATCACATCCTCCAAAATGTGCACATGATGTCTTAAGTGCCGACAAAATGTGAAACTAAAGTTATAGCATGGTATAACAAAATAGTTTCAATCTATCAAACTCAAATAGGGCACATGAACTCTAAGGGCGACATCATCATTCATAGATATATTAAGGGTGAGGTGGAGGGACTTGGAAATGTGAAGTGAATTGGAGTGAGTAGAACTCACTCCACACTTAAAATTTTACCCACTAATCATATATATCACATTCCACACTTAGAGTCTAAGCCACTCAAAATCATGTCAAACACTTAAACTTAAAGAACGAGAATGAACAACTTACAAACCGGGTTACCTTCCGTAAGGGCCTAGTTTTTCCCGTCTTTGCAAAGACGCAGCAAAGCGCCCCATAGAATCACTCGTGAGAAGTCCTTTGCTAGGATCCCTTCTCACGGGGCCTTGGATTTTGTCGTGTCAATCCACCTTCAAATCCCATTTGAATTTCTTTCCATCAAACCTACGATGGACTTTCAAATGCATGTTTGACCCCTTCAAGAATGTTGAACCCTTTAGAATTAAAGGGTCATTGGAGCTCCTTTTGAATAATATTGCAAAATATGGTAGGAAGCTCCAAAACTTGTCCCGAGGCTTTGTGACAAAGAAAGGATCTTCAATGCTAGCCACTAGTTTGATGGGCACACCTTCCTTCAATTTTTCAATGATGTCCTTGGGTGACCATTTCTCAATCTCCCTCATTAGACTTGTGTCTTCTTGCATGCGAGGTTGCTCTTTAGTCATTTCGATATATACTTCAACAAAGTCTTCATACACTTGAAGTTCTTGTGGCTCAATATGCTCTTCCTCCATATCATACTCGACAAGAAAATCGGGCTCACATTTAAGTTCACATGTAGTGGGAGGGAGGAGGTCTTCTTCATTCGAGAAAGATATTTCTTCTATGCATGAGTCGTCATCGTTGAAGAATTCCTCATCGGAGAGCCAAGGCGTTGATGAAATGGTGAAATCTTGTGTGTTTTCAACCAAATGATTTTGAAACGTGCTAGTAGTGGAAGGTGATGCACTTTCATGTTCCAACTCATCCTCGGTGCAAGATTCACCATCCCACGCCTCATCAAAAGCTTGGCGCGCGGCTCTCATGAACTCATCCTCCATTTCTTGATCCACTTCTTCCCTTGAGGCATTAGAATCAATGACTTCTTCTTCGGATATCTCCTCTTCCACATTCATGTTTTCATTTTCCATTTCTTGTCGCGCCAATTCGCTTCTAAACACTTGTCTTTGAGCCTCCATTCTATCAAAATGGGCTTGCATGTCTCTATTCGACTTCTCTTGGGATGCAAGGAGTGTGGCAAGCAATGCTTTTATATTGGAGGGTGACAGAGCACAGTCGTCGTGTGCTAAGGCAAGAATAAATTTATAGTCCGCTACTCGTGACTTTACTACTGGGTAGCAAGTGGTAAGTAGGGGTCGAACCCAAGGGAATTAGGGGGATAAGTTGTTCTTTGAGGGATCGTACAGGGAGGGAGCTTGTTTTAGGTTGATTGAGGTTTTAGTGCGGAAAAGTAAGTGTTTTTTTTGTTGGTTTTGGTTTTTAGTGCGGAAAAGTAAATGACAGAAAAGTAAATACTGAAAATAAAAGAGAAGACTTACAGCGGTTGTTGCGTGATTGGCAAGTCTTCCGGAGGTGAGCAGTTGATAAGGCAGTTTATACTAAGGAAGTAAATGCAGGTGGTGTTTTTAATCTAAGGAAAGCATTCGGTTTCGGGGGCCTTGTATCGTAGCCTGTTTATCATTGGCCCTTAGTGATCCTACTAAGTATTCAAAAGTGTATCAAGGTCATTCCAAGCACTCGATTTGCCACACTGTGTAGTCCATTCCAAGACGTAGAGCACTTGTTCTATTTAGACTAATACCCCATTCCAAGGTATATTAACCTATGTGCATCCATTTGACCAGTCATTCCCGACCAACCAAATGGTGTTTTAGAAAGGTCAAACTCCTCAGATAAGCTTTGCCATTCCAAGCATCCACTTATCCGAGTATGTTTACGAACCCCACGGAAGAGCTTTGCCATTCCAAGCATCCACTCAACCTTGGAAGTTCTAACCTAATATATGGCACATAGAACAAGTTTTGAATACTAAGAAGAGGCACTAAAAGTATGGCCTAAAACATTTTATGATACAAGTACACCCCTTCGAACGAATGGAGAGTTTAGCTACGAATATCCATAGAGGTGGATACCATAGCTAAGTACTCGAGGGTTTTTGAAAGACAGTAAGTAAAGGAGAATACTCAAGAACCAACAGGAGTATTCTCAAAAACTACTAGAATACTCAAGAACCAACAGGAGTATTATAGATTTCAAACAAAAGCTTACAAAGTAGTGCCCAAATCTAGAGAGATAAGTGATTGTGTTTTTTTGGAATTGTGGATGTTTTTACAAGTGAAGGGGAGGGGGTATTTATAGCTAAGGGGAGGAGGAAGATGTGGTGGAGGATGAAGACACATGGAACGAAGCCATGGACTCTCCAAAAGCTGCCCATGTGAGGAGGAGCAAGGTGGCTTGGTCTCCAAAAGCCGCCGGTCACATGGCAATGGGAGGAGGTTTTGTGATTTTTGTGATCTTTCACAAAAGCCATCGGTCCATTTCAGCTCCGGACTGGCTTTGGTTGCTCTTCGGTTGGACTTGTTTTGAGTGATTCCATGTCAGGTTCATGATATTTCTTTAGTCGGTATCTGGTTGTGACCTTGGAATGACTCGTAATATCTTTTCAGCTTAAAAACTCCTCCTTAGCCTGTATTCTCTCTAGACTCCAAAATACCCTGTAGATAAATATCGGAACTAACAAGCAAAAGTTAAATAGACAAACAGTCTAATTTGATGGGTTTAACTGTGTTTATGATTCATACAATTATGGTCCATCAGAGGGCTCACTTGAAGGTTGAGGAGGTTGAGGGTAGGAGTCTCCAACTTCATAGGCCATCGTCTTGGCATGCTTCTCGTCCATTTCTTGCCTAACCCTCTCTTGTTCCTTCTGATTTTTGATCAAGGTGTCTAGCAATTCTTTGACGGTGGGTTGATTGACACTAGGTTGAGGATTCAATTGATAATGAGGGTAGGAGTCACCATCAAATGAGTATTGGCTATCATCCTCATAAGGCGAGTGTGAATTTGTCGGATAGTGATGGACCACAATTATACGAATCAAAAACACAGATAAACCCCCCAAGTTAGACTGTTTGTCTGTCTAACATCCACTTGTTAGTCCCGATATATTTCCACAGGGCATTTTAGAGATTAAAGTGAAAACACGTTAAGGAGAGGCTTTTAGCACAGAAAAGATATAAGGAGTCGATTCAAGGTCAAGATCATATGCCGACTGAAGAAATATCAAGGATCCTGACGATGAATCACTCATCACAAATTGTGCAGAGATGGAATCAAGTCAACCCAGTGCCAAATTACACTGACAGTTTTGTGAAAAGACAGTGCAAAACTGTACAAAACTCACATATGGGCAAGATGACTTGTGACTTAGAGAAGAGGTGGCCAAAGAGGAAAACCACCCCAAAACCACCACCCACCACCGGCGGCTCCTCCCTCCTCCTCCATGGATGACCGGCTCTCCTCCGCCCAATGAGCCGCCGCCATGTGGTGGCTCCTCCACCACATGTTCCTCCTCTCTCCTCCTTGGATGACTTGATGACTTGCTTGGGAGGTGGCTTCCACCACCATTTGCTCCTCCACCACCACCTCCTACCGGCGGCTGCTCCTCCACCACTCCTCCGCCGCCAAGTGGCGGCGCCTCCTTGGCTCCTCCATGCCTCATCCTCCACCCTTGGATCAAATCAATCCTAGCCCTCAATTTCCTCCCATTTCTCCTATAAAAGGAGGCTCACCCCTCCTCATTTTATCATCCAAAAACCATTCCATACACAATCACTTATCTCTCTACATTTTGTAATATTTTGTAAGTTGGTTTGGATCAATAAAGTTACGATATTTGGCTAGGCGCCCTCCTCCATGGACAGGCGAGGCTAAACTCCTCATTCGGCGGAAGGTATAATCTTGTATTATTTAATGTTTAATTAGCTTAGTTTATTTTCTTAGTATTCAATACTTGTTCTATGTGCCATATAAAAGTCAGAATGTCTCTAAGGTAGAGTGAACGATTTTGGGAATGTGACCATTAGGGGTCCAACTTCGTAAGTTCTTCCTTAAGATATTCGTGATCACACCCGGATAGGGGAGGTCGTAACAGACAAAGCTATCTGAAAGAGGTCGACTATATTTAAAAAACCATTATGGGAAACCGTAACAGGAGAGCAGGTGGATGCACATAGACTAGCGTACCTAACTGGTACTGGCGCTAGTCTAAATAGAACAAGTGTGATTTAGCCGATGTTGCAAGTCTTGAGCTATCGCTAGCCTCGATTCATCGTTTGAATACTTAGAAGATTTACTAAACTAATAAACATGTGATAATACAAGAATACCTGAAACCGAATACGCTCTTTCAATTGCAAACACCCCCTGTATTTAATTTCCTAGTATAACTGCTCAATCAAACACAACCACCAACCACTCACATACCGGAGGAATCAACAATCACGCATCACCCACTGTAAGTCTTCTAACCCTCAACTCCTTTATTTTCTGTATTTATTTTCTGTATTTATTTTCTGTATTTACTTTCCGCACAAAAAACCCAAAAAACCCAAAAACAATAGTTTAGTAATTAGCAGTAAGTCCACACTCGACCTAAAATCATGCACCGTGTAAGCCGTAACGAACAATCTATCCCCCTAATTCCCTTGGGTTCGACCCCTACTTACCCTTACTACCCAGTAGTTAAGTCGCGAGTAGTGGACATTATAAATTTATTTGTACGAGACGCATTGCACCCTAACGACAGTGCAACCGACGCTCCCGTCAGATAGCCATGATTTTCCCAATAGGCATTTTGATGCTCCTCCTCTTTGTCATATTCTTCATTGTATGAGACTTGTTGGTTGTATGAGTACATCCTCGCAAAACAAAAGAACAAAAGTTAGCAAGGGATATGAGTGTAAAGAATGTACAAAAGAAAGGAAAAAATATTTACAAAAATAGTCCAAATCTCACAAAATCTACTATAGTGCTCTAGTTAATTCATTGCTCCCCGGCAACGGCGCCATTTTGAACGTGTAGTTTTAGTACAGTCAAAAATAATTTATATTTGATTGGTAAGTACCGGGTCGTCCAAGGAGCAAGTTTAAACTTATGAGCACTATTCGATTTCATTCCGATAAGTCTATTCAAATTGCAAAAGGTTTGATTGGTGAAGTTACTAAAGAAAATGAATATGAACAATGTAAACAAACTAAGGAATCTAGAGATAATGTCACTACCAAGGCAAAAGGTGTACTCTAGGGAACTACTTCACTCATGTGTGTTTTTAGACTCCAAGAATTCAATTTCATGCAAGATACTTGTTTTAGATGATTAGATTAAGGCGTGCGACTATTAAATCAAATTCAATCGCTAGATGTTTTTACTTGATTTAAGGAAGAAGCACCTAGCACGTGAGCTTCAATCGCTAGATGTTGTTAGCTCACGTCCAACTCAAGGTTCTCAATCATCAACGCTAGTTGAATGATCAATATCCAAGAGCGGTCTTGACCAAGCCTATCTCAATGCTAGAATGAGTCACGCTAGTGATTGTCATCAAGCAAGGGTGAATCTACTTTTATTCTAGAACTCTTAGTCTCGCTCGCTAGAACACTCAACCTCAAATTCATGTTTCTAAACCACCTAGGCATTTTATCAAACACTTGGTGGGCATAGAGTTGACATTTTATCCAAGTAGATTCACAATCATCCAAACATGTTATTCTAACATTGATTCATTATAGATTAGGAGTATTAACACACATGAGGTCCATATATAGGACCCTAGAATACAAAACACTACTCACAAATCATGTTCATAGACAAACACAAATTGTATTGAGTAAATAGATGAAAATACAATGGAAGGAATGAACCAATCTAGTGTAGATAGTCTTCTTCCACCCTTTGAATCCTCAATCTCCAATGGATGATCCTCCCTTTAAGCCTTGGTAGCTTGTTCTCTCTAGAAACCCTCAATTTCGTGCCCCAAAAACCCTAGCTCGAATCCCCCTCTTTTCTAGATCTAAACCTTTCTTTTTATAGCCGAGGATTAGCTCGGGCGAGCTCCATTGTGCTCGGGCAAGCTTATTTTGGCAGAGGCATTTGGTCCAGCTCGAGCTCGGGCGAGCTCAATGAAGCTCGGGCGAGCTTGTATAAACATCCGACTTCTTGAGGCTTTTTCCCAGTCTTAACGTCCGAATCAGGTCTTGACGTCAACTGAAGAGTTGTAGCCCTTTGAGTTACCTTTCCAACAAGACAAAGATCAACTCATTTGGACATCGTATGAGATCTGTGCGTTCAGAATAAGCCCCAAAGGTCGGTTTGTCCCGTTTTGCCCGAAACTCCATATTTTTGCTCCGAAACTTTGGTTTTCTTCGAGAATTGATCTTTTTGAGCCCGGGGACCGTAAGATCGGTTTCTAACCTGAAATAGCAACCAAGAGGGTCAAATGACATCGAAAGAGCATCGGGAATGGACCAAAACTCTTCGTAAATGGATATATAAATGAGTCGAAAATTTGACTCATCAACATTGTACTTCATTATGTACACGATTTGTATATTATTTGTGTGTTTTTAGAATGAATTTCATGATGGATGTATCCATTGTGTATACGATCCAACTCGTACCGGGAGAAATGCCAAAACATTAAGGGAGACGTTTTTAGTCGAATTCGGAACCAATGTGTTGGATGCATATTTTACGGAAGTTATGGAAGTTAGCAAAGATCCGATTTCAGCAGCTTCTTGCAAGCTTAGCGATTCTCAGATTAGTTCAGTGATGCCAGACACTATGGCAATTCAATGTTACGAGTAAGCTTCTATCGTCGGAACAGGCTGTTGGAACATGTGGATTGTCGGGTGATCTTGTGAATAATGCTGACAGTTGTGTCAGTTCACAGCACTTGTGATAACTCATAACTCTTGGCTACAACTAAAGCCTTTTACATGCATAACATGTGAGTTGTTCCGACTGCTGGCAAAATATAAGAAAGCAAGTAAGGCCACTCGAGAGTTGGCTGTGACAGCATGTTGTACTGAGTCAAAAGGTTGAGGGCCCATCTAGTTAGACGTGTGATAGCACTAAAATATATGCGTTTTAGGCAACCTCTATGCTTATTGTTTCGTTCGTTTTATCACGATTTCACTTGCTATTTGATGCCTTGTGGTTCATTTCAGGCGAATTACGGAGTTTAAGCCAAGAACACAAGTAGACATTGATTTTGGAGCAAAACCGAGCAGTTCGGAGCAAAAACACGGATTTTCGGATATTACGGGACAAACCGACCTCTCCGGAGTATTTTGGACCTACAGATCTCATTTGGTGTCCGATTTGGCTGATTCAAAACTTGTTGGAAAGCTAACTCAAAGGGCTACAACTCTCTAGTTGACGCCGAGACCAAATTCGGAGGTTAAGATTGCCAGAACAGCCTTGTACGTTCGCACAGTCCACTCCATGCGAGCGCACAGATCAAGGCAGAAGCACAACAATGTTGTGCGTTCGCACAACTCAAATCAAGAAAGCACAAGTCAGTATTTTTGCCTTCTGTGCGAACGCACACCTACATCTGTGCGAACGCACAAGCTAGACCAGAAGCACAACAATGTTGTGCGTTCGCACAAACTGAGGCCAAGAAAGCACAGAACAGAATTTCAGGCATCTGTGCGAACGCACAAACCATCTGTGCGAACGCACACGTCGTAAAGGCTGCGTTTTCTGCTGAACTATAAATAGAAAGTTAGGGTTTTTCAGCAAAGGTTCGATTTTTCTGGGCGATTTTCAGCTGGCTTTTGGACGAAAAACTGCTGGGAGAAGATTACATCCTACTTGATCATAATCAACATCTCAAATCGTGATCATCTTCCATCATTAGGGCTCCATATTGGTTCTAGATCTAAAAACTCTACACTCTCCATGTTTTTCTGTTTTTCTACCATTGTTATGGGTTGTAATCTCACTATGAGTGAGTAGTGATATTGGTTGGGGTTCTATGAACCCCTAGACATGTTTGTGACATTGCTAATACTATGAATACCATTGATGAATGATTTTACACATGACTTTTCTTCATTTGAACTTAATGTTATTTGAATTACCTATGACATGTTCTTGACAAGTCCGAAATAGGAATTCTAGTTGATTCCATACTTGATGTAGCTAACCCCTGAAAAGTATGTTATCAAATGATAGAAATGAAGGGACATTAGGATTTTAGCGTTACATGGCGATGCTTTAACCTTAATGAGAATGGCTTGATTTTAACAAGTGCATGATTTATTTAGCCAATAAAGCGCGAGTGTGAGGCTAGATAAATCATGCTCTATAGCACCAATAAAGCGCGAGTGTGAGGTGCTATGCGAGGTGTAACCTCTTGATACTAAGTTGTAGCGCGAGTTGAACTTGGTATTAATGTTACATAGCCAAATTCTAAATGTGTGTATGTGAATTCATCAATGGTGTCCCAATTTACCGTCACAATAATTGTCTAGGCGGGGAATTAGATCCCTATTCATCCTTGAATTGTTTGTTTACCCCTTTTCGTTGATCAAATCTCTCTTTCGGATAGTAAAATATTGCTATCAACCTCATTTGAGGAACAAACCCCCCCCCAAACCATTAGACACTCTAGGTTTAATTGTTAGCACCAATTAGTTTGATCACCTATCCTCTGGGTACGACCTCGGATTCCCCGAGTCAAAATATAAATTGTTTTGATTAACCGTGTTTGGCATAAGTATTTGATAATTCTTATTGAATATTTACACTGAATTACACTCGATCAACGTGGGGTCAAGAAAATTAACAGACATTTTGCCTAATTACGCGCTTACATTGTGTAAATCGCCTTTTTTATCTACTACATGCACTTTATCAACAACAAAAAAAGGTTAGTGATGATCAAATTTAATATCAATCCTCTTTTTGTGATATGGATTTCTTACATCTCATACATATCAATCATCATACGAGTACATCTTATACATATTGCATGAGAATTCAATCAGGTACATATGAAGACTTGACTTTTTGGAGCACAGGTCACAAACGACACCAATTCGAATTTGATACTTCAATGACGTCCACTGAAGCACAGGCCATAAGGCACCTCTAACTTGAAACCCACGAGCATAAGCTTGACACTCAGCACCTCCACACGCAATGGAAAGAAAAGACGAGGCAACATCAACTACAACATGTCCACGAGGGACGATTAACACTTCCGCGAAGATGGAACAACACGTCCGCGCGCCAAGGCGGTACGAAAACACATCAACAATGGATGAATAACTCTTCTACACAAAAGTGGGGAGAAAATGCTACTCGAGGGAATCGAACCTCGCGGAGGAACAATATGTCTGCGCGTCAAGGCGGGACGAAAACACATCCACAATGGATGAATAACTCTCCTATACAAAATGAGGAAAAAAAAAATACTATTTATGAACCCTTGACCTCTTTGAGTTTCTCTCAAGCGAAAATATTACTTTTTCATTTTTGAAAAATAATTTGAGAAGTCTTTTTCATTGTTAATTCCTTTTTATTTTATGCCCTTTCCACTTTCCATAAACCAAAATCAACGGAGCTTAAAAATTGCAAACTAAAATGCTCATCCTCGACTCAATCGATTGTAGATTGAAAAACAAAATCCTCCACATTCGCCTGATTACACTCGGATGTTCAAGAAACTAATCTTAGGGTTTTATCTCTCGTTTCAGACTCGTCGCTGATCATCAGCGCCTCTTGAAGAATCAGCCACGTATTTCGCTCGCATTTCAGGTGATTCATATGATCTCATTTTCGACTCTTTTTTTGTTGGCATTCAGTTTGCGGCTGTGCTGCCTCTGCCAGAATCCGTCCTGTTCTATCTCTTATTTCTTCTCGCAAGCCTCTGTAACTAAACTGTACCTGAGAATCATCTGCCTTTTCGAAATCAAATGCTTTTTTATTTAAAATAAGCGATGATGAATAGCTGCATTTGTTATGTGCTTTAAGTTCACAGTGGTTTGTAGAGGAAAACAACATTAAAATGGAATGCGCACAGGTTTCATCATCTTATGCTGATCCATTTTTATGGACAGTCTTCAGTTTAATTGTGTTATTTTTTGATACTGCAGTCAATTTTCTCATCCAATCTGCTATGAAGGAGCCTATGGAAGTTGATGACTCTGACCCAAAGAATGTAGCTACACCTGCAGTAGCTGCAAATGGTACTGTTCTTATACCAGTTGGTCCAAATGAAACTGGAGTAGGACATCCTTATGCGCCCCAAAATTGGCCAAAACCTGGTGATAATTGGACCTGGAAGGTAGGAAGCAGAATTAGTAAACGTGACCACCATAAGGACCGATACCTTTATGCGCCCAGGCATCTACCTCAGCCAAGAGCATTTGCTAGTAAAACATCCATTGAACGATATATCAGAAAAGAATTCCCTGATACAGATGTTCACGCATTTTTTGCCATTTTTACTTGGGACATTCCGGCTAAGAGGCCTATCAGCTCCATTACAGGTTGGTGTTAATTTATTACTGGCCCCTTAATCTGTGCTATTCTGATCTGTGATCTGAAGTTATGGTTGCTAACTATTTTATAATTCCCATGTTCAGATATGTTATGGATTTTCTAAGTAATTCTCCAGATCTTCTAAGTAGTCTAAAGGTGTGGAAAAATGGCTCTCATTTTGCTTGTCCCTGTAGTATAGTAATTCCTAGTTTAGCTTTCAGTCTTTCACATCATGTTTGACTCAGTTTATATATAGGGTACAGAAACTTAATTCAAAAGCAGCAAGAGAAAATGAAACTGAAGTTTCCATTTGGATATGTGGCCCTGAAATCCTGACCCACTCTTTTTTGTTAAAATATGACTTCATTTCTCTGTAAAGTGACACAAATTTAAACTTTGCAATGGATCACAATGGAATATAACTCTCATTGATTTTATATTTATGAAAGATGCTGGATATCTGTTCTTCAGTTTTCTTACATATTTTACGCATCCTCAATTGGATTATCGGTGCTTGCTAAAAATTCTAACTCGCCTACGGTCTTGTACTTTAGATGACCCAAGGGCTTCATCATCATCTAAGTCATCAAGCTACATGGAAGATGACTCTGGTTCTGAGTGTCAATTGAAAAAGTGTCCCGCTGGAAAGAAATTTTGTAAGGGTTTGCATTTAGGAGCTGAAAAGCCCACCATGCCTTGCGATATTTGCTGCACGGAATCTGATTTCTGTCGACACTGCTCATGTATTCTCTGTTCCAAAACTGTGAAATCTTCATTAGGAGGCTACAGTTATTTTAGATGTGAGACAGTGGTCAATGAGGCTTATGTCTGTGCGCATGTTGCACATTTGGCCTGCGCTTTTCTATGTTACATGGCTGGAACGGTCGGGGGAGTATATAAGCTGGATGCTGCATACTACTGCCGACGATGTGATGGTAGGTCAGATCTGGTTCCACATGCTACAAAATTCGTGGAGACCTGTAAATCCATCAACTCTGGTAGTGATATGGAGAAGATTTTGAAACTCGGCATCTGTATTCTGCGTGGATCTGAAAGAGAGACTGCTCAAGTGTTATTGCGCCGTATTGAAACTGCTTTTTACAGGGTACATATACTTTTATTTTCCATCTTTCTTTTATGTAGATACTTGAAGCAGGACATAATCTAATGTTTGCTCATCAGCTTAAAAATGGCAGCCCCCTGAAAAGCATATGGGAAGCAGAGGATAACCTGTCTGCTAAACCTCTGAGTAAGTACTCGATCCCATATTATAAAAATCTTATTTCCTCAGTTTTGCATGCATCCTTTTAGTTTCTAGTATCCAAATGACATAGGTTAGTAGTATGTGCTGTTTGTGCTTGATTTTTTCTTTTAGCGAGTGAGACAGAGTGGGGTAAATATTAGGTAAGGTGAACATAGTGGAAAATGGGTTTGGCTTCACTCTAGCAAAATTGGATGATTTAGAGTAGACCAGTCAGTCGTCGTCCGTCGAGTGGGTAGGGAGAAAAATGTAGATGGTTTTTCATATTCAGGTATCGTGATTCTATAATCTAGCTGATGAAGAGATGTAATAGGATGTTGTTATTCAATAAGTTAAGGCTTGGTTCTCAAAATGGAGGAATTACTTCAGATGTGTTATGTGGGTGATATGTAAATGCTTGTGTGACTGAGCTACTAAGAAGATCGGAAGGCATACATAGTGAGTCAGACAAGGGGTGAAGGTGGTTATTTATTGACTATATGAATGAGGTGATATAGAACAAATTTAAGCAAGACAGACTTGAATTCTGAAATGAACTGAGGGTGAAAAATCATGACATAATTCCATGGTGATGGATAGAATATCCAGGGTCTATATCATGCAATGGATCCTTTTATTGAGACTGAAGCGTAACAGCTCTACTGAAATGTCTGATCTATGGCTCTGACATTCAAATAGTGAGTCATAGATTGTCTGAAGTTCACTTTTTTTCATTTACAACTTTGTGACTTGCATTATTTTCCCTCGGCTGCAGAAAGAATTTCTGTTTAGCTACTGGTGACCTTGTCTCATATATGCAGGCAGGTTTAGTAATCAAAGCGAATTGAAGGCCGAACCCATTAGCATGGACTCTTCAGTTTTAGGAAAAGCAGGTCAAAATAATGATATGGCCAACTCTCCAGATGAGCAAGAGATCAGCCCTCTGATGCTGGAAGATGAGATTTATGATACTCTCCAGTCACTAAAGAAGTTACAGGAAGCAGAATACCAAATGGTAAAGGAGAAGCTCCATGTACAGAAGACCTACCTCCTCAATCTACAAGAACAACTCAAACATGAGAAATCTCAACTTGCCACTCGCTCCTCATCCACAGATTCCAACGGCATGCTCAACACTGTTCTGAGCCGAACTGAACAGATCAAGAAGGAACTCAAGAAACTGCGGGACATGCAAGAAGTCTACACATTGTCTCGCAAAGTCTCATGAACTGTCATGGATGAAGCTAGTAGCCACAAAAGACTTCACATTTTAGAACTTTAGGACTATAACATCACATAGCCAACATTGACTGTGTGGCTCCAATTCAGCTGGACACTTTAAAACCACAGACTAGTGATAAAAGACTTGTTAGAGAATTTGATACAACTCTAATCAAATATTCAAGAAACCTCTGGAAAGTAATAACTCCAATGGAATCGAATGACGCTTCAGATGAGGGTGAGATTCCACAACTACTGACTTTTGATGCTTTCCTAGTATACTATTACTCTACCTACTGCTGGTGACCATATTCCTATTAAGTATCATTGAGGCAAAGGTATTTCTTTCTTAAAATGGATCTGGTAAGGATCATCTTGGACCACATTTTAACTACTATTTTAACCGTTACCAAAATTACTGTATGCCAATAATTGGGTATTGCATGTATTATTTTCTTATTAAACAGCTGCCTTCAAATTGTAGTAGAATATGCAGAATGAGATCCAGATGAGATGCCTGTTTCAAATTGATCTACTTGCTAAGAATGTGAATCAGCAAGTTATTCAACTGATGGCTATGTTATTGTTAGTATTAGCTGTGCAGTGGCCAGTAGGGACAGTTGCCTGGCTGCTGACATGTTTTCTATTGGGACCAAGTAAATGTTCACATCATTTACAGATATGCAGTCATTCAGCTATTTCGTAAATGGCCGTATCGTATAATGTTTTCTGTGGATACAGATTTTATGTGTCAAACGGCTTTTGAGCAATTTAAGATTCTTGGTATGGTATTATGAAACATATCATAGACACTAATAATATCGAAAATTTTACAGAAATCATATTTTTCTTTGGGCAGTGGTTGATTTCAGCTTGATGATATTTCTCAGGAATGAGAAAATGGAAAAATGCAGAAGACGGAACAAAATCAGGTTACCAGCAGAAAGTCCTCCAATGAAAATTCCATCACCTGTACAAGAAACTTCATCATATTCACCATCGGTAGCTACTCGGAAAAAGGAGACCCCTAACAGACCGAAACAGCCCAATCTCATTGCTCCGTCATATTTTCCAGCACCGAACTATATGCAACGAGGAGAGATGGTTGCACTTCGTCCAAACTTTTTGGAAGAAGCTTGAGGAGATGATAAATCTCCAGACCTTCGGCGGAGCATGAGTCTCATCCCATCAGCCACTCTGACTGCAGGATTGGATCTGAACTTGCCGCAGAATGACATGTGAGCCTTGACAGCTTCCTCCATGGTTCCATATGGCTTTTTATTTCCTCTGATGACCTCATCCCTCACTGCTTCTGAGCATAACCCACATAGCCATTTACCTTCAAAGTTGGCCTTAACTCCATTTATGTACTCTTGAGTGCAGTCCTCCTTTAAGCCGCAACACTCGCACTTGACGATTTCAATCTCCATATCCAAATACTCAAATTGAAACACAATTTTCCAAGAAAGGTATGCTGCACTTTTCGAGATTTGGATTTGAGAAGTGTTTTAGGAAATGGGATTAATGATGATAGTGTTGGATTTGGGGATTTGATTCAAGAGCTAGAAAGTGTTGTTGAGGTCCTTTATATTGTGGATTATGAGGATAGACAAAGGGGAGGCATGTAAAAAAAAGGAGAGAGGGAAATGCCATAATTTACTCCATGTTCTAAGGGGGGCATGAAACAATGGAAAAACAGGACAAAGAGGTGGATGACTACCCCTCTAATTAATTGCCCCCCTAACCATCACAAAAGAACAAAAAAAAAAGTTCTTCATATAAATTTGAGGAACCTACATCAAATAAGAACTAAGTTTTAAAATGAGAACTGAAAAAAGATGAATAAAATACTAATTAACAATAAAATATTCTGATGAATATTAGTTTGTTATTTGTAATTCTGATGAACAATAATTTTCATCTATTTGTTGTTTATCAGCATATTTTATTTTTCATTAGTTTTTTATCAGCAGGATATATATTGTTCATCCGGAGAGCGCTCGGTTAAGAATTCCTAAAAATTTGAGAACCTGAGAATCCAAATCTCACCATTAAATCAACATTTTTCAATTTGGAGGTGACACGTGTCCCACTAATTTTTGTCTTTTATTATGCAGTTTCTAGCATACATTTTGCCTAGACGAAACTGGATAACGAAGGGGTTCTCAAAGTTCTCGAAAAAAGAATAGTTCTCATTTGAGCGCTCCTCTTTATCATCCAAATATTTTTACTGTTCATTGGTTCACATGTTCTCGTATTAAGATTGGTAATTGGTTCTCACTTAGTCATAATTATTTCAATTTTTTTTTCATTTGTGCAAAGTATAAAAACATGTGCATTACTTTGTCATTTTTAAGCAAGGACGGGACAAAACCCGAAGCGAATAAGCTTGGGACTCGGCTGAGAATATAGAAGGTGGCTTGAGCCCCATAATCTATGACCGCTACGCCACTATCCTCAATTGTTACTTTGTCATCCAGCTACCAGCTCTACTATTATATATGTTAGTTAATTAAAGGTGACAGTTACGCTCAGGTTTGGCTTCTTGTAGTTGAGGATTGCAATTTTGATGCTGCAGGTTTGGTTGCCATATTTCATACTCGGCAGATAAATATTTGTAATTTTTTAGAGTTTTGGTTGACCAGAGGAGTCAATAGTGGTTGAACCATAGCCCATGGTTTGTGGGAGAATGTCAATGGTTTTGTTAAACTTGGAACCTAGGCCCGTTTATTTCCACTGCGTTTCTCTGTGCCACAACCAAATCTTCAAATTTAGGGAAAGTACTTATCAAAAAACTATGGAACGATTTTTCCTATTTTTTGTACGAACTATGAAATTTTTCAAAAATGGTATGACCTATACACAATTTTTCCAAAATGAAAGTTAAAGCTAAAAAATCTAACATAGCTATTAACAGAGTTCTTTTTTTTGCCTGTTTTCCAAACTCAATCTCACTTTTGCCCTGCCTGAAACTCAAATCTCACTTTTGCCCTGTTTTTAAAGGAACTAATTTGGGCGAAATCGGTTTGCTGATTGTGCGCCTACGTGGACCGAAAGACATGTAATTATGGCCACGTGTACAAAACCAATTTCCGCCAAATCGGCTTCATGCGGAATAAAATTAAGGTTTCTTCTCTTTTCTCCTTAGCCAATTCTTTTCTAATTAGATGATAATTAGTTGAATTAGGTAGTAATTAGTTGAAATATTTGTATTTTTTTTGAATTGGGTGTTAATTAGTTGAAATCTTTGTGTTGAATTGAGTGTTAATTAGTTAAAATGTTTGTGTTTAATTGTTGAATTGGGTATTAATTATTTGAATTCAGTGTTAATTAGTTAAAATATTTGTGTTTAATTGTTGAATTGGGTATTAATTATTTGAATTGGGTGATAATTAGTTGAATTGTTTGTATTGAATTGTTGAAATGGATGGTAATTAGTTGAATTTTTCAAAATAATCGTCGTTGACTAAAGAAAACCGATTTTATTAAAAGAAAGGAAACCCTAATTTTATTCCGCATGAAACCGATTTCCGCCAAATCGGTTTTGTACACGTGGCCATAATTACATTTCTTTCGGTCCACGTAGGCACACAGTCATCAAACCGATTTGGGAGAAATCAGTTTCACTCAAAAATGATTGAAACCAATTTCGCCCAAATCGGTTTCTTTAAAAACAAGGCAAAAGTGAAATTTGAATTTTGAAGGGGGCAAAAGTGAGATTAAATTTGGAAAACAGGACACACACAAAAACTCCTATTAACACTATCAATTACGTTTCTAACTTAGGTCAAGAGTTAATCTATATTTTATTTTATTTACAAATAAATTATAACTAATTTGTGGAATTATAGGTAGCAGCAGCCTAGCAGGAGATGGAATTGAAAGGGAATGAAAGTGATGAGGATGAGATCAGCTGTCCTGCTTCTCCGATTCGGAGTGATGGCCAGTCTTTCACCGAAGAAGGTGACACTGAGGAGACGGAGAGTTCACCTGTTCGGCAAGTTGACACCGAGGAGGTTGGCATTGAGAAAGTGGAGGAATCAGATGAGGGTAGAGTTGAAATTACGAAATCTGATAAGTTTTTGGAAAGTAGAGATTTTACTGTTGAGGTTCATAATAATAGGGCTGAAGGGTGTATCCGGATGGTAGCTCGATTCAGATGATGAAAATATTCATGTTCTAATTTTGCCAAAGCTGAGGGCTGCCGGTTCAAGATGTGGGGAATGGAGATCAAAACCCTAAGTTTGAATTTTGGTCATAATCATAACATGAATCAATTGGTCTGATGTAGATTAGTTCATTGGGCTGATTTTTAATTATTTAAATTGATTATATTTTATCTATAGAAAAAAAAAATTTATCACAAAACAAATTAAAGATTAACACTTGACGGAGCTAGAAACATAATTGACGGCGTTAATAGCCCCGTTAGATTTTTTTTAGCTTTAACCCCATTTTGGAAAAATTGTGTATAGTTTGTATTGTACCTTTTTGGAAAATATCAAAGTTCGGACAAGAAACTTGAAACGAGTGGTAGTTCGATACCCTTTTATTTTTTTGTAATTTAATATATGCTTATAAACACGGCCAAGAGTACTAATGTCATTTCACAAGAATGAATTAAATTGTAAAACAAGAAAAATCCTAATTTCATTCGTTCAAATAAAGTATTCGAGGGCCGAGGTGATTGTCAATCATCGCAATCAATTATAATTCAGCAAGCATCGCCAATCCCTTATAATCAGTGACAATCGTCAAACGATCTTCACTGATACCAGCAATCAACTTTGCTAATAGCACTAATTGATCGATAAATTATGGCCCGAGTTCGTAGTTCATGGCGGAAGTTTTTTTTAGTTAGCTGTGATATATTACTCTATATCTATATGCTTCTTAAGTTAGTTTTATAATATTAAATAATAGTATCAGATAAGATAGAACAAGAGAACTTTGATTGACATTTATAGTTCATTGCAACATTTACTGTTCATAGAATTTCTGTGCTTCTTAATTCAGTTTTATAATCATGGAAATGATAGTAAAAAAACTCAGATCAACAAGGCTTCGATCAAATTTTCATGAATCGATGCAGATCGAAGAATTAATTTGAGTGCCTCTTTATTTAACAAATGCATATCTTTAACCACATAATAAGCAGTCTACTACTGTATATAATAATATAATTCAGTTAAGATCTAAATAGAATAGTTATGGATTGATCATAAATTTTTATTTGACACATTTTAGCCACATCATCTTTTATATAAAAAAGATAAGGATACCTTTGAATTTTCTGGCATGCTAACTAACTACTTATTACAAATGCCAATGGGGTGGGGAGATGTATCTAAATGCACGCACGTTGCAAGTGTAATTAATTAGCCGCTTCAATCGGCAGCTTTGTGAATTCAATCAATGGCGAAACTCGTTACCCTAATTGCCACGCACTTATACGAACTAACTGGAAAAAAAACTTATCAAGAGGTTGTTAGCAAGTCAATATCGTGATTGATTAGTATGTTCTCAAAATAAATAAAAATAGATGTAGCAAAAGATATATTTAGATGGTTCGAGTTCTATTAGAGTCCACAAGATTATTAAAAAATTCATATACGCATGTGCATAAAAAAAATTTCCATAGCAATAATGTAATGTGACTATTTTTGATTTTCTATTTTTGATTTTTGATTTTTGATTTTTGATTTTTGATTTTTGATTTTTGATTTTTGATTTTTGATTTTTGATTTTTGATTTTTGATTTTTGATTTTTGATTTTTGATTTTTGATTTTTGATTTTTGATTTTTGATTTTTGATTTTTGATTTTTGATTTTGGATTTTTGATTTTTGATTTTTGATTTTTGATTTTTGATTTTTGATTTTTGATTTTTGATTTTTGATTTTTGATTTTTGATTTTTGATTTTTGATTTTTGATTTTTGATTTTTGATTTTTGATTTTTGATTTTTGATTTTTGATTTTTGATTTTTGATTTTTGATTTTTGATTTTTGATTTTTGATTTTTGATTTTTGATTTTTGATTTTTGATTTTTGATTTTTGATTTTTGATTTTTGATTTTTGATTTTTGATGATTTTTGATTTTTGATGATTTTTGATTTTTGATTTTTGATTTTTGATTTTTGATTTTTGATTTTTGATTTTTGATTTTTGATTTTTGATTTTTGATTTTTGATTTTTGATTTTTGATTTTTGATTTTTGATTTTTGATTTTTGATTTTTGATTTTTGATTTTTGATAAGAATTGAGACATGAGCTTAATTAGAATATTGTTTTTTTATTTTATTTTACAAGGGGAGCTTAGAATATTGTTATGATATAAGTATCATTTTGTAATAAAGTTATAAATAGAAGCATAGTAGTCCGGACCCAATATCAAATCAAAACTAAGTTGATTCTTTGAAGTAGGCAATATGTAACAAACCTTTTGTCATAATCTTGTTGATTATTAATTAAGTAATTTAGTTCTTATCCATGTATGTGCTGTGGTACATGACAACAAATGCCACAGTACCGTGTTTACTGTTTAGGGTGACTTTATTAAGTTCGTTAATCCTAATTCATAATCCTAATTTTTGGCATGATATGGTCTCTGTTGTTTGGATGTTTAATTAAGCCTATTAATTAGGGTATGATTGGGTCGGCTCAAGGCATTGGGAAGTAAAATATATATATATATATAAGAGGAAATTTTCAAGTTTATATTCAATCAGTCTGGACCTAGTGTACTTAAGACTTAAGAGAAGAGTTTAGAAGAACTAAATGATCAAGATCATTCAACTACGAATTAACACTAATCATAGACGATCTTCTGCTTGATCCCACGAAGTTATTAGTAATCATTAAATGGAGGATCGAGTGCATGACATCTAAATATATTGTCTTATTCTAACATTGCTTGTGGATCAAAAGCTGTTTTGTTATCAAGATCTGGCCTGGTTCAAAATTATTCCTCTTGGGACAGTTATAGTAAAATTAATTTTATTTAAGACACTTATCATAACTCAAAACTGCAGATTTGATTCTTAGATAAAAATTGATTTTTGTGCATATTTGTTTGTTTATGTTCTATGGTGTTTAAGAGTTCAAGTATGATTTATAAATTATTGATTGCAGTCAGGTAGAATTCTGTTCTGATAAAGTTCATCTGTTATGTTTCGAGGTAAGTAATATGTAATCGTTTTAGTTACTTTTCTCAACTTGTTTTATAAAATTACATGAAAATTCTATATATTCTCAAAAATATTTTTGTATATAACTTTTATTATAATGAGTGTGAATACTCGAAACGATACTTTACAATCAATAAAGAAACTTTCGCGCGTGTCTCACATGTTAACGAACCATCTCATCATAAAATCATGTGATATCTTATCACAAGTGCTTGTTTTGTCATGAAGGTTCACAGTCATGATTTTAACTATTGTTTCTTGATCCAATAATGCATTATAGTGCTCAAGCCATCTAGTCTTAACGACGAAAGGTAATGCTCGTTTTATTTAACCATGAGGCAAAGTATAATAATGATCATAATATGCTATAACCATATATATATTACACTATCGTATGGACGATAAAATACGATGACACTAAAATCCCACTTACTTTTTCTTGATACACACATACTGAGGAGTGTTCAAATGAATAAACTCTTTTAAATTTTGAGAACTTGAGACCCCAATCTCCATATTTCAAAATGCATTTTGGTGGTGAAACGTGTCTCATATACATTTTCCAAGTTGCGTTTAATGCAAAGTCAAAGCAGCCACCTTTTTTTATTTTGCTTTTTTGGACAGATTCAAATATGTATCATGATCTAATGGTGAGATTTGGATTCTCAAGTTCTCGAATTTTTAAGGGTTCTCAACCTAGCGCTCCGTATGATTTGTGAAGTTAATATTTTGTATGCTAGAAGCTTGAACTCATTTTCATTCACAATGTGCATCGTGCTAGCTACATGATATCTGAAATTTGCTTGTCGAGCTAAATTTCACATGCTAATGTTTTGAAATCGTTCTTATTTTGCTACATGTATTCATCTGTCATTATCTAATGCTATGATGAAAATTTCCTTATGCTACTACCTTTTAATTTTAAATAATTTAGTTTACTCATATACGCAACATCCTAGATATTATTTAATTTCGCATCATTAGAAAATTTTTCTATTGCAAGCTTGATAAACTAGTGATGCTAGACATATATGAAATATAGTAAATGTCGTTGTTCTTTAATTTCTGATTCATAAGGGAGTTGGCTGTCATCGTATTAGTTAGTTATTAAGTATTTCTTTTAAATATTTAGAAAATTTATCACACTTTTCACTTGTTTAAGGATATTTTCATGATCCTATTCATTAAAATAGTTAGTTCATAATGAAAAAAAAAGAAGCAACAATGCAATTTGTAATTTTATTTATATCAATGATATTTCTTTTCCCCTTTCTTTCAATTTTGGACCTTCACACTACAAATTTTGCAATATTGACCGGCCACAATTTCTGGCGGTATTCCGGCGACATTAAAAATTCCGGCATCCGGGAATAAATTTCTTCAAGACAAATTCCGCTGTTATTCCGGCGATATTCCGGCCACTCAAATTCCGGCGACAAAGTATCCCCGGAATGTCCCCCGATTAATTCCTGCACAATTCCGGGGACATTCAGGTGATATCGCCGGATTTTCCCCGGAATGTCCCCGAAATAATTCCTGCACAATTCCGGTGACATTCCGATGCCCGAATCCATGTTATTGGATTTCCCCGGACTTTTGCCGGAAATGATAAATTGCATTAATAAAATTTTCAATTTAAATTTTGCATGTCTAGGAGTTGTCCCTAACTATCGCCGGATTTTTTATAATTTAAATTATATATGTCGCCGGAATTGTCCCTAATTGGTACCGAAATATTTACAGCAAAAGTAAATTTGCGTATTTTTCGTTCGACGTACCGCTCAAATTTTTCGTTCGACCGCTCAAATTTTTCAGTCTCATCTTATAAGACGACTACAACTCAACATTCTGAATTCTTATCCCAGAAATTTCTAGAAAAAAATGGTGAAGGACAGGAAGATAGGAGTGGCTTTGGATTTCTCGAAGACCAGCAAGACAGCTTTAAAATGGGCTATTGACAATTTGGTTGATGATCTTGACACTCTTTTCATCATCCATGCATGTCAAGCCTGCCTCCTCTGATGAGTCCAGGTTCTCTCTCTGGTCGGCCACCGGCTCTCCTTTGATTCCTCTGCTGGAGTTTAGGGAGCCAGAACCAGAAGTGATGAAAAAGTATGCTGTGGAGAATGACATTGAAGTGCTGGATATGCTTGACACTGTTTCCAGCCAGAAAGAGGTGACAGTGGTGACTAAATTGTACTGGGGAGATGCTAGGGAGAAGCTTTGTGAGGCTGTTGATGATCTCAAGCTGGATTCTTTGGTCATGGGGAGCAGAGGCCTCGGCGCTATCCAGAGGATCATTCTTGGAAATTGGCGCCGAATTGTTGGATTTTTTATAAAAAATAAGTTTTTTTTATAATATAAAAAAAACAACAAGATTCATAAAAAATTAAAATTTTCAAAAATCATTAAATTTAATTAAATATTATATTATCAACATATTTTGGCCCCGAATTGTCGCCGGATTTTCCCCATATATTTTTGTCCCCGAATGGGCGCCGGATTTCCCCAACATATTTTGTTCCCGAATTGTCGCCGGATTTTCCCCACATATTTTGTCCCCGAATTGTCGCCGGATTTTCTCCACATGTTTTGTCCCCGAATTGTCGCCGGATTTCCCCCACATATTTTGTCCCCGGATATTCGCAAGACTTTCGCAGCCTTCTGCTCCCCAGATTTTCCCCGGAATTTATTTTGGCCGAAAATGCCCCGGATTTTAGCAAGAGTGTCGCCGAAATTTGTCCCCGGAATTTCTCCGAAACAATAATTCGGGGGACGTTTTGGCGGCGACAAAATTTTGGCCGGAATTTTGCCGAATTGTGTCCTTATTCCGGCGAAAATCCGGCGCTTATCAGGCCAAATTTGGTTGCCGGATTTTTTTGCAAAATTTGTAGTGTCAGATCTCTTTTGAATTTATCATAATTACTTTCCTTCTGACATCACTAACCCATCTGAAGGAGAAGTTGGGAATTTGTTTTCCAAATGATCGAAACTAATTATTGACAATCTCTCCTCCCACTTAGAGAAATCGCACAATGCTTATCATAATGACACTATGCTAGTTATCTTCGTAAATCGAGATATCGTGCCATGTTGGTGTTTCTTCCATTTTGTTCTTGCTTGAATATTTAAAATATAATGTTCATTCTGATTAGGGATGCACAATTTGAAACCGGACCGGATTGGATTTTACGGGTCCGGTCCGGATCGGTTGTGCATCCCTAATTCTGGTATTGTTTAAATGTCTTAAGAGCGGCGCAATTGTGATTCCAAAGAGTATTTAGGTTTTATTAATATGCATCTAGCTAGTAGCTACATCCCTCTGTCGACACACCGGAATCCCTCCGGCGACTCGATTCTTCAGCTGCGACTCTAACTGCTCGTTCCGGAAGATAGCTCGCACTCATTGCGACGATTCCACGCACACAACCTCGAATCCCTCTCGGTCTGTCAATCGCTGACGTTCGGTGCTTGCAATCGCTGACGTTCGGTGCTTGCAATCGCTCGATATCGCTCTCGAATCGAAAAGCCCCAAATCAAAACTGAAGAACCCTAAAATCGAACCCAGGCGCTTTTTTATCCCAATTTTGAGCTGCGTGAAAACGCCGCGTTTGGTAGTAACGGAATTAACGAACTCAAGCGCCTTCGGCCTTTTAATGGAACGACGCAGCTTTGGCCTTTGTCCAAAAAATCGAGATTCCCTCTTAAGTGTAACGTCGTCGGTTGTCCTCGAGTCGAGTCCGAGCGACGTCGTTTAGCCTCAGGACTGACTTGAGCTTTAGATGGGTTTCAGACGTCCCAAACACCTGCAGCTCAAAAACCAGCACAACACCAAAGCCAAAAACACGACTTGCAAATATTTAACTTCAACATTCATTTCTTGATTCATATTTGCTCAATCACCATGTTTGGATTAACACAAACTCAACAGAACTCACTAGTTAATTTAATTAGTTTGTGTTAATATAAGACAATCCAATCAGGTTGCAGCGCCGCGGGATCAATTAAATTTTGTTATATAAAAATGATCCCTTTGATTAGTTGGACAATCAAGTATTAAACTCACTTTTCTCCATTATTGTTCATTTATTCTTGACGTCCCGTCTCTTTTGTTATGTAATTAATCTAGTGGCAAAAAAGGCTACTTAATTATTGCACAAATAAGATACTAAATTTATAAAAACTAATCTCAATGATTAGGTTATCAAAAAAAAATCTCAATGATTAGAAGATTGTCCGTCTCCCATTTCTTTACCAGGTATTCACAACTGATCCCCACATTTGTAGAATTATCAATGCTACCTCGTAAGGTTTTACGGACACCCTAGCCCCTCGCAGTAATAATTTGACAATTATTACTGCAGGTTGTTGGCGGTGGGAATTGAACCCGAGCCACCCTTTAATAATGGTGTGTTTGCAACATTGTTACCAATTGGGCTGCAGCTCAATTGGTAACAATGTTGCAAACACACCATTGTTAAAGGGTGGCTCGGGTTCAATTCCCACCGCCAACAATCTGCAGTAATAATTTAAGCCCGGTGATGTCCCATGGTTGGGGTGTACGGTCTGCAGGCCTGATGCGGAGGGTGTAAAACCTGGTGTGGCTGCATCACCAACTGTGAAAGGTTTGATTTCATTATAAAAAAAATACTATGGAATGTTTAAAGTGTAGTGGAGCTAGAGCTAGTAGTCAGACGGCCATACTATGTTTTTTATGCAGAACAAGTTCAGTGATCCAAATTGAATACTAAACAGTTATGAAGACAATCGTCCCATCACTCCTTTCAACAACGGCACACAGAATCCACTCATTTGTCAGAAAACATAGTAGTTTCAAGTTTCCATCCCATCGGATCGCATGTGCAAATAATTGAACGGGGAGTGAGTACATGTCCCTTTCTCATCCACATTTAGATAAGTCGAGTTAAAAGCCTTCTCTTAATTTGTTTATATCAAAATAGGAAATCGCGGAAAATGTGGTAGGCTGATAGTTGACATCCACAAGTTTACCAAGTATGTTTGGATCACAAGCAGGAATTAGGCACAGGTGATGGTGAATGGGATCAGAACCTCCATAAAATGCTACAAATAGTCCTACAGTGGCGAGTGAAGAAGAGTCCAAATTGGGTTATTTAGGGTGGATGAGGGTGTGGCTTCTTTGGCTCTGACACTGCAAACTGCATCTGCTTGTCGCTGGTACAAAACAACAAAAGTTGGCCATTATGAAATTCTATGGTGGATGTAGGAAATGGACAACATAGAGCATATGCCTCAACAAAAATTTAAAAAAAAAAGAAAGAAAAGAAGACCCTACCATGTGCAGAGGGATACACAGGCCGCCACATGAATGCAATACCGACTCATTTTCCCTTTCTGTCTGATGGAAGTTGGGCTTGATTAGCTGTAGTTTTGTCCATGACCCTTGAGCTACTTTGTAGGAGAAGTCCAGATGCAAAGAACGAATGAGTCTACCATCATTCAATTGCTATTGCTTAACATCACCTTAATCACAAGGGTCAAAACATCTTGCTACACAGTTGCACTTAAGCTGGGCTTTTCCTGTATTTACATATCCGCATATCCTAGAGACATTATGTGTACAGAGTCTGGTGATATATTAAGGCCTGTATGACAACATGAAGTTTACGAACCCATAAGTTCAATACTTCAGTTAGACTTCATTTCTATGTCTACTTCTTCAATGGGCTTTGAAGAGAAGTCCGGGCTGTCGTTGGGGAGGAGACCTAGGAGTGGCAAAGGCAGCAGGGAGCTGAGATTGCAGAAGATAATTAGATATGCTAAGTTATCAAAATGTTCCTTGGTGACGCCAAATAGCTTAGTGAGACCAGCCCCTATTAACCCTCCAAGTACGCTACCCCCATTTGATATGGACATGAGTGTAGCAAAAAGTGTCGCTTCCATTCCCTCTGGACATAACCTTGCGGCTAGTACAAGAACTGGCATGAAAGAAGCCTGCAATGCAAGCAAACTACGGTATTAATTTTTATAATGAGCAACGGAACATAAACTGCTACAGAACATAGATGGTCAAAGTCACGCTGTAAGCAAACATGGAGTACGATCACAAGCCCATTATATACACAGTTGTTACAAATACCGGACCATGGCAAAATTATGGCTACAAGACACAGATAAAGGAGTTGTTTCCACAGTATATCCTCCAACAAGAGCATGTACCAAGAGGTGAATGTGGGCAGCCATTGGTACACATGCTACCTACCTCTGATTTATGCCATTGAAATAATGAATACACAGAAAAAAAAGTAAAACTATCCAGTAGCCGCAATAAATGAATCTACAACATAGAGGATTCACAAACTTTGGGTCAATGGTTATGGATACTGTGCCTTATGTCCCGGTCCAACCCAAACTCGAGCCTGAATCAAATTAAGGACCGCAAGTCCTAATTGATAATCATAAACATATAGGTACTAAGGAGTACCTATTTACCATGCTATACTTCAAATCCTGGTTCACAATAGAAGTCAATTTTCAAATACGGATACATTTTAGAAGTGAAAGTCTCAGGGCTCAAACTCATACTTGAAATCACAGAGACCTTCACTAAATATATGCAAGACTGCACGCCGTGCTGTCAACAAAAGATGCAGAAAAAGTAGTGCAGATAAGACTTATGGTAGAGCAGTGAGGTTGAATGACCACTATTCAGTTCAGGGGGGTAACAACATAAACACTCATTATTATTTAATGTGAAAATGATGGGATGATGCTAGTAGCCATGTCCTAATGTGTGCTTAACATGCAAGGTGTGTATAGATATTAAAGGTCCACCTCCATCGTCCATCCCCTAAGACACACAATCAAGAAATGACAGCCTTTAAAGTTTAAATGCAGCAGCATGGCCGAGGATTTACATGTTTGAAGGCTTCGCTATGCCTGACAGGACATGAATCACAGCAAAAGTTATCTTACCACATGTTCAAAAAGGCAACACATGCTACCAAGTCACAGTTGGATACATGATGCAAACACCAAGCCAATTAGCACACATGAAAGTGCAACCATTAGTTTTAAGTATCAAATAAAAGAATTACCTGGCCAAGTACTGTCAATATCAAAGAATCTCCTATCGCAAACCATTCATCGCTTATACCAAGATCCCTATTCAACCCTGTTACTAGGATGACCTGCAAAGTGCCATCAAAAGTGGAATTACAAACAAATTCTAGGTTACTCAGCCCTCAACAAGAACCAATTTAGAGCATAAGGCACCAACCTGAGTCATCCCTAGAGTTGTCCCAAAAATGGTTGTTACCAGGAATATTTTCCTCAAAGGCACATTCTTCAGAAACCCATTATAAAGACCAACACCAACCAGGGAAGCAACTGAAGTAACAAGTTTAACACGTCCAAGAAATTCTGGGGTAAAGCCAAGCCGGTTTGTACTGGAAGGAAATTCAGTGATAAGCCATTAATTGAGTGAGCCACGAGTTTTTTTAATTGTGGAAGTATAAAAAAATAACTAAAAATGGACTTGAAATTACGTGAAGTAAAACATGGCCGAGTCTGATTGTGGTGTTGCCTGCCACAGGAAGATAAACAATGTTGGGAGGAAAACATTGGGCTGTCTTACAGCCTTCCACAACTCAATGAGGTTCTGTCTAGAGCTTTCATAAAAGCCAACACTGATCATAGGAACATTTTGTCTCTTTGCCAGGCGAGATACTGGCTTTTCATTCACAAGAACAGCAACTGCTGATGTAATTAGAGGCAGTAATGACGTGACACCAAAAACAAACCTACATTAAGATATTTCGATGAATGTTGACAGTTCAGAGGAGTATTTTAAATGCCATTAAAAACTCGAGAAAGTTTCATGTACCTTACTCCATAAGACTCAACCAAAGAACCACTGAAATAAGCACTCACTATTCCACCAAAAGCTGAGGACCCCCAGCACAATGACTGAAGAGATCCTGACATGCTTTGTGATTCACCACGAGCCCTCTCAACGACCATTGAATCTACAACCTGGTACATATTTCCAGAAGATTCAGGGAATGCATTACTAACACAACAGGCAATTAACTCCCAAGGGATTTCAGAGCTAACTTGGGTATTACCATTTATTGAAAGCCAACTAACTTCAGGAACCTACACACTACGATCATCAATAAAGTTCTACGGCAGTGTGTTTGACTGATGCGTATGTATCACTATTTGTGGACTTCGGACATTAACTCACCAAATGTTACCAATAACATGGAGTAAAGGCTCGAATGATATACATACTAAAATTTTCATTTTCAAAGATCCATGTATTTTGTAAATCAATGTATTTTGTAAAACCCGTAACAACCGACACTTGAGTATTTATTAGCATGTAGATACTCACAACGTCAGAGAAGGCAACAGAAAGAGATCCAAGAAGAATGCAAAAAGCGGCATCATACTTGCTGTCAACAATGGTAGCCATCAGACTCCAAGAAAAAGCTCCTAGCAGTCCACACAATATCAGGTATGATCTTCTTCGATAACCAAAAAGAGGAACAGAATCACTGCCAAAAAGAGACATGTGTTAGAAACTATCTTATATACTGGCGTCATGTAGCAGTCAAGAGCAAAAGTAGAGCCAAAAATGCCAATATATGACCCGCACCTTATAAAGCCGTAGAGTGGCTTGACTAGCCATGGTAATGCAGAGAATCCAGATATCACAGCTGTCTAGTTCAAGAACATTATTTGCCAAAGCAGAAAAAATCAATCAGCTTGACAAACAAGAAAACTTCCGATGACACTCCAACGTAATCCACTAAATAATGACAGCATGTGAACAATATTATACCGAATGCCAACATCAAATGAAGAGATCAGCATTTCACTATAAATGTCAGTGAAGAAGACATGGTATATACCTCAGCAGGATCAAGATGCAAATCGTCCTTGAGATAAAAACTAACAGCTAATCTCGCAAGTCCAAGAACGCCTTGAACAAAGTAAACCATAGCCACAGCAATGTTATCCGGAGTCAAGTCCACTCCAAATAACTTCACCGCACTCATTGAATACCTACTCCTCTTCGCAACACCCTCGCTCGTCGTCGAACTAACTCCTACCTCCACCATCTCCTCCTCCGTTTCCGTCGTCAACATATCTCCATCACCATCTCCTTCCCTAACCCCTAATTTTAACCACACAAACATACCACGATTCAACACCGGACATCATATACCTCGGAAATAGTAGCGACAATGCACGAATTCGATATCATGACAGCGATCGACTGACATGATTCAAGTAAGAAAGCAACGTACCGGTTCTGGAACCGATGAACGGTCTCCGTTCTTCGGCGTCGATGACATTTTGGAGATAAGATGCTTCTGGAATCAGGAGGCTGACTGACATGTTGCCTTTGAGACGAATACGATTTGAGTTAGAGAGTCGTCTGCGGCGGCGAATCCCGGCGACGACGAGTTGAAGTGAGCGACGATGAGTAGGGCAGTGAATCTGGATTGGATTCGGAGGCAGGGAGGAGATGGAGAAAAGTGGATTTGCGGGGGGTAAAGTGGTAATTAGGAATTGGATTTCCCGGACAGCCATTAACGGAAGTTGTTGAAATGCGCAAACTCTTGCGTATTTATTTTTTTGTTTTTCCTACCTGACCTGTTTATATTTAGGCAAAAGTATATATTTGTGTCTTAAACTATTTGTCTTTTCCAAATGAAGAGCAAACTACTAAATATTTTCAATCAATGATAAAATTAACAAATTTTCGAACCCCGAGCATCATAGTTACACCGTGATTAAATTGTTAACTTAATCATGTGAATTTTGTTAATAACAACACAATAAAAGTTCTATTCGTATTAAAGAAGAAAAATCAATTCAATATGTTACGAGTTTATTATGAAATAGTTGGGATATTTTCAAAGGATTCACATGATTGAATTCAGAATTTAATCATGGTGTAACTAGTCACAATTTAATCATGGTGTAACTATGATGCTCTTAATAATAATGTGAATATTATATATGAGTTTAAGCTTATAAATTATAATTCTAAATTCATAAATGTGTTATATACATCAGAGCATGTCCCATTCAGTAAGTGCTGTTTATATTCCATACAGTATTTATACATGTTTTGAGCAGTCACTGACATATTGAAAACAATTATTGTTCAAAAAATGGACATAAATATGAAATCCAAACAACAGTTACTAAAGTGAAAAATAATATTCATGGGCATCGCTACTCATGCACGTCACTCATATTATGATAACTAAATTATATTTTTGTCAATTAGCGATATCCATATCAATTATTTATTGGCCTTTTTATTTTTTGATTGGATGTTAAATTGTTATGTGTTAATTGTTAGCGTAAGGATTTGACCAAGCCACTCTACTTGGTGCCCGGTGAGATATCCATATCAATTATTTATTGGCCTTTTGAGTTCGAAACTGCAGTGGCACAACACAATTATAAACATCACTACCTTCCTCATGCTTGATGTCCACAATAGTAGTATTAATTTTAATTATTCATCCAACAATATTAGGGCATCCGCACCCGTTGGAGCTTATTATCTCCTTGAGAACTTCCTCACGGAGATCTTCCTACTACTATTCAGTGAACAGTAACAGCATTTCTGCAAATTCTGTGCAGCAATGCAATCCTGCGGAGATCTTACTACTACTATTCCTGAATAAAAAATTATTATTTTTGAAATTCAAAAAATTGGCTCCTGGTCTATAAAAACAAGATTTTGCATCTCTCATTGAATCACACCCAAACTTCCTTCACTCATCTCAATTTCCCAGCCATTGTTGCTCATTCGTATAATGAATTCTTTCATTTCAATGAGGGTTTTTTGAAGTACCGACAAAGAAGGAGACAAATGATGGCGATGGCTAACTCGTTCGTTATGGATGCCGTTGTTCTTTCAGCGGCATGTGATGAAGATGATGCGTCAAGAAGTCGCCAACCAAATCGATAAAGGTAAAGGGAATCGAGGGGGCAGAATCTGTTGGAATACTACTTCGTCGAACGTCAAATTTTCTCCGAAGTCGACTTCCGATGAAGGTACCGAATGAGCAGCAACCTATTTAATCGTATCATGACCAAGCTTTGCAATCATGATGAATATTGGCATCAGCGTCGTGATGCGGTTGGAGTACTTGGTCTCCTTCCAGAGCAGAAGATGACCGCCGCTATATGGATGTTAGCATATGGTTCATGTGCGGATCAGTGTGCCGAGATCACACGGATGGGCGAATCAACCACCCTAGAGTGCTTGAAGAAGTGGTGTGCTCAAGTAGTTGAACATTACAAAGACCGTTATTTACGCTCTCCGAATGCAGCTGACCTGAGTCGATTGTCACAAAGAGCAGAGCTACGAGGATTCCCTGGTATGATTGGAAGCATCGATTGTATGCACTGGGAGTTATTTGTAACGTCACAATATTTCGTATTGAATACAAAATAATGTTTTACAAATGATTTAATGCTTGAGAGCGGAAGTTGTGTTCGTAATCTCAAATGCTCCTCTGATTCTACTGTATTGCTTGCTTTGGTCTACTCAGCTTGATGTGTGTGGATGAAGGCGTAGCGCAACGTGTCTTGTGTAGTGAGGGTCTTGATGACTTGATCTCACGTGCGTAGCGGAGTGAGGGTCGCGGGGACTTGGTCTCACGTGTCTGCGTTGGGGAGTGAGGGTCGCGGGGACTTGGTCTCACGTGTCTACGTTGCGGAGTGAGGGTCGCGGGGACTTGGTCTCACGTGTCTACGTTGCGGAGTGAGGGTCGCGGGGACTTGGTCTCACGTGTCTGCGTTGCGGAGTGAGGGTCGCGGGGACTTGGTCTCACGTGTCTGCGTTGCGGAGTGAGGGTTGCGGGGACTTGGTCTCACGTGTCTGCGTTGCGGAGTGAGGGTCGCGGGGACTTGGTCTCACGTGTCTGCGTTGCGGAGTGAGGGTCGCGGGGACTTGGTCTCACGTGTCCGCGTCGCGGTTGGATGCTCTAGCAGACGGCGTTGGGATGCTTGGGCAGACGGCACGTACTTGTCGGTTGCTGGCGGCTGACACTTCTTTTGAGAGCACTCTTCTATATGCTTTCTTCTCAAATTTCAGAGTATTCTTCTTTGTGAAGTGAAGTACTCTATTTATAGAGTTCACTAGTGGGCTTGAGATTGGGCCCGTGCTTTGGGCTGAGTTTAACTCATGGACCGGACATGTAGCTTTGACCCAAATATCCTTTGTGGACCAGCCCATTTATACTTTAAATAACCTTTATTTGGTCCTTAAACTTTTAGTGCCTACAAATTGCCCCCTCATGATCATGTTGTGCGACACAATTTGAGTGTCTCAGCGCGACGTGATCGTGAGTGATTGACTTGAGAGTCTTGTGGATGTCGAACTTGTCGTAAGAGCTTCCACGTAATTTTTTTGAGTCATCATGTTGTTCTCCAACTTGACGGTTGACTTGAGATTTTTGTGAATGTCGAATTTGTCGTAAGAGCCTCCACATAATTTTTTTTGTCACCATGTCGTTCTCCGACTTGACGGTTGACTTGAGATCTTTTGTGAATGTCAAACTTGTCGTAAGAGCTTCCACGTATTTTTTTTTGAGTTTGTCATCTGGGAGAAGCCTAAGCATTGGTGACTGTTGCTGCCAAATTCATGTCAGAAACGTGAACAGTAACTTCTGGGATGAACAGTATTTTCCGGCCGTGAATAGTAATTCCGGGATGAATAGTAATTTGGGCCATGAACAGTAAATCCGTGCGTGGCGGTTCTGGAATCTTCTAGAATGACTTGCCAACTAAGTTAGCTTGAAGATAAAGCAGAGTCGGTTAGATGAGATTAGGAAATCTTTCCTAAATCTACTTGTTTTGATAATCCTTGGGCATAATCTTTAGGAATCGGCCAGCCCTAATCCTCTCTATAAATAGAGCCTCAAGTCGAGAGTTCAAGCCATCCCAAAACCGAAAGCCTCACTCGCTTTTTTTTAAAATATTTCTACGCATCCATTGCCATCATTCGCATAGCTACATTCTGTTTTTAATACCACAGGTGCTCTTCTCCTGTTTGCATGCTCCAATATGCTTACTTTCCGTCAAAGTGATAGATAATTGTACAGAAGCAGCCAACATTCAGCAGCCAAGCTTCGAAATTGTGCCTCACAATATTTTGTACAGCACGTCTTCAGTGTAAATATTATCAGTGGAAATATTTACTAAAACTTTCATTGCCCGTTCTTCAGTGCCGAAGTATTGTGATTACCCCGTGTCTTGGGCTTGAGGTTTGACACTTCAAAATAATGTTTTTTTTTGTACGCCTATTGAGCAAATTTTTTTTTTTTTGCAGCCCAGCTTTGACTTCAAAATAATGTTTTTTTTTGACCGGGCCCTCTTCTATCTGTGGTTGCCGATTTTACCGCTCTGACGTTGATGCGCTGTTGTTGACGGTACTCTGGCTTGTTGTTGAGAGACCAACCCGCTATCCTTCTTTGCGTAAGACTGCTATTCCTCGGGGGTAGTTTCACACTTTGAATTCATTGTGTCAAGAAAAATAAGCTTTTGAGGATTCTGTCACCAAGACTTACGAGTCTAAGGAGATTGGTTTTTAAGTGAGACCGTTTGTGACTCCTCCAATCTCCTGGGAATTCCTTACTTGTCTTAATTTCTTCGACATAGTCGTTTCATTTCGTGACGAACTCACCTTGCGATACAAGTCTCTACCAAAAGAAGGCAGGCGCAATGGTGCTCTTCTTGGACTCGGAGGAGAAGATTCTGGTTCTGCCGCTGAAGAGGTTCAGAGGGTCGTTGTCCCAGTGCCAACTGGTGATGCCGCGGATGAGACACTTGTCGATAATGGAGGACAGAGCTCTATACGGTCGGGACGACATAGCCAACAGGTCTCTGCTTCACCTTCCTCATGCCAAACTGTCAAGATGACTGACCAGCTCGTGAGGGTTCTCCTTCACAACCTAACGGAAGCTCCCTACGCAGAAGTCACCGATGTAGCTGCGCGTGTTATCCACTTCCTTGCTAGTCTTCGAAATGTTGGTGATGACACCTCCATTCTTCAAGCGGTCGTTGATGCGTATGTAAAGAGCGTTGCCAAACTCCTTGTAGTCCAGCAGGGTGTTGTTAGCAACTCTGCCCGTCATGCCTGTGAGATTTCTGCGGTTGAGGGCAGTCTATGTTCTGCTCGAGTGACTTACAAGGGTGCTCTCCAAATTAGAAAGAGTTTGGAGAGACAAGGAGAAGTAGTGGCGCAGGCAATAGAGGAAGCTAAAGCCAAATTACGAGCTTTGCACGATGAGGCAGAGAGCATAAGACACAAACAAAGCCGACAAGTGGATGCGATTGCTGCGGCCGAGTCGAACGTTTGTGCATTTCAACAGAAGTTAGATGAATTGAGAACTTTTTGAGCGAGCTCTGACGACTTGGTGAAGGTGAAGCGTGAGTTGGATCAATACAAGAAGGCCATCCAGGCGGCTATGCATTAGAACCGTCAGACTACTTTGTTTTTTTTTGAGACTGCACTTGAATAATTTTTTTTTTACTCAAGCTACCTACGTACTTACAAAGTCACGTGCATGACACTTCGCAAGATCAAGTCAACGTAGTTCATTTTTTTTTGTTTTTTTTGAGACTGCACTTGAATAATTTTTTTTTACTCAAGCTACCTACGTACTTACAAAGTCACGTGCGTGACACTTCGCAAGATCAAGTCAACGTAGTTCATTTTTTTTAAAACTTTTTTTTTGTTTAGCCGTTCACAGTTTATACTCTTGCGGGCCAGGAGTGTCGATCTACAGCTTTAGGAGTAGTAGCGCTTTAAGAACTTTCCATTGATTGGTCCGACACGTAATCCTTCTTGATCCACGATCTTGTATGCCCCATTCGTGTAAGCTTCTTGCACCACGTAGGGACCGTCCCACTTCTCTTTAAACTTGCTTCCCGTCTTGTGTGAGGCGATGATTGGCCTTCTTACTGCCAGAACCAAGTCTCCTTTTTGAAAGGAGCGGGGACGCACCTTCTTATTGAATGCACGTGAAAGCCTTGCTTGGTAGCATTGTAAGCTTTGTTGTGCTTGCAATCTCTTCTCGTCGAGGGCTTCCAACTCCGCTAAGCGTAGCTTGTCGTTTTTGTCACTGCTGAGTCCTTCTTGGATGGCTATGCGCATGGATGGAATTTGAAGTTCAAGTGGCAATACTGCTTCCACTCCATATACTAGAGCATACGGGGTTGCTTGGGTCGGAGTCTTGTATGTTGTTCGATACGCCCACAGCGCTTCACCGATCTTTTCATGCCAATCACGTTTTGATCTCCCCACCACCTTTCTCAGCAAATTGCACAAAGTCTTGTTAAATGCTTCGGCCAGTCCATTTGCAGGAGCGTTGTACATCGACGACTTGTATTGCTTGAATTTGAACTTTTCGCAGAGGTTTGTCATGAGTTTGTTAGAGAACTGCTTTCCGTTATCGGTTACAATTCTTTGTGGAACGCCATGTCGGTAGATGATATGCTTTGTTATGAAGTCAACCACGTTTTCTTTCTTTACTTCACGTAGCGTCACTGCCTCTGCCCACTTGGAGAAGTAGTCGGTTGCAGCAAGAATATACGTGTGTCCGTTGGATGCCTTAGGATTAATTGGTCCTACTACGTCGAGTCCCCATGCTTCGAAAGGCCATGATGCAACTGTCGGATGTAGAGGCTCTGGAGGCTGATGTATGAAATTTGCATTGAACTGACATGCATTGCATTTCTTTGCAAAATCTACGCAGTCTTGCACAACGGTTGGCCAATAATACCCCATCCTCTTGACGCGATCATAAAGTTTCGGACCAGACTGGTGAGCACCACAAATGCCGGCATGAGCTTCTTGCATAACTTCCACTGCTTCTTCTTCGCTCAAGCACCTTAACCATTGCCCCAGGAACGAGCGTCTGTATAATGTCCCTTTGTAGTGGATAAACCTTGGGGCACGTCGGCGTATTTCTACCTTGTGTCTAGGATCGGTTGGCAACTTCTGATGATCCAAGAAGTCGATGATAGGTTGACGCCAATCTTCTTTTTCGATGTCATAGGCATATACGACGTTTGACGACTCCATGTTTTCTTCGTTTTCCTCCAACGGCGGGACTACCCAACGATTGCAAACTGGAATGGACATGGTCTCTTCTGCCCCCAGTGCCAAATTGGCTGCGAGGTTAGCAAGCGCGTCAGCCAACTTATTGGCACTTCTCGGAACATGTCCTATACTGATGGAGTCAAACTCGTTAAGCAGTTGTGTCGCATGTCTATGATAAGGGATCAAGTTATCCTTCCTGACTTCGTACTCACCAAGTACTTGATTGATTACTAGCTGTGAGTCTCCATAGATATCCATTTCGTCGATTCTTATTTGTCTGGCCATTTGAAGTCCCAGGAGAAGTGCTTGATATTCCGCCATGTTGTTTGAACATAGTTGAGTGAGTGTGAATGAAAAGGGGAGAAGATGATTCTCTGGTGATACAAACACAACTCCAGCTCCAGCTCCATCGCGTCTTGCAGCTCCGTCGAAGAACATCTGCCATGGAGGTAGCACATCGATGTAGAATATGTCTTCGCCTGGAAGATCGATGGAAAACTCCCATTCGGCAGGAACTGGGTGGTCAGCGAAGAAGTCCGCTATGGCTTGCCCTTTTGTTGCCCTCTGAGGTACAAACACTAGATCATATTGCTTGAGAAGCATAGCCCACTTTGCTAGTCGACCTGACAAGACTGGTCTTGAAAGTATGTACTTGATGGGATCAGCTTTGGAAACTACGTGTACTGTATGTGCCTGCATATAGTGCCTCAACTTCTGTACTGCGAATACCAATGCAAGACAAATCTTTTCGATTGGAGAGTAATTGAGTTCAGCTCCCACCAAAGTTCGACTTAAGTAATAGAGGGGTCTTTCTTTTCTTTCGTCGGTTTCTTGTGCACACATTGCCCCAAGCGACTTCTCCTGAGCGGCAACGTAAAGTATCAGTGGCTTTCCTGGAGTGGGTGCCCCAAGCACTGGTGCAGTAGACAAGTACTTCTTTATGCTATCAAAAGCTCTGCGACATTTGTCATCCCAAACGAATGGAGCATCCTTTTTCATGAGGTGACTGAACGGTTGACAACGCCCTGCGAGGTTAGAGATGAATCTTCGTATGTAAGCCAGTCGTCCTTGTAATCCGCGCAATTCTTTTAAGCTTTTTGGTTCGGGCATTTCTTGAATAGCTTTGATTTTTGTCTGGTCTATTTCGATGCCCCTGTGTGTGACTACGAAGCCCAGGAATTTCCCCGATGTGATGCCAAATGCACATTTAAGCGGATTCATTTTGAGCTGGCACTTTCGGAGTCTTTCGAAAACCGTACGAAGATCTTGGATATGGTCACTCCTGGCTTTTGACTTGACCACCACATCATCGACGTAACATTCTATCGTTTTATGCATCATGTCCTCGAAAATCTTTTGCATCGCACGCTGATATGTGGCTCCTGCATTTTTTAGGCCAAAAGGCATGACTTTATAGCAGAAGATCCCTTTTGGGGTTCGGAATGCCGTAGCATCTTGGTCTTCAGGCGCCATGTGTATCTGGTTGTATCCAGCCGTACAATCCATGAAGGAGAGAGCTTCATGTCCGGTTGTTGCATCTATCATGAGTTCCGTAACCGGCAGGGGGAAGTCATCTTTTGGACATGCTTCGTTGAGATCTCGAAAGTCCACGCACACTCGCAGCTGCCCATTCTTCTTCCTTACTGGAACAATGTTGGCTATCCACGTCGGATACTTAACTTCACGAATGAAATCTGCGTCGATGAGCTTATTAATTTCTTTCTCAATTTCGGGAACCAGCTCTGGCCTAAATCGCCGTTGGGACTGCTTCTTTGGTCCGACCCCCCTTTTGATCGCTAGACGGTGCAAAGCTATCTTCGGATTAAGCCCTGGCATCTCCGTGTAGTTCCAAGCGAAAACATCTTTGTATTCTGCCAATAATTTGAGGTACTGCTCCTCTTCTTCTTCGGTTAGCAGGGTGCTAACGTATATTGGACGTGGATTTTCGGTGGTTCCGAGGTTCACCTCTTTCAGGTCATCAACAGTTGACTGCCCGCCATCTTCGAGTACCTCCGGAGCTTGATCAGCCTCTACTTCTTCGACTTTATTTGGAACTTCTTCGGCTGTTACGTGAAAGGATGTCGCTATATCATACTCAGTCATGTCTTCCTCTTTATTGTTTTCGATTTCATCTGCAGTGATTTGGTGAGTTGATGTAGCATCTTTTTGATGACGAATAGAAATTTTCACAGGTGGTGGAGGCTTGTGACCCAGACCAGCGTGTTTGTGAGCCGTTCCATGAATCTGGGCGATACTATAAGGATGAGGTTCGATCACTTCTCCGAGCATGGCCGGTCTTTTGAAATTGTATCCTGACTTCTCCATCAACTTATAGACGTTTGGACCAAATTCTCCCTTCAAACTTACATTCCTTTCATGTGGTTCGATTGACTCCGAAACGAATCCTTCTAGCGGGGGCCTCAGAACCTTTGTCGTATTTGCATTGGTTAATGGAATGACTACTTTGGCCACCCATTCTTGTTTGACCATCCTTCTGACCTTCTTTTGGTCTGCAAAACTTGTCTCTGATTTTTGACAGTCTTCCAGGGGTCTTTGTCCTGCTTTACGTCGAGAAATAGGTATATACCGCAAGATAGGAAGTGTGCTTTCAGGAGTCGGTCTTTGCGTTTGTGTAGGTATCATGACACCTGCCCTGCTCCTGGCCTCTGGTTTAATTTCTGATTTTATCTTTGGCCGATTTTGGTTTGCTGGTCTTCCCTTGTCGTTCTTGCTAGTGGAAGGGATGACCAATGGCAGTAGTTCGCTTGACACACCATTTTCCTCATAGAACTTAGCATCTGCAAAAAACGAATCTGCCTTGGTAAATGGTTTGACGTCACCATTTATCTTTCTTTCACCGTCGCGATAATACTTCAAGCATTGGTGAAGAGTTGATGCCACAACTCCGTTCTCATGCTTCCATGGTCGACCGAGTAGCAACTTGAATGAAGTTCTAACGTCAATGATATGAAACAAGGTATCGGCTGATAGCTCTTCAATCGCTAGATTAACACGAATCATGCCAATCGCACGTTCAGTTTTTAGGTTGAATCCGTGAATTAAAAGCTGGCTATTAGAGAGTTCGTCCATAGTGATTCCCAATAAATCCATGGTTTCTTTTGGCATGAGGTTTACTCCAGATCCCCCGTCCACCAAGATTCTTCCCACCTTTTGTCCTCGGATGTAGCCTGTAACATACAGAGGTCTGTTGTGAGGCTTGGATCCAAGAAGAAGATCTTCGTCAGAAAATGCCAAGGTCGTGTTGCAGGAGGTGCATTCGGCTTGACTTTTTCTTAGCTTTTCTGCATTTTTGATGACGTCCTCCTTTAGCTTTGGATGTAGGAGTGCTTGTGCTATTCGTTGTCGTGATTCCTCTGGCAAGTAGAAAATCTGCTCCCACTGCTCGTGTTTAGGGAGAGTTTCCAGGATATCGAGCACATCAGCGTCATCTTGAGGATCCGAAGGTGGTTGTGTCTTTGTGGTTGGAGATTCATTCCTCTGCTCAGCTTTGTGTTCTTCTTCACTTTCTTCGCTTATTGCCCCTGAGGTTGTGTTGACCCCAACTTTACCGAAGGAATCCTCCATCTGACGTGGTCTCTTCTCGGTCACCTGCTTCTTTTTTCGGCGGACAAGTTCTGGTTGTGGACTGACTTGCTTCTTTGCTCTTCTTCGAGTTACAAGAGTCCATCCTTCATCATCCTCCATGCATTCGACTTCTTTCATAATCCCATAAGTTTCGATTCTTTTTGGATCATAATCGCATCTCAACTTTTTCGATTCAGCTTCAATAGATGGCTTTGATATCCACACTTTTGTTGGCTCAAAGGTGCCAAATTGGATTTGTTGCATGCACCATTCTTGTGGCTTGCAAAGTGAGTCGCAACTAGTCGTCACAGAGGTGTGGTTTACTTCTATTGTCTCATTTGTGTCGAGCTCGATGCGCCCTTCTTTGACTAATCTCATTATAAGCTCCTTGAAAGTGATGCAGCTTTCGATACTGTGGCTAACCAATCTATGATAGCGGCAGTATTTAGGATCATTAGTCCTGTTGACTTCATCTGGGCGTTTTGCTTCTGGTAAGTTGATGATGCCTTTCTCCAACAGGTCATCGAGCATGCCTGACAGATCAGAGTCAGGGAATGGATACTTCTTGGCTTGTAATTCCCTCAGTGTAGGCTTTGTGCGCTTGAAGTCTTTTGAGGTGACTTCTTTCCTCTTCTCCTTCTTTGGTTTTGATGATATCTTTACAGGAGCGTCGTTGGTGCTGATGGCCATGGCCTCTTTCGGAGCATTTTTGTTGACCCTTTCAGGCTTCTTGCATTCCCTCTTATCGATGATTGCCTTTGACGAGGATAGGTGATTCCTTCCATGTCCTTTCACGGTGATTTCCATATCGTGTGCGCGTGTGGCCAACTCTTGAAAATTCCTAGGTTTGATACCCTTAAGGATGTATAGCAAATCCCAGTTCATTCCATCGATGCACATCTCTACAGCTGATGTCTCGCTGATGCGGTCTTTACATTCAAGGCACAATGAACGCCAGCGGTTGATATAGTCAACCACAGGTTCTTCTCCCCATTGTTTTGTGTTTGTCAGTTCACTCATGCTGACAACCCTTCTGGTGCTATAGAATCGGTTAAAGAATTCGTCCTCCATCTGACTCCAGCTGTCAATAGACTCTGCCTCCAAGTCAGTGTACCAATCGAAAGCAATGCCTTTTAGAGATCGCACAAATTGTTTGACCAGCAGATCCCCTTCAGTCCCCGCGTTGTTACACGTTTCGATGAAGTGGGCGACATGTTGCTTTGGACTTCCTTTTCCGTCAAACTGTTAGAGTTTGGGGGGCTGATATCCATGTGGCATGCGCAGACCCTCTATTCTCTTGCTGTAGGGTTTGGCACAGCGTGTACCACCAGAAGAATCTCCACCTAGCTGGCTCTTGACCGCGTTGGCTATCAGCACTTGAAGTTGGTCTTCGTTGCACGCAACACCTCTGTTCCTGTTGGTTTCTACAGGGATCATATTATTAGTGTCATCAACTTCTGCCGTCAGATTGGCTTCTTCAACCTTTCGTTTCCCGAGCCCAGCCACCTCTTTCTGGAGTTCTTCAAGCTTTTTGTTTTTCTCCTGGTTGTCTTTCAGGACTAGCTCGAGCATCTCTCTTAGTTCTTGCATCTGCTCCTCCATGGTCTTGGTGCCTATGGTCATGACAGAAGCTACACATGGTTTGGGTGTCTCGGCTTGTTTTGGCAGAGCCACCTTCGCTTTTGGTGAGGGTGTTTCGTCAGCTTTCACACTTCCCTTGTGTCGTGCGGAGTTGGAGGCAATCACTGCCGTAGCTGCAGCCATGATGGAAGCAACGGTATATGTGCGTTCCCTCCTTGGCACTTGAGAAGCTCGTAGGCTTGCAGCAACGGCATTGACAGCCATCCTCTGAGTCATTCCTCTTGTGCAGATGCTGGTTGGTTGAGCTATAGTTGCGGCGTAAGTCTTCTTGGGAGTTTGTAGACTGGTAGGCTGAGCAGACATCTTAGCTTTAGCGTAGGGATGAGAGGTAGAGATTTTCACGTCGGGTTCACCAAAATTTGTAACGTCACAATATTTCGTATTGAATACAAAATAATGTTTTACAAATGATTTAATGCTTGAGAGCGGAAGTTGTGTTCGTAATCTCAAATGCTCCTCTGATTCTACTGTATTGCTTGCTTTGGTCTACTCAGCTTGATGTGTGTGGATGAAGGCGTAGCGCAACGTGTCTTGTGTAGTGAGGGTCTTGATGACTTGATCTCACGTGCGTAGCGGAGTGAGGGTCGCGGGGACTTGGTCTCACGTGTCTGCGTTGGGGAGTGAGGGTCGCGGGGACTTGGTCTCACGTGTCTACGTTGCGGAGTGAGGGTCGCGGGGACTTGGTCTCACGTGTCTACGTTGCGGAGTGAGGGTCGCGGGGACTTGGTCTCACGTGTCTGCGTTGCGGAGTGAGGGTCGCGGGGACTTGGTCTCACGTGTCTGCGTTGCGGAGTGAGGGTCGCGGGGACTTGGTCTCACGTGTCTGCGTTGCGGAGTGAGGGTCGCGGGGACTTGGTCTCACGTGTCCGCGTCGCGGTTGGATGCTCTAGCAGACGGCGTTGGGATGCTTGGGCAGACGGCACGTACTTGTCGGTTGCTGGCGGCTGACACTTCTTTTGAGAGCACTCTTCTATATGCTTTCTTCTCAAATTTCAGAGTATTCTTCTTTGTGAAGTGAAGTACTCTATTTATAGAGTTCACTAGTGGGCTTGAGATTGGGCCCGTGCTTTGGGCTGAGTTTAACTCATGGACCGGACTTGTAGCTTTGACCCAAATATCCTTTGTGGACCAGCCCATTTATACTTTAAATAATCTTTATTTGGTCCTTAAACTTTTAGTGCCTACACTCAAGTAGTTGAACATTACAAAGACCGTTATTTACGCTCTCCGAATGCAGCTGACCTGAGTCGATTGTCACAAAGAGCAGAGCAACGAGGATTCCCTGGTATGATTGGAAGCATCGATTGTATGCACTGGGAGTGGAAGAACTGCCCAACATCTTGGCAAGGGGCGTACTCAGGTCGTAAAGGTCGCCCAACCATTATTTTGGAGGCAGTAGCATCGTACGACACATGGATATGGCATAGTTTCATTGGTGTACCCGGAGCACAAAACGATATCAATGTTTTACATCAATCGGACATTTTTGATCCGCTCCTCACCGGAATCAACCCTCAAGTGACATACAAAGTTAACGGGAACACATACGACGTCGGATATTATTTAGCTGATGAGATCTATCCAAAGTACTCCTCCTTCGTGAAAACAATTTCGAATCCACAAGGTGATCCTGAGAAATTATTTGCAAAGAAACAAGAGTCGTACCGCAAAGATGTCGAGAGGTGCTTTGGGATCTTGCAATCTCGTTGGGCGATAGTCCGACATGCAGGTATGTGTCATAGAAAAAGTGTTTTGAAAACAATTATGTTGGCTTGCATCATAATGCATAACATGTTTAAGTTTGAGGTTGTATTTGAATTTGTGTGTTGTATTTAAATTTATGTGTTGCATTTCAATTCATGTATTGTATTTCAATTTGTGTGTTGTATTTCAATTTGTGTGTTGTATTTCAATTTGTGTGATGTATTTTCAATTTACTATGCCTTTTTGAATTGGTGTTTCATAAAATCAATTTAAAAGGAATTGAAATTTCATTAATGCAAAACACATGAACTGAATGGAAATAACATTTTAAGGAATTGAAAAATACATGAACTAAAAGCAAGGACGGTAACAGTCTGAATTATCTCCTGGAGCATCTTGGTCATTGTTCGGTTCGTCTTCCTCGTACTGTTGAAGGATGGTAGCCTTCCTCTTCGAAAAATATTTTTTGGACTTTGGAGTCATCACATCTGTATTCATTTGCATGATCTTTGTTTCTTCCTCAATTCTTGCTTGTTTTAAAGCTTGTTCTTGCAATTTGAAGTCATTCTCCATTTGCTTTCTGCTCAAATCTAAAAATTCCCTTTGATTTTCTGCAATGGTCATCATAGCCGCATTTGTGGCAGGATTTGCTACTTTCTTACCTTTTCTTCTAGCTTCCAGGATCGCTTTCGGGTGTACAAAATTCCGGAACTTTACAGGACGTAGTTGGAGGTACGTCAAGTGTATGCACTTCTTCGACTTCCGGACTTGCTTGATATGTGTAAGATGGGGGGAACTTGCTTCAATAATTGTAAATGTTGGATGATTTTTTACTGCTTCCCAACAATCAAAATGTATGAATGTTTTCTTATTTTTGCCCACATAGCGTACTTGTGCTTTCCTTATCTATCAATTAAATATTCAAAATTTAAAATCATAATCAATATATTGTAAAGTAAAAATTGCATTTAACAAATTACGCGAATAATTTACCTCATCTTGCAAATTGCATTCCGATTCCTGATTTCTTTTAGCGTACGCAATACAAGAGCCCCAATAAACCAAATTTACCTTGAGCTTAGCGAAACGTGATTGAAGAGCAGTTTTAGACCGAAAATCGGTCGTCATTATTTCATCCTCTCCCAGCACCCAATTTGAATGGAAATCGGTGTCAACTTTTTCCCACAACTTATCGACCTTTTGTTTCGCGCCGCTAATTGGATCAATTGATTGACGACAATAAGATATGCAAAGTTGCACATCTTCGGACATACACCGATGAATAGACATGTTAAGAGAGAAATGAGAAAGAAATATTGGTGTAAGAATTTTTGATGTGAATTGTTGTTGGATTGTATGATGTCTTTATTGGCAATTATTTGCCATTGGTGAAATGATTTTGTTGGTGAAATGTAGCCGTTGTTGAAAATCAGACCGTTGAGATTTTTTTTGAAGATCAGTACTAACCTCGTCTGGCTTCAACGTTATCTGCCGCGTTAGCTTCAGACATTAGTAATGTCAAATGGAAACGCGGGCTAACGTTGAAGCCTGACGCGCGGCGGCTTGCCGCGTCATATGTACACATTATAGTTAACCGCGTTTCCTTTAGACATTATGTCTTAAAGTCAATGTGTAACGCGACCTAATGTTGAAGCATGACGCGACAATTTAGGAAGTACTGTTCATCATCTTCTTCGAAGGATTGTTCGTTTGGCCAGTTTTTTAGCTCCAATTGATGTCGAAATTCATCTAACAACTCAGAGAAGATGTTTTTAAGATTCAATTTCGATCGATTTTGAAGGTCGAGCACTGTTCATCATCTTCTCACATCGATTGATTGTTCGATCGGCTGGTTTTTGAATGTTCCTTTGATGTCGAAAAGCTTCGAAAATGAGTTTTGAGGCTTCAATTTAATCGGTTTTGAGGCTTCTCACGCGAGTCACGCGCGAGACTCACTCGCGGAGATCGTCCGCTCAGCCGATCTCGCAGAGAATTTCTGGGAGGACGATCTCGTCCAGAAATCCTCGCCCAGGTCGTGATCTCCACAAGGTTGCCTCGCTGCACAAGAATGTCGTCCGAGGACGACCTCAAATCCTCCTCAAGATTGCACCGCTGCAGATGTTCTTAAAAACACCATCACACTGTTAGACTCATCTACTGCAGAGTTCATATCACATCACGAAAACTTTCAGGCATAGACTTTGGACTTTGAAACACGTTTTTTTTATTATGAGCTCATGCTCTTAAGGTAGTATCTGCTCAATTTTGAGCTTGTGAGGACTTGAACCCTGGATCATTTTGATACAACAGGAGAGGTGCTCCAATGAGCCACATTCTTTGCCTCTTGAAACACGTTTTGAAATCTCTAAACTAAAGAAAATTACTAATAGAATACCCTTTTTCATTCAGAAACTCCATCATCCAAACATACCCAAAACCAAATGACAATTAAAAATTCAACTTCATTGCATCCAAGTGCACATTGCAAAATTCATCTTCACAGTCTCTTCAAATCCAATATACACAAAGCACAGCCAAATGAAGAAAGCACACATACGCTTCATCAGTTTGGTTTTAGACCAGCAGCTTCTTGGGAAGTCTTAACATGTCATGAACAACAAAACTCATCACGACCCGATTTGCTCATCTCTTCCGATCTGCACTCTTCAGAACAAAACGCTTTCTCACCTCTGCAATCAAACCACTTAATCAATTTCAACTGGAGATGATGTTCAAGACTGAAAAAGATTTTATTTAGGCTTACTTGAACATGTAAATATCTGTTCCAATCTCGAGCTTCTTCCTGCAGCTGCTGCACAATCTCAGAAAGCTCTCATCTCTCCGCAAGCTCACTCTTTGGTTTTCCTCGCCTATGAAGAATAAGACGCTTTCTTTTTCCGATAAACCAACAACACAATCATCGAATATGTGAGTCGTTCTGGGATTCGCCCCGCGACAAATCACCCCGGTGTAATCCTCCGACCTCTCCAATTCGCCTGCCATCAAACATGTCGGCGATCCGGACATTGATTTTTTGCCAGGAGATGATGTATTCCGAGTCTTGGACTTGGTCCCGTACTCACCTGGGGATTTCAACTGCGAGGATTCAAAAAGCACCACCGTCCGGCTGCAGTCCGGCTCCGAGTCGATTACAGCCAAGCCGACGCCTTTCGACTCCCGACAACGACTCAGCGGCTTCGTGTCGTGGTCGGGTTTAATGGGTTCGGGCCAGAAGGGTTTTTTGAAGAGCGAGAAGGGTCTGGAGTCAGAGTATGGAAGTGGGGCTCATGTCCGTGGAATCGGTTGAGTCGAACAGTAACATCCTCTGTGAGGCGAATAAGGAGGACGAGAGGTTCCGCGTAAGCTTCATTTCCGAGAATCCGCCATTAAATTGGAACAAGCGTTCCTTCGCTTTGCTCAATCAACTGATAGTTTGAGAAGAAGTGCGTCGTGTCGTAATCAGTTGAAAATCAGGAGCAGAGAGAAAGAGGAGACACAATTGTGCAGGTCCAATTATTATAATTATGTATGTATTTATTATGACAAAATGATTTATATAAAGTATTTTACTATAAGAGAATTCTTTTTAAGATTAAATGAATATCTTGATAATTTCAATGGATATTTAGAGAATAGTAAGAGATGCATTGAGAAGATGTATATACAAATTTTCTGAACTAATTACTATTATATTACCAATTTTTAGATCAATTTTTATGCAAGAAAATGTTAATTATTATTTCCAGAGAGTTTGGTGCTTTTTAGAGTGTTCGCACCCGATCAAGCATATTATCCCCTCGAGAACTTTCTCATGGAACAATTTCTATTACTATTCGGTGAACAGTAACAGCATTTCTGCATATTCTGTGCAGAGTGTCATCCTGAGAACTTCCTATTACTATTCATGAATAAAAAATTATTATTTTTGAAATTTCAAATTTGCTCCTATGCGAATTATTGATCAATAATGCAGCCAGATTTCGGTAAGATTTTCGTCCAATTATTACTTGACACGTGTACACAAAGATAAGATACTAAAGTCTATAAAAACAAGATTTCTCTTCTCATTGAATCACACACATACACACACACACACACACACTTCCTTCACTCATCTCAATTTCCCAGAAGTTCTTGTTATCACTCATTCGTATCATGAATTCTTTTATTTTCAATGAGGGTTTTTTGAAGTACCGACAAAGAAGGAGACAAATGATTGAGACAGCTAACTTGTTCATTATGAATGTCGTTGAAGTTGCAACGGTGGGTGATGAAGATGATGCGTCAAGCAGTCACCAACCAAATCGACAAAGGCAAAAGGGATCGAGGGGGTAGAATCTGTTGGAAGACTACTTCGTCGATCATCCAATTTTTTTCCGAAGTCGACTTCCGATGAAGGTACCGAATGAGCAGCAACCTATTTAATCGTATCAAGACCACGCTTTGCAATCATGATGAATATTGGCATCAGCGTCGTGATGCGGCTGGAGTACTTGGTCTCCTTCCAGAGCAGAATATAATCGTCGCTATACGGATGTTGGCATACAGTTCATGTGCGGATCAGTGTGCCAAGCTCACAAGGATGGGCGAATCAACCACCCTAGAGTGTCTGAAGAAGTGGTGTGCTCAAGTAGTTGAACATTACAAAGACCGTTATCTACGCTCTCTGAATGCAGCTGACCTGAGTCGATTGTTACAAAGAGCAAAACAACGAGGATTCCCTGGTATGATTGGAAGCATCAATTGTATGCACTGGGAGTGGAAGAACTGTCCAACATCTTGGCAAGGGGCGTACTCAGGTCGTAAAGGTCGCCCAACCATTATTTTGGAGGCAGTAGCATCGTACGACACATGGATATGGCATAGTTCATTGGTGTACCCGGAGCACAAAACGATATCAATGTCTTACATCAATCAGACATTTTTGATCCGCTCCTCGCCGGAATTTGCCCTCAAGTGACATACAAAGTTAACGGGAATACATACGATGTCGGTTATTATTTAGCTAATAGGATTTATCCAAAGTACTCCTCCTTCGTGAAAACAATTCTGAATCCACAAGGTGGTCCTAAGAAATTATTTGCAAAGAAACAAGAGTCGTACCACAAAGATGTCGAGAAGTGCTTTGGGATCTTGTAATCTCGTTGGGCGATAGTCCGTCATGCAAGTATGTGTCATAGAAAAAATTATTTGAAAACAATTATGTTGGCTTGCATCATAATGCATAACATGATTGTTGAAGAAGAATTCATAGACGATGAATTTATGGAAGTTGACGAGGAAGATCCGCATAATCCTCGTAGTGCTTTCACGGTATATGATGGCCCGACAGATCAGAATGGTAATCGATATCTTCATGATTCAGTTGGAAGAGCCCAACAGTCAGAAGCATTTGGTAATCGCTTGACAACTCTTCAATCTGCATATCTCCACACGGAGTTGTAAAATGATCTCGTGAAACATAATTGGTTTATGGAAACTGGTGAACAATTATGAACTATGTTACCAACACGGAAGCATCTGTTTAAGTTGTGTGTTGTATTTGAATTTGTGTGTTGTATTTGAATTTGTGTGTTGCATTTCAATTTGTGTGTTGTATTGATATGTGTGTTGTATTTAAATTTGTGTGTTGTATTTTCAATTTACGATGCCTTTTTCGATGTCTAAACCTTCGCAACTGCTCTTGGGGTCAACTACAAGGTTGTTGGCCTTCGAGTTAGCTTTCCAACAAGTTTTGAATCAACCAATTTGGACACAATATGCGATCTGTGCGTGCAAAATAAGCCGGAAAAGTCGGTGCAAAAAAGGAGCTTGTCAGTGTCGATCGCGTCAAGTCTGGACATTAGTTGGCGCGCTCTACGTAGATGTTAACTCGTTCATGGCTTATGTGGACGCGGCGTGTTAATGTTGAGATAGGACGTGCGGCGGATTGACGTCGCGTTCACTGTAAACATTAGGGCTACGTCGCGTTCAATGTAAACATTAATGTCTACGTCGGGCGCGCCGGTAATGTCAATGCCGGGCGCGCGCCAGGTTGATTTTCGATTTTGAATCGGCGTTCCAAATTTGTCGATTGAATATCGTAATTTGAGTTCCATTGATGTCGAAAATCATCTAGCAACTGAGTTTTCATGTTCAATTCGAAAGTTTCAATGTTCAATTTGATCGATTACACGCGATTCACTCGCGGAGGACGTTCGATCAGGCGTTCTCATCCAGCATTTCTGAGCGGACGTTCTCGTCCGAAAATTCTCCTCCAGTAAGCGATCTCGACGAGAATGCGTTCACTGCACAATCAATTGAAGATTTTCGTCTTAAAATCCTGTTAAGCATTCGACAGCTGCATATGTCCTTAATTTGATTAGTTGAGCAAGAATGGCGTTTTCTGAAAAAGTTTGTTGTATTTTTGTGAAGTAGAGAGAATTGCTTGATGCAATAAGTTAACAGTGAAGGAGTCATGGTCTCTCTCTCTCATGGAGGACCTGGTCAGTCAAGGACAAGTGGAAATTGACGGGTATAATTCACCATAGGAATATAGAGAGAGAAGGGACGAAGACATTTGATTGGGAATTTGATAGTGGAGCATTTTCATTTATGCACTTTTTATTTTGTTTAATTATTCATTAAAGGTGAAACCGAAAGACCACTAGTTTTTTTATGAAATGGTACAATCATTCAATATAATTTAATACATATCATCTAGTACATATATATATTACATACTGATTAGATCTTGAAACCATTGGTACAGATAATATTCGTAGCTTGAAGCACATACCGGGTTTAACACATTTTTACCATGGATCCACGCACATCTACCCTATAATCGCTGGTACATTTTATCGACATTTGAAGCACATACTACATTGGGGCACCTTTACCATCACAAGCACGTCCATCATGACGTACAAAGGAAGCATACATGCACAATGCGGGACAAGGAAGGCATCAACGAGGGATGAATGAATCCATCATGACGGACGAAGGAAGCATCCACGCACCAGGCGGGACAAGAAAGGCATCCGCGAGGGATGAATGAAGCATCCACGCACAAAGCGGGACAAGAAAGGCATCCGCGAGGGATGAAGGAAGCATCCACGCACAAAGCGGGACGAGAAGGCATGCCCGAGGGATGAAGGAAGCATACACGTGCAAGGCGGAACGAGGAAGAGGGAAAGGAAAATGAAAGAGAAAATCTCACAAAATTATGAGAAAATTGGTGACCATAGGACTCGAACACAGGGTGTAAGGATCCAACCTTCCAGGATGGAATCCTTAACTAACAGGTCACCAAACATGTTGGCTGAAAGACCACCAGTTGATTTATCACATTTTTGAGGCATGAATTATCCATGATTTTGATTGGGAATCTAATTGTGAATTGTAATAAAAGCATTCCCATTCATGATTTGTTTGAGTCATAACTTATGAGTAAAGATCCAGTGCAAAGCATATTTTTGGTGTAAATTATAAAATTCGTCAAAAGTGGATTATAATTCATCGCCAAAAAACCAAAAGTACGATATAATTCGTAAAAAGTGATTTCTAATTCGTCACCGAAAAATCATATATACGACCGGATTAAATCTCATTCGTCCAACTGATCAAATCAATGGCTATCATTAGTTTGTATTTTTTTAATAAAAATATGTTGTTTGCAGCAGATCCTTTTTCCATAACTTATTATAAAGAAAATGTATGACTTTTGAATTATAGAATTAGTAATTTTTTTAAACCAAATTTGATCACGAGCCATGAACTAATGTTATAGTTGAAAGCATGAGTGATTTTTTTTTTGATAATGGGTACAAAAACTCAGAACAATACAATGCATATTACTAAAGCTTTTATCATCTAGTACACATATATATTGATCTTTTTAAAAGCTCTAGCAAGACATCTTGATCGGATCCGAAATCATCTGGTACACATCCACGCGCGAGGCGTGAAGAGGAAGGCATCCACGAGGGATGTAGGAAGGATCCACGCGTGAGACGGGACGAGGAAGGCATCCACGAGGGATGTAGGAAGCATCCACACGCGAGGTGGGACGAGGAAGAGAGAAAGGAAGAGGAAAATGAAGAAAATCTCACAAAATTGTGAGGAAAATTAATGACCCCAGGATTCGAACCTGGGGTTTAAGGATTCATGACGGACTCCTTAACCAACAGCTCACCACCCATATTGGCGAAAGCATGAGTGATATTAAGAACTGTCTATAAAACCAAAATTATATTTATAATATTTTGTTTATAATAAAAATAATAGATAGTATAAAGTACATTTATACAAAATGTTAAGATTTTTAATATGTGATTAAAAATTAAGTATTTTATTTATAATGAAATTGCTTCGACTATAAAGTATATTTGAGAATTTGTATGTGTATTTAAAATCTAATTATAATTAAATTATACATTCATATAACTGGAATTTATAATTTAGTATGACATAATTGAATGTAAATTTTAACAAATGTACAATTTCAATTAATAAAATATAAGTAAAGATAAGTTTTTTTGATAATGGGGTACAACACAACAACTAGGAATAAAACAATGCATATGATGCCTTATCATATTCTAGTACATATATATTGCTATCTGGAGCTCTAGTAAGGCATCTTGACCGGATCCGAAATCATATGGTACATTTCTCTACTTTTGAAGCGCAGGCCGAGTTCGACACCTTTACCATGCATGTATCCGCATCTACCCCAAATCACCATCGGTACATTCTCGACACTTGGAACTCAGGCCACCTTGGGCACCTTTACTGTTGGTAAGACATGACACGTCCATCTTGACGGTCGGAGGAAGCATCACGCGCGAGACGTAAAGAGAAAAACATCCACGAGGGATGTGTAGGAAGCATCCACGCGCGAGGTAAAGATAAGTTAAGCCAAGCAAATTAAGATAAATTCAATCAACGTTAGTCAATCTAAACTAAATTCATCAGCGGATAATTTGGCTAGGAAAGCAAGAGATCACAATTGGGGATGGTAAGATTTGAACGCAATTCCTTTATGTGTTGGCAACATGTTATGATTTGTATTTGAACGATTTGTTGTTGTTTGACATTGTAAACATTTATCTATCAAAAAAAAATCTAAACTAAATTCGGCTAAGATAATTACCTAAGCTAATTTTTTAAGTTCAAAATAGAACGGGACCATAGAACATAGTCATGTGATTGAATGATTAAAATAGTCAATAAGTGATTGAATACTAGTTTGTTCAAGTATAAGACAGTGGCGGATCTTCCTTGTAGCTAGTCTACCTATAGTCCGGTAAGATTTGAAAGTCCACGTTGGAAAAAAGAAAATAGCCCGGTTGGTTTTGCCGGAGAAGGTGAAATTGGTTGACTGAAAAATATAGCGACTTGCAGAGGCGGCTCTCCAATTTCAGTTTATTTTTTTTTCTTGACATATTACCACCATTTTTGGAGCAGACTTGTTATAGGGTTCGATTCAGATCTGAAATGAGGAAGATGATGAACAGTGGAAAAGCTGTTTTTGTAAATAAGTCATTAAAGTATATCAAATTGCAACAACACCCCTTGTTTTTTTGATGGGCAACACCCCTTGTTTTTAAAATAAGGTTTAGTTAGTGACAGTTTTATTAAATGTAAAACATAAATGTAAACAATTAAAAGTAGGTGATAAGGTATTAAGAAAAAAAATTAAATGATAAATTAACTAATTATATTTGTTAAATGATAAGTTGTCAACTCTCTTACAGTTAATAGATTAAGTAATTCCTAAATTACCTATACTACTTATGTGTATTCACTATTAAATTACCTAATTTTTTATGAGTTTAACTAGGACGAGAGAGGGAGATGGAAAAGATTAAAACTATGAGGATTTTGTGTCTGGATTGTCATAATTTGTTCTTCTGGATTTATTGGATGCTGATTTTGTGTTTGATGGTGCTTTCTGAAAACCTCTTTTAATACTAACTTGTGAATATGATTGAAGGGTTTTAATTTTTGTATTTGATTTATCTTAAAATCTGGTAAATGGTTTTCTGAGTTTGAATTTGTTGGATATGATGATTTTCGAAAGATGGTGAATTTGATTGCATCATAGCATTCTTTCAGAGATTGCGATTCTTGTGTTCTTAAGAGCAATACATTGATGAGGGTGTGATTGATGTTTCCAAAGAATATAGCCGCTAAATTGTGGGCGTGAGTAGTTTGTTTCCAAAGGCGTTGTAATCTTGGAGTCAAAGGAAAGTATCGTACCACTTTTCTTGGAACCTTGCTATCATCATCTCCATTCACATATCGAGATTCGTGACACACTGGACAATGCTCTAGGTTCTTAAAATCTTTATAGTAGAGAACACAACCATATTCACATGCGTGAATGACCTCATATCCCATACCCATATTCTTCAAAAGTGTCTTTACCTCACGATAAGAACCAGGATAATTATTTGGATTCGGAAGGAGTTCTCGAGTGATCCTCAAATGATCATTGAAGCTCTTGTCGGACCATCCATTATCAACTTTAACTTTCATCGCACTTAAAATCGTCTCCAGAACAGTCTTGTCACTCCCAACATAGATGAGAGTTTGTGATTCCGCTAAAAGCCTTTGGTACTTATCATATGCATCCTTGCCCAAATACTCATTTTCAAGGTCCTCATCATGTGGATCTGGAAAATTGGGAAAAGCGTCGTTAAGCATCTCTATTGTAGGATCCATGTAATAAGCATCACTTTCTTCATCAACCATCGTCGCACGACTCTTTTCCATAACATGTTGAAGTCGTTCTGCGTATACTGATGATGAACCATGTTCTTCCCCATGAGAGGTCCAAGTTGTGTACTCTTGCATTATACCATTCCGAAACAAATGTGTTTGGATTTCATCCAAAGATAACTTCTCGTGGTGCAACCTACAACGCCTACATGGACATTTATGCATTTTACTAAAAGGTTTGCGTTGTTTGACGACGTCTATGAAAACCATAATCCCTTGAGTAAATCTTGGATCACATTTGTCGGTCAAGTACATCCAACTCTTGTCCATGATATCCTACAAATTGGAAACAGAATATACAAAAGAGTTAACATATAATATACAAAAAACCAACTCTCTTGTCGACTTCCCTGCCAAAGTTTTTCATCCTCTTCCATTTTAACCATTTCACCTAAAAACCAATTAATATGACAAATATGTATATATATGCAATAATGATCATCAACATGTAATTGAAGCAAGCTGCTGATGATGAATTTTGACTGAAAACCGTGTTATATATAGCACCAAAACTGAAGCTTTAAATATAAAAATCTGACCAACAAACACTTAACAAAATTTTCAAATAAATGGCATGGAAAATGAAAGTATTTAATTAACCTTCAAAACCGTGTGCCTGATCTTTCTTCCACTTGCAAAGCGCTGGCCAAAAACTGGATTGCAGCAAAAAATTTGTTTGCTAGAGCTGTGTGTTCCTGTCTGCAGGGGAATAGTTTCTGGAAAATACAATAATGGCAGCTGTTCTGTTGCTGAACAACAACGTTGTTTTGTCCAGTCGCAGGTTTGATTGTAGTACCGCCCATGCCTGCTTCTGTACTTTGCTTTTTTGCATTTAATTTCTGATGTTTATGCGACATTTTTTGCAATAAATGTCGTTTAAAACACAAACGGTAGGTCGACCCCCCATCAATGCCCGAGTCAATTTCAAACAAAACAGGTGAGTCATGCAATCAGCTGACATATCGCTTTACTTTTCAATATTAAGTGACAAAATTCGAGTTGTCCCATAAAGTTAGTCGCGTTAAAGGTTAAACGGGACTGAATGTACATGTCGCTTATAATAATGTCGCGTAAACATTCTGAGGAGACATTATTTCATATTGTCGCTTATACAGAGTCGGGTAAAGGCGTAAAAGCGACGTAATGTAGAAGTCGCGTTTAACATTGTCGCTTCATGAAGATTATAAGACATTACTTTTTTGTCGCTAAAAGATTTGTCGCAATAAACTGTTTATGAGACTTTTTCTCCGTGTGCCATAAATTGTTATCGCATATACATGTATTTGCGACAAACGTGTCAAAGTCATGTAGTTTAAACAGGCTTATGTGACAAGTCTTTTGCGACAATTTTCAAAGTTTGTAGCTTAGCATGTAAAATGGTGTAGTGTGAGTAGTCGATTGCATGCTTTAGGTTTGCTGCTTCTCCGAAAATCTCATTTGTTATTTTGTTAGAGGCATGCGCTACAGAGAGCCAGTTCGTTCGTTCATACAACAAAACATATTATTAATGATTTTTTTTCCGCTCACCTAATTTTTAAATCCTAGATCCGCTACTGGTATAAGAGCTGAGTCCGAGTTGTTAGTGCACATCTAAAATCTTATCAATTTGTCTCTTCCGTAATGTAAAAGCTACTATACTCATGAACCAAATATTGTAAATTATTTTTATTGAAACATCTTTTGAGAACAAGAAGACATTGAGAGTAGTTATAGATAGTATTTGGTATTTGCTGCCCAATTTGAATCCTATAGCAGGGAAAAAACACAATCGACAATGTACAACTAAGAGAAACTGCGTCTAGCTAGGCTTAGCTCCTTCATCTATAACAACCCCTTTCTAAACCGAACCCCTACAAGATGAATGCTATCAAATCTCGCCTATGAACTGCAGCTAGACATGTTAGCAAGAAGGTCTCTGCTACTTAAATGGAGGCTTAGTTTTCTTCATCAGACTCAGACTCTTCTTCTGCACCTCAGCAGTATTATTTCTCATTGGGGAAATTCTGCCCTCTTTCGCATCCTTTTCATACTGCCACTTTCGACACTTCTCCGTACAATACGCACACCTGAATCTCAACACATTTGACAAGACTTAAAATGACAAAGCTAGACACATTCATCGCTGTTATAAATCAGTCAACTAACAATAAAGAGATGAAATCAAGGATGCATTTAAACTCGGAATCTAACTAGCTAGATCTAATAATTTTATTCCTCAATAATGAGGAAGGGGCAGTGGTCTAGAAGTTAACGGTTTAAACCTGATGGATACATCTTATATTATGAGTTTGGGACGATCTATTCCTTTGTAAATTTTATTTATATATAAAAACACAAATGAAAGCAATTATTCCTCAACAACAAGTAACAAGACGAGATTCATCATTCTTTACTATATTTTCCCTATTTATATGCGACCAGGTCGATTATTTTAATGGTATCTAACATCTCAAACAATTAATCGGAAATCACTAGCAGCTAGCTTTTTGTATAGTAAGTCTCTAGACACATAATTCGTGATAACTTGCTTATTACATACAATACACCTGGGGAGTATTCGGTTGAGGCAATGTTGGTAGAATGAGGCAGTGAGGTACGATCCGAGCCGTCCATTGACTGGATCGGACGCGTGTCACAGCCGTCATTTGCGTTCACACTACAAGTGTGAATGGAATTTGAGTGGGACACGTGGCGCACCTCAAATGCACGAAGTTGATGGACGACTGAGATCGTGCCTCACGTGCCTCCAATACACCTCCATAAACGCTCCTCCAATACACCTAACCGAAACGACACCGAATAATAAAAGGAGTATAGAGAATACAAGTACTGCATAGATATACATACGTACCCTCCATACATGAAGACATCAGTCATGGGCGGAATCCACTTCCTACAACACTTGCATTCCTCCACCAACTTCATAAACCCTAACTTACCACTTAAGCTCTCAACAGTACCGCCTAATGAAGCAGCTGGAGAATTATTAGCGAGACAGGTCACATTCACAGCTCTAGATCTCTTGGCTTCCCAAAGATGAGATGAAGATCCCTGATCAGTACTCTTCCCCGCCAGCATCAGAACATCAGCCAAGCTGGCCGATCTGGCAATGCGCGATCGCTTCATCTGTGAGATTTTTTGAGAGTTGAATATTATTATAATTAAGATCTTGGCAGATGAATTATATGCGGAAAATAGAATGAGTGTGGAGTGGAATGAGTGAGAGTTTAAGGAGCTGAGCTTATGAATCGCTCGTTACAAAAGCATAAAAAGTCGAGAATTAGTTTGGATTTCCCAATGTTTTGCCGTTATTTTCGGTTGGCAGTTGAGATTCGTTGATCGATTGGGCTTGCTTTTTTGGCCCATTTAGCCCAGTACTATTTTTTTTTCGTATGCTCCAATATATTTTTAGACAAATGTACCCCAAAAAAAAAATTGTTAGACAAATGTCACTTATGCTACCTTTTCAGTAAATTGTTACTCTGAATGTGGGTTCTTAAAGGCAAAATTACAAAACAAATTACTTGGACTAGTACCTAGGCATTCAATTTTCTAAATTTTAAATTAATGACTTTTGCATCAATTTATATACATTTTGTTTCCGAATTTGAATTGTTGGCAAATTGTAAGGTCAGCAAATTTTGTATTTTGTTACGTGGTTGACTTAAATTGGTCGATTTCTTTTTTTATTATGTTTGGTTGTATGACTAATATGACAGAATATTTGCTAATTGATGCATTAAGACATTAAATTGATATTTGAAAGAATTTGATACTTCATTTGAAATCAGAGGATATTATATGTAATGTTTTTGCGAATCACCCTCATTTTTTTAAGATGTCACTTTTTCAATAAATGGTACACAATGTGGTTTGTTATGAAAACCTAAAACAAAACTTATATATCTGACATCCAAATGTGGTGACATTATGGTTGAACTGTTTAATAACAAATGAGTTTATCCCTGTTTTGAGGGAGGAGAATGAGAGGACCAGCAGGAGTTGAGGGAGGAGAATGAGAGCGGGCAGGAGTTGAGGGAGGAGAATGAGAGCGGGAAAGCTAAGGGAGGGCCCTGTTTTGATCGAGGGGTGGCAGCAAAAGAGGACCATTATAAAGCTAGGTGTTCAAAGGGTGTTTCCATAGGGGAGCAAGATGGTGTTAAGGAAGGTGAGGGTATGTCCTGGGCCTCTCTACTTCAAAATTGTAGCAAGGCAAAAGGTATACAGGGAGGTGGCGAATTTCTCGTGGAAAAGACAGTTCAGAATCTGAATAAAGCAAGCATTCACATTGCATCCTCTAGTTCGTCAGGGGGTAAGAACTTTAACAAATCGGATACTGTAGAAATTTCGGACAATTCTGACGGAGAGGCTTCCCTGAGATATACTGAAAAGCATATTAGTACTTTGAAGATGGCTAGAAGGAAAGACTTTAAAGAGAAAAAAAGAATTTTATATCAAAGACGTAAGAAGCTGCGGGAAGATCAATATGCGGCTAAAGGTGTTATCCCGGCTCAGAACTCCTTTGATAAGGACATTGATGCAAAAGAGCGAGAAAGAAGAAGATTACAAAGAGAGGAGGCGGTGGAAACTTACCATGTAGCGCTGGATGTGGGGATAAAGGGTAGCTTACCGGAGGAAGAGATGATCCAAATCTTTGAAGACCATCTGCAAAGAGTTTATGAAGAGAGATGCACCGGATCCGCTGGGATGTAATAGGAGCAAATGGAAGAGAGAAGAATCAAGCACTCCGGCCTCTAAGGGAAGAAGTCTATCTTTCAAAGAGGTTTTCAAGCAGTGGATGTAGTGGATATACCTTTTAAAGAAAATCGATTCTCTAGGGGAAGCTTTCAGTAGCAGAGGAGGCCAGCAGAGGAGCTTAGTGATCTAGTTTAGGGATATTCCTAGTGTTGTAGTGATCCTATTAGCCGAGAGAGCTCTATTGAGCTTTTAAAGAGAGTTGTTATAGAGTTTTTAGCGAGAGAGTTCTTGGCAGTGGTCGTAGTGTTTTGGTCCTATGGACCGCAGTGTATTCTCAGTGTTTTGGTCCTATGGATCTCAGTGTATCGATCCCTCACGGATTCGTTTTTTTGGTGGCTAAAAACCACTTATGAATAAAAAAAATGAGTTTATCCAAATTTAAGAAAATTGACTTTTTTCGTTTCTATACAAATAAATAGGGAAAAGTACAAAAGGGTGGTATGAACTACCACCCTTTTGCAAAATCTTGTCCAAACTATACACATTTTCAAAATCTTGTCCAATTCTAATTAATGGGCCGAATTGCAAGTCTGAATAATACAATGAGCACTCAAACCTTTCAAAAATTATGTAATTGAAATATTTTTTTGGTTGGACCAAATAAACCAAATATGTTTTTGAAACGTATTTGGTTTATCCAAAAAAAAATTTGGTTGTACTCTTCTCTAATTTAAAATTTATGTATTTGATTTGATTAAATGCATTTGGTTCGATCTAAGAATATAATTATAAACCAATATATATTTTAAATTGTTTAAGATTTACAATAATTGTTTTTTTATAATTATATTAAATTGTTAACCGCACCATGATTTATAGCCTAAATTTTTAAATATACAAATTTCGTTCTTAACTAATTTATATATATTATATATGCAAATTTCGTTTTTAGTTTGGTTTCGTTAAACGATTTTAGTTTGGTTTCTGAACTGGTGAATGCAATTTGTATATTTAAAAACGAAATTTGCATATATAATATATATAAATTAATTAAGAACGAAATTTGACCACTTTTCACCTCTCTGAAAAATCGTTAAACGATTTTAGTTTGGTTTCTGAACCGGTGAATGCATATATTCTGATGAATTGGTTCTCCTTTTTCTTTTAATTGTGATTTTACTACTATTAAGATGCGTATGTTGCTGCCAATTTGTATATTTAAAAACGAAATTTGCATATATAATATATATAAATTAGTTAAGAACAAAATTTGTATATTTAAAAATTTAGGGTATAAATTATGGTGCAGTTAACAATTTATTGTAATTATAAAAAACAATTATTGTAAATCTTTAGACAATTTAAAATATATATTGGTTTATAATTATATTATTAGATCGAACCAAATGTATTTAATCAAATCAAATACATAAATTTTAAATTAGAGAAGAGTACAACCAAATTTTTTTGAAAGATTTGGGTGCTCATTGTATTAAGAATTGCAATTTGACCCATTAATTAGAATTGGACAAGATTTTGAAAATGTATATAGTTTGGACAAGATTTTGCAAAAGGGTGGTAGTTCATACCACCCTTTTGTACTTTTCCCAAATAAATATGAGGTAATTTAAATATATACAAAATCCCAACTAATTATTTTTTTTTCCGATTCAAGGCAGCATGTAAAAAGACATCAGCTTGGATTTTTTAATTTTTGCTTATAGGCTATGAATTAGAATAAAACTAATTTAAATTGAGACAACCTATGTGTGCAATTGAAAATTACATTAAAAGCTTGTGAATCGCACTCTCATTCTTCTCCAATCTGTGATTACATTGCACTGGAGAAACTTCAAGGAGAATAAGTTTAGCTGTTTACAACAATTATTCTCGCATAAAACTAAAAGTAGTTCTTAAAAATCAAAGTCCATGCGAGGCTAGCTTGCCGTCCAGACCACTCGTTCAAGGGTTGGACAGTTTGTCGAATTTGGCTGCACACATTTCAATCAATTAACGAGGTTAAAACCGCAATAAAGCAAAAAAAAAAAAAAAGTTGTCATGTAAAGTGCATATAGTAAAAGAAAACAAAAGCATACCTTTAGTTTCTTTCGCTACGCAATCTGCATCACATTTCATCTCACAGAAAGTTCTGCCGAAGCCCTCATATTGGCATTCCTTGTCGCACGTGTTGAAGCAGTCGGCGAATTCACCAATAGCCTCAGCCTCATGGACATAAATTGCTGCAGCCATCAGTAAGACGCATAGGACCAACGTCGCGACCTTGTTTGCCATTTTGATATGTGGTAGTAACAAGTCTTTTTTTGTTGCGTGTGATTTGGTTAATGGTTTCTTGTCGTGGAAGGAATGAGAAACTTCAAAGTATTTATAAGGTGGAATGGGAAATGAATGAGTGAGTGATCTTGAAAAGTGGAGCTTTTGTGGTTACTTTTTTTGAGTTTTGATAGGAATTTTTCAGCCATCAGCAGTTTTTGGAGGAAGATGCCGCTGGATATTTCATCCTTTGGATTTATTTGAGACATTGTATTATTTACATCAGCACTTAGAATTGTTGTATTCCTCTCTTTTTTGGTTTATCATTTATTCATCTATGTTTAAGATATGATCGACCGTCGAAGAGGCCAACAGAGAAAGAAACCAAATTACTTGAATTGATAGTAAATAAAGATTTCAAATTAAATTTATAACATAATGAAACAGGCAAGGCAAACTTCAACAAATAATCGGCCCGATTAGAATATATGTAAAGCACAGCATTATCATACACCAGGAGTGAATGAGGCATTATATAGCTACAGTTTTGTCTCTGAATTCCTTCATTATTCCTAACATCAGGTATGACCAGCATTATTGTCACACTCAATTATCATTCCTAACCTTAATAAAAAATATAAAGAAAAACCATAAGTATAAACAGTTTTGTCTCTGAATTTTTGTTTTTAGAATAAGTAGCATCCAATTTTGAGGAGGCTGGAAATGGTAGTCAGGCCGGCCATCATCCTTGACGTGGCTGACCATAAGAGACTTCAACTAAGGGTAGACTTTGTGAGATCCTTCGACACTAACGAGGACTTCATTGTTGCATAAAATCAGAGTGACACAAAATCCCAACACTCAGCGACCAATGGGAAGACATAAATGTCATATGTAGTGTAGAATTCTTCATCATGAAAAACGCAGAGACAAATAGGATTGAATCTAGAGAAAATTCCTATCAATCAACTAATATAGAGAAGATATTCTCGGTTAAGAGATAATTGAAGTCATGTGGTATTCCTCAACTACAGATTTTTTGTTTTGTTTTGTTTTATCCCAACTCAAAAATGCATATTGCTATGCCTACAAAGGCTTTTCTGGTACTGGGATGAACTTTATTTTACCATAGAGAGAAAAGTTAGTATAATAATAATGATTAAATAAGGAGCCAAAAAAAAAAAACAAAAAAACAAAAGTATTGGCTCATGTGAAGGTTAGTATTGGCTCATGAACTTTATTTCATCTTCAGGGTGCATCTCATGACTTGCGACTGTTGTAAGTGCGTAGCCAGAGTTCGCATGTGAAGTCATGGACGCGGTACATGAGCTCTCAAGTCTCAACATCAACCAAAAACAAAAGTATTGGCTCTCCCGGCAAGCTTACATGTCAAGACTCCTTTGCTTAGCAACTGTAACAACAAGAATAACAGACCAGAAGAATTCGTACTCTAGAGAATAAAAATGCAACGCAGTTTTGCACCTAAGTGGATGATCAATTTATGATTTTGCAGCTTGCTCTCATGAAGGTGCCCCGTAAGGATCGTTGTCAAGAACTCCAAGTGCGCTGTCAGCCCTCAAACGACAATGGTAATGTCTGTCATCTTCAATGCTCTTGGTTTGAATATCAGTTGCCTATGTATAAACTTTCAGTGCCTGCTGATTAATGTTGCCGCCTTGTTCACTTTACCGTCTTAATCAGCTACTTCTAGAGTCTTTTTATTACATTGCATTGTTAACAACTGGTTCATTTTTCATAGTAGATTCCTTTGGTGGGATATCAAACATCTCTAATATCGATGCCAGTTAGTGACTTGTATGGTATGTTTTGAAATACAACATGTCATACGGTGAGATTTGTGTTGGTGGTGGGAATTGACCCCAAGCGCCCTCTAACACATACCTTGTGAGGTAGGTATGTGTTAAAGGGTGCCTGAGGTCGATTCCAATGGGGACCCAGTTGAGGGGCGGAAGCGGAGCGAGCCAAAATGCCCAAAGTTCAGAGTCCCAGAGCCCAATAGCACTGCCTAGCCTGGCCCAACCGTATCAACATGAGTATCTGTTCATCTGCGTTTGGCGCATTAGTGCCAAGGCCATTTCAAGAAGAGGAAATTCAATGATGTCAAATCAATGAATCATTGGGTGTAGAGTTGCATGCTGCAAATACAAAACAAGTACATCACCAAATCCAATTTATGTTTTGTCCACTGCAAGCAAGGAATACATATCAAGATGACAAGATCCAATCCTTCGCTTGTCTTGACCCTATCAGCAATCATGGCAACAAACTAAAGGGTACTTACAAATCAGTAGCAACTCTCTGCTAATTGCACCTCAATGAAGAAACAAGCTCGATGTCATAGAACCATCTTTTTTTTGTTAGGGAATAAAATAACGTAACATCTTCAGTAGAAAATGGAAGAGGCTGAAAAAGAACGAGCAGAGCTGGTGCCGGATGCATACCCGTACGACTTTCAAATTATGCATCATATCCAAAAAACTGCAATATGATGCTCCAATACAGGCAGTGCTATCAGCCTGTAGCCATATAGATCCATAACAAAACTGAGATTCATCAGTTACTCCATATCCAGCAAAACCTACAGACAATATTGCCAACCTACAGACATGAGTATTTGATACTTACCAGGTTTTGTAAAACTTCAACAATAGAAGCAGCCAATACATGGGAAATAAAAAGTGTCAAACTAAAGCTCTATGCAATGTCAGATTTCACACTTGACACTATGCAATATCAGATTTCAAAATTATGCTGATTACTAAATTTTCTTTGCACACAGCGGGATGTGGACTTGGCCATCACTTCATAAAAATTACCTAGCCCCTATCAAATGACGGTGAACCGTTTTGTCTGGATCACATAGCTCACTAGTATTTATATATGACATTAAACTTGTGCAGTCAAAACCCACTACAAAGACAACATAAGACCAACAAAATTAAAACAGCATATGATATATTTCTTTTGAACTTGAAAATGTTAAATGACCAACAGATAGCATACAAAACCAATTGACACTAGGTCTATGTGCACCAAACCAACATAATATGTGCACTTTTGTGCAACTTGATGATAAAAGAACAACTACTATAAAATCTAAGTTTGTAGAAACAAGACCTGGGGCGACAGTTCAAATCTTCCGACAGCCCATAAAAAGATCACACATGTGACCGAGACCGCACAAACTCTTCAAGTCTGTCCCATACTTCAAGTGCTGCAGCTCTGTCCTGGTGGCGCTTATTCTTGCTAATCTAAATGGTGACAAAGGATTAAAGTACATGAGGGAAGAATTAACAAAGACATGTTTTTCCATTTCGTACGCTATATCAAAAACAAAAACAAAGAAATATGCTTACCGTGATGATTTTTACATTCCATTGCTTCACAGTCTTTGTGGACTCCACACTATCATCTTCAAATCGCATGTAAAATCCAATAACTGCGTAAATGTCACTATATAGATTCAGATCTTCTGGTGCATCATAAATGTTAGAGCACCCTCATAACTCAATTGTCAAGTTCCATTCTAGAATTTCAAAACAGCACAATATGGAAATTTAGTTTGCCATCTACTGAGGATCAAATAAAATCCAAAAGCATCTAGTCATGGCCAGCTTCAAAATTTAAATGTGCAAAATTGATTCACCTTTATTAAAAATCTCAACACGGTCCTTGAACGGCCAATCTTTAAACTGCCATTCTTTTCCCAAGACAAACACAGCCACCACTCTATCCCAATCATCCTTCTTCAAAGCAGATGGCTTATCCCTGACCTCATAAGCAGCCACCACTCTGTCTCTACTAAACTTCTTCTGCACAGTAATACAATCCGGCTTCAGGCCCTTCATCTGCTTAGCCTTAACATCAGTGGGTATATACACGCCATCCTCCAAAAACTCCTTCACATTATATATGGTAATCAAAGTCTGAGATGCGCTAGGGACCAAGATTATTGGCACTCCTTCCCCAATGCTACCCCCTTTCAGCATCTTAGGTTTGGGCCCCAAATCAAAAGCCAACTCATCTCCATATCCAGAAGCCCTATCATCATTCCCCATCACCCTCTTGGCAACCAATCCATCCTTTCTCTGCTGAGACTCCAATCTAATCCTTTCAGCTTCCCTATGCATAGCCTGCACCATAACACTATGAAAATCCCTATGCTTGCACTCCAACAACGTCTCCCTGTCCCTCAAGGGCCTCTCCGCAGCCCTGATCAACGACATAAAATGCAAAGTGTGATCAAAATCCCCTTCCATCGCCCCAGCGTCATCCCCACCATGCCCCTCCCCATCCCGGCTCGCAGAATACAACGCAACAGAAGTATCCTCCGGCCGATACTCCTCCAAATTCGCCGGCCTTCGATTCGAAACATCACCCCCTTTCGACGGGGGAGCAATCGCCAGAAAGTCAATCGCGTCGTTGGACGACACAACACCTTGTAAGTACTCGAGCAAGGGTTTACGATCGGGAAGCGTTACGATAGGAACACCATGTGCCCGAGCGCTCTGCATATAGTCGATTTGACGCTGGTTAGGGTTTTTGATGAAGAAAACTAGGGTTTCGAGCGTATAGCGGGTGCCTTGCTTGGATCGGTAGGCTGTCTCGATGGAGCAAGGGAAAGCGTAGGACGAGCCGAATCGAAACTCGTCGTTCACGCGAACGATCTTGTCGAGCTCGCCGCGCATTGTGAAGTCGCGGAGGACGGACAGCGGATCCATGACGGAGGAAAGAGCAGTGGGATTTCGGAGTGGAGCGTTTTTCTTGACTCGGGAAGTGAAGGATTGCGGCTCAGTTCTGAAGAAGAGGGTCCATTTCGTAATTTGTGGGAATTGGAGGACTCATTTGTTTATTCCGAAAAAGGTTTGAACCGATTTGGTTGAGACATCAAGGATTTATAAAGATGCAGTCAAAAAAAAAAAAAAAGAAGCCGTTTAACCAAAAATATTGATTTGGCTGGACAAAATGCACAAAGTTTGAGCAACAAGGTAATGACTGGAATGCCACATAAATTATACTGCTGTTACAAACAGCGATAAGCTTCAAAACATCAGATTTCATCCATCCATCATATTCGAGTCATTCCGTTCCGCCGTTGATCGCTTCAATAGGCACTGGATTCATCGGCAGCGCACTAGGCGGACTCGAGCTCACTCACGTTGCCTCAGCTGTATCTAAACAATTCAAAACCTTTCAACCCTCCTTAGATCCGCACACCTCCTCGACACACATGGATTTCATGTCTCGGCATAAATCCTAACTGAACAAAAATTAACAATTTTGATCATCTAATTCAGCTTACAATGGACTGAACAATTCAAAACCCTTCAATCCGTCAACCCTTCCTTTTCACTTCCTCAGATTCACACACCTCCCCCAACACATGGATTTCATGTCTCGACAAAAATCCTAATTGAACAAAATTGATCAATTCTGATATTTAATTCAGGATGGTTGAATAGGCAGCGTCAGGGAGGATGAGTCCACCTAGTGCGCCCACGATGATCTATGGCGAAACGGAATGGATATGGATTGATGAAATCTGATGTTTTAAAGCTGCCGTATGATTTATGTGGTAGTCCAGTCATTAATTTCTTGCTCAAACTTTATGCATTTTGTCTAACTAAACAGTCACATCAACATTTTTTGTCAAACCGCTTTTCGCCAAGTTTATGACATTTGCTAAATAAAACTGAAGCCTATCACATTTGCAAAATAAAAAAAATTCAAATAATGACATACCTAATATTAACTCAAAAACTACAGGGGCTTTTCCATAAATACGAAAAAGAGTCCAAGAAGCCGCTCTTCTCTCTCGTCGCACGCCACTTCAATCGCTTGCCTGCAAAATCGTCGAGCTTCACATTCGATTCGATGGACGACAATTTCGTTTTCTCGCGATTTCCGTAATTCATTTTTTTTTGGGTATAAAGCGTTGACGTTGTAGAGGACGAATTGATTCGTTCAATCGGAAAATGGCGTCGAGGCTTCTTCGCACTCGAATCTCACGCTCTACCGCCTCACGTTTTGTCAACGGTTCGTCTGTTGATCAATGTAATGTTCTCCATTCATTTTATGCGAAGTTCACTTTTTTTTTCCTTTGCAGATAATACGAAGTCAGTTATAATAAATTTAGAGCTCAAATTAAGGGCTGGTTGGGGCTCTGACTGTAATTCAAGGCTCTTCAGCAGCAGCTCAACTAATGGTTCCATGTTTGATTTCATGGATTTGACGTAAGAGCGACATCTCTTCTTGGTTTGGTTTCATCATTATAAGTGGCTGAAAAGTTAAATTGTCATCTCTAATTTGAAAAATGAATACTGGTTGGGGAAGGAACCCAGGATATCTATAGGAATTACTCTTTAGTACTACAGTTGTGCATCCTCCATAAATTAATACACTGGGGATGGATTTGATAGCATTGTGCTTTGGTAAATGATTTAATATTTGAACGAGGGAAATGATAAAGATGAAACTATCACGTAGCTTCGTAGTGAATTTTTTCTAACACACAAAGCGAGACCAGATTTCTGATGCCTTATAAGGTATGAGATTGTAGAGTAGTTGGTTGTATGATAATGTTAGGACGTATATAGAAGATCATCATGTTTTTTTCGTAGGCATTTGTTTTGCTTTATAGTCATGACCATGTGATGTTCAGTGTGTACTAGATGTTGCTCTAATTAACAAATGTTGTCAATGCAGTCGTCCTCATACATGGTATCCTAATGCAAGAAAGAAGAGACGGAAGGTTATCATGCATGTGGGTCCAACAAATAGTGGTAAAACATATCAAGCTCTAAAACAATTGGAATCAAGCTCCTCAGGTAAACTAATGGTGCACTTTTAACCACCTTCTATATGTTTATGTTATGGTTGATTACAAGATAAAGTGAAAAGTTGGTATTGCAAAGTCCAAAGCTCAAATTGACAGCAAATATATCGTCGTGTGAATAAGTCATTAAAAGTCAAAACTACAATTCAGTGGCTTAACTTAATGGTTAGTCATATTTGAAAATCTTTTTATGGTAAATGTCGTTGCTGTGAATTCAATTGTGCTTGACATTCGGTGCCAGTGCCATAATTCCTTCACTCTGCTCTTATTAGAAAAAAATTGTTGGTTGGTCTTAAGCTGTACAACCTGCAGCATTATGGACTCTATCATTAGTCATCCTCATGTTGAGGTGAATTCATTATTTGGTATAGGCCATAGAAAAAGACAAGCCATAGCTACAACCCTGCTGATGGAAATAAGGATGTAGATGAATTCGTTCCACCTCGACTTGTGGGTCAAATGGAGAAAGACAAAACACTAGCAGCCACTTAAATGCATGGCTGCTAAATGCTTTAAGTGCAGTATATACGTTGCCCAACTCACCATATATGCTGCATAAAAGTATAAAGTTCACTCATCTTCCAGAGTAGTCAAAACATTTATGCTTAATTGCTGTCTTTCCACCTTCTCATATATCAGGTGTATATTGTGGTCCTCTGAGGCTGTTGGCTTGGGAAGTTGCAAAACGTTTGAACAAGGCTAATGTCCCTTGTGATCTTATCACGGGTCAGGAGGTGGAGGAAGTTGAGGGAGCAAATCACAAGGCTGTGACAGTAGAGATGGCTGAAGTAAACCGTGACTATGAGTGTGCTATTATAGACGAGATTCAGGCATGTCAATCTGTTAGTCTCATCTGCTTTAGTTCTGGTGTGGGAGGTGGGATACCTGATAAGAAGCATGACCCATGATATTTTGGCATCTGAAAAATATCAAGATGGTTTCTGGGTTACAATTATTTTTGTCGTTCAAACCTGGAAAAATGATAGTTTATAGGTTTGAATTTTGGGATCTTTGACTTTATCAGGAAGTTATTACTACATCAATCGTTTTGATGACTCTCTTCATTCTTCTATAAATTTTTAGATGATTGGATGTAAGACAAGAGGGTTTTCGTTCACCCGAGCGCTTCTAGGTATATCAGCAGATGAAGTTCATCTTTGTGGAGATCCTGCTGCAGTCCCCCTCGTTCAGGAAATACTTAAATCAACAGATGACGATGTCGTGGTAATTGAACTTTGGACGGCTTGTTTATTTGCCATCGTGTTATATTGTGTTCCCTTCAAACTTCAGAAACTGGTGCCATGTATTATAATGGTTTGTGAGACCAAAATACATGGAGGCTTGGCTCAGTTCATCCAATTCCTTGTTCTAAACTATTTTTAGCTTTCCTCCATTAATCTGGTACTGTTGTAGGTTCAATCATATGAAAGGCTTTCACCTCTAGTTCCATCAAAAGTTCCAGTTGGATCCTTTGCTGATGTTAAAACTGGTGATTGTATTGTCGCCTTTTCGCGTCGTGAAATTTATTCATTGAAGGTAACTGGTTGTCTTATTGAATTATAAAGTTCCAGCTAACTTTATATCATTTCGGGAAAGGCCTTCATCTCCGACAGTAGGATGTTCTGTTGAACTTCAAATTTCAGCATTCAGTTCAACACTTCATTTAAGTATTTGAGTTAAGCACTTAACTTAAGTTAATGGTTTGATCTTTTGAATTTATAAGATATATTTAAGTTTGTTTTTAATTCCCCTAACGTTCAGTTCAATAGAACAGACTCATACATGTTCCGAGATTCAATAAAGTCACTTTCATTTTGGAAGTTTTTTTTCTCTTTCAAGATTTTGATGAGCCCACTTTTCAGTAAGAGACTATGGTTCTGATTTTCTTTTTGATTTTACTCTCCAATTTCATTTTTATTTCAGAAAAAGGTTCAAAATCGAGGAAATCATCTCTGCTCTGTAGTGTATGGTTCCTTGCCCCCTGAGACACGAACAAGACAGGTAACACTTGACACTTGATTACACAACTAAGACCAATCTCAAATTGAAACATACTAGCTATACGTATCATTACTCTTGCTATGAGTTTTGCTCAGAATGTCGTTTCCACCCAAAAAACACTAGGCTTTCATCAAATTCTGACACAGATAAATTCTTCGCCATTCGCCCCACATCATTCCCTCCAGGGCAGAGAAGATTCGTCCTCGAATCAGTAGCTGCATCTGGAAAATCCACCTTGAAGCCAATTTCCCAACGTCGATCACGTCGTTCAGGGGAAGGGTGATTCCGGTCGAAGGCAAAAGGGTTTTCATCCGTGACAGTGACATCATCGCCCATCTAGGAGAGTGCGTCCAGTCGTTGGGTCAGGAGATCGACCTGCCTCCGCAGAGCAGCATTATCTCGCCGCAACTCAGCATCATCCATGACTGCCTCAGCGTCGACTCTCCGTGGTCTTCGAGTTGGCATAACTCAGGATCGGCTGGAAATTGATACCACTCTGATGTAGCTTGCGTGGGTGGGTAAAGAACGATAAATCAAAAGCTCGTTGATTCCGCAGAATACCGAGATTTTGAGGTCAATAGTCGTTGATCTCACAGAGATACCGAAAACTGCCAGATAAGGAGGAAAACCTCAACTTTTATTCATTATCAAAAAATCCGTCTAACAAAAACGACTAACAAGTGTTTAAATAGCAAACCCTAATTTCCAAAATAAGAAAATAACAAATAAGGAAATAACGAATAAGGAAATAACAAAAAAGTTTCCGAAAGAAGATAAAAATGCAAATTTGACCCTTCAGATGATCAAATTTGCCCTAAAAACGCCGAGTTCATAGCTTGCTATGAGTTTTGCTCAGAATGTCGTTTACACCCAAAAGACACTAGGCTTTCATCAAATTCTGACACAGATAAATTCTTCGCCATTCGCCCCACATCACTTTTCTTGTGTATTGTAAAGATCATCTTTGAGAACAAATTGTGCTCCCAACTAATGTAATCGATGAACTGCATTATCCTCTTTCAGATCTCTTCGGCTAATAGAGTTTGGTATTCTTGGAGGGTCTAAATTAATATGTTCTCTAGAATTGCAGGCATTAATGTTCAACGATGCAAGCAGCGATTTTGATGTTCTTGTTGCTAGTGATGCCATTGGAATGGGGCTTAATTTGAATATATCTAGAATAATTTTTTCTACAATGGAAAAATTTGACGGTGAGGAGATACGAGACCTTACCGTATCTGAAATCAAACAAATTGCAGGTATATGTCTATTTGCGAGCTCTTTTGATTTGAGGGCCTCTTGACTCCCAAAGAAGATCCATTAAAACATATTAAAAAAACATGTAGGAAGAGCTGGTAGATATGGATCGAAATTCCCTGTTGGCGAGGTGACTTGCTTACATGAAAGTGACCTTCATTTGCTGCATTCGGCATTGCGATCACAATCCCCTATTTTAGAGGTGATGATACTATTTAAGGCTATAATAACTGTTTGTTTATCCATATTATAAGTCTTAAAGCAGAATCCCAGAATCCGTTTTCCCTATTCTGGCTGGGGTACATGTGGTTTATGTTCTCACACACTTGAGGAATTATTTGCAGCGTGCTGGTATATTTCCTACTTATGATCTCCTTTCAATGTTTTCACGTTTGCATCCTCGGAGTGGTCTTCTTGAGATTCTGGTGTGTTTCGTACCTTTGTTTTGGATGTCTTTTATCTGCTTAGCTGTTCAATTTAACCGTAAGATGTACATTTTTATCCATATTTTGGCAAAAATATCACTCCGTTACATTCTTAATTATCTTTATTTCTATCTAATTATAGCCACCTCATTATTATCCGGATCATCTTTGTTTTCACAGGTACATTTTCACAAGCACGCTAAACTATCTTCCAACTATTTCATGTCAGATTGTGAGCAGATGCTGGTATGGATTGATGTATTCATCTATTTCTAAAATACACATTCATGTATTTGTACTTTAGTGAGTTGTAATACTTTTGTCTTATTATAAAAACAACATTGATTTCAGAAAGCTGCTGCGGTCGTAGATGTGCTACCTCTTGAATTGAAGAAGAAGTATGTTTTTTGCATCAGGTAGCCCTCCGTATGATAAAAAAATGTACAAATGTTGCTTTTTTAATATGGTCATAACTCATAGAATCTCACTTTCAAATTATTTATTAAGAAAATCAAAATGTAGCAGCTACCCATCCCGATTTGGCCACTCGTGCCTTCGAATGCTTTACCTTTCTGAGTGATAGTAGTGCTGAAGTAGAGTTCCCTCCTTAGTGAGGGCGTAGGTCTGTTGCATTTGCCTGTTAATTTAAGAAACCTCCAATTCCCTGGCACAAAATGGTATCCTTCTTAGTCATCATATTGTGCCCATCACGCGTAAAACATGCAGTTCAGACTTTGTTGGGTAAAACTTTTGTATGTACATATCTTGACTCTAGTATGCAGCTCTCCGTGTCACATTGGCTTAATGAGTAACTTTGTCAAGTTTGTTTAGATGTGTAGGTCATTTTTGTTGATTTGAAAATAAGTACTTCTTTAAATTGATTTGATGTGGCTCACAGTTGACTTAATGAACTGCAGTCCAGTTGACATGGATGACGATATATCCTCCAAGGGCTTTACACAAGTAAGCAACCTATTTTCGTTATTATGCATGCTCATTTTCAAATGATGGTGGTGTAAAAATTCAATTCTAAATTCATGCACTGCACCAGTTTGCCCAAAACTATGCACAAAGTGGCATAGTCAGGCTGAGGGAGATTTTTACCCCAGGGACTCTCCAGTTTGAGGTACCAAAAACACAGATTGAACTGAAGGAGCTGGAATCCATTCACAAGGTTAATTTCTCACCAGAGTAGTACAACTGGAGTATTACATATGAGCTTAGACAGTCAAAGTTGTGAGTTGTCCACTATGTATTCTGTAGAAAAGCTCAAGTAATATTAACATTGGTGCGGGGATATAATATTCAAATGACAACTTAGGACATCGAAAATTACAGTTTCTACAGAACTTATCTGAAGGATGGTTTTGTTAACAGGTCTTGGAACTCTATGTATGGTTGAGTTACCGATTGGACGATGCCTTTCCTGATCGTGATGTAGCAGCTTCACAGAAGGCTATGTGCAGTTTGTGAGTATTATTCACCCCATTGTTCGATGTTTTCATTGCATGGGCCCAGCTGCCGAATACTCAGCATACTCATTATTTATCAGGTTGATTGAGGAATTCCTGGAAAACTTTGGGTGGGAGATGCGGACAGTGCAGAGACCATTTTCTAAACTTATCAGGACAAAGCTGCGAAATAGAACTTACCAGACCCCAAAGTTGCACTAACCCGAAGGAGGATTGATTTTTTTTATCTCTTTTGTTATCAAAGCCCAAATCTAACCGTCAGATACACCTGTATGTTGTATATTTGTATTGTAATTTGATGGGTCATTTTTAAACTTAAAGTGAAATGAGTTGTTCAATCACATGTCCTCCATAACTCATCTCTATGTAAGTGACTTTCACCTGCACAAGAACAATTATGCTGTCTGCATCTTGAATTCAAACTAACATTTTTGATGGCTTCCCTTTTGTCATCAAAGAAAGATACTGTGATAATAAAAAAACATTGTATTTATTCCAACTGAAAAACACTTGCCAATTCTAAAATCGTAGTGTATTTGAAGTTCTTCCTGAAAATGGAAAACAAAGGGAACCGTTAACTTATACAAGTCTGCATGACACTATTTTTCATAGCAAAAGGCAGAACCTAATAATATACGCGTTCCAAAAAAAAAGAAAAAAGATCCTCGTCAAGTTCCGACCAGATCCATAATTGTATTCTGATTCTGAAGAAAAGTATTGTCACTGATACAGGTGAGAACATGGTTTATTCCTGATTACTCAACATCTAGCAATGCCACAGATCTTATAAATGCTTTAAACTCAGCCTGATCGCCAAATCTTCACATTAAGGCCAGAAAACATTTATTCAGGCGCAGGGGCATTCTATTGCCATAGAATATAACTAAAATTCCACTTTCACCACTGGAAGACTGCTTCTTATAAAATACAATAGCACAGACCATTTTCTATTTGAAACTTTAGATGGATACAAATGGAGGCAATGTCTACAACCACTTTAACCTTTTTCAAATAAATCTACCAAATATGACTAACATGACCAAAGGTTTTCGAATATAGCCTTACTAGGATGTCATACAATTAAAAAAAGTTATCTAATGGAACACAGAAACTTAATAATAAATAATTACATGAACAAAAAATAATGCTTACGGAATCAACCCGATACTGCTTATATTTGCAGTCAGGGCCACATAAAACCAGTCTATCACAAATCGCCAACCTTCAGCTTTGTGAAAAAATGGCAACTGCGGTCCAAGTATTCTGGTAAAAGCCACTGAATTAACCAAGCAGCTAGAAGCCGTGGAAGAAGACTTTGATAGGGCCAAGCACAAAATGACTAGAGAGCACTAACTTCTCAGCAAATTGGTATCTATAATTTACATCATTCACATTTTAATCTGAAGAGTCTGACACCTCTTCATTTTCACCTAAGTACAGCAAGCCAATTTGTTCCTTAGCCATCCCCATTTCATTTTTCTCAAGGAGCTTTATCAATGATTTATATGTAGACTCTAGAGGTGTATATCCTGTCTGAACCATTTCTTCAAAAAACATGCAGGCGTGCACAGGCTTCTCAATTTTACAAAGCTCATTTACTAAAAGGGTGTAGGTTCCAAAGTCAGGACTTACGTCACTCTTGAACATGTGATTCAACAAAAAAGCAAGCGCCTTCATTTGTTTCTTCCTGCAGCATATCTTCAGTAAAGGTTCATACGTCATTACGTCAGGCTTCACCAAATTATTTTTCATTTTCAAAAGCAGACTTATCGCATCTCCTTCTCGTGCATGGAGACAATATAAAGTGATCAGTGAGTTATATGTCATCAAGTTAGGTGCAATACCTTGCTTCATCATATCCGTATAAAGTGTCAATGCATCATCCAACCTTCCAGACCTCCCAAACTGAGAGATCAAGGAGCTGTAGAAAGTAGCATCAGGATCAATCCCGTCCATCTTCATCCTTTCATAAACTTGTAATGCTTGATTTAGTTCTTTAGATTTTCCAAGTCCTTGAACATATATAGTGTACGTTGTTACACTTGGCCGGCACCCTTTTTGACGCATCTCATTAATAATTTCGTCAACCTTCTGAAAATCTTTTCCCCTACAGTAATATTCAACAAAAGTATTGTAGGTCACTGTGTCGGGGGATACACCATGTTTTTCCATTTCCATAACTACTTTGTACGCTCTATCTATTTTCCTCGCCTTACACCAACCATGGATGAAAATATTGTAAGTTTGCAAGGTAGGCTGTATTTCATTCTTAAACTTGGAGAAAATTGATGTTGCAGTCTCGATGCTAGCTCCTCTAACCAGAGGATCTAAAAGGACATTCATAGCCTCAACATCCCTTTTGACCCCGAACTTCTCAATACACATAAAAGCATCTATTGCTTCATTAAATTCACCAGCTTTCGCTAGCCTTCTAATCACCTTAGTCATCGTGGTCAACGTCACAAAACCTTCACTCAACTGATTCATTTCATGAACCAACTCCCACATCTCATCGAATATCTTACATTTTCCTAAAATATCAACCATCTGATTGTACAGATTTGCAGAAATCTCATACCCAGATTGCATTCTCGCCCATTTGAAAACCCCAAAAGCTCTCACATAATCATTCCCAAACCTACTAAGAAGCTTCAAAACAAAATCCTCAGACAATCTTATATCAACGCATTTCTCATTCAAAGCCTGAGCAGCAGCATCAGCTGACTCGTGTCTAAATTTCATAACTTTACTAACCTCATCCGCATCCCTTTCAACTTGATCAACTGTTTCTGACTCTTCATCCTTAGCTTGATTACAAGGCTGCTTCTGACACCGAGCCCAATTAGAAATTTGAGGAATCCCCAAATAATCATCCGAGTCATTATAAAAAGAATCAATTTTTTCAGACGAATGGAGCCAACCAGGAAGAGCGGCGGCCTGATTGGGCGCCGAAGAGGTTGAGTAAGGATTGCAGAGAAATTGATGCAGCAATAAGATAAGGTGATTTTGGAATTGTGTAAAGCTGGAAGTTACCGAAATTGGAGCTGGGAGTGAGGTTAAGTGCGGAGAAAGACGAAGGCGGTTGTAAAGTTTCAACCTTGTCAGCGTTGAGGATGGCCTGAAGCTGAACATCGGGAGAAAGAATTTGATAGATTTTTCAGGTACCACCAAAGACGAGGGGTTTAGGGTTTTGAAATGCTCAAACTTTATACTCAAACTAGCCTGCATTTTTCTGCTCTAAATAAAAATAAATAAAAAAGTTTTTTTTTAAATATAATTTTGACCTTCGAATCAAAATGTCACTATAATTATATACAGTATAAGCTAGCGAAATTCAACAGCTTTACAAGTCATGGTCGAAATGATCCGGAGGCGATGATGAAGAAAAATAAAAAATAAAAAGCAGATGTTCAAATATTTGTATTTACAAGTGGATTGGCAAGTGTAGCAGAGATGAGCATCAGGGTCCACGAGCCGGGGCGAAGCAGAGGCAGCCTGAGGCCTGGTCTTCAGGAATCATCCCTCCTCCCTTGCTTGTGTCTATTGCATCCATCATCTTCACCACTTCATCCATGTATGGACGTTTCTCTGGGTTCGCATCCCAGCATTTGCGCATGATGCTTGCTAGTGAGCTTGGGCAGCAACGTGGAATATCCGGCCTTAAATGCTACAATATCGGGGTTAAAGAACTCGTCTAATTATATAAAAACTCACAATGATAAAATGGAATGGCATTTGAAATTAAGAACCAACCTGTTTAACTACTGCTGATGAGACTTCAACAAAACTAAGATCTGCGTAAGGCATGTCGCAGCAGTAAATCTCCCAAAGACATATTCCAAAACTATAAACATCGCATCTCCTGTTGTAAGGCTTTCCATCCAAAACCTACAAAACATCCAAATTTGATCAGCAAGAAAGATCGTCTGCAACGAAATGTGTTCCTCCTACAAATCACTCAAGTATTATATTCTGATAAAATACTAAAGATGAAATGAGTTTTTAAAGCTTGGGATGCCAATATTGTGACTGAGGAAAATGTTCTTCTCCCGTGTTGTGAATTTACTGAATACTTCCGCGAGTTGAAGCAAAAATACCTCAGGAGCCATATACCCGAGGGTTCCAGTTTCACCAGTCATCTCACATGGATTCTGAGCCTCAACACGAGCAACGCCAAAATCAGCGATTCTCAAGTTTCTCTGACCATCTAGTAACATGTTTTCAGTCTTAACATCGCGGTGCACAATCTTCTTTGAATGTAGATAGCTTAACCTGGACAGCCGCGATAGTCTAGTTGGGACATTAATATATATAACACCAGGAAACACAAATTGAGGATGATACAAGTCTTACCCTCTTGCGAGATCTAAAGCAAGCTGCATAACTATCTTGAAGGCAAGTTTCTTTCTCCTGTTTTTTATCAGAAACTGCTTGAGTGTCCCGCCAGGAAGGTACTCCACAACCACACAGCATGCTCGAGCTGGAAGGGAGGTTTGACCATCACTAGGGTTCTTAGATGGAATCTTTAGGCTTGAAGTTCCCATCGAAGCTCCTACGAACTGCATGTCAGAAAACAACATTCAGCTTGAAAAAAGCTATGTTCTTCTAGAAGGAAGTCTGAGACAGGAATACTCGGAATGTTTTGGCAAAAAAAAGGGATATAAATTTTACTTTTGTAACATTTGGATGGTCAAGCTTTTGCCACACAGCGACTTCTTGCTGAAATGAAGCACGCAGAGCTGCAGTTTCAGCAGTTGTGATGGCTCCTTCCTCACCCCAATCCAGCACCTTCACTGTCGTAATTTTCACACACAGAGATGAAGTAATATACAAGAAATCGCATCATCCAAATATCCGACTAACACAAATTCTCTACAGGAATCTACTAATAGCACTACACATTCCGTGCATCTATTGTCAGGTCCCTAGCCGTATCATAGTCATATACATTAACAAACACACATCAGCAGAACACGATAATCCAAGTCTAAAAGCCAAACTTGAAATAGCCACTTGCTAACCATTCATGGAGCTGAAAGTAAAAAATCCAGCGCAGATAAAATTCATCAAGGATGTATACAATAGCTAACCTGCTACATCTTGATCATCATATTTTCCACGGTAAACAATCCCATAAGTCCCCCGTGCAATGACATATCTGATCTCAAGCTTAGATAAATCTATCTCCCAATCTTGTTTTGGACGTTGTTCCACATTCCTCGACCACACACGGCTCAAGTGCTTCTCCAGTTGCACATCCAAACTTTTCAAATCAATCTTATCGGCTCTGAAATACATATCCTTGCTACTACTACTCCCAACACCCTTGGCCTTAGGCTCAGAATCCCCCTCTTTAGTTTTTGAGCTCTCGGGCACTGCAGTGTCCTTACCCTCATCGACTTTGCCTGATTCCATTTCCAAATAAAGATAATGTAGGAATCAAACTCTAAACTGCAAGCGAGCAAAGAAATATATGCAGCAACCTATACTACTCCTTTGAAATGGAACGATCAGTTAGCGGGAAAAAAAAACTGATCAGTTTTTCTAGGTCATCATGTGTCTGGTTGGATCAGCATTGCACCAGGTAAAGCCGAGCAGCAATCAAAATCCAAGATAAGCTAAATTGAAATAAATTAATTGAGAAAACAAAGCAACTTGAAGAAAACAAATTTAGATTAAATTAGCAACTCTGGATCCCTGATTGAGAAAAATTATTGAAAACTCATCCGGAAACCTATCAAATAATTGAATATCAAAATCCAGATGTTGCCCAAAATTCCAAAACCTGAATATTCTAGCTTGAAATAAATGCATAAGAAAACAAAAGTAAACCCCTAGAAAGCGACCACATTTCCGCCCTTAAAATACAGGAACGGTGAGCAACAGATGAATCTCAAATCAATTTAAAAGAGGGGGAAGTTAATTGTCAATGCAATCAACCATGCCGAATCCGAATGGGGATTTGAGGTGTATAAAAACAAAAACCCTAATTGCGAAAATTGAAATATGGGATTTGCTAATTGTTGGTGAAATAGATTTGTGTAAGGGGAAATTGATTGATTGAAGGGACGAGGTGGTGAGAGATTTGAGATGATCGGTCGTGCGAACATTTAGGGCTTGATAGTGACAGAGGTGGGCATCATTAAGCGGAGCTTCGGCTGTTGAATAGATAATTAAATTTTAAATTGGATTATATTTTTAGGATGAAATAAAAGATATGGGAGAGCGAGCAACGCTGTAGCATTATTTTCGCGCCTTTTTAGTGTAACAGAAATACCCGTAGACCGTAGTGTGTGGTTTCTTTAAAGAGAGAGTGTTTATTATTACTAATATTTTGTTTAAGGAAAAAAACTAAAGGTGATATGAACGGAAACCCTTTTTAAACTTTCGTTTATACAGGGGCTGTGCTAAGGATCTCTAGATAGAATTTTTTTTAGAGATATGTCAAAGTAATGCTCCGATGGTGTTCCAGCTCAACTTAGAAATTAAGCGTACGATGTAAGGTAATCTTTCAATTACTGTCTATTATTCGAAATTGAAGAAGTGTTAGGATGAATTACAGTATATGAATGGAGTTCCTGCTTGTACTTGTGGTGCTTTGGGGGAAGTGTACTTATATAGTGCTTGACAGAATGAAAGAATTAGAAAGTCAGGATAAGCTAATGTAGTTCCTAACTAATCTTAATGGTGAATATGACTCACACTAGTACAGATAAGCCTATAAACAACGCTTATTTGGACCATAAGACAGCGCTTACCCAGAAAGCGATGTCTTAAGTTTGTTCCTTAGACAACGCTTGTGGATAAAGCAATGTCCAAAGATGGACTTTAGACAACACTTACCCGGGAAGTGCTGTATAAAGGTTCAAAAAAAAATGACAGATTGGATTTGATTCAAACAAATCCCCATGCACTCATTTCAAACAAAATACTAATTGCAAAAAATGATGCAGCAACCTTAATTATTTCCGCTTCAAATCTACCTCCCTCAGAGCCGTCACTCAAGCTCACCAAACCAAGTGATCAAGTCCTCATCCAGTCACCGTGATGACCTCTTCACGGCTCCTTAAGCCGCTTCCGAAGGGAGCCCAAAATCACCAGATCATTGTCCTCAGTTTGCAACGCAACTTTTCACCTGTTCCAGAGCCACCATTAACTGTCGAGTTGATTCGGTCAACTTGTTGTTGATTGCATCTTCTCAGATTTGGAACCGGTACGCTGACATCGCTGCTCTTCTCGGTCTTTGGCTGTTTGGCTTCTCGTCTAACTTCAGTCGCTCCTTGGTCGCATCTTTGCCCCCTCAAACAAGCTTCGAATTTTAGTGGTTTTCATCAGAAGCCCATGGGTTGGCCTTGGATGGATCCATCAGATATTTTCAGATCCGGCATCCCACGGTACACTCCTCTTTCGATTTTCATCGCCAGTGCCTCCAACGTCCGATTACGACTCGGCTGACCTTCGTGCCTTGCTGCTTCAATGCACGGATGCTCCTGAACAGTCGGACAATCGATGGTAACTGCCTCTTCATCTCCAATTACCGACCACTCACTTTTGTCACTTCATTCTCTACTTGAACACAGCGGACCGGCGGACGATAGCACGAGGGCTACTGCCGCCGAAATCACAAACCCGAATAAAAGTGATTCCCTGTAACATTTGTAACACTATTGAAGTTGTAATTATTTCGAAACTCGAATAAAAGTGCTCTCACTTGGTTGCTGGAGTAGGCACACAAAGTGCCGAATTAGGGTAATGGATCGTGTCCTTTCTTCTTCGTTCTGTTTGTGCTCATCATTGTTGTTTTCGATCCGGACACAACTCGTACAAATACCATCACCAAGCATAGAGAAGCTACTATATATCCCATCATCTTAAACATTTCGCCCTACTATATTAGAGAAGAGTCCGACAACCGCTAGTGAATCACATCCCCCAATTAAACCGAAATCCCAAATATAATAATTTAGAACATAAACCATTTTACCAAATTCGCCAAGTATCAGGTTGTAGAGAGGCGTTGTGTTACACTACCATGCAAAAATATGGGCGTACTAATGATGTTCAATGCTTCAAGTTCTGCAATGCAATTATTCTATTAATTAGTAGGTACATCAGCATCCATAACACGCTCAATGATATTGCTAATTCTCAACAAACTTATACTAAGAGTAACAACTCAAAATGTGTCATAAAGTACTCCTTACACCAGTTGATATGACGAGCACAGAGACTTACATCGCATTAACCTTTGAGGTTTCATCATCTTTAAGTACTTTTAGGTGAACCCGTATTAGAATGGTAGAAAAGAAAACTTGCAAAAGAGAACAATCAGTCAATGAATTAATCTCTTTCACTATCCTTCGCCCTCTCCAGACTATTCTCTTCTCAATTTCGGACACTAATCCATTCTTCCCCAATATTCAATACCATCCCCTACTTTCCACGTACCGCAGAATACTAAACCTGCATCACCAGTCCAGTTGCTTCACCAAATCAAGCAACTTAGACCAACCAACAAAGCCTACTAGTACCAAATTTCAACAAGAGAGAAAAAAATTTAATAACATGCTCTCGCATTGGTTTGTGCACATAGCTCATGGTGTGGGGTAAACCACCACACATGTTAACTTCTTTCATAGTTCTTTACAAAAACTAACATCCTCATCTCTTCCATGTTCATTGTTTGTTACTACATTACTTACTGAATGTTCTCATCAGCCTCTTCATCGTCCTCTGCACTAGCCTATTCATCGTTCTCCTTATCGAATTCTCCATTGTTCATTAAAGCAGCCACTATAGCACTAGACTCTTCATCGCCATCTGGATCTTCCTCTAGATCAGCCTCTACACCATCCTCTAAAGCAGCTCCCTCAATGATGTCCAAATGACATATCTTGATTGACGTCGGAATCTCAGAAAGAATAGCAAGAGCAAAATGTAGGATATATGATCGAATTCACAAGCGTGAACTCGAATGAAAGTTCTAGAATCTACCAGAAAAGATAACTCTGGAATCCACCAGAAAAAATAGCAAAGCTAAAGTTTTTATTCAAAATAAAAGATGTGTTTCTGAAACCCTAAAACGGGTTTAAATAGAAAGATACAAAAAGCTAAATTTGAAAATAAAAACTAAAAAAGAAACTAATAAAAAATTAATATAAAACTAAAAAAGTAATATAAAAATCTAAAAGATTTAATTACTAAATCTTTCTCAACCTCCTACATCATTGATAAGATTATTCTGATAACTGGAACAAGCCATCACCATATCAAGGGAGTGAGATTCTACTTTATCCAAGTCGAAGTCACCGGATCGTCTCATCACTAACCCTCCAAAATCTTTCTTCCACATGTAAAGATGGGTCCTTTCAGACCTGCTTATGACATATTCTGAGTTGGAGCCAAAAAAGCACGGGCGTGTATGGTATAAATTGCAGCGGTGCCCTATGTACTCTTGGATTGCACCAGCTCCTGAGAACAAATGTATATTGTCATCATAATATAACACCAAGATCTCTCCTCCAAAATAACAACCCATCTATGTGAAAAATATCTCTTTAATTTAGGCGTCGGCGCGGGCGTAGTCAGACACTGAGGAATAGAAGAGTACACCACACTTTCAAAATCAACATGTCTGCGGATGCCGTACACCCTGTCATACTTCAAATGCTCTTCTAAGGGTGAAATGGCTGCAAGTTGATATGACTCTCTAGGATTTACTGCTACGTGAATCACCTCCCCGATAAGTCTTTGGTACACATTGGGAGTCCTTACATCAAACTGCAAAAAAAGAAGATAAATACATATATGAAAAGAAAGATCATAAAAAGAGATTTTTAGTAAAAGTGACTTACTTGGAAGGTTCCTTCCCTCCTACGCCGTAGAAAATACTCGGCATTCCTGGTGCGATAGCTAATATGCATACTTGATGTTCGGACCTCGATAATCTCACAATTTTACCAAGCCGTCCCTCTTGAATTCTAAGAAGCCGAACTTTAAAAACACAAGTTAATCATGATAACAACATATGAAAATTTCTAACAAAAACTATGTAAATACCTCGCCGCGTATATCCGGAGTCTGAACCAATGGCAATGATAGTACCATCTTCCAAAATTTTAGCATCAAATACAGTGCGTAAATAACCTGTTTCAACGGGATGTGTTACTCTTCCTGCCACCAAGTCCTACAGAAATACGCGAGTATCATCACCAACTTGTGTTGATGCAAAGAATGTCGCCATTGGAACTATAGCTCATTGTAGTGTCCGATTGAAAGAAATGTTGATGGTCCTGCCCAACATATGTGGGTTCCCGGAATAGGCGTAGTCCCTGTACAATATCCTGTAATATGTGGAAAATAAGTAAACAAAGGTCTCATAGATTTAATCATACACAATCACTACAAAAAAATTTAGAAATATGCGACAGCGGAAAAGCGACGCAAAAGTGTCGAAAAGCTATTGTATGTTCGTCGGCGCTACGACGAAAAGCCATGGTGTCGTACAAACGTATGTCACAAGAGTTGTGCGACGATTGTGTGTTACTATTTATGCGACATAGGTAAATCGGCATTACGTCACATCGTCGCATAGTTATTTAATATCTGTCGCACGATTTCTACGACACATGTCCTATAATCAGTGTCAGTTCTAGGGGGCCTAGGGGGGGTCCTAGGACCCCTCTCATAGTTGAGATTAAAATTTTACAGTAAACTCACGAATACATATGAAGCAAATCCCTAAATTGAGTTTAGGGTTTGGCTGAGAAGATGATGAATAGTGACAAAATTTAGTCTTCCAAAGAGATTCCCAAAGTTTACAAAATTACAACAACACATGTCTATAATATGATTGAAATAGCTCCAATCTTATGAAAATGTTAGATTTAAACAAATAATTATAACTTTCCATAAAAAACAAATCTAGATGACAAGAATACAATATATTAAATTTATAACTTAAGATGATAAGTTAAGTAATAAAACACTTTTGTCAAATCTTAAATTATTTTTTGAAACTATATTTTAATCATATTAATTATCCAAATTCATGCTTAAATACCTAGTATCACTTATATATTTCGTAATTTCATTGTTGAGTTACATAAGTTTAATGATAACAATATTTTCCAAAAAAAATTACTTAAAACATCAAATATATAGACATATATGTGCAAAAAAAATTGCCGAATTGAATCGTATCCGGTCTTGAATTTTTTTATTAGGACCCCCCTCCCGTGGATCTCTGAATCCGCCACTGCCTACAATGTTACGACAGTGTTGCCGTATATGTGTCTACATTGTGTCGCACTATTTCTGCGACACTTGTTTTACATTTTTGCGACACATGTACGACACACTCATTGTGTGTCACCAATTATTAATTACAATTATTTTAAGTTATGCATTATTAATATAAACCCAATTGATTTATTAATAATTTTGTTTTTCAATGAAATCAAAGAAATAAAATTATTTAAATTTTGAAGCTTGTCATTAATATATAATCACAAACAAGAGTAGCTAGGGATGCTCAAATTGAGACCGGATCGGATTTTACGAGTCGGTCCAAGACCGGACCGTAAAAATTCCAATTTGGTCCGGTCCACGGTCCATAAATTTCATAATTTTCGGTCCACCGGTTCGACCCGGATCGTATAATTATGGTCCAGTCTGGTCCGGATCCGGTCCGGACCGTAAAATGAAGGGGAATCGGTCCGATCCGGTCCACTTTTCACAAAAAAATCTGGTCCACGGTCCGGTCCCGGTCCATATATACCCCGGTCCGGTCTGGACCGGTTGTGCATCCCTAAGAGTAGCATTACGATCCTGATAAAAACATACCAAAAGATCGTTCACCTATGTTCGAAGAACATACCAAAAAGACAGCCGAAAAGATAGTTCTAAGAGCAGGAGATGTAGCTACAGTATGACATGTGGAGCATGAGCAGAAGGTGGAGGTAGTGACAAACAAACTATATGTGGATGTGGTGGTGGAATGACAACAGAGGGAGAGGGTACGGCTGAGGCGTTCATAGGCTTCGTCGTCTGTGACGTAAGAATAGCATGAAGGTACCTCTGTAATGCACCATTCGGGTGTCTAATGAGGCCTCTTGACATATCGATAACTCCGTCGCTGGACACGGGACTCTCTACAGTACCATCACCTTCAGCAGTACCCTCAGCGGAGCACCCTAAGCGGAGCGAAAATGATTCATCTACATTAATGAAAACAAGTCAATTGTACTGACAACAATATTTAAACTTTGTCATAATTGACATGGTTCACAACTACATAATACCAAACGTCTACAAACATAAAACATTAATATGAAACAAATATCATCTACAAATGCATAAGTCATAAATATTAGCAAACTGAAGATGCGAATGGAACTTTTGCACATCACTTGCAAAGAACTGAATCTGGAATATCATATACATGAAAGTATGGGCACTTGCCTTCCAAAAAATGAATGCTTCCTGAAAATGTGAGGATATTTCTCGGCAGGCTGCAAAATATTGGGTTTTTTATTTAATAATAAACAATGAAGTTTGTTGAATGGAAAGATACTTCAAAATAAACAATGGGGTATAGATATATAGTGAAGGAAATCTATAAACCTATGCAAAAGAACTCCCATCGTTGGTCTGATGAGCAATCCAAACTAAACTAGTTAGAAAAGATCAATACTGAAGGCAATAAAGAATGAAAAAAAACGAAGAAACACTTAGAATTTACATTGAATTGACGGCCCAAAAAATTGTTAGAAAATACCATTCAATTGCATGTCTAAATTACATCAAATCATAAACTTATGAAAAAGAACAATACAGACTTCAAACTGTTTAAGATATCACATTTAGTGACTACAATGAAACACTTCATATAAATTGTACTGACTTCTACTCATTTTCCTATGCCCTCCAACCCTTACACTTATCGAATTTCCGGGTCTGGTAATTATAAAAACATGGTCCGTTTGGTTTTAAATTCCATTGACAGTGACAACCTATCATCCAACATTCTGAAAAGTCATCTCTATCTTTATAAGCATCAACCACTAGTTTTCTACCGTTCCAACTCACGTCGCACCAAAATCATAAACTGGGTCAAGAAGTGTAACCTGAACAGCAAAACAACTCCATTAATAGTATAGAAACTTGGCCTCAGATGATCAGTAGACACAACTTGTGCCCATAATAAAATTATGTTAAATAGGAGGTTGCCGTCACAAAATAGCATAAAATGGTAAGCAATACATTTACAAGTAGTATGATGCGTTACATTACTAATTAAACCAAAAAACAAGTACTAATGCCTTAAATGAAATATGAATCAAATGTAAACCAAGTACTTGGCAAGAGTTTTGTCATATTTTCCTTCAAATTATCTCTCTTCATTTCACATACTTCTAAGTGAAAAAATTACAAACAGAAAACAATGGAAAAAAAAACCCCAAACGATTTTATCACTCAACCACATACATGACTTGAATTCCAAACTTATGAAATGCTCACATATATACTTCTGAATATATAACACATATGTGCAGAGATGGTAACACAGTACAAACTAATTTACAGACACGAAAAAATTAGTTTCAAGGTACAAAAATTCAGCAACCTTCCAAGGTACGAAAAAATGCATGCACATCCTGCAAAAATCAATTTCAGCTTCCAAAATCAATTTCCCATCATTGCCCTATCTCCTCATCTCAATAACCAATCAATCATGGTTGTCACGGCGCTCGACTAGTCGCGACTAATCGGGCAAGTCATTTTTGGCCGGGCGACTAGGAACCTCAACTTGGTATTTGAGGAAAGTCGGTCGACTTGATCGAGTTAGGTTACGACTAGTCGCCTAGTCGGTCAAATTAGGAGTTTTGGGCTCGACTAGGCCCAATACGAAAAAAAGCTAGGTTTTTTTTGTAGTTCATTTATGTTTTTATTTTGGTGATTGCATTTATGTAGTTCATTTATGTTTTTATTTTGGTGATACTCTACATCATCAACAACAAAAACACTATTTCTCAATTTTGCATTTTTTTTCTCTTCATTTTATAGAGTCCCCTCTTTTTTAATATATGTGACTTATATATGTCGACTAGTCAACGACTAGGCGACTAGTCGACGAGTGATAACCCTATCGACTCGACTCGACTTATCGCCGTGACAACCTTACAACCAATTCCTAATCCCTAACAATAATAAAACAAATCAACTTCATTAATTGTCTCCTAAACCACAGCATCAAAAATCACCTCAATTCAGCCAAACCTAATTATCACACCATAATCAAACACCAACATCCTCGAAACAACAGAAAATAAGCCGAATAGACACATACACAACCATCAATCCACGTCCTCGAAACAGCAGAAAACAAGCCAAATAGACACATACAAAACCCTAAAAACTACATTCCACAGTGCTCAGAAGTCACAATTCACCACTTGTGCACAAAATGAATGAAAGTTAAACTCTTAAACAAGCATTGGACTAATTCATCATCACATTAACAGGTTGAATCAACTTGTATTCCAGCTAAAATCGGATTTTAAATACAAATACAAGCCCTAAGTTTGTGAAACATATCTCAGAGGGGCTGCGGCGATGAACAAAAAGGGTACTGCAGGTGGCTAAGCGGCGGGCGACAGATGGCGGCAGACTACGGCGACAGAGGAGGAAAGTGGTGTGGAGGGTTTAAGGTATCGGCCGGATAAATGAGAATGGATAGGAATTCAATTTGGTAGGGGAAAAGGAATTTCTCATGGGGGACGCAAGTGAGAGAAGGGGTTTGTGCATTTTTTTGGTTTAACGGGATTCAAAAATTTGGATGGGTGTTGCCGACAATTTGGTAGGTTAATGTGTGCAACGTCTTTTCGACAGTTGTAAGATGGATTTGCGACGCAAACATTTACTGCGGCGAAAAGGCGTCGTGAGAGCGTCGTACAAAATGAGACAAATAATCGACGTTGTCGCGAACACTTTGTGCGACGGTCTGGTGCATCGCACAATTTGCGTCGAACAATTGAACCAAATTTTGTAGTGAGTTATACGGAAGATTAAAGTACATAATAATATTACAAGACACTTATCCCACTTAACAATGTTAAATCAATTCAACCTAAGCCTGTTAGAAAAATTGCCCTTGAAATATTCAATACTTTAACCAATAAATGTCAATGAAGCAAAAATTGACATCAATAAATGCACGATACAAAAATGTTACTACCTCATTGCCGCAGAGAGCCGGTGCAAATAATAGCCTAGGATTGACAGCCCCAATCTCTCTCTTTGAGAGATGAATAATCGCAGCTGTCTTATGATCTTCCTCGAAGCTATCAACTTCATCAACAAAGTCATCTGCATCCATCTTATCATCAGGGGCGTAGCCACGTGCAAACTTCATCGGGCTGCAGCCCGAGTAACTTTTGGCCCAAATTTTTTTTTTTGCAATCCTAATTCCTTGCAAACTTCATCGGGCATCAGAACTTCTTGGTATCTTTAACACAGACGAGAGGAGTTCGGAGTCATGGCGACAACCTCAGCTCCCAATCCGTCTGTCACGAGGCCGGATGATGCAGGTCGGTCTTTTGTGTGTATTGATTGCGTGTTTGCTTAAAAGTTTTGTAGTTTTCAGTTGTGTTTTGTTGCCGTGATGATTTTTGGTTGGCTGAGCTTATTGTAATTCTGTTGTTGATATACTGTGTTATGTTTGAAGCTTGAGCAATTGATGATGGTAGCTGATTGTCTCCTAATGTTTCAATAAATTTCAAGTTTGATGTGAACCTGGGATACTGCAAATTTTCTTTGTTTGTGCTTTTGCATATGCTTGGGTTAAACAAGTTTATTGTATTTACCTTTCCAACGGGGAGTTTAAAAGGATTTGGAATGATTATTTGTGGCTCCTTGCTCATAATTAATTCGCCTGGAATTTCTTATGTTGATGAGGAACCTTGTATAAAGTTTGTCTGTCCCTTTCAACTGTTAAGAAGGAGCAAGACGCTTGATAATTGCTAGGACTTGGCTGCTGTAGGAATTACCTGAGTAAACTTTTGACAATTAAATATCAAGTTACTGTTGACTGCTAATTTTTTGCTATCTAGTTCTATTCTAAGGTTCGGTTCTTCTTCTTCATCCACAAGCCTTGGTTGTTCAGTCTCTTATTTCTCTAGCCTTTTTTTAGCTTGTTTATTTCAAAGAAAACACTGTGAAACATCAGGTGAACACTAGTTGGTTTGTTGCAAAATTGTAGAGATTAGTTGCTATGGCTATCTCTGCTTTGAATTTTGATGTACTCGTTTACATTCGAGTGCCACATCTGCTTTGAGCCTTTGATTCGGCGCAAGACCCAATTGTGACTCTAGTGGTGATAGCTCTAAAATATATGCATTTTAGGCAACCTCCATGCTTACTGTTTCGTTCGTTTTATCACGATTTCACTTGCTATTTGATGCCTTGTGGTTCATTTCAGGAGAATTACGGAGTTTAAGCCAAGAACACAAGTAGTCATTGATCTTGGAGCAAAACCGAGCATTCTGGAGCGAAAAACGAGCAGAAGTAAAGTCAGAGCACAAACCCTCAAGCTGTGTGCGAACGCACACCTACATCTGTGCGAACGCACAGATCAAGGCAGAAGCACAACAATGTTGTGCGTTCGCACAACTCAATTCGAAAAAGCACAAGTCAGCATTTTTGCCTTCTGTGCGAACGCACACCTGCATCTGTGCGAACGCACATGATAGACCAGAAGCACAACAATGTTGTGCGTTCGCACAACTTGAGACCGAGAAAGCACAGAGCGGAATTTTAGGCGTCTGTGCGAACGCACAAACCATGTGTGCGAACGCACACAACGGAAAAGCAGCAGTTTTTACTGAAACTATAAATAGAAATTTAGGGTTTTCAAAACGGGCGCGCTTGGTTTTTTGGATTTTTCTGCTGGGTTTTGAAGAGAAGATAGCTTGGAGAAGAGGCCAGAATTTTACATCATCATCAACAACTCGGATCGTGGATCGTTCTTCATCATTAGTGCTCCATATTGGTTCTATAACCCTAAACTCATCTTTGTTCATGTTTTTCTACTCATCCACCATTGTTATGGATTGTAATCTCACCATGAGTGAGTAGTGATATTGGTTGGGGTTCTATGAACCCCTAGGCATGTTTGTGACGTTTGGATACCGTGAATACAATTGATGAACAAATTCTACACACGATTCTTCTTCGTTTAATCTTAATGTTTTTGAATTACCTATGACATGTTTTTGACAAGTCCGAAATAGGGATTCTAGTTGATTTCATGCTTGACGTAGCTAACCCCTGAAAAGTATGATTTCAAAGAAACTACACGAAGAAGCATTAGGATTTTAGTGTTACATGGCGATGCTTTAATCTTAATGAGAATGGCTTGATTTTAATAAGTGCATGATTTATTTAGCCAATAAAGCGCGAGTGTGAGGCTAGATAAATAATGCGCTATAGCACCAATAGAGCGCGAGTGTGAGGTGCTATGCGAGGTGTAACCTCTTGGTGCTAGGTTGTAGCGCGAGTTGAACCTATTATTAACGTTACATGGCTAAATTCTATATGTGTATGTTCGAATTCATCAATGGTGTTCTAATTTGCCGTCACAATAATTGTCTAGGAGGGGATTAGAACCCTAGTCATCTTTAATTGATTGTTTACCTATTTCATCGACTAAATCTCTTTCTAGGATAGTAAATCATTTTGCTACCGACCTCTTTTGAGGATCAAACCCCCCCCCCCCCCCAACCGTAGACACCTTGGATTTAATCGTTAGCACTAATTAGTTTAATCACCTATCTTTTGGGTACGACCTTGGGTTTCCCGAGTCAAAATATAAATGTTTTGATTAACCGTGTTTGGCATAAGTATTTGATAATTCTTATCGAATATTTACACTGAATTACATTCGATCAAATGGCGCCGTTGCCGGGGATAGGTTAATTAACTAGGTGCTATTAGATTAGTTTAGTTTGTCTTGTAAATATTTTTCTTTTTCTTATGCTTGTATATTCTTCTCTTTCTCTCATATCCCTTACTAACTTCGTTAATCTTGTTTTGCGAGGATGGACCACTATAACCAACAAGCCATGCACGATGAAGATTATTATGAAGAGGATGACTCCTCGAATTATGCAATTGAAGATCAATTGGCTGATTTGACAAAGATTGTGGATAGCATGATGAGTTTGGTTGACAAAAGGAAGTATGAAGACAATGAAGATTATTATGAAGATGATCAACCAAATGCCCATTGTGAAGACTATTGGATGAACAATCAAAGCCAACAAGTCTATTCTAATGAGGGATATTATCAAGAGGGGGAGCAACCATATTGGAATTACCAAGAGCATGACTATCAAACTAATCGTTATAATTTGGATGGGGATGACCAAGAAGAGGAGCAACCAAACAGCTATTGGGAAAACTCTTGGAATCCATCACATACTTACACTCAAAATTGGAATGATAGTCAATGTTTCGAAATTGAAGACTCCTACCCTCCATACCCTCAACCTCCTCAACCTTCAAATGAGCCTTCTGATTATGAAGCCATGTTTGCCACTCTCCTTGAAAACCAAGAGAGGATGAACGCTAAGTTGAAAATATTGGAGGCTCGAAACCATGAGTTAAAAAGCGAATGGGCTCAATTGAGGGAGATGGGTGCTCAACACCAAGTTTTGGGAAGCGAATGGTCACAACAAACAATGGAATGTGAAGACATGGATGTTGAGGAGGAGGTACCTGAAGAAGAAGTTATTGAACCTAATGCCTCAAGGGAAGAAAGGGATCAAGAAGGGGAGGATGAGTTCATGAGAGCCGTTCGCCAAGCCGTTCATGAGGAGATGGAGAGTAAATCTTGTGACGAAGAGGAGGTGGAATGCAAGAGTGAAGCATCCTTCACTACTAGCACATCTCAAGATCGTTTGGACGAGAATGAACAAGAGCTCACCATTCCATCAAAACCTTGGCTCTCCGATGAGGAATTCTTCTACGATGACGACTCATGCATTGAAGAGATATCTCTTTTGGATGAAGAAGACCTCCCTCCCGCTATTGAAGAGCATAAATGTGAATCCGATTCTCTTGTTGATGATGGAATCGAGGAAGAGGATATTAAGCCACGAGAACTTCATGGGTATGAAGACTTTGTTGAGGTCTACATGGAAGAAACGAGAAAGCCACCTCGCATGCAAGTAAATGGAAGTTTAATGAGCGATATTGAGGTGTGGGCACCCAAGGAAATTATTGAGAAATTAAAGGAAGGTGTGCCCATCAAGCTCGAGACAAACTTTGAAGACTCTTTCTTCATTCCGACGTCTCGAGACAAGTTTGGGAGCTTCGTGCCATACTTTGCAAGATCATTTGGAAGAAGCTCTCATGACCCCTTAGGTATACATGGATTTTCACGTTTGAAGAGGTCAAAATCGCAATTGGATGCCCATCGTAGACTTGGTGGGAAGAAATTCAAATGGGATTTGAAGGTGGTTTGACACGATCAAGTACAAGGCCCCGCTTGAGGAGGGATCTTAGCAAAAGACTCCTCAAGTGTGCTTCCTATCTCTTAAGAGGAGAATCGGCTCCGTCTTAGCCAAGACGTTAAACTAGGCTTGTGAGTGTTTTCTCTCCCGATCTTTGAGTATACCTATTTTGATTGGATTTCTATTTGTTTCGTGCAAGAAGGATGTGAACTATGCATGTGCGAATGCCTATATTTGATAATTTCTTAACATGTGCTTGGTTAACTTGATGCCTTGATAAGACATAAGTGTGGGGTGCCTATATTTTGACATGTCTTGACTACATGAGATGTTTGTGCTTGCTTGATATGCTTTAATGTGTGGAATCCAATCAACTTGTATGTTTTAGGGAAAACATTCATACTACTCGGCAATTCATCCAAAAATTTCGAATTATCAATGAAAACAAAAAGTCTAGGCAAGGCTACATTTCGAAAAATTTCATCTCTAAATTCAACTAGTCGTGCATGATTTCACTTGATTGATCCTTTAGATGACGAAAGGATTGGATTGTTGACTTTCATTCTTGAGGATCAGAGCATCTACTAGCACTTCTTTATCTTTTATTCTAAGCTTTTTTTCGTTGAGACTAAAGAGTTGATCTTTGAAAGCATAAAATCGAAAAAAAATATATAATTCTAAAACCCTTGCATGCCATGATTGCCTTTAGGTGACTTTGGTGACCTTGTCTGTCTTGTGGATTTGTCTTGTTGGTTTGTCATGCTCCATTTTTAACACTTAGCCCTTTGTCAAAGTTCTAAGTGTGGGGTCAAAAGAGGGCAAAGAAAAAAAAAGAAAAAAAAAGGGAAAAGAAAGAAAAAAAAAAGAAAAAAAATCATATGAAATAAGCCCCAATTCCCTTCCTTATGGTCAATCACCATTAGGAAGGAAATCTAAAGAAGTTTGTGCTAAGTGCCGAGGGTTAGGATGGTAAGTTCCCCTTCGAAAGTGCCTAGTGCATTCTACCCCCTTTAATGTTTCAATTAGACTTGACAATTGGCTATTCCGCCATTCTCTAGCATGAAAACCAATGAGACAATTGATACTTCCTAGCAAGAATTCACTAAGGGACGAACCTCGTATTCTCCTATACTTAGGCATGATATGACTTGCAAGACGACACAAAAAAAAATGTTGGAACTCCTCTTCTCTTATGACTAAGTGACCTTTGCGTCCTAGGCTTGAGAATGAGTTCAAAGCTCACAAGCCAATGGACTAGCCTCCTTGCTAGCATTGGTGAGTGACCCGACAAGATTTCTTTGCAACTATAAGACTGTCTTCTTGAAGTCACCAACATAGAAAACGACTAGAATCCTTGATTAAAGATTTATTAGTATTTGCTTTGATTTGCTTGAATGTCTTAATGCATGAATTTTCAAAAGGATTCGAAGAGGCTTCATGTAGTGATTGAAATGCGCGTGTCTAGTTGAATACAATATGAACTTCATGGAAAACACCTTGCCTAGTACTTTGACAATTGTGAACTAAAAATGCCTATTTGGATGATTGTTCTCTTTGTGGGATTTGTGAGTATTCCCGTGTCTGAAAACTCTCAGGAGACTACAACTCCTCCACTAGGATAGCCTAGGGGTTTAAAGGCTTGGTGCATTCGCTAAATGCACTCGTGTTGCCTACGAAAGTGGTTAGTTAGAAGTAGTTTTTGTTTCTTAATGCTTTTAATTTTCGCAACCATATGGAGTTTTCTTTGGACAGATCCTTAGTAGTCGAAATTGCAATCTTGTTGATGATCTATATGATTAGTTTGCTCGGGACGATCAAACGATAAGTGTGGGGTGATTTGATAGCTCTAAAATATATGCATTTTAGGCAACCTCCATGCTTACTGTTTCGTTCGTTTTATCACGATTTCACTTGCTATTTGATGCCTTGTGGTTCATTTCAGGCGAATTACGGAGTTTAAGCCAAGAACACAAGTAGTCATTGATCTTGGAGCAAAACCGAGCATTCTGGAGCGAAAAACGAGCAGAAGTAAAGTCAGAGCACAAACCCTCAAGCTGTGTGCGAACGCACACCTACATCTGTGCGAACGCACAGATCAAGGCAGAAGCACAACAATGTTGTGCGTTCGCACAACTCAATTCGAAAAAGCACAAGTCAGCATTTTTGCCTTCTGTGCGAACGCACACCTGCATCTGTGCGAACGCACATGGTAGACCAGAAGCACAACAATGTTGTGCGTTCGCACAACTTGAGACCGAGAAAGCACAGAGCGGAATTTTAGGCGTCTGTGCGAACGCACAAACCATGTGTGCGAACGCACACAACGGAAAAGCAGCAGTTTTTACTGAAACTATAAATAGAAATTTAGGGTTTCCAAAACGGGCGCGCTTGGTTTTTTGGATTTTTCTGCTGGGTTTTGAAGAGAAGATAGCTTGGAGAAGAGGCCACAATTTTACATCATCATCAACAACTCGGATCGTGGATCGTTCTTCATCATTAGTGCTCCATATTGGTTCTATAACCCTAAACTCATCTTTGTTCATGTTTTTCTACTCATCCACCATTGTTATGGATTGTAATCTCACCATGAGTGAGTAGTGATATTGGTTGGGGTTCTATGAACCCCTAGGCATGTTTGTGACGTTTGGATACCATGAATACAATTGATGAACAAATTCTACACACGATTCTTCTTCGTTTAATCTTAATGTTTTTGAATTACCTATGACATGTTTTTGACAAGTCCGAAATAGGGATTCTAGTTGATTTCATGCTTGACGTAGCTAACCCCTGAAAAGTATGATTTCAAAGAAACTACACGAAGAAGCATTAGGATTTTAGTGTTACATGGCGATGCTTTAATCTTAATGAGAATGGCTTGATTTTAATAAGTGCATGATTTATTTAGCCAATAAAGCGCGAGTGTGAGGCTAGATAAATAATGCGCTATAGCACCAATAGAGCGCGAGTGTGAGGTGCTATGCGAGGTGTAACCTCTTGGTGCTAGGTTGTAGCGCGAGTTGAACCTATTATTAACATTACATGGCTAAATTCTATATGTGTATGTTCGAATTCATCAATGGTGTTCTAATTTGCCGTCACAATAATTGTCTAGGAGGGGATTAGAACCCTAGTCATCTTTAATTGATTGTTTACCTATTTCATCGACTAAATCTCTTTCTAGGATAGTAAATCATTTTGCTACCGACCTCTTTTGAGGATCAAACCCCCCCCAACCGTAGACACCTTGGATTTAATCGTTAGCACTAATTAGTTTAATCACCTATCTTTTGGGTACGACCTTGGGTTTCCCGAGTCAAAATATAAATGTTTTGATTAACCGTGTTTGGCATAAGTATTTGATAATTCTTATCGAATATTTACACTGAATTACATTCGATCAAGTGGCCATCTTACGAAAAAAGGTTTTTTGCGCCAAGCCCTGGTAAGTTTCAAATCCTGGCTTCGCCCCTGCTTATCATCATCATCACCAGAGGGGCGATGTGGGCAATGTCAACATTTTAGAGATTCACATAATCTAATGAGACGTTAGAAATTTATCGCACAGAAATGGAAATTGTAGATATTAAAAGTAGAACTACAAATTAAGAGCATATGAGTACATCAACATAGTCATAGATGCCATCTTCATCTCACTACCAGCCTTTGCTTCTTTAACAGTTATAGGTAGGGGTGTAAATGAGCCGATACACTCGCTAGCTGCTCATGAACAAGCTCGGTTAAAGTTTGGCTCGATCTTAAATGAGCCGAGTACGATACAATTAATGCTCCACTCATTTATGTTCACGAACAGCTCGTTTATGTGCTTGTTTATATACTCGTTTAAATACTCAATTAAAACATACTTATATCGACTGACAAGGTTCCAATGACCTAAGCAAAGAAGCAACATCATATTTAGTGAGTAGTCTTCCGTATTCTGGGATCCTACGGATCTTGTGCCTGTACCCAAACTCTTCGCGTGATCAATTTAACGTACGTTTGTTATTTATGCAATTCGAATATTCAATTTCATGTGTGTGCTCACATTTATCGTTCTTGCAAGTTTTACATTGAATGGGATTTTCATGCTAGAACGTATTTATGTTAATTACCAAAAGATGAATGGGTCCTAGGTATTAACCAGATTGTATGTTGATATTAGGTCATGGTAGCTACACTAGTAGTACATGAATTAATAGAAAAGTTGACTTTATTGTCTGAAAAACCCTAAGTTTAAATAATCGAAATCGTTGATAATCCTTGGATGGGCGGCGCGGCGTTCAACGATTGAGATTAATCTAGACAATGATTCGTGGATGTGCGACTTGTCTAGTGTTATTTTGGTTTATTTCCATATTCGATAGCATGATTAATTTACGTGACATTGTTGCATGATTTGTGGGTTGGCAGTTGGCACGGGTGAAGTTTGATCCTGGGATTCTTTCTCTAATCAAGCCAAAACCTTTTTATTTTCTGCATTTAATTTCTGCAATTTGTTTCACATTCAAAACCTTCAGTTGTTCGGAATAGCTAAATAGGTCACTTGTTAGCTAGTAATCACACACGTTGTTCCTTGGATCGACCCTTGGCTTACCAAGATTTATAAATTGTTTTTGACTATAATTCGACCCCTAAAACAATATGACTTGACAACTATAAAGGAGTAAAAATACGATTGTCACTACACTAAGAACAAATAGTGTTCTTCGAGGCACAAGTAGTAATAAATGTCAAGCCTATATAATTTTTGTTACTTAGTGGTTAACCATGAGAATACAATTAATACTTTACTTAAGCTACAAAAGCTGCACTTGTTTGTTGTCCTAACAAACCTTAACTTGTCCAAACATGTTTGTACGCTATAGTCATTATCCTTATTGATCGCCTCAATTACATCCATCTTTTTGTCACATTCAGTTTGACATACGAAGACACTACACTACAAGTCACACAACAAAAGACTAATTCATCGTTGTTTGTCTGACTAAACATGTACTTACATCATTATTGTTGATTTGAGAATCGTTGGCATAATCATTTTCTCAACTCGACTAATATAAGTTGCAAATTGCACTTATGTTTTATTCATATGTAGCTATACACAATGACAAATAAGAGCATGTGCAGCGTTGTTTAATTGAGCATCTATTAGAGTGTTTGTTGTTGTTCTTTTTGCATATGTTTTTGAGTAACAGCTTCTCAAAGCAGACCGAGAAGAGCAACTGTTTTGACATCAACTAAACTACTACTCAAAAACAGACTGAAAAAACAGCAATTATTGTTGCTCTAGCAGTTGTGGACCGGAGCATATATATGCCCTAATGCATCTCCATGAAGTATCTATATACACTCTTTTTTTTCTTCTCTTTTTCTCTCTTTTACTTTATATGGTGTATTATACTAAATTATGATAGGATGGGAAATGGAGTGAAGGATCGCTTCAAGAAGGGTTAACCTTTGAAAAAAAAGGAAAAAAAAAAGTCTATCAAGGTTTGGTTGTATTTGGTCAACTGTTTTTTTAATAATCTGCATGTCCTTTTGACTAAATTTAATTTTTAACACATTTCGCGTCTCCAATATAGACAAAAAGGGCATGAAATATTTGTATAAATTATTGGTTATACTCAGAAAGAGTATAAATGCACCATGTGCTTTAATTAAAGTACGCATGGAGTAGACAGCATGATTTCTAACAAACAAAAAACAGTATATATTATTTTCACACTGTAATCAAGTAACTAAAAAAAGGAGAGTAGATATTAGCAAATTAATTGATAATCGTTCTTTTACCATGCATATTTAATCAATTACGTAGTAACCAACATACACTTTTTACTGGCTAGCTTTATTAAGGCATTTATTAAATTCTCGCGTGATTATTTTTACTCCAAAAATCTCATGGCTAAAGGTGGGGGAGGGGGACCATGGCTGGCCCTTATCTCTATACCAACTTTTCTAAAGTCAATAATTATATTTATAGAGAAATGCTAAACAGCTCGGTGCCTAGACTAGATATATTTGTTTTCAGGAGCATCACGTGAGAAATTTAACTCTGAAACTAAAATTGGGACTTTAGGCCACTCGATCGGTTTTGCTTAATTGCTCACCTCTGTCGAATCTGGCTCTCACTCGTGCGTACGATATCTATTTATGCGTGCATGCACCGTGTTAATTAGTGTTACATTAATATTTATGGAGCTAATCAACGTGATTTATCAACCACATTGGTTCACAATTTTAAGACTTATAAATGATGAATGTACTACTTATATATTTGGATTGTAAGTATCGATTTGATGAAAAATATGAAGACATAACGGCAACAACACGGAAGGCATCTGTTGATAATAACCAAGCTGCTTTGCTTCCCTAATCGAAGTAATATAAAAATGGCCAACATGAGTTTGGTACATTCTTTTTTTTTTGAATAGTGATAGGCGCCAAAACTCCATTTAAATGCTTTGGTTGGAGGGTCCTTTTCCAATGTAAAATTACATCATCCACATGGATATAAAAGGGTCCACATATACTTTCTTTTTTACGTTACATGTATTTATTATCATTTTAATTTTGAAGCTTAACTACCTCAACAAAAGTGGAGTTTGTGATATTTTCATTTGTGGGGGTGCATTCATCGTTAATATCAAATGCATTTGGACTAATAAAATTAGGTTAATATCATTAAAAGGGGTCCCGTTTTCCGCTCGATCCTGTCCTAAAAAGAAAGACACAAACTTCGTTTTGTCTTGATCTATTGTATTTTGTTTTATTTTTTCTTATCTTTTATTAAAAGTTTGTACTTTAAAAATATATAAAAAAAATTTAGGTTATATTTCTAGTTTATTTTTTCGCTTTTTTTATTTTTATTTCGCATCTGAATTTTGGTAGCACCAGAATTTGAAAATGGATGATTTTGATGTTTAGTACTTTATCTCCTCTTACCCACCTGATCGATCACTCCAGTACTGTTATTCTTATTTAGTCAAGAATATGTGAAATGTATCACTAATCATCAAAGCAACTCTACTTTTTTTTATCTATTGAAATTAATAAAAAAATTTATTAATTAACCGCGTATAAAATCTCTCCCTTTTATAGCTAAATATGGAGTATAACTACACAATCCCTTAATTATTTTGTATTTTTCTCTTATGTAAATATACACATAAAGCTAAAAACAATTAATTTCCCTAACTCTAAATATGATTACTACAAATGATTACTATGAAGAATCAATAATTGGCTTCTCGCAAATGTGGATATGTCAATGCAATTAAGTGGTACTAAATCAGTCGTCCAAATTTTAGCTAAAAACTAATAATCAGAATTATAAAAATTAAATTACATCAAAAAAAAAAGAATTATAAAAATTAAATGCAATCATCGAACTTGATATCCACATATTTAATTACCCAATTATTACTTATCAATGCAATCTCATAATCCCTTGTAATCAAAAAAAAAAATGCAATCTCATAATCCCTCAATAATATACCCCATGTACAATGTACTAATTGTCCCAATCACACAATATGCAATTTCCAAACCAGTCCCTAGAATAATAATCATTTCAAATTAAGTACCAAATCCTCTATTTACGGATAAGAAAATGTAACACGGAGGACTGATTTGGAAAATAACGACATAAATGAGTTAATTAAAGGTATTTAAAATAAAATAAACAAATAACTCGTTGGGAACGTTTTGTAAACCCGATAAAAGCTGTCAAGCGTTACTTTCTTAATTACTAGTACAGATTTTGTTTTTCTATTAAAGAAATTAATTTTGGTGTTGACACGTAATAACATATTTGCTTAGTCAAACGGGTCGGGTCGGATTTGCTGCTCCGCTCTGGCATTTATACCCTCACGAGACTAATCGCTTCTTCCCGCTTCGTCTTCAAATTCTATCACTGTCGCTCTCTGACTTCTTCTTCTTCTTCTCTCTCCAACAAACGGACACGCCGAGAAAAAGAAAGCACACCCAGCAAAAGGGTTTGTCGTGGAATACGGAAATTTCACAGCTTTCCGAAATCCGCACTGTCGCAGTGGATGAGATTGTAGCAGCAAAATTACTTGAAGAGGTGGTTGAGGGTGGGTTAATTTAAGTTAAGATGAATACTCCAGAAAGGAACCAGATTGCTGGTTCTCGATCTAAATTCGAGGTGGGTTTTGTCGATTCATGCTTTGAATTTGTGGATTTGGTGCTGAATGTTGTTGCGAATGTGATTGGGGTAGTTGAGGAATCACGAAGTATGGCTAGTTTGAAAAAAAATGAGGGTTGTGTAGAGGAGTTTGATTAAGGTGAATTTGGATTTTGTGTCAACCCGAGTTGATTATTCTGAAGTAGAGCTCTTTTGTAGCGCCCATTCATGTTTGAAATTTCATGTTTTTGATGCTAATTTGGCTTTGATTTAGTAAAATCTTTAGTTTTTGGTTGTGGATGACAGTTAGCATGTCATTGTATATTTGACTAAGAGATGACTTTGCAGGTGGTTCACTAGTTTATTCGGTACAGTTTGACTAGACTTAATTTCAGATCTGCAATTTCATCAATGTGGTGATTTAAACCTAGAGATTTGGTGATATTGCTTTGTGTTTTGTATCTTTATATTCATTGTCATTTATTTTATGAATTTGCTTGATGTTTCATCCGATGAATCCATTCCCTTCACATTTTTGCAACGAGTTCATGTTTTGCTTTTGTTTTAGTGTTTTTGTCTTTTTTTACCAAAATTTGAAATCAGGATGCTTCTTTAACTTTGCTGTTAGCTTGTGGCTTTTGGTGCGCTTTTAGTTTAATCATGTGTGTGTTTTGTATATGCAGGACTCTCCTGTTTTCAATTATCTCAGCAACCTTTCTCCTATTCAGCCTGTGAAATCTGCGCCCATCACTCAATCATTCACCTCTCTCAATTTTTCATCACTTCCATCTATATTTACATCACCGCATGTCAGTGGACACGAAGAATCAAAATTTTTAAGGAGGTATAATGTCTTTTCAGCAATTGTGTCCTTAGTTGTGAAATAATTTATCGGGTTTTGCTAATGTCAATCTTCAAATCCAGGCACAACACTCCAAGCAAAACACAATCAGAATTTTCGTACATTGATGCAAGTAGCAACAAAGAGAATGAAGTATTTGTTGATGTGAATCAGCTTCAAAATTGTTCACTTAAGGAGTCAAGTGATTCTGAATCCCTCAGAGAAGCTCGCCTTGAGCCTCTCAGTGAAGAATCTGATCCTCAGATTGAGCTTTCCCAGAATATTAGATTTAACTCCGTCAGCCCTGAGAGTGACTCAAAGGCATGTCATTCAACTGGGGAGGATGCATCTCATTTGGCCAAAGTAGCAACTTTGTCAGCTATGTTTGATCAAGGGCCTTCAACCAGCGGGCCTGCCATACCCAAGGCCCTGGGTGGCTGGGATTCTGATGGTACAGACCTTTTGATGTTTGATTCGCCAAACATAGTTAATGATCTGAAGGAATTATTCAAAAGTCCTCCAGTGGTACGTGTGGGCTCTTCACTTGCATCACATATCCCTCAAGACAATTTAGATCTTCCGGAATTAGATTCAGCCTTTCTTGTTGACATTGGTGAATTGCAAAATGAGGGTCATTATGCAGAAACCGAGAGGATTGATTGTAACCACAATGATCATCCTACTATGATTGAATGCCCAACCAGCCATGCAAGTGAAAATGTGGTTGATGAGGTACTCAATATTAATTTAATTTTTAAATTTTAATCATTGTCAACAAAGGCAGCCTAATTTGATCAAAAAAAAAAAACAAAGGCAGCCTAAGGACATTGTCCTTATTTTTTAATTAAATGTACCTTGTACCTGTTTAAATTGTTCAATGTCTTTATTTCACAACTAACTGTACCAACTATCAAGTACCAGTGCTCTTCACTTTTAGTACACAAATTCACTCTTCATATTTACCTAAAACATTCATTTGCTTGTGTTCAGCCAATGACCACTTTGCACCGTGGTGTACGAAGGCGATGCCTGGTTTTCGACACTAATGCAGCTCATAGAAAAAGCTTACTTGGTGCATCTAACTCAAACCCTTTTAACTGCATGCGGTCTGATCAGAAGGTATCATCTAATAGTAGGAAACCAGTGACAAGCACAACTGCTGGTAGTTCATCATTGCGCATTCTCTCTGGAATTGGCTTGCACTTGAATACCCTGGCAACTTCTGGGGACAGTGGAGTACACGTTAGTGTGGGCTCTGCTGCCTCCTTCCAGTCTCCAACAATCGCACAAGAATCCCATCATGATATATTCACGGGAGTTTCATCAGAGAAAAATGCTGGTTCTGATGTTGCCCAGGGGTCAGAAGATGATGTCCTTGGACCTGGGCTAGTACACATGGATGATTTTAATCAAAATAGTGCGAGCAAAAAGAGGTATGTGTCAGTTATTACTTTTGTCACTGGGTTACAACATGTTAAAGTACATAGACTGTTTGTTCAATATTTTTTGTTAGCTTATCGTTCTCTGGCTTTGCAGGCGAAAACCAGAAAGTTCAGGAGATGAATCCTGCAAGCATTGTAATTGTAAAAAATCTAAATGTTTGAAGCTGTAAGTATTCTCTCTATACTAAACTTTCAGAATCTTTTATTTACGATCTCCTCACTACTCCTTTCTTAACGTGGTCTTCCCTGTCTCATTCTTTTGCAACACATTCTGGCACTATAATAAATATGCTACTAAACCTCGATTTTTTTATGGACGGAATGAAATATTATTCAATTATATTTTGTGAAAATTCTAACTTTCGGACTTTGTTGGGAAAGTCTACTACATTATAAGTATATACATGGTTTCAGATTATTGTTTCTGTTGTTTATCTTCTGCATATGATTTGGTAAACGCACTCAGTAACAATCACCAGTGTTTTTCCTTTCTTGTAGTTACTGTGAGTGCTTTGCCGCTGGTGTATATTGTATAGGAACATGTGCATGCCAAGACTGCTTCAACAAGCCCATACACGAAGAAACTGTTCTTGCAACTCGCAAACAGATTGAGTCGAGAAACCCACTTGCTTTTGCTCCCAAAGTCATCAGGACATCTGACTCCATTCCTGATGTGAAGGTAAGAAATCTAAGATCATTTACGATATTTCTCTTTCACTGTAACAGAGAGTAGCCTGAACTCTTTTTATGGTTACAGGATGAAGTTATGAACACCCCAGCATCTGCGCGACATAAGAGGGGTTGTAACTGCAAGAAATCAAGTTGTCAAAAGAAATACTGCGAGTGTTATCAGGGTGGAGTTGGTTGCTCCATAAATTGCCGATGTGAAACTTGCAAGAATGTGTTTGGTACTAAAGATGGTACTGACTTAAAACACTGTTGCATTACTGTTAGCATGTTTATATATCTGATTTTTTTTTCTACTTGCAACTAATAAATTACCGGCCTTTGGGTATTCAGGCTCAGCCACAGTGGCTTCACAAGATGATTACGATGAAGAAGAAATTGAAAAAGTCGAGAAGAAGATGAAAAACAAAGGTTCAACATACATTAAGTCCCAAAACTATGAAGAGCACAACCCGAATACCTTACCAGCCACTCCACTAGGCCATAACAGGTTTGAACTTGTTGAATAGCTCAAAGCCTCTCTTAGAACCCAACTGTTCATCATATGGACTTTCGCTGATGGATTTTTTATTTTATTTCAACAGAATGTCGGTTCAGCTGCCTTTTTCATCTAAAGGTAAGCCTCCTATATCTTCACTCCTCATTGTTGGCTCAGCCTCTGGACTGCGCAGCAACCAGAAATCCGGCAAACAAAACTATTTCAACCCTCCGCCTAAATTCCAAAGAAACTACAGTGCTGGACAAGAGGAATTTGAAATACCAGAGATGCTACGAAGCAATAGCTCCCCTAACAGCATGGTGAAGACCAGCTCTCCTAACAGTAAGAGGGTCTCATCTCCTCAAAGCAAATTAGGTTCCTCGTCCGCTCGAAGGAGTACTCGAAAGCTGATATTGCAATCCATCCCATCATTCCCGTCGCTCACTCAACCATAAGCCAACCCAAGATCATTCAAGCTGATCTTGCTTTCATATTTCATCATAAGGTATGTCGAACATAACTGGAAGCAGTTCAGTTCCTTTTATATGTCCAATAAAACTCTTGCTCAAGGCCTGGTTATGTCCAATAATAACCAAGTTCAAGTCTGCCGATCATGTGTTCCTCCATGTCCCCCCGTTTTCAGCATTTTTGTACCATGTAAATAACATATCTGGTCTTTGTTGCCAATAGTGATAATTTTTAATTAATTCATCAGTGCCAAAATTTTATACCACAAGGCCATATCTTTTATGACTGGTCATTTTTTTGTGAGGTTTGAAAGAAAACTAAAGTTTTTAGTTTGTGGTTCCAGCAAGATTACATTCTAGAATTATTTCAGAGCAAGCCTAATTTTTGGCTGAAACTGCTAAAGTACTTCTAAATTTGTTTTGATACATAGATAGTGGAGTTTAAGTTATTAGTAACTCTGTCAGCATGATTCTGGATACGGAGAGTAGAAGAGATTGAAATGAAGATAAGGAAGACAGGTTAGGTGTTTGAGGAGAAGGGAATGAGGAGTAGGAGATGAGGAATTAAGATTTCAGTTCATTTTTTCACTTCAACCATGGCTTTTGTACTAAGGTGCTGTTTGATAGAGCTGAAAAAAACTTTATTTAACTTTATTTAACTTTACTGAACTTTATTTAACTTTACTTAACTTTACTGAACTTAAAAATAATAATTTTTTTTGAATAAAGGTGTTTAATTTAAATTTTTAATCATGTTAAACTACAAAATTAAAATCAGAAAAATTTAATTTAATTTAATTTAACTTTATTTAACTTAATTTAACTTTATTTAACTTTATTTAACTGAAAAACATGAAATTTAAGCTCTACAGAACAGGCCCTAAGCCTTACACCAAACTTAACTCAAAATAATACCAATAATACTATTTACATTAATTCACTATTCCCTAAGCCCATATGCTCGAATCATCCCGTAAGAACATCCCACTATGATAAAAAAAATCATGTCATCCATCTCTCTCATTCTTTTTCTCTCTCATCTAATCATTCCTCATGATTTTTTCAATCACATGTATCCCACTCATGATCAAAAAAAAGTTTATCATCAATCTCTCTCATCACTACATAAATTATAGCTCATTAATGTTAAGATTAATAAAAATATATCAAAGTGTATCACATTTTATAGAGCTCCAAAAATTACGAATATTGGTATTTATTTTGATTTTTTTTACTTTGTAATTTAGAAAATATATTCGTTGCAAGATCAAAATAAAAATTGTACTGTTTTCTTACACAAGACACGTGTCGCGTTGCGATTGGTTCACGTCTCATGATCAAAACTAAAAAAAGATTATGAGATGATCTTTTTTACAAAAAATCATGGGATGATCAAAACTATGATCAAAAAAATCATGGTGGGGATGCATAATTTTTTTGATCATCTCTCATGATCATATTCTATGATTCAAAAAAGCATGGTGGAGATGCTCTAAGAGCATCCCCACCATGATCAAAAAAATCATGCCATCAATCTCTCTCATCCTTTTTCTCTCTCATCTAATCATCCCTCATGGTTTTTTCAATCACATGCACCCCACTCATGATCCAAAAAAAAGTTTATCATCAATCTCTCTCATCACTACATAAATTATAGCTCATTAATGTTAAGATTAATAAAAATATATCAAAGTGTATCTCATTTTATAGAGCTCCAAAAGTTTCGAATATTGGTATTTATTTTGATTTTTTTTACTTTGTAATTTAGAAAATATATTCGTTGCAAGATCAAAACTAAAAAAACTGTACTGTTTTCTTACACAAGGCACGTGTCGCGTTGCGATTGGTTCACGTCTCATGATCTTTTTTACAAAAAATCATGGGATGATCAAAACTATGATCAAAAAAATCATGGTGGGGATGCATAATTTTTTTGATCATCTCTCATGATCATATTCTATGATTCAAAAAAGCATGGTGGAGATGCTCTAATGGGAAATCCTTTATGGTATGTCGCATGCAGATGTTGATGCGGTCAATATCCCTTGATTCTGACTAAATTATATTACTGGTTTTTGTCATATTATTCAATATTATTTGACCGGGTAACATTTTGCTGAAATCAAAAGAATATATGAGCAAGCCAAGAGTTCATAATCAGTAGACTATTGTACATGACTCAGTTGACCAGACAATCATAATCCATTCAATAACTTAATGTAAGCACTAATGCATTGAATTGAAATCCGACCTGCAAATGTCAACATTTCATGGAAATAGAGGTCTGATACATTAAAACAAACTGTTGCACTTTTCCAAAAATTTATGACTGTTAAGAAAACCACAACATCTAGAACGTTTAAGTTCTACATGAAAGAAACTAAAAACATCATGTTTCAAAGAGCCACCAAAAGCATACAATTCTTAAAGTCAAGTCTTCATGCTCCGATGAGTTCAGTAGGAGCATCCGCTGTGGCCTCCTCAGCAGGCCTATCAACCTTCATGCCAACATCCTCGGAGTAGTCACCATGGACCTGCGGGTAAAAATAATAATAAAACGTCTAGGCAAAAATGGTGCAATATTATGTAATCCGGTAAACAACCTCTCATGATCTTGTACATGACGGATGGAAAAAGATTCAGTATAATCATCTACTTTGACATGTACCAAAAAGTAACCAAGGCACAAAAACTAAAAAGCACGATACCAATCATTGCATGTGCCATGCCAGTAGAAACTGTCATATAAATTCATGAAACTCAAAGTAAAAATGATGATTTACACGGCCTGAAATAACACAATGGAACTATAAAGGATTTTCAGATAGACAAACCTCCATCAGCTTTCCAAGATCGAACTTAGGAGCTTTCAAAATTTTGACCTTGCGGATATATACGTTTTGTAGAGGGTAAATGCTTGAGGTAGCCTTCTCAATCTCCTTTCCAATACTCTCTGGAATGAACTTCTTGACAAGCTCCTTCAAGTCGCATGATGTAGCTTGGTTGACCATGATTTCCATCATCTTTCTGCGGATCTACGATTCAAAAAAAATCACAGTTAGAATGGAGATCAGTCACAGACTTTTAGAACCCAATATAACAAAAAAATAACCATTAGAAGATGAAATTTGACAGCACGGTATCAGATGAAATACCTGTTTAACCTGGCTAGACTGGGCATAGCATGTCCTCTTAACTTGGTTGTGGCGCTTCTTGGTGAAGCCAATACAGAACAACCTCAAAGTGTAGTTATCAGTTGTCTTCACATCAACATGAGCTTCAATGAGTGTCTGCCACTTACGGACCAAGGACCTCAACTTGTCGGTGGTGAAATCCATTCCCCAGAAGTTAGTCAGGATGTTTCTGCCCTGAACATCCTCAGCCCTCAACCTAATCTTCCTGAATGAGTGATCCTCATCCCCTTGGAGATCAGCAAGTGATACCTCAAACACTCTGTGCTTGAGCCCTTCAGAAGCAATCTGTTCAAAGCCAAAGTCATTCAATACTCATTTAGCAAGTCATAGAGTCATGAGCATGCAATTTTGCTGCGCCAGTTGCACAGTTCATTTCAGGAGCTAAACTACGGTGTGTTCTATCAACATAAAATGTAAATCAATTACTATTCATCAATTCAGATCAAATAATTTTTTAGGTGATGGTAAATTCATTATTTAATCAACAGAATAATGCATTCTAAAGTTCATCAGAATAATAGTCTATAAAAACAGAGAAAGCAAACAATGATACCTTAGTTCCCTGAGTGCGAGAAACAAGAGTTTTGCCAACTTGCTTGACATTGAAAAGTGATGGAGCCTTAATGTCATACCAGTCCTTCTTGGCAAAGGGATCAGCTCTACATCATCCAATTACTATACCAAATTAATATAATCCGATTCAGTATCAATAAAAACAAGCGTCTATAAAACGATACACTTACGCCTTCTTCTTTCCTCCCTTCTTTCCCTTGGAAATTCTTTTGTTCTTCCTGCAGATCGACGAAACACAACAACAACAACAACAAAATTCAGAACGCTAACGAGTCTATTTCAACATCGCAATAACAATAACAGACATTAACGGAGAGGGGCAGTGTGACGATTACCCGACCGCCATGTTCGGAGGAGAGGGTGATTGTAGTACGGCTCCTGCAAATGTTGGGACGAAGTGCTGCAGCGACTCCTCTCTGGCTTCTCTGAAGTATCTTCCAGCCTTCAGAAACCCTATATTTTGCTTTGGTTCAGTTTTTTTGGGCCGAAGCTGGAGCGGTGGATTCGTCGTTGAACCTTTTAGTGGGTTTTTAATTTACGAGCTAATCGAAGCCCAACCGAACGGTTGGTTCGATAGTCAAATTCAGATAGTCAGGCAACAAACAAAATTTAAAATGAGTTTTTAGATGGACGTTCAAATGTTATGTCCTTCTTATTGTGTTATGTGTTATGTCGATTCTGATTGGTTAATGAAAAATAAGGAACCAATCAGAAGCGAGGAACACCGTAACTACGGTGCACCCTCACCCACACAACCCCCATGCTTTGGAGGTGCACCGTAAGCTCCGTGTTCCTCGCTTTTGATTGGTTCCTTCTTTTCATCAACCAATCAAAATCGATATAACACTTTAAAAACATAACACTCTAAGGACATATAACATTTGAACGCCCCCCTGAGTTTTTATATATATAAAAATTAAAATGATTAATTTATATTGTATTATTTATTTACAATTTACTTTATGTCATTTTTTAAAAATACTTGCCAAACAAAGTGTCAAAGTGGACTGGTGTGTTATAGAATAAAATTGTATTGATTTTGATCGTATGATAATAAGGGATCTGCAAAGGAGATGGTGAGGGTAGTCTTTATTCTAATGCATAGGGTAAGATAATTATTTTTTGACTCTATGAACAGTACATGCAGAGTAAGAGCAGTTTTCCAAACTCGTATGGAAAACTTAGGCATAATTTAAAGAAGAAAAATTATAATATGAATAGGGTAGGATGGGTTACGAGGACATCAGGTCGGAAAGTAGGATTGGAAGGTAGGATACGATTTTTTATGATTCTTACCCCACCTATGGGTAAGTGGACAGAATACATATATGGTAAAAGACGAGAAAGGGTAAGGTAAGAGTAAATATAATAGTACGATCAGGATAATTCTATGTGTTTGACCCTAGGGTCAAATGTTAAACCCTTATAGTAACTCATTAATTGCAAACCCCGGTAAAAAAATGTTGGACTGCTAAAGTGTCTTGCGAACCACGTTCTAAATTTTTTTCCGTCTAGTTCTTTAAGCCTCCTCGTCTAGAAAATAAATTCTACAATTCGTTCTATTTCTACAAAAGTTGGTCTATTAAAAGATCAGACGGTTTCCACATTGTCAATTAGACGCGTATAGTCGTCGCTTAAACTTGTCTGTTTGCTAAGCTTAGACCCGTCTAACTGTCTAAGGCACTGCCTAGCCAACCTAACTTTTGAACAAAAAAATAATCTAGGGTTTTACAGAATTTACTTATTTTTCTATATTTTTTTAAGTATTCGATAAACTTTTAAAAAAAATCTCCTTTAAAAACTTAAAAATACAAAATTAATTAAGCTAGTTGACGGTCGTTGTGCGAGTTATACGTATAAAGTACTGTATTTATTATAAGTAGTTGATGGGTGTAAAAGGCTAGCTAGGATGGGCGTCACTTCGCCGCTGGCCACCGCCATCGTACGGCGGCTATTAATGTAGCTTTCATTGAACTTGTTATGGGCAAATCGTTGAAATACGATTAAATAATTTATAACTAGTGCTTCATTTTGAATACTGACTCAACCTCACGTTATGTATATTTTGATGGTAATTGTTAGTAGTACTCCTTCCGTTCCTATTTGTTTGTCCAAAAGGATAATCGACACGTTAATTAAGAAAAATAAATAAAGGACGGTGAGAGAAGGAGAATGATGACGGGAGTGTATGTGGAGGTAGATCCGCACACGAATTATTACTTTTTTATGATTAAAAGTATATTTTTTTTAATAAAAATAATTTTTTGGTAGGAAAGAGATGATTGATTTGATTATTAGGTTGTATATAAAAGGAAAGTGGACAACCATTAGGGGACACACAAAAAGAAAAGTGGACAAACAAATAAGATCAGAGGAATTAATACATTTGAAGTGGGAATTTATCTAATGATGTCTTCAATTATCATAATGTCTCATCATTATCACGTACTATACTTCAGTCAACTGATTTTTCATTGGTCTGTACCATATAATGGATTACAATTATGAAACGTAGGGGTTATGGTTTAATCAGTTTTCTGTTTTTTTTTGTTTGAGTGGTGTGGATTGTTCAGTCCTTAGTTCTTAGTGAATTTGTGTGTGATCAATTCGTAATAAGTTGTTACAAAATCATTACATATATACACTATCTAGTATATTTTTTTTATCAACTCTAAGTAATATGTTTTTCATTTCTATACAAAAAGATATATGTTTTTCATATCAAGTTTTTTTTCTTATCCAATGATTAGACTTTAGTGTGTAGCGCGGGATTTCAAAATTTCACCATCAAAGTCTTGAGCTGGATACTCCTACACGATGCTGAAACATAATGTAAGCCCATGTGTCAAACATAAGCAAAGGAAACAATAAAAACAACAAAAGCCAACAAAAATTAGTATGGCCACCAAGAATCGAACTTAGGACTTGAAATGATGTATAGTTGTATACCAACGCGTAAACTATTAGGACATCGGAAAAAAAATCCGTGTAGAGCTGTCAAATACTGCGAGAGTTAAAACGAGGTCATTTCGATTTTTTTAGGATGCACATTTTCAGACCGGACCGGACCGTAAAATTCCGATCCGGTCCACGGTCCATACTTTTCATAAATTTCGGTCTATCGGTTCAGATCCGTCAGATTTGGCCTGGCTTGTGTGCGCCCGCATCAATGATGCTCGATTTCTGTGCGGGTTGCGCGGTTCGTTTTTGTATAATTCGATTTCAATTTTGGTTCAAAACAAAACATCAACATGCGGACTCAGTCTTGCAGTTACGAGATGAGGCAGTCGTGTGGACAGTTACTGATCATGGTGACAGAACCGCTCGTCGTCAAAGCGATTGTGCAAATAAATTTATAGTCCGCTACTCGCAACTATACTACTGGGTAGTACTTGGTAAGTAGGGGTCGAACCCAAGGGAACCAGGGGAATAATTGTTCTTCGGGGGGATTACGCAGCGTGGGAGCGTGTTTAAGGTCGGTTGGTTGGTTTTAAAGCTACCAGCTATTTTGATTGATTGATTGGTTGGTTGGTTGATTTTAATACTGGAAAGTAAATTACAGTTTATAATTAAAGAGAAATGTTCGGTTTCAGGGGACTTGTATTATATCCTGTTTATCATTGACCTTTAGTGAATCATCTAAGTATTCAAACGGTGAATCGAGGCTAGTTACAGCTCAAGACTTGCAACACCGATTTAAAGCAACTCCTGTTCTATTTCAGTCTAGCGCCAATACCCTAAGGTATGCTAGCCTGGGTGCATCCACCTGATCTCACAGTTACGCTCGATCAGATGGGGTTTAGGATGAGTCGAACTCCTCAGATAGCTTTGCTTGTTACAGCTTCCACTACCTGAGTATGATCACGAATTCCCACAGTAGAGCTTTGCTTGTTACAGCATCCACTCAACCTTGGAAACTCTGACTATATATGGCACATAGAACAAGTTTTAAATACTAAGACTAGACACTAAGTTAATAGTCTTAAAACATTTTATAATACAAGCGCGCCCCTTAGACCGAACTACTAGTTTAGCTACTATTCATCGCGCTAAACATTATACTAATGAATTAAAGACAACAGTTAAATAAATAAATACTAAGAGATACTTACAACCGTTGAAGCGCCAAGGGAGCTTTCCTTTATTTCCAAAGCAAAATTACAACATTACAAATATTACAACTTCTAGAGAGAGAAGTGAATTTGGATTTTGGTGTGTCAAATGAGGAGGAGGATCTCCTCCTTTTATAGCCAAAATGGGAGGAGGTGGGTGGTGGAGATGGGTGGCAAGTGTTGCATTTTGATTGGAGGAGAAATCAAGGGAGGAGATGGCCACATGTGGAGGAAGGAGAGGAGGCCGGCGGCTTTTGGTGGAGGAGGTGGCGCCGCCGGTTGCCGGTCACCCAAGGGGGAGGAGCTCCTCCCTTGCCCACCTCCTTGAATGGTGGCCGGTCATCCTTGCCCAATGTGTGAGTTTGTACAGTTTTGTGCAGTCTTTTCACAAAACTGTCAATGTGTTTCTTCCCCGGGCTGTCTTGACTCCACTCATGATTCTTCTGATTAATTTGTTCTGGTCTATTCAACGTCAGGATCCTTGATATTTCTTCAGTCGGCATATGATCTTGACCTTGGATTGACTCTTGTTATCTTTTCAGCATAAAATCCTCTCCTTAGCGTGTTTTCACTTCAGTCTCTAAAATGCCCTGTGGAAATATATCGGGACTAACACATAGAAGTTAGATAGACAAACAGTCTAATAAAGGGGGTTTTACTGTGTTTCTGACTCGTATAACTTTGGTCCATCACATGGGCTTATGGATGGTTACTGACATCATGGGCTTGTGGACGGTTGGGCACTTGAACACACGACTTGAGTTGGTTTCTTCTCATTATAAAAGGAGACCAATGCCTCAGACTCGAGAGAAACACAGAAAACGAAATCCCTCACACTCGACTACCTTTGTTTTTTTGCTTCGATCGGTGATAGTGGAATGTCCAATAGGTTCGTACAGCGATGCTACGGTGCTCAAGCGCTTGCTGTGATTCTTTCATCCTGGGAAGCTCGTTGCCATCAGACCCAGCACCTACAGGAGGCAATACAGCTTTAAGGACAGCGTCCTTATTGACGTGACTGAATCAACAAATCGGTTTGCAGTACAATTTACGTATCAGTTTGCTGAACATGTGTTAAATGTTCATATTGCTGTCTTTAGTTTCAAACTGCATGATCAGTGATTGTTGATTTCAAACTTGCTCAAATTCACATATGTTTGTCAATGCTCTCGGCTGCTGTTGCATATCAAAGTTCTGATTTTTATTTTCAGTAATCCTGCTGCTTATTGCTGTATACAATTTCAGTAATCCTGCTTCAGATTACTTGCTGCTTGTTTACGGATGAATATTCTAATTTAATTTCAGTACAGATGCATGAAGTGATTCATATGTATGCTCAGTGTACTTATATGAATGTTCTGTTTCAATCTTATTAAAAACAGCATGCTTGTCACTGTTCTGTACTTCTGTTACATCCCTGCGTTAATTCATATTGCTGCTGCACAGATTAATGCTCTCTGGTTCATAAGCATATGAATTTTAATCATATTCAGATATAGAAATATCCAACAAAAATTGCCCATTAAAAGGCCCACAGCGTGATAATTATGCAATTAGGTTTAAAGTTGATTCCAACAAATGTGTAGTTATGATGAAAGGTTTCCTCCTTCCCCACTAACCGCTGCATTCAGTATTGCATTTATTGTTCCCATGAACATTTAATATCATGTTTATATCCACCCTCTTTGTGTGAGTTTAATGTAATCAACCGCGGATAAAGCGCCACTTGCATGCCTCCTAATTTTTATTAAGTATATTTCATTTAGCTTAATTTTGTCATTGATCAGCTTAGTTTAGCCAACAAATACTCCTAAGAAATATGGTAAATGTTATACGGAGGAATTCACAAGTAATTTTTTTTGATGGGCATAAAAATTGAAATTAAGTTGGGACATAACGAATCAAAAATTAAATTAATCCAAAAATGAGACAAAAACAATAGTTAATAAACACATATTTTTTACTTAAAAAATACCATAAAAAACAAACAAAAGATTACATTTGGCTGAAGGCTAGGATTTTAAAAACACAATATACTCCTGCCGAATTAAAAGTACTCATGTATTATGTTTAAGATGTATTTGTGTAGTACTTGTCTTGTATGAGATGTAAATTCGCAATAAAAAAAACCTATTAGACTATACTAGTTACTACTATTACAATTACATAATCTGCTTTTTTTTTTTGTCTCACCTAATCACTTTTTAATTAAAATATATTACTCATCATTGACACCACTAAACTCGTTCTCAAAGCTGATACTGATTCTGACACTTGTCCGGGGCAAAACCGTAACACAGAGATAAACAGTTTCTGAAAACGACACAAAGTCTTTACACGGAAAATGTCGTAAATACTGTATAACATTAGTGTTAAAAAAGCTAAAGCCGACGATGTCTATTTATCTGTGTAGGTAGCTCGTTCATTTTCTCGACAAAAAAAAGAAGAAAAGAAAGCTTTTTGCTTCCTCTACCTCTATGGCTGATGCCCTGATGGCTCCATCAAATCGCAAACCCCCAAAAAAACACGCCGCAGCAGACTTCTGACGATCTATAGAAAACACTGCCGCTGCTGATAATAATAAAACGAAATGAAATTCAGAGGACGACGACGATGATGATGAAGCACGCCTCTCTGCTTTCTACTGCGCGTTTTGGCCTCAAGCATCAACTTCTCTGTGTGTGTGTCGTTTGTCAGCATTTGCTTACAACTGTGGATCTCTATGTGTTCGTTATGAAACTGCGACGTGTAGGGCGGGCTAGGAAGAAACATGAGCCGGGACAGCGGACATCAGCCGGGTTAGCTGCAAGAGTTGGCTGTGAATATTTTGTCTTCATCTTAATTTTGTGCTTTGGGATCCTCCGTTGCAACCACGCTAGGTTACTAGTAGAAATGTAGAATGATGTGGATTATTTTCAGTCGATATGTCATTATTTCAACGCGGCTAATGTTTTTTTACCCGAAAAATTTGCAATTTGTTCGTTTTTGACAAATTAATCGCTGATATACTCAATTTTGGAATATTAATTTCCATAACTAAATATACAAGTCTTGCCCTTGCATTTTCCCGACCTCCATTCGTGTAGGGTCGAACTCGAAGCCCACACCAAATGCCAGCTTTTTTCGCTCTGGTTTCGATCATCTTGTCCCCATGTTTCACATCCCATTTAATTATTCCCTAATAAAATTCAAAAGATAAATATAAATTAAAATAAGAATTAATATTTGGAATTTGCGAATGCTAGGTAATACGGAGTATATTGTATATAATTATGTACTTTTTAAAAAACATAACGTATAGAATATTAGAATGATGTAATTCTAATTTTTTTTTTGATGAGGTTAGTGAGTTAGAATTAGTATCTGCTTCTTTTTGGAGGGGTAAGGACTTGAACCTGGATCACTTTGCCTCGAATGATGTAATTCTAATTGATACGCATTACATGAAGTTTTATATCCAAAAATTTACAAAGTTTCAAATAATAAAAAATTTATGTATTATTCTTTTTGGTTTCACAGTTAAACAAAACGTTTCTGAGAATGGAGGCACAACGAGGTGATCGGGCTTGGGGCCAGCCCATCTAAGCTCAGGCTTCCACCAACCACCAAACGGCACGTGTCATCTTCGTGGACTACAATCTAGTCAGTGTTCTGGATACTCTACAAGATCGCCGTACAAGCAACCCAGACGCCACCGCCAGCCCGTTATCCGCGCGTGTCAAACAAACCACCTATCCGGTCCGACCGTTTAATTCATTGGTTCAATGGAGACATCCTCTTTCCATTCCATAGAACGCGCAATCTCTCTATATATGCAACTCGCAGTTGCAGCATCGGAGACAGAGACAGCGTACGAAGAACTTGACTTTTCTTATTTCAACTTTTTTCAAAATGGAAAAACCAGCAACTGAGTTTCGCCGTCGCGAGTCCTCACCACCGCCAAAGCTTTTCCGGCCGCCTGAAGCACCATTCGACCCGATGGAGTTTCTATCGCGTTCGTGGAGCGTGTCGGCTTTGGAAATCTCGAAAGCACTCGCTCCGCCGAAAACGTATTTCGGAGTTAATAATGTCATTGAAGAGGAAGCAGCGGGAGAGGTTGAGAAAAGCGGAATTTCTGGAAATCCGTTTTCGTTTGCTTCGTCGGATACGTCTCAGCTCATCATGGAACGCATTATGTGTCAGTCCGTAAGCTCCGACTTCCTTAACCGCTTTGCAGTTTTTTTTTTCTTCCTTTGATTCATTCTAGCTCAGTAGAAAAAAAAAAGGCGGTTGTGCAACCCGGTTAGCGAGTATACGAGCATGAATTTTTTCTGAAAAATGTCAACCAACTGAGTGATTGTGTTGCAATGATGCCTTCAGCAGCACGGAGCACTAAATCCTGTCATCATAGTGTTCTTCATCGCCTTTACTGGGAGGATTAAGTGATATTCTTTAATAAGACGATTTTGCCCCCCTTTTTTTTTTCATCAGCAGGATGCATCGCCGCGCACCTCCGAGCGTCTTTCGAACTGCAGCGGTCCACTCAACGTCCTGCTTACGGACAGTCCGCCAGTGTCTCCTTCGGAAATCGATGATCTCAAGGTCAGTAGCATATTAAACATATACTATTAAGTCCTGGTCTCTTCTTCTCCTTCGGTTGAGATTACTTGTTTTGTTTGTTAGGATTGAACTTTACTGGCTGTGGTATTTTTGTTCGTTGCATCGTTTCTGTAAATTAGTACTTCAAACCGTCAAAATAAAGAGTAGTACTGTATCTCATTTCCCAGATTTCTCTGCTACCAACAAAATCTTTAATTTGTTTTCTCTGACAGGACCAAATAAGTGCTTCATTTACTTTCTTCACGCTCTTCATGCGTGTGCCTTTTTGTTTTCTAAAAAATTTTTTTTCTTCAATTTGGTCCGAACTGCTATGCGTGGCCACATCTCCGTATATGGTGCCTACTGACAAGTGACAATCTTTATATTGGATTATTGTGGGAAGAAGGTTTTAGATTTATTGTAGACATCATCACCAGAGCTGATTTGAAACTAGGGTCAGAGTAGACTTTCATTTTAGGATCAGAGTAGGATATGTATTTCTGGTAATTATCCCAGGATTGCAGCAAGCCCCATCAGTTCAGGCAGCATTTAAAAATTGATTGTCTCAACTCTCAAGCACTACACTAAATTCATTCAGTGGAGATGTATTAAAATTTGGTGGTCATTTTGGTGCAGTACTGTAGAATGACCAACAATCAGCTCACCCCACAGTATATAGGTGGGTTGCCTGCCCCATTGCCTGCTGCTGGTGGAGGTAAGACAGTGGGCAGGTGGTTAAAGGATAGACGTGAGAAGAAGAAAGAAGAGACAAGGGCTCACAATGCTCAATTACATGCTGCTGTTTCTGTAGCTGGGGTTGCTGCAGCAGTGGCTGCCATTGCTGCTGCCACAGCTGCCTTGTCCTGTTCTAGCAAAGATCAGCACACGGCAAAGACTGATATGGCTGTGGCATCTGCAGCAACTCTTGTGGCTGCTCAGTGTGTGGAGGCAGCAGAGGCCATGGGAGCTGAAAGGGAACATCTGGCATTTGTGATTAACAATGCTGTTAATGTTAGATCAGCTGGGGATATCATGACTCTGACTGCTGCAGCCGCCACTGGTATGATGTTTCATTTGATCACTACTATTCCTTGGCACACCTTAGGTTATTGGCGTTGTTAACATTCTATTCTTGGCTGTCTCTTGCAGCTTTACGTGGTGCAGCAACCTTGAAGGCCAGGGCATTGAAGGAAGTATGGAACATTGCTGCTGTGATACCAGTGGAGAAGGGGTTTCCTGTGGGAACTGGTGGAAATTTGAATAATGGGGGATCCAACTCCAGTGACAGTGGAGAGCTTGCTCCTGAAGAAAAGTTTCTCGGGATCTGCAGCCGAGAGTTGTTGGCCAGAGGATCTGAGCTCCTGAAACGAACACGAGATGGTATCTTTTTTCATATGGCATCTTCATAAGTACATATTATTAACTTAATTGCATGACTGCAAGCTCTTATTTAAGTAGTCCCCAGTTATAACAATCATAGTCTGTATTTCCGCAAATTTTTGTTTTTTTATCTAAGGACTTGGTAAGCTTTATTATCTTGTCACAATTGCAAAGTTCTAAATATGACCATATAGGGCAGGGCCTCTTCATAGTGATCCTATGGTCCTTATCAATTCTTGTTTCAATTGATTCAGGGGATCTTCACTGGAAGATAGTATCAGTGTACATTCACAGGACAGGGCAGGTGAGTTGATTCTTAGCTCGTGATTTAGTAATCATGTAAACTTTAACTTTTTCCCTAATTATTTTAGTGTGATTTGGTCCTGATATTAATAAGAATATCTACCTCTATCAAGAGTTTTCCTACTGTGTGAAAAAGTTTGGGGGATAAAGACTTAAAGTTGAAGTTAGTTTAACCATCTAATAAGATCAATGTGCGAGGATGCATTGGCATCCGCTTTATCTTTTTCTGTCTTTGAGGACCCCCTTTGATTGAAATTCCTAGTGGTCTGGGATTTGAGAAGACTTCATGTTTTTTTTTTTTGCAGGTAATGCTAAAGATGAAGAGCAGGCATGTTGCTGGGACCATAACAAAAAAGAAAAAGAGTGAGAACATAGACTACCACAGTGATAATTTCTTTGTCCTTTGCTACATAATGCGGAATAATATGTGGGGCTGGTTTCGTCAATATAGGGATTCGAGAAAGACTAAAGTTGATAGCTAAAGCAATTCCTACTACTCATTACTAAAAGCAAAAGAACAAAGACTGCAAGTTTCAATATCTTTAACTCATATGTCTTTGAAATCATGTCTCTCAGATGTGGTCGTGGAAGTATGCAAGGATATGCCAGCCTGGCCTGGGCGCCACTTGCTCGAAGGTGGCGAGCATAGACGTTACTTTGGCTTGAAGACCTTAGTGCGCGGAGTTGTGGAATTCGAGTGCCGAAACCAAAGAGAGTATGATTTGTGGACACAAGGCGTAACTAGTCTACTCGCCATTGCTGCGGAGCGAAACGTCAAGCACAGAATATAGAGGGAGGGGGGACACGATATTTGGGGGGATAAAAATGGGAATTTAGGGACTTGGGGGTGAGGGTATATGTATAAACTATGGGTGACTTGTGCTCATTGGTAGCTTTTTGATGTCCTATGTTTATTGTAATCATCAAGATTCAAGCGTGTGGCTTATGTGTATCAGGCACTTATATGGTGTTGTAATTGTGAAATATAGTTTTATGCAAACTTTGTGTTAATCTCATTCTCATCTCCTATTAAAAATTCGCATTTAAAATTAAAACTAAGGGAAAACTGTGGCAATCATGGTGGTGAAGAAAAAGAATACATGTTTGAATCACTGGGCTATACCTAGTGACTACAAATAGGCCTCGCATTGGGCTCGGCCCACTACTTTCAACCCACGCGTCATGATCATGACGTCTTCCGTACCCACCAACACAGCACAACGGGCTTCCTCTTCGTCCTTAAATTAAAACCAGTGAAGTGGAAAAGCTTCACCAATCCAACAATGGCTGCAACTGCGTCTCCCCCGGTTGTCTCCATTGATGCTTTCCAGACTGGACCATACAAGACTGTTCTGCAAAAAGTGGAGCCTTCTACCTCTAGAAGATGTGGTCACCGCTCTGTCTCTGACTTAGGGACCCGCGGGACTGACGTCGAGCCTCGGCCTCCCAAGGCTCTGCTGATCGCGTGCCCTAGCGGTGATACCGAGGGGGAATTCGCGGTTCTGATGCTTTTACACGGCTTTCTTCTGTACAACTCGTTTTACTCTCAGCTGATGCAACATATCGCGTCCCACGGATTCATCGTTGTAGCGCCTCAGGTACGCTTGCCTTGTGTGTTATATTTCACTTTTTTATTAAAATTTATTTCACTCTATTTGATTGGTTGTGGTGTTGATTTATGAAATTTTGTTTAAAGTCAAGTTGCAAATGGTAGATACCTTAAGAGTAAAGATTTCTGTATTTGGATGTTAGATTGGCTGCTTCAGTTAGGGTATAGTGTTTTATCTTAACTGGTGAGGACTTGTTGTAGAAAATGGTGGACATGATTGAGGTGGAAAATAGTCTTCTCATTATGAATCAAATAATTGTTTGTGAGCATAGGAAAATTCCAATAGTCTGGTGATAATGACTGTTTTTTTCATTCTTTAACCAATTTGCCTTAGCGAGCAAGTCTTCAATAAGAAGAAATGTCTAAATAGCATACAGTTTTGGCCTTTTGTTAGTTTGGACTAATTAGGATTCCAGTTCACACTGTATTTATCTATACATAACCACGATGAATTACTAGATGCATTGTTGTTTCGTTTTTGGTCGTTCCTTTGAGATGCATGTTTGTGATGTGTACATGTTCTGAATTGGACTACTTTTTCAGTTACTCTGAGTAGTTGTAACATCTACTTTGTGGATTGAAATACGACAGTTGTACACGGTTGCTGGGCCAGATTGTAGTGATGAGATAAAATCTGCAGCTGAAATAGCAAACTGGTTTCCCAATGGATTGAAGCATTTCCTACCACAGATGGTTCAACCTGATTTAAGCAAACTAGTCATCTCTGGTCATAGCCGTGGTGGCAAGGTAGCATTTGCACTGGCTGCCAAAAATATGACTTTGACATTCTCGGCTCTAATTGGTATAGATCCAGTCGATGGAATGGACAAAGAGGTACAAACTCCTCCGCCAGTACTCACTTATGTCCCAAACTCGTTTAATTTCGGCATGCCTGTCATGGTCATTGGATCAGGCTTAGGAGAATTTCAGAAGAATGCTTTCTTCCCTCCATGCGCACCTAGCGGTGTGAACCATAAGGATTTCTACAACGAATGCAAGTCTCCGGCATGCTACTTTGTTGCCAAAGACTACGGACATTTAGATATGTTAGATGATAAGACTACAGGGATAAGAGGTACAGCTAGTTATTGCTTGTGCAAGAGTGGCAAGTCAAGAGAACCTATGAGGAGGTTTGTGGGAGGAGCCATAGTGGCATTCATGATATGCTACTTAGAAGGTAAATCTGAAGCCTTGATGCTACTCAAAGACGAGGATACAATAGCCCCCCTTGAGCTGCAACAAGTCGATTTCCGCCTATAATGTCTTTTGAAATGTGCATGTAATATTTGAGAAAGTGGCATCCGTCCAGTTTCAAGCCAACCTCTGGTTCTGGACTGTTTCATAAAAAAGACTTATACATCTGCAAATTGTGAGCATACCCTTTTCCTGATATAGACCTGGCTCGACTATGATACAGCTAGAACCCCACTGATTACAAAGGTGTGTATCTCTGTTCTTGATATGTGTGTATTGTATTACACATTAGTTGCAAGCAGTGTCATGCTTTCAGCAAGTCCTTGGTGGAGGCTGTTCCGGTAGTCATATTGCAAAGGGTTGAGCCCTTCTTATGCCCTCATACGATACACTTGAGTCTACCTACGCTTTGATGTAGTTATGCAATGTTATTGATCAATAAGTACAGTCCTTCATTCAAAACTCTTTTGTCCGTCTTGATATGCTCTGAGAGTATTCTGATGTCTTTCGGGTATATCAGTATATCCATTGATATTCAAGCTGACACTCCTGATTACGAAACGAATGCAGATTAGTCCCAATTCCGAGAATATTGGTTTTGTTTTTAGAAGCATGTTTAGCATATATACAACTATTTAGTTTTGTTGTGTGTTATGGTTATATTTTGACCCATATCTCCTCGTGAGCGGTTTATGTTTTTTTAGTATCAATGTGTGATTCAAAGAGATGCAGAATAGCCATGGACTTTTGACAATCGCCCACTTATTTTGAAGATTTGGTCGGAGAATGAGTCGTATCAATGTGGTAGTCTAAATGCCTTGCCCGTTTGGGTTAGATTACCTGACTTACGTGCGCATATGGCGGATCCAAAAATGTTGGGTATGCTATGCTCGATCCTTGGTAAACCCATATGCACCTATGGGGTCACTGCAGTTGGGGACATTCTTAAATTTGCTCGGGTGTTCCCAAATGGGTCCTCATACTACATTTAGTATGAGGACCCATTTGGGAACACTTACTCTCTGCGTGTTTTATACGAATGGCGATCACCAAGATGTACTAATAGTAACCATTTTGGCCATACAAAGGAGAAATGTCGTGAGCCGACTCTAGAAGATTTGATAGCAGACCTCAAGAAGCACGAAGCAGCCAAAGCCCAAAGAATGTCATGTTAAGGACACAAGGGAGGTGTGTGAAATGGAGGAAGAGGGTGGGATCTTGCTGAGCTAGGTGATCCTCATGCTGCCAATGCGTTGAGGTTGTTAGATATTAATGCGGTAGATGGGGAAGAAGTGAAATTTGATGAAGCTATTCCTGAAACTATCATGGAAACTGTTGATGTTGTTTCTGAAACTCAAATGGGCACTGCTGTGGAGGCCCCTATTGCTGAAACCTTTAAGAACTACCTTTCTAAAAGCGCTCTTAAGAGAGCTAGACAGAAGGCGAAGAAGGCTTTAGGAAAAACAAGTCCTGTTACGAGTTCTTCTTCTAGTGACAACAAAGGGAGCAAAGGTGAGTTGGGATGTGTTAGCTCCAATGGGATTGGTAAAGTTCACAAAGCAAAGCAAGCCCAGTCACTGAGAAGGGAGAAAAAAGAGGGTGGTAGTAAATCTTATTTCATTTTTAATGATTAAGATCATGTCTTGGAATATAAGGGGTATTAACAGCCTCCTCAAACGATCAGAAGTGAAGAGGTGGATTAGTTCGCAAAGAGTAGATTTAGTAGCTATATTAGAAGCTAAATTGCAAGATATTAGAAGAGATTACACTGTTAGAGAATGCTGTCCCAATCTCAATTGGCAGGCTAATGGTAGTAGAATTATATAATTTTGTGGAACATTGCTAATGTGAAGTGCAGGTGTGTTTTTAAAGACACGCATTACATTGTTTGTGAAGTTGAAGCTGAAGCTGAAGACACAGTGTTTTGGACCCTTTTTATCCATGCCAGCAATGATCATAAGGAGACGACCTTGATGTGGAGTGCTCTTAATAGTATGATTCAAGGCTACAAGGGCAAGTTGCTAATTACGGGTGACTTTAATTGTATTTTTGACAAGAATGAGAAGCTTAACGGTGTTCCAGTGAAAGATCAAGCAAGATACACAACCTCTCAGAACCTTTGTTGATGTGAATAATCTGCTGGATATGGAAGCTGGTGGCTGTTTTTATACCTGTAGCAATAAGGATTCTATTATTGAAAAGCGTATTTGGTGTAAGCTCGATCGAATAATGGGGAATCTTGATTGGAAGAATTCTTTTCATGATGTCTCCGCTGTATTTTACCGGACGGGAGTTTCTGATCATTCTCTTCTTATGCTCTCCCTTGGTTCTAAACAGATGGTCAAGCGTCCTTTTAAATATTGTAACTTCTGGGAGCACTTTGATAATTACAGGAACACAGTTGAGACGGCTTGGAATTATGACTTTAGCTGCAAAAACCTTTTTGCTTTGCAAGATAAATTAAAGAGGATGAAGGAAGGTTTGAAGGAGGCTAGCTTTTGTAAAGCAGACAAGAGGCATGGATAAGAGAGTTGATGAAGCCAAAGAAATGCTCAAGAAGGCACAGGAAAAGTTAGAAAAGAATCCCCTTTAACTCCAGGTATACTGAAGAGGAGGGAAAAGCCGCCTTGAACTTTCGATCAGCTGGTGAACATTTCCAATGAGTGGAGTTGGGAGGATTATGGTGAAAACCTAGGTCAAGATTTGATGAATCATGATGTGGGCAGCAGCAGCTTCTTCATGTCATGGTTATGGAATGCAGCTGCTGAGGAAGCTTTGGTCAACCAATAAATGACCCGCTTGAATGTTGAGGGATGATAAAGTAGAAATTTGTTACCTAATTGAACATATTTTTTTTTAGGATAAACACATTTGAACTCAACACTCGTTTTAGTTAACTCCCTTCTATTCTACTAGTTTGTGCAATAAAATCATATTCGCTTTATAGTTTGTGCAAATAATCTTTATTCATTTATTAAATTTAGTACTTATTTACCTTTTTAAATATAAATTCAATTATTCTAAAAGTAACGTCCTTCACCACGTATAATAATAATACAACTTAATAATTTTCTGACTATGCTATGCTAGATTGGTGATAATTTGAGTTTGAAAAATATTTGAAACGCTCTTTTTTAATCACAACTTCAATTATAAATCAAACATAATAATGGTGAATTAGAATAATATGCTATATAATGAGTCGAAAATTTTGAAATACATCTTGAAGTTATCGACATTGAAATTGCACAACTCTAAATTAATATCATGTTCATTTATATAAACAAAAAAAATGAATAAATGAAACTTACAAAAGAATAAAATCAACAGAAGTTACAAAAGAATGTTATGTAACTAACAGAACCTATGAAAGAATGGAAGTTCTCTAATCCCTTTTTTTCTATTCAGATAGTTCAAGAACTGTATATATGCAGCAGTAGCATGTGAGGAGGGGCATCACCTCCTCACCCAACACCTCCTCCCAATAAAGCACAAAATTAGGAGGTTATAATGCTTTCTCACATACTGCTCCTCCCCACATGTTGGACGACTGTTGTAATCATGTTTCTTTGTTTGTTCCCCTTTGTCTTAGTTTGAGTTTATTAAACGAAATGCCAAAAATTGAATATATGTGTTAGAACCCATTTGTTTTGGTGATCACAAACATTTAGCTAATGTTTTGTCTAAGTGTGCAGAAATCCATCTAACAGATTAAAGAACAAATTTCCATGAGATGGATATACCCTACAGGTTGGATGTGGCAAATTATGTTAAGTATACAAACAGACAAAGAGAAGATTCCAGAAGAAAAAGGAGTTCTGTCGTTTTGGGAAAAAGACGCTAGGGTTTCGGAAAACAAGACTGGGCCAGGACATTGGGCCCAGATATCGAGACCCAGCCGCCCAATAAAAGGAGCTAGGGTTTGCAGATGCAAAGTGCATTTTCCAAGAGCTTCTAGAGAGATTGCGGCGCAGTTCTAGAGAGCAGAACGACCGAGTGTTCATGAGAAAAGAACGGTGGAATCGCACTGAAGGAAGAAAGCTCGTTGAAGCAACACACGGAGGTTTGTGGTTGAAATCGATTATTCCATCCGGTTGAGTAGAGGTCATCAAATAGAATCTGTGTGATCTAGTTTGTAAACCCTACAAGCATATCGGGAATAAAAGGAATAATCTGATTTCGAAAATCCTTTCAGTGGAAACTGAAAGGTAGTGGTTTTTAATCTTATCATAGTTTTGATAAGGTTTTCCACTATATATCTTTGTGTTGTTATTTCTGCTGTTATTTTCCTGCATCAATATTCCGCTGCTACGTTAACTATTAAACGGAAAACAGTATAAAATCAACTCTTAATTTCTGTCTGATAGATTATCGTATTTCGCTAACACTTCGATCCAACACGTGGTATCAGAGCCGACGGTTCTAGATTTGTGTGTTAGCTTGCAGGAAAAATATGTCGTCTATCAGTGATTCATTTTGGAAACCGCCGCTGTTGAAGCCCGGGCAGTTCGACTGGTGGAAGGACCAGTTCGAGGCACACGTCTACTCGCTGGATGGACAGCTTTGGAGCATCTTCGAGTCAGGACCACTCACCATTCCTCCTGATACATCAGATCCTGAGAAACCAGTGGAGAAGACTAAGGATCAGTACACTGATGAGGATTACAAGAAATTGGAAAAGAATGCTAGAGCAAAGAAAGTCCTATACATGGCTCTTTCTCCTGGTGACCAGATCAAGGTGGCTATGTACAAGACCGCAAAGGACATGTATGATGGCTTGGTGAGGCTATATGGAGGGAATGAAGATATCAAGAGAAACAGGATCTTGGCCGCGATAAAGGACTATGAATCTGTCGTGCAGAGAAAGGATGAATCTCTTGAAGATTTCTACACCCGGTTCCAAGTCATCATTGGACAGCTGGAATACTTGAATGAGAAGCTCCCGGAATGGAAAATCACACACCAGTTCATGCAGGCTTTAAACTCAAAGTGGGATCTTGTAACCTTGGCGCTGCAGGCTCAAAAGGGAATTAAGGATATTACCCTTGAGGAACTGGTTGCTAACCTTCAGAGTCAAGCTGGGATCACTGAAAGGAAAATGGCTAGGAGACAGTCGGAAAAATCTCAGGCCATAGCTTTGAAAGTAGAAAAGGCTCTTGATCTGTCACATGGAAATGGATCACCAAAAGAAGATGACGAGATAGCGCTCTTAACGAAAGCATTGAATCAAGCCAACCTTGGCAAGGGCAGGAGAGACTTTAGAGCTGGAGGAAGTCGTGGAAAATTCTCCAAATGGAACAAGGGTGCCGCTTCAAATGAAGACAAAGGGAAGTCAAAGGAAAAGGAAGATAGGATATGCTATCACTGCCAAAAGAAGGGGCATCTGTCCGCGGACTGTTACAGCAGAAAGAAAGGAGAAGAACCTGCTCCAAAGCCAACTCACGCCATGTTTGCAGCTTGGGGAGATTCAGAGAGCGATGATGGAAAATGCATCAAGGAGCCCTGCTTGATGGCTCACTCTGCATCAAACCAAGTAACAGATACTGACTCCTTTATTGATGAAGTGTTTTCTGAATCTGATTTTGCAGAAACAATAACCAAGCTCCTCGAGAAAATTCAAAGAATGGAGAACAGAATATCTAGTATGCAACAGGAGCATCACGCTGACATAGAAGAGAACAATCTATGGGCAAACAAAGCTATGCGCCTTGAGAAGGAAATAGCAGAGCTTGTATGCAAGTGTCTTACTTGTGCAAGAAAAGAAAGACAGATAAGCAAACTGAGTGAGGAGTTGGAACGCATGACAATCGGAAACACCGAGATGACTGATTTCAACACCAAGGTTGAAGAGTTGGAAAGGGAGCTGGCAAATCACAAACAGAATAATGAAGAGCTCCTCCATATAGTAGTTGAACTCAGAAGCGATGAAGCTGCAAAGAAGGAAAAATGGCTCCGTGAGTTGGAAGCTAAAAGGATTGAGGATGAAAAGGATGAGTTCAAAAGAACGTTCGTAAGACCAGGTCTTGGATACGAAGAGGGAAAAGAAGCAAAGGAGAAGGACACTAAAGGAAAGAAAGTAATGATGGAACAAGGTGAAGGCTCGTGTCAAAATAGAGGATCTCAGAACATTGGAAAGACGAGAAGGGAAACAAGTCCACAGGATGGATTCAATGTCCATGACAAGGACTCTGTTCCTTACAAGGCCAGAAAAGCCTATGAGATATGGCTGAAAATGAGTCAGAGATGCAAGTCCTCAAGGACAGATCTCCGTACGAAACATCTGGCAGAAGTAAGTATGTCGATCTTCCATGCCATAGAACTTGCTGGTGTTGCGGAAAATCTGGACATTACAGATCCGAGTGCCCGAAGCTGAGGAAGATACGTGAGAGCAACTATGAATGGATGGTTACACGCTACAAGAAGAAAGCAAAGTCCTACAGTAAGAAAGGCAGAATGGATTACCCTCGCCCTCACTATGATCCAGAAATCCGTGGCAGACCAAGAACTGCACCCAGGAGAAAGATTGATACAACTAACTATTATGCACACTGTCATTCTTACTATATTCCAGTTGCTAGAATTGTACCAAAACCCAGTGAGCCCAAACTTATCTGGGTTCGCAAAAACTAACTTCCTTCTTGCAGGATGGAGTGAGGTCCCATCCCTGGTACCTGGACAGTGGCTGCTCAAGACACATGACGGGGAATCCAGGTTGGTTCAACTCGCTCCGAAAACACTCCGGAGAAAGCATAATCTTCGGAAACAAAAGCAAAGGATCGGTAATAGCTATGGGAGAGGTAAGTATTTTGGAAACCATTCGTATTAAAGAAGTAAGTTTGGTTGAAGGTTTAAGATATAATCTGCTAAGTGTGTCTCAGCTATGTCAAAACGGTAAAAATCATGTTTTATTTAACTCTAATGACTGTTTGGTGAGATGCAATGAGACAGGTAAGACGGTACTAAGGGGTATTCGCGTGAATGAAATCTATACTGTGGATCCAGACTTCACACCTGAAGAAGACCTGTGCTTAGCAAGTATTGCCGAGAATTCTGTCCCATGGCACAAGAGATTTGGACACGCCAGTATGAAGCTGCTGCATAAACTCCACCTGAAAGAGCTGGTAGTCGGCTTACCCAAGGTGGAAAGCGCATTTGAGCAGATTTGCAGTGCATGTGCCACAGGAAAGCAGGCAAGGATCTCATTCTCATCGAAGCAAACTGTAAGCACATCTGCACCTCTGGAAATGATCCACATGGATCTGTGCGGCCCTGTCAATGTTGTAAGTCGTGGTGGAAACAGGTATATTCTAGTTATAGTCGATGACTATTCCAGGTATACATGGACTATCTTTCTATACACTAAAGCTCAAACCTACGCTGAATTTGAAGCATGGATAAAGCTGATAGAAAATAAGTTAAATCGAAAATTGGCTTCCATTCGGACTGACAACGGAACTGAGTTCCGGAATGTGCAGTTTCTTTCATTGTGCAGGGACAAAGGTATTGATCACAACTTTTCTGCCCCACGGACACCTCAACAGAACGATGTAGTGGAACGGAAGAACAGAACCCTAGAGGACATGTCCCAGACGATGCTGATTGCCAGCAAAGTCCCAAAAAGCTTCTGGGCAGAAGCAGTGTATGCAGCATGCCATATCCTTAACAGAGCGTCACTTAGAGTCATGTTGGATAAAACTCCTTATGAACTGCTGCGAGGAAGAAAGCCGAACATTTCCCATCTAAAGGTTTTTGGATGTAGATGCTTCGTCCATAACAACGGGAAGGAAAACTTGGGAAAGTTTGATGCTAGGAGTGATGAAGGAGTATTCGTTGGCTACTCTAGTCACAGTAAGGCCTACAAAATCTACAATCTGAGGCTAGAACAAGTTGAAGAAAGTGTGCATGTGAAGTTCGATGAAACGGCGATGGGTGGTCACCTAATACGGGACTCCTCATCAACGGCTATGCATGATGCTGGGGAGCTTCAGTTCTTCGACGAGTCAGATCCTGACTGGGAACCCCCTCAAGCACCCACTACTGAAGCGCCTCACATGGATGTCCACCAGGCAGATGATGCACTGCCAGTTCATCAGGCAGATCATGAGGAAATAACTGATCCACCAGGAGGAAATGAGAATGACGATCATGTGGCGGAAGCCGACCAAGAGATTCCTGGAGAGGAAGAAGTGGATGTTGAACCCACTCCTGCTAACCCTGAGGCGGAACAAAGGATCACTTGATATGGACGAGCGATTCATCGACCATCCAGACTGGAGGACTACCACTGCTACATCTCTCAGGAACAGGTAGATCTTAAAAGTCTTTGCTTCCTTTGTTTCTTTTGCAGAACCGAAGACGGTGATTGAGGCACTCAAAGATCCAGAATGGATCACTGCTATGCAAGAGGAATTGCACCAATTCGAGAGAAACAAAGTTTGGCGTCTGGTTCCTAGACCTAAGGACAAGAACGTAATTGGAACAAAATGGGTCTTTAGGAACAAGATGGATGATAAGGGAATAGTTGTGAGAAACAAAGCCCGTCTAGTGGTCAAAGGTTACAATCAACAAGAGGGAATAGACTACGATGAAACATTCGCTCCAGTTGCCAGACTTGAAGCAATTAGACTGCTTATTGCCTACTCGACATATCATGGCTTCACCCTGCAACAGATGGACGTAAAGACGGCCTTTCTAAATGGGGTATTAAAAGAAGAAGTGTATGTAAGCCAAACTCCTGGTTTCAAGGACAAAGATCATCCTGATCATGTGTATATCCTAGACAAGGCATTGTACGGGTTGAAACAAGCTCCTCGCGCTTGGTACGAAAGGCTGTCTGTGTTCCTTCTGTCACATGGATATGTCAGAGGAGAGGTGGACAAAACGCTTTTCCTTCTGAAGGAAGGAGCAGACACTCTTGTGGTTCAGGTATATGTGGATGATATTATATTTGGTTCAACTAACCCCACGCTTGTCAAAAGATTTACAGATCTAATGTCAAGCGAGTTCGAGATGAGTATGATGGGAGAGTTGAAATATTTTCTGGGGCTTCAAGTGATGCAAAATGAAGATGGAACTCGGATCCATCAGCAAAAATATGTGAAGGAAATTCTGAAGAAGTTCGGGATGGAATCTGCAAAAGCTTGTGCCACACCGATGTCACCCAATGACTCCTTGGGAAAGGATGAGTCCTCCCTTCAAGTGGATCCAACCCTATATCGTGGAATGATAGGTTCTCTCTTATATCTAACCGCTAGTAGACCTGACATTCTGTTCAGTGTCTGTCTATGTGCCAGATTTCAAGCAGATCCCAGAGAGACGCATATCAAAGCTGTGAAAAGGATTCTACGGTACTTAAGAGGGACGGATGATCTATGCCTATTCTATCCAAAGGGAGGGGACTTACGCCTGACAGCCTATACCGATGCTGATTATGCTGGCTGCAGGTCAGATAGAAAATCCACCTCAGGGATGGCACAATTCCTTGGACACTGTCTGATCTCATGGGGATCCAAGAAGCAGTCTTCCATTGCTCTATCCACTGCAGAGGCTGAATATATTGCTGCCGCCGCTTGCTGCGCACAACTCCTATGGATAAAGCAACAGCTAAGTGATTTTGGTGTTAATCTTGATTGCATTTCTATTCTATGTGATAACACTAGTGCAATTAACATTTCTAAAAATCCAATGCAGTTTTCACGCACCAAACACATAGAAATCAGATATCACTTTCTGCGTGATTGTGTAGAAAAAGGAATTATTGCCATGAATTACTGCAGAACTGAGGAGCAGATTGCCGACATCTTTACGAAAGCACTGCACAGGGAGCCCTATGAGAAGCTAAGGCTTGAACTAGGTATGACCTCCCTTACCTAGTCTGTATTACATGGTAGATTTCTCCAATGATTGGCTAGATTAGGTTGCATGCTAAGTTACCATTGCATGGAGTTGCTGCTTATGAAGTTGAAAAACTGTGTGAAAGTCTCTCTGTGTGTTCACCATGCTTGCTTGATAAATTAAAATCGCTGGATAGCAAATCTGAGCATGTCACAGACTTCTTTGTAGCCCAAAAGAGACTTCCAATTTGAACCCTCAATACATGCCATGGAAGTTCTCTAAGACCAACCTAAGCCTGTAATATGTGGAGACTGTTTGGTGATTGATTAGCCCTTTGATTATGAGATATCACATTTTTTTTCTTTTTCTCCACATTGCATGATATTACTTTGCTCAGACTTGAAAAATTGGTTGTTTCGTGAATAAGTAGTGTTTTTCCTTGTACCTCTTGGGTAAACCGAAAGCATTACAACCCTTGCGTAAACCATGAGACAATAGAAAACGGGTTAATCTCAAGCTGGTACAAAATTGGTTCAATCGACTCTGTGGATGGGTTGTTCTCTGATTATTGCTAAGAAATGGATGCAAGCTGTATGGCAGTTCAGACATGCATTTATGGTGATTTGATTACTCAGTAAAAAGCAAAAAAAAAACTGTAAAGCAGACTTGAATGATGGCGTGTACTGTAATTGATGCCATTGGAATGTGGACCGACTATTGGGGAGAGGAACAAGCCAAAAGGCGTGTGTAGTCAAGGCAAATAATATCAGATCTTCTCCCAGACGGACACGTAGTGGCATTCCATTCGAGTTAGGAAATTTCAAGGCGGTCAAAGATTTTTCTTTAACTTCAAAGGCAGATTATCCGCATAAATTGATTCGACGAATCTAAATCGTCAAGGATGTGATGTGGCTGTTGGGCTTTTCAAAATTTGAAAAGTAATTACTAAGGGTTCTTTTCGGTATTAAAGAAGGAGGGACAACAAGACCTTATATCAATTTACTCTCGGCCTTAAAGAAAACCCTAATTGTCGAAACCCTAACTCTGCTCATAAGATTCCATGGCTGCCTCAGGAGAAATGTCAATCTCTGAAATGATTGCCAAACTAAGGGCTCAAGGAATGAGCGTGAGTGAAGCTGCGGTGGAACAATCAAAGACCCTGGAAGCATCCTCTGAAACAGTCCGATTTGTGCCGGAAGAGGTGACAAACCCAGTGACGAAGGGGTCTCCACCGAACAAAAAGAAAACCAGTGTCGCTGCCGCTTCTGGCAGTAAGAAGAGGAAGCCGGCCGCCTCAGAAAAACCCACCCGGAAAAGCAAGCGTACCTCAAAGGATCTTCCACCAGTAGTAAAAACGGAGGTTCCTGCTCCGGAGGCAGAGGAGGAAAAGCTCATGAAGGGAAGGTTCGTAATTCCTGAGATGACGATTGATCGTGAGTTTTTGGCTCAGTTCCAACTTGTTGAGGTTAGTGATACTCTTAATGCACAAGGATGGGATCATTTATTTCGTGAGGAAGTGTCGGTGGATGTTGACAGAGTGAGGGAATTCTATTCAAAGTTTAAGCTAGAGGAGTTGAGAGGAATGCCTTTGACCACGTTCGTGGTTAGTGGAATAGAGCATGTATTCTCTTGCCGGGAGTTGGGTGATTTGCTGGGAGTTCCAGCACGAGGATATGAGGATTACAATAAGGGAATTTGGCCTGAGTCGGTGGCGAAGGGGGACGTGATTAGAAGAGTGGGGGGAGATCCCAACAATGTCTCCCATCAAGGGAAAGCCAACACGTTGAACTTAACCAATCGAATCCTTCACAAGCTGATTTGCACCTCTATCACTCCCAGAACACAGAAGCATGATGTACTCAACTTCCAGGACTTTCTTCTGCTGGATAAACTCCAAGGGAAGGCTCAGATCCATCTCCCAATGCAAATCTTAAAGCACATGGATAAAGTGGCCAGCAGTAAGACGCATGGTCTGCCATTCCCAGGAGTTGTTAAGAAAATACTTGTCAAGCTTGGAATCTACCAGCCAGAAGTGGAGAGTCAGCTGTCCTTCGCTCTTGAGGAACAGACCATGGTGAGCTGGAACTGGGAGTTTGTACAAGGGACTGGTTGGAAGAACGACTCGTACGTTCCTACCCCTGTTGTTGTAGAAGCACCTCAAGAGGTGGATCCTCTGGATCAGCAACCGCTGGATCCAGATGAGGGATCACCAGCCGTGATTGAGGTGTTGAAAAGCTTGTCTGAGACTGATTAAAAATCTATCTACTGGTCTAGTGATGAAAAATCTATCTATTGGCTAACAGAAACTGATTAAAAATCTATCTACTGGTCTAGTGATGAATTGAATCGCCTGTGATGAATAAGTGATAAATTGAATTACTTATGATGGATTTCTGTCTTATTGAAGAAGTGTTTGTCATCATCAAAAAGGGGGAATTTGTTGGAACCCATTTGTTTTGGTGATCACAAACACTTAGCTAATGTTTTGTCTAAGTGTGCAGAAATCCATCTAACAGATTGAAGAACAAATTTCCATGAGATGGATATACCCTACAGGTTGGATGTGGCAAATTATGTTAAGTATACAAACAGACAAAGAGAAGATTCCAGAAGAAAAAGGAGTTCTGTCGTTTTGGGAAAAAGACGCTAGGGTTTCGGAAAACAAGACTGGGCCAGGACATTGGGCCCAGATATCGAGACCCAGCCGCCCAATAAAAGGAGCTAGGGTTTGCAGATGCAAAGTGCGTTTTCCAAGAGCTTCTAGAGAGATTGCGGCGCAGTTCTAGAGAGCAGAACGACCGAGTGTTCTTGAGAAAAGAACGGTGGAATCGCACTGAAGGAAGAAAGCTCGTTGAAGCAACACACGGAGGTTTGTGGTTGAAATCGATTATTCCATCCAGTTGAGTAGAGGTCATCAAATAGAATCTGTGTGATCTAGTTTGTAAACCCTACAAGCATATCGGGAATAAAAGGAATAATCTGATTTCGAAAATCTTTTCAGTGGAAACTGAAAGGTAGTGGTTTTTAATCTTATCATAGTTTTGATAAGGTTTTCCACTATATATCTTTGTGTTGTTATTTCTGCTGTTATTTTCCTGCATCAATATTCCGCTGCTACGTTAACTATTAAACGGAAAACAGTATAAAATCAACTCTTAATTTCCGTCTGATAGATTATCGTATTTCGCTAACACTTCGATCCAACAATATGAACTTAGTTTAGTAGTCAAGAGTTAAGATAGTACCAACATGTATTTCCATCACAAGATATACGATACCCATTGAACAATCTTTTTTTTCCATTATACTTAATTGACTTATTCAATCCGGTTACATAAATTATGCCCTCCAACCCTTACACTTATCGAATTTCCGGGTTTGGTAATTATAAAAACATGGTCCGTTTGGTATTAAATTCCATTGACAGTGACAACCTATCATCCAACATTCTGAAAAGTCATCTCTATCTTTATAAGCATCAAACACTTGTTTTCTACCATTCCAACTCACGTCGCACCAAAATCGAGTCGTGCGCCAGAAGTTTGGCTTGAAGGAAAATTCATAATTTTGATCTTGTGCGAGACGGTGAACACCAAGGTCGTCATCTCTTGATTTGCAGTGAAGATCGAGAACAACATCTTGTCCCATGCTATGTTTAATATGCACGGTCATTGTTGGGGAAAAGAAGAAACATTTGTTTGGAACTTTGATCCCATGAGTTTCTGCTTGTGCATGAAGAAAAAAAATGGCAATGACAAAAACCAATATTGAGACACTCCTAATAAATTTTTTACTATCCATTGTTTTGTATGATGAACATATCACTCCTTAATGTTTTTATAGGCTATTTGTATTTTGCAAACATGAAAACGAGACATCTCCTTTTTTATTTTTTACAAAATTATTTGTCTTTTAAACTTTTTTTATTTCTTACTTTTCACAAAATTATTTGTCTTTTAAACTTTTTTTATAAATAAATTTAACTATTATAATTATAAGCAAGAAATGGACAAACCCCCATGCCGGTGCATTCGAGGGAGTTCGAACCATCGACCTCCTGGTCATTCGACCAAGACTATGACCGCTAGACCACTACCATGATGCTTTGTCTTTTAAACTTATAATAAATATTTTATAAAATAATTAACTAAAAATAAATGTTTATTTTTAGACATTTCAATTTTTTTAAAATTTTAAAAAATAAATAAATATTCACGGGCACTGATTTTGATTTGATTTAATTTTCATTGGGCGACACGACCTCCATGGTGAATGGTAAATGGGTAGTTTTTTTTGATGAAATGGTAAATGGGTAGTTAATCCATACGAAATGCATAGAAAATGCGCAACAAAAATAAATTACTCAGAAGATTTTATAAGTATAATCATGTCTATAATTAAATTATTCCGAACATTTCACAATTTATTTGGAACAAATGTATATAGAAAATACCCAATAGAAACTAATAATTATATGCTACGAAATCGAGATATCTGCCTTGATTTTTGATTCTTGAAGAATCTCTAAGAAACGAAGGTATATACTATTACATATTCTCTGGATTAATATTTCTTGAGATCAAATGAGCCGTTGGAATATGACATACTTCCTTCTATTTGTGTAATTAACTACTCAGCCTGTTGTGTATCATACACCTTTTTATTAGTTGCACAGTTATGCATTATGAGATGATCATATGAGAAGTCACAATTCTGATGAGAAATGAAAAATAATCACACCCATTTGATATTTGATTTAACGATTCTTATTTTTCGAATTTTTTTTAAATACAAACATTCATATTATATATCGATAAAGGTATTGTTGTCATTTAAATTTGTTGGTGTAACCACTTAACCCTAAAGAGGCGTCGTCATCGACTTTGGGAATCTGTTGATGCGCATCATCTCGGTTGTTCGATGCTGAAGAGAATTCTTCAACGAAAATTTACGTTGGATGCGCGAATTAATTGTTGAAGAAGATCTGTCTGTTCTCAAGGGTGAGTCTTGTTGTGGTTGAAGTTTTGGAACAGTACTAATGGCGACTATGGCTTGTGTATTAGACTAGGTAACTTTATTATCAAAAAGAAAGTAGAAAAGTAGGTAACTTTTAAGTCCCCGCCAAATTGGATGGTATATTGAGTATTAGCATTTTGTTAGTTGTTTTTGTTGTTGTTGAGAACAATACAACTAAACCTAAACGCAACATTAATCAGACCAAGCCAAACAACGCAACTTCATAAGGGCTGACCAAAGCAAAGCTAAGCAATACAACTAACAAAACAGACTCAGCAAAGTAAACACTGATACAACCAACAACTAAATACATACATACAAGATTCCATAAAAAAAAAATTCCCCAGCAGCTTCTTGAAATAACTCCACGCCTGCTAGGCCCCAATAGAGAAGGAACTCTTCTGCAATCTTCACTTAAGCTCAGACCTTCATAACTGGATGTGGCTACACATGTATGCTTCAGTTCATCAGCTTTCTGCCAAGGAAAGCACGCTAACTCAACTCAATAAAAGGCATAACGGGAGGACTTAAGTTCATTAGCATTTTGTTAGTTGTTGGTAGCATCAAAATTGCTGTGTCTTGGATTTAGCTTATAACAATGGATTATTTATGCTTGAAGTTATCAACATTTGTAATTGCACAATTCTCATTTTTATTCACTAAAGAAAGAATGAATTAACAAAACCACGATGAATTACTAGATGCATTGTTGTTTCGTTTTTGGTCGTTCCTTTGAGATGCATGTTTGTGATGTGTACATGTTCTGAATTGGACTACTTTTTCAGTTACTCTGAGTAGTTGTAACATCTACTTTGTGGATTGAAATACAACAGTTGTACACGGTTGCTGGACCAGATTGTAGTGATGAGATAAAATCTGCAGCTGAAATAGCAAACTGGTTTCCCAATGGATTGAAGCATTTCCTACCACAGATGGTTCAACCTGATTTAAGCAAACTAGTCATCTCTGGTCATAGCCGTGGTGGCAAGGTAGCATTTGCACTGGCTGCCAAAAATATGACTTTGACATTCTCGGCTCTAATTGGTATAGATCCAGTCGATGGAATGGACAAAGAGGTACAAACTCCTCCGCCAGTACTCACTTATGTCCCAAACTCGTTTAATTTCGGCATGCCTGTCATGGTCATTGGATCAGGCTTAGGAGAACTTCAGAAGAATGCTTTCTTCCCTTCCATGCGCACCTAGCGGTGTGTTGGATCGATTAGTGTTAGCAAAATAGAACAAACTATCGGACGGAAGTTAAAGAGTTGTTTTCCGTTTGACGGCCAGATAGCAGCGGAAGTAAATAGTGCAGGAAAGTAATGACAGAAAAATACTACACACAGATATATAGTGGAAACCTTATCACAACAATGATAAGGAAAAACCACTACCTTTCAGATTCCATTGAAAGGATTTTCGAACCGATTACTTTTTATTCCGATATACTTGTAGGGTTTACAAACTAGGTCTTTCCAATAGATTCTATTTGATGACCTCTACTCAATCCGACAAAGTAATCAAGTTCGAACCTCAAACCTCCGTGTGTGCGACTTCAGCAATCTTCCTCCTGGAATGCAGTCGCTCAGTTCTTCTCAAGAGAACTCCACGCCTCAGTGCATGTAATGCTGGCGGTGCTGCTCCTCTTCTTATGCAAGAGCTTGAATCTCTAAAAGGCAGCAACAGTTCTTCTCTCTGGAAATCCGCCGCACAGCATCCACCAGACATCTTATCAAACCCTAGCTCTTTATATAGAGTTTGTTATGTCTTGACATCTGGGCCCAATGACCTGGGTCAGCCCAACTGTCCAAACCCTAATGGACTTCAGTCCGAATAAGACAAGATTCCTTCTCGAATCTTCCTTTAATCTGTTAATCCATTAAACAGAACTTGCCACTACTGATCTGTAGAATATAACCATCTCATGGAAATTCAATCTTCGATTTATCAGATGGATTTCTGCACACTTAGACAAAACATTAGCTAAGTGTTTGTGATCGTCAAAACCTATGGGTTCCAACAAATTCCCCCTTTTTGATGATGACAAACACTTCTTCAATAAAACAGAAATCCATAACAGGTAATTCAAATCATCATTAATCTATCAGATAGATTCATCACTAATCCAGCAGATAGATTTTTTCAGTCAGTTTTTGTTAGACAGACACTTCTACGAACTCACAACAGTTCCCCCTTAGATAGGCATTAGATTTGAATTTCAGTAGTGACTTCCCCCTCAAGTGGTGCACTCATGTTATCTTCCCCTTTGGCATCATTAAAAAGATTGCAAGTTAATAGACCCAGGTAATGGAAGAAACTGCATTCTTCATTAACTAAAGGTAAAAGGGGCCCCGGAGGGTACACACATAGCACGCAGACAACTAAACTACTATCAATCAGAAGTAGAGCAAGTCAACGAAGAAAAAGTCACAACAAAAAGCATAAGGAGGATGTGGTGGGGATAGCAAGGAGGGGACAACCATGAGACAGACCATGGGCTAATCTTTCACCAATAACCTCAACTGTTCAACCAGTCCAGTGCCCATGTATCTCAGCTGTCGATTCATCTCCCCTATCTCCTCTCTGATATGAGTCCCATGAATCATATTGATTTTGGCAGACTCTTCAATCTCCTTGACCCGGGTAGGCAGTGACTCAAGAGCTTCAAGCTTAGAACGCAGCTCCGTTACCCTGCCAACATCAGACTCCGTCACCACCTTCTCAATCAACGACTCCGAGCGAGTCACTCTCTCAGCCAACAATTCCACCTTTCCTGACAGATTCTGCAAGGCCTCAACCACGATCGGTAATCCCTCCTTTGGATGTAGCGGTTGCAGGTCCAGGCGATCAACTTCTTGAGGAGAAGCTGTCTGTGGGGTGGTTATCCGAGCTTTTACCATCACATGGCTTCATCAAACGTCCAGCCAATATTGTCAAAGGCCTCCATGCCAGGAACTATAGATATTACACTCTCAACTTCTGGCTGATAGACGCTAAGATGGCTCAAAAATTTCTTCACAGATCCAGGTAGGGTAATCCATGCTTATTACTCGCAGCGCAGTATTTCATATAATGTAAAATATGCTTGGGAAGGCTGATAGGCTCTTTGGCTCTTAGCTTGTCAATCAGGAGGAAATCCTGAAAGTTGACAACTCCATCAGCTGGTGTGTAGCCAGAAACTCCCTATCGATTACCAATTCCGCCACCACAGATCTCCTTTCCAGAACCTTCTCATCACCCTCCTCTGACACAGTTCGCTCCTCCGCCATGGAACCTGGCCCTTTCTTGGTTCGTACACTCTTCCTTATAGGAACTTGAGGAGTGGCGGACCTTGTTTGCTTGCGACACATCCTCAAATCTCACAGGATTGATTTTTTAACATTTCAAAAATTGCACCTTTAAATCTGCTTCCAAATCCAGAATTAGACAAAAAGTAAACTGCCTCGTAGCTCCATATTTTGAATTCACTTCACAGTTTGCTGCCACATGGCCATCTGCAGGCATTTAAAACCCTAATTCCTTCAGATTGTTCAAATATCGAGACATTGCTATTTTTCCATGCCATAAAGACCATCAGCCATCATGTCCGAAGCGACGCAGTGATGACGACTGTGCTGCAGACGCAGCTTTTGCTTCTCTCCATACAGGTCATTCTAATCGCCATCAATGTAGCACCTTCAACTTCTTTTCTTGCTGGCAGCCACCAACCCTCCAGCCGGCACATCATATCTTTGAAGATTTTATTTTTTTCTTTGGATTCACTTAACCAATTGCACAGATAACTTCCTTCCAAATTCAAAAAGGCAATGATAAACTGCTTCGTATAACTCCCCAACTTGAGAAGTTTGCTTCCATGTGGCCATCTGGGAGAAAATATGCTTTCATTGCTTTGACTACACGCCTTTTGGCTTGTTTATCTTCCCATGTGATTTGCACCAACCGCAGCAAAAGTCATTAAGACTTAGTCTGCTGTGTAGCTGCTTAGCTTACTGTGCAGTCCCTTAGCTTACTGTGCAGTCCACTCACACTTACTGCACTTATCTACTTTACAGCTGCCACCCATTGTCTTCTCATCCGTTTCTCAGCAATAACCATAGATTGAACCAACCACATACTCGATTGAGCCAGTCTGAATCAGTTTAAGAATAACCCCGGTTTGTCTCATGGTTTTCACAAGGGTTGTGGTGCTTTAGGTTTACCCAAGAGGTACAATAAAAACACCACTCGTTTACGAAGCAAACAATTCACCAAGTCTAATCAAAGCAATATCATGCGGTGTGGAGATACCAAAAAAATGTGATGTTTCAAAATCAAGGGGCTAAACAATTAACAATCAATCTCCACACATTATAGGCTTGGGTTGGTCTTAGAGTACTTCCTTGGAATGTAATGAGGGTTCAAATAGGAAGTCTCTTTTGGGCTACAAGGAGTTATGTGCCATGCTCAGGTTCTACTATCCAGTAATCTTATTTATCAAGCATGCAGGGTGACTGATAGCACTAAAATATATGCATTTTAGGCAACCTCTATGCTTATTGTTTCGTTCGTTTTATCACGATTTCACGTGCTATTTAATGCCTTTTGATTCATTACAGGTGAATTACAGAGTTTAAGCTGAGAACACAAGTGGACATTGATTTTGGAGCAAAACCGAGCATTCTGGAGCAAAAACGAGCAAAATGGAAGTTGGAGCACAAACTCTCCAAGAGCGTGCGGTCACACAACCTCTCTGTGCGGTCGCACGACTCAAACCAGACGCACAGTAATTGTGTGCGGTCGCACGTCGTCTTTCATGCGCTCGCACAACTATATCCGTGCGCTCGCACGACTCAAACCAAAAGCACAACATCTCTGTGCGGTCGCACAACTCCTTTGTGCGGTCACACAAACCGGACCAGAAGCATGGAAAATCAGTGCGGTCGCACGATCAAGAACCACGACAGCACGAGACAGGATTTTGGGCATCTGTGCGACCGCACAACCCATCTGTGCGACCGCACAACGTCGTAAAGTCTGCATTTTATGCTGAACTATAAATAGAAATTTAGGGTTTCCAAAACTCTCTCGCTGGTTTTTCTGCGATTTCTGCTGGGTTTCTGGACGAAAATTTGCTTGGAGAAGAAGAAAGACTTTTCTATCATCATCAACAACTCGGATCGTGGATCATCCTTCATATTGATTGCTCCATATTGGTTCTAGATACCTAAACTCCATCATCTACATGTTTTTCTGCTCATCTATTGTTGTTTTTTATTGTAATCTCACCATGAGTGAGTAGTGACATTGGTTGGGGGTCTATGAACCCCCTAGACATATTTGTGACATTGTGGATATTATGAATGCTATTGATGATTGATTTTACACATGATTCTTCTTCATTTGAACCTAATGCTTATGAATTACCTATGACATGTTTTTAACAAGTCCGAAATAGGAATTCTACTTGATTTCATGCTTGATGTAGCTAACCCCTGAAAAGTGTGATTTCAAATGAACTAAATGAAGAAGCATTAGGATTTTAGTGTTACATGGCGATGCTTTTATCCTAATGAGAATGACATGAATTTAACAAGTGCATGATTTACTTAGCCAATAAAGCGCGAGTGTGAGGCTAGATAATTCATGTTCTATAGCACCAATAAAGCGCGAGTGTGAGGTGCTATGCGAGGTGTAACCTCTTGATACTAAGTTGTAGCGCGAGTTGAACTTGGTATTAATGTTACATAGCTAAATTCTAAATGTGTGTGTTTGAATTCATCAATGGTGTTCCAATCTACCGTTACAATAATCGTCTAGGAGGGGAATTAGATCCCTAGTCATCCTTGAATTGTTTGTTTACCCATTTTTATTGATCAAATCTCCTTTTAAGATAGTAAAACTCTGCTATCAACCTCATTCGAGGAACAAACCCCCCCAAACCTTCGACAATCGAATTTAATCTTTAGCACTATTAGTTTAATCACATGTCCTTTGGGTTCGACCTCGGATCCCCGAGTCTTTATAAATGTTTTGATTAATCGTGACTAGCAATAGTATTTGAATTCTATTCGAATATTTACACTAAATTACAGCCGATCAAATGGCGTCGTTGCCGGGGATAGGTTAATTAACTAGGTGCTAATAGATTTTTTAGTTTGTCTATTCTTGTAAATATTTTTCTTTCTCTTTTACTTGTATATTCTTCTTTTTCTCTCATATCCCTTACTAACTTCGTTAATCTTGTTTTGCGAGGATGGATCACTATAACCAACAAGTCATGCACGATGAAGATTATTATGAAGATTTTTCCAATTATGCGATAAAAGATCAAATGAGTGATTTGGAAAAGAAAGTGGATAGCATGATGAGTATGGTTAAGGCTTGGGTTGACAAAAGGAAGTATGAAGACAATGAAGATTATTATGAAGATGATCAACCAAATGCCCATTGTGAAGACTATTGGATGAACAATCAAAGCCAACAAGTCTATTCTAATGAGGGATACTATCAAGAGGAGGAGCACATGAATTCTTATTATCAGGAGCATGGCCATCCGACAAGTTATTACACTCCAAAATGGGATGATGGCCAACGCTTTGAAGTAGAACACTCCTACCCTCCATACCCTCAACCTCCTCAACCATCAAATGTGCCCTCCGGTTTTGAAGCCATGATTGCCACATACCTAGCAGACCAAAAAGACATGAGAGCTCGCATAGATAAGCATCTGGCTGAGATGACACAAATAGCAATGGAAAACGAAAACTTGGATGAAGAAGAGGAGGTACCCGAAGAAGAAGTCCTTGAATCTAATGTCTCAAGGGAAGAATGGGATCAAGAAAGGGAGGTTGAACTTTGGAGAGTCGGCACCGTAGCTCATTACAACCAAAGAGATGGTGAATCTTGTAACGAAGAAGAGATGGAATGCAAAAGTGAAGCATCCTTCACCACTAGCACATCTCAAGATCATTTAGATGAGAACACACAAGAGCTCGCCATCTATTTGACGCTCTCCGATGAGGAATTCTTCAATGATGACGCCTCTTACATAGAGGAAATACCTTTTATTGATGAAGAAGAACTCACCCCTCCCGTTATAGAAGAGCCAAAATATGAATCCCAAATTCTTGTTGATGATTGATTAAAGGAAGAGGATATTGAGCCACAAGAACTTCAAGGGTATAGAGACTTTGTTGAGGTTTTCATGGAAGAGACTAAAGACCATTCTCGCATGCAAGAAGACACAAGTTCAATAAGGGATATTGAGGAGTGGGCACCCATGGACGTCATTGAAAAACTCAAGGAGGGGATGCCCATCATTCTCGAGACAAATTTTGAAGACCCTTTCTTCATTATGAAGTCTCGAGACAAGTTTTGGAGCTTCTTACCATACTTTCAAAGATTATTTGGAAAAAGCTCCCATGGCCCCTTAATTTTTAAGGGATTTTCATACTTCAAGAGGTCATGCTCCCAAAGGAAAGTCCATTGTAGGCTTGATGGGAGGAAATTCAAATGGGATTTGAAGGTGGTTTGACATGATCAAGTCCAAGTCCCCGCTTGAGGAGGGATCTTAGCAAAAGACTCCTCAAGTGTGCTTCTTATCTCCTAAGAGGAGAATCGGCTCCGTCTTAGCCAAGACGTTAAACTAGGCTTGTGAGTGTTTTCTCTCCCGATCTTTAAGTATATCTATTTTGATTGGATTTCTATTTGCTTCGTGCAAGAATTTGAGGATATGAACTATGCATGTGTGAATGCCTATATTTGATGATTTCTTAACATGTGCTTAGTTAACTAGATGTCTTGATAGGGCATAAGTGTGGGGTGTTGAAATTTTGTGCATGAGTGTTGATATACAATTTGAAATTGGCTTAAAAACTTATTTCCATAACTCTATGCGCTCGCATAGATTTTTCGTGCGTTCGCACAAAGAGCCTTTCCTTCATTCCGTTAAGTTCGCATAAATTCCGTGCGCTCGCACAAACATTTCATACCTCTGTACAGTTTTGTGCGCTCGCACAGCAGGCCAATTCCACGTCCATCAAGAACACACAACTTTCGTGCGCTCGCACAACAATGTTGTGCGTCTGTTTTCCCTTGTGCGCTCGCACAGAATTCTTTGTGCGCTCGCACAACAGTCATTCCTCCTCAGAGTCGAGCTCGCACAACTTTTGTGCGATCGCACTAAATTGTTGTGCGCCTGTTTCATTCTGTGCGCTCGCACAAACTATCCGTGCGCTCGCACGCCAGGCTTATTCAGCCTTTTTCACGAAATTTTGAATTAACCTGCTTAACATCGACATGTTTAGATAATGATTTCCCCAACCTTGTGTGCTTAACACTCTCATTCTTTAGTTTTGTGCCTCATAGAATTAAAAGGGAGATCATTAATCGAATCTTTTGAGCAAGATTAACTCGACAAGCAAGCAACGCCTCTACTCTTGAAAGAGCTGCCTCCAAACGAGAGAAGTTCATCTTAACTTCCTTTTCGCTTTTCATTCTATTAATTGCTTAGGGACTAAGCAATCGATAAGTGTGGGGTGGCCTATATTTGACATTGCCTATACTACATGAGATGTTTGTGCTTGCTTGATATGCCTTCACTTTTAAAACCCAATCAGCGTATGCTTAAGGACAAACACTTGCACCATTGCACAATTCATCCAAAAATTTCAAATTATTAATGAAAACAAAAAGTCTAGGCAAGGCTACATTTTCGAAAAACTTCATCTCTAAATTCAACTAGTCGTGCATGATTTCACTTGATTGATCCTTTAGATGACTAATGGATTGGATTGTTGACTTTCATTCTTGAGGATCAAAGCATCTACTAGCATTTCTTTATCTTTTATTCTAAGCTTTTTCTCATTGAGACCTAAGAGTTAATCTTTGAAAGCATAAAATCGAAATGATTTATAACTCCAAAACCCTTGCATGCCATGATTGCCTTTAGGTGACCTTAGTGACCTTGCTTATTTAGTGGATTTGTCTTGTTGGTTTGTCATGTTCCATTTTTAACACTTAGCCCTTTGTCAAAGTTCTAAGTGTGGGGTCAAAAGAGGGCGAAAAATGGGCCCCAACAAAAAAAAACTTATATGCTTCACTCTTATGGTCAAAAGAGGGCAAAGCCCGGACTAAAAACTTTCTCAAAGTACAAGAGAAGTTTTGATCAAAATATACAAATGCCGGGGGTTAGGGAGGTAAGTCCCCCCTCGAAAGCATTTGTAGGCCAAAGGCCATTTGAAAAAAAAAACAGAAAAAAAAAGAAGCACTTAGACTTAACAATTGGCTATCCCGCCATTCTCTAGCATGAAAACCAATAAGACAATTGATACTCCCTAGCAAGAATTCACTAAGGGACGAACCTCGTATTCTTTTATACTTAGGCATGATGTGACTTGCAAGTATTTACAAAAACTTTCATGTTGGAACTCCTCTTCTCTTATGACTAAGTGACCTTTGCGTCCTGGGCTTGAGAATGAGTTCAAAGCTCACAAGCCAATGGACTAGCCTCCTTGCTAGCATTGGTGAGTGATCCAACAAGATTCTTTGCGACTATTAGATTGTTTTCTTGAAGTCACTAATATAGAAAATGACTAGAATCCTTGATTAAAGATTTATTAGTCTTTGCTTTGATTTGCTTGAATGCCCTAATTCATGAATTTCCATAAGGATTCAAAAAGGACTCATGTAGTGATTGAAATGCACATATCTAGTTGAATACATTTTGAACTTCATGAAAAACACCTTGCCTAGTACTTTGAAAATTGTGACCTTAAAATGCCTAATTGGATGATTGTTCTCTTTGTGGGATTTGTGAGTATTCCCGTGTCTGAAAACTCTCAGGAGACTACAACTCCTCCACTAGGGTAGCCTAGGGGTTTAAAGGCTTGGTGCATGTGCTAAATGCACTCGTGTTACCTACGAAAGTGGTTAGTTATAAGTAGGATTTGTTTCTTAATTTTTGGAGTTAGTTTTTGTGACCATATGGAGTTTCTTTTAAATTGATCCTGAGTGATGTATAATGCGACATTGTTGATGATCTATATGATTAGTTTGCTCGGGACGATCAAACGATAAGTGTGGGGTGATTTGATAGCACTAAAATATATGCATTTTAGGCAACCTCTATGCTTATTATTTCGTTCGTTTTATCACGATTTCACGTGCTATTTAATGCCTTTTGATTCATTTCAGGCGAATTACAGAGTTTAAGCTGAGAACACAAGTGGACATTGATTTTGGAGCAAAACCGAGCAAAATGGAAGTCGGAGCACAAACTCTCCAAGAGCGTGCGGTCGCACAACCTCTCTGTGCGGTCGCACGACTCAAACCAGACTGATGGACCAAAGTTATACGAGTCAGAAACACAGTAAAACCCCCCAAATTAGACTGTTTGTCTATCTAACTTCTACGTGTTAGTCCCGATATATTTCCACAGGGCATTTTAGAGACTGAAGTGAAAACACGCTAAGGAGAGGATTTTAAGCTGAAAAGATAACAAGAGTCAATCCAAGGTCAAGATCATATGCCGACTGAAGAAATATCAAGGATCCTGACGTTGAATTGACCAGAATAAATTAATCAGAGGAATCAAGAGTGGAGTCAAGACAGCCCGGGGAAGAAATACATTGACAGTTTTGTGAAAAGACTGCACAAAACTGTACAAAACTCACATTTGGGCAAGATGACCGGCCACCACTCAAGGAGGTGGGCAAGGGAGGAGCTCCTCCCCCTTCCACCACCGGCAACCGGCGGCTCCTCCACCCATGGTGACCGGCGTCTTTTTGCTCCTCCACATGGCACCTCCTCCTTCCTCCTCTTCTCCTCCCTTGGATCAAAAGACATGTGCATCCATCTCCACCACCCATCTCCTCCCATTTTGGCTATAAAAGGAGGAGCTCCTCCTCCTCATTTCACACACCAAAATCCATAATTCACTTCTCTCTCTAGAAGTTGTAATATTTGTAAGTTGTAATCTTTGCTTTGGAAATAAAGGATAGCTCCCTTGGCGCTTCAACGGTTGTAAGTATTATTTTTAGTATTTATTTAACTGTTGTCTTTAATTCCTTAGTATAATGTTTAGCGCGATGAATAGTAGCTAAACTTGTAGTTCGGTCTAAGGGGCGCACTTGTATTATAAAATGTTTTAAGACTATTAACTTAGTGTCTAGTCTAAGTATTCAAAACTTATTCTATGTGCCATATATTAAGTCAGAACGTCCAAGGTAGAGTGGATGCTTGGAATGGCAAAACTCTACAGCGGGGTTCGTAAACTTGTACGGATAAGTGGATGCTTGGAATGGCAAAGCTTATCTGAGAAGTTTGACTCATCTTAAACACCATTTGGTTGATCGGGAATGATTGATCAAATGGATGCACATAGGCTAATATAACCGGGAATGGAGTATTAGTCTAAATAGAATAAGTGTTCTACGTCCTTGGAATAGGCTAGACAGTGTACGCAAATCGAGTGCTTCGAATGGCCTTGATACACCGTTTGAATACTTAGGAGAGTCACTAAAGGTCAATGATAAACAGGATATAATACAAGTCCCCTGAAACCGAACATTTCTCTTTAATTATAATCTGTAATTTACTTTCCAGTATTAAAATCAACCAACCAATCAATCAATCAATCAATCAATATAGCTAGTAGCTTTAAAACCAACCGACCGACTTTAAACACGCTCCCACGCTGCGTAATCCCCCCGAAGAACAATTATTCCCCTGGTTCCCTTGGGTTCGACCCCTACTTACCAAGTACTACCCAGTAGTATAGTTGCGAGTAGCGGACTATTATAAATTTATTTGCGCAATCGCTTTGACGACAAGCGGTTCTGTCACAGACGCACAGTAATTGTGTGCGGTCGCACGTCGTCTTTCATGCGCTCGCACAACTATATCCGTGCGCTCGCACGACTCAAACCAAAAGCACAACATCTCTGTGCGGTCGCACAACTCCTTTGTGCGGTCACACAAACCGGACCAGAAGCATGGAAAATCAGTGCGGTCGCACGATCAAGAACCACGACAGCACGAGACAGGATTTTGGGCATCTGTGCGACCGCACAACCCATCTGTGCGACCGCACAACGTCGTAAAGTCTGCATTTTTATGCCGAACTATAAATAGAAATTTAGGGTTTCCAAAACTCTCTCGCTGGTTTTTCTGCGATTTCTGCTGGGTTTCTGGACGAAAATTTGCTTGGAGAAGAAGAAAGACTTTTCTATCATCATCAACAACTCGGATCGTGGATCATCCTTCATATTGATTGCTCCATATTGGTTCTAGATACCTAAACTCCATCATCTACATGTTTTTCTGCTCATCTATTGTTGTTTTTTATTGTAATCTCACCATGAGTGAGTAGTGACATTGGTTAGGGGTCTATGAACCCCCTAGACATATTTGTGACATTGTGGATATTATGAATGCTATTGATGATTGATTTTACACATGATTCTTCTTCATTTGAACCTAATGCTTATGAATTACCTATGACATGTTTTTAACAAGTCCGAAATAGGAATTCTACTTGATTTCATGCTTGATGTAGCTAACCCCTGAAAAGTGTGATTTCAAATGAACTAAATGAAGAAGCATTAGGATTTTAGTGTTACATGGCGATGCTTTTATCCTAATGAGAATGACATGAATTTAACAAGTGCATGATTTACTTAGCCAATAAAGCGCGAGTGTGAGGCTAGATAATTCATGTTCTATAGCACCAATAAAGCGCGAGTGTGAGGTGCTATGCGAGGTGTAACCTCTTGATACTAAGTTGTAGCGCGAGTTGAACTTGGTATTAATGTTACATAGCTAAATTCTAAATGTGTGTGTTTGAATTCATCAATGGTGTTCCAATCTACCGTTACAATAATCGTCTAGGAGGGGAATTAGATCCCTAGTCATCCTTGAATTGTTTGTTTACCCATTTTTATTGATCAAATCTCCTTTTAAGATAGTAAAACTCTGCTATCAACCTCATTCGAGGAACAAACCCCCCCCAAACCTTCGACAATCGAATTTAATCTTTAGCACTATTAGTTTAATCACCTGTCCTTTGGGTTTGACCTCGGATCCCCGAGTCTTTATAAATGTTTTGATTAATCGTGACTAGCAATAGTATTTGAATTCTATTCGAATATTTACACTAAATTACAGCCGATCAGTGACCTCTTAGAGCAACTTTCACACAGTTTTCAATTTCATAAGCAGCAATTCCATACCATGGCAACTTAGCATGCAACCTAGTCTAGCCAATCATCGGAGAAATTTAACATGGAATGCAGACTAGGTAAGGGATGTCATACCTAGTTCAAGCCTTAGCTTCTCATAGGGCTCCCTGTGTAGTGCTTTCGTAAAGATGTCTGCGATTTGCTCCTCAGTTCTACAGTATTCCATGGCTATGGTGCCTTTTTCTACACAGTCACACAGAAAATGATATCTAATTTCTATGTGTTTAGTACATGAAAACTGCATTGGATTTTTAGAAATGTTTATGGCACTGGTGTTATCACATAGAATAGAAACACATTCAAAATGAACACCAAAATCACTTAGCTGTTGTTTCATCCATAGCAATTGTGCACAGCAAGCAGCAGCTGCGATATTCTCAGCCTCAGCGGTGGATAAGGTAATGGAAGACTACTTCTTGGACCCCATGATATCAGGCATGGTCCAAGGAGTTGTGTCATCCCTGAGGTGGACTTTCTGTCTGTCTTGTAGTTGGCATAATCAGCATCTGCGTAGGCCACCTGACGGGCTTTGTTCTTTTCAAACTGGTGCATCTCCTCTTGCATGGCATTGACCCATTCTCGGTCTTTAAGCACTTCTGCTACGGTCTTCGATTCTGCAAGAGAAACAGAAGATGCAAATCCACAGAAATGACATAAAACATTAAGGTCTACCTGTTCCTGAGAAATATAGCACTGGTAGTCCTCCAGTCTGGCTGGTGGATGAACCACTTGTCCATAACGTGCGGTTCTGAGTTCCCTCAGGGTTAGCAGCATTCTCTTCCTCCTCGGCAGGAAGCTCTACATTGGCTTCCACCACATGGTCATCGTTGTCATATCCACCTAGTGGATCAGTGATCTCACCATCTTCTACCTGATGGTTCTATAGGGCTTCGTCTACGTGCTGGATATCCATATGAGGTATGTCAGCAGTAGGTGCTGGTGGAGGTTCCCATTCAGGGTCTGACTTGTCAACAAACTGGAGCTCCCCAGCATCTAGCATAGCCGTAGTTGAGGAATCTTGAATTAGGTGACCAGCCTTCACCGTCTCATCGAATCTTACATGCACGCTTTCCTCAACTTGCTCTAGCCTCAGGTTGTAGACTTTGTAAGCCTTGTTATGGCTGGAGTATCCAACGAACACTCCTTCATCACTCCGAGCATCGAACTTACCCAGGTGTTCCTTGTTGTTATTGTAGACAAAACACCTGATCAAATGCGTTTTTGACCTTGGGTAAGCCAACTACCAATTCCATCTGATGGAGTTTGTGCAGCAGCTTCATACTTGCATGACCAAACCTCCTGTGCCATAAGATGGAGGCTTCTGCAACACTTGATAGACACAGTTATTCCTCAGGGACAAAATCTGGATCAATAGTGCAGATTTCGTTCACACGGATTCCTTTTAGAACTGTCTTACCTGTCTCAGTGCATCTTACCAGGCAATCATTAGAGTTGAATATGACATGATTTTTACCATTTAAGCATAACTGAGATACGCTTAGCAGATTGTATCTCAAATTTTCAACTAGGCTTACCTCCTTGATTCGGATGGTTTCCGAAATCCTTACCTCTCCTATAGCTATCACCTTTCCTTCGCTTTTATTTCCAAAGATTATGCTTTCTCCGGAGTGTTTTTGGAGTGAGTCAAACCATACTGGATTCCCCGTCATGTGCCTTGAGCAGCCACTGTCCAGGTACCTGGGACGGGACCTCACTCCTTCCTGCAAGAAAGGGATTAGTTTTTGTGGACCCAGATAAACTTGGGCTTACTGGGTAGCAATGAATCTAGCAGCTGGAACATAATAAGATTGATAATAAACATCATGGTTAGTTATGTCAATCTTTCTCCTGGGTGTGCTCCTTGGTCTACCACAGATTGCTGGAACATAGTGAGGGCGAAAGTGATCGACTCTGCCTTTCTTTCTATACAGATTGACTTTCTTTCGATAGCGTGCTTCCAGCCACTTACGGTTCCTTTCATCAATCTCCCTCAGTTTTGGGCATTTGGATCTGTAGTGTCCAGATTGTCCACAATGCCAGCATGATCTGTGACATGGAAGATCAACATACTTGCTTCTGTCAGGTGGTGTGGATGTCCTCCTCTTTCTCACCTCGAAGTCGATCTTTGAAGACCTACGACTCAGATTCATCTTTTGCCATATTTCACAGGCTTTCTTTGCCTTGTAAGGGACAGAATCCTTATCATGGATATGAAGTCCATCCTGTGGACAAGCTTCCCTTCTAGTCTGTCTGATGGTCTGAGGCCTTCTATTCTGCCGAGAGGTTTCACCTGGTTCCATCACAACACCTTTACCTTTAGCACCTTTCTCCTGTTCGAATCCAAGACCTGGTCTAACTAACCTTTTCTTGTAATCCTTCTTTTCTTCTTTGGCTTTCTTAGCTTGCAATTCTTTAAGCCACTCTTCTTTCAATACTTCCTCCTCGTGTCTGAAGTTTTCCACTGTTTGAAGCAGCTCCTCATTATTTCGTCTGAGGTTCATCAACTCATCGTTCAGCCTTTCAACCTCTGTGTTGAAGTCAACCATCTCAGTATTTTCTATCCTCAAGCGTTTCAGCTCGTCACTTAGCTTGCTAATCTATCTGTCTCTTCCATCACAGGTACGACATTTGGAGACATGCTCTTCCATTTCCTTCTCAAGGCGCATGGCTTTGTTGACCATAGATGGTTTTCTTCTAAGTCGTCTTGATGATCCTGTTGCATTTCTACCAGTCTGTCCTCCAGATCTTGGTTTTTGTCTAGCAGCTGAGCTATTGTTTCTGCAAAATCAGATTTGGTAAATGCTTTATCAATAAAGGAGTTAGTATCCATTACCTCACTCGTTGTGGAACGAGCCATCAAGCAGGGCTCCTTGGTGCGTTTTCCATCGTCACTGTCTCCATCCGAGTCTCCCCATGCAACAAACATAGCCTGAGCTGGCTTTGGGGCAGGTGGTTCTCCTTTCTGTTTGCTATAGCAATCGTTAGCCAGATGCCCCTTCTTTTGGCAGTGGTAACATATTCTGTCTTCTTTTTCCCTTTGCTTCCATTTGTCTTCATTTGAAGTAGCACCTTTGTTTCCTTTGGAGAAGTTTCCGCGACTTCCTCCAGCTCTAAAGTCTCTCTTGCCTTTGCCAAAGTTCGCCATTTTCAGGCCTTTTGTAAGTAGAACTATATCATCATCCTCCTTTGGTGACTCATTTCCGTGTGCTAGATCGAGAGCCTTTTCTACCTTCAGTGCTATGGCATGGGATTTGTCCGACTGTCTCTTAGCCATCTTTCTTTCCGTGATTCCGGCTTGGCTCTGAAGGTTGGCCACTAGTTCCTCTAGTGTAATGTCCTTGATCCCCTTTTGAGCTTGCAGTGCTAATGTCACGTGATCCCACTTTGAATTCAGGGCTTGCATGAACTGGTGTGTGATTTTCCATTCGGGGAGCTTCTCATTCAAGTAATCCAGCTGTCCAATGATGACTTGGAATCGGGTGAAGAAATCTTCAAGGGATTCATCCTCCTTCTGCATAACAGATTCATAGTCCTTTACAGCAGCTAGAATCCTGTTTCTTTTGATATCTTCGTTCCCTCCATATAGTCTCACTAGTCCATCATACATGTCCTTGGCAGTTTGTACATCGCCACTTTAATCTGGTCTCCGGGAGAAAGAGCCATATAAAGAACTTTCTTTGCTCTAGCATTCTTTTCGAGCTTTTTGTAGTCCTCGTTGGTGTATTTGTCCTTGGTTTTCTCCACTGGTTTCTCAGCATCTGTTGTGTCCAGTGGGATGATAAGAGGACCCGTCTCGAATATGCTCCATAACTGTCCATCCAGCGAGTAGACGTGAGCCTCAAACTGGTCTTTCCACCAGTCAAACTGTCCGGGCTTCAGCAGCGGCGGTTTCCAAAATGAATCGCTGATAGACGACATACTTTTCATGCAATGCTAACAAACAAATCTAGAACGCTCGGCTTTGATACCACGTGTTGGATCGATTAGTGTTAGCAAAATAGAACAAACTATCGGACGGAAGTTAAAGAGTTGTTTTCCGTTTGACGGTCAGATAGCAGCGGAAGTAAATAGAGCAGGAAAGTAATGACAGAAAAATACTACACACAGATATATAGTGGAAACCTTATCACAACAATGATAAGGAAAAACCACTACCTTTCAGATTCCACTGAAAGGATTTTCGAACCGATTACTTTTTATTCCGATATACTTGTAGGGTTTACAAACTAGGTCTTTCCAATAGACTCTATTTGATGACCTCTACTCAATCCGACAAAGTAATCAAGTTCGAACCTCAAACCTCAGTGTGTGCGACTTCAGCAATCTTCCTCCTGGAATGCAGTCGCTCAGTTCTTCTCAAGAGAACTCCACGCCTCAGTGCGTGTAATGCTGGCGGTGCTGCTCCTCTTCTTATGCAAGAGCTTGAATCTCCAAAAGGCAGCAGCAGTTCTTCTCTCTGAAAATCCGCCGCACAACATCCACCAGACATCTTATCAAACCCTAGCTCTTTATATAGAGTTTGTTCTGTCTTGACATCTGGGCCCAATGACCTGGGCCAGCCCAACTGTCCAAACCCTAATGGACTTCATTCCGAATAAGACAAGATTCCTTCTCGAATCCTCCTTTAATCTGTTTATCCATTAAACAAAACTTGCCACTACTGATCTGTAGAATATAACCATCTCATGGAAATTCGATCTTCGATCTATCAGATGGATTTCTGCACACTTAGACAAAACATTAGCTAAGTGTTTGTGATCATCAAAACCTATGGATTCCAACACGGTGTGAACCATAAGGATTTCTACAACGAATGCAAGTCTCCGGCATGCTACTTTGTTGCCAAAGACTACGGACATTTAGATATGTTAGATGATAAAACTACAGGGATAAGAGGTACAGATAGTTATTGCTTGTGCAAGAGTGGCAAGTCAAGAGAACCTATGAGGAGGTTTGTGGGAGGAGCCATAGTGGCAATCATGATATGCTACTTAGAAGGTAAATCTGAAGCCTTGATGCTACTCAAAGACGAGGATACAATAGCCCCACTTGAGCTGCAACAAGTCGATTTCCGCCTATAATGTCTTTTGAAATGTGCATGTAATATTTGAGAAAGTGGCATCCGTCCAGTTTCAAGCCAACCTCTGGTTCTGGACTGTTTCATAAAAAAGACTTATACATCTGCAAATTGTGAGCATACCCTTTTCCTGATATAAACCTGTGAAATTCTATCCCCTGTTCAAGCAAGTGTTCTAGTAAGGGGGAAGTGTTCTACGAGGATATACACAAGGTTCGTCTCAATACATCTTTTCAACACTTTAGCCAAATTGGCTAAACAATCATCAAAAGAGGAACCATAAACGGAAAAGTCATCCATAAACACTTCCATAATCTTTTCAATAAACTCCGAAAAAATAACCATCATGCATCGTTGAAAAGTACCGGGCGCATTACAAAGTCCAAAGGGCATTCGCCGATAGGCAAATGTTCCATAGGGACAAGTGAAGGTCGTTTTCTCTTGATCTTGGGGGTGAATAGGGATTTGGAAGAATCCACTATACCCGTCAAGATAGCAAAAATAGTCATGCTTAGCTAGTCTTTCCAACATTTGATCAATAAAAGGAAGGGGGAAGTGATCTTTCTTAGTGGCTTGGTTAAGTTCTCTATAGTCCACACACATACGCCATCCGTTCCATTTTGATCGTTGTAATTTTTAGCATACGTTGATCAAAAACAATTTATAATCAACCGGTAAGACCGGTGTCGAACCCAAGGGAGAAAATGGATTACACGCTAGTTCAATCAAGTTTTCTTACTCGGCTAATTCCTAAAATTCGAATTGGTTGAGTTATCAATGATTGTAAAACAAGAGTGAAGTGGTTTTAGGGATTGAATTCAATTAAAAGCGAGTTTCGAGGGATTAATCCCCTCCTTGGCAATCTCTCAATGATCATGCAAACAAGAGTTCAATTAATTAAGAGTTGATAGGTTTTGAACCTAGCCTAGATCAAGTATTAGGCTATTACGCGTATCTAATCTCAATCAAGCCATCTTAATTAGGATCTCACTAATTAAAGGGTGTTAATCCACTATATAGCATTTACTCTCATAAATGCTATATGCATAAAGTTCTAGTTCACCTCTCACCATGCATTTACTCTCATAAATGTAGGTTTAGTTCAATTTTACTATATCAAAACCATCCCTAAGCTCTCTCAAGACTTAGATCAAAGTTCTAACATAAACATGTCACTTAGGCATTTTATCAAACACTTAGAGACATGTCTAACATAAAGAGCATAGTAAAAATGAAATCAACTTCAATAGATCTATTCAAATGTGTTCACAATGATCATTGAGTACCAAGGAGGTTCATAGAACCCCTCAAAACACAAGGGAGACTACTCACTCATCATGTAAGACAACATGATGAGTAGGTTTTTACAAGCAAATCTAGGAGAAAAGAAGAGGGAAAGAGTAGGATGATTAGTCCTAATGAACTCCCTTGATCTTGATTCCTCCTTGGTTTGATGATGATGAAACCCTTGATTTGATCCCTTTCCTTGTCTTCTTTCCCAGAAAAATCCCCCCCTTTAGGTCAAACTTGCCTCTTTCTATTTATAGGCTCGTCAGAAATTCGGCACTGTAGCAGGTCCAGTCGATCGACTGGCGTTGGGCTGATGGCCCAGTCGATCGACTGGAAGAAGAAAAGTCGCTTGGCTAGCATGTTCTCAGTCGATCGACTGAAACAGGGTAGGATCCCAGTCGATCGGCTGACAAGTCTCAATTTGCAGCACCTCCTGTTTGCCCATTTAGTCGATCGACTGAGATCCAGTCGATCGACTCATCGTCACGTGATCTGCATGCTCTGGGCAGGGGACTCTTCAGTCGATCGACTGGCGATGGTCGATTTTCAGCTCCTCCTGTTTGTCCATTTAGTCGATCGACTGGTCCAGGGGAGCTTCCCAGTCGATCGACTGAAGACCAAATTTTGCCAACTTTTGCTCTAAACACCGATTTTTCCCGAGTTTTCTTCCAATGGCTCTTGACACTGGGACATCTTGCTTTGTACCTGAAATGCACGAGAAAAGGATCAAATGACATCAAAAAGTAGTCGGAATCGAACTAAAGCTATAGTGAAAAACGGGCATTAATGAGTCGAAAACTCGACTCATCAACACTCCACACTTAAGCTTTGCTCGTCCCGAACAAAGTATGCACATATGCCAAGGAAGTGCAAATGTCGAAATGCTAGTGGTGCTATGTTTTTCGTGCATTTGCCACACTAGATTTCACGAGGTCTCGATTCTTATTTCTAAACATGTTATTGAAAAGTAAATGACAAGTATATACAATCTAACTAGCTCCTTTTCGTAGGAGTTACGAATGCATTTAGCATATGCATTAAGCCTTTAAACCCCTAGGCTACCCTAGTGGACGAGTTATAGTCTCGTGAGAGTTTTCAGAAAAGGGAATACTCACAAATCCCATATATGCACATGTCCCATAAGAGTGAATGCAAGAGTGCTCAACCAAGGCTACGATTTTTCAAAACCAATCCCTCACCTCAAGCTAGACTAGCGCCACAATATCATAAAAAGAGCTTTCTCAACCTTTTGAGTACCTTTTTCGACGTGCATTCAAGAGCGTCAATACTAGGGCTATGAAGAGACTATCCAAAATTCTACTCATTTTCGAAGCAACAAAATAGAAGTAAGGCTTATAGCTTGCACGATAGAGTGTCAACCGCTCACCTATGCTAGCTAGGGCTAGTCCATGGGCTCGCGGCAAGAAACTCATTCCCAAGTTTTAGGTGCTTAAGCCGTAATCCATAAGGGAAGTGGAGTTCGACACCAATGTTTCTTAATAAACAAGCATAGACCAAGTGGATACTCCCGTGCAAGCACGTGGGTCGTCCAAGAATTATTCTAACAAGCACACGATGGAAATGACTAATCCCGCACAAATATAGAATGATGGAGGAACATAGGGTCAAGTCGTAAGTGCTTCTCATTTTCTTATTGAGACAAATGCTTTCGAGGGGGGACTTACCTCCCTAACCCCCGGCATTTGCTCTTCTTTCTCTTTTTTTTAAATGAAATGACTCCACACTTAAAACTTGACAATATGTTCAAAAGTTGTAAGGGATGTGCGGGAATTAATAATGAACAAGGCACTATGTTAGAGAACTCAAGTCACCAAAGAGCATTCAAATGATCTAAGTTTTTCACAACGATTTTTAAAAGTGCTTGCTAGCTTGATCCAAGGTGTTGAAACAAAAATACTTAGAAAGTTGGATAGTCAAGATGTAGCAATGATATTGATTCTAAAGAATGCAAGCTTCAAAGGACTAGGTCGGTAAATGTGGCACATAGGCTAGATGTGATCTATAGGGATTTAGAATTTAAAATCACAAGCCTATGCGGTTAAAAACACTCTCATGTTGGGACGATATGCAAGTATGCAAGTGTCCATCTAGAAATGATATGTATAGCATGCAATCATGTGAACTATGCGCATCAAAACCACTCCACACTTAATTCAAGCTTAGTCCCTAAGCGCAAAAAAAATGATAAAATAAAGGCAAAGGCGCATAGGAACTCCCCTCATTCGAAGTGCCGGTGATATAATCCATAAGAGCGAGAAATAGCCTTTTGGTTGCAAGTGTAGATATAAGAGGGTGTTTTAGACATGATAAGAAAATGTGAATGTATATCCTGTAGAGTGAACAGTATAAATGGTAAACACCTCCAATATCATCATAAGAATATAGCATACAACCAATAGGCAAGAAAGGATAGATATCACCAAAATAGCATACATCACCAAAAATGCGCCAAAAGGCGACTTATCATCCAAATCAACATCCAATGCAACAAGTCAAATAAGGATAATACACATGTGGAAAAAGAAATGAAGCATGGACTAAGATGTAGCCTCGTCGTCTCCCGGAGGTGTCCTCCTAGCTGAATCAACGGCTCCATCGTCCTCAAGCGGCTGCGTGACACCGGGGAAGAGAGGGCTATCACCTAAAGCAGAATCCACGTAGGGGATCGTCTCTCCTGGGAGTGGAGTACCCGCCTCCCCGAATGCTGAAACTGGCGAGAAAGGTAGTGGGGAGGCGCCACGCGGTGCTGAGAACTCAGGAGCGAGTGGAGTGGCAACTGGAGGCGAGGGGGCTCTAGGGGCGGGAGGCACGGGCGCTCTCCTCTTCGGTGCCGGCTTCCTCGGTTGAGGCTTTTTCTTCTTTGGGGGAGGCGGGGAAGCCGGCGCGGCCTCAATCTCCTCGTCTGATCCCGAGCTAACATCGGCAAGTGAGCCCCTCAACAATCTCCTCTTGCGGGTAACAAGTGGTCTATCATCCTCGCCCTCAAGTGTAAAGTCGTCAATTTGCTCATCGAGCGAGGGCTCGTGAGCGATCCCCTTTCCTTTTGCTTTCGAACTGGAAGATGAATCGGCGCGACCCATAGTGCACTTGGAAATGGAGGCCTGAGTCAAATTGAGCAAAAACTCAAAAACTGCACTGAATTGCGATCGAGTCGATCGACTGAGATGGAACTGGAATTCCAGTCGATCGACTGGAGGTTGAAATCCGAGCGGGTTAGGTCGAATTTGGGGGTTCTCGCCGGAGGGATTTTTGACTCGAATTGATGGGTGGGGTTTGTAGGCGGGGTAGATAGGAGTTGAATGGTGGTGGAATCGGACAGAACGGATGGCGGAGGAGGGAGATCGGCGGTGGTGGAGATTTCCGGTCGGAAATCGATTTTTGGAGGGATTTTTGGTGGCGGTTTGAGGGCGGCTTGACGGCGATGGAACGGCGAGGCTAAGGCGGTGCTGCGGCGAGATGAGCGGCGCGGATTGGTGGTGGTCGGAGTTTGGATTTTGGAGGTTTAAGGAATTAGGGTTTTGTTCGAAATGAAGAAGAAGGGAGGAGAGGCTGGGATTTGGATAGGGGATTCCCAGTCGATCGTCTGAAAGCCCAGTCGATCGACTGAGAATGCACGAAAAACAGGAGCTCCTGAAACACCATTTAGTCGATCGACTGGGCTATAGCTTTACTCCAGTCGATCGACTGAACCCTGATTTCTGCTTGAAAAATAATTTCTTTTTCCAACGAAACCCGACTCCACACTTAGAATTTTTACTCAAAATCAAGAATATGTACCACTCAAAATATCACATATAATCAAGGTACGCCTCTTCTAAGTAATCACTAGCACATAGCGTAAGATTTTCAAACAAACAAGCTAGGATTACCACTCCACACTTAAAACTCCACCATCGTCAAGAAAATTCATGCAAGCCTCATATCACATCACACACACCCAAATCAAGCATATAAAATCATCCCAATCACCAAGCCATATCAAGTTCACAAAATGCATGCTACACATATATGGAAATTACTTGTGCATAGATAGACAACTCACAAACCGGGGTACCTCCCGTGAGGTGCCTAGTTTAACGTCTTGGCAAAGACCGAGCCGATCCTTTTCTCACTAAGAAGCACACTTGAGGAGTCCATAGCTAGGATCCCTCCTCAAGCGGAATAAGGCACTCTATGGGTCGGTCAAGGGGAATGTGACATTATGCTCGTCACGAAGTCCTTCTCTATAGTGCTTTAGCCTTTGTCCATTCGCCGTGAAAGTAGTCCCATCATTGTTTAGCAATTCAACATGGCCATCTTCGTAAGGCTTGTGGACAATAAATGGGCCACTCCATCGGCTCCTCAACTTTCCCGGAAATAGCTTAAGCCTAGAATTAAAGAGCAAGACATTCTCTCCCTTCTTGAATTCGCGACGAAGTATCCTTTTGTCGTGCCATTTCTTGGTCTTCTCTTTATAGATCCTAGCACTTTCGTAGGCCTCATTCCTTATTTCTTCTAACTCATGGAGTTGAAGCACCCTATGGTCTCCCGCCATTTGTAAATCCATATTCAACGTTTTGATTGCCCACATCGCCTTGTATTCCAATTCCACCGGCAAGTGGCACGGCTTCCCATAAATAAGGCGATAGGGAGACATTCCAATAGGGGTCTTGAACGCCGTACGATAGGCCCATAGAGCGTCATCTAGCTTCGATGACCAATCTTTTCTTGAGCTCCCCACGGTTTTCATCAAGATTGCCTTGATCTCTCGATTTGAAATTTCCACTTGCCCACTAGTTTGTGGGTGATAGGGAGTGGCAACCTTGTGACTAACTCCATATTTGCAAAGTAAGGCCTCGAAATGTCTCTCCTTGAAATGTGAACCACCATCACTTATAACGGTCCTTGGCACCCCAAATCTCGGAAAGATGATTTTCTTGAATAGTTTCGTGACCACCTTGGCATCACAAGTGGGGGAAGCGACGGCTTCAACCCATTTTGAGACGTAATCAACCGCCACTAATATGAATCGGTTCCCAAATGAAGAAGGAAAGGGGCCCATATAGTCGATGCCCCATACGTCAAATATCTCGACCGGGAGGATGCTTTGTTGGGGCATTTCATGCCTCTTTGAGATATTGCCGGTCCTTTGACATTGATCACATGCTTTCGCGAACTCATAGGCATCACCAAAGAGAGTAGGCCAATAAAAGCCGCATTGTAGTACCTTTGACGCGATTTTTGCTCCACTACCATGTCCTCCATATTGAGAAGAGTGACAATGGTAAAGAATTTCTCTCATTTCCTCTTCGGCGACACAAGTCCTATATAGCCCATCCGCGCAAAGCCTATAAAGGTAGGGCTCATCCCAATAGTACCTCTTGGTCTCGGAAAGGAACTTCCTCCTTTGATGGTGGTTCATATCGTGGGGAATAATCCCACAAACCACGAAATTTACGAAATCCGCGTACCAAGGAAGGGCCTCCGCCTCAACTCTCATGAGTTGCTCTCCAATAAATGAATCATTCACCGGTCTAGCATCCACTTCAATCTCTTCATTTTCCTCTAGCCTTGATAGGTGGTCGGCTACCACATTTTCTACTCCCTTTTTATCCTTGATCTCTATGTCAAATTCTTGAAGCAATAGAATCCATCTTATCAATCTAGGCTTAGAGTCCTTTGCTAAGAGATATTTGATAGCCGCATGATCCGTGAATACTATAACCTTTGAAGCCACAAGGTATGGACGAAACTTATCGAAAGCGTACACGATAGCAAGAAGTTCTTTCTCGGTAGTAGTATAATTCAATTGGGCTCCATTGAGAACTTTGCTTGTGTAGTGGATGGCATGAAGCTTCTTATCCACCCTTTGCCCAAGAACCGTCCCAATGGCGTAGTCACTAGCGTCGCACATAAGCTCAAATGGCAAATCCCACCTAGGGGGTTGAATAATAGGAGCCGAAATCAATGCCTCTTTCAACTTCTTGAAGGCTACTAAGCAATCTTCATCAAAATGAAATTTGGTATCGTTGCACAATAGATTTGTCAAGGGCTTGGCAATCTTCGAGAAATCCTTAATGAACCTTTGATAGAAGCCGGCGTGGCCAAGAAAGCTCCTTATTCCTTTTACGTCTCTTGGAGGTGGCAATTTCTCCATGACTTCTATCTTGGCTTTGTCCACCTCAATTCCCCTTTTCGACACCAAATGTCCAAGCACAATTCCCTCCTGCACCATGAAATGACATTTTTCCCAATTTAGTACAAGGTTCGTCTCAATACATCTTTTCAACACTTTAGCCAAATTGGCTAAACAATCATCAAAAGAGGAACCATAAACGGAAAAGTCATCCATAAACACTTCCATAATCTTTTCAATAAACTCCGAAAAAATAGCCATCATGCATCGTTGAAAAGTACCGGGCGCATTACAAAGTCCAAAGGGCATTCGCCGATAGGCAAATGTTCCATAGGGACAAGTGAAGGTCGTTTTCTCTTGATCTTGGGGGTGAATAGGGATTTGGAAGAATCCACTATACCCGTCAAGATAGCAAAAATAGTCATGCTTAGCTAGTCTTTCCAACATTTGATCAATAAAAGGAAGGGGGAAGTGATCTTTCTTAGTGGCTTGGTTAAGTTTTCTATAGTCCACACACATACGCCACCCGGTTACCGTTCTTGTGGGGATTAGTTCATTCTTCTCATTTTTAATAACGGTCATTCCTCCCTTTTTCGGCACTACATGAATGGGGCTCACCCACTTAGAGTCCGCAACGGGGAAAATAATTCCCGCATCAAGCAATTTAAGGACCTCTTTCTTAACAACCTCCCCCACAATAGGATTCAACCTCCTAGCTCTCTCCCTAGATGGCATACTATCACTCTCTAAATTGATTTCATGCATGCATAAATTTGGGCTTATTCCCTTCAAGTCATCAATAGAGTAGCCAATGACATCCTTATGTTCTCTAACCACATCAAGCAATTTAGAGGTTTCAACATCATTCAAAGAAGCATTAACAATGATAGGCAAGCTAGAATTTGGGCCTAAGAACTCATACCTTAGGCTTGTTGGTAGAGCTTTAAGCTCTACCGAACAAGACTCCTTACCTTTGTCGCTTAGAGTCCCTTCTTCACATTCCTCCTCTAAGATAGCCCAACAATCGCCAATGTCGGGAAGCTCATTGTCAAGGTCAATTGCACTCATGAGAAGGTTAGGCACATCATACAATTCATAAGTATCAACTAGGTCAAGATAATTACAAGTCATTGTAGAATTAGGCCCTCGTTGTGCTTTTTCAAGATTAAACTCAATTTCCTCATCTCCTACCCTCATGGTAATTGACCCCTTAGTCGTATCAAAAATAGCCCCCGCGGTGTAGAGGAAGGGCCTTCCCAATAGAATGGGAATTTCATTGTCCTCCTCCATCTCTAGCACCACGAAATCCCCCGGAATATAGAAATTCCCTACTCTAACCGGGACATCCTTTAGGACTCCCTTAGGGAATCTTGAGGAGCGGTCCGCGAGCCTTAGAATCATGCTAGTTGGTTTAGGCTCACCCATATTTAGCTTTTTACACAAAGAATAAGGCATCAACGATATACTTGCACCCAAGTCACACATTGCTCGTTCAATCTTAATATCATTAATAAAGCATGAAATGGAAAAGCTACCGGGATCCTCAAGCTTTGGGGGCATGCGTGGTTGGAGTATGGCACTACATTCTCCATTGAGGGACACCGTATCGACATCCTCGATAGTCCTCCTACAAGTAATGATGTCTTTTAGAAAACGAGCATATGAAGGAGCTTGAGTTATTACCTCGGTGAAGGGCATTGTCACATAAAGCTTCCTCATCATCTCCGCGAACTTGGAGAATTGCTTATCATTTGTTTTCTTCTTTAGCCTTTGAGGGAATGGAATAAGAGGAGTGTAGACTCTAGGTTCGGCTTTCTCCTTTTCCACCTCGATTTCCTCCTCAACTTGAGGACTAGGGATCTCTTCTTCCAATTCTTCGATATCGGCACTAGCTTGGCCTCCAAGATCAAAGGTAACTCTCTTCCTCTTAGGTAGCTCTACCTCTAAGTCTTTCCCACTTCTCAAGGTTACCGCATTACAATGCTCTCTATTCCCTTGTTCGGGTCTAGCCGATAGTTTGCCCGGTGCCCTTGTAGATGCCTCGGCTTGTTGGGCAATTTGACTTTCAAGCATTTTGTTATGAGTTTCCATCCTCTCGATTTGTTTTTGCATCTTGTCTTGGTTTGCAAGGAGCTTGGCAAACATGGCTTCAACACCGGAAAGTTCACTAGAAGGTTGTGGAGGGGCTTCAACTTGTTGATAGGCCCTTTGAGCTTGACTTTGGTATTGTTGCCCTTGGTTTTGATTCCTTTGAAGCAAAGTCGGTCCTTGACTTTGATATTGGTTCCTAGGTTGGAACCCTTGATTGGATTGAGTAGGTTTAGGACCGAATCCGGGAGGTGTGGATCCAAAGTCGGGGCGAGTGGGATTAGTGGTTTTGTAGGAGAAATTCAGGTGATTTCTCCATCCCGAAGAGAACCTAGGTGTAGTATAATTGGCTTGAGAGCTTTGCCCTTGATTGGCACTACTTCTATAGTCTCTACTTTGGTTTCCTCCCACAAAATTGACTTCTCCATAACCTTGCCCTTGCACGTCCCTTTGAACCAATGGGCAAGAAGTAGTTTCATGCTCGTACACCTCACAAATGTCACATCCTTGCCTCGTTGAAGATTCTTTTTCCGGGTGTTTTAGCTTAAACACCTCATCCGAGAGGCTCTCAAAGTCTTTCCTCAAAGCATCATAATCACTAGAGCTCACGGCTTTTACCTCGTGCCTTTCATGCCTTCTCCTCGGGTTTCCTCTTTCGCTTCCCCACATGAAGTAATTTTTGGTGATCTTCTCTATCACCGCATATCCTTCATGCGGTTCTAAGTCCATTATAGCACCACCCGAAGCGGTATCAAGAGCAAGACGAGAGTTCCCATCAACCCCGTGGTAGAAAGTATGGAAGACTTGAAGATCATCAAGGTTGTGGTGAGGACAAAGCCTTTGATATTCCTTGTATCGCTCCCAAGCCTCATATAGATTTTCCCCATCCATTTGCAAGAAGTTGGTGATTTGGTTCCGATAGAAAGCCGTCTTGGAAGGGGGGAAGTACTTATTCAAGAAAGCCACGGCTAATTCTTCCCATGTAGTGAAGCTATCGGGAGTTTGGCTCCTTAGCCAATCCTTCGCTTTTCCCGTGAGTGAGAAGGGAAAGAGCCTCAATAACTTTGCATCCTCCGAGACTCCATTTATTTTGAATGTAGCACATATCTCTAGAAACGTGGTCAAATGAGAATTGGGGTCCTCGTTATCTCTCCCCGAGAATTGGTTCGCTTGAACCATTTGAATGTGCGCCGTCTTCAAATCGAAGTCTCGGTTGTCAACCGCGGGAAGTTGGATGGGAGAACGGTAACCATACGCCGTAGGAACGGCATAGTCCTTTAATGCCCTTCTAGCTAGGGGCAATTGTTGAGGAGGAGGATCTTGGTTCCTTCGGTTGTAAGGAGGGGGCGGGGGTGGTAAATTGTTGTTTTCGGCCATGGTTGCTTGAGAATTAGAAGTAGAACCTTTGTCCTTGTTGGTTTTACTTCTTGTAACGGGAGGATCAACTAGTTCTCTTATGGGTCGATTCAAGTCTCTATCCACGATTTGAGCAAGTTTCTTGGTTTTCGGTGGCATAAAAGAAGTGAACCTACAAGAGAAACCAATTAAAACAAGTAAGCGTAGTGAAGTGGTTCAAGAATTGCAAGTAACAAGCAAAATAGAGTAAAACATGGAATAGTCGGAGTACTAAATGATTTTCCTAGGGGTAATCTAGCTATTGCTCCCCGGCAACGGCGCCATTTTGATCGTTGTAATTTTTAGCATACGTTGATCAAAAACAATTTATAATCAACCGGTAAGACCGGTGTCGAACCCAAGGGAGCAAATGGAATACACGCTAGTTTAATCAAGTTTTCTTACTCGGCTAATTCCTAAAATTCGAATTGGTTGAGTTATCAATGATTGTAAAACAAGAGTGAAGTGGTTTTAGGGATTGAATTCAATTAAAAGCGAGTTTCGAGGGAATAATCCCCTCCTTGGCAATCTCTCAATGATCATGCAAACAAGAGTTCAATTAATTAAGAGTTGATAGGTTTTGAACCTAGCCAAGATCAAGTATTAGGCTATTACGCGTATCTAATCTCAATCAAGCCATCTTAATTAGGATCTCACTAATTAAAGGGTGTTAATCCACTATATAGCATTTACTCTCATAAATGCTATATGCATAAAGTTCTAGTTCACCTCTCACCATGCATTTACTCTCATAAATGTAGGTTTAGTTCAATTTTACTATATCAAAACCATCCCTAAGCTCTCTCAAGACTTAGATCAAAGTTCTAACATAAACATGTCACTTAGGCATTTTATCAAACACTTAGAGACATGTCTAACATAAAGAGCATAGTAAAAATGAAATCAACTTCAATAGATCTATTCAAATGTGTTCACAATGATCATTGAGTACCAAGGAGGTTCATAGAACCCCTCAAAACACAAGGGAGACTACTCACTCATCATGTAAGACAACATGATGAGTAGGTTTTTACAAGCAAATCTAGGAGAAAAGAAGAGGGAAAGAGTAGGATGATTAGTCCTAATGAACTCCCTTGATCTTGATTCCTCCTTGGTTTGATGATGATGAAACCCTTGATTTGATCCCTTTCCTTGTCTTCTTTCCCAGAAAAATCCCCCCCTTTAGGTCAAACTTGCCTCTTTCTATTTATAGGCTCGTCAGAAATTCGGCACTGTAGCAGGTCCAGTCGATCGACTGGCGTTGGGCTGATGGCCCAGTCGATCGACTGGAAGAAGAAAAGTCACTTGGCTAGCATGTTCTCAGTCGATCGACTGAAACAGGGTAGGATCCCAGTCGATCGACTGACAAGTCTCAATTTGCAGCACCTCCTGTTTGCCCATTTAGTCGATCGACTGAGATCCAGTCGATCGACTCATCGTCACGTGATCTGCATGCTCTGGGCAGGGGACTCTTCAGTCGATCGACGGAAAGGGTCAGTCGATCGACTGGCGATGGTCAATTTTCAGCTCCTCCTGTTTGTCCATTTAGTCGATCGACTGGTCCAGGGGAGCTTCCCAGTCGATCGACTGAAGACCAAATTTTGCCAACTTTTGCTCTAAACACCGATTTTTCCCGAGTTTTCTTCCAATGGCTCTTGACACTGGGACATCTTGCTTTGTACCTGAAATGCACGAGAAAAGGATCAAATGACATCAAAAAGTAGTCGGAATCGAACTAAAGCTATAGTGAAAAATGGGCATTAATGAGTCGAAAACTCGACTCATCACCTTTTCCTGATATAGACCTGTGAAATTCTATCCCCTGTTCAAGCAAGTGTTCTAGGTTGTGTTTCAACAGACCTTGAACTCTTTCCACCACAGTGCAATAAGCAGTACGAACAGAACAGTAAAACAGGAGCACGCACAGATTGATAACCCAGTTCGGCTACGCCTACTCTGGAGGGTTTCCCACACCCGGAAAAAGGGACAACAAATCTTTATTACGAGTATAGAGCTTTCCACAGGGACTTACACTTACACAACCTCGGGTTTGTAATTGCCTAGCCTCTATTCCTCCGTCTCTCAGATTTGCAACCAAGGTTCGTCGCAACTCCCCTTGATCCCCTTCGTCCAGACCTTCTGTCCGAACGTGCTCGATCTTCTCCTGAAGCTCGGTCGCTTTCTCTCGAAAGCAGGTCGTTCTGTTCGTGCGCTGAACGTGATAACTCTGGTCAGTCTGAATGGCACAGATCAGACTGAACTTACACCGATGTATTTCCAGTGGGGAAAACACACTCGGCGGTCGCTTTCTTCTACTCCAATCGGTAGGGTTTCCTCGTGTATATTTGATCTTGAAAGCGATACAGATTATGGACGTCCTACCCATGTATTTATATGTCATGACGATCTCCAAAATCTGCTCTAGATATCTCATCAAATATTTAGGAAGATATTCCTAAATATTCGATGCATATCTTTATCCAATCGGTGAGAGGAATAACCGAAGACTTCCTCCCCAAGTCAGCCACACCATCATCAGATCTGATATGTAGATATTTACTTGAATATTCGCTAGCCGACTTCAGTTCGAATCTAAAAGATCCTCGATCTTTAGAACCTTCCGGAAGATATCTTTGCGACTGCTCCACGCTGTACTGTAGTTCCAGAAAGTGTTCGAACTCTCCCTGAACTCCTGCTCGAACTGTCTAAGGCCGTTTTGCCAACAGCATGCCATTCATGGGAACATCAATCTCCCCCTTGGCATTTTGGCAAAACCAAATCTACGCTTTAGACACAACTTGAGGTGCCAGAACGGTTACCTCAACATACTCCCCCTTTTTGCCACAAACTGGCAAGGGGTCCAATTGAGTTCGAACAGCAAATCAAACTTTATACAGACGACTCATCATCAGTGTAGGCCTTAGAATCTGCATCACCAGATTCATCGTCACTCGGGTAGCTGAGGGCACGAGCAAGATGTTGATGCGCATGCGTTGTTCCTTATCAGCGGCAATGATGGCATTAAGATCTGTGAGCAGCTTGCTCCTCTCATCACGACCCATTATGGCTCCCCCTTGACTCGATTCCGCAACATCTTGTCCTTTCTGGTTGACCTCCTTGAGATCATTCACGTGACGGCCCTTATACAGCTTGTGGTCAACGATGAACTTGTTGGGTGCCTTTGAGAGATGGTGAGTCTAGGCCTTCAAATCTGGAGCTTGATGGATGATCAGCTCATATATCAGAGACGGGAATCAAATCTGGTGCAGTGTTCTCATCGAAGTGGCATGTTCAGTAATCTGTTTGAACATCACTCTGCCCAGGTTGAACTTCAGCTTATTCCCTATCTGATAAATCAGTTGGGCCATGTCCTTATTGACAGTAGAGCGATGAGTAGACGGCCTCCAGTTGGAAACAGCAATGAAAAACAGCATCGAACTGACTCAGGCCTCCACCGAACAGAGCCTGCATTGATGGTGCTCACTATGTTCTCAAAGCTTGATTCCTCTTCATCAACAGCTGGGTCGTCCATGGAACAGTATACATTGATCAGCTCAGGATCAATCTTGATCCTTCTTCTTCTAACAAAGAAGACCCCATAATCTGCTTCTCCAATGACCCCAAACCCAGGAGGAAGGTTTACCATGGCTTCACGCACCAATTTCTCGTTGAACGGCTTGCATCTGTCCAACGTCCAGAATAGATCAGATTCCTTGAGCACCTCAATCACTTCCTTTCCCTTGTATCGGGACTCATCTAGCAACCTCTCGGAAATGATTTTCCTTTTCAGCACACAGCTCCATTTCAATACAGCGTCTCTATTAACGAACCACACCCCTTTCTTGACCTTTCCCACTGGAACAGTCTCAGACTCAGGGCTGGGACTTCGCATCTCCTGGCATCTTCAAAGACGGGAACCGCAGCATCGTGCTTCCTTTTCTTAGAAGAGCCGACTCCCCCTGCACCAATGCTGTCCTCAGCAACCTTCTGAACTAATCCCTTTGTAGTCTTTGCAAAAACTACCTTCTTCTTTTCCTTCTTTGTCCTTTTGAGATTGACAATAGGGACAAGGTCCTGGTCATCTTCCGAAGGAGTAACTTCCCTTGACACTGGCTTTGTAGACACCCCACAAACTGATGTATCATCCTCCTTCATATGACGATCACCTTGAATGTCTGCAGGTACAGCCACTGTCTCCTTAGCCAGAACATCCTCTAGAGCTGGTGCAGTTTTAGCTTCAGTCTGAACACTCGGTTCCATAGTTGGAACATTTGCAACTTTCTCGGTAGCTGACTCTTCTGCCCCAACACTCTGGGCATGCTGATCTTTCTCAGAACTTCCCATTCCCCGATCCTTCTCTTTTCCAAAATCTTCCATGACATTATCAATGTCTTTGAATAGCTCTTCCAACTCTTCATCCCTTTCAGTAGGATCAGATTCTTCTAGAATGGCCTTTTTGAACACATCTTTCTTCTCTGATGGATTAATCTCCTCTGTCCTAGTCTCAGCAAAGCTCACCGATTTGTTCCCCCTCCGATACTCCAAGCTTCTCATCAGAGCCATCAACAGATGCTTCATCAATCACCACCTTCCTTTTTCTTGAGGAATCAAGACACTTTTCTGCCTCCTTATTAGAAATAGCAGAGAGCTTCCCTCTGCTTGAACTGATCTTGGCCAGACATTGTCTTGGAGAAACAACTAGGTGAGTCCCCTTCTTTCCAAGAAAACCTCCCGGACGAATATACCCAGAAGCATGGATTTTTGCCCTCCATACTCCTGATACACCAGCGCCTTTAAACACAGAAATACCGGGCTCTCCTTCTTTTATGGGCCCAGTGCCATCTTGACCAACATCAGCCCTACTGGCTTCACCACCCACATTCACAACTTCCTCCAACACAATATCTTCAACAGCAGAAATATTTGTGGAAGGAACAGTCTGAGATTTAGGGCATACCTCATACGGTAAAAGTACTTGTGTTGAACCAGCATCGATTAGTTTAGGCGTATCCACCATGTCCACTTGAGGGATTTCAGCGGTTGCTCCTCCGCCAGTCTTCTTTGCTACGACCAAAGATTCGGTGTCAGATCGTAAAGACGACGCCTTTTTCGACTTCGGAGCCTTTGATTTCGGAATCTTAGGTTTTGCCGCCAGTGCCTTGGAAGTCTGCATGTTCTCCTTCTTCTCAAATATACTCCGCCTATTCCACTTTCCAAATCAGTCAACTCTCGTTCCAAATATTGGTATGAAAAATCTTTGAGAATATTCAAAAAATTCATCTTCAAGCATTGTGCCATCTGTTCCAGCTCTCCTTCCTTAGGTGGTCAGTCCAACTGTTCAGCTGGATTTTCGACTATGACTGACCACCGTTGGATGCATTCAGTGATCAACACCACAAAGACCCACAGAGGATCTGGGTGTTCCGAGCCGTGAGATGCCATATGAGTTGAGATGGGTCTTGATATATCTCTGAGTGACCATCTTCTGAGATCCTCCATATTCATCTCTCCTTGTGTAACTCCAGGCATGTTTCTGAAACTGTGTCACCTTCCGTTTCACCAGTTTCCTGGAATAGTCAACATGGATTTGTGCGCGGCTCCAATCAGACCTTGTGTGTAGGGTCTTATCTACTCCCCCTCGCAGAGATCTATGTTTGACGTTTGCACAATGTGGAACCATCTGATGCTTTCCACAAGCCTGGACGTCCTTTGGACACGTTAGTCCCATCCCAATGGAGTAGCAGTTCTTGGCATCCCTTTTCCCTTTCATCAGTGTATTTCCATTCTTGTCGAGAACAAGGCATGAGTAGCTGGAGAATGACACATAATTTCCATCGTCGCACAGTTGACTGATGCTGATGAGGTTCATTGTCAGTCCTTTGACAAGGAGGGTGTTCTCGAGTGCAGGGAGATCCGGAACCATCAATGTCCCACAGCCGATCACCTGACCCTTTCCACCATCCCTGAAGGTGACAATCCACATCTTCTCAACAGGTCTAATATGTGTTAGATATTGAGAGTTACCTGTCATGTGGGCAGAGCACCCGCTGTCGAAATACCAACTGTCAAGCTCTGTGCAGCTTGAGAAGCACGCCATCATGCAAGCAGTTCGGTTTGCCTTTGGTGTCCAGACCTGATGTTGTCGGGGTTTAGTCCATTGTTGGTATGTCCGTCGTTCAGCAAGAAACAGGCGACACTTCAATTTGATGTGTCCCATCTGGTGGCAATACCAGCAAGTGCGTGTGTCCATCCTACGCATTAAGGGCGAGTGATCACGACTTCGTGTGTGAGTCCTGCGCGGTTTTCCATCAGTCTTTCCGATATCAGCAATACTCTTTCCCTTAGACTGTTTTACCTTCTGTTCAGCCGACGGTTCCGTCACTTGCTTTGCTTTAACAAATGTGGTGCCTTTTGAGGAACTTTCTTCAGTGGACCCCAAGCCACGATAACCAGACTCCATCCGTTGAGACTCTAAAATATCATTAAGGTCATTAGTGCCAGAGTTCAACATTCTTACCGATCGTTTGAGATCGTTGAGCTCCTTCTTAGTATCCGAATGATTCATCTTTTCTGACTCTAACTGAAATTCCAGCTGTTCGGTCTTCCGCAGTTGGAACACTTCCTTGCATCTCAGTTCTGTGATGGTCTTCCTTAGACCTGCCATGCCTACTGGATGAGTCTCCCGATCTTTCTCCATGTCGAGTTTCAGTGTTGAAACTGTACCCATGAGTTTCACATTTTTGGCAAGCAAGTTGGCCCTCTCTTGTTTCATCTCAGCCAGTTGAGTAGTCAGGGAGGCTACTGTGACTTCGAGTTCTATCTTCCGTGTGATTAGTGTCTCAGCCTCCTGCCAGATCTGGTCCTTCTTAATAGTGATATTTGCAACTGTGTCATTCAGCTTCTTGTTGACTTTGATCAGTAGTAGCCACTTCTCGGACAGATCCTTATATGTCTGAGCCAGAGACTCTTGCGTGAGTTCTTCATCATCACTGTCCGAGAGGTCATCACCCGGGAGTTCCAACTGAGCTGAAACAGTTTCACTGGAGTTGCTGCACTCTCCTGGTGTAGTGACGAAGGCCACAAAGTTGTTGGTCTCACTTCCCTCTTCATCTGACTCACTGTCGCTGAGGTTGGCCACCATTGCCTTCTTCTTTATGAGAGTGTTGGCGCATTGTGATTGAATGTGCCCGAAGCCTTTGCACTCATGGCACTGGATCTCCTCTTTTCTTTTGTCAGACGGCTCTTGTCTCATGTCACTAGATCTTGACCTACTGGATTTCCAGTTACAGAAATTGGTAGATGAGGACTGACCTTGTTCTGGACCGCGTCTGTTGATTTTCCTCACCATTCTGCCAAAGTTCTGATCCATCATTGCCAGTTGCTCAGTAGTGCATTCACCATCCGGTTTGTCTTCTGGTATGTCCACCTTCAGTGCTATTCCCTTTACTTCTCCGGTTAGGAAATTATGATTGATCTCGTAGGTTCTGAGGGAACCTGTCAGCTCGTCCAGTTTTAACTTGGAGATGTCATGCATTTCCTCAATGGCCGTCACCTTCATGGCAAATCTTGGAGGGAGTGATCTCAGGACTTTGCTCACCAATCTTTCCTCGTCTATGGGTTTCCAGGTGGCTAAATTTGATCCATCTAGCACCGGAGGTCTGGTGATGCTTTGCCCTTCCTTCAGAGTCATCTTGAACAATTCAGGATCCCACTCAGTGTGTCGAGTGTTTGCTTTGATACCAATTGAAATTCTATCCCCTGTTCAAGCAAGTGTTCTAGGTTGTGTTTCAACAGACCTTGAACTCTTTCCACCACAGTGCAATAAGCAGTACGAACAGAACAGGAAAAAAGGAGCATGCACAGATTGATAACCCAGTTCGGCTACGCCTACTCTGGGGGGTTTCCCACACCCGGAAAAAGGGACAACAAATCTTTATTACGAGTATAGAGCTTTCCACAGGGACTTACACTTACACAACCTCGGGTTTGTAATTGCCTAGCCTCTATTCCTCCGTCTCTCAGATTTGCAACCAAGGTTCGTCGCAACTCCCCTTGATCCCCTTCGTCCAGACCTTCTGTCCGAACGTGCTCGATCTTCTCCTGAAGCTCGGTCGCTTTCTCTCGAAAGCAGGTCGTTCTGTTCGTGCGCTGAACGTGATAACTCTGGCCAGTCTGAATGGCACAGATCAGACTGAACTTACACCGATGTATTTCCAGTGGGGAAAACACACTCGGCGGTCGCTTTCTTCTACTCCAATCGGTAGGGTTTCCTCGTGTATATTTGATCTTGAAAGCGATACAGATTATGGACGTCCTACCCATGTATTTATATGTCAGGACGATCTCCAAAATCTGCTCTAGATATCTCATCAAATATTTAGGAAGATATTCCTAAATATTCGATGCATATCTTTATCCAATCGGTGAGAGGAATAACCGAAGACTTCCTCCCCAAGTCAGCCACGCCATCATCAGATTTGATATGTAGATATTCACTTGAATATTCGCTAGCCGACTTCAGTTCGAATCTAAAAGATCCTCGATCTTTAGAACCTTCCGGAAGATATCTTTGCGTCTGCTCCACGCTGTACTGTAGTTCCAGAAAGTGTTCGAACTCCCCCTGAACTCCTGCTCGAACTGTCTAAGGCCGTTTTGCCAACAGCATGCCATTCATGGGAACATCAACCTGGCTCGACTATGATACAGCTAGAACCCCACTGATTACAAAGGTGTGTATCTCTGTTCTTGATATGTGTGTATTGTATTACACATTAGTTGCAAGCAGTGTCATGCTTTCAGCAAGTCCTTTGTTAGGCACATAAGCCCAAGGGAAGAGCTCACCACAAAAGACTAGTCTGATGGATGAGAGAACCCCTAGTGCTTAAGTACCACTAGGTGTGGAAGCACCTAGCCAATGTGGGATTGTAACATTGCCAGAACCCCACTGATTACAAAGGTGTGTATCTCTGTTCTTGATATGTGTGTATTGTATTACACATTAGTTGCAAGCAGTGTCATGCTTTCAGCAAGTCCTTTGTTAGGCACATAAGCCCAAGGGAAGAGCTCACCACAAAAGACTAGTCTGATGGATGAGAGAACCCCTAGTGCTTAAGTACCACTAGGTGTGGAAGCACCTAGCCAATGTGGGATTGTAACATTGCCCCACCCTTTGGAGACCGACGTCCTCGTCGGACCACTCTGAGTGGCTTTCACTCTGGCCTCGTTGGGCAATCAGGTAGCCCTTTCTCAGGTCGCCCCTTCCGAGTGGCGCCCACGACGGCCTACTCTGGACGGCTTTCACTCTGGCCTCATTGGGCAATCAGGTAGCCCTTTCCCAGGTCGCCCCCTTCGTGTTGGCTCTAAATGAAGTGCACCAATGTTAGGCACATAAGCCCAAGGGAAGAGCTCACCACAAAAGACTAGTCTGATGGATGAGAGAACCCCTAGTGCTTAAGTACCACTAGGTGTGGAAGCACCTAGCCAATGTGGGATTGTAACATCCTTGGTGGAGGCTGTTCCGGTAATCATATTGCTATGGGTTGAGCCCTTCTTATGCCCTCACACGATACACTTGAGTCTACCTACGCTTTGATGTAGTTATGCAATGTTATTGATCAATAAGTACAGTCCTTCATTCAAAACTCTTTTGTCCGTCTTGATATGCTCTGAGAGTATTCTGATGTCTTTCGGGTATATCCATTGATATTCAAGCTGACACTCCTGATTACGAAACGAATGCACAGATTAGTCCCAATTCCGAGAATATTGGTTTTGTTTTTAGAAGCATGTTTGGCATATATACAACTATTTAGTTTTGTTGTGTGTTATGGTTATATTTTGACCCATATCTCCTCGTGAGCGGTTTATGTTTTTTTAGTATCACGTGTTTCAAAGAGATGCAGAATAGCCATGGACTTCCCGTTTGGGTTAGATTACCTGACTTACGTGCGCATATGGCGGATCCAAAATTATTTGTCTTTTAAACTTTTTTTTATTTCTTACTTTTCACACAATTATTTGTGTAATTAACTACTCATCCTGTTGTGTATCATACACCTTTTTATTAGTTGCACAGTTATGCATTATTATGAGGTGATCATATGAGAAGTCACAATTTTGATGAGAAATGAAAAATTATCACACCCATTTGATATTTGATCTAACGATCTTATTTTTCGAATTTTTTTTAAATACAAACATTCATATTATATATCGATAAGGGTATTGTTGTCATTTAAATTTGTTAGTGTAACCACTTAACCCTAAAGAGGCGTCGTCATCGACTTTGGGAATCTGTTGGTGCGCATCATCTCGGCTGTTCGATGCTGAAGAGAATTCCTCAACGAAAATTTACGTTGGATGCGCGAATTAATTGTTGAAGAAGATCTGTATGTTCTCAAGGGTGAGTCTTGTTGTGGTTGAAGTTTTGGAACAGTAATAATGCCGACTATTGCTTGTGTATTAGACTAGGTAACTTTATTATCAAAACGAAAGTAGAAAAGTAGGTAATTTTTAAGTCCCCGCCAAATTGGATGGTATATATATTTTTTGATAAGCCAATAGGCATTACAACAGAAGAAGAAACTGCCACGAAGGGCACCTCTCCTAAAAAGGGCACGACCTAACATACAGTTCTGGTCGGATCGATCGCAGTGACCGACACTAAATACACTAATTACGTACCGCGTGCCCTTTGAGAGAAACAGGAGCCAAGCTCCTGAGGCTAAAAAGCCTAAGAAACCTAAAACACAACTCAGACCGAAAATCGGCTGACAGAAGAAGCTCAGACCGGACAACCCGGCTGAGAAGAGAAAACTAAACTAAACTACGAACCTAAACTAAGCAACTTATACACAAAAATAAAAACGGTCGAGACCGCCCCGCCTCCACCCGCCGGCAGAGACACCGCCGAGAGACACCAGAAACAGCATCCCACTGAAGAAACACCCACCAGCCCACAGCACACCGATCCGTCCTCACCACACACGCGTCGCCCGGCTAAAAACACAACGACAGCACCCAGTCCAAATGAAACAGCCGCCACCTCACCACGCCGAGATCCACCGCTCCTCCCTAGCAGAGACGCCGAAGCCGACAGCCGCCACTCCCCCGCCAGGCCCAAATCCATCGTCCCAGCCATCTCTCATCGCCATACAAGGTGAGTCGACCCAAAAATACAACCCACCCCCAACCTACTCCACCCGCCCGGCCGCCTGAACCCCGCCGATCTGAAACGGCAACCGCAGCCAAGCCAAGCCGCCGACTGGGGGACTCGCCAGCGAAGCTAGACGGGGACGGGGAGAGAGGCGGAAGCCAGCCTAGAATCACCAAAGCCCAGTTCGCGAAAGTTTGAGAAAAGTGTAGAGAGAGTCGAGAGAGTTCGAATGATGAAAAAAATTGATGGAGCTTAATTGGATGGTATATTGAGTATTCGCATTTTGTTAGTTGTTTTTTTGTTGTTGATAAAAAGGTGAGAATCCCAATAAATACATGGGAACAACACAACTAAAGCTAAACGCAATACCGATCATATCATGCCAAACAACACAGCTTGACAAGGGCTGACTAAAGCAAAGCTACGCAATACAATCAACAAAACAGACTCAGCAAAGTAAACACTGATACAACCAACAACTAAATACATACATACAAGACTCCATAAAAAAACTCCCCAGCAGCTTCCTGAAATAACTCCACGCCTGCTAGGTCCCAATAGAGAAGGAACTCTTCTGCAATCTTTACTTAAGCTCAGACCTTCATAACTGGATGTGGCTACACATGTATGCTTCAATTCATCAGCTTTCTGCCAAGGAAAGCACGCTAACTCAACTCAATAAAAGGCATAACGGGAGGACTTAAGTTCATTAGCATTTTGTTAGTTGTTGGTAGCATCAAAATTGCTGTGTGTTGGAACCCTATAGTTTTGATGATTACAAACACTTAAACTAATGTGGTACCTAAGTGTGCAGAAATCCATTGAAGATATCAATTAAAAGAATATATGCAGATTGGCAATTTACTCATGAAGCAACTAAATGGAATATTTAGTCAAGGATTAAAGTGCTGATTGAAGACAAATTGGAAAGCAACTAAATGGCATAATTACTCAAGAATTAAATTGCTGATTGAAGAGGAAATGGAAAGCAATTTAATTGACGGTCAAATTACTTATTCAAGATGAAATGGAAAGCTATTGAAGAGCCGATTAAATAGCTCATTAAAGACAAAATGGAAAGAATTTCAAATGCCGTTGAGTTGCTGATTGAAGTCATCAAGACAAATTGGAAGAGCCAATAGATTAAAGTAATTACAAGAATAAAGAGGCCCAATCATATGGAAAGCCATTAAAGACAAGTTTAAATGGCGAAATTGAATAGCTTGTTTTGAAAAGCTGAAACGTCTGACTTTTGAGAGAAGAAGAGAAGACAAGCTCAATTAGTATAAAATGGAGAGAAACGTCAGATGAAATGTTCGGCATTTTTGGATAGAGAAGAGCTAGTGCAACCGGTGAAGGAGCAACATCATCTAGCAAACAGAGATAACAGATTGGACGTACGACGGTACAAGGATCGAAGCTGATTACTCTATCGGATTGAGTAGAGGTCATCAAATAGAATCGAATAGATCTAGTTTGTACACCCTACAAGTATATCGGAATAAAGAGTAATCAGATTCGCAAATCCTTTCAGAGAAATCTGAAAGGTAGTGGTTTTCACCTTATCATCATTGTGATAAGGTTTCCACTCTACATCGTGCGTAATCATTTTAAGTTATTAAAATTTCCTGCATAAATATTTCCGCTGCTATCTGACCATCAGACGGAAACACACTTAGTGACTTCCGTCTGACAGACTGCTAACACTAACGATCCAACACGTGGTATCAGAGTCGAGTGCTCTAGATTTGTCTGTTAGCATTGCAGGAATATCATGTCTATCCACAATTCATTCTGGAAACCGCCGCTATTGAAACCAGGACAATTCGACTGGTGGAAGGACCAATTTGAGGCCCATGTCAGTTCTCTGGATGGACAACTCTGGAGGATACTCGAGACAGGTCCACTGCCCATCCCACTGGACACTACAGACCCCGAAAAACCAGTAGAGAAATCTAAGGACAACTACACAGATGAGGACTACAAGTGTCTGGAAAAGAACGCCCGAGCAAAGAAAGTCCTTTACATGGCCCTCTCTTCTGGTGATCAAATCAAAGTGGCAATGTACAAAACCGCCAAAGACATGTATGATGGACTGGTAAGATTGTACGGAGGAAACGAAGATATCAAAAGAAACAGGATTCTCGCTGCCACAAAAGACTATGAGACGGTTGTGCAAAAGAAAGATGAGTCCTTGGAAGACTTCTACACTAGATTCCAAGTCATAGTTGGACAGCTAGATTACCTCGATGAGAAGCTACCCGAATGGAAAATCACACATCAATTCATGCAAGCCCTGAATTCCAAGTGGGATCATGTAACTTTAGCACTGCAGGCTCAAAGAGGGATAAAAGACACCACACTGGAAGAGCTGGTAGCCAATCTTCAGAGTCAAGCCGGAATCGTGGAAAGAAAGATGGCCAGGAGACAGACTGATAAGTCTCAAGCCATTGCCCTAAAAGTTGAAAAAGCCCTCACACAAGCAAACGAGTCATCAAAAGAGGAGGATGATGAAATAGCTCTGCTAACAAGAGCCCTCACTAGAGCCAACTTTGGCAAAGGACGAAACTACAAATCAGAAGGAAGTCGAGGTAATTCCTTCAGGGGGAACAGGGATTCTGGAATTCCTCCAGAGGGAATAAGAATGCTGGTTCAAATGAAAATGGAAGGAACTCAGGACAGAAGGAAGGTAGAACATGCTATCACTGCTAGAAGAAGGGGCATCTCTCCAAAGATTGCTATAGCAAAAAGAAAGGAGAGCCACCTGTCCAGAAGGGAGAAGAATCCGCCCCTAAACAAGATCATGCCATGTTCGCCGTATAGGGAGACACGGATGAAGACAGTGATGATGGAAACCATCCGAAGGAAGCCTGCTTAATGGCTCACTCTACAACTAACGAGGTAACGGATACTGATTCCTTTATTGATAAAGTTTTTTCTGAATCTGACCTTGCAGAAACAATTGCCAAAGTTCTGGCTAAAAACCGAGATCTAGAAGACAGACTGGCAGAAATGAAACAGGATCATCATGATGACATAGAAGAGAATCGTCTCTGGTCGACCAAGGCCATGCTCCTTGAGAAGAAGATGGCGGAACATGTTTGTGCGTGTCGTACTTGTGAAGGAAGAGAGAGACAGATCAGCAAACTAAGTGATGAGTTGGAACGTATGAAGAACGGAAACACTGAACTAGCTGACTTCCATGCAAAAATTGAAGAGCTAAATGATGAGCTGATCAATCTCAGATAGAACAATGAGGAACTCCTTCAGAAAGTCGTTGACCTTAGACGTGAGGAGGCTGTAAGAAAAGAAGAATGGCTCCATGAGCTGGAAGCTAAGAGGGCAGAAGAAGAAGAGAGGGATTTCAAGAAAAAGTTCGTTAGACCAGGACTTGGCTATGAAGAAGAAAAGGCCTCCAAAGGAAAGGGGAAGATGACAGAGCCAGAAGAATGCTATCGGCAAAAAACTAGAACTCACGATATGAGGAATGCAAGAGAGGAAATCTGTCCGCAAAAGGAAGGACACCTCTATGATAAGGACTCGATCCCATTCAAAGCTGGGAAAGCTTACCACATCTGGCAAAAGATGAGTCTGAATAACAAGCATTCAAAGACAGACATTCATGCGAGGAAATCCAAAAGATATACACCACCTGGCAGAAGAAAGTATGCTGATCTTCCATGCCACAGAACATGCTGGCACTGTGGACAACTCGGACACTTCAGGGCAGACTGCTCAAGACTAAGGGAGACAGATGAAAGGGGTAGTCACTGGATAAATATACAAAGACGCTATCCGACAGGCGGATATAGAAGGGAAGTCAATTCCTACAGGCAGAAAGGCAGAAATGGCCACTTCCCCCCGAACCATGATCCGACCATCTTTTGCAAACCAAGGAAGACACCCAGGCGAAAGATAGACTTAACTAACTATGATGCTCATTACTCTTACTACCCTGTTCCTGTTGCAAAATTCATTCCTAAACCCAGTAAGCCCAAGCTTGTCTGGGTTCGTAAAAACTGATCTTTCTTTTGCAGAATGGAGTGAGGTCCCATCCATGGTACTTGGACACCGGATGCTCAAGACATATGATGGGGAATCCAGAATGGTTCGACTCACTCCACAAAACTTCCGGAGATAGCATAATCTTTGGAAACAAAAGCAAAGGAAATGTGATTGCAATAGGAGAGGTAAGGATTTCGGACACTATCCGAATCAGATAGGTTAGTCTAGTAAAAAACCTGAAATACAATCTACTAAGTGTATCTCAGCTTTGTCAGTATGGAAAAAATCACGTTACATTCAACTCTAATGATTGTTTTGTGAGAAGCAATGAGACAGGGAAGACAGTTCTGAGAGGAATCCGTGTGAATGAAATTTACATTGTCGATCCGGAATTCGTCCCAGAAGAGGAACTGTGCCTAGTGAGCATAGCAGAAAACACCATCCTTTGGCATAGGAGGTTTGGTCATGCAAGCACAAAATTACTGCACAAACTCCATCAGAAGGAATTGGTGGTTGGGCTACCCAAGGTGGAAAATGCATCCGAACAGGTATGTAGTGCATGTGTTACGGGGAAGCAAGCTCGAACATCTTTCTCTTCAAAACAAACTGTGAGCACCTCTGCACCATTGGAAATGGTTCACATGGATCTGTGCGGACCTGTGAACATCACTAGCCGTGGAGGAAACAGGTATATCTTTGTCATAGTTGATGACTACTCCAGGTACACATGGACCATGTTTCTTCATACTAAAGATCATACATTTCGTGAATTCGAAGCATGGTTGAAATTGATAGAAAATAAGTTAAATCGCAGATTAACCTCTATTCGTACTGATAATGGAACCGAGTTTCAGAATTCGCAGTTTCTTTTGTTGTGCAGGGACAAAGGTGTTGATCACAACTTTTCCGCCCCACGCACACCACAGCAGAACGGTGTTGTTGAACGAAAGAACAGAACCCTAGAGGACATGTCGCGTACCATGCTAATTGCTAGTAAAGTTCCAAAGAGTTTTTGGGCTGAAGCAGTGTACGCTGCAAATTACATCCTTAACAGAGCATCGCTTTGATTCATGATAGGGAAGACTCCATACGAACTACTACGTGGAAGAAAGCCCAACATTTCCCACTTATAGGTATTCGGATGCAAGTGTTTCGTCCACAACAACGGCAAGGAAAATCTGGGAAAATTTGATGCTAGGAGTGATGAAGGAGTCTTCATTGGATACTCTAGTCACAGCAAAGCTTATAAAGTCTTTAACCTAAGGTTAGAACAAGTGGAGGAAAGCGTTCATGTAAGATTCGATGAGACGGAAATGGATGGTCAAAGAATAAGGGATCCCTCAACAACTGCCATGCTAGACGCTGGAGAACTCCAGTTCTCAGATGAATCAGATCCTTATTGGGGACCGCCACCAACCCCAAATGGTGACATCCCTCCGACGGACTTTCAACCAATAAACAATGGACCACCAGTGAATCAAACGGAGATCACTGAGGCACTAGATACAGAAGATGGACAAGTCCAGTATGTCCCTGAGGTGGCTGTCAACGCTGAAATCCCTGGGGAGGAAGAAGTGACTGCTGACCCTATCCCCGCCAACACCGAGGGGGAAGTCAGAACCACACGCTATGGATGAACGGTTCAACGGCCAAACAGATGGGGAGACTACCATTGCTACACCTCTCAGCAACAGGTAAACCTTAATAGTTTATGTCAATTTTATGGATTCGCCTCTTTTGTTTCTCTTGCAGAACCGAAGACGGTCGCAGAAGCACTTAAGGATCCAGAATGGGTCAATGCCATGCAAGAGGAGCTGCACCAATTTGAGAGGAACAAAGTATGGCGTTTAGTTCCGAGACCCAAGGATAAGAACGTGATCGGAACAAAATGGGTCTTCAGAAACAAGTTGGACGATAAGGGAACCGTCATAAGGAACAAAGCCTGTCTGGTGGTTAAAGGATACAACCAACAAGAAGGAATTGACTACGATGAGACATTCGCTCCAGTTGCAAGGTTAGAGGCAATCAGACTACTCATAGCTTATTCAACCTTCCATGGTTTCACCTTGCAACAGATGGACGTCAAGACGGCATTTCTGAATGGAATCTTAAAGGAGGAAGTGTATGTAAGTCAGACTCCAGGATTCGAGGACAGAGACTATCCTAATCATGTTTACATACTGGATAAGGCTCTATATGGGTTGAAGCAAGCACCCCGCGCCTGGTACGAGAGACTCTCCTTGTTCCTTCTGTCACATGGATACGGCAGAGGAGAAGTGGACAAGACTCTCTTCCTCCTGAAGGAAGGGACTGATACTCTAGTGGTTCAGGTATATGTTGATGATATTATCTTTGGTTCAACTAACCCTAGACTTGTCAAAAAATTCACAGATTTGATGTCAAGCGAATTCGAAATGAGCATGGTGGGGGAACTGAAGTACTTTCTAGGACTTCAAGTAGCACAAGGGGAAGACGGAACTCGGATCCATCAACAGAAGTACGTGAAGGAAATCCTAAAGAAGTTTGGGATGGAATCCGCAAAAACGTGTGCTACACCCATGTCTCCAAATGATACCTTGGCAAAGGATGAGTCATCCCTCCAAGTGGATCCGACTCTATACAGAGGGATAATAGGTTCACTCTTATACCTTACAGCTAGCAGACATGACATCTTATTCAGTATTTGTCTATGTGCTAGATTCCAGGCAGATCCTAGAGAGACACATGTCAAAGCCGTGAAAAGAATCTTGAGATACTTGAAAGGGACAGACGACTTGTGCCTATTCTATCCGACGGGAGGAGACTTACGTCTGACGGCCTACACAGATGCTGACTATGCAGGATGCAGAACAGACAGGAAGTCCACCTCAGGAATGACGCAATTTTTTGGACCTTGTTTGATCTCATGGGGATCCAAGAAACAGTCTTCCATTGCCTTATCCACTGCTGAGGCCGAGTATATTGCAGCTGCCGCTTGCTGCGCACAACTGCTTTGGATTAAACAACAGCTAAGTGATTATGGCGTTATCCTTGAATGCGTTTCTATTCTGTGTGATAATACCAGTGCTATTAATATTTCGAAAAATCCAGTACAGTTCTCACGCACTAAACACATCGAAATTAGATATCACTTTTTACGTGACTGTGTAGAGAAAGGCACCATTCCATGGAATACTGCAGGACTGAGGAGCAAATCGCAGACATTTTTACGAAAGCGTTACACAGGGAACCCTACGAGAAGCTAAGGCTTGAACTAGGTATGACTTCCCTTGCATAGTCTGCACTCTATGTTGAATTTCCTCGATGATTGGCTAGACTAGTTTGCATGCTAAGGTACCATGGACTGAGTTGTTGCGTATGTAGTTAGTAACTATGTGGAAGTTGTTCTATGAGGTCACTACTGCATGCATGCAAAATGAAATTACTAGCCAGCAGATATCATAAGCATGACACATAATTCTTTCAGCCCAAAAGAGACTTCCAAAATTTGAACCCTCAACATATGCCAAGGAAGTACTCTAAGACCAACCCTAGCCTCTTATGTGTGGAGAATAAATGTTTAGCCCATTGATGTGAATCTTCTTTTGTTTTCTCCACACTACATGAAATTGCTTTGTCATGATTTGGTGAATTATTATTCTTGAATGTGTGGTGTTTTATTGTACATTTTGGGTAAACCTACCACATCACACCCCCTTTGTGAAAACCATGAGACGAACCCGTGTTGACTCAAAAACAGTTCTGAACGGATCTATCAGTTGGTTATTGAGGAGATGAAAATCTGGTGAGTTTTGTTTTTTTAATGGATGCCAGCAAGTAGAAGGAAGTAAAGCACTTCATTAATGATGATTTGACTGATTTTCCTTTGGGAAGATGAAAGCATAATGTGTGGATTGTTGCAAGCACCGTTTCGAATTGATGGGCAGCTGTTTGAATGATGGGAGTACTGAACAGACTGCAGCCTTATTGAAAGATGAACAGGTGCAGTAATGATGATTTTGGAAATATGGACAGCTGTTGGCAAATCATGAAGTAAATTGATTTATCGAAATTGCTTGAGGCGGTTTTCTCTCGCCTAACGATGATTTTGGAAAGAAGATATTTGTGCAGTTTTCTTTGGAAGTTTAAAAGTTTTTTTCGTAATTCAAGGCTGCCGGTTGGGTTTCAAGTTTGGAAAGAGGGGCTAGGGTTTGCTCAGTTTATAGAGAAGGTGCAAAGGTGAGATCTTTCATCACAATCTACCTCCTTCTCTCTCAAAGACGCAAGCTTTTGAATCCCTTGCCCTTCCTCTCAAGTCCTCTGTTCCCCATGGCCTCCAACAGCAGCGACTCTGCCACCTCTCTCGCCGTCCTGCTCCCCAAACTCAAGGCGAAAGGAATGACTGTTGAAGACATTCTGGCCACGCAGTCGCATGCTGCAACTGTTTCCTCCGACTCAGTCAAACTGGTGTCCTTGCACGTTCCAGAAGCCGGAACTGAGGCGACCTCGAAGAGGAAGCCCAAGCCGAAGAAGGGCGGTGCTGAGGGTTCTAGTCGTAAGCGCAGACAGCCAGTCACTCCCCAAGTCCCCGTTCGACAAAGTAAGCGCACCAAAAAGGCGCAATCACCTGTTGTTGCAGAGGCGCATCCCAGTCCAAAGGAGGAGGAGAAGTTTTTGGAAAACAGATCCATCATCTCGGAAGTTACCCTCGACAGAATCTTTTTTGCTGAAAGTCAGCTGGTGGAGGTAATCAACCTCCTCATTGCTCAAAATTGGGACCACCTCTTCCGAAAGGAGGTTCTGGTCGATGAGAGTGCTGTGAGGGAGTTTTACTCCCAGCTCAATGTGGAAGAAAAGTCGGGTGTGCTCTCGTTCGTGTTCAAGGGAGAAAAACAAGCAATCACTGTTCGTGAGTTATCAAAAATTCTGGACGCCCCTATCCATGGGAATTCTGAGTACATTGGTAAAGGTAACTGGCCGGCATCAATCGCAAAGGGCGATGTTATTCCAAGGATTAGTGGGGACCCGTCAAACTTGTCAAATCAGGGCAGCGCTCTGAAGATGGATATCATCAACCGCATCCTACATCGGGTTGTCTGCATAACCGTGACCCCACGCGCTCAGAAGCATGAAGTGATAACATTTCAGGACTTCCTCTTAGTGGACAAGCTCGGAAAAGGAGAGCCTATCAGTCTTCCTAAAATCATCATCCAGCACATGAAGCGATGCACAGACAGTGACACCCATGGTTTACCCTACCCCGGGCTGGTGAAGAAGATTCTTCTTGATCTGGACATTTATTCGCCGAAACAGGAAGTTGCACTGTCATCCGTTCTGGGAAAGGACTCTCTTGCAGGTATTGGTTGGGAATTTACTAAAGAGACCGGATGGCTCAATACCCGGCTTAACCCCATCATTTCCCAACCAGCTGTGTCCCAGGATGTTGAGCCATTGGTCCAGCAACCGGAGAATCCAGCAGAGGATGTAGCAGCAGGGGGATTGGCAGCAGATGGACTGGGTGCAATACTCACAGCCCTGTAAGGGTTGGCTGGTAAGGTTGAGATGTTGACTGATCGTATAGGAAATCTGGAAGTTGTGACCGAGAAAGTGCTGTTAGGCAATGAAGTTGAATGGGTGAAGGAATTGCGTTCCGCTGTGAAGGAGGCTGAGGAATCTGGCAAAATCAATATGACCCATGGCACTCTGATCAGAGAGCAAATAGTGGAACTAAACAAGCAGCTACGATTTGTGGGGACTGAGCTGATGGATCAGTTGAAGAAACTGTTTGAGGGTTAACCCGGCGTCTGTCTCATGGTTACCCCGCCCTTCCGTCCCACCCACATCTGCCAGTTTTTTTGTGTGTCTTTCATTCGTTGTCATGCTTGTTTTTGCTTGTTAGTTTTTGAATTTTTCAGTATGCAGTGTGTGTTCCCTCAGGGGGACTTTTGCTCGTTATTTAATCAAGTATGCAGTTTCTTTCTATTCCATGGTTATCTTTCGTTGCATTCTTTTTGATGATGTCAAAAGGGGGAAGAGACAATGAGTGCATTACTTGAGGGGGAATTCACTACTGAAAATCAAACTAGATGTCCATCTAAGGGGGAACTGTTAAGCGATCGTAAACTTGTCTGCTATTTAAGGGATGACTATCTGATGGAATTATGCTGTATGATAGACTTGTGATACTTTGAAAGTCATGCCATGGATTTCTTGTCTTTTGAAGAAGTGTTTGTCATCATCAAAAAGGGGGAATTTGTTGGAACCCTATAGTTTTGATGATTACAAACACTTAAACTAATGTGGTATCTAAGTGTGCAGAAATCCATTGAAGATATCAATTAAAAGAATATATGCAGATTGGCAATTTACTCATGAAGCAACTAAATGGAATATTTAGTCAAGGATTAAAGTGCTGATTGAAGACAAATTGGAAAGCAACTAAATGGCATAATTACTCAAGAATTAAATTGCTGATTGAAGAGGAAATGGAAAGCAATTTAATTGACGGTCAAATTACTTATTCAAGATGAAATGGAAAGCTATTGAAGAGCCGATTAAATAGCTCATTAAAGACAAAATGGAAAGAATTTCAAATGCCGTTGAGTTGCTGATTGAAGTCATCAAGACAAATTGGAAGAGCCAAAAGATTAAAGTAATTACAAGAATAAAGAGGCCCAATCATATGGAAAGCCATTAAAGACAAGTTTAAATGGCGAAATTGAATAGCTTGTTTTGAAAAGCTGAAACGTCTGACTTTTGAGAGAAGAAGAGAAGACAAGTTCAATTAGTATAAAATGGAGAGAAACGTCAGATGAAATGTTCGGCATTTTTGGATAGAGAAGAGCTAGTGCAACCGGTGAAGGAGCAACATCATCTAGCAAACAGAGATAACAGATTGGACGTACGACAGTACAATGATCGAAGCTGATTACTCTATCGGATTGAGTAGAGGTCATCAAATAGAATCGAATAGATCTAGTTTGTACACTCTACAAGTATATCGGAATAAAGAGTAATCAGATTCGCAAATCCTTTTAGAGAAATCTGAAAGGTAGTGGTTTTCACCTTATCATCATTGTGATAAGGTTTCCACTCTACATCGTGCGTAATCATTTTAAGTTATTAAAATTTCCTGTATAAATATTTCCGCTGCTATCTGATCATCAGACGGAAACACACTTAGTGACTTCCGTCTGACAGACTGCTAACACTAACGATCCAACACTGTGTCTTGGATTTAGCTTATAACAATGGATTATTTATGCTTGAAGTTATCAACCTTTGTAATTGCACAATTCTCATTTTTATTCACTATATAAAGAAAGAAAGAAAGAATTAACAAAACTTTTAAAAGAATGTAATGTAACTAATAGAAGGAGCTATGAAAGAATGGAAGGTCTCTAATCCTTCTTAATTGTCTTTTAAACTTGTATTTTGCACACAAAAAAACTTGTATTTTGGAAACATGAAAACGAGACTTCTCCTTTCTTACTTTTCACAAAATTAATTGTCTTTTAAACTTATAATAAATATTTTATAAAATTCTCAACTAAAAATAAATGTTTATTTTTAGACATTTCAATTTTTAAAAAAAAATTAAAAAATAAATATTGCACTGATTTTGATTTCATTCATTGGGCGACACGACCTCCATGGTGAATGGTAAATGGTAAATGGGTAGTTAATCCATATGAAATGCATAGAAAATGTGCAGCAAAAATAAATTACTCAGAAGATTTTATAAGTATTATCGTGTCTAGAATTAATTAATTGGAACATTTCACGATTTATTTGGAACAAATGTTGATGTAGGAGTATTTAGGGCTCACAAATAGTAATTTAGTTGTTATTTCTTTCTTTTAGATTTTAGCAGCTTATTTCTTATTTTAGTTTTTATTTAGATTTTATTTCAAAATTAGGGTTTTGTATTTTTCTATTTAAACCCTCTTTAGGGTTTCAGAAAGACATCTTTGATTTGAATAAAAAAACCATAGCTTTTGCATTTCTTCTTGGTGGATTGCAGAGTTATCTTTTCTGGTGGATTCTAGAGTTTTATCTCTTTTCTGGTGGATTCCAGAGTTTTTCTCTGGTGGATTCCAGAGTTATCTTTTCTGGAATCCACCAGAAAACTTTTATTTGAATAAAAACTTTAGCTTTGCTATTCTTTTCTAGTGGATTTTAGAGTTATTCTCTGGTGGATTCCAGAGTTTTCTTTTCTAGTGGATTCCAGAATTTTCTTTTTTGGTGAATTCCATAGTTACCTTTTTTGGTGGATTCTAGAGTTATTTCTTTTCTGGTGGATTCCGAGTTTTCTTTTCTGGTGTATTCCGGAGTTACTTTTTCTTGTGGATTCTAGAGTTTTCGTTCGATTTCACGCTTGTGAATCGATCATCTATCCTAGATTTAGCGCTTGCTATTCCTTTCGATTTTCCCGCTGCGTCAGGTGAACTGACGCAGTATGACAAATCCGACTGCGTCAAATGAATAGAAAATACCCAACGGAAACTAATAAATTATATGCTAAGAAATCAAGATATATGCCTTGATATTTGATTCTTGAAGAATCTCTAAGAAATGGAGGTATATGCTATATGGAAAAGGATCAGGTTTAAAGTTGATATTTTGGTACAAAATACAAACTAATCATAGCTCTTGATCTTGTGGTTGAATGGATGAGATTAAATCTTGATTTGTTGGGTTTTGTGTGTACGAATTATAAAATAAACCTGACGAATTATGTCATCTTTTTATTTTTCGGCTTGTCTTTTTCATTTTTCGGCTCGAATTTTGACGAATTATAAAATAAACTGACGAATTATAAAATAATTTTTACACATTTTGTATTTTGTACCAAAACTTTACTTTGCACCGGATCCGACCTCTATGCTATATTACACATCCTCCGATTTCTTGTGATCAAATGAGCCGTTGGAATATAACATACTTCCTTCTATTTGTGTAGAAACTTAACCACTCAGCTTGTTGTGTATCATTATCATACACCTTTTTATTAGTTGCACAGTTATGCATTATACAGCCATTTGGTCCACTTTTTTTTAAATTTCATTTCTTAGTTTTTCCAGAAGCAAATGTGCCTAAGGGCTACTGTGGAAAGACCGCTTAATTAGTATTCGAAGAGTGACATGCTTAATTAACAAATGCGGAAGTATTTACGTTTGATGCTTCGGATTTACAAGAAATCAATTGACTCAATAATAATTTTCAAAAAAAAAATGATAATACCACGTGTTCAAGATTGTGGTCTAGTGGAAGAATTTCAACCTTGCTTTCACAAGGTTGAGGGATCAAGCCCCACCCATGACACATTTTCTCTATATTTTGTGAGATTTTTCTCTTCCTCTCTCTTTTCATCTTCCTCGCCCCGCCGCTTCCTCTTCACGCCTCGCGCTCTTGCAACGGTAAAGGTGCCCAAGGTGGCCTGCGCTCCAAGTGTCAAGAATGTACTGATATTGGAGCTGAGCAGGAGAACGGCGTTTTGAGGAGAGTTCCCAACCGACCGGCCAGCCGATCGGCCATCCGCCCGTGTATTGAAGTAGCCGATCGGCCACCCGCCCGTGTATTGAAGAAGGGGTTCGTTTGTATTTTCTGTTTTTAGTCTTTTGTATTTGTTGATAGTCCGGGGGTCTTTTTGTATTTTGTGAATACTTTCCAGATGTCTGTTATAACAGACTCTGCCCCAGTTGTAACATTTATCAAATCAAAATACAAAATTAGGGTTTAGCTAAATCCCGCTCTTCTCTGCGATCGCTCTTCTCCGATCGTCTTCCGATCATCTTCTGATGTTGATCGTTGCTCAGTTTCTATATGGTATCAGTTTAGGTTTTTCGATCCGCATCGCTTCTTGTTGATCGATTGCTGTGTTTCGATCGATCACCGTTTTTTTTGAAATTCCTGTATTCTTGGTTCATTCGCCATGGCTAGGGTTCCTGAGGATGATCCGTATTTCGTCAGCAACACTGAGATTACTGGCTCGTCGATTGTCAGTGAAGTGCTTGTTGGCCGGCAAAACTTTGTTTCTTGGGCAAAGTCGATGGAAATCGCCCTATCAGTCCGCTCAAAGCTTGATTTTGTGCTAGGTAAACATCCCAAACCATCTGATGCTACTCCGGCTTCTAAATGGAAAAGATGTAATGATGTGATCATGACCTGGCTTTTGAATTCTGTTTCTAAGAAAGTTGTTAGTCATATTCTCCATGCTAAAGATGCTGCCAGTGCTTGGCGTGTTTTACATGCTAGATATGCCGGTTCTAATGTGTCAAGAAAGTTCTTTGTCAAGAAAGAAATTAGTAACATCAAACAAGGTGATCTAGATGCTGCTTCCTATTTTGAAAAACTCAGTAATTACTGGAAAGAATTGGATGCTATGAGTAAGAGAGTTGGTTGTGATGAAGACAGTGAATGTGTCAATTGTAGAGTTGGTGCAAAGGAAAGGGAAGAGGATAGAGTGATTGAATTTCTTATGGGGCTTAATGATGTTCATGCTCATATAAGAACACATATCCTTGCCTTGAAAGAGCTCCCAAATCTGGATGTTGTGTATGATATGGTACTAAATGATGAGAGCCAACAAACAGTGACAAAATCAACTTACTCAGAAGCATCAGCCCTGTACATCAGGCAACAAGAGAGTGATTCAAGAGGCCAAATGAGGAACTCTTCTCAAGGCAAACCTAAAGGCAGACTGTTCTGCACTCATTGTCAGATGAGTGGACATACCAAAGAGTTCTGCTATAAGCTCAATGGTTATCCACCTGGCCACAAACTGTACAAAGGAAAGAATGCAAATAACAGAAATGTGAATGGTGAGAAAGGAGCAAATGTTGTATCTGTTGACACTTCTCATGATTCTGATGACTGTGGTACTTCAAAGGGCAACAGAAATGAGCAAGCTACTCAACTTAGTGGTTCTCAAATAAATCAACTCATTGCTTTACTAAAGAAAAATGAAAATGATGGAGGTAAACACACAGCACTGACAGCTCACATGGCAGGTATCTGTTTCTTATCTTCTAAGCAAAATGATAAGTTAAATGAGTGGATCATTGACAGTGGTGCTACTGATCATTTTGCTTGCAACATTGACGTCTTATATGATATTCATAAAGTTGATCACAATTGTTCTGTTCTTCTGCCAAATGGTGAGACTAGCATTGTTGAATTTGCTGGTAAAGTTGCTTTGAGTACCAGTCTAACTTTACATGAAGTTTACTATGTTCCTGAGTTCAAGTTCAATCTCATCTCTGTTCACAAGTTGGCTACTCAGTCTGATTGTTCTGTTCAGTTTACTAAGGATACTTGTATGATCCAAGACCATGCCCACAAGACCAACTTGAGGATTGGTAGGCTGGTCAAGGGACTGTATCACTTAGATTTTGGTTCCTCTCAAAACTCCATCTGTACAGCTACCATCAAGACTGATTCCTCTACTATCTGGCACAGAAGAATGGGCCATCTTCCTATGAATAAGTTGAAGAAATTACTCAGTTCTTCTTCAAAAGATGTTCAGCTAGTTGATTGTGACTTTCATTGTCCCGTTTGTCCTATTGCAAAACAAGCCAAGCTGTCTTTCCCTATTAGTCATCATAAGTCTAGTGAGTCATTTGAACTCATTCATGCTGATGTATGGGGTCCTTTCTCTACAAGTACTATGACTGGTTGTAAGTACTTCTTGACACTTGTTGATGATTTCAGTAGAAATACATGGACTTTTCTGATGAAACAAAAATCTGAGGTTCCAAATATGGTTATTCAGTTCTATCATTTGGTTGATACTCAGTTCAATAAGAAAGTAAAGATCTTCAGATCTGATAATGGCAGTGAGTTCTTCAACACCTTGTTGACACAGTTTCTCATCAGCAAAGGCTGTGTTCATCAAAGCTCATGTCCCTACACACCACAACAAATGGTGTTGTTGAAAGAAAGCATAGACATTTGTTGGATGTTGCAAGAGCTATAAGATTTCAGTCTAATCTTCCAAAGATATTTTGGGGAGATTGTGTGTTATCTGCTACCTATCTGATCAACAGATCCCCTAGTGCAGTTCTTGGATTCAAATCACCATTTGAGATGTTATTTCAGTCATCTCCCTCAGTTGATCATCTAAGAGTTATTGGATGCTTATGCTATGTGAATACCAATTCTCATCAAAGGGATAAACTTGATCCCAGATCCACTCCTTGTGTTCTTCTTGGATGTCCTTATGGTCAAAAGGGATATAAAGTGTATGATCTACCGTCCCATTAAACATTTGTGAGCATGAATGTTACCTTCTTTGAAGACATTTTTCCTTACAAAGATTTCATTGACAAATCCACAATAGATACTGCAGATGCAAGTCAGGTGCTATTTCCTATTACTGTTCATTTGCCTTCCACTGTTCATTTGCCTGAAGTTGATAATGATGCAATGCATACACCTGAAGTTGATAATGATGCTCCTGAGGCAAACTTTGCTCCCCCAATTGAAGTTGATCAACCAATTATCCAACAAGATGTTGGGGAACAAGTCAGAAGATCTACCAGACAACACCAACCTCCTCAATGGCAAAATGATTATGTTTGCACCAATATCAAGATCAGAACATCACCTCACAACATTGATCAATAGTTGAGCAACTCTCATTGTTCTATCAAACATGCAGCCTTTTCAGTTGCTGTTGCTAATCTAAAAGAACCAAAGACTTATGCTCAAGCTAGCAAAGATCCCAAGTGGTGTGAGGCAATGAACAAAGAAATAGCAGCATTGGAGATGAATCACACATGGATCATCACAGATTTGCCTTGCAATCAGCCTATCACAGATTGTAAATGGATCTTCAGGATCAAACTCAAGTCTGATGGTTCAATAGAAAGGTACAAGGCAAGACTAGTGGCAAAAGGATTCACTCAAATTGAGGGACTTGACTACAATGAAACCTTTGCTCCTGTTGCAAAGATGACCACTGTGAGATGCCTATTGGCAGTTGCAGTAATCAGATCTTGGCCAATCTTTCAACTTGATGTTGACAATGCCTTTCTACATGGCTCATTAGAAGAGGAGGTCTACATGAAGTTTACCTCCTGGATACTTCAAATCTGAAAGGGAAGCAGGCAAGGTTTGCAAGCTCACTAAGAGTTTATATGGCTTAAAACAAGCTCCTCGGCAATGGTTTGCTAAGTTTACAGAAGCTCTACTTGAATTTGGTTTTCAACAAAGCATGAATGACTACTCTTTGTTCACTCTTCACAAAGGTACTGATTTCATCATTCTATTAGTGTATGTAGATGATGTTCTTCTCACTGGTACTTCCCTAGTTCTTATTGAGCATATCAAGGCCTTCATTCATGATAAGTTCAAAATCAAGGACTTGGGGACATTAAAGTACTTTCTTGGATTAGAGGTTGCAAGGAACTCCACTGGTTTATTTCTTCATCAAAGGAAATATGCAATGGATCTTCTTATAGATCATGACATGTTGGAGTGCAAACCGGCCAAGACTCCACTGCCAATCAAGCATCAGCTCAGCTTGTCAACAGCCCCTATCATTGAAGATCCTATGATCTATAGAAAACTAGTTGGAAAGCTCATCTACTTAACAATAACAAGACCTGATCTGGCCCATTCTGTTCACATACTAAGTCAGTTTATGAGCTTACCGAATGATGATCATCTCAAAGCTTCAAAGAGACTGCGCAGATACATAAAGGGGGCACCGGCTCAGGGTCTCTTCTTCTCAGCTTCATCTCCCTTAGTCCTCACTGCCTTTTGTGACGCAGACTGGGCGGCCTGCCCCAAAACAAGGAGATCCACCACAGGATTTTGCATATGTGTTGGGGATTCTCTCGTATCTTGGAGAACAAAGAAACAAGCTATAGTATCTCGCTCCTCAGCTGAGTCTGAGTACAGGGCCATGGCGGCTACATGTTCAGAAATCTTGTGGCTGACTCGTCTTCTTTCTGACATGAGAGCTATTGTTCCCTTGCCTATCTTACTTCACTGTGATAACCAAGCGGCTCTCCACATTGCTAAGAACCCTGTGTTCCATGAGCGAACGAAACACATTGAACTTGACTGCCATTTTGTGAGGCATCATGTCGGCAGCAAAGTCCTTCGTCCAGTTTATATTCCCACTGATGACCAACCTGCAGACTTATTCACCAAACAACTTCCAGCAGACCAATTGCACCGCCTTCTCTCCAAGCTGAGTGTGTCGAATTTCTTGCACTCTCCAGCTTGAGGGGGGGTATTGGAGCTGAGCAGGAGAACGGCGTTTTGAGGAGAGTTCCCAGCCGACCGGCCAGCCGATCGGCCATCCGCCCGTGTATTGAAGTAGCCGATCGGCCACCCGCCCGTGTATTGAAGAAGGGGTTCGTTTGTATTTTCTGTTTTTAGTCTTTTGTATTTGTTGATAGTCCGGGGGTCTTATTGTATTTTGTGAATACTTTCCAGATGTCTGTTATAACAGACTCTGCCCCAGTTGTAACATTTATCAAATCAAAATACAAAATTAGGGTTTAGCTAAATCCCGCTCTTCTCTGCGATCACTCTTCTCCGATCGTCTTCCGATCATCTTCTGATGTTGATCGTTGCTCAGTTTCTATAACTGATAATTTGGGGTGGTTGTGCGGATCCATGCATGGTAAAAGTGTCGAACATGGCCTGCGCTTCAGAAGTAGAGAATGTACCAGATGATGTCGGATCCGATCAAGATGTCTGACTTGAGCTTCGGAGATCAGTATAAATATATATGTACTATATGATAAGGCGTCCTATGTATTATAATTGTTGTACCCAACCCATTATCAAAAAAATCAAAAAAAAAGTTATAAGATACTGTCATGGCAAACTTTATCTCAAAATTCTCAAATTCAAATAGTAGGTAATTTTGGCATGTGAGGTGATAGTTGAGTTGGTAATTTCTGGGCTTTGTAACCAAGAGGTTGTGAGTTCAACCCTCACAATGCATCATTCCCACCTAAATTAGTTGTGGCTCCTTATCCCCCACCTAGCAATAGGTGTGTGGACTTTGTTGGTCCCGAGCAAGCGAGGTCTCGAGGACGGTTATTCTCCTTTCGCAAGAGGTAGTGGACGGGTTTTTTCCTTTTGCAGGAGGTGGTGAAGATGGATTGTTCAGTGTGTGAAGTCGACAAACCAGGTCAAACATTGACTTGTACTTTAATTAGATATAATGTACTAGATTGTACCTGTGAGATGAATATCAAAAAAAAATTAGTTGGTAACTTTGAGTCCCCACCAAATTAGATGGTATATGGAATGGAGTATTAGCATTTTGTTAGTTGTTGGTAGCATCAAAATTGCTGTCTTGGATTTAGCTTATAACAATGGATTATTTATGCTTGAAGTTATCAACATTTGTAATTGCACAATTCTCATTTTTATTCACTAAAGAAAGAAAGAAAGAATTAACAAAACTTTTAAAAGAATGTAATGTAACTAACAGAAGGAGCTATGAAAGAATGGAAGGTCTCTAATCCTTCTTGTTCAATTTCAGATAGTTCAAAAATGGTGTATCTGAAACCGGAGTGCACTTCACAACCCAACCGATCGGCCACGACGCAGCTGCCACAGCTACACAAGCTCCCCACTGCCCCCAATCCAACCTCTCAGTGTGTGCAAACTTGTTCAAAAACTCGACCATGATCACCCAGAGGCGGACCTACTTGGGAGCTAGCCCAGCAATAGCCGGGTAAAATTTTTAAGCCCACGTTGAAAAAAAAAATAGCCCGGTCAAAATTTGTTGAATCTCTGTCGAACCGAGGAAGCTCTACACAGGCGTAATCGTTGCCTTTTTGGTCGGCATCGCATCATAGCCACTGACTTGCACCCAATACACTGGGAGACAATATACCCTGCTCAGTTTAATTGTATAGTCACATTGCAATGCATTACATATAAAATGGATAACTGATACCAACCAACTGCTATCAGAAAGGACAGTTTATCTGATGAAAGTGAAACTAGGTAGTCTATGAGCAGAAACCATGATCCATGAGACCATGACTAGAAACACAGCTGATGTCCTAATTTCTAATTCTTAGCAAGATACGAGTTATGGCTGAGCAGGTCCATAGACATGCATAATCAGAAGACAAGATCAAGCAAATAAATTTGAGCCCCAGGCTACAAATGACATTAATCTTGAGCTTACCAGATAATATGAGAAGTTAAGGATTGGGTAATCCAGCACATCAAGATCTGCAGCTTTGTCAAATGCTTTGAAGCACATCTGAAACAATTAAAATGAGAATTAACTTTAAGTACTATATATTATGAACCATGTAAATGCTTCTCATTAGTAAAGAACGGGATATAAAATGGTACAAGTTCACAAACGCTCAGTGATCAGGTTTTGATTTTGTATCTTTTTCAAATCCCTCAAAAGTACCAATATGAATTGTAAGCTACGAATTATGAGTATCAGAATGTGGCTAATACTTAAAATACAGACAGAAGCTACGAATGATGAATATACACTTAGTTAATTCTTTGCCATATAGGCAGTGAGACCTATAAATCCCTTATACACATTTTTTATGCTTCCCAAAAGGTACCAATTATGAATCACAAGTCACAAATTATGTGTATAATATTATGGCAAATACATAACATACAGCCAATGAGACCTAAGAAAAATCCAACTACGCAGTGTATGTTTCAGAGGTACCCAATTATGAATCAGAAGTTACGAATGATAAATATAAGTTCAAAATAACACTTAACGTACAGACAATGAGACCTATAGATCCCTTATCCGCATTTTAATGCATACAAAGGCAGTGGCGGATCCAGGATTTTTCTGACCGGGGGCGAACATGATAGTAGCTTTGGCTTGTCCCACTACCAATAATAAACTCCTCTCCCCACCATGTGGATCCGCCCCTGTACAAAGGTACCAATTATGAATTAGAAGCTACGAATTATATGTATGAAATTAGGAAGAACATCTAACACACCGGCAGAGAAACCTAAAAAGGGATTATACGAATTTTGCATCATTATCTACCAATTTTAATTAGTTTTTAAAGCACATGTCATCGTTGTTGGTATACAGTCGACAAATCACACAATGCAACTATTCCGACTATCACTCGGCGAATTTCTCAAGCCCTAAAACGGGGATACAGTTAAATTCGTAAGGTTGGGAATCGTACCATAAAACTGCTTCGGTGGTTCCGGCGCTGGTTCCTGTTGGTTCGCGTCGTCGTTCATCTCCATTGCCATGCAGTCTAATCGCCGTCGATTGCTGCTAATTTGTTGAAATCCCCGAATGAGTAAGTCGCGAAAGAGATTTTGTAATCAACGTGATTTCAGTTTTATAAAAATATTACCCTGACAAAATTGCCCTAATACAATATTTGGTTGAGTGATTAGCTTATTTTTGAGATTAATTAGATATAAATCATGACCATATAATTACTCAAGATGGAGGGTTCTAATTAATTCTTATTTCTCATGATAAATCAACTTCTCACTAGATCTCAACCACATAAACAATAGGTAGATGAATGCACTATATAAGTATATAAGCAAAAAAAATAAAATACTGTAATTGTTCTTAATTTATATTATAAGTTATGAGGCCAGATCTGGTACAAAGCCCAAATATGATGCAAAATACAAACTCATCTCATCCATTCATTTTGTTAATCCAAAGGCTGATAATAATTGGAGGAAATAAATTAATAAACTAATTTTATACGTATTTCACATAATAGGAAGGGTATAATGGACAACAAAAAGTGAAAAACAAACCGTCTCTCCTCACACAAATCTCTCCTCCCGACGGCGAACGACAACCCAGACGGCGATGATTTGGGATTCGTCGAACCGATTGGAGGGAGGATTCGTCGGATCGATTGGAGGATTCGTCGTCGTCGTCCATAATCCTACGCATCTTCGAAGATCTCGACGAATTCGTGGAGTAGCTTTCGATGTTTGTAGTTGCTTCTGAACTAGTCTCTTACGGATCTGTTTTTTTCTCGCCGATTAGGCGCCGGAGTCAGCTTGGGGGCATGATATGTATACGGATCAGGCGGCTTCGTTTCCACCAGCTGCACAAGGCGGACGTGCTTCAGCGATTGAGACTGGAACTAAGCTTTATATATCCTGTTTGGAGTACGGAGTGTCTATTGAAGATATCAAGGTGAGTTTTATTGCAGATATGTACTGTAGTTTTACTGATGTGTGCCTCTTTGTTTCATATGCTTGTATGTTTCTTCAGCGCCTATTCACTTGCTGATTGTGCTGTTTATAGACTATTTCCTCACAGATTATGGATAGGATTCATGTAGTTCACCAAAATGTAAGTCTACTGCAGATTGAAAAGAATCCTTAGTTCAGGTTCTATTATATGCTGTTATTTGAGTTTCATAGTGACATAGTTCGTCAGTTACTAATTATAGTTCGTCAATGTTTACTACCTAATAAAATAATCAATATTGCTGGCATTTGAATCTGGTAGTGATATAATTCGTCAGTTAGTATTTATAGTTCGTCAATGTTTACTACATAATAAACTGATCAACATTGCTGGCATTTGAGTCTGGTAGTGACATAGTTCGTCACTTACTATTTATAGTTCGTCGTCAATGTTTACTACCTAATAAATTGATCAATATTGTTTGCATTTGAGTCTGATAGTGACATAGTTCATCAATACTATTTATAGTTCGTCAATACTATTTATAGTTCGTCAATGTTTACTAACTACTAAACTGATCAATATTGTTAATTGTACAGAGCTAATACTGCTGAAGGCACTATAAAAAGTACAGTCAAGGATCTCCAGCCATACTTGACGCTTATTGTGCCAAGCTGGTTTGCAAACGAAAGCGATCTCGAGAAACTACTCGTAGCTTAAAAGCTGGTCTGAACAATGCAACAGAAGATCTGAAAGTCCTTGGGACTGCAAATGGTGTAGAGAGTTATATTGGAATTATGGTTTTGGGATTAAGAAAAGTTGTAAACAAAAATGTACAGTGGATTTCATGGTTATAATAGCATATTTGTTAAAGATATGATTTACTGTATTATGAATGAGTCAATAAGTTCATAGATTCATTATATTATGAATGAGTCAACAAAAATGCGTTCAGCTGATGTTGGAGATTTTATAGGAAAATTCTTCCCACAAAAGTAATGGAATTACCTATCATGTTAACAAATAGTAAAAAGAGAGTAGCTAGCTGTTTGCAAATGTGATAAGAAGATTTTTACAAGTACACATCGTTCAAACCTAAATGTCTGAACTCTGAAATAAGTATACAAAGAGAAAATAATGCTACATGTGAAATGAATACATCGAGAGTCTAGATTCATTGCTAGGATAAGTGATGGAGGAAATGAATCGATAAGTCATGATATGCTAGCTAGAAAACATCAGCCATCGAGGGCTCCCAGTGCCTTCATATCCTCTAAAAATGCGGAGTAAGAGTCGTCAATACTCTGTGACTTCACCGTGGATGATGGTCGCGGAGTTGGTTTGGCAAATGATGGAGCAACGGAGTGTACGACTGTCGTGGCTGCTGCTCCAGATGCCCTGGGTCTTGGCTTTGGTGTAGCTGTTTCTCTCCTAACACGTACAGATGCTGGAATCTGTTTGACAAATAAACCACCTTTTAGAACATTGAAACAATGACGAACTATAAATAAAATGTTCATGACGAACTATAAAATGTTATGACGAACTATAAATAGTAAGTGACAAATTATACAATGATACTGTCGAATTCTGACGAATTTTAGTTTTCTTTTGACGAATTATAGCATAATTCGTCGAAGTGCACTACAATTCGCTAGAATTCTGACGAATTATAGTCCACTTTTGACGAATTAGGACATAATTCGTCAGCATTGGACTATAATTCGTTAAGAATTCGTCCATCGTTCCTTATTAGTTGATGCGCACAAATACAATGACAATTGTGTTTTCCAATAATTCATCAAAAATTATGCTCCAGAAAATTGAAGAAACAAACACATTAAGATGGTTTGAAACTCATTCATGGCTTGGATGCTATCACTGACAGAAGCTACATCCAACTCATTTCATCCCGTTTGTTTCATAGACATAATCAGGTTACAACTTTAATTCATTATTATCAAATCCATTTCAAACCTCAAATTCCAACAACAACAATGAAAACAACTATACACATCACAATGAGACCAGCACCAATTTCAGCATCCTTCCACCATATTTACCAACTCAATCTCAAACCAGATCTCCACACATAAAATAGCTTTACTCCAATACTACGGACATCAAACCGAATCACAAAACACAATTTCGTAATCGATGATAAAAATTGACATACGTATAAACGCCGACGAGAGGCGCAAGGAGGAGCGTGGCGCTGATCCAGTTCTCGGAGACCTTGTGGTGGATTTTGCCAGGCAGATCCTTCTAGAGTCCCGGCATGATCTTCTGTTGGAACGGCGATAACGCGTACACGGCTATTCTATTAACATAACCTGACATACTTCCTTGCTACAAACAAAATACAAATCAGAAACAGGGGACTCTAAAATATTTGACAAACTATAATTGCTTAAATGAACTATAAAATAGAAAACGAACTATAATATAAATACAACGAACTATATAATATTGAAGTCAAAACTGATAATAGAAACAGATTCATTTTTTAAAAGAGAAGTGCTATGTCGAAATCAGGCCCTGAATATGTCAAACCATATAATGAGCAATCACAAATCAGGTAACATTTCATATGACGAACTATACATTATTGAAACGAACTATAAAATAGACCAACGAAATATAATATAAACACATCGAATTCTGGAAATTGAAGTGTAACCTGAATATAGAAAATTGTTTTTTTAAACTAGAAGTGTAAGTCTCTGTGATCATCTTCGACATCAATGGAACTAAACCCAAAATCAAATCAACAGTTTTCATAAGGGAAAATTCAAAACTGAACATGCCGAACTATAAATTGGCCGTGACGAATTATAAAATGCCTTGACATATTATACAATGATACTGCCAAATTCTGGACGAATTTTAGTTACATTTGACGAATTATAGCATTGTTTGTCGAAGTGTACTACAATATGTCGTAATTCATGACAAATTATAGTCCAATTTTGACGAATTATGTGACGAATTATAGTCCAATTTTGACGAACTATGACATAATTCGTCAAAATTGGACTATAATTCGTTAAGAATTCGTCGATGTTTGTGAGCAGCAGGAATAATCTGGTTACAACATGAACTTGGGAGACATGTTTCAGCATAAATATGTCAGGCAGAAGGATGTAATTAGGGTGGGAGTGAGCCCAAGAGAATTCCGCTTTCAGAGATGATGACCTTCTATATCCATGGTGAACCCAAAACTCAAGCTCAGGATCATTCTGCCGCATCTCTTCCTCTTTCAAAACTACTTCACCACAGCTGACTTGTCTCTTCAATCATTCTGCTTCATGTTGAGACCATTATCACTGCTCTCCTCCGAGCAAATGCAACAAGCTCTCTCAGTACTCTCTCCTGAACAAATGAAACAAGCCTCCATCAGTGACACTCATGTCACCATAATTTCTGGTTCACCAATCTGTGAACCAACCTTCTTCAGACAAATCTTCATCTCCTTTTTCAAAACCCTTTCTTCTCTTAAACAACATATCAAGCACCTAGTGTCCCCTTTTAAAAGCTCCTGCTCACTTTCTATGCCAAACAATGTCAGGATTGCACACCTCCATGTTTATTTCAGCATCATTGACATTCATGTCATCATCCACTTTAGATCACCATCAGTGAATCAACTGCAAACAAACTTCTCTTACACACCTCTCCGACACAGTAGCTTGACAATGCCAGTTTCAACCCTAGACATGCCCAATAGGCCTCTGCAGTACGACAACCGCGTGAGCCTCTCTCAATCAACCGTTATTCCTCCGCCGCAGCCAAAAATATGAAGGATCTCTGCCGTCGCCTGGATCAATCCAAATCGAAAATTAACCACTCGCGTGTGGCGTCGACAACGACGACCAAACCGACCCTTCCTCTCTCGCTTCCAATTGCTCCACAGCCTTCCTCGTTGCCGAATTAGTCTGCTCCAGCAGCATCTGGCTCTCCTCCAAGCTCCTCCCGATCACAACGTTCCCATTCTCCGCAGCAAATCTACCCATCGAAGTCGACGTGAATGACGAGAGCGACTTGCACACCGCGTCCCATTCTAGCGTATGCAGCGCCTCCTGTTGCAGCGCTTCCGCTATGCTCTCGCGTCGCTTGAAGTCTGACGAGATGGGAAAGGATGGAGTGTCGCAATTGAGGTTGAACGATGCTCGCCGATGCTGACGACGGTGGCGATTTGACGAGTGTTGGGTTTGATCGGAGGAGACTGATGAAGGTGGAGATGATTTGCCCCTGTTTATATTAGGAAACCACTTTTATGTTATTGGTATACCATGATTACCCCTATCTACATTAAAATTTAAATTTAAATAAATTTATTTTCAATTAATCCTGATCATCCAAAATAATAAAATGAGGGTTGAGATGATTTTGTATTTTGTACAGTATTTTAAGCTTTGTACCGGATCCTTTCTCTATAAGTTATTACTAAAGCTCCTGTATTTCATAAATGTGGCAGCTATGCTACTTTGTCTTGTTTACCCTTCATTAATTTAACAAAAATTTTTTTTGATGAAGGGGTACAAATTACAATACAATGATTCATAATATTTCAATGCATAGTACGTATATAGATCTTAGAAGTTCTATCTCTCGAGAGGATTCCGTAATCATTGGTACTTATATCGGTATCTTGAAGCACATGCCAGATCCGATACTTTTTTCCATGGATCTGCGCATATATACCCCGGAATCATTGGCACATTCTTCAACATGCACCTTTACCATTGCAAAACATAATACCTAGGAAGCATCCACGCGCGAGCGGGATGAGGAAAAGGAATAAAAAGAAGATCTCACAAAATTATGAGAAAATTGGTGACCCCAGGACTCGAACCCAGGGTATAAGGAATCATGTCTGACTCCTTAACCAACATGCAACCACCCTGTTGGCCATTAATTTAACAAATTTGTACTTTCAATTTAGTAAAGTATAAATCACTGAAATTTTAACCTATAACCATTATTCTTTAAATGTTGAACTTATTTCGATCCAAAAAAAATTGTACTTATTAATAGTTTATCTTGTATGCGTCTCTACTTCATGAATTTCTTAATAATAGAAATGTTCTTGTTTTGTTCTTGTTTGATAAGTTCAGTTACAGCTTGTTAATGAGGGTGTATGCCCTATGTAGAAGTTGCCATATAGTTCGATCTTTGTTTAGAAAATCTGTAAACGGAATGGAATTTACTAATTATTTCAAAGAGCTATTTGTCGACATATACAAAACAACTGACAAAAAGGCATCGTCCTACATTTTGACATCCACCCAAGTCATATCTCACTACACCATTTTGCAGATTAGGACATAGTTTTTTTCTGTCGAGTAATGTCCTATATTTGTCGCATATAGTTTATGCGACGATCGTCGCGTCGCGTAAAATCGGTCGCGAAAGCTTAGTAGCGTGATGTTCGTGCGGCACTTTTAAAATCACATTGTTGCGTAAAAGTTTTACTCTTACGCGGCATTTTCATTAATTAGTCACATAAAGACTGGAATGGTTTGTCCTCTTTACGGGCATATGCTACATTTACAATGAAAATATTTTCCAAAATTTGTCACATTAGCTGTTTAACGGGACAAAATTACCGAACATAAATGTCGCGTAATAGTTCATACGCTTAAAACCATCCGTGTTGGAGTGGTGTAAAACTACCTACGCTACAAACTTTGAACACATAATTGTCGCATAAACCAACTTAGGCATACAAACTGAAACACATAAATGTCGCATAAAAGAATAAAAATGACTGGAATAACATGCAACAAAATGTCGCATAAAAGAATAAAACTACTAGAATAACATACAACAAAATGTCGCATTAAATGGATTAAGTCATAGTACCAAACAGGGGTTTTTTCACACAAAAGAGAGATCCGGCTAATAAACATAATTCCGGCGAACAAACATAATTCCGGCAAACAATACAACAAAAGGGCACACACACATTACAAACGTCCACGTGCATGTACCCAAGCCAAAGTAGCACAAAAGGTTAGAGAATGTCAATCCTGGAATATAATTAAGGCGCATGGCCATAACTAGTCGCACCTTCGGATGCGTTGTTGCTTGTGAGATTTGCTGAACCACCACAAACCACTAGCTCTTCAAGAACCCTTATCCTGTTTTCAAATGCTTCCTTCATTTCCAAGAACTCCTCCATTTGCTTTTGGAGTTGGTCCTTCAGTTCTGAGTTTCTCGCACCCCCTCTTGGGAGGGGTTACTTCTTGAAAGAGTTACCGGTTCCAGAAATGGAAGTTCCATTCTTTTGCCCCACGACTTGGGCAATGATATCAAGCTCCACATCAAGTGGAAGTGGTCCTTGATCATCTAGGACACAGCCGTCCTCAGAAGCATCCCCATTCTGTTGTCGCAAATACGCCTGAACCTTTTCTTGCATTTGTTTCTACAAAAGTCATAGAGATGTGTAAATACATTTGCAGATGGCAGATTTATATGTTCTTCAACAACAAAGATTTGAATACAAAATGTTATCACCAACAAAGATTTATACACAGAACATATGCAGATAGCTGATGATCATGACAAGTAACATTCTCACATAATTCTCACATTTGTAGATGGCAGATGATGACACCAATAACATTTGCAGATGGCAGATGATCAAATAACATTCTCACATAATTTGAATTTAACAGATAATATGAACAACAAGCAGTTATGCACCAACATCAAGAAGACACAAATAGACAACAAGAAGAACAACAACAACTAGTTATTATTTAGTGATATGAATTTTCAGATGATCACCACTTAACAGACAACAAAGAAGGCTTTTCACAATAACAATAACAGAATATTAACCACAATCTTACATAGTATATATAATGACATCAACATTGAACACCATTTAATATGCAACAAAATTAATCCATTATGGGAAGTGCATAACAATAGATAATTAAAAAATGAGACTAACTGCCAAAGCTGCACCGGTAGGATCTTTAGAGTAGGCATGGGTGTAGGTTACATGAGGTGCCTTTTCTCCCTTGTCAGTTAGTATTGCAGCCCTTTCGTAGAAGGGACATTTTCCAGCGCGGTGGTTCATTCTCTCGGGCATACTGCGCACACTCGACATCGTCTTACCTCTTTCCTATTATAATAAAACTTAAACGAGTTACAGAGCACTGAAACATTAAAGAAGTTTGATCAAGCAAGTTAAACAAGTTACAGAAATCAGTCAACGAAGTTCAATCGAGAAAGTTAAACAAGTTACAGAAAGAATAAAATATGAAAATCAGTTAAACAAGTTACAGTGCTTTACCTGGTTGTTGGGTTCACTAAAGTGGATCACAAGCCATGTCCATTGATCAGGTCGATCGAGAAACTCCCGGAGAATAATCTCAGGTTCATCTGTTTGAAAGAAGGTCTTGCAATCTGATTTCCAATCACGGTACCTCTCAGTGGCTTTTTTAAATATGTGATTCCATAGCTGGTCATCCTCCGGATCAATGACAAAGTTTGGCCGCAATGAAAATAAAACTTGGTTAGAATTTGAAGTTAGTTGTTAATAAAATAAAATCTTATGAAGTATTACTTACACTCAAGTGGTCATACACAATTCTTCTGTCTTTCTCCCCAAACTTTTTGAATGATGAGGCCATCATGGGAACTTTGTCCCTAACAGCGCTTCCAATCTCGTGAACTAGTACGCTTCCCACTGTTCTGTTTGTCGGACCTCTACCATCAGGCCGAAACTCCACAATGATCGGCTGCCCTTTGTGGTAGGTGTGCTTATAATTGGCCACAGTTACCCCGTTGACAACTCCCCTCACTTTCCTTTTCTGTCCTCTTTCATCCCATGTTTTACAAAAGTGATAGAAAAATTATTAGTTACTACCTAATTGACAATACCAAATACAATTCATTTATTGTTAAAACATATACCATCTTGCACATATCCCGAGCTCTGGCATCTGATGCTTGGAACATTATCTTCCCCATGTTCGCCTCCATCATCAGAAGCATTGTTCTCGAATGATGGATCAAAATCTGGAGCTGGGGGTTTATCATCGTGGAATATGGCAGGGGAAGCAGGAGAATCAAGGATTGGAGGTGGTGGAGCATTGAAATTGGGAAGGGGAGGTCGGGACCGAGTATTCCCTTGACTGTTAGACTTAGATAAACCCCTAGGAGACCTCTGGGGTGCTAGTTTATTAGATTGTGTGGTTTGGGATTTCCTAGGGGCTTGTGGGGGAGAATTGAGGTTAGGAGCAATGAAATTGGGAAGGGCAGGTTCTTCTGATGAGTCTTCAGGTGGAACTGGGGCAACAGGAGGATTCACTATTCTCTTCCGGGGTGGTTCAGGTGGAACTGGGGCAACAGGAGGATTCACTTGTCTCTTCCGGGGTGGTTCAGGGTTGGGTACAACGGGCTCTTTACTGATCTTCTAGGGTGGTTTCGGGTTGGGTACTTTTCTCTTCTGAGGTTGTTGACGAGGTCGAGGTGGCTGGACTATGATCTTGCGTGGAGGAGTATTTTGAGGTATGTGGGATGACTTCTTGAATTTCATAGGTGAATCACGAGTCATATCAGGTGAAGTGTGGATGGCATCCAACCACTTGACGCGCTCCGAACGCTCAAGGGCAGTGGCGATCGCTCTCGAGCGTTCTGTCTGTCAAACCTCAGGTCTGAACAATGGTGGAGGCGAGCGCGCTGGAGTAGGAGGTGGCGGTGACTGCTCTGGAGATGACCATACCGACACACATCCTGTGGTTGGCTTCACCGGACCATCACGGTACTTGCACGTTGGCCTACGAACCGATGGCGATCGGAGCTTCATACCTCGACGACTAGTCACTTCCACCTCTTCTGGACGCCTCATCAGTTTGTTCTTAGACTTCGCCATACTTTTCGAATTTGCCTTCTACCGGTCAAATGAAATGAAGCTTAGTGTTTGGAAGCGATGAGAGCGATCGATATGGTGGTGTTAGGGTTTGGATCGATTAGAGCAGCGATGGCTGTGTTGGTGTGTTAGGTCGATGGTGGTGTTAGGGTTTGGAAACACTTATGCAAATTTTGGCATTTTGGGGGTGTATGGACTTGGAAGTATGAGCTTTCATTTTGTTTGGCCCAAAATGTATCTTTAAGCGACAAAAGTTTTAACATTTGTCACTTAACCATGCAAATGGTTGGAGTTTCAACCAGCCGGCTGAAGAGTCCCCTGCTTTCATTACAAGTTAGATTCCCCCTGCTTTCATCTCATCATCACGATACGAACCTGGATAATGATTTGGGATCGGAAGGAGTTCTTGAGTTATCTTTAAATGGTCGTTAAAGCTCTTGTCGGACCATCCATTATCAACTTTCACTTTCATTGCACATAAAATGGTGCCTAAAACTGTTTTATCACTCCCCGGATAAATGGGAGTTTGTGCTTCCGCAAGAAGTTTTTCATACTTCTCATATGCATCCTTGCCGAAAAAGTCATTTTCAACGTCCTCATGTTCATCGTGAAAAGGGAAAGCGTCGTTAAGCATCTCTATTGTAGGATTCATGTAATAAGAATCACCTTCTCCAATAGTACTCCCACGACTCTTTTCCATAACATGTTGGCGATGTTGTGTGTATACCGAAGATGAAGCCTCTGATTCTTCCCCATGATATGTCCAAGTTGTGTACTCTTTGCATTATGTCATTGCTAAACAAATGTATTTGGATTTCATCCAATGGTAACTTTTCGTGAGGCAACCTACAACGCTTACAAGGACATTTATGCATAGTACTCAGTGGTTTGTTTTTTTGGACAAAGTTCACGAAATCCATAATTCCTTTGATAAATCGTGGATCACATTTGTCCGACAAAAGCATCCAACTCTTGTCCATGATTCTTTTATCTAAATATAAAACAAATAAAGAGGAGTCATTAATTGAGAGTTATTCGATCAAAATATGAGAGTTATGCCAAAATATTGCAGCAAAATGGCCAATATATATGCACCAAAATTGCTCTTCACAGCCCAGGAAAACATTACAACCGCCCCAAAAGTGCTGCTAGCTAGCGCTGACCAATATATATGCCTTGCAAAAAATGCTGCTGCTAGCTAGTTAGCTCTCTTTCAAAAATCTCATCCTCACATTGCCCCCTGCTGCTATATCCCCTTAATTAAATTTTTGGCATGGCACTAATTTTAAAACTAATACTTCAAAAATAGCAGCTGATCAAGTTTCTGACAGGCTCAACAATATCGCTCTGTGTGTGCGAAAACGTAAAAAATGGAAGAAATCACAAGAGAAAAATGAGAGTTTAGCATATACCTTCAAAAAAACGTATGCTTTTTTTACATGAAGATCTGACAAAAATCAGTCCCTCAAGAGAGCTGTGTACGTGTGAAGGAGATATGTATTCCGACAAATGGGGTCTTGCTAGTTCAATTTCACAGAAGAATTAAGGTAGGTGAGAAGAAACTCGAATTGAAAGCAGGGTACCATGGGTGTACTTTGGATCAGTTCTGTTTCTCTGCATTTAATTTTTATACTTTTACGCGACATATATTGGATAGATACCAACGTCGCTTAAAGGTAAAATGGTAGGTCGCCTTTATTTAATGATGAATCATTTTCAAACTTGAAGACGTGTGTCATGGCAGCTATGGATGGGTCCATCTAATTCCTATGATAACGTGACATATTTAAATTTGTCGCTAGATTAAAGTCGCATAAAATATGTAATGTGACATTTAAGGTGTGTCGCTTAAAGAAATGTCGCATAAATTCTATTACGTGACAACATGTCGCATAAACATATGTCGGGTTAAACTCTTTATGTGACACAATTTTTTGCATCGCGTAAACTTTTGTCGCATATTGATGTTATTGCGACAAACATATCAAAACGTAGTCGTAAAAACTATTATATGCGACAAATCTTTTGCGATAATGTACAAAGTTTGTCGCATAGGATGTAAAATGGTGTAGTGTCTATCAACAATGGTGCGGCGAACTGGCTTGCAAACTATGCACGAGTGCACAAATGGGAGTAGAGCTCTTCAGAGGCAATTCCTAGAATTTCCAGTAGAGCTCTCTATACGCTGGCTAACTCAGCACTGCATTGGGTGAATACGAGCAAAGTGGCATGGATCAGACACTACAAATTTTTGCTCAAATGAACGAGAACCAATATTTGTAGTAGGGTTGTCGTATAAAGCATTTTTACTATAACATTACGATAAGAAGCACTGTTATCGTAATATCGATTGACGTAAGAATCTTACGATAACATTACGGTAACTCGATACGATAACTTTACGATAACTGTACGATAACCATCGTAAAGTTATCGTACAAAGTTTACGATAACCATTCTTTCACTTTACGATAACATTATAAAACTTAGTTTAATATTATAATCATGAAATTAATAATTTAAATTAATTAATTTTCTTTAATAAAAAACGAAAATAAAATATTTAAATATTTATACAATTAATAAATTGATTTTCATTTCACAAAATAAGCCAATACACTTTCATATAATCAAAACATCACTACAATTGCATTTACCATGCATAACGATTATGAAATGCCGACAAAAATTGTAATACATATTGACCGAAGATCAAATAGGAAAAGTAATCGTCGCTGAGGTCCCCTCGTCTTCGTTATCCCGTCGACTACTATGATAACTCCTACCATCTTTGTTTGCCTGCACCAAATTTGAAAACAAATCAGCTACGCCTTTTAATCTATCTAACAACACAAATAAAAACAAATGAATACAAATTTGATTTTCCAGAGGAAAAAAAACTAGCAACATAGTGTTTAGAGTGCTATTAATTGTCGAACATATCCAAACTCTAGCAACATAAAAGTGACAATCATCTGAATTTTCTATGATCCAGTCATCCAACAAACTCAAAACTTAAAAAAAGAAGAAGTCAACATGAGCTCAAAACATAGCTCTAAATACATCAATTCCTCAGCATTTGCGCAACCAACAAAACTCAAAACTTCAATAGAATTTTTAAGATGCGAACAACCTGTTAAAATGCCACGCGACAGCAAAATTATGAGGAAAAAACCCACTAAAACCACAAAATTGTTATCCACAAAACAAGTATTTCTACTACTTCCCTCACATTTCTCCATTCAAACTCAAACCCATTAAAAAGATAATGAAAACAGAGTCGAAGAACTCTTACATGTTATGCCGCGAAAAGCTCTATCAGTCCACCTCCAAGAGGGACTAGTACCAAGTTTCCATCGTCTTCAGAAAGCCACTTTGGTTCACTTACCATTGCAACTTCAGTGAGTATCCTGTTCCGGGAAAAAACCCATCAACAATGGCTTCAAAAAAAGCACATAAAAAAAGATCATACTACAAAAGCAGAACATACCCTGAATACAAACGCATGATTGGAGAAATCTTAGCCAAGGTCTCAAAATGAATTGGATGCATTAGATGAATATCCTTACAAACATGCATTACTCCAATCTGATCTTCACTTTTCTCCCGCTGACCAAATCCACCAGCACAGCAACAATCCACAAATTCAACAAATCTAAAACCAAAAACAAAGCACAACATCATAAACAGTTAAACACCCATAAATTCATAGGCTCAAAAGATGAAAAAATGAGAAGATCAACAAAATAAGTAGCCATACATTGATGGTTCATCACTTAATTTCCACAAAACACAGTAATCCCAATCCCAACCATCTTGCAGTCCGTGGAATACGAACATCCGCTAAATAGAAAAAACCACAAAAGAGGTTAACATCAATGTTTAATGTTTATCAATGAAATTGATGTTTCTATTTTTGAAACTCATGATTGATAGTACCTGTCCTGAGCAGAATAAGTAAAAACTTCACCATTAACATCATCAAACTCAACCAAGCCAGGCCACTTTAAGGACTCTAATTCGAAAAGAGCAAACCCAGTCAGACTCATCTCTTCTTATGCATCTAAACATCGAAATGAAGGTTGCGGACAATCATGTTATAGACATTGACACACGCAACAGAAATAAAAGCATTTGAACAATGAAAGATGCTACATTCTCAACTCAGAATCTGTAGCAAAACTAGAGTTTTGAAAATGAGAAGGAAAACAAACCATGAGGCGCATGTTGTGGAACCTCTCCTGGGCGTTGCTCATGCTAAAAGCCCTGTCACCCTTGGAACAAATCTCACGCCTCTGCAACTTCTTTTCGCTGTTCAAAGACACATCAACCCTAGGTCGTCTTGTAGCCAAAACACGCGACCAGGGCGAGGGCTCGCCGAACACCTCTTCCCATCGTACCTCTCCCAGGAACTCCTCACCCACCTCCTAAACCCTAGATCTCGAAGTCCCTAGTTCCACCGAGTTGAAAATAATTCCCTCCCACCTCTAAAAATTCAAATTCCTAAAAATCAGAACATGGGTGTTGTAGGCGGAGATTATGGAGCTGGAACCCTAGGTAAAGGAAGCGCCTTGCTTTCCAACGATCTGAGGCTTGAAAGCGAGCTGCGCAGAGAACGGAGCAAACGCGGAGTGGAGTAGTCGTCGAATTCCAGTGTTTGGCGGAGTTTTACAGCGGATGGAAGCGGCGATACTGACAGTCGTAGGTGGGAAACGTTGGTTTGGGGTCGGCGATATTGAGCGTTGGGATGAAGCCATGAAGAGGAAGCTTTGGGATGAAAGTGAAAAAGTAACGAAAAAACAAGTCTTGTTGAAAGATATTGTGCGGTAACTCTAAGTCAACTGTACGATAAGGAAGTTTTATCGCATCAAGTCTTTACAGCATTGTGATCGCAAAGTTATCGTATACATAAATTAAATTATTTTGTTATCGTAGAAATTACCCTATTGTTATCGTATGTTTTGTACGATAACAGGTGTTATCGCACAAATGTTATGGTATACTTTGCCCAAAATTTGTAGTGAGAATGGATGCGTTTCCAAAAGGATGTGCAGCATTGATCTACCAACACCTTAATGTCAGAAATACATCGGCCTATCATTGTGTCGAGATTGAAGAAGAATAGCTTCAAGTGCAGTTAGGTGTTGTTGTGGAGGTGCTTTGTGCGGTGTTTTCCCAACTGACTACATAGGAGGTCTACTGGGCATTTTGTGTTTTTTACATTCGGTTGTGGTTTCATGTCTGTAAACAGGGTCCTTTGCTTCAGTAGGGCCTCTGGTTTGTGTTGTCTTTTGGTTGGGTTGGTCTTGTAAGCACCTGTTTGTAATAAAAAAAAAAATATCTGTCAACAATTTATTTTGCTATTTTTTTCCGGTTGATTTAGGTTTCCTTTTTACTATAAAAACAAATTGTCACATATGAGAGGAATCAGATTCAGAAACCTACTATATATCAACAACAATCAAACACAAAACGACACAGCCACGAAAACAATACTCGAATAAGATGGAAGGAGGCTCAAGAAAATCATTGGCATTTGCTTTGTGCTTGGCTTTAATCAGCATGATGGTGCTGTGTTATATATTCGACTTAGGTGAATGTTAGATTTTATAGATCAATAGCAAAAAATACAGCACCAAGCACAAATCGGCAAAGTGTTCAAGCAAGCCCAATCAAATAGTTTATACACACGGAATTGAAGCAGTAAGACTAAAGAGGATGTGAGGGATCAAAGCCCCTGGATTTGACGACGCAGCGCCGGCGCAGCCTTGTCCGACTTGTCCCGCAGTCGCGCACGAACCACCAGTGCAACCCTCGCAATCGATGCGCCTCCAGCAGCAATTGACACTGCGCACACCTTCAGAAAGCTTTGGAACACGCTCGTGTGGACAAATGCACAATCGTCTCTCGGAGAAGAATTCGAATTTTGGAACTCGCTCTGGAAATCGGATGAAACCCTAAACCCCCAATTGAATCTCCCTTATAAACCCAGTTGCAGCTCGTCAAAACGCAGCGTTTTGAACGAGTTCGAATACGTCTTCCGCGTGAATCCAAACGACACCGTTCCAATTAAGTACCGAACATAACTGCCGTTCGCGCTGGACCAAAACACCACCATTTTCTCTCCTTGTTTGAATACCAGCTCCCGCCTCTGCTAAACTGCGCCGTTTTACTTCTGTTTGAGACAAGCCAATTTGGCTAAGTCCCAAACTCAGAAAATGCCTGTATTGCTCTATTCCAGCTTAAACTAAGCCTGTCCTAGAACCTATTATTGGACTTTCTTGTGTTCATTTAAGTAGATTACCATACTTACAATTTGCCCTCCTAATCTACTTGCACTTGACATCTTTGCTTGATCTTCTTTTGAGCTTTCTCTTCTAACAGTTCACCGGCTTTTTCTCAGGTACCATCCAGGCTTAAGGTTACTTTGTCAATGTGTAATGCTTTCTTGCAAAACTCAAATGTAACATAATGGACCACCTTTGTACCAAAATCAGCAGGGTTGATATCACCTAGAATTTTCTCAATCCTAATCATACCCTTTTCTACCATGTCCCTAATAAAATGTAGTTTAACATCAATATGTTTACTACCTTCATGATAAACAGGATCACGACATAAATGTAAAGCACTTTGACTATCAGAATAGATCAATGGAACATAATCAATCAATGTGATTTCAGACAATAAGCCCGTCAACCAGACAGCCTCCTTTGCTGCCTCAGTTGCGGCAATAAACTCTGCTTCAGTAGAAGACAGAGCTACAATAGATTGTAATTGTGATTTCCATAAAATGCAATTACCAAACCATGTAAAGAATAAACCAGTTGTAGATTTTCTGTTGTTCCTATTACTAGCATAGTCTGAATCCACATAATCAAACAAATCATATTTATGTCCATTACAAGCATACACAAGGCCTAAGTTCTTAGTGTTATTCAAGTATTTCAACAAGAATTTCATAGCATGCCAATGGTTCTCACCAGGGTTGGCCATAAACCTACTTAATACACTTATATCAAAAGCCAAATCAGGCCCAGTACATAGCATACAATACATATGACAGACCCAACAGCAACATCATATGGAATATCAGCCATTTTCTTTTACTGTTTCAGGGCAGTCTTGTTTACTAAGCACTGAGTGCCCTCCAAAGGGTATTACTGCAGGTTTGCTATGTTCCATATTGAACCTTTTAAGCACCTTATCAATGTATTCAACTTGTGACATAATCATTTTCTTATTGGGTATATCTCTGATTATGTTTATGCCTAAGATTTTCTTAGCATTTCCCAAGTCTTTCATGTCAAAGTTCATACTCAACTCTTTCTTTATCTTTTCAATTTCAGAATCAGCATTGCTCATTATCAGAATATCATCAACATAGAAGAGCAAATACAAGCACAGGCCAGATTTAGGTCTCTTCAAATATAGAAAAGTATCAAACTTGCTTCTAATAAAACCAAGAAACAACATGCACTCATTAAACTTAATGTTCCACTGCCTTGGTGATTGTTTCAAGCCATAAATGGATTTCTTCAATAGACAAACATGATTGAGTTTACTACTTTCTTCAAAACCAATAGGTTGAGACATGTAAATTGTTTCATTTAGGTTTCCATGAAGAAAAGTAGTTTTTACATCCATTTGTTGTAAATTCCAATCATTAATAGTTGTCATTGCAAGCAAGAGTCTTAATGTTTTGTATTTCACTACAGGGGCAAAAATCTCATTGTAGTCTATCCCCTCCCTTTGCTTAAAGCCTTTGGCACAAACCCTGGCCTTAAACCTAGGAGGATCATCTAGATTATTACCTTCTTTTATCCTAAATACCCATTTAGAACCAATTACCTTAGCCCCTGCAGGTTTTGGTACTAATACCCAAGTGCCATTATTATACATAGACTCTATTTCCTCACACATAGCAAGTTTCCATTTATCACATTCTTTACTTTTCATAGCATCAGAATAAGTTTCAGGCACAATGTATTTAACATTTTCAGCAACAATCAAGGCATATTCAAGAACATTAGCAAATTCAGCCACACTTGCATATCTTTTATTTGGAAATCTAGTCCTAGAAGCTCTGCCTCTTACTAACTGGTAGTTTGACAAATCAGTGTTATCAATCACACCATCATTAGCAGACAAGTCAGCACTCACAACAGCATCAGGAAAAACAATATTTGTGCCTCTATCACTGTTGCTTATAGAGGCATTTTGCACAGGACTAATATTATTTCTAGCAGAATTATTAGTTCTACTAGTTGAAGGAGAAGAAGAGCTTATCTGGTCTTCATCAGTTTGTTGATGGGGAGAAGAACTTCCTTCTCCAAACACATCACTCCCCCCTTCTTCTTGGTTTTCCAAGCTGAGTTGTGGTGGAGTTTCCAAATCCATGTGCCCTCCTGATTCATGTGAGTCAGATGGAGGATCATCCCCTGCTGCATCACCTCCTGGTCTTCCCATTAAGTACCCAGAAGGGATGAAGCTAGTGGTGGTTTCAGTTGCATTTCCTGAAACAGCAGGAACAGAAGTGAGTGTAGTCTCAAAATGAAATTTATTCTCATTGAAGGTAACTACTGATCTAGATGTAATCACTTTGTATCCACCAGGCTGAAAAACAAGCAACTTATATCCTTTAACACCACTAGGATATCCAAGCATAACAGATTTAATAGCTCTAGGCTCAAGTTTTCCAGCAGAATTTTTTGCATAGGTAGTGCATCCAAAGGGCCTTAAATGGTCTAAATTTATCTTCTTATTTAGCCACATTTCCTGGGGTAACTTAAAGTCAATAGCAGAACAAGGGGATCTATTTACTAGATATGCAGAAGTTATTAAAGCTTCTCCCGACATGGAACTCTTAAGTCCTGAACTAAACAACATGCATCTAGCTCTATCTAAGAGTGTTCTATTCATTCTTTCTGCTATCCCATTCTGCTGGGGTGTACCAGGAACAGTCAGATGTCTTTTAATACCATTTTCAGTGCAAAAGTTCAAATATTTTGTTACAAAACTCAAGGCCATTGTCAGTTCTTAAACATTTCAGTTTTAGATCAGTTTCACTTTCAACAGACAATTTCCAGGATTTAAAGCAATCAAACACTTCAGTTTTTGATTTCATCAAATAAACCCAAACCTTTCTAGAGTAATGATCAACAAAAGAGATAAAATAGTTCATACCACCAACAGTTTGTACTTGGGTAGGGCCCCAAAGATCACTATGTACATATTCAAGTCTAGCATTATCAGTCATTTTAGATTTAGTGAATGGATGTGCAGTTTTCTTCCCAAGTACACAAATTTCGCAAAAATCAATATCACAAGGCTTATTTTTCAGTAAATCATTTTTGAACAGATATTGCAGGCCATTATTCCCTATATGACTAAGTCTAGCATGCCACAGTTTTATTTCTTCAAGGTTTTCAGTATCAGCATGCATCACATTCATTTTAGGAGTCAAAGAAACATGATATAGTCCACCTATCCTCATGCTGGAAGGAGGCTCAAGAAAATCATTGGCATTTGCTTTGTGCTTGGCTTTAATCAGCATGATGGTGCTGAGTAATGCAGTAGAAGCCCGGACCAATGCAAACTTTATAAGCTACGAAGCCCTGACTCCATGCAAGGGCGATCACTGCAAATTACAAAATCATCAATCTCGGCGAAACTTTGAGAGGAAAGAAGTCAATCTTTACACCTGTGGCTGCAGCGCCATAAAACGATGTCGCCAACCTAGGGATGCATTAATCGGAGCATTAACATGTTGATCGATATTTATCAGATTGGAATATCCTTTCATTAATTAGCTCATGTATGAATAAAATTCACAAGCAAACTTAACAAACTTTTATTCATGAAACTCGATCGGCTTATTCAATCTCCTATCTTAAAAACCCACGAGCGAACACGCACCCCATAAGCGTGACGAAAATCACTCCTCTGCAAAAGGGGGGAGAATTATGCTACTCGGGGGAGTCGAACCATTAACCTCTTGACATCAAGCCACTCGACCAAAGCCCCTTTTGCAACCATGGGTACACTTTTCGTTTATTGTCTGTTTGTAGAAAATTTATATGCACTTAATGTAAAGTTTATAATTCACCGTGAGAATTCAGAATTATATTTACGCTTTCAATTTTCATAATTATTGGTATAATTAATATTGTAACTTTACTATTGCAAATATACTGTTCGTAATTTTACTTTATAAATATTGTTGTACATTAAAGTTTGAAATAAGTAGTTTACCTTTCTCATCTCAAATTGTAAGTCTACATTTTTCCTTCGAGACATTAAATGGTGTATATATGTTTATTTTCAGTAGAAAAAGGAAAATAAAAAAAACATATATAGATTTTGTACTATTTCATTATTTTTGGGAAAACGACAAAGAGGAGGTATGAACTACCACCCATTGACAAATCACGGTATGAACTATAAAAATTGACAATTAAGGGCAATTTCAAAATATTTTGATCCCCATATAACACTTAATTGATGGAATATCAATTCATCAATCAACAAATTAAACTAAACGAATGAATTGAAAAAATATTCTTGCCCTTAATTGTGAAATTAAGATTTAAAATATTTTGAAATTGTCCTTAATTGTCAATTTTCATAGTTCGGACCGTAATTTGTCATTGGATGATAGTTCAGGGCATCCGCACCCGTTGGAGCATATTATCTCCTCGAGAACTTCCTCACGGAGAAATTTCTATTACTATTCAGTGAACAGTAATAGCATTTCTGCATATTCGGCGCAGCAATGCCATCCTGCGGAGAACTTCCTTTTACTATTCATGAATAAAAAATTATTTTTTTTGAATTTTTTTTATTCTCTCTGATGCAGCGTGCGTGGGTAATGCAAAGAATTATAAACTAAAACCTCATTGGCGAAGACTGTTTATTCAATACAAAAAACGTCTAACAAAAAATGATTGAAAGAAGAGTAAAACGCAAATTGGACCCTCTAGATGATGGAATTCGCCAAAAAAAACACCGAGCTTTCATCAAAGAAATGACTTTTGCTCAGAATGCCGTTTCCATCAAAAAAATACTAAGCTTTCATCAAATTCCGACACAGACGCAAACATATATTGATCAACACATGTATCAAAACACTTCCACGTTCAAGCTTTCCAAGTCTCCATTTGTTTGCATGATCAGTGCTTGCGACGTCTAACAGAGACATTATGGCTGCACCGCATTTCATTTAGACATTAGAGATAATGTCTATGCAAAACGCGGCGGTCATAACGTAGAGGAAAAACGCGTGGCACTTCCCCTCCGCGTTTAGTATAAACATTATGGCTGCACCGCGTTTCATTTGGACATTATAGCTAATGTCTATGCAAAACGCGATGGTAATGTCATTGCGAAACGCGCGGCAGGTCAAAATACTGTTCATCATCTTCCCAGGGAAGTCGATTGTTCGTTCCGGCTGTTTTTGATTGTTCCATTGATGTCGAAAATCATCGCAAGTGAGTTTTGAATGTTCAATTTAATCGATTTCATTCGATTGGTTAACAATTCACGCGACTCACGTGCAAGCTTTACTCGCGGAGAACGTCCGCTCAAGCAATCTCGTCGAGCAGTTCTCGGAGGACGTTCTCGTCCAGAATGCCTCGCCTAGCAAGCGATCTCCCCAAGCATTCCTCGCTGCACAAGAATGTCGCCGAGAACGTCCACAAATCCTCCCCAAGCATTCCACCGCTGCATATGCCCTCATAATCCCTCTTTGTCATTTTCCCTTATTTTTTTTGCATATACTTTTTTATTGTTGAAAATTGCCCTTAATTGTCAATTTTCATAGTCCGGACCATAATTTGTCAATGGGTGATAGTTCATACACCATCTTTCTCATTTTCCCTTTTATTTTTCTTTTTTTTTTTGCATATACTTGTCTGTCACATTATGTACATAAAGAGAAATAATCATTTAATTAAACACAAATGAGGCGCTTCCATTCCAATCCAATGAGATATACTTTTTTTTGATAATGGGGTATACCAACGAGATACAAATATGAAATATCACTACTGAAAGAATAATAAAAAAGTTTGACATGTATAAAAGTAATCAATTAACTTAATTTGAGATTACCTAATCTGTGTTAACCTAATGCCAGCTAGAATAAATAAAACTAGGTTCAACTGAATTGAAATTATATATATTAAGTTAATTTAAGATAGAAAGTAGGGCTGGGCTCGGGTCGGTTCGGACCGGTTTTTTGTGAAAACCGAACCGAAACCCAAAAATTTGGTTCGGTTCGGGTTCGGTCCTTCTAAAATTGAAAACCGACCAAAGCCCGAAAATTCGGGTTTCGGGCCGGTTCGGTCTTTTTCGATCCTTTCGGTCTTTTTTGGTTCGGTTTTCGAGCTTTTTCGGTTCGGTCTTTTTTTGCAATTTTCCAGTTTTTTTCTGGTCTTTTTCGGGTTTTTTCGGATTTTTTCGGTCTTTTTCAGTCTTTTTATGTAAATTCAATTTTCGGTTCGGTTCGGGCCGGGTTCAGTTCGGGTCGGTTCGGGCCGGGTTCTGTAAATTGACAGAAAACACATATTTTCGGTTCGGTTCGGGCTTTCGGTCCGAGAAAAAAGCAAACCCGAGACCGAACCGAACCATTCGATTCGGGTTTTTTTTCGGTTCGGTTTTTTGTACGAGAAAAACCGGCCCGTTCGGGCTTTTTTCGGTTCGGTTCGGGCCGGCTTCGGTCTTTTCGCCCACCCCTAATAGAAAGAGCATGCTCTTGAGTATTGTTGATAATTCAAATATTTTGCATGGAGTTTAGCAATAATTATGTACAAGAATACATATATTATTTCTTTTTTTTGATGGGATGTATACATGTATTGTACAAGACTACTGAAATTCTCAAGCTAATCTAGTACATTAATCCTCGAGCACCTCCTGTGAAGGGAGGGAAGCACCGCCTGCGAGGGGAGGAAAGCACCACCTGTGAAGGGAGGAAATTCCTCACCAAATATTGGTGGGAGTATTGTATTTGTGGGGAGTTGAACTCATGACCACTTGGTTATGAAGCCAAGTGGTGAGCCAACTCGGCTACTACCCCACATGCAAGAATACATATATTATTTCAAGAGAAGTGAAGTTGCATTATTAAAAACCCAACAATTGATATATATTTGAATTGGATTAGGATCAGGTGGAGACCCATATTATTGTAAAAAAATACAAAATAATCTCATCATTTGATTTTATAATTTCTATGGATGAGATTAAGTGAAAATAAATAAATAAAAATTCAAATTAATATTAGATCAGGGGTATATTTGGAATACAACATCAACACTCTCTCTCTTTACTCTCTCTCTCCTCTTTTCGATTAAAATTTCAGATCTGAAATTTCCACGACGACGAAGCCGACGACGATACCCACGACAACGTCGACGATCATCCTTGGACGACGACGATGCTCATCCATGGATCGTAGTAGGTGTTGAAATTGTCAAGGCCGAGAACTCCATCGCCGCGTTTTTTCAAAGCGAGGGAGCAGCGTGAGCCGACGAATCCGCCGGCGCCGGTGATGAGGACGGAGAAGACGTTGGGGCGGCGGGGAGTGGCGGAGTGTCTGATTTGTTTCTCCTAGGCTGAGCCACCACCGACGAAGGCGAAAGATAGGAAATTGTAGTTGCTGGTGGTGTGGAGATGCGGGTGAACAGCGACTGGTGGATAGTTGAGTGTGAAGAGGAGAATGAGAACGAGAGCAATCAGGAGGGTCGCCCTGAAGAGCAGCTTGGAAGAAACATTGAGCAGTTTGGTGCTGTTAACTTTTCTTATGTAGCTGTTGTACCTCTCCAGCTTGCTGTTCTTGCTCGTGTCGGCCAACGAAGTCATTGATTCAACAAAACTTAATCCGACTGCAGAGGCTGACCTGTTTTAGTGAAATGTGTGAATGTGTTTGCTCATCCATGGACGAGGGCGGCTGATGCTACGACAGAGCTTTTTGACAGAATACCCATCATTCTTTTGATCGGTGGATTCTTCTCGGGGTAAATATGGTTGCTGCGTTTCCCTCGATTTGTTGTCCGAGATGAAGGCGCCAAAAGCTGGGTTGTCTCACAATGTCATCTCGGCCGAATACTCATACAAGCTGTGGGAGAAAACATTGACGAATTATAGTCTACTGTTGACGAATTATAATCCAATTTTGACGAATTATATCATAGTTCGTCAAAATTAGACTATAATTCGTCATGAAATACGACCTATTGTAGTACAGTTCAACGGACAATGCTATAATTCGTCAAATGTAACTAAAATTCGTCCAGATTTTGGCAGTATCATTGTATAATATGTCAAGACATTTTATAATTCGTCACGGTCAATTTATAGTTCGTCATGTTCAGTTTCGAATTTTTCTTTATGAAAACTGTTGATTTGATTTTGGGATGAGTTCCATTGATGTCAAAGATGATCTAGAGTGTGAAAAATTGAGTTCAACGAAGTTTTACTCCTTCAATTTAATCGAATTTAGTTCGTTTTTTTTATAATTCGTCACGGCCAATTTATAGTTCGTCATGTTCAGTTTCAAATTTTTTTTTTTGATGAAAACTGTTGAGTCCATTGATGTCGAAGATGATCCAGAGTGTGAAAAATTGAGTTCAACGAAGTTTTACTCCTTCAATTGGATCGAATTTAGTCCGATTTTTTATAATTCGTCACGGCCATTTTATAGTTCGTCATGTTCAGATTCAAATTTTGCTTTACGAAAACTGTTGCTTTGATTTTGGGTTGAGTTCCATTGATGTCGAAGATGATCCAGAGTGTGAAAAAGAGTGGAGGTTGAGTCCTAAGAAGAAGCGTGGAGGTTGAGTCCGAAGAAGAAGCATGGAGGTTGAGTCCGAAGAAGAAGAAAAAAGAAGGGGAGAGGAGAGAGAATGTGCTTAAATTCAGGGATATTAAAATATAAAATATATTTTGTTTATAGAGTTAGTCAATTATACCCTTTTGGTAGAGAATTACACTTATAAAAGGTAGTTATTAATTTATTTCCTCTAATTATTATCAGCCTTTGGATTAACAAAATGAATGAATGAGATGAGTTTGTATTTTGCATCATATTTGAACTTTGCACCAGATCTGACCTCTATTTGAATTATCAAATTACAAACTAAATACATAGGAAGTTGAAATAAAAAGCATGCCAATATTATGTAGGGAAATGCATATTACAACCAAAATGACATCCATAATATTCAATCATAGTATCAAGTACTAAAAAAACTCGAAAGTATACTTCAATTGAGAGAAAGAGACACATTTTATTCATTAAACTGAACTTATTCAATCTACATCAATTACATTGTTCAGCCCCTCCAAGGACCACACTTATCGAACTGTTGAGTCTTTACGTTAAAGAAACATGGCCCATTTGGCGTTAGATTCCATGGACATTCACAACCTACACCATGACAGTCCCAATAAGACTCAGGATCCTTATAAGCATTAAAAACTTGCTTCCTACCATTCCAACTCACGTCACACCAAAAGAGAGTATTTTTCACGACGTGAGGTCCAAAGCCAAAACGAAAATATTGTCCTTCGGGCAGATGGCGAACACCAAGATCATCGTCTTTTGATTTGCAGTGAACATCGACTATAATGCCTTTTCCCATACTATGTTTTATGTATACCGTCATTTTTGGAAAAAATAAGTCACAAGTATTTGTAACTTTATTCAGACGAGTAGTTCCTTGCGCATTAAGAAACAAACATACAATTATAATACTGAAGACCCAAACACTCTTGATGAAATTCTTGCCAGCCATCGATTATTATAGATCAATGTCAAAATGGGTCGTTTCGTAGTGTTTATATAGTGTAATTGTATGCAGAAAGGGTAGTGATCTAGCAGTCATAATCTTAATCAAATTATCAGAAATTTGACGGTTCAAATCCTTGAAAGCATCTTATGACATGAGTTTGAGAATTGAAAAAGCGTTGCCTTTCCTAATAGATATTCTTTAAATAAAAAAAGTCTAGTTGTATCAAACATAAATAGCATATATCAACATTCCTAACTTTTTTTAATCTATATTTTCAGTATAGCTATAAATGCTCATACTTTTTTTTTTGACTTGGACACTGTTGTTTCCTAGATGTTTCAAAATATCATAACTTTCCAATAAATGTAGATGAATGCTTTTCCTGGGTTGGAAAATTATTCCCTCAATTATTTTTGATAATGAGGTACAACAAGTAGGAATAATATAATGTATATGACACCTCATCATCTAGTACATATATATTGTGGGAAAAATAGTGTATATGAGTCTCGAACTCGGGATGTAAGGATTTGTATGTGACTCCTTACCAACAGACCACCACCCAGTTAACAATTATTCCCTCAATTTTAAAGGCAAGCATTAATATTATCCATTAACATTTATGCCCCTTTTCGAGCAATCTATTATTCTTTTTTTTTCTTCTTTTTTTTGATAGAAAGCTTTTTTTTCTCTTTTTTAATTGTGAGCAATCTATCATTCGTTGACTCGATTTCAAAAAGTGCATCACATAAACAATAGGTACATGAATGCACTATATATGCAAAAAAAAATTCCTCTTAATTTAAAAAAAATGTTTTTATAGGCTACTTGTATTTTGCACACAAAAAAACTTTTGTATTTTGGAAACATGAAAACGAGACTTCTCCTTTCTTACTTTTCACAAAATTAACCGTCTTTTAAACTTATAATAAATATTTTATAAAATTCTCAACTAAAAATAAATGTTTATTTTTAGACATTTCAATTTTTTAAAAAAATTTAAAAAATAAATATTGCACTGATTTTGATTTCATTCATTGGGCGACACGACCTCCATGGTGAATGGTAAATGGTAAATGGGTAGTTAATCCATATGAAATGCATAGAAAATGTGCAGCAAAAATAAATTACTCAGAAGATTTTACAAGTATTATCGTGTCTAGAATTAATTAATTGGAACATTTCACGATTTATTTGGAACAAATGTTGATGTAGGAGTATTTAGGGCTCACAAATAGTAATTTAGTTGTTATTTCTTTCTTTTAGATTTTAGCAGCTTATTTCTTATTTTAGTTTTTATTTAGATTTTATTTCAAAATTAGGGTTTTGTATTTTTCTATTTAAACTCTCTTTAGGGTTTCAGAAAGACATCTTTGATTTGAATAAAAAACCATAGCTTTTGCATTTCTTCTTGGTGGATTGCAGAGTTATCTTATCTGGTGGATTCTAGAGTTTTATCTCTTTTCTGGTGGATTCCAGAGTTTTTCTCTGGTGGATTCCAGAGTTATCTTTTCTGGAATCCACCAGAAAACTTTTATTTGAATAAAAACTTTAGCTTTGCTATTCTTTTCTAGTGGATTTTAGAGTTATTCTCTGGTGGATTCCAGAGTTTTCTTTTCTAGTGGATTCCAGAATTTTCTTTTTTGGTGAATTCCATAGTTACCTTTTTTGGTGGATTCTAGAGTTATTTCTTTTCTGGTGGATTCCGAGTTTTCTTTTCTGGTGTATTCCGGAGTTACTTTTTCTTGTGGATTCTAGAGTTTTCGTTCGATTTCACGCTTGTGAATCGATCATCTATCCTAGATTTAGCGCTTGCTATTCCTTTCGATTTTCCCGCTGCGTCAGGTGGACTGACGCAGTATGACAAATCCGACTGCGTCAAATGAATAAAAAATACCTAACGGAAACTAATAAATTATATGCTAAGAAATCAAGATATATGCCTTGATATTTGATTCTTGAAGAATCTCTAAGAAATGGAGGTATATGCTATATGGAAAAGGATCAGGTTTAAAGTTGATATTTTGGTACAAAATACAAACTAATCATAGCTCTTGATCTTGTGGTTGAATGGATGAGATTAAATCTTGATTTGTTGGGTTTTGTGTGTACGAATTATAAAATAAACCTGACGAATTATGTCGTCTTTTTATTTTTCGGCTTGTCTTTTTCATTTTTCGGCTCGAATTTTGACGAATTATAAAATAATTTTTACACATTTTGTATTTTGTACCAAAACTTTACTTTGCACCGGATCCGACCTCTATACTATATTACACATCCTCCGATTTCTTGTGATCAAATGAGCCGTTGGAATATAACATACTTCCTTCTATTTGTGTAAAAATTAAACCACTCAGCTTGTTGTGTATCATTATCATACACCTTTTTATTAGTTGCACAGTTATGCATTATACAGCCATTTGGTCCATTTTTTTTAAATTTCATTTCTTAGTTTTTCCAGAAGCAAATGTGCCTAAGGGCTACTGTGGAAAGACCGCTTAATTAGTATTCGAAGAGTGACATGCTTAATTAACAAATGCGGAAGTATTTACGTTTGATGCTTCGGATTTACAAGAAATCAATTGACTCAGTAATAATTTTCAAAAAAAATGATAATACCACGTGTTTAAGGATGTGGTCTAGTGGAAGAATTTCAACCTTGCTTTCACAAGGTTGAGGGATCAAGCCCCACCCATGACACATTTTCTCTATATTTTGTGAGATTTTTCTCTTCCTCTCTCTTTTCATCTTCCTCGCCCCGCCGCTTCCTCTTCACGCCTCGCGCTCTTGCAACGGTAAAGGTGCCCAAGGTGGCCTGCGCTCCAAGTGTCAAGAATGTACTGATAATTGGGGTGGATGTGCGGATTCATGCATGGTAAAAGTGTCGAACATGGCCTGCGCTTCAGAAGTAGAGAATGTACCAGATGATGTCGGATCCGATCAAGATGTCTGACTTGAGCTTCGGAGATCAGTATAAATATATATGTACTATATGATAAGGCGTCCTATGTATTATAATTGTTGTACCCAACCCATTATCAAAAAAATCAAAAAAAAGTTATAAGATACTGTCATGGCAAACTTTATCTCAAAATTCTCAAATTCAAATAGTAGGTAATTTTGGCATGTGAGGTGATAGTTGAGTTGGTAATTTCTGGGCTTTGTAACCAAGAGGTTGTGAGTTCAACCCTCACAATGCATCATTCCCACCTAAATTAGTTGTGGCTCCTTATCCCTCACCTAGCAATAGGTGTGTGGACTTTGTTGGTCCCGAGCAAGCGAGGTCTCGAGGACGGTTATTCTCCTTTCGCAAGAGGTAGTGGATGGGTTTCCTTTAACAGGAGGTGGTGAAGATGGATTCTTCAGTGTGTGAAGTCGACAAACCAGGTCAAACATTGACTTGTACTTTAATTAGATATAATGTACTAGATTGTACCTGTGAGATGAATATCAAAAAAAAAATTAGTTGGTAACTTTGAGTCCTCACCAAATTAGATGGTATATGGAATGGCTGACCAATCAGATCAAGCCAAAAAACACAGCTTGACAAGGGCTGACCAAAGCAAAGCTAAGCAATACAACTAACAAAACAGACTCAGCAAAATAAACACTGATACAACCAACAACTAAATACATACATACAAGACTCCATAAAAAAACTCCCCAGCATCTTCCTGAAATAACTCTATGCCTGCTAGGCCCCAATAGAGAAGGAACTCTTCTGTAATCTTCACTTAAGCTCAGACCTTCATAACTGGATGTGGCTACACATGTATGATTCAGTTCATCAGCTTTCTGCCAAGGAAAGCACGCTAACTCAACTCAATAAAAGGCATAACGGGAGGACTTAAGTTCATTAGCATTTTGTTAGTTGTTGGTAGCATCAAAATTGCTGTCTTGGATTTAGCTTATAACAATGGATTATTTATGCTTGAAGTTATCAACATTTGTAATTGCACAATTCTCATTTTTATTCACTAAAGAAAGAATGAATTAACAAAACTTTTAAAAGAATGTAATGTAACTAACAGAAGGACCTATGAAAGAATGGAAGGTCTCTAATCCTTCTTGTTCCATTTCAGATAGTTCAAAAACGGTGTATCTGAAACCAGAATGCACTTCACAACCCAACCGATCGGCCACGACGTAGCTGCCACAGCTACACAAGCTCCCCACTGCCCCCAATCCAACCTCTCAGTGTGTGCAAACTTGTTCAAAAACTCGACCATGATCACCTGAAGAATCACAGTCACAGCGATGATCCCCAAAAACAGCTTGTTCTTATGAATCCCCTCAAACACATTCTTCTTCTCCAGCTTCCTCGCGTTGAACTCGTTGAAAACTTGACATAAAACGAAGATGTTGAATATCAGCGTGTCCTTCACCTTCTCGCTCACGTCGAATAAGGCCCTGCCTTTGAACTGCAACGTGAGTAGGATTGTGATCTGGTACATGGATTGCGCGAGGAGGTTACGCCACATTACGTTAGTGATCAATGGGGCAGTGCGGCCTACTGGAGCCTTGTCCATCAGTTCCTTGGTGGGTCTTTCAGTAGCCAAAGCTAATGCGCCGAGAGTGTCCATGATCAGGTTGACCCATAGCAACTGAACCGCCGTGAGAGGTACCTCCCCTGCTGACACCGCAGCCACGAAGTTGATTACGAGGGCCGCGACGTTAACAGTGAGCTGAAACTGAATGAACTTCTGAATGTTGGTGTATTATATTACCTGTGTGTAATTGTGTATCAAATACAAACAATAAGGACTCAAGTGTAATAAGCATATTTTATGCACAATATAAATGCAAAACGGACCTAATACGCAGCGCTAAGCTGAGTATTGATTCCACCAAAATTCCGCTCGTCTCCTCCGCCATATTCGTGCCTCCGATCACCTGTGTTCTCTCAAGCGTAGCACCAGTTGCCTACGTCTGGAATTCTCATGGTATCAGAGCAGGCGATTCAGACGATCAGAGATTGAATTCGCTCCTCCGATCAATCAATTTCAGTTCCGCAAATTTTTTTTTCAGTTTCAAATTCACCGGAGTCCATGGAAAATCACACAGCATCGACCGATCCTACAGCCACTGCGACTGCTTCGCAACCGACCGCTATCGTTGTACCTGGATCGGATTACTTTAATCCGGCCGATGATCCATTCTTCGTAGGCAATAATGAGAACATCGGCGCTTCACTCGTTCCTGCTAAGCTAGTCGGCTCCGACAATTATATTCCCTGGCGTTCATCGATGAGCAGAGCACTCGGCATAAAAGCAAAACTCGGCTTCATTCAAGGCCATTTCCCAAAGCCGATTAATGATCCGTACAAGCTTGCTCGCTGGGAACGTTGTAACAGTGTGATCCTTACTTGGATCATCAATTCTGTTTCTGATGAAATTGGAGCATCTCTTGTTCATTCCACCAGTTGCATCCAAGCTCGGATGAATCTACAAAAACGATTTGGAGGTGATAACACTATGCGTGAGTATTCCATTTCAAAGGAAATTAGCCTACTGATGCAAGGTGATTTATCAGTCTCTACTTACTTTGGTAAATTGTTACAACTATGGGGAGATGAAGATTCATATGAGAATGATATCTTATGTGAACTTGGTGAGAAATGCAAATCTACAGCATGTATGAATGATAAAAAGCTGAAAACTAGGATTCAGAAGTTCCTTATGGGATTAAACGACATACATGCTCCGGTTAGAACACAAATTCTAGCTACCAGACCTAAACCAGGCATGGATGAAATATATGCATTAGTTATTGATGATGAAGATCAGAAGAGAATAACTAAGCCTACTGTCATTGAAGCATCTGCTTTGTATACCTCTTTCAACAATAAGAATGGCAGGCAACACAACAATCAGAATGATAGACAGTACAACTCTTATTCTGATAAATAGTTCAGTAGCAACAAGTCTGGCAATGATACCTCGGCTAACAGTCGCAACAGAAAATCAATGGTCTGCACTCATTGTCAAATACAAGGACATCTTAAGGAGTCTTGTTACAAACTGAATGGTTATCCACCAGGCCACAGATTGCATAGAGACAGTACATCTCAAAATTATCGCAATAACAGGCCTATGACCAACAATGTCACTGCTATTCCACAACAATCAGGTAACATGTCTACTAATAATGTTGATAAAGTGTTACCTGCAGGAGCTGATATGTCATCAGCTAGTCAAATGTCTCAAGTCCAGGAGCAATTGACCAAGCTTATTAACCTGTTCACTCATTCAACCAAGGAAGATGATAGTCAATTTCACATGGCAGGTATCTCTTGCCTCACCACTACCAAAATTACTCATAATACATGGATATTGGACAGTGGTGCGACTGATCACGTTACTCCGCATATGCATTTATTATATGATGTCAAGCTGCTAAAAATTCCCTATGAAGTACTTATGCCTAACGGTAGCAAAGCATTAGTTACTCACACTGGCAGTTCAGACATTAATCAGCAGTTAACTATTCATGAAGTGCTTCTAGTTCCTGAATTTCAGTTCAATCTTATTTCTATTGGCAAGTTGATCACTAACTCCAAGTGTGTTGTGCAATTCCTTGAAAACAAATGCTACATTCAGGACCAAGTCAATCACAATGTCCAGGGGATTGGTGACCTTTTGGATGGCTTATACCAGATTCAACGTCATCAAGACATTACTACACTAGCTACTTTCAACACCAAAGATTCAACTGCCTTATGGCATTATAGACTTAGACACATTTCTCTGAAAACTCTATCTGATACTATCAGCAAGCACATTCCATCAGTTTCTTGTAATAAGAGAGAATTCTGTTGTGATATTTGCCCACTAGCAAAACAAACAAGGTTGAAATTTCCTATAAGTACTACTAATTCTTCAGACACATTTGACCTATTACTTGGAGATATTTGGGGACCTTTTAATGCACAAACTTATTCAGGTGCTAAGTATTTCCTCACCTTAGTGGATGATTATTCCAGGGTTACTTGGACTTTCCTATTGATCTCCAAAGATACTGCTGCTGACATGATCCTGCAATTTTTCAAAATGGTCAGAACTCAGTTTGGGAAAACAATCAGATGTTTCAGGACAGATAATGGTTCTGAATTTTTCAGTAACAAACTCAGTCAGTTTTTGGCTAATGAAGGGTGCATACACCAATCATCTTGTGTTTACACTCCCCAACAAAACGGGGTAGTTGAAAGAAAACATCGTCACCTTCTTAACGTAGCTAGAGCTATTAAATTTCAGGCAGCATTACCTGATTTTTTCTGGGGAGATTGCATCCTCACTGCCACCTTCTTGATCAATAGATTACCTTCTGGTTTGTTGGACGGAAAAACACCTTATGAGTTGCTCTTTGGTCAGTCACCATCTTATGATCATCTAAAGGTCTTTGGCTGTCTTTGCTATGCTACAACCATAGCATCTGGTAGACGGAAATTTGATTCTCGTGCCGATGCCTGCATTTTTGTAGGGTATCCTCATGGTCAAAAGGGTTACAAACTTTTTTCCCTCAAAAATCACTCCTATCTGGTCAGTAGGGATGTTATATTCCATGAACACAGATTTCCGTATGCTGATGAGTTTGCAAGCTTACCTGTTATATCAGTGTCCCCCACACCACAGTGCACCACTCCAGATTCTTCACTTGATCCGATTTTCGTTATACCAAAGGACACTTCCCCTGCACAAGTTGTATCAAATGATCAGCAAGGTGATATCACTGATTTAAATTCTAGCACTATGGAATCTATCACTGAGACAGAGGAACCACCAACTACTTCCAATTCTCAGACTTTACGGAGATCTACCAGAATCTCACGACCTTCTGTTCGGTTAAAGGATTTTATTTGTGGGTCTATGACTACTAGATACCCTATCTCCCACTACATTAACTACACAAAGTGCTCTACCAATCATCAGCATTACATATTTCAACTCAGCAACCTTGCTGAACCTACATCCTATTCACAGGCATGTAAAGATCCACAATGGCAAGCAGCCATGACAAAAGAACTTAATGCTTTGGAAACAAACAATACTTGGATCTTTACCCATCTTCCTCCTGGTAAAAATACAGTGGGTTCTAAGTGGGTTTTCAGAATCAAAAGACACGCAAATGGTACCATTGAACGGTACAAAGCTCGCTTAGTTGCAAAGGGTTTTACGCAAGAGGAAGGATTAGACTACACTGAGACTTTTGCCCCTGTTGTTAAAATGACAACAGTACGTACTGTTATTGCCCTCGCAGCCTCTAAAAACTGGCCTTTGTTTCAACTTGATGTGGATAATGCATTTCTACATGGTGATTTGGATGAGGAAGTTTATATGAACATTCCTCCTGGGTTTTACAAGCAAGAAAAACAGCAAGGCATGGTTTGTAAACTACTCAAAAGCCTTTATGGCCTTAAACAAGCTTCCAGACAATGGTTTAGCAAGTTTGCTGATGCTATCTTAGCCTATGGCTTCTCCCAAAGTCCTCATGATCACTCTCTTTTCACCTATGCTCACAATGGTGAGTTTCTTATCCTTCTAGTCTATGTTGATGACATAGTAATTACTGGAACGTCTACTGATTTAATCACTGCTGTCAAAGCATTTATTCATTCTACTTTCCGGATCAAGGACCTTGGTCAGTTGCGATATTTCCTAGGCATTGAGGTTGCTAGGTCTTCTCAAGGCATTTTCATCAACCAACGTAAATATGCCATGGACATATTGTCTGATGTTGGACTTCTAGCTTGCAAACCTAGTCCTACTCCTATGGACATTAAGCAAAAATTGGCAATTTCTACGTCCCCTGCTCTAGCAGACCCTACGGAATATCGTCGATTAGTGGGAAAACTTGTTTACCTGCATGTTACGAGGCCTGACATTGCTTTTGCTGTCCACATGCTTAGTCAGTTCTTGGCAGCTCCCACAGTTGACCACCTTCAGGCTGCTCATAGAGTTCTTCGTTTCATTAAAAATGCCCCGGGACAAGGTCTATTCTATCCAGCTGGTGCCACCTTAACTCTTGAAGGTTTTTGTGATGCAGATTGGGCATCCTGCCCAACATCTCGCAGATCCACATCTGGGTATTGCATCAAGCTCGGTCCTTCCTTGATTTCCTGGCGAACTCGCAAACAATCGACCGTCTCTAGGTCTTCTGCCGAATCGGAGTATCGTGCCATGGTGCATGCTTGTTGCGAATTGGTCTGGGCTTCTGCCCTATTACGTGACCTTCGGATTCCGGTACCTACTCCCATTATTCTCCACGGCGATAACAAGGCGGCTACACACATAGCCCGGAATCCCGTTTTCCACGAACGTACAAAGCACATCGAGTTGGATTGCCACGTTGTCCGCCAACACTTCACATCTGGGTTTATCTCGCCGCAATTTCTTGAATCGACGATGCAACCTGCTGATTTGTTCACCAAGGCATTGCCGGCCGACACTCTTCTCCGTCTCTCCGCCAAGCTCGGCATTACCAATTTCCTCCACCGCCAAGCTTGAGGGGGGTATTAGATTACCTGTGTGTAATTGTGTATCAAATACAAACATTAAGGACTCAAGTGTAATAAGCATATTTTATGCACAATATAAATGCAAAACGGACCTAATACGCAGCGCTAAGCTGAGTATTGATTCCACCAAAATTCCGCTCGTCTCCTCCGCCATATTCGTGCCTCCGATCACCTGTGTTCTCTCAGGCGTAGCACCAGTTGCCTACGTCTGGAATTCTCATGGTGTAGACACATCTGCCCCAGCGCAACACTGTGGCTACTGATGCAAAATTGTCATCTAAAATGACAATGTCAGAGCTCTCTTTAGCCACTTCTGTCCCTTGGATTCCCATAGAGAGTCCTATGTCAGCTTCTTTTAAGGCTGGTGCGTCGTTAGTCCCGTCGCCCGTGACTGCTACTACATGTCCCTTTTGCTTTAGACACTGCACCATTAGCAACTTGTCGAAAGGGGAGGATCTCGCCATGACACAGATTTTTTCAACTTTCGCCATTCGTTCCTCGTTCGTGTAGTTTCTGAACTCCACACCTTCCACCACCGCGCCGTCCATATCCTGATCAGGCCTTAGAATACCACACTCAGTCGCTATGACTTTTGCTGTGAATACATTGTCACCAGTGATCATTTTAACAGTCACTCCTGCGTGTTGGCATGCCTCAACTGCTTCTTTCACTCCAGGACGACATGGGTCCTTGATGCCAACCAGGCCTAGTAAAACAAGTCCCTCTTCTTTCAGCTTCTGTTTCCTTGCTCCGTCTACGATCCGAGCGCTGACCTGTTTATGAGCGAAGGCGATGCAGCGCAGGCTGCTAGCAGCCATGCCTTGAATAATGGCCTCAAATTCCATCATTTCAGCCTCATTCAAATCCTTCACATTCCCTGATATGTCATAGTAGCCGGAACACATAGCTAAAATCATCTCAGCTGCACCTTTCCAATGCACATGAGCAGAGTCATCGTTGCGGTTCCTGATCAAGACCCCGCTACGCTTTTTCTCCGAATTGAATGCCTCGACATGGACAAGTTCACAGTCTGTCTTCAAGCCTTCCATGTCCATTCCCATCTCCGAAACAGCCCAAGAAAGGATAGCCTTCTCCGTCGGACTACCTGAAAACTCGTACTCAGACTCCGCATCTGCCTTGTAAGCACTCCCAGTGGTGTTCAGCGCGACGCCTTGCTTGATCAGTTCGAGAATGGATGAGCTTACCGAAGATAACGAGCAATCCTTCCCAAGCCAGAACTTGGTCACCTTCATCTTGTTCAACGTCAGAGTCCCGGTTTTATCAGTACAAATAGTCGTAGCAGAGCCCATAGTCTCACAAGCAGAAAGCTTCCTCACCATGGCCTGATCAGCCAACATTTTCTTCATCGAATACGCCAATGTAAGCGTCACAGCCAGCGGCAGCCCCTCAGGGATAGCCACCACCACAATAGTCACAGCCGCCGCCACAATCGCAACAACCGCGTTCACTATATCGTCCGACTTAGTCCCTTTCCCCACATACTCCACTTTCCCAAACTCATCTTTTGTATAACCTGTGAAGTACCTCACAAGCAACACAACTAACACAAAAAATGCCACAGCCAGACCGCCCTTACCTATAGAAGAAGTCAGCTTGTTCAGCCTAACCTGCAGCGGTGTCTCCTCTCCCGAACCACGGCTGATCGTGCTCATCATCTCGCCCCACGTCGTGTTCATTCCAACAGCAGTGACCACCATTGTTCCATACCCGTCCGCGACCTTCGTACCGGAGATCAAAAAAGGGTTTTGTGCTTGATCAATCTCCACATTGTCACTCTCACCGGTCATGCTAGACTCATCAACCTGCAACGAGTGTCCTTCCACAAGCAACCCGTCAGCCGGAACCTGATCACCAATCTTCAAACACACAATGTCCCCAACCACGATATCGAAAATCGAAACCTGATGCCTCCTCCCATTCCTCACAATATCAATCTGTATGTTATTGCTAACCTTTGAATGTTTCTCAAACTGCCGGTTTTGCCTGAAGTTACAGATAGAAGACACGGCAATGACTAAGAACACCGCGAGGAAGATGCTCCCGCCGTCGTACCATCCTTCCTTAGCTCCATGCTCCTTGATCCCAAACGCAAGAGACAGAGCAGCACATCCCATCAGAATAAGTATAGTCAAGTCCTGAAACGCCTCATAAACAAACTGAAAGAAGCCTTTAGCCTTAGGCTTTCGATACGTGTTGGAACCATATGATACGCGACGAGTTGCAACCTCAGCCTCCATGTCGTCGGCAACTAGACCATCATCTTTCCTCGTCTTCAACATGGACACAATGCCATCAACTCCGCCTAGGCTGGAAACTGATTTCAAGTCCTTATCTTTCACAAGACTGGTTAAGACATTGGTCGAGTCATCATGGACATGAAGAACCGAGTAAGAATTAGTGCGGGAGTGTCTCCCGGTTTTGGAGGAGTTGAGAAGCAGAGGAGGAGTGTGTTTGAGAAGGAATGCTCTGGAGTAGAAGATGGTAGCGAAAGCTGACTTCCATAGCTTGCTGGGCTTGCTGAGGTTGGAAGGCACTTTGAGAAGACTCTCAATGCATTCGTGAACTTGTAAAATTCTCGACATTGAAACACGAACAGAGAGCAGATTACTTAGTAGAATACAAGAAACGAGTAATGCAGAATTTTTGTTGTGAGTTTTTTATGGAAGATTGAATTGGATGAATGCGTGTTTATATTTATAGTTAAGATTAAGTCGGCTGTTCCGCGTACGCTGAGATTTTGATAATGATTAAAATTATGGGCGATTACGGTTTTTACACACAAATTTGGGAAGCTGAATATCTTAACCGATGAAACAAAGGATGTTTCTAAGAAAGTGATTCTGAAGATTCAGATTTTAAGGAATTGATGCTGGCAGTTAAAGAGCGGTGCTGAACCTGCTGAGAAGCTTGGTCCACCAATAAATGACGCATAAATATATTTATTTCCTAATTTTAAAAAATACTTAACGACACTTTCAAACTAAAGTAAAAATAATTATTTATGGAGAAAACAAGACTTTATATTCATATTAAATTTGGAAACTGGCACGCGTCAGTTTCCGTATGGTTCGGTATAGTTAATTTGGAGCACTTTTTTGTGTGCTATTCTTAATATCATGTTGGTTCAGTATAATAATATGCTTAAAAGACTTGAACAAATTGTACAAGGAATTCAATAGAATTAGGCTCTCTTTTTTTTTTGTAACTCAATTTCTATTTGTTTTGTTCGGAAGACGTGATTAAAAAAAACATATAGATCATGTGAAACTTGGAAGTAGCAGCTGACATGCGCCATCTAAGATTAGGTGTTTATTTCAAAAAACTCCATTTATGATACATACCGTGCGTATAGAATCAGGATCAGGTTTAAAATTGATTTTTTGGTACAAAATATAAATTAATTATAGGCCTTGATCTTGTGATTTGAATGGATGAGATTAAATATTAATTTTTGATGTTTTTCTTGGTGACGAACTATAAAATGAAACTGACGAAGTATGTCGTCTTTTTCATTTTTTCGGCTCAAAACGTGACGAATTATAAAATAATTTTGACGAACTATAAAATGATTTTGACGAATTTTATATTTTGTAACAAAAATTAACTTTATACCTGATATTGATCATATATATATAAATTGTGCAAGGAAACACTGCAGAAGCAGGGAAATAAATAAATATTCTAAATTCATTAAACTAACCTTAAAACATATAATTTTATATAAACAAGTTCCAGAGGCATTTAAGGCCAATAAAATAATATATCAATAACATGATACCTATTCCAATTTTTTTTATAAATAAAATTTTCGTTCAAAACTTTTATAATCATAATAGCCCATTAAGTCTACACTATTTTATGATTTAAGAAAGGGAAAAGTATAAATGGGTGGTATGAACTATCATCCTTTTACAAATCCTTATCTAACTATCAACATTTGTAAAACACAGTCAATTTCTACTTTACGGACAAAATTGCAATTACAATTAGTACCATAAAATACCCAAACTAAAAAATTTGCACAACACAGTCAATTTCTACTTTAAGGACCAAATTGCAATTACAATTAATACCATAAAATACCCAATTTAAAAAAAATCTGTGTATATGTATTTAGTTCAATTTAAATGTATATATTTTGTTCTAAAGTATTTGGTTCGGTCTAATGATAATTTTGTGTTGAATCAATCACTTTTTTAAATTGCATCACACAAAATGTCTCCTTATATTTCCTATTCCTGACACATCCAGCAACCTCAGAATTGCGCATCACATTATCCCAAAATCAATTAATAGGAAAGAGCAGGCGTCGAGGACGCCATAACCGCGGTGTTGCTCACTGGCTCTGGATCATCTAGATTATTACCTTTTTTTTTATCCTAAATACCCATTTAGAACCAATTACCTTAGCCCCTGTAGGTTTTGGTACTAATACCCAAGTGCCATTATTATACATAGACTCTATTTCCTCACACATAGCAAGTTTCTATTTATCACATTCTTTACTTTTCATAGCATCAGAATAAGTTTCAGGCACAATGTATTTAACATTTTCAGCAACAATCAAGGCATATTCAAGAACATTAGCAAATTCAGCCACACTTGCATATCTTTTATTTGGAAATCTAGTCCTAGGAGCTCTGTCTCTTACTAACGGGTAGTTTAACCAAATCAGTGTTATCAATCACACCATCATTAGCAGACAATTCAGCAGACAAGTCAGCACTCAAAACAGCATCAGGGAAAACAACATTTGTGCCTCTATCATTGTTGCTTATAGAGGCACTTTGCACAGGACTAATATTATTTCTAGCAGAATTATTAGTTCTACTAGTTGAAGGAGAAGAAGAGCTTATCTGGTCCCCATCAGTTTGTTGGGAGAAGAACTTCCTTCTCCAAACACATCACTCCCCCATTCTTCTTGGTTTTCCAAGCTGAGTTGTGGTGGAGTTTCCAAATTCATGTGCCCTCCTGATTCATGTGAGTCAGCTGGAGGATCATCCCATGCTGCATCACCTCCTGGTCTTCCCATAAAGTACCCAGAAGGGATGAAGCTAGTGGTGGTTTCAGTTGCATTTCCTGAAACAGCAGGAACAGAAGTGAGTGCAGTCTCAAAATGAAATTCCTTCTCATTGAAGGTAACTGATCTAGATGTAATCACTTTGTATCCACCAGGCTGAAAAACAAGCAACTTATATCCTTTAACACCACTAGGATATCCAAGCATAACAGATTTAATAGCTCTAGGCTCAAGTTTTCCAGCAGAAGTTTTTGCACAGGTAGTGCATCCAAAGGGCCTTAAATGGTCTAAATTTATCTTCTTATTTAGCCACACTTCTTGGGGTAACTTAAAGTCAATAGCAGAACAAGGGGATCCATTTACTAGATATGCAGCAGTTATTACAGCTTCTCCCCACATGGAACTCTTAAGTCCTGAACTAAACAACATGCATCTAGCTCTATCTAAGAGTGTTCTATTCATTCTTTCTACTATCCCATTCTGCTGGGGTGTACCAGGAACAGTCAGATGTATTTTAATACCATTTTCAGTGCAAAAGTCATCAAATATTTTGTTACAAAACTCAAGGCCATTGTCAGTTCTTAAACATTTCAGTTTTAGATCAGTTTCACTTTCAACAGACAATTTCCAGGATTTAAAGCAATCAAACACTTCAGTTTTTGATTTCAGCAAATAAACCCAAACCTTTCTAGAGTAATGAGCAACAAAAGAGATAAAATAGTTCCTACCACCAACAGTTTGTACTTGAGTAGCGCCCCAAAGATCACTATGCACACATTCAAGTCCAGCATTAAGAGTCATTTTAGATTTAGTGAATTTAGCCGAAACCGAGGGGGTCCGAGCTAACATTCGGAAGCTCATAGAGGCGTCATCCGATGTCCGTTTAAGATGTTCTTTATTTGGTTAGAAAGCTAATTGAATGTTCTATAACTTTCATGTTTACTCAAAAATGAAATTCAAAGGTTAAGCTCACAAATATAGTGATCGAAGATGGGTGTTTAATCAAATTTTTCAAAAAAAATAACATTAAAAATAGAACATTTTTAGGCGCTGTTCTACACAGCGCCTACATAAAAATTCAAAATTTTTTGGCTGACTCAGCTTGTTGTATCAAGAATTTGACACCTAAGCATTAGGCGCCGTTGCTAAGAGCGCCTTATGCCTTAAGCGCCCTTACCAACAGCGCCTAAGGGCATGCGTCTAAATCGGAAATCCAATTTCAAGTTTGCTTAGTTTGGAAATCCAAATTCCAATTTTGCTCAAATTGGAAATTTTTTCAGAATTAGGCTCTCTTTTTTTTTTGTAACTCAATTTCTATTTGTTTTGTTCGGAAGACGTGATTAAAAAAAAACATATAGATCATGTGAAACTTGGAAGTAGCAGCTGACATGCGCCATCTAAGATTAGGTGTTTATTTAAAAAAAAACTCCATTTATGATACATACCGTGCGTATAGAATCAGGATCAGGTTTAAAATTGATTTTTTGATACAAAATATAAATTAATTATAGGCATTGATCTTGTGATTTGAATGGATGAGATTAAATATTAATTTTTGATGTTTTTCTTGGTGACGAACTATAAAATGAAACTGACGAAGTATGTCTTTTTCATTTTTTCGGCTCAAAACGTGACGAATTATAAAATAATTTTGACGAACTATAAAATGATTTTGACGAATTTTATATTTTGTAACAAAAATTAACTTTACACCTGATATTTTTTTTTGAAGGGACTTTATACCTGATATTGATCATATATATATAAATTGTGCAAGCAAACATTGCAGAAGCAGGGAAATAAATAAATATTCTAAATTCATTAAACTAACCTTAAAACATATAATTTTATATAAACAAGTTCCAGAGGCATTTAAGGCCAATAAAATAATATATCAATAACATGATACCTATTCCAATTTTTTTTATAAATAAAATTTTCGTTCAAAACTTTTATAATCTGTATCAAAAAAAAAAAACTTTTATAATCATTTTTACACTACTTCTTATGACCTATGCATGAGAATATTACACAATAGCCCATTAGTCTACACTGTTTTATGATTTAGGAAAGATACACATTGTAAGACAGCTACAAGTACAGGATTATTACTTGTTAACACATGTCAAATTTTACCCCATAAAAAAAACACATCTCAAATGATGTGTTAGGAAATGACAATCTCAACGGTTTAGATTAATTAAGATTAGTCCAAATTAAATCATCTTTAATCGTTGTTATGGTCAGTATATTAGGAAATGACAATGTATATTTTAAATTTAAAATCCCCGAAATATCTAGTGAATATCCGTTTAGATATTTTGAGCCCTAAATTTTCAAAACAAACTAAATAACTCCGCTCTGATCTTTGCTCTACTTAATTTCTTTTCATCGATCGACTACGAACTCTAATTTGAGAACTTTAACATAAGATTTGAGACAAAAACACAAACATATGTATAGTGATTTTGCTGTATTTATCAAAACCACGAACAAGCCAAACCATGAACTATGATTTTGCTGTATTTATCAAACCCGCGAACATCAGGATTAACTGAGAACTTTAACATCAGATTTGAGATTGAAAACACGAACATACTGTTATTGTTGACCGTCGATTGCAAAAATCACACGAGGACAATTCTGTTACAGATGAACGTACGAGGACATCAAATCTTATTCGAAAATTGTAAGATTTTGTTGATATAAGATCGCGTGAATTGTTTTACAGTTGACTAAGATGTCATCTCATCATATATATATTGTAATTAAATAATTATTATATTTGTTAAAAGTAAGGAACGTGGATGATTCAATAGTACAATTATTAAAAGTTTTGAAGTTATGATTATGACCCCTAAAAAATTAATAACTTTCAAGCTTTATTGATCCATGACCACCAGAAGCTCAAGCGCTAGAAATTGAGATAGATTTGGGCATACAAATGCTACTTGACCCAAGACCTGTTGAGGATTGGCATTGACTGACGGAGTCATTGTTTACTAATATGCCATTTGAGGAGCAGCGTTTTAAGGCCTTTGTTGGTCTTCACAAACAACAAGCTTTTTTTAGTTAGTCAAGGTGTGAATATGTTTGTGTAATTACATACACATTTACATGTTTCGGTTTCCTTGTGCTTGGGACAAATGACAAAATCAAAGTTAGTTAATTTCTTTATCATTTCAGTTGGAATGGAAGATCAACAACATCTGTCATGGCCTATGGCGTACATGGCTACACTACACCCCACTAGCTCTTTCAGTATTGTGCATTTTTTTAGTCTTATCCTCAATAGGAAAATGCTAACGGACTAATAATGGTCAACATTTTATCCGCCGTTAAACTAATCATGTGATTTTACTCAAAAACAATAATAATCATTTGATTATACTTATCTTTCTCGATTCTTATCTTACTCTGTTCTCTTACCACATACATATCCCGCTCATAAATCTTACGGTAGAGTAAGGATCACTAAAAAAATCATACGTACCTTTTTTCCAGACTATATTTTCTTACCTTGTTTACCTTACCATATTATATCATGTTCTATCTATACTTTCCAATCATATTTTGAATCTTTACTTTAAATTATGCTACAACACACCATATCCGATCATAATATAAGCCTATATATTCATGAATCTCCACGAGTATATACATTTTGTCATACCTTATCTACATTATCTCCATACTATTTATTAGAATTAAAAAAATATTCTTACCTTGCCATCTTAAGGAAAGAATTACCCTTACCTATTCATTGTTGACTAGTGTACGGACTATGCACACCAAGTTCAAAATTTTGTTAAAGATAAGTATTGATTTAGTCAATATAATGGAATAGTGGTTTGAGTAGTGCGCTCATGCCCTTATTTTAGGAGTTCAGTTATTATGTTTAAGTTATTTAAGTCTGTATGAATCAATGAATAAAGTAACAATTTTGATTCTATCTTTTATAAACCTAACAGTGGTATCAGAGCAAGTTATCCTGAGCTCTGGCGGCAGTAGCCTCCGTGCTGCTGTCCATCGGGTATTTTTAGAGGTTAATCGTGTTGAGTGCAACCTTAGATGTTAAGAGTTCGGGTGAGAATGAGTCTGCTCCGATCAAGGTTTGAAGAGATGGCAGATGAAGAAGTCACTTAAGGTGAGTTGATAACTGCAGTTAAATTGTTTGTTACAATGTCTGAGAGAAAGGAAGCAGCAGCGAGGTACTCGGCCAAAGAAATTGATGGTATATCAAAGGCAGACGGTTGGGGAAACATGTACAGTGACGACTTGAACAAGGAAGAGGCGTGATGGAAGTAACCACATGCTACTCAAATTGGAAATGGTGCATTGAATGTCTATGCTAGTGAATTCCGTCAGAAGATGCTGCAAAAGATTTTCGTCAGGCTGATGCAAATAGATGACATGGATCATACAATTGATTTGGATGTTTCCAAGTCAAGATGAGCTTTTGAAGCTGTTGGTGACCAGTAGAGATGGAGTTGAGCAGATCAAGCAATGAGAAACTTGGTGAAGTTTTTGTTTGTTTGTTTGGAAGTCGATAAGATGAGTATTGCTGCAGCCTGCAAAGGAAGTAGCAGCTAAGATTAGGTGTTTATTTCAAAAGACTCCATTTATGATATATACCGTGCGTATAGAATCAGGATCAGGTATAAAATTGATTTTTTAGTACAAAATATAAATTAATTATAGGCCTTGATCTTGTGATTTGAATGGATGAGATTAAATATTAATTTTTGATGTTTTTCTTGTTGACGAACTATAAAATGAAACTGACGAAGTATGTCGAATTTTACCCCATAAAAAAAACACATCTAAGATGTCATCTCATCATATATATATATATATTGTAATTAAATAATTATTATATTTGTTAAAAGTAAGGAACGTGGATGATTCAATAGTACAATTATTAAAAGTTTTGAAGTTATGATTATGGAGAAAGGATCAGGTGCAAAATCCAAATTGTTGTAAAAAATACAAAATCATCTTAGCCTTTCAAATAAATATATGTACGGTTGAGATTAAGAAAAAATTATATTATTAAATTTAATTTTTTATTAGATTAAGGGTATATTTGTCCCATCCAATAATTTGGATTTCATTCTCTTTCCTCCTTTCGGCTATACAGATCCACGAATCACGCACGGCTCCTCTCTGCAGAATCGGGTCGCATTCGTCGACTAGTGATCGGCGACTTCTGCTAGGTTGGTTAGGGTTTGCTAAGGATTTTTGCGTGTTTGGTTCTCTGCCGATACGATTGATTTTCGTTTCTGAGGAAAAGTGCCGCCGAACTCGGAAGAAGATGGCATTCACTCTCCGAGCCGTGAAGGTGCCGTTGAACTCGGCGTCGCTGGAGGAGGCTAGAGTCAGGACGTTCGATTTCTTCAGGACGGCCCGCAGATCCATGTCCAGGATCATGGACATTTACAATTTGCATGATGTTGCTACCATCTCCCACCTCCGCTCCACCGTCGCCTCTCAGATCCGAAAGAACGCCATTGTCACTAATCCCAAGGTTCGCCTCCTCCTTTTTTCTATTTGTCGCTTCTCCATTTCAGTAGCCATGGATTCTACTTTGTGCTGCAATTTACCTATTTATCCCCTTAATTATGTTTTTGTTGCAGTATTTGATTTAGTTTCTATTGTCATTGAGTCTATTAGGAATTAGGATGGGGATTTAAGAGAGAAACACCCTAATTTTGCCTTGCATTCGATTTCTTCTAGTAAGATTTGGATTTCTGGGTGTTTGTTGTGTGTTCTGAACGTCTGATGACCTTGTGTAGTTTTGACCTTACTCCTTCGTATGTTTTGTTGGATGCATTTAGCTAGATTTTTCGTGGAGCTAGGCTGGTCGGTCTGTGCTTGAACTAGCTTTCTTAAGTTTCTCAGGCACTACCTGTAGAAGCATGCAGGATTGAAATTCGTCAAAAGGTGACTATAATTCATCAAAAATTATGACGAATTGTAATGCACTTTCGATGAATTATGCTATAATTCGTCGAAAGTAAACGAAAATTCATTAAGAATTCGGCAGTGATAATGGTGATTTTTATGTGTTGAATTTGGTGAATATGAATTTTTATGTGTGAATTGAGTGTTTTCCGGAACTGAATGTGAATATGAATTGAGTGATTTTTATGTGTGTTGGTTTTACTTTCATCTTATATACTTCGAGAGATTTTGATGAACTATGTCACTAAATACTTCTCTTGTGATATTTTTTTCACACTGATGGCTTTTTGTGTTTGTGATAAACTATTAGGTGTTGTCTTGATGCAACAAATGATGTGGGAAAAGACATCGGACCACGCGTGAATTGATGAATGAGAAAGCCAACAGACCAAAAGGATTGTAGGGAAACTGCCAAGAAATTGGCCATCACAACAAGCGAAGTTGCCTCAAAAAAACATGCGTGGAGAATTTGGATGTGAAAGCACAAGAGCATGTTGGAAATGAGGATGATCTTCACATAGCTGCATGTATATGTTTATGTATTTAACTTTTTTTAGTATCTTGTATTCATCAACACAGACGCATGCACTTCTTATTCAAAAAATTCAATGTTTCTATATTCAGTTTCGACTTCACTATTATATAGTTCGTCGTGACTATTATATAGTTCGTCATGATTTTTTTATAGTTCGTCGTGATATTAATAGATATATTTCCCCACGGAGTTTGGGATTTGTTTCCTGAGTGACAAAATATGTCGAGAAATGAATTGGAAATATAGTGTAGTCGAAAAGTTGAGACATGACAATACTTTGTGGCTCATTATGCTAATTCGAGCTATAATTCGTCACATTCAGCATATAGTTCGTTGACATATGGTACTGTTTTCTGGTCAACTATTTTAACTCCTATCCAAGCTAGTAAGGCCCTCAAAAGTTAGAACTATCCTACATTCTAGGAAAAAAAATTGTACAACTATTGTGACGTAAAGCTTGCACTAAAACAGTATTTTCATTCAACGTTCTCATTTTCTTCTAAGGCGTCAGCTGCGACTTTTACTAGTCTCCATTGTCCTGCTTTGCGAAGCACATCTAATCTTCGTGTGTTCAAGTCTGATCGGATCATAATGTTCTAATATAGTTCTCGTAGAGCCAATAGTCGCGTTCATCCTTTGATTTTATCATATTCTTTGCTGCCTTTCATAATGCACTAAGAACCCCCTGTACAAATAACAATATTGATCAGTTTAGTAGGTAGTAAATATTGACAAACTATAAATAGTATTTGATGAACTATAAATAGTATTAATGAACTATGTCACTATCAGGCTCAAATGCCAACAATATTGATCAATTTATTAGGTAGTAAACATTGACGACGAACTATAAATAGTAAGTGACGAACTATGTCACTACCAGACTCAAATGCCAGCAATATTGATCAGTTTATTAGGTAGTAATAAACATTGACGAATTATAAATAGTTACTGACGAATTATATCACTACCAAACTCAAATGTCAACAGTATTGATCAGTTTATTAGGTAGTAAACATTGACGAACTATAAATAGTAACTGACGAACTATGTCACTATAAGACTCGAATGACAGCAATTTTGATCAGTTTAGTGGGTATTGGATAGTAAACATTGACGAACTATAAATGAGAGGATACAATAAGGCAATAACTAAATAACAAAGAAAAAAACGTACACCAGCAAGTGATCGCAAGTACCCAAATAAACTTGCTTGTATGGATCAATGCCAAAGATTTCAGCACTTTTCAGGGACGCCATACTCAAAACTCTGGGTCCATTTTTATCTATTGCACATTCTGGACAAAACCATGCACCATCTGGAATCAATAACTTGTTCACACCAATGCATCTTGAGTGATAGGCTGATGGGCATCCGTCACAGCAAAGCAATGTTCCATCCATACCACACATTCGACATTCATCACTGTTTGCATCCTGAACAACACTTACGGGACCTTACCTAGTTTCATGAGTGTCTGCAATAGTTTTCACAGCCTCCAGGTCGTGCTTGCAAATGTTTTTGAGAATCTTGAATGTACTCTTTGAGGTATGCTCTCAGAGTGACCAGTGGTAGTTACTTCAGAAATCTCACCTTCTTGCTCTTCGCGAACATCAACTTCTGTTCTTAGTTCAGCTGAGTCTAAAACGTCATCACATATCATTTGCAATATGACTAACTTCATACTGGCTGGCAAGCTATAATACTCCCTCTCCAGGACATTACCATAAAATCCTTTCCAGTCCTTCCCATTGGTATATCCCATCACCATTAAATATTAATTGTACAATATAAACAGGCCACGTTAAAGAATCCAACAAACCCCAATCAATGCATCTGCAAGCATAAATATTGGTGTGACGCATTATTAGAATGTGATTATGATTCTGAAATGATACGTAATTGCAAAAGACATGAACAATAACATTTTTCAAGTTAACAAAAATACTATCTCCTATGAAAAACTTAACATGCTTCCATACAAAAAGAGTTGCTGGTCTAGTGAACAATCCTCGCTCCACTGTAGTAAGGGAAATACAGTGAAATCACTACCTCAGGCATTTGGATGCTAGATCGGAACCATCAGCTGACATTGTTATGAGATGACGCCTTAAACAACACAGCAGCCTGCAGCCACTGAAAACGGATATATGCTACCAACATAACGAACTATATGCTATGTTGACGAATTATACAGTTGGCTAGTTCAAGACAACTACAGTTCGATAACAACCCATTGGAAACTAGTTTAAAGGTCAAATATAATATTACGAATTATGTAATACTCTGACGAATTATACACTTTGGCCCATCATATCTTTTCATTTTGAATTCCTAACAACATAACGAACTATATGCTATGTTGACGAATTATACAGTTGGCTAGTTCAAAACAACTACAGTTCGATAACAACCCATTGGAAACTAGTTTAAAGGTCAAATTTATGATGACGAATTATGTACTTCTTTGACGAATTATCCACCTGGGCCGCTTATATCTACTCATTTTGAATTTTCTAACCACATAATATGACGAATTATATATGGTGTCGACGAATTATACTGTTGGCTAGTTCAAATTCTTCGTCACGAGACAGTTTAAACAAATTATCGTTCGTCGTCGCCCCTGTCCCAAAACCCAGTACAGTATCCGACGACAGTAATTAATCGAATTGAAAACTCACCATTGTTTGTCGCCGTCGACATTGTCAGCAAAACCCTACAATCGTTCTCTGACGAATCGCCTGAACGCCAAACCCTATCTTCGACGATTTGCGGAGAGATGTGTGGACGAATCGCGACTTGGTATTCCGGAATTAGGGTTCCTTAATCGTCGGTTTTTCTTTGTGCGAGGAGAGATACGGGGTTGGTTTTCAATTTCTTTGGTCAATTATACCCTTTTTATTATGAGATAAACATATATAATTCAATTATTTATTTTATTAATCAACTTATTGTCAGCCATTGGATTATCAAAACGAATGAATTAGATCATTTTGTATTTTGCACCAGATCTGAGCTTTGCACCAGATCTAGCCTCTATGATTATGACCCGTAAAAATATAATAACATTCAAGCTTTATTGATCCATGACCACCGGAAGCTCAAGCGCTAGAAATTGAGATAGATTTGGGCATACAAATGCTACTTGACCCAGACCTGTTGAGGATTGGCATTGACCGACGGAGTCATTGTTTACTAATATGACATTTGAGGAGCAGCGTTTTAAGGCCTTTGTTGGTCTTCACAAACAACAAGCTTTTTTTAGTTAGACAAGGTGTGAATATGTTTGTGTAATTACATACACATTTACATGTTTCGGTTTCCTTGTGCTTGGGACAAATGACAAAATCAAAGTTAGTTAATTTCTTTATCATTTCAGTTGGAATGGAAGATCAACAACATCTGTCATGGCCTATGGCGTACATGGCTACACTACACCCCACTAGCTCTTTCAGTATTGTGCATTTTTTTAGTCTTATCCTCAATAGGAAAATGCTAACGGACTAATAATGGTCAACATTTTATCTGCCGTTAAACTAATCATGTGATTTTACTCAAAAAAATAATAATCATGTGATTATACTTATCTTTCTCGATTCTTATCTTACTCTGTTCTCTTACCACATACATATCCTGCTCATAAATCTTACGGTAGAGTAAGGATCACTAAAAAAATCATACGTACCTTTTTTCCAGACTATATTTTCTTACCTTGTTTACCTTACCATATTATATCATGTTCTATCTATACTTTCCAATCATATTTTGAATCTTTACTTTAAATTATGCTACAACACACCATATCCGATCATAATATAAGCCTATATATTCATGAATCTCCACGAGTATATACATTTTGTCATACCTTATCTACATTATCTCCATACTAATTATTAGAATTAAAAAAATATTCTTACCTTGCCATCTTAAGGAAAGAATTACCCTTACCTATTCATTGTTGACTAGTGTACGGACTATGCACACCAAGTTCAAAATTTTGTTAAAGATAAGTATTGATTTAGTCAATATAATGGAATAGTGGTTTGAGTAGTGCGCTCATGCCCTTATTTTAGGAGTTCAGTTATTATGTTTAAGTTATTTAAGTCCGTATGAATCCATTAATAAAGTAACAATTTTGATTCTATCTTTTATAAACCTAACAGTGGTATCAGAGCAAGTTATCCTGAGCTCTGGCAGCAGTAGCCTCCGTGCTGCTGTCCACCGGGTATTTTTAGAGGTTAATCGTGTTGAGTGCAACCTTAGATGTTAAGAGTTCGGGTGAGAATAAGTCTGCTCCGATCAAGGTTTGAAGAGATGGCAGATGAAGAAGTCACTTAAGGTGAGTTGATAACTGCAGTTAAATTGTTTGTTACAATGTCTGAGAGAAATGAAGCAGCAGCGAGGTACTCTACCAAAGAAATTGATGGTATATCAAAGGCAGACGATTGGGGAAACATGCACAGTGACGACTTGAACAAGGAAAAGGCGTGATGGAAGTAACCACATGCTACTCAAATTGGGAATGGTGCATTGAATGTCTATGCTAGTGAATTCTGTCAGAAGATGCTGCAAAAGATTTTCGTCAGGCTGATGCAAATAGATGACATGGATCATACAATTGATTTAGATGTTTCCAAGTCAAGATGAGCTTTTGAAGCTGTTGGTGACCAGTAGAGATGGAGTTGAGCAGATCAAGCAATGAGAAACTTGGTGAAGTTTTTGTTTGTTTGTTTGGAAGTCGATAAGATGAGTATAGCTGCAGCCTGCATATGCTGATTCATGTTCAGAATGAAGTGGTTGCTGGTGGTGTCATGGTGTGATGAAGATGATGATGACATGAGTGACATTGATTATGAGAACGATTTAAGGACAGTTTTAATATTTTTTGGGTGAGAAAGAAGAAGGAGACACAGGTGTGTGACTAGAGTGTTTGAGTGATTGGTGTGGCTTGAGTGATTGGTGTGACTAGAGTGTTTGAGTGATTGGTGTGGCTAATGTGAGTGAAATGAAGGTGAACGAATTCAGACAGGAGGCAAGACTCTTTGGGCTAAAGTTGTAAAGTGATATGTGGAAGCTGCAGTATGTAAGAAGAGGTGCCGAGGTAGAAATGGAGCAGTCCAGCCAAAAAACATCGAGATCACAAAATGTAATTGTAAACTGGATATTACATATTCAGATTAAGAGATTGGTGTTAAAGATAAGTATTGATTTAATCAATATAGTGGAATAATGATTTGAATAGTGGGTTCATTCCCTTATTTTAGGAGTTCAGTTATTATATTTAAATTATATAAGTGCGTATGGATCTGTGAATAAAGTAATAATTTTGATTCTATCTTTTATGAACCTAACAATAACAGTAGGAACACAGTGCCAATTTTGACCAGTGATGTCGATGTTAATGGGATTTAGGGAAAGTTCATTTGGGATAATGCAAATAAAAATTACAAAGAAATAAATTTGAATATCCATAGTTAATAAGAGAGATTTCCAAAGTTTCAGACTCAATTTTGATCAAGTGGTGGCTTGATGTTTAATGCATTCGTCTACAAATCCGTACGTCCAAGGTTTCATTTCTGGTGAATACGTAAGTGTATTTGGAGCACCCTTCGTACAATGGTAATTCTGAATCATTCCTCAATGACTCCAAAACTTGAGGTCTAGCAACAAAATCGTTGGCAACATTGTTGACCATGTCAATTATATTGTCCTCCTCCCAATCATCATCATCCACCGGCAAACTTTCTACGGGCAGAGGTTGAACATTTTGTGGTTCAACCTCGCCATGCATATACCAAAACTTGTACTGTGGGTCAATTCCCTTTAACAAAAGGTGTTTCCGTAATTTATTGGGTTGAACTTTTTGTTATTGCAGCAACCCATACATGGACAATAAACACGTTCAATGTTGTTTCAGGACGCATACGAAGATGCATACGCACAAAAATCCATAACCCTTTGTTCGTACTGTACACTTAACCTACTACCGGATACCCAATCTCGATTCATCATAACTACATAAAGCATTATATACTCATAGTTAGAAAGAGATATTGTTATGGTTGATATAATTATTAGTAGAAATAAACCATATAAATCCACTCCATAAAGCACACTCCAACAATTAAAAAAGTTGTAAACGAGTTACATATAGTGTATTTTACCTTAGAGTAGAATCTCTCGGAGAAAATAGCCAAAGGTTGGATGCAGCGTCGACTCTATAAAGTTATAAACAACAAGAAGTTAGTAAACGAAGAAATATCAAGTATCCAATTTGAATGGAAACATAAGTAGGAAACTAGTTTAATCGGGCAATTTACCTTAAAATAGAAGCTTGCGTAGAAAATCACAATGCCAAATCAACAAACAAGCAATCGAAACAAGCAATGCCAATTCCAATTCCTCTTGCTATTCGGCTAACAAGTAATACAACTAGTACGCTGCTAAATCACAATGCCAAATCAACAAACAAGCAATCGAAACAAACTAGTATATTGACTGAAAAATATGAACCATTTGGCATATTCGGAACTAACCGGATTTGGGCGAGAGCGGAGGCGGAGAGACGACGTATGAGGGGCGACGGACTGGGTGAGGATGGTGAGAGCGACAGAGTTCGACTGGCGCGGAGCGGAGGCGGGGAGACGAGGTACTAGGGGCGACGAACTAGGCTGAGAGCGACGGACCGACTGGCGCGGAGACGGTGAGAGCGACAGAGTTTGACTGGCGAGCGGAGGATAGGGACAAATTACTTCGAGCGGGATTGGAAAGAACACCGAAGACTTGTGTTTTTTAATTTTAGGTTTGATTTTATGCGACGGTTCTTACGTAACCGTTGCATAAGTTATACCTTATGAAACGGTTCTATAAACAACCGTTGCATAAGTTATACCTTCTGCGACGGTTTATAAGAACCGTCGCAGAAGGTATAACTTATGCAACGGTTACGTAAGAACCGTCGCATAAGGTATAACTTATGCAACGGTTGTTTATAGAACCGTTGCATAAACAACAACCGTTGCGTACTCTAATATTGGAACCGTTGCCTAAGCTCTTATCTGTAGTAGTGTGTATCTGTCACTCTAAGATTTTGATGGTGATGCTACAGTTCAGGATCTATATTTCAAACATTGATACATACCTAAAATTTGCACAACATTTGAAGAATCTATCAATAAAAAAACAAAAATTGACATGTGTTAACAAGTAATAATTGGAAAACATTTCCAATTTAGCAAAAATTGGAATTCATTTCCTTCTCTAGCCAATTTCTAAATTGAGTTTCCTAAATACACAGTTTCTCTTAGGCGCAGTCACTAACGGCGCCAAATGCCCATTGTCGTATTTCTCTTATGAAATACTGAGTCAGCAGGCTGACATGTCAAATAGCTTTAGGACAGCGCCCAAAAAATGAGCAAAGCAATCCTCCACAACAGTCCTCACTTTCCCCATTCCAATAAACAGCTCAAGTGCTTCCAGCCCATAACCGTGACTTCCATACGCATCAATTATACTAGTCCACGACACCACAGTTTTGTGATCAATCATATTAAATAAAAACCGAGCACTAGCAATCTTCCCAATCCACAAATCTAAATTCTCGGAAGAAGCAGCAAGAGCTCCGGTGAGTGAGCGCAACTGCATTAGGTCTCATTTTAGCCATCATACAAAATGCCTCCTTATATTTCCTATTCCTGACACATCCAGCAACCACATAATTGCGCATCACATCATCACCCGAAATCAATCAGTAGGAAAGAGCAGGCGCCGAGGCCGCCATAACTGCGGTCTTGGTCACTGGCTCTGAATCAGTCCCGGTTTTCACCATCAAAGCATGCGTTTGCTTACCGCGGCTGATGTCTAGTGGGGAAGAGCAGGCGTCGAGGACGCCATAACCGATTCAGTAGCTGGAGTTGACAATGCAGCTAAAACAAAAGCTTCTTATGTTCCACCACATCTGAGAAACCGTGGGGGTGCATGGGGTCCTCAAAGGTTCGGTGGTAGTGCATGGGGTGCTCTAAGGTTCGATGGGGGTGGACGTGGCCTTGGCTGGGGTAATAGAAATGGTGGCCGTGAACGTGGCCATGGCTATGGGGGTGCATGAGGTGCTCAAAGGTGTGGGTGCATGGGGTCCTAAAAGTTTGCCTAAAGTTTGAGCTAAATTTTTGGGCACTGTGCCTAGGGGTGCCTTAATTTAAGTCGCCACATAGGTACGTGACTCAGCATTTCATAAGAGAAATACGACACTGGACATTAGGCGCTCTGTTGCTAACGGCGCCTAATGTGTTAGGCGCCCTCAACAACGTCGCCTAAAGGATGATGTGTATTTTGGAAATTGAGTTTGGGTTGTGTCTACGATTGGAAATCAAATTTGAATTTTACTTAAATTGGAAATTTTTTCCACAAACGGACTCAGCTATTGCAACTTTAAAAATTGACTTCTTTTTCTAATCACAATTAGCTTTAGCTACTTTGTACTTTCACAAATTTCCATTATATACCTTTATGCACCTTTATTTCAGTTTGCAGTGTAGATCCTGAACTTTAGCATCACCAGAAAAATGTTAGAGTGACACACACACTTACGTATTCACCAGGAAATAAACCTTGGACGTACGGATTTGTAGACGAATGCATTAAACATCAAAATTGAGTTTGAAATAAACCTTGGACGTACGGATATTCAAATTTATTTCTTTGTAATTTTTATATGCAGTATCCCAAAGGAACTTTCCCTAAATCCCGTTAACATCGACATCACTGGTCAAAACATAAATTAGCTCAGAGTTTATAATTAGCACTGTGTTCCAGAGGCATTTAAGGCCAATAAAATAATATATCAGTAACATGATACCTATTCCAATTTTTTTTTATAAATAAAATTTTCATTCAAGACTTTTATAATCATAATAGCCTATTAGTCTACACTGTTTTATGATTTAGGAGACATACACATTGTAAGACAGCGACAAGTACACAATTATTAGAAAAAAAAATTCAAATTTAGCAAAAATTAGAATTTCGTTTCCCGCCAATTTCCAAATTGAGTTTCCGAAATAGAAATTTTCTCTTAGGCGTAGTCACCAACGGCGCCTAATATATTAAGCGTTGTTCACAACAGCGCCTAATGCCATTGTCATATTTCTCTTATGAAATGCTGAGTTAGCAGGCTGACATGTCAAATAGCTTTAGGCGCTGTTAAGCCAAAAAATGAGCAAAGCAATCCTCCACACCAGTCCCCACTTTCCTCATTCCATTAAACAGCTCAAGTGCTTACAGCCCATAACCGTGACTTCCATACGCATCAATTATACTAGTCCACGACACCACAGTTTTCTGATCAATCCTATTAAATAAAAACCGAGCACTAGCAATCCTCCCAATCCACAAATCCGAATTCTCAAAACAAGCAGCAAGAGCTCTGGTGAGTGAGCGCAACTGCATTAGGGCTCATTTTAGCCATCAAACAAAATGCCTCCTTATATTTCTTATTCCTGACACATCCAACAACCACAGAATTGCGCATCACATCATCATCCAAAATCAAACAGTAGGAAAGAGCAGGCGCCGAGGACGCCATAACCGCGGTCTTGGTCACTGGCTCTGAATCAGTCCCGGTTTTCACCATGACAGCATGCGTTTGCTTACCGCGGCTGATGTCTAAGGGAAAGAGCAGGTGTCGAGGATGCCATAACCGATTTAGTAGCTGCAGTTGACAATGCAGCTAAAACAAAAGTTTCTTATGTTCCACCACATCTGAGAAACCGTGGAGGTGCATGGGGTGCTCAAATGTTCGGTGGTGGTGTATGGGGTGCTCAAAGGTTCGGTGGAGGTGGTGGTGGACGTGGCCGTGGCTGGGGTAATAGAAATGATGGTGGTGAACGTGGCCATGGCTATGGGGGTGCATGGGGTGCTCAAAGGTGGGGGTGCATGGGGTGCTCAAAGTTTGCCTAAAGTTTGAGCTAATTTTTTGGGCGCTGTGCCTAGGGGCGCCTTAATTTAAGTCGCCACACAGGTACGACTCAACATTTCATAAGAGAAATATGACACTGGACATTAGACGCTCTGTTGCTAACGGCGCCTAATGTGTTAAGCGCCCTCAACAACGTCGCCTAAAGGATGGTGTGTATATTTTGGAAATTGAGTTTGGGTTGTGTCTACGATTGGAAAGCAAATTCAAATTTTACTTAAATTGGAAATTTTTTCCACAAACTGACTCAGCTATTGCAACTTTAAAAATTGACTTCTTTTTCTAATCACAATCAGCTTTAGCTACTTTGTACTTTTACAAATTTCCAATATATACCTTTATGCACCTTTATTTCAGTTTCACATACATGTTTTAACCTTCGTTTAAAGAAAACAACCTACAGTACAATCTGCTGCACCTTTACTAATTCTATCTTCTATCAACTGTACCTTTATTTCAAGTACCATTACACATTCAGCTTATCTAAATTCACACATTATAAATTCGCCTTTATACCTTTTTCATTGTTCCTTTCCCTTGATGCACCTATATCTTCGAAGTCGTCATCGTCGGAGCCTGGCAGTAATATCCCTTTCCCCTTACCTACATTTTTAAACCCAAAATTAATGCACATACATGCTGAATAGCAATTCATTTGACAAACTGACAACAACTAAATGGTGGGTTTTACCAAACCTTTACCAGTGTTCCCTTCTTTAGTCTTTTTGGTTGGTGGATCTACAAAATAATCATCGTCTGAGTTCCCTACCCACACACATTTCCGCTTACCTGCATTTATAAACCAACACAAGACAGTTTCTTGAAAACACGGGCCCAAAATTGGTCGAAATTAAACCCTAACCCAAAATGGATCCGAAAGAAACTCTTTGACCTTTCAACAGACTCGAAGAAGCCATATTATCAACGAACGAACGAGAAAACTGATGAGATTCAACAAATAAAGGTCCGCCGTAAATGGTTAGTCGAACACCCTTCAAAGAAAATCAAACTTTTTGGAAGGTCAAATCCTTCAAAATAACGACGAGATGGAACACCCTTCAAACCATAGTTCTAATTGAGTGATAATCTCAGGACAAACGAATGAAGCGCATGACAACCACCCAAACCATAGTTCAAATAGAGTGAGAAATGCATTTTTACCTTGTAATTCGACATAAAAGTTGATTATAGTGTCAGCAAAGGTACGACGATAAGTAATGGGGCGGGATCATCATTTTTGTGTGACTTTAGTACTTAACCACCTATAAGTGAACAATAGAGAAACAAAATAAGAAGAAGATGGGGGGCGGGGTCATCATTTTTGTGTGACTTTAGTAAGTTACCTTAGCCACCTACTTATAAGAGAACAATAGAGAAACAAAATAAGAAGAAGATGGTGCGGGGTCATAATTTTCAAAGCATTACGTCCAACGATTTGACTGATGTGATGGTACACAAAGTCATACACTTTTCATGTATATTTCCTAGCTTATTAAATGACGACATTCACTTTCACTTAAAAGTGGATGTCATCCTAAACTGTTTGAGAATATATCAGCATGCACATGTACAAAGATACAATCATCTAAAGGGAACATGTTCTCAAGCAAAGAATTTACAATAAATCACTCAAGTTGGATGACTGCCTAATATTATTCACTATCGTATGTAATCCATTAAATTAGTACACCAATCAAAATTCATTTTCAGCACACACATTACCTGTATTGTGACAACATTTTCCAGCAACTGTTCATCAACCTTTTCCTGTATAACCATTTTTTGTCCACTGCAGAATAATCAATGTTTTAAATAAATTACATCAGTTGCAGTGCAGATAAAGGAAGAAGAAGCGACATATGATGACCAGATTTTATTTAATGTCATGTCTCTCAAATATTCACTTTTTATAGCCATATTAACATGTATACTAGCTTGACCAAACAGTTCTTTTTTTTTATAGGTGATCAAACAGTTCTCGATTATAATAGATGTACAAATAATTCATTTAAAACGTCAAAATGCAAGGTTACAACTCTTAAAATATATTATCCCGCAACACTGCTCGAAATCAGCACATGGATGATGGAACTGAACAGTGAATAGTGCTATCAGAAAAGCGAATTCACAAATTATATTGAAAATTTGAAAATTATGATTTTTGGATGGGCAATGTGTAATGTATTAAGTTGTATAAGGGCATCTCCAACAAGCCCTCAAATCCTCAAAATTTTAGATTTTTGGCATTCCAATAAGCCCTCAAATCCTCAAATTTTGAGGTTTTGAATAGTGAAACCTCAAATTTGAGGTTTCACTATTCAAAACCTCAAAACTCCTTTTTAATTTCTCTTTGGTCCCTATAATTATGTTTTTCACAAATAGTTGTACTAAACTTAATTTAGAATAACTAAAGTACACAAAATAAAATAAAATAAGAGAAATAATACATAACATTAAAAACAAAACAAAAATACATTAAAAATACAAAGTTCAAACAAAATAAAAATACATTAAACAAACTTAACATAAATTAAAGCAAATTACATGAACACATAAATATTACATATATTACAAGTGGTACCAAAATACTTCTAGTATTCGAGTAAACCGGATTCTGAACCTCCAAGATCACCGAAATATTGTCCATAAATATTCGGAGCAAAAGAAGGTTGTTGTTGCTGCTCTTGAGTTCTTTTTTGTATGATTCTCGCTTTCTCAGATTGCATAAACTCACGTGTATTATCATCGAGAGAGTCTAAACTTGTTAGTAATATCTTATCATCTTGTTCTCGTTCTTTTTAGGCTAATTTTTTAGCCTGATTTTGGAGACGTAATTACTGCAACTCATAATTCTTACTCCGAGTTGATGCACTTTCTTTTAAGAAATTAAGGATTTGTTCATTTGATGAAACCATAGAGTCAGCGGATGTATTATTACCTCCGGCCATTTTTCGCTTCAGTTTTGCTTTCTTCGATCCAATGGGACGTTGTGATGAATTTGATCCACCATCTTCACTGCTTAAGTTGATTGAAAATGAAGACAATCCAGGAGACTGTGTGATGTTGGAGATCCGACCGTATCGCTTCCAGCAGTATGAGTTTCTGGAATACTGATGTGGACATTGTCGGTTAACTTTGGAATATCCTTCATCAAGACCCACACATGATCAAATATAAAACCCTTTTTAAGTTTTGGATCTTGTACCAATAAGTGCTTTGCTTTGTCCATCTGCATTGAATTTGTACATAAAATAATGTTAAGTAAATATTCAAATATCATAGATAAATAACACACACTTGTTGAATATTTACTTACGAATACATCAAAATAGGAGAGTCTACGGCAATCGAATGCATGAAACGTTTTTGTCGAGCAATTGTTGTAATTTTCTCGGTGAAATCTTCCCCTGGTAGATGAGATGTTGTTCTGGTCGAGATCCAGAGCAAAACCTAAAAACAACTTATGCGCTAAAACAAGTAGTGCGTAAATAAAAACGACACGCAAAGTTGTTACCCAGTTCGGCGTTAACGAGCCTACGTCTAGGGGGCGTTCTCTGACTACTACAGAACAGTCATTATGCATCGGTTTTTTTTGACATTATGCATCGGTTTTGATTCCGATGCATAATGAAGCGTTGCATAATGTCTGTACATTATGCATCGGTTCATAAAAAACCGTTGCATAATGTCTGGACAATATGCATCGGTTTTGTCTTAAACCGATGCATATTGTCCAGACATTATGCAACGGTTTTTCCGATGCATATTGTCCAGACATTATGCAACGGTTTTTCCGATGCATATTGTCCAAAATCCTTTCACAATATGCAACGGTTTCAGTAAGAACCGATGCATATTGTTTACAAAAAATGGCAGATTTTGCTTTACAAAAGCTCAAATCCACCTGAAATTGAACATCAATAATAAACCCTGCTGCTCCAACTTATAAATACAATACAACTTACATGCTAAATATCATTTCACTGAATTTGCAATACAATATCGTCATTCATGGATACACAACATATAATCTTGTCTCTTTAGTACAAATACACATCACATAACAAATGTGATCAAAGTATAATGTCCTATACCGCAGGATGAGTGGTCATATATTCATGTAGGTAGTTGGCGATTTCATCCCGAATTTCAAGCAACTTGTCCATATCGTATGATTCTACTCCATTAGGAAAGCAGTACTATATAAAAAACAATAGAGAACTAATTAGTAAAAAAGTAAAGAGTGAAAATGATTAAGCCTTAAAAAGCTTAATCAACGACTAACATCTAAAAAGCTAAATCAACAATTAAAGAGTCAAAAAAAGAGAACAAAATCAACAATCTACAAGTAAACGGTTAAATGAATAACATATGTATATATATCTCTAAAAAGCTCCCTTGGTTAATGTCTTCCACATCCGCACCATTATTAGCCCGTACAAATGCCATAATATCCCGAATAAATCGAAGGACATAATAACCACAAAAATGGCTAGGAGGTTGTCTTGGACACTGCACGCGATATCAAGATTTGCAGTTAACATACTTTATAAATGAAAAAAAATATTTACTAAAAGTGTCTAATTTGTGAATACCAAAACTTTCTTCCACTCTACTTTACGTGTACTCCTCGGTACACATCCTTGGTAGTATCGATCTAATCCCCTAAAACAAACACAATAATGTAATTATTAGTGACTTTTCAACACAACTTATTAGATAAAAGCAATTTCCAAACTTACATATTCACCAACTGTTTTGCATCAGCGTTTATAGGTTTTCTTCTGTCGCTGAATCAAGCCAAAGAACTTTATGTTGTCTCGGAAAAATGACGCCTAACATCCAATGCCACCTAAAAAAACCGACTAATTAACTTCAAAACAAATGTGTTCAGAAGAGAAGTTAACAACTTATAAAATAAGTGATGATGAACTCACGCTATGTGATCAACATAAGGGAGGAAGTAGCAAAAAATTTGGTCTTTGTCTGGCATATTCAATCTTCCCACGAACGTCGCCAATCTCTCATTTTTGTCTATGGTTGGGGTCATTAATGATGGAATAAAAAAACCAAACTTGAAATCTGAATGAACCATCTGATCATGTAAATGACTACAAAGTAAAAACTTGTGTTAGTTAGAATAATTTCAAAAAAAATGATTACAGATATAAATATTACCATAAATATAACTCAGCTGTTGCGTTCCCCAACTCTTTAAACTTTAATAGGTCCGTGACTTCCTCGTCACACAAGTAGATATCGTAGTCGTCACCGAACACCTCAGCATTGGCTTGTACTACAAACGTGTTTCTACTCAAAGTCTTCCACACCTCACGTAGAAGTCTACAGTCCACGGACATTTCATCCACGAAATCATCGCCAGTAAGTGGCAAAGTCTCGTAAAAGTGTAAGTCATATGCCTGCATGTTAAACTTTTGTGAAGATTAAATGTCTTATTTTACTTGTAGTATAACACAATGAAGCAAATAAAGTTAAAATCTATGATGATCTCACCCTTTTATCGATAACGACCAAGTCTTTCGGCCAAGCCACGTGATGGTTAAGTGCTTCTCCAACATTTGAAATCTTTGGATGGGCTGTTGGCAATGCTGCACCTCGATGCCGTAAAAGTGTTTTATCGACCTTCACCTTCACGTTATCTTCGGGTATTGCTCGAAAGTTAACAAACCGGCCATTTACGGTTCGACCGATAGCCACAAGCTGTTTGTCACTTTCAAGTTGCCCCTCGATGTAGAATAGACTCTTCAGGCCACCCTGTTAGTAGAAGTAATAATTTATAAACAAACACAAAAAATATTACCTACATTTAACCAACATAAATAATAAATTGCATAATTGTATATGTACCTCTGGTATGCTCTCCCACGGGTCTGAATCAATGGGAACGTGATGGCTGCAGTGATCGGACGCATCTATTCGAATATTACTTGACCTGGGTGTGCCATCCGAGGAGGATGAGATTGGTAACCCAACTCTCCACGGAATGTGTGACCCGACTCCTCGGGTGCGTCCTTTCGGCTCCGGCGTCCCAATCGCCTCAGTCAGTATGTCATGTCGTCGATTACGAGACGAGAACTGTCCTTGAGAGGAGCTTTCCACTAACTCATCCTATATAAAACAATCATTAAATACCAAAATTTAGTGTATGATATTAACCATTGAAATTGACATGAAAATTAACTTACGATCCTTGTTGCCACTCGCTGGGATGCCTCGTTGACGTACTCGTCAATTTTCTTCTTTCGTCCCCTCTTTCACAGCTCATGTCTCTCTATAGTGACAGAAGAATGCACCTCTTCAATTGCGCCCTGCGCAAATAACTCTGCCATCTTCTCAGTTGTCAATTTTTCTTCAAGTTGTCTGTAGCCTCCTCGACCAAGTATGTGTGCATACACATTCTTCTTCACAAGCTCTTTGTTAGTCTCTCTTAACTTCATAGCATTTTCAGAGAGCCTCTGCTCCTTAAATACCATCCAGGTATCTTTGTCAAGATACTTATACTCACCCATAGGATCTTCATTTGCCTTGGCACCGTGGATGTACTCTTTTTCCAGTCTTGACTTGAAATTCTTCCATATGCTACCATCGACCTTCATCTCATGCTTTTTATGCGGCTCGCATCCATCAAAAATTACCTAAAGAGACATATAACAAGTTATAATTAAAAAATAATAATCAACTTCGCTGACAAATATAAGTGTCAATTAAAGAAAAACTTACAGTTGCATCTCTCCACAAAGTGAGCTTATAATGGTCAGGAACTTTCCTCCAATCGTTATAGGTGATAGGAATTCGAGAACGAGCCACCGTACCCAAGTAGCTCCTCCAACTGTTTCCATTATTTCCTTTGGGATTCCCCTTACTATCGAAGTTGACCGTAAGCTTGGTACCAGCCTTTGTGTGTTGCTTAACCAACCCCGACATGTATACATGGCCTTTCTTGTGTCTCGGTGTGCGGGAAGAGACACAAAAATTATCCTCACCGCTGCTGCTGCTAGCCATGATCATGTAAAGAAGTCACATTAAATTTCAAATTAAACACATTAAATATATGAATACATAAATGAAGACGATTATTAAACAGATAAAATGATGTGTGTTTCTTTAACAAATAAAATGATGTGTGCTACTTGCTACTTATTAAACAAATAAAATGATGTGTGTTTCTTTAACAAATAAAATGATGTATGTTTCTTAAACAAATAAAATGATGTGTGCTACTTGTTCGAAATAAGTAGCATATACAACATACACACAAATTAAGTTTCTTTATCAATCCATATTCCTTTGCCGTGATCTTCACGCAACTGTACTTCATCATCAACTTCGCTATCGTCGTTGTCTATTGGAACTGTCGTACAAACGGGTAGGCAATCCACATTAATCTCTTCAGATGTACCACTTATTAATTGTTGTTTTCCATTTATCACAACATACTGGTTGTTGTTCGAAGGGTCTTTGACGTAAAACACTTGTCTAACTTGTTCGGCCATAATGAATGGCTCATCCTTAGATCCCTCTCTTCGAAAATCGATAAATGTCATATGAACCGCTGAATTGTTAACCCATTTACATTTAAAAATAGGTACTCGAAAGTTTACATAATCCAACTCCCATATTTCTTGGATAATCCCAAAGTAATTCACAGGCACAGATACTGGATTTCGATCTCTTGCGCTAGAAACATGAGTGGTTTCGGCAATAAGTGTGACACCACTGTTTTGCACAACGGTGTGCTCATCTTGATCTTTTGTTTGAAAACAAAATCCATTAATCTCATAAGCTTTCCACGTTTGTACAATAGGTCTTGGGCTAGCTAGGAGCCACTTCACCACGTCATCAGATTCTGCTTCCGAGTTGCTCTGATTATTTAAAACCCCATTACTCCTTAGACATTAACAAAATGACCGACTATGTTCTTTTTGCAACCACTGCTCAGATTTTCCTCGATATTTACTCCTTAGTATGTTCATGTGATCCTCGATAAAAGGTGTTATTTCAGGTAAATGTTGTAGTACATAGAAATGAGCTTTTGTTAACTCATCAAATGACTTAGGCATCAATTGATGTCCACTTGTGCCTTTTCCCAAGAATCGATCAAAATGACGTGGCCTTGGAACCCCAACCGCAGTTGTATTTCCCAAAAAGTTAGTGCAAAATTCAACAGACTCTTCAGCTATGTATCCTTGCACTATACATCCTTCGGGACTTTGTCTATTCCTCACATAGCTCTTAAGAACCCTTATATACCTCTCAAAAGGATACATCCATCTCATATGAACTGGTCCAAGAATTCGAACCTCACGCACCAAATGAACAGTAAGATGCACCATTATATCGAAAAAGCTGGGAGGGAAAAACATCTCTAGTTGGCAAAGTGTAACAACTATCTGCTCTTGTAGTCCATCAAGCTCCGATGTGTCAATAACCTTAGAACATAAGGAGCTAAAAATAACAAAAAGTCTTTGTACAGCTGTCCGAGCTTTGGGGGACATTATATCTCTGATTGCAATAGGCAGGAGTTGTTGCATTAATGTATGACAGTCAAAAGATTTTAAGCCATTCAACCGCAGATCCTTCATTGAAACCAAGCTGGCAATATTTGAAGAGAACCCATATGGAACTTTAACTCCCTTCAGACATCTGCACAAACTAGTTTTCTCGCTCTTAGAGAGTGTGGTGCACGACGGAGGCAAATATGTACGCTGCCCTCGAAGTTCAGGTGCTAATTTGGTACGAATATTCATCTCATGCATATCGAGTCTTGCTTTAACTCCATCTTTTGTCTTTCCAGGAATGTTTAATAAAGTACCAAGCAGACTTTCACATATATTCTTTTCAACATGCATCACATCAATACAATGTCTGATGTCAAGAGAAGGCCAATAAGGGAGATCAAAAAATATCGACCGCTTCTTCCATGGAGCACTTTCGGTGCATGAATATGGTTTCCCGAATCGATTTGTAATATTCTGAATTTTTTGAAATATTTGATTGCCAGAAGCTGGTTGCGGTTCTATTCCGTGCTCAGTCTCACCATTGAAGGCAGCTTTCTTTCGCATGTAAGGATGATGTCTCGGTAAGAAACATCGATGTCCCATATAAACCATTTTTCGACAATGGCTTAAATGACGTGCATATGTCCCTTCCCCACAAACAGGACAAGCTTTGTACCCTTTAATACTGTATCCCGACAAATTACCATAGGCTGGAAAGTCATTGATCGTACACATCAGCATAGCACACATATTGAAATATTCTTTCCTCGATGCGTCATATGTGCGTACTCCTTCATCCCATAAAAGCTTTAAATCATCTATCCGAGGAGCCAAGTATACATCAATATCATTTCCAGGTTGCCGTGGACCCGATATCAATAAAGAAAGCATCATGTATCTACGCTTCATGGTTAACTTGGGAGGTAAGTTATAGATAACCAAAATCACAGGCCATGTACTATGCTGACTACTGAGATTACCATGTGGATTCACCCCATCAGTAGAAAGGTCAAGCCGTAAATTTCTAGACTCTGCTCCAAACACTGGGAATGTGTTATCTACTTTAGCCCATTGCAGTGAATCAGCAGGATGACACATTTTTGTATCAGTAACACGTTTCTCAGCATGCCAACGCATATTATTGGAATCTTCTGTGTCAGCAAATAATCTCTGAAACCTGGGGATCGGTGGAAGATACCATAGTACTTTCGAAGGAGTGCCCTTAGATTTACCTTTCGGTTCGTTGTTTAGCTTGTAGCGAGAAGCCTTGCACACCGGACATTCTTTGAGTTCACTAAAAGCATTTCGATATAAGTTATAGTCATTGGGACAAGCATGTATTTTCTTGTACTCGAGGCCCATGGGACACATAACCTTTTTAGCCTCGTAAGTACGATTAGGTAGGGTGTTACCCTCAGGAAGCATATCCTTCACCAGCGCCAATAATTCAGTGAAACTCTTATTGCTCCATCCATTTTTCGCTTTGAGATTGAACAACTTCAACGTTGCTGAAAGCCTTGTATATTTGGGACATTCTTCATATAATGGTAATTCGGAGTCATTCTTCAACAACTCCAAAATATGTGGCGTATCAAGAAAATCATTGGCGACGTTGTTAACCATCTCAATTAGATTATCCTCTTCCCAATCATCATTGTCCTCCGGCAAGCTTTCTACGGGTGGAGGCTCAAAGTTTTGTTGTTCACCCTCGCCATGCAAATACCACTCCGTATATTGTGGGTTAATCCCCTTTAACAAAAGGTGTTTACGTAACTTCTTTGGTTTGACCTTTTTGAAATTCCAACAACCCATACACGGACAAAAGACACGTTCAATGTTGTTTCTAGACGCATATGCCGACGCAAACGTACAGAATTCCATAATCCCTGATTCGTACTCATCGCTCAACCTATTACCGGACACCCACTCTCGATTCATTATAATTTCACTACATGAAACGTGTAAATATTATTAGTTACATACTCCTAATTTTCACAAACAAACAATTATATTTGAGTGAATTACAAGCACTCCAACAATTAAAAAGTATAAAATGAGTTACATAAACTTGCGATTTACCGTATCAAATAGATGCTCGCGAAGAAGATTCTTAATGGTTGGTGTGCAACAAGTACGGACGAGAGCTATAAACAACAAGAACAAATTATTTAACAAGGAAAAATAAATTCAAATCTCCATGTTCATAGGAAAATAAGAAAGATTGATAAACATCAAATACCAGGAATTGAGGAAGTGAAGAACAACCAAAGGAAAGAGGATGTAATGCAGTTCAGAGGATGAAGTTTGAGAGGAGAAGCCTTCTCAATGACTACAAGTAGTTAACGAATACAAGTTAGAAATTAAGAACAAATGGATTCAACATCCAAAAATATATACCAGCAGCCATATGAGCGACATAACATAGTGGCAAAAGATGAATGGTGTGAAACAATGAAACATAGCGACATCCACTGCAATTGTTTTCTTGCTCATTTCATCATCAAGCACCAAAATATGAAACAATTGATGGCAACACAAATCCTAAACATAAACTCATACCTAAACACGGTAACTGCGTCGAGCGAAGGAGTCTAGCGGCAACGTGGACCGGCGTCTGAGCAGCAAAGCCGTGGAAGCCTACACCAAACCTTACAAATCGGGTTACATGTCACCATAAACCCTAAACACATATAAATTCAACAAATTTGACCCAATTCATACCTGGCGGTAGTAATGGAATTGAGCAGGGTCGTCGAAGGTGGAGTCAAACGGAATGGAATGCGAATCGGAGCGTCGTCGAATGCGAATGAAATCGGAATGGAACGGAATGGAGCATCGAGGAATGGAATGGAGCGTCGAATGCGAATGCGAACGGAATGGAATCAAATTGCGTCATCGGAATGGAATGAAATCGAAGTTCAGCTATAAATCGAGGAAAGTGAGACGGAGGAATTAAGCAGCTCAGACGGAAAACCTAATTTTTTATTGAATTTATGCGTCGGTTTTTAAAGAACCGACGCATAATGTCCTCAATATGCAACGGTTTTAAGAGAACCGATGCATATTGTTTACATTAGGCATCAGTTTATCTGAACCGACGCATAATGTAATTAATATGCATCAGTTCTCTTAAAACCGTTGCATATTGGATACATTATGCGTCGGTTTAACATAAAACCGACGCATATTAAAGAAGCGTTGCATAATCAGTTTTTTGAATCGATGCATAACGCCTCATCTGTAGTAGTGTCTAGCCCGGTGGACAGCAATTCACTATTGTTGAGTATTGCGAGTACATGAATTACCGTTTACAGAATCCCTCTTAAACTACCTGAGCCTCGGACACTCTAGTAATTGCAATCTAGGTCTCCCCCTAGATCTTTGCTCCCGCTCCGTATCCACAAGAATGATTCTCCGTGAGAACCAGCGCCTTCTCCCGAATGCGCAGATTGAAACTTCAGTGCGTGAACTTTCAGCGTTGTCCTTCGATCAATCTGTTGAGCACCAGCACAGATTGAATCCGAGCACCTTTGAGTAACCAGTGACGATTAACTCTCCAGCCGATTACGTGCGTTGTGAATAACCAGTTACGATTAGTTCACCGCCGTTAGCCTCCTCCTCCCTTCAGTGAGTATGAGCGTGATTAATTTCTCCGTAAGTGCTGCTAATATCTGAGTATTAGCACTTCTTATATAGAGCGGTCGAAACCTTAGGATGATTAGGGTTTCCGTGATAAACCGACTCTAATCTTTAGGAATCCTTTCCTAAAATCTTGCGCGTATATTCGAAGATAATCCTCTCGTTTGAAACTTCAATCTTGATTAGGCAATCTTCGAATATCTTATCGAATAAGATATCTTCAAGCGCAAGTAACTGACTTCAAGGATATGTCTTCAATTATCCATAGGCACCGACTTGCCAAAAACTGAACTTCGGAAATCCTCAGACGAAGTTGTGCTACGTCGGCTGAGACAAGTTTCCAAATTTGAATTTGGAAACTTCCAACTTCTGTCCATTGAAATGTAGCCGCCTTGCCTTCCAACGGTTGACTAGGTTTCCTAATCTGAATTAGGAAACACTTTGTTTGCTTCAACTTGTTCCAGGGAAAGTTGTCTGAACTAGTCTAGAACAACAGCTTGAACAACTATTCTAAGTTTTGTCAAACTACATGCCATATAACTAACAATCTCCCCCTTGGCATTTTTGGCAAAACTACCTACTGCAATCTACCTGTACTACTATTACAGTTGAATCTTTGAGGAGATTCCAAACTCCCAAGCTGTGCTACTAACTAGGCTACCAAATGAATCTTTAAGGAGATTTCAAACTCCGAACAAAAATTAAGCGCACTATGAATCTTTTAAGGAGCTTTCAAACTCCGAAACATGTCTAACAAACACATCACAACTGAATCTTTTAAGGAGCTTTCAAACTCCAAATTTACTCCCCCTTTTTGCCATAAAGTGACAAGGAAGTACACCAAACAAAAAAGAGAAATGTTTGTAGTAAGGAGTAGAGTGCATCACTGGCATCATCACCAACTGAGTCACCATCATCTTCTTCCTCAGGATAGCGCAGGCTCACCAAAAGTTTTGTGATCTTCTTCTTTCTTGCCATGAGAAACACCATTCTCTCATTTGCATCAGCTAATTCCTCTTCAAGATGAGTGATCATTCTTTTCCGAGTGCCATCAGGAACATGAGCATTTGAACCATCCAGAGTTTGCCCAACCAACTTCTTCTTAGGCTTAATAGGAGCATCCGGGGTCCAGATCCACAATATATTTTCCAGAAAAGTGTTTATGATCTACAAGAAATACCGTAGGAATCCCAGTCAACACGTTCTGACTTGTCAAGATATCTGGATGTTGTCCCACCACAAGTTGGTGAATCAGCGAGGGGAATCCAATCGGATGATTGACTTTGACAGAAGTTGCATGACCAGTAATTTGATCGAATATAAGTCGTCCAAGATCAATCTTCTTCCCAGCTCCAATGGTCTTCAGAAAAGCACCCATCGTATGGCCAAGCGTAGTATGGTGATTATTCGGTAGCCAGTTACGAACTGCAATGCTGTGGAGCAAGGAGTGCTTTGTAGATAGATCCTTTACTGGGAAGGTCATTGAGTACCAATTTGACCAAACTCCTCCAGTAATAGCTGCTGCAACCTTGTGCCAGTTGGGATTTTCTCCAATATTCAGAGCTCCTGCTTCAATGCCAAAGTAATCATTAATACTATCTTGAGTGACGACCACCTGCTTGCCTCTCACACTTGCCATTCCAAAAGATGAACTCTCAATGTCAACAAAACCTTCTGGTAAATTCACAGTTACTTCCCTCACGAGGTTAGCAGAGAACGGTTTGGCCATTGACACAGACGGCCACAGATCTACCTCTTTGATTAGGCTCACAATCTCCTTGGCTGCATATTTGTCCGCCTCCAGTATCCTCTCAGCAACGATCTTCCTCTTTTGAACAAACTCCCATTTCTTAACAAGGTCGTCTGACGCAAACAAAACACCTTTTATCACAACTCCAGACTGAAACTGGACTTTCTTCCCTTTTTCTTTAACCTTACCAGAAGGAAGACTTGTATTAGCTTTCTTTGCTACTGGTGAAGCAACCTTCTCAAGGCCAGATGCTTCAACGTCAACTGATTTTTCTGCTGGGGTAGGAGCACAACCCTTCCTTTTCTGTGAAGTTTTCTTCTCAAGAACTGTGGGAACACCCACATCAGCATCTTGGCTTAGTACTGCCTTCTTGGCCTTGACTGCTGGCATTGTCTTGGAGACCTGTTCCTTACTTACTGGAACATCTTTCTGAATTTCTTTTGCCAGGTCTGACAGTTTGATTGATTCATTCGTTGAACCTCCACTCAGATCCTCCATCTCCTTATCATCAGCTTTAGAGGCAAAATCTTCTTCAACATACTGCTCAACAGCATCAAACAGTTCTTGCAAGGAATCATCTACTTCATCAGTTTCCTTCTGCAAATGCTCTTCTTCTTCAGTAATTGGCACCTCAGCATCCTCTTTTGCAGAATCAGCCATACAGTTCTCAGGCGTCTCAGACTGTGCCTCTGTATCATAACCTTCAGCAGCATCTGGAACTTCTCCACCAGAATTATCGACACCATCTGGATCCCATCTGGATCTTCATCACCAGTATTCTCAACAGATGCTACACTCTGCTTATCTTGACTCACTTCCTTCTCTTCAGCACCAAATTTCTCATGATGTTTATCAACAGCAGCCTCTTCAGCATCAGCTCCATCATCTTTTTCTTCAGACTCTTCCTCATCCGACTCAGAAACGACTACCTTACGTTTCACAAATTTAAATTTTTCTTTTTCCGGAATTTTCTTTGATGCAACAGCCTTTCTCCTGACACCCTTTGGCTTTTTTCAACAACCACTTTTGACCCCTCTATGGACACACCAGCCAAACCAGGACTACTTGAATTAAGAGATTTGGAGATTTTCGCAATTACCTCTTGTGTAGATTTCTTTGCTGGTTCTTGATCCGAAGAAGGCTTTAAAACAGTCGCCTTTTTGGGAATTTGCTCCGAAATAGATTTAGGAATCTTCTTTTCTTTCATCTGGACAACGGTTTCCATCTCCTTCACTGATTTGTCCGACTTCTTTTTCTCAGGAACTAAGGCTTTAGGATTCTTCAGAACAGTCATCTTTTCTACGGCATCCGATGGTGAGTTTCCTGTAGGTACTTTGTCGCTCACCGTTTTAGGGTTTTCTTTGACAATCTTTGGATCGACAACAGACTTCGAAGTTGCGTCAACTATTGCTGCTTTGGGTACCTTGTTCTTCCTTGTGTCTCTGGCTGACAGACTTGTGCTGGAACAATTTAGTTGTTAGTGACACACAGATCCGGTGAGGATCTAGGTGTCTGAACCCGAATGTTGTTCAAGCCTCTGATGAAGGAATCTGATTGCTGCTTCATCATCTCTTGTTCCAACCTGTATTGTTCCAGAATCGACTTTTTCCACAGCTTCTTGGTGTAATAACCCTCAATATCGACTTCTTCCACAGCATCTTGGTGTAACAACTCTCAAAACAAGATCTTGCATAGTTGGCGTAGTTTCCCTTCGTGTTAGAATGAAAGTCAACAGTCCAATCCATTAGTCATCTAAAGGATCAATTAAGTGAAATCATGCACGACTAGTTGAATTAGGAATGAGGTTTTTCGAAAATGTAGCCTTGCCTAGACTTTTTGTTTTCATTAATAATTTGAAATTTCTGGATGAATTGTGCGGTAGTGTAAGTGTTTTCCCTTAAGCATAAGTTGATTGGATATCACACATGAAGGCACGTCAAGCAACCACAAACGTCTCCTGTAGTCAAACATGTCTAACCTAGGCCACCCCACACTTTTGTCCTATTAAAACATCCAATCCATCAAGCACACCAGCATAAGGAAGCCCCACACCCCCATCAATCATCAAATATAGGCACACGCACATTCACAGTTCAAATTTTCAATGTTTCACATGAATAGCTCAATCATCGAGGCAAAAAAAAAGTACAATCAACATAGACATTTTGAGGAACATGGGAAAGACACTCACAAGCCTAGTTTAACGTCTTGGCTAAGACGGAGCCGATTCTCCTCTTGGGAAATGAGAAGCACGCTTGAGGAGTCTTGTGCTAAGATCCCTCCTCAAGTGGGCCTTGCACTTGATCGTGTCAAACCACCTTCAAATCCCATTTGAATTTCCTCCTATCAAGCCTACAATGGACTTTTCTTGGGGTGCATGACCCCTTCAAGCATGAAAATCCCTTAAAAATTAAGGGGCCATGGGAACTTTTTTCAAATAATCTTTGAAAGTATGGCAAGAAGCTCCAAAACTTGTCTCGAGACTTCGTAGTGAAGAAGGGGTCTTCATAACTTGTCTCGAGAATAATGGGCATCCCTTCCTTGAGTTTATCAATGACGTTTATAGGTGCCCACTCCTCAATGTCCCTCATTCAACTTGTGTCTTCTTGCATGCGAGAATGGTCTTTAGTCTCTTCCATGAAAACCTCAACAAAGTCTCTATACCCTTGAAGTTCTTGTGGCTCAATATCCTCTTCCTTTAATCCATCATCAACAAGAATTTGGGATTCATATTTCGGCTCTTCTATAGCGGGAGGGGTGAGTTCTTCTTCATCAATAAAAGGTATTTACTCTATGTAAGAGGCGTCATCATTGAAGAATTGCTCATCGGAGAGCGTTAAATAGACGGCGAGCTCTTGTGTGTTCTCATCTAAATGATCTTGAGATGTGCTAGTGGTGAAGGGTGCTTCACTTTTGCATTCCATCTCTTCTTCGTTACAAGATTCACCATCCCTTTGGTTGTAATGAGTTACGGTGCCGACTCTCCAAGATTCATCCTCCCTTTCTCGATCCCATTCTTCCCTTGAGACATTAGATTCAAAGAATTTCTTCTTCGGGTACCTCCTCTTCCTCATCCAAGTTTTCGTTTTCCATTGCTTGTTGCCCCAATTCGCTTTCCAAAACTTGGTGTTGAGCATCCATCTCCATCAATTGAGCCCATTCACTTTTTAACTCATGGTTTTGAGCCTCCAATATTTTCAATTGAGCGTCCATCTTCTCTTGGTGTTCAAGGAATGTGGCAAACATGGCTTCTATATCGAAGGGCTCACTTGAAGGTTGAGGAGGTTGAGGGTATGGAGGGTAGGAGTCTTCAATTTCAAAACATTGACTATCATTCCAATTTTGAGTATAGGTATGTGACGGATTCCAAGAGTTTTCCCAATAGCCGTTTGGTTGCTCCTCTTCTTGGTCATCCCCATCCAAATTATAACGATTAGTTTGATAGTCATGCTCTTGGTAATTCCAATATGGTTGCTCCTCCTCTTGATAATATCCCTCATTAGAAGAGACTTGTCGGTTTTGGTTGTTCATCCAATAGTCTTCACCATGGGCATTCGGTTGATCCACATAGTCTTCGTCATTTCTCAGTTTAGACACCACACAAGCATTAACCATGCTCATCATACTATCAATTTTTTTTGTCTAAATCACTGACTTGATCTTTTGTCGCATAATTGGAAAAATCCTCTTCATAATAATCTTCATCATGCATGACTTGTTGGTTATAGTGATCCATCCTCGCAAAACAAGATTAACGAAGTTAGTAAGGGATATGAGAGAAAAAAAGAAGAATATACAAGCATAAGAGAAAGAAAAATATTTACAAGAATAGACACACTAAACAATCTATTAGCACCTAGTTAATTAACTTATCCCCGGCAACAGCGCCATTTGATCGCTTGCATATATAGCGGAAATATTCGAATAAGAATTCAAACACTTATGCTTAGTCACGGCAATCAAAACATTTGTAATGACTCGGGTGAACCGAGGTCGAACCCAAAAGATAGGTGATTAAACTAATGGTGCTAACAATAAGATTAGAATGTCTATTGTTTGGGGGGTCTATTCTTCAATCCAAAGTGAGATTAAATTTGCAAAAGGGTTAACTTCCAATTAAAAGATGACTAGGGATTACTTCACCACCTAGACAATTATTATGACAATGGAATGATATACCAATGATGAAATCTCATGCACACGTATAGAATTTAGCTCATGCAACATTAATACTAGGTTCAACTCGCGCTACAACCTATTATCAAGAGGTTACATCTCGCATAGCACCTCACACTCGCGCTCTATTGGTACTATAGAACATGAATTTCTAGCCTCACACTCGCGCTCTATTGGCTAAATAGACATGTTCTTATTAAATCCAAGCAATTCTCATTAGGTTAATGAATTATCCAACTAACTCAAAAGTCCTAATGCTTCTTCATTTAGTCCATTGAAGTCATGTTGATCAACGTGAGCTACATCAAACATGAGATCAAGCAAAGTTCCCATTGAGGACATTTCACAAACACCTTATGGGCAACTTGAAATATAAAGTTCAAATGAAGAAGATTCATGTGCAAACTCAATCATCATTAGCATCTATAGTGTTCACAATGTCACAACATGTCTAGGGGATCCATAACCCCCAATCAAAGTCACTACTCACTCATGGTGAGATTACAAGCAAAACAAATGAAAGAGATGGAGTTTAGGAGTCTAAAACCAATATGAGATTGAAGAGTATGAGAATCCTTCTTGTTGATCTTCTTCTCCACTCAATCCACCTTGAAATCGGTGCAGGTCTCCTCAAAATCCGTGCAAAAAAAGTCCCCTTTGAAAATCCCCAAAAGTTTCTATTTATAGTCCAAGTTAGGGTTTCCGGTACTGTAGCTCCAGTCGGTCGACTGGCGGGAGCTGGTTTTCCCAGTCGGTCGACTGATGCTGAAAATGTGGCTGATGAAGGAGTTTCCCAGTCGATCGACTGGCTGGTCCAGTCGACCGACTTGATGGACTGGTTTGGCAGGCCTCCTGGAGTGACTTGCAACTCGACCGACTTGTGGATCTCAGTTGGCCGACTCGATTGAGACGCCTGGAGGTCCATCCGAGAAGTTCTCCAACTCGACCGACTGGAGGTGGCCAGTCGACCGACTCGATGGGAGCATTTGAGGAGCATTCTGGGACTTCTTCTACTCGACCGACTGGCGCAGGGGAAATAGCCAGTCGGTCGACTGGAGCACCTTTCAGTCCAAATTTGCTCAAATCTTTGATTTTTCCTTGATTCTTTGTGTCAAGGTCCTGAGCTCAATGTATGGTTGCTCCAAGGCTGAAATGCAATGATAATGGTCAAATGACATCGAAATAGCATCGGGAATGGACCAAAACTCTTCGTAAATGGGTATGTAAATGAGTCGAGAATTCGACTCATCAAAACACTCCACACTTAGAGTTTGATCGTCCCGAGCAAACAATAAGAACAAGCCAAAGAGACACAATGGGTAAACTTATTTCTAACTACTCTAACTCAAATTTACAACCTAACTCCTTTTCGTAGGCGTTACGAATGCATTTAGCGTATGCATTAAGCCTTTAAACCCCTAGGCTACTCTAGTGGACGAGTTATAGTCTCGTGAGAGTTTTCAGAAAAGGGAATACTCACAAATCCCACAAAGAGAACAACCATCCAAATAGGCATTTTAAGTTCACCATTGTCAAAGTACTAGGCAAGGTGTTTTCCATGAAGTTCATGATGTATTCAACTAGATATGTGGGTTTCAATCACTACATGAAACCTCTTCGAATCCTTGTGGAAATTCATGAATTAGGACATTCAAGCAAATCAAAGCAAAGACTAATAAATCTTTAATCAAGGATTCTAGTCATTTTCTATATTAGTGACTTCAAGAAAACAATCTAATAATTGCAAAGAAATCTCGTTGGATCACTCACCAATGCTAGCTAGGAGGCTAGTCCATTGGCTTGTGAGCTTTGAACTCATTCTCAAGCCTAGGACGCAAAGGTCACTTAGTCATAAGAGAAGAGGAGCTCCAACATCACAGTTTTTGTAAATACTTGCAAACCATATCATGCCTAAGTATAAAAGAATACGAGGCTCGTCCCTTAGTGAATTATTGCTAGGAAGTTTCAATTGTCTTATTGGTTTTCATGCTAGAGAACGGTGGAATAGCCGATTGTGAAGTCTAAGTGCTTCTTATTTTTTTCCTCTCTTTTTTTCTTTTCAAATGGCCTTTGGCCTACAAATGCTTTCGAGGGGGAACTTTTCTTCCTAACCCCCGGCATTTGTATATTTTGTTCAAAACTTCCCGTGCGCACCGAGAGAGTTTTTAGTCGGGGCTTTTCCCTCTTTTGACTATAAGAATGAAGTATATATTTTTTGTTGGGGCCCATTTTTCGCCCTCTTTTGACTCCACACTTAGAACTTTGACAAAGGGCTAAGTGTTAAAAATGGAGCATGACAAACCAACGAGACAATTCCACAAAATAAGCAAGGTCACTAAGGTCACCTAAAGGCAATCATGGCATGCAAGGGTTTTGAAATTAATTTTTTTTTGATTTTATGCTTTTAGAGATCAACTCTCTAGTCTCAACGAGAAAAAGCTTAGAATAAAAGATAAAGAAGTGCTAGTAGATGCTTTGATCCTCAAGAATGAAAGTCAACAGTCCAATCCATTAGTCATCTAAAGGATCAATTAAGTGAAATCATGCACGACTAGTTGAATTAGGAATGAGGTTTTTCGAAAATGTAGCCTTGCCTAGACTTTTTGTTTTCATTAATAATTTGAAATTTCTGGATGAATTGTGCGGTAGTGTAAGTGTTTTCCCTTAAGCATAAGTTGATTGGATATCACACATGAAGGCACGTCAAGCAACCACAAACGTCTCATGTAGTCAAACATGTCTAACCTAGGCCACCCCACACTTTTGTCCTATTAAAACATCCAATCCATCAAGCACACCAGCATAAGGAAGCCCCACACCCCCATCAATCATCAAATATAGGCACACGCACATTCACAGTTCAAATTTTCAATGTTTCACATGAATAGCTCAATCATCGAGGCAAAAAAAAGTACAATCAACATAGACATTTTGAGGAACATGGGAAAGACACTCACAAGCCTAGTTTAACGTCTTGGCTAAGACGGAGCCGATTCTCCTCTTGGGAAATGAGAAGCACGCTTGAGGAGTCTTGTGCTAAGATCCCTCCTCAAGCGGGCCTTGCACTTGATCGTGTCAAACCACCTTCAAATCCCATTTGAATTTCCTCCTATCAAGCCTACAATGGACTTTTCTTGGGGTGCATGACCCCTTCAAGCGTGAAAATCCCTTAAAAATTAAGGGGCCATGGGAACTTTTTTCAAATAATCTTTGAAAGTATGGCAAGAAGCTCCAAAACTTGTCTCGAGACTTCGTAGTGAAGAAGGGGTCTTCATAACTTGTCTCGAGAATAATGGGCATCCCTTCCTTGAGTTTATCAATGACGTTTATAGGTGCCCACTCCTCAATGTCCCTCATTGAACTTGTGTCTTCTTGCAAGCGAGAATGGTCTTTAGTCTCTTCCATGAAAACCTCAACAAAGTCTCTATACCCTTGAAGTTCTTGTGGCTCAATATCCTCTTCCTTTAATCCATCATCAACAAGAATTTGGGATTCATATTTCGGCTCTTCTATAGCGGGAGGGGTGAGTTCTTCTTCATCAATAAAAGGTATTTACTCTATGTAAGAGGCGTCATCATTGAAGAATTGCTCATCGGAGAGCGTTAAATAGACGGCGAGCTCTTGTGTGTTCTCATCTAAATGATCTTGAGATGTGCTAGTGGTGAAGGGTGCTTCACTTTTGCATTCCATCTCTTCTTCGTTACAAGATTCACCATCCCTTTGGTTGTAATGAGTTACGGTGCCGACTCTCTGATGGACCAAAGTTATACGAGTCAGAAACACAGTAAAACCCCCTTAATTAGACTGTTTGTCTATCTAACTTCTATGTGTTAGTCCTGATATATTTCCACAGGGCATTTTAGAGACTGAAGTGAAAACACGCTAAGGAGAGGATTTTAAGCTGAAAAGATAACAAGAGTCAATCCAAGGTCAAGATCATATGCCGACTAAAGAAATATCAAGGATCCTGACGTTGAATTGACCAGAACAAATTAATCAGAAGAATCAGGAATGGAGTCAAGACAGCCCGGGGAAGAAACACATTGACAGTTTTGTGAAAAGACTGCACAAAACTGTACAAACTCACACATTGGGCAAGGATGACCGACCACTTGAAGAAGTGGTGGCCAAGGGAGGAGCTCCTACCCCTTGGGCCACCGCCTACCGGCGGCTCTTGGTGGTGGTGACCGGCGGCTTTTGGAGCTCCTCCACATGTCACCACCACCTTCCTCCTCCTCCACCACTCCTCTTCCTCCATGTGTGGCCATCTCCTCCATCCATTTTCTCCTCCAATCAAAATGCAACACTTGCCTCCATCTCCTCCTCCTCCCATGGCTATAAAAGGAGAGCTCCTCCTCCTCATTTCAACACACCTCAATCCATAATTCACTTCTCTCTCTAGAAAGTGTAATATTTGTAATGTTGTAATTTTGCTTTGGAAATAAAGGAAAGCTCCCTTGGCGCTTCAACGGTTGTAAGTATCTCTTAGTATTTATTTAACTGTTGTCTTTAATTCCTTAGTATAATGTTTAGCGCGATGAATAGTACCTAAACTAGTAGTTCGGTCTAAGGGGCGCACTTATATTATAAAATGTTTTAAGACTATTAACTTAGTGTCTAGTCTTAGTATTCAAAACTTGTTCTATGTGCCATATATAGTCAGAGTTTCCAAGGTTGAGTGGATGCTGTAACAAGCAAAGCTCTTCTGTGGGAATTCGTGATCATACTCAGGTAGTGGAAGCTGTAACAAGCAAAGCTATCTGAGGAGTTCAACTCATCCTAAATCCCATCTGGTCGAGCGTAACGGTGAGATCAGATGGATGCACCCAGGCTAGCATACCTTAGGGTATTGGCGCTAGACTGAAATAGAACAGGAGTTGCTTTAAACCGGTGTTGCAAGTCTTGAGCAGTAACTAGCCTCGATTCACCGTTTGAATACTTAGATGATTCACTAATGGTCAATGATAAACAGGATATAATACAAGTCCCCTGAAACCGAACATTTCTCTTTAATTATAATCTGTATTTTACTTTCCAGTATTAAAATCAACCAACCAACCAATCAATCAATCAAAATAGCTGGTAGCTTTAAAACCAACCAACCGACCTTAAACACGTTCCCACGCTGCGTAATTCCCCCCCGAAGAACAATTATTCCCCTAGTTCCCTTGGGTTCGACCCCTACTTACCAAGTACTACCCAGTAGTATAGTTGCGAGTAGCGGACTATTATAAATTTATTTTCACAATCGCTTTGACGACGAGCGGTTCTGTCAAATTGGCGCCGTTGCCGGGGAACTAGTCATCGGATAACTGTTCTTTGAATCGTTACGCGCTTCAAAACAACCATGTCTCGCGAAGAAAGTCACCATGACTTCCAGGATGACGAAGAAATAAACCTGTACGATCAGAATGATGAGGTACCGTTTCCATTCGTCGACGATCCGGAACAACTCATCAGAAACAGAAGAGCTCGTGATAGGGAAGCAGTCAGGAGAAACCAAGAATTACCCGAGGACCGAAATGCAGCTGGTCCAGTACAACCTCCTATTCATCCCCCACGACCACAACCTCAACCTCGATACATGCCAAGAAGAGAACCCGCTTTCGACGACTACTACGGAGATAACTACTACCGTGAACCGACGATGGGCGAGTTAAATGTCCCTAATTTCGAGACACAGCCGTGGTGCATCTATGAGAGCCCTGAATTAGAAAATATAACCATCAACGCATCCGTGGCACACAGCCTGCCAAAATTCTCAGGATCTCAAGGAGAATCTGCCGCAACTCACCTCCAACGCCTACATGGCATTTGCCAGAATCTAAAGCCCAACCGAGTGAATATGGACGACTTCAAGTTAAAAGCGTTCTATTTTTCCCTCACTGACTCGGCAAGTGACTGGTTCCTTTCATTGCCTTCCGGAAGCATTAGAACATGGGTTCAGATGCAGAAGAAATTCTTAGACAAGTACTACCCGGCTGGAAGAGCAATACAAGTAAGGAAGCAACTACAAGAAATCAAACAAGGTCCCAATGAAACCATGTACGATTACCTGGAAAAGTTCAATCACCTAGAAAGGAGCTGCTGTACCCTTGGACAGCCCGAGAAACTCGTCATCGAGTACCTTATTGATGGATTAAGACCATTAGACAAAATGCTCTTGGATGCCTCAGCGGGAGGGTCCATGATCAATCTATCATTAAGTGGCATCAGAAATCTCATCGCCAACGTTGTTGAAAATGCTCGATTTAGAGAAGAGACCACTCGCCAAGATGAATTCTCTCGATCAAAAAGGGTAGCACAAACCGAGGCATCAGTAAACTCCATAACTGAAGAGATGAAACAGTTAAAGGAGATGATGATTGAAATCATACGTAGACAGCCAGTTACGGTAAAACCTTGCGAGTTCTGTGGTTCTACAGACCACAAAACGGACGCATGCCCAACATTGATAGAAGAAGAACCGGCTGATGTGAATGCAGTGGGAGGATATCAAGGATACAACAACGTCAGAGCTGGACAAAATAGACAGTACGGTCAAACATCCAACCCAGGCTGGCGTAACAACAACAGCTATCTTCAGACGGAGACACAACCAGATATCCCTCAACTAGCGCAGTCATTCTACCAACCACCCCACCGACAATATCACCAGAACACTCCATCAGCAGGCCAATATCACCAAAAAGGGCCAAATCAGTACCAAGCCAGACCGAGCAATTAGCAGGAGCCAAGCAAGTCGCTCAACGACACGATGAAGGAGCTCACGGGAAACATTAATCAATTGGGTACTTCACTACACCAGTACCAGGCAAAAACTGACGGTGCAATTTCAGAATTGACCAAACAAATGTCCCAGCTCGCCACCGCAATGTCAACACTCACTACTGAACCTGGCAGACTTCCTTCACAGACCATCCAAAATCCTAAGGCGAACATAAGCATGATAAGGAGGTCAAACATGAAGGTTACTCTAGGAGAAGTAGCACGGTCCCCAACCTACAGACTTACAAACAATCATTTCGACCGTAGGAGTCGACCTGATTAGAATCAAGAAGAAGACCGACCCAATGATGGCAAAACATGGGTTACACATGCCGACAATGGACGATATGCATTCACCGTCTGGATAACACCATCGCCTATTATACACACCGACGTACCGGCATCAGGATGGGACGACGACAACAACTTAAGGCCAAGGAATAGGCAGACTGGTCAAAGAATAGAAAGAGCCCTCGTTTCAGACCATGAGTCACAACCGGAAAGAGATAAAGACCCAGGAGCCTTTACAATCACTTGCGGTATTGGTGAAACCCAGATCCAAAAATGCTTAGTCGATCTTGGGGCTGCTGTCAACGCCATGCCTTCCTCCTTGTATTACTTACTAGGACTAGGTCCGTTGAAACCTCCCCGGTCAAATATCGAGCTAGGAGATAAGTCATGCATCCGTCCGGTTGGAGAACTGGAAGATGTAATACTCCATGTGGGAGAGCTCGTCGTTGCTGCAGACTTCTATGTAATACCAACAGAAGAAACCAGCGAAGACGATCCTCCGACAATAATATTGGGACGACCATTCCTCTACGCCACTAAAGCAAGAATCGATGTGGGCAAGGGGTCATTATCACTTAAGTTCGGCGGCAAAATTGCACACTTCTACATTAATAAGAGCCGCCCGGACACGAAGAAACCGCCAGACATAACACCTATCTCAGATCACAGTGCACAGTTTTCTGACCTGTCATTAGGGACCAAAAAGTATCAAGACCAGCAGCTATGGTCAAAGGTCTCCCACCTTCTCAGAAACAATGGAAAGAGAAAACACCAAAACAATGGAGCTCTTACTCTAGCAAGAAGTCAGGAAGAAGCAACACTGGAATGGTGGCAAAGTTTGACCTCAGCCACCCATGGGACCCAAACCAGTAATCCACAACGAGGTATCGTCGAGCCAACGACGTTAAACAAGTGCACTGGTCGGGAGGTAACCCGACACTATCTTACTTTTCCACACTTTAATTTCTGTCATTTAAATTCAGTATTTAGTTTTAAGCTTGCATGCCTTTTGAACTAAGGCACGCCTTCGTTCAAAAGTGGGGGGTGAGAACCACCTATGTACATAAATAACATGCAGCTGTTTTTCTTTTTTAATAAGTACCTTTTTGAAAATATGAACTTAAGAATGTGAAAAAGATAAATCATAATTCATGCATTAACCTTGTGAAAATTCAACTGTTTAAAAACTTAGAATGTAACTTTCCATTTGTCCTTTGTGCTGAGATAACTAGGGATGTGGAGTTGATATAAACTGCCCTAGAGAGGCTTGGCAAGCAATCAAAGGATCAGATCAAACTATATGGTTTTCGAAGTCAGTGGAGGCTGCACTTCGGGTTTTCAGTGAATAATTGAAGTCAACTCCGCCAAGAAGCATCTATGCAAAGGCGAGGACGGGAATCAGACCGTCCTCTCTCTAGTCAAAATAGCCGAGAAAATATATGGGCGACCCTCATCTTGACCCGCGCAAAACGACAAAGACGAGAGGAGCGGGGAGGTATTTCCATAGGCTTGCGGGCGATGATTGGACCTCCCAAAAAGGCTCGAGAAAATGGACTAGCAGTCACAAAAATGCAAAAAACTCAAAGAAGAAAATCAAAAGAGGCCAAAGGCCCAAAATTGTGAAGGTTTAAACCGAGCAAAAGTGAAGCACTCAAAAAAGTCAAATCAAAGGCCAAAGGCCGATTCACTACAACAAAAAAAGCAGTCCCTCGCCAAAGAAGAAAATCAAAAAGGCTCATCTCACTGAAACCCGAATCGAATCATGTGCTAGATAAAGCTACCAGAAAACCATATAGTACGAGACGATCCCAAGATTGCAGTCCAAGAGCCTAAAAAGGGCTATCTCCCGAGACATCCAATATAATTTGCATCTCAGCACGAAGGTATAAGTATTAAGTTTCTTCTATTTATTTACGCAGTTTAATTTGGTAATAAGTAAGCAATGCATGAATTAGGATAGATCGAGTACCACAGTCTAATTTTCATATTCCAAAGCCACACTTAGAACTTACGCCCTTTAATAGCATTGTTCGGGACGAACAACTAAAAGTGGGGGGTAATCTGATGGACCAAAGTTATACGAGTCAGAAACACAGTAAAACCCCCTTATTTAGACTGTTTGTCTATCTAACTTCTATGTGTTAGTCCCGATATATTTCCACAGGGCATTTTAGAGACTGAAGTGAAAACACGCTAAGGAGAGGATTTTAAGCTGAAAAGATAACAAGAGTCAATCCAAGGTCAAGATCATATGCCGACTGAAGAAATATCAAGGATCCTGACGTTGAATTGACCAGAACAAATTAATCAGAAGAATCAGGAATGGAGTCAAGACAGCCCGGGGAAGAAACACATTGACAGTTTTGTGAAAAGACTGCACAAAACTGTACAAACTCACACATTGGGCAAGGATGACCGACCACTTGAAGAAGTGGTGGCCAAGGGAGGAGCTCCTACCCCTTGGGCCACCGCCTACCGGCGGCTCTTGGTGGTGGTGACCGGCGGCTTTTGGAGCTCCTCCACATGTCACCACCACCTTCCTCCTCCTCCACCACTCCTCTTCCTCCATGTGTGGCCATCTCCTCCATCCATTTTCTCCTCCAATCAAAATGCAACACTTGCCTCCATCTCCTCCTCCTCCCATGGCTATAAAAGGAGAGCTCCTCCTCCTCATTTCAACACACCTCAATCCATAATTCACTTCTCTCTCTAGAAAGTGTAATATTTGTAATGTTGTAATTTTGCTTTGGAAATAAAGGAAAGCTCCCTTGGCGCTTCAACGGTTGTAAGTATCTCTTAGTATTTATTTAACTGTTGTCTTTAATTCCTTAGTATAATGTTTAGCGCGATGAATAGTACCTAAACTAGTAGTTCGGTCTAAGGGGCGCACTTATATTATAAAATGTTTTAAGACTATTAACTTAGTGTCTAGTCTTAGTATTCAAAACTTGTTCTATGTGCCATATATAGTCAGAGTTTCCAAGGTTGAGTGGATGCTGTAACAAGCAAAGCTCTTCTGTGGGAATTCGTGATCATACTCAGGTAGTGGAAGCTGTAACAAGCAAAGCTATCTGAGGAGTTCAACTCATCCTAAATCCCATCTGGTCGAGCGTAACGGTGAGATCAGATGGATGCACCCAGGCTAGCATACCTTAGGGTATTGGCGCTAGACTGAAATAGAACAGGAGTTGCTTTAAACCGGTGTTGCAAGTCTTGAGCAGTAACTAGCCTCGATTCACCGTTTGAATACTTAGATGATTCACTAATGGTCAATGATAAACAGGATATAATACAAGTCCCCTGAAACCGAACATTTCTCTTTAATTATAATCTGTATTTTACTTTCCAGTATTAAAATCAACCAACCAACCAATCAATCAATCAAAATAGCTGGTAGCTTTAAAACCAACCAACCGACCTTAAACACGTTCCCACGCTGCGTAATTCCCCCCCGAAGAACAATTATTCCCCTAGTTCCCTTGGGTTCGACCCCTACTTACCAAGTACTACCCAGTAGTATAGTTGCGAGTAGCGGACTATTATAAATTTATTTGCACAATCGCTTTGACGACGAGCGGTTCTGTCACTCTCCAAGATTCATCCTCCCTTTCTCGATCCCATTCTTCCCTTGAGACATTAGATTCAAAGAATTTCTTCTTCGGGTACCTCCTCTTCCTCATCCAAGTTTTCGTTTTCCATTGCTTGTTGCCCCAATTCGCTTTCCAAAACTTGGTGTTGAGCATCCATCTCCATCAATTGAGCCCATTCACTTTTTAACTCATGGTTTTGAGCCTCCAATATTTTCAATTGAGCGTCCATCTTCTCTTGGCGTTCAAGGAATGTGGCAAACATGGCTTCTATATCGAAGGGCTCACTTGAAGGTTGAGGAGGTTGAGGGTATGGAGGGTAGGAGTCTTCAATTTCAAAACATTGACTATCATTCCAATTTTGAGTATAGGTATGTGATGGATTCCAAGAGTTTTCCCAATAGCCGTTTGGTTGCTCCTCTTCTTGGTCATCCCCATCCAAAGTATAACGATTAGTTTGATAGTCATGCTCTTGGTAATTCCAATATGGTTGCTCCTCCTCTTGATAATATCCCTCATTAGAAGAGACTTGTCGGTTTTGGTTGTTCATCCAATAGTCTTCACCATGGGCATTCGGTTGATCCACATAGTCTTCGTCATTTCTCAGTTTAGACACCACACAAGCATTAACCATGCTCATCATACTATCAATTTTCTTGTCTAAATCACTGACTTGATCTTTTGTCGCATAATTGGAAAAATCCTCTTCATAATAATCTTCATCATGCATGACTTGTTGGTTATAGTGATCCATCCTCGCAAAACAAGATTAACGAAGTTAGTAAGGGATATGAGAGAAAAAAGAAGAATATACAAGCATAAGAGAAAGAAAAATATTTACAAGAATAGACACACTAAACAATCTATTAGCACCTAGTTAATTAACCTATCCCCGGCAACGGCGCCATTTGATCGCTTGCATAAATAGCGGAAATATTCGAATAAGAATTCAAACACTTATGCTTAGTCACGGCAATCAAAACATTTGTAATGACTCGGGTGAACCGAGGTCGAACCCAAAAGATAGGTGATTAAACTAATGGTGCTAACAATAAGATTAGAATGTCTATTGTTTGGGGGGTCTATTCTTCAATCCAAAGTGAGATTAAATTTGCAAAAGGGTTAACTTCCAATTAAAAGATGACTAGGGATTACTTCACCACCTAGACAATTATTATGACAATGGAATGATATACCAATGATGAAATCTCATGCACACGTATAGAATTTAGCTCATGCAACATTAATACTAGGTTCAACTCGCGCTACAACCTATTATCAAGAGGTTACATCTCGCATAGCACCTCACACTCGCGCTCTATTGGTACTATAGAACATGAATTTCTAGCCTCACACTCGCGCTCTATTGGCTAAATAGACATGTTCTTATTAAATCCAAGCAATTCTCATTAGGTTAATGAATTATCCAACTAACTCAAAAGTCCTAATGCTTCTTCATTTAGTCCATTGAAGTCATGTTGATCAACGTGAGCTACATCAAACATGAGATCAAGCAAAGTTCCCATTGAGGACATTTCACAAACACCTTATGGGCAACTTGAAACATAAAGTTCAAATGAAGAAGATTCATGTGCAAACTAAATCATCATTAGCATCTATAGTGTTCACAATGTCACAACATGTCTAGGGGATCCATAACCCCCAATCAAAGTCACTACTCACTCATGGTGAGATTACAAGCAAAACAAATGAAAGAGATGGAGTTTAGGAGTCTATAACCAATATGAGATTGAAGAGTATGAGAAGCCTTGTTGTTGATCTTCTTCTCCACTCAATCCACCTTGAAATCAGTGCAGGTCTCCTCAAAATTCGTGCAAAAAAAAAGTCCCCTTTGAAAATCCCCAAAAGTTTCTATTTATAGCCCAAGTTAGGGTTTCCGGTACTGTAGCTCCAGTCGGTCGACTGGCGGGAGCTGGTTTTCCCAGTCGGTCGACTGATGCTGAAAATGTGGCTGATGAAGGAGTTTCCCGGTCGATCGACTGGCTGGTCCAGTCGACCGACTTGATGGACTGGTTTGGCAGGCCTCCTGGAGTGACTTGCAACTCGACCGACTTATGGATCTCAGTTGGCCGACTCGATTGAGACGCCTGGAGGTCCATCTGAGAAGTTCTCCAACTCGACCGACTGGAGGTGGCCAGTCGACCGACTCGATGGGAGCATTTGAGGAGCATTCTGGGACTTCTTCTACTCGACCGACTGGCGCAGGGGAAATAGCCAGTCGGTCGACTGGAGCACCTTTCAGTCCAAATTTGCTCAAATCTTTGATTTTTCCTTGATTCTTCGTGCCAAGGTCCTGAGCTCAATGTATGGTTGCTCCAAGCCTGAAATGCAATGATAATGGTCAAATGGCATCGAAATAGCATCGGGAATGGACCAAAACTCTTCGTAAATGGGTATGTAAATGAGTCGAGAATTCGACTCATCAAAACACTCCACACTTAGAGTTTGATCGTCCCGAGCAAACAATAAGAACAAGCCAAAGAGACACAATGGGTAAACTTATTTCTAACTACTCTAACACAAATTTACAACCTAGCTCCTTTTCGTAGGCGTTACGAATGCATTTAGCGTATGCATTAAGCCTTTAAACCCCTAGGCTACCCTAGTCAACGAGTTATAGTCTCGTGTGAGTTTTTAGAAAAGGGAATACTCACAAATCCCACAAAGAGAACAACCATCCAAATAGGCATTTTAAGTTCACCATTGTCAAAGTACTAGGCAAGGTATTTTTCATGAAGTTCATGATGTATTCTACTAGATATGTGGGTTTCAATCACTACATGAAACCTCTTCGAATCCTTGTGGAAATTCATGAATTAGGACATTCAAGCAAATCAAAGCAAAGACTAATAAATCTTTAATCAAGGATTCTAGTCATTTTCTATATTAGTGACTTCAAGAAAACAATCTAATAATTGCAAAGAAATCTCGTTGGATCACTCACCAATGCTAGCTAGGAGGCTAGTCCATTGGCTTGTGAGCTTTGAACTCATTCTCAAGCCTAGGACGCAAAGGTCACTTAGTCATAAGAGAAGAGGAGCTCCAACATCACAGTTTTTGTAAATACTTGCAAACCATATCATGCCTAAGTATAAAAGAATACGAGGCTCGTCCCTTAGTGAATTCTTGCTAGGAAGTTTCAATTGTCTTATTGGTTTTCATGCTAGAGAACGGTGGAATAGCCGATTGTGAAGTCTAAGTGCTTCTTATTTTTTTCCTCTCTTTTTTTTTCTTTTCAAATGGCCTTTGGCCTACAAATGCTTTCGAGGGGGAACTCTTCTTCCTAACCCCCGGCATTTGTATATTTTGTTCAAAACATCCTGTGCGCACCGAGAGAGTTTTTAGTCGGGGCTTTGCCCTCTTTTGACCATAAGAATGAAGTATATATTTTTTGTTGGGGCCCATTTTTCGCCCTCTTTTGACTCCACACTTAGAACTTTGACAAAGGACTAAGTGTTAAAAATGGAGCATGACAAACCTGAAATTATGTCCCCTGTTCAAGCTTGTGTCCAAGGTACTGTTGCGACAGACCTGGGACTCTTTGCACAACAGTTCAACACACAGAGGTTGAACTCTTATCACAACAGTTCAGCAAAATGATAAAGGTAGTAGAGACACACAGACTGATAACCCAGTTCGGCTCCGCCTACTCTGGGGGGTTTCCCACACCCGAAAAGGGACAACAAATCTTTATTACGAGTATAGGAATTCCACAGGGACTTACACTTACACCTTGTAACAGCCTATCCTCAATACTCCATCTCTCTGATTTGCAACCGAGGTTCACCGCAGTTCCCCTCGATCCCCTTCCTTCAGAACCTACAGTCTGAACGTTCTCGACCTTCTCCAGAAGCTTAGATGCTTTCTCTCGAAAGCTTGTTTACCTTCTTTATGTGCGGCAGTTGATACGCTTCAGGCAGCCTGTGTTGCACTTGAATTGACTGCACTTGCACCGGTGTATTCTCAATGAGGAAACACAACCGGCCGTCGCTTTCTTCTTCTCCAATCAGCAGGATATGCTCGTGTATATTTGATCTTTGAAAGCGATGAGAATTAGGGTTGCCCTTGCATTGTATTTATATGCTCGAGCGAAACCCTAATTCGCACAAGATAATCCCATCAAATATTTAGGAAATATTCCTAGATACTTGATGAATATCTTTTAAATCGGTTAGAAGATAATCCGAAGTCTTCTTGCCCAAATAAGCTTGCCGCTTTGATGTAGATATTCATTCGAATATCTACTACTCGAATAAGTCGTTGGCCGTCATCATATTGACGAGATCTTCGTAGTCCAATATCTTCCGGGAATATCCTTGCGTCTTGATCACGCTGTACAGGAGTACCAGGATATTGTTCGAACTCCCCCTGAACACCTGCTCGAACTGTCTAAGCTACGGTTTGCCAAATACATGCCACTTAAGGGAACATCAAAACCAACAAGACGAATCCACAAAATAAGCAAGGTCACTAAGGTCACCTAAAGGCAATCATGGCATGCAAGGGTTTTGAAATTAATTTTTTTTCGATTTTATGCTTTTAGAGATCAACTCTCTAGTCTCAACGAGAAAAAGCTTAGAATAAAAGATAAAGAAGTGCTAGTAGATGCTTTGATCCTCAAGAATGAAAGTCAACAAACCAATCCATTAGTCATCTAAAGGATCAATTAAGTGAAATCATGCACGACTAGTTGAATTAGGAATGAGGTTTTTCGAAATGTTGCCTTGCCTAGACTTTTTGTTTTCATTAATAATTTGAAATTTCTGGATGAATTGTGCGGTGTGTAAGTGTTTTCCCTTAAGTATAAGTTGATTGGATATCACACATGAAAGCACGTCAAGCAACCACAAACGTCTCATGTAGTCAAACATGTCTAACCTAGGCCACCCCACACTTATGTCCTATTAAAACATCCAATCCATCAAACACACCAGCATAAGGAAGCCACACACCCCCATCAATCATCAAATATAGGCACACGCACATTCACAGTTCAAATTTTCAATGTTTCACATGAATAGCTCAATCATCGAGGCAAAAAAAAGTACAATCAACATAGACATTTTGAGGAACATGGAAAAGGCACTCACAAGCCTAGTTTAACGTCTTGGCTAAGACGGAGCCGATTCTCCTCTTGGGAAATGAGAAGCACGCTTGAGGAGTCTTGTGCTAGGATCCCTCCTCAAGCGGGCCTTGCACTTGATCGTGTCAAACCACCTTCAAATCCCATTTGAATTTCCTCCAATCAAGCCTACAATGGACTTTCCTTGGGGAGCATGACCCCTTCAAGCGTGAAAATCCCTTAAAAATTAAAGGGCTATGGGAACTTTTTTCAAATAATCTTTGAAAGTATGGCAAGAAGCTCCAAAACTTGTCTCGAGACTTCGTAGTGAAGAAGGGGTCTTCATAACTTGTCTCGAGAATAATGGGCATCCCTTCCTTGAGTTTATCAATGACGTTTATAGGTGCCCACTCCTCAATGTCCCTCATTGAATTTGTGTCTTCTTGCATGCGAGAATGGTCTTTAGTCTCTTCCATGAAAACCTCAACAAAGTCTCTATACCCTTAAAGTTCTTGTGGCTCAATATCCTCTTCCTTTAATCCATCATCAACAAGAATTTGGGATTCATATTTTGGCTCTTCTATAGCGGGAGGGGTGAGTTCTTCTTCATCAATAAAAGGTATTTCCTCTATGTAAGAGGCGTCATCATTGAACAATTGCTCATCGGAGAGCGTCAAATAGACAGCGAGCTCTTGTGTGTTCTCATCTAAATGATCTTGAGATGTGCTAGTGGTGAAGGGTGCTTCACTTTTGCATTCCATCTCTTCTTCGTTACAAGATTCACCATCCCTTTGGTTGTAATGAGTTACGGTGCCGACTCTCCAAGATTCATCCTCCCTTTCTCGATCCCATTCTTCCCTTGAGACATTAGATTCAAGGACTTCTTCTTCGGGTACCTCCTCTTCCTCATCCAAGTTTTCGTTTTCCATTGCTTGTTGCCCCAATTCGCTTTCCAAAACTTGGTGTTGAGCATCCATCTCCATCAATTGAGCCCATTCGCTTTTTAACTCATGGTTTTGAGCCTCCAATATTTTCAATTGAGCATCCATCTTCTCTTGGTGTTCAAGGAATGTGGCAAACATGGCTTTATATCGGAGGGCTCACTTGAAGGTTGAGGAGGTTGAGGGTATGGAGGGTAGGAGTCTTCAATTTCAAAACATTGCCTATCATTCCAATTTTGAGTATAGGTATGTGATGGATTCCAAGAGTTTTCCCAATAGCCGTTTGGTTGCTCCTCTTCTTGGTCATTCCCATCCAAAGTATAACGATTAGTTTGATAGTCATGCTGTTGGTAATTCCAATATGGTTGCTCCTCCTCTTGATAATATCCCTCATTAGAAGAGACTTGTCGGTTTTGGTTGTTCATCCAATAGTCTTCACCATGGGCATTCGGTTGATCCACATAGTCTTTGTCATTTCTCAGTTTAGACACCACACAAGCATTAACCATGCTCATCATACTATCAATTTTCTTGTCTAAATCACTGACTTGATCTTTTGTCGCATAATTGGAAAAATCCTCTTCATAATAATCTTCATCATGCATGACTTGTTGGTTATAGTGATCCATTCTCACAAAACAAGATTAACGAAGTTAGTAAGGGATATGAGAGAAAAAAAGAAGAATATACAAGCATAAGAGAAAGAAAAATATTTACAAGAATAGACAAACTAAATAATCTATTAGCACCTAGTTAATTAACCTATCCCCGGCAACGGCGCCATTTGATCGCTTGCATATATAGCGGAAATATTCGAATAAGAATTCAAACACTTATGCTAAGTCACGACAATCAAAACATTTGTAATGACTCGGGTGAACCGAGGTCGAACCCAAAAGATAGGTGATTAAACTAATGATGCTAACAATAAGATTAGAATGTCTATTGTTTGGGGGGGTCTATTCTTGATTAAATTTGCAAAAGGGTTAACTTCCAATTAAAAGATGACTAGGGATTACTTAACCACCCAGACAATTATTATGACAATGGAATGATATACCAATGATGAAATCACATGCACACGTATAGAATTTAGCTCATGCAACATTAATACTAGGTTCAACTCGTGCTACAACCTATTATCAAGAGGTTACATCTCGCATAGCACCTCACACTCGCGCTCTATTGGCTAAATAGACATGTTCTTATTAAATCCAAGCAATTCTCATTAGGTTAATGAATTATCCAACTAACTCAAAAGTCCTAATGCTTCTTCATTTAGTCCATTGAAGTCATGTTGATCAACGTGAGCTACATCAAACATGAGATCAAGCAAAGTTCCCATTGAGGACATTTCACAAACACCTTATGGGCAACTTGAAACATAAAGTTCAAATGAAGAAGATTCATGTGCAAACTCAATCGTCATTAGCATCTATAGTGTTAACAATGTCACAACATGTCTAGGGGATCCATAACCCCCAATCAAAGTCACTACTCACTCATGGTGAGATTACAAGCAAAACAAATGAAAGGGATGGAGTTTAGGAGTCTAAAACCAATATGAGATTGAAGAGTATGAGAATCCTTGTTGTTGATCTTCTTCTCCACTCAATCCACCTTGAAATCAGTGCAGGTCTCCTCAAAATCCGTGCAAAAAAAAGTCCCCTTTGAAAATCCCCAAAAGTTTCTATTTATAGCCCAAGTTAGAGTTTCCGGTACTGTAGCTCCAGTCGGTCGACTGGCGGGAGCTAGTTTTCCCAGTCGGTCGACTGATGCTGAAAATGTGGCTGATGAAGGACCAGTCGACCGACTCGATGGACTGGTTTGGCAGGCCTCCTGTAGTGACTTGCAACTCGACCGACTCGTGGATCTCAGTTGGCCGACTCGATTGAGACGCCTGGAGGTCCATCTGAGAAGTTCTCCAACTCGACCGACTGGAGGTGGCCAGTCGACCGACTCGATGGGAGCATTTGAGGAGCATTCTGGGACTTCTTCTACTCGACCGACTGGCGCAGGGGAAATAGCCAGTCGGTCGACTGGAGCACCTTTCAGTCCAAATTTGCTCAAATCTTTGATTTTTCCTTGATTCTTCATGTCAAGGTCCTGAGCTCAATGTATGGTTGCTCCAAGCCTGAAATGCAATGTGAAATACTATCCCCTGTTCAAGCTTGTGTTCAAGGTTTAGTTGAGACAGATCTTGAACACACTTCACAGCAGTTCAAGGATCAGTTGTGACAGACCTCGTACTCTAGATACAACAGTTCAGCAAATAGACAAAGGCAGTAGAACACACAGACTGATAACCCAGTTCGGCTCGGCCTACTCTGGGGGGTTTCCCACACCCGAAAAAGGGACAGCAAATCTTTATTATGAGTATAGGGTTTCCACAGGGACTTACACTTACACCTTGTAATAGCCATACCACAATAATCTGTCTCTCAGATTTGCAACCGAGGTTCACCGCAATTCCCCTCGATCCCCTTCGTTCAGAACCTCCAGCCCGAACATTCTCGACCTTCTCCAGAAGCTCGGATGCTTTCTCTCGAAAGCTTTGATCACCTTTGTTGTTTGCGGCAGTTGATACGCTTCAAATAGTCTGTGTTGCACTTGAACAGACTACACTTGCACCGGTGTATTCTCAATGAGAAAACACAACCGGCCGTCGCTTTCTTCTTCTCCAATCAGTAGGATATGCTCGTGTATAATTGATCTTTGAAAGCGATGGGAATTAGGGTTGCCTTTGCATTTGTATTTATATGCTCGGACGAAACCCTAATTCGCACAAGATAATCCCATCAAATATTTCGGAATATTTGATGCATATCTTTTACAAATCCTTGGAAGAATATACGAAGTCGTCTTCTTTCCTAACCAAGTCACGCCGTCTTCAATGTGGATATTCATTCGAATATCTTATGCTCGAATAAGTCGCACGCCATCTTCAACTTGACGAAATCTTCGTTGCCAATATCTTCCGAAAAATATCCTTTGCGGCTTGATCACGCTGTACACGAGTACTAGGATATGTTCGAACTCCCCCTGAACTCCTGCTCTAACTGTCTAACTCTGTTTTGCCAAACACATGCCACACAAGGGAACATCAATCTCCCCCTTGGCATTTTGGCAAAACTAAATCACTAGATCTATCTATCTATCTAGACAGTAGACAAAATTGAGGGAACAAAAATTGTCGCCACTCAAAATACTCCCCCTTTTTGCCACAAACTGGCAAGGGGTCCGATCTAGTTCGAACATCAAATCAAACTGTGCCAGAACAAGCACATAATACTGAAAGTTTTAAGCGAAAAAAAAATAAACTGAGTTCAAGGATAAAGATCAGGAGACCTTCATGCAGACGACCCATCATCAGTGGCATCCTCAGAATCTGCATCATCAGAGTCATTATCACTTGGAAAGCTGAGGGCACGAGCAAGCTTGTTAATACGCCTGCGTTGTTCCTTATCTGCGGCAATGATGGCATTCAGATCCTGGAGCAGCTTGCTCCTCTCATCACGACCCATTCTGGCTCCCCCTCGGCTGGACTCCGCAACACCCTTTGTTTTCTGGTTCCCCTCCTTGAGATCATTCACATGACGCCCTTTAAACAATTTGTGGTCAATGATGAACTTGCTGGGTGCCTTTGTGAGGTGGTCAGGCGAGGCCTTCAACTCTGGAGCTTGATGGATAATGAGCTCATATATCAGAGATGGGAAACAGATCTGGTGCAGAGTTCTCATCGAAGTAGCGTGTTCTGCAATCTGTTTGAACATTACTCTGCCCAGGTTGAATTTCAGCTTATTCCCTATCTGATAAATCAGTTGAGCCATGTCCTTGTTGACAGTAAAGCGATGAGTAGATGGCCTCCAGTTGAACACAGCTAAAAAGAACAGCATTGAATAAAACGTAGACAAATCCGCTGTGTGCACAATTGACTCAGTCCTCCACCGAACAGAGCCTGCAGTGATAGTGCTCACGATCTTCTCAAAGCTTGATTCCTCTTCATCAACAGCTGGGTCGTCCATGGAGAAGTATACATTGATCAGTTCAGGATCAATCTTGATCCGTCTTCCTCTAACGTAGAGGACCCCATAATCTGCTTCTCCAATGACCCCAAATCCAGGAGGAAGGTTTACCATGGCTTCACGCACTAAATGCTAGTTGAATGGTTTGCATCTGTCCAACGTCCAGAACAGATCAGATTCCTTGAGCACCTCTATCACTTCCTTTCCCTTGTATCGGGACTCATCTAGCAACCTCTCGGGTATGATTTTTCTTTTCAGCACACAGCTCCATTTTTTGTACGCATCACGACTGACGAACCAGACACCTTTCTTGACCAATCAAACTGGCATAGTATCAGCCTCAGGAGATGGGACTTCACATCTTCCAGCATCCACTGCAACAGGGACAGGAGCTTCACGTTTTCTTTTCTTAGATGAATCAGCTCCCCCTGTCAGGTTGGCCTCCTTCGCAATTTCTTGGACTGTTCCCTTAGCAGATCTTTCAGACGCCACCTTTTTATTTCCCTTGTCCTTCTTTTTGAGAGAGATAAGTGGAGCAAGATCTTGGTCATCATCTGAAAATACCCTCCTTTGAGACTAGCTTCGCAGTATCCTCACGAACTTGTGCACCATCATCCTCAATACGATTACAATGCAGATCATCTTGACCAACAACTGGAGTAGCCACTTGACAATTCGCTTGTCGTCAGAGCAAATTATACAAATAAATTTATAAAGTCCGCTACTCGCGACTACTGGGTAGAAGTGGTAAGTAGGGGTCGAACCCAAGGGAATTAGGGGGATACGTTGTTCTTTTACTAACAGGGACGTGTTTTAGGATGATTGAGATTTTAGCGCGAGTAATTAAACTACTATTTTTGGTTTTTTGGGTTTTTTGTGCGGAAAAGTAAATACAGAAATTAAATACTGAAAGTAAATACTGAAAGTAAAGAGATAAGGGTTAGAAGACTTACAGTGGGTGATGCGTGATTGCGATTCCTCCGGTTGTTGAGCGGTTGATGGTTGTGGTTGATCGGGACAGTTATACTAGGAAAGTAAATACAGGGGGTTTTTGTGATTGAAAGAAAGTATTCGGTTTCAGGTACTCTTGTATTATAACATGTATATAATAAACCGTTAGTAACTTTTCTAAGTATTCAAAGATGAATCGAGGCCCTTTCGTAGCGCAAGACTTGCAACATCGTTTCAAGCAACCCTTGTTCTACTTCAGACTAATTCCTCCTTTCGAAGTATCTTAGCCTTCTGTGCATCCACCTGATCTCACAGTTACGATTGACCAAGTGGTGTTTTAGATAAGTCGAACTCCTCAGATAAGCTTTGCCCTTTCGTAGCATCCACTTACCCGAGTATGTTCACGAACCCCACGGAAGAGTTTTGCCCTTTCGTAGCATCCACTCAACCTTGGAAATTCTGACTATAAATGACACATAGAACAAGTTTTGAATACAAAGAAATGAAACTAAAAGACATTACAACATTATATAATACAAGAAAATACCTTCCACCGAATGAAGAGTTTAGCTACGAATATCCATAGAGGTGGATACCATAGCTAAATACTCGGGGGTTTTTTGAAAACAGTAAGAGGGAAAGGGGTGGAATACTCAAGAACCAACAGGAGTATTCCCAATTTCCTACTGAATACTCAAGAACCAACAGGAGTATTCTCTATAGTATAATACTCAAGAACAAACAGGAGTATTATTTCATAAACCGAACAAACTTACAAAGTAACCTTTAGAGAGATAAGTGTTTTGTGTATGGATTGATGATACAAATGAGGAGGAGGGCACATCTATTTATAGGCCAAGGTAGGAGGAATGGAGGGTGGAGATGGAGGCATGTGGAGGAGCATCCAAGGGTGGAGATGGAGGAGCTTGTGGAGGAGACAAGTGGCACAAGGGGAGGAGCCTCCCAAAAGCCGCCGGTTGCCAGTCCAAAGGGGAGGAAGAGGAGGTGGCTTGGCCACCCTTTGCCAAAGCCACCGGTCATCCCATGGAGGAGGAGGGAGGAGGCCACCCAATGACTCATCCTTTTCACTTAAGCCACCGGTCATCCTTGCATATGGATGAATCTTGACGGTTTTGTACTGTCTTTACAAAACTATCAGTCCAATTTCACTCCAGGCTGTCTTTGATAATTCCTCATTTGGATTTAATTTGAGTAATTCATCGTCAGGATCTTGAGATTTCTTCGTTCAGTGCTTGATCTTGACCTTCAATTGACTCTTGATATCTTTTCAGCATAAAATCCTCTCCTTAGCGTGTTTTCACTTTTATCTCTCAATTGCCCTGTGGAAATATTTCGGGACTAACACGTAGAAGTTAGATAGACAAACAGTCTAATTTGGTGGGTTTAACTGTATTTATGATGCATACAATTATGGTCCATCAGATCACCCCACACTTTTAGTTGTTCGTCCCGAACAATGCTATTAAAGGGCGGCACTAAGTAAGCTTGTTGAAATATGAAAATTAGACTATGGTACTCGATTTCTCCTAATTCATGCATTACTACTTATTGCCAAATTAAACTGCGTAAATAAATAGAAGAAACTTGATACTTGTACCTTCGTGCCGAGATGCAAATTATTTTGGATGTTTCGGGAGATAGCCCTTTTCAGGCTCCTGCACTACACCTTCGGGACCGTCTCACACTATATGGTTTTCTTGTAGCTTTATCTAGCACGTGATTCGATTCGGGTTTCAGTGAGTTGAGCCTTTTTTTATTTTCTTTTTCTTCTTTGGCGAGGGACTAGCTTTTTGTAGTGATTCTGCCTTTGGCTTTATGATCTGTCTTTTTTGAGTGCTTCACTCTTGCTCGGTTAAAACCTTCACAATTTTGGGCCTTAGACCTCTTTTGATTTTCTTCTTTGAGTTTTTTGCTTCTTTGTGACTTGCTAGTCCATTTTCTCAGCCTTTTTGGGAGGTCCAATCATCGCCCGCAAGACTATGGAAATACCTCCCCGCTCCTCTCGTCTTCGTCGTTTCGCGCGGGTCAAGATGAGGGTTGCTCATTTATTTTCTCGGCTATTTTGACTAGAGAGAGGACGGTCTGATTCCCGTCCTCGCCTTTGCATAGATGCTTCTTGGCGGAGTTGACTTCAATTATTCACTGAACCCCGAAGTGCAGCCTCCACTGACTTCAAAAACCATATAGTTTGATCTGATCCTTCAAGTGCTTGCCAAGCCCCTCTAGGGCAATTTCTATCAACTCCACATCCCTAGGTTATCTCAGCACAAAGGGACAAATGAGAAGTTACATTCTAAGTTTTTAAACAGTTTGCATTTTCGTAAGGTTGATGCATGAATTATGATCTATCTTTTTCACATTCTAAAGTTCATAATTCCAAAAAGATACTACTAAAAAAAAGAAAAAACATGCAGTTGGTTCTCACCCCACACTTTTGAACGAAGGCAAGCGTTAGTTCAAAAGTCATGCAATATATACAGGAGAAGGAAATGACATTAAGGAAAAAAGAAGAACAGAACTCCCTTTAAGGTGTCGAGTGAACGACATGGCATGAGGCTGGATAATCGAGGGAGTTCAGCTGGGGCCTCGAACTCTCAGCGCAGGCCCGGTAAATTCACGGAAGCTGCCTGGCTGATCCGATCTTGCTCCAAAAACTTAATTCCTACATGAAAGACATTCCTTCTAGACAAAAAGTGGGTGAGAGCGCTTATTGGAAATTTAAATAACAGAAAGTAAGATAGTGTCGGGTTACCTCCCGACCAGTGCACTTGTTTAATGTCGTTGGCTCGACAGTACCTCATTCTGGATCATTGGTTGGGATCCCATGGGTGGCTCAGGTCAAACTTCGCAACCATTCCTGTGTTGCTTCCGGTACTCTCCATGTCTGATTCTTCTGATGGTTCAGGAGTCTCTTCTGATGGCTCGGATGTGACTTCCAATGTGGGCTCTTTCTCGGAGCCTTCTGTATCTGATTCGTTCATCACATCCTCTGCAATGTCCCTCTCTGGACTGGCCTCATCCCTTTGTATCCCTTCATTAGGTCGAGACCTTGGCCTTCGTATCGCGGTTCCGGCCAAGCTGTCTATCACATCCCATATTTGAAGTAGGGATAAGTGCGTGGTCGTTCCTCCCACTGCGTTATTGATCCTTGAGAATTTATCAGCCCTCATCCCACAAAGGAATTTTTGAAGAAGAAAAACCTCCGTGAATCCATGGTGCGGGCAGCGTGAGCCGATGGTGTTATAATTCATGTAGTATTCGCCTAATGTCTCATCCCGGGATTGTTGAAGGTTCGTGATCTTTTCTCGGGTTTGTTGTCGTAAGGATGGGGGAGAGAATTCTTTCAGGAATGGAATGCTAATGTCCATGAAATATCTAGCATTCATAGCAGTTGATGTGTAATACCAGATTGTCGCGAAGTCAGTTAGAGAGAATTTGAAGCAGTTAAGCTTAAATTCTTCTAACGTTTCATTATTAGGTTTTATGTGCTGACAAACATGGTGAAAGTTTCGACTATGTAGTACTGGGTCTTCTCCATCCGTGCCTCCGAACAGTGGAAGGTATCGTGTCGTCCATGCATACGAAGGTGGTTGCGTCATGGGGTCATGTGAGGTGAGGAACAACTTATCCGATTAATTAACTAATTCCCCGGCAACGGCGCCAATTTGACAATTCGCTTGTCGTCAGAGCAAATTGTACAAATAAATTTATAAAGTCCGCTACTCGCGACTACTGGGTAGAAGTGGTAAGTAGGGGTTGAACCCAAGGGAATTAGGGGGATACGTTGTTCTTTTACTAACAGGGACGTGTTTTAGGATGATTGAGATTTTAGCGCGAGTAATTAAACTACTGTTTTTGGTTTTTTGGGTTTTTTGTGCGGAAAAGTAAATACAGAAATTAAATACTGAAAGTAAATACTGAAAGTAAAGAGATAAGGGTTAGAAGACTTACAGTGGGTGATGCGTGATTGCGATTCCTCCGGTTGTTGAGCGGTTGATGGTTGTGGTTGATCGGGACAGTTATACTAGGAAAGTAAATACAGGGGGTTTTTGTGATTGAAAGAAAGTATTCGGTTTCAGGTACTCTTGTATTATAACATGTATATAATAAACCGTTAGTAACTTTTCTAAGTATTCAAAGATGAATCGAGGCCCTTTCATAGCGCAAGACTTGCAACATCGTTTAAAGCAACCCTTGTTCTACTTCAGACTAATTCCTCCTTTCGAAGTATCTTAGCCTTCTGTGCATCCACCTGATCTCACAGTTACGATTGACCAAGTGGTGTTTTAGATAAGTCGAACTCCTCAGATAAGCTTTGCCCTTTCGTAGCATCCACTTACCCGAGTATGTTCACGAACCCCACGGAAGAGTTTTGCCCTTTCGTAGCATCCACTCAACCTTGGAAATTCTGACTATAAATGGCACATAGAACAAGTTTTGAATACAAAGAAATGAAACTAAAAGATATTACAACATTATATAATACAAGAAAATACCTTCCACCGAATGAAGAGTTTAGCTACGAATATCCATAGAGGTGGATACCATAGCTAAATACTCGGGGTTTTTTTGAAAACAGTAAGAGGGAAAGGGGTGGAATACTCAAAAACCAATAGGAGTATTCCCAATTTCCTACTGAATACTCAAGAACCAACAAGAGTATTCTCTATAGTATAATACTCAAGAACAAACAGGAGTATTATTTCATAAACCGAACAAACTTACAAAGTAACCTTTAGAGAGATAAGTGTTTTGTGTATGGATTGATGATACAAATGAGGAGGAGGGCACTTCTATTTATAGGCCAAGGGAGGAGGAATGGAGGGTGGAGATGGAGGCATGTGGAGGAGCATCCAAGGGTGGAGATGGAGGAGCTTGTGGAGGAGACAAGTGGCACAAGGGAAGGAGCCTCCCAAAAGCCGCCGGTTGCCGGTCCAAAGGGGAGGAAGAGGAGGTGGCTTGGCCACCCTTTGCCAAAGCCACCGGTCATCCCATGGAGGAGGAGGGAGGAGGCCACCCAATGACTCATCCTTTTCACTTAAGCCACCGGTCATCCTTGCATATGGATGAATCTTGACGGTTTTGTACTGTCTTTACAAAACTATCAGTCTAATTTCACTCCAGGCTATCTTTGATAATTCCTCATTTGGATTTAATTTGAGTAATTCATCGTCAGGATCTTGAGATTTCTTCGTTCAGTGCTTGATCTTGACCTTCAATTGACTCTTGATATCTTTTCAGCATAAAATCCTCTCCTTAGCGTGTTTTCACTTTTATCTCTCAATTGCCCTGTGGAAATATTTCAGGACTAACACGTAGAAGTTAGATAGACAAACAGTCTAATTTGGTGGGTTTAACTGTATTTATGATGCATACAATTATGGTCCATCACCACTGTATCCTTAGCAACTTCCTCTGAACCATCAATTGTCTCACCTTCATTCTGAACACATGGTTCCACAGTTGGAACACTAGTAACTTTTTCAGCGACAGACTCTTTTGTCTCACTACCCTGAGCACAAAGGAGTTCTTCAGACTTTTCAGCTCCCAGATTGTTTTCCTTAGCCAAATCTTCCATGACATTGTCAATGTCTTTGTACAGCTTCTCCAACTCTTCATCCTCTTCTGCAGGGGAAGCTCCTTTAGCTATGGCTTCCTTCAACACCTCTGGATTTTCTGGTGGATGAACCATCACGGACACACCCTCCTCTGGCTCCGAACCTCCAATCCTCTTATTAGGGCCATCATCAGACTCCTCATCCATCACAAGCTTCCTTTTCCCAGAGGCATCAAGAAGATTCTCTATCCCCTCATCAGACATTGTTATGATCTTCCCTCTGACAGAGCTGATCCTGGCAAGACACTGTCTTGGAGAAACAACACGGCGAGTCCCCTTCTTTCTCCGTAAACCATCTGGGCGAATATACCCAGACGCATGGATTTTCTCCCTCCATGACGCAGACCTTCCAGCCACCTTGCTGGGTACCTTTTCTTCCATAATATTGATAGTATCATTCCCGATAACTGCCTTACTAGTTTCATCACCAGCCATACCCCTACTGGCTTCCCAATCAACAGCCCTACTGGCTCCATTATCAACAACAGCCCTACTGGCGTCACCACCAATCACAACTCCATCCACCACACTCTTATCAACAGCAGAAATATTTGCAGAAGCCAAAGGAACGGACTACGAATTAGGAAATACCTCAGTTTTGGACTAAACATGGCTTGGACCGGGATTGAATGATTTTGACAGATCCGCCGTGACCGACTGAGGGATTTTAGCGGTTGCTCGTTCACCAGACTTCTTTGCTTCGGCCAAAGGTTCAGTGTCGGATCGTAAAGGCGACGCCTTTTTCGTCTTCGGAGCCTTTAATTTCGGAATTTTAGGTTTTGCCGCCAGAGCCTTTGAGGACTGCATGTTCTTCTTCTCAGCGGATTTGACGCCAGACTTCGCAGATGTCCTGGTGTTCACCATCGCCATTTGGAGGATGAGCGGTTGAGAGAGAAATTTGGTTCTAGGGTTTGTACGAGCGAGAGAAGGTAGACTGAAAACTATTTTGTGTTTCAAAAGAAATAATACTCCAGCCTTTTCAACTTCCCAAATTGGTCAACTCTCGTTTCAAATAACGGCAGGAAAGATCTTCGAGAATATTCAAAAATTGTTTGTCTTCACGCGATGTGCCTTCTGTTCCAGCTCCCTTCCTTAGGTGGTCAGTCCAACTGTTGTAGCTGGGGTTTCGCCTTTGACTGACCACTGCCTGGAATGCTTAGTACTCGAACCCACACAGACCCAAAGAGGATCTGGGTGTTCTAAACTGTGCAATCCGGTTCAATCTCTCGTCTGATGAGTTGGCATGAGTCTGTGGATACAGTTCGAACTCCTTCTGCAACTTTGTAATCTTCTATTCAAACTCGGTATGTAACTGTGACACCCTTTGATCCAGCAGTCTCTTGGTATAATTGCCAAAATAGATTTGTGGGATCCTCCTTTCTGATCTTGTGTTTTGTGCGATCCTCCTATCTGATCTTGTGTGCAGGGTCTTGTTCACTCCCCCTCGCATAACTCGATGTTTGGCTGGAGCATAGTTAAGAGTAGGCCGTGGCTTGTCAAGGCTCCCGACCCCCATGCTGATGGTGTAACAGTTATTTACCCGCCTTCTCCCTTTCATCACAGAACTGCCATTCATGTCTAAAACGAGGCATGAGTCGCGAGAGAATGACACATAGTGTCCATTGTCGCACAGTTGACTGATGCTAAGAAGATTCATTGTCAAACCTTCAACCAGGAGGGTGTCTTCGAGTGCAGGGAGATCCGGAACCTTCAATGTCCCACAGCCGATCACCTGACTCTTCCTACCATCCGCGAAGCTGACAAACCGCATCTCCTCAACAGGCCTAATATTAGAGAGGTATTCAGAGTTACCTGTCATGTGAGCAGAGCATCCGCTGTCGAAGTACCAACTGTTTGACATTGTGGAACTTGACGAGCAACAAGCCACCATGCATGCCGTCTGATTGGCCTTAGGTCTCCAGACCTGGTTCTGTCGTGGTTTGGTTTGTTATTGGTGTCCTCGACGTTCAGCAAGAAACAGTCGACACTGCCGTCTGATGTGTCCAATCTGATAGCAGTACCAGCATGTGCGCAAGTCTTTCCTCTGATTGGGAGTTGAACTGAGGTAAGCATTTCCGGTCCTTCTTTGACTACCTTTGGGCTTTACTTGGGACAGATCCACTTTCTGTCTAGGGTGCTCTCTCACCTTCTGTTCCGGCATCTGTTCAGACACATAGTTAGGTTTGACACGCGTCGAACCTTTTGAGCTGCTTTCTCCTGTGAATCTCAATCCTCTGCGTCCTGTCTCCATCCTCTGAGCATTGAGAATCTCATTCAAATTTTCCGAACCAGAGTTCAACATCCTCACTGACTGTTGGAGCTGAATGAGCTCCTTCTCAGCAGTTTCCCGGTCCATCTTTTTTGATTCAAGCTGAAGTTCCAGCTGTTCAACCTTCCTGAGTTGGAACACCTCCTGTCGTTTCAGATCTGAAATGACTTTTCTTAGACCAGCTGATGAGCCGTATTTATACGACTCATCGAGTCATCAAATCCCGCCAATTCCAGTACTTTTATATGCAAACAATTACTTCTTAGTGTTGTTTCGCATTTCAGGTAATTTGGAGGCTCTAAGAGGAATCACATTCAAAATATGGCTTTTGGAGCCAAAAACACCACAAAGGCCACAAGGACCCGAGACCCGCAGGCTGGCCGTGCTCAGGGAATGGCACGTCCGTCATTTGACACAAGAGGACTCAATTCCAGATTGGGGACCACCATGTTATAGACCACATGTCAGGCTACATCTCAGGCCAAACCAAACTGATTTTCGACCCACGGCCAAGAAACGACCGGAGCAACAACGCATGAGTCCGATCAGCGCAGATTTCAGGACTTAGCCAAATTCAGGGCCTGTTTTCCGGCTGGCTGAGATGCCAACTTTGAGAGCCGCCCGGCCTAATCCGTCTACACAATGGGGTGATTTCAAGGTTTGGACATCAAATATACATGTCCAGCTAGTGCTCCAGCTCAAGAGCTCGGCCAGAAGAGTGTCCGAAGGCGAGTCAAATCGGCCCCAAAGTACCCAGTACGATCAGCATTCATCCGAGTTCCAGCCGAGTTGAAACTGAGTTGAGTCCGAGTTTGACCGAGTTTAAAGCCCAAAATTCATCCAGCCCAATGTCATATTAGGGCAAACTTACATCTAGGGTTTCGGAAGGTTCCAAAAGATCGAGATAGCTTTATCATCAAGCAAAGATAATTATGGAAATATTTCCATGATTATCTTCAAGGCTTATTTTAGGAACTTTAGGGTTTCTCAAACCCTATAAAAAGAGGAGTTCATAAGCCATAATTGACATCTCATCCCTCACACTCTCTTCAACACATAACAAACCGTGTGCTCTCCTCCTTGGCCGTGCACCACCTTGCTCCGCCCAGCTCCTCCGCCGTCCGCCGTAGCTCAGCCCTCACGGCAGCAGCTCCTCCGTGCCCTAGTTGCTCCATTCTCGGTTGTTTTTAGTGAAGTTTCTTCCTTTATTACTTGCATTGTTTCACCATGATCATGTGTAACTAAACCTTCTATTCTGATTAGGGTTTATTATATTGTGACTATGTTTTTGAGACTTGGTTATTAATGCTATATTCTATGTTTTACTAATTCTCGTACATTAATTCCATGAAATATTGTTAGACTAGACGTATACTTTGTCGTGAAATCTAGTTGCGCATATTTCTACATTAGTCATCTATCTAATACTTTGTCGTTTAGATAGGTAGTACGACTAGGGCAATTAACACCTTTGTCGGGTTAATTAAACCTAGGGGAATTAGGTAGTGGCATAACACCTTTGTCGGGTTATTTGGGAAGTCACCTTTGTCGGGACAACCACACTTAAAACATTGAATTAGATATTTAGAAGTCTATGATAAAACAAGTCACAATCAAACCCTAATCTGAATATTTCCCCCTGATATTTACAACCCAGTTTATTTCGTGATTTACAGTTTTTGCACTAACAATTACTCTCATTCCAGTTTCTTGTCTTTCTCCATTACAGAATAAAGTAGTAGCTATCTAGCTCCCTTGGGTTCGACCCTTGCTTGCCATTGTGCTAACCCACAGTTCATTGCGAGGAAATTATAAATTGTTTTTGCGCAGGTACGACGACAAGCCTGCTCAAAATGGCGCCGTTGCCGGGGAGCTAAGCACGGTGAAACTTTTGTTCTTCTTTAATTTTTCGTTTATTTTTCTTCTTGCTATTTCAAAATTTGTTACTCGGTGAATTCATATTCAATTGTTCGAGATTTTGTTTTCCATTCTATTCGATTTCCGTTTTCTAGCTCTCAGAGGGTTCTGTCACCAAGACTTACGAGTCTAAGGATTTTGGGTTTTAAGTGGGACCGCTGTGACCCCTCCACTCTCCTGGGGACCCTTTGTTGCTAGTCTGTTCTTGCTATTACGGTGTTTGCTAGACCGGTGCTTGCTATTTCTTGTAACATGTCTCACGCAGGAAGTAGCGTAGGTGGCAACAGTCACAATAATGATGAAGTCAACCAGAATGTTCAAGGAGTACAAAATCAGGGGCCTATGGTCCAGAATGGAGAAATCAGGGGGGCTATCCCTGAACAGCTTCAGCAGCAACAACAACCACCACTCAACCCCCACCAATACCCCCAGTACCCTCAGTACCCGCCGCCATATCAGCAGTATCCACCACCACAGTACCCACAGTATCCGCAACCGCCCTACCCTCAATACCCACCACCATATCCACCACTACCATATCATCCACAACATCCATACCCACCACCCCAGAGACCTCCACGCCAGCAGGTAGTTAGAAACGATGAGGAGGACGAAAATGAAGGACCTACTATGGGCGAGCTCTCGGTTCCTAGTTTCAGAGACCAGTCATGGCCAATTTATGAAGGACCAGACATCGCAGCCATCACAATCAGCACCTCAGTCGTCCACCACTTGCCTAAGTTCTCAGGAATGAAGGGAGAATCTGCCACGTCTCACTTGACGCGCTTTCACGGGATATGCTTGAACCTCAGGCCACATGGAGTCGAAGTGGATGATTTCAAACTGAAGGCCTTCTATTTCTCACTACAAGATGCCGCTACCGATTGGTTCCTATCTTTACCCTCAGGCAGTATTTATACATGGGAGCAGATGCTGAGGCAGTTCGTCAGCAAGTACTATCCAGCAGGGCGTGCAGCACAAGTCCGGAGACAGTTGCAAGAGCTCAAGCAAGGCCCAAACGAGACCATGTACGAGTACGTAGAGAAATTCCTTGCCTTGGAGAAGAGTTGCTGCAATCTAGAGCTGCCAGAGAAATTGATCGTAGAATACATGCTGGATGGACTTCGCAGGATCGACAGGAAGTTACTTGAGGCCTCAGCTGGAGGCCAACTCATGAACATGACCCCAGCCAGAGTAAAGCAGAAGATCATATCGATGGCAGAGGGCGAGCGATTCCAAGATGAGACTGCAACAGAGGACGAGTATGCCCGAACAAAGAACGTATCAATAGTTGAGCCCTCTATCAGTGCTGTGTTCACCGAACTCAAAGAAATGAGGGAACTGATGAAGCATGTAGTCCAAAGGCAGCCAGTCCAGGTCAACCCATGTGAGTTTTGTACGTCTACAGATCACAAGACAGACGAGTGCCCTACCTTACAGACAGACGTCCAGGGCGATGTGAATGCAGTGGGCAATTATCAGAATTACGGCAACCAGGCAGGCCCATTCAAGAAATATGGCGCAGCAGCGACCAATCAAGGAGCCAACGGACAGCCCTGGAAGAACAACAATCAGCAGCATCAGGCCCAGAGAGAGCCAGCACGACAGAATGCGCCTCAGCAGACCCAGCAGCCCTACAGACATCCTAATCATCAGTATCAGCAGAATGCACCAGGTCAGTACCAGCAGCGAGGGCAAAACAGTAATCAGCCAGGCTCGAGCAATCACAGCTCCAACAAGCCTCTCGAAGAGATAGTAAAAGAACTGGCAGCCACGACCAAGGGAGACATTGCAGATTTAAAAAAACAGATGTCTCAGCTTACTACGCTAGTCTCGGATCTCGCAAACAGTGTGAGCGCAGGACGACTCCCCTCACAAACAGTTCAAAATCCAAGAGGGAACGTCAGCCAAGTAGAGGTGGTGGATGCAACATTCGAGGAGTCCATAGAGGTAGTTGCTCCCGAAGGCCATATGATTGAGAAAGCTGATCCAGAAGGATTATTGGTAGCACGGCCTACGCAGAGCGATCCAATCATGAGGCAGCCACTATCTACAGGCCATGAGACACCGCTGGAAAAGAGTAAGGACCCAGGGGCCTTCACGGTCACCTGTGGCATCGGTGAGACTCAAATTCCTCACTGTTTGATCGATCTTGGTGCAGCAATTAACGTTATGCCATATTCTTTATATTGTTCATTGAAACTTGGCTCACTAAAACCACCTAGATTGATGATAGAGTTAGGGGATAGATCATGCACTCGGCCTGATGGATTGCTTGAAAACTTAACACTCCGAGTGGGAGATCTTCTTGTTCCTGCAGATTTCTACGTCTTGCAGATGGGCGACTCTAGGAACGATGTACCACCGGCACTCATCTTTGGGCGGCCATTCCTCTTCTCCACCAAAACCAGAATTGACATGGGCACGGGCCTACTATCACTTGCATTCGGTGGAAAGACAGAAGATTTCTACATCTATGGGGATGACGACCGTCCATGCGCGAGGAAACCGCCGGACATTGTGCACACATCAGATTTCGATGCCCTAGTTCCGGACCTACCAGATCAGGTCATACACACCACTGGGCCAGCAGCTATGGCCAAGAGATCCTCACCATCTCGAGAGTATGTGAAGAAGAGCCCGCTTGATCACAGGAGAGCAGGACCGAGCACACAGCCTTATAACCACTTTGGGCAGGTTGATGGAGTTGCTGAAAGGAAGTATGACCTCACACGCCCATGGGATCCTAACTTGTAATCCCTACACGAGGTACTGTCGAGCCAACGACGTTAAACAAAGGCGCTCGCAGGGAGGCAGCCCTGCACGGTTTGCGTTTACATTTCAGTTTATTTATTTATTTACCATATTTATTTTCGAGTCATTATTGTCACATCATACCTTGGGAAGGAATTGGTTTCATTCTGCAGGGACTAGACCGAGTCGACCATGAATTGAGTAAGGGGCTACGCATTTTGCTTGCTCCAATATCAGACTGTTCCGACATGAGTAGTTCACACCTCGAATTAGTTGTGTCAAGAAACACGAGCCGTTTAAAGATTCTGTCACAAAGACTTACGAGTCTAAGGAGATTGGGTTTTAAGTGAGACCGCTGTGACTCCTCCAACCTCCTGGGAATCTTTTATTCGTCTTCATGTCATTGACACAGACCTTTCGGTGTGCAACGAACTCACGTCGCGATACAGGCTCCAATGGTGCTCTTCGAGGACTCATAGGAGAATAATCAGCCACTTCTGGTCGCCACACATCACACGAGGGGAGTCCCGTTCTACCTTTTCCCTTTCCTTTTATTTATTGCATGCATTGTGAGTCTTGATTTAAGTCGTACCGTGAGGACACGGCTTATTTCAAAAGTGTGGGGTGGGAGAGTCAGTATCGAGTCAGCACGTTTATTTCCTGCACCCTGCACAGAGTCAGCACGTTTCGAGTCATTTTAAAAATTTTGTACATGATTCTTCACTATTTCCTAGACTTGCAGTAGTGGATAATGATTAGGTGAAATAGATATAGTCGATTTTACATGCATGTCTTTGATGAAACTTGATTTGTGCGACTAACATGTGATCTTAAAATCTTTACGTGCCTTTGTTAGTTGAGATAAACAGGGATGTGGAGTTGATAGCAACGCCCTAGAGAGACTTGACAGATCATTCAGAGACCGGACTCAGGATATATGGTTATGTGGAGCTTGTGGAGGCTAGCGCTTCGAGGCAAACATAGTACGAGTCTGCTCCGCCACTGCGGCGCACTTTGCGGTGGTTGGGACGGGAATACTTCACACCGTCCAGACTCTAGTCCGAGTAGCCGGGAAAATAGACAAGCGACCCTTAGATTGACCCGCGCAAAAGGACGATGATGAGCGAGAGCAAGTAGGTTTGAGCAAGTCACAATCCGCACTACAAAGAAAGAAATCCACTATCATTGTGATAGTCCACTAGTTCACACGTTCCACATGTGAAAAGCGTCGTTGAGAATGCCAGATCATACGACGCTATAGCTGACCGAAAAGCACTCCAGTACTTGAGCCCGAATCTATCACGTGCAAGAAAAAGCAGCGAGACATAACCATAATCCAGCGAGTTCGAGTCCGAGAATGAGGGTTCATGGGTCTAAAAAGGGCTATCTCCCGATACATCGGAATTGATTTGCATCTCGGCCCAAAGGTAACACGTATCTTTAACCCATGTTTTCGCACAAAGATATTAGTAGCAAGCATGCATAACAGGCGAGATCTAGAGTAATCGATTCATGTCCATGTAGCACGTCTAGGATGACCGAATCATTGTGGTGTTTACATTATTCATTCCTCTTATGACCTAGTTCTTGTTCGGGACGAATAAGTTTAAGTGCGGGGTGGTTTGATGAGCCGTATTTATACGACTCATCGAGTCATCAAATCCCGCCAATTCCAGTACTTTTATATGCAAACAGTTACTTCTTAGTGTTGTTTCGCATTTCAGGTAATTTGGAGGCTCTAAGAGGAATCACATTCAAAATATGGCTTTTGGAGCCAAAAACACCACAAAGGCCACAAGGACCCGAGACCCGCAGGCTGGCCGTGCTCAGGGAATGGCACGTCCGTCATTTGACACAAGAGGACTCAATTCCAGATCGGGGACCACCATGTTATAGACCACATGTCAGGCTACATCTCAGGCCAAACCAAACTAATTTTCGACCCACGGCCAAGAAACGACCGGAGCAACAACGCATGAGTCCGATCAGCGCAGATTTCAGGACTTAGCCAAATTCAGGGCCTGTTTTCCGGCTGGCTGAGATGCCAACTTTGAGAGCCGCCCGGCCTAATCCGTCTACACAATGGGGTGATTTCAAGGTTTGGACATCAAATATACATGTCCAGCTAGTGCTCCAGCTCAAGAGCTCGGCCAGAAGAGTGTCCGAAGGCGAGTCAAATCGGCCCCAAAGTACCCAGTACGATCAGCATTCATCCGAGTTCCAGCCGAGTTGAAACTGAGTTGAGTCCGAGTTTGACCGAGTTTAAAGCCCAAAATTCGTCCAGCCCAATGTCATATTAGGGCAAACTTACATCTAGGGTTTCGGAAGGTTCCAGAAGATCGAGATAGCTTTATCATCAAGCAAAGATAATTATGGAAATATTTCCATGATTATCTTCAAGGCTTATTTTAGGAACTTTAGGGTTTCTCAAACCCTATAAAAAGAGGAGTTCACAAGCCATAATTGACATCTCATCCCTCACACTCTCTTCAACACATAACAAACCGTGTGCTCTCCTCCTTGGCCGTGCACCACCTTGCTCCGCCCAGCTCCTCCGCCGTCCGCCGTAGCTCAGCCCTCACGGCAGCAGCTCCTCCGTGCCCTAGTTGCTCCATTCTCGGTTGTTTTTAGTGAAGTTTCTTCCTTTATTACTTGCATTGTTTCACCATGATCATGTGTAACTAAACCTTCTATTCGGATTAGGGTTTATTATATTGTGACTATGTTTTTGAGACTTGGTTATTAATGCTATATTCTATGTTTTACTAATTCTCGTACATTAATTCCATGAATTATTGTTAGACTAGACGTATACTTTGTCGTGAAATCTAGTTGCGCATATTTCTACATTAGTCATCTATCTAATACTTTGTCGTTTAGATAGGTAGTACGACTAGGGAAATTAACACCTTTGTCGGGTTAATTAAACCTAGGGGAATTAGGTAGTGGCATAACACCTTTGTCGGGTTATTTGGGAAGTCACCTTTGTCGGGACAACCACACTTAAAACATTGAATTAGATATTTAGAAGTCTATGATAAAACAAGTCACAATCAAACCCTAATCTGAATATTTCCCCCTGATATTTACAACCCAGTTTATTTCGTGATTTACAGTTTTTGCACTAACAATTACTCTCATTCCAGTTTCTTGTCTTTCTCCATTACAGAACAAAGTAGTAGCTATCTAGCTCCCTTGGGTTCGACCCTTGCTTGCCATTGTGCTAACCCACAGTTCATTGCGAGGAAATTATAAATTGTTTTTGCGCAGGTACGACGACAAGCCTGCTCACCAGCCATGCCGATAGGGTGAGTTTCTTGGTCCTTCTCCATGTCGACTTTTAGTGAAGAGATGGTACCAATGAGTTCTATCTTCTGAGCAAGCAAGCACAGTCTTTCCTATTTCATAGCATCCAGTTGAGTATTTAGAGAAGCTGCCGTACCTTCAAGTTCAACCTTTTGTGTGACCAGAATCTCCACTTCCTGCCAGACCTTATCCTTATCTGTAGTGATGCTTGCAATTGTGTCATTCAGCTTCTTGTTGATTTTGATCAATTGCAGCCACTTCTCATACAGATCTTTGTATGTCTGAGCGAGGGACTCCTGTGTGAGTTCTTCATTATCACTGTCTGAGAGGTCTTCAGCTGGGAGTTCCGACTGAGATGGAACTGTTGCACCGGTGCTGCTACATTCGCCCAGAGTTGTATTAAAGGCCACAAAGTTGGTGGTTTCACCTTTTTCTTCATCTGACTCACTGTCGCTGAAGCTAGCGACCATTGCCTTCTTCTTCATGAGAGTATTTGCACATTGTGAAGTGACAGACCACTCGTCGTTAAAGCGATTTGTGCAAATAAATTTATAATAGTCCGCTACTTGCGACTATACTACTGGGTAGTACTTGGTAAGTAGGGGTCAAACCCAAGGGAATCAGGGGAATAGATGTTCTTTGAGGGGGTTGTCCAGCGAGAGAGCGTGTTTTAGGTCGGTTGGTTGGTTTTAAAGCTACCAGCTAAGTGATTGATTGATTGGTTGGTTGGTTGGTTGGTTGGTTATAGTACTGGAAAGTAAATTTCAGTTTTATAATTAAAGAGAAATGTTCGGTTTCAGGGGCCTTGTATTATATCCTGTTTATCATTGACCCTTAGTGAATCATCTAAGTATTCAAAGATGAATCGAGGCCCTTTCGTAGCGCAAGACTTGCAACATTGTCTAAAGCAACACTTGTTATACTTAAGACTAATTCCTCCTTTCGAAGTATCTTAACCTTATGTGCATCCACTTGATCTCCCAGTTACGTTATTGACCAAGTGGTGTTTTAGATAAGTCTAACTCCTCGATAAGCTTTGCTTGTGACAGCTTCCACTTACCGAGTATGATCACGAATTCCCACGGAAGAGCTTTGCTTGTGACAGCTTCCACTCAACCTTGGAAACTCTGACTTGATATATGGCACATAGAACAAGTTTTGAATACTAAGACGAGATGCTAAGTTAATAGTCTAAAACATTTTATAATACAAGTGCGCCCCTTCTACCGAACTACTAGTTTAGCTACTATTCATCACGCTAAACATTATAACTAAGGAAATAAAACAGTTGAATAAATACTAAAAATAATACTTACAACCGTTGAAGCGCCAAGGGAGCTATCCTTTATTTCCAAAGCCAAACTTACAAATACATAACTTAGAGAGAGAAGTGAATTTTACAAGTGAGGTGGTTATGAAAATGAGGGGAGGAGCTCCTCCTTTTATAGCCATGGAGGGTGGAGATGGTTGCATGTGGAGGCCATCCATGGAGGAGGAGAATGGAGGGTGGAGGAGCCACCACATGTCTTTTGATCCAAGGGAGGAGGAAGGAGGAGCAAGGAGGAGGAGACATGTGGAGGAGCCAAAAGCCGTTGGTCAAGGGAGGAGGAGCCGCCGGTTGCCGGTGGTGGAAGGGGAGGAGCTCCTCCCTTGGTCACCTCTTCAACAAGTGGCCGGTCACTTTGGTCCAATGTGAATTTTGTACAGTTTTGTGCAGTCTTTTCACAAAACTGTCAATGTGTTTCTTCCCTGGACTGTCTTGATTCCTCTCCTTATTCTTCTGATTAATTTGTTATGAGTGCTTCAACGTCAGGATCCTTGATATTTCTTCAGTCGGCATATGATCTTGACCTTGGATTGACTCGTAACATCTTTTCTGCTCTAAAAGCTCCTCTTTAGTGCGTATTCTCTCTAAGCTCTGAATTACCCTGCAAAAATATATCTGAACTAACAAGCAAAAGTTAAATAGACAAAATGTCTAATTAAGGGGGTTATACTGTGTTTATGATTCGTATAATTTTGGTCCATCAGATCACCCCACACTTTTAGTTGTTCATCCCGAACAATGCTATTAAAGGGATGTACTCTAAGTTGGCTTTGAAATTTGAAAATTAGACTGTGGTACTCGATCTATCCTAATTCATGCATTGCTTACTTATTACCAAATTAAACTGCGTAAATAAATAGAAGAAACTTAATACTTGTACCTCCGTGCTGAGATGTAAATTATATTGGATGTCTCGGGAGATAGCCATGTTTAGGCTCCTGGACTGCAACCTCGGGATCGTCTCGCACTATATGGTTTTCGGTAGCTTTCTCTAGCACGTGATTTGGTTCGGGTTTCAATGGTTTGAGTACTTTGATTTTCTTTTGGCGAGGGACTGCTTTTGTAGTGAATTGGCCTTTGGCCTTTGATTTGACTCTTTGAGTTCTTCACTTTTTGTTCGGTTAAAACCTTCACAATTTTGGGCCTTTGGCCTCTTGATTTGCTTCTTTGAGCTTTTCGCCTTTTTGTGGCTTCTAGTCCATTTTCTCAAGCCTTTTTGGGAGGTCCAATCATTGCCCGCAAGCCTATGGAAATACCTCCCCGCTCCTCTCATCGTTGTCGTTTCGCACGGGTCAAGAAGAGGGTCGCTCATCTATTTTCTCGGCTACTTTGACTAGAGAGAGGACGGTCTGATTCCCATCCTCGCCTTTTTTCTTTTTGCATAAACACTGCATGGCGGAGTTGACTTCAATCTTCATTGAAAACCCGAAGTGCAGCCTCCACTGACTTCGAAAACCATATAGTTTGATCTGATCCTTTAATTGCTTGCCAAGCCTCTCTAGGGCAATTTATGTCAACTCCACATCCCTGGTTATCTCAGCACAAAGGACAAATGGAAAGTTACATTGTAAGTTTTTAAACAGTTGAATTTTCACAAGGTTAATGCATTAATTATGATTTATCTTTTTCACATTCTTAAGTTCATATTTTCAAAAAGATATTATTACTAAAAAAGAAAAAAAAATCAGCAAGCATGTTATTTATGTACACAGGTGGTTCTCACCCCCCACTTTTGAACGAAGGCGTGCCTTAGTTCAAAAGTCATGCAAGCTTAAAACTAAATACGGAATTTAAATGACAGAAATTAAAAGTGCGGAAAGTAAGATAGTGTCGGGTTACCTCCCAACCAGTGCACTTGTTTTACGTCGTTGGCTCGATGATACCTCGTTGTAGATCACTGGTTTGGGTCCCATGGGTGGCTCAAGTCGAACTTCGCCACCGTTCCTGTGTTGTTTCTTGCTGACTTCTTGCCGGATGTTGTGTTCGGGTCAGGACTCCTTTGTTTCGGGATCTTTTCCTTCCAATACCCCGGAGGGGGTGATGGACCTTTCACTACTAGCCTTTTGAAGTTTTTGTATTTGGGACTGCCTAGTCCAGTTGCGGCATAGCAATGCTCCATCGAGGGGTCATTCTGCAGAGGTCCTTTTCCCATCCTCCTTTGAGCTTCTTCATTGATCGCATAGTTTGATGCGACTTGCTCATTGATTAAGGGGAAAAGTTGGGAAGGCCTCATGAGGCTTAGTTCTGCCTCGTTATGTTGGTTCGTGAGGAACTGATCATAGATAGTCTCAGCTGCCTGGGTAATGATAGTAGGGTATGAATTGGGCAGTTCGTCAGTGGTGTTCTGGACTCCTACTTTGTTGCTTCCGGTGCTTTCCATGTCTGATTCTTCAGACGGTTCAGGAGTCTCTTCTGACGGCTCGGTGGTTTCTTCTTTGTCTGCCTCAGGGTCAGCTTCTTCTGTCTGCATTTCCTCGTCAGTTTGGGGTACTCGTCTTGTGGCAGTGGCCAGGCCGATTATAAGGTACCACATGTCTGCAATGGTGAAGTTTGTGGCAGACCTTCTCATAGCTTCTGAAATCTACTTGTCTTAGTCAAGACGAGTTCTAGATGGTGTTTGAACTGCGTCTCGAACACTTGTTGAACAGTTTCAGGTTGTGTTCAAACAGAGGCTGGAACACCTTAGCAGACAGAATGAAAACAGCACAAAAAGGAGCACGCACAGATATGATAACCCAGTTCGGCTACGCCTACTCTGGGGGGTTTCCCACACCCGGAAAAGGGACAACAAATCTTATTACGAGTTTAGGGTTACAAGAGGTCTTACTCTTACACAACCTCGGGTTTGTAATCGCCTCACCACTAACACTCCGTCTCTCAGATTTGCAACCGAGGTTTGTCGCTACTCCCCTCGATCCCCTTCGTCCAGACCTTCTGTCCGAACGTGCTCGACCTTCACTTGAAGCTCGGATGCTTTCTCTTGAAAGCGTGTTCACCTTTGTTGTGTGTGTGCGCCTTGTTGTTCTTCAAGAACAGTCTGAACAGCACACTGAACAGACTGTTACTTCCCCATTGATATTCCGGTGTGGAATGATCAACCGGCGGTCGCTCCTCCTCCAATCTCACGAACTCTCGTGTTTGTTTCTTTTCTCTCAGGAAGCGACACAGATCTGGTTGCCCTAGCCTTGTATTTATATGCATGGGCAAGAACCAAATCTGTTCCAAATATCCTCATCAAATATTTAGGAAATATTCCTAAGTATTCGATGGATATTTCCAATCCAATCTTCACGAAGATCTTGATCTTCCTTTCTCTCCAAGTCATTCCGAATCTGCTTCTGATTGATGTGAGAATATATACCTGAATATTTGTTCTCTCACGATGACTTGTCGATTGATCCCAATCAGATGATCTCGTTGATATCTTCTGAATATGCAAATCTTCATTCCAATCTTCACGAGATATCTTCCAAGGTAAGTTAGTCAAGCGATCTTCTTTCAGCCAATCTGCATATATTTGATCGCTTATCTGATCTTCGGTGATAACTTCTCGATTGGTTCCGAGATGAATAATCTCATCAGTATCTTCGTGATATTCAGATCTTCGTGAGATCCCTTCGTGATATACAGATCTTCGTGAGATATCTTCGATGATAAGATAATTAGGCGGTCTTCAACTTTGGCGATGAGATATTTGAATATCTTCTCGAATATCTGATTTCTTGCTGACCGACTTCAATCGACGAGATCCTCTATCTTTAGAACCTTCCGAATTCAAATCATGCGTCTGCTGTACGCTGTACTTCTGTTCCAGTCCGTGGTTGAACTCTTCTTGAACTCTAGCTCGAACTGTCTAAAGCCGTTTTGCCAAAGCCATGCCATTCATGGGAACATCAGCTTCGTTAACTCTTCCCAGCTCTTCGGACCTCTTCCCACGAAGAAATTTTTGGAGAAGAACTTTCTTCGTAAATCCATGGTGCGGGCAGCTTGAGACGATGGCATCGTAGTTCATGTAGTATTCGTCCAAAGTCTCATCCCGGGATTGATGAAGGCACATGATCTTCTCACGGGTTTCTTGGCGTAAAGATGGTGTGGAGAATTCTTTCAGGAATGGAACGCAGAGGTCTACGTAACGTTCTGCACTGCAAGCGGTGGATGTGTAATACCATATCGTGGCGAAGTCGGTTAGAGAGAATTTGAAGCATTTCAGCTTAAATTCCTCTAACACTTCGTTCTTAGGTTTGATGTGGTGGCAGACGTGGTGGAAGTTTCGGCAGTGCTGTACTGGGTCTTCTCCCTCCGTTCCTCCGAACAGAGGCAGAAATCGCGTTGTCCATGCATGCGTAATGGGTAGTGACATAGGGAAATGAAAAAAAGGAAAGGGAAAGAACAACTATCCGACGACTGATTCCCCGGCAACGGCGCCAATTTGACAGACCGCTCGTCGTTAAAGCGATTTGTGCAAATAAATTTATAATAGTCCGCTACTTGCGACTATACTACTGGGTAGTACTTGGTAAGTAGGGGTCGAACCCAAGGGAATCAGGGGAATAGATGTTCTTTGAGGGGGTTGTCCAGCGAGAGAGCGTGTTTTAGGTCGGTTGGTTGGTTTTAAAGCTACCAGCTAAGTGATTGATTGATTGATTGGTTGGTTGGTTGGTTTTAGTACTAGAAAGTAAATTGCAGTTTTATAATTAAAGAGAAATGTTCGGTTTCAGGGGCCTTGTATTATATCCTGTTTATCATTGACCCTTAGTGAATCATCTAAGTATTCAAAGATGAATCGAGGCCCTTTCGTAGCGCAAGACTTGCAACATCGTCTAAAGCAACACTTGTTATACTTAAGACTAATTCCTCCTTTAGAAGTATCTTAGCCTTATGTGCATCCACTTGATCTCCCAGTTACGTTATTGACCAAGTGGTGTTTTAGATAAGTCGAACTCCTCGATAAGCTTTGCTTGTGACAGCTTCCACTTACCGAGTATGATCACGAATTCCCACGGAAGAGCTTTGCTTGTGACAGCTTCCACTCAACCTTGGAAACTCTGACTTGATATATGGCACATAGAACAAGTTTTGAATACTAAGACGAGACGCTAAGTTAATAGTCTAAAACATTTTATAATACAAGTGCGCCCCTTCTACCGAACTACTAGTTTAGCTACTATTCATCGCGCTAAACATTATAACTAAGGAAATAAAACAGTTGAATAAATACTAAAAATAATACTTACAACCGTTGAAGCGCCAAGGGAGCTATCCTTTATTTCCAAAGCCAAACTTACAAATACATAACTTAGAGAGAGACGTGAATTTTACAAGTGAGGTGGTTATGAAAATGAGGGGAGGAGCTCCTCCTTTTATAGCCATGGAGGGTGGAGATGGAGGGTGGAGATGGTTGCATGTGGAGGCCATCCATGGAGGAGGAGAATGGAGGGTGGAGGAGCCACCACATGTCTTTTGATCCAAGGGGGGAGGAAGGAGGAGCAAGGAGGAGGAGACATGTGGAGGAGCCAAAAGCCGCCGGTCAAGGGAGGAGGAGCCGCCGGTTGACGGTGGTGGAAGGGGAGGGGCTCCTCCCTTGGTCACCTCTTCAACAAGTGGCCGGTCACTTTGGTCCAATGTGAATTTTGTACAGTTTTGTGCAGTCTTTTCACAAAACTGTCAATGTGTTTCTTCCCCGGACTGTCTTGATTCCTCTCCTGATTCTTCTGATTAATTTGTTATGAGTGCTTCAACGTCAGGATCCTTGATATTTCTTCAGTCGGCATATGATCTTGACCTTGGATTGACTCGTAACATCTTTTCTGCTCTAAAAGCTCCTCTTTAGTGTGTATTCTCTCTAAGCTCTGGATTACCCTGCAAAAATATATCTGAACTAACAAGCAAAAGTTAAATAGACAAAATGTCTAATTAAGGGGGTTATACTTTGTTTATGATTCGTATAATTTTGGTCCATCATGAAGCAATATGACCTAAACCTTTGCATTCATGGCACTGAATCTCTTCCTTACCTTTTTCAGAGGAGTCTTGCCTTATATCGATTGACCTTGATCTGTCGGATCTCCAGTTGATGAAGACTGACCTTGTTTTGGACCACGTCTATTGATTTTCCTCACCATTCTGCCAAAATTCTGAGCCATCATAGCTAGTTGCTCAGTGGTGCAGCCACCGTCCAGTTTGTCTCCTGATATGTCCGCTTTAAGGGCAATTCCCTTCACATCTCCGGGTTGGAAATCATGATTGATCTCGTAAGTTCTGAGAGAACCCATCAGTTCGTCTAGCTTCAGCTTGGAGATGTCGTGCATTTCCTCAATGGCTGTGACCTTCATTGCAAATCTTGGAGGGAGTGATCTTAAGACTTTACTGGACATCCTTTCTTCCTCAATGGGTTTCTCTAGTGCCGCAGCCTCGTTGGACAGTTCCAGAACTCTAGTATTATATTCAGAGATCGTTTCACTCTCTTTCATCTTCATCTCTTCGAACTTAGTTGTGATCATCTGCATTCGGGAGTTGCAAACTTTGTCCGTGCCTTCATATGCCGTTTGGAGGATATCCCATGCCTCTTTTGCCACTTCACAGTTAATGATCAACTTCATGACGTTTTCATCTACTGCAGAGAAGATTGCGTTCATCGCTTTTGAGTTTCCCATGGATGCTTTGTTATCCTCCTCGTCCCACAAGGCTTCTGGTTTTAGAACAGGATCTCCAGTGAGATTGTTCATCATAGGTTCAGTCCATCCACTCTGAATCGACATCCATGCTTTTGCGTCTAGAGATTTGAGGAACGACTTCATCATGGGTTTCCAGGTGGCATAGTTCGAGCCTTCAAGCAACTGAGGTCTGGTGATGCTTTGTCCTTCTTTCAGAGGCATCTTGAACAGTTTCAGGATCCCACTCAGTGTGTCGAGTGTTTGCTCTGATACCAATTGAAATACTATCCCCTGTTCAAGCTTGTGTTCAAGGTTTAGTTGAGACAGATCTTGAACACACTTCACAACAGTTCAAGGATCAGTTGTGATAGACCTCGTACTCTAGATACAACAGTTCGGTAAATAGACAAAGGCAGTAGAACACACAGACTGATAACCCAGTTCGGCTCGGCCTACTCTAGGGGGTTTCCCACACCCAAAAAAGGGACAGCAAATCTTTATTACGAGTATAGGGTTTCCACAGGGACTTACACTTACACCTTGTAACAGCCTTACCACACAATGATAATGGTCAAATGGCATCGAAATAGCATCGGGAATGGACCAAAACTCTTCGTAAATGGGTATGTAAATGAGTCGAGAATTCGACTCATCAGGTTGTGACAATCAACCCATGATGTGGGCGTCTTCACATGATGACAACAGTGCATGAGCCTTCGTCTAACATTCTTGAAGTGAGAAGACTTCACAGTGGTTGGAAGACATGTATACCTTCCCGGTGTATGAGACTGCATCTGCCTGACTGAAGTCTTTAAGTACAATTTGATTTTGGTTGTTCAGCACGATACACTTGTCCTGTGTGAACTGGACACGGTTATCCTCATCACACAACTGGCTTATGCTAATCAGATTTGCCTGCAAACCTTCAAGGAGAAAAACCTCGGTTAATCTAGGTAGACCTGGAACTTTTAATGCTCCTCTTCCGAGAACTCTGCCCTCTATTCCATCTCCAAAAGTCACAGATTTCCCGATGAACCTTTCTACCTTAGTTAGAAACTCAAGATTGCCAGTCATGTGTCTGGAACATCCACTGTCAAAATACCATCTTAGCTTTTCTGGAAGACACGTGGAACTAAAAGCAGCGTGGCATATCTCGCTTCTTTGTTTAATTCTCCAGACTTGTTTCATGGGAGGTTTTGACACTTCATGAAGCTTATTCATCTTCCTGAGGAATTTGTGGAAATCAGGGCATCTTGACTTTAGGTGTCCCCATTGGTTGCAGTAGAAGCACCATCGTGTGACTTGCTTCTTTATGCGAAAACCAGCAGAATGTCCTTGTGGGAGATGTTCCTCTGGAACAACCGCAAGCGAGACCCAGATTTCTTCAGATTGATCAGTTCTTCAGGATTCCCAGTATGAGTTTCTTTGTCTGTCTCAATCTCAATTTCTAATGCGTCTATAGTATTGAGGAGTATTACCTCTTGACGCTTTAAAGCCGCATTCTTTCTTTTTAGATCACTTATGACATCTGGGTGTTCGCCTTGATTTTTTTCAATCTGCACCTTCAGGGAAGAGATAACTACCAGTAGTTCAGTCTTCTGAGCAATAAGATTATTTCGCTCATTTTTTACTTCAATCATCTGGGCATGAAGATCAGTGATCGTTTGTTGAAGTTCCACCTTTTGAGTGACAAGGACAGCAGCTTCTTCCCATAGCTCTTCTTTTTGTTTTGTTAGATCTGTCAGATTGCTGTGAAGAGTCTTGTTCTGCTCAACTTCCTTCAGCCATTCCTGGAACAACTCTTGGTACTTGTTGGCAAAGTCTTCATCAGTGACTTCTTCATTATTACTGCAGCTTGAGTACTGTGTGGGATTCTCTGAGGATGACTCTGACCCTACTTCGTTGCTTGTTTCTCCTTTAGCATAAGAAGCTAGGGCGACAAAGTTATTAGTCTCACCCTCCTGATCAGATTCACTATCGCTCCAGCTGACAGCATATGCATTCTTCTTCTGTGTATTGATACATTCTGCCCGAATATGTCCATAACCTTCACATTCTCTGCATTATATCCCTTTGCCTTTGGTGTCATAATTGGAGTCTCCAGATTTGTTCCCCTTTTAAAAATTACCATCCTTTTGAAATCTTGATCTAGAAGACTGACCAGGATCAGATCCGTTGTTGTATTGTTTTCTCATAAACTTCCCAAAGTTTTTCGCAAACATAGCATATTGTTGTTTTGATAAGTCTCCCATCTTGTCTGGAACAACTGAGACTTCTGATTTTAGACCAATAATTTTATCCTTTACGAGTTGATCTTCTCCATTCATGTCCATCTCATGGGTCTGAAGAGAACCCATCAGTTCATCCAACCTCATGGTCTTCACATCGTTTGCTTCCTTGACAGCAAGAGCCTTCATATCGTACCGCTTTGTAAGAGATCTTAGTACTTTTATCACCAGCGTCTCTTTGGTCATTGGTTCTCCAAGAGAGAAAGCTTCATTAGCGATATCGAGAACCCTTGTATTGAAGTGAGCAATTGTCTCATCCTCCTGCATTCTTAGGTTTTCGAATTTTGACGTGACCATCTCCATTCTAGATATTTTAACTTTGGTTGTACCTTCATGAGCAGTTTGTAGAATGTCCCAAGCCGTCTTTGCAATTTCACAGGTAGAGATCATCTTGAAATTCTTTCCATCAACTCCTGAGAATATGGCATTCATCGCTTTAGAGTTAGCCGCTTCAGCATTCTTATGAACCTCAGTCCACTTGTCTTTAGCCAGAAGGCTTACTTTCCCTTCCTTGTCAGTAGCCACTGGGTGCCTCCATCCTTGTTCAACAGCCTCCCAAACGGCTTCATCTTGAGACTTTAGAAATGCCTTCATTCGTACTCTCCAATAGCCATATTTGTTTCCTTCAAGTAGGGGAGGTCGCGTGATGTTCTGCCCTTCTCTTAAATCCATCTCACCGGCCTTCGGATCTTACTCTGTGTGTCGAGTATTTGCTCTGATACCGATTGAAATCTTCCCCTGGTAGATGAGATGTTGTTCTGGTCGAGATCCAAAGCAAAACCTAAAAACAACTTATGCGCTAAAACAAGTAGTGCGTAAATAAAAATGACAGGCAAAGTTGTTACCCAGTTTGGCGTTAACGAGCCTACGTCTGGGGGGCATATTCTAGCCTGGTGGACAGCAATTCACTATTGTTGAGTACTACGAGTACAAGAATTACCGTTTACAGAATCCCTCTTAAACTACCTGAGCCTCGGACACTCTAGTAATTGCAATCTAGGTCTCCCCCTATATCTTTGCTCCCGCTCCGTATCCACCAGAATGATTCTCCGTAAGAACCAGCGCCTTCTCCTGAATGCGCAGATTGAAACTTCAGTGCGTGAACTTTCAGCGTTGTCCTTTGATCAATCTGTTGAGCACCAGCACAGATTGAATCTGAGCATCTTTGAGTAACCAGTGACAATTAACTCTCCAGCCGATTACGTGCATTGTGAATAACCAGTTACGATTAGTTCACCGTCGTTAGCCTCCTCCTCCCTTCAGTGAGTATGAGCGTGATTAATTATTCCGTAAGTGCTGCTAATATCTGAGTATTAGCACTCCTTATATAGAGAGGTTGAAATCCTAGGATGATTAGGGTTTCCGTGATAAACGGACTCTAATCTTTAGGAATCCTTTCCTAAAATCTTGCGCGTATATTCAAAGATAATCCAGTCGTTTGAAACTTCAATCTTGATTAGGCAATCTTCGAATATCTTAGCGAATAAGATATCTTCAAGCGCAAGTAACCGACTTCAAGGATATGTCTTCAATTATCCATAAGCACCGACTTGCCAAAAACTGAACTTTGGAAATCCTCAGGCGAAGTTGTGCTACGTCGGCTGAGACAAGTTTCCAAATCTGAATTTGGAAACTTCCAACTTCTGTCCATTGAAATGTAGCCGCCTTGCCTTCCAACGGTCGACTAGGTTTCCTAATCTGAATTAGGAAACACTTTGTTTGCTTCAACTTGTTCCAGGGACAGTTGTCTCAACTAGTCTAGAACAACAGCTTGAACAAATATTCTAAGTTTTGCCAAACTACATGCCATATAACTAACACTCAGAGTGGTATCTCAGGTCACCCACAGCAGAGGACGTTGCTAGGCTTCTCCACATTGGCCAACAACGTGGATTTCTTGGAATGTTGGGTAGTCTTGATTGTATGCATTGGAAGTGAAAAAATTGTCCAACTGCTTGGGCAGGACAATTCGCAGGTCGTAGCGGAGCACCCACAATCATTCTTGAAGCAGTTGCAGATTATGATCTATGGATATGGCATGCTTATTTTGGCATGCCAGGAAGCAACAACGACATTAACGTTTTGAAGTCATCTGATTTATTTTCAAAGCTTGCTCAAGGTACCGCCCCTCCTGCCAATTACATTATTTAGCTGATGGTATTTACCCAAAATGGTCAACTATTATTCAAACTATAAGAGATCCCCAAGGTCCAAAGAAAAAATTGTTTGCAGCAAGACAAGAAGCATGTCGAAAAGATGTTGAACGTGCCTTTGGAGTTCTACAATCTAAGTTTGCTATCGTAGTAGGATCAGCACGTTACTGGAAGAAAGAAGACCTGCATGATATAATGACAGCGTGCATTATAATGCATAACTTGATAATCGAGGATGAACGTGATATCAACGCACCGATTAGAAATGCAAGATCAGCGCCAGAGGTAACTGTTGAAATGGCAGTAAATGAAAATACCAGATTTCAACAATTTTTAGCTCGTAATCTACAAATAAAAAAAATAAGGAGGCTCATTTATCACTTCGGAATGCGTTGATTGATCACATTTGGTAGTATTACGGAAATAATGATTATTAAGTTGGTATTTTATATGTAACTTTATAAAATTTGTGTTTATGTGTGTTTTATTATTATATATGTAATTTATATTATCATGTAACTTTATCATGTAATATTGTGTGTTGTATAATATATTAAATGTATGTTTCATATTTATTTATGAAATTTTATCATTATTAGTAACTTTTATCAATATGAAGGACTATATTGTAAATTAATAAAATTTTAAGGATTTTTTTGAGGATTCATTGTTGGAGTAAGCCAACCTCAAATTCTCATTTTGAGGATTCATTGTTGGAGTAAGCCAACCTCAAATCCTCATTTTGAGGATTTGCTCCCCCCAAAATGAGGAGAGCTATTGGAGATGCCCTAAGAAATGCTGAAAAGGAAGGGTGTTTTGGGAAAACAATTTCCCGCCATTTACTTACCATCATATCTTTGGTGACACTATAATCAACTTTTATGTCGAACTACGGAGTATAAATGCGTTTCTCACTCTATTTGAACTATGGTTTGAGTTGTTGTCGTGCGCTTCATTCGTTCGTCCTGAGATTATCACACCATTTGAACTATGGTTTGAAGGGTGTTCCATCTCGTCGTTGTTTTGAACCAATTGTGTGTGGTAGAGCCAAATGTTCTGTAATGAATTTACAGTAGATGCCTCATTTTTAAGGATCCGCATTCTCTCTCATATTACCTCATGCATAGTAATGGACACATGGCAATTTGTGATTGGCTTATGAAAAGTGATGACAAATGTCACTTTTTGATTGGCTGGAGATTATTAATTGAAATCATATAATTTAAAAATATGATAAATCATAAAATATAAAATAATTTTTTTTAATAAAATACATCAATATTTTTAATTTTCCGAACTCTATTTATAGACCCATATTGCATAAATATAATATTATATAATATGTTGGTAAATTAAACCACAAGTAAAAAAGATTGAGAAAGATACTACATATTTTGGGTGAAACTTGCGATAAATTTTAGAGTTAGCGTATTATGGATGAATGCGATAACTTTGCGATAAAATGTATAGTTATCGTAAAATCACGCCGATAACAATACATTTTATCGCAAAGTTATCGATGAATTCGATAACTTTGCGATAAAATGTATTGTTATCGTAAATTCACGCGATTTTATGATAACAATACATTTTATCGCAAAGTTATCGCCCATTACTATGAATGAGGTAATACTATGCAAACGGAGAGAATTCGGATCCCATTTTTAACGCCTCGGTAAACTTACAGTATAGCATGTGTAGCTGTGTTTCTGATCCGACACAGTGCAACACTATCTCTGAAATTATCATTTGTTATGATGTTTTGTCTTGTCATGTCTTGTTGTCATCACTTCAAGATTATGCAACAAAAAATATTACATGTTAGTTCCTTAGTTATAACTTATAAGCATAAGTCATTAAGTATATGATCTGTTTCTGATCTTCATATGTTCTCAGGGTTTTCCCCTACTTGACATAAAAATAAAGTAGCCTAATGATCTATACCTCCATGCCCTAAAAGTTGGAGCTAAAACTTTTCAGAAATGCTAATGTCATTATAAGCTAGCAGATTTCCTATCCCCAATAATGAAGTGAATCATGGAAATAAATCAAAACATTTTGTTTTGAGACAGCCACAAATAGGCAAAAAAACCCATAGGCGACGCACAAAGTATTGGTTTGTAAAATCGGTAGAAGAAATAGTGAAAAATTGGGCTTGATAGGATCGCTGATTAGTGTTAGAACTAAACTAGAAACTGTAAGGAACCTAGTTTGAGCCTGCAGGTTCTGAAACGTAATACAGTGTAGCGGAAAAACTTCAAGTTTGTCTAAATATCCTTTTATTGATAAGTAGACTGTACAAAATACAACTATTCTGTACACATGCAATAGCTGCAGCTACTACGATAACAATTTGGAAACTACTTACTGTAATACCAACCCTAGATCGATATTGTAGTTCCCGAACAAGCGTGCCGAAGGTACCAGTACCTGAGCTTGTCCAATCCAGACTTGTCGTCACCGCTATAACAGCCGAGCTCTCAAATTCACTAACTCTTTAGTATTTGCAGAACTCCAAGTGATGACAATGTCGTAATTCGCGCAGACCTATCTCTTTGGTTTGATAAGTGTATATATCTGTCAGTTGGTCTTCAACGGTTATCTCCCATGATGTTCTCACATTCTGGTGTGACTCCACTCTTTGTGTTTGCAACGTGGTTTCAGCTTCCGTGATTTTCTCCCTGGGTTCCACTCCGCAAATCTCGGAACTACCCAAGACTCGGTCCTCCAGCTCCTCGTGCTTCAGTGCATTGAGAAAAGCTCTCAACTGCTTTGTGTCCACTTGATTTATGAACTTCTCGAACTGTCTGCAACGGCTACTTCTTTGACTTTGATGTTTGACCATTGCTCCACAGGTTCCAGAATCTCACGTGATGTCTTAGGTTCTTGAACCTGCATACTTCACACCATGGTTAAATAGCTTGGTGTTGTCATCATCAACCACTGAGGTACTAACAATTTCCCCCTTTGATGATCACAAACACCCTGACAAAAATATTCAAAGTCAATTGGAAGTTTCAGAACTTAAACTCTGTAACTAAGTTCCCCCTTAGTCCGACAGCAGAAAGACTTTCTCGAGGTTTAGATACCTGGCCGATTCCCCCTCAATGGAATGCTACTAACATTCACTTGTGTTGTCACAGTACAAAAGGCTTAAGAATGAAAGATCCCAAGCACAAGCAGAGAACACACAACCTTTAATTGAGAAGTAAAAGTATGCTAGCATGTTATCACACAAAGACTTCAGTGACGTTCCAATACTTTAGGCAACAATGGAGGATCAGGAACCTTATTCTAACCAATCATTGAGAAAAAGGTTAAGAGTACCTCATTTAGTAGAGATCAGGTCAAGCGCTATCCTCAGCCTCTCAAAAGGCTCTCTGTGTAAGGCCTTGGTGAAGATGTCCGCTACTTGGTCATCGGTCCTACAAAACTCAATAGAGACTAAGCCCTTTTCGACACAATCCCTAATAAAGTGATGTCTAATTTCAATGTGTTTCATTTTACTATGATGTACTGGATTCTTAGCTACGCTAATTGCACTGGTGTTATCACAGGAAATAGACACATTATCAAATAATAGACCGAAATCACTTAGCTGGTTCTGTAACCACAGAAGTTGTGCACAGCACGCTGCTGCTGCCACATATTCCGCCTATGTTGTTGAGAGAGCTACCGAGTTTTGCTTTCTGGACCCCCATGAAAATAAGCACGAGCCAAGAAATTGAGCCATCCCAGATGTCGATTTCCTGTCTGCTCGATCCCCTGCATAGTCTGCGTCCGAGAAGCCTTCCAGTACCAGGGACTTGTCCCTAGGGTACCACAGCACTAAGTCCTTTGTCCCATTCAGATACCTCATAATCCGTTTGACAGCCTTCACGTGAGCTTCCTTTGGATCAGCTTGATACCTGGCACATTGACACACGCTGAACATAATATCAGGTCTAGAAGTTGTAAGGTACAGAAGTGAACCTATCATGCCCCTGTACTTAGTCTGGTCGGTGGGTGGTGAGTTAATCTCTTTTGATAGTGAGTCAGCTGGGGAGCTAGGTGTACTGATGGTTTTGGAACCATTCAACTCGTACTTCAGAAGAACTTCTTTCAAGTACTTCTGCTGATGAATCTGTATCCCATCAGCTTCTTGCTGGATCTGTAGTCCCAAGAAGAAGGTGAGTTCTCCTACCATGCTCATCTCAAATTTGCTTTCCATTAGGTTCTGGAACTCCTTGACTAGTGTGTTACTGGTTGAGCCAAACACTATGTCATCGACGTACACTTGAACTACAAGAAGATGATTCTTAGTTCTGAGTAGAAACAACGTCTTATCCACAGTTCCACGCTCATATCCGTGCTTTATCAGAAAGTCGGACAATCTCTCATACCATGCCCTTGGTGCCTGCTTAAGACCGTATAGTGCCTTGTCAAGTACATAAACCCAGTCGCTGTGTTGCTGGTTCTCGAACCCTGGAGTCTGTGAAACGTAAACCTCCTCCTTGAGGTTTCCGTTCAGGAACGTCGTCTTCACGTCCATCTGATGTAGCTTGAATCCAAACTGAACAGAGTAGGCAATGAGAAGTCTAATGGCTTTTAACCGTGCCACTGGTGCGAAGGTCTCGTCATAGTCGATTCCTTCTTGCTGGTTGTACCCTTTGACTACCAGCCGAGCCTTGTTCCGAACAACAGCTCCTTTCTCATCCCTCTTGTTCCTGAAGATCCATCTCGTTCCAATGATCTTCCTGTCCTTTGGCCGAGGTACTAGTCTCCACACCTTGTTTCTCTCAAACTGGTGAAGTTCCTCGTGCATGGCCTGAACCCAATCTGGATCCTTCAATGCCTCCTGAACCGTGCTAGGTTCCACAAGGGATACAAACGCTGTGAGGGTCCGTTCCCCCTGAACTGCATTATAGCAATGATAATTTGCAAGTCTGGTACTTGGTCGTCTGGACCTCTGAGCTCTGGTCAAAGGTACGACATCACCCATTTCCTCCTGGTTTCCTTCACCTTCTGATACTTGATCATCGTCATGATCAAACTGGTCGTTCTCCACGTCAGGATGTTGACCGACATCAGGTACTTGGTCCACCTCAGGTTCTGAAATGTCATCTTCAGACTCCTCGTCCAGTATTCCATCTGCGTTCTGAGCAGGTTCCTCTAAGGCATTCTCTGGTTCTGCACCCTCTGATTCAACCTCTGGTTCTACAACCTCATCAGCTTCATCAATGATCTGATTAGCACGAGTTAGCACAAAAATCTCATCATCTGAGTCCTGTTGATCAGGAACCTCTACTAATTTTTCTGCCATGATTCCTTCATCGAAAACCACATGTACACTCTCTTCCACTTTCTGAGTCTTCTTGTTGTAGACCTTGTATGCCTTGCTATCTGAGGCATATCCCACGAACACACCCTCGTCACTCCTTGGGTCGAACTTACTAAGCTGGTTCTTCCCGTTATCATGAATGTAGCACCTGCAGCCAAAAACTCTAAGATGTGCTATGTTAGGCCTTCTACCTTTAAGAAGCTCGTATGGCGTCTTGTTCAAAATAGATCTTAGATAAGCTTTATTGAGAACGTGACATGCTGCGTTCATGGCTTCTCCCCAAAAGCTCTTAGGAAGACCACTTTCTAGAAGCATTGTGCGCGTCATGTCCTGCAAGGTGCGATTCTTGCGTTCCACAACCCCGTTTTGCTGAGGGGTTCTAGGAGCTGAGAAGTTATGTTGCACACCATGTTTGATACACCAGCTGATGAACTGTGAGTTCTCGAACTCAGTTCCATGGTCGGTTCTAATACCTGCCAATATCTGACTGTGGTTCCTTTCGGTAATCTTTACCCAATATTCAAACTCAGAGAAAACATTAGTTTTGTTATCAATGAAAATAACCCAGGTAAACCTAGAGTAATCATCTACTAAAACAAACACGTATTTGTTACCTCCCCTGGTTGTGGTCCTCATGGGTCCACAGAGGTCCATATGAACCAGCTCTAAAGGTCTAGTGGTACTGACCACATTCTTAATGGGGAAAGAGGTTCTTGTCTGTTTTCCTATGGTACATGCGTCACACACGTGTTCCAGACCTTCTGATACCTCGGGTAAACCACAAACCAATTCCAGCTTGTGCAACTTCTTCAGCAACCTCATGTTGACATGACCAAGGCGTCGATGCCACAACACAGAGTTCCCGGTCCTTGAAGCCAAGCAGAGATACTCCTCCGGATTGAAACTCAGATCAGTGAGATAAACACCATCTTCAGCAAAGCATTTAAGGAGGATTCTACCTGTTGCAATGCACTTCACATAACAACTATTATCTGTAAAAACAACTTTGTTCTTACCTTTGAGACACAACTGGTGAACACTTAACAAGTCATACTTCAAACCATGAACCAAACTAACCTTATCCACACTAATTTTTCTGTTTAATTTGAACATACCTTTTCCGAAGACCTTACATTTGCTCTTGTTAGCAAAGGTTACAGTACCTCCGGAATGGTGCTGAAGAGAAGAGAACCATTTCACACTTCCGGTCATGTGCCCTGAGCACCCACTGTCGACCATCCATGGATGCTTTCCTCTCTTCTCCTGCAAAAATGAGATTAGTTCTTACGAACCCAAACCAGCTTAGCTGCCTTGGGTCTATGATTAGAACTAGATGAATTGCAGTTAGTATGAACATCAGAAAAATTATTAGAGTTGGCGATGGGAACTTGATTCCCTTTGTTTGGTTTCCTTGGTTCTGAAACCCTCTTCTGAGTGCTGGGTTTTGGAACCTTCTTCGGGGAAGTTTGTCTGCCTGTCTGGTGAGGTCTTTGAACCTTGTTTTGTAGGTTTCTTCCTGGACATCTGTTCCATAAGTGTCCGATCTGACCACAATGGTAACATATCTTCTCCTCTTTGAAATTTGTCTTCTCACGTTCAGCAACTTTCCTCTTTTGTTTGCTGAAGTTGATGCCTTCTGAGTCCTTGTTTTTGGTGTAATAGTTCCAAATCTGAAATCCCTTACCATAGACTTTTGCATCATCATGAAGATTAACTTTCGGTCGGGGTGTGCTACGTGGCTCTCCAGCCTTCTGAGGTCTCTTCAGTATTGTTACCTCACCATAGCCAAGTCCTGGTTTGGACTTCTTTTTTTTGGGAGCAGTTACCACCTTCTGCTTAACAGGTTCCTAAACCTGTGTCTTAGCAGTAGGTCTCTGAGCACTGGCAAGTTGTTTCTCCAATTTCCAAATTCTGATTGCTTGCTGATGATTTTCCTCAAACATTTTACCAGCTTTGCCGTCTTGCTCAGCAATGATGTCTTTGAGCTCATCATTCACAGCTACCAATTTTCTAATGATATCTAATAGCCCTGAACGTGAATTAGTATTTGAAGAAATTGAAGTTTCAGAAGAGAAGGATACCTCAGAGTCAGAAGAATCTTCTGCAGCCATTAGACACACATCGCCTTTCTCAGAGGTCTGATACTTAGACTCTAGTTCAAGGTCGCTGTCAGTTGCTGAATCATCAGCTCCACCCCAAGCGCACATGGCCTTCTTGTCCTTAGACTTGTCATCTTTAGGCTTGTATTCCTTTTCGTTCTCATTCTAAGACTCATCATATTTCTTTTTGCGACAATCCTTCTGGTAATGTCCTTTCCTCTTGCAGTAAAAGCATTCACCCTTTTTTGTCGGACTGCGCTTTGAAAACCTACGAGGTTCCTGAACCTCGCCACGTCTCTCTTTGGCAACTCTGAGCGCCCTTGTCAGTAATGCTAACTCTTCGTCAGATTTTGAAGAGAACTTTCCCTTTCCTTTTTTAGTAGACTCCTTGTCCTTCGAGTACTTCGACTTTTCACCCTTGCTGCCCAATGCGATCTGTCGAGAAACCTTCTGAGGTTCTCGATCCTTATCCAGCAGCATGTTGCTATCCAGTTTAGCAACTAGGTCTTCCAAGGTCAGCTGTTTAGTGTGAGCCAAAGCTTGCATAGTCCTCACAATGTCGTTCCATTCTGGACTCAATCCGTGAAGGAACATGTGATTGATCTCCCACTGTTCATATCTCTTTTCAAGGTTTGCAAGGTTTGAGACGCAACCTTGAAAACGAGAGTGAAACTCATGAACTGTCTCGTTCTTGTTCTGCCTCAGGTTGAACAACTCGGTCTGAGCAGCAAGAACTCGGTTCTTCTTGACGTCTTCTGATCCCTCATAGATCCTCTTGAGTGTCAGCCAGATTTCCTTTGGGCATTTGAGGTGTGAAACCTTCTACATGTCACCTGGTTCCAAAGCCGCGTGAAGAACCTTCATTGCTTTGGCAGTTTTTTCAATGCTTTTGAAGTCATCCTTTGTGTACGAAGCCCTCGATTTTTCTTTTATTGCATCGGTTGGATCTGGAATGATCTTTCGACCTTGCTCAACCACTTGCCATACTTCACCATCTGTGCCTAACACATGAGCTTCGAACTTGACAACCCAGGTTGCGTACTCGCCGGGTTTCAACTTCGGGGGATTTGACAAGGAATCACCTGACATACCTACAAACTAATCAAGATCTAGAACCTGTCGGCTCTGATACCAATTGATAGGATCGCTGATTAGTGTTAGAACTAAACTAGAAACTGTAAGGAACCTAGTTTGAGCCTGCAGGTTCTGGAACGTAATACAGTGTAGCGGAAAAACTTCAAGTTTGTCTAAATATCCTTTTATTGATAAGTAGACTGTACAAAATACAACTATTCTGTACACATGCAATAGCTGCAGCTACTACGATAACAATTTGGAAACTACTTACTGTAATACCAACCCTAGATCAATATTGTAGTTCCCGAACAAGCGTGCCGAAGGTACCAGTACCTGAGCTTGTCCAATCCAGACTTGTCGTCACCGCTATAACAGCCGAGCTCTCAAATTCACTAACTCTTTAGTATTTGCAGAACTCCAAGTGATGACAATGTCGTAATTCGCACAGACCTATCTCTTTGGTTTGATAGGTGTATATATCTGTCAGTTGGTCTTCAACGGTTATCTCCCATGATGTTCTAACATTCTGGTGTGACTCCACTCTTTGTGTTTGCAACGTGGTTTCAGCTTCCGTGATTTTCTCCCTGGTTCTAGTCCGCAAATCTCGGAACTACCCAAGACTCAGTCCTCCAGCTCCTCGTGCTTCAGTGCATTGCGAAAAGCTCTCAACTGCTTTGTGTCCACTTGATTTATAAACTTCTCGAACTGTCTGCAACGGCTACTTCTTTGACTTTGATGTTTGACCATTGCTCCACAAGTTCCAGAATCTCACGTGATGTCTTAGGTTCTTGAACCTGCATACTTCGCACCATGGTTAAATAGCTTGGTGTTGTCATCATCAACCACTGAGGTACTAACAGGGCTACACCAATTTGATACGTCAAAAGTTCAACAAATAATGATGGATCGTTAGGTTAGCCAACTATATGAGGGAGATCCCAGAGTGGTATCCCTCAGACAGATGGCAGTGGAAAATAACTCTCGTACAGGAAATACAAGACAGAATGTAAATGCTCACGATTTAGAGTGGAAACCTTACTGCAACCTTTGCAGCAGGATAAAAACCACTTGCCTTCTGGACAGTTCCAGAAGGGCTTCAAGATCCGTATTATTGACAAAGGAATATGCTTGCAGTTTGTTACACTTGTCTCACACAGTGACAGCTAACAAGACTACTCAATTCGAAGAGTCAACTAATACGATCGCCTTGCTTGCACACACCAGCACCTTGTCAGCTCCGGATTTGAACACTCTTCAATCTCCGATCGCTTATTGCCAAAAGCCGAACTTCACAATGAAGACTCTTTTTCTTTTTTATAGTCTCTTCAAGTCGGCAGGGTATATCTCCATCTCAGATCCGTTCGCTATCTCTCAGATGTGATATGGTTAAGATATTTCCATATCTTAACTACATCACATATTCGCCTTCCAAATGTGGCTTCGATATTCCCGTCGTATATACTTAAGTCTCCTTATGTATATATTTGAATTAATGATCTTAATCAAATATCACACGCATATATTCTTGTATCTTCAATGCATATCTCCGTGTATCTTTTCCCAGATCCGATCTGGTCATAAGTCGGTTTGTCTCTCACATGGAACACATCTCTCTCGCAGCTTTGCTCTCTCTCAGAGATGTCCAGTGAGCTTACCTGTCAGACAGTGATTTCTGCATACTCAAGTGGATTATTAGTTAAGTGTTTGTTATCATCAAAACACAAGGGTTCAACAAATTCCCCCTTTTTGATGATGACAAACACTTCTTCACAGATAAGAAATCACACACAGCAGTGATACGGAATTCACATCTACTTCAGAATTGTTGGACAGCTAGCTACTTCAGAATTGTTTCACTGAAATTTTTACTTAAGGTCTAGCTAGCATAGTTCCCCCTCAGATAGACATCCGCTTAAATTTCGGTACTGATTTTCCCCCTTAGTGTATGCACATATAGTTCTTCCCCCTTTTGGCATCATCAAAAAGATATGCAAATCAGAACACAGAGTGATGGAAAGAAAAACATTTCATTCATGCCCGCAAGATAGAAGCGTGTCATGCAGACACCACACATGAGGCAGAGAATTCAAAAAACATAGAGAACTGAAGCATGAAATTAAAAAAAGTTCAAAAAGAGGGGGGGCTAATGTGGGCGGGGATAGCAAGGAGGGGGGTCCATGAGACAGTGCAGACTAAGGCACAATCGTGAACGAGTCCTTCATCTGGTTCACAATCTCTGTGGCAAGGTCCTTCATCTGCCCTGAGAAATCCTGGACGGCCACGGACATTGCCCCCGAGTCAACAGTTATTGCTAGCTCCAGTTCAATCACCCTTTGCTTTACGAGCTGCAATTCAGACTTCACCTCAACCAGCTCAGACTTGACCTCCTTTAGCTCTGCACGAAGCACCGTCAGCAGAGCCAGCACCTCACTTAAACCCTCAGAGGGGGTTGCCTCAGCACCACTGACAGGAGCAGCAACGTTTATAGGAGTCACATCCTTGACCTCCTCATCCTCATCTTCCTCTGCCACAGCTTCCTCCGCCACAGCAGGAACTGTCCACCCAACTCCCTCAGAGTATTCCAACCCCAGCTTGGTAATGTGATCATCACACAGTGCATACGAAAGCACTCTCTCCGACTCCGGTTGATAAACATCCTAGTACACCAGTATCTCCTTCACAAACCCTGGATAGGGTAATTCCATTAGACGGATTGTTGCTGTTATTTTCCATATGCTTCATCACCTGAAAGGCCAAATTCACTGGGTGCTTCTGCAAAATTTTGTCGACCAGCAGCAGATCCTGGAAGGTGACCAGATTATGTTTGGCCCGTCTCGGGGAAATATTTGATACAAGGATCCTGTGAAGAATCCGAGGGAGTACGTCCATGTGAGTGTTTTCCCTCTGGCCCTTTGCCGTGACATCTAGCCCCAGTCGTTCAAACACCTCTGCCTTGGCCACAGTTCCTGGCCACGTCCCTTTGGAGTAGGTGGCATACCCGCCTTTCGGTACCCCTAGGACAGTGGCCAGCTCCCTCATGCTGACTGAGTACGACTCACCACCAATGACAGCCAACAACTCCCAGTTTCCTTTTCCTTTCTCCACAACCTTCAGTTTGGAATAGAACTCCCTCAACAATTTTTCATCCACAATAACAGGTTTTCTAAACAGCACGCCCCATCCTAGAGCCTCCAGTAGATCAACAACCACTCCCAACCTTTTCTCCAGCAGCCATTCATCGTTCAACACCAACTCGTGAACGAACCCCTTCCCGGCTTCCTCCGACTGTTCTGCGCTTCCATCCGACTCAGCCTCACCTTCAACTGGTAGGACGGAGGACGAAGCAGTTCTCTGGCATTTTTGAGCGGATGGAGTGGCGATCGTTCTCGGACGTTTACCCGCTGATCTAGTAGCCACCGAGGTTTCCTTTTTGACCTGGCGCTGAGAGGAAGAGTCCGCTCGCAGAGTTTCCAGGCGTTCCTCGAATCGGACCACTTCATTGGCCACAGTAGAGTCAGTCGGACCAGAGCCGGTTGGCGTGACCGACTGGAGAATGGTTTCCAGGTTTTGAGGGTTAACTCCACTTGCAATCAGCTTAGCAGCCATGGCGGCAGCTTCAGCGGAAGAGAGATTTGACTTAGGGTTTGAAGACGCCATGGATTTAGGGTTTCGAAACTTCAGAACTTTCGTGAGAGAGAAGACAAAGCCTGAGTGGTGTGGGAACAGTACGCTCTCCTTTCTCTTCTTATACCGCAACAAACCCTAGCGTCCAAACAGCATTGTCCTTTGTTCGAAACGTTGCCTCCTCTCAATAAATAAACCGCCTTCAATTTTGCAATTTCCACCTTTTCTTCCCTTCCAAAAACGGTTCAGCAATAACTCCTTGCCAAAAACAAATCCGACTGAACAGGCATGCTCCAACAGACAGGGGAACGACACGTGTCATCTGAATATAAACGTGTCTCCTCATAAAGGCAACCGACGCGACAATACCCTGCTGCAGAAAACTGTTCACCTTTCAATTCAACTTTACGTCTTCCCGACGCCAAGACATCTTTACCGAAGGATGATTAACTGCCCAGCTTCACACCTATCACAGAGATTGTTTCCCAGTCGTAGGTGATCTATCCACGGTGATGCCTCAGTCTTACTGTCTCATGGGTACACAAGGTTTTGGTATGATGTGCTAATTTACCCAAATGGTACAAATAACATCACACCCAATCAAGAAGAAAATAATATCATCCAAACAAATCATATTGGTTTCATACCTCATGTGGAGTGACTCCAGAAAAGGTAGTGCATCAACGGGTTCATAGGAGCGTTCCACACGAGGATAGGCTAAGGTTGGTCTAGAGTACCTCCTTGGTTTATATTGTGGGATCAAATATGGAGGTCTCTTTTGGGCAGAAAGGAATCATAATTTCATGCTTTTTGGTCCCTAATGCAGTCATTAATCTCAAGGCAAGCATGCATGAGTACATTATGAACACATCCTACTTTTTCACTAGCACAGAACATCCATGTTAGACTCTCCATCAGACGTGACTTATATGCATCTAGTCTAGCCAATCACTGAGGGAGTAACAATTGGTCATAGCTTTAAGGGAGAGAAACCATACCTAGTTCCAGCCTCAGCTTCTCGTAGGGTTCTCTGTGCAAGGCTTTTGTGAATATGTCTGCAATCTGTTCCTCAGTTCTGCAATATTCCATCTCAATTGTCCCCTTTTCTACACAGTCACGCGGAAAGTGATACCGAATTTCTATATGTTTGGTACGAGAGAACTGTACTGGATTTTTAGAGATGTTAATAGCACTAGTGTTATCACACAATATTTTAGCACGATTTGTAACAACACCATAATCACTTAGCTGTTGACTGATCCACAGCAGCTGCGCACAGCAAGCGGCGGCGGCGATGTATTCCACCTCAGCGGTGGACAGCGCAATCGAGGACTGCTTCTTTGAAGCCCAGGAGATGAGGCATGGTCCTAGATATTGAGCCATCCCTGATGTGGACTTCCTGTCTATCTTGCACCCAGCATAGTCAGCATCGGTGTATGCCTCCAGGCGAAGATCTCCTCCCCTCGGATAGAGCAAGCACAGGTCATCTGTTCCCTTCAGATATCTTAATATCCTCTTCACTGCTTTCACGTGGGTTTCTCTAGGATCAGCCTGAAACCTAGCACACAGACAGACACTAAATAAGATATCAGGTCTGCTAGCAGTGAGATATAACAGTGAACCGATCATTCCCCTGTACAGAGTTGGATCCACTCGAGGTGAGGACTCATCCTTTCCCAGGGTGTCGTTCGGGGACATTGGTGTGGCACACGTCTTGGCAGATTCCATCCCAAACTTCTTCAGAATCTCCTTGACATACTTCTGCTGATGGATTCTGGTACCTTCCTCTCTTTGAGCGACTTGGAGTCCTAGAAAGTACTTGAGTTCCCCTACCATGCTCATCTCGAACTCACTCGACATCAGATCTGTGAACTTCTTGACAAGTTTAGGGTTAGTCGAACCAAATATGATATCATCTACATATACCTGAACAACCAGAGTGTCTTTCCCTTCCTTCAGAAGGAAAAGGGTTTTGTCCACCTCTCCTCTGACGTAACTGTGGGATAGCAGAAACTGTGACAGTCTCTCGTACCAGGGGCGAGGTGCCTGCTTCAGCCCATATAGTGCCTTGTCAAGGATGTGGACATGATCAGGGTGAGTGAGATCCTCAAACCCTGGTGTCTGGCTCACATACACTTCTTCCTTCAGAACCAAAGTGTGGCGACTGGTTCCCAGACCTGAAGACAAGAATGTAATAGGAACAAAGTGGGTCTTCAGGAAGGCTGTTTTTACGTCCATCTGCTGCAGAGTAAAACCATGGTAAGTCGAATAAGCAATTAGTAGTCTGATTGCTTCTAACCTTGCGACTGGGGCGAATGTCTCGTCGTAGTCTATCCCCTCTTGTTGGTTGTATCCTTTGACAACAAGGCGGGCTTTGTTTCTTACAACCACTCCCTTGTCGTCCATCTTGTTTCTGAAGACCCACTTTGTTCCTATTACATTCTTGTCTTCAGGTCTGGGAACCAGTCGCCACACTTTGTTTCTTTCGAACTGATGTCGTTCCTCTTGCATGGCATTGACCCATTCTGGATCCTTCAGCGCATCCGCAACCGTCTTTGGTTCTGCATGAGAGACAAAAGAAGCAAGTCCACAGAAATGACATAGTTCGTCTAAACTTACCTGATTCTGCGATGAGTAACATTGGTAGTCTCTTGTCCAGGATGGGGGCTGAGTAACTCTCCCACTCCTTGTGGTTCTGGGTTCTTCTGCAGTCCCTGCCTGAGGAGGGTTATTCGCAATCACTTCCTCATTGGGGGGTTCTGCGTTAACCTCTATCACTTGTGCTTCTGGACCCTGCTCTTCAGCTAATATTTCTGTTGGTGGAGCTTCGGTTGGTTCAGCAGGTCCTTGAGCAGCAGTCTGAACGACCTCTGGGGCAGGCTCTGCAGTCTCGTTTTGGGCAGGTACCCAGTCGGGATCAGACCTGTCAGTAAGCTGGAGTTCTCCATCATCCTGTGAGGAGGGATCTTTCACAAGGTGTCCAGTCATAGCACGCTCATCAAAGGTTACGTGAATGCTTTCCTCCACCTGTTCCAATCTCAGGTTTTAGACCTTGTATGCTCTGCTGTGGCTTGGGTATCCTACGAACACGCCTTCATCGCTCCTTGGATCGAACTTTCCCAGATTTTCTTTTCCGTTGTTGTGTACGTAACACCTGCAACCAAACACTTTCAAATGAGCAATGTTAGGCTTTCTTCCTCGCAGCAGCTCGTAAGGTGTTTTTCCTATCAGAAAGCGTAGGGATGCTCGGTTCAGTATGTAGCTGGCGGCATGAACTGCCTCGGCCCAGAATCCCTTGGGAACACCACTGGCAATCAGCATTGTCCTTGACATGTCTTCCAGTGTCCTGTTCTTTCTCTCTACCACACCATTCTGCTGAGGAGTCCGTGGTGCTGAGAAATTGTGATCTATCCCAGCTGTCCTGCACAGGGAGATAAACTGGGAGTTTCGGAACTCGGTTCCGTTGTTAGTCCGAATAGATACTAATTTCTTACTCAATTTGTTTTCAATTAGCTTCAGCCATGACACAAACTCAGAGAACGTTTCATCTTTAGAGCTCAGAAAGATGGTCCATGTATATCTGGAATAATCATCCACGATGACTAATATATACCTGTTGCCTCCACGGCTGACGACGTTGACTGGACCGCATAGATCCATGTGAATCATGTCCAGAGGAGCTGAGGTACTCACTGATTGTTTTGACTTAAACGAAGTACGTACCTGCTTGCCTGTGGCACAGGCGCTGCATATCTGATCAAACGAGCTTTCCACTTTTGGTAAACCAACCACCAATTCATTTTGATGGAGTTTATGAATCAGCCTCGTGCTTGCATGTCCAAATCTCTTGTGCCATAGCAATGTGTCGTCAGTGATGCTTGACAGACACAGCTCCCCGTCTGGGACGAATTCTGGGTCCACTGTATATATCTGATTCTCCCGGACACCTTAAAGAATTATTTTCCCTGTCTCAATGCACTTCACAACACAGTCGTTAGAGTTAAATATCACTTGGTTTCTTCCATGTTGACACAATTGTGATATGCTCAATAAGTTGTATCTCAAGTTTTCAACCAGACTTACTTGTCAAATTTTAATGGTTTCTGAAATTTTTACCTCTCCAGTAGCTACTACCTTACCTGAGCTCTTGTTTCCGAAGATAATGTTGTCTCCGGAGTAGGCTTGGAGTGAGATGAACCATCCTGGATCTCCCGTCATGTGTTTGGAGCATCCACTGTCCAGATACCATGGCTTGCTCCTCACTCCATCCTGCAAAAAGAGAGGTCAGTTTTTACGAACCCAGCCAAGCTTGGGCTTAATGGGCTTTGGGACAGTTTTAGCAGCAGAAGGGAACTTCGAGGGACGAGAATCATTGTCATCAGTGAGATTGATTTTCATCCTGGGGGTTCTTCTGGGTCGTCCGTGGATGGCTGTGTCATGGTGAGAACGAACCCATTCTGGTCTGTTATCCCCTTTTTGAGGAGAAGCCTTTCTCCTAGGGATGGGGGCAGTGCTGGCCTTTCTCTGACGGCTGTGATTCTTTTCGTTGACTTCTTTCCATTTCTCACAGTCGGCTCTGTAATGACCGGAGTGACCGCAGTGCCAGCAGACACGATAGTAGAGTGTACCAGTTTTCTTGTGTTTCTTTACGTGTGCTGGTGTCCTTCTCTGTGCCTGAGGGTCGATGGAGAAGGATTGACGATTGGAGCTCATCCTTTTCCATATTTCAAAAGCCTTCCAAGCTTTGAAAGGACCAGAGTCTCTGTCGTGAAGATAACTGTCCTGAGGAGATGAGGCTGCTCTTCCCGATTGTCTTGTGGGTTCCATCTTTCTCTGCTGATGGGAGCCCTCTCCGACTTCAGTCATTGGTCCCTTTCCTTTGGCAATCCTTCTGTTTGCTTCCTCCTTATCAGTTTCTTCCATATACCCAAGTCCGGGTCTGGCAAACCTTCTGTTGTAATCTTGTTTTACCTCCTCGACCTTTTTGGCTTCTAGTTCTCTAAGCCAGACCTTCTTTCTCTCCGATTCCTTTTGTCTGCGATCTGCAACAGCCTGACGGAGCTCCTCGTTGTCCAACTGGAATCTGTCAGATTCTGCAATTGACCGTACCTTCCTGGTATCGTCAACTCTCAAGCTCCTCAGTCTATCACTTAGATCACTGATCTGTGTGTCCCTTTTGTCACAGGTGGGACATTTGCAAATGTGCTCCTCCATTTCTCTCTCGAGTTTCATAGCTTTGGTTGACCAGAGATGATTGTTTTCCATGTCATCTTCATGTTCATCTTTCATGACCTCAATCTGTTCCTTGAGGCTAGTGATCTTCTTTAACAGTTCGGCGATAGTTTCTGCAAAGTCAGATTCACTGAATACTTGATCTATGAAAGAGTCAGATTCATTTACCTCATCGTTTGCGGAATTCTCCATCAGACATGGCTCCTTGACTTTCTTTCTATCGCTTTATTCCTCATCAGAGTCACTCCATGCTGCAAACATGGCATGGGCTTCCTTTGGGGCAGGTGGTTCCCCCTTCTTCTTGCTGTAGCAGTCTTTAGCGAGATGTCCCTTTTTCTGGCAGTGATAGCAGGTTCTTTCTTCCTTTGCTCCAGCCTTTGTCTTGCCTTCCTCTGAGGAGGATCCCTTGTTCCACCTTTGACTGTTTCGTCCTTCGCCAGAGTTGCCTCTGTTCTGTGTTCTGCCTGTGTTCGCCATCTTGAAAGCCCTTGAGAGAAGTGCTATCTCCTCGTCCTCTCCTTTAGATGGCAGGCTTACTTGAGCTATGTCTAAGGCCTTCTCAACTTTAAGCGCTATAGCCTGAGATTTTCCAGCTTGTCTTCGGGCCATTTTCCTCTCGGCTATTCCAGCTTGGCTTTGCAGATTCGCCACGAGCTCTTCCAGAGTGATATCTTTGATCCCCTTCTGAGCTTGGAGAGCAGTAGTCACTGTGTCCCATCTGGAGCAGAGAGCTTGCATAAACTGATGAGTTACTTTCCACTGAGGGAGTACCTCATCCAGGGAGTTCAGCTGCGCGACGATGACTTGAAATCTGGTGTAGAAGTCATCCAGAGATTCGTCCTTGCGCTGTTCGACAGATTCATAATCCTTTGTGGCAGCTAGGATTCTATTCCTTTTGATGTCCTCGTTTCCCTCGTACAGTCGAGCAAGTCCATCCCACTGCTCCTTTGCAGTCTTATACACAGCCATCTTCACGTGATCTCCTGGTGAGAGGGCCATATATAGGACCTTTTTGGCCCTGGCATTCTGTTGGAGAGACTTGTAGTCAGCTTCGGTGTACTTGTCTTTCTCCTTCTCTTTCGGATTGGCGGGATCTGTCACATCCAGAATAGGGAAGTTGCCCTTTTCAAACACCCGCCACAGCTTCCCATCCAGGGAACAAACATGTGCTTCGAACTGATCCTTCATCGGTGGCTTCCAGAACGAGTCGCTTCCGTTAGACATGATTTCCTGCAAAGGCTAACACACAATCTAGAGCTTCCCGGCTCTGATACCAATTGATGGATCGTTAGGTTAGCCAGCTATATAAGGGAGATCCCATAGTGGTATCCCTCAGACAGATGGCAGCGGAAAATAACTCTCGTACAGGAAATACAAGACAGAATGTAAATGCTCACGATTTAGAGTGGAAACCTTACTGCAACCTTTGCAGCAGGATAAAAACCACTTGCCTTCTGGACAGTTCCAGAAGGGCTTCAAGATCCGTATTATTGACAAAGGAATATGCTTGCAGTTTGTTACACTTGTCTCACACAGTGACAGCTAACAAGACTACTCAATTCGAAGAGTCAACTAATACGATCGCCTTGCTTGCACACACCAGCACCTTGTCAGCTCCGGATTTGAACACTCTTCAATCTCCGATCGCTTATTGCCAAAAGCCGAACTTCACAATGAAGACTCTTTTTCTTTTTTATAGTCTCTTCAAGTCGGCAGGGTATATCTCCATCTCAGATCCGTTCGCTATCTCTCAGATGTGATATGGTTAAGATATTTCCATATCTTAACTACATCACATATTCGCCTTCCAAATGTGGCTTCGATATTCCCGTCGTATATACTTAAGTCTCCTTATGTATATATTTGAATTAATGATCTTAATCAAATATCACACGCATATATTCTTGTATCTTCAATGCATATCTCCGTGTATCTTTTCCCAGATCCGATCTGGTCATAAGTCGGTTTGTCTCTCACATGGAACACATCTCTCTCGCAGCTTTGCTCTCTCTCAGAGATGTCCAGTGAGCTTACCTGTCAGACAGTGATTTCTGCATACTCAAGTGGATTATTAGTTAAGTGTTTGTTATCATCAAAACACAAGGGTTCAACAAAATAAGTTACCAGCTTGTTACAATCCTCACACGGTCTCTGTTTACTTGAGTTGAATTCATTCGTTACTCGGGAACAATGAATAAGTTAGTTATAGGAAAATAGGTCACCTTGATTGGAGAATTACTGAAACAGGACTTCGAACTGATTGAAGAAGAATGCTGCAACTAGCTCTCCTCTTATGATTTGGCTGGCACCAGAAGTTAATTCCTGAAGAACCGAGTTTAGGCAAGTAGAAGGCTTGTCATTGTCCACATTCAGAATCAGACCTATACCTGCATAATCAAACACTCTCTTATCCACTCAAGAATGTGCATACTGTAATGCATTTTGTGTAGTCAATATCGTTGAAACAACATTACTGAAATTGATAAATAATAGCTATGCTATCTCTATTACAAATTATTCTCCATGTAAGAAAAGGACAATTCTAGCAAGAGACTTCCATGAAAATCATTTCACATACAAAAATATAATATAAGAAAATGCCTTTTTACCGGCACTGACATTGAACTTCTTTTCTTTGTAAGTTGATGTGCAATGAATGCCTCCAACTATTAGGCCATGGAGGGAGTTTTTTTTTTCCCTGTTTTCGTAACTCACTTTTGCCCTGCCTGAAACTCAAATCTCATTTTTGCCCTGTTTTTAATGAAACCGATTCGGGCAAAATCGGTTTTAGGCATTTTTGAGTAAAACCGATTTGGGAAAAATCGGTTTCGTTGAAAATCAACCAAACCGAGTTTTCCCAAATCGGTTTGATGACTGTGCGCCTACGTGGACCGAAAGAAATGTAAATTATGGCCACGTGTACGAAACCGATTTGGGCAAAATCGGTTTGACTTTAGTCAAACCGATTTACGGAATAAAAATAATTAAAAATTAAAAAATTAAAATTTAAATTTAAATTTAATAAAAATAATTAATAAAAATCGGTTTTATGCGGAATAAAATTATTAATACTCAATTCAACAATCGGTTTCTCCTTAGCCAATTATTTTCTAATTAGATGATAATTAGTAGAATTGGGTAGTAATTAGTTGAAATATTTGTATTTTTTTTTTGAATTGGGTGTTAATTAGTTGAAATATTTGTATTTTTTTTGAATTGAGTGTAATTATTTAAAATGTTTGTATTTAATTGTTGAATTTCCTTTCTTTTAATAAATAATTATTAAATTAGGGTTTCCTTTCTTTTAATAAAATCGGTTTTCTTTAGTCAACGACAATTATTTTGAAAAATTCAACTAATTACCATCCATTTCAACAATTCAATGCAAACAATTCAACTAATTATCACCCAATTCAAATAATTAATACCCAATTCAACAATTAAACACAAACATTTTAACTAATTAACACTCAATTCAAATAATTGATACTCAATTCAACAATTATTTTTTATAGGAAATTCAACAATTAAACACAAATATTTTAAATAATTAACGCTCAATTCAACAATTCAACACAAATATTTCAACTAATTAACACCCAATTCAAAAAAAATACAAATATTTCAACTAATTACTACCCAATTCAACTAATTATCATCTAATTAGAAAAGAATTGGCTAAGAAGAAACCGATTGTTGTATTGGGTATTAATAATTTTATTCCGCATGAAACCGATTTTTATTAATTATTAATTATTTTTATTAATTATTAATTATTTTTATTAATGATTAATTTTAATTTACATTTCTTTCGGTCCACGTAGGCGCACAGTCATCAAACCGATTTGGGAAAAATCGGTTTCGTTGAAAATCAACCAAACCGATTTTTCCCAAATCGGTTTTACTCAAAAATGCCTAAAACCGATTTTGCCCAAATCGGTTTCATTAAAAACAGGGCAAAACGAGATTTGAGTTTCAGGCAGGGTAAAAGTGAGATTGAGTTACGAAAACAGGGCAAAAAAAAACTCCCATGGAGGTATAAACCATTAGGCCACTTTATTTTTATGTCAAGTGGAGGAAAACCTTGAGAACATATGAAGATCAGAACAGATCATAAACTTAATAACATATGCTTATAAGTTATAACTAAGGAACTAACATGTACTAATATTTTTTGTAGCATAATCTTGAAGTGATGACAACAAGACATGACAAGACCAAACATCATAACAAATGATAATTTCAAAGATAGTGTTGCACTGTGTGTGATCAGAAACACAGCTACACATGCTATATTGTAAGTTTACCGAGACGTTAAAAATGAGGCATACTATAGTTCAAAATTGGTTCAAAATCAGAAACACAGCTACACATGCTTCATTGCAGAACATCTTGCTTTACCCCACACAATTGGTTCAAAATAACGACGAGATGGAACACCCTTCAAACCATAGTTCAAATGGAGTGATAATCTCAGGACGGACGAATGAAGCGCAGGAAAACCACCCAAACCATAGTTCAAATAGAGTGAGAAACGTATTTATACCTCAAAGTTCGACATAAAAGTTGATTATAGTGTCAGCAAAGGTACGACGGTAAGTAAAAGGTGGGAAATTGTCTTCTCAAAACACCCTTCCTTTTCACCATTTCTTATACAACTTAATACATTACACATTGCCCATCTCAAAATCATAATTTGCAAAATTTCAATATAATTTGTGCATTCACTTTTCTGACATCACTGTTCACGGTTCAGTTCCATCTTCCATGTGCTGATTTCGAGCAGTGTTGCGGGATAATATATTTTAAGAGCTGTATCCTTGCATTTTGACGTTTTAAAGGAATTATTTGTACATCTACTGTATTATAATCCAAAAATGTTTGATCGCCTATAAAAAAGAACTGTTTGATCAAGCTAATATGGCTATAAAAAGTGAACATTTGAGAGACATGACATTAAATAAAATCTGGTCATCATATGTCCCTTCTTCCTTTATCTGCACTGCAACTGATGTAATTTATTTAAAACATTGATTATTGTGCATGGACAAAAAGTGGTTATACAGGAAAAGGTTGATGAGTAGTTGCTAAAAAATGTTGTCACAAAACAGGTAATGTGTGTGCTGAAAATGAATTCTGATTGGTGTACTAATTTAAAAGATTACATCCGATAGTGAATAATATCAGGCAGTCATCCTGCTTGAGTGATTTATTGTAAATTCTTTGCTTGAGAACATGTTTCCCTTTAGATGATTGTATCTTTGTACATGTGCATGCTGATATATTCTCAAACAGTTTACGAGGGCATCCACTTTTAAGTGAAAGTGAATGTCGTCATTTAATAATCAAGGAAATATGCCTGAAAAGTATATGACTTTGTGTACCATCACATCAGCCAAATAGTTGGACGTAATGCTTTGAAAATGATGACCCCGCCCATCTTCGTCTTATTTTGTTTCTCTATTGTTCTCTTATAGGCGGCTAAGGTAACTTACTAATGTCACACAAAAATCAAACAAAAACGATGACCCCGCCCCAGCTTCTTCTTATTTTGTTTCTCTATTATTATCTTATAGGTGGTTAAGTACTAAAGTCACACAATAATGATGACCCCGCCCCATTACTTACCATCGTACCTTTGCTGACACTATAATCAACTTTTATGTCGAACTACAGAGTACAAATGCGTTTCTCACTCTATTTGAACTATGGTTTGGGTTGTAGTCCTTCGCTTCATTCGTTCGTCCAGAGATTATCACTCCATTTGAACTATGGTTTGAAGGGTGTTCCATCTCGTCGTTGTTTTGAAGGGTTTGACCTTCCAAAAAGTTCGATTTTTGTCGAAGGGTGTTCGGCTGGCCGTTTACGGCGGACCTCTATTTGTTGAATATCGTCCGTTTTATCATTCGTTCTTTCAAAAAAATGGCTTCTTCGAGTCGAGTCGGTTGAAAGGTAAAAGGGTTTCATTCAGATCGATTTTGGGTTAGGGTTTAATTTCGACCGATTTCAACCGATTTCGAGCCCGTGTTTTTAAGAAAACTGTCTTGTGTTGGTTTATAAATGCAGGTAAGGGGAAAGGTGTGTGAGTAGGGAACTCAGACAATGGTGATTTTGTAGATCCACCAACCAAAAAGACTAAAGAAGGGAACACTGGTAAAGGTATGCTAAAACCCATCATTTAGTAGTTGTCAGTTTGTCAAATGAATTGCTATTCTGCATGTATGTGTATTAATTTTGGGTTTAAAAATGTAGGTAAGGGGAAAGGGGTATTACTGCCAGGCTCTGACGATGACAACTTCAAAGATATAGGTGCATCAAGGGAAAGGAACAATGAAAAAGATATAAAAGAGAATTTATAATGTGTGACTGTAGATAAACTGAATGTGTAATGGTACTTGAAATAAAGGTGCAGTTTTTTTTTTTGATAAGGACTTGGGTTAAGTTAGTTAGTATCTGCCCTTTTTTAATGAAGGAATGGGGACTTGAACCCGTGCTTTCGAAAGCAACGGGGGAGCACCTGACCACCAGGCTACTCTCTTTGCCCCGAAATAAAGGTGCAGTTGATAGAAGATAGAATTAGTAAAGGTGCAGCAGATTGTACTGTAGGTTGTTTTCTTTAAACGAAGGTTAAAACATGTATGTGAAACTGAAATAAAGGTGCATAAAGGTATATATTGGAAATTTGTGAAAGTACAAAGTAGCTAATCAGAATAAGAACTCAATTTTTAAAGTTGCAATAGCTGAGTCAGTTTGTGGAAAAAATTTCCAATTTAAGCAAAATTCGAATTTGCTTTCCAATCGTGGACACAACCCAAATTCAATTTCCAAAATACACACCATCCTTTAGGCGACGTTGTTGAGGGCGCCTAACACATTAGGCGCCGTTAGCAATAGAGCGCCTAATTTCCAGTGTCGTATTTCTCTTATGAAATGCTGAGTCACGTACCTATGTGGCAACTTAAATTAGGGGGCCCCTGAGGACATCGCCAAAAAAATCAGCTCAAACTTTAGGCAAACTTTGAGCACCCCATGCACCCCCACCTTTGAGCACCCCATGCACCCCCACAGCCACGACCATGTCCACCACCATCATTTCTATTACCCCAGCCACGGCCACGTCCACCCCCATCAAATCTTAGAGCACCCCATGCACTACCACCGAACCTTTGAGCACCCCATGCACCCCCACGGTTTCTCAGATGTGGTGAAACATAAGAAGCTTTTGTTTTTGCTGCATTGGCAACTCTAGCTACTGATTTGTTTATGGCGTCCTCGACGCCTGCTCTTTCCCCCTAGACATCAGCCACGGTAAGCAAACGCATGCTTTGATGGTGAAAACCAGGACTGATTCAGAGCCAATGACCAAGACCGTGGTTATGGCGGCCTCGGCGCCTGCTCTTACCTACTGATTGATTTCGGGTGATGATGTGATGCGAAATTCTGTGGTTGCTGGATGTGTCAGGAATAGAAAATATAAGGAGGCATTTTGTGTGATGGCTAAAATGAGACCTAATGCAGTTGCGCTCACTCACCAGTGCCCTTGCTGCTTCTTCTGAGAATTCGGATTTGTGGATTGGGAGGATTGCTAGTGCTCGGTTTTTATTTAATATGATTGATCAGAAAACTGTGGTGTCGTGGACTAGTATAATTGATGCGTATGGAAGTCACGGTTATGGGCTGGAAGCACTTGAGCTGTTTATTGGAATGTGGAAAGTGAGGACTGGTGTGGAGGATTGCTTTGCTCATTTTTTGGGCGCTGTTAAGGACAGCGCCTAAAGCTATTTGACATGTCTGCCTGCTGACTCAGTATTTCATAGACAATGGGCATTAGGCGCCGTTAGTGACCGCCTAAGAGAAACTGTGTATTTAGGAAACACAATTTGGAAATTGGCTAGAGAAGAAAATGAAATTCCAATTTTTGCTAAATTGGAAATGTTTTCCAATTATTACTTGTTAACACATGTCAATTTTTTTTATTGATAGATTCTTCAAATGTTGTGCAAATTTTAGGTATGTATCAATGTTTGAAATATAGATCCTCAACTGTAGCATCACCATCAAAATTTTAGAGTGACACGTACACTTATTCACCAGAAATGAAACCTTGGACGTACGGATTTGTAGACGAATGCATTAAACATCAAGCCACCACTTGATCAAAATTGAGTCTGAAACTTTGGAAATCTCTCTTATTAACTATGGATATTCAAATTTATTTCTTTGTAATTTTTATTTGCATTATCCCAAAGGAACTTTCCCTAAATCCCATTAACATCGACATCACTGGTCAAAAAATAAATTAGCTCAGAGTTTATTAGCACTGTGTTCCTACTTTTATTGTTAGGTTCATAAAAGAGATTCAAAATTATAACTTTATTCATTGATCCATACGGACTTAAATAACTTAAACATAATAACTAAACTCCTAAAATAAGGGAATGAGCCCACTACTCAAACCATTATTCCACTATATTGACTAAATCAATACTTATCTTTAACACCAATCTCTTAAACTGAATATGTAATATCCAATTTACATTTACATTTTTTGATCTCGATGCTTTTTGGCTGGACTGCTCCATTTCTACCTCGGCGCCTCTTCTTACATACTGCAGCTTCCACATATCACTTTACAACTTTAGCCCAAAGAAGTCTTGCCTCCTGTCTGAATTCGTTGACCTTCATTTCACTCACATTAGCCACACCAATCACTCAAATACTCTAGTCACACCAATCACTCAAGCCACACCAATCACTCAAATACTCTAGTCACACACCTGTGTCTCCTTCTTCTTTCTCACCCAAAAAATATTAAAACTGTCCTTAAATCCTTCTCATAATCAATGTCACTCATGTCATCATCATCTTCATCACACCATGACACCACCAGCAACCACTTCATTCTGAACATGAATCAGCATATGCTCATCTTATCAACTTCCAAACAAACAAACAAAAACTCCACCAAGTTTCCCATTGCTTGATCTGCTCAACTCCATCTCTACTGGTCACCAATAGCTTCAAAAGCTCATCTTGACTTGGAAACATCCAAATCAAATGTATGATCCATGTCATCTATTTGCATCAGTCTGACGAAAATCTTTTGCAGCATCTTTTTACGAAATTCACTAGCATTGACATTCAATGCACCATTCCCAATTTGAGTAGCATGTGGTTACTTCCCTCACACATCTTCGTTGTTAAAGTCGTCACTGTGCATGTTTCCTCAACCGTCTGCCTTTGATATACCATCAATTTCTTTGGCCGAGTACCTCGCTGCTTCTTCCTTTCTCTCAGACATTGTAACAAACAATTTAACTGCAGTTATCAACTCACCTTAAGTGACTTCTTCATCTGCCATCTCTTCAAACCTTGATCGGAGCAGACTCATTCTCACCCGAACTCTTAACATCTAAGGTTGCACTCAACACGATTAACCTCTAAAAATACCCGGTGGACAGCAGCACGGAGGCTACTGCCGCCAGAGCTCATGATAACTTGCTCTGATACCACTGTTAGGTTTATAAAAGATAGAATCAAAATTGTTACTTTATTCATTGATTCATACGGACTTAAATAACTTAAACATAATAACTGAACTCCTAAAATAAGGGCATGAGCGCACTACTCAAACCACTGTTCCATTATATTGACTAAATCAATACTTATCTTTAACAAAATTTTGAACTTGGTGTGCATAGTCCGTACACTAGTCAACAATGAATAGGTAAGGGTAATTCTTTCCTTAAGATGGCAAGGTAAGAATATTTTTTTAATTCTAATAAATAGTATGGAGATAATGTAGGTAAGGTATGACAAAATGTATATACTCGTGGAGATCCATGAATATATAGGCTTATATTATGATCGGATATGGTGTGTTCTAGCATAATTTAAAGTAAAGATTCAAAATATGATTGGAAAGTATAGATAGAACATGATATAATATGGTAAGGTAAACAAGGTAAGAAAATATAGTCTGGAAAAAAAGGTACGTATGATTTTTTTTAGTGATCCTTACTCTACCGTAAGATTAATGAGCAGGATATGTATGTGGTAAGAGAATAGAGTAAGATAAGAATCGAGAAAGATAAGTATAATCACATGATTATTATTTTTTTTGAGTAAAATCACATGATTAGTTTAACGGCGGATAAAATGTTGACCATTATTAGTCCGTTAGCATTTTCCTATTGAGGATAAGACTAAAAAAATGCACAATACTGAAAGAGCTAGTGGGGTGTAGTGTAGCCATGTACGCCATAGGCCATGACAGATGTTGTTGATCTTCCATTCCAACTGAAATGATAAAGAAATTAACTAACTTGGATTTTGTCATTTGTCCCAAGCACAAGGAAACCGAAACATGTAAATGTGTATGTAATTACACAAACATATTCACACCTTGACTAACTAAAAAAAGCTTGTTGTTTGTGAAGACCAACAAAGGCCTTAAAACGCTGCTCCTCAAATGTCATATTAGTAAACAATGACTCCGTCAGTCAATGCCAATCCTCAGCAGGTCTGGGTCAAGTAGCATTTGTATGCCCAAATCTATCTCAATTTCTAGCGCTTGAGCTTCCGGTGGTCATGGATCAATGAAGCTTGAAAGTTATTATATTTTTAGGGGTCATAATCATAACTTTTCGTCAAAAATCAAAACTTTTAATAATTGTACTATTGAATCATCCACGTTCCTTACTTTTAACAAATATAATAATTATTTAATTACAATATATATATGATGAGATGACATCTTAATCAACTGTAAAACAATTCACGCGATCTTATATCAACAAAATCTCACGATTTTCGAATAAGATTTGATGACCTTGTACGTTCATCCGTAACAGAATTGTCCTCGTGTGATTTTTGCAATCGACGGTCAACAATAACAGTATGTTCGTGTTTTCAATCTCAAATCTGATGTTAAAGTTCTCAGTTAATCCTGATGTTCGCGGGTTTGATAAATACAGCAAAATCATAGTTCATGGTTTGGCTTGTTCGTGACTTTGATAAATACAGCAAAATCACTATACATATGTTTGTGTTTTTGTCTCAAATCTTATGTTAAAGTTCTCAAATTAGAGTTCGTAGTCGATCGATGAAAAGAAATTAAGTAGAGCAAAGATCAGATCGGAGTTATTTAGTTTGTTTCGAAAATTTAGGGCTCAAAATATCTAAACGGATATTCACTAGATATTTTAGGGATTTTAAATTTAAAATATACATTGTCATTTCCTAATATACTGACCATAACAACGATTAAAGATGATTTAATTTGGACTAATCTTGATTAATCTAAACCGTTGAGATTATCAAATCAACGTATTAAAAATTCTGATTTCTGACGGAAAACAAGTGGTTCTTACATAAGTCAACCCATATTTTTAAATAAAGAAAAAGATAAAAAAAGAATGTCCATTCTAATAACTTGGCTTTTTGGGTTGAACTTAAAATTCAATTTCTTTTTTCATTTCAAAACTTCATTTGTGATCTCTATTTAAGTAATTATGTCCGATACAATAAAAAAAAAGAAAAGTAATTATGTCCGATTAAATGTTTGTTCTTTTTTACTTCAAAATGCCAAATATATATTATAGTCAAGTATTAAAATTAACTCATCAAATTAACTTCCTAAATGTAATTCTCCTATTTAATAAAGTTAAATTTTTTTTCCAATAAGGGTGTGGTCTAGTGGTAGAATCCCAACCTTGCATCCACAAGGTGGATGGTTCAAGCCCCACCCATGACATTTTCCTCCTCACAATTTGTGTGGGTTTTTCTAGTCTGTCAAGTCGTGGATTTTCGTGTCTAATTTGCCATGTTCGATGTAAACCCACAATTAAAAAAATAAGAAAAGAAAATTAAAGGACGTTTAAAGCAAATTAACATGCCCAAAATTAGTTGCTGAAATTCTTAGTACAAGCAATGCCTAATTATGCAAGATGGAACATGCATTCATTAAACTTGAGACTTGACTAATGACTTATACTCTTTTTTTTGGATTGTAACTAATGATCAGGCACTGTCCACTTGAACTTGTATTTTTTACGGTTAAGTTATGTTAAGTTACTTTCAGTTAATATAAGTTCAGTTAAGTTTCATTTAAGTTAAGTGAACTTCAATTTAAATCGATTTTTCATCAATTCCATCAACAACATCATGATAATGATGATGATGATCAACATCACCATTATCATCCTTATATATTTAACAATAAGTACAAATATTAACAAAAAAAATTATATTTTTTGGCTGATGTCAAAGTTTAAGTTAAGTTAAGTTTAAGTTAAGTTAATTTCAGTTAATATCAGTTACTTTCAGTGAAATTCAATTAATTTATGTTAATTTCAGTGAAGTTTAGTTACAGTTAAGTTCAGTTAAGTTTCAATTCCAATCTCAATAAAATTTTACATTGGATTATCCCTTCCAAGACTGACAACGATCAAATTGCTTAGTTTGTAAGTCATAGAAACATGGCCCGTTTGGTGTTAGAAGCCATGGACAATCACAAGCCATATCATAACATCTCCAAAACTGCACTTTGTTTCGATAAGCATCGAAAACTTGCTTTCTACCATTCCAGCTCACATCACACCAGAATTGAGTCGTGCCCCAAATATTTGGCAAAAAGGAAAAGCTATATTGTTGTTCTTGTGCGAGATGCTGAACACCAAGATCATCGTCTTTTGATTTACAGTGAAGATCAACAACAACACCTTGTCCCATGCGATGTTTTATGTATACGGTCATTCTTGGATGAATGATGTAACAACTGTTCGAAACTTCCATGCCATGAGTCTCTGCTTGCACCTGAAGGAAGAAACCTATAATTACAAGAATTAACAGCATTGAGACAGTACTATTCATGATGAAATTTTCGTTTTTCATATTCTATGTTTCAATGATATGATAAGACGTTGTTCTGCTGTGTTTTTCCCAAACATATAACCTGACATTAGTTACCATTCCTAAATGCTTATTTTTTTATATAATTAATCTCCACCTTTTAAATAGCAATAGTTTTTTTTTCCTATCCTAGTCTACAATTAAATGTTTCATTTGTTTCAATTTTCTCAGTAATTAATGTATGTAAGTTGTGACATAACCATATGGATACACTTTTCGTTTATTTGTTTGTAGAAAATATATATGCCACTTTATGTAAAGTTTATAATTTACTTTGAGAATTATATTTACGCTTTCAATTTTCATAATTATTGGTATAATTAATATTGTAACTTTACTATCGCAAATATACTTTTTGTAATATTACTTTATAAATATTGTTGTACATTAAAGTTTGAAATAAGTAGTTTACCTTTCTCATCTCAAATTGTAAGTTTACATTTTTCCTTCTGAGACGTTTTTTATATTGGGTTTCTAAATCTCATACATATCAATCAATATGGACGAAAACACATCCACAAGGGATGAAAAACATTCATCACAAAATTGAGGAGAAATATGTTACTCATGGGAGTCGAACCCTTGACCTCTTGACAATATGTGTCAAGAGTTCAAGCAACTCGACCAACACCTCTTTCGCCCTTCGAGACGTTAAATGGTGTATATATAATGTTCATTTTCAGTAGAAAAAGAAAAAGAAAAAAAACATAAATAGATTTTGTCAAGTTTACTTTTTTTTTTGCATACACTTGTCTGACACATCATGTACACAAAGAGAAATAATCATTTAATTAAACATAAATTATGAGGCGCTTCCATTCGAATCTATTGTTTTGTCAAAATTCCAATCCATTGAGATATACTTTTTTTTTGATAATGGGGTATACCAACGAGATACAAATATGAAATATCACTACTGAAAGAATAAAGTACTATTCTATCCAAAAAAAAGAAAGAATAAAGTACTAAATAAAAAGCATGCCGATTGATCAAAAAAATAAATAAGAAGCATGCCAACATTATGTAGGGAAATACATATTAAAACCAAAATGACATCCATAATATTCAATCATAGTATAAAGTACTAAAAAGCTCAAAAGTAAACTTGAATCGAGAGAAAGAGACACATTTTATTCATTAAACTGAACTTATTCAATCTACATCAATTACATTGTTCAGCCCCTCCCACGGACCACACTTATCGAATTGAGTCTTTTACGTTAAAGAAACATGGCCAATTTGGCGTTAGATTCCATCGACATTCACAACCTACATCATGACAATCCCAAAAAGACTATGAATCCTTATAAGCATTAAAAACTTGCCTCCTACCATTCCAACTTACGTCACACCAAAAGAAAGTATTTTTCACGACTTGAGGTCGAAAGCTAAAACGAATATAATTGTCCTTCGGGCAGATGGTGAACACCAAGATCATTGTCTTTTGATTTGCAGTGAACATCGACAATAATGCCTTTTCCCATACTATGTTTTATGTATACCGTCATTTTTGGAATTAAAATGAAGTCACAAAGTATTTGTAACTTTATTCAGACGAATCATTCCTTGCGCATTAAGAAACAAACATACAATTATAATATTGAAGACCCAAACGTTATTAATGAAATTCTTACCAGCCATCGATTATTATTAGAGATGAAAGTGGGTCGGCCCACGGGTCGGGCTGGGTCGAAACAGTGGGTTTCGTGTGGGTTCGGGCTGGGTCGGGCTGGGTCGAAACAGTAACGGGTCGACCCACGGGCCGGGTCGATGCAAAAATGTTGGACCCAGCCCAACCCACGGGTTGGACCCATCATAAATGAGCTGGATCGGGTTGGGTCCAACCCACGGGTTGCACCCATAAATTATTAATTTTAATTAAAATAAAATTTTAAAATACTTAGTTATTAAATATCAAATTTTTTCATACAATTTATATTCAAAATAACTTATTATCTAAGTAAAAAACAAAAAAAATTCAATAAATATTAATTTAAAAAATTATTTAAAAAAAAAGGTCCAACCCACGGGTCGGGCTGGGTTGAGTTTTAATCAACCCAACCCGACCCACGGGTTGAACCCACCACTCTCAACCCACGAGCTGGGTTGCGCGGGTCGGGCTGGGTCGGGTCGACCCACGACCCACGCGGGCCAACCCACGGGTTTCGTAACCCACTTTCATCTCTAATTATTATGGATCAATGTCGAAATGGGTCGTTTCATAGTGTTTATATAGTGTAATTGTATTGCAGAATGGGTAGGGATCTAGCGGCCATAATCTTAATCAAATGACCAGAAAAGTTGATGGTTCAAACCCTTGAAAGCATCTTATGACATGAGTTTGAGAATTGACAAATTGTTGCCTTTCCTAATATATGTTTTTAAAGAAAAAAAAAACTCTAGTCGTATCAAACATAAATAGCATATACCAACATTCCTAACTTTTTTTAATCTATATTTTCAGTATAACTATAAATTCTCACTTTTGTTTTCTTTTTTTTCCTCGATGGGCACTTTTGTTTTCTAGATGTTTCAAAATAGCATAACTTTCCAATAAATGTAGATGAATGCTTTTCCCAGACTGGAAAATTATTCCCTTAATTTTTTTGATAATGGGGTACAATAAGTAGGAATAATACAATGCATATGACACCTTATTTTTTAGTACATATATATTGATATCTGAAGCTCTAGTAAGGCATATTGGTCGGAATCAAACTCATAGGGTACATTTCTCTACACATCAGTCATCAACCCTAAATCATTATCAGTACATTCCCGACACCTAGGAGCTCGGGCCACCTTGGGCACATGACACGTCCATCTTGACGGCCGGAGGAAGCATCACGCGCGAGACGTGAAGAGGAAAGCATCCACATGCAAGGCGGGACGAGGAAGAAGGAAAGGAAAATGAAGAGGAAAAATCTCACAAATTGTGAGAAAAATAGTGTCTACGGGACTCGAACCCGGATTGTAAAGGTTGTATGCGACTCCTCAACCAACAGATCACCACCCTGTTGGCTAATATTCCCTAAATTTTAAAGATAAACATTAATATTATCCATTGACATATACCCCTTTTCGAGCAATCTATCATTCTTTTTTTGTGTTTTTGATTGTGAGCAATCTATCATTCGTTGACTCGATTTCAAAAAGTGCATCACATAAAACAATAGATACATGAATGCACTATATATGCAAAAAAAAAATTCCTCGTAATTTATTATATTAGTTATTATTATTATTATTTGTTGATAGCTATCATAAGATATATGTTATTATTAAAGCTCCTTTTATTTCATAAATGTGGCAGCTATGCGACTTCAATTCTTGTTTACCCTTCATTAAATTAACAAATTTATACAATTTAGTAAGGTATAAATCACTGAAATTTTAACCTATAACCATTATTCTTTAAATGTTGAACTTATTTTGATAAAAAATGTTGAAATTATTAACAGTTTATCTTTTTTGTACTTCAAGAATGAGTGTGGTTCAGGTAAAAACCACGATTATATATGAAAATTAAAAACCGGAGTACAAGCTGACACGAGTCCAATTTCGTCAAAATCTCGCATATAACACGGAGGGGCATTATAGTCATTTCACATATCTCGGATTTCAATTCATTGTGACTAGACTTAACTTGAAATGATTAGACTTTTAATGATCAGACTTAACTTGGAATGATCAGACTTAACATGGAATGATCAGACTTAACTTGTAATGATCAGACTTTAAATGATCAGACTTAACTTGAAATGATCAGATATAATGATCAGACTTAACTTGGAATGATCAGACTTAAAATGGTCATACTTAAAATGATCAGACTTGAAATGATCAGACTTAACGTGGAATGATCAGACTTAACTTGGTAATGATCTGACTTAAATTAGTAATGTCCAGATTTAAATTAGTAATGTCCAGACTTAAATACACACTTAAATTGATATCCAGACTTAAATTTGTTATGATCAGACTTAAATTGATAATGTTCAGACTTAAATTTGTAATGATCAGACTTAACTTGGTAATGATCAGACTTAATCATACTTAAATTGGTAATGATCAGACTTAAATTGATAATGTCCAGACTTAAAAACATAGACTCAATACTGTCCAGACTTAAATTGGTAATGATCTTAACTTGGTAATGATAAGACTTAAATTAGTAATGTCCAGACTTATAAACACACTTAAATTGGTAATGATCACACTTAAATTGGTAATTATCAGACTTAAATTGAATATGTCCAGACTTAAATGGATAATGATCAGACTTAAAAATAGACTTACACAATAATATCCAGACTTAACTTATGCATCAGTTAAGTCTGAATCATTGTCACCGTATGTATTTTCATTGTAAAAGTCATCCATATGTTCTTTAATATACTCCCTCGCCTCCTCACAATATTCAAGGACACACCAATGTGACACGTCTATATCATTATCGTTGATCCTGAACCTTCTATTGTGGCCCATTGTCTTGATGACATTCGAGACCACTGATATGTCAAACACATCTGCCTCGACTGAATCTTTATTATGAGATATAGCTTCAATCTCCCTCATGTATAACTTACAGTACATGACACACTCTTGCGCAATGTATTGCTCAGCAATGTAACCTTCTGGGTACCAAGTGTTTCTCACAAACTTCTTGTATTGTCCAAATTACCTACATATAACATGAAACATTATAACAAAGTATGTGAATAACAAATATGTTTTAAGCAATGTATTGATCGATGGGATACATCAAACTGCAATGTGCATACCTTTCCATGGGGTACATCCAACTATAGTGTACCGGCCCCTTCAACAAAATTTGATCAGAGAGATGAACCATGAGATGTACCATTATAGTGAAGAATGCCGGTGGGAAAATCCTCTCTAACTAACACAAAATTTTAACTATGTCTACATTCATTCAACGCACCTCTCATCCTTTTGGAACTCTTTACAACAAAGTCTCCAAAACCAATGGGATAGTGATATGAGAGGGTCAACCACATTGAAGGGAAATTAAGGTCTAATGAATACCGACAGTAGTCTTTGTAACATAACATGACAGTCATGTGTCTTCAGTCCAATAAACTTTTTGTCTTCAAGATTAATTTTATTCCTTAAGCTTCCAGCGTATCCAGATGGATACTTAGTTTATTTTATGAACTCAAGTATCTCTAACTTCTCATTTACAGTCGCTGTATATGGTGCTTTAGTCATCTTCTCTTTCCATGAGGTTGATTCGGATGGTTTGAACCATAATTTTCTCCGTACCCCTTGCTCTTCCAAACCCTTTCTAGCCTTGATGTCATCCTTAGCCTTACCTGCATATTTAACAACGCATGATTTTACCTCTATGCAATTATTCATAAATGTTTTCGTAATAATGTATTAAAACATTTTTCATACCTTCAATCCCAAGTATGATCCCGATTATATTATCGAAAACATTCTTCTCAATATGCATAACATTAAGTAATATGGATGAGAATATGACTCCCAATATGGTAGCTCATAAAATATAGACACGTGTGTCCAACAAAACCTCTCACTATTGCCTCTCGCCGTGAATTGAGGATGTAGACTAAGAGTGGGATAATCGTGGGACATAACGTAGACTAACGATGACCGATCGTGTCTATAAAGGGTACCAACTCCCTCATCCCATAATATCTTCAACTCGTCGATAAGAGGTCTCATCAAAACATTAAGGCATTTTCCTGGATTTGGGTCCGAATATCAACATACATACTAACTCTTTTTTCATACACATATGGGGTGGCAGATTATAAGGTATAAGAATGATAGGCCATATGCTGTGTGAGAGTCCTGATGCACCAAATGGATTAAAACCGTTAGTTGTCAAGCCTAGTCGGACATTCCTAATCTCACTTGTAAACTTTGGAAATTCTTTGTCAAATAATTGCCATGACTCACCATCAGCTGGATGTCTAATGTATTCGGGATCATCAAGATCTCTTGTAGCGTGCCACCGCATTTGGCCTGCAATATGTGGTGACATATAAAGGCGCTGCAGTCTTGGAGTCAAAGGGAAGTACTTAAGTGTCTTCTTCAGAATCTTGGTTTTACTTTCATTTTCTATGTATCTTCCCGCACCACATACGGAGAAAATAACACGATCTTTGTGTTCCTTGTAGTAAAATATACATCCTTGCTCGCAAACGTGTATGGTCTCATAACCCAACCCCAAATTCTTCAAAACCTTTTTCACATCTTTATAACAACTTGGGTAGTTGTTATATGGTGGTAAAATTTGTTTAGTGATCTGTAGATGTTTATTGAAACTCTTGTCCGATAGTCGGCTCTCTACTTTCATTTGCATTGCCCTCATAATAGTTTCTAGAACGGTGATCTTACAACCAGTGTATAAAGGGGTCTGAGCTTCACATACGAGACTTTTATACTTTTCAAAAGTATCCGTACTCATAATTTCTAAATCAAAACTGTCTATATTCATGTTCATCTTATGATCCGGATTTTGCATATGTGGCAAGGAAAATGCATCTCGAATAATATCTCAGTTGTGTTCGGTTGATGATGATGCATCAAACCACTGCTTGATTCTCCATACCTCTCCGCAATCCATTATTTTCTTATCATGTACGGTGAAGGTTCATTACTATCTTCACCATGTGATGTCCATGTGTGGTAGCCTTTCATCATACCATTGTTGATCAAATGGACAAACATTTCCTTCTTTGTAATTCTTCCTCTAATCATCAAACACCTTCTACAAGGACATATATGTGAATTTCCTCCATTTTGCTTTGCAAATTTAACAAAATCATCAATGCCTTGAATGTTCCGTGTGTCACTCCTTTCCAACTCCATCCAACTTTTATCCATCTTGAATCTTCACCTTTAAAATGTAACAAGGGACACAAATTAGCAGATATATTATAGCAAAAGTGTGGAGATAGGCAGAACATAAATTAGAGCAAAAATGTGTGTGTGGATGAGATAAACAACAAAATCAACAAATTTTTTCGAAAGGAGATAAACAATAGCAGCAAATAATGTCCTAAAAACTATGCTACATGGCAGGTACAAGAACTCAGATTAGGGACGAGGCTTCAAACCATAAGTGTTCAAGGTAATATGTGCTGAAAAAACTATAACAATGACCAACTAAAAATGCATATGAATGGTGGTAATTTACGTAGCTGGTGTGTGTGTTCTTCACGGAGGAGAGATGCTGACCGAAATGATGTGTTCAATCGTGGGATGGATAGAAGAAAAGATACAGAGGAGGGTAAAGGTGGGTGAAGTTTTTACTGTTTTTCATTTAATGCTACATTTTATCGCGATTTACTTTTAAAATATCAGTCGCGTAAGTAACTTTTACGTACACCTGCCGCCTTCAATTCAACCAAAAGTTGGTAACCCATATAAAAGTCAACATTTTCAAATATTGCAAGCTGACGTGGCTTTTGCCTTATTCACTTAAGTGACTATCTATGAGGAGGCATTCACTTACAATCACATAAGGGAACTTACATCACTAACGTTGAGAATGTCATATATATATAATTAATATTTTTTAAATTAAAGCTGGTTGGGGCCATCACCTTTATTAGAGAGAGGTTTAAACAGCCTAAACCGTGGCAATTACAAAGCTTAGGCCTCAAGCGCCAGGCATTGGTTATAATGCACAACACCTTAACAACGCCGAATAGAGTATAAAAAAGGAAGAAAACAACAATATCTTGCCTAATAGAAGGAAGTCAAAAAAGGAAGAGCAACAATATCTTGCACTGGTTATTCCTCATCTTCAAAAATTTCCAAATAATGCAACAAGCCAAACCAATCCTAAGGCACCCATCAACGTATTAGGATTATAGTTAGCAATGCATCTAAAGGAAACTCTCAGGTCCACTAATAAGGCTGCCCCCAAAAAGAACTCTATAAAACTCCCAAGCTTTTTTTTATGGTAAAAAACTCCCAAGCTTTGACTGCAATGTCCCTTCAGAAGAATAAATGAAGCTTAGATTCTATTTTAGGAGCCTTACAACATTGACATTTGGATGCCAAAGTAATCCCAACTTTCATTACTCTATCTTCAGTTGGAACTGCCCCAATTAAAATTTTCAACATGAAGTACCATCTGACAGTTTGCCATTGAGTTTGGTACGAAAGCCGAAACTGCTTTGTTGTAAAGGTTCCCGTAGGGCAGCCTTCCCAAACAAATAAATCATCACCTTCTGCTGTTCAGTCATAAGATTCAGAATTACATTCCAATCATCCCCGTTCTCCTTCACCTCCCTAATCAATTTACTTTCCAACCGCCTGGGAACAGTAATGCCAATTTTCCTACAGAAGAGACCAGCCTCGGTCTTACCATCTCCAAACACCCATCTAGATTCATCTCTCAACTTTGTGATGAGATGAGACATACTTTCTGAAATTATGTCCCCTGTTCAAGCTTGTGTCCAAGATAGTGTTGCGACAGACCTGAGACTCTTTGCACAACAGTTCAACACACAGAGGTTGAACTCTTATCACAACAGTTCAGCAAACAGATAAAGCAGTAGAGACACACAGACTGATAACCCAGTTCGACTCCGCCTACTCTGGGGGGTTTCCCACACCCGAAAAAGAGACATCAAATCTTTATTACGAGTATAGGGTTTCCACAGGGACTTACACTTACACCTTGTAATAGCCTAACCTCAATACTCCGTCTCTCAGATTTGCAACCGAGGTTCACCACAATTCCCCTCGATCCCCTTTGTTCAGAACCTGCAGTCTGAACGTTCTCGACCTTCTTTAGAAGCTCGGATGCTTTCTCTCGAAAGCTTGTTCACCTTTGTTGTGTGCGTCAGTTGATACGCTTCAGACAGTCTGTGTTGCACTTGAACAGACTGTACTTGCACCGGTGTATTCTTGATGAGAAAACACAACCGGCCGTCGCTTTCTTCTTCTCCAATCAACATGATATGCTCGTGTATAATTGATCTTTGAAAGCGATGAGAATTAGGGTTGCCCTTGCATTGTATTTATATGCTCGAGCGAAACCCTAATTCGCACAAGATAATCCCATCAAATATTTCGGAATTGATTCCTAAATATTTGATGTGTATCTTTCATAAATCGATCGGAAGAATATACGAAGTCTTCTTTCCAAGTAAGTCGCGCCATCTTCAATGTAGATATTCATTCGAATATCTAGTGCTCGAATAAGTCGCAGGCCGACTTCTACTTGTCGAAATCTTCGTTGCCAATATCTTCCGGAAAATATCCTCGCGTCTTGATCACGCTGTACAGGAGTACCAGGATATTGTTCGAACTCCCCCTGAACACCTGCTCGAACTGTCTAAGCTACGTTTTGCCAAATACATGCCACTTAAGGGAACATCAATCTCCCCCTTGGCATTTTGGCAAAACCAGATCTACTAGATAACTAAGTCTATCTAACTATCTAGACAGTTGACAACTTTGAGGGAAACAAGAATTGTCTCCTCCAAAATACTCCCCCTTTTTGCCACAAACTGGCAAGGGGTGCGATCCGAGTTCGAACAGACAATCAAAATGTGCCAGAACAAGCACTAAGAACGATAGTTTGAAACAAATAGTTCAGGGAGAAAGTTTGAAGAGGACCTTCAATCAGAAGCTTCTTCAATGGAATCATCTTCAGAGGCAGTAGCTTCTGATTCATCATCACTGGGGTAGCTGAGTGCTCGAGCAAGCCTGTTGATTCGGCGGCGCTGTTCCTTGTCCGCAGCAATGATAACATGGAGGTCCTTCAGTAGTTTGCTCCTCTCATCCACGCCCATTCTAGCTCCCTCTCGACTGGATTCCCCAATTTCTTTACCTGGCTTGCTCCCCCCTTTCAGATCATTCACATGCCGCCCTTTGTATAACTTGTGGTCCACTGTGAATTTGCTGGGAGCTTTAGTAAGAAGATCAGACGAGGCTGTCAAATCAGGGGCTTGATGAATAATCAGCTCATAAATCAGAGATGGAAAGCAGATCTGGTGCAGGGTTCTCATCGATGTAGCATGGTCAGCAATCTGTTTGAACATTATTCTGCCCAGGTTAAACGTCAGCTTGTTTCCTATCTGATAAATCAGTTGGGCCATGTCCTTGTTGACAGTAGAGCGATGAGTAGACGGCCTCCAGTTGAACACTGCTATGAAAAACAACATTGAATAGAACGTGGACAGATCCACCGTATGCACAACTGACTCAGGCCTCCACTAAACAGAGCCTGCAGTGATGGTGCTTACTATCTTCTCGAGGCTGGATTCTTCTTCATCAACAGCTGGGTCGTCCATGGAGAAGTATACGTTGATCAGCTCTGGATCAATCTTGATCCTTCTTCCTCTTACATAGAAGACCCCATACTCAGCCCTCCAATGACCCCAAACTTTGGAGGCAAGTTTGCCATGGCCTCACGCACCAGTTGTTCGTTGAATGGCTTGCATCTGTCCAACGTCCAGAATAGATCCGACTCCTTGAGCACCTCAATCACTTCTTTCCCTTTGTAACTCGATGCATCCAGTAGTCTCTCCGGTATGATTTTCCTCTTCTGCACACATCCCCATTTCAACGCAGCTTCTTTGTTCACGAACCACACACCGTTCTTGACCTTACCGACTGGGACAGCCTCAGATTCAGGGGCTGGGACTTCACATCTCCCAGCATCTTCAGAGATGGGAACTGCAGCAACGCGCTTTCTTTTATTTGAAGAGCCAGCTCCCCCTGCACCACTGCTGACCTCAGCAACCTTCTGAGCTGGTTCCTTTGTAGACGTAGCAAAGGCAACCTTTTTCTTTTCCTTCCCCTTCGTTGTCCTCTTGAGGTTGACAAGGAGAACACTGTCTTGGTCATCTTCTGAAAATGTAACACCTTCTGCTGCTGATGTAGGGGCATCCTTACGAATGGATGGTTCATCCTCCTTCAAATAATCCCGATGACGATCATCTTGAACTGTCATTGTTTCTTCACTTACTGCTTTCTCTGGAACTACTCCAGTCTTATCTTCAGTTTGAACACTCTGTTCCACTGTTGGAGCACTTGAGACCTTTCCAGTACCAGACTCTTCTGCTTCAACACCCAGGTTACGCAGACCTTCCTCTGGAACTGGTGCTGTTTGAGCTGCAGTCTGAACAGAGGGTTCTACTGTTGAACCGCTTGCAGCTTTCTCTGTAGCTCTTCCAGTCTCAACACCAGACTGAATACTTGGTTCCATAGGTGGATCACTTGTAGTTTTTACTGCATCAACTTCTTTTGCCCTAACAGCCTGAGCTTCTTCCAGACTTGCCACTCCCTGATCCTTCTTCTTTTCCAGGTCTTCCATGACATCATCAATGTCTTTGTATAACTTCTCCAATTCATCATCCTTTTCTGCTGGGTTAAACTCCTCTGCCACAGCCTCATTATGCAAACCGGAACCTTCTTCAGTGATTCCTCCTTGATTTTCAGACGGATCAGCATCACTCATCACCACATTCCTCTTCCCCGAGGACTCGATGAACTTCTCTATTTCTTCATCGGACATTGCAATCTTCCTTCCTCGAGCTGCATAGATATGGGCGAGATATTTTCTGGGAGAGTCACTGGCCCTCTTCACCTTCTTCATGCGACCAGCCTTCGGAGGAATGTATCCTGTGGCGAAAATCTTTTCTCTCCACGTTCCTGAGCCTCCAGCCCCCTTGCTGGGTTCCTATTCTTCCACACTCTTGACAAACTTCTTCTTAGAAATCCCACTACCAGCTTTGTCAACCGTCATAGCCCTAACACTCTCATTATCTCCACCAAGAATCTCCCTACTGGTTTCAACACCATCGGCTTTAACACCACTAACAGCCTTACCACCATTATCGCCAATTACAGCCCTTCTGGCTTCAACACCGTCAATCAACTCAACAACCTTCTCACCCTCCACACTTGTTTCTTCATTCAGCACATATTTTTCAACAACGGGGATATTCGCAGAGACAGAAGGAATATTGGGATTTACCTGAATCTGTGGAGTTGAGTCCACTGTGCCCGGCTGAGGGATTCCAGCGGTAATTCCTTCAACAGACTTCTCTTTGGCCAAAGATTCGGTGACTGAGTGTAAAGGCGATGCCTTTTTCATCTTCGCAGCTTTTGATTTCAGAATCTTTGATTTCGCCGCCAACGCCTTTGAAGTCTGCATGCTTTCTTTGATTTTCTCTGCAGATTTAGCACTGGATTTTGCTGACTTTCTGGTGTTCACCATTGTCGATTGAGGAAAGAGCAGTTGAGAGGGAAGTTCCGTTCTAGGGTTTTCGAGAGAGAGAGAAGACGATACTCAGGGAATGAATTTGATTTTTTCAAAAATCAACTTTGTCTATACGACTCTTCAGCTTTCTAAAACCGTCAACCAAAAAAATCTTCAAGGATATTTCAAAAAAATATTTTGTTGAGACTTATGTTCCAGCTCTCTTTATTAGATGGTCAGTCCAACTGTTTCAGCTGGAGATTCGACTATGACTGACCACCGTCGGCTGCTTTTAGTGGTTGACACCACATAGACCCCCTGGGGATCTGGGTGTTCCATTGCGTGACCTGCCATATGGTTTGACACAAGTATGCTGCCTCAGAGTTACCATCTTTCGTGAGCATTCATATTTTCTTGTACGGCTCTAGGCACATTTCTCTGGGCAGTGTACGGACTCCAGTTGCAACTGTACCACCGTCTGATTCGACAGCTTCCTGGGACACCCGGCAACCATGATTTGTGCGCATCGACAATCAGATCTTGTGTGCAAGGTCTTATCCACTCCCCCTCGCAGAAAACTAGGTTGTGCGTTTGCACATGGGAGAGCAACTGGTTGCTGGCCATGGTTCTCATTGTTCATTGACTCCGTCAGACCCATCCTAATAGTATAGCAGTTGTTGGCATCCCTTTTTCCTTTCATCAGTGTATCGCCATTCTGGTCTAGTACAAGACATGAGTAGCTGGAGAATGACACATAGTGTCCATCGTCGCATAGTTGATTGATGCTGATAAGATTCCTGGTCAGTCCCTTAACAAGGAGGGTGTTCTTGAGTGCAGGGAGATCCGGAACCATCAATGTCCCACAGCCGATTACCTGACCCTTTTCACCATCCCCGAAGCTGACAAACCACATATGCTCAACAGGTCTAATATGGGTAAGATATTGAGAGTTACCTGTCGTGTGTGCGGAGCATCCGCTGTCGAAGAGCCAACTATCATGCGATGAGTAGTTTGAGATGTAACAGGCTACCATGCAAACGGTTTGGTCTGCCTTTTGAACCCAGACCTGTTTCTGTTGTGATGTGGTTCGTTGTTGGAAAGCACGTTGTTCGGCTAAAAACAGGCGACACTTTAGTTTAATGTGTCCCATCTGATTGCAATACCAGCAAGTCCGCCATTCTTTCCTTTGCGCTGAATGAGAGCCGAAGTGCATCGTACCATCCCTTCTTTGACCACTGTTGGGTTGTTCTTGTTGCAGGTCTATTTTCCATCTGGGATGCTGTCTTACCTTGTGTTCTGTCTTCTGTTCAGACACCGGTATGGTTTTAACAAGCGTCGTACCTTTTGAGCTGCCTTCTCCTGTGAACCCCAATCCTCTGTGTCCGGACTCCATTCTCTGGGATCTAAGAATATCATTTAAGTTTTTAGTGCCAGAGTTAAGCATTCTTACCGACTGTTTGAGGTGATTGAGTTCCTCTCTAGTGTCAGAGTGTTCCATCTTCTCGGATTCTAGCTAAAGTTCCAGCTGTTCCACCCTCCTTAGTTGGAACATTTCTTTCCGCTGTAGATCAATGATGGTTTTTCTCAGGCCCACCATGCCTACAGGATGAGTGTCCCGATCCTTCTCTATTTCGACTTTTAGGGAGGAGACAGTACCCAGGAGTTCCATTTTCTGAACAAGAAGATCCAGCCTTTCCTGTTTTACCTCAGCTAGTTGAGAAGTCAGTGAGTTAATTGTACCTTCCAGTTCTACCTTCAGTGTCAGTAGTATCTCAACCTCCTGCCATACCTTGTCCTTTTCCATAGTGACGCTTGCCACTGTGTCATTTAGCTTTTTGTTCATCTTGATCAGAAGCAGCCACTTCTCATATAGATCTTTATAAGTCTGAGCCAGAGAGTCCCGCGTGAGTTCTTCATTGTCACTGTCCGAGGGGTCTTCACCTGGGAGTTCCAACTGAGGTGGAATAGTTTCACTTGTGCTGCTGCATTCATCCAGAGTTGTGACGAAGGCCACAAAGTTTGTGGTTTCACCTTTTTCTTCGTCTGACTCACTGTCGCTGAAGCTCGCCACCATCGCCTTTTTCTTCATGAGAGTGTTTGCACACTGTGACGCAATGTGACCGAAACCCTTGCATTCATGACACTGAATCTCTTCTTTTCCTTTGTCAGACAACTCTTGCCTCGAATCAGTAGACCTTGGCCTGCTGGATTTCCAGTTTTGGTAACCAGTTGATGAAGACTGACCTTGTTCTGGACCATGTCTGTTGATTTTCCGCACCATTCTTCCAAAGTTTTGTGCCATCATGGCTAGTTGCTCAGTGGTGCACTCAGAATCCAGTTTGTCTTCCGTTATATCTGCTTTAAGAGTGATTCCCTTTTCTTCTCCGGTTTGGAAGTCATGATTGATCTCGTAAGTTCTGAGAGAACCCATTAGCTCGTCTAGCTTCAGTGTGGTGATATCATGCATTTCCTCAATGGCCGTGACTTTCATGGCAAATCTCGGAGGAAGAGACCTTAAGACCTTGCTGGCCAATCTTTCTTCATCGATGGGTTTCCCTAGTGCAGATGCCTCGTTGGACAGTTCCAGGACTCTGGTGTTGCACTCAGTGATGGTTTCACTCTCCTTCATCTTCATCTCTTCGAACTTGGTTGTGATAGCTTGCATGTGGGAGTTGCGAACTTTGTCTGTTCCTTCAAACGCTGTTTGGAGGATATCCCATGCTTCCTTCGCCACTTCACAGTTGATGATTAGCTTCATGACGTTTTCATCTACTGCCGAGAAAATTGCGTTCATTGCCTTTGAGTTGCCCATGGAAGCTTTGTCCTCCTCTTCTGTCCACAGAGCTTCTGGTTTAGCGATCGGTTCTCCAGTGAGATTGTTCATTATGGGTTCCGTCCACCCTTTCAGAACAGCCTTCCATTCCTTTTCGTCTAGTGATTTCAGAAAAGATCTCATCACAGGCTTCCATGTGGCATAGTTCGATCCTTCGAGCAGCGGGAGTCTGGTTATGCTTTGTCCTTCCTTCAGAGTCATCTTGAACAGTTCAAGATCCCACTCAGTGTGTCGAGTGATCTGCTTTGATACCAATTGAAATTATGTCCCCTGTTCAAGCTTGTGTCCAAGGTAGTGTTGCGACAGACCTGGGACTCTTTGCACAACAGTTCAACACACAGAGGTTGAACTCTTATCACAACAGTTCAGCAAACAGATAAAGCAGTAGAGACACACAGACTGATAACCCAGTTCGGCTCCGCCTACTCTGGGGGGTTTCCCACACCCGAAAAAGGGACAACAAATCTTTATTACGAGTATAGGGTTTCCACAGGGACTTACACTTACACCTTGTAATAGCCTAACCTCAATACTCCGTCTCTCAGATTTGCAACCGAGGTTCACCGCAATTCCCCTTGATCCCCTTCGTTCAGAACCTGCAGTCTGAACGTTCTCGACCTTCTCCAGAAGCTCGGATGCTGTCTCTCGAAAGCTTGTTCACCTTTGTTGTGTGCGGCAGTTGATACGCTTCAGACAGTCTGTGTTGCACTTGAACAGACTGTACTTGCACCGGTGTATTCTTGATGAGAAAACACAACCGGCTGTCGCTTTCTTCTTCTCCAATCAGCAGGATATGCTCGTGTATAATTGATCTTTCAAAGCGATGAGAATTAGGGTTGCCCTTGCATTGTATTTATATGCTCGAGCGAAACCCTAATTCGCACAAGATAATCCCATCAAATATTTCGGAATTGATTCCTGAATATTTGATGTGTATCTTTCATAAATCGATTGGAAGAATATGCACTATATATGAAGAAAAAAAATTCCTCTTAATTTATTATATAAGTTATTATTAAAGCTCCTTTTATTTCATAAATGTGGAGGCTATGCTACTTCAATTCTTGTTTACCCTTCATTAAATTATCAAATTTATACAATTTAGTAAGTTATAAATCACCGAAATTTTAACCTATTTTTTTTTCAACTGAAATTTATTAAAGGGGTCAAAAAGCCTGACATGAGGCAACAACCAGAAGTTGAACTTATTCTTTAACCTATAACCATTATTCTTTAAATGTTGAACTTATTTCGATAAAAAAATGTTGAACTTATTAACAGTTTATCTTTTTTGCACTTCATGAATGAGTGCGATTCAAGTAAAACCCTCAATTATATATGAAAACTAAAAAGCGGAGTTCAAGTTGACACGAGTCCAATTTCGTCGAAATCTCACATATAACACGGAGGGTATTAAAGTCATTCCACATATCTCGGATTTCAATTCATTGTGATCAGACTTAACTTGGAATGATCAGACTTAATTTGGAATTATCATACTTAAAATGATCAGACTTAACTTGGAATGATCAGACTTAACTTGGAATGATCAGACATAATCATCAGACTTAACATGGAATGATCAGACTTAACATGGAATGATCAGACTTAACTTGGAATGATCTGACTTAACTTGGAATGATCTGACTTGAAATAATCAGACTTACAATGATCAGACTTAAAATGACCAGACTTGAAATTATCAGACTTTTGATGGAATGATCAGGCTTAGCTTGGAATGATCAGACTTAGCTTGGAATGATCAGACTTAACTTGGAATGATCAGACTTAACTTGGAATGATAATCAAACTTAACTTGGAATGACCAGACTTAACTTGGTAATGATCAGACTTAAATTAGTAATGTCCAGACTTAAATTGATATCCAGACTTAAATTGGTACTGATCAAACTTAATTTGATAATGTCCAGACTGAAATTAGTGATGATCATACTTAACTTGGTAATGATTATACTTAACTTGGTAATAATCAGACTTAACTTGGTAATGATCAGGCTTAATTTGGTAATGATCAGACTTCAATTGGTAATGATAAGACTTAAATTGATAATATCCAGACTTAAAAACACAGACGCAATACTGTCCAGACTTATGTTGGTAATGATCTTAACTTGGTAATGATTAGACTTAAATTAGTAATGTCCAGACTTAAAAACATACTCAATAATGTTCAGACTTAAATCGATAATGTCCAGCCTTAAATTAGTAATGTCCAGACTTAAATTAGTAATGTCCAGACTTAAAAACACACTTAAATTGATATCCAAACTTAAATTAGTAATGTCCAGACTTAAAAATACACTTAAATTGGTAATGATCAGACTGAAATTAATGATCAGGCTTAAATTGATAATGCCATACTTAAATTGGTAACGATAAGACTTAAATTGGTAATGATCTGACTTAAAAACAGACTTACACAATAATATTCACACTTAACTTATGCATCGGTTAAGTCTGGATAATTTTTAGGACACTTATACCATTGCATTTGTTATGTAATTTTTAAATAAGTCCGTTTTATTTTTTATTTACAAAAAGCACTCTGAATTATGATTGGTCGAATAATACACGTGACAATATTTAATTGAATTTTTAATTTTTATATATAATCCTGATTTTTATTTGATCCGAAGTCTTTTCTTAATAATAGAAAGTGAAAAGTACAAATTGGTGTCCCGAACTACCGCTCTTTTCCAATTGAAGATCCAGACTATCAATTTTTCCAATCAAGGGCAAAATAAAAAATAAATTGACCAATTTTAAAAAACAATGATCATTGTAGATTCACAGTGATTAAATTACAAACTCAATCATGTGAATCACGTTAATAACGACTCAATGAAAAAATGTATTGGTGTTAAAGAAGAAATAACGATTTAATATGTTAAGAGTTTATGATGAGATCATCGGTTTATTTTCAACATGTTTGACATGATTGAGTTTGTAATTTAATCACGGTGAAGTTACGGTGCTTGTTGTTCAAATTGATAGTTTGAACCTTTAATTGGAAAATGACGATGGTTCAAAGCACCAATATGTACTTTTCCCTAATACAAATATCTGTTTTTGATAATTAAGTTCAGTTACACCTTGTCATTGAGGATATGCCCTAAGTAGAAGTTGCTAGTTCGATTTGAGTTTAGAAAATCTGTAAATGGAATGAAATTTACCAATTATTTAAAGAGCCATTTGTACAGAACAACTGACAAAATACGATCCTATATTTTGATATCCACCCAAGTCATATCTGTCAAATAGCTTATTTTGCTATTTTGTTTCGGTTAATTTAGGTTTTCTTTTTACTATAAAAACAATTGCTACATATGACAAACCAGCAGATTCAGAAACATACAATATATCAACAACAATCAAACACAAAACGACACAACCACGAAAACAATACTCAAATAAGATGGAAGGAGGCTCAAGAAAATCGTTAGCATTTGCTTTGTGCTTGGCTTTAATCAGCATGATGGTGCTGAGTAATGGAGTGAGAGCTCGGAACAATGCGAACTTTATAAGCTACGAAGCCCTGACTTGCAAGGGCGATGACTGTAAACAAAATCATCAATCTCCGCGAAACTTTGAGAGGAAAGAAGCCAATCCTTACACCCGTGGCTGCAGCGCCATAAACCGATGTCGCCAATCTAGGGATGCACGTGGAAATTAACTAACGATGATATGATCAGATGATTAATGAAACGATGTACGTGCTAATACGAACATGTTGATCGATATTATTATATTGGAATTTCCTTTCATTAGCTCATGTATGAATAAAATTCACAAGCAAATTGAACAAACTTTTATTGATGAAACTCGATCGGCTTATTCAATCTCCTGTGTATTGCTTCATCTTTCTGTTATACATACATGGTCCGTCCCTTGGTGATAAATCCCATGGACAATGACAATGGTTATATAAACATTTCCAAAAATGTGCTTTGTCTTTATAAGCATCAAATGTTTCTTTTCTACCGTTCCAACTCACTTCACACCAGAAATGAGTCGTGTGCCAAATGTTTGGCCTAAAAGAAAATTCATAGTTTTGTCCCTCTGCGAGACGATGAACACCAAGATCATCGTCATTTGATTTGCAGTGCACATCGACAAAAACGCCATGTGCCCATGTCCCATGCTATGTTTTATCTGCACGGTCATTCTTTGATAAAAGACGCTAGACGCATTCTGAACCTTGATCGTCCCATGAGTTTCTGATTGCGCGTGAAGAAAGAAACTTACAAGCACAAAAACCATCATTGAGACACACATAATGAAATTTTTGCTATCCGTTGTTGTTTTGTATCAATGACGATAATTATCGTTCTCCAATGTTTTTATATATAGTTATGTTTTCTTCAATGTTTCTTTTGAAATAATAATAAATATTTTATTTTTTCCTATTTATTTTTTCTTTCCATATGTTTCCATTTCTTTTCATTCTGAAAAATAAAGTGTAGGAAATACCGAAATAGGCATTTCTTTCATTTTTGCTTTGGTGGAAAACAATTGCCATAATTTTTTTTGTATTAAAGCTTTTTACTGGTGGAAAACAATTCCCTTTTATATCATAAATGTGGCACCTTAATACAACTTTATACGTTTATGTTTTAGAAGCTTTGGCGCCAGGCCCGGTCCTGAGATATTGGGGGCCCATGGAAAATTTTTTTTTTGGGTTCTAATAAAATAAAATTTTTATTATATATTACATATAATTTTATTTAAAAAAATATGGGCCTAATAAAATAAAAAATTTATTAAAATTTTTTTTTGGCCCTATCTTTTTTTTTTGTGATAAAAAACAACTACATATACAATTTTTTTTTATAACTCTACTACATACAATTAACAAAATTTAAAAAAAATGGGCCCCCATAGGAGATGGGCCCTTGTCATTGTCCCACCCAACTTGTACATGCGGACCGGGCCTGTTTGGCGCATTATGGGCAGTGGTCTAGCGGTCATAGTCTTGGTCGAATAATCAAGAGGTCGACAGTTCAAACCCCCTGGATGCACCGGCATGAGTTTGGGACTAGTTCATTCCTTGCTTATCATAATGGAATTTAATATATATATATATAGGGGAGCACTCCGTTGAGGCAGGTTGGTAGGATGGTACCGTGAGGCAGGCTGTGAGCCAATCAAAATGGTGAGGTGTAATTGGAAAAGTAATTGTTGGTGGGTATTTATGGGGGGTATTTTGGGGTTTTGACAAAAACATGCTTTTTGCAGACCTGTTTCAGAGGAGAGAGGGAAAAACATTTTATATTTTAAACAAAAACACCAAACAGGAGAGAGAGAGATGTTTGTTTGTCGAAAGGGGTTTTTTGATTTCTTTCAAATTTGCGGACGACATGTGTTGAATCGAAGGGTGTCGATGGACGAAGGGTGTTGAAGCGCATAGACAAGGGAAGGGTGACGGACGAAAGGTGTTCGAACAGATTGCCGGTGAGCTATTTTGGGTGTTCAAGCGAAGCGAACACCTGCGACGGTGTGTATTCGGAGTTTGGAGGGAGACCACATTTACGGTGAGGTACGGTGGTCGAAGCGTGGTCGACGAAGGGTGACGGGCGACAGGGTAGAATTTTACGGAATGTCTGCGAAAGGAACTCGAAGAGGTAATGATTAGGGTTTGTTTGGTGTAATATGCATAGTCTTTTGAATAGAAATGTAAGTCCTTAATGGGTGTTCGATAGTTTTAATGTTTGTGTCTGGGCAACAAACTGCAGGAAAGGGTGTATCTGTGGTTGGAGGGAACTCGGACGATGATGATTTCGTGGATCCTCCAAGCAAAAGAACAATGGCAGTGGAAATCCGAAAGGTATTATACAGTGAATGTGAACTTTGTTTTGCTTTTAATGTGATGCAACATCTTATTATCACTGCAAAATTAACTCTTATTGTCCTCAATTTGCAATTCAACACTGTCGTGTGGATAACAAAATCAAGGAAAGGGCAAAGCTGTGATGGGAAGGAACTCAGGCGTTAATAATGACGTCAATTCAGCAAGTGCAAGAACAAATAAAGGGGAGACTGCAAAATGTATACAAGAACCGGAGTTAAAGAACCAGAGACTGCAGACCAGGAACTCGCCAACTCAGATGACACATGCTATGCAGAACTTAAGTGTTGAACAGTCTCAGCTCCTTGATCAGATTGGTTTTGGTGAAATAAGACGACTTAAAATAAAAGAACTACCAGGGGATTTGACGCGTTGGCTAATACTTAATTTTGACGCAGAAAGATCGTGCTTGAAGATGAGAGACTACGATATACCAATAAATAAAATGGTTTTGAATAGGATATTCGGCCTGCCATGTGGTGGGAACCCAATCAGACTTCCATCGAGAACCCATCGAACAAATCCAATGGTGAAAAAATGGAGACACGAGATGGGGCTGGAGATAGGAAGTGTCAATCCACAGGAGGTTGCACATGATATAGTGCAAAATAATGATGTGGAAAGATTAGATTGGTTCTTGATGCAGTTTGTCGTTCTGTTTTCTGCAGCACTGCTGGGATCCATTAAGGACGGGGCATGCAATTTGACAATTCTGCATGCCTTCAACTCAACGTCGGAAATTGGTGAATTGGACTGGTGTGAATTTATAGTCGGCAAAATGATCGAAGCCAAGCAACAATGGAGCAAAAGTACCGGGAGGTGGTTTTCAGGACCAATTACTTTTCTAGCGGTAAGGGTGTGTTTTGGTTATTTTATATATATGCATTCAATGGATGGTGAGACTAATTGAACATTTACAGGTATTGTATTGCGAGATGGTGGACTGTAAAGGATTAGAAATACAAAGGACTGATTCAATATTAGATGCTTGGACAAGTGAAGTGATAAGGAGGAGAGTCATTTCTGAATTGGATGAAGGGGGCTTGGGTTTGGGGCAGCTGATCCCAAAATACAGATCAATCGGTGTTTATAGAGATCAGAGAAGGCAGAGTTGCTCAGCTGAGGTAATCCAATAAGAATAATAAAGAGTGTCTATTTGAATATCGTTAGAATTATAGCATTCAATAGGCTTGTGAATTGGAATGTTTGAATTTGATAAGACATTCTGATACTGCAAATTTAACAGTGCATTTGAAATCTGATAACACGTATATTTGTCATCAAATTTAGGATTTGATGGACTAAACATTAAGTGGTTTGTGTGCTGTATTTCATACAGGGCAGTGTAAGTGGTGCCAGTTCATCCAGAAGAAGGAAGAAAGATTCAATGGGTGAGGCAGGAACAAGTACTGTGGCAGGGAAAGGGACTGCTCCAGTAAGGTGTTCACAAAGGAAAAAAATAGCTGCAGCACCTGATATGCAAACAGCTGCGGCACCTGATATGCAAACAGCTGCGGCACCTGAAACACAGTCACCAGTAGTTAAGTCACCATCACGTGTTCTGCGTTCTTCGATGAGAGAAGAGACTGTTCCCGTGAGGTGTTCACCAAGAAAGAAAACAGTTTCAGAAACTAAAACAACTGGCGGAACTGGTATGAAAACACCCGAGAAGGGGGGGAGAACACAGGGAGTTGGACGAAAGTTACCCCCTTCATGGGCATCCAACAAATTCGATGATCAGGAAAACATTACTGTGGAGGATGAAGATAATACAGAGGAAGAAGATGAGGTACGAAAAAATTGGTAGAGTAAAATTTAAATATTTATAGGTTTATTTTTAATTCTAGGTTAACTGAAACAATTGTGCAGGGGTTCTTGGAGGATGTTCTCATAACACTGGATCAACTTCGTGACGGGGCGAATAATAAAAGTTCGGCACAAAGGGGTAAGACCAGATTCTTGCCGCACAGAAGAGCGGCAAGTACTGCTGCAAAAAGAATAAGAGTTGAAGTCAATGTAGTGAACAGCCACGAAGAGTATGCCGCAGCAGTGGAAAACAGTCCACACTATTCGTCAGACAGTTCGTCAATGAATGAAGAGGTACACGATGACACAATGGATGAAGAACCACAACAAACAAACTGGAATTATGAAGAAATGGTAGACAATGTAAGTTATTTTAAATGGTGGTGCACAATATATGTGGTTTCGTCATTTAATGTTTTCCCAATAATTGTGTCAGGTGATACGGGAAAACCCAGTGTGCAATGTTGAAAAGGAACCAAAGAAGGTGGCTGAAGAAAGTAAAGAGCCATCTAAAAAGACTGGGATGAGGAAAAAACAAACTGCGCCTGCACATGTTTTAGAAGATAGATTGAAAAGGCAAAATTTTATGAGAGGACTGACAGAAGAAGAGGTATTTTTATAACTGAAACATGCTTCGTGACCGTTTTAATTTTGTACTTTGTTAAACGATGCATAAGCTTTACCAAACGAGCATGCGTTGTGCAAAATGCGTGCATTCTGATGTAAATAACGACCGTGCATCAGTTTGAACTTGTGATGTATTTTTCATATATCTCAACAGATTGCAATTGCTGAAGTGAGAGAACTGGCAGAGACTGTAAAAACTGCTTTTCTAGACTATGTTTGTGTTGCGGGTGATATAAGTCTTCAATACCCAGACAACATGAGTTTACAGCAGATTGAAAATGATTTGAGAGATACATTAGGAATACATACTTCTACGCCAATGACTGAAGATGTTCAGGCAAGAGAGGAAAGAGAGAAAAATAATGAGGGGGCTGGTGAAGCAATCTTTTCGAACAATGAAGTTGCAGATGACGCCGGAGTGGCAGCGGACATGGACTCGTTTACTGAACTAAATGTGAAAAGGAAACGTGGAGTACCTTCTTCTTTCAAATCACCGTTTGTAATGAGAACGGTTGATGTCAATTCAACTCTACCAAAAAATGGAAATCTGATTTGCAACTGGTTGTTCAGTTTAAACGAAGAACCGAGGTAAAGGGATTAAAATGGTCATATTTCATACATATAGTAAATGTAATAACGTTCGATGTTGGATAACCTAACAATATAATTTGTTATGTAATGCAGCGACATAGTTTGGATGAATGGAAAGTTATCTGTGCCAAGGGTGGTGTTGGAAAGCTTGGAGGATGGAGAAAAGGTAATTTCTGAGGTGCTAACTCTGTGGGCATTACACCTTAATTTTCAAGAGAGATTAAGAAGCCAAGATTCTCCGTCTAGGGTGTTCCTACCCATCTCGATTTCGGTAAGGGCATGATGTGTATATCTAGTGACATCATAATAGAAATTGGTGTTTACAACTTTAATAGACTTGTAAATTTATTATTCTTGAGTAGATGAACCTGAACATCGTAGACGAAGATATGAGATATGCGGCAATAGGAAAAGCAATCAGCTTAGTATTCAGTGGCAAAGATTCTCCTAAGTTGAAAGACTTTAATATGGTACGCTAGCTGGTTTCATTGCAAAAATTTATGTCGTATAATGTATTACTAACAACTATCGCTTGTATTAGATATTTGTGCCGATGTTGCGAGATAAAAGCTTTTATTTGATGGTGTTCCACCTCAAACATCCTGCTGTTGAGATACTGGAGGCAAAAAACGATGATACACCTTTACCCGCACCATACGGCAACAAAAATGAGATTATGGTATGAAATTAAATAATGCAGTATGCTAGTTGATCTACGGTGTTATGCTGGCTAAAGAATGGCAGGACTAAGATCTGTGGTTTACATATGCAGCGGCAAGACTTGGTCAGATATCTACAGGAAATGGGATATATTTATGCGAACGACCTGAACAGAATTCAAATAAAGAGAGTAAAGATGAAGTGGGGCGCGCCAACAAATGAAGTGGATGATGCTATTGCTGTAATGAGAATGATGGAAACATACATGGGAGGAAAAGGGAAAGAATGACAAAACCATATGGCAGCAGTAACAGGAAAACAAGTAAGGTTTAGCTATTTAATTGTTCAACTATTTAACCATTTATCTGTTATTTTAGATTGTAACCTTTATTTTTATGGAATCTATATGCAGCAGTCATCCCGCATAAACAAATTGCGGAAATGGTATCTTTACAACATTCTAAATTCAGAAGTAAACGAGAAGAGGGGATTTGTACTTGGATTGGCAAAACAATATGATGCATACCCGGACAGCAAGAAACTTGAAATTATTGAAAATAGAAACAACAAGCTTGCTCAAAGAGGGAGGAAGGTGCTTCAATTGTTTTAGACAAATGAATACTTTTATGTAACGATCACTAAGGTCTGTTAGAAAGTATTTTGTGTATGACGCCTACCGATAACAGGTATCGGGTCTTTTTGGATAGTAGGTGATATGTGACAAGTATTCTGACAGCAGATGTGTTATGCAGCAGATGTGTTTTGTACAGCAGGTTGTGACATATGAAATACGCCATAAGTCATGCCCCCCATGTTTTGTGCAGTCATTACCCCCATAAGTCATTACCCCCATAAGTCATTACCCCCATAAGTCGTTACCCCCATAAGTCATTATCCTCATAAGTCATAAGTATTGCCTTATGAAATAAGGGGGTATTGAGTTATGAATTAAGGGGGTATCGAGTTTTGAAATAAGGGGGTATTGAGTTATGAAGTAAGGGGGTAATGAGTTATGAAATAAGGGGGTAATGAAATATGAATGAAGGGTGTAATGGCTTCCGACATAAAATAAGGGTTGTGAAATAAGGGGCTAATGCCATATGAAATAAAGGGGTGTAATGCCTTCTGAAATAAGGGGGTAATGCCTTATGAAATAAGGGGGCAATGACTTATGAAATATGAGGGTAATGAGTTATGAAATAAGGGTGTAATGCCTTCTGAAATAAGGGTGTATTGAGTTATGAATTAAGGGGGTATTGAGTTATGTAATAAGGGGGTAATGAAATATGAATTAAGGGGGTATTGAGTTATGAATTAGGGGGGTATTGCCTTATGAAATAAGGGGGTATTGAGTTATGAATTAAGGGGGTATTGAGTTATGAATTAAGGGGGTATCGAGTTTTGAAATAAGGGGGTATTGAGTTATGAAGTAAGGGGGTAATGAGTTATGAAATAAGGGGGTAATGAGTTGTAAAATAAGGGTGTTATGAAATATGAATTAAGGGGGTAATGACGTATGAAATAAGGGTGTAATGCCTTATGAAATAAGGGTGTAATGAAATATGAATGAAGGGTGTAATGGCTTCCGACATAAAATAAGGGTTATGAAAGAAGGGGCTAATGCCATATGAAATAAAGGGGTGTAATGCCTTCTGAAATAAGGGGGTAATGCCTTATGAAATAAGGGGGCAATGACTTATGAAATATGGGGGTAATGAGTTATGAAATAAGGGTGTAATGCCTTCTGAAATAAGGGTGTATTGAGTTATGAATTAAGGGGGTATTGAGTTATGTAATAAGGGGGTAATGAAATATGAATTAAGGGGGTATTGAGTTATGAATTAAGGGGGTATTGCCTTATGAAATAAGGGGGTATTGAGTTATGAATTAAGGGGGTATTGTCTTATGAAATAAGGGGGTATTGAGTTATGAATTAAGGGGGTGTTGAGTTTTTAAATAAGGGGGTAATGCCTTATGAAATAAGGGGGTAATGAGTTGTAAAATAGGGGGTAATGACCTATGGAAAAGGGTGTAATGACCAATGAAATAAGGGTGTAATGAAATATGAATTAAGGGGGTAATGACCTATGAATTAAGGGTGTAATGACCTATGAAATGAGGGTGTAATGAAATATGAATTAAGGGTGTAATGGCTTATGAAATAAGGGTGTAACGACCTAGGAAATCAGGGTGTATTGAGATATTAATTAAGGGGGTAATAAGTAATGAAATAAGGGGGTAATGCGTTATGAAATAAGGGGGTAATTAGTTATGAAATAAGCGGGTAATGACCTATGAAATAAGGGTGTAATGAAATATGAATTAAGGGTGTAATGAAATATTAAATACGAGTTTAATGTCTTATGAATTAACGGTGTAATGAAATATTAAATACGAGTTTAATGTCTTATGAATTAACGGTGTAATGGCTTGCGACATAAAGGTTGCGAGGAAATTAAAAAATAGAAATAAAAATGCATGCATATGATGGAATCGGTCCATTACAAGTTGCTACAACATATATAAGGGAGTAATGACATTGGGAAACCCAGTTAAAACATGTAACAAAGAATGGTACATATTTTAACTGGATCAAAAGGACCCATATGAACAAAAGACCACCCAATTCTAAAGATTAACTACACACAAAAAGCAAATGATGGTTGAACCTCGATTTCACTTCGGGTCATTGAGTTGCTCCTTTAGCGGACAATTGCGTGAATCATGATTGCCTAGGGTTAGACAGAATTTACACATTCGCGGAGCACGTTCAGGTTTGTTGATGGCTTTCTCAAACTCAGATTCAAGGCGTTTACCAGAACCTTTTGTATGCACAACAGCCGGAGGCTTTACAAGTACTTCTGTAGGATTTGATGCTCCAATCAATTCCCCTATGATGGTACTTTTGCAACGAACTGATTCACCAGCACTAACTTCTTCAAAATGTACACGAATCTCCTTCAACTTGTGATGAAAATACTCTGTCTTCAAAGTATCATTGGCAGCAAGATTTACACATGCGTTAAACTCTGTCCATAGTTCTTGCTCAGCAACAACAGGTTGTTCAATAGTTTGACAATCTTCAACTAAGCATGGGTCCGCACCTTGAGCAGCAATTTCAATGGCAGTTTTGGTCCATCTATTTAGAACATACTTAGCTGGGATTTTTCTGATTCCTGCGTATTTTAGGGCAGCGAAAACATGGCGACACAGTATTCCCACCCTTTCAAAAAGCCTACAAGTGCAAGCAAAATGCTGGTTGAGTTGATGGTGAGACACCTACAAAAATATATATATATATATAACAGTTAACATAGAAACACAAAATGGGAGTCCAGAATGGATGATGAACAAAGATAGGAAAAAAAGTCACCTGAAATGTAGTTTCTTTATACCTCGGATCTTGAATTTCATGAGTTCTAATATTTTCATGTTCAACAACTTTGATAATTGACACATGAAAACAAGCCGCACAAATTTCCATTTGAACATCTTGAAATAATTTCCTTGTGTACTGGTTGAGCGCATCAACCTCAATTGATAAAGGAGTTTTCTTAACTGACTTTTTGCTTTGATTTTCAGTGTCGCACTTGCACTTAGTTTGATGCTGGCTTTCAAGCGCACTGTTGAAATTAAAAAAAAAGCAACCAAAGTCAGATCCTTGTTAAGAAAAGTGCCGAAAATTGAATTCTGGCTTTCGGAGCGTGAAGTTGTCCTCAAAAGTCCACCAAGCGGGATATCTCTAAAGTAGGCAGGTATCCAAAATTCTCTGAGATGATACATTTTGCATAACCATTTGTTACCGGACATTTCATATTCTTCCATAAGCTGAGACCACTTGTCTTCGAAATCTTTGGTTTCAATGTGATAATCATAAACAAGCGATTTCATTCTAGAACGAAACTCCTGCAACCTACTTGTGGTGTATCCAACCCGATTCAATCCAACATGATACACTAGTATGCAAGCTTGATGTACAATATATCAAGTTGTTTAACAGAATATATACATGAAAAATAAAGAGTACCTTTACAGACAATTTCTTCATAATGTGCCATATACAGAATCTATGATGCGTGCCAGGCATCACCTTGGGTACAACTACTCGTAGAGAAGGGTCTTGATCGGTTAACACTATATCAGGAGCACGACCCATACATTTTAAAAAAGAGTTAAGAAGCCAAGTGTATGATTCAACATCCTCACGCGATAATAAAGCAGCAGCGAACGTTATACTATTCTTGTGATTATCAATGCCGGTGAAAGGGACAAATATCATTTTGTATCTGCAAAATGTTTCAAATTTAGACATCGGACAGAAGACAACTGAGGGCGAAAATAATTTATAACACACCAACAACATATACTAATACCGGTTAAGAGAATATGTGGCATCGAAGGTAACAACGTCACCAAATGCTTTGAAATTCAACTGACAGATTGGATCAGCCCAAAAAATGCGAGAAATAGCACCGTTGACGACGGAATACTCATAAAAATAGGAACTGCATGACTTCTTTTTATTCGTGAGGTTATCAAGTACCATTTGAGCATCATGCTCGCCGATATATTGCACAACATCTCTATGAAAGTTGCGAAACTCAACCTCTTGAGCCCCGACATTCGCATAATCACCAAACAATTGCTTCGCAATTTTATGAGCTTTAACAGGTCCAGTATTTGCTTTTGATAAACCTACTATAAAATGCTGATGTAGCGTGCTCAACTTGCGCTTCCCTCTAAGAAACTGTGAGGCAAGACCTGTAGCCAGGCCGTGGTTATGAGCTTCAACAAATTGAGTAACGACATACCCTAAAGATCCCCTTTGTTCGATAACCATAGAAGCTTCACATCCGCATCTTTGGGAAGGACAGTTCCGAATCCTTTTACCATTGGAGGTATCAAACGAAATACTTAGAGGAAACCCTTGTCTATTGCAGTAAAAGTATTTCTTTCTCAGTGTCCCATCTTTATACTTCCTTGCAGTACCACAGCGGACGTCGAAGTTAACTAACAGTGCATACTTGCGGTAAAAAGAAACAGCAACTTCTGCTGAGGGAAAACTCATACCAATGCGGGGCTTTTGGTTTTCAGGACAACACGGAATACCGTGTGTGACTACGTGTTCGTCGACCTGGAGATCGTCTACAGAAGCAAATGAGGCTTCAGGTGGAAGGGTGGGTAGTTCATCATACCTAACAGAGAACTCCATGACTTGAGATATTGGGACAGGATTGCTTGAAGAAGTGCCGTCATCCATAGATGATTGAGCTGCCGATTGGACGTTCAGCTGATGGTCCGTAGGTTCTTCCATTGGGGGGTTTTGAAAGCTTCCATGGGAAGGCATTTTATCAGTGAGAAGAGGAGGAAACCCAAATAAAATTTGACAGACAAGTGATGGAAATACCTTGAGTCTTGAAAAAGCATTATTAAGTGATTGATTGGATGAGTAAAGAAATTAATTAATTAAAGTAATTGATATAATTTCATATTTACAATTGATTAATTCATTAAGTGGAATTACATTCTACCAACCTGCGATTTATTTGGCATCAACAATGAAATTCAGCAGCAATTAATACAAATAGCAATTAAGGGGGTATTGAGTTATGAAAGTACATAGATCGCTATAGTTTTACCTTACATACATTTTAATACAAATACAATATTCAATGGTATATGATTTTTTTTAATACAAACTCACTTAGCCAAGAATCCATAATAGAAAAATACTTTTTTCTTACACAGATCTCAACATCTCTCAATTCATACAATTTATAAAAAAATACTAAACCTTTATCAAATATACAAATTATTCCTTTCGGACATGTTTCAATCTATCATCTTCCGTAAGGACTGAGAACTGCCGAAAGTAATGAGGTATGCATATCTTCTTGCTGCTGCCGCATCTAGTATTGCTGCCGACAATGCCTCCATCTCCGGCAGTTTCCACACCATGCAGATATTGTTAATAACTGCACTGATCATGAAAATAAGGATTGAAACACTTAGAGCAGGTAAAAAATACTAACATAGCAACCAGAACAGCGAACACTGATAAAACCATTGTCTGCTGAAGCTCCTCCAAATAATCAAAAAACTAATCTATTTATCATCGGGAAGAAGCTCATTATCCGGATACAAAAATTGATGATGAAAACTAGCACAACAAGTATACAATCATAAACATATCTAGCATCTCAAATCTTGAACAAGTATACAATCATAAACATCGGTGGTCCAAACGTTTACAGCAATCACAGCTGACACTCATACAACAAAGACGAAAAGAAAAACCAAAACACAGATGCAAAAAAAGATATTCAACAAGGCAAAACTGATGAATTACAAATGCTAACACCGAACACACATTCATCATGAATTCTACAAGCTGAATCAAACAACCAATCCGCTTTAATCAATTTTTAACCTAACCTGGACGAGACGCCAAAAGCACAAAGCCAATCTATCCGTCGTTCCTTGGAGTCCATGGCGAAACTCATCCTCACAGCCATCATCATCGTGTTCGAAGGACTCGTTCGGCCAGATCTACTTTCCCAAATAAATCCAGATGATTGAGACGAATTTTAATCGCAATTTCCGGAAATCGCACAGACGATATAAGTTTCTGGAAATCGCAGTTTCGTCGTAAGCAGGATTAAATTAATTTAGGGTTTGAGGTAGGGAAGATCTTACCGACGAAGTGGAGGTCGTCGGTTGCAGAAGCCAAAATCGCTTGAAACTATTTAAAAATCAATGCCGAATGCTTTGATTTTGTTCCAGAAGCGGCGGTCGTGATGGTGAAGGTGGGTAGAGCGGCGGTCGTCGGTTGCAGAGTAGGGAGTTTGTATTTTCGGGATTTTCTGATGAGAGAGGAAGAGAAGACGTTTGGCTGAGGATATGAGGACCAAAATGTCTGTTGTACCCTTAAGGAAAATTTTAAAATTAGTTTGCAAAAGAATAAGATATAAAATATAGAAAAGTGAGTGGAGTTAGTGGGGCACGTGTCATGCATCTATTGGATGAATGAAGATGATGTTGGCAAAATGATTGGTTGAGAAGCTGCCTCACGGTACCATTCTTATTTGGCTGCCTCATTTGAACGCTCCTCTATATATATATATATATATAAAAGAAGCTATGGCCATTATAATAATCCTTGATACCGTAGCAAACATTACAAAAAAAATATGGAAAACAAGTCTCTTTATTTAAAAAGTTTGTATTGAAATTGAAGTATGGGTTGAGTTCGGTCAGAACCACTTGTTTTCGTCAGAAATTATAACTTTTAATATCCGTTGATCTGATAATCTCAAAGGTTTAGATTAATCAAGTCGAGGTTCTAAAAATTGCTAGGTGCTAGTCGGGCGGCAAGGGTCCTTGATGATTAATTGGGGATTAATCGGGGCTTATGCGGGGATTAATCGGTTTTATAATTTTATACTTTTTTAATATTTTAAATAATTAATAATCATATAAATATTAGTATGGTATATATTGTATTGTATTTTAATATATATAAAAAGCAATTTGATAGTAAAGTTATTTTAATAGTTTATCAAATATTAAAACGATATACATACATGTAAACTATGTAAAAATAAAGGAATTTTTTCATTTTGATCAAGAAGTTGGTCATCTGGTTAACGCTTAGGCGGATTTAGAGGGCGACTAGGCGGGTCTAGGCGGCGACTAGGCGGATTTAGGCGGCGACGACTAGGCGGATCAATTAATCGGGCGAATTCGTAAAATTTCGGGGCCTAGGCGGGGATTTTTAGAATACTGATCAAGATTAATTAAAATTAAACAATCTTTAAATTGTTTTTATGGTAAACAAGGTATATTAGGAAATGACAAGGTATAGTTTAAATTTAAAATCTCCGAAGTATCGAGTGAATATCCATTTAGATATTAGGAGCCCTAAAATTTCGAATTAAACAAATTCACGAACTACGATCTCATCTTTTCTATACTTAATTTCTTACCATTTGTCGACTACAAACTCTGATTTGAGAAGTTAAACATAAGATTCGAGATTAAAAACACGAACATGTCTATTTCTTTACATTAGTCTGGTGGTATATGTTTTCCAAACATATAACGTGACATTAATTGCCATTCCTAAATGCTTATTTTTTTATATAATTAATCTCTCGACCTTTTTTTGATAGTGGGGTTTTTAACTTTTTTATCGAGTACATATGAATATTAAACTCTTGAAGTAGATGCCACACACGACACCACCCGAATTTGATACTTGAATTATGTCTATTGAAGTGCTATCTACTTTGAAACCCGAATTTGATACTTGAATTATGTCCATTAAAGCGCTATCTACTTTGAAACCCACGGAAGGAACAACACGAAAACACATTCACAATGGATGAATAACACTCACAAAATTGAGGATAAATATGCTACTCAAGGGAGTCAAACCCTTGACCTCTTGACAATTTGTGAAGAGTTCAAGCCAACTCGACCAACACCTCTTTCGCTTAATCTTGACCTTTTAAATAGCAATAGTTTTTTTCCTATCCTAGTCTAGGATTAAATGCTTCATTTGTTTCAATTTTCTCAATAATTAATGTATGTGAAATAACCATGGATACACTTTTTTTATTGTGGATTTACATCTCATACAACGCAAACACTACACGAATACATCTTAAACATATTACATGAGTACTTTTTAACTCGGGTACATATGAATCACTTAGAGCCCGGGCCACGCAAGGCATCCACCCCGATTAGTACTTGAAATCATCCACTGAAGTACAGTTGGTCATAGTCACCTCCTATCTTCATGAAAACCCACGAGCAAACACGCACCTTCGATTTCCATGTATCCATGAAGACTGGCAAAGTAACACCTGTATTGCAGGGCACAACACGTCCACAAAGGACGGACAACACCTACGCGAAGGAGAAACAACACGTCTACGTCGAGGCGGGACAAAGAACACATCCACGAGGAAGGAACAACGCATCCACGCATAAGCGGGACGAAAAGCACTCCTCCACAAAATTGGGAAGAATTATACTACTCGGGGAGTCAAACCCTTGACCTTCTGACAATATGTCAAGAGTTCAAACCACTCGACCAAAACCCCTTTCACAACCATGGATACACTTTTCGTTTATTGTCTGTTTGTAGAAAATATATATGCACTTAATGTAAAGTTTATAATTTTTTTGTAAAGTTTATAATTCACCGTGAGAATTCAGAATTATATTTACACTTTCAATTTTCAGAATTATTGGTATAATTAAGATTGTAACTTTACTATTGGACAACAATATTTACTTTTCGTAATTTTACTTTATAAATATTGGACAACAATATTTCCTTAATAAATATTGTTGTACATTAAAGTTTGAAATAAGTAGTTTATCTTTCTCATCTAGTACGTAACTTTCTAGTTTAGATATGTAGCTTTTTATTTAATATACATAGCTTTCTAGTTAAAATACAAGCTTTCCCGTTAAAATACATAGCTTTCTAGTTAAAATACGCAGTCATTCTGTTTAAAATTCGTAGCTTTCTATGAAAAATACATAACTTTCTATTAAAAATACATAGTTTTCTAATTAAAATACGTAGCTTTCTAGTTGAAATACGTAGCTTTCTAGTTAAAATACGTAGCTTTCTATTTGAAATCTGTAGCTTTCTAGTTAAAATGCGTAGCTATCTAGTTAAAATGCGTAGTTTTTTTTAGTTTTTTTATGACCGGATATTTTATAATGTGTGTCGTTCTTTTTGAAATTTGTAGCAATTATAGCGACTGTTACGAATTTTGTTTATTTTGTTTGTAATTGCATTTTTAAACATCATTGCCAAAGCCCTGAGGTAATGTTTGCTACAACAATATAGTGGAGATGATACATGTTTAAGGCTAGGTTAGTTCAATACATTGCATTTTGCTGTAATCTTGGAATTATGAGGTATAGGTCCTCTTTCTGTCTTCTAGGAAGAGATACTCTTTAAGACTGGTCATTGGTGAATGAGCTCTTTTTTGAGTAATCCTGTTTGTTGCGACGGACTCGAGATTCTTTTTCTGCCCTCCCTTAACTGTGAACAGTTCCTTCATTCGACGACATGGTATACCCGCATCACGATGTTGAGTCGTGTAAGTCACCTGAATTCAGAAAAAGGTCAAATACACTGAAGCAAGGAACTTATCAGATGGGAAAATCTTATGTTTATGGACTCAACTGAATAGCATATCATATGTTTACATGTGCAATCTGGTGCACATCATTCTTTGTTTATTGCAATTGCCAATAATTATTGATTAGAAAACAAAACAAAATCACCCTAACAATATATCTGAAGCTATGCATTTTGATTATAATTCTACGAATTTTATGTATGCGAATAATATGGAAAACCCAGCTCTGTGAGACACAAGTTACAGTTATGAATGATGCAGACTGGTGATCACCTTCATAGCCACTGACTTGCACCCAATACACTGGGAGACAATATACCCTGCTCAGTTTAATTGTATAGTCACATTGCAATGCATTACATATAAAATGGATAACTGATACCAACCAACTGCTATCAGAAAGGACAGTTTATCTGATGAAAGTGAAACTAGGTAGTCTATGAGCAGAAACCATGATCCATGAGACCATGACTAGAAACACAGCTGATGTCCTAATTTCTAATTCTTAGCAAGATACGAGTTATGGCTGAGCAGGTCCATAGACATGCATAATCAGAAGACAAGATCAAGCAAATAAATTTGAGCCCCAGGCTACAAATGACATTAATCTTGAGCTTACCAGATAATATGAGAAGTTAAGGATTGGGTGATCCAGCACATCAAGATCTGCAGCTTTGTCAAATTCTTTGAAGCACATCTGAAACAATTAAAATGAGAATTAACTTTAAGTACTGTATATTATGAACCATGTAAATGCTTCTCATTAGTAAAGAACGGGATATGAAATGGTACAAGTTCACAGACGCTCAGTGATCGGTTGTAATTTAGCGGAAATATTCGAATAAGAATTCAAAAGCTTATGCTAAGTCACGTCAATCAAAACATTTGTAATGACTCGGGTGAACCGAGGTCGAACCCAAAAGATAGGTGATTAAACTAATGGTGCTAACAATATGATTAGAATGTCTATTGTTTGGGGGGGTCTATTTTTCAATCCAAAGTGAGATTAAACTTGCAAAAAGGGTTAACTTCCAATTAAAAGATGATTAGGGATTACTTCACCACCAAGACAATTATTGTGACAATGGAATGATATACCAATGATGAAATCACACGCACACGTATAGAATTTAGCTCATGCAACATTAATACTACGTTCAACTCGCGCTACAACCTATTATCAAGAGGTTACATCTTGCATAGCACCTCACATTCGCGCTCTATTGGTACTATAGAACATGAATTTCTAGCCTCACACTCGCGCTCTATTGGCTAAATAAACATGTTCTTGTTAAATCCAAGCAATTCTCATTAGGTTAATGAATTATCCAACTAACTCAAAAGTCCTAATGCTTCTTCATTTAGTCCATTGAAGTCATGTTGATCAACGTGAGCTACATCAAACATGAGATCAAGCAAAGTTCCCATTGAGGACATTTAACAAACACCTTATGGGTAACTTGAAACAATAAGTTCAAATGAAGAAGACTCATGTGCAAACTCATTCATCAATGACATACATAGTGTTCACAATGTCACAACATGTCTAGGGGATCCATAATCCCCAATCAAAGTCACTACTCACTCATGGTGAGATTACAAGCAAAACAAATGAAAGAGATGGAGTTTAGGAGTCTAAAACCAATATGGGATTGAAGAGTATGAGAATCCTTGTTGTTGATCTTCTTCTCCACTCAATCCACCTTGAAATCAGTGCAGGTCTCCTCAAAATTCGTGCCAAAAAAGTCCCATTTGAAAATCCCCAAAAGTTTCTATTTAGAGCCCAAGTTAGGGTTTCCGGTACTGTAGCTCCAGTCGGTCGACTGGCGGGAGCTGGTTATCCCAGTCGGTCGACTGACGCTGAAAATGTGGCTGATGAAGGAGTTTCCCAGTCGATCGACTGGCTGGTCCAGTTGACCGACTCGATGGAGGCGCATGGAAGGCCATCTGAGGTGCTTGCCAACTCGACCGACTGGTGCTGCGAGTCGACCGACTCGATTGGCGCACTTGAGGAAGCCATCTGAGAAGTTCCCCAACTCGACTGACTGGAGGTGGCCAGTCGACCGACTTGATGGGAGCATTTGAGGGGCATTCTGGGACCTCTTCTACTCGACCGACTGGCGCAGGGGAAGTAGCCAGTCGGTCGACTGGAGCACCTTTCAGTCCAAATTTGCTCAAATCTTCGATTTTCCTTGATTCTTCGTGTCAAGGTCCTGATCTCAATGTATGGTTGATCCAAGCCTGAAATGCAATGATAATGGTCAAATGGAATTGAAATAGCATCGGGAAGGGACCAAAACTCTTCTTAAATGGGTATGTAAATGAGTCGAGAATTCGACTCATCAAAACACTACACACTTAGAGTTTGATCGTCCCGAGCAAACAATAAGAACAAGCCAAGGAGACACAATGGGTAAACTTTATTTCTAACCACTCTAACACATATTTACAATCTAACTCCTTTTCGTAGGTGTGACGAGTGCATTTAGCATATGCACCAAGCCTTTAAACTCCTAGGCTACCCTAGTGGATGAGTTATAGTCTCGTGAGAGTTTTCAGAAGAGGGAATACTCACAAATCCCAAGTGCACTTATCCCATGAGAATTGAATTCAAGAGTGTTTAATCAAGGCTATGATTTCTAAAAGCAAATTCCTCACCCCATGCTAGGGCTATCCTCACAATACTATCAAGAGGACTTTCGAACCACTTTCAGTACTTTTGAGATTATGCATTCAAGGTCATCAATACTAGAGCTATCAATCGTCTCGTCCAAATGTCTATTCATTTTCAAGGTAATACAAAAGAAGTAGAGCTTCTAGTTTGCACAAAAGGTGTCAATCGCTCGCCTATGCTAGCTAGGACTAGTCCACGGGCTCGCGACATGGAACTCGTTCCCAAGTTTTAGGCGCTTAAGCCGTAATCCATAAGGGAAGAGGAGTTCGACACGAGAGTTCTTTACAAACAAGCCATAAACCAAATGAATACTCCCGTGCAAGCACATGGGTCGTCCAAAAGTTGTTCCAACTAGCACACAGTGCAAATGTTGAATCCCGCACAAGTGAATAATGATGGAAGAACATAGAGTCAAGTTTTAAGTGCCTCTTATTTTTTTTTGAATTGCCTTTGGCCTACAAATGCTTTCGAGGGGGGACTTACCTCCCTAACCCCGGCATTTGTATCAATTTTTTGTGTGCGGGGCTTCGCCCTCTTTTGACTCCACACTTAAAACTTGACAATATGTTCAAAAAGTGTATGGAATGTGCGGGGAACAAACATGAGTAAGGCACCGTGTTAGAGAACTCAAGTCACCAAGGAATATTCAAGGGGTCTAAGTTTTTCATGAAGATTTTTAAAAGTGCTTGATATAGCTTGATCCAAGGTATTTCAACGAAAATACTTAGAGAATTAGATAGACGAGAGATAGCAATGATATTGGTTTTCAAGAATACATATTCAATGGACTAGGTTGGTTCTAAGTTCAAAATCCAATAAATGTGATAAATAGGCTAGATGTGATTTATAGGAATTGGAATCGATAGTCACAAGCCTATGTGGTTAAGAACACTCTCATGTAGGGATAAGGTGCAAAAGATGCAAGTGACCATCAAAAATAATATGCAAGGCATGCAAACATGTGAACTATGCGCATAGAACCACTCCACACTTAACTCAAGCATAGTCCCTAAGCGCAAAGAATGAGAAAATAAAGGTAAAGGCGCATAGGAACTCCCCTCGTTTGTAGAGCCGACGATTAAACTCATGGGAGTGAGAAATACCCTTTGGTTGCAAATGTAGACAAAGAAGGTGAATTTTGAACATTGAGCATAATATATAGGTGCATGTCCTGTAGAGTGAACAGTAGAAATGGTAAACACCTTCAATGTCATATGAAATGAAGCATACAACCAAAAGCAAGTCAAGGGCATAAGCATCAAAATGGCATACATCATCAAAATTGCGCCAAAGGGCGAGTAAACATCCAAAACAAACATCCAATGTAACAAGTAAACTAGGAAATAAACATGTGAGTGCTAAATGAAACATGGAATCATGATGTAGCCTCGTAGTCCCCGGGCCTAACTGAATCAACGACACCCTCATCATCAGGCGGTGCCGTGGTGCCCGTCATCAGTGGGCTCTCCTCTCTGAAAGAACGAACCGGCTCCGCGGTCTCTCCTGAGAGACGTGACCCGCCTCTCCGACTCTGGAAGCTGGCGTGGCAGGCAAGGGAGAGGCGCCACGAGGGACAGAAAACTCTGGAGCAGCTGGGGAAGCAACTGGGCCACCAGAACCACTGACCATGGATAAAACTGTGGACCGGAGCCACTCCCACTCCTGGCGAGCTCTCGCGTCAGACTCTCGAACAAAATCCTCAAGACGAGCCAAGCCGCTCCTCAAATCAGCCACTCCACCCTGCAGGTCAGCAATGTCAGAGGAGGTCCTCTGCCTTCACTCGGTCAGATCATCTGTGGCAGGGGGAGGTCTCTCCACAGCAGCATCAGCGTGAGGCAAATCCTCCTGAATGAGTGGCTCCTCAGGGATAGGGGAATCAGGCTCGTCGGCCGGAGGAGGGGAATGTATAGGGGAGGCAAGAGGGGAAGGGGTGAGATGGGTGCTGCAATATAGTGGATTCTCCCTCTTGAATACCCGCCTCCTATACGCGGCATTAGACACGAGGTCTGGCTGATGAGGCTTCATGTCCACCTCCCAAGTCTTCGCGTCCTTCTTGACGATGTGCATTCGCTTCATGGTTTTTAGAGTAAGAGTACTCTTGGAAGGCTTGGGGCATCCCTCATGGCCGAAGGTGAAGTTACACCTAAGGGCAATCAAAGTAATCAAAGAGCCTCCTCCTAAGGCGCGGTTCCTCGCACCCTTCTTCACAATGTTCTTGAAACGAATAGCAAGGGTAGCGAGCCAATCGATGCCCTGCTCGTGATCAATGGCAAGCATGAGGTCCATGTCCGGGAGAGTGAATGAACGAGCCTTCGCCGTCCGGGTGTTTATCCCAATAGCAATGAGATGATGGATAATCTTCCACACCGGGTCGGTGATCGCTGAAGAATTGTATGAAGAAATGAACCACTCGTTCCTCCCCGAAATCCGCTTCCAAAATCGGCTCTGATCATGTTCGGAGTACTTCCGGGCTATGGCATCATAAGGGGGGAATCACAACCATTCACTGATCACACTCTCCTTAATCGCAAAATTCCGCCCACCCAACACAAACTTCCAATAATATTCCCTCCCTTCCTCCCCCTCCTCTCTGATCCAATCAAATGAGCTAATAAACTCCTTCACTACCCTCTCATAGCAACCGAGATCATCATTCAATAGAAAGCTCAAACCACAACGAGAGAGGCGTGAATGTACCTCATCTGTGACGGCACCATCTATGCGTAGGAGGAGTCCCATGTCGGGGAAGAGAGTAGGGATGACATTCTTCCTCTTCCTCATGATTGTGGCAAGATTGGTCCGGTGCGTCTCATCCGTGAACTCAAGAGGTACTGAGAAAGGGTAAGGAGTCGGGCAGGGCAATGGTCCATCGAAAGGTCCCTCATTCGGCAACACAGGGACAATGGAACTGGAAGACGGTGCTTCAGCTGGAGGAGAGGGTGCTCTCATCACGGGAGGTGAAGGAGCTCTAGGTAATGAGGGCAAAGGGACTCTTCTCTTCTTCGCCGGTTTCCTCAATTGATGGTTTTTCTTTTTAGGACGAGGTGTGGGGGAAACCGGCGTAGCATCCAATTCCTCTTCCGAGGATGAGCTAGAGTCTGCTAGCGAAGCTCTAAACTATTTCCTCTTGCGAGAGACGAGGGGCATGTCATCCTCGTCATCTTCGCTTTGCTCGATTATGCGCTCCACTCGGGTAGGCTCATGGGCAACCTCTTTCCCCTTTGATGTGGATTGAGACGAAGAACCAATGCGGGGCATGATTGAACTGATGATCAAACTGAGCAAAAACTCAGCAAAATTCCCACTGAAATCCAATCAACTCGACCGACTGGCGTGAAGCAGACTCTTCAGTCGGTCGACTGGAGGGTGGTTAGGGCACAAAATTGGGATTTCTGAGATCGGGCTAGGAGGCTCAAATCAATGGTTGGGTTATGTAGGCGGACGAATGGTGAGTAGTTTGGGATGTCGGACGAGGTCGGAGGACGCCGGAGGAAACAGATCGGACGGTGTGTAGCTTTTCCGATTGAACCGGAGATGCGGACGGCGGAGGCTTGGCTAGCTGGCTGGGTGACGGCGAGATGATTGCGATGAGAAGGCGAAGGTGATGGCGAGGATTGGTGGAGGTTGGAATCGGAGGATCGAAGGATGGGAGTCGGTCGAGCGAGATGAAACATGAGTCGGGCAAGAATGAGTTTGAAAAGAAAACTGGGTGCTTTGATAAGGAGATTCCAGTCGGTCGACTGGCTGGCGAGTCGGTCGACTGGAATGGCATGAAAATAGGGTCTCGCTGAAACTTGGCCAACTCGACCGACTGGGGTACCAGTCGACCGACTCGATTGGCAGGAAAATGACGCCTTGCTGATTCTTCGCAAACTCGACCGACTGGACGTTTGGTCCTCTCTCAGTCGGTCGACTGGGGGCAAATTCCAACTTCAATGAATTTTTTTTTCTTCTTTTTCGAACTTCCCAACTCCACACTTAAGATTTTTACTCCGCACCACGAAATAGCACCACACAATGATCATACAAATTCAATTCAAACATAGTCATGCTTCACCAAGAAATCACTTGCATAAACATATTTCGCAATAAAACGCAAGCTAGGATCAAAGACTCCACACTTAAGACATCACCATCACCAAGATAATTCATGCAAGCACTAAACCACACTAAGCACACCAAATCATGCATTTTTAATCATACAAGCACCAAGTTCACATGCATAGTTCAATGAACACATGCCAAACATATATGAAAATAATTGTGCATAGATGGACGACTCACAAACCGGGCTACCTCCCGTTAGGGCCTAGTTTAACGTCTTGGCAAAGACCGAGCCGAGGCTTGATACGTAGAGAAACACACTAAGAGAAGTCCCGAGCGGGATCCCTTCTCTAGCGGCATTAGTACAAAGCATTCAAGAGGGAGCTTCCAACATATTTTGGTCTCCGTGATCAACAGCATGATAGATCTTAACTCTTTGCCTGTTTGCCTTGAAGATGTTCTCATGGTTGTCCATTAGCTCTAGGTGGCCATCGTTGAAAACTCTATGAATTTTATATGGCCCAAACCACCTAGACTTGAACTTCCCGGGAAATAACTTATATTTAGAGTTGAATAGCAAAACCTTGTCTCCCACCGAGAATTGTTTCTTCAGAATGAGCTTGTCATGCCATCTCCGGGTTTTCTCCTTATAGATTCTTGAACTCTCGTGGGAGTCTAATCGGATTTCATCTAGTTCGTTTAGTTGAAGGAGTCTCTTTTCCCCCGAAGCTTTCGTGTCAAAATTTAGCTCCTTGACCGCCCACATGGCCTTATACTCGAGTTCCACCGGAAGATGGCATGATTTGCCATACACTAGCCTGTAAGGAGACATCCCAATTGGTGTCTTGAACGCGGTCCTATATGCCCATAGCGCATCATCAAGTTTCAACGCCCAGTCCTTTCCTGACTTTCCAACTGTCTTTGTCAAGATGTTTTTTATCTCTTGGTTTGATACTTCGACTTGACCATTTACTTGAGGGTGATACAGAGTAGAACACCTATGGTAGATCCCGTGTTTCTTTAGCATGGACTCAAATCTCCTTTCCTTGAAATGGGAGCCATTGTCACTGATTACTGCTCTAGGGACTCCGAATCTTGGGAATATGATCTTCTTGAACATCTTAATCACTACCTTAGCGTCGCAAGATGGGGAAGCTATGGCTTCAACCCATTTGGACACGTAGTCCACCGCTACTAGAATAAATGCATTCCCTTGTGACGACGGTAGGGGTCCCATGAAGTCTACGCCCCAAACATCAAAGATCTCCACTTCTAATATGCCTTTCTGAGGCATTTCCTCCCTTCTAGCTATGTTTCCCATCCGTTGACATTCATTGCAAGCTTTGACAAATTCATACGTATCTTTGAATGCATTGGGCCAATAAAATCCCGATTGAAGAATCTTAGCCGTGGTCTTGGAAGCGGAACCATGACCACCATAGGAAGATGAATGACAACAAGCTATAATTCCTTTCATATCTTCTTCGGGCACACACGTTCTATAAATGTCGTCTGGGCATAGCTTGTACAAGAAAAGGTCATCCCAATAGTACCTCGAAATGTCGTGCAAGAATTTCCTCCTTTGGTTATGATCAAGGTCATTCGAGAGAATATTGCACGTCAAATAGTTCACATAGTCCGCGTACCAAGGGGCGTTCTCTTCTACGCTAAGCAAATATTCTTCGATAAACGAGTCTCCTATAGGTGACGAGAATTGTTTTGAATCATGGAGCTCAACTCTTGAAAGATGGTCCGCCACTACATTTTCGACCCCCTTTTTATCTTTGATTTCAATAGTGAACTCTTGCAAAAGAAGGATCCATCGAATAAGTCTTGGCTTTGCATCTTTCTTTGTCATCAAATACTTAATAGCGGCGTGATCTGTGTAGACGATTGTCTTGGATCCCACAAGGTATGGGCTAAATTTTTCAAAGGCATATACCACGGCTAGCAACTCTTTCTCGGTGGTAGTATAGTTCATTTGAGCATTATCTAGCACCTTGCTCACATAATAGACTACATGGAGTCTCTTATCAATTCTTTGTCCCAAAACGGCTCCAATAGCATAATCGCTTGCATCGCACATAAGCTCGAATGGAAGATCCCAATTCGGTGGTCGCACTATGGGTGCCGATACAAGGGCTTTCTTGAGCTTTTCAAATGCCTCTAAGCAATCTTCATCAAATTTGAATTGCACATCATTACATAGGAGATGAGTTAGCGGCTTGGCAATCTTTGAGAAGTCCTTAATAAACCTCCGGTAAAAACCGGCATGTCCTAGGAAACTTCTAACTCCTTTTTGATCTTTTGGTGGTGGTAGTTGCTCAATAACTTGAACTTTTGCTTTATCAACTTCCACACCTCTACTAGACACCAAATGCCCAAGCACAATTCCCTCTTGAACCATAAAATGGCATTTTTCCCAATTTAGCACCAAATCCGTTTCAATGCACCTAGCAAGAACATGAGAAAGATTCGTTAAACAATCATCAAATGAAGTTCCATGAATAGAGAAGTGATCCATGAAGACTTCCATGCATTTCTCAATGTAATCACTAAAAATAGACATCATGCATCTTTGAAACGTTCCCGGGGCATTGCATAACCCAAAGGGCATGCGTCTAAATGCAAAAGTTCCATAAGGACATATAAATGTAGTCTTTCCTTGGTCATTAGGCAAAATGGGAATTTGATGAAATCCGCTATAACCATCTAGGAAACAAAAGTATTCATGTCCCGCAAGTCTTTCAAGCATTTGATCAATAAAAGGTATGGGAAAGTGATCTTTCTTAGTTGCTTTGTTCAATTTCCTATAATCAATGCACATCCTCCATCCATTTACGGTTCTTGTAGGGACCAACTCTCCCTTATCGTTTTGCACAACCGTAAGTCCTCCCTTTTTGGGGACGACATGGATGGGGCTTACCCATTCCGAATCTGGGACCAAATAAATGATTCCCGCATCTCTTAGCTTAGTAATTTCCTTAAAGACAACTTCGCTAAGGTTCGGGTTCAATCTCCTTAAAAACTCCCTAGAGGGTTTTGCATTCTCATCAACATTTATCCTATGCATGCATAACGAAGGGCTAATTCCCTTAAGATCATCAATAGAGTACCCCAAAGCTTTTCTATTATTTTTCAAGACATGCAAAAGTTTAGAAGTTTCATTCTCATTCAAGGTTGCACCCACTATAACCGGATGCGTAGAATTAGACCCAAGAAATTCATACCTTAGATTCGAAGGTAGAGGTTTTAACTCTCCTTCGAATTCCTTACCTCTTGGCATTTGGTTTTCTTCACCTTGATAAGCATCAAATAATTTATCTCCTTCGGCCAAAGCCAAGTCATACATTTCCTCATCTTCCATATCCATTAGTGAGGTAAAAAGCATACTAGAATCATCTAAGTCCATGACTTCACTTTCAAAAGATGTTAGCTCAAGATTTTCCCAAGATATATCAAGCAAATTGCATTCAAAAGATGAAGTGGGAGCTTTCATGGCATTTTTCAGAAAAAATTTCAACTTTTCATCCCCTATCTTCAATTCAATAGACCCTTCTCCACATCTAATGACCGCCTCAACGGTATTAAGAAAAGGTCTACCAAGAATAACGGGCATTTCTTGCTCAACATCCATTTCTAGCACATAGAAGTCTACGGGAATAAAGAATTTACCAACTTTAATCGGCACATCCCTAAGAACTCCCCTAGGGATTCTAGAACTTCTATCGGCTAGTTTCAATGAAATAGTAGTGGGATGGAGTTCACCCACATCAATATGCTCAAACAATGAATAGGGAATTAAAGAAATGGTAGCTCCCAAATCACACAATGCCCTATCAATTTCAATCTTTCCTAAAGAGATAGGAATAGAAAATGATCCATGATCTTGCATTTTCTTAGGCATTCTACTTTGCACAATGGCGCTACACTCAACATTCAATGCTACCATGCTAGATTCGTCAATAACTCTACGATTAGACACAATATCTTTCAAGAATTTTGCATAGGTAGGATTTTGAGTGATTACCTCATGGAATGGAAGCGTGACATACAACTTCTTCAACATCCACAAATCTTTGGAAGTGGGAATCTAGCTTGCTCTTTTTTAGCCTTTGAGGGAAAGGTATCACGGGCACATATTTCCTCATCAAAATCGGCTCTTCCTCTTTTTCCTCTTCTCCGGTAGGGGCTTGAAGTTCAACTTCGGCATTTTCGTTGGCAACTTCCTCGTCTACCTCTTTAGAGTTAAAATTTGATTTTCCTTGAGGGGTTGGCAAAACCTTTCCACTTTTCAACGTGATGGCATCAACATGCTCTAGAGAATTCACATCCGGTTGAGAAGGGAGCTTCCCAATTTGCTTCATATGGGCATTTTCTTTAGCAAGCCTCTTATTTTCGGCCACTAGTTCCTCCATCTTCTTGTTGGTCTCTTTTTGGCTTTCAAGCATTTGTGCCATCAGAGCCATCATAGGATTATCTTGAGGATTGGAAGAAGCTTGCCCTTGATGATGAGAATTCCCTTGATCATTCATAGGAGATTTGGCTTGATAAGGCCTTTGAGGGTTTCCTTGAGAATATTGAGAGTTTTGGATGGAACCTTGACCTTGAGTAGAATAAGAATTTTGCCCTTGATTTTGGTTAGAGTCATACCCTTGTCTTTGGTAACTCCCTTGATAAGAATTTTGCCCTTGAGGCCTAGGAGTGAAATTGGAGTCATTGGCAATTCTTCTTTGTGGAGGCTCGTAGTTTCTTGTGATGGGATTAGAATTTTGAGCATAGTTTCTTTGTTGATTTACATAGTGGGCTTCTTCATACCCGTCATCATCATCTTCATGTCTCCCATCGGGACAAGCCTTCGTAGAATGCCTCGTACTAGAGCATATGAAACAAGGTTGTTGGACAGGAGTCTTCTCTTTTTCATTCTTCGGTTTAGACACCTCCAAAGCATTTACCATGCTTATCATGGTTTCCATCTTCCTTGTCAAATCACTAAATTGATCTTTAGTCACATAATTCGAAGAATCCTCTCTAGACTTAGCCATTTTCTTGTGATCGACTCCTTGATATCTATCAAAATTTGTGGCGATCTTCTCTATGACTTTAAATCCTTGGTTTGCCGGTAATTCCATGATTGCACCACCACTAGCCGTGTCCATTTGGCCTTTGGCCTCTTTGCTCATGCCAAGATAGAAATATCTCATAAGATCCGCTCTTCGAAAGTTATGGTGAGGGCATTCCTTTAAATAATGCTTGAATCGATCATAGGCTTGATGAAATAGCTCATTATCCCTTTGAGAGAACGTCAATATAAAATCAGTGAATTTATTTGTTCTTGATGGTGGAAAGAATTTGGTGAGAAAAGCATTTGCTAGCTCGCTCCCAGTCCTAAAGGATCCCGGCTCTTGGTTTTGCAACCATTCCTTCGCATCTCCGTATAGTGAAGACGGGAAGAGCTTTAGATAGACATATTCCACGGGTACATCCCTTGGCTTATAAGTGCGGCAATATTCTTGAAAGCTTGCTAAATGGGTAGAAGGATTCCCAACTCCTTGGTATTGATCATGAGTCACCATATGGACTAAGGAGGACTTCACATCAAAATCAAATGCATCTTCATCCGGGGGCACAATAGCCAAGCCATTCCCTTCAAGGGTAGGGGTCATATAATCTCTAACAGGCCTCTCATCATCCTCGTCATCATATCTATAATTTCTAGCATTCCTTTGCGGGAAGGAAGGATTCCGTATAGGGTTTTGATCATCAACATTGTTCCGTCTAGCGGGAGGATCTTCTTCCCTATCCTCTTCCATTCTAAAGTTTCGGTTGTTTCTTTGAAGAATGGGAGGGTTCTCTATCTCATCTTCCATTCTAAATCCCGGTGGCAAGTAAGGTAGTTGGTTTAGGGGTGGAGGTGGACGAGGTCTTGGGCCTTGAAAAGCCGGAGGAACAATAGGATCAAGGGGAGGGGGGTTCTTGCGAGGTCTACCTCTTGGTTTCTTGACGGTTGGGAGGTTTGAAGTTGAACCGGTAGCTACTTGTTTTTGCCCCTTAAATCTTGTGTTCATTCAAGTGCCTGCGAGAACAAAAGAGATTCTTAGCAATGAAAGGCAAGAGAAGCTAACACAATCAAGCTCAAAACAAGCAATAACTATCAAGCAAGGGAGAGTAGACAAACTAAACAATCTAGTAGCATCTAGTTAATTAACATATCCCCGGCAACGGCGCCATTTGATCGGTTGTAATTTAGCGGAAATATTTGAATAAGAGTTCAAAAGCTTATGCTAAGTCACGTCAATCAAAACATTTGTAATGACTCGGGTGAACCGAGGTCGATCCCAAAAGATAGGTGATTAAACTAATGGTGCTAACAATATGATTAGAATGTCTATTGTTTGGGGGGGGGGGGTCTATTTTTCAATCCAAAGTGAGATTAAACTTGCAAAAAGGGTTAACTTCCAATTAAAAGATGATTAGGGATTACTTCACCACCAAGACAATTATTGTGACAATGGAATGATATACCAATGATGAAATCACACGCACACGTATAGAATTTAGCTCATGCAACATTAATACTAGGTTCAACTCGCGCTACAACCTATTATCAAGAGGTTACATCTCGCATAGCACCTCACACTCGCGCTCTATTGGTACTATAGAACATGAATTTCTAGCCTCACACTCGCGCTCTATTGGCTAAATAAACATGTTCTTGTTAAATCCAAGCAATTCACATTAGGTTAATGAATTATCCAACTAACTCAAAAGTCCTAATGCTTCTTCATTTAGTCCATTGAAGTCATGTTGATCAACGTGAGCTACATCAAACATGAGATCAAGCAAAGTTCCCATTGAGGACATTTAACAAACAACTTATGGGTAACTTGAAACAATAAGTTCAAATGAAGAAGATTCATGTGCAAACTCATTCATCAATGGCATATATAGTGTTCACAATGTCACAACATGTCTAGGGGATCCATAATCCCCAATCAAAGTCACTACTCACTCATGGTGAGATTACAAGCAAAACAAATGAAAGAGATGGAGTTTAGGAGTCTAAAACCAATATGGGATTGAAGAGTATGAGAATCCTTGTTGTTGATCTTCTTCTCCACTCAATTCACCTTGAAATCAGTGCAGGTCTCCTCAAAATTCGTGCCAAAAAAGTCCCCTTTGAAAATCCCCAAAAGTTTCTATTTATAGCCCAAGTTAAGGTTTCCGGTACTGTAGCTCCAGTCGGTCGACTGGCGGGAGCTGGTTATCCCAGTCGGTCGACTGACGCTGAAAATGTGGCTGATGAAGGAGTTTCCCAGTCGATCAACTGGATGGTCCAGTTGACCGTCTCGATGGAGGCGCATGGAAGGCCATCTGAGGTGCTTGCCAACTCGACCGACTGGTACTGCGAGTCGACCGTCTCGATTGGCGCACTTGAGGAAGCCATATGAGAAGTTCCCCAACTCGACCGACTAGAGGTGGCCAGTTGACCGACTCGATGGGAGCATTTTAGGGGCATTCTGGGACCTCTTCTACTCGACCGACTGGCGCAGGGGAAGTAGCCAGTCGGTCGACTGGAGCACCTTTCAGTCCAAATTTGCTCAAATCTTCGATTTTTCCTTGATTCTTCGTGTCAAGGTCCTGAGCTCAATGTATGGTTGCTCCAAGCCTGAAATGCAATGATAATGGTCAAATGGCATTCAAATAGCATCGGGAATGGACCAAAACTCTTCGTAAATGGGTATGTAAATGAGTCAAGAATTCGACTCATCACTCAGTGATCAGGTTTTGATTTTGTATCTTTTTCAAATCCCTCAAAAGTACCAATTATGAATTGTAAGCTACGAATTATGAGTATCAGAATGTGACTAATACATAAAATACATACAGAAGCTACGAATGATGAATATACACTTAGTTAATTCTTTGCCATATAGGCAGTGAGACCTATAAATCCCTTATACGCATTTTTTATGCTTCCCAAAAGGTACCAATTATGAATCACAAGTCACAAATTATGTGTATAATATTATGGCAAATACATAACATACAGCCAATGAGACCTAAGAAAATTCCAACTACGCATTGTATGTTTCAGAGGTACCCAATTATGAATCAGAAGTTACGAATGATAAATATAAGTTCAAAATAACACTTAACGTACAGACAATGAGACCTATAGATCCCTTATCCGCATTTTAATGCATACAAAGACAGGGGCGGATCCTGGATTTTTCTGACCGGGGGCGAACATGATAGTAGCTTTGGCTTGTCCCACTACCAATAATAAACTCCTCTCCCCACCATGTGGATCCGCCCCTGTACAAAGGTACCAATTAAATATTAGAAGCTACGATTTATATGTATGAAATTAGGAAGAACATCTAACACATCGGCAAAGAAACCTAAAAAGGGATTATACAAATTTTGCATCATTATCTACCAATTTTAATTAGTTTTTAAAGCATATGTCATCGTTGTTGGTATACAGTCGACGAATCACACAATGCAACTATTCCGACTATCACTCGGCGAATTTCTCAAGCCCTAAAACGGGGATACAGTTAAATTCGTAAGGTTGGGAATCGTACCATAAAACTGCTTCGGTGGTTCCGGCGCTGGTTGCTGTTGGTTCGCGTCGTCGTTCATCTCCATTGCCATGCAGTCTAATCGCCGTCGATTGCTGCTAATTTGTTGAAATCCCCGAATGAGTAAGTCACGAAAGAGATTTTGTAATCAACATGATTTCAGTTTTATAAAAATATTACCCTGACAAAATTGCCCCTAATACAATATTTGGTTGAGTGATTAGCTTATTTTTTAGATTAATTAGATATAAATCATGACCATATAATTACTCAAGATGGAGGGTTCTAATTAATTCTTATTTCTCATGATAAATCAACTTCTTACTAGATCTCAACCACATAAACAATAGGTAGATGAGTGCACTATATAAGTATATAAGCAAAAAAAAAATATACTGTAATTGTTCTTAATTTATATTATAAGTTATTACTAAAGCTCCTTTATTTCATAAATGTGGCAGCTATGCTACTTTGTCTTGTTTACCCTTCATTAATTTAACAAATTTTTTTCTTTGATGAAGGGTACAAATTACAATACAACGATTCATAACATTTCAATGCATAGTACGTATATAGATCTTAGAAGCTCTATCTCTCGAGAGGATCCCATAGTTATTGGTACTTATATCAGTATCTTGAAGCACACGCCAGATCCGACACATTTTTCCATGGATCTGCGCATATATACCCCGGAATCATTGGCACATTCTTCAACATGCACCTTTACCATTGCAAAACATAATACCTAGGAAGCATCCACGCGCGAGCGGGACGAGGAAAAGGAATAAAAAGAAGATCTCACAAAATTATGAGAAAATTGGTGACCCCAGGACTCGAACCCAGGGTGTAAGGAATCATGTCTGACTCCTTAACCAACATGCCACCACCCTGTTCGCCATTAATTTAACAAATTTGTACTTTCAATTTAGTAATGTATAAATCACTGAAATTTTAACCTATAACCATTATTATTTAAATGTTGAACTTATTTCGATCCAAAAAAAAGTTGTACTTATTAATAGTTTATCTTTTATGCGTCTCTACTTCATGAATTTCTTAATAATAGAAATGTTCTTGTTTTGTTCTTGTTTGATAAGTTCAGTTACAGCTTGTTAATGAGGGTGCATGCCCTATGTAGAAGTTGCCATATAGTTCGATCTTTGTTTAGAAAACTTGTAAACGGAATGGAATTTACTAATTATTTCAAAGAGCTATTTGTCGACATATACAAAACAACTGACAAAAAGGCATCATGTCCTACATTTTGACATCCACCCAAGTCATATCTCACTACACCATTTTGCAGATTAGGATATAATTTTTTCCTGTCGCGTAATGTCCTATATTTGTCGCATATAGTTTATGCGACGATCGTCGCGTCGCGTAAAATCGGTCGCGAAAGCCTAGTAGCGTGATGTTCGTGCGGCACTTTTAAAATCACATTGTTGCGTAAAAGTTTTACTCTTACGCGGCATTTTCATTAATTAGTCACATAAAGACTGGAATGGTTTGTCCTCTTTACGGGCATATGCTACATTTACAATGAAAATATTTTCCAAAATTTGTCACATTAGCTTTTTAACGGGACAAAATTACCGAACATAAATGTCGCGTAATAGTTCATACGCTTAAAACCATCCGTGTTGGAGTGGTGTAAAACTACCTACGCTACAAACTTTGAACACATAATTGTCGCATAAACCAACTTAGGCATACAAACTGAAACACATAAATGTCGCATAAAAGAATAAAAATGACTGGAATAACATGCAACAAAATGTCGCATAAAATAATAAAACTACTAGAATAACATACAGCAAAATGTCGCATTAAATGGATTAAGTCATAGTACCAAACAGGGGTTTTTTCACACAAAAGAGAGATCCGGCTAATAAACATAATTTCGGCGAACAAACATAATTCCGGCAAACAATACAACAAAAGGACACACACACATTACAAACGTCCACGTGCATGTACCCAAGCCAAAGTAGCACAAAAGGTTAGAGAATGTCAATCCTGGAATATAATTAAGGTGCATGGCTATAACTAGTCGCACCTTCGGATGCGTTGTTGCTTGTGAGATTTACTGAACCACCACGAACCACTAGCTCTTCAAGAACCCTTATCATGTTTTCAAATGCTTCCTTCATTTCCAAGAACTTTTCCATTTGCTTTTGGAGTTGATCCTTCAGTTCTGAGTTTCTCGCACCCCCTCTTGGGAGGGGTGGCCTCTTGAAAGACTTACCGGTTCCAGAAATGGAAGTTCCATTCTTTTGCCCCACGACTTGGGCAATGATATCAAGCTCCACATCAAGTGGATGTGGTCCTTGATCATCTAGGACACAACCGTCCTCAGAAGCATCCCCATTCCGTTGTCGCAAATACGCCTAAACCTTTTCTTGCATTTGTTTCTACAAAAGTCATAGAGATGTGTAAATACATTTGCAGATGGCAGATTTATATGTTCTTCAACAACAAAGATTTAAATACAAAATGTTATCACCAACAAAGATTTATACATAGAACATATGCAGATAGCAAATGATCAAGACAAGTAACATTCTCACATAATTCTCACATTTGTAGATGGCAGATGATGACACTAATAACATTTGCAGATGGCAGATGATCAAATAACATTCTCACATAATTTGAATTTAACAGATAATATGAACAACAAGCAGTTATGCACCAACATCAAGAGGACACAAATAGACAACAAGAAGAACAACAACAACCAGTTATTATTTGGTGATATGAATTTTCAGATGATCACCACTTAACAGACAACAAAGAAGATTTTTCACAACAACAATAACAGAATATTAACCACAATCTTACATAGTATATATAATGACATCAACATTGAACACCATTTAATATGCAACGAAATTAATCCATTATGGGAAGTGCATAACAATAGATAATTAAAAAATGAGACTAACTGCCAAAGCTGCACCGGTAGGATCTTTAGAGTAGGCATGGGTGTAAGTAGCTACATGAGGTGCCTTTTCTCCCTTGTCAGTTAGTATTGCAGCCCTTTCGTAGAAGGGACATTTTTCGGCGCGGTGGTTCATTCTCTCGGGCATACTGCGCACACTCGACATCGTCTTACCTCTTTCCTATTATAATAAAACTTAAACGAGTTACAGAGCACTGAAACATTAAAGAAGTTTGATCAAGCAAGTTAAACAAGTTACAGAAATCAGTCAACGAAGTTCAATCGAGAAAGTTAAACAAGTTATAGAAAGAATAAAATATGAAAATCAGTTAAACAAGTTATAGTGCTTTACCTGGTTGTTGGGTTCACTAAAGTGGATCACAAGCCATGTCCATTGATCAGGTCGATTGAGAAACTCCCGGGGAATAATCTCAGGTCCATCTGTTTGAAAGAAGGTCTTACAATCTGATTTCCAATCACGGTACCTCTCAGTGGCTTTTTTAAATATGTGATTCCATAGCTGGTCATCCTCCGGATCAATGAAAAAGTTTGGCTGCAATGAAAATAAAACTTGGTTAGAATTTGAAGTTAGTTGTTAATAAAATAAAATCTTACGAAGTATTACTTACACTCAAGTGGTCATACACAATTCTTCTGTCTTTCTCCCCAAGCTTTTTGAATGATGAGGCCATCATGGGAACTTTGTCCCTAATAGCGCTTCCAATCTCGTGAACTAGTAGGCTTCCCACTGTTTTGTTTGTCGGACCTCTACCATCAGGCCGAAACTCCACAATGATTGGCTGCCCTTTGTGGTAGGTGTGCTTATAATTGGCCATAGTTACCCCGTTGACAACTCCCCTCACTTTTCTTTTCTGTCCTCTTTCATCCCCTGTTTTACAAAAGCGTTAGAAAAATTATTAGTTACTACCTAATTGACAATACCAAATACAATTCATTTATCGTTAAAACATATACCATCTTGCACATATCCCGAGCTCTGGCATCTGATGCTTGGAACGTTATCTTCCCCATGTTCGCCTCCATCATCAGAAGCATTGTTCTCGAATGATGGATCAAAATCTGGAGATGGGGGTTTATCATCGTGGAATATGGCAGGGGAAGCAGGAGAATCTGGGATTGGAGGTGGTGGAGCATTGAAATTGGGAAGGGGAGGTCGGGACCGAGTATTCCCTTGACTGTTAGACTTAGATAAACCCCTAGGAGACCTCTGGGGTGTGAGTTTATTAGCTTTTGGGGTTTGGGATTTCCTAGGGGTTTGGGATTTCCTAGGGGCTTGTGGGGGAGAATTGGGGTTAGGAGCAATGAAATTGGGAAGGGCAGGTTCTTCTGATGAGTCTTCAGGTGGAACTGGGGCAACAGGAGGATTCACTATTCTCTTCCGAGGTGGTTCAGGTGGAACTGGAGAAACAGGAGGATTCACTTGTCTCTTCCGGGGTGGTTCAGGGTTGGGTACAACGGACTCTTAACTGATCTTCTAGGGTGGTTTTGGGTTGGGTACTTTTCTCTTCTGAGGTTGTTGACGAGGTCGAGACAACTGGACTATGATCTTGCGTGGAGGAGTATTTTGAGGTATGTGGGATGACTTCTTGAATTTCATAGGTGAATCACGAGTCATATCAGGTGAAGTGTGGATGGCATCCAATCGCTTGACGCGCTCCGAACGCTCAAGGGTAGTGGCGATTGCTCTTGAGCGCTCTGTCTGTCAAACCTCAGGTCTGAACAATGGTGGAGGCGAGCGCGCTGGAGTAGGAGGTGGCGGTGACTGCTCTGGAGATGACCATACCGACACACATCCTGTGGTTGGCTTCACCGGACCATCACGGTACTTGCACGTTGGCCTGCGAACCGATGGCGATCGGAGCTTCATACCTCGACGACTAGTCACTTCCACCTCTTCTGGATGCCTCATCGATTTGTTCTTAGACTTCGCCATACTTGTTGAATTTGCCTTCTACCGGTCAAATGAAACGAAGCTTAGTGTTTGGAAGCGATGAGAGCGATTGATATGGTGGTGTTAGGGTTTGGAAACACTTATGCAAATTTTGGCATTTTGGGGGTGTATGGACTTGGAAGTATGAGCTTTCATTTTGTTTGGCCCAAAACGTATCTTTAAGCGACAAAAGTTTTAACATTTGTCACTTAACCATGAAAATGGTTGGAGTTTAAACCAGCCGGCTGAAGAGTCCCCTGCTTTCATTACAAGTTAGATTCCCCCTGCTTTCATCTCATCATCACGATACGTACCGGGATAATGATTTGGGATCGGAAGGAGTTCTTGAGTTATCTTTAAATGGTCGTTAAAGCTCTTGTCGGACCATCCATTATCAACTTTCACTTTCATTGCACATAAAATGGTGCCTAAAATTGTTTTATCACTCCCTGGATAAATGAGAGTTTGTGCTTCCGCAAGAAGTTTTTCATATTTCTCATATGCATCCTTGCCGAAAAAGTCATTTTCAACGTCCTCATGTTCATCGTGAAAAGGGAAAGCGTCGTTAAGCATCTCTATTGTAGGATTCATGTAATAAGAATCACCTTCTCCAATAGTACTCCCACGACTCTTTTCCATAACATGTTGACGACATTGTGGGTATACCGAAGATGAAGCCTCTGATTCTTCCCCATGATATGTCCAAGTTGTGTACTCTTGCATTATGCCATTGCTAAACAAATGTGTTCGGATTTCATCCAATGGTAACTTTTCGTGAGGCAACCTACAACGCTTACACGGACATTTATGCATAGTACTCAGTGGTTTGTTTTTTCGACAAAGTTCACGAAATCCATAATTCCTTTGATAAATCGTGGATCACATTTGTCCGACAAAAGCATCCAACTCTTGTCCATAATTCCTTTATCTAAATATAAAACAAATAAAGAGGAGTCATTAATTGAGAGTTATTCGATCAAAATATGAGAGTTATGCCAAAATATTGCAGCAAAATGACCAATATATATGCACCAAAATTGCTCTCCACAGCCCAGGAAAACATTACAACCGCCCCAAAAGTGCTGCTAGCTAGCGCTGACCAATATATATGCCTTGCAAAAAATGCTGCTTCTAGCTAGTTAGCTCTCTTTCAAAAATCTCATCCTCACATTGCCCCCTGCTGCTATATCCCCTTAATTAAATTTTTGGCATGGCACTAATTTTAAAACTAGTACTTCAAAAATAGCAGCTGATCAAGTTTCTGACAGGCTCAACAATATCGCACTGTGTGTGCGAAAACGTAAAAAATGGAGGAAATCACAAGAGAAAAATGAGAGTTTAGCATATACCTTCAAAAAAACGTATGCTTTTTTTACATGATGATCTGACAAAAATCAGTCCCTCAAGAGAGCTGTGTACGTGTGAAGGAGATGTGTATTCCGACAAATGGGGTCTTGCTAGTTCGATTTCACAGAAGAATTAAGGTAGGTGAGAAGAAACTCGAATTGAAAGTAGGGGTACTATGGGTGTACTTTGGATCAGTTCTGTTTCTCTACATTTAATTTTTATACTTTACGCGACATATATTGGATACCAACGTCGCTTAAAGGTAAAATGGTAGGTCGCCTTTATTTAATGACGAATCATTTTCAAACTTGAAGACGTGTGTCATGGCAGCTATGGATGGGTCCATCTAATTCCTATGATAACGTGACATATTTAAATTTGTCGCTAGATTAAAGTCGCATAAAATATGTAATGTGACATTTAAGGTGTGTCGCTTAAAGAAATGTCGCATAAATTCTATTACGTGACAACGTGTCGCATAAACATATGTCGGGTTAAACTCTTTATGTGACACGATTTTTTGCGTCGCGTAAACTTTTGTCGCATATTGATGTTATTGCGACAAACATATCAAAACGTAGTCGTAAAAACTATTATATGCGACAAATCTTTTGCGATAATGTACAAAGTTTGTCGCATAGGATGTAAAATGGTGTAGTGTCTATCAACAATGGTGCGGCGGACTGGCTTGCAAACTACGCACGAGTGCACAAATGGGAGTAGAGCTCGTCAGAGGCAATTCCTAGAATTTCCAGTAGAGCTCTCTATACGCTGGCTAACTCAGCACTGCATTGGGTGAATACGAGCAAAGTGGCATGGACCAGAATGGATGCGTTTCCAAAAGGATGTGCAGCATTGATCTACCAACACCTTAATGTCAGAAATACATCGGCCTATCCTTGTGTCGAGATTGAAGAAGAAGAGCTTCAAGTGCAGTTAGGTGTTGTTGTGGAGGTGCTTTGTGCGTTGTTTTCCCAACTGACTACATAGGAGGTCTACTGTGCATTTTGTGTTTTTTACTTTCGGTTGTGGTTTCATGTCTGTAAACAGGGTCCTTTGCTTCAGTAGGGCCTCTGGTTTGTGTTGTCTTTTGGTTGGGTTGGTCTTGTAAGCACCTGTTTGTAATAAAAAAAAAATATATCTGTCAACAATGTATTTTGCTATTTTTTCCGGTTGATTTAGGTTTCCTTTTTACTATAAAAACAAATTGTCACATATGAGAGGAATCAGATTCAGAAACCTACTATATATCAACAACAATCAAACACAAAACGACACAGCCACGAAAACAATACTCGAATAAGATGGAAGGAGGCTCAAGAAAATCATTGGCATTTGCTTTGTGCTTGGCTTTAATCAGCATGATGGTGCTGTGTTATATATTCGACTTAGGTGAATGTTAGATTTTATAGATCAATAGAAAAAAATACAGCACCAAGCACAAATCGGTAAAGTGTTCAAGCAAGCCCAATCAAATAGTCTTATACACACGGAATTGAAGCAGTAAGACTAAAGAGGATGTGAGGGATCAAAGCCCCCTCAAAGCCCCTGGATTTGACGATGCAGCGCCGGCGCAGCCTTGTCCGACTCGTCCCGCAGTCGCGCACGAACCACCAGTGCAACCCTCGCAATCGATGCGCCTCCAGCAGCAATTGACACTACGCACACCTTCAGAAAGCTTCGGAACACGCTCGTGTGGACAAACGCACAATCGTCTCTCGGAGAAGAATACAAATTTTTGAACTCGCTCTGGAAATCGGATGAAACCCTAAACCCCCAATTGAATCTCCCTTATAAACCCAGTTGCAGCTCGTCAAAACGCAGCGTTTTGCACGAGTTCGAATACGTCTTCCACGCGAATCCAAACGACACCGTTCCAATTAAGTACCGAACTTAACTGCCGTTTGCGCTGGACCAAAACGCCACCATTTTCTCTCCATGTTTGAATACCAGCTCCCGCCTCTGCTAAACTGCGTCGATTTACTTCTGTTTGAGACAAGCCAATTTGGCTAAGTCCCAAACTCAGAAAATGCCTGTATTGCTCTATTCCAACTTAAACTAAACATGTCCTAGAACCTATTATTGGACTTTCTTGTGTTCATTTAAGTAGATTAACATACTTACAATTTGCCCTCCTAATCTACTTGCACTTGACATCTTTGCTTGATCTTCTTTTGAGCTTTCTCTTCTAACAGTTCACCAGCTTTTTCTCAGGTACCGTCCAGGCTTCAGGTTACTTTGTCAATGTGTAATGCTTTCTTGCAAAACTTAATTTTAACATAATGGACCACCTTTGTACCAAAATCAGCAGGGTTGATATCACCTAGAATTTTCTCAATCCTAATCATACCCTTTTCTACCATGTCCCTAACAAAATGTAGTCTAACATCAATATGTTTACTACGTTCATGATAAACAGGATCACGGCATAAATGTAGAGCACTTTGACTATCAGAATAGATCAATGGAACATAATCAATCAATGTGATTTCAGACAATAAGCCCGTCAACCAGACATCCTCCTTTGCTGCCTCAGTTGCGGCAATAAACTCTGCTTCAGTAGAAGACAGAGCTACAACAGATTGTAATTGTGATTTCCATGAAATGCAATTACCAAACCATGTAAAGAATAAACCAGTTGTAGATTTTCTGTTGTTTCTATTACTAGCATAGTCTAAATCCACATAACCAAACAAATCAGATTTCTGTCCATTACAAGCATACACAAGGCCTAAGTTCTTAGTGTTATTCAAGTATTTCAACAAGAATTTCATAGCATGCCAATGGTTCTCACCAGTGTTGGCCATAAACCTACTTAATACACTTATAGCAAAAGCTAAATCAGGCTTAGTACATAGCATACAGTACATGACAGACCCAACAGCAACATCATATGGAATATCAACCATTTTCTTTTACTGTTTCAGGGCAGTCTTGTTTACTAAGCACTGAGTGCCCTCCTAAGAGTATTACTGCAGGTTTGCTATGTTCCATATTGAACCTTTTAAGCACCTTATCAATGTATTCTGACAGAATCATTTTCTTATTAGGTCTATCTCTGATTATGTTTATGCCTAAGATTTTCTTAGCATTTCCCAAGTCTTTCATGTCAAAGTTCATGGTCAACTCTTTCTTTATCTTTTCAATTTCAGAATCAGCATTGCTCATTATCAGAATATCATCAACATATAAGAGCAAATACAAGCACAGGCCAGATTTAGGTCTCTTCAAATATAGACAAGTATCAAACTTGCTTCTAATAAAACCAAGAGACAACATGCACTCATTAAACTTAATGTTCCACTACCTTGGTGATTGTTTCAAGCCATAAATGGATTTCTTCAATAGACAAACATGATTGGGTTTACTACTATCTTCAAAACCAATAGGTTGAGACATGTAAATTGTTTCATTTAGGTTTCCATGAAGAAAAGTAGTTTTTACATCCATTTGTTGTAAATTCCAATCATTAACAGTTGTCATTGCAAGCAAGAGTCTTAATGTTTTGTATTTCACTACAGGGGCAAAAATCTCATTGTAGTCTATCCCCTCCCTTTGCTTAAAGCCTTTGGCACAAAACCTGGCCTTAAACCTAGGAGGATCATCTAGATTATTCCCTTCTTTTATCCTAAATACCCATTTAGAATCAATTACCTTAGCCCCTGCAGGTTTTGGTACTAATACCCAAGTGCCATTATTATACATAGACTCTATTTCCTCACACATAGCAAGTTTCCATTTATCACATTCTTTACTTTTCATAGCATCAGAATAAGTTTCAGGCACAATGTATTTAACATTTTCAACAACAATCAAGGCATATTCAAGAACATTAGCAAATTCAGCCACACTTGCATATCTTTTATTTGGAAATCTAGTCATGGGAGCTCTGTCTCTTACTAACTGGTAGTTTGACAAATCAGTGTTATCAATCACACCATCATTAGCAGACAAGTGAGCACTCACAACAGCATCAGGAAAAACAACATTTGTGCCTCTATCACTGTTGCTTATAGAGGCACTTTGCACAGGACTATATTATTTCTAGCAGAATTATTAGTTCTACTGGTGGAAGGAGAAGAAGAGTTTATCTGGTCCCCATCAGTTTGTTGATGGGGAGAAGAACTTCCTTCTCCAAACACATCACTCCCCCCTTCTTCTTGGTTTTCCAAGCCGAGTTGTGGTGGAGTTTCCAAATCCATGTGCCCTCCTGATTCATGTGAGTCAGATGGAGGGTCATCCCCTGCTGCATCACCTCCTGGTCTTCCCATAAAGTACTCAGAAGGGATGAAGCTAGTGGTGGTTTCAGTTGCATTTCCTGAAACAGCAGGAACAGAAGTGAGTGCAGTCTCAAAATGAAATTCCTTCTCATTGAAGGTAACTGATCTAGATGTAATCACTTTGTATCCACCAGGCTGAAGAACAAGCAACTTATATCCTTTAACACCACTAGGATATCCAAGCATAACAGATTTAATAGCTCTAGGCTCAAGTTTTCCAGCAGAAGTTTTTGCATAGGTAGTGCATCCAAAGGGCCTTAAATGGTCTTAATTTATCTTCTTATTTAGCCACATTTCTTGGTGTAACTTAAAGTCAATAGCAGAACAAGTGGATCTATTTACTAGATATGCAGCAGTTATTACATCTTCTCCCTACATGGAACTCTTAAGTCCTGAACTAAACAAATGCATCTAGCTCTATCTAAGAGTGTTCTATTCATTCTTTTTGCAATCCCATTCTGCTGGGGTGTACCAGAAACAGTCAGATATCTTTTAATACCATTTTCAGTGCAAAAGTTCAAATATTTTGTTACAAAACTCAAGGCCATTGTCAGTTCTTAAACATTTCAGTTTCAGATCAGTTTCACTTTCAACAGACAATTTCCAGGATTTAAAGCAATCAAACACTTCAGTTTTTGATTTCAGCAAATAAACCCAAACCTTTCTAGAGTAATGACCACCAATAGTTTGTACTTGGGTAGGGCCCCAAAGATCACTATGCACATAGTCAAGTCTAGCATTAACAGTCATTTTAGATTTAGTGAATGGATGTGCAGTTTTCTTCCCAAGTACACAAATTTCGCAAAAATCAATATCACAAGGCTTATTTTTCAGTAAATCATTTTTGAACAGATATTGCAGGCCATTATTCCCTATATGACCATGTCTAGCATGCCACAGTTTTATTTCTTCAAGGTTTTCAGTATTAACATGCATCACATTCATTTCAAAAGTCAAAGAAACATGATATAGTCCACCTATCCTCATGCTGGAAGGAGGCTCAAGAAAATCATTGGCATTTGCTTTGTGCTTGGCTTTAATCAGCATGATGGTGCTGAGTAATGCAGTAGAAGCCCGGAACAATGCAAACTTTATAAGCTACGAAGCCCTGACTCCATGCAAGGGCGATCACTGCAAATTACAAAATCATCAATCTCGGCGAAACTTTGAGAGGAAAGAAGTCAATCTTTACACCCGCGGTTGCAGCGCCATAAAACGATGTCGCCAACCTAGGGATGCATTAATCGGAGCATTAATGAAACGATGTATGTGCTAATACGAACATGTTGATCGATATTTATCAGATTGGAATATCCTTTCATTAATTAGCTCATGTATGAATAAAATTCACAAGCAAACTGAACAAACTTTTATTCATGAAACTCGATCGGCTTATTCAATCTCCTATCTTGAAAACCCACGAGCGAACACGCACCCCATAAGCGGGACGAAAATCACTCCTCTGCAAAAGGGGGGAGAATTATGCTACTCGGGGGAGTCGAACCATTAACCTCTTGACATCAAGCCACTCGACCAAAGCCCCTTTTGCAACCATGGGTACACTTTTCGTTTATTGTCTGTTTGTAGAAAATTTATATGCACTTAATGTAAAGTTTACAATTCACCGTGAGAATTCAGAATTATATTTACGCTTTCAATTTTCATAATTATTGGTATATTTAATATTGTAACTTTACTATTGCAAATATACTGTTCGTAATTTTCATTAAAGTTTGAAATAAGTAGTTTACCTTTCTCATCTCAAATTGTAATTCTACATTTTTCCTTCAAGACATTAAATGGTGTATATATGTTTATTTTAAGTAGAAAAAGGAAAATAAAAAAAACATATATAGATTTTGTACTATTTCATTATTTTTGGGAAAATGACAAAGAGGAGGTATGAACTACCACCCATTGACAAATCACGGTATGAACTATAAAAATTGACAATTAAGAGCAATTTCAAAATATTTTGATCCCCATATAACAGTTAATTGATGGAATATCAATTCATCAATCAACAAATTGAACTAAACGAATAAATTGAAAAAATATTCTTGCCTTTAATTGTTAAATTAAGATTTAAAATATTTTAAAATTGCCCTTAATTGTCAATTTTCATAGTTCGGACCGTAATTTGTCATTGGATGGTAGTTCAGGGCATCCGCACCCGTTGGAGCATATTATCTCCTCGAGAACTTCCTCACGGAGAAATTTCTATTACTATTCAGTGAACAGTAACAGCATTTCTGCATATTCTGCGCAGCAATGCCATCCTGCGGAGAACTTCCTTTTACTATTCATGAATAAAAAATTATTATTTTTGAATTTTTTTTATTCTCTATGATGCAGCGTGCATGTGTAATGCAAGGAATTATAAACTAAAACCTCATTGGCGAAAACTGTTTATTCAATACAAAAAAATGTCTAACAAAAAACGATTGAAAGAAGAGTAAAACGCAAATTGGACCCTCTAGATGATGGAATTCGCATAAAAAACACCGAGCTTTAATCAAAGAAATGACTTTTGCTCAGAATGCCGTTTCCATCAAAAAACACTGAGCTTTCATCAAATTCTGACACAGACGCAAACATATATTGATCAACACATGTATCAAAACACTTCCACGTTCAAGCTTTCCAAGTCTCCATTTGTTTGCATGATCAGTGCTTGCCGCGTCTAACGGAGACATTATGGCTGCACCGCGTTTCATTTGGACATTAGAGATAATGTCTATGCAAAACGCGGCGGTCATAACGTAGAGGAAAAACGCGTGGCACTTCCCCTCCGCGTTTAGTGTAAACATTATGGCTGCACCGCGTTTCATTTGGACATTAGAGCTAATGTCTATGCAAAACGCGGTGGTAATGTCAATGCGAAACGCGCGGCAGGTCGAAATACTGTTCATCATCTTCCCAGGAAAGTCGACTGTTCGTTTTGGCTGTTTTTTATTGTTCCATTGATGTCGAAAATCATCGCAAGTGAGTTTTGAATGTTCAATTTAATCGATTTCATTCGATTGGTTAACAATTCACGCGACTCACGTGTAAGCTTTGCTCGCGGAGAACGTCCGCTCAGGCAAACTCGTCGAGCATTTCTCGGAGGACGTTCTCGTCCAGAATGCCTTGCCTAGCAAGCGATCTCCCCAAGCATTCCTCGCTGCACAAGAATGTCGCCGAGAACGTCCACAAACCCTCCCCAAGCATTCCACCGCTGCATATGCCCTCATAATCCCTCTTTGTCATTTTCCCTTATTTTTTGCATATACTTTTTTATTGTTGAAAATTGCCCTTAATTATCAATTTTCATAGTCCGGACCATAATTTGTCAATGGGTGATAGTTCATACACCATCTTTCTCATTTTCCTTTTTTTTTGCATATACTTGTCTGTCACATTATGTACATAGAGAGAAATAATCATTTAATTAAACACAAATGAGGCGCTTCCATTCCAATCCAATGAGATATACTTTTTTTTGATAATGGGGTATACCAACGAGATACAAATATGAAATATCACTACTGAAAGAATAAAAAATAGTTTGACATGTATAAAAGTAATCAATTAACTTAATTTGAGATTACCTAATCTGTGTTAACCTAATGCCAGCTAGAATAAATAAAACTAGGTTCAACTGAATTGAAATTATATATATTAAGTTAATTTAAGATAGAAAGAGCATGCTCTTGAGTATTGTTGATAATTCAAATATTTTGCATGCAGTTTATCAATAATTATGTACAAGAATACATATGTTAGTTTATATGGCATGTAGTTTGGCAAAACTTAGTATAGTTGTTCTAGATGTTGTTCAAGACTGGAAGAGACAACTGTCCTAGAACAAGTTGAAGCAGAAGAAGTGTTTCCTAAATCAGATTAGGAAACCTAGTCGACCGTTGGAAGATCAAGGCGGTTGCACATCAGTGGACAGAAGTTGGAAGTTTCCAAATTCAGGTTTGGAAACTTGTCTAAGCCGACCTAGCACATCTCTGACGCATCAGTGAGTTTCCTAAAATCATATTTGTCAAGTCAGGTGCTTATGGATTATTGGAAATATCCTTGGAGTCGGTTGCTTGCGCTTGAAGCTATTTCAGTCGAGAAGATAATCGAAGGTTGCTTAATCTAGATTGAAGATTCGAACGGAGGATTATCTACAAGAGATATGCGCAAGAGATTAGGAAAGATTTCCTAATGATAGAGGCGGTTTAGTTTAGGAATCCTTATTGTTTTAGGAGTGCTAATACTCGGTTATTAGCAGCACTCACGGAGATACAATACACGCTCATACTCATTGAAGGGAGGAGGAGGCCAACGGCGGTGAATCAATCGTAACTGGTTGTTCACGATGCACGTATACGGCTGGAGAACTAACCGTCACTGGTTACTCGAAGGCTCTCGGATCAATCTGCATTGGTGCTCAACAGATTGATCGAAGGACGAAGCTGAAGGCTCGCACTGAAGTTCCGTTACTGCGCATTCGGGAGAACGCGCTGATTCTCACGGAGAATCATTCTGGTGGATACGGAGCGGGAGCGAAGATCTAGGGGGAGACCTAGATTGCAATTACTAGAGTGTCCGAGACTCAGGTTGTTTAAGAGGGATTCTGTAAACGGTAAATCCTGTACTCGCAATACTCAATAATAGTGAATTGCTGTCCACCGGGCTAGAGAACGCCCCCCAGACGTAGGCTCGTTAACGCCGAACTGGGTAACAACTTTGCGTGTCGTTTTATTTCCGCATTACTTGTTTTAGCGCATAAGTTGTTTTAGGATTTGCTCTGGATCTCGACCAGAACAACATCTCATCTACCAGGGGAAGATTTCAATTGGTATCAAAGCAAATACTCGACACACAGAGTAAGATCCGAAGGCTGGTGAGATGGATTTAAGAGAAGGGCAGAACATCACGAGACCTCCTCTGCTCGAAGGAAACAAATATGGCTACTGGAGGGTACGAATGAAGGCGTTTCTAAAGTCTCAAGACGAATCAGTCTGGGAAGCCGTTGAACAAGGATGGACTCACCCAGTGGCTACCAACGAAGAAGGTAAGCTTAGCCTTCTTGCTAAAGACAAGTGGACTGAGGTTCAAAAGAAAGCTGAAGCGGCGAACTCTAAAGCAATGAATGCCATATTCTCTGGAGTTGATGGAAAGAATTTCAAGATGATCTCTACCTGTGAGATTGCAAAGACGGCTTGGGACATTCTCCGAACTGCTCATGAAGGTACAACCAAAGTTAAAATCTCTAGAATGGAGACGGTCACATCAAAATTCAAAAATCTGAGAATGCAGGAGGATGAGACCATTGCTGACTTCAATACTCGGGTTCTTGACATCTCTAACGAAGCATTCGCGCTAGGAGAACCAATGACTGAGGAAACACTGGTGAGAAAGGTGTTGAGATCCCTCAGAAAGTGGTTCGCCATGAAAGCTCTTGCTGTCAAGGAAGCCAATGATGTGAAAACCATGAGACTAGATGAACTGATGGGTTCCCTACAGACCCATGAGATGGACATGAATGAAGAAGACCGTCTCACAAAAGTCTCCAGCGTTGGTCTAAAGGCTGAAGTTGTTAAGGATAAGACAGATGATGCGTCAGAACAACAGTATGCCATGTTTGCTAATAACTTTGGAAAATTTATGAGGAGGCAGTACGGTAAAGGGACTGAGTCCAGTCAGTCATCTAAGTCAAGATTCCAGAAGATTGACAGAACTTTTAAGAGGAACCAATCTGAAAACTCCGATACTGATAACAAAGGCAAAGGGATACAATGTAGAGAATGTGAGGGCTATGGACATATTCGGGCTGAATGTATCAATACACAGAAGAAGAAGAATGCATATGCTGTCAGCTGGAGTGATAGTGAATCTGATCAGGAGGGTGAAACTAATAATTTTGTCGCCCTAACTTCCTATGTCAACAATGAAGGGGAGACAAGCAACGAGGTTGGGTCAGAGTCATCTTCGGAAAATACCACACAGTACTCAAGCTGAAGTAATAATGAAGACATCATTGACGAAGACTTTGCTATCAAGTACAAGGAGTTGTTCCAGGAATGGCTAAATGAAGTTGAGCAGAACAAGATACTCCACAACAATCTAACAGACTTGACAAAAGAAAAAGAAAAATTATGGGAAGATGCCGCAGTTCTTGTCACTCAGAAGGTGGAACTTCAACAAACTATCACCGACCTTCAGGCTCAAGTAGTTAAAGTAAAAGATGAGCGAGATGGTCTGTATGCTCAGAAGGCTGAACTCCTTGCTACTATCTCATCCCTGAAGGTGCAGATCGAAAGGAGTCAAGGTAATCATCCAGAAGACATGTCTAATCTAAAGAAGAAGAATGCCGCATTAAAACGTCAAGATGTAATTCTACTTAACACTATAGATGCGTTGAAAATTGAGATTGAGACAGACAAGGAAGCCCCTGTCAAAACCCTGGAAGATCTAAACAAATCTGGGTCTAGCTCACGAGTTGTTTCAGAGGAACTTCCCCCACAAGGACTGTTAGCTGGTTTCCGCTCAAAGAGGCAAGACAAAAGAAGGTGTTTCAACTGCAACCAAGTAGGACACCTCAAGTCAAGATGCCCTGAACTCCACAACTTTATCAGGAGGATGGATCAGCTTCATGAAGTGTCAAGACCACCCATGAAGCAAATCTGGAGAATTAAACAAAAAGAAACATGTCTCGCAGCTTTCAGCTCAACGTTTCTTCCAGAAAAGCAAAGATGGTACTTCGACAGTGGATGTTCTAGACATATGACTGGAAATCCGGGGTTTCTAACTAAAATAGAATGGATAACCGGAAAAACTGTGACTTTTGGAGATGGAATAGAAGGCAGAGTTGTTGGAAGAGGAACATTGAATGTTCCAGGTCTACCTAGATTAACCGAAGTGTTTCTTGTTGAAGGCTTACAGGCAAATATGATTAGCATTAGCCAGTTGTGCGATGGGAATAACCAGGTCCAATTCACTCAGGACAATTGTATCGTGCAGAACAACCAGAATCAAATTGTTCTCACTGGAAGGAGAGCCGCAAACAACTGCTACTTAGTTGATTCTGGTCTACCCACTGCCATGACCCCATATATGCTGAAGAAAGACATAAAGACTCCAGTCAGTCAGATGCAGTCTCATACTCTGGGTAGGTGCACTTGTGTCCCAGCCACTATGAAGTCGTCTCTCTTCAAGTATGTTAGACGAAGGGTCATGAACTACTGTCATCGTGTGAAGACATCCACAGCATGGATTGATTGCCGCAACCGTGGCTTTGTTCAAAGGGAACACAACATGAAGGGATCTCTCTTTGAGAGTTGTTATACCAAGATGTTGTGAAAGAAGATGATACTGAGAGAAGATGATATTGAGGGTTGTTACACCAAGAAGCTGTGGAAGAAGTCAATTCTGGAACAATATAGACTGGAACAAGAGATGATAAAGTAGCAATTAGAATCCTCCATCAGAGGCTTGAACAACACGAGGTTTCGGACACCTAGATCCTCTGCGGGTCTGTGTGTCACCAATAACTAAGTTGTTCCAGCTCAAGTCAATCAGCCAGAGCCAGAAGGTGATATGTTTAGGGCTGACGTGGAGGAAAGGTGCTGGTCCAAGAAGAAACATTCGGTCTTCCAGAAGTATTAAAAAATATTCAAACAATCTTTTTATTCGTGTATGTGACGTGGCAGCCAGGGGAGTCTCCAGAAGCTGTATGGGTTGCCAAAATATGAATTTTATTTCCAAAAAAAATTATTTGCAAAATCAACTGTTCGTATCTCGCTGCTTTTCTCTCCCGACGAAACCCTAGACGAAGCTTGACGAAGTTCTACAATGGTGGCCACAAGGAAGAACAAGGTCTCCAAAGCAGCGTCAGTTGATACATCATCAAAATCGGTTGTAGCACCCAAGATTCTCAAAGAAAACCCTAAATTGGCGAGTGAATCAGTTCCCACAGGAAAATCAACATCTTATGTCGTAGAGAAGACGACTGTTCCAAAGATTCCTAAAGCTCCAGTTCCTGAGAAGAAAAAGTTGGTCAAATCGGTAAAAGAGATGGAAACCGTTGTCCAGGAAAAGGAAAAGAAGATCCCTAAAAGCATTCTGGAGGAAGTCTCCAAAAAGGCGTCTGCTTTATTGCCTGCTTTAGCCAAAGAACCAGCGAAGAAGTCGACCCAAGAGGTACCTTCAAATACTCCCAAATCTGTTAATACGAGTAGTTCTAGTTTGCCTGGTGTATCTATGGTTGGCTCAGTAGTTGTTGGAGAAAAGCCAGAGGTTGTAGCTGGTGTGCTAGAAAAGAGCTCTCCTGTGGTGTAAGGTACAAGGGTTAAGATGGTTGCTTGAAAGAAAACTCCTATGAAGGAGAAGTTTAGGATTGTGAAGCGTAAGGTTATCGTGTCTGAGTCTGATGATGAAAAATCTAGTGAACAAGATGAGGGTAATGAAGAAGTTGTCGTTGATGAACACCATGATTCTGGGTCTGAAGAAAAGGAAGTGAGTCAAGACAACCAGAGTATAGCTTCTGCTGAAAATTCTGGTGAAGATGTTCCAGAAGCTGCTGAGAGTTCCAGTGCAGAGGTACAAGCTGAGCCTGCAAAAGAAGATGCCGAAGTGTCGGTCGATGAAGAAGAAGAGGCCTCTCATAAGGAGTCTGACAAAGTTGATGAGTCTCTCCAAAGTCTGTTTGATGCTGTTGAGCAATATGTTGAAGAAGAGTTCTCTTCTAAAGTTGCTGAAGAAGGTGAGACCAATCACCCAGATCTAGTTGCTGAGAATGAAGAGATGGAGAAGCAGAGTAAGGAATATAGAGATGGTTCGCTCAAGTTGTCAGAATTGCTAAAGAAAGTTCAGAAGGATGTTCCAGCAAGTAAGGAACAAGTCGCCAAGTCAAAACCTGCTGCTAAGACAAAGGGCACTGTGCCAAAGAAGAGAAAGGTTCCCTCTCCTACAGTTGTCGAAGAAACAAATGAGGTTGAAGCATCTAGCTTGAGAAGGCTGCTTCACCAGTTGCAAAGAAAGCTAAGTCAAGTTCTTCTACTGGCAATGTTAAAGAAAAAGGGAAGAAAGTCCAGTTTGAATCTGGAGTTGTGATGAATGGTGTGTGGTTTGTGTCAGATGTTCATGCTAAGAAGTGGGATCTTGTTCAGAAGAGGAAGATCGTGGCTGAAAGGGTGTTGGATGCCGACAAGTATGCAGCCAAGGAGATAGTTAGTCTGATCAAAGGAGTGGATCTGTGGCCATCAGTAGCAATGGCTAAACCTTTTGCAGCAAGTCTTGTAAGGGAAGTTATCGCTAATCTACCAGAAGGTTTTGCAGATATTGAAAACTCTGCTTTTGGAATGGCATGTGTGAGAGGCAAGAAGGTGGTCATTACACCAGATGGTATCAATGATTATTTTGGGATTGAAGCAGGAGCTTTGAATATTGGAGAGAACCCTAATTGGAACAAAGTTGCAGCTGCTCTTACTGGCGGTACCCGTTCAAGGTGGTTCACCATGACTTTCCCGGTGAAAGAGCTGTCTTCGAAGCACTCCTTGCTTCACAGCATTGCTGTTCATAACCGGTTGCCGAATAATCATCATACTACTCTTGGTCATACAATGGGTGCCATTCTGAAGACTCTTGGAGCTGGGAAGAAGATTGATCTTGGACGTCTCATCTTCGATCAAATTGCTAGCCATGCATCTTCTGTCAAAGTAAATCATCCGATTGGTTTCCCCTCGTTGATTCACCAACTTGTAGTGGGACAACATCCAGATATCTTAACAAATCAGGACAAGTTGACTGGAGATCCAAAGGTGTTTCTTGCAGATCACAAGCACTTTTCTGGTTCTCATATTGTGGATCTGGAGTTAGACGACCCTATCAAGCCTAAGAAGAAGTTGTCTGGGCAATCTCTGGATGCATCAAGTGCTCATGTCCCTGCTGTCTCCCGGAAGAGGATGATAACACATCTTGAAGAAGAGTTAGCTGATGCGAGTGAGAGAATAGTGCTTCTCATGGCCAGAAAGAAAAAGATCACAAAGCTTTTGGTGAGCCTGCGCTATCCGGAGGAAGAAGATGATGGTGAATCGGCTTGTGATGAGCCCAGTGATGAGGAATCCGACTACTAGTTCTGGTGATGCACTCTCCTCTAAAAACAATTCATTTTTTTTGTTGAACTCTGGCTTTATTGTTGAACTCGTATTTTTTTGTGCACTCCCTTGTCACTTTATGCCAAAAAGGGGGAGTAAATTTGGAGTTTGAAAGCTCCTTAAAAGATTCGGTTGTGCTAGAGTGTTAGACATGTTTGGAGTTTGAAAGCTCCTTAAAAAGATTCGTGTGTGCTATTATTCTGTACGGAGTTTGAAATCTCCTCAAAGTTCAACTGTATTAGTACTACAGGTAGCTTCAATAGGTAGTTTTGCCAAAAAATGCCAAGGGGGAGATTGTTAGTTTATATGGCATGTAGTTTGGCAAAACTTAGTATAGTTGTTCTAGATGTTGTTCAAGACTGGAAGAGACAACTGTCCTAGAACAAGTTGAAGCAGAAGAAGTGTTTCCTAAATCAGATTAGGAAACCTAGTCGACCGTTGGAAGATCAAGGCGGTTGCACATCAGTGGACAGAAGTTGGAAGTTTCCAAATTCAGATTTGGAAACTTGTCTAAGCCGACCTAGCACATCTCTGACGCAGCAGTGAGTTTCCTAAAATCATATTTGTCAAGTTAGGTGCTTATGGATTATTGGAAATATCCTTGGAGTCGGTTGCTTGCGCTTGAAGCTATTTCAGTCGAGAAGATAATCGAAGGTTGCTTAATCTAGATTGAAGATTCGAACGGAGGATTATCTACAAGAGATATGCGCAAGAGATTAGGAAAGATTTCCTAATGATAGAGGCGGTTTAGTTTAGGAATCCTTATTGTTTTAGGGTTTCGACCGCTCTATATAAGGAGTGCTAATACTCGGTTATTAGCAGCACTCACGGAGATACAATACACGCTCATACTCATTGAAGGGAGGAGGAGGCAAACAGCGGTGAATCAATCGTAACTGGTTGTTCACGACGCACGTATACGGCTGGAGAACTAACCGTCACTGGTTACTCGAAGGCGCTCGGATCAATCTGCATTGGTGCTCAACAGATTGATCGAAGGACGAAGCTGAAGGCTCGCACTGAAGTTCCGTTACTGCGCATTCAGGAGAAGGCGCTGATTCTCACGGAGAATCATTCTGGTGGATACGGAGCGGGAGCGAAGATCTAGGGGGAGACCTAGATTGCAATACTAGAGTGTCCGAGGCTCAGGTTGTTTAAGAGGAATTCTGTAAACGGTAAATCTTGTACTCGCAATACTCAATAATAGTGAATTACTGTCCACCGGGCTAGAGAACGCCCCCCAGAAGTAGGCTCGTTAACGCCGAACTGGGTAACAACTTTGCGTGTCGTTTTATTTCCGCATTACTTGTTTTAGCGCATAAGTTGTTTTAGGATTTGCTCTGGATCTCGACCAGAACAACATCTCATCTACCAGGGGAAGATTTCAACATATATTATTTCTTTTTTTTGATGGGATGTATACATGTATTGTACAACACTACTGAAATTCTCAAGCTAATCTAGTACATTAATCCTCGAGCACCTCCTGTGAAGGGCGGGAATCACCTCTTGCGAGGGGAGGAAAGCACCACCTGTGAAGGGAGGAAATTCCTCACCAAATATTGGTGGGAATGTTGTATTTGTGGGGAGTTGAACTCATGACCACTTGGTTATGAAGCCAAGTGGTGAGCCAACTCGGCTACTAGCCCACATGCAAGAATACATATATTATTTCAAGAGAAGTGAAGTTGCATTATTAAAAACCCAACAATTGATATATATTTGAATTATCAAATTACAAACTAAATACATAGGAAGTTGAAATAAACAGGAGAAAAGGTTGTTGTCTAGCGATCATAATCTTGGTCGAATGACCACGTACAAAATTTTTTTTTTATTTTAAAAAAGTTGAAATAAAAAGCACGCCAATATTATGTAGGGAAATGCATATTACAACCAAAATGACATCCATAATATTCAATCATAGTATCAAGTACTAAAAAAGACTCGAAAGTATACTTCAATTGAGAGAAAGAGACACATTTTATTCAGTAAACTGAACTTATTCAATCTACATCAATTACATTGTTCAGCCCCTCCAAGGACCACACTTATCGAACTGTTGAGTGTTTACGTTAAAGAAACATGGCCCATTTGGCGTTAGATTCCATGGACATTCACAACCTACACCATGACAGTCCCAATAAGACTCAGGATCCTTATAAGCATTAAAAACTTGCTTCCTACCATTCCAACTCACGTCACACCAAAAGAGAGTCTTTTTTACGACGTGAGGTCCAAAGCCAAAACGAAAATATTGTCCTTCGGGCAGATGGCGAACACCAAGATCATCGTCTTTTGATTTGCAGTGAACATCGACGATAATGCCTTTTCCCATACTATGTTTTATGTATACCATCATTTTTGGAAAAAAGAAGTCACAAGTATTTGTAACTTTATTCAGACGAGTAGTTCCTTGCGCATTAAGAAACAAACATACAATTATAATACAGAAGATCCAAACACTCTTGATGAAATTCTTGTCAGCCATCGATTATTATAGATCAATGTCAAAATGGGTCGTTTCGTAGTGTTTATATAGTGTAATTGTATGCAGAAGGGGTAGTGATCTAGCAGTCATAATCTTAATCAAATTATCAGAAATTTGACGGTTCAAATCCTTGAAAGCATCTTATGACATGAGTTTGAGAATTGAAAAAGCGTTGCCTTTCCTAATAGATAGTCTTTAAATAAAAAAAGTCTAGTTGTATCAAATATAAATAGCATATACCAACATTCCTAACTTTTTTTTAATCTATATTTTCAGTATAGCTATAAATGCTCATACTTTTTTTTTGACTTGGACACTGTTGTTTTCTAGATGTTTCAAAATATCATAACTTTCCAATAAATGTAGATGAATGCTTTTCCTGGGTTGGAAAATTATTCCCTCAATTTTTTTTGTTAATGGGGTACAACAAGTAGGAATAATATAATGCATATGACACCTCATCATCTAGTACATATATATTGTGAAAAAAATAGTGTATATGAGTCTCGAACTTGAAATGTAAGGATTTGTATGTGACTCCTTACCAACAGACCACCACCCAGTTAACCATTATTCCCTCAATTTTAAAGGCAAGCATTAATATATCCATTAACATTTATGCCCCTTTTCGAGCAATCTATCATTCTTTTTTTTCTCTTTTTTTGATAGAAAGCTTATTTTTCTCTTTTTTATTGTGGGCAATCTATCATTCGGTTGACTCGATTTCAAAAAGTGCATCACATAAACAATAGGTACATGAATGCACTATATATGCAAAAAAATTCCTCTTAATTTAAGAAAAATGTTTTTATAGGCTACTTGTATTTTGCACACAAAAAAACTTAGTATTTTGGAAACATGAAAACGAGACTTCTCCTTTCTTACTTTTCACAAAATTAATTGTCTTTTAAACTTATAATAAATATTTTATAAAATTCTCAACTAAAAATAAATGTTTATTTTTAGACATTTCAATTTTTAAAAAATTTTAAAAAATAAATATTCACGGGTGTTGGAGTAAAAAGTGCCATCTAGGCAAAACCATAACTGTGCAAGAAGCTGTGCTAGATCAAACAGACAGTTTCGAAAAATCAGCACTCTCCTGATTTTTCGGAACAGAGATATCTCTATCTAATCCATGCGTGCGCCACATCATCAAACCTGATATTGTCAAGATAAAGTCATACAGATTTCAAAGGAAGTATTTCCTACTTTATCTAGGGTTTAAGAAATAAAATCTAGGGTTTTCTTATCCCCTAGATTTTCACGGCATCTATATAAAGAACCTCAGGACTTCATATTTCGGTGAGCAACTCTTGAGAAACACCGTGTGTGAGAGCCATCAATCACTGTGCGGATTACACCATTCTAATCTACGAGACTTCGTGCTGTCGTAGAAGGATTGAGGGCCGCAAGTTGGTAAGCAACTTGCTCTTTTTACTTGAACTCATTCATAGTTGCTGCGCACAAATTCTTTCAGAGTTCAAGAGGTGTCGTCGCTGCACTGTGCTATTCTGTGCGTGTAGTTTGACTCACACAACCACCCTCGGAAGGAGGTCCGAGCGTGTAAGACGGGAGTTGCTGGATCTAAGGGAAGCTTAGATCACCCAATTCACTTGGAGAGTAGTATAGGTGTCTCGTAGTTTGGAAGGCTGTTCAAACGTTAATCTGTACTACACACCGTAATAGTGGATTGTTCCTTGGACTTGGGAGAAGTCCCCCTGACGTACGCTACATTGAGCCGAACTGGGTCACCAATTGCTTGCTGTCGTTTACTGTTCTGCATTTCATTCTGACTATCTCAATCTGTGTGATCAACTGTACGACAGAGTGTTCCACCTCTAGTTGGTATAGTTGTTCTGTACTAACGCGTAGCTATTTCAATTGGTATCAAGAGCAGGTTCTCAATATACGGAGTGAGATCTTGGGAAGCTAGCTACCGTTGTAAGATGAGCATCAAGGAATGTCAAAGCACTACTCGCCCGGTGCTGTTGGAAGGGCCAAATTATGGTTACTGGAAAGCTAGGATAAAGGCGTTCATAAAAAATGTGGATGAGAAAGCATGGAGATCTGTGTTAACTGGCTGGACCACTCCCCTGTTGGCAACCGATGAAGGAAAGTTCATCCCTAAACCAGAAATAGAGTGGTCTGAACAGGAGGAGCGTCTCGCTATGGGGAATGCCAAAGCTCTAAATGCCATCTTCTCAGCTGTTGACGAGTCAGTTTTCAAACTCATCCTGAACTGTGAAAGCGCTAAGGAGGCATGGGATACCTTGTCCACTCACTTTGAAGGAACTGACAAGGTGAAACAGTCCAGGATTCAGATGTTGACATCCAGATTTGAGGAGCTAAAGATGCATGAGGATGAATCCATCAAGGACTTCAATGCCAGAATCTGTGATATTGTGAATGAGGCATCTACCCTTGGTGAAGCTCTGCCCGAAGAGAAGGTTGTGCAAAAGATCTTGAGGTCGTTGCCTAAACGATTTGCTATGAAAGTGACAGCCATAGAAGAGGCACACAATACAAAGACTATGAGCTGGCAAGAATTAATCGGAAATCTGTGCACTTATGAACTACAACATCTGACTGTACCAGAAGCCAAGGTTAAATCTGTAGGCTTGAAAGCTGAGACTGGAGTAGACGATGAATCCACTGGTGGAGTAAGCGAGGAACTGGCATTACTCACAAAGAACTTCAACAAACTGTTGAAGAAGATCACCCGTATGGGTGCTGGCCAGAATAGCATGAATCAGTCAAAAACTCAAGATGTCAGAAGAGGAGATTTCCAGCCGCGGGAAAGACAGTCGGACCAGAAGGAGAACGGCAAAAGCGTTCGAACTAAAGGAATAAAGTGCATGGAATGCGGAGGGTTTGGCCACATACAAGCAGAGTGTGCCAACACCCTGAAGAAGAAGAATGGGAAGTCATTGAATGTCAGCTGGAGTGAAGATGAAACTGAGGAGAGCACAGAAGAAGAGGAAACAAGCAACTTTGTCGCTCTGACATGCATGATAGACTGTACCACAAACCCTGCCAGGACTAGCTCCACAGAATGTGACAAAAAGGCAGATGCTAATATGGAAGAAAACGAAGGTGAAGAAAGTGATGAAGAAGAAATCACTGATGAGTGCATTGCGGAGAAATATGCACTGTTGTTATCAAAATGGACTGAGCTGGTAGACATCAACATGAGACTGAATGCTGGTGTGATCACTCTGAAACTGGAAAAGCAGGAACTGAAATCCAAAGCCAGTTTACTAGCACAGGAGAAAGACAATCTAGAGAAAGAAGTAAAAGAGCTGAAACAAAAGGCTGAAGGAGACAAACTAGAATTGAAGAAGCTTTTGGAGGAGATGGGTTCAATCAAGAAGCCACTGAACAGCCTGAACACAGGGTCCAAGAATCTGGACCAGATCCTGTCTGTGCAGAAGAAAATAAAAGATACTAGAGGGCTTGGATTCACTGGTGAGAAGAAAAGTGGTGAAACAAAATTTGTAAAAGCTAGTGGCACAGTTCCTAAAGACAACAAAAACAAGACAGCGGATAAGTTCGTCTGTGCCAGAGAAACCTACAACCAGTTTCATGTCCCTAGAAATAGTGGATGGCAACGTACTAGGTTGTGCTACTACTGCAGCAAGCCTGGACACATCAAGCGTCATTGTTATCATTATAGACGTGACAGTCAGTTCAAAAGAACCACCAAGGAGACAAAGCAGGATGGTATGGAGACCGAAGAATGATCAATACTGCTGTGTCTCGTACATCTCAACTGACAAGGAGGATGAGGAGAGCTGGATCTTCGACAGTGGCTGTTCAAGACACATGACTGGAGTTTGAGAAAACCTGACTAATCTGAGATCGATCGACGGGCACCATGTGACTTTTGGTGACGGGAAAAGAGTAAGAGTTCTCGCCAAAGGAACCCTGAATGTGGCAGGTATGCCAAAGCTAGATGATGTCTATTGGGTTGATGGGCTAAAGGCAAATCTACTCAGCATTAGCCAGCTGTGTGATGGTCGAAATCAAGTTCAATTCACAAGAAATTTCTGCCAAGTCTATGACCAACATGGTGTTTGCGTGATGGAAGGAGATCGTGCCAGCAACAACTGTTATCTCCTGAGCCGTGCCACAACTCGAGCAGCAATTACATGCATGTTGAGCAAGTCCGATGAAGTTCATCTATGGCATCAACGCTTGGGACACATAAATTTCAGAGCTTTGAAATTCCTGGCCAACGAGCGATTGATTGAAGGTATTCCTAATATTAGAGGAGATATGCAAATTATTTGTGGTGACTGTCAAGCAGGAAAACAAACTCGAGCAGCGCACAAGAAAGTGGACAGAATCTACACCAAGCGTCCTCTTGAGTTACTGCATATGGATCTGATGGGACCAATGCAGGTGGAGAGTATTGGGCTTAAGAGGTATGCTTTCGTATGTATAGATGACTACACCAGATACTCCTGGATTATGTTCTTGCGCGAAAAATCTGAAGTTGTGCACGCCTTCGTACATCTTGCTACCTGTCTGATTAATGAAAGAAAAAATAGAGGAGAAAATCTCTTGTCCATACGAAGTGACCATGGGCAGGAGTTTGAGAATGAGAAGTTTGCTCGGTTCTGCGATGAACAAGGCATTGTTCACCAATTCTCCTCTCCCATCACACCGCAACAGAACGGAGTAGTAGAGCGGAGAAATCAAACTGTACAATAGATGATGAGAGTTATGTTGCATGCAAAGAACGTTCCATTGAATCTGTGGGCTGAAGCTATGTTAACTGCTACCTACGTCCTGAACAGAGTCCTGATTCGACCAGGGATGGACAAAACTAGCTATGAGCTATGGAAAGGAAGAAAGCCTACTGTCAAGCACTTTCATGTCTTTGGAAGTACTTGCTATATTCTGACTGATAGGGAACAAAGACAGAAGCTGGACAGGAAGTGTGATGAAGGATTGTTTCTGGGATATTCCCCAAACAGTAGAGCCTATCGTGTCTACAACAAGAGAACTAGAACAGTGGTTGAATCTATCAATGTGGTGATCGACGATGCCAAGGATTCTCTTCTGAGGAGGGAGCCAGATGATGATATGGAAACTTGGAATACTGGTGGCAAGCCTATGCAAGAATCTGTACCAGATGCAAATTCTGAGATTGTGCCTAAAACTGTGTTAGAATCGGCCGAGAAGGAGGATGATGTACATATGTAAGATTCTGAAGATACTTGCCAGCAACATGTGCAAGGGTATGTACAAGATACGAATTCTGAAGTTGTGCTTGAGACTGTGTTAGACGATAATGACGTTCATATGCAAGATACAAATGAAAGTGAGGTGAATCAAACTCAATCAGGAAGCAGTGAAAACAGCTTGCAACCGTCTAGCATAATTCAGAAGAATCATCCCATGTCAAGTATTATTGGGAATCCTCACGACAAGATCAGAACTAGAGGTAAACCTCATATTAATTACAGAGAAATGATTAACCATAGCTGCTATTTGTCAAAGGTGGAACCCAAGAATGTGAAGGAAGCCTTGCAAGATGACCACTGGATCACGGCCATGCAAGAAGAGTTGGGAGAATTCACTCGTAACAATGTTTGGGATCTTGTCCCTCGTCCAAATGGAGTCAATATCATTGGAACAAAGTGGATATTGAAAAGCAAGACCGATGAAAGCGGCAACATTATAAGGAACAAAGCTAGTATAGGCTGGTTGCTCAAGGATACACTCAGATCGAAGGAATTGACTTTGATGAGACGTTCGCCCCAGTAGCTCGCCTGGAAGCTATTCGTGTTTTACTTGCAGTGGCATGCTACCTGAAGTTTAAACTGTTTCAGATGGACGTGAAGAGTGCCTTCTTGAACGGTCTGCTATGCGAGGAAGTGTAGTGGCACAGCCGAAAGGTTTTGAGGATCCTCATTTTCCAGATTATGTTTACAAACTGAAGAAGGCGCTGTACGGACTAAAGCAAGCCCCTAGAGCTTGGTATGATAGGTTGACTCAATTCCTCATAAGCATGGGGTACACTCGAGGAGGAATCGACAAGACGATGTTCGTGAAAAAGGAGAACAAACACTTTATCATTGCTCAGATCTACGTCGATGACATAGTGTTTGGGTCTAACTCTCAAAAAATGGTGGATGAGTTCGTGGCCCAGATGCAAAGCGAGTTTCAAATGAGCATGGTAGGAGAAATGAACTACTTCTTGGGGCTGCAAGTTACACAGTCGAAGGAAGGGATTTTCTTGACTCAAGCCAAGTACGCTAAAAATCTAGTAAAGAAGTTTGGACTGGACAAGGCTACCCACAAGAGAACTCCCGCTGCTACACATGTGAAGATCACTAAGGATGATGCAGGAGCCTTAGTACACCAGACCTTGTACAGAAGCATGATCGGGAGCTTGCTATACCTGACTGCGACCAGACCAGATATCTGTCAAGATGTGGGAGTCTGTGCAAGATATTAGGCCAATCCGAAGGACAGTCACCTATTGCAAGTGAAAAGGATCATCAAATATGTAAGTGGTACTACTGATTATGGTCTGTGGTATACTAGAGATACAAGTGGGTGTATCGTTGGCTACTCAGATGCAGACTGGGCTGGCAATATCGAGGATAGAAAGAGTACTTCGGGTGGATGTTTTTTCGTAGGAAATAACCTTGTATCCTGGTTTAGCAAGAAGCAGAACAGTATTTCACTGTCATCTACTGAAGCAGAGTACATGGCTGCGGGGAGCTGCTGTGCTCAGATGATTTGGATGAAGCAGATGCTCAAGGAAGTGGGACTGGACCAGAATACTATGACGTTATATTGTGACAATGTGAGTTCAATCATCATCTCTAAGGATCCAGTACAGCATTCACGGACAAAGCACATTGACATCCGACACCACTTCATTAGAGAACTAGTTGAAGACAAAGTCATTAGTCTGTTCCACATGCCAACAGAGAAGCAACTGGCAGACATTCTGACCAAGCCATTGGACGCTGAGAGGTTTGAGACACTAAGGTCTGCACTTGGCCTTTGTGTCATAAAAAACTAGTAGACCTCGAAGTCAGGGGCAGTCAGCTGAACAGATCTCCTATCTATATTGCTGACGTGCCAGGTAGTAAGGAGCAATGTGCCTAATCTAAAATACTGTACCAGCTCCTTGAAAGATAGCCAAGTCGGTATCTCTTATCTACTGTGCTGACGTGGAAATAATTAAAGAGGAAGACATTTTAGGATATCTACAACGACTCTTTTCCCGAAGATCGAGAAGTCTGTTCATCTGCTGAAACTAACTTTTGAATTTCAAATCTGTTTCAGTTCTCACTGCAGGCTTATTTAAGAAGAAGGGGGCAAGTGTGGAATCCATCTGCATTCAATCAAAAACCCTAAAAAAAATTCTCTCGGATTTCTTTTGGCTCGTTCGAAGATGATAAACACAAGGAAAAGCAAATCCTCCACCGCCGCAGAAGGATCCAACAAGCCTACATCTCGACCAAAGACGCTAACCAAGGCGTCGGCTGTGAAAGGTGAAACTTTTATGACCAAGAAGGCAACCCCAAAGCCTACCGTGACTGTGGTTCCACCTACGGAAAAAGCTACCAAGGCCGTCGATTCCACAACCGTGCCGTCGGCGACCCGTCAAGACCCGGTCTTACCTTCAAAGCATTCTACGATTGAGGGGGAGACTTCTCTATCGACTGACTCTTCTCGTCTCAAGAAGAAGAGATCTGGTCCTGTCAAGTCTCCAGAAAAGGGGGCTTCCTCGGTAAACCTTAAAGGTATGACTACTGCACCTGTAGCTGAAATTTCTAGTACTGCTGATATACCGATTAGTACTGCTGGTGTGGTGGAAGATTTGGTAAAGAAGAGTGTGTCTGATAGTTTTGTTGGGGACCAAGTAGTGGTCGGAAGTACCTCTATCTCTGTTGAAGAATTGGTGTCTCAAATTCAAGCAGCAGTGCTAGCTAATCTGGTGAAAGGCCAGTAAGTAAGGGAGGCTTTGCCTGCTGAACCCCAGAAGGAAGGAACGGCTGAACAGACCAGGCAGGATGCTGGTGCGCTCTCCGCACCGTTTGTCGAGGCTCCTGTACCCGCTCCTATTACAGATCAGACTATTGGTAAATCAGCCCTTGTGGATTATGGAAAAATGATGAAGATAATAGTAAGGTTAAGACTGCTAGGTCGGGGGAGTCAGACTGTAATACCGATGAATTGTTTGCTGCCAGTGACGAGCAAGGAGAAAGTGATCAGGCAAAGATAACTATATTAGCGACGGAATCTTCCAAATCCAACAAGGATACAGCTGCAGAATCGGTAACTGAGGAGGCTTCGTCTGAAGAAGAAGATGAAGATGAGGAATCTGTGCCTGAGGCAGTGCAGGCCCCTGTACCAGAGTCGATCACTGCAAGTGAGGACTCTGACGATCTTTCCTCTATTGTCAAGCTGAAACAAAATGTGAAACAAGGCATGAAGAGATCAGCCACTGCTAAGTCACCCAAGGCTTCTAAGAAAGTGAAATTTGCTGTGCAGCCATCGACAGTACAAGGAAGTCTTATAAGGGGTACCTGGTTCGCATCCAAGGCTCATGCTGAAAGATGGGAAGTTATTCTGCACAAGACTGTGGTGGCTGAGAAGATAATCAATGTCAAGAAGTATCCCGATATTCTTATTGACCTGCTCAGTGAATGCAAGGTTCTAGGGTCCCTGCGAAAGGCCGGAAAGTTCTCGGAAAAGCTTGTACGTGAAGTAATGGTTAACTTGCCTGCGGAATTTGGCGAACAAGGGAGTGAACAATATGGTCAACTTCGAGTTAGAGGGAAAGTTGTGTACATAACTCCGGAGCTGGTCAATGCCTGCTGGGACGCTCCTCAGTGGGGTGCTGAGACTATTACAGAAGACTTAAACACTATTTCCCAGGAAATCACTCAAGGAGTCAAGGTGCACTGGAAAGGAGCCAACTTCAAACCTTCATAATTATCTACAAAGTATGCTTTTCTGTACCAGATTGCTCATTACAATTGGATGCCGTCAATGAATCGTGGAGCTGTTACAAAAGAACTCGTCAAGTTGTTGTATGCGGTAGGAATGAAGAAACGGGTCAATCTGGGAGAGTTGGTGTTTGCGCACATAGTAAGACACTCCGTGTCAGGAAGAGACCAGCTTCCAATTGGGTTTCCTTCCCTCCTCCATCAGCTTGTTCTTGAACAGTTCCCTGACATCCTGTCTTGCGTGGATGAGCTTTCAGCTGACCCCAAAGTACTGGTCATGGATCACAAACTGTTCAAGGGCGCCAGAGTTGTCGATGTACCAAGCGAAGCATCAATGAAACTCCCTGTCACTATTCAGCTGCCAGTCACCATTCACAAGAAGTTTGCTAAGGAGGTCAGAGGTCAAATCTCCTTTCTCGGAAGTGAAATCAAGCGGATGCAGGCTCAGCGCTCTCAACTTCAAGACCTACTTGCTGATTTGGGTAATCTTTCTGCTGAAACCCCAGAGGAGGCTATTTCTGATTCTGATTCTGAGGAAGACTAGTCGGTGCTACAGACCCTTGCCACTTGAGACAACCAGGGGGAGAAATCTGCATGAGTGGCATGAGTGGCGTGGCTTGTGGCATTTTTTTCTTGTCTTTTTGGTTTGCTGATGTTTTTTTCTTGGTTCGTGTTGAAGACCAGTTGTGAAGCTCCACCCCTATATGAAATGAAGAAAGTGTTTGGGCAAGACTGTACTAGCTTCTAATATCCATATATGCTAGCTAAAGAATTAACCTATCATGCAGAAGAAGTGTTTTGCCTCAAATGTCAAGGGGGAGATTGTTGGAGTAAAAAGTGACATCTAGGCAAACCCAGAACTGTGCAAGAAGCTGTGCTAGATCAAACAGACAGTTCCGAAAAATCAGCACTCTCCTGATTTTTCGGAACAGAGATATCTTTATCTTATCCATGCGTGCGCCACATCATCAAACTTGATATTGTCAAGATAAAGTCATACAGATTTCAACGGAAGTATTTCCTACTTTATCTAGGGTTTAGGAAATAAAATCTAGGGTTTTCTTATCCCCTAGATTTTCACGGCATCTATATAAAGAACCTCAGGACTTCATATTTCGGTGAGCAACTCTTGAGAAACACCGTGTGAGAGAGCCATCAATCACTGTGCGGATTACACCATTCTAATCTACGAGACTTCGTGCTGTCGTAGAAGGATTGAGGGCCGCAAGTTGGTAAGCAACTTGCTCTTTTTACTTGAACTCATTCATAGTTGCTGCGCACAAATTCTTTCAGAGTTCAAGAGGTGTCGTCGCTGCACTGTGCTATTCTGTGCGTGTAGTTTGACTCACACAACAAGACGACCATCACAACCAGCCTCGGAAGGAGGTCCGAGCGTGTAAGACGGGAGTCGCTGGATCTAAGGGAAGCTTAGATCACCCAATTCACTTGGAGAGTAGTATAGGTGTCTCAGTAGTTTGGAAGGCTGTTCAAACGTTAATCTGTACTATACACCGTAATAGTGGATTGTTCCTTGGACTTGGGAGAAGTCCCCCAGACGTAGGCTACATTGAGCCGAACTGGGTCACCAATTGCTTGCTGTCATTTACTGTTCTGCATTTCATTCTGACTATCTCAATCTGTGTGATCAACTGTACCACAGAGTGTTCCACCTCTAGCTGGTACAGTTGTTCTGTACTAACGCGTAACTATTTCAACGGGCACTGATTTTGATTTCATTCATTGGGCGACACGACCTCCATGGTGAATGGTAAATGGTAAATGGGTAGTTAATCCATATGAAATGCATAGAAAATGTGCAGCAAAAATAAATTACTCAGAAGATTTTATAAGTATTATCGTGTCTAGAATTAATTAATTGGAACATTTCACGATTTATTTGGAACAAATGTTGATGTAGGAGTTTTTAGGGCTCAGAAATAGTAATTTAGTTGTTATTTCTTTCTTTTAGATTTTAGCAGCTTATTTCCTATTTTAGTTTTTATTTAGATTTTATTTCCAAATTAGGGTTTTGTATTTTTCTATTTAAACCCTCTTTATTCTTTCAGAAAGACATCTTTGATTTGAATAAAAAACCATAGTTTTGCATTTCTTCATGGTGGATTGCAGAGTTATCTTTTCTGGTGGATTCTAGAGTTTTATCTCTTTTCTGGTGGATTCCAGAGTTTTTCTATGGTGGATTCCAGAGTTATCTTTTCTGGAATCCACCAGAAAACTTTTATTTGAATAAAAACTTTAGCTTTGCTATTCTTTTCTAGTGGATTTTTGAGTTATTCTCTGGTGGATTCCAGAGTTTTCTTTTCTAGTGGCTTCCAGAATTTTCTTTTTTGGTGAATTCCATAGTTACCTTTTTGGTGGATTCTAGAGTTATTTCTTTTCTGGTGGATTCCAGAGTTTTCTTTTCTGGTGTATTCCGGAGTTACTTTTTCTTGTGGATTCTAGAGTTTTCGTTCGATTTCACGCTTGTGAATCGATCATCTATCCTAGATTTAGCGCTTGCTATTCCTTTCGATTTTCCCGCTGCGTCAGGTGGACTGACGCAGTGTGACAAATTCGACTGCGTCAAATGAATAGAAAATACCCAACGGAAACTAATAAATTATATGCTAAGAAATCAAGATATATGCCTTGATATTTGATTCTTGAAGAATATCTAAGAAATGGAGGTACATGCTATATGGAAAAGGATCAGGTTTAAAGTTGATATTTTGGTACAAAATACAAACTAATCATAGCTCTTGATTTTGTGGTTGAATGGATGAGATTAAATCTTGATTTTTTGGGTTTTGTGTGTACGAATTATAAAATAAAACCTGACGAATTATGTCGTCTTTTTATTTTTCGGTTCGTCTTTTTCATTTTTCGGCTCGAATTTTGACGAATTATAAAATAAACTGACGAATTATAAATTAATTTTTACAAATATTGTATTTTTTACCAAAAATTTAGTTTGCACCGGATCCGATCTCTATGCTATATTACACATCCTCCGATTTCTTGTGATCAAATGAGCCGTTGGAATATAACATACTTCCTTCTATTTGTGTAAAAACTTAACCACTCAGCTTGTTGTGTATCATTGTCATACACCTTTTTATTAGTTGCACAGTTATGCATTATACAGCCATTTGGTCCACTTTTTTTTAAAATTTCATTTCTTAGTTTTTCCAGAAGCAAATGTGCCTAAGGGCTACTGTGGAAAGACCGCTTAATTAGTATTCGAAGAGTGACAAGCTTAATTAACAAATGCGGAAATATTTACGTTTGATGCTTCTGATTTACAAGAAATCAATTGACTCAATAATAATTTTCGAAAAAAAATATGATAATACCACTCAAGTGTGTGGTCTAGTGGAAGAATTTCAACCTTGCTTTCACAAGGTTGAGGGATTAAGCCCCACCCATGACACCTTTTCTCTATATTTTGTGAGATTTTTCTCGTCCTCTCTCTTTTCATCTTCCTTGTCCCGCCGCTTCCTCTTCACGCCTCACGCTCTTGCAATGGTAAAGGTGCCCAAAGTGGCCTCAGTGGCGGATCTAGGGTTTAAAAACTAGGTGAGCGGAAAAGATTGGCATACTCTTTGATCAAGCTCCAGTAATTTATCAGCAAACTCAACATGGGCTGGATGAGCTATGTATTCAGACACACCTTCAATGCTCTGGAATGTCGACTCGAATATGTGCGTGAAGCCCTGGTGCATATTCTCAACGCTCACATCCGTCCCCCTGAGCCACATACCATCAGAAAATTCAACCCAATATCAGCTAAAAAAACCCATCAGAAAAAGACCATGAGCATGCTTAATAAGCTTTTTGGAGCATTTTGTCAAACAGTTGGTATGCATCAAACAGCTCAACTACAAATGAATCAAAATTGTAATGATTTTTTTTTATAAGAAAATTGTAATGAATCGATGTACCATTTTGTCGAACTGTTGGTATGCATCAAAAGGCTCAACTACAAATGAACTAAAATTGTAATGAAAAAAATCAAAATTACTGAAGGTAGCATAAATAAGGAAATCATACTCATACCAGTGAAAAGACTTCATGGGCTACAATCAAATGAGCGACCAGCAGCAACCACAAATCAGATCTAAGCCACAACACAGCCAATCACACGGATCTCAAAAATAAAAACCAAAATTCAGATCCCAATCCGACTCAACCATGCATTACAAACCCAGATCGGGGCTCAATGCAACGAGTTGCGGTCTTATGAAACAGTGATAGGGTTTAAAAACGCGCATTTGAAGTCGGATTGGAGATCAATTGGGTAGCAAAAATTACCTTACAGGAGCTCTCTTTCTGGGTTTCCGGCTTATGCAGGAGAAATTGGAACAATGGGAAAGGAGAGATCGGATAGTGACTAAACCTCTATTCGGATCTACCCGAGCTCCCCGGAATTTTTACCGGGCTGTAGCTGGGTTAGCTCCCAAGTAGATCCGCCACTGAGTGGCCTGCGCTCCAAGTGTCAAGAATGTACTGATAATTTGGGGTGGATGTGCGGATCCATGCATGGTAAAAGTGTCGAACATGGTCTGCGCTTCAGAAGTAGAGAATATGTTGGATCCGATCAAGATGTCCGACTTGAGCTTCAGAGATCAGTATAAATATATATGTACTATATGATATGCGTCCTATGTATTATAATTGTTGTACCCAACCCATTATCAAAAAATTTACGTTGGATGCGCGAATTATTTGTTGAAGAAGATCTGTCTGTTCTCAAGGGTGAGTCTTGTTGTGGTTGAAGTTTTGGAACAGTAATAATGGCGACTATGGCTTGTGTATTAAACTAGGTAACTTTATTAAAAATGTTATGTATCTCTCTCCCTTTCTAAAACACTCCATAAATCTCCGAAACCAAACTTTTCACCGCCTCTTTTTAGGGTTCAGATCTGTCCACCGGCGGATGCCAGGGCTCGGAGGTGGCCTTTTTTTGGGTTGTCGTCGTCGCAGCATGTGAGCTACCTTCTTCCCTTCGGCTATCGTCTCCATTTTCCGTGGGTTGGGTTTGGTGTCGGTCGGCGATGCTGTGGAGTGACGCTCGCTCGGTGCGGGTTTGGGTTTGGTTGGATGTGTTGGCATCGTTTGGCTTGGATGAAGGCGTGGACGGAGGCGTGGTGGCGGCTGTCGGAGGTTGCGGTTGGTGGCTGATGGTCTGGATGGCTTGGGCTCTTCCTAGAAGTTTCCTGCATCTCGTCGGTGTCTGTTTTGGTTTTAGTTTAGCTTTCGTTAACTTTAGTTTAGTTTAGCTTAGTTTATCTCAGCCGGATTCCCGGTCTGAGCTGTATATCTCAGTCGTTTAACGGTCTGAGCTTTTGAGATGTTAGTTTTTCAGTTTTAGGAGCTTCACTCCTGTTTTCTTTCGAAGGGCACGACGGTGCATAATCTGTTTACTTAGTGTCGACCACTACGATCGGTCCGATCAGAACTGTTTGTTTGATCGTGCCCTTTCTATGAGTAGTGCCCCTTCGGGGGCAGATGACTTGTTGTTGTAACCTTTGTGGTGTAATAAAAAAAAGACTAGGTAACTTTATTATCAAAAAGAAAGTAGAAAAGTAGGTAACTTTTAAGTCCCCGCCAAATTGGATGGTATATTGAGTATTAGCATTTTGTTTGTTGTTTTTGTTGTTGTTGAGAACAATACAACTAAACATAAACGCAACATTAATCGGACCAAGCCAAACAACACAACTTCACAAGGGCTGACCAAAACAAAGCTAAGCAATACAACTAACAAAACAGACTCAGCAAAGTAAACACTGATACAACCAACAACTAAATACATACATACAAGACTCCATAAAAAAAATTCCCCAGCAGCTTCCTGAAATAACTCCACGCCTGCTAGGCCCCAATAGAGAAGGAACTCTTCTGCAATCTTCACTTAAGCTCAGACCTTCATAACTGGATGGGGCTACACATGTATGCTTCAGTTCGTCAGCTTTCTGCCAAGAAAAGCAGGCTAACTCCACTCAATAAAAGGCATAACTAGGACTTAAAGTTCATTAGCATTTTGTTAGTTGTTGGTAGCATCAAAATTGATGTGTCTTGGATTTAGCTTATAACAATGGATTATTTATGCTTGAAGTTATCAACATTTGTAATTGCACAATTCTCATTTTTATTCAGTAAAGAAAGAATGAATTAACAAAACTTACAAAAGAATGTAATGTAACTAACAGAAGGACCTATGAAAGAATGGAAGGTCTCTAATCCTTCTTGTTCCATTTCAGATAGTTCAAAAATGGTGTATCTGAAACCGGAATGCACTTCACAACCCAACCGATCGGCCACGACGCAGCTGCCACAGCTACACAAGCTCCCCACTGCCCCCAATCCAACCTCTCAGTGTGTGCAAATTTATTCAAAAATTCGATCATGATCACCTGAAAAATCACAGTCACAGCGATGATCCCCAAAAACAGCTTGTTCTTATGAATCCCCTCAAACACATTCTTCTTCTCCAGCTTCCTCGCGTTGAACTCGTTGAAAACTTGACATAAAACGAAGATGTTGAATATCAGCGTGTCCTTCACCTTCTCGCTCACGTCGAATAAGGCCCTGCCTTTGAACTGCAACGTGAGTAGGATTGTGATCTGGTACATGGATTGCGCGAGGAGGTTACGCCACATTACGTTAGTGATCAATGGGGCAGTGCGGCCTACTGGAGCCTTGTCCATCAGTTCCTTGGTGGGTCTTTCAGTAGCCAAAGCTAATGCGCCGAGAGTGTCCATGATCAGGTTGACCCATAGCAACTGAACCGCCGTGAGAGGTACCTCCCCTGCTGACACCGCAGCCACGAAGTTGATTACGAGGGCCGCGACGTTAACAGTGAGCTGAAACTGAATGAACTTCTGAATGTTGGTGTAGACACATCTGCCCCAGCTCAACACTGTGGCTACTGATGCAAAATTGTCATCTAAAATGACAATGTCAGAGCTCTCTTTAGCCACTTCTGTCCCTTGGATTCCCATAGAGAGTCCTATGTCAGCTTCTTTTAAGGCTGGTGCGTCGTTAGTCCCGTCGCCCGTGACTGCTACTACATGTCCCTTTTGCTTTAGACACTGCACCATTAGCAACTTGTCGAAAGGGGAGGATCTCGCCATGACACAGATTTTTTCAACTTTCGCCATTCGTTCCTCGTTCGTGTAGTTTCTGAACTCCACACCTTCCACCACCGCGCCGTCCATATCCTGATCAGGCCTTAGAATACCACACTCAGTCGCTATGGCTTTTGCTGTGAATACATTGTCACCAGTGATCATTTTAACAGTCACTCCTGCGTGTTGGCATGCCTCAACTGCTTCTTTCACTCCAGGACGACATGGGTCCTTGATGCCAACCAGGCCTAGTAAAACAAGTCCCTCTTCTTTCAGCTTCTGTTTCCTTGCTCCGTCTACGATCCGAGCGCTGACCTGTTTATGAGCGAAGGCGATGCAGCGCAGGCTGCTAGCAGCCATGCCTTGAATAATGGCCTCAAATTCCATCATTTCAGCCTCATTCAAATCCTTCACATTCCCTGATATGTCATAGTAGCCGGAACACATAGCTAAAATCATCTCAGCTGCACCTTTCCAATGCACATGAGCAGAGTCATCGTTGCGGTTCCTGATCAAGACCCCGCTACGCTTTTTCTCCGAATTGAATGCCTCGACATGGACAAGTTCACAGTCTGTCTTCAAGCCTTCCATGTCCATTCCCATCTCCGAAACAGCCCAAGAAAGGATAGCCTTCTCCGTCGGACTACCTGAAAACTCGTACTCAGACTCCGCATCTGCCTTGTAAGCACTCCCAGTGGTGTTCAGCGCGACGCCTTGCTTGATCAGTTCGAGAATGGATGAGCTTACCGAAGATAACGAGCAATCCTTCCCAAGCCAGAACTTGGTCACCTTCATCTTGTTCAACGTCAGAGTCCCGGTTTTATCAGTACAAATAGTCGTAGCAGAGCCCATAGTCTCACAAGCAGAAAGCTTCCTCACCATGGCCTGATCAGCCAACATTTTCTTCATCGAATACGCCAATGTAAGCGTCACAGCCAGCGGCAGCCCCTCAGGGATAGCCACCACCACAATAGTCACAGCCGCCGCCACAATCGCAACAACCGCGTTCACTATATCGTCCGACTTAGTCCCTTTCCCCACATACTCCACTTTCCCAAACTCATCTTTTGTATAACCTGTGAAGTACCTCACAAGCAACACAACTAACACAAAAAATGCCACAGCCAGACCGCCCTTACCTATAGAAGAAGTCAGCTTGTTCAGCCTAACCTGCAGCGGTGTCTCCTCTCCCGAACCACGGCTGATCGTGCTCATCATCTCGCCCCACGTCGTGTTCATTCCAACAGCAGTGACCACCATTGTTCCATACCCGTCCGCGACCTTCGTACCGGAGATCAAAAAAGGGTTTTGTGCTTGATCAATCTCCACATTGTCACTCTCACCGGTCATGCTAGACTCATCAACCTGCAACGAGTGTCCTTCCACAAGCAACCCGTCAGCCGGAACCTGATCACCAATCTTCAAACACACAATGTCCCCAACCACGATATCGAAAATCGAAACCTGATGCCTCCTCCCATTCCTCACAATATCAATCTGTATGTTATTGCTAACCTTTGAATGTTTCTCAAACTGCCGGTTTTGCCTGAAGTTACAGATAGAAGACACGGCAATGACTAAGAACACCGCGAGGAAGATGCTCCCGCCGTCGTACCATCCTTCCTTAGCTCCATGCTCCTTGATCCCAAACGCAAGAGACAGAGCAGCACATCCCATCAGAATAAGTATAGTCAAGTCCTGAAACGCCTCATAAACAAACTGAAAGAAGCCTTTAGCCTTAGGCTTTCGATACGTGTTGGAACCATATGATACGCGACGAGTTGCAACCTCAGCCTCCATGTCGTCGGCAACTAGACCATCATCTTTCCTCGTCTTCAACATGGACACAATGCCATCAACTCCGCCTAGGCTGGAAACTGATTTCAAGTCCTTATCTTTCACAAGACTGGTTAAGACATTGGTCGAGTCATCATGGACATGAAGAACCGAGTAAGAATTAGTGCGGGAGTGTCTCCCGGTTTTGGAGGAGTTGAGAAGCAGAGGAGGAGTGTGTTTGAGAAGGAATGCTCTGGAGTAGAAGATGGTAGCGAAAGCTGACTTCCATAGCTTGCTGGGCTTGCTGAGGTTGGAAGGCACTTTGAGAAGACTCTCAATGCATTCGTGAACTTGTAAAATTCTCGACATTGAAACACGAACAGAGAGCAGATTACTAAGTAGAATACAAGAAACGAGTAATGCAGAATTTTTGTTGTGAGTTTTTTATGGAAGATTGAATTGGATGAATGCGTGTTTATATTTATAGTTAAGATTAAGTCGGCTGTTCCGCGTACGCTGAGATTTTGATAATGATTAAAATTATGGGCGATTACGGTTTTTACACACAAATTTGGGAAGCTGAATATCTTAACCGATGAAACAAAGGATGTTTCTAAGAAAGTGATTCTGAAGATTCAGATTTTAAGGAATTGATGCTGGCAGTTAAAGAGCGGTGCTGAACCTGCTGAGAAGCTTGGTCCACCAATAAATGACGCATAAAGATATTTATTTCCTAATTCAAAAAATACATAACGAATGACTGACACGTTCAAACTAAATAAATTGTAAAAATTGGAAAAACATCAGGTGAGAAGCATGCATAATTTTGAGAAATAAGAATTTATCATGTCCCTTGATTTAAACAATCCCATGGCTGTGATTAAATACAATATTTTGAATATATTTAATAATAAATACGGTTAAAGGGTATATTTGGAAATCAATTTAGCATCAGTCGTGGGTTTCGACCGAATCGTTCCTGTTTGTTCGCAAATCAATCTGTGCGTTCTCCCCGTTCAAATCTTTACTGTTTGTTCGCACTCCAATTCTTCCGCCTCCTGATTCGTTCAATTCGTCCCAATCGATTCCGCGATTTTGCGTAATTTTTTGTTGTTGATCAACTCCAGCGATTTGCGTATTTCGAACATGGCCGACGACCTCAATGCTCCGGTCACAATCGTCTGATGAAGTCCACGAGGCTGCTCTCCTCGCGCTCCTGAACCTTGCTGTCAAGGACGAGAAGTAAGTGTTTGATTTTCGTTTTGGTTATATATAATTAATTTTGTGTTCTTCAACTGAAGATTCTGATGTTAGGTTCCGAAACAAAATTGCGGAAGGAGAGCGAGGGCGTTTTGTCGCGCTTGATTCAAACCTCCGGCGATGGCGGAATCCGGCTCAGGTAGTCGCCTTCTTCAACTGTGAATTTCTTTTCCTTGGATTCGAATCGCTGCGTGTTGTTCTGATATGGTGAGAAAGTTTGAAGCTTGATTTTGTGATTTAGGGGAATTCAGATTTAGGGCAAATGTGAATGAATTGTGAATAGATTAAGTTGTTTAATCGACGTTGGTGATTATTGATGCGGCAGGAACGGCACTTGGATCTGATAAACCAGCTAAGTTAATTTGTTCTTGGTCACAGAGGTCTAGTTTTGGTCCGCCATCGTGTGGAAGCTTCACAGCTTTATTTTTTCCAACCATATGTTGAAAACACATCATGAGCCCCAATATTTGATCATGGCTGCTTCGAGTTTAATAGCGATTAATCTTCAGCTGTAGACTATGTGATTTATTCAGCATATAGGTTTCGAGTTGAGAAAGCTTTTATCATGGTTTTACAGTGGATTTTGACTGTAGTGGAAATTATTTGCTCTTTCTGGTTTTGACATTAGGTGAGTTATCACTGGCAATATTTTACAGTGTGACTATGTACTATTTGCTGAGCTTATGCAGTGATTCCCCAATTTCTTTATGATTGTCATAGGGCTTCTCTTTTTTTTTTTGATAGAGTCATAGGGCTTCTTTGTGTAGTTAAAAGTAAGTGATGCCATCTAATACTTGTTTTTGTTGTGCAGAGTCTATCAAGTTGCGAATGTGAAATCTGAATGGAACTTAATTAAAACCTTTCCAGATTTGTCTGGGACGAGTACTTATATCTTTCCAGAAGAGGAATAAAAGAGTGCTTTAGCAGAAGAAGAAAAGACTGTTTTGTCACATGCTTTCGGGACTTGAAGGTGGCATTTGATCTGTTGAGGAAAATGAGAGAGTTGTATCTTGTTGAATGTTTTTACTTATTTTGTTTTGATAGTTGGAAAACATGCATATGTTTGTATATGTTTCCAGTTGCCTGAATTGTAAACCGAATCTTGATTGAATGAAATCATTCGCATTTCTTGTTAAAATATGTAGCAACTATGTTATAATATGTAGCAATTTGTTATCATAAGTAGCAACTGTGCTACGGATTATGTTATAACTGTCTTATAACTATGATACAGATTATTCTTATAATACTACGGATAATGATTACCGTGTTACGAATTATGTTGTGTTTACTACGGACTATGTTGTGATATATACGGATAATGCTATGATTTCTACGGACTATGCTGTGATATATACGGCTATTGCTATGATTTACGGATTTTGGTGTGTTTTATACGGATAATGTTAGAAAAGTGACATATGCGATACACAAGCGCAAATTTTTTGCCCATTTATGTTGTGATTTCTACGGATTATGCTGTGATTTATACGAATAGTGCTGTGTTTTATACAGATTATGTTATGACCTCTACGGATTATGCAATAAAAGTAACCTGTAAAATACACATGCGCGATTACACTGCCCATTACATGGCAACAAAAACACGGTACCCAAAAACATGTGATACAAAATACGTGATTCGGGTTTTTGGGGTGGTTCTGGTTTCAAATCCTTTGTATCTTGTGCTTTGACCATCTATTTCCATATTTCCTTTTTTTCCTTTCTTAGTTTCATTGTGTTTCTTTCCCCTGATATGTAACTCTCTGTCAATGAAGATAACAAATAAACATTAGCTAATAGGCTGTTATAAATCTTTGTTATACAATTTAAAGTTGCCTAGTCTTGAAAAAAATATTTGATGTGAAATTTTCATTACCTGCTGCACTTTGTTTTTTTGCCTTGCCCTTACTTTTACCTGCTATAAGAAGAAAATATAAACAAATTATGCATCTGTTAATTTATACAGATCATGTGTGCTACGCTACAGATAATGATCCCAGCCATACAGAAAATGCTTCTATGTTACGGATAATGACCCAACAAATTGTGTGCTCAGCTACAGATAATGATCCCAGCCATACGGATTATGCCTCTTGATACGGATAATAAACAATTGTGTTACAGAGTATGAAAAAAAAGACATCTTGATTACAGTACAGTAAAAAACTATGTAATTGTATTATGAGTAACTATTTAGCACATGTTCGAATTGGTACCTTTTTCTAGATGGTTAGCTGTACTTGTATCAACTTCCTCATTGATCCCTTTTGTACGAGATGGATATCGTCCAACTATAATGAGTAAATACATTTTGTGTTAAAACAGGCAGTTTTCGATATATGCATTCTTATTTTGACAAACTGAATGCAACTTTGCATACACTAAAACCGAAATATTCGTGCAGCAACAAACCCTAGTCTACAACAAATCGCTATGTAAACAAGGCAATGTTTCATAACCTTTGAATACAAAATCTTAAGCTACGGATTTTGTCCAGTTTTCCTACGGATTATGATAGAAAGCTAATTCGGCAACTTCAATTGAAATTAGCAAACCCTAATCGAGAAATTGAATTACACAGCTACGGATAATGCTGTGTTAAACTACGGATAATGATAGGCAATTACTACGACACCTTGAATTGAAATTCCTACAAACCCTAATCTAGATATCGATTTTCAAAGCTACAGATTATGCATACTAATGATACGGACTTTGGTAGGCATTTACTTCGACATATTAAATTAAACTAGCAAACCAAAATCGAAGAATCGAATTAGTAATGAATCGGAGAATCAGAGAATCGAATAGGTAATTACAAACGAGAAACAAAAAGCAAAATTTGCAAACGGAAAACTCACCCGCCGTTTGAATCGGTTGCTTCGGCGGAGGATGCCTCATGCCATCTTCTGTCGCCGTTTTTCTAGCCATGACAGTCGGCTTCGAACTCGTCGTTTACGGCGTCCTTTCAATATGTTGCGGCGGTTTGAGGTTGTCGTCTCAGCTTCGTTACGTTCCAAGCGATTAGGGTTATGTCGAACAAACAACGTGAGAAGTTAATGGAGCTTTTTGTTGGAGGACGATTCTAACCCTCTATGCCAAAACTACCGTGTTTTTTATTGAAAATTTAAATTAATCTAGGCTGTCAATTAGTAACAATCAATGGACAAAAATAATTCTTATTTCTCACCTTAAAGTCACTTCTCACCAGATCTCAACCCTGTAAAAATTATGGAGAAAACATGACTTAATATTCATATTAAATTTGGAAATTGGCACGCGTCAGTTTCCGTATGGTTCGGTATAGTTAATTTGTTCCAGAGGCATTTAAGGCCAATAAAATAATATATCAATAACATGATACCTATTCAAATTTTCGTTCAAAACTTTTACAATCATAATAGCCCCTCTTTTAAGTCTACACTGTTTTATGATTTAAGAAAGGGAAAAAGTATAAAAGGGTGGTATGAACTACAATCTTTTTACAAATCCTTATCTAACTATCAACATTTATAAAACACAGTCAATTTCTACTTTACGGACCAAATTGTAATTACAATTAGTACCATAAAATACCCAAACTAAAAAAATTTGCACAACACAGTCAATTTCTACTTTAAGGACCAAATTGCAATTACAATTAATACCATCAAATACCCAAATTAAAAAAAATCTGTGTATATGTATTTAGTTCAATTTAAATGTATATTTTGTTCTAAAGTATTTGGTTCGGTCTAATGATAGTTTTTTTGAATCAATCACTTTTTTAAATTGCATCACACAAAATGCCTCCTTATATTTCCTATTCCTGACACATCCAGCAACCTCAGAATTGCGCATCACATTATCACCCAAAATCAATTAATAGGAAAGAGCAGGCGCCGAGGACGCCATAACCGCGGTCTTGCTCACTAGCTCTGGATCATCTAGATTATTACCTTCTTTTATCCTAAATACCCATTTAGAACCAATTACCTTAGCCCCTGCAGGTTTTGGTACTAATGCCCAAGTGCCATTATTATACATAGACTCTATTTCCTCACACATAGCAAGTTTCTATTTATCACATTCTTTACTTTTCATAGCATCAGAATAAGTTTCAGGCACAATGTATTTAACATTTTCAGCAACAATCAAGGCATATTCAAGAACATTAGCAAATTCAGCCACTCTTGCATATCTTTTATTTGGAAATCTAGTCCTAGGAGCTCTGTCTCTTACTAACTGGTAGTTTGACCAAATCAGTGTTATCAATCACACCATCATTAGCAGACAATTCAGCAGACAAGTCAGCACTCACAACAGCATCAGGAAAAACAACAGTTGTGCCTCTATCATTGTTGCTTATAGAGGCACTTTGCACATGACTAATATTATTTCTAGCAGAATTATTAGTTCTACTAGTTAAAGGAGAAGAAGAGATTATCTGGTCCCCATCAGTTTGTTGATGGGGAGAAGAACTTCCTTCTCCAAACACATCACTCCCCCCTTTGTAATACCCCGTCCCACATCGGCTAAGATAGCTGAATATGATAGCTTAATAAGTAAGCCTACTAACTATCTTGTCACCAACATACCATGGTTTTTGTGATGAACTTCAGGTTGTGGTGACCTGAAGGATGGTGGTGACAAGAGACAGTTAGGGCAGAGTAGACTTATAACGGCTCGGATCAGCCTTCCCGGGCGAGTCGTTACAGATGGTATCCGAGCCGATCCTCCGAGGTAGGTGACTGAGGTCACCGAGTGGAGAGGATCCTGTGATCTATTCTGCTTGTGTGTTCCCTAACGAGGACGCTAAGAGAGTTTAAGTGGGGGAGTATGTAATACCCCGTCCCACATCGACTAAGATAGCTGAATATGATAGCTTAATAAGTAAGCCTACTAACTATCTTGTCTCCAACATACCATGGTTTTTGTGATGAACTTCAGGTTGTGGTGATCTGAAGGATGGTGGTGACAAGAGACAGTTAGGGCAGGCTAGACTTATAACGGCTCGGATCGGCCTTCCCGGTCGAGTCGTTACACCCTTCTTCTTGGTTTTCCAAGCTGAGTTGTGGTAGAGTTTCCAAATTCATGTGCCCTCCTGATTCATGTGAGTCAGCTGGAGGATCATCCCCTGCTGCATCACCTCCTGGTCTTCCCATAAAGTACCCAGAAGGGATGAAGCTAGTGGTGGTTTCAGTTGCATTTCCTGAAACAGCAGGAACGGAAGTGAGTGCAGTCTCAAAATGAAATTTCTTCTCATTAAAGGTAACTGATCTAGATGTAATCACTTTGTATCCACCAGGCTGAAAAACAAGCAACTTATATCCTTTAACACCACTAGGATATCCAAGCATAACAGATTTAATAGCTCTAGGCTCAAGTTTTCCAGCAGAAGTTTTTGCACAGGTAGTGCATCCAAAGGGCCTTAAATGGTCTAAATTTATCTTCTTATTTAGCCACATTTCTTGGGGTAACTTAAAGTCAATAGCAGAACAAGGGGATCTATTTACTAGATATGCAGCAGTTATTACAGCTTCTCCCCTCATGGAACTCTTAAGTCCTGAACTAAACAACATGCATCTAGCTCTATCTAAGAGTGTTCTATTCATTATTTCTGCTATCCCATTCTGCTGGGGTGTACCTGGAACAGTCAGATGTTACAAAACTCAAGGCCATTGTCAGTTCTTAAACATTTCAGTTTTAGATCAGTTTCACTTTCAACAGACAATTTCCAGGATTTAAAACAATCAAACACTTCTATTTTTTATTTCAGCAAATAAACCCAAACCTTTCTAGAGTAATGAGCAACAAAAGAGATAAAATAGTTCCTACCACCAACAGTTTGTACTTGGGTAGGGCCCCAAAGATCACTATGCACACATTCAAGTCTAGCATTAAGAGTCATTTTAGATTTAGTGAATGGATGTGCAGTTTTCTTCCCAAGTACACAAATTTCGCAAAAATCAATATCACAAGGCTTATTTTTCAGTAAATCATTCTTCAACAGATATTGCAGGCCATTATTCCCTATATGACCAAGTCTAGCATGCCACAGTTTTGTTTCTTCAAGGTTTTCAGTATTAGCATGCATCACATTCATTTCAAGAGTCAAAGAAACATGATATAGTCCACATATCCTCATGCTGGAAGGAGGCTCAAGAAAATCATTGGCATTTGCTTTGTGCTTGGCTTTAATCAGCATGATGGTGCTGAGTAATGCAGTAGAAGCCCGGAACAATGCAAACTTTATAAGCTACGAAGCCCTAACTCCATGCAAGGGCGATCACTGCAAATTACAAAATCATCAATCTCGGCGAAACTTTGAGAGGAAAGAAGTCAATCTTTACACCCGTGGCTGCAACGCCATAAAATGATGTCGCCAACCTAGGGATGCATTAATCGGAGCATTAATGAAACGATGTATGTGCTAATACGAACATGTTGATCGATATTTATCAGATTGGAATATCCTTTCATTAATTAGCTCATGTATGAATAAAATTCACAAGCAAACTGAACAAACTTTTATTCATGAAACTCGATCGGGTTATTCAATCTTCTATCTTGAAAACCCACGAGCGTACACGCACCCATAAGCGGGACGAAAATCACTCCTCTGCAAAAGGGGAGAGAATTATGCTACTCGGGGGAGTTGAACCATTAACCTCTTGACATCAAGCCACTCGACCAAAGCCCCTTTCGCAACCATGGGTACACTTTTCGTTTATTGTCTGTTTGTAGAAAATTTATATGCACTTAATGTAAAGTTTATAATTCACCGTGAGAATTCAGAATTATATTTACGCTTTTAATTTTCATAATTATTGGTATAATTAATATTGTAACTTTACTATTGCAAATAGGTTCGTAATTTTACTTTATAAATATTGTTGTACATTAAAGTTTGAAATAAGTAGTTTACCTTTCTCATCTCAAATTGTAAGTCTACATTTTTCCTTCGAGACATTAAATGGTGTATATATGTTTATTTTCAGTAGAAAAAAGAAAATAAAAAAAACATATATTGATTTTGTCAAGTTTACTATTTCATTATTTTTGGGAAAATGACAAAGAGGAGGTATGAACTACCACCCATTGACAAATCACGGTATGAACTATAAAAATTGACAATTAAGGGCAATTTCAAAATATTTTGATCCCCATATAACACTTAATTGATGGAATATCAATTCATCAATCAACAAATTAAACTAAACGAATGAATTGAAAAAATATTCTTGCCCTTAATTGTGAAATTAAGGATTAAAATATTTTGAAATTGCACTTAATTGTCAATTTTCATAGTTCGGACCGTAATTTGTCATTGGATGGTAGTTCAGGGCATCCGCACCCGTTGGAGCATATTATCTCCTCGAGAACTTCCTCACGGAGAAATTTCTATTACTATTCAGTGAACAGTAACAGCATTTCTGCATATTCTGCGCAGCAATGCCATCCTGCGGAGAACTTCCTTTTACTATTCATGAATAAAAAATTATTTTTTTGAATTTTTTTTATTCTCTCTGATGCAGCGTGCGTGGGTAATGCAAGGAATTATAAACTAAAACCTCATTGGCGAAGACTGTTTATTCAATACAAAAAAATGTCTAACAAAAAACGATTGAAAGAAGAGTAAAACGCAAATTTGACCCTCAAGATGAAGGAATTCGCCTAAAAAACACCGAGCTTTCATCAAAGAAATGACTTTTGCTCAGAATGCCGTTTCCATCAAAAAAACACTAAGCTTTCATCAAATTCTGACACAGACGCAAACATATATTGATCAACACATGTATCAAAAGACTTCCACGTTCAAGCTTTCCAAGTCTCCATTTGTTTGCATGATCAGTGCTTGCCGCGTCTAACAGAGACATTATGGCTGCACTGCGTTTCATTTGGACATTAGAGATAATGTCTATGCAAAACGTGGCGGTCATAACGTAGAGGAAAAACGCGTGGCACTTCCCCTCCGCGTTTAGTGTAAACATTATGGCTGCACCGCGTTTCATTTGGTCATTAGAGCTAATGTCTATGCAAAATGCGGCGGTAATGTCAATGCGAAACGCGCGGCATGTCGAAATACTGTTCATCATCTTCCCAGGAAAGTCGATTGTCCGGCTGTTTTTGATTGTTCCATTGATGTCGAAAATCATCGCAAGTGAGTTTTAAATGTTCAATTTAATCGATTTCATTCGATTGGTTAACAATTCACGCGACTCACGTGCAAGCTTTACTCGCGGAGAACGTCCGCTCAGGCGAGCTCGTCGAGCATTTCTCGGAGGACGTTCTCGTCCAGAATGCCTCGCCTAGCAAACGATCTCCCCAAGCATTCCTCGCTGCACAAGAATGTCGCCGAGAACGTCCACAAATCCTCCCCAAGCATTCCACCGCTGCATATGCCCTCATAATCCCTCTTTGTCATTTTCCCTTATTTTTTTGCATATACTTTTTTATTGTTGAAAATTGCCCTTAATTGTCAATTTTCGTAGCCCGGACCATAATTTGTCAATGAGTGATAGTTCATACACCATCTTTCTCATTTTCCTTTTTTTTTGCATATACTTGTCTGTCACATTATGTACATAAAGAGAAATAATCATTTAATTAAACACAAATGAGGCGCTTCCATTCCAATCCAATGAGATATACTTTTTTTTGGTAATGGGGTATACCAACGAGATACAAATATGAAATATCACTACTGAAAGAATAAAAAAAAGTTTGACATGTATAAAAGTAATCAATTAACTTAATTTGAGATTACCTAATCTGTGTTAACCTAATGCCAGCTAGAATAAATAAAACTAGGTTCAACTGAATTGAAATTATATATATTAAGTTAATTTAAGATAGAAAGAGCATGCTCTTGAGTATTGTTGATAATTCAAATATTTTGCATGCAGTTTAGCAATAATTATGTACAAGAATACATATATTATTTCTTTTTTTATGGGATGTATACATGTATTGTACAAGACTACTGAAATTCTCAAGCTAATCTAGTATATTAATCCTCGAACACCTCCTGTGAAGGGAGGGAAGCACCTCCCGCGAGGGGAGGAAAGCACCACCTGTGAAGGGATGAAATTACTCACCAAATATTGGTGGGAATGTTGTATTTGTGGGGAGTTGAACTCATGACCACTTGGTTATGAAGCCAAGTGGTGAGCCAACTCGGCTACTACCCCACATGCAAGAATACATATATTATTTCAAGAGAAGTGAAGTTGCATTATTAAAAACCCAACAATTGATATATATTTGAATTATCAAATTACAAACTAAATACATAGGAAGTTGAAATAAACAGGAGAAAAAGTTGTTGTCTAGCGATCATAATCTTGGTCGAATGACCACATTTTTTATTTTTAAAAAGTTGAAATAAAAAGCATGCCAATATTATGTAGGGAAATGCATATTACAACCAAAATGACATCCATAACATTCAATCATAGTATCAAGTACTAAAAAAACTCGAAAGTATACTTCAATTGAGGCTGCGGATTTGCTGGCGCCTCGGAGAGGAGCCTTGGGCTGTTACAGTCGCACCACAAGTGGGAGATAGCTTATTCTATGAGGGAGTGCAATGAGGCTGCGGATTTGCTGGCTAAGAAGGCTAGAAGAGAGAGATGGTGCTGGGAGAATCTATCGGCAGTTCCAAGGTGCCTGCAAAGCTCTTCTGTTCAGTGGTTTCTGATGGATGTTTTCTAGCACCATTGTTTGTAATGTTGTTCCTTCTGTTTTTTTTCTTGGAGCCTTGTTGTCTCTGGTTTGTTTTGTCGGTATGTTGCTTTGGCTTGTTTTCGTTGGCCGTTTGTGAGCCATTTGTTTCTAATCGGAAAAAAAATTGAGAGAAAGATACACATTTTATTCAGTAAACTGAACTTATTCAATCTACATTAATTACATTGTTCACCCCCTCCAAGGACCACACTTATCGAACTGTTGAGTCTTTACGTTAAAGAAACATGGCCCATTTGGCGTTAGATTCCATGGACATTCACAACCTACACCATGACAGTCCCAATAAGACTCAGGATCCTTATAAGCATTAAAAACTTGCTTCCTACCATTCCAACTCACGTCGCACCAAAAGAGAGTATTTTTCACGACGTGAGGTCCAAAGCCAAAACGAAAATATTGTCCTTCGGGCAGATGGCGAACACCAAGATCATCGTCTTTTGATTTGCAGTGAACATCGACTATAATGCCTTTTCCCATACTATGTTTTATGTATACCGTCATTTTTGGAAAAAATAAGTCACAAGTATTTGTAACTTTATTCAGACGAGTAGTTCCTTGCGCATTAAGAAACAAACATACAATTATAATACTGAAGACCCAAACACTCTTGATGAAATTCTTGCCAGCCATCGATTATTATAGATTGATCGGTTGTAAATATAGTGATTGTAGTGCAACTCGCGATCAAACAAATAATCTGAGTGTGACTCAGGTCGAATCCACAGGGAACTAGTTTGGCTACTTTCTGTAAATAGTTGTTTATATTAGTACGGAAATGGGGGGGTTTGAAATAAAAGTGCAGTACAGTAGAGTAAATAAAAGAAACAGTGAAATGATTTATACAGAATTTAAGGTTTGATTTGTTGTTGCATGCGGTTGTTGTTTGGTTGTTTTTCAGAATGATGAAACATTGGGAATCAATGACTTCCCCAGAAACAGACAAATTATAACACAAATTACTGCAGACTCAACTTTCGCTTCTTGCCTAACAGTAGATCTTAATATATGATAGTGAATTATTTCTCTAGGTCATTTGCCTTATTACATGCTCAACTTTCGCTTCTTGCATAATAACAAAACTAGATATACAAATCATCAAGACTCAACTTTCGCTTCTCGCCTATCAGATTTTATCTCATTACATGCATAGACTCAACTTTCGCTTCTCGCCTATCATGCAACTATGTAAACCTACTGTGACATGCTACTGCAAACACAGACAAAAGGTACAAATAATTCTCATACAAACATTATTGATATCTCGCGAAAATACCAAAGACAGGATGCATGAATTGAACTATTCATATCTAATGTAAAGAAACGAAATCATAATCATATAAAAAGACATGTGTTGCAACTGATGTTTCTGGGGATCCATTGGATCCCAATAAGTGGACTACTCACTCATGGTGAGTTGATACATAACAACAGCTAAATAAATTGAAGTACAAGAGGTTAAGAGAAACCCTGATGATGAACTTCTTCTGTGAATGTTGCTGTTGTCGCCAAGTATCTCCTGTGGTTTTCTCCGATTAGGTCTCTTCTTATTTCTTCACTGATGTGTTCTTTCTATAGCGTTGTTCTTTTCTTGACTCTGTGTTTCTCAATAAAAACTTTTCAATCTTCGATGGCCTCTTTGTGTCCCGATGAAACTCACACTGCTCGATGGAATTAATTGCACTTGAGCCGACTTGCAAATTTATTGCAAATATGCCATGGATTCGAGGCTGTGAGAGGTCGGGCAGCCGGGCGTGTATGCGGGTATGGGAGGTCGGCTGGCCGAGCGCGTATGCGGGCTGAAGAGGGCGGGCATCCGGGCGGACATGCGAGCTGGGGAGAGCGGGCATCCGGGCGCATGGCCGGGTGAAACGGTCGGATGTGCGAGCGCATGCACGAGCTGAAGAGGGCGGATGGCCCCTCGGATGCACGAGTGTTTTTGAGCAATTTAGGTCGGGTAGCCCCTCGGAGGTCCGAGCTCACAATTTTGCTATTTTGCCATTTACTTCTCAATTTGATTTGTCACTGAAACACTAAGTAAAACCATCAAGTCTGCGCAATATTATATAAATATGGAGCTCAAAATGTGTGAATTATTACATCAAAGATCATGCAAATAATTGCTTATCAAAATACCACACACTTGAACTTTGTTCGTCCCGAACAAACACACTGAAACAGAAGCATCACCCCAGAACATCTTAAAACTAAGGAAATAAAATAACAAATAAAACTAGTGAGAGTTTTCAGAACAGGAATGCTCACAAATCCCATGATACTTGCTCAATTTGGGAATGAAGTTTTCAAACAGTGATAAACATATAACTCATCAGTTCAGGCAGTGCTGCATCAATATCACTCACTTCAAAATAGACAAAAGGTTTCTTCATTTCAATATGATATTCAGCTTATGCTAATTTGACTCAAATATGCTAGCATTCATTCAGACTAATCGAAAAGTCAGTTTAGTCAATTGAATCGTCAAGAAGAATTTTACTTACACGAAACTTGTAAATTCTCTTCAAGGCTCACGCAGTAATCTGCAAGGGTCTTTCCTCAAACAATACCTGTGAATGTATTAGTGCACAAAATATGGTACAAAGTCACGATCAAGCACGGTTTTTTTTTTAACAATCTTTCACACTACTTTAGTGTAGGATGGTTTCGGAGGGGAAGACCTGGTTCAGGGGATTACCCATATCTACCGCTTCCTAACCCCCGCCATCTACACTGATCTTTTTTTTTCTTTCTTCTCTTTTTTTTTTGAATCATATTTTTTTTTTTGAAACGTATTTTTTTTCTAACCCCGCACTTGAAATTGACAGTGTACCAAAATAATGTGTAGCACAGAAACACAGCCACAGTATTTTTGAAGTCACCTAAGAGCCAATCTGAAAAATAAACTTGTTTGCAAAAGTTTGTTCACCATGATTTTTCCAAAATTCTAAACGAATTCAATATGCTGAACTAAGCTAGCATGAAATCGTCTATTTACATAAACTTTCATATCACAAGAAAATCAGAAATCAGATGCTGACAAATTCATGAGTTCAGAGCAGCAAAGTCGTAGCATCAGAGATTAACATGTTCATCATTCAACGTGTTTTCAGCAAAGGTTTTGAGCAAGTATCAGGTAAGTACATTCAATCATTTTTCTGCAATTTTTTTTTTCCTCAGCACATTTAGCAGTCATAACAATCATCAATCGAAATATAATCGAATCAGCCACCACACACTTAAAACATGCTTAGTCCCTAAGCATTCTAGCATAAATAATGAGCAAGCAGGGTAGAAAAATATTATTTGATTGATGAAAGTGTAAATTTTTGCAGAAAAAATAAAGTTGAAGCTCTTACCGGCCTAGTTTAACGTCTTGGCCAAGACGGAGCTGCGCTTAAATGTTGAGATTGTAGGGATTGTAGGTTTATTCGACGTCTTCAAATTTGTAATCCTGGCTTGTATCCGAAATATTCTTCAGCGTGTGTCCATTCATCCATCTTGACTTGAGCCTTCCTGGAAATAGCTTAAGCTTGGACTTGTACAGTAACACTTTTTCTCCAACAGAAAAGTGTTTAGCTCTTAATTTCCTATCGTGCCATTTTTTTGAACGTTCCTTGTACAGCTTTCTTGTTGGAACAAGTTCTCCCTTGTTGTTCTTTACTACAGTTAGTCCTACTTTCTTGGGAACTACATGAATAGGATTCACCCATTCCGAATCTGATTCCTTGTCTTCATTATCTTTATTCTCAATTGCTTCTTCAACTGCTTGGCACTCCGTCAGCATCATAAGCGCACCTGCTTCTTTGTCACTGCTTAATAGCTTATGTTCAAAATTTGGCGGCTCATCAAAATTGTTAGAATCATCATAAGTATCAAGCCAAGCACAGTCCAAAGAGTCCCTAGGTTTTTTCATCATAGATTTCAAGGAAAATTTTACTTTCTCACTGCCCAAGTTCATTTCAATAGTTCCATTACCGCAGTTAATCACAGCTTGAACAGTATTCAAAAACGGCCTACCTAGTATGATAGGAGTTTCATTCTCAACATCCATCTCTAGAACATAGAAATCAACAGGCACCCAAAGTTCTCCAATTTTAATGAGCATGTCCTCTAAAATACCTTTAGGCAACCTAGAGGTTCTATCAGCTAATCTCAGGCTAATGGGTGTTGGTGTTAATTCTCCTACATCAAGCTTTTTGTACAGAGAATATGGCATTAACGAAATACTGGCACCCAAGTCACATAGAGCATTAGACACATTAATAGGACCTATTGTAATGGGAATACAGAATGCACCAAAATCATTCAACTTTTTAGGTATGGCATGTTGTATAATGGCACTATAATTTGCATCAGTGTAACATCATCAGTGTCTAACTTTTTCTTGTTCGTGACAATATCTTTCAGAAATTTTGCATAACCAGGCATCTTAAGCATTATATCAGTGAATGGCATTGATACCTGAAGGTTTCTAAGAAGTTTAGCAAACCTTTGGATGTGCGAATTGTCGTTTCGCTTTTTCAGTCTTTGCGGAAAGGGTATTTTCTCTTTGATCTCTGGCTGTCTTTCTTCTTTCTGCAAAGGTTCAAACAAGTTAGCAAAATTTTTATTTGAATCGGTTACCTGGTCGGAGGTGAGCTCGGACATGCGGTCGGCTAGCAGCTCGGATGCACGACCGGCTGCGCGGTCTTTTACGGCAAGTTGCTCGGACATCCGCTCGGTTGGGAGCTTGGAGGTCCGATCGGCTGGGCGAGTGTTATGGTTGGAGGTCCGATCGGCCATGCGGTCGGATACTAGCTCGGTTATCTTATCTTGGTTTGCTGTTTGCAATTCCTTCCCGTTCCTTAAAGTGATAGCATTGATTTCTGTCTGATTTGCATCGGTTTGAGCTGGTAATTGACTTTGGAATCTAGATGCAGATGCTTGCTGAGCTATTTGATTCTCCAATATTGCATTATGTTTCTGTAGTTCGTTAAGCTTCTGCACTATTAGTTGGCTTTCCTGTTGACTCTGTCGCTGCTGCTGCATCATCTGTTGCATCATTTGTTGTTGTGTTGCCGCAAGCTGTGCAACAATAGAAGATAGGTCAGTCGGATTAGAATTGCTAGACGATGCGACATTACCTGGATGAGTATTTTGAGGTTTGGGAGTAGTGGGTGCAACAGGATTGGCGTTCCATGGTTTCGGGGCTGCATAGTTTGTTTGAGGCATCTGATTGTTCTGATAATTGAAGTATGGTTGACACTGGTAGTTCCTATTAGCTTCATATGCAGGCCTACTGTTGTTGTTGTAGGGTTGATTCCGTACGAAGTTCACATCTTCTTCAGCTTGCATAGGCATGGGTGGTAATGGTACTGGTTGATGAGGCATGGGTGGAATACTGTACTGGTTACTGTATTCCATTCCGACTTGTGCTACGCTAGGATTCTGATTCTTCATCATTGCTTCAAACATTTTAGTGAGGCGTTGAATGTCATCCTTGGTTGCAACAGCACCACTGATGAAGTCTCTATCCTTAGGATAGTTGTTCCGTCCACTGCCAAACTGTAGTGAGTTTGCCGCGAGTTCTTCTATAAGTTGGAAGGCTTCAGTTGGTGGCAGCTTGTTGATGGCACCTTTCCCACTATTGTCCATCAGATGTCGGGCTTCCTTATCCATTCCATTGTAGAAGAAATACAGCAACTGCCAAGCTGAGTTTCCATGATGTGGGCACTCCCACAGTAATCGTTTGAATCTTTCATAAGCCTCATGAAAATCCTCGCACATCTTTTGAGTAAATTTGCTGATTGCTTCTCTCAACTCTTTAGTCTTTGCTGGTGGGAAGAACTGCATCATAAATGCACTGGATAGCTGGTTCCATGTGGTGAAGGTGTTTGGCGGATGGTTCTTGAGCCATTCCTTGGCTCTGTCCCTTAGTGACAAATGGAACAGACGAAGGTACATCGTTTCCAGGTCCACATTAGTTGGCTTGTATGTCGCACAGAAATCCTTGAATTGATCCAGGTGATGATGAGCATTACCAGTCATACCATTGTAGGCATTACTAGTAATCATCTGTATGAGGCCGGACCTCCATTCGATATTTCCTCCTTCAGGCATCTGGATGGGATTTCCTTGAGTATGGGTTGATGGTATCATGAAGTCTGCGACAGTAGGTTCTCTCTGCTGAACAGCAACGTTCACCAGATTGTTGTTGTGAATGTTCTCCATCTTTCCTCTACCTTTCCTTCCTCTCTTCGTCTTGTTTCTCGTTTGCATCAACAGACAAAAGAAGAATTAAAAGTGAGTACTAAACGGATAATGTACTAAAGTAATAAACAAAAATAATAACAGAAAATAAACAAATGACTAGATCCCCGGCAACGGCGCCATTTTGATCGGTTGTAAATATAGTGATTGTAGTGCAACTCGCGATCAAACAAATAATCTGAGTGTGACTCAGGTCGAATCCACAGGGAACTAGTTTGGCTACTTTCTGTAAATAGTTGTTTATATTAGTACGGAAATGGGGGGGTTTGAAATAAAAGTGCAGTACAGTAGAGTAAATAAAAGAAACAGTGAAATGATTTATACAGAATTTAAGGTTTGATTTGTTGTTGCATGCGGTTGTTGTTTGGTTGTTTTTCAGAATGATGAAACATTGGGAATCAATGACTTCCCCAGAAACAGACAAATTATAACACAAATTACTGCAGACTCAACTTTCGCTTCTTGCCTAACAGTAGATCTTAATATATGAAAGTGAATTATTTCTCTAGGTCATTTGCCTTATTACATGCTCAACTTTCGCTTCTTGCATAGTAACAAAACTAGATATAAAAATCATCAAGACTCAACTTTCGCTTCTCGCCTATCAGATTTTATCTCATTACATGCATAGACTCAACTTTCGCTTCTCGCCTATCATGCAACTATGTAAACCTACTGTGACATGCTACTGCAAACACAGACAAAAGGTACAAATAATTCTCATACAAACATTATTGATATCTCGCGAAAATACCAAAGACAGGATGCATGAATTGAACTATTCATATCTAATGTAAAGAAACGAAATCATAATCATATAAAAAGACATGTGTTGCAACTGATGTTTCTGGGGATCCATTGGATCCCAATAAGTGGACTACTCACTCATGGTGAGTTGATACATAACAACAGCTAAATAAATTGAAGTACAAGAGGTTAAGAGAAACCCTGATGATGAACTTCTTCTGTGAATGTTGCTGTTGTCGCCAAGTATCTCCTGTGGTTTTCTCCGATTAGGTCTCTTCTTATTTCTTCACTGATGTGTTCTTTCTATAGCGTTGTTCTTTTCTTGACTCTGTGTTTCTCAATAAAAACTTTTCAATCTTCGATGGCCTCTTTGTGTCCCGATGAAACTCACACTGCTCGATGGAATTAATTGCACTTGAGCCGACTTGCAAATTTATTGCAAATATGCCATGGATTCGAGGCTGTGAGAGGTCGGGCAGCCGGGCGTGTATGCGGGTATGGGAGGTCGGCTGGCCGAGCGCGTATGCGGGCTGAAGAGGGCGGGCATCCGGGCGGACATGCGAGCTGGGGAGAGCGGGCATCCGGGCGCATGGCCGGGTGAAACGGTCGGATGTGCGAGCGCATGCACGAGCTGAAGAGGGCGGATGGCCCCTCGGATGCACGAGTGTTTTTGAGCAATTTAGGTCGGGTAGCCCCTCGGAGGTCCGAGCTCACAATTTTGCTATTTTGCCATTTACTTCTCAATTTGATTTGTCACTGAAACACTAAGTAAAACCATCAAATCTGCGCAATATTATATAAATATGGAGCTCAAAATGTGTGAATTATTACATCAAAGATCATGCAAATAATTGCTTATCATAGATCAATGTCAAAATGGGTCGTTTCATAGTGTTTATATAGTGTAATTGTATGCAGAAGGGGTAGTGATCTAGCAGTCATAATCTTAATCAAATTATCAGAAATTTGACGGTTCAAATCCTTGAAAGCATCTTATGACATGAGTTTGAGAATTGAAAAAGCGTTGCCTTTCCTAATAGATATTCTTTAAATAAAAAAAGTCTAGTTGTATCAAACATAAATAGCATATATCAACATTCCTAACTTTTTTTTAATCTATATTTTCAGTATAGCTATAAATGCTCATACTTTTTTTTTTGACTTGGACACTGTTGTTTTCTAGATGTTTCAAAATATCATAACTTTCCAATAAATGTAGATGAATGCTTTTCCTGGGTTGGAAAATTATTCCCTCAATTTTTTTTAATAATGAGGTACAACAAGTAGGAATAATATAATGCATATGACACCTCATCATCTAGTACATATATATTGTGAGAAAAATAGTGTATATGAGTCTCGAATTCGGGATTTAAGAATTTGTATGTGACTCCTTACCAGCAGACCACCACCCAGTTGACAATTATTCCCTCAATTTTAAAGGCAAGCATTAATATTATCCATTAACATTTATGCCCCTTTTCGAGCAATCTATCATTCTTTTTCTTCTTCTTTTTTTTGATAGAAAGCTTTTTTCCTCTTTTATATTGTGAGCAATCTATCGTTGGTTGACTCGATTTCAAAAAGTGCATCACATTCGATCAAAAAAAAAAGGTGCATCACATAAACAATAGGTACATGAATGCACTATATATGCAAAAAAAATTCCTCTTAATTTAAAAAAAAATGTTTTTATAGGCTACTTGTATTTTGCACACAAAAAAACTTGTATTTTGCAAACATGAAAACGAGACATCTCCTTTCTTACTTTTCACAAAATTAATTGTCTTTTAAACTTATAATAAATATTTTATAAAATTCTCAACTAAAAATAAATGTTTATTTTAGACATTTAAATTTTTTTTAAAAAATTTAAAAATAAATATTCACGGGCATTGATTTTGATTTCATTCATTGGGCGACACGACCTCCATGGTGAATGGTAAATGGTAAATGGGTAGTTAATCCATATGAAATGCATAGAAAATGTGCAGCAAAAATAAATTACTCAGAAGATTTTATAAGTATTATCGTGTCTAGAATTAATTAATTGGAACATTTCACGATTTATTTGGAACAAATGTTGATGTAGGAGTATTTAGGGCTCAGAAATAGTAATTTAGTTGTGATTTCTTTCTTTTAGATTTTAGTAGCTTATTTCTTATTTTAGTTTTTATTTAAATTTTATTTCCAAATTAGGGTTTTGTATTTTTCTATTTAAACACTCTTTAGGGTTTCAGAAAGACATCTTGATTTGAATAAAAAACCATAGCTTTTGCATTTCTTCTTGGTGGATTGCAGAGTTATATTTTCTGGTGAATTCCAGAGTTTTATCTCTTTTCTGGTGGATTCCAGAATTTTTCTCTGGTGGATTCCAGAGTTATCTTTTCTGGAATCCACCAGAAAACTTTTATTTAAATAAAAACTTTAGCTTTGCTATTCTTTTCTAGTGGATTTTAGAGTTATTCTCTGGTGGATTCCAGAGTTTTCTTTTCTAGTGGATTCCAGAATTTTCTTTTTTGGTGAATTCCGTAGTTACCTTTTTTGGTGGATTCTAGAGTTATTTCTTTTCTGGTGGATTCCAGAGTTTTTTTGGTGTATTCCGGAGTTACTTTTTCTTGTGGATTCTAGAGTTTTCGTTCGATTTCACGCTTGTGAATCGATCATCTATCCTAGATTTAGCGCTTGCTATTCCTTTCGATTTTCCCGCTGCGTCAGGTGGACTGACGCAGTGTGACAAATCCGACTGCGTCAAATGAATAGAAAATACCCAACGGAAACTAATAAATTATATGCTAAGAAATCAAGATATATGCCTTGATATTTGATTCTTGAAGAATCTCTAAGAAATGGTGGTACATGCTATATGGAAAAGGATCAGGTTAAAAGTTGATATTTTGGTACAAAATACAAACTAATCATAGCTCTTGATTTTGTGGTTGAATGGATGAGATTAAATCTTGATTTTTTGGGTTTTGTGTGTACGAATTATAAAATAAAACCTGACGAATTATGTCGTCTTTTTATTTTTCGGTTCGTCTTTTTCATTTTTCGGCTCGAATTTTGACGAATTATAAAATAAACTGACGAATTATAAATTAATTTTTACAAATATTGTATTTTTTACCAAAAATTTAGTTTGCACCGGATCCGATCTCTATGCTATATTACACATCCTCCGATTTCTTGTGATCAAATGAGCCGTTGGAATATAACATACTTCCTTCTATTTGTGTAAAAACTTAACCACTCAGCTTGTTGTGTATCATTATCATACACCTTTTTATTAGTTGCACAGTTATGCATTATACAGCCATTTGGTCCACTTTTTTTTAAAATTTCATTTCTTAGTTTTTCCAGAAGCAAATGTGCCTAAGGGCTACTGTGGAAAGACCGCTTAATTAGTATTCGAAGAGTGACAAGCTTAATTAACAAATGCGGAAATATTTACGTTTGATGCTTCTGATTTACAAGAAATCAATTGACACAATAATAATTTTCGAAAAAAATATGATAATACCACTCAAGTGTGTGGTCTAGTGGAAGAATTTCAACCTTGCTTTCACAAGGTTGAGGGATTAAGCCCCACCCATGACACCTTTTCTCTATATTTTGTGAGATTTTTCTCGTCCTCTCTCTTTTCATCTTCCTTGTCCCGCCGCTTCCTCTTCACGCCTCGCGCTCTTGCAATGGTAAAGGTGCCCAAAGTGGCCTCAGTGGCGGATCTAGGGTTTAAAAACTAGGTGAGCGGAAAAGATTGGCATACTCTTTGATCAAGCTCCAGTAATTTATCAGCAAACTCAACATGGGCTGGATGAGCTATGTATTCAGACACACCTTCAACGCTCTGGAATATCGACTCGAATATGTGCGTGAAGCCCTGGTGCATATTCTCAACGCTCACATCCGTCCCCCTGAGCCACATACCATCAGAAAATTCAACCCAATATCAGCTAAAAAACCATCAGAAAAAGACCATGAGCATGCTTAATAAGCTTTTTGGAGCATTTTGTCAAACAGTTGGTATGCATCAAACAGCTCAACTACAAATGAATCAAAATTGTAATGATTTTTTTTATAAGAAAATTGTAATGAATCGATGTACCATTTTGTCGAACTGTTGGTATGCATCAAAAGGCTCAACTACAAATGAACTAAAATTGTAATGAAAAAAATCAAAATTACTGAAGGTAGCATAAATAAGGAAATCATACTCATACCAGTGAAAAGACTTCATGGGCTACAATCAAATGAGCGACCAGCAGCAACCACAAATCAGATCTAAGCCACAACACAGCCAATCACACGGATCTCAAAAATAAAAACCAAAATTCAGATCCCAAACCGACTCAACCAGGCATTACAAACCCAGATCGGGGCTCAATGCAACGAGTTGCGGTCTTATGAAACAGTGATAGGGTTTAAAAACGCGCATTTGAAGTCGGATTGGAGATCAATTGGGTAGCAAAAATTACCTTACAGGAGCTCTCTTTCTGGGTTTCCGGCTTATGCAGGAGAAATTGGAACAATGGGAAAGGAGAGATCGGATAGTGACTAAACCTCTATTCGGATCTACCCGAGCTCCCCGGAATTTTTACCGGGCTGTAGCTGGGTTAGCTCCCAAGTAGATCCGCCACTGAGTGGCCTGCGCTCCAAGTGTCAAGAATGTACTGATAATTTGGGGTGGATGTGCGGATCCATGCATGGTAAAAGTGTCGAACATGGCCTGCGCTTCAGAAGTAGAGAATATGTCGGATCCGATCAAGATGTCCGACTTGAGCTTCAGAGATCAGTATAAATATATATGTACTATATGATATGCGTCCTATGTATTATAATTGTTGTACCCAACCCATTATCAAAAAATTTACGTTGGATGCGCGAATTATTTGTTGAAGAAGATCTGTCTGTTCTCAAGGGTGAGTCTTGTTGTGGTTGAAGTTTTGGAACAGTAATAATGGCGACTATGGCTTGTGTATTAAACTAGGTAACTTTATTAAAAATGTTATGTATCTCTCTCCCTTTCTAAAACACTCCATAAATCTCCGAAACCAAACTTTTCACCGCCTCTTTTTAGGGTTCAGATCTGTCCACCGGCGGATGCCAGGGCTCGGAGGTGGCCTTTTTTTGGGTTGTCGTCGTCGCAGCATGTGAGCTACCTTCTTCCCTTCGGCTGTCGTCTCCATTTTCCGTGGGTTGGGTTTGGTGTCGGTCGGCGATGCTGTGGAGTGACGCTCGCTCGGTGCGGGTTTGGGTTTGGTTGGATGTGTTGGCATCGTTTGGCTTGGATGAAGGCGTGGACGGAGGCGTGGTGGCGGCTGTCGGAGGTTGCGGTTGGTGGCTGATGGTCTGGATGGCTTGGGCTCTTCCTAGAAGTTTCCTGCATCTCGTCGGTGTCTGTTTTGGTTTTAGTTTAGCTTTCGTTAACTTTAGTTTAGTTTAGCTTAGTTTATCTCAGTCGGATTCCCGGTCTGAGCTGTATATCTCAGTCGTTTAACGGTCTGAGCTTTTGAGATGTTAGTTTTTCAGTTTTAGGAGCTTCACTCCTGTTTTCTTTCAAAGGGCACGACGGTGCATAATCTGTTTACTTAGTGTCGACCACTACGATCGGTCCGATCAGAACTGTTTGTTTGATCGTGCCCTTTCTATGAGTAGTGCCCCTTCGGGGGCAGATGACTTGTTGTTGTAACCTTTGTGGTGTAATAAAAAAAAGACTAGGTAACTTTATTATCAAAAAGAAAGTAGAAAAGTAGGTAACTTTTAAGTCCCCGCCAAATTGGATGGTATATTGAGTATTAGCATTTTGTTTGTTGTTTTTGTTGTTGTTGAGAACAATACAACTAAACATAAACGCAACATTAATCGGACCAAGCCAAACAACACAACTTCACAAGGGCTGACCAAAACAAAGCTAAGCAATACAACTAACAAAACAGACTCAGCAAAGTAAACACTGATGTTGAAAGTTGTGGTTTAAATGTGTGAAGAAAATGGAGGTGCGCCTCATTTTGAGACTCAATTTGAGTGTGGAGAACACATCAAAATAAGTTGATAAAAATCGGATTAAAATACCTTGCAATGAGAGGTATGGAATAGAAAGTGGAAGTACTAAAATCGGAGTTAAATCGAATGAGTAATTGATGCTCAAAGTAGTGCCAAAAACCATGGAAACATGACTTTGGTAGGAATGGATATGTGGCTTGATTTCACACAAGTGAAAAGCTTATATCGCACATTGGAGGCCAAATGGGAACATTGTATGTTCATATATGATTTCAATAACAAGCTTGTTAAGTTGTTAAAAGAAACTCTCTCAAAACGCCTTCGCGGGCGTGCGCAGGGGGGGGGGGGGGGGGGAAATCATCCGGTCGACGACGTCGAATTTGGCCTGTCTTGTGCGCGCCCACATCATGCGGGTGAATGCTGTCGATTTTAACCGATACCGATTTGATCTTCCATTATCTTAAGGATAACTGTTTCCTTAAACCGATTTATCTTTTGGAAACTATATTTTCGGAAACAGTCCATCTTTATCAACGCGTGAGTAATTTTCGGAAACTGAATATTTGACTATTTCTTTTCGGAAACCCTAGGTCAGACTTGCAGGACAAGTTTCTGGACTGCTATATAAGTAGCAGCAGCGCTTCTCAATAAAACACACAGAAAAACGCAAACAGCTCTCCTCCTCATTCGTACTCGTCAGTCAGTCGTGTTGATAGCCAAAGACACAGAAAGGTTCGATCGGCAAAGCTTAGTGCTTAAGTCTGTTGCCGAGGATCGTTTCATCCTGGGAAGCATACTGCCAGAGAGTCCCAAAGCATAGTAGGGCGGCAATTTTGCTTTAAGGATAGCGTCCAACGTGACTCGATCCACAATTCGGTTTGCAGTATTTTATTGTTATTCATACTGTTTATGCTATTCTATTGAATTGAAACTGTACGTGAATCAATATTCCATATCTGTTTATTTAAGAGTAACTTCGTTGATATTCGCCTGTTATATCAATTCTGTGCATTATATCCAACAATCTTAAAGCAAGATTTTATTTCGTTTGAAGTTACTAACAGATCTGCCTCTCTGTGTAGACAATGAATTCTGAACAAGGACAAAACAATCAATCAGTGAACATGGAGGGTGTTCAGTATCCTCAACATGATGCTGTTGAGTCGGCTGCGACAACCCCGGTTGTGATGCCTACAGGCGGGAATGTACCTGCGGGTCCAGTTCCAAATAACGCACTGGCAAAGGTGCCTGCTGCGGTGATGGCGGCTGAAAAGCCCGAAAAGTTCAACGGACAGAACTTTAACACATGGCAGCCGAAGATGCACTTCTATCTGACCCAGATAGGGTTTGCCCGGTATCTGACCGAGGTAACACCTAGGGTTGCTGAGAATGAGACTGATAATCAAGTGCTCATGGCGTACAATGCTTGGAAAGATGCTGAATATCTTTGCCGAAATTATGTGCTTAACGGCCTTAATGATGTGTTGTACAAGGTGTACTGCACCAAGACCTCAGCCAAGGAGCTTTGGGAGTCACTTGATCGGAAGTACCGAACTGAGAATGCGGGCTCAAGGAAGTACACTGTGGGGCGCTTCCTCGAATTCCAGATGGTGGACTCGAAGACTGTGAACAGTCAAGTGCAAGACCTGCAGCTCATCATGCATGAGATGGACTCCGAAGGAATGAAGGTCAACGAACCATTCCAGGTTGCTTCAGTTATTGAGAAGCTGCCTTCGGGGTGGAAGGACTTCAAGAATTACCTTAAGCACAAGCGAAAGGAAATGTCTATGGAAGACCTGGTGATTCGCCTCAAGAATGAAGAGGATAATCGATCATCTGATAAGAGATTGAGGCTCTCTACTGGGAGGGCAAATGTTGTGGAGCATGGTGAAGGCTCAAAGGGGAAGAAGCCCTTCAACAAACTTGGACCCAAAGGTGGGACTATGAAGAAGAAGGCGCAGTCAAAGTTCACTGGCAAGTGCTTCAACTGTGACAAAGAGGGTCATAGAGCTGCTGACTGCAAAAGTAAGCAGAAAAAGAAGAAAACGGTGAATGTCGCCGAGGGGGATGAAGATATGTTAGTGGCTGTGATCTCTCAGTTGAATCTAGCAGATTCTAATCCTAAGGAATGGTGGCTGGATACTGGAGCGACCCACCACATCTGTTCTGACAAGAATGCCTTCTCAGAGCTGAAGCTGACTGAAAGTGGAGAGAAGGTATACATGGGCAACTCGGCCACCTCAGAGGTCAAAGGGAAAGGAAGTGTGATTTTGAAGATGACTTCAGGGAAGGAGCTGAAGCTGACTAATGTCTCTTATGTGCCTGACATTAGGAAGAACTTAGTATCTGGAGCCGTGCTTGATGCGCATGGTTTTAAGATAGTCTTTGAGTCTCAGAAAGTTGTTCTTTCTAAGAACGGAATGTATGTGGGACGTGGTTATGTGAAAGATGGCATGTGGAAACTTAATGTAATTGCCATCAAGACTATCAATAAATAAAGTTCTTCTGCTTACTTGCTTGAATCTTCAAATTTATGGCATGGTAGATTAGGTCATGTGAATTATGACTCAATAAGGAATCTAATGAAATTGGATTGTATACCAAAACTTCAAATTGATTCTGAACATAAGTGTGAAATTTACGTTGAGGCAAAATTAACACGAACATCCTTTCATAGTGTTGAAAGAGATACTGAACCCCTTGACTTAATACATAGTGATCTATGTGATTTGAAATTCATGCCAACAAGAGGTGGAAATAAATATTTTGTAACTTTCATAGATGATAGTTCAAAATATTGTTCAATATACTTGCTAAAGAGCAAGGATGAAGCAATAGAGAAGTTTGCCATGTATAAGTTGGAAGTGGAAAACCAACTAGATAAAAAGATCAAAAGATTACGAAGTGATCGTGGTGGTGAATATGTTGAACCGTTTGGGGCACTGTGTGCACAAACAGGGATCATACATGAAGTTACTCCACCTTATTCACCTCAGTCAAACGGTATAGCCGAACGTAAGAATCGCACCATCAAAGAAATGATGAATGCAATGTTGCTTAGTTCAGGGCTACCACAGGAAATGTGGGGGGAGGCCGTTTTATCAGCTAACTATCTATTAAATCGGATACCTCGAAAGAAGAAAGATAAATCCCCTTATGAATTGTTTATAGGGAGAACGCCATCTTACGCACACTTGCGAGTGTGGGGGTGTTTAGCCAAAGTTATGGCTCCCGGTCCTAAAAGAATGAAAATAGGACCAAAGACAATAGACTGTGTGTTTATTGGATATGCACTGAACAGTACTGCGTATAGATTTCTCGTGTATGACTCGAAAAATCCTGATATACACAAAGACACCATTATGGAGTCTAAAACTGCTTCGTTCTTTGAACAAGTGTTCCCTTATAAAACTGAGGAATTAAGACAGAGTTCACCTGAAGAGATAGGCGAAGAACTCACGGAATTGTCTCAACAACAAGACGAAGAAGTGTTCGAGGAGAATACGGATTTAGGGGAACCTAGACGAAGCAAAAGAGCTAGAGTCGAAAATTCGTTCGGACCTGATTTTCTAACCTTTATGGTTGAGGCAGGGCCTCGTACATATGATGAAGCAATTAGCTCAGTTGAAGGTCCTTTATGGAAAGAAGCCATAAAAAGTGAACTAGACTCCATTATGCAAAATCATACATGGGAACTAGCTGATATTCCTCATGGATGTAAACCACTTGACTCTAAGTGGATTTTTACTAAGAAACTGAAGGTAGACGGTACTATTGAAAAGTACAAAGCGAGACTTGTGATCAAAGGGTATAGACAAAAGGAAGGTCTTGACTACTTTGATACATTCTCCCCTGTAACAAGGATCACATCCATCAGGATGATAATTGCAATTGCAGCATTACGCAATTTAGAAATTTATCAAATGGATGTGAAGACCGCTTTCTTAAATGGAGACCTTGAGGAAGAAATTTACATGGAACAACCTGAGGGTTGCAGAGTGCCAGGACAAGAGAGAAAAGTTTGTAAACTTGTGAAGTCTCTCTATGGTCTGAAACAAGCGCCAAAACAGTGGCATGAGAAATTTGACAATATAATGTTGTCAAATGGATTCAAAATCAACGAGTGTGACAAATGTATTTATATCAAAAACACTGAACACGGATATGTGATTTTGTGCTTATATGTCGATGACATACTCATTGTAGGAAGCAATGAAAACCTGATCAAATCCACTAAGGCCATATTAAACTCAAGGTTTGATATGAAAGATATGGGACGTGCTGATGTAATTTTAGGGATTAAAATTACAAGAACAGAAGATGGATTTGTTTTAAGCCAATCACATTATGTTGATAAAATATTAGACAAGTTTGGAAAGGACAGTCATGGAGTGTGTTGGACTCCTATAGAAATGAATCAACACTTGTCTAAAAACAAAGGAGAGAGCATCTCCCAAGTAGAGTACTCAAAAGTGATAGGCAGTCTAATGTACTTAATGAATTGTACTAGACCTGATATCACCTATACTGTGAGCAGACTTGCAAGCTATACGAGTAATCCAGGAACGATACACTGGAATGCTATCGTAAGAATACTAAAGTATTTACGAGCTACTCGCAATTTTGGTCTGCATTATACCAGATATCCGGAGGTCATTGAAGGATACACTGACGCAAGCTGGATATCTGATATACAAGACTCAAAGGCCACCAGTGGATATGTATTCACTCTAGGGGGTGCGGCCGTCTCGTGGAAATCCTCTAAACAAACACTGATAACCCGTTCCACGATGGAAGCTGAGTTCGTGGCATTAGACAAATGTGGCGAAGAAGCAGAGTGGTTAAGAAACTTTGTAGAGGATATTCCTGAATGGAAAAACCCTGTGCCACCAATATGTTTATATTGTGATAACCAATCAACAATTGGTAGGGCACATAATGTCATGTATAATGGTAAGTCTAGACACATACGTCGTATACACAATTCCATTAGACAACTTCTCTCATCCGGAGTCATAAGCATTGACTACGTGAGGTCCAAAGAAAACATAGCGGATCCGTTAACCAAAGGGTTAAACAGGGACCAAGTAGAGAAGACGACAAAGGGAATGGGACTGAAGCCTTTTGATTGTTGATATCAAAACATAGGCTTAAGCCCTTTTGGAACGAAAGTTGAGGCAACGGAAAACCCTACCATGATGACTGGAGATCCCAAGAACTTGGTTCAAAGGGACCACCTAACTGCTAAGACTATGAGGTCACTGTGGGGGTAACACCCCAGTCCTATTCCCAGAGAAACAGTGACTCCCACACGAGGCTAAGCTTGGAGCTTTTAATGATTTTAGTAATTTGAATAGTGAGATTCAAATGGGTAACGCGGGTTTACTTAAGAAAGAATCACCTATGTGAGAGAGAAGTGGGGCCGCTTCAAAGGAGAATTCAAAGGGCTTAATTCTTTAGAAACTCTTGCAGAACCAGGAACGGGGTGTCATGGCCAAAATGAACCCACCAGTAAGAACCAAGTATGGTCAGGAAGATATCTGTGGGAGATATGGCTTTCGTTTACATTATAAGACGAACAGTTCAAGGACAATCACGTCTACTGAATAGTCAGTAAAGAGAACATATTTTCCCAAGGGAAGGTTCAAGGGCGCTGCCTACCTATCCTATGCAGATATCAACCGTAGAAGCTATCACCACATAGAGTCGAGTCATAATTTCGATTTTGATTGTTTTTCGTTTTGCACTCGATTTTCTTCATGTGGGGGATTGTTGAAAGTTGTGGTTTAAATGTGTGAAGAAAATGGAGGTGCGCCTCATTTTGAGACTCAATTTGAGTGTGGAGAACACATCAAAATAAGTTGATAAAAAATCGGATTAAAATACCTTGCAATGAGAGGTATGGAATAGAAAGTGGAAGTACTAAAATCGGAGTTAAATCGAATGAGTAATTGATGCTCAAAGTAGTGCCAAAAACCATGGAAACATGACTTTGGTAGGAATGGATATGTGGCTTGATTTCACACAAGTGAAAAGCTTATATCCCACATTGGAGGCCAAATGGGAACATTGTATGTTCATATATGATTTCAATAACAAGCTTGTTAAGTTGTTAAAAGAAACTCTCTCAAAACGCCTTCGCGGGCGTGCGCAGGGGGAGGGGAAATCATCCGGTCGACGACGTCAAATTTGGCCTGTCTTGTGCGCGCCCACATCATGCGGGTGAATGCTGTCGATTTTCTCCGCGGTTCGGTTTTGCAAAATTCAATTTTGGTTTTGAATATTAAACCGATACCGATTTGATCTTCCATTATCTTAAGGATAACAGTTTCCTTAAACCGATTTATCTTTTGGAAACTGTATTTTCGGAAACAGTCCATCTTTATCAACGCGTGAGTAATTTTCGGAAACTGAATATTTGACTATTTCTTTTCGGAAACCCTAGGTCAGACTTGCATGACAAGTTTCTGGACTGCTATATAAGTAGCAGCAGCGCTTCTCAATAAAACACACAGAAAAACGCAAACAGCTCTCCTCCTCATTCGTACTCGTCAGTCAGTCGCGTTGATAGCCAAAGACACAGAAAGGTTCGATCGGCAAAGCTTAGTGCTTAAGTCTGTTGCCGAGGATCGTTTCATCCTGGGAAGCATACTGCCAGAGAGTCCCAAAGCACAGTAGGGCGGCAATCTTGCTTTAAGGATGATGAGTCGAGTTTTCGACTCATTTATGGCCATTCTTCACTATAGTTTTGATTCGTTTCCGATATTATTTCGATGCCATTTGACTCTTTTCCTTGCATTTCAGGCTTGGAGCAGCCATCCTTTGAGCTCAGGGCCTTAGCGCGAAAAGTCGGGGAAAATCCGAAGATTTGAGCAAGTTTTGGCGAAAAGGACCTCCAGTCGACCGACTGGGAAGCCTCCCCTGCGCCAGTCGGTCGAGTCGCTGAACTTCCAGATGGGCCTGCAAAATGACTCTATCGAGTCGGTCGACTCGCCTCCCAGTCGACCGACTGGGCGTTCCCTTCATCGACCACATTTTCTACGCCAGTCGACCGACTGGGAAAACCAGCCCACGCCAGTCGATCGACTGGAGCTACAGTCCGGAAAACCCTAACTTTGTCTATAAATAGAAACTTTTTGGGGTTTTCGAGGGAGGCTTTTTGGAGGACTTTTGGCACGAATTTCGAGGAGCATCTAGCACTGAATTCAAGGTTGATTGGAGTGAAGAAGAAGATCGACAACAATGATCCTCCTATTTCTCAATCTCAATTTGGTTTTAGACTCCTAAACTCCATCTCTATACTTTGTTTTTGATTGTAATCTCACCATGAGTGAGTAGTGACCTAGATTGGGGATTATGGATCCCTTAGACATATTGTGATGATGTAAATACCATTAATGTCATATTGAATGAGTTTGCACATGAATCTTCTTCATTTTGAACTACATGCCTAGAGTTGCCCATAAGGTGTTTGTGAAAATGCCTCAATGAGAAACTTAGTTTAATTTCATATTTGATGTAGCTCACGTTGATCAATATGAATTTAATGAAATGAATGAAGAGGCATTAGGACTTTTGTGTTACATGGCGACACTTAGAACCTAATGAGATTGGCTTGAGTTTAACAAGAACATGTTTATCTAGTCAATAGAGCGCGAGTGTGAGATTAGAAATGCATGTTCTATAGGGCCAATAGAGCGCGAGTGTGAGGTCCTATGCGAGGTGTAACCTCTTTATCCTAGGTTGTAGCGCGAGTGGAACTTAGGGGAAATGTTACATGGCTAAATTCTATTCAAGTGCATGCAAATTCATAATTGACATCTAATATCATCATCACTATAATTGTCTAGGTGGGGAAGTAATCCCTAGTCTTCTTTGATTGATCGTTTATTCGTTTCTTTGCTTGAAATCTCTTTTGGATAGTCAAAACTTGGCTATCAACCTCTTTTGAGGAACAACCCTCCCCCAAACCATAAACATTCTAAATTTAATCCTTAGCACAACTAGTTTAATCACCTATCTCTTGGGTACGACCTTGGGTTTCCCGAGTCTTTACAAATGTTTTGATTTAACGTGACTTAGCATAAGTATTCGATATCCTTATTGAATATTTACGCTATATTTGCACCCGATCAAAGGACAGCGTCCAACGTGACTCGATCCACAATTCGGTTTGCAGTATTTTATTGTTATTCATAGTGTTTATGCTATTCTATTGAATTGAAACTGTACGTGAATCAATATTCCATATCTGTTTATTTAAGAGTAACTTCGTTGATATTCGCCTGTTATATCAATTCTGTGCATTATATCCAACAACTGATACAACCAACAACTAAATACATACATACAAGACTCCATAAAAAAATTCCCCAGCAGCTTCCTGAAATAACTCCACGCCTGCTAGGCCCCAATAGAGAAGGAACTCTTCTGCAATCTTCACTTAAGCTCAGACCTTCATAACTGGATGCGGCTACACATGTATGCTTCAGTTCGTCAGCTTTCTGCCAAGGAAAGCAGGCTAACTCCACTCAATAAAAGGCATAACAAGGACTTAAAGTTCATTAGCATTTTGTTAGTTGTTGGTAGCATCAAAATTGCTGTGTCTTGGATTTAGCTTATAACAATGGATTATTTATGCTTGAAGTTATCAACATTTGTAATTGCACAATTCTCATTTTTATTCAGTAAAGAAAGAATGAATTAACAAAACTTACAAAAGAATGTAATGTAACTAACAGAAGGACCTATGAAAGAATGGAAGGTCTCTAATCCTTCTTGTTCCATTTCAGATAGTTCAAAAATGGTGTATCTGAAACCGGAATGCACTTCACAACCCAACCGATCGGCCACGACGCAGCTGCCACAGCTACACAAGCTCCCCACTGCCCCCAATCCAACCTCTCAGTGTGTGCAAATTTATTCAAAAATTCGACCATGATCACCTGAAAAATCACAGTCACAGCGATGATCCCCAAAAACAGCTTGTTCTTATGAATCCCCTCAAACACATTCTTCTTCTCCAGCTTCCTCGCGTTGAACTCGTTGAAAACTTGACATAAAACGAAGATGTTGAATATCAGCGTGTCCTTCACCTTCTCGCTCACGTCGAATAAGGCCCTGCCTTTGAACTGCAACGTGAGTAGGATTGTGATCTGGTACATGGATTGCGCGAGGAGGTTACGCCACATTACGTTAGTGATCAATGGGGCAGTGCGGCCTACTGGAGCCTTGTCCATCAGTTCCTTGGTGGGTCTTTCAGTAGCCAAAGCTAATGCGCCGAGAGTGTCCATGATCAGGTTGACCCATAGCAACTGAACCGCCGTGAGAGGTACCTCCCCTGCTGACACCGCAGCCACGAAGTTGATTACGAGGGCCGCTACGTTAACAGTGAGCTGAAACTGAATGAACTTCTGAATGTTGGTGTAGACACGTCTGCCCCAGCTCAACACTGTGGCTACTGATGCAAAATTGTCATCTAAAATGACAATGTCAGAGCTCTCTTTAGCCACTTCTGTCCCTTGGATTCCCATAGAGAGTCCTATGTCAGCTTCTTTTAAGGCTGGTGCGTCGTTAGTCCCGTCGCCCGTGACTGCTACTACATGTCCCTTTTGCTTTAGACACTGCACCATTAGCAACTTGTCGAAAGGGGAGGATCTCGCCATGACACAGATTTTTTCAACTTTCGCCATTCGTTCCTCGTTCGTGTAGTTTCTGAACTCCACACCTTCCACCACCGCGCCGTCCATATCCTGATCAGGCCTTAGAATACCACACTCAGTCGCTATGACTTTTGCTGTGAATACATTGTCACCAGTGATCATTTTAACAGTCACTCCTGCGTGTTGGCATGCCTCAACTGCTTCTTTCACTCCAGGACGACATGGGTCCTTGATGCCAACCAGGCCTAGTAAAACAAGTCCCTCTTCTTTCAGCTTCTGTTTCCTTGCTCCGTCTACGATCCGAGCGCTGACCTGTTTATGAGCGAAGGCGATACAGCGCAGGCTGCTAGCAGCCATGCCTTGAATAATGGCCTCAAATTCCATCATTTCAGCCTCATTCAAATCCTTCACATTCCCTGATATGTCATAGTAGCCGGAACACATAGCTAAAATCATCTCAGCTGCACCTTTCCAATGCACATGAGCAGAGTCATCGTTGCGGTTCCTGATCAAGACCCCGCTACGCTTTTTCTCCGAATTGAATGCCTCGACATGGACAAGTTCACAGTCTGTCTTCAAGCCTTCCATGTCCATTCCCATCTCCGAAACAGCCCAAGAAAGGATAGCCTTCTCCGTCGGACTACCTGAAAACTCGTACTCAGACTCCGCATCTGCCTTGTAAGCACTCCCAGTGGTGTTCAGCGCGACGCCTTGCTTGATCAGTTCGAGAATGGATGAGCTTACCGAAGATAACGAGCAATCCTTCCCAAGCCAGAACTTGGTCACCTTCATCTTGTTCAACGTCAGAGTCCCGGTTTTATCAGTACAAATAGTCGTAGCAGAGCCCATAGTCTCACAAGCAGAAAGCTTCCTCACCATGGCCTGATCAGCCAACATTTTCTTCATCGAATACGCCAATGTAAGCGTCACAGCCAGCGGCAGCCCCTCAGGGATAGCCACCACCACAATAGTCACAGCCGCCGCCACAATCGCAACAACCGCGTTCACTATATCGTCCGACTTAGTCCCTTTCCCCACATACTCCACTTTCCCAAACTCATCTTTTGTATAACCTGTGAAGTACCTCACAAGCAACACAACTAACACAAAAAATGCCACAGCCAGACCGCCCTTACCTATAGAAGAAGTCAGCTTGTTCAGCCTAACCTGCAGCGGTGTCTCCTCTCCCGAACCACGGCTGATCGTGCTCATCATCTCGCCCCACGTCGTGTTCATTCCAACAGCAGTGACCACCATTGTTCCATACCCGTCCGCGACCTTCGTACCGGAGATCAAAAAAGGGTTTTGTGCTTGATCAATCTCCACATTGTCACTCTCACCGGTCATGCTAGACTCATCAACCTGCAACGAGTGTCCTTCCACAAGCAACCCGTCAGCCGGAACCTGATCACCAATCTTCAAACACACAATGTCCCCAACCACGATATCGAAAATCGAAACCTGATGCCTCCTCCCATTCCTCACAATATCAATCTGTATGTTATTGCTAACCTTTGAATGTTTCTCAAACTGCCGGTTTTGCCTGAAGTTACAGATAGAAGACACGGCAATGACTAAGAACACCGCGAGGAAGATGCTCCCGCCGTCGTACCATCCTTCCTTAGCTCCATGCTCCTTGATCCCAAACGCAAGAGACAGAGCAGCACATCCCATCAGAATAAGTATAGTCAAGTCCTGAAACGCCTCATAAACAAACTGAAAGAAGCCTTTAGCCTTAGGCTTTCGATACGTGTTGGAACCATATGATACGCGACGAGTTGCAACCTCAGCCTCCATGTCGTCGGCAACTAGACCATCATCTTTCCTCGTCTTCAACATGGACACAATGCCATCAACTCCGCCTAGGCTGGAAACTGATTTCAAGTCCTTATCTTTCACAAGACTGGTTAAGACATTGGTCGAGTCATCATGGACATGAAGAACCGAGTAAGAATTAGTGCGGGAGTGTCTCCCGGTTTTGGAGGAGTTGAGAAGCAGAGGAGGAGTGTGTTTGAGAAGGAATGCTCTGGAGTAGAAGATGGTAGCGAAAGCTGACTTCCATAGCTTGCTGGGCTTGCTGAGGTTGGAAGGCACTTTGAGAAGACTCTCAATGCATTCGTGAACTTGTAAAATTCTCGACATTGAAACACGAACAGAGAGCAGATTACTTAGTAGAATACAAGAAACGAGTAATGCAGAATTTTTGTTGTGAGTTTTTTATGGAAGATTGAATTGGATGAATGCGTGTTTATATTTATAGTTAAGATTAAGTCGGCTGTTCCGCGTACGCTGAGATTTTGATAATGATTAAAATTATGGGCGATTACGGTTTTTACACACAAATTTGGGAAGCTGAATATCTTAACCGATGAAACAAAGGATGTTTCTAAGAAAGTGATTCTGAAGATTCAGATTTTAAGGAATTGATGCTGGCAGTTAAAGAGCGGTGCTGAACCTGCTGAGAAGCTTGGTCCACCAATAAATGACGCATAAATATATTTATTTCCTAATTTTAAAAAATACTTAACGACACTTTCAAACTAAAGTAAAAATAATTATTTATGGAGAAAACAAGACTTTATATTCATATTAAATTTGGAAACTGGCACGCGTCAGTTTCCGTATGGTTCGGTATAGTTAATTTGGAGCACTTTTTTGTGTGCTATTCTTAATATCATGTTGGTTCAGTATAATAATATGCTTAAAAGACTTGAACAAATTGTACAAGGAATTCAATAGAATTAGGCTCTCTTTTTTTTTTGTAACTCAATTTCTATTTGTTTTGTTCGGAAGACGTGATTAAAAAAAACATATAGATCATGTGAAACTTGGAAGTAGCAGCTGACATGCGCCATCTAAGATTAGGTGTTTATTTCAAAAAACTCCATTTATGATACATACCGTGCGTATAGAATCAGGATCAGGTTTAAAATTGATTTTTTGGTACAAAATATAAATTAATTATAGGCCTTGATCTTGTGATTTGAATGGATGAGATTAAATATTAATTTTTGATGTTTTTCTTGGTGACGAACTATAAAATGAAACTGACGAAGTATGTCGTCTTTTTCATTTTTTCGGCTCAAAACGTGACGAATTATAAAATAATTTTGACGAACTATAAAATGATTTTGACGAATTTTATATTTTTTAACAAAAATTAACTTTATACCTGATATTGATCATATATATATATAAATTGTGCAAGGAAACACTGCAGAAGCAGGGAAATAAATAAATATTCTAAATTCATTAAACTAACCTTAAAACATATAATTTTATATAAACAAGTTCCAGAGGCATTTAAGGCCAATAAAATAATATATCAATAACATGATACCTATTCCAATTTTTTTTATAAATAAAATTTTCGTTCAAAACTTTTATAATCATAATAGCCCATTAAGTCTACACTATTTTATGATTTAAGAAAGGGAAAAGTATAAATGGGTGGTATGAACTATCATCCTTTTACAAATCCTTATCTAACTATCAACATTTGTAAAACACAGTCAATTTCTACTTTACGGACAAAATTGCAATTACAATTAGTACCATAAAATACCCAAACTAAAAAATTTGCACAACACAGTCAATTTCTACTTTAAGGACCAAATTGCAATTACAATTAATACCATAAAATACCCAATTTAAAAAAAATCTGTGTATATGTATTTAGTTCAATTTAAATGTATATATTTTGTTCTAAAGTATTTGGTTCGGTCTAATGATAATTTTGTGTTGAATCAATCACTTTTTTAAATTGCATCACACAAAATGTCTCCTTATATTTCCTATTCCTGACACATCCAGCAACCTCAGAATTGCGCATCACATTATCCCAAAATCAATTAATAGGAAAGAGCAGGCGTCGAGGACGCCATAACCGCGGTGTTGCTCACTGGCTCTGGATCATCTAGATTATTACCTTTTTTTTATCCTAAATACCCATTTAGAACCAATTACCTTAGCCCCTGCAGGTTTTGGTACTAATACCCAAGTGCCATTATTATACATAGACTCTATTTCCTCACACATAGCAAGTTTTTATTTATCACATTCTTTACTTTTCATAGCATCAGAATAAGTTTCAGGCACAATGTATTTAACATTTTCAGCAACAATCAAGGCATATTCAAGAACATTAGCAAATTCAGCCACACTTGCATATCTTTTATTTGGAAATCTAGTCCTAGGAGCTCTGTCTCTTACTAACGGGTAGTTTAACCAAATCAGTGTTATCAATCACACCATCATTAGCAGACAATTCAGCAGACAAGTCAGCACTCAAAACAGCATCAGGGAAAACAACATTTGTGCCTCTATCATTGTTGCTTATAGAGGCACTTTGCACAGGACTAATATTATTTCTAGCAGAATTATTAGTTCTACTAGTTGAAGGAGAAGAAGAGCTTATCTGGTCCCCATCAGTTTGTTGGGAGAAGAACTTCCTTCTCCAAACACATCACTCCCCCATTCTTCTTGGTTTTCCAAGCTGAGTTGTGGTGGAGTTTCCAAATTCATGTGCCCTCCTGATTCATGTGAGTCAGCTGGAGGATCATCCCATGCTGCATCACCTCCTGGTCTTCCCATAAAGTACCCAGAAGGGATGAAGCTAGTGGTGGTTTCAGTTGCATTTCCTGAAATAGCAGGAACAGAAGTGAGTGCAGTCTCAAAATGAAATTCCTTCTCATTGAAGGTAACTGATCTAGATGTAATCACTTTGTATCCACCAGGCTGAAAAACAAGCAACTTATATCCTTTAACACCACTAGGATATCCAAGCATAACAGATTTAATAGCTCTAGGCTCAAGTTTTCCAGCAGAAGTTTTTGCACAGGTAGTGCATCCAAAGGGCCTTAAATGGTCTAAATTTATCTTCTTATTTAGACACACTTCTTGTGGTAACTTAAAGTCAATAGCAGAACAAGGGGATCCATTTACTAGATATGCAGCAGTTATTACAGCTTCTCCCCACATGGAACTCTTAAGTCCTGAACTAAACAACATGCATCTAGCTCTATCTAAGAGTGTTCTATTCATTCTTTCTACTATCCCATTCTGCTGGGGTGTACCAGGAACAGTCAGATGTATTTTAATACCATTTTCAGTGCAAAAGTCATCAAATATTTTGTTACAAAACTCAAGGCCATTGTCAGTTCTTAAACATTTCAGTTTTAGATCAGTTTCACTTTCAACAGACAATTTCCAGGATTTAAAGCAATCAAACACTTCAGTTTTTGATTTCAGCAAATAAACCCAAACCTTTCTAGAGTAATGAGCAACAAAAGAGATAAAATAGTTCCTACCACCAACAGTTTGTACTTGAGTAGCGCCCCAAAGATCACTATGCACACATTCAAGTCCAGCATTAAGAGTCATTTTAGATTTAGTGAATTTAGCCGAAACCGAGGGGGTCCTAGCTAACATTCGGAAGCTCATAGAGGCGTCATCCGATGTCCGTTTAAGATGTTCTTTATTTGGTTAGAAAGCTAATTGAATGTTCTATAACTTTCATGTTTACTCAAAAATGAAATTCAAAGGTTAAGCTCACAAATATAGTGATCGAAGATGGGTGTTTAATCAAATTTTTCAAAAAAAAATAACATTAAAAATAGAACATTTTTAGGCGCTGTTCTACACAGCGCCTACATAAAAATTCAAAATTTTTTGGCTGACTCAGCTTGTTGTATCAAGAATTTGACACCTAAGCATTAGGCGCCGTTGCTAAGAGCGCCTTATGCCTTAAGCGCCCTTACCAACAGCGCCTAAGGGCATGCGTCTAAATCGGAAATCCAATTTCAAGTTTGCTTAGTTTGGAAATCCAAATTCCAATTTTGCTCAAATTGGAAATATTTTCAGAATTAGGCTCTCTTTTTTTTTTGTAACTCAATTTCTATTTGTTTTGTTCGGAAGACGTGATTAAAAAAAAACATATAGATCATGTGAAACTTGGAAGTAGCAGCTGACATGCGCCATCTAAGATTAGGTGTTTATTTCAAAAAAACTTCATTTATGATACATATCGTGCGTATAGAATCAGGATCAGGTTTAAAATTGATTTTTTGGTACAAAATATAAATTAATTATAGGCATTGATCTTGTGATTTGAATGGATGAGATTAAATATTAATTTTTGATGTTTTTCTTGGTGACGAATTATAAAATGAAACTGACGAAGTATGTCGTCTTTTTCATTTTTTCGGCTCAAAACGTGACGAATTATAAAATAATTTTGACGAACTATAAAATGATTTTGACGAATTTTATATTTTGTAACAAAAATTAACTTTACACCTGATATTTTTTTTTGAAGGGACTTTATACCTGATATTGATCATATATATATATAAATTGTGCAAGCAAACATTGCAGAAGCAGGGAAATAAATAAATATTCTAAATTCATTAAACTAACCTTAAAACATATAATTTTATATAAACAAGTTCCAGAGGCATTTAAGGCCAATAAAATAATATATCAATAACATGATACCTATTCCAATTTTTTTTATAAATAAAATTTTCGTTCAAAACTTTTATAATCTGTATCAAAAAAAAAAACTTTTATAATCATTTTTACACTACTTCTTATGACCTATGCATGAGAATATTACACAATAGCCCATTAGTCTACACTGTTTTATGATTTAGGAAAGATACACATTGTAAGACAGCTACAAGTACAGGATTATTACTTGTTAACACATGTCAAATTTTACCCCATAAAAAAAACACATCTCAAATGATGTGTTAGGAAATGACAATCTCAACGGTTTAGATTAATTAAGATTAGTCCAAATTAAATCATCTTTAATCGTTGTTATGGTCAGTATATTAGGAAATGACAATGTATATTTTAAATTTAAAATCCCCGAAATATCTAGTGAATATCCGTTTAGATATTTTGAGCCCTAAATTTTCAAAACAAACTAAATAACTCCGCTCTGATCTTTGCTCTACTTAATTTCTTTTCATCGATCGACTACGAACTCTAATTTGAGAACTTTAACATAAGATTTGAGACAAAAACACAAACATATGTATAGTGATTTTGCTGTATTTATCAAAACCATGAACAAGCCAAACCATGAACTATGATTTTGCTGTATTTATCAAACCCGCGAACATCAGGATTAACTGAGAACTTTAACATCAGATTTGAGATTGAAAACACGAACATACTGTTATTGTTGACCGTCGATTGCAAAAATCACACGAGGACAATTCTGTTACAGATGAACGTACGAGGACATCAAATCTTATTCGAAAATTGTAAGATTTTGTTGATATAAGATCGCGTGAATTGTTTTACAGTTGACTAAGATGTCATCTCATCATATATATATTGTAATTAAATAATTATTATATTTGTTAAAAGTAAGGAACGTGGATGATTCAATAGTACAATTATTAAAAGTTTTGAAGTTATGATTATGACCCCTAAAAAATTAATAACTTTCAAGCTTTATTGATCCATGACCACCAGAAGCTCAAGCGCTAGAAATTGAGATAGATTTGGGCATACAAATGCTACTTGACCCAAGACCTGTTGAGCATTGGCATTGACTGACGGAGTCATTGTTTACTAATATGCCATTTGAGGAGCAGCGTTTTAAGGCCTTTGTTGGTCTTCACAAACAACAAGCTTTTTTTAGTTAGTCAAGGTGTGAATATGTTTGTGTAATTACATACACATTTACATGTTTCGGTTTCCTTGTGCTTGGGACAAATGACAAAATCAAAGTTAGTTAATTTCTTTATCATTTCAGTTGGAATGGAAGATCAACAACATCTGTCATGGCCTATGGCGTACATGGCTACACTACACCCCACTAGCTCTTTCAGTATTGTGCATTTTTTTAGTCTTATCCTCAATAGGAAAATGCTAACGGACTAATAATGGTCAACATTTTATCCGCCGTTAAACTAATCATGTGATTTTACTCAAAAACAATAATAATCATTTGATTATACTTATCTTTCTCGATTCTTATCTTACTCTGTTCTCTTACCACATACATATCCCGCTCATAAATCTTACGGTAGAGTAAGGATCACTAAAAAAATCATACGTACCTTTTTTCCAGACTATATTTTCTTACCTTGTTTACCTTACCATATTATATCATGTTCTATCTATACTTTCCAATCATATTTTGAATCTTTACTTTAAATTATGCTACAACACACCATATCCGATCATAATATAAGCCTATATATTCATGAATCTCCACGAGTATATACATTTTGTCATACCTTATCTACATTATCTCCATACTATTTATTAGAATTAAAAAAATATTCTTACCTTGCCATCTTAAGGAAAGAATTACCCTTACCTATTCATTGTTGACTAGTGTACGGACTATGCACACCAAGTTCAAAATTTTGTTAAAGATAAGTATTGATTTAGTCAATATAATGGAATAGTGGTTTGAGTAGTGCGCTCATGCCCTTATTTTAGGAGTTCAGTTATTATGTTTAAGTTATTTAAGTCTGTATGAATCAATGAATAAAGTAACAATTTTGATTCTATCTTTTATAAACCTAACAGTGGTATCAGAGCAAGTTATCCTGAGCTCTGGCGGCAGTAGCCTCCGTGCTGCTGTCCATCGGGTATTTTTAGAGGTTAATCGTGTTGAGTGCAACCTTAGATGTTAAGAGTTCGGGTGAGAATGAGTCTGCTCCGATCAAGGTTTGAAGAGATGGCAGATGAAGAAGTCACTTAAGGTGAGTTGATAACTGCAGTTAAATTGTTTGTTACAATGTCTGAGAGAAAGGAAGCAGCAGCGAGGTACTCGGCCAAAGAAATTGATGGTATATCAAAGGCAGACGGTTGGGGAAACATGCACAGTGACGACTTGAACAAGGAAGAGGCGTGATGGAAGTAACCACATGCTACTCAAATTGGAAATGGTGCATTGAATGTCTATGCTAGTGAATTCCGTCAGAAGATGCTGCAAAAGATTTTCGTCAGGCTGATGCAAATAGATGATATGGATCATACAATTGATTTGGATGTTTCCAAGTCAAGATGAGCTTTTGAAGCTGTTGGTGACCAGTAGAGATGGAGTTGAGCAGATCAAGCAATGAGAAACTTGGTGAAGTTTTTGTTTGTTTGTTTGGAAGTCGATAAGATGAGTATTGCTGCAGCCTGCAAAGGAAGTAGCAGCTAAGATTAGGTGTTTATTTCAAAAGACTCCATTTATGACATATACCGTGCGTATAGAATCAGGATCAGGTATAAAATTGATTTTTAGTACAAAATATAAATTAATTATAGGCCTTGATCTTGTGATTTGAATGGATGAGATTAAATATTAATTTTTGATGTTTTTCTTGGTGACGAACTATAAAATGAAACTGACGAAGTATGTCGTCTTTTTCATTTTTTCGGCTCAAAACGTGACGAATTATAAAATAATTTTGACGAACCATAAAATGATTTTGACGAATTTTATATTTTGTAACAAAAATTAACTTTATACCTGATATTGACCATATATATAAATTGTGCAAGGAAACACTGCAGAAGCAGGGAAATAAATAAATATTCTAAATTCATTAAACTAACCTTAAAACATATAATTTTATATAAAAAAGTTCCAGAGGCTTTTAAGGCCAATAAAATAATATATCAATAACATGATACCTATTCCAATTTTTTTATAAATAAAATTTTCGTTCAAAACTTTTATAATCATAATAGCCCATTAGTCTACACTGTTTATGATTTAGGAAAGATAAACATTGTAAGACAGCGACAAGTATACAATTACTAGAAAAAAATTTCCAATTTAGAAAAAATTAGAATTTTATTTCCTTCTCTTGCCAATTTCCAAATTGAATTTCTGAAATAGACACTTTCTATTAGGCGCTGTCACCAACGGCGCCTAATGCCAATATCATATTTCTCTTATGAAATGCTGAGTCAGCAGACTGACATGTCAAATAGCTTTAGACGCCGTCCAGCAGGCTGACATGTCAAATAGCTTTAGACGCCAGCCTTAACGGCGTCCAAAAAATGAGCAAATCAGTCATCCACACCAGTCCCCACTTTCCCATTCCATTAAACAGCTCGAGTGCTTCCAGCCCATAACCGTGACTTCCATACGCACCAATTATACTAGTCCACGACACCACAGTTTTCTTATCAATCCTATTGAAAAAATTGAGCACTAGCAATCCTCCCAATCCACAATTTCGAATTCTCAGAACAAGCAGCAAGAGCTCTGGTGAGCACAACTGCATTAGGACTCATTTTAGCCATCACACAAAATGCCTCCTTATATTTTCTATTCCTGACACACCCAGCAACCACAAAATTGCGCATCACATCATCACCCAAAATCAATTAGTAGGAAAGAGCAAGCGCCGAGGATGCCATAACCGCGGTCTTGGTCACTAGCTCTGAATCCGTCCCAATTTTCACCATCAGTAGCTGCAGTTGACAATGAAGCTAAAACAAAAGCTTTTTATGTTCCACCACATCTGAGAAACCGTGTGGGTGCATGGGGTGCTCAAAGGTTTGGTGGTGGTATATGGGGTGCTCAAAGGTTCGATGGGGGTGGACGTGGCCGTGGCTGGGGTAAAGAAATGATGGTGGTGGACGTGGTCGTGGCTGTGGGGGTGCATGTGGTGCTCAAAGTTTGCCTAAAGTTTGAGAAGATTTTTTGGGCGCTGTCCTCAGGAGCGCCATAATTTAAGTTGTCACATAGAGACGTGACTCAGCATTTCATAAGAGAAATACGACACTGTACATTAGACGCCCTCAGCAACTACGCCTAAAGAATGGTGTGTATTTTGGAAATTTGATTTGCGTGGTGTCTACATTTTGCCTCTTTGTGGCTGTCTCAAAACAAAATGTTTTGATTTATTTCCATGATTTCAGTTCATTATTGGGGACAGGAAATCTGCTAGCTTATAACGACATTAGTATTTCTGAAAAAATTTTGCTCCAACTTTTAGGCCATGGAGGTATAGATCATTAGGCCACTTTATTTTTATGTCAAGTAGGGCAAAACCCTGAGATATGCTTATAAGTTATAACTAAGGAACTAACATGTAATATTTTTTGTTGCATAAACTTGAAGTGATGACAACAAGACATGACAAGACCAAACATCATAACAAATGATAATTTCAAAGATAGTGTTGCACTGTGTGGGATCAGAAACACAGCTACACATGATGTACTATAAGTTTACAGAGGCGTTAAAAAGGGAGCTGCTCATGGCACTCCTCATGACAAAAAATTGGTTGTGATTTTACTATTATGCCCTTATTTTTTCCTTTATTTATACTCACATGCCATTCATATTTAAATCATGTTTTTGATTCATTTAAATGATAATTAAAATTCAATTAAATGATAATCATATTATATATTAATTATACCATATTTATGTATTATTATTAATAATTTTACTTTTTTATTATTATAAAATTAGTGTTTTATTATTATAAAATTAGTGAGAGAGTAAGTAAATAAACAAAATTTCATTGTACTAAAATCTTATTTAGACATATTTTATTTATGAATTTAAAAAATAGTTTAGGATGAATAATAATAATTTAATTGATTTTATTAATAATTGGTTGGGGAATCAAGAAAACATGTTAACATACTAAAAATAAATACATAAAAACATGTTAACATGCCAACATTAATTTGGATCAAGAAAACATGTTAACATACTAAAAATAAATACATAAAAAGTAGACATATCTAATCAATATTTCCTCCAAATTGTGCTCCTGGAGAGCCCGTGCTTATGATTTCGCGCCATAAATCAGTACGTGTCTTATATGAAGATGCCCATCCTTTAGATTCATACGATGAATGATCCCACCACCACATTGGTACAGGTGGCACCGGATGATAAGGGTGTAGAAAAAGTTGCACGAAGTGATTGCCTACGTGTCCGATAGCTATTTCCATACGCTCATTTTCTTTAACCGGAGGGGACCTTAATGGCAAATGGGTAAAACAACTCCAATTAGTTCCACTGAATGTATGAAGTACAATATTGTACCTTGATGCTATGACAGTTCCCAAAGTCATAGCCTCCATCCAATGCCTCTCAGGTGCTGGTGTCTCAAAATAATTTAGCAAAACTAATAGATTGTCTGCTGTACTGTTATCTGGGAAAATGACATCATATTGAGCCTTATTTTGCTGAATCTCATCAATAAGATCAAATCGTACTTGCATCCAACCCTCTTCTCCATATCCGATTAGTGCAGCTATCGCCCTAAATCCACAATGACCATCTGGTGCAACGTCAACAATGTCAGAAATATAGTGATGCATAACCACAGGTAATTGATTAATGTAGATATCATATGTACTCGGAACTCTAGAGTGGTCATTGATTGATGTAGTACTACAAACCCCAGACCCCCTCTTATATCGGCCTCTCTTTGGAGATTTTACATTTTTCTGATTCACTCCAGATCCTGAAGTGGATATATCCACAAAAGAAGGCATGCGGCGTCTATTTCGCGCGTCTTTGTCACTAGGTCGACCTTTACGCTCTATATTGTACGAAGGGACTCGAACAGTGCTTTGAGATGGATCTGCCATATCAAGAAACCGATCTATCATATGGTCCCTCATTTCTGGATTCATCTTATCTAATATCTCAACAACGTGGGATGTCTTATTTCGTTGAGATTCCTCAGGTCGGTTATATACGTGCATTGACAACCTCCTCCAATGAGCATGTATACTTATAATAGGAATTGGAATAGAATAGTGACGATAATATGCAAGATCATGCTTGCATGGCAGTCCATATATTTTTCTAATTGCACAGTTACAATTGCCCACTGATTGGTATGACATATCATCAACACATTTCAGCTCGTCAGAAATAATCTCCATTGCCTCTAGCGATATGTGACACCTCACCTCACTGAAAAAATTATCATGTAAATGTGCATGGCGCGGAATGTGGAGAGATGTCTCAAAAGATTTTTGAATATCTCCGAATTGATTTGTCAACATCTTGTGTATTTTATCAAATGATGTATCTAGGGACGACATAGTATCTCCCAAATACATTTTCAATCTCGCATGTGCCCCTTCCGCTCTGAAATTATACGATATTATTTATAATAAAATAAAATTAATATTCAAAATAATAATGTTAGGTGTACCTTTGGCTTGAATTGCTTCCAAGGTGCATATACAAGTCAATCCATGCTGACACAAATTGTTCCCGATGAGGTTGCAGCCATGTCTCCCATAAGTATGTCAGGGCGCGCTGAAATCGTTGATACTCCTCTAACATTATTTTCCACTTTTGGTGATAAGACGACTCCGTTGATGAATTAATGAGTGAGTGCCATGACGGAAAAAACTTGTTCCACTCCAAACCAAGCATGGGTCTACACTTCTTCAGTACGCACTGATTTATGTGCCAAATGCAAAGGATGTGATGTGACAAAGGAAAACATACTCCAATGGCATTTATAAGCGCCAAATCTCGATCCGAAACAAATACAGATGGTAATGTTGCCCCTTTTTCAACCATCAGTCTCTTCAAAATGTTTAATGCCCATGTCAGATTTTCAACCCTCTCATGACTAAGATATGCGAACATAAGCGAGTAGGTTCGCATTGTGGATGTTATACCCACAACCTCCAACAGTGGTGAGCGATACTCATTAGTCTTATATGTGGCATCAATAATAAAAACAGATGAAAAATTGACAGCAAGGGCTAAACTTTTTGGATGGACCCAAAGAATGTCAGTAATTTCATTTGTGTCTGGATTTGTGCAATAATCATGTAGGTATCCTTTTTTGATTAGTTGCTCCAATACATATTGAACTTGATTGAGACCACCCCGTTTTGCAGATTTGCTTCTGCCAATTATATTGTAAATGCTTTTTATCCCTGTACTGTTTGACGAATCTTTTTGTTTCAGAATACTAAGAATCTCACGAGGTGCTGTACTATTGGCCATGTCCATCACAAGTTGTTTCTCCATTGGTTTTAACCTAGATGGGTACTCGTGGCCATCCATGAACTCTGCTGTCTTATGGTTGTGAATATCACATATTACCTTCAAACCCCACATGACACCTTCTGGAGGTATTGGTCGCCCTCTTAGCTCAAATGGACATTCACATTTTTTTGTTCCAGTATTTTTTATTTCAGATGTCCCTTCAACTAGAAAGGAATGTTTGTACTTCCCTCCTCTTTCACACGCAAGAATACACTTCGGCATCTTACCACCTATTTTTTTTTGCAGAATTTTTAATCACCACTACAATGCCATTTTCTAAACCAATCCTCTTCACCCAATTTAGCATATCTTCTCTATTTTCAAATATCTACACAAATGATGAACATTTATGATGAAATTTGCTACTTTATAATTTTTGATAAATACATAATTTAAATACTAAATAAGCGTACAAGAATGATACTAACCTGGTTTGTGGTGAATTCGGATGTATAATCCCGATTTTTGTTGGATATACTTTCTTCACTCTTGACATCACTCCCATATGACCAGCTATTTGAAAATCCCGCAAAATTATTACTATCCATGATAGAGAGATATGATAGTTTGAAAGAAGTGTGAGTGAGTAATTTGATACTCATATGCTATATATAGCAAAAAATAGATTTGACAATACATTACGAAACAAAAAATTGACAACTCACTGAATAGATTCTCTTGCAAAAGCAAATTACACTATTCGATAATGTATCAACTTTTTATAAAAGTAGTAATAATAGATTTGACAATACACTGCAAAACAAAAAAAATTGACAACTCACTGAATAGATTCTCTTGCAAAAGCAAATTACACTATTCGATAATGTATCAGCTTTTTATAAAAGTAGTAATAATAGATTTGACAATACACTGCAAAACAAAAAAAATTGACAACTCACTGAATAGATTCTCTTGCAAAAGCAAATTACACTATTCGATAATGTATCAGCTTTTTATAAAAGTAGTAATAATAGATTTGACAATACACTGCGAAACAAAAAAATAGACAACTCACTTAATAGATTCTCTGGCAAAAGCAAATTACACTATTTGATAATGTATCAACTTTAAATAAAAGGTTGTAATAACAGATTTGACAATACACTGTGAAACAAAAAAATAGACTAGATTCTCTGGCAAAAGCAATTTACACTATTCGATAATTTGTATTACTTTTAATACAAGATATTAATAACATATTTGACAAAATACATGTTGAATATTATGTATTATAATTGACTAGATTCATAATTTATGTATTATATATGTTGAATATAAAGTAATTTTTGTTTAATCAATAATGTACTCATAATTAAAAAATATATGTGTTATACATTAGTTTGAATTAATGATAGTATTTCATTAATTATAATATATTTTTTATTAATTTTATTTTCTAAATACTTTAAATAAATAATTCTAATTATATTGTTATTTTAATTAAATAATATTTATATATTTAATTGATATAATAATTGAGTTATGGATAAGGGTGGGGTGGGGGTAAATTTGTAATTTTGGGTGGACCCCACAGGGGGTGTGTGTTAGTGGGGGGTGCCATGAGCCATACCCGTTAAAAATGAGGCATCTACTGTAAATTCATTGCATAACATCTTGTTCTATGATGGGGTCTAATTATATGACTTGTTGAATCAGTTAATCCCACCAAATTGGACAATTTATCTTGATATATTTCACTTGTTAGTCCCATTTTGCTCTACAGGCTATGTTGAGGTTTAGGGAAGAAACCAGCTTAAAAGAGGAGTTTTATGCCAGAAATAAATCACAAGTTTATCGGGTCCGTAGATGACCGAGGAACCCAGTCAGCGCCCGAGAAAGCCCCAGGCGTGACCGAGCTTCAGTACCGGGCCGCGACCGAGAAATACCGGGTCGCGCCCCAGGTCGATATCCGAGCGATCTCGTCTGAGGCCCGAAAATCAATACCGAAGAAATAAGGGTGCGCCCCCGGACAGCGCCGGGTATCGCTGCTGTACAAACGCCGAGCGCATCCGAGACAAACACCGAGCGCATCCGAGACAAACGCCGAGCGCATCCGAGACAAACGCCCGAGCGCATCCGAGACAAACGCCCGAGCGCATCCGAGACAAGGACACGGCCAAGCGCCCGAGTCAAACTTCTTCCGACCAAAAACTCCGGCGAAGTTCCAGCTACTTGCTTGGTCCGATGTCCATTGGAAGCACCTTGCTCTAAGAGCAGCCTGCCTGGTGAAGCACCTTGCTCAAGGGATGCCACACTTGGCACCAACTAGCTTAATTGCGGCTATCTTAAGAATGAAGGAAGCTCATTAGAAGACCACACTTGGCACCAACTAGCTTAATTGCGGCTATCTTAAGGATGAAGGAAGCTCATTAGAAGACCACACGCACCAGCTAGCTTAAAGTCGGCTAGCCAATGAGAAGCATTCCTTCTCCATGAAGCAACCGCCCATCCATGCCTATAAATAGAAGAACTCCACCCCCTTCTTAAATGTCCGAAAGTAGTGGTCCTTAGGTGTGTCTTCGAGCGATTGTGGGTTGACAATACTTGTAAAACTTCGCACTAGCAATCAAAAGCTTAATTTCCCTCTACTCACTATTGTTTACTTTTGGTTTCAATGGTTATGATATTCACTCCCATGAGTATTCGAAGCTAAATTTCCATTCGGTCGAAGGAGTGCTTGTACTATGAAACCGTTCTAGACCCTTGCTTTCATGTTACTTTAATGTTTTAGCTAGTTCTTGTGCCTTCGGGGTGAACATAACAAGGAAGAGTGGATGCTTGACATGGCAAAGCTCTTCCGAGTAGTTCATTCCCATATAGTCGCTCGGTTTGTTCGAAAATGAGGGATCAAGCGACTGCACTTAGGTTAGTATACCTTGAAATGGGGTATTAGCCTAGCTAGAACTAGTAAGCTTTGTCTTGAAATGGAAAAGCCGGAGGAACAAATGCTTGAAATGGCTTTGTTTGGAGTTATGTCTTGAAATGGAATAATTCACTCACTAGAACATTTGGTTAATTCATTGGAGGTCGATGATGAACGGGGACCTGATACAAGACTCCTAAGACCGGATTCCTTCTCTTAAAAAGAATCACCTTTTAATTACTTGCACTTTACTTTCTCGCACATTTACTTCTTGTCTTTAAATTCCCAAGACTTGGTCCTTCAAGCATTGCAAGACTTGGACCTTCAAGCAACTTATTTTCACTCACTTTACATTTCTTGCACATTTATTTTCAGTCCTTTACCTTTCAAGATCTTTATTTTCAGCACTAAACCTCAACCAAAAAACCCCAATTATCTTTACTTTATTTATTGCTTTCAAAAGAACAATTGTTTCCAACCAACTTCTCTTGGGTTCAACCCCTACTTACCGCTTGCTATCATTAGTGAGCCACTAAAGTAGTGGACGTATAAATGTAAATTTGCACGTCACGACGACAGCCTTTCACTCTACCACACACAATTGGTTCAAAACAACGACGAGATGGAACACCCTTCAAACCATAGTTCAAATGGAGTGATAATCTCAGGACGAACGAATAAAGCGCAGGACAACAACCAAAGTCATAGTTCAAATAGAGTGAGAAACACATTTATACTCCGTAGTTTGACATAAAAGTTGATTATAGTGTCAGCAAAGGTACGACGGTAAGTAAATGATGAAAAATTGTTTTCCCAAAACACCGTTCCTTTTCAGCATTTCTTATACAACTTAATACATTACACATTGCCCATCTCAACTCATAATTTGCAAAATTTCAATATAATTTGTGAATTCATTTTTCTGACAGCATTGTTCACTGTTCAGTTCCATCATCCATGTGCTGATTTCGAGCAATGTTGCGGGATAATATATTTTAAGAGCTGTAACCTTGCATTTTGATGTTTTAAAGGAATTATTTGTACATCTATTATAATCCAGAACTGCTTGATCACCTATAAAAAAAGAACTGTTTGATCAAGCTAGTATACATGTTAATATGGCTATAAAAAGTGAACATTTGAGAGACATGACATTAAATGAAATCTGGTCATCATATGTCGCTTCTTCTTCCTTTATCTGCAGTGCAACTGATGTAATTTATTTAAAACATTGATTATTGTCCAGTGGACAAAAAGTGGTTATACATGAAAAGGTTGCTGAACAGTTGCTGGAAAATGTTGTCACAATACAGGTAATGTGTGTGTTGAAAATGAATTCTGATTGGTGTACTAATTTAAAAGATTAAATCCGATAGTGAATAATATTATTCTTTGCTTGAGAATATGTTTTCCTTTAGATGATTGTATCTTTGTACATGTGCATGCTGATATATTCTCAAACAGTTTAGGATGGCCTCGACTTTTAAGTGAAAGTAAATGACGTCATTTAATAAGCTAGGAAATATGCCTGAAAAGTGCATGACTGTGTACCATCATATCAGCCAAATAGTTGGACGTAATGCTTTGAAAATGATGACCCCGCCCCATCTTCTTCTTATTTTGTTTCTCTATTGTTCTCTTATAGGTGGCTAAGGTAACTACTAAAGTCACACAAAAATGATGACCCCGCCCCATCTTCTTATTTTGTTTCTCTATTATTCTCTTATAGGTTGCAAAGTACTAAAGTCACACAAAAATGATGACCCCGCCCCATTACTTACCGTCGTACCTTTGCTGACACTATACTCAACTTTTATGTCAAACTACGGAGTGTAAATGCGTTTCTCACTCTATTTGAACTATGGTTTGGGTTGTTGTCCTGCGCTACATTCGTTCGTCCTGAGATTATCACTCCATTTGAACTATGGTTTGAAGGGTGTTCCACCTCGTCGTTGTTTTGAAGGGGTTGACCTTCCAAAAAGTCCGAAGGGTGTTCGGCGGACCTCTATTTGTTGAATCTTGTCTGTTTTCTCGTTCGTTTATAAAATTGGCTTCTTCGAGTCGGTTGAAACGTAAAAGGGTTTCATTTGGATCGATTTTGGGTTAGGGTTTAATTTCGACCGATTTCGTGCCCATGTTTTTAAGAAAACTGTCTTGTGTTGGTTTATAAATGCAGGTAAGGGGAAAGGTGTGTGGGTAGGGAACTCAGACGATGATGAGTTTGTAGATCCACCAACCAAAAAGACTAAAGAAGGGACCACTGGTAAAGGTATGCTAAAACCCACCATTTAGTTGTTGTCAGTTTGTCAAATGAATTGCTATTCTGCATGTATGTGCATTAATATCGGGTTTAAAAATGTAGGTAAGGGGAAAGGGGTATTACTGCCAGGCTCCGACGATGACGACTTCAAAGATATAGGTGCATCAAGGGAAAGGAACAATGAAAAAGGTATGGAGGAGAATTTATAATGTGTGAATGTAGATAAGCAGAATGTGTAATGGTACTTGAAATAACGGTGCAGATGATAGAAGATAGAGTTAGTAAAGATGCTGCAGATTGTACTGTTGGTTGTTTTCATTAAACGAAGGTTAAAAAATGTATGTGAAACTGAAATAAAGGTGCATAAAGGTATATATTGGAAATTTGTGAAAGTACAAAGTAGCTAAAGCTGATTATGATTAGAAAAAGAAGTCAATTTTTAAAGTTGCAATAGCTGAGTCAATTTGTGGAAAAAATTTCTAATTTAAGCAAAATTCGAATTTGCTTTTCAATCGTAGACACAACCCAAATTCAATTTCAAAACCGTTAGCAACATCGCCTAATGTCTAGTGTCGTATTTCTCTTATGAAATGCTGAGTCACGTACCTATGTGGAAATTTAAATTATGGCGCCACTGAGGACAGCGCCGAAAAAATCAGCTCAAACTTTAGGCAAACTTTGAGCACCCCATGCACCCCCGCAGCCACGACCACGTCCACCACCATCATTTCTGTTACCCCAGCCACGACCACGTCCACCCCAACCGAACCTTTGAGCACCCCATGCACCACCACCGAAACCTTTGAGTTTGAGCACCCCATGCACCCCCATGGTTTCTCAGATGTGGTGGAACATTAGAAGCTTTGGTTTTAGCTGCATTGTCAACTGCAGCTACTGAATCAGTTATGGCGTCCTCGACGCCTGCTCTTTCCTCCTAGACATCAGCCGCGGTAAGCAAACACATGCTTTAATGGTGAAAATCGGGACTGATTCAGAGCCAGTGACCAAGACAGCAGTTATGGCTTCCTCGGCGCCTGCTCTTTCCTACTGATTGATTTTGGATGATGATGTGATGCGCAATTCTGTGGTTGTTGGATGTGTCAGGAATAGGAAATATAAGGAGGCATTTTGTGTGATGGCTAAAATGAGCCCTAATGCAGTTGCGCTCACCAGAGCTCTTGGTGCTTGTTCTGAGAGTTCGGATTTGTGGATTGAGGGACTGCTAGTGCTCGGTTTTTATTTAATAGGATTGATCAGAAAACTGTGGTGTCGTGGACTAGTATAATTGATGCGTATGGAAGTCACGCTTATGGGCTGGAAGCACTTGAGCTGTTTAATGGAATGGGGAAAGTGGGGACTGGTGTGGAAAACTGCTTTGCTCATTTTTTTTGAGCGCTTTTAAGGACATCGCCTAAATCTATTTGACATGTCAGCCTGCTGACTCAGCATTTCATAAGAGAAATACGACAATGCGCATTAGGCGCTGTTCAGGCTGACTCAGCATTTCATAAGAGAAACACGACAATGGGCATTAGGCGCCATTGGTGACCGCGCCTAAGAGAAATTGTCTATTTCGAAAACTCAATTTGAAAATTGGCTAGAGAGGGAAATGAAATACCAATTTTTGCTAAATTGGAAATCTTTTCCAATTATTACTTGTTAACACATGTCAAATTTTGTTTTTTTATTGATATATTCTTCAAATGTTGTGCAAATTTTAGGTATGTATCAATGTTTGCAGTATAGATCCTGAACTTTAGCATCACCATCAAAATCTTAGAGTGACACATACACTTACGTATTCAACAGAAATTAAACCTTGGACGTATGTATTTGTAGACGAAAGCATTAAACATCAAGCCACCACTTGATCAAAATTGAGTCTGAAACTTTGGAAATCTCTCTTATTAACTACATATATTCAAATTTATTTCTTTGTAATTTTTATTTGCATTATCCCAAAGGAACTTTCCCTAAATCACATTAACATCGATATCACTGGTCAAAAAATAAATTAGTTCAGAGTTTATTGTTAGGTGTATAAAAGATAGAATCAAAATTATTACTTTATTCATTGATTCATACGGACTTAAATAACTTAAACATAATAACTGAACTCCTAAAATAAGGGCGTGAAACCACTACTCAAACCACTATTCCAGACTAAGTCAATACTTATCTTTAACATCATCTCTTAAACTGAATATGTAATATCCAATTTACATTTACATTTTGTGATCTCGATGCTTTTTCGTTGGACTGCTCCATTTCTACCTCGGCGCCTCTTCTTACATACTGCAGCTTCCACATATCACTTTACAACTTCAGCCCAAAGAAGTCTTGCCTCCTGTCTGAATTCGTTCACCTTCACTTCACTCACACTAGCCACACCAATCAGTCAAACACTCTAGCCACACTAATCACTCAAACACTCTAGTCACACCACTCACTCAAGCCACACCAATCACTCAAACACTCTAGTCACACACCTGTGTCTCCTTTTTCTTTCTCACCCAAAAAATATTAAAACTGTCCTTAAATCCTTCTCATAATCAATGTCACTCATGTCATCATCATCTTCATCACACCATGACACCACCAGCAACCACTTTATTCTGAACATGAGTCAGCATATGCATGCTGCAGCTATACTCATCTTATCAACTTCCAAACAAATAAACAAAAAAAGCTCCACCAAGTTTCCCATTGCTTGATATGCTCAACTCCATCTCTACTGCTCACCAACAGCTTCAAAAGCCCATCTTGACTTGGAAACATTCAAATCAATTGTATGATCCATGTCATCTATTTGCATCAGCCTGACGAAAATCTTTTGCAGCATCTTCTGTCAGAATTCACTAGCATTGACATTCAATGCACCATTCCCAATTTGAGTAGTATGTGGTTACTTCCCTCACGTCTCTTCCTTGTTCAAGTCCGTTACTGTGCATTTTTCCTTAACCGTCTGCCTTTGATATACCATCAATTTCGGTGGCCGAGTACCACTCTGCTGCTTCCATTCTCTCAGACATTGTAACAAACAATTTAACATCAGTTAACAACTCACCTTAAATGACTTCTTCTTCTGCCATCCCTTTAAATCTTGATCAGAGCAGACTCATTCTCACCCGAACTCTTAACATCTAAGGTTGCACTCAACACGATTAACCTCTAAGAATACCCGGCGGACAGCAGCACGGAGGCTACTGTCGTCAAAGTTCAGGATAACTCGCTCTGATACCACTGTTAGGTTTATAAAAGAAAGAATCAAAATTGTTACTTTATTCATTGATTCATACGGACTTAAATAACTTAAACTTAATAACTGAACTCCTAAAATAATGGCATGAGCCCACTACTCAAACCACTTTTTTCCACTATATTAACTAAATCAATACTTATCTTTAACAAAATTTTGAACTTGGTGTGCATAGTCCATACACTAGTCAACAATGAATAGGTAAGTGTAATTCTTTCCTTGAGATGGCAAGGTATGACAAAATGTATTTACTCGTGGAGATCCATGAATATAGGTTTAATTTATAAGATCCATGAATATAGGTTTAATTTATATTATGATCGGATATGGTGTGTTTTAGCATAATTTAAAGTAAATATTCAAAATATGATTGGAAAGTATAGATGGGACATGGTAGAATATGGTAAGGTAAACAAGGTAAGATAATAGAGTCTGGAAAAAAGGTACGTATGATTTTTTTTAGTGATCATTATTCTACAGAAGGATTAAAGAGCAGGATATGTATGTGGTAAGAGAATAGAGTAAGATAAGAATCGTGGAAGATAAGTACAATCACATGATTATTTAACCGCAAATTAATTGTTGACCATTATTAGTCCGTTAGCATTTTTCTATTGAGGATAAGACTCAAAAAAATGCACAAAACATAAAGAGCCAGAGGCCATGACAAATGTTGTTAATGTTGTTGATCTTCCATTCTAACTGAAATGATAAATAAATTAACTAACTTGGATTTTGTCATTTGTCCCAAGCACAAGGAAGCAGAAACATGTAAATGTAATTACACAAACATATTCACACATTGACTGACTAAAAGAGGTCGTCTTTTAAGATGACCAACAACGCTGCTCTTCAAATGTCATATTAGTAAACAATGACTCCGTCAGTCAATGCCAATCCTCAACAGGTCTGGGTCAACTGGCATTTGTATGCCCAAATCTATCTCAATTTCTTGCGCTTGAGCTTCCAGTGGTCATGGATGAATGAAGGTTGAAAGTAATTATATTTTTAGGAAAAAGATTAGGTCATAACCATCAATTTTCGTCAAAAATCAAAACTTTTAATATTCGTACGATTAGATCATCCTAGATCCTTACTTTTAACAAAGACAATAATTATTTAATTACAATATATATATGATGAGAGGGCATATTAGTCACCTAGAAAACAATTTACACGAACTTATATTATCAAAATCTCACGATTTTCGAACAAGATTTGATGACCTCATACGTTCATCCGTAACAGAATTATTCTCGAGTGATTTTTGCAATAGACGGTCAACAACAACAGTATGTTGGTGTTTTCGATCTCAAATCTTATGTTAAAGTTCTTAGTTAATCCTGATGTTCGTGGGTTTGATAAATAAAGCAAAACCATAGTTCATGATTTTGCTTTATATGTTCATGATTTTGATAAATACAACAAAATCACAATACATATGTTCATCATTATGTTTGTCATGACCAACCAGTGGCAGTGGGGGGTCTCTGCACTCAATCTATTGGCTACAAACGTCCAATCATGATCTCTTGGGAGTCATCTTCGGTGCCCTTGATACGACATCCTTCCAGTCAAATGCGTAGCATCTATGTCATATAGACATAAGGGACAAACTTTGTACCCTTTTTTCGTAAGGCCCCCTAACATGCCTAGACCTGGAAAGTCACTAATTGTCAAAAACACCACTGCTTTCATGATGAACGATGACTGATCGTGTCTATCAAAAGTACAAACTCTCTCATCCCATAATATCTTCAACTCGTCGATAAGAGGTCTCATAAAAACATTAAGGCATTTTCCAGGAGATTTGGGTCCGGATATCAACATACATAGTATGTTAAACTCTTTTTTCATACACATATGAGGTGGAGATTATAAGGTATAAGAACGATAGGCCATGTGCTATGTGAGAGTCATGATGCCCCAAATGGATTAAAACTGTCAGTTGCCAAGCCTAGTCGGACATTCCTGATCTCACTTGTAAACTCTGGAAATTCTTTGTCAAATAATTGCCATGACTCACCATCAGCTGGATGTCTAATATATTCCGGATCATCAATATCTCTTGTAGCGTGCCACCGCATGTGGCCTGCAATATGTGGTGACATATAGAGGCGCTGCAGTCTTGGAGTCAACGGGAAGTGCTTAAGTGTCTTCTTCGGAATCTTGCTTTTACTTTCAATTTCTATGTATCTTCCCGCACCACATACGTGGCAAATAACACGATCTTTGTGCTCCTTGTAGTACAATATACATCTTTGCTCGCAAGCGTGTATGGTCTCTTAATCCTACCCCAAATTCTTCCAAACCTTTTTCACATCTTTATAACAACTTGGGTAGTTGTTATCCGGTGGTAAAATTTATTTAGTGATCTGTAGATGTTTGTTGAATCTCTTGTCCGACAGTCGGCTCTCTACTTTCATTTGCATTGCCCTCAGAATAGTTTCTAGAACGGTGCTCTTCCAACTAGTGTATAAAGGGGTCTGAGCTTCACATACGAGATTTTTATACTTTTCAAAAGTATCCTTACTCATAATCTCTGAATCAAACTCTCTATATTCATGTTCACCTGATGATCCGAATTTTGCATAAGTGGCAAGGGAAATGCATCTCGAATCTTCAGTTGGGTTCGATTGATGATGATGCATCAAACCACTGCTTGATTCTCCATACCTCTCCGCAATCCATTATTTTCTTATCATGTACGGTGAAGGTTCAGTACTACCTTCACCATGTGATGTCCATGTGTGGTAGCCTTTCATCATACCATTGTTGATCAAATGGACAAACATTTCCTTCATTGTAATTCTTCCTCTAATGATCAAACACCTTCTACAAGGACATATATGTGAATTTCCTCCATTTTGATTTGCAAATTTAACAAAATCATCAATGCTTTGAATGTACCGTGTGTCACTCCTTTCCAACCCCGCCCAACTTTTATCCATTTTGAATCTTCACCTTTAAAATGTAACAAGGGACTCAAATTAGCAGATATATTATAGCAAAAGTGTGGAGATAGGCAGAACATAAACTAGAGCAAAAATGTGTGTGGATGAGATAAACAACAAAATCAACAAAAATTATTGAAAGGAGATAAACAACAGTAGCAAATAATGTCCTAAAAACTATGCTACATGGCAGGTACAAGAACTCAGATTAGGGACGGGGCTTCAAACCATAATTGTTCAAGGTAATATGTGCTGAAAAAACTATAACAATGACCAATTAAAAATGCATATGAATGGTGGTAATTTACGTACCTGGTGTGTGTTCTTCACGGAGGATAGATGTTGACCGAAATGGTGTGTTCAACCGTGGGATGGATAGAAGAAACACTACTAATTTTGGCAAAATTTCCGGCGTCAAGAAACCGCCGGAAAATGGACGGAATGTTGACGGAAAAAGTATAATTTCCGTCAACGTTCCTTCAACGAAGTTGGTGACGGAAGTTTTCCCGACGGTAAAACTTTTCCATCGACATTTCGTCGTTCATTTCCGTCATTGTGCCTTGGACATTCCGTCAATATTCCGTTACTTATAATTCCGTTATCAATCCGACATGTATCCGTTGAAAACCTTCGTTAAAATACCATCTAAATTTCGTAAAAAGTATTTTTCGTATATATTCCTACACATTTCCGTCACAAATATTGTGCGACTTTATTCCGTCTATATTACATCATCTGGATTTTTCTTCCAAAATTCCGTCTATATTCCATAAATACTATATTCCGTCATTGTTCCGTCTTACTTCCGTATTCATTATTCCGTCCATTTTCCATCTTACTTCCATCAATAAAATTTCCGTCAATAATTCATCTGCATTACGCTACTTAAAGTTGCGTTATCTTTCCATCATTATTACCCCAGTTATCATGCCGTCATTTTTCCATCGAAATGCCGTCAATTCTATACCATCTAAATTCCATCTGCATTTCGTCCTCTTTAAATTCGTTTACGTACCGTCCTTTTTCCGTCACAATTTTAAATTTCCTATTTTTGAATATATTAATTTAACTAAATTGTTTAGTTTTTAATATTATTTCAATTTCGTCATTTTTTAAAAAAATTATTAAAATTATTTTAAAAAATTATCAAAAAAGAAATGATTAAAATTTGAAATTTCCGAGTCACAAAATTGAAATGTTTAATTTCTGCGGTTGTCTTCATTAGATCCATGATTACACAGATCAGGGTTGTTTTCATCCGAGCTTCGACTGGAGGGTGGCTGGTATCCAGGAGTAGTGAGCATCCTCATCATAGCAGCCTGCATTTGCATCATCCGATCCATGCTGTCCTTCAGGGCCTCCTGTTGGGATTCCATGCGCTCAAATCAGCCTCCTGTCGGGATTCCATGCACTCTAAACGTGGCATCAGCTTCTGAGTGGAACCGTCCGATGATTGGCCCCTTGCTTTGTGCACACGACTGGCTGCCCGTCGAAGAGAACTTGTCCGACACTAATGTGGCTGCGGGACCATACAAATATGGTATTCCCGACCTCGGGTGAACTCCCATGACAGTTACAGCGGCCTCTATCAGCTTTTCATCCGGTACCCTTTCATCTACAACGTGATCCTTGAGGACCAGAGCTTGAGCATCAGCAAGCTGTTTCTGCACATTTGTACAAATGACACAAAAATTGTGATTAATGTCCCAAATAAATGTAATCAAGTTATATACAAAAAGAAACATATTAGTTGTCAACACTGATTATACAATATAATCAGATAAACAAATGTAATAAACAAATATAATTTGGTAAGTGTATACCTTTTTGTTCTCGCCGTCGGGTATCAAATACGTTCCATCCTTCCGCTAGTATTTCTTGTCAAAAATATCAAGAGGCAACACTTGTCTTTGATTAACCTTTTCATGCAAATTTAATGATAAATGTGTTATAATATATTATATTAAAAAATTGAATTATTCTAAAATAGTATGTATTACCAGCTTTGCAAAGTGAAAGTGTGCTGATTTAGACCCAAATGCGTGCAATGTTAGGCCGTTTCTGGCATGATGGGCAGAATAAGTTTGCTTGTTCTTTTCACTGCGGGCTATGAATGCTAGGTCCGTGTTAAATCGAGCTCTTCCCACAGCTTTGTGATCTTCTGTCAACCATTTCAAGCCCTTTGTTTTACCGGTTCGTAAACCTCTCCAGGTATCTTGTAGAATCTTAGCCGCCTTCTTCCTGAAGTTGGCCTCAATTTGGTCGGTGTGAATGGGATCCCACCGGTACAAGCTCTACATATAAATTACACAGTTGTGTTACAAACAATTTAATAGAAACATAAATCTATGTAATCAAAAACAAATTACCCAAAAATTACACAACTACTATTATTTTACTACATTTTACCTTGAAGTGTCGAAACCACTTCACCGGAGCTTGTGGATCACACACGTCTCCATTGTCGTCCAACCAATCGTTCTAGGTCCCATACATTGTAGCCCGATTTTGTTAACAACGCAAGGGGGATCAAAGCTTAAAAAAATACAAGGTATAACATTTATAATATGGTTAGTTTAAACAAACTGCACAAATTTATGTTCAATAAAAATTACTCACTTGTCATCCCCAGCTGGAGTGATCCAAGGCCGAGTATCATGTGGCATTGAACCCAACGAGGTCTCCTCACTGGGTCCGTGACGGAGCCTACCGCACTGTCGTTAAGGTGCGGTGTTCTCTGTTCAAAAGCAAATTTGTATTCCGCTACTCGTGACCTTACTACTGGGTAGCAAGTGGTAAATAGGGGTCGAACCCAAGGGAATTAGGGGGATAAGCTATTCTTTGAAGGAATTGTACAGCGAGGGATCGTGTTTTAGGTTGATTGCGGTTTTAGTGCGGAAAAGTAAGTGATTGGTTGGTTGGTTTTGGTTTTTAGTGCGGAAAAGTAAATGACAGAAAAGTAAAGTACTGAAAATAAAAGTAGAAGACTTACAGCGGGTGATGCGTGATTGGCAAGCCTTCCAGAACGTCAGCAGTTGATAATACAGTTTATACTAAAATTGAAAGTAAGTGCAAGGGGTTTTTTAAATCTAAGGAAAGCATTCGGTTTCCGGGGCCTTGTATCATAGCCTGTTTATCATTGACCTTTAGTGATCCTTCTAAGTATTCAAAAGTGTATCAAGGCCATTTCAAGCACTCGATTTGCACACACCGTCTAGCCCATTTCCAGGTCGTAGAGCACTTGTTCTATTTAGACTAGCACCCCATTTCAAGGTATACTAGCCTATGTGCATCCATTTGATCAATCATTTCCGATCAAACCAAATGGTGTTTAAAAGAGGTCGAACTCCTCAGATAAGCTTTGCCATTTCAAGCATCCACTTACCCAAGTATGTTCACGAACCCCCACGGAAGAGTTTTTCCATTTCAAGCATCCACTCAACCTTGGAAGTTCTGGCCTAATATATGGCAAATAGAACAAGTTTTGAATAAAAAGAAGAGGCACTAAAAAGATGGCCTAAAACATTTTATGATACAAGTACACCCCTTCAACCGAATGAAGAGTTTAGCTACGAATATCCATAGAGGTGGATACCATAGCTAAGTACTTACGGTTTTTGAAAGACAGTAAGTAAGGGAAAGGGGTGAGTACTTCAAGAACCGATAAGAGTACTCAAGAATAGAGAAAAGTAAAGCTTGAGTACTACAAGAACCGACAAGAGTACTCAAGACCGAACTACAATACTCAAGAACCAACAGGAGTATTATAGATATAGAACAAAAGCTTACAAAGTACCAAATATTAGAGAGAGAAGTGTTTTTGATTTTTGGGATGTTTTACAAGTGAAGGGGAGAGGCTCTATTTATAGCTATGGGAGGAGGAGATGTGTGGAGGAGAAGGAGGACACATGGCACAAAGCCATGGTCTCCTCAAAGCCGCCGGTGGCCGGTCATGGAGGAGAAGCCGCCGGTCATGGAGGGTAGGGGAGGGGAAAGCCACCCCATGAGTCATCCTTCTTCCCCAAGTAGTCGGTCATCTAGAGGGGAGAAGAGGAGTTTTGTGATTTTTGTGATGTTTTCACAAAACTATCGGTGTATTTCAGCTCCGGACTGACTTTGGTTGCATCTCGGTTGGATTTGTTTTGAGTGATTCCAAGTCAGGATCTTGAGATTTCTTCAGTCGGCATCTGGTCTTGACCTTGGAATGACTCGTAATATATTTTCTGCGTAAAAACTCCTCCTTAGCGTGTTTTCTCTCTAAGCTCCAAAATACCCTGTAGATAAATATCGGAACTAACAAGCAAAAGTTAAATAGACAAACAATCTAATTTGGTGGGTTTTATTGTGTTTATGATTCGTATAATTATGGTCCATCAGAGCACCCCACACTTTTAGTTGTTCGTCCCGAACAATGCTATTAAAGGGCGGCACTCTAAGTAAGCTTTTAAAATATGAAAGTGAGACTGTGGGACTAGATTTATCCTAATTCATGCATTACTACTTATTACTAAATTAAACCGTGTAAATAAATAGAAGAAACTTGATACTTGTACCTTCGTGCTGAGATGCAAATTATTTTGGATGTTTCGGGAGATAGCCCTTTTCAGGCTCCTGAACTGCATCCTCGGGACCGTCTCGCACTATATGGTTTTCTTGTAGCTTTCTCTAGCACGTGATTTGTTTCGGGTTTCAATGGTTTGGTCTTTGATTTTCTTTTGGCGAGGGACAGCTTTTGTAGTGAATCGGCCTTTGGCCTTTGATTTGACTCTTTGAGTACTTCACTTTTTGTTCGGTTAAAACCTTCACAATTTTGGGCCTTTGGCCTCTTGATTTGCTTCTTTGAGCTTTTGCCTTTTTGTGGCTTGCTAGTCCATTTTCTCAAGCCTTTTTTGGGAGGTCCAATCATTGCCCGCGAGCATATGGAAATACCTCCCTGCTCCTCTCATCCTTGCCGTTTCACGCGGGTCAAGATGAGGGTCGCTCATCTATTTTCTCGGCTACTTTGACTAGAGATAGGACGGTCTGATTCCCGTCCTCGCCTTTTTTCTTTTTGCATAAACACTGCATGGCGGAGATGACTTTAATCTTCACTGAAACCCGAAGTGCAGCCTCCACTGACTTCGAAAACCATATAGTTAGATTCGATCCTTCGAGTGCTTGCCAAGCCTCTCTAGGGCATATGTCAACTCCACATCCCTAGTTTATCTCAGCACAAAGGGACAAATGAGAAGTTACATTCTAAGTTTTTAAACAGTTGAATTTTCACAAGGTTAATGCATGAATTATGATCTATCTTTTTCACATTCTCAAGTTCATATTTTCAAAAAGATAATATTAAGGAAAAAAGAAAACATGTTTATGTACACAGGTGGTTCTCACCCCACACTTTTGAACGAAGGCATTCTTTTACGAAATGACTTAGTTCAAAAGCCATGCAAGCAGACAATTATGAGAATGAAATGACATTAAGGAAAAGGGAAGAACAGAACTTCCTTTAAAGTGTCGAGTGAACGACATGGCATGAGGCTGGATAATCGAGGGAGTTTGGCTGGGGCCTTGAACTCTTGGCATAGGTCTGGCTGGCTTGATGTTGCACTAATAACCGATTCCTAAATAGTCATTTCATTCTATGCACCAAGTGGGTGAGAGCGATTTATTGGTAAAAACTAAATGACGGAAAATAAAATTAACAGAAAGTAAATGACTGAAAGTAAGATAGGTGTCGGTTTACCTCCCGACCAGTGCCTTTGTTTAACGTCGTTGGCTCGACAGTACCTCATTCCTGGATCACTGGTTTAGATCCCATGGGTGGCTCAGGTCGTATTTCGCCACTGTTCCTGTGTTGATTCTGGCCTTGACTCTTCCTGATTTCTTGCTTGGGTTAAAACCCCATGGTTTTGGTGTTTATTCTTTCCATTGCTTTTGAGAAGGCGGGGGACCTTTGACCATAGCTGCTGGTCTTGTTACTCTTTCGGTCTCCTTTGACAGGTCAGAAATCTGTGTACCGTGATCTGAGATAGGTATAATGTCTGGCGGTTTCTTTGTATCCGTGCGGCTATTATCACTGGAGAAATTTGCAATTTTGCCGCTGAACTTAAGCGATAATGAGCCCTTGCCCACATCGATCCTTGCTTTAGTAGCGTAGAGGAATGGTCGTCGCAATATTATTGTTGGAGGGTCGTCTTCGCTGGTCTCTCTCGTTTGTATTACATAAAAGTCTGCAGCAACGACGAGCTTTCCCACATGGAGTATTACATCTTCCAGCACTCTAACCGGACGGATGCATGATTTATCTCCTAGCTCGATATTTGACCTGGGCGGTTTCAATGGACCAAGTCCTAATAAGTAATATAAGGAGGAAGGCATGGCGTTGACAGCAGCCCCAAGATCGACTAAGCACTTATGAATCTGGGTTTCACCAATATCGCAGGTGACTGTGAAGGCCCCTGGGTCTTTATCTCTTTCCGGTCGTGACTCATGATCTGAAGTGAGGACTCTTTCTATTGTCGGGCCATTCTACCCATTCCTTGGCTTAGGATTTGTATAATCGGGCCCCTTAAGATTTTGCTTCGGAGCATAAATATTAGTTGGAGAGTCCCACTTTAAATCGTTATTGTCATCCCATCCAGGTGCTGGTATGTCAGAGTGTATGATCAGTGGTGGTGTTATGCAAACGGTGAATGCGTACCGTCCATTGTCAGCATGCGTAACCCATGTTTTGCCATCATTGGGTCGGTCTTCCTCTTGGTTCCAATCAGGACGACGCCTCCGGGTGAAGTGCTTGTTTGTAAGTTTGTAAGTTGGGGATCGTGCTACTTCTCCCAGTGTCGCCTTTACGTTTGACCTCTTTATCATGCTAAGATTTGCCTTTGGGTTTTGGATGGTTTGTGAAGGAAGTCTGCCAGGCTCATTAGTGAGTGTTGACATTGCCGTGGCGAGCTGGGACATTTGTTTGGTCAATTCTGAAATTGCCCCGTCAGTTTTCACCTGGTATTGGTGTAGCGAAGCACCCAATTGATTTATGCTTCCTGCGAGCTCTTTCATTGTGTCATCGAGTGACTTGGTTGGTTCTTGCTGATTATTCGGGCCGGCTTGGTACTGATTTGGTCCTCTTTGCTGATATTGGCCTGTTGATGGAGCATTCTGGTTATACTGTCGGTGGGGGGTTGGCAGAATGACTGAGCTAGTTGAGGACAGCTGGTTGTGCTTCCTTCTGAGGATAGTTGTTATTACGCCAGTTCGGGTTGGTTGTTTGACCATACTGTCGATTTTGTCCGGCTCTGTCGTTGTTGTTGTTGTTGTTGTATCATTGGCATCCTCCCACTACATTCACTTCTGCTGGTTCCTCTTCTATTAATGTCGGGCATGCGTCAGTTTTGTGGTTCGTAGAACCACAAAATTCGCAAGGCTTAACTGGAACTAGTTGTCTTCGTAGGAACTGAATCATCATCTCCTTTAATTGTTTCATCTCTTCTGGCATGGAGTTCATCGGTGTTTCAGCTTTTGCCACATTCCTTGTTCGGGAAAATTCTTCCTGACGGGTCGTCTCTTCTCTAAATTGGGCATTTTCAGCAACGTCAGTGATGAGATCCCTTATGCCACTTAATGATAGATTCATCATGGATCCTTCAGCTGAGGCATCCAGGAGCATTTTGTCTAAGGGTCTTAATCCATCAATGAGATACTCGACGGTGAGTTTCTCAGGCAGTCCAAGGGTACAACAGCTTCTCTCAAGGCGGTTGAACTTTTCCAGGTAATCGTACATGGTTTCATTGGGTCCTTGCTTGATGTCTTGTAGTTGCCTCCGTACTTGCATCGCCCATCCTGCCGGGTAATATTTGTCCAGGAATTTCTTTTGCATCTGAGCCCATGTTCTGATGCTATCGGAAGGTAATGAAAGGAACCAATCGTTTGCCGCGTCAATGACGGAAAAATAGAACGCCTTCAACTTGAAGTCGTCTAAGTTTACGACATTCAGTTTTAAGTTCTGGCAGATACCATGTAAGCACTGGAGATGAGTCATTGCTGACTCTCCACGTGTTCTTGAGAATTTCGGTAAGTTGTGGGCCACTGAAGTGTTGATGTTGATATTTTCCAGTTCAGGGCCTTCGTGAATGCACCATGGCTGGTTTCTGAAATACGGTGCTGAGAGTTCTCCCATAGTAGGTTCGCGGAAATTGTTGTTATCCCCGTAGTAGTTATCGAAAGCGGGTTCTCGTCTCGGCACTTGTCGAGGTTGAGGGGGTGGTGGATATCTAGGGGGTTGTACTGGACCAGCTGCATTTCGGTCCTCGGGTGGTTCTTGATTTCTTCTGATCACCTCCCTATCACGAGCTCTTCTGTTTCTGATGAGTTGTTCCGGATCGTCCACAAATTGAAGTGGCACCTCATCATTTCGATCGTACATGTTTATCTCGTCGTCATCTTGGTAGTCATGGTGGCTTCCTTCGCGAGACATGGTTGTTTTGAAGCGAGTATCGATTCAAAGAACTTATCCTTAATTAACTAATTCCCCGGCAACGGCGCCAGTTTTGACAGAGCCCACCGCACTGTCGTTAAGGTGCGGTGTTCTCATTGCAAAAGCAAATTTGTATTCCGCTACTCGTGACCTTACTACTGGGTAGCAAGTGGTAAGTAGGGGTCGAACCCAAGGGAATTAGGGGGATAAGCTATTCTTTGAGGGAATTGTACAGCGAGGGAGCGTGTTTTAGGTTGATTGAGGTTTTAGTGCGGAAAAGTAAGTGATTGGTTGGTTGGTTTTGGTTTTTAGTGCGGAAAAGTAAATGACAGAAAAGTAAAGTACTGAAAATAAAAGTAGAAGACTTACAGCGGGTGATGCGTGATTGGCAAGCCTTCCAGAACATCAGCAGTTGATAATACAGTTTATACTAAAATTGAAAGTAAGTGCAAGGGGTTTTTTAAATCTAAGGAAAGCATTCGGTTTCTGGGGCCTTGTATCATAGCCTGTTTATCATTGACCTTTAGTGATCTTTCTAAGTATTCAAAAGTGTATCAAGGCCATTTCAAGCACTCGATTTGCACACACCGTCTAGCCCATTTCAAGGTCGTAGAGCACTTATTCTATTTAGACTAGCACCCCATTTCAAGGTATACTAGCCTATGTGCAACCATTTGATCAATCATTTCCGATCAAACCAAATGGTGTTTAAAAGAGGTCGAACTCCTCAGATAAGCTTTGCCATTTCAAGCATCCACTTACCCGAGTATGTTCACGAACCCCCACGGAAGAGTTTTGCCATTTCAAGCATCCACTCAACCTTGGAAGTTCTGGCCTAATATATGGCACATAGAACAAGTTTTGAATAAAAAGAAGAGGCACTAAAAAGATGGCCTAAAACATTTTATGATACAAGTACACCCCTTCAACCGAATGAAGAGTTTAGCTACGAATATCCATAGAGGTGGATACCATAGCTAAGTACTTACGGTTGTTGAAAGACAGTAAGTAAGGGAAAGGGGTGATTACTTCAAGAACCGACAAGAGTACTCAAGAATAGAGAAAAGTAAAGCTTGAGTACTACAAGAACCGACAAGAGTACTCAAGACCGAACTATAATACTCAAGAACCAACAGGAGTATTATAGATATAGAACAAAAGCTTACAAAGTACCAAATTTTAGAGAGAAAAGTGTTTTTGATTTTTGGGATGTTTTACAAGTGAAGGGGAGAGGCTCTATTTATAGCCATGGGAGGAGGAGATGTGTGGAGGAGAAGGAGGACACATGGCACAAAGCCATGGTCTCCTCAAAGCCGCCGGTGGCCGGTCATGGAGGAGAAGCCGCCGGTCATGGAGGGGAGGGGAAAGCCACCCCATGAGTCATCCTTTTTCCCCAAGTAGCCGGTCATCTAGAGGGGAGAAGAGGATTTTTGTGATGTTTTCACAAAACTATCGGTGTATTTTAGCTCCGGACTGACTTTGGTTGCTCCTCGGTTAGATTTGTTTTGAGTGATTCCAAGTCAGGATCTTGAGATTTCTTCAGTCGGCATCTGGTTTTGACCTTGGAATGACTCGTAATATATTTTCTGCCTAAAAACTCCTCGTTAGCGTGTTTTCTCTCTAAGCTCCAAAATACCCTGTAGCTAAATATCGGAACTAACAAGCAAAAGTTAAATAGACAAACAGTCTAATTTGGTGGGTTTTACTGTGTTTATGATTCGTATATATATGGTCCATCAGTCCGCCACCGGCCAAACTCCCTACTCTTACGAACTCTGGTGGAATTGCATCATCATGATCGTCATCATATGCCGAAGGTGAGGCCATCTCTTCGGCATCCTCGTCAACCTCCCTGTTCCCCTGCACCATATTCATGAGTTCCTCGAAGTTGTAATCATCCACTTCTGGTAAGTTTCTGTCTTCATCCATAGGATTCAAGGTAGGGTCCGATACATGCATAGAAGGCCTGTAATGGTCTGGACTTGGACGTCTATCCTCGGCTAACGCCGGTGTACGTTGCCCGTCCTCACCCCCTTGTCTCACAGGGGTATGATCCTGTACCGGAACAGAATGTCTGTATGCATTACGATGTTGACTGGTGTCCCCAATCGAATGCTGATGTTGCATGTCCTGACTCAACTGTCTTGGTTGGCGTACGTCAGTTAACCGCGTTTGTGATGAATCGCCAATACCTCTACCAGCCACAGTTTTCCTCTTACCGTGTACATTTCGCTTGAGTGGTCCCATTTACCCTGCCACAAAATTAAAAATTTTATTTTAAAAACACAAATAGACCACAATCTTGGCAATCAAGCAAACACACATTGTTTTTGTATCAACATTTTAAAACAAAGCAAGTAATGTATCAAAAGTGTGACATTAAAGCCAACATTGTAACTAAAGAGGATGAGGTACAGGCATTTCATGACAAGCTCAATGTGACAAGAATCACAAATTGTACCAAAAGGCTTACATTGTTGGATAAACTTACACAAATCGATCGTATGTTGCAAATCATTCATACCTAACCAAGTACAACTATCACAGACGCCATATACACAATTCGTCAATTTTTTTACAGAACTCAGACACACAAACACACAAGACCACAACAGCCGGATAAACAAATTTCCTTCAGAAATCGGACACACGCGCATATCATTTGCCACACTTCTGATACAATCTGGGTTCGAACACACAAACAAACGAAACCAAATGCTGAGAACGAAACACACTTTATACGACAAACAAACAAACGCCGAGTATCTGGAGTACTAAAATTAAGCTGACAGGAGAAAGACGATGACTTTTCCATACCTGGGCAATGAACCTTGGTTATGCAATCGGCCAAAATCGGTTGCAGAACTCGGCGGCGTACAACGGATGATTGTGTTCGAAGACGGATACTGAGGGTTTTCCACTGCGCATGTAATTTCAATTCGTCCAAGGCAAAATGCAATATATTCAATTTTAGCCAAAATTTCCTTACTTGTATAGGCGGGCGAATACGGTGGGTTTTTTTAGATAGTAATACGACAGCGCTTTTACAAATCAGCGCTGTTTTTATTAACACATGAGAGCGCTTTATAAATTAAGCGCCGTTGTATATGTTAATTATTAGGGCGCATAAATATAGGCGCTGTAGTTTACCGGGTTTTAACAATGCTTATTACTAACGCGCTGTTCTTTTATTTCATTAAGACAGCGCTTATTCACGAACCGCTGTCTATGAGTTCCCTTGCACAGCGCATATATATTAAGCGCTGTTTACTTATCATTTATTCAAGAAAATTACATTACACAAAACGTGCCAGCCATTTACATTACTAAAAAACAAATGTAATGATCACAAATACAAATTTTTTTTGGCTTAATATTTATTAATTGATTTTACCTTAACAATTTATTGAACATGTAAAACATACGTCCGGTATTTGGCATATATTGATTCACTCACGACGATTCATCAGAATCTTCTTTTGTATCTGGATTATCAGCTACGTGCTCGTCGTTGCCATCTTCTTCGGTGTCGTATTCGAAAACCTCATCATCAGCGAGGTCCCCTAAGGATCCGATTACGTTGACCAATACAGGCATTTCAGTTCCCATTTCACCCTCATCTTGGAACGGAACATTTGCTACCTCCATGTCGATTGCGTTTGTTGGTTTCACAGGACAAATTGCAACCCAACCCTGATTATTTTATCCCGATAATCCCGGAAATGTCACATAGTAAACTTGCACCGCTTGCTGGGCAAGAATGTAAGGGTCGTAATGGGGGTAGGGTCTATGAGTGTTCACGATGACAACCCCGTTAGACGGGTATGACCTAACAAACTGAGGGTCGTACCAACGGCACTTGAATAACACAACCTTTATTTGATGGTTGGTTCTACATCTCATATGAATTATTTCTTCAATCACCCTGTAGTAGTGTGTACCCTATGTTCCTTTCACGTAAACATGGCTGTTGAACGTGTTCCTCCCTTCACCGTGACTTTCAATTTGAAATTTGTAATTGTTCACTTTGTATGTAGCTGAACATGCAACGTTGGATTGAAAGCCAGCAGACAAGTAGTGAATCCACTGTGGTAGTGCTACTGTTTTGCCAAGCTCCCAAACCTGAACATAACATTTTTGATGAACATGTAAGTACAAGTATATTTTAATTTGCTACATAATGAAACATGGAATTTAAGTTGATTAATTACACTTACATGGGAACACAGCCATTCTAGAAATTCCATTAATATACCATTGTAAATTTGCTGATCAGTCAATCGCGGGCGTCTTTGTCTTAAGTTGGTCTCAAATAACGCCAAATATTGTTCAAGTTCAGGCGTGTTGCTAAAGATGTAATGAGTTGCTTTTTTAAATTCTTGGCTGTATAATACCCTCCGTTTAATTTTTCTACCACCGACTCCCGGGTAATTGTAAATAGAAATCTGAGGATCTTCAAAATCTAATGTCGCTACTTCATTTCGTTGTAAACGTACCCCGGTCGTTAATAACTCCGGATCTAGGTAGTCGGATCCCAAATATGAAGTCTCCAGCTGTATGTATGCGTTAACAATACTGACTTCCACCTCAGCTCTATTTCCCTTTTGTCCCAATTGTTTAAGACGGTATATGAAACGCTCAAACGGATACATCCAACAGTAGTGTACTGGTCCACCAAGTAGGACCTCATCAGCCAAATGAATTGGTAGGTGTTTCATAGAGTCAAAAAATGAAGGGGGAAATATTGTCTCCAGCTTACACAGTGTGACCGCTATGTTGTTCTGCCAATGTTCCATTCACTCTTTGTGAAGTGCAGATGCACATATATCTCAGAAAAATGTACACAACTCGAATACAGCTTCCCAGATCTTGTTTGGTAAAAATCCCTTGAAAGCAATTGGCATGAGTCGCTCGATGAATACGTGCGCATCGTGTGACTTGTAACCTACTAGTTTTAGTGCACTCAAATCTATTTTATTTCCCAAATTAGATGAAAATCCATCCGGAAACTTAAGAGACTTCACCCGAATAAGCACAAGATTCTGTTGTTCTCTTGTAAGCTGATATTTATCCTTGTTCTCTACCAAACGATCACGGTACATTTTCAGTTCCAATTCTGGTCTTCGACAATACAACCCGATATCTTTTTTGCACTTCACACCGTCATCCTTTGTTTTTCCCTTCACATCCATGATGGTGTTGAATAAATTCTCAAAAACATTCTTCTCAATGTGCATGCCGTCCAGGTTATGTCTAAGCTTCACGTCCACCCAGTAAGATAGTTGCCAAAATATTAATTTCTTTGTCCAGTTGTGTTCGACCCCGTAACCGTCCAAAACCTCATTGACATGTTGTTCCCATATATACTTCAAGTTTTGTACCCATTCATAAACTTCTTGAGATGATCTAAATTGGACTGGACCGTCAAAGTCGATTCGATCTCTGTAGAAATTCCTTGCATTACCCCGATATGTTTGATTTGATGATAAAAAATGTCTGTGACAGCCAAAATACGAAACTTTTCTTCCGTTCTTCAACACGAACATCTTTGTGTATCCCATACAATATGGGCAGCCGAGTTTTCCTTGAGTTGACCATCCCGATAACATTGCATATGCAGGGAAATTGGATACAGTCCACATTAAAGCTGCCCTCAATGTAAAACTCTATTTCCGATTAGCATCGTAAGTGTCGACCCCAACATTCCAAAGATGTACTAAGTCATCAATAAGAGGCCTTAGATATATGTCCAAATACTTCTTTGGATTTGATGGCCCGGGGATTAGTATAGTTAACCAAATGAATCTCGTGTTTATGCACAGCCACGGTGGTAAGTTGTAGGGTGTTACCATGACAGGCCAAATGGAGTACTGTTTAGTTGACATACCCCATGGATTAAATCCATCTGTGCATAATCCCAATCTTACATTACGTGCATCCGCTGCAAAGTCTAGATGGCATCGATCAAAATGCTTCCACGATTCCCCGTCTGAAGGGTGAACCATGCGATGCACGTCTACTCTGGGTGTAGCGTGCCAGCACATTTCTGATGCCAGACTTTGCGATAAAAAAGTCTCTATATACGCGGTATAATCGGCAAGTAAAACATTTGGCATCTCGCATTCCGTTGGTACGATGACAAACTTTCTGGGCGTCTTGGACGATGATATCTTGGTTCCGAGCAGAAACGACAAACGATCTTACTTTCGTCACAGCCATAGTAAATCATACACCCTCCTACACAAACGTCAATCCGTTGGTACCCCATTCCGAGATCAGCTACGAGTTTCTTTGATTGTTTGAAAGAAGAAGGGATGTTGTTCTCCCCCCGATTAGATTTTTCATCGTGCCACATACGGCGTTAAATGCGCCTTCGGATAATCCATAGTTAGCTTTTGTTGCCAAAATTTTCATGTTAATCAAAAGCTCCGTCTCTGTCGTGCATCCTTCGTAAGCTGGGTCTGAACATGAATTAAGCAGAGTGAAGAATCTATTTGCTTCGAAATTCTCTGTTTGATGTTCACCAAAGTTAGTTGACTCAGGAATATCAGCAGGACTGGCAAAATCATGAACTATATCTGGGAAGGCCGCATGATCATAAGTTGAATTTTCTTCTTCAGAATCAAGAACTGGGTCAAATGTGACCGGGTGAGGTATGGTTGGGTAAGTATTTACGTACTCCATTTCCACAAGATCTTCGCCGTGTAGGGTCCAATTGAAGTAGTCGTCTGTGAAACCGTATTTGTACAAATGCTCCTCCATCATTCTTATATTGATGAATCACCGGTTTTTGCATTTCGTACATGGACAGCGGATTTTGTTGTTGCTTGGTAGAAAACCTTTTGCCACAGCTGTTTCAATAAAATTATTGACTCCGGCGATGAAAAGGGCATTGGTGTATGACTCTCCATGAGCACGAGCTTCGTACATCCATCTCCTTTCGTGATATAGATATGCCACTTACGTGTATGCAGTTTGATTTTAACTGAAACTGAAATAGAGTACCTCACGTTGGGACTGGGTTGAAGCAACTATCAGCACGGGTGGTTGGTCGAAGTTTCCGATGCCTTAATATTCCTTGGACATTGCAAACAAGCCATCTTCCGAAATTGCAAAATTTTATTGTAAGCGTGCATTTACGAAGATGGTTGGAATACGTCATTCTATTGCCTTATTATATATAATTTGGGAAATATTAAAATTTGTTGACGGAATGGTAATGGAATGGACATGTTAAATATTCTGTCAAAACGGCGGGACCATTCCGTCACGTAGTGACGGAATAACAACGAGTTATCGACATTTTTAAACGACGGTTAAATATTATCGGTACGCTAATTTAATAAAAGCCATCGCTTCATAATTACGCACTTTTGTATCTCCCCAAACCACAGCGCTTAAATAGATAAGCGCCGTTGTAAGTAAGAAAACAACTGTGCGTAATCCAATAAGCGATGTGGTAGTCATTAGGTATTCTTAAAATATGACCGTTATAATTGCGATGCATATACGTTATTGTTGACGGTAACGTGACGGAATACAGACGTAAAAAGAATTTTTTGTGCTGCGAAATTTTTCTTTTAATGATCTTTTTTGATTGCTTGTGCAGATCCGTCAACGACATTATATGATTATGTTTCATGACAAGCTCCTTTCTGTTCTCATCGGTCTTGTGCAGAATCTATCTCTCATGAGCGAATAATTCCGAATAAGACAGAGGAGAACAGAATGGACTTGTTCATGAAACATAACCATATAATGTGGTTGACTGACCTACACAAGAAATCCAAAAAGATCTTTCAAAATGAAAAAGTCGGAGCATTATGAACAAGACAATAGGTAAAATTGAAACAACGGATTGTAAGCGTGAATATAGAAATATGGTAGGAAATCATTCGTGCTTTGCAAATGTCCATATTTATAGCACAGGTTGTATGTTTCTGTATGTCATAAGTTAATAACTACAAGACCTTATTCCGTCAACACAGCAACTATATTCCGTCACCAAGTGTCGACGCATTTTCCCTGAACCTATATATTAAATGTGAATTGATGGTGGCATGACAAGCGTCAAGTATACGTTTTAATTCCGTCATTAGTGTAGGTATTGCAACGGAAAATATAGGGAAATTAAGTCGACTTGTTTAATTCAATGTTCTCTGGTAAACAAATATTCCGTCAACGTTGACGGATTTGTAAGGTAATGCAGACGGAAATGTTGCAGTTAATAAAAATTGTGATTGATGTCACCCGACATCGAATCGTCACATCATGTAGGAATTAATTTATAAATGTTTTTAAAATGTATTAGAACACAAGAAATATGTTTACTATTAAAAAAACATACAAACAACACGTGCGAAAACATTTACACTTATCTTCAAATTCTGATATAAAAGTATATCACATTGCAAGATTGTTACACAGAAGTTTCGGTACTATTTTATATTATATATATTACGGTATTTTAATTGCATTAATACAGAGTAAATAAAACAATTTAAAGGAAAGTTAACTTCATTAGATACGTTCAACGTCAACAACAGACAATTACTTATTTCAGATGATTCGCAACGCAAATTTCAGAAAATCAACGCGGTTTCGATCCTTCATTTTCGGGTGACACACGGGGGCTGGCTGGTCAACTTCTTGCTCACCTTCGCATTGGTTTGGCTTCGAACAAGTACTTTGTTTACTATTAATGTCTTCGTCATGTCTGTATTTTCCCCGACTGAAGCTATGCTCTGCTAAACAGTTCGAGCCATTATCACAAGGATATATTGGGTCTTGAGCGAAACAAACATGTCCTTCAGAACCGCTTGATTCTTCTTCAGACATCTCAGCAAAAAAACGTTCAACTGCAGAATTCGAACTCATTATATGAAATTGTCGGGATGAAATGTTAAAGATAACCTACCACTTTTACTTATAGGGTGGACATTGTCTGATTCCGTCTTATTTCAGCTATTATGCTGTTATGCGAGTAACAGGGCTTTACGTGTCAGCTATTTTTTATTTAAAAAATGAACCGAGACAGCATTTTTAATAAAAGCACTGTTGATCGAGAATACAACGACGCTTATATGGACACGCTGTTATATTTTAAATACAACAGCGCTTTAAATAATAGGCGTTGTTATAATATTAGTAACGACAGCGCCTAAATATTAAACGCTATCACAAATTTTACTAGGTTTATTTACTCCACATATTCACTCGCTCGGATACTCTGATTCACCTCGCCTTCGAATTGTTACTGCCGACTTAGCCCGCCGAAGCATACAAAATGAGTTTGCAGTCGCCAGGGTATGTCGATTTAAGTTCCATTTTTCACTTGTCTCCATGTCGCCGTTCAAGTGAATGTATAGGTTTCTGAATGGCGTCCGTATGTAAACTTATTTTGGTTTCATTTTGTTTCGATAGCCAGTTGTTGAGATTCGATTGTCCGTAGTTGAATAAACAGATTCCTTGATTGTTTAACCCTGTTGTCCGAAATATTGTGCAAAGCATATGCTAATTTATTTGTAGTACTAATGTACCTTCGTGTTTGTGCCTGTGCCGGTAAGTTAGGAATTTGTTTAATACAATGTACAGCCTTATGCAACCGTTAGGAATTAGTAGTGCAGTGTAATACAATTTGTGTTATTTGTTACTTTTCAGTCTGAATATGGTTAGCAATAGTGCCACGGAGGGAGGCTCATCATCAAACCGTAAGAACAGGGGGCCAACCTCTATGACAAAAGGATGGGACTAAAGAGCAGGTGACGATTGAGAAAGACGGTACAATTGCCGGTAAAATAAGGACATCATTCCGGACATACATTGGTAATTAAATAGTATGTTATGTATTTGTTTACGTAATGAATAATAAGTGTTATTGCGTTGAAAATATAATAAATATATTATGTATATGCAGGAACAGCCGCTAAATCTCGAGTGCCAATTACATACGAAACATGGAAGTTGGTACCTATAGAGCTTAGGGATTCTGTGTGGGATGAGACACTGGTATGTTGTAAAATGAAACACAAATGATAACATTCTGCATGTAAAACATTATTAACAAATTTTGTTTACATTTGTAGAGATACTTTGATGTGCCCTAAAATGACAGGACTATTAAATTGAGGAAGAAGGAGATGCGAGCGGCCGGGACTATATGGAGAAACTTCAAGAGCGAACTCGCAAATCAATACATATATGGGTCCCAACAAGGACATGACCCAAGAGAGAAGTATTCTTACATTAGTCCGGAGCACTGGAGGAGGTTCGTGGAACATCGCTCGACTCCCGAGGCACTGCAAATTAGGGAGAGGAACATTGCGCGTGCAAAATCAAACAAGTTCCAGCATACATTATCTCCAGGCGGGTACAATAAGGCGAGGACGGATATCCTCGCAGCGAAGAAAGTGGAGATGGAGGCTCAAGGGTTAACAACGTCTGGGGATGAGCATGTAATCCACGTTGAGAGGCATGAGGTATGGCTGAAGGGTCATATCCGAAAGAATAAAGAGCATGTGAACGAGTCAATGAGGGAGGTGGTGGAAAAAATTGTAAGTTACTTGTACAAATCAAAATCGTACAAAACTTAATGACTCATTTGTGATTATGATGGACGTAAAATGATTGATAACGGGAACAATTAGAAGAACAGGTCGCACAGGGATTATTTACATCACAGGGTCGAAGGGACATTTTGACGGAGGCCGCAGGGAAGGATGAGTACCCTGGACGCACACGTGGGGTCGGTAGTTATGTAGGTTGGAAGGAGGTATTTGGAAAGCAGTCGTCTTCATATTCATCAACACGATCCACAGTTACATCGCACGCGTTAATGCTTCAGACCCATGATGGTGGTACCAATCCTGACTCCTTCGGAGTTATACCTGAGGTATTATGCAGTAGTTTAACAAGAAACAAATTGAGGTGTATGTTGTTTACTTCATAATGTCAATTCGTTTGATTTTTTTGTCAAATATCAGGCTGGGAAGAAATGCTTAATACACGTGGACAACGGTTCCGATGTGGGGTTGGTAATCATGGCACTTGGCAAAGTGATGGAAGGACAAATTGTGCAATATCAAGAGTTGGATGATGATATGGTGAAGGTGATGGTAGACGAGGCGCTTGAAGGATGGAGGGAGCTGCCAATGAAGTTTGGGAATATGGAGAAAGTATCGGATGCAGTGGGTGGTTTTGTGGGATGGTCGAAATCCCTAGTACGCATTAATGAAAAGGTAACTACGTATATTCATGTCTTCCCAACTAAACACCTATCACTTTGTCAAATATACTCATTCAAACGACATTATTCATTTTCAACAGGGATATGACGAGTTCATATTTTTCAAAATGCTAAGCTCCAGTTTCGACAACGAAGTGATTAGCTGAATGAAAATGAAATGCCGCTTTCTTCACGAACACGCTAACATGATGGACAAGTCAACCACATATTCGGTTTACATTAGTAGCAAAGTGTTTGGTGATGATTGCTTCGTCATTTTGAATAACAGTTGCATTACTGAGTTCACACTCTTAGAAGCTTTGGGTGCCCAATCAGCAGAAGTTTACATGAGGTAAGTATTGATTTCATTATATCCATGATTTCGTAAGTTTAAAAGAATTGTACTAAGCAAATCAAATGCCAGCAGATTCATCCACGAAACGATACCATCGGGCATACGGTTTGGATTCTTAAAATCGAGTTATATGACTCTGTCCGAGAAATTCGATGTCAGGGTGGATTTCTTTCTAAAAAGATTGAGAATGCCCGACTATGAGCATATTTTTTGCTACTTCCTTCCCTACGTAGATGTGAAAGAGTGAGTTGATATTATATAAAAAATTTTGTCTATTTTCAATGCGGTGGCTAATTCACTAATCTACAATGGTTACGTTAAATCTACGTTAGGTATCATTGGATGTTAATTGTCCTATTCCCAAAGAAGCGAGTGGCCCTTTGGCTCGATCCGCTGAACACGGCACCGCGGCCTGATGCAGTGAATTTTGTTAACACGTAAGTACTATGGTAGTGCACTTTAGTTACCATTATAACATGACCCATAAATTTCGTATGTAAAAATTACCTTATTGTTGCAGGAGCATGAGTCTGTGCTTCAACATCCCGTCAGGTGACGAAATAGAATGGAAGACTGTGACGGTATTGCTTAACATATAACAATTGTTATATAACTGAATATTTCATTAATTAATAATTTTCGTTGATGTTAAATTCATTCTTATTTCAGTGCCCGCATCAGCCCCTGAACACTGAACTGTGTGCCTACTATGTAATGCAATATATTCTGGACATAATCAAGTTCGTCCAAAACACAAATGGAACGTTTGAGGACGACATCGTGCAAGTAGGTGTATAGCGACAGTTAATTAGGCATTAACAATTAATTGAGGTCACTACTAATGTTTGTAATTATGTTTTTTATAGTGTTTCCCCACAGGGCTATGACCATATGATGACGCATTGCTTGATGACATGAGGGAGCACTTTGCCGATGGTTTGATTACTTATATACGACAAGTGTATCATAATGTATAAACTTCAAGGATTATAAAGTGTACATTATTGGTCGACATTTATGAATTGAAACGTGTTGTTGTTTATTTATATTCAGACTTTAGACAGCGCTTAAACGGAAAAGCGCTGTTGAAATGAAAATGTACAGCGCTTAGTAAGTGAAGCGCTGTTGAAATAAACTATAAGATAGCGCTTTTTGTAATAAGCGCTGTCAAATCTCACTCAAAAACTTTATTTGCGAAACATATTTTTCAAAGATTTTTTATATTAAAATTTCGTGTAATATAAATTTATTTTAACGTATAATCAATTTGCGTTACACAAATGATTTCAAATATACTTTATTATAAAAAAAACATTATTTATCAAGGGGTTAAAAGGAACAATTTGCGTTACGAATTCATTTGGAAAGCACTGTAATTTATTTAATTCATGGAATACAAAGTTTTGACTGATTGATTTATAACAACATCGTGAGCAGTCCAACATTCTGCAATCTACGGGTTGGTTGACAACGACAGAAGTGAATTCCTTCCCGTTCTTCGCATCGTACGATGATTATTGACGATTATATTGCATTTCCTCATAAAATTACCCTGAATGCGACTGTCATATTGTGCATCCCAAGTAGCTATACACTACAAGCAAATCATTTGTAAGACCCGTTAACTTTTGTCATACAAATGAAAGGAAAACATTTTCTGAGTTACCGCTTTGTACCTGATACTCCTCGAACCAAATTTCCTTGCCGCTTTCTGGGATCATGGTCCAAGATGCCCACGTCGTGTCCCAACATTTTGAGATGCATTCTTGAGCAATCCTTCGATGAACATCGAATGGGAAAAAACTGTTACAAAAGTAGGGATTACATAACGGCAGCGTTTATCAAAACAGTCAATATGAAGAGAACAATAGTAAGTTGTTATGCGTGTCTGCCAATAGGTATAACGTGAACTCTACGAGCAAATCCACGTGGATTGTCAGGGAAACTCACAAGATCAAATGAAGGAGACATGTTGACGATTGGAAGGAAGTATGTTGTTAATGAATGTGGTGGGATGAATGATTTCAAGAGTTCTCATATATATATATATATATATATATATATATAGCGCAACAATGAAGTTGCATAAATTATTCCATTCACATTCCGTCCATTTTCCGTCACCTGTTGACGGAAATAACATGTTATGGTGACTAACATTCAGCAACGGTCTATAATCAACGGGAACCTTGTAACGGAGTAAGGACGGAAATGTGACGGAAATATGAAACATATACTGGAAATGGGATGAAATAGTGAATATTTTTCACAATGTGACAAATGACTGAAATAGTGAATATTTTTCACAATGTGACAAATGACTGAAATAGTGAATATTTTTCACAATGGATAAATGACGGATTATATTGACGGTAAACGGACGGAAACATTGAAAATTTTTACTCGACTAAATAATAACGGTCGTTTGACGGTAGAATATTGACGAAAATCTGACTGTCAACAGACGGAGTTATTGAAAATTGTCGTCGCCGAAGTAGTGACGGAAGTGTGACGAAAAGATATTGACGGTATTGTGCTGGAATATCAATGATACTTTGCAGCTGACGGAATTAAGTCGGAAATGTGACGTTTTTTTTCCGTCATTTTGACTGTCGACTTTGTTGCGACAGAAATTCGTGTCGAAATTTTTCGCAAAATTTGTAGTGAAAAGATACAGGGGAGGGAGGGTAAAGGTGGGTGAAGTTTTTACTATTTTTCATTTAATGCTACGTTCTATCGCGACTTACTTTTAAAATATCAGTCGCGTAAGTAACTTTTACGTACACCTGCCGCCTTCAATTCAACCAAAAGTTGGTAACCCATATAAAAGTCAACATTTTCAAATATCGCAAGCTGGCGTGGCTTTTGCATTATTCACTTATGTGACTATCTATGAGGCATTCACTTACAGTCACATAAGCGAACTTACATCACTGACGTTGAGAATGTCAAATATATACAATTAATCTTTTTTTAAATTAAAGTTGGTCAGGGCCAGCGCCTTTATTAGAGAGAGGTTTAAACAGCCTAAACCGTGGCAATTACAAAACTTAGTCCTCAAGCACCAGACACTGGTTATAATGCACAACACCTTAACAACGCCGAACAGACTATAAAAAAGGAAGAAAACAAGAGTATCTTGCCTAATAGAAGGAAGTCAAAAGACTAGCACTAACACATGATAGACCTGCGAGCGAGTGGCACAAGCAAAAGACAAAAAACAAAAACAAAAAAAGCTAACCTAGCAATACAAAAGGTAACTTCGGTCATGACAAACATCCCTGTCTCCAGAATCTGTATTCTTCAAAGTATCTATCATAATATGATCTTTGACCATCCGAATAACAATGTGCTCAACCTCTCCGTGATCACACTTTTCATGCTCGCAATAGACGTAACTACTAACCAAGTCATATTTTATGGCTTGTTTCACAAATATTCATGCCCTGCACAGCAGCGCCAGCGCAACTCCATTGCTCCGCGGGTAGATCCTCTGAAAGAGGATATCTTTATGCTCCTGAAGGAAGATCTTTTCCAGAGCCAACTCAAACCAGGGCACATCTTTAGAGTATTTGTTGAGCCACTCCATCACATAGTTAGAGCAACAACAAACTTTAACCGCGTACTCTCTGTCCATACTCTCCTTAATAGCCAGCTTAATAAGAGTAAGAATGCACCCAAAATCAGTGCCATCATCAAGCTTGTCTGCCTAAATTTTGTAAACTGTCCCAGCTGAGTTCTTGAGAGCAAAACCTCCATACACAATACCATTCCTCCTGAGAGTCCTGACTAAGGCAACAGAGGCAATGACGTGTAGATAATGAACGCTGCCCTTGAACCATTTGCCTGCTTGGAATTGCCTCGCAGGGACAGCAATTTTCAGCACAGAAAGAACCACGTCATCATCCAAGTGTTTCACATAATTCTTTGGGGCAATATAGCAGCAATATCAGGTCCCCATCGGCTAAGGCACACTATAATAGGAGGTGAAAGCCTGCCATATATAGAGTTATTCCTCATCTTCCAAATTTCCCAAATAATGCAACAAACCAAACCAATCCTAAGGCACCCCATCAACGTATTAGGATTATAGTTAGTAATGCATCTAAGGAAACTCTCAGGTCCACTAATAAGGCTTCCCCCAAAAAAGACTCTATAAAACTCCCAAGCTTTGACTGCAATGTCACTTCTGAAGAATAAATGAAGCTTAGATTTTATTTTAGGAGCCTTACAGCATTGACATTTGGATGCCATAGTAATCCCAGTTTTCATTACTCTATCTTCAGTTGGAACTGTCCACATAAAAAATTTCACATGAAGTACCATCTGACAGTTTGCCATTGAGTTTGGTACGAAAGCCGAAACTGCTTTGTTGTAAAGGTTCCCGTTGGGCAGCCTTCCCAAACAAACAATTCATCACCTTCTGTCAGAGTAGCAGTCTCATAGTATCCTCTTTGCTGTTCAGTCATAAGATTCAGAATTACATTCCAATCATTCCCATTCTCCTTTACCTCCCTAATCAATTTACTTTCCAACCGCCTGGGAACAGTAATGCCAATTTTCCTACAGAAGAGACCGGCCTCGGTCTTACCATCTCCAATTTTCCTACGAGGAGTGGCTTCTTAGTAGTGCTGTGGCAGAGTTGAAGGTCTTCATTTCTCCCTGTCAACTAGAGGAAGAGTTGAAGCTCAATGGGTTAAAGCTTCATAAGATTTTTCCTTATGGGGGCAAGAAGGTGTTAATACATTTTTCTTCAATGGATGATCTGGAGGTTTGCCTCTCAGGAAGCTACTCGGCTTTAAGTAGAAGGTTCTCTAGCATTTGCAGATGGAAAGAAGAGGTCCCTTCTAGGCTCAGATCAGTGTGGTTGAGCATCATAGGGCTTCCCTTCAAAGCTTGGAGTGAGGCGAACTTTCAGAAGATAGTTGAACCCTTTGGTTATTTTTTGAAGATGGAATTGAAGGACTTCCAGGAATCTGGCTTAGAGAGGGCGAGAGTGCTGGTAGAAACAAAAAGGATGGACAGAATCTTTGAGGTATTTGAAGCCGAGGTAGGGGGAAAGGTCGCTGAAACCGTGATTTCCGAAGAGTGCTATTTTAATGGTAGGGAAACGGAGTGGAAGGTGGAGGAGTCGACATGGGTTTGGGAGGATGATTTTCAAGGTTGCTCCCTTAATGAAGTTCAGTCTTGTAAGGGCCGGAAGCAGTGTTTGGCGCAGCTAGGTGGGGATTGTGATAGGGTCTCTTCGCAGGGCGGAGTTCGAATCCGGACGTCGATGGGGGTAGTGAGTAGTGGGGACTCCGGCGTGGCCAAGTCTTTCTCTCCCGGGCTTGAGAGTCGGGACTCTTTGTAGGCTTGCCATTTTGTTTCAGAACCTACTATTGGGGTGGAGGCTCTTTGGCTCGAAGTTCAGGTGATATTGATAAGGATTCTGGGGAGTCGTTTTCGAACAAGGAAGTGGTAGAGTGTAGTTGGGATGCTACGCTGAGCTCCTTTCTGCAGCGAAAGGTAGTAGGGAGAGCGGGTTTGGAGCCAAATGAGCAGTGGGGGACAGGCTTGAGTTTGCCTTGCTCTGGGGAAGAGGGCTTGGGCTCTGAGCAAGCTGTTGGCAATTGTGATGATTTCGTTCATAGCTTCCAGGCTGTGGAAGCGCCAGTTGAAGTCATTTCTCAGGAAGAGGATCGTCAGGCGCCTCGATAGTGTAGAGGGTGCATCGAGGAGGATGGTTTACCGGAAGATGAACTCGGCTTCAGATTTAGATGCTTTAGCTCATTTAACCTTAAAAGCTGCGAAAAGAAAAGAAGCAAAGGAGAAGGGAGCTTCGAAGTGTCAAAGAAGAAAGGAAAGGGCAGAGTTAGATCGTCTAAAAAAATCCTACGTAGAGGTTTTGAAAAAGAGTAAAAAGCCCTTACAGAAGTCTGAAGAAGGAAGTCGTTTAGCTTTGGAAAGAGGAGGAGAGGATGAAGAAGCGAGGAAATCGATTCAAAGAAAGGAAGCAGAGGAGACAGTCAAGTTTGCTAAGGCTTTAGGGATCAAAGCCAGTCTGCCGGATGAGGAAGTAGTGCAGATTTTCATCAACCTCGACGAGGACCGCAGGAAAAGAAGAGAATACGAGGAATGGAGAAAAGAACATTAGTTTGGCTCCCGGTGAAGAGAGAAGAAAGGGAGGTTTATTCAATGGAGGAGCGCTTGTTTTTTATATAGAGGGGCGAGAGTGGAGAGCCTTAGAGTCTAGCGTCTCGGGTGTGTAAGGGAGAGATTTCGTTTGAAGCTTTTTAAGAGGGATGTGTTAGTGTGTTTAGCGAGAGGTTTTTGTTGGCAGTGTTTGTCTTAGCGATTTTGATCCCATGGATCTTCAGTGTGTTTTTAGTGTGTTTGGTCCTTTGGACCTCAGTGTGTCTTCAGTTTGTTGGTCCTTGGGTCTCAGTGTATCTTTTCGATCCCACACGGGTTGGGTTCGGCTTTTTAATGGTTTAATTCCACTTAAGAATAAAAAATACCATCTCCAAACACCCATCTAGATTCATCTCTCAACTTTGTGATGAGATGAGAAATACTTTCCCAGATGTGTGAGCCTCTCCGCACATTTCGAAATCTCCTTCTAGCATAGGAAGCCCATAAGGAATTAAAATTAATAAATCGCCAAGCTAGCTTCCCTTGCAGGGCCAGCTTAATATCCTCCAACTGCTTTATTCATAGGCCCACCACACTCCCTGGGTTGCAGACATTACTCCAATACACCCAATGCCTTCTCCGCTCATCACCTTTATCCCACAAAAAGCTCCGGATGTGCCTGGCTACACGCTGAAGGACGGTCTTGGGAATAGGAAGCGCTGACATGCAATGTATGCCTAAGGAATTTAAGACGGAATTAATAAGAGTAACCTTGCCACCCAGGGTCAACAAGTTGCGCATCCAGCCACTAATTTTCTTTTGCACCCTCTCTTAAAGACTTCAAAAGTATTCAAACTTAGAGCACCCAACATACAGAGGGCAACCCAGATAAGTCACCGGAAAGTATTCAATCTTAAAGCTCCGGATGTGCCTGGCTACACGCTATATATAATTAATCTCAGCCATTTAAATAACAATAGTTTTTTTTTCCTATCCTAGTCTACAATTAAATGTTTCATTTGTTTCAATTTTCTCAATAAGTAATGTATGTGAAATAACCAATGTTATTAAAACCGACCCGGTCAAGTTACTGTGTCAATGGGTCAGTGGTTCAATCGGGTTGAATCGGATTGAGCCGCACATATTAAAATAAATAAAAATAAAATATTTATATATGATATTATAATTTAACTTATTGATGACTTGAATAAATATTACATGTTTATGATCCGATTACAACAACATACCATAACAAATTTAGAATTTGATAAAGTACAAATCAATAATAGAACAACAATAACAATTGTAGTCTTAATTTGCAAGTCACAACAATAAGGGATTTATAAGACAAATTGAATTTCCAGTTAAATTGATAATAAGTAATAACTTTTATAGATTTGATAAATGAATTTACATTTTTGAAACAAATAATAAAACAACAATCATCTTTAGCCTAGTGGAATAAAAGAGAATAATTATTATGAGGGGTTGGGTTCGAGTCTTGTCCAAGTCAAAATTAAATAAATAATTTTTCAAACCAAATCGACCCGATCAAATCACGATTTTAATGAAAAATCGGGTCAACCAACCGGGTCGAATGCATATCGATCTGATGACAGAACCAAACCGGTCTAGTGACCGGTTCCCGGTCGAACCGACCGGACCGGTTTTAATAACACTGGAAATAACCATGGATACACTTTTTGTTTATTGTCTGTTTGTAGAAAATATATATGCCACTTTATGTAAAGTTTATAATTCACCGTGAGAATTATATTTACGATTTCAATTTTCATAATTATTGTTATAATTAATATTGTAACTATACTATTGCAAATATACTTTTTGTAATTTTACTTTCTAAATATTGTTGTACACTAAAGTTAGAAATAAGTAGTTTACCTTTCTCATCTCAAATGGTAAGTCTACATTTTTCCTTCGAGTCGTTTTTTATATAGTGAGTTTTAACATATCATACATATCAATCACTATGGACGAAAACACATTCACAAGGGATGAAAAATACTTCTCACAAAATTGAGGAGAAATATGCTACTCACGGGAGTCGAACCCTTTACCTTCTGACAATTTGTCAAGAGTTCAAGCCAATTCGACCATCACCTCTTTAACCCTTCGAGGCGTTAAATGGTGTATATATAATGTACATTTTCAGTAGAAAACGGAAAAGAAAAAAAACATATATAGATTTTGTCAAGTTTACTATTTAATTTTTTTTTTTGCATATACTTGTCTGTCACATTATATACAAAGAGAAATAATCATATAATTAAACACAAATGAGTCGCTTCCATTCCAATCCATTGTTTTGTCAACATTCCAATCCATTGAGATATACTTTTTGTTGTTGTTTTGATAATGGGGGTATACCAACGAGATACAAATATGAAATATCACTACTGAAAGAATAAAATAAAAAAGTTGACATGTATAAAGTAATCAATTAACTTAATTTGAGATTACCAAATCTGTGTTAACCTAATGCCATCAAGAATAGATAAAACTAGGTATAATATAAGAAATTTCCTAGTTTGTAAGTCAGTAGTGGTCCCAAAAGCAAGCCCAATACTGTTTTGATCGAAGTGATGAACTCAACTAAATTGAAATTATATATATTAAGTCTTAATCTCTTGAGTATTGTTGATAATTCAAATATTTTGCATGCAGTTTAGCAATAATAATGTACAAGAATACATATATTATATCAAGAGAAGTGAAGTTGCATTTTTTTTTATTATTAGCTCATGCTCTTAAGGTAGTATTTGCTCAATTTTGAGCTTGTGAGGACTTGAATCCTGGATCATTTTGATACAACAGGAGAGGTGCTCCACTGAGCCACCTCTTTGTCTCGTGAAGTTGCATTTTTAAAATAAAAAAAATGTGAAGTTGCATTTTTAAAAACCCAACAATTGGTATATATTTGAATTATCAAATTACAAACTAAATATAGAGGAAGTTGAAATAAACAGGAGAATCATAATATAAAGTACTAAAAAGCTCAAAAGTATACTTCAATTGAGAGAAAGAGACATTTTATTCAGTAAACTGAACTTATTCAATCTACATCAATTACATTGTTCAGCCCCTCCAAGGACCACACTTATCGAACTGTTGAGTCTTTATGTTAAAGAAACATTGCCCAGTTGGCGTTAGATTCCATCCACATTCACAACCTACATCATGACAAGCCCAATAAAACTCAGAATCCTTATAAGCATTAAAAACTTGCCTCCTACCATTCCAACTCACTACTCACGTCACACCAAAAGAAAGTATTTTTCACGACGTGAGGTCGAAAGCCTAAAGGAAAATATTGTCCTTCGGGCAGATGGCGAACGCCAAGATCATCGTCTTTTGATTTGCAGTGAACATCGACAATAATGCCCATACTATGTTTTATGTATACCGTCATTTTTGAAATAAAGAAGCCACAAATATTTGTAACTTTATTCAGACGAGTCGTTTCCTTGCGCATTAAGAAACAAACATACAATTATAATACTGAAGACCCAAACGATGTTGATGAAATTCTTGCCAGCCATCGATTATTATGGATCAGTGTCGAAATGGGTCGTTTCATAATGTTTATATAGTGTATTTGTATTGCAGAAGGGATAGTGATCTAGCAGCCATAATCTTAATCAAATGACCAGAAAGGTGACAGTTCAAACCCTTGAAAGCATCTTATGACATGAGTATGAGAATCGACAAATCGTTGCCTTTCCTAATAGATGTTTTTTAAAGAAAAAAAAAGTCTAGTTGTATCAAACATAAATAGCATATACCAATATTTCTAAATTTTTTTTATCCATATTTTCAGTATAGCTATAGATGCTCACTTTTGTTTTCTAGATGTTTCTTTTCTCTTTTTTTTGATAGAGTTTTCAAGATGTTTCAAAATATCATAACTTTCCAATAAATGTAGATGAATGCTTTTCCTGGGTTGGAAAATTATTCCCTCGATTTTTTTTGATAATGGGGTACAATATGTAGGAATAATATAATGCATATGACACTTTATCATCTAGTACATATATTGATATCTGAAGCTCTAGTAATTCCACGTTCTCTTCAACTAGTGTGACAATTTGTCGGTTGGGACAGTCAGCAATACGGTGTCCTAGCCCTTGGCACTTGAAGCATCGTATGGTTGCTTTACTAGATTGCCCCGTTTCGTAAGTCTTGGAAGCTTGGGTCTGATTTGCTTTGGGTGCAGGGTTAGGGTTTGCAGAGGGTGCTCTCTTATCGGCCTCAATCCCCGAAGAGCGGTTCTGAAACCTGTAGCTACTGACCCTCCTCTTTTGCTGCGATTCAACCTTTAATGCAAGCCTACAGACATCATCATACGAGTAGTACTGCTGCAGATACACCACATCTGATATTTCTAGTTTCAGTCCGGCTAAATACCTAGCGACAATCTGTTCATCCTCCTCAACCGCATCGCATCGCATCCGTAGCATATCAAACTCGTTAGTATACTGCTCCACTGTCAGAGTTTTCTGCTTAAGATTGTGATACTCAATAAAAGCTTCCTGCTTATACTGGGCGGGTAGAAACTTGGCCATCAACTTCTTCTTCATCTTATCCCAAGTTTGGATCTTTGGTTTCCCTTCTCTACTGCGCCGGCTCCTCACATGTTCCCACCAGATTGAGGCATGTTTTCTCAACTTGATGGCTACAAGCTTCACCTTTTGTTCGTCCGACAGATTCTTCACGTCAAAAACACGCTCGACAGTATGCAACCAATCGTTAAACTCATCAGGATGAGCTTTACCTTCGAACTCTGGAATGTCAATCTTCACCCCAAGGTTCTGAAAGGATGGATCAGGCCCTAGTCGATCCCTCTGGTTTCGCCCCCGATTTGGATTCCCCCACGGGTTAACATCCTCATCTTCGATGTCTACTGCAGAATAATCGACGGTGTCTGACTCCTCTCCTTCGCCGTTAGCAGACGCCTCTCGTGCCTCTCCGAGTTGGTGCTCTAACTCTCGGATTCTTCTTCCCATCGCTGCAATCTCTAGGTCTCGCTGGTCTCGGTGGTTCGGTCCTTCTTCTCCCTGTCCTCGGGCACGACCTCTACCACGGCCACGACGATTCGCTCCCGCCATCCTGGCTTCTGATACCAACTGATGCACGAACGGCTGTGAGATTGGAACCGATGACGGAAACGAAAAACTCCGTTTTTTGAGATCTCAAAGGATTCTCGAAATAAGAAACGATTCAATTCAAAAACTGCCATTACACGATCCCAACAGGTGATTAAATACTAACCCTAACCAACGAAAAAAGACTAAAAAAAGAAATTACGAAAAAAGTCCCAAAAAAACTGCCGAAAAATAAAGAAAAGCCCAAAAGTCCATGAAGACGGACTCGGATCGCGAATCCGAGAGATCCGATAAAGGAAACAAATCTAAAGATTTGTTTCATGGACCCGTTTTGTCCTGCGGAGCTCCTGTCCAAAATTCAGCCCGATCCAACGGTCGGATCAAAAGTTATGCTCCTTTTATTGAATATGCCCGCTCCCACAATACTATCCCATATTGTATCATAAGACATCTTGACCGGAATCGAAATCATAGGTTATATTTCTCCACACATCAACCCCAATCACCATCAGTACATTCTCGACACTTGGAGCTCATGCCACCTTGGACACCTTTACCGTTGTAAGACACGACGTGTCCATCTTGACGACCGGAGAAAGCATCACGCGCGAGACGTGAAGAGGAAAGCGCATCCACGAGTGATAGAGAAAGCATCCACGCGCAAGGATGCATATATGCGGGGACGGACCCAGGAATTGTGACAGGGGTGACAAACGGAATGTAATTAATGAAATTTTAAAAAAATAAAATTAACAGAAAACATTTCCTACCATGGCACGAAAATCATATATGATTGAATTAGCGCTAAACATTTCAATTATTTTACTTGATATTCATAACCAAACAGTCTGATATGAAATCATCTATCATTTTGTTGCGATGTACACTCTTCACTAGTTATTTTCTTTTTTACACAAACAAAACTCTTCAATATATTCAATCAGTAATTTTAATTTCTTTTTTGAAAAATGAATTAGTAGTTGGCGTTTTCATCTAAATTTTTTAAATAAAATAAAATCTTAGAATCCTAATGTAATTGACTCGAATACAAACTTACAACACAAAACTTCAACACAAATTTCCAACTTGAAAGTGAATTGTTTATAGTTAATACAGTTACATAGTTCAACTAATTTAATTATTTAATATAATTGACTCTTAGCACAAACTAACAAATTCTAATTTCTGAAATACGCGCATCGATGAAATTCGAAAGTCCAAACAGCATAAATCATGATTTTCAAAAACTACCACATATGGCTATCACAACACAATTATAAACATTAGACTACATATAAATATTAAATTAAACTAATTTTATCATTTAAATAATAATTTAACTATACAATAAAATTAAGTTGGAAAATCTTGGGGGTGACAAGTGTCACCCCAAGATACATGTGGTTCCGTCCCTGCATATATGACTCCTTAACCAATAGGCCACCACCCTGTTATCAATTATTCTCTCAATTTTCAAGACAAGCATTAATATTATCCATTGACATATATGCCCCTTTTCGATCAATCTATCATTCTTTTTTTCTTTTTTCGATTGTGAGCAATCTATCATTCGTTGACTCGATTTCAAAAAGTGCATCACATAAACAATAGGTACATGAATGCACTATATATGCCAAAAAAAATTCCTCTTAATTTATTATATAAGTTATTATTAAAGCTCCTTTTATTTTATAAATGTGGCAGCTATGCTACTTCTATTTTTTTTACCCTTCATTAAATTAACAAATTTATACAGTTTAGTAAGTTATAAATCACTGAATTTTTTTTAACCATTATTCTTTAAATGTTGAACTTATTTCAATAAAAAAAAGTTGAACTTATTAACGGTTTATCTTTTTTGTACTTCATGAATGAGTGCGGTTTAGGTAAAAACCACGATTATATATGAAAATTAAAAACCAGAGTTCAAACTGACACGAGTCTAATTTCAGTGAAATCTCAGATATAACACGAAGGGGCATTATGGTCATTCCACATATCTTAGATTTCAATTCATTGTGACCAGACTTAACTTGGAATGATCAGACTTAACTTGGAATGATCAGACTTTAAATGATCAAACCTAACTTGAAATGATCAGACTTAACTTGGAATAATCAGACTTAATTTGGAATGATCAGACTTAACTTGGAATAATCAGACTTAACTTTGAATGATCAGACTTAACTTGGAATGATCAGACTCAAAATGATAAGACCAAACTTGGAATGATCAGACTTAACTTGGAATGATCAGAACTTGGAATGATCATACTCAAAATGATAAGACTTAACTTGGAATGATCAGACTTTAAATGATCAGACTTAACTTGGAATGTTCAGACTTGAAATGATCAGACTTAAAATGATTAGACTTGAAATGATCAGACTTGAAATGATCAGACTTAATATGGAATGATCAGACTTAACATGGAATGATCAGACTTAACATGGAATGATCAGACTTAACTTGGAATGATAAGACTTAACTTGGACTGATCAGGCTTAACTTGGAATGATCAAACTTAACTTGAAATGATCAGACTTAACTTGGTAATGACCATGCTTAAATTAGTAATGTCCAGACTTAAAAACACACTTAAATTGATATCCAGACCTAAATTGGTAATGATGAGACTTAAATTGATAATGTCCAGACTTAACTAGGAATGATAAGACTTAACTTGGACTGATCAGACTTAACTTGGAATGATCAAACTTAACTTGAAATGATCAGACTTAACTTGGTAATGATCAGACTTAAATTAGTAATGTCCAGACAACACACTTAAATTGATATCCAGACCTAAATTGGTAATGATGAGACTTAAATTGATAGTGTCCAGACTTAAATGAGTAATTATCAGACTTAACTTGGTAATGATCAGACTTAACTTGGTAATGATCATACTTAATTTGGTATTGATCAGACTTAAATTGGTAATGATTAGACTTAAATTGATAATGTCCAGACGTAAAAACACAGCCTCAATATTGTCCAGACTTAAATTGGTGATTAGACTTAAATTAGTAATGTCCAGACTTAAAAACATACTCAATACTGTCCAGACTTAAATTGATAATGTCCAGACTTAAAAACACACTTAAGTTGATATCCAGACTTAAAAACACACTTAAATTGATATTCAAACTTAAATTAATAATGTCCAGACTTAAAACCACACTTAAATTGGCAATGATCAGACTTAAATTGGTAATGATCAGACTTAAATTGATAATGCCAGACTTAACTTGGTAATGATCGGAATTAAATTGGTAATGATCTGACTTAAAAACAGACTTACATAATAATATCCAGACTTAACTTATGCATCAGTTAAGTATGGATAATTTTTAGGACGTTTATACCCTTGCATTTGTTAAGTATTTTTAAATAAGTCCGTTTTAATTTTTTTATTTACAAAAATCGCTCCGAATTATGATTGGTTGAATAATACACGTGGCAATATATTACTTTTATATATAATTCTTATTTTTATTTGATCCGAAGTCTTTTCTTAATAATAGAAATGTTCGTGTTTGATAAGTTCAGTTACAGCTTGTTATTGAGGATATGCCCTAAGTAGAAGTTGCTAGTTCGATTTGTGTTTAGAAAATCTGTAAATGGAATGAAATTTACCGATTATTAAAGAGCTATTTGTACAGAACAACCGACAGAACACGATCCTATATTTTGACATCCATCCAAGTCATATCTGTCAATAGCTTATTTTGGCTATTTTGTTTCGGTTAATTTAGGTTTGCTTTTTACTATAAAAATAATTGCCACATATGACGAATCAGATTCAGAAAAAAATAATATATCAACAACAATCAAATACAAAACAACACAGCCACGAAAACAATTTACTCAAATAAGATGGAAGGAGGCTCAAGAAAATCATTGGCATTTGCATTGTGCTTGGCTTTAATCAGCACATGATGGTGCACTATGCCATTTTACAACTTATGGGACATGTCAAATATTGTGGCATAAGTGTGAAATTAGTCATATAAGACTTATGTGACAAACAGTCTGTCGCATATCTGATGTACCATATGCTCAATGGCATAAGCTCCTAAATGACAAGTGCATATTGGTCAGTCATATAAGAGAGTCTCTAATGCAACTTGATCGATCAATGTCGCGTAAGGTTTGTCGCGTTGACTATACTTATGCAACTGATTCACTTGTCTTTTGCGACAAATGACCCATAAATGTTTTGTCGTGTAGAGCTTCTTATACGACATGGGTATTTTGCTAACGATGTTGCTTTAGTTATCTTATGACACACATTCGAAAGTTGTGCTCTGTCACTTTGGACCTCTTATGCAACAACTGCAGCAATTACCCATGCCGCTTTATTTATCTTATGAGACATATTTGACAGATATCTTTGTCGCTTTTGATATCTTATGCAACAAGTGCAGGAATTACTCTTGTCACTTTAGTTATCTTATGAGACTCATTTTGACAGCTGCTTTGTCACACTAGGTCTCTTATGCAACAATCATAACAATTGTCATGTATACTGTTTTGTTCTTATGCAACTAAATCACCTGTAGCAACTTACACAATAATGCAAACCAAACTGAAGTAAATAAAATTCAGTACATTAGTTCGATCCAGGCAAACAAAACATCAAAAGCCTGTTACAAACGAGTCAAATGGGTGCACCAAATCCGCAGATGTGCGACCCCCTAAAGAGTTAATAAAGTTCAGTACCCTGGCAAAAAGTTACATCCACACAAGTTTCTTCATGCATAACCCGGACTTGGATAAGAAAAACTTGCACCGTCACTTGGCACACCATGGCCCATTCCTGCACGCATGAGCTCCTCCAATGCTCGGAGCCTTTCCTCAAGCTCTGCATTCTTGGCCCTTTGATCTTCCTCTCTGCGAACAGCTTTCTCATTCTCTATATGAAGTTTTACCATTTCTTCCTTTAACTGAATTGTCTCTGCACTTTGCGTTGCCACACTCCTAAGACTTGGAGGCCTCTTCAAGCAACTTCCTGCGCCAACAACATGAGTCCCCTTTCGTTTTCCAATCACTTCAGTCATTATCATTGTTTGGATTTCCACAGGCAGCGGATCTTCAACAGCACCAGGGTCATCATCAGCACGATCGTCAATGAGTTCTTGCACTCTGTCATTCATTTGTGCCTGCATTTTAAAATATTAATGGATTAAATGAAAGTATAATGAACAAATTACATGTTATAACAGATTAAATAAATGAGTGTAAAATGTTAACAGATTAAATAAATGAGTGTAAAATGTTAACAGATTAAATGGAATTAACACCAAGTTCCAAATGCAAGTAAACTAACAGATTAAATGTTCCAAGGCAAAATGATTTAACATAACCAAGTTCCAAATGCAAGTAAACTAACAGATTAAATGTGGGACAGATTAAACATTAACAGCTTGAATACATGAGTAAAATGTTAACAGATTACTTGAAAGTAAAACCAAGTCAAAATGAAAGTAAACTGACACATAAAATGAAAGTAGAACCAACCAAGAACCAACATAACCAAAGTAACATCATTTGTTTTGTTTAACATAACCAAGTTCCAAATGAAAGTAAAATGAACAGATTAAATGTAGAGACAGATTAAACATTAACAGATCGAATACATGTGTAAAATGTTAACAGATTAATTGAAAGTAAAACTAGGTTTCAAATGAAAGCAAACTGACACATAAAATTAAAATAGAACCAATCAACATAACCAAAGTAACATCATTCGCTTTATTTTCACACTACTTCAAACAACAAACGGTAAAAACTGACATTGAACAAAGTAAAATAAGGCCAATTACCGCTATCGGGCCACCAACAGCGCATCTATCATACACGTCGGTATAAGCTGCAATATATGGTGCCGGGTGGTTATCTACCATGTACTTCTGGGCCCTATGGTAGAAAGGAAGTTTTCCAGAGTGATGAGTTGCTCGGTTTTTGCTACTGCGAGCTTTCTTCATGCGATTGCATTTTTCCTATCAAATTGCCAGAGAAAGGAAGTAGTTAGTCAACTTTTGTACATGAACTTGAATCAGAAATATTTGATAGTCGATACCATGTATGCTGGGTCACGGAAATGGTTCACCAGCCACTTCCATTGATCCTTGCGATGCACGAACTCCATCGGCACAGCCTCGCCATTTTTCAGAAAGTGTGTTCTGCAACTAGACTTCCAATCTCGATATCGTTCAGCAGCAGACTTGCAGATGAAACTCCATAGCCAATTGACGGATGCATCGATATCAAAATTGATCTACAAATTGAAAAACAATTATCAATAACATCTTGAATGGCAGAAACATATTTAAACAAAATCTGAAATACAGTATTCTTACACTTAGATGATCATAAACTGTCCTCCATGTCTCCGGAGGTAGCTCACCATAAGTCGGTGCCAGCATTGGAATCTTTTCCCTAACACAACTGCCAATCTCATGGACAAGAGCACTCCTCAGTGTAAGGTGCTTGTGATATTTTGTCTTTATTAGACGACGAACCAGTGCGTTTAACCCAAAGAGGCTCACGCACGTTTAGCTTCTGTAGGCCATCTCGAGCCCTAACATCATCTTTAGTTTTTCCCTCGAGTCCAAGAATTGTACCAAGAATATTATCGAACACATTCTTCTCGATATGCATCACATCCAATGAGTAAGGCTGACTAAGAAATTTCCAATATGGTAAGTCATAGAAAATGGAAATGTGAGTCCAACACAACCTCTCGGTGGTGCCTCTATTTTTCAAATCTGGGTGCAAACTCAATGTCGGATACTCATGACTAAGTATCTTGGATAAAACTTCAATACCTGAAATGGAAGGTGGGGCATCTCTTGACTCAATCGTCCCATTAAATTTTTGAGGCGCTCTCCTCCACGGATGATTCTTGTCTAGCCATCTTCGGTGGCCCTGATATGACATTCTACCTGATATGTGCTCAGCATCTACCTCATCTAAACACAGTGGGCAAGCTTTGTACCCTTTTGTCTTCAAACCTCCCAACATTCCCAAACCTGGGAAATCGCTTATGGTCCAAATAACAGCTGCTTTCATAAGAAATGATGATCCGTCATATCGGTCAAATGTAACAACGCCCTCATTCCACAAAGTATTAAGTTCATCAATTAGCGGTCTCATAAACACATTCAAACATTTTCCCGGAGACTTTGGACCCGAAATCAACATAGTGAGAATGTTAAACTCTTTCTTCATACTCATCGAGGGTGGCAAGTTATACGGCATCACAACAATGGGTCACGTGCTATGAGAAAGACCAGCAGCTCCAAATGGATTAAATCCATCAGTAGAAAGTCCAAGGCGAACATTCCGAATCTCACTAGCAAAGCTTGGGAACTCTTTGTTAAAATCTTGCCACGCTTTCCCGTCGGCAGGATGCCTAATAATATCATCATCACTGGTACGCCGATGAGCATGCCATCGCATTTCCTTTGCAATATGTGATGACATATAAAGACGTTGTAGTCTAGGAGTCAATGGAAAGTATTTAACCACCTTTTTTGGAACTCTGGTCCTACGATCACTGTGGACATATCTTGGCTCTTTGAAAACTGGACAACTACTCAAATTCTCGAACTCTTTGTAGTACAAAATGCAACCGTACTCACAAGCATGAATAGTCTCATAACTTAAGCCTAAATTCTTCAGAATTTTTTTAATATCTCGGTAGGAAGTGGGATGATTGTTGTCAGTAGGAAGCAATTTCTTAGCATATCTCAGCATACCATCGAAGCTCTTGTCAGACCACCCATTATCAACCTTTAATTGCATTGCACTCAAAATGGTATCTAGCACGGTCGTATTACTACCAACATGTAATGGAGTTTGAGCTTCGGATAGAAGCCTATGGTACTTCTCATAAGCTTCCTTTACAATAGGATCATCATGTGCAACATCCTCATCCATGCCTTGTGCACTCATCCCATACATATCTCGAAACGGAAACGCGTCACTAAGAATCTCCATACTTGGATTTGTGTTATAAGCACCGCAAGTACCGCTAGATGAACCTGTTCCACCACTTCTGTCCAATACATATTGTTGTCTCAACATATACACAGAGGGACCACTAGAAACTTCTCCGTGAGATGTCCAAGTAACATAATCTCGCATCATACCATTAAGAATCAAATGCCCATGCATCTCATCCAATGTAACGAGTCTAATCCGGCTGTGCAACTTACATCGTCTACAAGGGCACAAATGCAAGGCCTCCAACTTATTATGTTTGACGAATTCTATGAAATCGTCAATTCCTCTAATATATCGCTCGTCACATCTCCCCAACCCTATCCAACTTTTATCCATGATTTCCTGTAGAAAAATGAACAATGTTTCATAAGTACATTTGAAAATACAGAGCTTTATTATTAATTAGTGCATTTAAAAATAACCCAAACCCCCTTTGAATAATAGCTAGCTTGCTGGACGTAATTAAACTGTGTGAGCTCAATACCATTTTCAAATTATATAAAATCATCAAAAGATCATATCAAAAAATAATATCTATATATGAACTTACAAATGTAAGCAGCGCAGCCCACCTGCTGCTCTTTTGTGTTGACAAACAGCACGCAAACTAAGGGACGAGAAAGAAATAGGCAGCGCCAGGAGGAGAAAGAGAAGGCAAATGGTAGCCGAGATGTGGAATGCTGAGTTGCAGGTTTCAAAATTCTTCAAATTTGTGGGTGGTGAAATCAGTTGAGAGGAATGCTCATCTGTTTCTTACAAAATGAATTTAATTCAGTTCTTATGTGACTGAAGTTAAGAAGGTATGTAGCTTAAGATGTAAATAGTAGGTGGGTAAAAATAAGTTCGTACATTGTTGTTCGAATGCCGTTGAGAAAAAAAAAAAAAAAAATGCCGTTGAGAAGAAATGCTCTGTTTCGTACGAAATGAATTTAATTCAGTTCTTATTAGGGGTGGCAAAACGGGCGGGCGGGCGGGTATCGGGCGGGTTGTAAACGGTTAGCGGGTTAAGCGGGTCAAACCCGTTAAACCCGTTTAACGTTAGCGGGTTTAACGGGCGGATTCTTAACGGGTAGCGGGTTAAGCGGGTTTACCCGGTTAACCCGTTTAACCCGTTTAACTTTTTTAGTTTAAAAAATATTATACGTGTTTCATTGTCAAATAATAAAATTATAATGTGAGAGATTCCAATGATACATGCATCATCGTTGAACCAAGTCAATGTTGAATGATTCAAGCGAAGAAACATGTCAACTTGCTTAGAGTTTGAATATAAATCGTCAACAAGCAAATGAAATGACATTATCCCGTTTAGCGAGTTAAAAACGTTAGGCCGTCTAACCCACCTAACCCGTTTAACCCAGTTAGCCCGTTTAACCCGGTTAACCCGTTTAATCCGTCAAACCCGCTAAACCCGTTTAACCTAGTTAGTTTAAAATATGATCCAATTATTAAATTTAGGTGATCAAATTTTCAAATTTAGACGATCAAATTCTACAATTGTTAAAGAACCAGCAGCAGCGCCAGATGATGGGAATCAAAGCTGTGCATTCTGTTAATCTCTCCATTCCTTTCACTCAGCATTTCAATGAAGCCAAGTAGCTCCATGACAATAAAAAAATAGCTCCATGACAACATCAGTCAGATGATGAAACTTAAAATTTGTTAACTTATAATATATTTATTTATTTTGAGATTTTTTTATCTGCACGGAAGATAATGACTCGAGAGGAATGCATCGTGCATTTATTTATTTTGAGATTTTGATCATCTAAATATTTATTTAAAAATTATTACTAACTCAAAATAATACAATATATTTGATAATTTATATATTTGTTATATAATTTGTTAATTATTTAATTAAAAATATATAATAAGGTAAACGGGTTGTAAACGGGTTAAGCGGGTTATGCGGGTTTTACCCGGATAACCCGTTTAGTAAACGGGTTAAACGGGTTTCGGGTTTATTCAACCCGTTCAGTAAACGGGCGGTTAACGGGCGGGTTTTTCACGGGCGGTTAACGGACGGGTAACGGGTTAAATTGCCACCTCTAGTTCTTATGCGACTGAAGTTAGGAAGGTATGTAGCTTAAGATGTAAATAGTAGGTGGATATCAGTAAGTTTGTACATGTGGCAGACGCTTATACGACTTACTTAGTCATGTCGTTTAAGTGATGTTGCATAGAAGAAGTTATAGCACATTTCAAACTTGTGGCTTATGACTGTGTCCCATTTACTTTCTTAAACGATTAAATTATATTTATAGCATAAGATGTGTAGCATTACATAACTTATACGACATACCTAGTCATGTCGCCTAAGAGGTGTTGCTTAGGAGACGTTATGGCACATTTTTAACTTGTGGCTTATGACTGCGTCCCATCACCTATCTTAAGTGACTAAATTTTACCTGTTGCATTGGATGTGTAGCATTGCATGACTTATACGACACAGTCAAAAGCGACATTCTTATTTGTGTCCCATTGGGTTTTACGCGACACATTTTAATGCGACACGGTTAAAAAATGTTCCATAAGTTGTAAAATGGTGTAGTGGTGCTGAGTAATGCAGTTTAGATGCCCGAAACAATGCAAACTTTATAAGCTACAAAGCCCTGACTCCATGCAAGGGCGATCACTGTCATCATCAATATCCTCCAAACTCTAAGGCTATAGAAGCTAATCCTTACAGCCGCGCGAGGCTGCAACGCCATAAGCAAATGTCGCCAACCTGGAGAGGCACGTGGAATTAACTAACGATGATATGATCGGATGATTAATGAAACGATGTATGTGCTAATACGAAGAATCGAAGATGTTGATCGATATTTATTAAATGGGAATTTCCTTTCATTGGCTCATGTATGAATAAAATTCACAAGCAAACTGAACAAACTTTTATTGATGAAACTCGATCGAGCTTATTCAATCTCCTATTTTGGCCACCAAGTATCACACTGGGTATATTGCTTCATCATTCGGTTATACATACATGGTCCGTCCTCCTTTGGTGATAAATCCCATGCACAATGACAATGGTTATTTAAACATTTCCAAAAATGTGCTTTGTCTTTATAAGCATCAAACGTTTCTTTTCTACCATTCCAACTCGCTTCACACCAGAAATGAGTTGTATGCCAAATGTTTGGCCCAAAAGAAGAAAATTCATAGTTTTGTCCCTCTGCGAGACGGTGAACACCAAGATCATCGTCATTTGATCTACAGTGTAGATCGACAAAAGACGCCATGTCCCATGCTATATGTTTTATCTGCACGATCATTTTTTGATAAAAGACGCTACAAGCATTCTGAAACTGCTCTGTCCCATGATCGAGTCTCTGATTGCGCCTGAAGAAAAAAACTTATAAGCACAAAAAACATCATTGAGACATACTTAATGAAATTTTCGCTATCCATTGGCTGTTTTGTATCAATGACTATAATTATCGTTCTTTCAATGTTTTTATATTCTATGTTTTCGTAGTCTACTTGTATACTGCAAACATAAAAATGATGCGCACCATCATTTTATCTCATCTCATCTCTTCTTTTCTTTCTTTATGCATAATTAAATGTTTCTTTTGAAATAATAATAAATTTTTATATTTTCCTAAAAGTTAAATATTTATTTTTTCTTTTCATTCTGAAAAATAAAGTGTAGGAAATAGGCATTTATTGCCAACTTTTTTGCTTTGGTGGAAAACAATTCCCTTATTTTACTTTTTATTTTTTGTATTAAAGCTTTGTACTGGTGGAAAACAATTCCCTTTTAGGAGTATATCATAAATGGGGCACCGTAATACAACTTTATACTTTTATGTTTTAGAAGCTTTGGCCTTTATGATAATCCTTCATAAGGTAGCAAAAATTACAGAAAAAATAGGGAAAACAATTCCCTTTATTTAAAAAGTTTGTATTGAAGTATGGGTTCAGTTTGGTCAGAACCACTTGTTTTCGTCAGAAATCATAACTTTTTAATATCTGTAGATCTAATAATCTCAACGGTTCAGATTAATCAAGATTAATTCAAATTAGATAATCTTTAAATCGTTTTATGGTCAAAACGAGTATATTAGGATATGACAATGTATATTTTAAATTTAAAATTTCCGAAGTATCGAATGACTATCCGTTTAGATATTACGAGCCCTAAAATTTCAAATTAAACAAACTCACGAGAATTACGATCTCATCTTTGCTTGATACGGCCAACGTATCAGAGGGAGAGAGAGACGCGAGAGCAGAGAGAGAAGAGAGAAAAGAGAAAGAAGAGAGAAGAGAGTATTGATCAAGTAAGTTGTTATCCTCATTATCTCCAGTCCACCAGCTTTATATTGACAGCTGTTCATACACCAACGGCCAGCTGTCATCTAGCTGCCAGCTCACAAATCCACTTTATTACACACAGTTTATGCTACTACATACGTATCATCCGGGTACGACTTCGAGGGCCTTCTCTGGCGCACACTCTTCCTTGCCACAGGCGCAACATTATTCCCCCCATCAGGAGTGGCCGAGTCCTCGAGGGCAAACTGCGGAAAGTCATTCCTAAACAGGGCCACATCCTCCCATGTTGCATCAGCCGCTGACTCCCCGTGCCACTGGACTAGAATCTGAGGGACAGGTTGGCCCAGACGCTGGACAGTTCGCGAACCAATCACCTCTACTGGTTGCAACACTGGATGCGAGCCCACGAAGCAGTCTGGCCAATACACGTGCTCGAAAGGAGGGTTAGTTCTGCACCTTTTCAACGTGGACACATGGAAAACGTCATGCACCTTTCCATGTTCTGGCAGCAACAACCTATACGCAACACGCCCAATCCGCTCTACCACCTGGAAGGGTCCATAATAGCGCTTTGCCAGCTTGTGTGAGCGATTATGTTTCAGCGAGGTTTGTCGGTAGGGCTGTAATCGGACAAACACCCAGTCACCCGCGACATACTCGACATCTGTTCTATGCTTGTTGGCCTGCTGCACCATCCTGTTCTGCTCCCTTAACAAATTTGCACGCAGGCGCTGTAATAACAGAGCCCTATCTGCCAATAACTCGTCTACTGCTGCCACTGTAGTTGCCCCTGGCTCATAGTCTAACATTGTTGGAGGCGCACGCCCATAAACAGCTTCGAATGGCGAGATGCCTAGGCCAGAATGCACAGCCATATTATAATGGTATTCTGCCCACGGCAACATCGATAGCCATCGCGACTGATTTTCCGCTACAAAGCACCTCAAATAATCTTCCATAATACGGTTGATCACCTCAGTTTGGCCGTCGGACTGAGGGTGATATGATGTACTATTGGCTAGTAATGTTCCCTGCTTACGGAAGAGCTCCTTCCAAAAGGCACTCATGAACACCGGGTCTCGATCCGAAACAATGCTAGCGGGAACACCATGTAATCGTATAATCTCGCGGATGAAAACAGCTGCTACTGACTCAGATGTAAACCCAGCGGCCATAGGACAGAAGTGTGCGTACTTTGACAATCGATCCACCACTACGAGTACCACTGTTTTGCCTTCTGTGCGGGGTAGATGAGTCACAAAATCCATCGAGATATCATGCCATATCTGCGGTGGAATAGGCAGTGGCTGCAGTGTTCCTGGTGAAGCTGTGTTTAACACCTTCGCTTGCTGACAAACAGTGCAACCATTTACATACTCCATCACTGCTGTCCGCAACCTCGGCCAGTGGAAATTCGCTGCGATTCGAGCCACTGTTCTCCTGATGCCCGCATGCCCACCTACTGAAGTAGCATGAAACTCATGCAATAGGAGTGCCTTAATGGTAGTGTCCTCAGGGACCCATAATTTGTTCTTATACAGCAGCAACCCATCACGTGCTTGAAAATGCTCGTGTTCATCCGGCTTATCCAGCACTGCTGTCATAAGCTCCTTTGCAGCTGAGTTCTCCTGATACAAAGCTCGAAGTGCATGCAATACTCCTAACACCGGGCGTGATACCCCAACAAGAGCCATGCAAGACTGCTCTCCTTGCAACATGCTGTTCTCAGGAAGCCGTGACAATGCATCCGCAGGGCCATTCTCGCGCCCTGGTCGGTACAAGACCTCAAACTCATACCCCATCAGCTTACTAATCCACCGCTGCTGGTCAAGAGTGTGTATGGTCTGAGTAAAAATAACTCGTAACGGCTGATGATCTGTCTCAATATAGAATTTATTGTCGAGAAGATATGGTCGCCATTTGGCTACTGCCATAACAATAGCTGCGAGTTCCCGATTATATGCCGAAGAACGTTGTAAAGTTGGCGTGAACTGTTTGCTATAAAACGCTATCGGATGGCCATGTTGTGTTAAAACCGCCCCCATTCCGGTGCCTGATGCATCTGTCTGCACAGTGAATGGGTGAGAAAAATCTGGTAATGCTAAGATCGGGGTTGTTGTCAATGCTTCTTTAAGTTGGTAGAATGCCTTGGCAGCGTCACTCGACCAAGCAAATGCATCTTTGCGCAGCAAACAGGTTAGTGACTCGGCCAATTTTCATAGTTACGAACAAAGCGACGGTAGTATCCAGCAAGACCCAAGAAACCTCTAAGTTGTTTCACTGTGGTCGGCTGCAGCCACTGCTGAACCACTTCTATCTTGGTTGGATCCACAGCCATGCCGCCAGCTTGGATGATATGGCCCAAGTATTGAACTGAAACTCGGGCAACATCACATTTGGAAGCCTTGGCCACAAATGAATGATCCTCCAATGTCTTAAAAACTGTCTGTAGGTGGACTAAGTGTTCATGCCAAGACCGACTGTAAATGAGTATATCATCCATAAACACCAAAGCAAATTTCCGCAACAGAGGGCGCAACATCTCATTCATGGCTGCCTGAAATGTCGAGGGTGCATTTGTCAAGCCGAAAGGCATAACCAAAAACTCGTAGTGCCCGTCGTGAGTTCGAAATGCTGTTTTGTGTACATCCGCATCAGTCATCCTTATTTGATGATAACCCGAACGAAGGTCCAGTTTAGAAAAAATTGTCGCACCATGTAACTCATCAAACAACTCATCCACGGTCGGGATGGGAAATCTATCACGAACCGTGACTGCATTCAAAGCTCGATAATCCACACAAAATCGCCATGTACCATCCTTCTTTTTCACCAACAATACAGGCGACGAAAACGGACTTGTACTCTTTTGAATTATCCCGTCGGCCAACATCTCCTGAATCATCTTATCAATCTCACTTGCCTTGAACCTTGGGTAACGATAAGGCCTTACTGATACTGGTGGTGCTCCAGGCAACAATGTGATTTTGTGGTCATAAGGTCATTTAGGAGGGAGCCCACCCAATGATTCAAACACCTGAGCATGCTTCTGCAACAGGTCATGCAACTCATCTTGTTGAGCTCTGTCTAGCTCACTCGGAATCACTGGTAACTTGGTCCCCAACCGGTTAGATTCTTCATTCGTCAACTGAACCGTAAGCTGAAACATAGAGGCAACAGCATGTGAATTAGCAGCTCGACTCAACTGTCCCACGGTGAGTTGTGCGAGCTGCGCACCGCGGTGTCCATGTAACTTCACTTGTACACCTTGATGCATGAAACTCATCCACAATTCCTTGTAATCAAATAGAGTCGGCCCGATCTCTGCCAACCACTGTGCTCCCAACACCATATCCGCACCGTAAATGGGCAACAGATGAACATCTACGCTGAAATCATGTTTGCCAAGCTTTACAGGAACTCCCTTACAAGTTCCCTCGCACCGTAATTGTTCACCGTTTCCTACTGTCACGCTAAGATATCGTGCATTTTCCACTGCTAAACCTGCATGTTTAGCTACACGAGACTGCAAGAAATTGTGAGTCGAGCCAGAATCAACAAGAATTAGTACCTTATAGCCATGCAGCGCACCTTGTAGTCGCAACGTACTCGGCATCATGCTGCCTTGTAATGCATGAAAAGAGATGTTTGGTGCATCTCCCTCCATTGTTTCATCAGTAGGATCAGGTAATACTGCAGAATCTGGCCCTGACTCGTGTTCCTCCTCATCATCTAACACATAGCATTGGAACTTCAGCTTGCACTTATGTCCGGGTACAAACTTATCGTCACAATTGAAACATAAGCCTTGCGACTTTCTTGCTGCCATCTCTGCTGGAGATAACTTCTTGAACGGCAGAGTAACATTCTGGTTTGGCAGCTTAGGAGGTGCCTGACTTGGCAGACCAAGCGATGGCCGTGGATTGAAAATTCGAGTGGTCGTGCTACGCACCGACTGGAGTTTTTGCTCAGCAATTCTAGCCATTCCCATGGCCAATTGTAATGACTGCGGGCGAAATAGCACAATCTCTCTGTGTACATCTTCTCTTAATCCGGCGATAAATCTACTAAGGAGATTACCACCTGTTAAGCTAGGCGTACGTGTAGATAGCATTTCGAACTCAGAAATATAGGTTTCCACTGACGATGTCTGACACAGCTGGTTCAAACGCACCTCTGGACTGAGATACACGGACGGTCCGAAACGTGCTGTTACGTCACGAGTAAATGCTAGCCAGTCAGTCACCTGATGCGTAGAATGCATCCAGTGAAACCACCTCAGTGCTTCTCCTTGCATGTGAAACGCGGCAAAAGTAATCTTCTGATCCGGATGCATGGAATAGTGATGAAAGTACCTTTCTAACTGAAATAGCCAATCCTCCACACCATCACCGGAGAATTGTTGGATATCAATTTTCGGCAGTCGCACTGGTACTATGGTTGGATCAGTATGTTGCTCAAACTGCGCTTGATTCATCACTGGTTGCTGCACGCGCGGATGCTGATACATTGGCATAGGATACAGAGGTGGTGCGGCCGGAGTCGGAAGGAGAGGCGCCTGAGATGACGATGCCTCGGCCGTATGATCTATCCGCAAGCCTCCACTCTGCATCGCCTGTACAGATCCTTGAATCGCGCACATCATGCTTTTCAACTCGTCAAACTGCGCCGTATTCTTCGATGTTTCCGCGCAACATTGCTCTACTTAATTTCTTTTCATTAGTCGATTACGAACTCTGGTTTGAGAAGTTTAACATAAGATTTGAGATCAAAAATACGAACATAATGACGATCATATGTATCGTGGTTTGCTGTATTTATCAAAGTCACGAACATATTAAGTAACTATATATGACCAATGTTTTTGTTGTATTTATCAAAACCACGAACATATAAAGCAAAACCGCGAACATTAGGATCAATTGAGAACTTTAACATAAGATTTGAGATAAAAAAAATACGAACATACCGTTGTCGTCGACTGTGAAAATCACACGCGGATAATTTTGTTACGGATAAAGTACGAGGTCATCAAATCTGGTTCGAAAATCGTGGAATTTTATTGATATACGATCATGTGAATTGTTTTCCAATTGACTAATATGCCATATCATCATATATATGTAATTAAATAATTATTGTATTTGCTAAAATTAAGGACGACAAATGATTTAATTGTACATATATTAAAAGTTCTGATTTCTGACGAAAAGTGATGATTCTTTTTTTTGATATGGGTTACAAGTTGTACAAGATTATTACATCATCTCACATGGTACTATCTAGTACATTATATCTAATTGAAGCACAAGCAAATGCGTCATCTTGTCCCATAGTCGACTTCACACATGAAAGAATCTATCTTCCCCACCTCCTACGAAGGGAGAAAACCCGTACATCACCTCATGCGAAGGGAGAAAAACCATTCTCAAGACCTCTCTTGCTCGGGACCAATAAAGTCCACACACCTATTGCTAGGTGGGGATAATGAGAGTCCACACATAATTTAGGTGCGAATGGCGCATTGTGGGGGTTGAACTTACAACATCTTGTTTACAAAGCCAAGAAATTACCAACTCAACTATCACTCCACATACAAAGGTGATGATTATGACCTAACCTTTTTCCTTAAAGTATTGGTGGAAAACAATTATCTTTCATGTAAAATTTGCGGCACCTTAATACAACTTTATACTTTAGTATTTCAAAAGCTTTGCCCATCATGATCTTATAATACCTGATAACATAACAAAAAGGGAAAAGTACAAATTGGTGCCTCGAACTACCAACATTTTCCAATTGAAGGCCCGAATTATTGATTTTTCCAATCAAGGGGCAAATTCAAAAAAACTTAACATTCTTGAAATTAAAAGTAACAGTGTTAAACAAACGTTTGACTCCGTTTAATCCTCACTCATTTGCGACTAAATTTATTAACATTATTATTTTATGCCATAATTTGTTATTTTTGTTTCTCAAATTAACACGCAACCCTAATCCTTACCGGCGACCATGGTGTTGTGATGGGAGATTCACATGCTCGTTTCTCGGCTAATGAGTTCGATCGATTTTGGATTATCGTGGTCGCAAAGTTAGCTTAATCGAAGAGTTGGCTTAGGTATTGTTCAATTTGCCTTTTAGTTTTATGTGCGCAGTGCCGGCCCGCATGTAGAAAGGAGGTTGGACAAAGCCAAGGGCCCATCTGCCATAAGGAGCCTATTTTTTTTAAAATTTCTATTATATATACCTATATGTTATTTACTTACTTTGAATAAATAAATAAAAATTGATAAACAACCACAAAATACTGATAATCTGATTGTTGGGCTGAAAATAAAAGTCCAAATTTTACTGCAAATTAAAAAATAGCAAAAAAATCATACATAACCGGTCTAATTTTTAATTTCAAAGTAATAAATACAAATAATTTTATTTTATTAGGGCCCAAATTTTTTTTGTCCAATGGCCCATAAAATGTCAGGACCGGCCTTGTATGTGCGAATAGGAGAGTGTCTTGGGTATTGAAATACTGAAGCAATTTTAGTTTATTTTTCTTTCATTGTATCCTGATTTCGATCAAACATAAATCCTGGCTAGGATGCATGGTGAAGACCATCGCTCGGGGAGCTAGGGCTGCGCATCTGCATCTGCACGTATAGTTCCGATAAAAAAAGGAGTGACATCTTGTCTGAACTGGTAGTAAAAGTTTACATTGATATATTTGTGTCCAAGGTTGTGAGTATTTGTTTGATTACATCCACACTATCAGTTTAGTTTTGGCAATTGTTTGTTTGCACTGGTACTTGTTAGTCTTGACTTCTCTGTGTCCAAGGTTGTGAGTATCTTGGTTGTGCTGTTGTAATGCTTACCAAATGTCGAACTTCAGCAATTTTCATTTCTGAAGAAAAAAAAAAGAAAGATGCATGGTGAAGTAAATAGACATGTTGCAGCGAGTTCTAGAGTTGGTTATGGATGGTCACGCAAAATAATAGTTTCCTTTGCTTTATTTCTAATGCACATATTTTGTGGGGTAGGACGTTGGTAGTGTTGTTAGCGTTGATGTTGTCATCAAGTCAAGCTTACCTGCAGTACAACGTCCATCTTAGTATTGAATCACTGTTGTCGTTGCAATAAAAGAAGCCAGAATGCACGTTGTTGTTGCGATATAACAGGCCCAAAGAAAGCGGTAATAAGAAAAAAAATATTGAACAAGCGGCTAGTAATCGATTTAAGAGAAAGACGACTGTAAGCTACTGTAACTTTTTTAACTAGAAGTTGATGTAGAAGTGTTTAAGCTTCTTGGTAGCCTTTCATCGTTTTATATAGGCATTCATTTTTTTTTGATAAGTTATGTAGGCATTCATTGATGAACAACCTTCACGAGATTGGCACACGAAGTACAACAACGTTGGAAACGATGTGCCTTATGAAAGGCCAGTATCGAGCGGACCTTCGCAAGTTCAAGTACGTGGAGGGCTGCCTATGATGCTCAACACTCAATGATGCTCAATCTTAGGGTGGAGGGCTGCCTATGATGCTCAACACTCAATGATGCTCAATCTTAGGGTGATATGCAGGATATTATGTAGGAAAATATGTAACTAGCATTGAATCTTTTTGATAAGTTTTAAAGTTTAGTTTCTCATTTTGTATGAGCCTAAAAGAAACAAAAACTTTTACTCTTGTGTGGTTCTTCAGATTTTGTTCTAGACCTGAAATGTCATTGAGAATTGGGAGTACTTGAATGCTTTTGGTTTGAAAAATGTGCACAAAAAGATGTCAAAATTTGTACTCTTTTAGTTTGTATAATCTATAATCTGAACATCATTTTATTTTTTCAATTGAATCAACAAAGCTGGTATAAACCAGAACAATGCACGGCTAAATCATAAAGAAAAGAAAAGCTACCTGAATCAAAATGAAAGATAGAAAATTTGGAGACAAACAAATGATGCGTTACATGAGCCTGTTTTCATAGTCTAAACAATGTTGGGACATTGCAAGTTTACATATATTTTGTCATCATCATCACCATCTCGAAAGTAAAAGATGTTAATTCAGTTCACTACAACTCCATAACTAAACTAGAAATGCAACAGGATGGCTCGACAATGAAAAGGGAAGATCCCAGCGTGGAGATGAAACTGCTTCTCAAACGAAAATGTACTGGTTCAAGAGGTCTTCTTCCTTTCCAGCAATTTCAACTTTGCACTTTTCATGTCTTCGTCTTGATCACTGTGCATCAAGGGGAGAGAGCCACTGCTGGACACCTAACAAAACAAGAACAAGCTGCTAAAATAAAATAGCAAGAGGCATGTGTGATCACATTTTGCTCCCACTATTTCTTGAACAAGAAAGTCATCTCCAAGAATATTATACCTATCCAAAATGCGCAAGTAGATATAATTTGAACATCAGCAGAATTATGTCAGATCAAAGAATACTATCAGCAACAACAAGTCATGAAACCTCATTAATTTGATTCACGTATAAGAATTCGTAAACAAAAATGATATGTTACTTTGTTTTTTTAAGAAGGTTTGATGGAACAACTTGCATTAAATTGTGACTACATGCTATCAAAATTATTTTAGACAAACAGGTGTACACAACTCTGGTTAGCGCCTTCCTTTTCTAACAAATAGGTGATTTTCATTCTAAAAGGAAAGGTTGTATGCAAAAAGACTCTGGCTTGACGCAAAAGTGATGCACATACACAGCCAGCCTAATGAGACAGTAACTATAGCACCCAAAAAGGACTAATCAACCCATACATCTATCTATAAGAGTGCCCCATTGGCTTGATGCTATCAATTTCAATTGTGAAGTTGAAAATGAAGCCAATCAGCTGCGGGGCTGGTCAGATATTCAATTCAAGTCAATAGAGGCAGAACCAAAGCATGAGTTTCAGGTCCATCGTTGGCTATGTCTTACAACTAATAATGCCACAAAACTCCTTTCCAATCCATCCACAATCGATCAAACAAATTTCTCTACAACAAAAGTTTTCTGCCAAAACTAGAAATCAAAAGTTTATAACAATTAGGCCTCAAAGCCATTGCGACTCACCAATCGACCAACCATGCACTATCAAACATCAGAGAAATATGAAATCAACTAATCCTTCACAAATTGAACAATCAGACACTCACAAGCAACACAGAAAGAGAACACACAAAACAAAAAAATTCATTACGTCAGTTTAGGGTTCACCTGAGTCACGAACAAATGAGAATCCGGTGACGAATTGTGGTGGGGGGAGAGGGGAGGGGGTAAAACGTTATCTTCAAAAACGTCGGTGCACACGTTCTGGACAACAGCAATGATCGCCGGTAAGGATTAGGGTTGCGTGTTAATTGAGAAACAATAATAACATTTTAACTGAGTTTTTGTGAACTGTTGTTTCGTATCCTAGGACTGAGTTTCGGAACTGTTGTTTTTGTGAATCGAGTACCCAATTATATAATTCGTTAAAAGCATTTTAAAATTCGTCGTCATGAGTTTGATGTTAGTCACTGTTGGACGTACTGGAATTTGTTAAAACCTTATATAAGTCGTCAAAAGTCTTATAGTTCGTCGTTTTATATGGTTAGATAATTCAGTCTCAGTAGATATCATGGGTTCAAATGTATAATTCGTCAAAAGTATTACATAATTCGTCATCCCGGTTTTGACTTTAAAAGTATTTGAGCACTCCTCTATATAGATGAATTTATCTTATTTGCTTTCTATTTTAATTGCAGGTGAGGAGGTTTTTGGAGGAGATGAGAGGGCTTGGTTTTGTTCCTGATGGTGTGGACAGCACTAATGTGATTAAGTTTTTGGTGAAAGAGAAGAAAGGGAAGGATGCATTGTATGTGATGGACCAGATGAAGTCTGATAGGATAAAACCTGATATCTTTTGTTATAATTTGGTTTTGGATGGAGTTGTGGCTGAAGCTGATTATGACAAGATGGAGGAACTATTTGATGAAATGCTCGTGTTGGGTTTGGTTCCGGATATTTGTGCTTATAATGTATACATAAAAGGGTTATGTAAGCAAGGTAAGGTCGAAGATGGATATAAGATGCTTGCTCGTATGGAACAGATAGGTTGCAAACCAGATGTGAGTACTTACAATTTGATTTTGGGGGGAATGTTGTAGAAATGAGACATTTTCAGGGCAAGGGAGATCATGAATGGTGTAGTTAATTGTGATGAACTCTCTGATGCTGTTGATTCGTTGATTGGGATGTTGGACAAGAATTCAAAACCGTGCCCTTTAACTGCGGAAAAAATAATATGTGGCTTGCTACAAAAGGGATTTGTCTATGAAGCACTGCATCTGTTTGAGAAATTGGTTGATACTGCATCCAGTTCTCATTGTTCTTTATCTTATTTGCTTTCAAGTACGTGGGAGATTGACTATGTTCACAAGGACTGCTCCTGCCTCAACATCCAATGGTGCTCAACCTTAGGGTGATATGCATGATATTATGTAGGGGAATATTATCTTTTTGTAACCTTTTAATTTCTCATTTTGTATGAGCCAGAAAGAAACCAAACCATGTACTCTTTTCTGGCTCTTTTGGTTTTGTTCTAGACCTGAACATGTCTTTGAGAACTGGATGAAGTCTCAATGCTTTTAATTTGTGATATATGGATAGACTGATGTCAAAATTTGTACTTTATGTATTTTGTATAATCTGAACATCACTTTATTTTGTCAAGTTAAAGAACAAAACTGGTACACAATGAGATCAGTGCACAGCTACATGGAAGAAAAAACCAAAGATGCTTGAATCAAAGAAAAAGAAAGAAAATTTGGAGGCAAAATAAATGCTGAAATCTATGATCCTGCTTGGGACATTTCAATCATACATATAATTGTCATCATCATCGACATCTAAAAAGTAAAAAATACTGATCCAGATCAACACACTCCAGAACTGAACTAGGAATGCAACACGATGGCTCATCAATGAAAAGGGAAATATCCCAACTCAAGAGGTCTTCTTCTTTGCCAGCCATTTCAATCTTACACTCTCCATGTCCTCTTGCTTTCTCCGCGGTAAGTCATTATATCATTTGATGGGGGTGCATATCAATTGCTTCATGCTAAAGTTTCAGTTCCATATCTTCAAGCTAAAGTTTCAGTTACATAATTCGTCTGGTCATGACGAACTATAAAATAGCATGACTAATTATACAATGATACTGTCGTATTCTTGACGAATGTTAGTTTACTTTTGACGAATTATAGAATAATTCGTCGAAAGTGCACTACAATTCGTCAGAATTCTTGACGAACTATAGTCCAATTCTGACGAATTATGACATAATTTGACAAAATTAGACTATAATTCGTCAATACATTGTGAGAAACCCCAGCTTCCTCAGCCATGCACCGACGGACCAAATCCATCCCCAACCGCCATGCCCGGCGCACTCGCCCGCATCAGAAACTCACGAATTATAGCTACATCTCACCGAGTCTACACTGTACCGTCCTTTCATCGCCCTCTATCTTCCTCCACGCCCGTGCATGCGTCTCCATCTGCCATCAATCAACAAATTGACGAACTCCTTGCCTTTCCGGCAGGATGTATGGTCCACGATTCCCTCAGCGGAAGAAGCACGTTGCTGGCAGGTCAGAGGAGACTGATGAAGGTTGAGATGATTGGAGTGTCCAATTGGAGTGAGTCGATTTTGATGATGCTGGAGTGTCCAATTCGTCGGGATGCTGGAGTGTCCAATTCGTCGGATTTGATAGGAGAATACTGAGATCGACGGAATACATGGAGATCTGATTTTTTCATCGAGCAGAGGAGAGAGACATGTAGTTATTATGTATGTGATATACCATATATGCCCCTATTTACATATCAATTTAAATTAAAAGAGGTTTATTTTCAATTAATCATATCCATTCAAATATATAATAAAGGGTTGAGATTAGTTTGTATTTTTTACAATAATTATCACTTTGCACCTGAGAGAAAGGATCAGGTGCAAAACTCAAATTACTATAAAAAATACAAAATCATCTCATCCTTCCAAATTAATATATGTGTGGTTGAGATTAGAAGAAAAAAATCACATTAAATTTAATTTTTCATTAAAATAAGGGCATATTTGACCATTCCTATTTCATTCTCTTTCCTCTATTCTTTTTTGGCCATACAAATCCAGATCTGGCCTCCTTCAGATCCCAGCCTCGCCTTGGTCCGGTGGCCAAAAATGGATTCGCCACAAAAGCTGGTCCATCGGGCTCAGACCGTACACATCTGCAGATCAGACGGAAAATATAAACCATCTCAAATTTCTGATCGGATACTCAGAGGAAAATGTAGGAGTGAGAGATGATGAGATATTGAGTGACGTACCGGAGAATGAGAAAGGAGGGCGGCGCGAGGGAACGCGGTCATGGTGGTGAGCAAATGGACGCTCGTCATCAGATTCGCTGTCATCGTCATCGAAGCGTGACATCTGAGCGTCACTGTTGAAAGATCGGGTAGCGGCTGGTGCCAAATGAGCGGGACGAAGCGTGGAGAAGAGTTTCGTGAAGAGCGACGGGGAAACAGTTCGGCGAAGAGTGAGAGCAGCAAACCAGATGCAATATTAACACTAAAAAAGCTCCACTCAACTTTAGGCCTCTTTTTAGCCCACTACTCGTCCTCATCTAACCATGAATCAAATATAGAAAGGGAGAAAAAACCATAAATGGCCGGCTGATGCCAGAATCAAATAAAATTGAAGGTCGCAAGGTGTTACAGAATCAAATAAAACATCAATGAATTATAGTCCAATTTTGACAAATTATGTCATAGTTCGTTAAAACTGGACTATAATTCGTCAAGAATTATGACGAATTATAGTGCACTTTCGACGAATTATGCTATAATTCATCAAAAGTAAACTAAAATTCGTCAAGATTTTGGCAGTATCATTGTATAATTAGTCAGACATTTATAGTTCGTCATAACCATTATATAGTTCGTCGTGATCATTTTATAGTTCGTTGACGAATTATACACTGAACATTGGAAATTTTTGGGTGATTGTTTTTCTAAACATGTATGCACCCTGTTAAGATTGTTTGGTGAATAAACGAAATAATTCCGAAGTCATTTGACTCGTCAGTCGCGTATACAACAACATCACATCCGACACAACCACAAACGCCGTGTTCCACATCATATATTTTTTGGCAAACATTAAACTTCTTGTCTCTATTAACTTCAAAAAAAATACAAAGTTGAACCAAAACATTGACCAAGTTTGTGCAGAAATGATAACAGAGGCCACATTGAACATTCCAGCACATCAAACATGGACTTAAAAAAGTGAAGTTCAATTTCCCTTCTTGTCACCAACTCTGGCATTGCAGCCTCAAGACAATCTTCTTGGTTGTCTTGGCCTTCTTGTGAAAGACTGGCTTAGTCTGACCTCCGTATCCGGACTGTTTGCGATCATAACGATGCTTCCCTTGTGCTGCAAGACTATCCTTACCCTTCTTATATTGAGTGACTTTGTGCAAAGTGTGCTTCCTGCACTCTTTGTTCTTGCAGTAGGTCTTCTTGGTCTTTGGAACGTTCACCATGGCGATGTCACCTGTGCCATAAACCACTGTAACATAAGCTTCAAGATTTGTTCAAGTACTTGAGTCCCGGTTGATTATATAGCTGGCACTGGAATTGCTCTAAAAGCAAATGGGATGTCAATAATGACCTGCATCCAATAAAGAGCACAAAACATATGGGTATGAGTTGGATGTTGGTCTAGAATGTTTACGACAGTCTTACACATGGAACAAGCGAATTCCAATCTAACCTCAAGAACTGTGTCCGAGGTTAGCTTTTGCTCCGTAAAGTTGCCCGGTATGCTGCTGCACGAAATTTGATTCACCATTGAAGCTGCACACCCATGGTTAATGTCAAGGTCTGTACACTGAAAATGCTCATGTACGATTTATGCTCTAACATATATTAAAATGATAACACATACTGCAGATAACAAGAACAACTAAGAATGTGACTGCCTACAGTTTTCTGAGGTAACTCAGCATTGTTTGAAAATGTGTATTGTGCAAGTCTATAGTGCAATCTAAAGCACTTCAACCTGCGGATACAAGTAACAATCCCCAAGTTTCATTCTTCCCCGTTTCACAAAATCACAAGTTACTCACCTTCAAACTTGTCATTCTGCGCCACAACTTGTCAAACTTGACGAATTATACTATGGTGATGACGAATTATACACTTGGCTAGTTCAATAAAATAACAGTTGAAAAAATCCATTGGAAACCAGTATGTAGGTTTAATCTAAGATGACGAATTATATAACTTTTTGACGAATTATGCAATGGACCGCTGATATGTGACGAATGTTACAATGGTCTGACGAATTATACATTTTGCTAGTTCAAAAAAATCACAGTTCGAGAACAACAATTCGGTAACTTTGTTCTTCCTCAAGAGACAGTTCAAAAAGAGTATTGTTCGTTGCGCCCCTGTCCCAAAACCCAGTAAGTTTATGTAAACGAACTGAATTCAACATACCTTTGTTGTCCGACATTGTCAGCAAAACCCTAAAATCGACCTCCGACTAATCGTCTGAACGCCAAACCCCAAATGCGACGGAGAGATTTGTGTTGAATCGGACGTGGTTTTCGGGATTTAGGTTTCCTTAACCGTCGCACGTTCGTTGTGTGAGGAGAGATACGGTGGGGTTATTGGCTTATTTGCCCCTCTTTGAAACTCAAATAACCCGTTTGGTCCTCTTCAAACTCAAATAACCGGATTGCCCCTTTTTGTTAAATTCTCGATTTATGATTTACCGGTAATGTTAATTTTGCATATTCTCGGTTTATGATTTACCGGTAATAATATTTTCAGTTTTTTGAAAATTTTGATTAAACACCCATCTTTGGTCACTATTTTTATCAGCTTAACCTTTTAATTTCAGTTTTGAGTAAATATGAAAGTTATAGAACATTCAATTATCTTTCTAACCATATAAAGAACATCTTAAACGGATACCGGATGACGCCTCTATGAGCTTCCGAATGTTAGCTCGGACCTCCTCGGTTTTTTGAAAAACCGATCGATCGAAATTTACCGAAACCAAGGGGGTCCGAGCTAACATTCGGAAGCTCATAGAGGCGTCATCCAATATCCGTTTAAGATGTTCTTTATATGGTTAGAAAGATAATTGAATGTTCTATAACTTTCATGTTTACTTGAAAATGAAATTCAAAGGTTAAGCTGATAAAAATAGTGACCAAAGATGGGTGTTTAATCAAATTTTTCAAAAAACCGAGGGGTCCGAGCTAACATTCGGAAGCTCATAGAGGCGTCATCCGGTATCCGTTTAAGATGTTCTTTATATGGTTAGAAAGATAATTGAATGTTCTATAACTTTCATGTTTACTCGAAAATGAAATTCAAAGGTTAAGCTGATAAAAATAGTGACCAAAGATGGGTGTTTAATCAAATTTTTCAAAAAAATGAAAATATTATTACCGGTAAATCATAAACCGAGAATATGCAAAATTAACATTACCGGTAAATCATAAACCGAGAATGTGCAAAATTAATATTACCGGTATATGTTAAGCCGAGAATTTAACAAAAAGGGGCAATCCGGTTATTTGAGTTTGAAGAGGGGCAAACGGGTTATTTGAGTTTCAAAGAGGGGCAAATAAGCCAATAACCCGATACGGTGGGGGTTTCAATTTTGTTGGTCGAGTCTACCCTTTCTATTGTGAGATACATGTTTAAATTTAGTTATTTAATTTTTTTAATCAACTAATTTTCAGTCCTTGGACTATCAAAACGACTGGATCAGATTGTTTTGTATTTTGCACAGGATCTGGGTTTTGCACAAGATCCGGCTTCTTATGGCATAACATAATAATGTTAATAGATTTAGTCGCAAATGAGTGAGGATTAAACGGAGTCAAACGTTTGTTTAACTCAGTTACTTTTAATTTCAAGAATGTTAAGTTTTTTTTGAATTTGCTCTTTAATCGAAAAAATTGATAGTTCAGATCATCAATTAGAAAACGTTGATAGTTCGAGGCACCCATTTGTACGTTTTCCTAACAAAAATTACAAAAAAAATGTGGGTCTTGAATTGTACCAATTTATGCAAAGCCATTAGAATCATAAAAGGTATGCTTTCCATTCCAATGAGTATGATTGTGATTTAGGAACTGAATGAGAATTCTGAAAACAAATTTGAGTTTATAATCATATTTGATGATAGAAAGTATAACAAGATACAACAACCTTTGTCAGTTTTCTTCTGGCTCACATATGTAATCAGCTAGGCGGGGTGCCTGAGACGCGCTGTGCAATCCATCCCAGGCCATCATAGAGGCCGTCGCCAGTGAGTGCACTGCAGGCTTGGATGTGCCAGTCGTGGTTTTTGATACTGTGAAGGGAAAGGGCGTCTGTGATCTCTGATGGGGTCATGGCATCCTTTAGATCTTGTTTATTTGCATAGACTAGAATGATGGAATTTTGGAGATCATCATGTTGGAGGATGCGGAAGAGTTCATCCTTCATGATGGTGATCCTGGCTCTGTCCGTGCTGTCAATCACAACTATGACGGCGTGAGTACCGCGAAAGTAGGTGGCCCATGATGTGCGGAGTCTGTCTTGCCCACCTAGGTCCCAAACCTGTGTGGACAAAGTCACAAAGCAAGTCAGAAATGGATGCGATGAGAGTAGAAAGTTCTGATGATGACAAATGAGCACAGAAGATAAAAATAAGAACAAGCAAGAGCTCGTAGAAAACGATATTTGGAGTTTCTTCAACACAGACCACATGCAATGAAGACAATGATCGAAGTTCCAGTGTGATTAAATCGTGAGGTTAAGATTAGCTTTTATAGGTATGAATATAACACATTGCTCTACCTTCAAATCATGATAAATGAATTGAAGCAAAGTTGACACAATTTTAAATGCGCTGTTGCCTATTAACATCTCACAACACAGCGAGTGAAACAAAAAGATAAGGATGTCTATCTAAGCTCAATCTCATTCATTTTTTCTGTACTCAAGGCAACATTCCTTACAATGAGATTGAAGATAAACAATGATATTCCAAAATATGGTATATGACATTCCTTAATTTTCCCATGTTTTGCTGTCATATTCGGAAAAAAAAATTCTTGCTTGCCAATAAAAGCAATGAACCGCTAATAAACTGTATAGACACGGAACATAAGTAGCATTAGTTCATAAATAAGATGATATTAATGGTCGGGTAGCATGAGGATATGGAAAGCTGGACAATGCTTTGCATATGCGTTTAGGTAATGACAGGTGTAAACTTCAGTGCTGAAGTTATAAGAATGGAAAAGAACGTTTGCTATGAAATTCATCCACAGACAGATGCCATATATGCATATGCTTTATTTAAAATAGACGCTAGAAACTATATGGTTTACCCCGCAGGATGCCTACGTGAGAAACATTAAAAATCGTAACCTATAACTAGTCTTAGTCTGCAGGCCCTAAAAGCTTTGGCTTGAAACTTCTTATTAACTGTTTGCATGAAGAGAATTTTCCGTTAGTAAAATGCTATCAACAGGATATATGCACACACAATTGTAGTATATAGACGTAAATCCAATGCCAGAAATGTCAAAAATTTTAGTACCACAGACCCTGCCGCCATTCAGCCTGGTATTTATATGTATTGAGGTCTTTGCTACTTTCTCTCAGTCATTGCCTAGATTATACATCCCTCCACGATGACGTCACTTGTAATCTCTAACATTTTGTTTGTAGTCCAGATATAGCATAACACCAACTACCAGAGATACTTAGCTCACCCACACAAAAAAGAACTATCCGCTTATGAAGCAACTTCCTCCTTGTCAAGAAGATATCAAATTGAGCAATGAAAATTATCATTAAAGATTCATTATGAACACAGATATGACGAAGTAAGGTGCAATATATAGCAAAACAAGTTCAACACATAAAAGAACACAAGAACAGACTCGGAACAAAGAACTAAGTCACAAACCGTCTCACCTCGAATCGAATGTTCTTGTACACCAGCTCCTCAACATTGCTTCCAACTGTAGGATGAGTAGTAACAACTTCCCCTAAATGTAATTTATAAAGGGTTGTAGTCTTCCCAGCATTATCTAATCCCACGACTACAATCTTATACTCCTTAGCAGGAAACAATACGAACCACAATCTTGACATCAACACCCCCATCTCTTGCTACTCTTCCTACCTACAAAATACCCCCAATTCATCACATCATCAGAAATCAGTAAAATACACACATACACAAAGAAACCCCAATTTGATAACAAGGGTTTTCCAAAAGGGTATTCTCCAAAATACAAGGATTTACGAAACCCAGACTCAAAACTATCATCAGATCGTGCCACAACCCTAAAAAAGCAGCACCAAGATTAAGACTTTACCAGAGATTCGATCGAGGGTATGGACGATCGATTGACGGGAGGGTGCTTGTCAGTTGGTCTGATCGAGAAATTAAAAACCCTTGAAATTATAGTAGATTTATCGGGTATGAAAAAAATTCGTCTCTGGCGACGAGAGAGATTGGGGGAGTTGTTGGATATGAATTTTCTTCCTTCCAACTTCCAAAAAGATTCCATTCAAGAAAAAGAATTGCAAAAATTCGCTGCGTCTCTGTTCCTCGCTGGAATCCGACGTGTTGCCACGTGTGCAGATATTGTCCATGTGTGAGTCCACATCACCATTTTCTACAGGTGTTGTCGGATGTTTGGTCTTTCGATTGCTTTCACGACGACAATCACGAAGCTCTTGCAGCTCTGTCAATCAATCATTACGATCTCTGAAGCCGGGAGTTTGTTGTCTGCGGTCATCGATCTCGTCTCAGTGTTCTGAATTTGGCGCAAAAATGTCGCAGTCTCTTCGATTTATGATCTCATCTTCCCGCTCACAAGCCCTAGTCGTGCCCAGAAGCACTCACTCATCTCCGCTTCTTCATGTGGCCAATCCGGCTTACAAAACGACTCTGAATCCGATCCGTGCTTCGTTTTCAGATCTCCGTTCCGCGTCTCAGGTTTTGGGTTGTGGCAGGAGTGGAATAAAGGCGGGATCTTTAGACTATGCGTCCAGTTCGATTGAAGTGGATGCGGTGACGGAGACGGAGCTGAAGGAGAATGGGTTCCGTAGCACGAGGCGGACGAAGCTCATTTGCACGATTGGGCCGGCAACGTGTGGGTCTGAGGAGCTGGAGGCGCTGGCGGTTGGTGGGATGAATGTAGCGAGGCTTAATATGTGTCATGGGACGAGAGAGTGGCATAAGATGGTGATTGAGAGGGTTCGAAGGTTGAATGAGGAAAAGGGTTTTGCTGTTGCAATTATGATGGATACAGAAGGGAGTGAAGTGCATATGGGAGATCTGGCTGGAGTTCCATCTGCTAAAGCCGAGGTACTGCAATTCTGAGGTTTTACAGCTTTTTTGTTTTTATTTCGTGTTGATAAGTTGAAATTGTCGACATTGTGAACGACTCCATTTGAAGTCGATAATGTTAGATATCTTGAGTTGGAAATGAAATTATTGAGCTTGGTTGAATGAGTTCTCTTGTTGCCAGGATGGTGAAATCTGGACGTTCAGTGTTCGGGCATGGGGTGCGCCGTGCTCAGAGCGAACCGTCAGCGTTAATTATGAAGGTTTTGCAGAAGGTTGTTACATACGATCCTTTTAAGTACATCCTTTTGGCCTAAATGTCTAGTTCATAATGCTTGTAGTTCCTATTGAATATACATGAGTTTGTTTTCGCTTGTTTTTAACGGTTTTGATCATTAAACAGATATAAGTGTTGGGGATGAACTTCTTGTGGATGGTGGTATGGTCAGGTTTGAGGTGATAGATAAGATAGGTCCAGATGTGAAGTGTGTGTGCACTGATCCTGGACTATTGCTTCCCCGTGCCAATTTGACTTTTTTGAGAAATGGGGCTCTAGTACGTGAGAGGAACAACATGCTTCCAACTATTTCTTCAAAGGTTTGTTGTTCATATCTATCTAATAAGAATTTTCTTGGGTTGATCTCTACTTTTATGCATGAGTTAAAATATGATAATTACTAGAATAGTAAAATTTACTCGATAATCGGTACAATGTAAGTTTAGTCTTTAGGAATTTCGAGGCGTGGACTTCACCTGGTTAGATTTAGAATGAATGGTCTTGAAGTTATATCTTTGTTTATCAATGTATCTTGGTATCATCGTATGACAGTTGAGGAACCAAGTAGTTAATAGACAATGGATAACTGGTTATAGAAGTAATACAGATTATGGATCTTGACAAGTATTGTCGGAACATTATAATGAGCACATATAGCTTTATGAAACATCTAATTTCAATTAACTTGAACCTGGTTGGTGAAAGTAGCCAAATGGAAGTCCTTTGAGCCGAGGCAAATATGCCCCTCAATTAAATCTTGTTTTGAAAATTAAATTATCTGCTTGGTTGATTCTAGTTTATTTGAAGTTTTTGACCAGGTGGTTTTAGTTCTTTTGTTGGTTTCTGATGGACTGAAGTGTTGTTTTTGCAGGATTGGTTGGATATTGATTTTGGAATCGTAACAGGAGTTGATTTCATTGCCGTTTCATTTGTTAAGTCTGCTGAAGTTATTAATCATCTCAGGAGCTACATGGCAGCACACTCAGTTGGCAGGTGATAAATATGTTTCCTAGACTTTCAATCTTCTTTCGTTATGAAGAAATGTGCGAGTTTAAGACTTGATGGAAACACAAACATCCTACACTCTGACATGCGAAACTCATTTACATTGCTTGACCTCCAATTATTGCTTTCTGTCAAGTCATGCATTCATCTATTCTTTTAGCTTGGCTCACCAACGTAAACTTTTTCTTCTCCATGATTATGAATATCTATGCTTATAAGACACATATCGACGGCTGGAATTGGCATTTCAATTAAACCGCATGAATTCTTCTAATGTACAATCTTGAAAATTTTGTTAATCCAAATATTTCTCCATTTTCTATTCATGTTGGAGTCATGCAGATTCGACATTTGAATGTTGAAGTTTCTCTTGATATTGGACAGCGTTTTCTTCATTAAGCAAAAGTTAACTTGTAAAACGGTGTGCATTTTGTGACTAGTGTCTCCATCATTTTTGTAGTGATATTGCCGTTGTTGCAAAGATAGAGAGTATTGAATCACTTCAAAACTTAGAAGAAATCATTCAAGCATCCGACGGAATAATGGTAGCCAGAGGAGATTTGGGTGCTCAGATACCATTGGAACAGGTTCCATCTGCTCAGCAAAGAATTGTTAGTCTTTGCAGACAGTTAAACAAACCCGTCATTGTTGCCTCTCAGCTGCTTGAGTCCATGATTGAATATCCCACTCCAACCAGAGCTGAAGTGGCTGATGTTTCAGAAGCAGTGAGGCAGAGATCAGATGCTCTGATGCTCTCAGGTGAGTCAGCAATGGGTCAGTACCCAGATAAAGCATTGAATGTATTACGAAGCGTTAGTCTGAGAATGGAGAAATGGTGGAGGGAAGAGAAAAAACATGAATCCATGGATCTACAGAAGATATCATCTTCTTTCACAGACAGCATTTCAGAACAAATATGCAACTCGGCTGCCAAGATGGGTAAGCATCTCTTTCACTATTTACAATGATTATTATTTAGGAACCAAGGGAAATGATAAAAGAAGGAAAATTATTGAGTATAAGTTGCCTTTATTCAGTTATTCACAATGTTCATTGCTATATATCCACAGCAAACAACTTGGGGGCCGATGCACTCTTCGTCTACACAAATGCAGGCCACATGGCATCCCTACTGTCACGTTGTCGACCAGACTGCCCAATATTTGCCTTCACAAGCTCGACATCTGTCAGGAGGCGCCTAAATCTCCAGTGGGGTCTGATACCATTTCGCCTGAGCTTCACAGACGACATGGAGAGCAATCTCAACAAAACATTCTCCTTGCTCAAGGCCAGGGGAATGATCAAGTCAGGTGACCTCATCGTTGCTGTCTCAGACATGTTACAGTCTGTTCAAATAATGACAGTCCCCTAGGATATCCTAACAACATTCATAATAAAAAATGCTGTATCCATCTGAGCAACAGCTTCTTCACATATTCTTACTCGCTCAGGTAAGATGATAGGAAACACTTGCTGTTGTTTCTTCAAAATTAACGTTCTTCTTCTTCTTCCATTCCCATCTTGTTTATATCTATGGTTTACTAGGGGCGTATTCCAAATGAGTGTATTGATGTGAATAGTTATTTTTCTTCTTGATTTTCAGTTCACTCAATTTTTACTTTGCAGTCATTTAATTTTTTTATTCCAGTTCAGTTCAATCATTTCCACTCGATTTTATCAATAAAGAGAATGCTCTCAGAAGGTACAACATTCATTGGTTCAGCCAGCAAATGAGGCTGGAGGCCTAGTTGTTCAATTCAAAGATGTAAACCATATCTAGATAGTGGCTACTGGCTAGATTGTTCCATCCTAAGATATAATATGATCATTAGAAAATAGAGCATACCAAATGTGGTACCGAAGCTTTCACTCATTATTTCGAGTTAACAGTAAGGATAAAATATGGCCTGGAACTTCCAGACAAAGTCTAAGGGCATATGCACCCATGATTAGGGAAATGCTAGGAGAGAACTTCCTCACCTAGCATTTCTTCCTAACATAGCACAAAAAATGTAGGAAGTTCTTTCACACATCCTCAAGGAGCATTTGTGAGAGAACTTCCTACCTTTTTTTGTGCTTTGTTTGGAAGAAATGCTAGGTGAGGAAGTTGTTTCCTAACATTTCTCAAGTCATGGATGCATATGTCCTAAAGTCAGGAAAGAAACAAAATCAAGTTAACGTAGGGCAAGGAATGAGTATCCATCCATGTATATAAGTGAAAGCTGGTTAGTCATTTACAAACTAGATAATATTTTCAAACTACCAATCTAAGAATTCACTTTGGATGGTGTCATGTGCAAGCTGTCGTTAGTAGAGCTGATACGGTAACCCACTCAACATCATCACACCAGCAGCTACAAATTCTGTATGTTGTCACCAAAACACACGCATGCTAAATGAACCTGTGATGGCATAAGTTACGTTTAAAGTAGATCCATATCTGATGAGGTAGTAAGGGGGTTTAAAGTAGATCCATATCTGATGAGGTAGTAAGGGGGTTCCCCGATATACTTCTTCAGTTTTTCTTTGTCAAGGACCCTAAAAAAACAAAAACAAAAATGCAAATAAAGTAAGACTAATATTTAAGCATTTAACTGGATATATTTTGGCAATGCAACAAATTATTGAAATGTACAAAACGTGTTCAAAGGACAAGCATCAGCACCAAGGGTAAACTGTGATGGAAGAAACAATTATAAAGCTACCTAAAATATCTAGGAGAATAAGCACAATACCAAGCATAACTAAACAACATATTGCAGAGTTTCTGGGCCTAAAAAACATTAGAGAACCCATGTCATACTATGACTTAAATTCAAGACCAGAAACTAAAGCCAGTAAAGGCATTCCCAAACTACATGCTTTGGTACCATATCTGAAATGCCCCATTTCCTATTGCTCCCATTTTATCTTACGATACAAACAACCTACTATCTGGATAAGGGATGAGACCATAAAAGCACACATGGATGCCAAACCTAGTTGGTCCCTTCAAATCTCTAAGCAAAACAGCTTTTTTTAGGGCTCTAAGCAAAACATTTGATGACACAAATTCCCCAAAGAAGAATGCTGGTACTATACTTAACATATGCATGGATAGCAAATAGAACTCTTACAGTGAGTGTCCAGCTCCAGCCTACCCAGCACTTAGTGGAACAATAAGCACCTGTTATTTGACCAGCAGATTTGAGACGATAACACATTAACCTTTGTCCTGCTCCGGCGTCTTAATTTTACCTCAACAAATAATAAAACACGGTCACGTCATGTCGTGCAGCATGTATTAGGTTGACATCAGCTGACTATACCCAGACGCTTCTCCACCATTATCCATGTATCTCTTCTCAGCAAACAAATAGCAGCACATTAAAGCTAGCCATCCCAGTCATCTTCAACCATTACTGCAGAAGTCAGAGTTAACATCCATGCTTGCAAACTGTGTTCAGGATCCATCTTTCTTGTTACTTCTAGCTTACCAATAGCTTGCTTTGAAAACCCTCGCTTCATCAGAATGACTCCAAGCGATTTAAACGTAGAGTCATCAGGTTGAACTGAAAGCTTCAGCATGGCATTGAATGTGTCAATTGCATCTTTAAATCTTCCGTCTGATGCATACAATCCAAGAACATTGTTAAAACTCAGCAGTTCTGTTAGAATCCCAAGTTCAGTCATCTTTTGAGCAATCTTTACCGCTTCTTCAAACATTCCCATCCTCCTATACATGCACAGCATCATTGCAAATGAAAATTCATTTGCCAACCCCTTTGCCTTTAAGCTCTCAAAAACTTCCTCAGCTTCTTTTACCATTGATCTCTCACTGTACAAATCAATCATACAGTTTGAGGAATAGACATCAGGGACCTGGCTAAACATTTTGAGTTGTTCATAAGTTTCCCACGCTTCCTTTAGGTACCCTACTTTTGTGTAGAGTTTAATCAATGATTTGCAGATAACATCATTTAGTTGTAAACCTGAATTCCTGACTGCATCAACATAATGTATGGCTTGCTTAACACTCCCAGCATCTGCAAATGCATTTATTAAAACCCCATAGACTACAATATCAGGCTGCACATTGTGGCTTATCATCTCTATGAATAACCCCTCAGCTTGTTCCAACATACCAAGCTTTGCAAAGCAAGAAATTACCGCACTATATGGGATGCAGTCAGCAATAAATCCTGTACTCTGCATTTTCCTTAAATAAACCCTCGCTTTGTTTGGTTTGTCTGCGTTAGCCAGCATCTGAATAAGACAGTTGTAGCTACATTTGTCTGGAGTAATCTCACTGCTTTCTATGCTACCAAACAGTTCACATGCCTTGTCATATCTTTTGCCTATTCCATAGGCCTTGATCATCACGTTGAACACCAATACGCTAAGCCTTCTAACCTCTTGACAAGAAAAGAATACCTGCTCAGCTTCCAAGAGATGCCCACGCTCACCAAACGCATCAATGTTGGCAGCATAACACTCAGAAGTCATGTTCCCTGTTAGATGAAACCGTTTGAACCACAACCATGACTTTTCACGCAATTCAGCTTCTATATACATTCTAGTCAGCGCTGACTGAGTAAATTCATCAATCTCGAGACCTTCTTTATCCATTTCCGAGATAAGTTCTTCAGCATCATTTACCATATGCCTGATTGAGTAAGCATACAACAGGGTGCGATAACTCACAAGGTCAGGCCGCAGTTCAGCGTCCTTCATCTTTTTGAAGAAATATGAAGCCATCTTTATGTTGTCGTGCTTAGTGTGTATAGATATAAGGATGTTGTATGTTCTTGTATCAAATGGGCATCTAAGTTCCTCCATTTTCTGCATCAGGGAATCAACTTCTTGCAGCCGTCCATTGTTTCCACAAATGTGTATCATTGTGTTAAATGTGATGGTATTGGGGAAAACGCCATCATGAAGCATTTTTGCAAAAGTTTGAGATGCTTCTTCAAGTTGCCCCGCCTTTCCATAAGTATCAATCAGGTTATTATAAGTATAGGAGCTCAAACTACCACGAGGTTGATCATTATCTTTCTTAAAATTAACAGTTGACGGGCCTTTGTCCGTAAACCTTTTCCCTGATGACCACTTCACAAAAAACTGCTCGGCTTTCTTAAATTCTCCAGACTTTTTGTACAACTGAACTACAATGCCCATAGTAACTTCATCAGGCTCCATCCCTCTTTCATTCATCAAAGCCAGCCAACACAGAGCTTCTTCCTTGCGCCCACCTTTGCTATTAACATCAATCAATGTACCATAAGTAGAATTAATGGGCATGATATTTCTAACACTCATCTCATCCCACAAACTTTGAACTAGGCTCCACTTCCTCGCCTTTCCAACAATCCTAATCATGATGTTATAGTGTATCACATTCAATTCATAACAGCCCTGGTCCTTAAACCACTCGAAAATCATCAAAGCCCTCTCCCACTTCACTTGCTCTTTTAAAATAATACTTCGTTCCTTGTTATTCAAATCCTCTTTCCACGGATCTAACGCCTCGCCTACATCCTGAACAACATCCAAAGCGTGCAATATGGCCGGTATAGCTCCACCATAAGCTGCCCATTTCGTCGAACACTTGGTCTGCGCTTTCAACACCACAGCACCTCCACCTTCTAGCTCACGTTTCTCCTCAATGCTCCTTACATTCGCAAGCCTTTCTCCAGACTTACCATCTCCACTTAATTTTTTAAAATTCCCAACAGGACCGCCAAAGTTGGAATCTTTTTCATGTAAAACCTCGAGTTGGTTCTGTTCGGGTTGCTTCCTGTAAACCCTTCTTAGCTTCTTAATACCACCCCCGTTGGGAATCTCAACGCCTTTGAGCTCTCCCTGTTTCTTGTACTCGACCTTCTCCGGCGCGGATACGGCAATTCTGATACTTGGCGGCAATTTGGAAGTGCCAAGTATGCAGAAGCTGGCGGTATCCAGCTGCGGAAGATTAACGAACATGTCCGTGTTATTGATTCAACAATTGCGTAGAAGATTAGGGTTTCATGCACAAGGTTTTTTGCAAGCACCGCCAGTACAACAACAATATCCCCAATAATTTGAGCATAAATTTTGATGACCAAGGTGAGTATTTTTACACAATTTTATCCTTATGGACTGAAACCCCAGAGACGAAACAGCGTCCAAAAACCACAATGGGTGCCGTGTTCGTGTTTTCCATATTTACCATTAATATTTCGATTGATAATTTTTAAAAATTCGAGAAATTGAGAATTTAAATGTTACCAATAGATCATGATGCATCTAGATCATGATGCATTTTTGAATCTACATTTGACACGTATTCAAAAAAAATAAAGTAAAAAAAAGTAGTTTTGACTTTGCATTAAATGCATCTTGAAAAATGCACATGAGACACTTGTAACAACTAAAATGCTGTTCCATTTTAGATGATGAAAATTGGAGTTTCAATCTCGAAATTTAAAGGAATTCTTATTTGAGCACTTCTCAATATCATACATTCATAATTATAAGTTCCGATATTATTTCTTTTTTTTTACCGACAATCTTTGAAATGGAATATATACATATTAATTAAAAATACTCCACCATATATTATATTGTATCAAATTATAAGTACAAAGTATATTTTTGCTGTAAAATGTAAAGTTCGTCAAAATTGGGTTATAATTCATCGTCGAAAAATCAAAAGCACGACATAATTCGTCACAAATAATTTATAATTAAGTCACCGAGAAATTAAAACGGGAAGTAATATGGGATTTAATCTAATCCGCTCAAACGGAAGTCATCAATGTTCAATATCTGGACAACTTTTCCCATAAAAAAAATACATGTGTATGCAACTAAAATACGCCATTGGAAGCCTTGCTGTGAAGAACGAGAAGTAATTTTACAATAAAATTAATAAAATGACATTGGTTTCAATTGATTATTTTTAGCTTTGACTATACGAGATCCGAAACCCAAAATCTAGCAATCGAATAGGCAAACACACAAGGAATATGGTATTACATATGAATATACAATGATTTCGATAAGTAAACAGAACCATCAACATCAGAATTGAAGCTTCAATAATTCCACAAATACAAACTCATACCCAGAGCCTAGCTAAACAAAGAAACCCATATCCCACACACAACGAACAATCAGCATTCATCCATATATCACCATTCTGTTAGTTTAACACACCAAAAAAAAACACCGAATCTACACATCACTCACTAAGTTCCCAGACAAGTAGTGAAAACAACAACCTTAGTGTTTTGCAGTCAGATCAGGAAGTTATCCCCTCATTTATGTTGCTGTTATGGTCTTGGATCTCCTTGCTTGTGGGTCATTGAGTTACTGCTGCTGCTTCCAACAGCAGCTCTAGCTTTCAATGCCATAATCTCAGAACTCCCAAGAACTTCTGGAGACAAATCCCAGCTTCCACTTTTTCTTCCCCAGCTTGAACGCCTGGGATGCATCCCACCTCGCTCACCATTGTCCCCTACATGTGATCTGATTTCAGGGGAATTTGCACCTAAAACCTCATCTTTCCCCTCCAACCCATCATCGGTGCAAAGCTGACCTTCACTGCGATCACCACCATGACCCATGTCGTTCCAGACTGTTTTCCGCCCCATTTCAATGTCATCAATGGCCTTCCCCATGTTTGGACTCATAAAACCAGCACCACAAGGTCGGGTAGGAAGGGGCGTTTCTCTTGGCACCAATGCCCTGAACTTGTTTTTCGAAGGAGCCACACTTGTGCAGAAAATTTCCTTGAAGTTCTCGACCACTCCTTTATTATAAGGGTTGTCCCTCCTATCATACCTGTACCTAAAGTTCTCATAGGTAGTCTGCAAGAACAAGACAAAATTATAGATATTTACGGAACGATTTCAGGAACGATAATGATGATATGCGCTCATACCTGGTTAGTACTAATTAGATACAAATGGAAGGCAGTAAGTCCGCCTACAAACCACATTGATATGAATGTGTAAATAATCAGCACGATGGAGGCAGGGGTTTTGACCATTGCTTTCCAAATTGTGATATCTTCACCAACCATGATCTTCTTGATATAAATCCAGCAGAATGCAAACACGTATACACACAAAAGAGTTGTCGAGAAGACGAACATAAAGAAGAACCTATAATTCCTCTGCAATATAAAATCAAAACATTAACTGTAATATACACTGTCTTTTTTAGTCAAGTGCAGTGAGCACTAAAACTGGTGGACAAAATAAAATTAATCACTAAAAAGATAGTCTGAACTTGGCAGGAACGGAAGCATGTCATATCAACACATGTGCATATATTGTTGACTCGTGTAATGGATCCCATAATCAGCAAATCACAGGTGGAAATTTAACAAACTCTTGTACATAAATCGTCTAATGATTACTCACCAGCCCAATACACTGGCCAACCCAAGGGCAGTGATGATCAAATCGCTCAACACAGTTATTGCAGATAGAGCAATGTGAACACCGAGGAGGTCGATAAAGCATACATGTATCACAGTACTTGATCTTTACGACGACTCCATTGACTTCCACTTCTTTAATACGAGGCAAGCGTAATTGTGGAGTTTGACCACCACCAATATCAGCACCACCATCGTAGCCTTCAGGTTCAGGAGGGTGTGCATTGCGAGGTATAATACCAGGATCTCTTCCGGACGTTAACAAGAGAAGAACCAACACCTGCAATTCCAACATGTCTTAAGTACTTCAGTTCAGGGGGGAGAACATATAATGGATGTTATAGATCACTGGGTATTATCGCATAATAGACAACTTTGTTAAGGTGTCTAGCAGTTTGGGTAGCTCAGTCATCCACATAAAAGAGAATCAAACTTGGCATGTTAGAAGTGATACAAATACATGAAATGCATTGGAAACCTAAGGGCTTCTGACACTCTAATTCTGTCAATCATCTCTGGATAATTTTAAAAGGTCGCCAATAAGCAAAATATAAATCCATCATCACCTATTTACACAATGCTAGGATTAGAAAGCAAAATGTGTATGAACCACATTTTAATCAAATAGTTAATAAAATGAGAGGCTAATGAATACCAGGAATGTATAATAAGAATGGATATAGAGTATTCCATCAAAGCAAAGCAAAGTGTATGGAGAGAGATGACTTACATAAGCTGTGAACACAACTATAACAACCAGTATTGACACTCCCCAGTGTCCATAAAAATCATCCATCAGCTTTCGGGCAACAAAGACACAGAATACTATTACAGGAACAACGATGAGAAGAATTGTCAGGGCCAACGATCTCACATCTGGTCCAAAAACAAATCTCCCTTGCAGGAAAAATATCTGCAGAAGCAAAAAAAAAAAGTTTTAATCTACTCCTGCTGCCTTGATACATAAAAGATTAAACTGCAAAAAGGCCAAACAAGAGTGAAAATGATGTCCTTTTAAAACTGGTTAGTTATGTGAAAAAGAAACAACAAAAGGGAGAAACAGACAGTGACAGTGGACAGCTACGGATGCAAATGTTAGATGATTCATGGTTCCACTAAAACAGTTCATTGTTGTCTGCATACCAATTAAATCTGAACGAAATGAAGGATTATCAACATGTGTTGGTCTTGAATTTAAATATATAAAAAATAAAAATGAAATGGAAATATGAACATTTTATACAAAATCCAAGCACAAATTCAAGTGGTCATCACAAGATCTCTGACGATGCGTAAAAATTGGAAATTAAGAAAATGGACAGCAAACGAGTACTCATAAAAGTAAAAGAAAAAAAAAAATTCAGAAACAAACAAAGGTATTTCAAAGCAATCAGATCCAAGAGTAAGCTCGCAACTGAAGAGCAATAAACCCTAAAAAAAGAAAAGAAGAAGAAGAAACAAGTAATGTGGAGGGAGGACTGACGTTGCTTCCTTTCCATGACTGGTAAACTCGTAAATCAGGATGGGCGGCAGCATTTGATCCAGAAGCAGGAGGGGGAGGAGCCACATACATGTGAACCGGTGCTAATTAGAGGAGGTGTGTGGATATTTTGATTGAGAGAAGTGCTGGAAAAGAATGAGGAGGAGCAGCTCCCTGCTCTAGCAGCGCTCAAGCAGGAGCTGCTGCTTGCACATTTGGGCTGATTTTGCTATTTATTAAATGGGCTGATTTCTTGTATTTATTATATGGGCTGTTTTATTTGTGTAAGTTTAATTTCAATTTCAATTTCATTATTTTACTTTAATTTTAAATGTATCATATTTTTTTTGACAATGGGTACAACAACTAGAAATAATATAATGCATATGACGCCTTATCATCTAGTATATATATATATATATATATAGAGGAGCGTTCAAATGTTACACCTCCAGCCAATCAAAATGCGCCACGTAAGCCACTACTCATGGCACATGCATGTCACATGTCCAAGCCCCCCATGCTTTTGAGGTGGCGTCATGTGGATGCTTGGATGAATCTCATTCTACGGATGAGATTCATGTAACATGTAACACTATAAGGGAGTGTAACACTTGAACGCCCCCTATATATAGGGGAGCACTCGGTTGAGGCAGTGTTATAAGAATGAGGCAGTGATGCAGCACGTGAGCCACTCATTGTGATGACGTGGCATTGGAAAAGTATTTGTTGGTGGGAATTATTGAAGGGGTAATTTGGGGATGGAAAGAGAGTAGTGGGTTGTAATTAATGAAGAAAGAGTATAGTATCTGTTCTTATCAGTTTAATATCTGATATGTGATTCATTGAATCACACGATATTAAATTAATTTTTATAGGGTGAGATCCATCACAATAGCTTGCTATTGGGATCTCTACGCGTCGCTTGAGTGTTGCACTATTGCGTAAGCCTGGCGCACCCCAACCTTAAAAAAAAAGAGTATGTGGATTGTTATTAATTAATGAAGAAAGAGAGTATGTGTGTTTAATTAAAATTATTTTAATGATGAAAGAGTGTATGAGATTATTATATAATATAATAATGATATATTTTTACAGAATTTTTTTTAACAAGAGTGTAATGCCATATGAAATAAGAGTGTAATGTCATACGAAATAAGGGTGTAATGTCATATGAAATAAGGGTGTAATGTCATATGAAATAAGGGTGTAATGTCATATGAAATAAGGGTGCAATGTCATATGAAATAAGGGTGTAATGTCACATGAAATAAGGGTGTAATGCCATATGAAATAAGGGTGTAATGTCATATGAAATAAGGGTGTAATGCCATATGAAATAAGGGTGTAATGCCATATGAAATAAGGGTGTAATGTTATATGAAATAAGGGTGCAATGTCATATGAAATAAGGGTGTAATGTCATATGAAATAAGGGTGTAATGTCATATGAAATAAGGGTGCATTTAAAAATAATGGGTTTGGGTATGAGAGAGAAAGATGTTAGGTGAGAGAAACAATTAATAAATGAATTAATTATGAAAGATGTGATGTAAGGAGAGAGATGATAATTGGTTAAAGACTTAAATGCCCTTATGTAATATATAGTAATTGATTATTGGGTTTAGAAATCAAAAGTAAGTGGGACACGTGTCACAATGAGGTGAGTTTGACGGCTGAGGTGAGTGGATGAGATCGTGCCTCACTGCCTCACTTTACTGTAGCGTGCCTCATTTGAACGCTCCTCTATATATATATATATATATATTGAATATATGTCTTCACTTCGACATGTCCATCTTGACGGCCGGAGGAAACATCACGTGCAAGGCGTGAAGAGGAAAGCATCCACTAGGAAGCATCCATGCGCGAGGAGGGACGAGGAAGAAGGAAGGAAATGGAAGAAGAAAAACTCACAAATTGTGAGAAAAATGGTGTCCACAGGACTCAAACCTGGATGTAAGCAATTGTATGTGACTCCTTAACCAACAAGGTATCACCCTGTTGACAATTGTATCATATCTTTTGAATGACAATAACAATATACCCCTCCGGAACTGGAAGTGGATTCATATCTCGTGCACCCAAGCAATAAAAATAGTATTTTGAAAACGACATAGTTTAGGTGAAAGAATATCATAACTACACTGTTTTATTAATATAACTTCTACTTTTCAAAACTATGCTGTTTTATTTTAAACTCTACAAAATTACATCGTTTTTGTTTTGAGCTGTATTGAGGAAGGCTGCTGAGTTATGTCAGGATCAGCCGACCGGTTGAGTTTTTGGTCAGCTGTCAACCGGTCGGTTTGGTCGTCTTTGTAATTATTGTTAGTTGCGTCTGTATATAGGCGTTAGTTTGGGGTACTTTCTGCACAGACTTTGCCGCGCCAGTTGGCTTTTACAATTTCAATTTCTAGGTTTAGCTAAATCTTATTTTCTCTCTCGATCTGAGTTGCTTCATCTCCGATCATCAATCTTCGATTTGTTGTTTTCTACATGGTATCAGATGTACGGTGACGATCGGGATCGTTTCTTGTGAAATTGATCGTGTTTTGCTTTGTTTTCCACTGTTTGAGTTGGTGTGTTTCGCTACTCCGATGACGAGTTCTTCGACTACTCCGACAACGTTATCTGGCACCACTCCTTCTACCACTTCTGTTCCGCAGGCTCCGTGCTTCACTGATGATCCGTTGTATGTGAATAGCACCGAAAACGTTGCGGTTTCCTTGGTCACTCAGCCCTTGGTTGGTGACAAGAACTATCTCAACTGGCGCAAGTCAATAGCGATGGCACTCGGCATTAAGATGAAGTTAGGCTTCATTCGAGGTGAGTTTCCTAGACCAACTGACGCTTATCAAGCTGCTCGTTGGGATAAATGCAATAATGTAGTCTTGTCTTGGATAATCAACTCAGTTTCTTCGGAGATAGGTTCTTCTCTAATTCATGCTGATAATTGTATGCCTGCTTCAGAGGATTTAGAGGAACGTTTTTCTGGTTCCAATGATTTTACAATCTTCTCTATACAACATGAGATAGCTATGCTTATACAAGAGGATAAGAGTATAGCTCCTTATTATAACAAGTTTGTTCAACGTTGGGGTGACAAGGATGCTCTCATTGAGGATATTGCTTGTGAACTTGGCTCAAGATGCAAGGCCACTAGTTGCTCTATTGATAGAAAACTGAGAGACAGAAGGATGAAATTTTTGCTTGGTTTAGATGAGGTTTACACTACCAAAAGGTCCAACATTCTTCAGATGAGACCTTCCCCTTCTTTGAAGGAGTGTTACAAACAACTCATTCAAGAAGAGAATCAGAGGAAGTCCAAGAAATCCTCGACTCCTGAGATGTCTTCTCTATATGTTGGCCAGCACAATGCCCATTCTTAGTCATCTCAGTCTGCTCAGTTAGGCCAGTTCAATTCCATTAGGAGGTCTTCCACTCAGTCTGCTCAAGGTAGAGGCAGGAGGCAGTTGTTCTGTACTCATTGTCAACTTCAAGGCCATGTGAAGGAGACTTGCTATAAGCTCCATGGCTATCCTCCTGGTTACAAGTTTAACAACAAAGGAACTAATGCTACTAAAGGCAATAGTAGAGGTATGGCTAACAATATCACTACTAAAATGTATGTCTGGTGTAGGGTCAAGTGATAAGGATCAAGTTGCTAGTCCTGAGGCCTCTATAGTCAATATTAGCTCTTTGTAAATGACTCAAGAACAGCCCAAGAAGCTTATGATGTTCTTGGGTGATGGTGGAGCTCATGCAAATGATCATGTTGCAGGTATCACTTGCCTTTCTTCACTTAAAGTGAGTGAAGATATTTGGGTAATAGATAGTGGTGCTACTGACCAAATTACCTCACATGCTCATAAACTGTCTGATCTTGTCAGTCTCAAAGTCCCTTATAATGTTCTTATGCCCAATGGGAGTAGAGTTTTAGTTACTCATACTGGCACTTGTGATCTGTTTGAGTCTATCAAGTTATCTGGAGTTCTGTTGGTTTGACAGGTCGTCGTTGGTACCTGCAAATTTGAATTTATAGTTCCTTACTCTAGACTGTGGGTTAGTATAGTGGCAAGCAAGGGTCGAACCCTAGAGAGCTAGATGGCTACTTATTGTTCTGTAAGAAGAAGACAATTGGTTGTAACTGATTAGGAAACAGTGCAAAAGGAAATAAGACGAGTGTGAATCAATGAGAGAGAATATTCAGACTAGGGTTTCTAATCGTGACTTGGTTTATCCTTGATTTTTAAGTGTTTAATTCTGCGTTTCTTAAGTGTGGTTACTCCGGGTCAGGTTATAACCTAAGGTATGACCGTTAGATCACTACGCTACAATCTACTCCTGGTCAGGTTATAGAATTCTAGTTCTAGCAAACCTAATACTCCTGGTCAGGTTATATTTGGTTTAGTGCGTCTACTTATTCTAACAGGTCAGTATCAAATAAGTAGAAAATAGAGAGTGAGGATTGCTCGGTTAAGCTTTACCATTTCGGGTCTCCACTTAACCTTGCAATTCAAACCGAATTAATGTGCACAAGAACTAGTAGAATGCAAGAATAATATTAAGCATGAAATCTCAAAACGTTTGTCACAACAATTGAAACTCTAGCGCGAATAACTGGTTTAGTTACACATAGCCATTAAAGCAAAACAATAAAAAAGGGAACAAGGTGACTTCTCTATGCCGAGTGGGACTAAGGACCGGGCCGTGAGGGCTGAGTGCCGAGGGTGCTAGGAACGCCGGACAGTTTCAGCCGAGAGGAGGAGTTGTGAGCTCGCTTGTGAGAAGGAATGCTTGATGGACCATAATTGTATGAATCATAAACATAGTTAAACCCACCAAATTAGACTCTTTGTCTATTTAACTTTTGCTTGTTAGTTCCGATATTTATCTACAGGGTATTTTGGAGTCTAGAGAGAATACAGGCTAAGGAGGAGTTTTTAAGCTGAAAAGATATTACGAGTCATTCCAAGGTCACGACCAGATGCCGACTGAAGAAATCTCAAGATCCTGACATGGAATCACTCAAAACAAGTCCAACCGAAGAGCAACCAGAGTCAGTCCGGAGCTGAAATGAACCGATAGTTTTGTGAAAACCTCACAAAACTTCTTCCCCCCTCTAGATGACCGGCGGCTTTTGGGGGAGTGATGAGTCATGGGGGGCGGCTCCTCCCCCTCATGACCTCCAACCGGCGGCTTTTGCTCCTCCATGGAGAGCTTGCCAAGTGTTGTGGTTTTACACCACATCTCCCTCCTCCCCTTAGCTATAAATACCCCATCATCCCATCCCAAAACTCATCCCATCTTCATTCCAAAACATCACTTATCTCTCTAGATTTTTGGGCACTTTTGTAAGCTTTTGTGAAAAATCTATAATACTCCTGTTGGTTCTTGAGTATTCTAGTAGTTTTTGAGAATACTCCTGTTGGTTCTTGAGTATTCTCCTTTACTTACTATCTTTCAAAAACCCTCGAGTACTTAGCTATGGTATCCACCTCTATGGATATTCGTAGCTAAACTCTTCATTCGGTTGAAGGGGTGTACTTGTATCATAAAATGTTTTAGATCCTACTCTTAATGCATCTTTGTGTTCGAAACTTGTTCTATGTGCCATATATTAGGTTAGAACTTCCAAGGTTGAGTGGATGCTTTAACGGGCAAAGCTCTTCCGTGGGGTTCGTGAACATACTCGGGTAAGTGGATGCTTTAGCGGGCAAAGCTTATCTGAGGAGTTCGACTTATCTAAAACACCATTTGGTTGATCGTAACTGAAGATCAAATGGATGCACATAAGGCTAAGATACTTCGAAAGGAGGAATTAGTCTAAATAGAACAAGTGTTCTAAACGATGTTGTAAGTCTTGTGCTAGAAATAGCCTCGATTCATCTTTGAACACTTAGTATGATCATTAGCGGTCAATGATAAACGACTATGATACAAGGCCCCTAAGACCTAATACTTTCCTTAGATTTAAACACCACCTGCATTTACTTTCTTAGTATAAACTGTAATATCAACTGCTGACGTTCCGCAAGACTTGCCGATCACGCAACAATGTAAGTCTTCTCGTTTATTTTCAGTATTTACTTTTATGTCATTTACTTTTCCGCACTAAAAACCAAAACCAACCAACCAATCACTTAGTTGTTAGCATTAAAACCTCAATCAAACACGCTCCCTCGCTGTACAATTCCCTCAAAGAATAGCTTATCCCCCTAATTCCCTTGGGTTCAACCCCTACTTACCACTTGCTACCCAGTAGTGAAGTCGCAAGTAGCGGACTTATAAATTAATATTCTTGACGTTTGCACACGACGACTGTGAATCCATCAATGCTCGATTGTGGGATTGTTGAGAGCTCGAATTTTGGGATGCCTTCAAGGGTTGAGGAGAGGATGTATTTATAGAATGGAATGAGGCCTCGAATCCCCCTAAAGTCGGTCAAGCCCAAAACTAGATTAGGAAAGGTTTCCAAATCTTGTTCTTTGCTTAATCCTTAAGCAAACTTCTTGTACAAGTTTACTTCGAGATCACGCCACCTAGAAGGTTCCAGAATGTTCCACCGCCTTCTAAACCGTCATGCATGGAATTTGGATTTTTTTCCTGGAATTACTTTTCACGACCCAAAATTACTGTTCATCCCGGGATTACTGTTCACGAGCAAAAATACTGTTCACGACGCTCCTCTGGCTTTGATCTTCAACTGCGATGTTTCTGGCACGAAAATGCCGTCTTTTAAGCGCGTTTCCTCCTAGAGCTTCCGAAACACCTGAAATGCAAAACAACACTAAGAAGTAACTGTTTGCATGATAAAGTGCCGAAATTGATGGGATTTGATGACTCGATGAGTCGTATAAATACGGCTCATCATGGGTCCTAGTATCAGATTTAATCTCATATCAGTTGCAAAACTTATGGAAGATTCCAAGTTGAACGTTGCTTTCACTGAAAAAGGGTGTGTTATACAGGACCTAGCAAGGCAGACTTTACAAGGGATTGGTAAGCTGGTAGAAGGTCTATATCACTTCAAGTCAGTCACATCTTCAAGCTGCTTATCTGTTGCTCAGGCACCTCACTCAACCACCTTATGGCATCAAAGGCTTGTCCATGTTCCCTTTAACAAGTTGAAACGTTGTCTCTCTGAGTTTAGTTGTAAAGACTCTACTATGCATTTCCATATTTGTCCTCAAGCAAAACAAACCAGATTGCCTTTTCCAATTAGTATTACAAGAAGTCAATCTTTGTTTGATTTGATTCATGTTGATATATGGGGACCTTAAAAGGAGCCTACTCTTACTGGAGGAAGATATTTCTTAACAATTATTGAAGACATGTCTAGAGTTACTTGGACTTATTTAATAAAATACAAAAGTGAGGCTGTTGATCATCTTATCAGCTTTTATGGGACTGTTCAGACTCAGTTTGATTGTTGTGTTAAGGCAGTTAGATCAGATAATGGTACCGAGTTTTTGAGCTCTAAACTAACCACTTTTCTCCAGTCTCATGGTTGTGTTCAACAGACCTCTTGTGCCTACAGTCCTCAACAAAATGACATAGTTGAGAGAAAGCATAGGCATCTCCTTGAGGTTGCCAGGGCTCTGAAGTTTCAGTCTCATGTGCCTGATTTCTTGTGAGGAGATTGTGTGCTAACAGCCACTTACATCATCAACAGATTACCTTCATCAGTTTTGGGAGACAAAACTCCTTTTGAGGTATTATTTCACAGAAAACCTGATTACAGTCATATGAGGGCATTTGGTTGTTTGTGTTACATGACCAACATCACTCCTGGAAAGACTAAGTTTGATACTAAGGCCATATCTTGCATTTTCTTGGGTTATGACTTTAATCAAAAGGGGTATACGCTATTTGATCCTCAAGAAAAGGTCACTTATGTGTCTAGAGATGTCAAGTTCTTTGAGGATACTTTTCCTTACATTGCTAGTCCAAGGCCTAATGAGCCAGAGAATGGATAAGGTTCAGTTACTGTTCATTTGCCTTCTGATGCTACTGTTCCTCTTCCTCATTGCACTCCTGGTGGTTGACAATTGCAATTTCGTATAGTCAAAAGAATTTCTAATTGACCGGTAAGACCGGTGTCGAACCCAAGGGAGCAATTGTATTATACGCTAGAGGGATTAAATTTTTAACTCGGCTATTCCTTCAATTCAATTATGAGAGTGGTTTCAAGTTTAAAACAAACGATGACATGGTTTCAAGGGGATTTTAATTCTATTCAAAGAGAGTTTCGAGGGGTTACTCCCCTCCTTGGCAATTTCCCAACGATCATGTATACAAGAGTTTAATCATTTTTAGGGGTTGATAGGTTTGAAACCTAGCTTAGGCTAAAAATAGACAAACTATCATGTGAGTCTAATCCTAGTCAAGCCATCCTAATTAAAATCTCACCTATTAAAGATATTGATTCACTCTATAGCACTATTATCCTTGGAACATCTCCCAAGGTAATAAATGCTATAGGCATTAAGTTTTAGTTAACCTCACATCCATGCATTTACTCTCATAAATACTTGATGAGTTCATTTCTACTATATCCAAACCATCACTAAGCCCTCTCGATACTTAGATCATAGTTCTAATGCAAACATGTCACTTAGGCATTTTATCAAACACTTAGTAACATGTCTTAAATGAAGAGCATAGTGAAATGAAATCAACTCCATAGATTGCATAATGAATGTGTATACATGATCATTCAGTACCAAGGAGGGTAACAACACCCTCAAATCACAAGGGGACTACTCACACATCATGTAAGACAACATGGTGTGAGTAGTGTTTTTACACAATCAAATGAGAAGAGAAGAGGAATAGAAATAGGATGGTTAATCCTAGATGTCTCCCTTTGATCTTCAATCCTCCTTGGTTGGATGGTGATGGATGCCATTGATTTGATCTCTTTTTTTGGAAAAATCTCCCAAAGATGACAAGTGCCTAGGTTGCCTCTTTCTATTTATGGCCTCGGGTACAATTCGCACTGTAGCAGATCTCAGCCGGCCGGCTGAGACGGAGGTATAATCCAACCGATCGGCTGAACTTGGCCGATTGGCATTAATTGTGCAGGGCAGGGGCCAGTCGGGCGGCTGAGAATGGTCGGTTGCATTGAGAGTGAAGCGCAGGATCCAGCCAGGCGACTCGAAGTTCAGCCGCTCGGCTGAATGTGGCCGTGTGCATTCATCTTCGATCCTTTATCCAGCCGGTCGGCTGGGTCTTCAGCCGGTTGGCTGAAACTGGCCGATTGGCATTGAGTCCTGATCGTTCATCCAGCTAGCCGACTGGTTCAGGGGAAATTCCCAGCCGGTCGGCTGTAATGCCTTTTACCACTTTTTGCTCCAAATCTTTGGTTTCCCCCCGAGTTTTCGTATTTTGGCTTTGACACTGAGATATCTTGTAATGTACCTGAAACGCACGAAAAGGGATCAAATGACATTGAATTAACGCCGGAAATGAACTAAAGCTATAGTAAAAAACGGGTATTAGTAAGTCAAAAACTCGACTTATCAATACTCCACACTTAAGCTTTGTTCGTCCCGAACAAAGTGTGCAAATATGTCAAGGTCGTGCAAATGGCGAAACGCTAGTGCTGCTATGTTTTTCGTCTATTTCCCTCACTAGCTTCCACAAGGCCTCGATCATTATTGCTAAACATGTTATTGAAAGGTAAATGACAAGTATGTACAATCTAACTAGCTCCTTTTCGTAGGCGTTACGAATGCATTTAGCGTATGCATTAAGCCTTTAAACCGCTAGGCTACCCTAGTGGATGAGTTATAGTCTCGTGAGAGTTTTCAGAAAAGGGAATACTCACAAATCCCAAATGCACCTATCCCATGAGAATGAATTCAAGAGTGTTCAATCTAGGCTAGGATTTCTCAAAACAAATTCCTCACCCCAAGCTAGGACTATCATCACAATATCATCAAAATACACTTTTGAACCATTTGAGTACCCTTGAGGTTATGCATTCAAGGTCATCAATACTAGAGCTATCAATCGTCTCATCCAAAAGTCTACTCATTTTCAAGGCAATACAATAGAAGTAAAGCTTTTAGTTTGCACAAAAAATTTCAATCGCTCACCTATGCTAGCTAGGACTAGTCCATGGGTTTGCGACATGGAACTCATTCCCAAGTTTTAGGCGCTTAAGCCGTAATCTATAAGGGAAGAGGAGTTCGACACTAGAGTTCTTAATAAACAAGCATAGACCAAATGATAACTCCCGTGCAAACACATGGGTCGTCCAAGAGTCATTCCAACTAGCACACAATGCAAATTATGAATCCCGCACAAGTGAAGAATGGAGGAAAACATAGAGTCAAGTTTTAAGTGCTTCTTATTTTCTTTTTGAAACGGCCTTTGGCCTACAAATGCTTTTGAGGGGGAACTTTTCTTCCTAACCCCCGGCATTTGTATATTTTTGCACAAAACTTCTCTAGTACTCGAGAAAGTTTTTTTAGTCGGGGCTTTGCCCTCTTTGACCGCAACCATTTTCATTTTTTTGGGGCCTATTTTTCGCCCTCTTTTGAGTCCACACTTAAAACTTGACAATATGTTCAAAAAGTGTATGGAATGTGCGGGAATCAAACATGAACAAGGCACCGTGTTAGAGAACTCAAGTCACCAAGGAGCATGCAAAGGGTCTAAGTTTTTCACGAAGATTTTAAAAAGTGCTTGCTATAACTTGATCCAAGGTATTTCAATGAAAATACTTAGAGAATTAGATAGACGAGAGATAGCAATGATATTGGTTCTCAAGAATACACATTCAATGGACTAGGTCGGTTCTAAGTTCAAGATCCAATAAATGTGAAACATAGACTAGATGTGATTTATAGGGATTTAGAATTGATAGTCCCAAGCCTATGTGGTTTAAACACTCTCATGTAGGGATAAGGTGCAAAAGATGCAAGTGTACATCTAAAAATGATATGTATGGCATGAAAACATGTGAACTATGCGCATTAACCCACTCCACACTTAATTCAAGCTTAGTCCCTAAGTGCAAAGAATGATAAAATAAAGGCAAAGGCGCATAGGAACTCCCCTCGTTTGTAGAGCCGGTGACATAACTCTTGGGAGTGAGAAAAAAACCTTTTGGTTGCAAATGTGGACAAAGAAGGTGAATTTTGAACATGAGAATAATATGTAGGTGTATGTCATGTAGAATAAACAGTAAAAATGGTAAACACCTTCAATATCATATGAAATGTAGCATACAACCAAAGACAAGTCAAGAGTATATCACTCAAAATGGCATACATCATCCAAAATTGCGCCAAAAGGCGACTTAACATCCAAAAACATCATCCAATGCATCAAGTCAATGAAAAGATATATATGTGAAAAACAAAATGAAGCAAGGACTCATGATGTAGCCTCGTCGCCTCCCGGAGTGATCTCTCTAGTAGAATCTCCAACTTCCTCCACTGTGGCACCAGTGAGTAGTGGACTCTCCTCCCGAATATAACTATCTCGCTCCACCGTGCCACCAGTGAGTGGCGTGCTCGCCTCCTCGGCTCTAGAAGCTGTCATGGTAGGCAATGGGGAGACGGCACGAGGGATATAAAACCCTGGACCAACTGAAGGAGAAGCTACTGGACCACCAGGAGCTCTGATCATGGATAACAGTGTAGCACGGAGCCACTCTGACTCTTGGCGAGCTCTCTGTACCTCAGCTCTAGTAAAGGCCTCAAGACTGACCTACCCGCTTCTCAAGTCAGATATATCAGAGGATACTCGCTCTCGCCACTCAGCCCAATCATCAGTTGCGGGGGGAGGACTCTCAACAGCGGGCTCCTCATGGGGCAGCTCTTCATTAATGGGTTCCTCATGCTCGTCGTCCGGAGGAGGGGAAGGGATAGGAGAGGGAGGAGGGGAAGGGGTGAGGTTGAGTCGGCAATACCGGCTATTCTTCAATTTGTAGGCCTCTCTCTTCCTCCTTGCTGCAAGTCGAAGCTCTCTCTTGTGAGGCCTCTTGTCCTCCTCCCAAGTAACTCCATTTGCCTTGAGAAGGTGCATAGCCTTCATAGTCTGTAAATGAAGAATCCTCTTGGATGGCTTGGGGCATCCCTCATGGCCAAAGGTGAAGTTACACCCCATGGCAATCAAAGTAATCAAGAAGCCGCCTCCCAAAGAAAGATTCCGCGAGGACTTGCTAACAAAGCTCTCAAACCGGGAGGCGAGGACGTCAAGCCATTCAAGAGTGTGTCCATACTCAAGTGCCAGCAACAAGTTAATGTCGGGATATGACACTGAGCGAGCTAGCTCTATATGGGTCGTGATCCCGATGGCGATAATATGGTGGATCACCTTCCAAACTGGGGCAGTAATCGCTGAAGAGTTGTAGGAAGGGGCAAACCACTCTTGCCATCCCGAAATCAGCTTCCAAAATCTACTCTACTGGTGCTCGGTGAACCAACGGCTCTCATGAAATGCAACTGGGAAATGGAGCCAATCCCGAATCATTTCCTGCCGGATTTGGAACTCCTTAACCCCAACACAAACCTCCAAACTCTATGATCCTCCTCATCTCTACCCTTCTCAAATGAGCATAAAAACTCCTCCACTACCCTTTGGTAGGACCCCGAATCATCATAAAACACATAATCAAGGCTACCACGATTCAATTTAACACGTACCTCGTTCACCACCTCCTCTCCAAGTATACTCATGTCGGGGTAGAGGGTCGCTATGGCTACCTTTCCCTTCTCCTTGATGCGTTCATAGTTCTCAATGTGCTTGGCATTCGTGAATGCGAGGGGCTCGGAAAAGGGATAAGGGGTAGGAGATGGTAGTGGTCCCAACAATGGGCCCTCTCTCGCCACGATGGGCACAAGGGCAGTAGTGGGAGCAGCAGCTGGTGTGGCCGAGGGCACTCTCGGGATAGGAGGCATAGGTGGGGAAGGCACTCGAAGACTTGCTCTTCTAAGGTCGTGGAGGCGAAGGTGGAGGAGATTCCATTTCCTCGTCCGAGCTGGGATCCCTCAGTGAATCCCTGAATTGCTTCCTTTTGCGAGCGACGAGAGGCAAGTCATCCTCATTGCTATCGGACGGTTCTTTGATCCGAATGTCCCTTGTCGTTTCTTGGGAAATTCCTTGGCCTTTTGCCTTGGATTTGGAGGATGAACTGGCTTGAGGCATTGATGAAATGGAAAGGAAAAACTAGAATTGTTGGAACACGAAACTCAGCCGGGCGGCTGGGATGGCACTGGTTTTCAGCCGGGCGGTTGAGGTCGGGATTTAGGGCAGGAATGGGGGGCTTTTTAGGAGGGCTTGGCGGGCAGAATTGAGGGCAGGGGTTTGGAATCGGGAGTAAGGCGAGTTGATTGGTGGGTCGGATGGATGGATTGGTGGCCGGACGGAGGAGATTGGACTGGATGGAGTTTCCAATTGAATCTAGGCTGCGAGAGGAGCAGGCGACGGTTGCAGCTGGGATGGGATGGCTGGCCCTGGCGAGGTGATGGTGAGGGACGGGGAAGGGCTGGCTTGGTCGGACAGATGAGGTTTGGGGGAGTGCGGGATGTCGGGATCGGCTGAGAGTTTTTAGGAAGGAAGAGGGTCGGATGAAGTGAAAAAGGAAGAAGGAATGGGTATTTGGTTATGAGAATTTTAGCCGGTCGGGTCAATTCTCAGCCGAACGGCTGAAACCAGCTGGGTAGAGTGAAAAAAATGAAGTTTGGATAATTGAATCTCAGTCGGGCGGCTCAAATGTCAGCCGACCGGCTGAAACCAGCCGAGTCAATTGATTTCCAGTGAGTAATATTAGCCGGTTGGCTGAATGGAGGTAATTTCTCAGCCGGTCGGCTGGAAACTGGGCTTCAATGATTTCCCGATTTTTGATTTCAAAGATCCTTCCATTCTAGCTTGACCCCAGCTCCACACTTAAACCAAACCATCTCTGCAAATCGATACAAAATACAAACCGACCAAGAAATCACTAGCATTCATACGATTTTTTACAAAAGAGCAAGCTAGGATTACACACTCCACACTTAAGACATCACCATCATCTATAATTTTCATGCAGGCACAATCCCACACCAAGCACATCTAATCATGCATTTAAGACCGTCCTAGCAGCAAGTTCACATTCAAAGTTCAATGTACACATGCCAAACATATATGAAATTAATTGTGCATAGATGGACAACTCACAAACCGGGTGACCTCCCATAAGGGCCTAGTTTAACGTCTCGGGAAAGACCGAGACGAATCTTTTCATAAGAAACACACTTGAGGAGTCCTTAGCGAGGATCCCTCCTCAAGCGGATTTGTTGCTCCTTCAAGGGTCGGTCAAAGAGTAAGTTGCGTTATGCTCATCCTGAGTTTGTTCACAATAGTGCTTGAGCCTTTGTCCATTTGCCTTAAAGATAGTTCCGTCATCATTGAGTAACTCTATATGGCCATCTTTGTGAGGCTTGCGAACAATGAAAGGGCCACTCCATCGGCTCCTTAATTTTCCCGGAAAGAGCTTGAGCTTGGAGTTGAAAAGTAGGACCTTGTCTCCCTTTCTGAATTCACGGCGGGAAATTCTCTTGTCATGCCATTTCTTTATCTTTTTTTGTAGATTTTAGCACTCTCATAAGCTTCATTCCTTATTTCTTCCAACTCATGAAGTTGAAGTACTCTATTTTCTTCCGCCGTTTGTAAGTCCACATTCAAGAATTTAATTGCCCACATTGCCTTATACTCCAATTCGATCGGCAAATGGCATGGTTTCCCATATATGAGGCGATAAGGAGACATCCCAATGGGGGTTTTATAGGGGGTTCGATAGGCCCATAATGCATCATCTAACTTCGATGACCAATCCTTCCTTGAGCTTCCCACCATCTTTTCTAGAATTGCCTTAATTTCTCGATTTGAGATCTCCACTTGCCCACTTGTTTGTGGGTGATACTGCGTTGCTACCTTGTGACTCACCCCATACTTGCGAAGCAAGGCTTCAAAGTGTTTTTCCTTAAAGTGTGAACCACCATCACTAATGACGGTCCTTGGAACTCCAAACCTTGGGAAACTTATCTTCTTGAATAGCTTGGTGACGACCTTAGCATCGCAAGTAGGGGAGGCAACGACCTCTACCCATTTGGAGACATAATCAACCGCGACCAATATGTATTGATTTTCATATGAGGACTGGAAAGGACCCATGTAGTCTATACCCCAAACATCAAATATTTCCACCGGTAGGATGCTTTGTTGGGGCATTTCATGTCTCTTAGAAATATTTCCCGACCTTTGGCATTGGTCACAAGCCTTGACGAATTCGTAAGCGTCACCAAAGAGGGTAGGCCAATAGAATCCTCTTTGTAGGACCTTTGATGCCGTTTTTGCTCCACTACCATGTCCTCCATATTGAGATGAATGACAATGGTATAGTATATTCCTCATCTCTTCTTCGGCGACACAAGTCCTATATATCCCGTCCGCGCAAAGTCTATACAAGAAGGGCTCGTCCCAATAATACCTCTTCGTCTCGGATAAGAATTTCCTCTTTTGATGTTGATTCATGTCGTGAGGTATGATCCCACATACCATGAAATTTACCATATCCGCATACCATGGGAGGGCTTCCGCTTCCACTCTCATTAGTTGCTCTCCAATGAAAGCATCATCTACAATGCTAGTGTCCTCTTTGAGATCCTCATTTCCTTCAAGCCTAGATAGATGATCGGCGACGAGATTTTCCACTCCCTTCTTATTCTTGATCTCAATATCAAATTCTTGGAGCAAGAGGATCCATCTTATTAGCCTTGGCTTGGAGTCCTTCTTTGACAAAAGATACTTTATTGCCGCGTGATCGGTGAAGACTATGGTCTTTGATCCAACAAGGTATGGGCGAAACTTGTCGAAGGCATACACAATGGCAAGGAGTTCTTTTTCGGTTGTAGAATAATTTAATTAGGCTCCATTTAAGACCTTGCTAGTGTAGTGAATGGCGTGAAGTTTCTTGTCCACCCTTTGACCTAAGACCGCTCCAATAGCATAATCGCTTGCATCACACATGAGCTCAAAGGGCAAATCCCGATTCGGAGGTTGAATAATGGGAGCCGAGACCAGTGCCTCTTTTAACTTCTCAAAGGCCACCAAGCATTCTTCATCAAAACAGAATTTGGTGTCATTGCATAATAAGTTCGTTAAAGGCCTTGCAATCTTTGAGAAGTCCTTAATAAATCTTCTATAAAAGCCGGCATGGCCTAGAAAGCTCCTTATTCCTCTAACATCCTTTGGAGGTGGCAATTTTTCAATAACTTCCACTTTAGCCTTATCCACCTCAATTCCTCTTTTTGAGACCAAGTGTCTAAGCACTATGCCTTCCTGCACCATAAAATGACATTTTTTCCAATTTAGCACAAGGTTTGTCTCAATACATCTTTTCAAGACTTATGCCAAATTGGCCAAACAATCATCAAATGAGGAACCATAAACAGAAAAATTATCCATAAACACTTCCATAATTTCCTCAATAAATTCTAAAAATATAGCCATCATGCATCTTTAAAATGTACCCGGTGCATTACAAAGCCCAAAGGGCATTCACCGATAGGCAAATGTTCCATAGGGACAAGTAAAGGTAGTTTTTTCTTGATCTTGTAGATGAATAAGGATTTGGAAGAATCCACTATATCCATCAAGATAGCAAAAGTAATCATGCTTGGCTAATCTCTCTAACATTTGATCAATGAAAGGAAGTGGAAAATGATCTTTCTTAGTGGCTTTGTTGAGTTTTTGAAAATCAATGCACATTCGCCAACCGGTGACGGTTCTAGTTGGTATTAACTCATTTTTGTCATTTTTAACCATCGTCATGCCCCCCTTCTTGGGAACCACATGAATGGGACTCACCCGATTGGAATCCGCAATAGGGAAATGATTCCCGCATCAAGCATTTTCAAAATTTCCTTTTCGACTACTTCACCAACAATGGGATTAAGTCTCCTAGCATGCTCTCTAGATGGTAAACTATCATCTTCCAAATTAATTCCATGCATGCACAAATTAGGACTTAACCCTTTCAAATCATCAATAGAATAGCCAATATCATCTTTGTGTTCTCTAATCACATCAAGCAATCTCGAAGTCTCATTATCATTCAAGGAGGCATTCACAATGATAGGCAAAGTAGAATTGGGGCCAAAGAACTCATACCTTAGGCTTGTTGGTAGAGCTTTTAACTCTACCGAACAAGACTCCTTACCTTTGTCGCCTTGAGTACCCTCTTCATCTTCATCATTCAAGATAGCCCAATAATCAACACGCTTAGGGAGCTCATAATCAAGGTCGTCAATTTCATCCATAAGCAAATTAATCACATCATACACTTCATAAGTATCAACAAGGTCTATATAATTACAACTCATGGTAGAACTAGGACCTTTTTGTGCCTTTTCTAGATTAAATTCAACTTCCTCGTCACCTACTCTCATGGTAATTGACCCCTTAGTAGTATCAAATATAGCCCCCGCGGTGTAGAGGAAAGGCCTTCCCAAAAGAATGGGAATTTCATTGTCCTCTTCCATCTCTAATACCACAAAATCACCAGGAATATAGAAATTCCCTACTCTAACCGAGACATCCTTAAGAACTCCCTTAGGGAATTGATAGCGCTAAAATATATGCATTTTAGGCGACCTCTATGCTTATTGTTTCGATCATTTTATTACGATTTCACTTGCTATTTGATACTTAGTGGTTCATTTCAGGCCTATTACAGAGATTTAGCTAAGGACACAAGTATGCAGTGATTTCGGAGCAAACCGAGCATTCTGGAGCGAAAAAGAGCAAAATGGAAGTCGGAGCACAAACTCCTCAAAGACATGCGATCGCATAAACAGATCATGCGCTCGCATAAACAGATCATGCGCTCGCATGGACCACATGACGCATAAGAACTTCATGCGCTCGCATGAAAGGCTTCCCAGAGCTCGCATAGACCACCAGACGCATGAATTATTCATGCGGTCGCATGAATGACCATGCGAGCTCGCACAAAATCAATCTTCTCCAAGACCATGCGTTCGCATAAGGCCAATTCATGCGAACGCATAAGGCAGACCAGTCGCACAAGATTCTTATGCGAGTGCATGTTTCAGAGCCATGATCGCACAAGACTGGACTTTTATGCATTCATGCGAGTGCATGATTCATTCATGCGAACGCATGATTCATTCATGCGAACGCATGACGTCGTAAAGTTTGGATTTTTAACTCATGGGCTATAAATAGAAGCTAGGGTTTTCAAGCCCACACGCTTGGATTTTTTGGGATTTTGGAGAGCAGCTAGCTTGGAGAGGAAGCCAGATTTTCTAGAGTCATCAACAACACAAAGATTGGATCATCCATTGTTCTTAGTGCTCCATATTGGTTTTAGATTCCTAAACTCTACTTTCCTTATGGGTTCATGCACTTTCATTGTTGTTATTGCTTGTAAACTCACCATGAGTGAGTAGTGACTTTGGTTGGGGATCTATGGATCCCCTAGACATGTTTGTGATATTGTAAATATTATGGATGCTATTGATGAATGATTTGCATATGATTCTTCTTCATTTGAACTTAATGTTTCGAATTGCCTATAAGGTGTTTGTGAGAAGTCCTCAATAGCAATTATGCTTGATTTCATGTTTGATGTAACTTGCGTTGAAAAGAATGATTTCAAATGATCTAAATGAAGAAGCATTAGGGTTTTTGTGTTACATGGCGACACTTTTATTCTAATGAGAATGGCTTGGACCTAACAAGAGTATGATTATCTAGTCAATAAAGCGTGAGTGTGAGGCTAGATATTCATATTCTATCATGCCAATAGAGCGTGAGTGTGAGGCATTATGCGAGATACAACCTCTTTATACTAAGTTGTAGCGTGAGTTGAACTTGGTATTAATGTTGCAATAGCCAAATTCTAAACATGTGCATGTGATTTCATCGTTAGCATCCCCATTTACTATCACAATAATTGTCTAGGTTGAAAAATAGATCCCTAGTCATCTTTGAATTGATTATTTACCCTTTTTATTGATCAAACCTCCATTTAGGATAGTAAAATCTTGCTATCAACCTCTTAAGAGGAATAACCCCCCAAACCATAGACATTCTAGTTATATCTTCGGCATTATTGGTTTAACCACATATCCTTTGGGTTCGACCTTGGATTCCTGAGTCTTTATAAATGTTTTGATCTCCGTGACCTAGCAATAAGTATTCGATTCTTATTGAATATTTTGCCCTATATTATCAAACGATCAGGAATCTTGAGGAGCGGTCCGCGAGTCTTAAAATCATTTGAGTTGGTTTAGGCTCACCCATATTCAATTTCTTACACAAAGAATAAGGCATCAAAGATATGCTAGCACCCAAATCACACATAGCACGTTCAATTTTAACATCATTTATATAGCATGAGATGGATAAGCTACCAGGATCCCCAAGTTTGGGTGGCATGCGTGGTTAGAGTATGTCACTACATTCTCCATTGAGGGACACCGTGTCAACGTCTTTGATCGTCCTCCTGCAAGTAATAACATCTTTTAGAAATCTTGCATAAGATGGAGCTTGAGTGATTACCTCGGTGAAGGGCATAGTAACATAAAGCTTCCTCATCATCTCGGCAAACTTTGAGAATTGCTTGTCATTGCTTTTCTTCTTTAGCCTTTGTGGGAAGGGGATAGGAAGGGTGTAGGGTTTAAGCTCATCCTTCTTTTTTTCCACTTCTTTTTCCATTTGGTTTTGAGGGTTAGGGACCTCTTCATCTAGCTCTTCAATTTCGGCACTAGCTTGGCCTCTTAGATCAAAAGAAACTTTATTCTTCTTTGGTTGCTCACCCTCTAGCTCTTTGCCACTCCTTAGTGTAACCGCATTACAATGCTCCCTTTGCCCTCTTTGCCACTCCTTAGTGTAACCACATTACAATGCTCCCTTTGCCCTTGCTCGGGTCGAGCCGGCAATTTTCCTTGTGCCCTTGTGGATGATTCAGCTTGTTGAGCTATTTGGTTCTCAAGCATTTTGTTGTGAGTCTCCATCCTTTCTATTTGGGTTTGCATCTTATCTTGGTTAGCAAGGAGTTTGGCAAACATTGCTTCAACACCGGAGAGTTCATTTGAAGTTTGTGGAGGGGGCTCAACTTGTTGGTAGGGCCTTTGAGCTTGAGTTTGAGCTTGATATTGTTACCCTTGGTATTGGTTCCTTGGTTGGAATTGATTCTTTGGCGGGAAAGCTTGATTTGTGGAGGTAGGTTTGGGACCAAATCCGGGAGGTGTAGTACAAAAATTGGGACGAGTGGGATTTGTAGTCTTGTATGAGAAATTTGGGTGATTCTTCCAGACCGAGGAAAATCTTGGCGTAGTATAATTAGATTGGGAATTTTGTCCTTGAGTGGCACTAGCTCCATACTCTCTACCTTGCTTTTCACCCACATAATTTGCTTCTTCATACCCAGTTCTATGTCCATCCCTTTGAACCAAAGGGCAAGAGTTGGTCTCATGCTCATAGACCTCGTAAATGTCACAACCTTGGCTCCTTGAGTTGTCCTTCTCCGGGTGTTTCAATTTGAATACTTCATCCGAGAGGTTCTCAAAATCTTTCCTTAGGGCATCATAGTCACTTGTGCTCACGGCCTTTACTTCGTGCCTTTCGCTTTTCCTTCTCGTGTTTCCTCTTTCACTTCCCCACATGAAATAATTCTTTGTGATCTTCTCTATTACCGCATATCCTTCAGGAGGTTCAAGCTCCACAATAGCTCCTCCCGCGGTGGTATCAAGTGCAAGCCGCGAGGGACCATCAACACCATGATAGAAGGTATGGAAAACGAGGAGATTATCGAGGTTGTGATGTGGGCAAAGCCTTTGATACTCTTTATATCTCTCCCAAGCTTCATAGAGTGTTTCCCCATCCATTTGTGCAAAGCTTGTGATTTGATTTCTATAGTAGGCCGTCTTGGAAAGAGGGAAATACTTGTTGAGAAATGCAACGGCGAGCTCCTCCCAAGTGGTGAAACTATCCGGCGTTTGGCTTCTTAACCAATCCCTTGCTCTTCCCGTGATGGAGAAAGGGAATAACCTCAAGAGTTTAGCATTCTCGGAGAAACCATTGATCTTGAAAGTTGCACAAACTTCAAGAAATGTAGTCAAATGAGAGTTCGGATTTCCATGGTCCCTCCCCGAGAATTGGTTTGATTGAACCATTTGAATTGTTGAGGTCTTCAAGTTGAAGTCTCGGTTATCCACCACTGGGTATCCATAAGCCGTAGGAGCGGCGTAGTCCTTAAGGGCCCTTCTCGCTCGAGGGCCTAGTGGTAGTTGATGAGGAGGGGGTGGTGGAGGAAGTCCATCTCTATCTCCCATGTCTTGAGTATTGGTTTCTTGAGCGTTCGAGGTTGATCCTTTAGCTTTGATTGTCTTACTCCTTGTAAGGTGAGGGTTAACGATATCTCTTATCGGTTGATTCAAGTCTCTATCCACAATCTTGGTAAGTTTCTTGGTCTTAGGTGGCATAAACGAGATGCACCTACAAGGGGAAGACAAATAAGACAAGTGAGGATAATGGAATGAGCTCAAGAATCACAAGTAGCGAAACAAATAAAGAAAAACATGGAATAGTCGGAGTACTAAATGATTCTTCCTAGGGACAATCTAGCCATTGCTCCTCGGCAACGGCGCCATTTTGACAATTGCAATTTTGTATAGTCAAAAGAATTTCTAATTGACCGGTAAGACCGGTGTCGAACCCAAGGGAGCAATTGGATTATACGCTAGGGGGATAAAATTTTTAACTCGGCTATTCTTTCAATTCAATTATGAGAATGGTTTCAAGTTTAAAACAAACGATGAAATGGTTTCAAGGGGATTTTAATTCTATTCAAAGAGAGTTTCGAGGGGTTACTCCCCTCCTTGGCAATTTCCCAATGATCATGTACACAAGAGTTAAATCATTTTTAGGGGTTGATAGGTTTGAAACTAAGCTTAGGCTAAAATTAGACAATTTATCATGTGAGTCTAATCGTAGTCAAGCCATCCGAATTAGAATCTCACCTATTAAAGATATTGATTCACTCTATAGCACTATTATCCTTGGAACATCTCCCAAGGTAATAAATGCTATACGCATTAAGTTTTAGTTAACCTCACATCCATGCATTTACTCTCATAAATACTTGATGAGTTCAGTTTGATGTTCCCTTAAATGGCATGTATTTGGCAAAACGCCTTTAGACAGTTCGAGCAGGAGTTCAGGGGGAGTTCGACACATTCTGGAACTAAAGTACAGCGTGGAGCAGACGCAAGAATGCAATCCGGAAGGTTCTAAAGATCGAAGATCTTTTCGGTCGAAGTCGACTAACGAAGATTCGAAGAAGATTCATATATTCAGTCGACTATCTCCTCATCAGATTGATAAGTCGGTTGGCTGACTTAGCGCGGAAGTTATCGAATAATCTTCCTAAAGATTGGTTAAAGATATACATCGAATATTTAGGAATATTTCCTAAATATTTGATGAGCATATCTGGAGCAGATTTGGAGTTCGCCCATGCATATAAATAAGAAGCTACTGCATCGCTTTCCGAGAGATAATACACATGAGTACACATACCGATCGGAGAAGGAGAAAGCGACGGCCGACTTTTCTTTCCCCACTGGAAAAATAGCGGCGCTGACAGAACCTGTTCAGTGTGCTGTTCAGGTTGTCTGAGAGTGATCTTACCGCTGCACACACAAGACACAACTGCTGGCTTTCAAGAGAAAGCAACCGAGCTTCGGAGAAGATCGAGCACGTTCGGACAAGAGGTTCGGGCGAAGGGGATCAAGGTGAACTGCGGTGAACCGAGATTACAAATATGAGAGATGGAGTAGTAGAGGCTAGGCAATTACAAACGAAGAGTTGTGTAAGCGTAAATCCACTTGTAGCCCTATACTCGTAATAAAGATTTGTGTCCCTTTAGGGTGTAGGAAATCCCCCAGAGTAGGCGTAGCCGAGCTAGGTGTCATATTGTGTGTGTGTGCTCCTGTTCTATTTTATTTGCAGTACTATTAGCAACAGTGTTCAATAACTGTCTGAACATGACCTAGTAGAGTAGCTTGAACAGACAACAGTATTTCAATTGGTATCAGAGCAAACACTCGACACACTGAGTGGGATCCTAGCACTGTTCAAGATGACTCTGAAGGAAGGACAAAGCACCACCAGACCCCCGCTGCTTGAAGGATCAAACTATGCTTCCTGGAAGCCCAAGATGAAATCTTTTCTGAAATCTCTCGATGAAAAGGCTTGGAAGGTAGTCTTGACTGGATGAACGGAACCCATGATGGAAAATCTCACGGGAGAAACTGTCCCGAAACCAGAAGCTCTATGGACTGATGCGGATGAAAAAGCATCTATGGGAAACTCGAAGGCCATGAATGCCATCTTCTCTGCAGTTGATGAAAACGTGCAAAAGCTTATCATTAACTGTGAAGTGGCGAAGGAGGCTTGGGACATTCTTCAAACAGCTTACGAAGGCACGAACAAAGTTCGCAATTCACGAATGCAGATCGTGACAACAAAGTTCAAGGAGATGAAGATAAAGGACAGTGAGACTATCCCTGAGTTCAATGCTAGAGTTCTGGATCTGTCAAACGAGGCTACTGCACTGGGAAAACCTATTGATGAAGACTTAATGGCAAGTAAAGTTTTAAGATCGCTACCTCCGAGATTTTCCATGAAAGTCACTACCATTGAGGAGATGCATGATATCTCCAAGCTGAAACTAGACGAGCTCATGGGTTCTCTCAGAACTTACGAGATGAATCACGAAGTCCAACCATGAGACGGGAAGGGAATCACCCTAAAAGCAGAAGTGTCTGAAGATGTACCGGAGTCTGACTGCACCACTGAGCAATTGGCAATGATGGCGCAATATTTCGGCAGGATGATCTAAAAAATCAACAGACGTGGCCCTGCGCAAACTCAGTCATCCTCGAGCAACTTCCGTAACTGGAAAACTGGCAAGACAAGGACCAGTGAAAAGAGGCATGACCCTACTGAAAAAGGGAAAGAGATTCAGTGCCACGAATGAAGGGGATTCGATCACTTCCAGGCAGAATGCGCAAACACCCTCAAGAAGAAAAAGGCAATGGTTGCAAATTTCAGCGACAGCGAGTCAGATGATGAGGAGGAAGGCAATGAAACTATCAACTTTAGTACCTTTGTTGCAATTAAAGGAGAATGCAGTAAAACTAGTGAAAGCATGCCACCTCAGTTGGAACTCCCAGAGGACAACTCCTCAGACAGTGATGATGAAGAACTCACGCAGGAGACTCTGGTCAAAACTTATAAAGACCTATATGAGAAGTGGTTGCTGGTGATCAACCTCAACAAAAAAACTCAACGACACTGTTGCAAGCATGACTGTTGAAAAGGACAAAGTGTGGAAAAAGGTTGAGATACTCGTTACACAGAAGGTGGAACTCCAAGGTATGATTGATTTGCTGAATACTCAACTTACTGAAATGAAACAGGAAAGGTCATGTCTACTAGCTCAGAAAACGGAACTCCTGGGTTTGGTCCCATCGCTGAAAGGTGACATGGAGAAAGATCGTGAGACTCATCCAGTAGGCATATCGGGCCTAAGGAAAACTATTACTGATCTGAAACGGAAGGAGGTGTTTCTCTTAAAGAAAGTGGAGTCACTGGAACTTCAGCTTGAATCAGAAAGAATGGATCACTCAACCACTGAGAAGGAGCTCAATCAGCTCAAACAGTCGGTAAGGATGTTAAACTCTGGCTCTAAGAATTTAAATGATATCCTCAGGTCTCAAAGGATGGAGTCCGCACATCGAGGTTTGGGGTTCACAGAAGAAAGCAGCTCAAAGGGTACTACGTTTGTTAAAGCGAAACTAGTGGCTGAACAGTACCCTGGACAGAAGGGGAACCAGTCCAAAGGAAAAACCCTAGCTGACCAGAGGAAGACTCGCAATGCTCACTCGAAGGAGAAGATGAACTCACGTACATGCTGGTATTGCTACCAGATGGGACACATCAAACCTAAGTGTCGCCTATTTCTCGCTGAACGAAGGGCCTTTCAACAGAGGACTAAACCTCGACCAAAACAGGTCTGGGTACCAAAGACAAGCAATACCATGTGCATGGTTGCGTTCAGCTCATCAAGCCACATGGAAGAAGATCGTTGGTACTTCGACAGTGGTTGTTCCGCCCATACGACAGGTAACTCTAATTATCTCACAAATATTCAACCTGTTAAGAAAAGCAGTTTGTCACTTTCAGAGATGGAGGAAAGGGTCAGGTGATCGGCTGTGGGACATTGAAGGTTCCGAATCTCCCTGTACCCAAGGATACCCTCCTGGTTGAAGGATTGAAGGTGAACTTGATCAGTATCAGTCAACGGTGTGATGGCGGACACCATGTACAATTCACCCACGACTCATGTCAAGTCTTGGACAAGCAAGGTGGCACACTGATGAAAGGAAGCAGGGCAGCCAATAATTGCTACCTCATAGGCTCTGCTGGAACAATTGCTGCATCAGCCTGTCTAACGAGTCAAGCGGATGAGATGGTCTTATGGCATAGGCGCTTGGGTCATCTGAATCTCAAGACCTTGAAGAAGCTCTCCTCAGCTGGATTTATCCGAGTAATGCCCACTGTGAAAGGTGATGTAGATGTGCTCTGTGGAGAATGCCAAATTGGGAAACAGACAAAGGCAACGCATCCCAACACCTCACATATCAGTACCAGCAGACCGTTGGAACTGATCCATATGGATCTGATGGGGCCAATACAGGTTGAAAGCTATGGACGCAAGAAATATGTTCTAGTGTTTGTGGACGACTATACCAGATTTACCTGGGCTAGTTTTCTTCGAGACAAGACTGAAGTTGCTCAACAATTCATTCAGCTTGCCACGTTACTTCAAAGAGAGAGGGAAGACAAAGGAGACCACCTGGTGAGTATTAGGAGTGACAATAGCACAGAGTTCAAAAACACCACTATGGCCACCTACTGTGCAGAACACGAAATTTCTCATCAGTTCGCATCTGCTATCACACCCCAGCAGAATGGAGTTGTGGAACGTAAGAATCATACGATTCAAGAGATGGCTTGCGTGATGATTCATGCCAAGACTATCCCTCTGAAGTTCTGGTCGGAAGCTATGAATACGGCGTGTCACATCATAAATCGTGTGACAATACGCTCTGGAACGGATATGACCTGCTATGAACTTTGGAAAGGAAAGAAGCCCACTGTCAAGTACTTCCATATCTTTGGGAGTGAGTGCTACATCCTGAACGACTGTGAGTACCGACAGAAGCTGGATCCGAAGAGTGATAAGGGTTTCTTTCTAGGATATTCCTCAAACAGTCGAGCGTACCGGGTGTTTAACAAACGCACAGGATCTGTCTAGGAGTCAATCAATGTCAAGGTGAAGGATGAAGTGATTGAAACAACTATCTCGGACGATGATGACGAATGAGTTGGAACAGCACCTGAAACACCACTTGTGTCTCAGCCAACTGACCCAGACACCCTCAACACAATCTCCTCATCTGATGAAGCTGACGAGGATAGTCGTCCAGATGTCAATGCTGTGTTACAACCATCTCGACGAGTGGCCAGAGATCATCCAATCACTGAAGTCATTGGCACTCCGTGTGCGGGAATCAGGACTCGTGGCAAGGCGATAAGCAAGGCGATTAACTTCAGAGATCTAGCTGCTTGCTCATGTTTTCTTTCTACTATAGAACCAAAGAACGTAAAAGAAGCACTACTTGATGAGTACTGGGTCCTGGCCATGCATGAAGAACTTGAAGAGTTTGCTCGCAATGAAGTATGGGACTTGGTTCCGAGGCCTAAAGATGTGAATGTTTTCGGCACAAAATGGATCTGAATAAGTCAGACGCCACGAGAAATATCACAAGAAACAAGGCTCGCTTGGTGGCGCAGGGCTATGCCCAGATTGAGGGGATCGACTTCGATGAGACGTTTGCCCCTGTCGCTCGTCTTGAAGTAGTACACCTACTACTTGCTCTGGCATGTCACTTGAAGTTTCGACGGTTCCAGATGGATGTGAAAAGTGCGTTCCTGAACGGCTTTCCGAATGAGGAAGTTTACATCGCTCAGATGGGAATAATTGACTCGATGCGTCGTATAAATACGACTCATCAAACCACCCCACACTTAGACTTGTTCGTCCCGAACAAGAATCAAGTCATAGAAGGAACAAAAAAACATCACACTAGTTCTTCGACGTCTTGAATAAATGCACATGAATATGAGTCGCTAGTCTAGACTTAATTTTCTACGCATAACTCATTCGTTACTCAAATCATTATACTAAACACAGAATTAACTTGATACGTGTTACCTTAGAGTTGAAATCCAAACCGATTCGGATGAATGGGAGATAGTCCTCTTTAGACCCATGATCTGCATTCGCTGTTCCGAACTCTAGCTATATGGTTACACTTCATTGCTTTTTCTCGCACGTGATTAATTCGAGTTCCAAGGTTTTGGGTCCTTCTTTCTTCTTCTTTTTTGTTGGTCAGTTTTTGTAGTGACTTTCTTTGGCCTTTGGCTCTTGATGTATGAATGATGTACTTCACTTTTTGCTGCATGAAACTTCAAAATGTGGCTGATTTTTCTTGAGCTTTGCTCCTTTATTGTGAATTGCTTGGCCTTCTTCTCTTTTTTTGAGGAAGGTCCAATCATCGCCCGCAAGCATATGAAAATACCTCCCCGCTCTTTCTCATCCTCGCCCTTTTTGACGCGAGTCAAGAAGAGGGTCACCCACCTTTTTTCCCGGTTACTTCGGACTAGAGATAGGACGGTCTGTTTTCCCATCCTGCCTACCTACATAAACGCTGCAGCGGCGGAGCTAACTCTGAACCACAAGATCTCGAAGTGCTAGCCTCCACAAATTCCATATAACCATATAGTTTGAATCCGGTCCTTTGAATGCTTCGTCAAGTCTCTCTAGGACATTTCTATCAACTCCACATCCCTGTTTATCTCAACTCAAAAGGCACGTAATGGGTTAAATTCACGTGTAAAAGCATAATTTAGGTTTCACGAGAGAAATTCAGTATAACCAACTCATCTATTTCACATCATCATTCAATACTGCATATTCAAGAACAGCAGAGAAATTTCATTCACATCATCATTCAATACTGCATATTCAAGAACAGCAGAGAAATTTCATACTTCCATAAAAAAATTTTAACAAGAAAAATGCAAGAAACGTGCAGACACAGTGACAAAATGCAAGAAAATAAACGTGCTGACATAACTGACTGACTCTCCCACCCCACACTTTTGAACCAAGCCGTGTCCTCACGGCACGACTTTAGTTCAAAGACAAACAAGCAAATGTAGACACAACGAAAGGGAAAGAAAAAAATAAATAAATAAAGAACAGCAGGACTCCCCTAGTCTGAATCTACAGGTGGCGACTGTGGTGGAATGATGTACTCCGGGGGGATAGGCTGGTCTGGTGTCCATCCTGGCGGAGCTCGGACTGGCTGAGCTCCTGGCATCACATGGTACAGCACTCTATATGTGTTGAACGCTGTGTCCAACTGCTCCTAAGGAATCTGTGCTGGCTGAGGGGGATGCTGTGGCTGTGGCTAAGACTGCTCTCTGGCATGGCGGTGACGAGGTGCAGAAGGCCCTGCCTCGTCAGCAATGCCGCGACGCCTATCTGTAGGTAACGGCTAACGATACTCAGCCACTGCATGATACGTCCAGGCGAACTGATCCCTGACGGTCGGCCTCTTCTTGATCGCCTTCATAGCACTAAAGGCCTTCATGTTCAAGAACTCTGCTGGGATGATCTGGTGGTCTAGAGTGGGTGGCCCGTGCAGATGGCAGAGCAAATATGTGATCATCCCGCCATAAACGACCGGTCCTGCAGCAAGTCGGCCCTTTTAGAAAAGGCACAGCAAATGACAGTAGTTGACCTGCCTCCCTTGGTCTATATCATTGAGGAAGATCATATCATTATAAGTAAACTTGTCTATTCCATTCAACCGGTGATGGACCAAAGTTATACGAGTCAGAAACACAGTAAAACCCCCTTAATTAGACTGTTTGTCTATCTAACTTCTACGTGTTAGTCCCGATATATTTCCACAGGGCATTTTAGAGACTGAAGTGAAAACACGCTAAGGAGAGGATTTTATGCTGAAAAGATAACAAGAGTCAATCCAAGGTCAAGATCATATGCCGACTGAAGAAATATCAAGGATCCTGACGTTGAATTGACCAGAACAAATTAATCAGAAGAATCAGGAGTGGAGTCAAGACAGCCCGGGGAAGAAACACATTTACAGTTTTGTGAAAAGACTGCACAAAACTGTACAAACTCACACATTGGGCAAGGATGACCGGCCACTTGATGAAGTGGTGGCCAAGGGAAGAGCTCCTCCCCCTTGGGCCACCGGCAACCGGCGGCTATGGGAGGAGGGACCGGCGGCTTCACTATTCCTACACATGTCCACCATCTCCACCACCCATCTCCTCCCCTTTGGGCTATAAAAGGAGGAGCTCCTCCTCCTCATTTCACACACCAATTCTCAAATTCACTTCTCTCTCTAGAAGTTGTAATATTTGTAACGTTGTAATTTTGCTTTGGAAATAAAGGAAAGCTCCCTTGGCGCTTCAACGGTTGTAAGTATTATTTTTAGTATTTATTTAACTGTTGTCTTTAATTCCTTAGTATAATGTTTAGCGCGATGAATAGTAGCTAAACTAGTAGTTCGGTCTAAGGGGCGCACTTGTATTATAAAATGTTTTAGACTATTAACTTAGTGTATAGTCTTAGTATTCAAAACTTGTTCGATGTGCCATATATAGTCAGAGTTTCCAAGGTTGAGTGGATGCTGTAACAAGCAAAGCTCTTCTGTGGGAATTCGTGATCATACTCAGGTAGTGGAAGCTGTAACAAGCAAAGCTATCTGAGGAGTTCGACTCATCCTAAACCCCATCTGGTCGAGCGTAACTGTGAGATCAGGTGGATGCACCCAGGCTAGCATACCTTAGGGTATTGGCGCTAGACTGAAATAGAACAGGAGTTGCTTTAAACCGGTGTTGCAAGTCTTGAGCTGTAACTAGCCTCGATTCACCGTTTGAATACTTATATGATTCACTAATGGTCAATGATAAACAGGATATAATACAAGTCCCCTGAAACCGAACATTTCTCTTTAATTATAAACTGTCATTTACTTTCCAATATTAAAATCAACCAACCAACCAATCAATCAATCAAAATAGCTGGTAGCTTTAAAACCAACCAACCGACCTTAAACACGCTCCCACGCTGCGTAATTCCCCCCGAAGAACAATTATTCCCCTAGTTCCCTTGGGTTCGACCCTTACTTACCAAGTACTACCCAGTAGTATAGTTGCGAGTAGCGGACTATTATAAATTTATTTGCACAATTGCTTTGACGATGAGCGGTTCTGTCAAATTGGCGCCGTTGCCGGGGAACTAGTCATCGGATAACTATTCTTTGAATCGTTACGAGCTTCAAAACAACCATGTCTCGCGAAGAAAGTCACCATGACTACCAGGATGACGAAGAAATAAACCTATACGATCAGAATGATGAGGTACCGTTTCCATTTGTCGACGACCCGGAACAACTCATCAGAAACAGAAGAGCTCGTGATAGGGAAGCAGTCAGAAGAAACCAAGAATTACCCGAGGACCGAAATGCAGCTGGTCCAGTACAACCTCCTATCCATCCCCCACGACCACAACCTCAACCTCGATACATGCCAAGAAGAGAACCCGCTTTCGACGACTACTATGGGGATAACTACTACCGTGAACCAACTATGGGCGAGTTAAATGCCCCTAATTTTGAGACACAGCCGTGGTGCATCTATGAGAGCCCTGAATTAGAAAATATAACCATCAACGCATCAGTGGCACACAGCCTGCCAAAATTCTCAGGATCTCAAGGAGAATCTGCCGCAACTCACCTCCAACGCCTACATGGCATTTGCCAGAATCTAAAGCCCAATCGAGTGAATATGGACGACTTCAAGTTAAAAGCGTTCTATTTTTCCCTCATAGACTCGGCAAGCGACTGGTTCCTTTCATTGCCTTCCGGAAGCATCAGAACATGGGCTCAGATGCAGAAGAAATTCTTAGACAAGTACTACCCGGCTGGAAGAGCAATACAAGTAAGGAAGCAACTACAGGAAATCAAACAAGGTCCCAATGAAACCATGTACGATTACCTGGAAAAGTTCAATCACCTAGAAAGGAGCTGCTGTACCCTTGGACTGCCCGAGAAACTCGTCATCGAGTACCTTATTGATGGATTAAGACCATTAGACAAAATGCTCTTGGATGCCTCAGCGGGAGGGTCCATGATGAATCTATCATTAAGTGGCATCAGAAATCTCATCGCCAACGTTGCTGAAAATGCTCGATTTAGAGAAGAAACCACTCGCCAAGATGAATTCTCTCGATCAAAAAAGGTAGCACAAACCGAGGCATCAGTAAACTCCATAACTGAAGAGATGAAACAGTTAAAGGAGATGATGATTGAGATCATACGTAGACAGCCAGTTACGGTAAAACCTTGCGAGTTCTGTGGTTCTACAGACCACAAAACGGACGCATGCCCAACATTGATAGAAGAAGAACCGGCTGACGTAAATACAATGGGAGGATATCAAGGATACAACAACGACAGAGCTGGACAAAATAGACAGTACGGTCAAACATCAAACCCAGGCTGGCGTAACAACAACAGCTATCTTCAGAAGGAGACACAACCAGTTGTCCCTCAACTAGCTCAGTCATACTACCAACCCCCCACCGACAGTATAACCAGAACGCTCAATCGGCAAGCCAATATCAACAAAAAGGACCAAATCAGTACCAAGCCGGCCCGAGCAATCAGCAGGAACCAAGCAAATCGCTCAACGACACGATGAAGGAGCTCGCGGGAAACATTAATCAGTTGGGAACTTCGCTACACCAGTACCAGGCATAAACTGACGGGGCAATCTCAGAATTGACCAAACAAATGTCCCAGCTCGCCACCGCAATGTCTACACTCACTACTGAACCTGGCAGACTTCCTTCACAGACCGTTCAAAATCCAAAGGCAAATATAAGCATGATAAAGAGGTCAAGCATGAAGGCTACACTAGGAGAAGTAGCACGATCCCCAACTTACAAACTCACGAACAATCACTTCAACCGCAGATGTCGGCCTGATTGGAATCAAGAGGAAGATCGTCCCAATAATGGCAAAACATGGGTTACACATGCCGACAATGGACGATATGCATTCACCGTCTGCATAACACCACCGCCTATTATACACACCGACGTACCAGCATCAGGATGGGACGATGACAACAACTTAAGGCCAAGGAATAGGCAGACTGGTCAAAGAATAGAAAGAGCCCTCGTTTCAGACCATGAGTCACAACCGGAAAGAGATAAAGACCCAGGAGCCTTTACAATCACTTGCGGTATTGGTGAAACCCAGATCCACAAATGCTTAGTCGATCTTGGGGCTGCTGTCAACGCCATGCCTTCCTCCTTGTATTACTTACTAGGACTAGGTCCGTTGAAACCTCCCCGGTCGAATATCGAGCTAGGAGATAAGTCATGCATCCGTCCGGTTGGAGAACTGGAAGATGTAATACTCCATGTGGGAGAGCTCGTCGTTGCTGCAGACTTCTATGTAATACCAACAGAAGAAACCAGCAAAGACGATCCTCCGACATTAATATTGGGACGACCATTCCTCTACGCCACTAAAGCAAGAATCGATGTGGGCAAGGGGTCATTATCACTTAAGTTCGGCGGCAAAATTGCACACTTCTACATTAATAAAAGCCGCCCGGACACGAAGAAACCGCCAGACATAACACCTATCTCAGATCACGGTGCACAGTTTTCTGACCTGTCATTAGGGACCAAAAAAGTATCAAGACCAGCAGCTATGGTCAAAGGTCTTCCGCCTTCTCAGAAACATTGGAAAGAGAAAACACCAAAACCATGGAGCTCTTACTCCAGCAAGAAGTCAGGAAGAAGCAACACTGGAACGGTGGCGAAGTTTGACCTCAGCCACCCATGGGACCCAAACCAATGAACCACAAACGAGGTATCGTCGAGCCAACGACGTTAAACAAGTGCACTGGTCGGGAGGTAACCCGACACTATCTTACTTTTCCGCACTTTAATTTCTGTCATTTAAATTCAGTATTTAGTTTTAAGCTTGCATGACTTTTGAACTAAGGCACGCCTTCGTTCAAAAGTGGGGGGTGAGAACCACCTGTGTACATAAATAACATGCAGCTGTTTTTCTTTTTTAATAAGTACCTTTTTGAAAATATGAACTTAAGAATGTGAAAAAGATAAATCATAATTCATGCATTAACCTTGTGAAAATTCAAACTGTTTAAAAACTTAGAATGTAACTTTCCATTTGTCCTTTATGCTGAGATAACTAGGGATGTGGAGTTGATATAAACTGCCCTAGAGAGGCTTGGCAAGCAATCAAAGGATCGGATCAAACTATATGGTTTTCGAAGTCAGTGGAGGCTGCACTTCGGGTTTTCAGTAAATAATTGAAGTCAACTCCGCCAAGAAGCATCTATGCAAAGGCGAGGAAGGGAATCAGACCGTCCTCTCTCTAGTCAAAATAGCTGAGAAAATAGATGAGCGACCCTCATCTTGACCCGCGCAAAACGACAAAGACAAGAGGAGCGGGGAGGTATTTCCATAGGCTTGCGGGCGATGATTGGACCTCCCAAAAAGGCTTGAGAAAATGGACTAGCAGTCACAAAAAGGCGAAAAACTCAAAGAAGAAAATCAAAAGAGGCCAAAGGCCCAAAATTGTGAAGGTTTTAACCGAGCAAAAGTGAAGCACTCAAAAAAGTAAAATCAAAGGCCAAAGGCCGATTCACTACAACAAAAAAAGCAGTCCCTCGCCAAAGAAGAAAATCAAAAAGGCTCAACTCACTGAAACCCGAATCGAATCATGTGCTAGAGAAAGCTACAAGAAAACCATATAGTACGAGACGATCCCAAGATTGCAGTCCAGGAGCCTAAAAAGGGCTATCTCCCGAGACATCCAATATAATTTGCATCTCAGCACGGAGGTACAAGTATTAAGTTTCTTCTATTTATTTACACAGTTTAATTTGGTAATAAGTAAGCAATGCATGAATTAGGATAGATCGAGTACCACAGTCTAATTTTCATATTCCAAACCCAAACTTAGAACTTACGCCCTTTAATAGCATTGTTCGGGATGAACAACTAAAAGTGGGGGGTAATCTGATGGACCAAAGTTATACGAGTCAGAAACACAGTAAAACCCCCATAATTAGACTGTTTGTCTATCTAACTTCTACGTGTTAGTCCCGATATATTTCCACAGGGCATTTTAGAGGCTGAAGTGAAAACACGCTAAGGAGAGGATTTTATGCTGAAAAGATAACAAGAGTCAATCCAAGGTCAAGATCATATGCCGACTGAAGAAATATCAAGGATCCTGACGTTGAATTGACCAGAACAAATTAATCAGAAGAATCAGGAGTGGAGTCAAGACAGCCCGGGGAAGAAACACATTTACAGTTTTGTGAAAAGACTGCACAAAACTGTACAAACTCACACATTGGGCAAGGATGACCGGCCACTTGATGAAGTGGTGGCCAAGGGAAGAGCTCCTCCCCCTTGGGCCACCGGCAACCGGCGGCTATGGGAGGAGGGACCGGCGGCTTCACTATTCCTGCACATGTCCACCATCTCCACCACCCATCTCCTCCCCTTTGGGCTATAAAAGGAGGAGCTCCTCCTCCTCATTTCACACACCAATTCTCAAATTCACTTCTCTCTCTAGAAGTTGTAATATTTGTAACGTTGTAATTTTGCTTTGGAAATAAAGGAAAGCTCCCTTGGCGCTTCAACGGTTGTAAGTATTATTTTTAGTATTTATTTAACTGTTGTCTTTAATTCCTTAGTATAATGTTTAGCGCGATGAATAGTAGCTAAACTAGTAGTTCGGTCTAAGGGGCGCACTTGTATTATAAAATGTTTTAGACTATTAACTTAGTGTATAGTCTTAGTATTCAAAACTTGTTCTATGTGCCATATATAGTCAGAGTTTCCAAGGTTGAGTGGATGCTGTAACAAGCAAAGCTCTTCTGTGGGAATTCGTGATCATACTCAGGTAGTGGAAGCTGTAACAAGCAAAGCTATCTGAGGAGTTCGACTCATCCTAAACCCCATCTGGTCGAGCGTAACTGTGAGATCAGGTGGATGCACCCAGGCTAGCATACCTTAGGGTATTGGCGCTAGACTGAAATAGAACAGGAGTTGCTTTAAACCGGTGTTGCAAGTCTTGAGCTGTAACTAGCCTCGATTCACCGTTTGAATACTTAAATGATTCACTAGTGGTCAATGATAAATAGGATATAATACAAGTCCCCTGAAACCGAACATTTCTCTTTAATTATAAACTGTCATTTACTTTCCAATATTAAAATCAACCAACCAACCAATCAATCAATCAAAATAGCTGGTAGCTTTAAAACCAACCAACCGACCTTAAACACGCTCCCACGCTGCGTAATTCCCCCCGAAGAACAATTATTCCCCTAGTTCCCTTGGATTCGACCCCTACTTACCAAGTACTACCCAGTAGTATAGTTGCGAGTAGCGGACTATTATAAATTTATTTGCACAATCGCTTTGACGACGAGCGGTTCTGTCACCCGGGCAAATATAGTGTTCCCCAGCAGCTTCTAAATGTAGAACAATACTAAATCACGAATAAAATTCACCCTCATCTTGCTCGGTGTAAATACCCCTGCACTGTCACATGGAATTCTGAGTCTCCACCAGGCGTCTACTAGAGCAAACTCATCGCGAATCCACTCTCCTCCTGCTTCCCATCCGAACACCTCTCTAATCTGTGGAGGGGTAGTGGTGTGCCACACTCCTCGATGCCTGTAGGCGATACCCTCATGATCTCGCTGCCCGATGTAGCAAAAGGAGGCTAGGAACTCACATGTATCCTCTACATCGGTCTCACTGTGGAGGGTCAGGAGTCCTGGCCACCCACTGACTGTCAGCAGCTCACGAACTCGGTCCTCGAATCCGATAAGCCTCAGAAATTTGGCATCCACAAATCTGCTCACCGCATGTTTGCGAGCCATGAATCTCGCGTGTAGCTCTTCAAATGTGGGTGCTGTGGCTGCCATGATATTGCAAATAAGAAAAATGGACATAATCAGATAATTGATAGGAAATTAAACCAAAAATTGAATCGATCAACGCTGGTCAATGGCGTCCACGGGTCATGTGCATTTTAACTATGCCATCCATGGACATAAACTATTAATCGTCCACGGCGCCAATAAACAAACGATCCGTGGAGATCTTGCAAATCCAGTCTGAGATCTTTGATCGAGTTCCTCCGAGCAATTCCTCCAATATCGGTCAAAATTGACCGGTTGTTAACTTTGCACACCTCAATAAGATCCCAATATATCGAGAATAATTGCCAATTGTCTATGTAATCGAAGAAAACCAAATCGACTTGGATACCCTAGAAATCCGAATGAGAATACCCAACAATACCTCAACTCCGGTCAATTTTGATGTGGAATCGGGCAAGGACGAGGCTGAGCGAAGCTCTGGTGGTGGTGGATTGCAGCTGGATGAAGGCTGAAGGCAGCGGCGCTTGGTTGCGAGAGGCGGCGGCTGTCGGATTTAGGGAGGAGAATGGGGAGAGAGGTGTGTGGAGCTGAGTATTAGGGCTCGAGTCAACACCAGCCGCGGGTATAGACCATTTTATGTTCCGCGGTCAACCATAATATCTTCTTCATCTGGGGAAGTACAATACATACGGTCCGTGATACTCTTTGAGAAAAACAAATCCTTTCAGTCAATGATAGCCACGGGTGATGTTCAGTTTGACATGTGTGGTCAACCGTAATATGTCCCTGATCCGCGGTGCGTAATCTGCACGTGGTCCGCGACCTGGTTTTAGGAAAAACGTCACTTCCTGCACGAAACAAATTTCTTTCCCAAAACAAATGATAACAAATGAGACAGACACGGACTGAACAAAAAGACTCAAACTCAAACAAGTATAAAACAAAATAAGACTAAAAAATGAAAAAACAAAAATTATGACGGGCTGCCTCCCTGCGAGCACCTTTGTTTTACGTCGTTGGCTCGACGGTACCTCGTTTATGTGTCAGTGGGAGGGTCTGCGAGTTTGAACTCCTGAATAGGTGCTTCGATTTTGCCTTGGTAGTGCTTCACCCGTTGTCCATTGACATTGAAATGGTCCCCATTCCTCAGGTTCTCCAGCTCGAGTGCTCCGTCGTTAAAAACCTTCGTGATCATGTAAGGACCTGTCCTTCTAGAACACAATTTGCCAGGCATCAGTCGTAAACTTGATGAAAATAAAAGTACCTGCTGGCCAATCTCGAATGTGCGTCGAAGAATGAACTTGTCATGGTACAATTTGGTCCGCGCCTTGTAGTCTGATTGGCTCTCATAAGACTCTAGGCGCAGTTCCTCAAGCTCACAGAGCTATAACTTTCTCTCTAATCCTGCCTTCTTTAAATCAAAATTGCACATCTTAAGTGCCCAGAAGGCCTCGTGCTCCAGCTCGACCGGGAGGTGACACGCCTTCCCATATACCAACCAAAAAGGCGAGGTGCCTATCGGTGTCTTGTAGGCTGTCATATACGCCCAAAGTGCATCGTCAAGTCTGAAATTCTATCCCCTGTTCAAGCTAGTGTTCAAGGTACAGTTAAGACAGAGTGAACTCCTTTTATGATGATACATCAATCAGAGAAGATATTTGAGACACACACAGTTGACCAGTACCGAACTCTACCAGGTAGTGTTCCAACAGTTGTTTAAACCGTTTGTCAAGCAGTACCAGAAAATAAAGGAGAACGGGAGCACACACGATATGTTACCCAGTTCGGCCTCGCCTACTTTGGGGGGTTTCCCACACCCTAAAAGGGACACAAATCGTATTACGAGAATAGAGCTGCAAGTGGTCTTACACTTACACAACACCTTGTTTGTAATCGCCTAGCCTCTGATTCTCCGTCTCACGGATTTGCGATCTCGGTTCACCGCAGGTAGGACGAGACTTCCCTCTCGGCCTAGTCTTGTACCTCTCGGAAGTCCAGTCACCTTCTCTCAAAGGCGTAGCTTGATAGCTGTGTGTGTGTGTGTACTACGTTGTTCCTCAAGCACAGCCTGAACACCACACCGATTAGACTGTTGCTTTGGCGCTGATATTCCGATGTGGAATGGCCAACCGTCGCTTCTCCCCCAATCTCACAAACTCTCGTGTTTATCTTTTCTCTCAGGAAGTGACAACTAATCTGGACGCCCTAGCCTTCTCTTTATAGGCGTTGGTGAAGCCTAGATCCGATCTGATCATCCTGTCAAATATTTCGGAGATAATATTTGCAGAATATTCAATCTTCATCCAATCTTCAAAGATGACTTCCACCCCAAGTCATCTGATACTCTCTCAGCCAATCTGCATAGATTTGATCGCCTATCTGATCTTCAGTGATGATTTATCGATTGGCTCTAATCAATTAATCTCGTCCACATCTTCGGGACTCCAATCAAAAACCAATCTTGTTGATCTTCATGAGATATCTTCTTCGAAAAATTCGCCAGCCGGTCTTTAATTCTAGTAAGGAAATATTCTAATGACATCTCGAATATTTGTTTCTTCACTGACCGACTCCAACCGAAAAGATCTTCAGAATCTTCAGAAGAAACCGAATCTAGATTATGCAACAGAATCCGGGTCATGCGTCTTCTGTACGCCGTACTTCTCTTCCAGTTATGTGTTTGAACTGCAGCTTGAACTATCTAAAGCCATTTTGCCATAGACATGCCAATCATGGGAACATCAATCTCCCCCTTCGCATTTTGGCAAAACCAAATCTATCTTTAGACAGGAACTACTCCCCCTTTTTGCCACAAACTGGCAAGGGGTCCAACCGAGTTCAACCAGCCAATCAATCAGAGCAGGCAATCAGAAGGAGCACTTTAGACTCTTCAGTATCTGGAATCCTGTTAACTTCCCCTCGAACAGAACCTGGGACCGTGACACATACCGTGAGACTATCGGACATGGGTGTCTTAGCGGCTGTTCGAACTCCTGAATGATCTCTACTTCCTTCAGAGAGTATAGACAGATCTATTACTGGAATGGAACTGTCGTCTTATTAAGAGGCCTTAATTTATAAGAAATTGTGTTTCTAATTTCGTTTTGGGTCAGGCTTCTAAATCTCGACCTGCTGATGTCAGCCGCGGACGCTGCACATATTAGCTCCGCGGATCATGAGAATGTTACCATCCGCGGAGCATGCCAATAAAGTAGCCTACGTCCGCGATCTGGTCTGAGATGCATCTCCTCCTCTGCTCGTGAGTCTTGACTTTGGCTCTCGATTTGAACTCCACAAACTCCATGTGATGTATTTGGCACCAAAACGCCGTCTTTTAGCACGTATTCCTTCCAGAGCTTCCGAAACACCTGAAATGCAAAACAACACTAAAAAGTAACTGCTTGTATAAGAAAATGCTGAAATAAACGGGAATAAATGACTCGATGCGTCATATAAATACTACTCATCAACTGTTCCAGATGGATGTGAAAAGTGCGTTCCTGAACGGCTTTCTGAACGAGGAAGTTTACGTCACTCAACCGAAAGGATTTGAGGATCCTTATCATCCTGCTCACGTGTATCCCTAAAGAAGGCCCTGTACGGTCTCAAGCAGGCACCCCGTGCATGGTATGAGCGTCACACCGTGTTTCTCGTCGAACATGGATATGTGCGAGGGGGAGTGGACAAGACCCTATTCGTGAAGCACACAAGGTCAGATTTTATTATCGCACAAATCTATGTTAACGACATTGTGTTTGGATCGAATACCCAGAAGCTGGTGGATCAGTTTGTGGAACAGATGCAGAAAGAGTTCTAGATGAGCATGGTTGGAGAGATGAACTACTTTCTGGGACTCCAGGTGATACAGAAGGATGATGGTATCTTCATATCACAGAGCAAGTATGGCAAGAATCTGATTAAGAAATTTGATCTTGAGAAGGCAAGTCATAAAAGAACGCCAGCTGCTATTCACTTAAAAATCACCAAAGACGAGGCTGGAACAAAGGTTGATCAGACAATGTACAGGAGTATGATTGGGAGTCCCCTGTACTTGACAGCTAGCAGACCGGATATAGCGTATGCAGTAGGAGTATGTGCAAGGTACCAGGCGGATCCAAAATAAAGTCATCTTTTGCAAGTAAAAAGGATCATAAAATATGTATGCGGAACTTTGGACTTTGGAATCTGGTATACCAAAGACACCAACCCTTATTTGGTTGGTTACTGCGACGCTTACTGGGCAGGAAACGCTGAAGATCGGAAGAGCACGTCTGGAGGTTGTTTCTTCTTGGGAAATAACCTGGTTTTCTGGTTCAGTAAAAAGCAAAATAGCATCTCGCTCTCTACGGCCGAAGTAGAGTACATCGCTGCAGGAAGTTGTTGCACTCAACTGCTATGGATGAAGCAAATGCTGTCTAAATACGGAGTGGAGCAGAAGGAGATGACCCTGTACTGTGACAATATGAGCGCAATCAGCATATCGAAGAACCCAGTATAGCACTCCAGGATGCAGCACATAGACATCAGACATCATTTCATCAGAGAACTGGTTGAACAGAAGGTGGTGACCCTAAAGCATGTGACAACGGACAAGCAATTGGCCGATATATTCACCAAACCGCCGGATGCTACACAGTTTGAAACACTCAGATCCTCCTTGGCTCTGTGTGTTGTCAAGAACTAAGTGTTCCAGGTAGTGGTCAGTCATAGGCGGGACTTCAGCCAAACAATTGGACTGATCACTTATAGAAGGGAGCTGGAATATAAGGTACATTTCAAAAGGGTGAATATTTTTTAAATATTTTTGAAGATTTGTACATGCAGTTATGAGGAAAGAGAGGATTTTTTAAAGATAGTTTTTGGAAGTTGAAAAGCCCGACCTTGATTTGAAAATCAAATCTGTTTCGCCTGCTGCCATTCTCACGCTCCTCCCAAACCCTAGAACAATAGTCTACTACGAAATCTCTCGATCACCCTTCTTTTCGGCGACAATGGTGAACACCAGGAAAACCTCCAAGACCATTGTCAAGTCTTCACTAGAAACCAAGAAGGCGGATATGAAATCTTCCAAAGCTCTGGCAGCAAAGACTCAAATCTCTAAGTCGAAGAAGCCGAAGATACCAAAGGAGAAAAAGGAGTCGCCTTTAGACACCGACACTGCAACGATGACCACTGGCAAAGTTACAAACGGAGGAGGCATTCTAGCAAACCCTAAAGTCGGAGCGGTGGACAAGAACGGATCAGAACCTGCTGCAAAGCAGAAGATGGTGCCCTCGCTAACCGCGGAGGATACATCTAAACAAACCGATGCTAGTTCGACATCAACAAGTCTTATTCCTCCACCGGTTTTGCCCCTGTCTGAGGTAATCCCAAACCCTAAGGCTCCGTTTGTTTCTTCCGTGCATGTGAATGATGCCATTGTTGAAAGTGAGGTAATGCGTAAGGAAGTGAATGTTGAGGGTGATAAGGGTGGTGAAGTCAGTAGGGTTATTATGAATAAGGTTGCTTTCTGAATTGTAAAAGAAGGGGAACCCAGCAAGCCTGTATCTAAGGTTGCTGGTGGCTCAGGAGTATGGAGGGAGAAGATCCATGCTTCTGGATATGTGCGTCCGGGAGGTTTTCGGAGGAAGAAGGGGACACGTCGAGTAGCGTCTCCAAGACAGTATCTGGCCAAGATAAGTTCTATCAGAGGAAGGATTATTGCAATGTCAAACTCAGAGACTGAACGGCTTCTTGGATCCTCAAGCAAGAGGAATGTGACTATTGATGAAGGGTCAGAAGATGGTTCAGAAGAAAAGGGTGAGACTTCAGGTGGTGAGCGGTAACGTTGCAATATTATGCACTTCAAATGTATATAATTCGAAAGTGTAAATACTAGTCAAAAATAATTTATAAACTGATAAGTACTGGGTCGTCCAAGGAGCAAGTCTAAACGTATGCACTATTCAATTTTGTTCCGATAAGTCTATTCTAATTGCGAAAGGTTGGGTTGATGTGGTTATTAGAGCAAATGTATATAAACAATGTAAACAATCTAAGCAATCTAGAGATAGTGTCACTACCAAGACAAAGGGTGTACTCTAAGGAACTACTTCACTCATGTGTGTTTTAGACTCCAAGAGTACAATTTCATGCAAGATAATTGTCTTAGATGATTAGATTAAGGCGTGCGACTATTAAACCAAATTCAATCTCTCGATGTTTTTACTTGATTTAAGGAAGAAGCACCTCACACGTGAGCTTCAATCTTTCGATGTTTTTAGCTCACGTCCAACTCAAGGTTCTCAATCATCAACGCTAGACCAAGCCTATCTCAATGCTAGAATGGGTCAAGCTAGTGATCACCACCTAACAAGGGTGAATCTACTTGCATTCTAGAACTATTAGTCTCGTTCGCTAGAACACTCAACTTCAAGTTCATATTTCTAAACCACCTAGGCATTTTATCAAACACTTAGAGGGCATAGAGTTGACATTTGATCAAAGTAGTTCACAATCATCCAAACATATTATTCTAACATTGATTCATCATAGATTAGGAGTATTAACACACATAAGATCCATAGGACCCTAGAATAAAAACACTGCTCACAAATCATGTTCATAGACAAACACAAATTGTATTGAGTACATAGATGAAAATACAATAGAAGGAATGAACCAATCTACTGTAGATGGTCTTCTTCCACCCTTTGAATCTTCAATGGATGATCCCCCTTGAAGCCTTGGTAGCTTATCTCTCTAGAAACTCTCAATTTTTCGTGCCCAAAAACCCTAGCTCAAGTCCCCCCCTTTTCTAGATCTAAATCTTTCTTTTTATAGCCAAGGATTAGCTTGGGCGAGCATATTTTGGCAGAGGCATTTGGTCCAGCTCGAGCTCGGGCGAGCTTGTGGAGGCATCCAGATTCTGGCGGCTTGTTCAATGTCTTACTCTCCAACTTTGGTCTTGGCGTCCACTGGAGAGTTGTAGCCCTTTGAGTTACCTTTCCAACAAGTCAAAGATCAACTCATTTGGACACCGTATACGATCTGTGCGTCCAAAATAAGCCCCAAAGGTCGGTTTGTCCCGTTTTGCCTAAAACTCCATATTTTTTCTCCGAAACTTCGGTTTTCTGCGAGAATTGATCTTTTTAAACCCGGGGACCGTAAGGTTGGTTTCTAACTTGAAATGGCAATCAAGAGGGTCAAATGGCATCGAAAGAGCATCGGTAATTGACCAAAACTCTTCATAAATGGATAGATAAATGAGTCGAGAATTCGACTCATCAAGCAGCATGTAAAGCAGTCTGGTACTAAAGAGTCTGAGCCAGTCAAAAAAGATGATGAACTGGATGATATCTACAAGGACATTGATGACGTTGTTCAATAATTGCAAAAGGATAAGGTCTCAGTGCCTATTGTACCGAGACCAGATCAGTCCTCAGATGCCCGAGTTGTAAAAATTAAAGAATCCGTACCTGCCAACATCTCACAAGGTACAGAGGAGGCAACTGTGCAAGCAGGCGATGTTTCAGGTAGTCAGCCAGGAGTTGAGACAATTCTTCCTCAAGAGTTCTCAGCCTCAGAAGCAGTTTCAGTGGAAGATGCAGATAGAGCTCCACTAAGTGTTCAAGTGGAGAAAGCCCGTGTGGAGGTGGATCCCTCAGCTTTCTCTGATGCTGAGATGGAGGATGTTGATCAGGCTGGTCTCTCGTCTGACACCCCCTCAGAGGATGCTCAAGATGTCGTCCCTCTTACTGAGTTCAGAAAGGCAAAGAAGGACAAGGGGAAGAAGAAGATTTTGGTTGAAAGCCCTGCCAAGAAGGACGCTGCCAAGAATACAGAGAGGAGCAAGGCTGCAGGGGGGCCGATGGTGCTAAGAAGAGAAAACGTGAGGATCCCCCAGTAGGTGTTGTGAAGAAAGGGATTTGGTTCTTTTCGAAGGATGCAGCTCGGAAGTGGAGATATGTTCTGAAACAAAAAATTATCCCAGAAAGACTTATGGATGAAACGCGATACAAAGGAAAGGAGGTTGTGCATGTCCTGAAGCAATCTTGCAAGATCTGGTCTCTAACCAAGTGCAAACCATTTGATGAACAGCTGGTTCGTGAAACAATAGCTAATCTCCCTCCACAGTTTGGGGTGATTGGTGACAAAGACTATGGGGTAGTTTTCGTGAGAGGAAGAAGAATTGAAATAAACGCAGATCTGATCAATAAGTTCTTCCAGATGGATGACCCAGATGTTGGCAGACTATGACAAAATTGCAAACACTATCACTGCGGGATTGGTCCCATGGTGGCCCGAGACAGTCGTTCCTACAGCTGATCTTTCAACGTTCTACTCAATGTTGTTCTTCATCACTGTGTTCAACTGGAAGCCCTTTTCTAATTGTTCCACGGTCAGCAAAGATGTGGCTCAACTAATATATCAGATTGGGAACAAGATGATGTTCAATCTGGGAAGAGTGATGTTCAAACAGATTGCGGACCACGCCACCTCAAAATGTTTTCTCCACCAGATTTGTTTCCCTTCTCTGATTTATAAACTGGTCCTCTACCAAGCACCAGAACTGAAGACGTCTGCTGGTCATCTTTCCAAGGCCCAGCAAAAATTCACTATTGATCATAAACTGTTCAAAGATCGTCATGTCAACGATCTCAAGGAGCCGAGACAGAGAGGTAAGGATGTCCCAGAGTCATCAAGGAGAGGGGGAGCTCGGATGGATCGTGTTGAGAGGATCAGGCTGATCAAGGAACTGGATGCCACCATCGCTGCTGCTGCGGTGCTTCACAAGAGCATCAACAAGCTGGCTCGTGTACTCCGCTACCCGAGTGATGATGAGGAAGATGATGCAGATAGTGATGGTGATTCTAATGAAGGATCGTCTAATTAAAGGTCCTTGACTTCAAACTCCTTGAACTGTTTGTTTTAGTTGAACTTTCGTACTATTTTATGCTTGTTCTGGCACATTTCATTTGACTGTTTGAACTAGATTGGACCCCTTGCCAGTTTGTGGCAAAAAGGGAGAGTATTTTGAGGTGATTAATTTTTGTTCCCTCAAGTTTGTCTAAAGTCTAGATAGATAGATAGATCTATTAGATTAGGTTTTGCCAAAATGCCAAGGGGGAGATTGATGTTCCCTTAAATGGCATGTATTTGGCAAAACATCTTTAGATAGTTCGAGCGGGAGTTCAGGGGGAGTTCAAACACATTCTGGAACTAAAGTACATCATGGAGCAGACGCAAGAATGCAATCAGGAAGGTTCTAAAGATCGAAGATCTTTTTGGTCAAAGTCGACTAACGAAGATTCGAAGAAGATTCAGATATTCAGTCAAATATCTCCTCATCAGATTGATAAGTTGGTTGGCTGACTTGGCGCGGAAGTTATCGAATAATCTTCCTAAAGATTGGTTAAAGATATACATCGAATATTTAGGAATATTTCCTAAATATTAGATGAGAATATCTGGAGCAGATTTGGAGTTCGCCCATGCATATAAATAAGAAGCTAGGGCGTCCATAATCTGCATCACTTTCAAAGAGATAATACACACGAGTACACATTACCGATCGGAGAAGGAGAAAGCGACGGCCGACTGTTCTTTCCCCACTGGAAAAACATTGGTGCTGACAGAACATGTTCAGTGTGCTGTTTAGGCTGTCTGAGAGTGATCTTACCGCTGCACACACCAGACGCAACTGCTGGCTTTCGAGAGAAAGCAACCGAGCTTCGGAGAAGATCGAGCACGTTTGGACAAGAGGTTCGGGTGAAGGGGATCAAGGTGAACTGCGGTGAACCGAGAATACAAATCTGAGAGACGGAGTAGTAGAGGCTAGGCAATTACAAACGAGGAGTTGTGTAAGCGTAAGTCCACTTATACCCATATACTCGTAATAAAGATTTGTGTCCCTTTAGGGTGTGGGAAATCCCCAGAGTAGGCGTAGCCAAACTGGGTATCATATTTTGTGTGCTCCTGTTCTGTTTTATTTGTCGTACAGTTAGCAACAGTGTTCAACAACTGTCTGAACACGACATAGTAGAGTAGCTTGAACAGACAATAGTATTTCACATTTCTACTATATCCAAACCATCACTAAGCTCTCTTGATACTTAGATCATAGTTCTAATGCAAACATGTCACTTAGGCATTTTATCAAACACTTAGTAACATGTCTTAAATGAAGAGCATAGTGAAATGAAATCAACTCCATAGATTGCATAATGAATGTGTATACATGATCATTGAGTACCAAGGAGGGTAACAACACCCTCAAAACACAAGGGGACTACTCACACATCATGTAAGACAATATGGTGTGAGTAGTGTTTTTACACAATCAAATGAGAAGAGAAGAGGAATAGAAATAGGATGGTTAATCCTAGATGTCTCCCTTTTATCTTCAATCTCCTTGGTTGGATGGTGATGGATGCCCTTGATTTGATCTCTTTTTCTGGAAAAATCTCCCAAAGATGCCAAGTGCCTAGGTCAAAATTGCCTCTTTCTATTTAGAGCCTCGGGTACAATTCACATTGTAGCAGATCTCAGCCGGCCGGCTGAGACGGAGGTATAATCCAGCTGGTCGGCTGAACTTAGCCGATTGGCATTGATTGTGAAGGGCAGGGGCCAGTCGGGCGGCTGGATCTTCAGCCGAGCGGCTGAGAATGGTCGATGCATTGAAAGTGAAGCGCAAGATCCAGCCGGGCGACTCGAAGTTCAGCCGGTCGGCTGAATGTGGCCGGGTGCATTCATCTTCGATCCTTTATCTAGCCGATCGGCTGGGTCTTCAGCCGGTTGGCTGAAAGTTGCCGATTGGCATTGAGTCCTGATCGTTCATCCAGCCGGTCGGCTGAAATGCCTTTTGCCACTTTTTGCTCCAAATCTTCAGTTTGTCCCTTGAGTTTTCGAATTTTGGCTTTGACACTGAGATATCTTGTTTTGTACCTGAAACGCATGAAAAGGGATCAAATGACATTGAATTAACGCCGGAAACGAACTAAAGCTATAGTGAAAAATGGGTATTAATAAGTCAAAAACTCGACTTATCAGTGGTCCTGATTTTTCAACTGGTGTTCTCTCAAATCCTGGCACGGTTCCCTCTACTTCATCAGACATGCCTCATCGGACTGACTCAGACTCAACTGCTCTGCAGCCAGTCAGAAGGACTAGGGGAGAGCAAAATTCGGTAAATTACCGTTTACTGAATTGAATTTACTGTTACCGAACTGATTTGGTTCGGTAAAATGGTAAAAATAAGTCGGTAAGCGGGATAAATTTTGAAATCGGTAAATTTACCGTTTTACCAAAAATATAAATAAATAATATATATATTATAAAGAAAAAATTGAAAAAAAAACATTTATATATATTAAAAATCAACATATATATTTATAAGATTTATAATATATATTTAAATAAATTAGAAAAATAATAATTTTTGGTAAAATCGGTAAAATTGGTAAATTTACCGAAATTTACCAATTTACTGTGGTAAAACGGTAAATCGATAACGGTAAACGGAATAGAATTTTATATTTCGATAAATCGGTAAACGGTAAAGCGGTAATTTACCGTTTGCTCACCCCTAAGGACTGCCAGACCTCACATGCCTAATGTCACTCTAAGAGACTATGTTTGCAACAATGTTGTGGCCTCCAAAACTGATTATTCTATTCACAATTATGTGGACTACTCAGGCTGTTCTTCCAGTCAGCAATATTATGCCCTTCAGGTTCTTGATGATACTGAGCCAACATGCCTCACAAAGGCCTCAAAAGATCAAAGATGGAATGATGCTATGGCAGCTGAATTAAAAGCTCTTGAAACTAATAAAACTTGGGAAGTCACTAAGCTTCCTCCTGGTAAGAATCCTGTCATCTCCAAATGGATTTACAGAATCAAAAGAAACTCTAATGGTACCATTCAAAGGTACAAGGCAAGACTGGTAGCAAGGGGTTTTAGTCAGATGGAGGGACTTTATTACCATGAAATTTTTGCCCCTGTGGTGAAAATGAATACAGTTAGAGCATTTCTTGCAGTTGCTGTTTCCAAGGGCTGGCCCTTATATCAGTTGGATGTTGATAATGCTTCCTACATGGTCAGTTGGATGAGGAGGTTTACATGTCCTTTCCTCCTAGTTTCTATAAGGCTGAAAAAGCTAAAGGGAAGGTTTGTAGATTGCAGAAAAGTCTATATGGCCTAAAGCAAGCTCCAAGGCAATGGTTCTCTAGATTCAGTGAATCATTACTCACCTTTGGCTTTACTCAAAGTCTCAATGATTACTTACTTTTCACCTACAACAAAGATAGAGTTTTCTTGGCTCTTCTAGTCTATGTGGATGATGTGATCATCACTGGCACCTCTTCTACTCTAATTCAAGATGTCAAGGACTTTATTCATGATCTTTTCAAGATAAAGGATCTTGGACAGTTGAGGTATTTCCTTGGTTTTGAAGCAGCCAGGTCTGTTGAAGGCTTATTTCTCAATCAGAGGAAATATGCCTTGGATCTTAGGTATTCTTACTTGCAAATCATCCAAAGTTCCTATGTATACCAAACACAAGTTGAGTCTCTCCAAAGCTCATGTTCTCCCTAATCCAGCTCCTTACAAAAGGCTGATTGGGCAGCTCATTTACTTGACTAATACAAGGTCAGATCTCACTTACTATGTTCATATTTTGAGTCAATTCATGCATCAACCTACTCAAGATCACCTAAGTGTTGCTCACAGGGTACTCAGATATCTCAAAGGGGCTCCTGCTCATGGTGTCTTCTATCCTTCTGATCAGCCTCTCCAACTTGCAACTTTTTGTGATGCTGATTGGGGAGCATGTCCTTTAACAAGGAGGTCTATATCTGGATATTGCGTTCTGCTAGGTGGATCACTTATATCATGGAAGTCTAAGAAACAAGCTATTGTCTCCAGGTCATCAGCTGAAGCTGAGTATATATAGCCATGGCTCATGCCTGTTGTGAGGTGTCTTGGCTGGTCAGACTATTGGCTGATCTTCATTTTTCAGTTCCCACACTTGTGCCTCTTTTGTGACAACAATGCAGCTATGCACATTGCCAGAAATCTAGTATTTTATGAGCGTACAAAGCATGTAGAGCTGGATTGTCATGTGGTAAGGCAGCATGTCTCTTTCGGCTTCATTCATTCTCAATGTGTGCCCACCTTTGATCAACCTGCAGACCTGTTAACAAAGGCTCTATCTGCTGATCAATTGAGTCATTTGTGTGGCAAGGTCAACGTGTCCAACAGGCTCCACGAGTTGCGCTTGAGGGGGTATTGAGGAAGGCTGCTGAGTTATGTCAGGATAAGCCGACCAGTTCAGTTTTTGGTCAGCTGTCAACCGTTTGGTTGGGTCGTCTTTGTAATTATTGTTAGTTGCGTCTGTATATAGGCGCTAGTTTGGGGTACTTTCTGTACATTTGTAAACTTACAAAGTTTGTTACAACAGACTTTGCCGCGCCAGTTGGCTTTTGCAATTTCAATTTCTAGGTTTTGCTAAATCTTGTTTTCTCTCTCGATCTGAGTTGCTTCATCTCCGATCTTTGATTTGTTGTTTTCTACAAGGTGCAAATTGATGCGCGGCTTGGGATTTTATTCCACTTGAAGGACTGTGATTTTAAATTCTGTGACCTCTTTTAGTGTGGTGCGTACCTTCTTTGTATTTGATGGATTGTAGAGACCGGGTGATGCTGAATTTGGTTGGGGTGATGATTAAGATATGAACTGTAGATTTTATTGAAGTATTTGCTTGATTATTTATGGCTTTGTCAGGTCTAAGAATTTAACTTCTTCTTTTTTGGGGTGAAATTGTATTTGCAGGGAGGACAGTCTGTGCCTATAAAGAGAGTTTGTATCCTGCATTTCAATACATAGAGCGTTGTTTTATGTAGGGATGCACATCTGATTCGATCCGGATCGGATCAGATCGGACTGGATCAGAATTTTATGGTTTGATCCGGACCGATAAATCAAAATTTTTTGAAAAAATGGTTCGAGGAGGATTGATCAGATTCGGATTTTTACAGTTCGGTCCGATCCAGTCCAATTTTATGCATCCCTAGTTTAATGAGGGTGGTGCAAGGTTAACTTTTAATCAGGAGTCAGCTGGAAAGTGTCGTCTTTCCCGTTGAGTGTATGTGAGTTTTAACACAGAATGACTGCTACAAAGCATTTTATCATTTCATAAGACATTAAAGAGACCTTTATGCATTTCAAATAGGGAAAAGTACAAAAAGGTGGTATGAACTACCACCCTTTTGCAAAATCTTGTTCTAACTATACACATTTTCAAAATCTTGTCCAATTCTAATTAATGGGCCAAATTGCAATTCTGAATAATACAATGAGCACCCAAACCTTTCAAAAATTATGTAATTGAAATATTTTTTTGGTTGGACCAAATAAACCAAATATGATTTTGAAATGTATTTGGTTTATCCAAAAAAAATTGGTTGTACTCTTCCCTAATTTAAAATTTATGTATTTGATTTGATTAAATGCATTTGGTTCGATCTAATAATATAATTATAAACCAATAAATATTTTAAATTGTTTAAGATTTACAATATTTGTTTTTTATAATTACAATAAATTGTTAACCGCACCATGATTTATAGCCTAAATTTTTAAATATACATATTTCGTTCTTAACTAATATATATATATTTTATATGCAAATTTCATTTTTAGTTTGGTTTCGTTAAACGATTTTAGTTTGATTTCTGAACTGGTGAATGCCATTTGTATATTTAAAAACGAAATTTGCATATATAATATATATATATTAATTAAGAACGAAATTTGACCACTTTTTACTTCTCTGGAAAATCGTTAAACGATTTTAGTTTGGTTTCTGAACCGGTGAATGCATATATTCTGATGAATTGGTTCTCCTTTTTCTTTTAGTTGTGATTTTACTACTATTAAGATGCGTATGTTGGTGCCAATTGGTATATTTAAAAACAAAATTTCCATATATAATATATATAAATTAGTTAAGAACGAAATTTGTATATTTAAAAATTTAGGGTATAAATTATGGTGCAGTTAACAATTTATTGTAATTATAAAAAAACAATTATTGTAAAACTTTAGACAATTTAAAATATATATTGGTTTATAATTATATTATTAGATCGAACCAAATGCATTTAATCAAATCAAATACATAAATTTTAAATTAGGGAAGAGTACAACCAAATTTTTTTTTTTGGATAAATCAAATACATTTCAAAATCATATTTGGTTTATTTGGTCCAACCAAAAAAATATTCCAATTACATAATTTTTTGAAAGATTTGGGTGCTCATTGTATTATTCAGAATTACAATTTGGCCCATTAATTAGAATTGGACAAGATTTTGAAAATGTGTATAGTTTGGACAAGATTTTGCAAAATGGTGGTAGTTCATATCACCTTTTTGTACTTTTCCCTTTCAAATATATATGAGGTATTGCTTTTGTATCTGGTGTGTTGAAGATTATCTGTATTGTGGGTTGAAGTCTCATTTTGGTGATTCTTTCAACATTTTGTGTTGTTTTTTCATCCTTATTACAATTAAGGGATGTTCTTTTGAGCTTTATTGTAATGAACTTAATTAAACTGTATCGAGTTTAATTTAACTGTACTGAACTTAATTAAACTGTATCGAGTTTAATTTAATTGTACTGAACTTAATTAAACTGTATCGAGTTTAATTTAACTGTACTGAACTTAATTAAACTGTATCGAGTTTAATTTAACTGTACTGAACTTAATTCAACTGTATCGAATTTAATTTAACTTAATTTTACTGAAATTGACATATATATATATGTATTTTTTTGTATATTTTAGGTATATTTTTATAATTATATTTTAGAAAGTATAAAATATAATATTATGTAATAAAGTATTGCACATGAATCATGCCTCAAGTGTTAGATGGCGCCAAAATGATATAATTACAGCTACCTTCACTTTGCACAACTTCATTCACATGCTTATTTTTTTTTGATAGACACATGCTTAATTTTTCAATACACATTTTAGCTAATGAGACCGTGCTGGGAAGAGTTGATTCAAATTTAATTGATAAACAGCGAAAAGAGCAGATGAATCAAGTACGCAACATAATAGCGTTTCAAATTATTGAGGATCGTCCAGATGATGTAGTGGAAATGAACATGGATGAAGATGATGATATGTAAATGTTTCCTTTGGTACTGCACATAAATGTCATTGTACGTTTCTATGTAAAATATATATTGTATTCATATGTTTATTTCCATATGTTCTTTAAATTCATATCAAGTGCAAAAAAGTTTACTTCCATTTTAAAACGAATGCAATAGTTTCCGAAGAGGTGTGTACACAAACTTGAAAAATCGTTAAATCATATATATCTTACGATTTTCCAAAAATTATTTTAAAAATTAAAAATAAATTAAAAGTTTTAAATAATAGGGTCGGAAACTATAAAAACTGAATTGACTTGAAAAAATTATATTAAATTTGTTTAACTTAAATTAATTTAAAGTATATTTAACTGTACTGAACTTAATTAAACTGTATCGAGTTTAATTTAACTGTAATGAACGTAATTAAACTGTATCGAGTTTAATTTAACTGTACTGAACTAAATTAAACTGTATCGAGTTTAATTTAACTGTACTGAACTTAATTAAACTGTAATGAACTTAATAAAACTATATCGAAGTGCAAAAGAACAGCCCTTAAGTCGTCGTTCCAAGTCTGTATAGTAGTTCAGGGAATATAATTTTTTTTATAAACGGGGAGGACCAATTGTTTTGAAGTAGAGAATAATATCTCACACACAGGTATATATTAATTATTAATTATTTTTTTTTTGATTTTGATATATTAATTATTAATTAGTAACGAAGGAATTGGACAGATCGAACGATGAAGACAGATACATAATGGTAGGTGCCATGCAACTTCTCCAGCGTAAACCCCTTTGCATTATGTCAACTTCTCTTGCTACAACACATCAACTAGAGACGTCAGTACAGAGCTAGTTATGCCTGAAGTCTGAACTCCAGGTCGACATCTTTTTTGCTTTTCCTTCCTTTTGTTTCAACATAAATATATAAGTAAATAAAGGATGATGTATGGGAGGTGGGGATGCTGATGAATAATATTGTATTTGGGGAGTACTGAACTATATATGTTGGAGAAAGATTAGCTGCTAGCTGGCTTGCAGTGTGAAAATAGAAACATACATGTATGGTATGGCTATATGGTCTAGACACACGATGAAATTGAGCATGTTTGTCTTTCAATGAAGTCTGCGAGGAATTTTCCATTATGTCGAGTGAAATAATTAAAAAATGGCAGCATTGGTGGACAGTAAAATTAATTACCATGTCTTATGATCTCTTTGATGATCAAAAATTAAGATATCAAGGTCGGATGCAACGAATGAGACATATTTTACACAAAATAATAGTTACCAAGTAGTTAATTAGGGTTATGATGGGACAATCCAAGCAAGTAGCAATTTTAAAATGAAGTAGTAATTACCAATGGTAAACGATATAGTTTAATGTTGCTTTAAGATCGAGTATCCAAAGACGTGAGTTTCTATAGTTCACATTGGATCTGTGTGATCAATTATGATTTCCTTCAGTTCGTAGGAGATTTGAATTTGACCACACGGAAATCAGCTTTGGATGGGAGGGAATTTTTTCGATCGAATTTCACTTGATATGAAACTTTAGAAGGTACAGTAAAATCGTTGCATCGCAACTTTATGAGACAATTGCGTAGTGGTCTATTAGTGTAATCTTTGGATGCAAACAGAAATTCAATACGAGCGAGACATATGCGCTTCAGATCATCGAAACTGTATTAGATACTGTTTATATGTACTGATTCTGTATCGATTTGTAATTACTTCATCCATAAAAAAAATGGTCTAAGGGCATCTGCACCCATTGAGCACCTCATCAAATGTAGAAGGTGCTCAATCAGCACTTCCTAGACGAATAAAACGTCCTCGATCTATCATGTATGCACCCGTTTAACAGTTTAGCACCAACTCGCCCAGCAACTTCTCTAGCAAGTCCGAGCTTCGTTTGCTTCTCTATTGCACAACTTCACTCCTCAGCATATGTACCATATCAACTCGCACATCCTCAAATTGTTGTCCTACCCTAATAGTGAGTACATTAACTTCTGGATTTGAAGGGTTTTAGGGTTTTATTTAACATGTGTGATCGATAAATGATGAGAAAACCTAAACCTAAATTTTATGAGGAGTTGTTGGGATTGTTAGAGAATATATGATTATCATCAGATATTCATTGCATATATTCTGTATATTCTCTCATTATTGTGCTTACCATACACATCTATCATGTACTGTATATATTGACGTATTCGTCACATATCAATACACAATTCATATTCATAACATGTTATCAGACGCTCTGGTTTGATATTTTTTTCATTCCTAAAACCTGATCTGTCTACAACCGCCGCCTCAAACAGCCGCCGTTGCCGCATACAAAGCCGACGCCGCCGCTGCACTTGCCGCCGTTGTCATTCTGTCTACCCACCCGCTACTGCTAAAGTTGATTTATCGTGGTCTGCTCCTCAGACTAAACGTATTTGCTACTACAACTCAGATCTCAGATCTGCTCAGCCATCACTGCCTGTCATCGCCTACATCACACCCTTATCCTTGCCGTTGAATTCACTATCAACAGATCTGACTTTGCTTTTTCGTTAATCACCAGATCCATTTCTGTTTGAGATTTTATCAAATTCATCCCGATCAGCAATTTCACGAGAGCCGCTGCTGGTGCAATTTCACGTGTTGCTGCTTCCGTCGATCTATAAGCTTTGGCTGATTGTTACTCCACAGAAAAAAAAGTCAACCAGGTCAATAGTCAACACATAGTCAGCGCCACGTCAGCACATTTGCCCAGTCAGCGAACAGTCAGCACTCAGTCAGCGCTGAATCAGCACAGTCAACCCTCTGACCAGTCAATGGTCAACAGTTCCAAAAAAAACTAACCCATTATATATTCTCTTGTTTCTACAGGTACTGTTTCTATTCCTCGCTGCACGGTGATTTTTAATGGCACAAATTTTTCAGAAAGGGTACACAACATGCGTCTCCACATGCGTGGTCAACGCCTTTCGGATTTTCTTACCGGCGAGCTCCCATGTCCACCGCGTACCACCCCACCTACTATGCATGTTCTACCCGCAGATGCCTCTGACGAAGATAAACAGAAAGCTTCAGCAGAATTTGACGATGCCATGGAAACCTTCCATAACCAATACACTGCTTTTCGAACATGGATGGATGAAGATGCTCGCGCCTCGTCTATTATTGTGGCGAGTATGGAGGTATCACTTTCTTCAGATATTGTTTGTTTAGAATCAGCTCAGTTGATGTGGGCCCATCTTCAGGAACGTTATGCGCCCCTTGGTGATTCTCTATTCTTGAGTGTTGTTCATCGGGAGCAGTCACTCCAACAAGGAGATGCCACCATAGATGAGTTCTATGACCAGATGTCTGCGGTATGGCGCCAGCTTGATTCTTTGGAACCGACACTTTGTCCTACATGTCCGAATTGTTAGAATGTCAAGTCTCATCACCAGTTTTGTCGCATTTATGATTTTCTGACACGTCTTCGAGTTGAGTTTGAGTAGATTCAGGCTCAACTTTTGGCTCGTCATCCTCGTGTGACCATATTAGATGTTCTTTCCGTTGCCCGGACTGAAGAAATTCAGCTTCGTAATGCGGGTTTGCTTCCTATCCCTTGTATTTTGACTGTTCGTGCATCATCCTCCACATCGCCTACTCTCGCCTCATCTGATGTCACTACCTCAGAAGCCCCTTCTGGGGGTGAGCGACCTCATTGCTCCTATTGTAACAAGGTAGGTCATTCAGCCTACTATTGTCACAAGAAGAAGAGAGATACTACTGCACGTCGTGGTGGCCGCCCTCCGAAGAGTTCTGGAAGTGGTTCCACAACATCCTCAACTACTGCCGGATCTGGTACTTCTGATACTCAAGAGATTCTCACGTTGTTGCGTCGTATGTCCCTCTCTGCACTGCCAGGATCTACTGGTTCTGCTGCTTTTTCTTCAGGCCTTGAGGGATCGCCACATACACATTCAGGTATATCTCCCTGGATCCTTGACTCTGGTGCTTCATTTCATATGACTTCTGATTCCACTTGTCTTCAGTCTGTCAGCCCTTTAATTTTTCCTTTATCAGTTCAGACTGCTGATGGCACTTCATTGTCTGTCGTTGGAAGAGGCACTCTCTCATCTTCTTCTTTTAGTGTCCCTTCCGTTTCTTTTGTTCCCCAATTGGCCATGCATCTCATTTCTACTGGTCAACTCACTGACCATGGTTGTCGTATCATTCTTGACTCTGATTCTTGTTGCATTCAGGATCGTCGCACGGGGAATCTTGTTGGTACTGTCCCTCAGCGTCGTGGTTCGCAACGTCTTTAGGATCTTGACTGGCTTCATCTTCCTTCTGCTGCCTCTGCCAGCTCTTTTGCTTCCGCCTCCATTGCCTCTTCCTCTGCATCTTTCGCTCAATGGCATCACCGCTTGGGTAACATCTGCGGCTCTCGTTTGTCCTCCTTGGTTCGTCGTGGTCTGTTAGGATCTGTCTCTGGTGATACATCTTTAGATTGTCAGGGTTGTAAACTTGGAAAACAAACTACTCTTCCTTATCCTACTAGTGAGTCAGTTTCTTAGCGTCCATTTGATCTTGTTCATTATGATGTTTGGGGTCCGACTCCCTTTATTTCAAAAGGGGGTCATCGTTATTATATTTTATTTATAGATGATTTCTCTCGCCACACGTGGATATATTTTATGTCCTCTCGAAGTGAGGTTTTATCTATTTATAAAAAATTTGCAACCATGATCCGTACTAAGTTTGACTCTCCCATTCGTGTTCTTCGTGCTGACTCAGCTGGAGATATTTATCTCGTCACCTTCGCTAGTTTCTAGCTTCGCAGGGGACTCTCTCTCAATTCTCCTGCCCAGGCGCTCACGCGCAAAATGGTGTTGCTGAGTGCAAGCATCGTCACCTCTTGGGGACATCTCGTGCTCTTTTACTCGCCTCTCGTGTTCCCGTTCATTTTTTGGCAGAAGCTGTCTCGACAGCCACTTACTTGATAAATATTCAGCCGTCTTCCGCCCTTCAGGGGGACATTCCAGTGAACCGTCTTTTTGGTCGACTCCATGAATATTCTCATCTTCATCTATTTGGTTGTTTGTGTTACGTCTTAATGGCACCTCGTGAGCGCACCAAATTGACTGCTCAGTCCATTGAGTGTGTTTTTCTTGGTTATAGTAATGAACATAAAGGATATCGTTGTTGGGATCTAGTTGCACGACGAATTTGTATTTCTAGAGATGTGACTTTTGATGAGTCTCATCCTTTCTATCCTCGTCATCCCTCTGATTCCTCATCAGATTCCTTAGTCGAGCCCCTTTCCTTTCTGATCTTTCCCAATTCACCATCTTTCGTTTCCTCTCACACTATATCTCGTTCTCCTCAAGACTACACTCATCGATCGGGAGCTGAGGTTTCTGAGACTCCATCTTCACCCATTGTGCCTTCGTCGCCTATTGCACCATCTTCTTCTACCGTACCACCTTCCCTTGATGTGTCACCTTCACCCATTGTGTCACCACCTTTTGATGCGCCGTCCTCTCCCATTATACCATCTCCTCCGGTGCATCCATCTCGGTATGCTCTTCGAGATCGCGAGTCCATTCGCCCTCCGACACGTTATGCTACCGCTACCACTACTCTTGCTGAGCCGACCTCCTATCGTGATGCTATCCTTCACCAGGAGTGGCAACACGCGATGGCCGAAGAACTTGCCGCCTTTGAGCGGACTGGTACTTGGGAGGTGGTTCCCCTTCCATCTCATGTTCATCCTATCACTTGTAAGTGGATCTATACAGTGAAGACCCGCTCTGATGGTTCCCTTGAACGCTATAAAGCTCGTCTAGTGGCTCGTGGTTTTCAACAAGAGTATGGGCGTGACTATGATAAGACGTTTGCGCCTGTTGCCCACATGACCACCATTCGCACCCTTCTTGCTGTTGCCTCTGTCCGTGAGTGGTCTATCTCTCAGCTTGATGTAAAGAACACTTTTCTTAACGGTGAATTGAGAGAAGAGGTTTACATGAGACCACCACCAGGATATTCTATCCCCGACGGCATGGTCCTTCGCCTTCGTCGCTCCCTCTATGGTCTTAAGCAAGCCCCTCGGGCTTGGTTTGAGTGTTTTTCCTCTGTTGTTACCGCTGCGGGCTTCACCGCTAGCGACCATGACCCAGCCTTGTTTATTCATACTTTCACTCGTGGGCGGACACTCCTCCTCCTTTACGTTGATGATATGCTTATTGACAGGCGTCGTTTGACCTGCAAATTTGAATTTATATTTTCCTTGCAAGAAACTAGTGTAGTGGCAAGCAAGGGTCGAACCCTAGGGAGCTATATAGTTACTACTTGTTCTGTGAAAAGAAAAGACAATTGGTTGTGAGAAAACAGTTCAGGAAATCAGAGAAAATAGGAAATAAACGAAGGTGTAATAATCAGAGAGGAATATTCAGGTTAGGGTTTCTAAATTGTGACTAGTTTATCATTGACTTCTAAATATCATGTTTCTAACTTCCTAAGTGTGGTTACTCCCATTCCAAGTCATAACCTAAAATAGGGTCTTTCCGGACGCCTATACCACAATCTACTTCCTTTCCGGGTTGTAGAATTCTAAACCTAGCAATTTAACATTCCATTCCAAGATATATTAAATTCATGCCCTATTTGTTTGTAGCTCTCTAGTATCAAACAAACAGTAAATATAGAGTTTATATTCCTCGGCTAAGTCTAACCTTTCCGGGTATCAACTTAGCTTCGTAATATAAACCGGGATAAAGTAGCACAAGGTTTAGTAGAATAATGAAACAAGCATTAAAAACCAAGTCTCAACACATCGTCACAATGTCAAAACCCTAACCCGAATAAGCGGATTAGTTACACATAGCCATAGAATGAAAATAAAAGTAATAAAAGACAATTGCACTTCACTATGCCGAGAACAAAACTAAACCGAGCCGTGAGGGCTGCGGATGGAAACGTCCGGATGAAGGAACGGGCAGAGGAGCTGCTGCTGGACTGAAGCGTCTGGTGTGTGCCGAGCGAGAGCCGGCAGTGCTGGAAGTTTGGCCGAGAGTGCCGAGAGCTTGTGCTTGTGAGAAGACAAGTCTCGGTTTTTGAGAGATGATGGGACGAGTTTGATTGCTGCCTTGCTCTTCTATATATAAGGTCGAGATGGGCCTTGGACTTCCTTAAAATTTGGCCGAACCCTTAGGGTTTTGAGGAGAAGTCGGTCAAGCCAAAAGACTAATTAGGAAAGGTTTCCTAATTTCGTTTTTTAGCTTTATCTCTAAGCAACCGCCTTGCTTGAAGATCAAGCAATCTAGAAGCCTCTAGAATTATCCCAAAGCTTCCATAAACCGCCACAAAAGAGAGGGAAAAGACGAGCCAAAGGCTTGGGCCTTTGGCTTCTCGGACAGGCCTGGCCGGGCGCTTGGATGCTGATCGGGCTCATGGATTATTGCCCCGGCCGCTGCTTGGTCGTGGGTCAAAAGTGACTTTGGCTTCGCCTGGGATGTAGCCTGGCACATGGTCAAGACCATGGTGTGATCGAATTTGAGCTGGGCTGGACCTGCACCAAACGACGGGCGTGTCTTTCCTCGAGCACGGTCAGCCTTCTCGGACGCGCCTGGAATCCTCGGACGCATCCTGGAATCGCTCGGACGCAGCCTAGGATGCTCGGACGCACGCTCGAGGGGTGCTCGGATGGCCGAGTGGACGCACGATCGGATGGTTGGGATGCCCGGTCGGGTGTCCGCTCGGCTGGACGCTCGGCCATGCGATCGCATGGCATTGGAATTCCCGCACGGACATCTCCTGAATTTCCTTTCCGCGGACGTCTCTTGATTTACTGAAATTAGTTCAGACGTCCGCGCCCCTTATTGTCGAGGCCTCCGCGGACTGCGCTGTTGAAAACTCCAAAGTCATTTCTTTCCGCGCCAAACTTCGTCAAATGTACATAAGCCTGTCAAGAACTCCTTGTCATGTTTTTGGCTCCAAAAGCCGTCTTTTGAATGTGATTCCTCTTAGAGCCTCCAAATTACCTGAAATGCGAAACAACAGTAAGAAGTAACTGTTTGCATATAAAAGTACTGGAATTGGTGGGATTTGATGACTCGATGAGTCGTATAAATACGGGTCATCAAACCACCCCACACTTAAACTTGTTCGTCCCGAACAAGGACTAGGTCATAAGAGGAAATAAATGAAGTACGAACATCACAAAGCTTCGGCATCCTAGACATGCTACATGAATGTGATTTGGCTAATCTAGATTCTACCTTTCTATGCATGCTTGTTACTAATATCCTTGTGCAAAAACATGGGTTAAAGATACGTGTTACCTTTGGGCCGAGATGCAAATCAATTCGGATGTATCGGGAGATAGCCCTTTTTAGACCCATGAACCTCATTCTCGGACTCGAACTCGCTGCTATATGGTTATGCTTTGCTGCTTTTTCTTGCACGTGATTGATTCGAGCTTCAAGTGTTGAGTGCTTTTCGGTCAGCTATAGTGTCTCGGTTTTGATGTATCAGTGGTACTCTTCACTTGTTTCGGTGTAAACTATCACAATGATGATGGATTTGAACTTTTGTGGTGCGGATTGTGACTGCTCGAACCGTGATTTCTTCTCCTTTTGACGCGAGTCAAGTCGAGGGTCGCTCGCCTATTTTCCCGGTTACTCGGATTAGAAACCTTCCTGCTCTCACTCATCCTCGTCCTTTTGACACGGGTCAAGTCAAGGGTCGCTTACCTATTTTCTCGGCTACTTGGACTAGAGCTTGGACGGTGTGATGTATTCCCGTCCCAACCAACCGCAAAGGTGCCGCAGTGGCGGAGCAGACTCGTACTATGTTGCCTCGAAGTGCTAGCCTCCACAAGCTCCACATAACCATACACCCTGAGTTCGGTCTTTGAATGATCTGTCAAGTCTCTCTAGGGCATTTCTATCAACTCCACATCCCTGTTTATCTCAACTAACAAAGGCACGCAAAGATTTTAAGATCACATGTTAGTCGCATAAGTCAATTTTCACCAAAGACATTCATGTAATCGGCTCTATCTATTTCACCTAATCATTATCCAATACTGCAAGTCTAGGAGATAGTGAAGTATCATGTACAAAAATTTTAAAAATGACGGGAAACGTGCTGACTCTGTGCAGGGTGCAGTAAATAAACGTGCTGACTCACTGACTGACTCTCCCACCCAACACTGTTGAAATAAGCCGTGTCCTCACGGCACGACTTAAGTCTAGACTCACAATGCATGCAATAAATAGAAAAGGAAAGGAAAGGGTGATAATAATGACTCAAACATAAATAAATATAGTAAGTAAATAAACTAAAATGCAACCCGTGCAGGGCTGCCTCCCTGCGAGCGCCTTTGTTTAACGTCGTTGGCTCGACGGTACCTCATCTAAGCATCTGTGGTGGGTTCGGCCAAGTCAAACTCTTGGGCTGGTGCTTCGATCTCTCCGTGGTAGTGCTTCACCCGTTGCCCATTGACTTTGAAGCGTCGGCCATCTGTTGAGCACTCTAGCTCGAGCGACCCGTAGTCGAAAACTCTCGTCACTATGTATGGCCCTGTCCATCTCGACCGCTGGCTCCAATCCATTGTTGTGCTTACCATCCATCTCAGTTAAAGAATATATGATTATCATCAGATATTCATTGCATATATTCTGTATATTCTCTCATTATTGTGCTTACCATACACATCTATCATGTACTGTATATATTGACGTATTCGACACATATCAATACACAATTCATATTCATAACTGGGATCATCCATCTCAACATGAGACCAAAATCATCAGAGCTATCGAACATCACACGTTCACTGATCTTTATTCACAATGAATGCTATGCTGGCTGAGGCTGTCAACGTCGTTAAATAGGCGTGTGTAGCTGGCTTTCTGATATCTCAAAATTCGCCACTCGTGAGAAAAGCGACGCCTCAACCAACAACATCTTTAATCCAATGTTTGCGACTTAAGGAACCTTAATTTGTACGTTGCACATGCGTGGCTTTGTAGTCCGACTCTCAGACAAATGCATTCATTGCGTAGGCTTCTTGTTTGTCCTTCGAAACTACTCCGATCCCCACATCGATCTTTCATATATATATATATATATATATATATATATATATATATATATATATATATATATATATATATATATATATATTCTCTGCTTCCTGTATGTCCTTTTTTATTGTTATTGTGGAACTCTTGTTGCTCCACGTTCTTGGCTTCTGCACCATATGTTCATTGCAACACTCTTACAACAATTTTTTGTTACTACACATGATACATGCGATTTACGGAAGACATGCAAGTGGTCTCACGGTTATAATCTTATTCAAATAAATAGGAGTTCGAAGATTCAGATCCTTTAGATTAGAGTGAATTAATTAAACTCATTGATGGGAACAGGGAATGATCCGATTAAAAGTGATAAAATAATAATGTATAAATAAGAATGCAATGGGAAAATAGTGTTGCTGATTCAAGATAAATTTTTAGGAGTAAAAGAAATATATAGTGTGGTCGGATGCCTAGAGAAATTGCAGCGAAAAACGGAAAGAAAATGGTGAAGACAAACCCCGAACTCGAATCCTACCCATCAAAAAGAATTCACTCGAATCCTGATCTGATCTGAAAATGATCAGGATTTGAACTCGTGACTTCAACAATGATCACTACTTCTCTTACCACTAGATCATGCCACTGATAAGTAAAAAATACAGTTTAAATAAAAAGGGTTTCATAAGATTATAATAGATCAAATGCGAATCGTGTTTTTTAAAATGAGAATTGCAAATCAATGAACAATAAATACATTTGGATGAACTATAAAATAAATCATGATGAATACTAAAAGTATTTTGATGACAATGTTGATTCAATACTTTTTGTTGAAGAAATGATTTTTATTGTTCTTCAAAATATTTCTATTGTTCATCAAAATATTTCTATTGTTCATATATTCAATATTTTTAGTATTCATTGTGATTTGTTTTATTGTTCATCTAAATATGGTTATTATTCACCGATAAGTACGTAATTCTTATTTTAATCCGACTCTCACATGATCCTCGCCTAATACAAGATAATGTAAACATATTAATAATCATGATAATGCAAACTTATTGATAATCACCATAGACTAGAAAAGTTAGGAACAACTCAAAATCATTTTCACGCCGGTCAAGATACCAATCTATATCTTCTACCCTTTATTAGTCACATAATAATAACTTGATCAATATATTCTCATGGATATGTCCCAATTCAAACACCTTGATGGATCGTCATTTGGATGATTTTGCTTGTTGACTTGATTGTTAAACAAACAAATGCTCTTAGAGATAAGATTCTGGAGAACAATGTAAATGACACTACTACAGACGATGCATTATGCATCGGTTCGAAAAAGCTTCGGTTCGTTTTTAGGCATCGGTTCTCAGGGAAATCGTTGCATAATGTAAACATTATGCATCGGTTTTCAATGAACCGTTGCATAATGTGTACCTTATGCAACGGTTTCCAAATAACCGATGCATAAGATGTGCCTTATGCAACGGTTTCCAGATAACCGATGCATAAGTGTTGCCATTATGCAACGGTTTCCAGATAACCGATGCATAAAGTGAGTAAAAACACTTAGGTTTAAAAAACACTTGGTCGTTGTCGATAAAAGGGTGAGATCATCGAAGATTATAACTTCATTTGTTTCATTGTGTTATACTACAAATAAAATAAGATATTTAAGCTTCACGGAAATTTAAGTTTGTTGCTACTTTCTCCCTTATGTTGATCACATAATGTGAGTTCATCACTTACTTTATAAGTTGTCAACTTCTGTTCTGAACATATTTGTTTTTAAGTTTGTGGGTTTTTTTAGGTGGCATTGGATGTTATGCGTCATCTTTCCGAGACAACATAAAGTTCTTTGGCTTGATTTAAAGACAGAAGAGAAGGATATAAACGCTGATGCAAAAGAGTTGGTGGAGATGTAAGTTTGGAAATTACTTTTATCTTATAACTTGTATTGAAAAGTCACTATTAATTACATTATTGTGTTTGTTTTAGGGGATTGGATCGATACTACCAAGGATGTGTACAGCGGAGTACACGTAAAGTAGAGTGGAAGAAAGTTTTGGTATTCACAATTTAGACAATTTTTATTAAATACTTTGTTTCATTTATAAAGTATGTTAACTGCGATTCTTGATATCGTGCAGTGTCCAAGACAATCACCTAGCCATTTTTGTTGTTATTATGTCCTTCAATTTATTCGGGACATTATAGCATTTGTACGGGCCAATAATGGTACGGAGGTTGAAGACATTAACCAAGTGAGCTTTTTAGAGATATATATACATATGTTATTTATTTAACTGTTTACTTGTTGATTGTTGATTTAGTTCTCTTGTTTTCACTCTTTAATTGTTGATTTAGCTTTTTAGACGTTAGTCGTTGATTAAGCTTATTAAGGCTTGATCGTTTTCACTCTTTAATTGTTGACTTAGTTCTCTTGTTTTTTTATAGTACTATTTTCTTAATGGAGTAGAATCATACGATGTCGACAAGATTCTTGAAGTTCGGGATGAAATCGCCTGCTACCTACGTGACTATGTGACCACTCATTTTGCGGCATAGGACTGATGAGTCGTATTTATACGACTCGTCGAGTCAATTAATCCCATTAATTTCGACACTTTTATATGCGAACATTTACTTTTTAGTATGGTTTTGCATTTCAGGTGTTTCGAAAGCTCTAGGAGGAAACGCGCATAAAAGATGGCTTTTCATGCCAAAAACATCACAGTTTCAGATTAGACATTTGGACCGTTGATCAGAAAAATACGAGCTACATGGCGTTGTGTAGCTAACTCAATTCCCTACAACTCTCTAGTTCACACCAAGAGAATCCGAGGTCATTTGGAGGGTCTAATCGAGAGCCGAAGTCAAAATAGATGCGCAGAATGGATGATCTGACTCCGAGAGGACCGCGGACACTGTTCACTTTATGAACAGTACCCCGCGGACGCTAAAATGAACAGTACCCGCGGAGCTAAAATGTACACGGTCCGCGTTTGATGATGTCAGTAACGCGTTTGATGACATCAGCAAGTCCGAAACTTGGAAATTGAGCCCAAAAATAGACTTGGAAACCCTATTTTTTGCTATAAATAAGATCTTTGGGTTAGGGTTTCCATCGGCAATCACACAATTCCATCAACCAAGACGGCTCTGGAGGAGAAGACGAAGCTTTCGACAAGAGAGAAGATTTTTTTACTTCTAATTATGCATCTTTTCATAATTATGTGTAGCTAAACCTTCTATTCGGTTTAGGGTTTTAATATATTGTGACGAAGTTTTGAGATTCCATACTTAATGCTATTTTTATGTTCTACTAGTTCTTGTGCATAATTACCTTGGATTGAATTGTGAAGCTAAGTGGATACTTGGAATGGTAAAGCTTAGCCGAGCAATTCAATTCCCCTATTCGCTGCTTGTTTGATACTAGACAGTTAGAAAGTAGTTGCACTAAATCTAATATAACCTGGAACGGAGTATTAGGTTTGCTAGAACTAGAAGTCTATAACCTGGAACGGAGTAGATTGTGGCGTAGGTGCTTGGAACGGCCCTACCTTAGGTTATAACCTGGAACGGAGTAACCACACTTAAGAACATAGAATTAGATGTTTAGAAATCAATGATAAACGAAGTCACAATAGAAAAACCCTAGACCGAATATTCTCTCTGATTGATATCTCTCGCTTTACTTCCTTTTATTACACTTGTTTCCAAATCACTCACAAACCCCCAATTGCTTTATTTCACAGAACAACAAGTAACCTCACCAGCTCCCTTGGGTTCGACCCCTACTTGCCGCTTTACTAGCTTTTTAGAGATATATATACATATGTTATTTATTTAACTGTTTACTTGTTGATGATTGTTGATTTAGTTCTCTTGTTTTCACTCTTTAATTGTTGATTTAGCTTTTTAGACGTTAGTCGTTGATTAATCTTATTAAGGCTTAATTGTTTTCACTCTTTAATTGTTGACTTAGTTCTCTTGTTTTTTTATAGTACTGTTTTCTTAATGGAGTAGAGTCATACGATGTTGACAAGATTCTTGAAGTTCGGGATGAAATCGCCTGCTACCTACGTGACTATGTGACCACTCATTTTGCGGTATAGGACATTAACTTGGACAACAGTTGTTATGTGATGTTTTGTGGTGTATTTGTACCAAAGTGTACCATATATATGTGTATGAATGATATTGTATTGCAAATTCAATGAAATGATGTTTAGCATGTAATCTGTATTGTATTTAAAAGTTGGAACAGCAGGGTTTATTATTGATGTTTAATTTCAGGTGGATTTGAACTTTTGTAAAGCCAAATCTGCCATTTTTGTTTGAAGATTATGCATCAGTTTTTGAAGAAACCGTTGCATAATGTGCATCGATTTGAACATTATGCAACGGTTTTTCCTTGAACCGATGCATAATGTGCGGACTTTATGCATCGGTTCAAGTAAAAACCGATGCATAAAGTCTGCACATTATGCAACGCTTCATTATGCATCGGAACCAAAACCGATGCATATGACCCAAAAAAACCGATGCATATTGTGTTGTTTGTAGTAGTGGTGATAAGAAACCATGAAATGGCAAATGTTGAGTACATTGACCCAGGCTGAGCTCCAAGGTCCTCATCCGTGTCGGTTTCCAGCTGCTCGAAGTCGACTTTAATGGCAGACTTAGGTTTAAATTGATTTTGGAACTTTATTGTAATTTTTGATACTTGAGGAGACAATTGTATTTATAGGTCGTTTAGAGTTGATTCTAAAACTGAGTCGTCTCAACTGTAATTTGTACAAAATGTCAAAAGTCTGCTGGTTTAACAGACTTTGACGCCTCATTTTTTGAATCAAGCTTTCTTCCCCAATTCTCTTCTCTTCTCTGAAACTCTCCCCGGCGATCTCACCATCTCCAGTGATATCAACTTTAACATCTGACTAGTCAGACTAATTGTTAAATATTCAATCATGAAACGTAATTAGTAATCGACTGAGATTTGAGTGTGATATTATTGTATAAACATGTAGGTGAAATATTTTAAGGGCAGTCAAGTCCCCCCACCCTGGGGGATCCCTCTGTCTATGTATCAACCAACATAAAGAATCTTTCCTACGTTTCATTATCAATTAAAAATTAGTGCAATGTTCAAATAACATGTTACTAAATAAAAAATAGTAGTAGTCAAAATCAATATCAAGATGTGATCTAAAAACCCTTTTATCAATATCCAACTTATTTGTTGCATCTCGATCATTGGGGGACTTAACAAAGATTATATATTTTCTCGACCCAAAATTCTAAAACATAATCTTGACAGCTAAAATGATAAAAATTTGTTTGTCAACTGTGTCAATAAACGGCACATATCAAAATGTAAATTTATAGTACAATAATTAATCAATCAAACCAAAACTTAAAACTATCCCTAAAATGGGGAAAAATATATTTAAAAATATTTATCTCGAATCCACACACCCCAAACACATTATTATCATCTTTGTGTGACGTCCATGAGTGATGGGGGGCAAGTTGCACAATAATGCGTTACGGATGTTTCCTTGTTACTACTTTTATGTCATACATCTATTGTTTCCCAGCTCACCCCCATACCCCCATGAACCTAGCTTTTCTACAAATGCATCATAAAGCCTCTAAAATTTCATCGATCCAAGATAGTTGGAGTAGTGCTAATGCCCATCAGTGGAAAACGTTTCGGTATTGTGCAGAAAAGTAGATTTTGGCATATTTCAAAACGACACCGTTTTGATTGAAATGATGTTATTTTATTGCTTGCAACAATTTTTTTTTATGGTGAGTTTTTACATCTCATACATGTCAATCATTATATGAATACACATCTTATACATATTGCATGAGAATTGTAACGGGCCATTTGAATATCTTTAGTCTCTTGGAGCACAAGTCACACTAGACACCGACCTGGATTTGTTCCTTAAATTGCGTCCATTGAAGCGCATGTCGTAAGGCACATTTTACTTGAAACCAACGGGCATTTACTTGACACTCAATACCTCCACGCGTCCATGAAAGGAACAGACGGAGCAGCAACAACTGCAAGATACAACACATCCACGCTAAGGCGGGACGAAATAACACCTCCGCGAGGGAACAACAACACATGTCCACGTAAAGGCAGGACGAATGATAACACTTCCGCGAGAGAGGAACAACGCATCTACGCCAAGGCGGGACGAAAAGAACTCTTACACAAAAGTGAGGAGAATTATGATACTCGGGGAATCGAAGCCTTGACCTCTTGACAAATTGTCAAGAGTTCAAGCCACTCGACTAAATCCTCATTTGCAATGATAGCAACATTTAATTGTGCAACACTTCATCTAGATCATAGCAGGGCAGTGGTCGAGATAATTCAGTTCCGAAATTCCCAATGAACTTGGCGAGAATTTCCTCTTATGAGTGGAATAAAAAAAGTATAGTAATGCCCTATGGATATTGGACTCTTTAAGAGCATCTGCACCATGTTAAAATGTAGCAGGTGTTGATGAACAAATGCTACTTAAGTGCTGATGTTTTAGCCTATGTTTTAACAGTAGATGCTGTAGCTGGTGTTGTTTCAACAGCTCCTCCAATACCTATAGGTATGCATAAAATTGGACCGGCTCTGGTCCCGGTCTATCCGTTCAAAATATTTTGATCCATCGGTCCGACCCGGACCGGACCATAAAATTTGACTGATAATAACATAAAATTCCGGTCCGGTCCGGTCCCGATCCTGGCCCATTATTAAAAAATATTTCGATCCAATTTGGTCCTCGGTCCATAAAATACCGATCCGATCCCCAGTCCAAAATTTCAAAAAATTCCGATGTACCAGTCCGGACCGAATATGCATCCCTAAACATCTACTGTTTAAAAATAGACTAAAACAGCTGCAGCGGCCCTCCAACACTTACTCAATTTTACGATTGGTGCAGAAGCCCTGATAACTAGTTACTGCGAAATGTAAAAATATAATGTGTGATTATTTTTAATGCATGATAAATATAATTAGAATTAAACCAGTCGGTTGCAAAAAATCTAATGAAGTTCTTCTAAGAAGAATCAAATCATATATTTACAATCTAAATATAAATAAAAAAATTATTGTACGATTTTATAACAAGGTCAATTAATATCAACAGTACTTTGTAACCATCAACACCCGACAAGCCCCCTCTGATTGACAGACCATATTTTATTTGAAAGCGTCTTTTATATTATATATTCATCATCCTCATCATATGCTTCTCTCCTTTTTTTCTTCCCAAAAAAAAAACTCAATACAAACCCAAAGACCAAAAACTCATCAATGGAGAATTTGAAAGAGACAGAGCTCTGTCTGGCTCTCCCTGGAGCATCATCTTTGGTCCAAAAAAAGCGAGGATTTTCAGAAACCACCGATGATCATGTCCCTGTCACAATTGATCTACTGAACAAGACAACTGCAAAAACCAACACAACCGAACCATCCAAGCCTCCGCCCAAGTAAGAGATAGCATTTCTGTATTTTGATTGTTGATAAGTTATTGAGTGAGTGATGATGTGTTACATGGTATTCAATTCATTGGATGTTTATTGTAATTTGTAGGGTGCAGGTGGTGGGATGGCCGCCTGTAAGATCCTACAGGAAGAATGCTATGGTTCATCAGAAGATCAGTAGCCCTGCTGGTGAGGAGATCAGTAGCTCTATTAATGGAGCAGCATTTGTGAAGGTTTCCATGGATGGCGCGCCGTACCTTCGCAAGGTTGATCTGAAGATGTATAACAGCTACCAAGAGCTCTCTGATGCCTTAGCCAACATGTTCAGCTCCTTTACCATGAGTATGACACAAATTTATTGAAATTATAAAAGTCCGCTAATTCGATTTAATAAATAAAATACTTTTCTATTTGTGAAGGTAACTGCGGGACAGGAATGATTGACTTCATGAATGAGAGGAAGCTTATGGATCTGTTGAACAGCTCTGAGTATGTGCCGTCTTATGAAGACAAAGATGGCGACTGGATGCTCGTCGGAGATGTTCCCTGGAGGTAAATAATCATACAGACCTCTCAATAGGATCAACAAAAAACCATTGTATCAGAATCAGATCATGATCATACTTAATGATTTGTTTTACGTGCAGGATGTTTGTGGAATCATGTAAGCGCTTGCGCATAATGAAGGGATCTGAAGCAATTGGATTAGGTTTGTCACACAATACTCCTTTGGAAGCTCATGTATGAAAAAAAAAAATCAGTTATCTCAATATCGCCATCACTGAATTTTATATTTCCTAATTTCAGCTCCAAGAGCCATGGAGAAATGCAAGAGCAGGATCTGAACTGGAATAGCAACTTCAATATGCAAGATGCTGAGATCACAACTTTAGAGATTAATAATTTGCTTCTAGCGTGTAGAACATGTTCTTGTTTTGATCTGAAAGAAACAAACAAAAAAGTAATTTCATGACTGGTGAATATCATACAATATCCACCTGGATATTATATTTGTAAACTTATTATTACTTGTATTTTTCCTTCATGGCTTGATGCATCAGTTTTTCTTCTTTTTTTCTTCTGTAGAAATCTTTTATATTGCATACATTACTTTGGGTCCCCCCCATTGTATGGCTCAATATCTCCAGCCAGATGCATAGAATGCTTGTAAGTTATATGGTTTCATATAAAGCTGTAATTTTTTTAAAATAAAAAAGTTTCGTTATGAAAAGGCAAAGAAACAATGTATACAGAGATTTGAACCGTCGACCTCCCAATCATTTGACATTGATAGGCTACTATTCTTCTGCATTTAAAACCATATTGAATCATTGATAGTCAAAGAAGATGAAGATTGGAGGTAGACAAGACCATGTGAATATCGGTTGAGCTATAAATTGCTGTCTATTGTTTAGGAATACTATATATATGGGTGAAGCTTCTTGGATCAGGCAAAGCTTATATGTTTATTAGATTTAGGCATTGTTGTTTGTGGAAAACTTTGGATTTCTTGGATCTGGAGTTGACTGGGTAACAATAAGGCCTAAATTATGCCATAATGTCTAAAGAGAGCATTACTTATCCCTATAAAAAAAATTTGAACAATGAATTCCTTATGATGCACAATACATACAACAGATTAGATCAACATTTTGACAGAGCCAAGTTGAAAAGATCAGTAGATACCTGATAACTTAAGTAGCGTTGTATAAAATAAAGGTTTAAGAAGTCAGAACAACGCGCTCTGATCATCACGACAGAAAGGAATTCTTACCTTTTTTGAGCCAGTCCCAGCGGATTTCTGTAGCTTCTTCCCTCCTTGTCAGAGAATCTGCGGGTGAAAACTGTGAAATGGCTGAAACACAACAGATGGCTTCCAAAGGCTAATCAGGAAAATTTTAAAACAAGAAAGAGTAACAACAAAACCACTCTTCTTTCCAAAAAAGAATACCTACCAATAAATCTCCCTTTCTCTTTGGATATCATCATCTTCACTAGAATCAGTTAGATTGCTTATTCCTTATTCGTATAATGAAACCCGCTTTTATCTTGGGAGAGTATGGAAACCATAAAACATTGACGTTGAACTTCAAAATTGTGCAGAGTTGCAAACATTATGAAATTATCTGTGAACAATTAAGGTTGCTGTTTTCTCATTGACAGAAGAGGGGGTGTATATACTGTGGTGACGTTTAAATGTATAGCAAAGCTGAGACATACATTGTTCCAGCTCTTTCAACTTTCACAATCACACAATATTAATTCCAGTGTCTGACTATAAATTGTAGCCGCCTTCCGCATCAACTCTTTCAGGTTGATGAGGACAAAAACAATCTTTTATAATAAAGCTCTCTTAAAGAGCCTCTGAAAATAAAATGACTTTCGAGGTAGTCAGAATTTACACAAAGCTGCATCTTGCAGGGTAGAGCCAAATGTTCATAACTCATAAAAACTAAAGGACACACCTCATTCTCTTCTTACCAACAATCACAAACCACAATTCAATGGAAAAATATAAAAAAGAAACTTATAATCAAGAATCAAATTGCATTCAATTTCTGGAAACAATTCATTGCATATATAACTTAAATATTTCAAAGGCATCATCATCAAATGTAACAATGGAAGGAAAAAAACATACATTTCACTTCAAATTTGGCCGTAAGCTCCACTAGGATCATCCACAACTGACAGCATAGCATTGTAAGGCTCATCCCCAACTAAATCCTCCGTACCTCTCAACACACCATGAACACAAATCACCAAAGCAGCCACCACCAGCGACACTACCACATTGATCCAGACTCCAGTCAGCACCAAAGCAACAACAGTCACGACGCCGAGGCCGGCCAGCACCACGCGATCGTCGATCGTGTAACTGAAAACAGTGAGAGGAACGTCACGGAAGAAGTAGAGGAAGAACCACGCAACGAAGATGACGAGGAGGACGATCATGGAGATCGGGTGCCAGAGGAGGCTGAGGAAGAGGATGAGGAGAGCAACGAGGGTGTAGTTGACGCGGAAGTAGAAGAGGTTACGGCTGATGCGTGCGGTCGATTCCGAAAGGCTTACTGGGAGGTTAAAGGCTTGAAGTTCGAAGAACTGCGTCCATGGACGGCTTGCGGACATGACGGATTGGACGGTGGTTGACTCCATAGACGCCGGCAACGATACGAAATTTGAGAAAACCCTAAATTGAACTAAGTCTATAAAGCTCGGAACTTTGACCGGCGGAGGCGAAATTGGAGAGCGCGTTTGATGTATCTTAGCTTTCCGAATCGGCCTGCAAGCTCCGATCGTGGTGGTCTTCGTCTATGGCGACTGGACGGATTTGAAATTGATTGAGTCAAGTCTGGAGATAACAACCCTGATTTTGATTGCAGGCGATGGAGCTTATGCCGTGTTTGGTTTCATCTTAGTATAAAAATGGGTTTTCAACTTCCTTCGACTGTTTATGGGCCCAAATTTATTATACTAATTGGGCCGACCCATTGATGCACTAGTGGTGATGGATTGTATAGTTTTTTTTTTAAAATTGACCCTTTTGAGTTTTCTCATTTCAAAACTAACCCTCTCGAGTTTCACATTTCAAAATTGACCCTATATTAATGAAATCGGATCTCCGATTTCCATTTTTTGGAAAACCGGAAGGTGAAAATCCGGTTAGTTACGTTTTGTAACTAACCGGATTGCCGAGATCCGGTTTTTTATGAGATCTGGCTGATGTGGACGACGGTCGAATACGTGGCTTCCACGTAAGACCGGAATGAGCCATTCCGTATTTTTAAAAAAAAACCAGAAATCGGAGATCCGGTTTTTTGCGAACTTAAAATTTGTTTTATTTCCCGTCAAAACACGGATCCGGCCATTCCGGTGTTTAAAAAACCAAATTTTTTTTACGTAAAAGGTAATTTGTCATGATCATGAATACTTGACACGTGTCAAACGTTCGTGACAGCCATACAGATGAAACCACGCAACAGCTTGGGATTCGGACACGCGGATGAAAATTTATCCCTTTACTCTATAATCTATATATTTTCATTGCATCTATCAAGAAATTGAAGTCCCTTGCCGACCTTCATATCAAGAAATTGAAGTCCACAGAGAGTAGAAGAAAAAGAAAACATGGCATCAGACAAGCCACTAATCTTGCAGGTTGAAGAAGAGCATGAAAACAGCAATGAAGAAAAACAATCACTGTTGGATCAACTTATCTCCAACTTTATCAAGAAATTGAAGTCCACAGAGAGTAGAAGAAAAAGAAAACATGGCATCAGACAAGCCACTAATCTCGCAGGTTGAAGAAGAGCATGAAAACAGCAATGAAGAAAAACAATCACTGTTGGATCAACTTATCTCCAACTTGGTCCCTTTAAGCCCCAAGCCTGAAGCTTCAATCAAGCCAGAGCTTTTCGGAGGGATAAATTTTCATCCGCATGTCCCAATCCCAAGCTGCTGCGTGGATTGTATTGTAAGTAGTGGTGGAAATAATCACCACTTGCTAAAATATACTATTCAAAAAATGAACTTACATAAATTGAAATGTATCTATGGACAAATATAACGTGTACTTACACTACTAATAATTAATAATAATGCTCTGAATTTTTTTTAATAACAATGAAATCCAAAATTATTTGTATATTATAAAATTGACGTATATAGTAGTTAGTTTTAAAGAAATGGACAGGGATGTAGATTAGATTCTCAATTTTACTTGAGTTTTTTTTATAAACCGGTTGAAACAGTTACAAAGACGATATAGAGTACTTAAAGCTAGAAATACTCTAGCTGAGACCAGTTCCAACAACGTAACCTCCGTAATAGATAAGAGGATAACTGCTTCGCTTGTTCTCACGCTTCAGATAGCGGGCCCTCCAGCTAATCACCAACAACATCATAACCGAAATAGGAACCCTCTAAACACAAAAATAGTCTGAACGAATTCGACAGGAAAAAGACTCCCTTAAGAAGACACAGTCATACTTAGAGAGAAAGAAAACAACATCGCAAATATACACCGAAAAAGCACCCAAAAGTAACGCCATGGACTCCAAGATCTGGAAACCACCACATCGCAGGTCTGAAATAGCTTCAGCCCCGCAGCAATAGCCGCGGACGCCACCTTGTCCGCCCGTCTAAAAACCAAAAACCGACCATCCCTTTCCCACCTCCTCCGCACCACCACGAACTCCTCTCTTTCTTATCATCATCAGGTTAGACCCACGACGGAAACCCGAAAAATTAGCACAACAATCACGGCCTCCACCGCAAGTCATGTCCAAAGAGGAAAACAAAATTTAGCGCCGCAATGAAAAAATAAAAGAAAATGGGTGGGGTAGAGAGAAGGTGGAGCAACCCCTCTGGGGAGGGAAACGCGTGTAACTGGCTGAGTTTTTATTCGAACGATCTTCTAAGTCCGAGTAATATGTGTTGGAGATTTTAGGTTTATACATTGTAAAACATGTATGAAACCTTGTAACAATGTGTTGTGAATAAACAAAACTCATCTTGAACTCATTTGAGCTGATTTGGATTAAGAATCATCAAGATCTTCATTGGCAAAATGATTAACAAAGCTTGAATCGGCCGACTGAGAAAATGGTCTCATGCCAACCGGTCGGTTGAGTTGATCAGCCATTGATGAGAAGTTCTTTGAGGTGTTGAGCCGACCGGCTCGGACAAGAGCAATAAGCTCAGCCGGTCGGCTGAGGACAGTTTTGTTCCAAACATTCTTATCCTTTGGGCAGTTAACCGGCAGAAAAACTGTTGAATGTGGGTTTATTCGGAGTTAAGAAAACAGAGGAAGATGATGAAATATATAGGCAATTGAATCTCCTTCGAGAGGATTGATTTGCTATCAATTGATTTACTCTCCATTTCATTATTCAAGTACAAAAGGACTTTTGTCTTATCTCAATTCAAGGATTTTGTAAACCCTACCTGGTTGAAATACTAAATTAGGAAAGCAAAGTTACTTCGTGATCAATTGTCATCCAAGTTCATCATCATTCAAAGCTACTACAGACGACCAGGGAACTACAATCTAATTCAATATCTCAAGATATCTACTGCTTCAGTGAGGGAGATGACTGCGAATTTCAGAAAATTGGAGAAATTCGAAGGAGTAAATTTCAGAAGATGGCAACGAAAGATGCATTTTCTACTGACCAACTTGAAGGTGGTGCATGTCCTGTCTTCCCCTATTCCGGAAGCCGGTGAGGATGCTCCAATTGATGCAATCAGGAAGAGGAGTAAATGGGAGAATGATAACTACATCTGCCGTGGTCACATTCTCAATGGTATGTCTGATCCTTTGTTTGATCTGTATCAAAATGCGGAATCCGCAAAGGAACTGTGGGATGCACTTGAGGCAAAATATATGCAGGAAGATGCATCGAGCAAGAAATTTCTTGTGAGTAACTTTAATAGTTACAAGATGGTCGATGCTAGACCAGTGATGGAGCAATTCAATGAATTGACTCGCATTTTGGGGCAGTTTGCTCAGTACAAAATGAAGATGGATGACTCCCTTGCAGTGTCTAGTATCATTGACAAGTTACCACCTTTGTGGAAGGATTTCAAGCACAAGCTTAAACATAAGAAAGAGGAGATGTCTCTTGAGGAACTTGGTGGAGAGTTATAAGTGGAAGAATCAATTAGGATTCAAGACGAAGATGCGAAACAGAAAGAGACTATTGAGTCGTCTTCTGTGCATATGGTGGAGGACAAGGGAGGTCTTCGGAAATTCAAGGGAAAGAAACGTTTTAATGAGAAACATGATAGCAAATTCAACAAGAAACCTAAGGGTTGCTGTTGGATTTGTGGCAAACCGGGACACTACAAAAATGATTGTAAGATGGCTAAGAATGAGAAAGGGAAAACAAAAGTAGATATTGGGGATAAGGGCAAAGAAAAAGGCCCTTCCAACCTTCAAGGTCAGTTTTCTATTTCTGATTCTAATTCTATTGTGAATTATGTGTCACTAATCGCTGAAGCATTTTACGTTCAGGATGATGAAGTGGCATGATGGATTGACTCGGGTGCTAACAAGCACGTGTGCAAAGACCGTCATAGTTTCAAGACTTATGAAACAGTGAAAGAATGAGATGTCCTTTACATGGGAAACGAGTCAACCGCACCAATAATTGGCCAAGGAACTGTAGTGTTAGAGTTCAGTTCGGGAAAAACCCTTGAGTTGTTAAATGTTTTGCATGTACCTTTAATATGGAAAAACTTGGTTTCTGGTAGTTTGTTGAACAAATTTGGTTTTAAGCAAGTGTATGAATCCGACAAATATGTATTGTCGAAGTGTGGTATCTTTGTGGGATTTGGCTACTTTTGTAATGGCATGTTTATGTTGAATGTAAATAAAGTGGTGAATTGTGTTTACATGTCTTCTACTAGTGATGATTTAACTTTGTGGCATGCTAGATTAGGACATGTTCATTATCAGCGTATGAATGCAATGTCTAAGGAAGGTTTAATACATAAAGTTGACATAAATGTTGATAAATGCACTACTTGCATGCTTACAAAAATCACTAGGTTGCCATTCAAAAGTATATCAAGATCATCAAATTTGCTTGAACTTGTTCACAGTGAGTTGGGTGACTTACATTCTACTCCATCTTTAGGAAATAAGAAGTACAACATAACATTTATAGATGATTATTCTAGATATTGTTATGTGTACTTGCTGCATGCTAAAGATGAAGCTTTAGACAAGTTTAAAGTGTATAAAACCGAAGTAGAATTGATGCATGATTTGATTAAGAGGCTTAGAACCGATAGAGGTGGGGAATACTACGATTCTGTATATTTCCAGATGAATGGTATCATTCATGAGACTACAGCACCTTATACACCACAGCAAAATGGTGTAGCTATGTTTATTCCTAAAAGAAATGGTTAATTCCATGGTATCCTACTCTGGTTTGAGTAATGGATTTTGGGGTGAGGCTATGTTAACAGCTTGTTATTTGCTTAACAGAATTCCTAACAAAAGGAATGATGTGACCCCATATGAGCTATGACACAAAAAGAAACCAAATCTGAATTATCTCCGAGTTTGGGGATGTAGAGCGGTAGTGAGACTACCGGCTCCCAAAATAACTAGTTTGGGAGAGAGAGGCGTTGATTGCATTTTCATTGGATATGCTGAAAATTCTAAAGCATATAGGTTCAATGTGACTAGAACGAATGATTCTATTTCGGCTCACACCGTAATTGAACCAAGAGATGCAATATTTGATGAGAATCGTTTTTCATCGATACCTAGACCTCATGATTTGATTTCTAGCTCCACAAGAGCTGTGTTGGAAGATGATGTTTGCACATCTTCTAACAGTACATCGTTTGAGCCTCGTAGAAGCAAACGAGGAAGGATTGAAAAATCCTTCGGACCGGATTATCAAGTTTACTTGATTGAAGGTTCTAGAGAGGATATTGAGTATCAATACTCATACTATTATCACATTGATGATGATCCTGAACCTATGATGAGGCTATGAGGTCTCAAGACGTGTCCTTCTGGAAAGAGGCAATAAACGATGAGATGGATTCTATCATTGGAAATAATACTTGGGTATTATCGGATCTTCCACCGGGTTGCAAGCCATTAGGATGCAAATGGATTTTCAAAAGGAAAATGAAGGTTGATGGATCGGTTGATCAGTTTAAAGCCAGCTTGGTTATCCAAGGCTTTAGACAAAAGGAGGGTATTGATTTTTTCGATACTTATGCTCCGGTTGCAAGAATTTCTACTATTAGGTTGTTGATTGCACTTGTTGCAATTAACAATCTGGTTGTACACCAAATGGATGTCATGACAGCGTTCTTGAATGGTGATTTGGATGAGGAAATCTATATGAAGCAACCGGAAGGATTCATTATACCGGGAAATGAAAACAAGGTTTGTAAGTTGATCAAATCATTGTATGGGCTGAAACAAGCTCCCAAACAGTGGCATCAAAAGTTTGATGATGTAATCTTGTCGAACGGATTCAGATTGAATCAAGCAGACAAGTGTATTTACAGCAAATTTGACAACTCCGGAAATGGAGTAATCATTTGCTTGTATGTTGATGGTATGTTGATTTTTGGTACTGACCAAAAACAAGTAGACCTTACAAAGGATTTCTTATCATCAAGTTTCGCTATGAAAGATATGGGAGAAGCGGATGTGATTCTTGGTATTAGAATTAAGCGGGAGAACAAGGGTATATCACTGTCACAGTCTCATTATGTTGAGAATGTGCATAAGAAATTTAACTGTTTGAATTGTTCTCCGGTTAGCACTCACATGGATCCAAGTGTGAAGCTTTTGCCTAACACGGGCGAAGCTGTTTCACAGCTTGAGTATTCTCAAGTCATTGGTTGCCTAATGTATGCAATGACGAGTACAAGGCCTGATATAACTTATGCAGTAAAAAAATTGAGTAGATATACTAGTAACCCTAGTAATCTTCACTGGGAAGCTATTAAGCGGGTACTCAAATACCTTAAGGGAACCATGAATTACGGCTTGGTGTATGCTGGTTTTCCCTCAGTCTTAGAGGGATATACCGATGCAAGTTGGATTACCAATTTAGAGGATCATTCTTCTACAAGTGGTTGGGTATTCTTGCTTGGGGGAGGTGCCATATCTTGGGCTTCTAAGAAGCAAACTTGCATCACCCGCTCGACTATGGAATCTGAATTTATAGCCTTAGCGGCTGCCGGGAAAGAGGCAGAATGGCTAAGAAATTTAGTACATGAGATTCCATTGTGGCCAAAGCCGGTAGCGTCTATTTCTATCCACTATAATAGTAAGGAACCTTTTGGCTAAAGCTTATAGCCAAATGTACAATGGTAAATTGAGACACCTGGGCATTAGACATAGCGCGGTTCGTGAACTGATCACTCACGGGGTGATTTCGATTGATTATGTCCGGACACATCAAAATCTAGCTGATCATTTGACGAAAGGATTAGCTAGGGACTTGGTGCACAAGTCGTGTTTAGGGATGGGCTTAAAGCACATCTAAGTCTCTTATCGTAGGACACCTATATTCCCTCTTAGTATGACGCTAAGAGCTGAATTGTGGAAAGCCTATTCTGAGAGACTTGTAGCACATGGTTATATCCATCCCAAATTTGTGCTTGTTTTTCCTGCAGAGAAAGGGAGGATGAAGGTTACCTTCTTAATGGATCTTTTGGAAAAGTGCATTGCAAGTGCATGCGAAAAGAATCCACCTATGTAAGTGTGAAGTGAGCCGCTTCAATTAGATTGTGCTTGTCTAAGTATGCACTTATGAATGGATAGGGACACATGGCTGAAATAGTGTCCAGTTGTACTTGGATAGTAGTAAACTTGTGCGTGTTTTATTTTCCTGTATTCAAATGGGTTGATGGGTTCAATTCGTAGAACACCCTGATTCTCGAGTATTGGAAAATACTTCACTACGTGAAGTTCAATTGATTGGGACTTTTCACTTATGCACAAGTTTGTTCGGAAAGAATACTTTTAGTATTCAAGAGTATAACCCTAAAATGGGGGAGGATTGTTGGAGATTTTAGGTTTATACATTGTAAAACATGTATGAAACCTTGTAACAATGTGTTGTGAATAAACAAAACTCATCTTGAACTCATTTGGATTAAGAATCAGCAAGATCTTCATTGGCAAAATGATTAACAAAGCTTGAACCGTCCGGCTGAGAAAATGGTCTCATGCCAACCGGTCGGTTGAGTTGATCAGCCATTGATGAGAATTTCTCTGAGGTGTTGAGCCGGCCGGCTCGGACAAGAGCTTAAAATCAGCCGGCCGGTTGAGTTGATCATTCATTGATTGAAACCTCTCTGAGATGTTGAGCCGGCCGGCCGGCTCTGACAAGAGCAATAAGCTCAGCCGGCCGGTTGAGGACAGTTTTGTTCCAAACATTCTTATCCTTTGGGCAGTTAGCCGGCAGAAAAACTGCTGAATGTGGGTTTATTCTGAGTTAAGAAAACAGAGGAAGATGATGAAATATATAGGCAATTGAATCTCCTTCGAGAGGATTGATTTGCTATCAATTGATTTACTATCCACTTCATTATTCAAGTACAAAAGGACTTTTGTCTTATCTCAATTCAAGGATTTTCGTAAACCCTGCCTGGTTGAAATATTGAATTAGGAAAGCGAAGTTACTTCGTGATTCAATTGTCATTCAAGTTCATCATCATTCGAAGCTTCTACAGACGACCAGGGAACTACAATATGTAAATACAATATTATTATATGAGTTGAAGCATTTAAATTGAACATTGTGTGGAACTGGAATATTCAATTTAGCCAAGAATTTCACAGAAAAGAGCTTAGCAATGTGAATGCATGCTCATTTAAGACCAAATGATTCTCAGCATATTACTATTAAACAAGCTGGTTGGTGTTCACTTTGTGGTCTCAAGTCTGATAATAGCCAAGTAAGCTGATAGCGGGCCCACTTTAACTGGTACGATTCTGTAAACGAAAGCCACAACATATAACAATAACATGCAGCTCCAAAATTGACAAACCTCAAACAGTTGACCGCCAACTTGTTTAAATTATATACAAGACCAAATTTCACAAGTATTTACAGGAACAGAAACTAACTGCATCAACGGGAAAATGAAGTCTTTCTTCCACCAAGGCCAACCTGGAGAAGGTAATTCATCTTGGTTTGGTGAGACTTCCGGGACATTATCCGCAAAGCGGAGCGATTTCGTACCGTATTTGGACCAGAATTGGCTGAATGTGAATCTGGGCGAGCATATGAGGAGAAAAAATGTGAAGAATAGGATGATGGAGATGGTGAAAGATAATTGGAATAAGACGGTGGAGGCCGGAGTGCCACGAACAGAGAAGAGCTTTCGACATATGTTGAAAGAGAGACTGAGGAGGAAGAGTCATACGGAGGGCTATACGGGTTTGCGTGCCATTCTACCGATTGGAACCAAAGTATGCGCACGTTGGCTAATGTATAACAAAATCAGTTTTATTCTTTTGAAATTCATGTCATGTAAGATAACTGTGTTTATGCATTTTTGCAGTGTGATAAGATTTCATTAACGACAGCAGCAACTGAGGAGATCATTAAGACGCAGAGAATTTTGGAGGCACTTGGAATGAGAAACATGGAGCTAAATGAGAAACTGGCTTCCAAGGGGAAGCTGATCAGAGTAAGGGTATGTAATCCTACATCAGGGATCGATTCCATGGCAGAAGTTCTGCATTGCCTCAAGGACTTGGGTTCAGATTTTATAAGAATGCAAGCTCATTTCTCAGATCAAGAATTTTCAGCAGAGCTTGAGATTGAATCCCAGGTAGCTGCCAACTACTACTACATCACCAAAATATATGTTTGGTGTCCTGATCAGTTGAAGTCTCATCTTTTGATTTGCAGATTGCAGAAGAAGATGCGAAGAGAGCAGTGCACACAACATTAGTGGAAGTGGAGAAGAAGCTTATGCGACAAAAATCCAGCAGGCCATGATATACCAAATGTGACCTCTTCCATTCGGTCTCATTTGATCCACACCAACTTGATGTAAACTATGAGTTTAGACTATAAAATATGATGTTCAACTGACAGAACAATTACATTTTAGAAATGAAATAAAACAAGGAGAGTACAATTATCCTACCTACGCATTTTCATTTCACTAATACATGATGACTAGTCGAACCACGATAATTGCCAATGAAAAAAAATGCAATACTTGGATCACATTACGGCATAAAATATCCTAAAGGGAAACACATAGGAACTTCAAAATATCTATGAGTTGGTATAGCTCTTGACAAGATGAAAGCAACAAAATGCAACATGTCTAATGACAAACTTGATGTATTGTAGGGTGGCAAATCTCATTTGAGAGGAATGAACCTTGAGGAGTGGGTAGCACCAATACCAGGCCTTCCGTGCTTGACTGGCTTGTAGGAGATGGAGAACTCAGCAAGGTAGTGTCCAATCATTTCAGGCTTGATTTCAACCTGATTAAATGTCTTGCCATTGTAAACTCCAATGATGCTACCAATCATTTCAGGGACAATGATCATGTTCCTGAGGTGTGTCCTGACAGGCTCTGGCTTCTCACCAGGAGGGGCTTCTCGTTTCTGGTCAATTTAAAGGAAAACGAATTATACATACATTCACAAAAGTAGTCTAACACGACTTAAGTATGATTGTACAATAAACTGTGACATTTAAGAGTGCATCTGTGAACATTGTCAAAACAATGATTTTTTGAGCAGTAAATAACTTAAATTACCTTAACGTGAAACAGCATTACCAACAAATTGATACATTTTTTTAATTAAAAATAAAGCTATTATAAACCAAGACACAGTCACATGCACATTACGCTAACTGCTCAATACCAGGAAAACAACAATAAACTTTAAGACAGAATATCAAGACGTCCCGATTTAATTTCAATCAAATAATTAAAAGCAACAATTTGTTACCAGACTATCCTCTACATGAACCCTTAATACATTAATAAGTTTAAAAGGCTGGATATAGACAACCAAATTGCATTAAAGTTAAAATCTAAACCAATTTTCCTAGGAGGCTGCCAGCAGTAGCCCTTCAGCATCATTAAGTAGACTCAATTTTCCTAGGATATGTGACATATAAGTTGTTGACAACATTGGTCTCCGAAGTCCCAAATAAAATATTGATGCATCTCAAGGTGCAAATAAAAAATAATTAAACGAAACCAGCCAATAACCATAACATTCAGATTGGGTATCAAAGCATATGGAATTATTGATTCATACCGCCTTGCGAAGCTTCTTAATCAAAGCCATTGGCTTCCTCTTCAACCCCCTTTGAAACCTACACAATTCAAAACAAACAAATCTTTCAAAAATGTACTTATTAACAAAGCAAATATATAAATAAAAAAAAAAATACTCCTAGTTGAGATCCGAACAAGGTATAACTACTAGTACCTTCTGCGAGCTCTTGCAGTGAAGAGCTTAACAAGCTCATCAGTGGACATATCGAGGAGAGCGTCGAGATCAACACCTCTGAAACTAAACTTCTTAAACGTTCTCTTTTTCGGCTGCCCCGCAGCGACATCAGTTTCAATGTCCGCCTTCAAATCACATTTGAATCCATCAGATCAATCGTACAACTAAATGAAAATGCAATGCGACGTGAATTAGAATCGGGATCGAATTTGCTTACCATGATTCGACCTGACTGAGAAAATGACGAGCAGAAACTCGCAGCTAGCGAATATTTACGTAAAAGGCGATGCCCTAATGTGAACAATATTTGGGCTGGGCTTCCTTGGCCTTATCCCTTGTATCTATTTTTTTTTCGTAGCATTTTCATCAAAATATGTTTCTTGGAAAGTACGGATGATGACCTGTTTGGTTCACGGTTGGTCAGAAATAATTCAAAAAGTCCTAGATTTCCATTTCATTTTTGGTGACTGTACCAATTTTATTTTTGGCTCACATTTTTTTTTCTTTTTGATCCACAAGGCCTCTCTGGTGTGCCATTGTCCAGATGTACTGTTTTGTGACTCAGATGGTGATTGTGAAGTTTTGGAGGTGCGCTGTGGACGTTGATTCATCACTAAAAATCTGAATTTTGAATGAAAAGAACAATCCAATATATAATACTTGTTTCAATTGATAGAGTGTATTAGATAGTGCCATAAAAAAAAGAAGAGAAAGGAAACTCTTCTGTGTTCCAAATTGCCTTATACCTGAACATAATTCAAAAGCCATAAATAATTTAAGACAGTCAATGATAAGGCTTTTACGTAGTCCTCTTCTTAGAAACTAAGATTGCTTGGTTGAAAAACTTGTAATGTCATCCGCGTCATTGTCTACGTTTTTATTGAAAGAGAATAGAACATAGAAAAATATATATTCACCTACATTTCACATTCAACCAAACGTGTTGAAATGGCTGACCAAAATGCCGCACGCTAAATAAACCTCCTTCTTCTTCCACTCTATAAATACCTCGCTCATTGAACAAAGCTTCAAACTCTCTGATCCAGTTTCGACCATTGTTGCTCGAGGAAGATATATAAATTTATCAATGGAGGTGAACAACTCACACACATCATGGGCTGACCAGTGGGACACCAAGTCCGATTACCCACCGGAAACCAAGCATAACTCCAGCAGCGGAGGAGCTGACAAGTATAAGAAAAAAGTGGGCGAGGGACTGGAGAAGACCAAGACCGTGGCTGCTAGCGGGTTCAGGAAGGTCAAGCTTGGGACTTCGGTCGGCTTTCATTGGATCAAAGACAAGTATCAGAAAACTACCAACAAGAATTGATCCATTCATCAAGACCACGACTCGTCCTGCATCCATTGAATTGGATACTTCGTCACTATGGAATTTTTTTTTCTTGTAAGATTCTTAGATGTGTATACATCTACCGGAATAATCTGATATATTATGGTTGTGGGCAAGAAATGGAGATGTGATATATGTAGATTATTCTTTTAGTTCTATTACACAATGTCCTTTTACTTTATCTATGCAAGGTAGGAATTCAACCACTAGGTAGTCTCATACTCTAATTTGATCATCATCTTCTTTCAACTAATTTTTTAAAACCTAATTGAATTAAGTTTACGGAACTAGAATTCGAGATATATAATAATACTAAGTTATTGTGAAATATGGTTTTAAACTACTTGAAGTCATTGATGGTAGTATATAGGATGTGCAGGAGCTTGAATAGGCCAGTATGGCCTGGAGGACTATAAGATCAAAAGGGACAAGTTTGGAATTCACATGACAAAACTACGTCGTATGGTCTTAAGGAGTATTCAAGCTGCATTGTTTTGGCATAGGCGCGAAACTACTCGAGTTCAAAGTCAGGAAGAAACGCTGTCGTTTTTGGAAAGGCGTGAGAATCCGTTTAATGGAACGTCGTCGTCGAGCAAAGCGCGGGTTGTAGATTCGATAAACGTTGTCGTTCAGCAAAGCGCGGGGAAGTTAGTTTCATTGTGTGTCAAGCGTCGTCGTTTTGGAGAAAACTGAAGGAGTGCACGCCTGAGGTAATTAGAACAGTACCGTTTGGAAAATACACGAGAAGCAAGTGCTGCGTTTCGAGTCGACTCGCTCTAACGGATATAAAAGCGAGTCGAGGGCACCGAGTCAACTCACTTCGAATACCAGAATTGGGAATTAGGGTTCTTGGAGAGTTTTGATTCAATTGTGATCAAATTGAGAGACGAGAGCTTGTGTATATTGTCGCCTGTGTATATACTGTGATGTACTACCATCGATTCATCAATAAAGAGCTCGCTCCTCTTCTCGGCTGGATTAGGAATCACCTGAACTTCGAGCCAGTATAAATTTGCTTGTCTTTGTTGTCTATTGTTGCAAGATTTGTTGCGTAGAATCTCTACAAACTGGTATCAGAGCCGCAAGGTCGCAGGAATGGTATCAACGAAGGTGGAGCTCGAGCAATTTGATGGCAAGGGCAATTTTGTTTTGTGGAAGCAAAGAATGAAGGCGATTCTGGTACAGATGAAGGTAGCGAAGGCACTGGTTGTCAATGTCATTCCTGATACTGTGTGCGCAGCAGATAAGGAGGAGATGCAGGAGATGGCCTACTCTACCCTAATCTTGCATCTTGGAGAAAAGGTTTTGAGGGAGGTTTCAAAGGAGAAGACAGCTGCTGGTGTATGGCTGAATCTGTAATCCTTGTATATGACTGCAACTCTCACCAACAAAATCTACTTGAAGGGTAAGCTTTTCGATTTCAAAATGGATTGTAGTAAATCCATTGAAAAGCATCTTGATGATTTTGCAAAATAGTGACTGATCTTGAGAATATTAAGGAAAAGATAGAGGATGAAGATCAGGCTATCATGATCTTAAATGCTCTTCTTCCTTCATATGCTACATTTGTGGATACCATGAAATACTCTAGGGAAACTTTGTCCATGGAGGATGTGTTGGCAGCCTTTAAATAGAAGCAACTGGAACAGAAACCTAATAGGGAAGTGGCTGATGGTTTGGTTGCCCAGGGAGTATTTCAGAAAAGGAACATTCAAAAGAAGTCTGTTTTCAGAAATCCCAAGGGAAGCAAGGTTCCAACCCTTCTCAACAGGCAAATTGATGAGCCGTATTTATACGACTCATCGAGTCAACAAATCCCACTAATTTCGACACTTTTATATGCGAACAATTACTTTTTAGTATGATTTCGCATTTCAGGTGTTTCGGAAGGTCTAGGAGGAAACGCGCTTAAAAGACGGCATTTCGTGCCAAAAACATCGCAGTTGAAGATCAAAGCCAGAGGAGCGCCTGAACCGACCGGCTCGTCGTGAACAGTAACTTCGGCTCGTGAACCGTATTTTCGGGTCGTGAACAGTAACTTCAGCTCGTGAACAATACTTCGGATCGTGGACAGTAATTCTGGGATGAACAGTACTTCGGGGCGTGAACAGTGTTTTTGGGAAAATTCCTAATTTCAGGCGTGGCGGTTTAGGAAGTTCCTAGAAGGTTCTGGGAGGCTCTACAAGGTTCAGGAAGACTTGCAGAAGAAGTAAACTTGGAAGCCAAGCAAAGTCGGTTTTAGGACATGTTTCCTAAAACCGTTTATGGACCGACTTCAATTGGAAACTTCAAGGGCCTTGTCTACTCTATAAATAAGACCTCTCCTCAAGGCCAATAATCATCCCAAAACGTGGAGAACTCCTCTCTCTACAAATCCCATTCTACATCCCAAATTCGAGAGTCTCATCCCTCCACATTCAAAGTTCTCCTCGGCGCTCATCATCATTCCGGCTCCTCTTCCTCTTCGTTCGGCAATAAAGAAGAAATCTTTCCTTTTAATTATTGCTTTGTTTCAATGACCATGTGTAGCTAAGCCCTTTATTCGGGCTAGGGTTTCATACATTGTGACTATTGTTTGAGACTTTGTCCTTAATGCTATTTCATGTTTTACTAATTCTCGTGCATATATTCCATGAATTATTGCTAGACTAGGTGGATGCTTTGTCGCAAAACTTAGTTGATCAATATTTCTATCATTATTATCTGCCTAATACTTTGTCGTTTGGGTAGATAGCACATCTAGGTTAAATAGTACCTTTGTCGGGTTGTTTAATTTAGAAGAGAATTAGAATCCTTTCACCTTTGTCGGGTTAGGTTGTGGAATAACACCTTTGTCAGGTTATTTGGAAAGTCACCTTTGTCGGGACGACCACACTTAGAAACATTGAATTAGATTATTAGTAGTCAAGGATAACAAGTCACAATTAGAAACCCTAGTCTGAATATTCCCTCTCTGATTGAAAACCCACTCTTTATTTCCTATTCTTGCATTTATTTCCTAAATTGCTCACAAACAATTGTCTTTCCTTTTTCAGAACAACAAGTAACCATCTAGCTCTCTTGGGCTCGACCCCTTGCTTGCCGCTATACTAGCCAAGAGTAAGTGAAACTATAAATTTAAATTTGCAGGTACCGACGACGACCTGTCACAGATCAAAAGAAATTTAAGTGCTTCTTCTGTCATAAGACTGGACATTGGAGAAAAGATTGTCCTGAAAGGAAGAAGAATTTGGGTCAGAAGGATCAAGAGAAGGGGATGCTGCTATGTCTGAGGAGGCTTATGGGAATGCAGAAGCTTTGATTGTGACTCAGACTTGTCCTACTAGCAGATGGATCCTTGATAGTGGCTGCTCATATCATATGACACCACACAAAGAGTGGCTCATAGATTCTGTTGAAAAAGATCAAGGCACTGTGCATTTGGGCAATAACAAGGCCTGTAAGATGGTGGGAATTAGCACCATTTGGATCAAGATGGTTGATGGACCTGAGTTCAAACTCTCAGGTGTGAGGCATGTGCCTGACTTGAAAAGGAATTTAATTTCTTTGGGCTTGTTAGAAGCACATGGCTATGTCTTTAAGGCTAAAAAAGGTTTGATAGAAGTCTTTAAGGGGAATGTGCTGAATTTAAAGGGTAATAGACAAAATGGGATTTATGTGGTAGAAGGTAATACTATGATGATTACTGATGTGAATTATTGTGAATCTGATAAAGATAGAACTATTTTGTGGCACTTAAAACTAGGACACTTAGGTCAGTTAGACCTACAGAAACTGCATGATCAAGGTTGCTTTGGTAAGGATCATGTAAGCAAAATTGAATTTTGTGAAAACTGTGTTTTAGGTAAGTCCACTAAGTTAAGTTTTGGAAAAGGTATGCATGTTACTAAGGCTAAACTTGACTATATTCACTCTGATCTTTGGGGACCAACTAGAGTTCAATCCCATGGTGGTAAAAGATATTTTGTGTCTTTAATTGATGATTTTACCAGAAGATATTTGGTATATTTTTTTAGCACAGAAATCTGAGGCATTTGAGACTTTTAAGAAATGGAAAATGATGGTTGAGAACATATCTGGTCTGAAGGTAAAGTATTTGAGGACTGATAATGGCCTGAAGTATTTGGACAGTGCTTTTCTGAGCTTTTGCAAGAAGAATGGCATTGTGAAACATCACACAGCACCAGGTAACCCACAATAGAATGGCCTGGCTGAGAGGTTCAACAAAACTCTCTTGGAGAGGGTAAGATGTATGCTGATCCAATCAGGTTTGTCAAAAACATTTTGGGCTGAAGCTGCCCATACTGCATGTTACTTGATAAATAGAAGTCCTTCATCTGTTTTGAGCTTTAAAACTCCTATACAAGTGTGGACTGATAATTAAGATGTGATAGGCTTAGGATTTTTGGTTGTGCTGCTTATGCAACAGTGAAGCGGAGTAAACTAGAACCTAGAGCTTTAAAAGGTGTGTTTATTGGATATCTTGATGGAACAAAAGCATATAAAATGTGGTGTTTAGAGGATGGTCATAAAAAGGTTATTATCAGTAAAGATGTAAGGTTTGATGAGTCTACTTTTCCCTTTAAGAAAAATGCTAAACAGGTGGAGTTAAATCTTGAAAAAGATGATACTTATTTTGTGCCTAGAACTGATGGTGAAGAACCTGAGGTGGAGCTTGAACATAATAACATTCCTGCTGTAATAACTGAGTCTCAGGGTAATGATGATGAAACTAATGAGAATAATGATCATAGTGATGATAATGATTATTGGCTTACAAGGGATAGACCTAGAAGAAATCATAAAGCACCTGTTATGTATAGTTGAAAACCAAGGTGGAGATTTGTGAAATATGGTTTTAAACTACTTGAAGTCATTGATGGTAGTATATAGGATATGCGCTTGAATAGGCCAGCATGACCTGGAGACTGTAAGATCAAAAGGGATAGGTTTGGAAGTCACAGGACAAAACTACGTCGTATGGTCTTAAGGAGTATTCAAGCTGCATCGTTTTGGCATAGGCGCAAAACTACTGGAGTTCAAAGTCAGGAAGAAACGCTGTCGTTTTTGGAAAGGCGTGAGAATCTGTTTAATGGAACGTTGTCGTCGAGCAAAGCGCGGGGAAGTTGGTTTTAGTGTGTGTCAAGCGTCGTCGTTTTGGAGAAAACTGAAGGAGTGCACGCCTGAGGTAATTGGAACGGTACCGTTTGGAAAATACACGAGAAGCAAGTGATGTGTTTCGAGTCGACTCGCTCTAACGGATATAAAAGCGAGTTGAGGGCACCGAGTCAACTCACTTCGAATACTAGAATTGGGAATTAGGGTTCTTGGAGAGTTTTGATTCAATTGTGATCAAATTGAGAGACGAGAGCTTGTGTATATTGTCGCATGTGTATATACTGTGTTATACTACCATCGATTCATCAATAAACAGCTCGCCCCAATCTTCTCGACTGGACTAGGAGTCACCCGGACTCCGAACCAGTATAAATTTGCTTGTCTTTGTTGTTTTTCATTCTATTGTTGCAAGATTTGCTGCGTAGAATCTCTACAGTTATATTTTTGCTTGTGCACTTTATTCATTCTTGAGTAATGATATGAAAATCACATAATAAATATCAATATGTTTGCATTACCGCATACATCGTTTCAATGCTCCGATCATATCATCATTAATTAATTTCCACGTGCATCCCTAGATTGGCGACATCGGTTTATGGCGCTGCAGCCACGGGTGTAAGGATTGACTTCTTTCCTCTCAAAGTTTCGCGGAGATTGATGATTTTGTTTGCAGTGATCGCCCTTGCATGGAGTCAGGGCTTCGTAGCTTATAAAGTTTCCATTGTTCCGGGCTTCTACTGCATTACTCAGCACCATCATGCTGATTAAAGCCAAGCACAAAGTAAATGCCAATGATTTTCTTGAGCCTCCTTCCATCTTATTTGAGTAATGTTTTCCTATATTTCGTCGATGTCGTCTCGTGTTTGATTGTTGTTTGAGATGTATGTTTCTGATGAATCTAACTCCTCTTATGTGACAACTATTATATATAGCAAAAAAAACCCTAAACTAACCGAAATAAATAGCAATATACGCTATTGACAGATATGACTAGGGTGGATGTCAAAATATAGGATGGTTGTTTTGTATATGTCCACAAATAGTTCTTGAAATAATTAGTAAATTCCTTTCCATTCACAGATTTAACACAAATCGAACTATGGCAACTTCTACCTAGGGCATATACCTTCAAATTTCAATAACAAGCTGTAATTGAACTTATCAAACAAGAAAATTTCTATTATTAAGAAATTCATGAAACTTAAAATCGGCCATTTATGGCTCGGACCTCACCAAAACAATTAAGCAAAAGTCACAATTTATTGAAATAAAAATAAAATGTAAGCTGCGAGCTGGTAAAATCTTAAACCGAATTAATAAATAACATTTAATATCTTAATCACAGAAAAGGATGATGGATCGTTAGGTTAGCCAACTATATGAGGGAGATCCCAGAGTGGTATCCCTCAGACAGATGGCAGCAGAATTTTACTTTCGTACAGGAAATATAAGACGGAATATAAATGCTCACGATTTAGAGTGGAAACCTTACTGCAACCTTTGCAGCAGGATAAAAACCACTTGCCTTCTGGACAGTTCCATAAGGGCTTCAAGATCCGTATTATTGACGAAGGAATATGCTTGCAGTTTGTTACACTTGTCTCACACAGTGACAACTAACAAAACTACTCAATTCGAAGAGTCAACTAATACGATCACCTTGTCCGCACACAGCAGCACCTTGTCAGCTCCGGATTTGAACACTCTTCAATCTCCGATCGCTATCTCCCAAAAGCCAAACTTTTCTTTGAAGACTTCTCTTCCTTTTATAGTGTCTTCAAGTCGGCAGTGCATATCTCCATCAGAGATCCGATTTATATCTCGCAGATGTGATATGGTTAAGATATTTCCATATCTTAACCCTGTCACATATATACTTGCCAAAGCTGGCGTCAATATTCTCTTCGCATATACTTGACATCTCCTCGTGTATATATTTGCATTAATGGTCTTAATCAAATATTACACGCATATACTCTTGTATCTTCGATATATATCTCCGTGTATCTTTTCCCAGATCCGATCTGGTTCGTATGTCGGTGTACCTCTCACACAGAGCGCATCTCTCTCGCAGCTCTGCTCTCTCTCAGAGATGTCCAGTGAGCTTACCTGTCAGACAGTGATATCTGCACACTCAAGTGGATTATTAGTTAAGTGTTTGTTATCATCAAAACACAAGGGTCCAACAAAGGATCCGGTGCAAAGTTACTTTTTTGGTACAAAATACAAACTAATCATAGCCCTTGATCTTGAGATTTGAATGGATGAGATTAAATCTTTATTTTTTGGTGTTTTTCTTGGTGACGAATTATAAAATGAAACTGACGAACTATGTCGTCTTTCATTTCTTGGCTCATCTTTTTATTTTTCGGCTCGAAAAGTAACGAACTATAAAATAATTTTGACGAACTATAAAATAAACTGACGATTTATAAAATGATTTTGACGAATTTTATATTTTGTACCAAAATTTGACTTTGTACCTGATCTTGACCCTCTTAACCACAACATAATGAATAAATGAATATCCTCAAAAACATTTTAAAACAAAATATGATCCATCAGTAGGGGTCGACAATGGGCAGGGTAAGGGTAACCCTTACCATTTACCCTTACCCTAATGAGCAGGGTAATGGCAGTGTATGATCATTTTTTCGTGACTTAATGAATAGTATATGACAGGGTAGATTTGTTTTTCTATGCTCGCAGGGTACTTATGGGCAGGATAAAATTAGGGTAATTAGGTAGGGTAGGGTAGGGTCTGATAGGATAAATTTAGGCATAATTTGAGAAAAAACTTATAATATGAATGAAAAATAGTAGGGTAAAACAGGGTATGATAGGGCAGGGTATGAGGTTAGGATTGGAGGGCAGGATATGATCTATTTTTTCGTGACCCTTACCCTGCCTTAGGCTTTGTTGACAGGGTACATTAGAATAGAATAGGGCAGAGTAGAATACGGGTCGGTCACAGGGACGGAACTGCAGCTATAGTGGGGTGGCTGATGTCACCTCATGTTTTCTCAAAATTTTTTTATATAATATATAATATAAATCATAAATTAAATATAATATATATTATTATTAAATTAGATGATTTTATTTATAAAACTTGTCAACAGTGAAAAGCCACTAAAATAAAATCACAAATCTAAACGCGGATACCTCCCACGGCATCGGCAGTGGACGACTTCATCCAAGTATTTTTCTTCGTCTTATGTTCTTTTATTCATAAAATTTCGTGACAAGTATGTGTGTTGGAGTCATCTGTGATGATTTAGGAATTATGATTTGTATTATTTTGACTTTCATTTGTGTGGATTGCGAGAATTAGGGTTTGTCAATTTGTGTTATTTTGACCTTGAAATAAATCATATTACTTCTGATCTCTGATTTTTCGTATTTTATAGATGAAAACGCCAACTATTGATTCATTCTTTAAAAGAAAAACTACATTTACTTCAGAGAAAGATAGTGATGTACACAGTGAGGAACATCGAATTGCTTGGTTGTCAATATTGAGAAAGAAATAGCTAAGACGTTTAATATGGATTCAATAATAGATGATTTTTGCGATATAGAAACAAGACGCTCTTTATTTTAATATAATACCATCAAATTTTTTTCTTTATCATTCTTATTAAAATTTCTGGATCCATCTTGATCGGACAGTGTAAATGATCTTACGAACATTTTGACCTTAGGCCTACCGCTCCATCAGTAAAGCTTTTCTTTACTTACCCAACTATTGTCAATATCTGATGTCATCCTCATCCTCATCATTGTTAGATCGATTAGTGTTAGCAGACTATCAGACGGAAGTCACGAAGTGGTTTTCCGCCTGATGGTCAGATATCAGCGGAAACAATAGTGTAGGAATGTAAACGACTGAATAGTATTGCACACGAATATAGAGTGGAAACCTTATCACAACAATGATAAGGTAAAAACCACTACCTTTTAGATTGCTCTGAATGGATTTGTGAAACCGATTACTTTATATTCCAATATACTTGTAGGGTTTACAAACTAGGTATTTCCAATAGACTCTATTTGATGACCTCTACTCAATCCGACAAAGTAATCAGTTTCGAACCTCGAACCTCCGTGTGTGCGACTTCAGCAACCTTGCTCTTTGAATGCAGTCGCTCCATTCTTTCCAAGAAAACGCCGCCATACATCTTGGCAAACGCCGCCATATAGGGTTTACCGGGTCTTGATATCCGAGCCCAATGATCTGGCCCAACCCAACTTTCCAGACCTAATGGATTTATATTCGATTAGACGAGATTCCATCCTGAATCTTTCTTTAATCAGCTTCTCCATTAATTAGAACTTGCCAAATCTGAGCTGTAGAATATTGTTAATTCAATCTTCCTATGGCAATTCGATCTTTGATCTATCAGATGGATTTCTGCACACTTAGACAGAATATTAGTTAAGTGTTTGTTATCATCAAAACCTATGGGTTCCAACAAATTCCCCTTTTTGATGATGACAAACACTTCTTCAATAAAACAGAAATCCATAGCAGGTAATTCAATTCAACACTGGTCCAGTATTTAAAATCATCACTAGTCCAGCAGATAGATTTTTCAATCAGTTCTGTTAGCCAGACAAATCTACGAACTCATAACAGTTCCCCCTTAGATGTGCATTAGATTTGAGTTTCAGTAATGACTTCCCCCTCAAGTAGTGCACTCATGTTATCTTCCCCCTTTTGGCATCATTAAAATGATCGCAAGTTAATATACCCAGGTAATGGAAGAAAACTGCATATTTCATTAGCTAAAAGGCAAAAGGGCCTCTGAGGGACCACACACAGCAAGCAGAAAATTCAAATACTATCAAGCAAACACAAAGCATGACAACGAAGAAAATTAACAAAAACATAAGGCAGATGTGGTGGGGATTGCAAAAGAAGGGGGCAACCATGAGACAGGCCCTGGGTTAATCTTTAACTAAGATCTTCAACTGTTCAACCAGTTCTGTGCCCATGAACTTCAGCTGACGATTCAGCTCCCCTATCTCCTCCCTGATCTGACTCCTCTATCTCCTTTACCAGGGTAGGCAATGATTCAAGCGCAACAAGCTTAGTGCGCAGTTTCTCCACCCAGCCAATATCAGACTTTGTCATCACCCTCTCACACAACGACTCCAGACGAGCCACTCTCTCAGTCAACACTTCCACCTTTCCTTCCAGACTCTGCAAGGCCTCAAGCACAGCAGTTGATCCCTCATCTGGATGTATCGGTTGCTGGTCCATGGGATCAACCTCTTGAGGAGTAGCTGGCTGAATAGGAGCGGGGACAAACTGATCATTCTTCCAACCGGTCTCTTCTTCAAACTCCCAGTGAAAGCTGTCAAGGGTCTCCTTACCCAGAACAAAGCACAGTTTACCTTCCACATATGGCACATAGATATCTAGATGACACATAATCTTCTTTACTACCCCAGGGTAAGGTAACCCATGAGTTTTACTGGTAGCGCAACGGTCCATGTGTTTGAGAATCAGCTTGGGAAGGTTAACTAATGCTTTTGTTCTGATCTTGTCCAGCAGGAGGAAGTCCTGAAAGTTCACCACCTCATGCTTTTGCGAGCGTGGAGTCACTGATGTGCACACGAGCCGGTGCAGAATTCTGTTGATTAAACCCAACTTCGGGGCTTTTCCTTGGTGGGACACATTGGAGGGATCCTCCCCCACCCTCGAGATCACGTCTCCCTTTGGAATGGACTCTGGCCAGATTCCCTTTACGTAGTCTTCATACCCAGTAGCTGGTACACCCAGAATTGTGGCCAGCTCACAGTGAGTAATCGCCTGAGCCTCTCCTTTGACAACGAAAGAGGCCAGGAGCAGTCCATGTTTCTCCTCCAATTTGAATTGGGAATAGAACTCCCTCACTTTACTCTCGTCGACTAGAATCTCCTCTTGAAAGAGGTGATCCCAGCTTTGAGCAATAAGGAGATCATTCACCTCCATCAGCTGGTGCCCGGCCATGAACGCCCGATCAATTACAACTTCAGTAATTACGGATCTCCTTTTCATGAATTTTTCACCTTCCTCCTCCGGAGTAGGTTGCTCCTCCTTTATAATAGGAATTTGAGCCTTCTTGTTGCGCCTACTCTTCCGGATGGGTGCCTGAGAGGTGGCGGACTTCATGCGCTTACTTCCAGATCCTTCAGCAGCGCTTCCCTTTCGTTTGGGGTTCCGTTGAGAGGTTACCTCAGTCTCAATGTCTGGTACGTCTGCTGACAGGAAACGCACAGAATCGGAGGAGGTGGTTGGAGTTTTTGATTTCTCAGCCAGAATGTCCTCGACCTTTACACCCCTTGCCATCAGCTTAGCGAGCATGGCAGCGGCTTCGGCATCGGTGATTTTGCTTCCGGAGGCCATTGAGACAGAGCACTGGAATAAGAGAACTAGGGTTTCGAAGGCTGAGACTTTCTCGAGTGAAGAGAGCAAATTGTGATGCTGGGTCTCGTCTTCTCGCCTCCTTTTTATACTGTAAAAACCCTAACGATTGCTCTTCTAGTTTTGGAAACCCAACCAGCACATCGTATCTCTCAAGATTTGATTTTTAGATTCACCGAACCAATTGCACAGATAACTTCCTTCCAAGTTCAAAAAGACAATGATGAACTGCTTCGTATAACTCCCTAATTTGAGTAGTTTGCTTCCACGTGGCCATCTGGGAGAAAAAGCTTTAATTGCTTTGATTGTTCGCCTTTCAATTGTTCAGTTTCCCATGCCATGACATCATCGACAGTAACAGTCATCATGACCAGTCTGTTCTGTAGCTTTTTCTTTTCAACGGTGCAGTCTAATCGCCATTAATGTGCCTCATTTAACTGTTGTACAACTTTCAGCCATTAACTCTTCATCCGGTACTCACCATTATCCACTGATTGAACCAGCCACATCCATGATTGAACCAGTCTGAATCAGTTTGGAATTAACCCCGGTTTTGTCTCATGGTTTTCACAAGGTTTGTGGTGTTCTAGGTTTACCCAAGAGGTACAATAAAAACACCACTTATTCACGAAGCAAAAAAGTTCACCAAGTCATATCAAAGCAATTTCATGCAGTGTGGAGATAACAAAGAAGATAATCTTTTAAAATCAAAGGGCTAAACAAATATTCTCCACACATGATAGGCTAGGGTTAGTCTTAGAGTACTTCGTTGGCTTATATTGTGGGTTCAAAATAGGAAGTCTCTTTTGGGCTACAAGGAAATATGTGTCATGCTCAAGGTTCTGCTAGCTAGTAATCTCATTTATCATGCATACAGAGTGACCTCATAGAGCAAAATTCACACAATTATCAACTTCATAAGCAGCAATTCCACACCATGGTAGCTTAACATGCATACAAGTCTAGCCAATCATAGGGGAAATTTAACATAGAATGCAGACTAGGTAAGGGATGTCATACCTAATTCAAGCCTTAGCTTCTCATAGGGTTCCCTGTGCAGTGCTTTCATAAAAATGTTTGCAATCTGTTCCTCAGTCCTACAGTATTCCATGGTTATGGTACCTTTCTCTACACAGTCACGCAGAAAGTGATATCTAATTTCTATGTGTTTAGTAAGTGAAAACTGCACTAGATTTTCTGAAATATTGATTGCACTAGTATTATCACATAGTATAGAAACACATTCAAGATGAACACCATAATCACTTAGCTGTTGTTTTATCCATAGCAGTTGTGCACAGCAAGCAGCAGTTGCGATATACTCAGCCTCATTGGTGGATAAAGCAATGGAAGACTGCTTCTTAGACCCCCATGAAATCTGGCATGGTCTAAGGAATTGTGCCATCCCTGATGTGGATTTCCTGTCTGTCTTGTAGCCGGCATAATCATCATATGTGTAGGCCATCAGACGTAAGTCTCCTCCCTTCGGATAGAATAGGCACAGATCGTCCGTCCCCTTCAGGTACCTCAAGATCCTTTTCACAGCTTTAACATGTGACTCTCTGGGATCTGCCTGAAATCTGGCACATAGACAGACACTAAATAAGATGTCAGGTCTACTGGCTGTAAGATACATGAGTGAACATATCATTCCCCTGTATAGAGTCAGATCCACTTATAGGGAGGACTCATCCTTTGCTAAGGAGTCATTGGGTGACATCGGTGTAGCACATGTTTTTGCGGACTCCATCCCAAACTTCTTTAAGATTTCTCTCACGTATTTCTGCTGATGGATCCGAGTTCCATCTTCATCTTGTGCTACTTGAAGTCCTAGAAAATACTTCAATTCTCCGACCATACTCATCTCGAATTCACTTGACATCAGATCTGTGAACTTTTAAACAAGTCTAGGGTTAGTTGAACCAAAGATAATATCATCAACATATACTTGAACCACTAGAGTGTCGGTCCCTTCCATCAAGAGGAAGAGAGTTTTGTCCACCTCTCCTCTGACGTATTCATGTGACAGATGGAACAGGGATAGTCTCTCGTACCAGGCGCGGGGAGCTTGCTTCAACCCGTACAACGCCTTATCTAGTACGTACACATGACTGAGATAATCTCTATCCTCGAATCATGGAGTCTGTCTCACATACACTTCTTCTTTTAAGACTCCATTCAGGAATGCCGTCTTTACATCCATCTGTTACAAAGTGAAACCGTGATAGGTTGAGTAAGCTATAAGTAGTCTGATTGCTTCTAGTCTTGCAACTGGGGTGAAAGTCTCGTCGTAGTCTGTTCCTTCCTGCTGGTTGTATCCTTTGACCACCAGACGGGCTTTATTCCTTACGACGACTCCCTTATCGTCCAACTTGTTCCTGAAGACCCATTTTGTTCCAATCACATTCTTATCCTTGGGTCTAGGAACCAGACGTCATACTTTGTTTCTCTCGAACTAGTGCAGCTCCTCTTGCATGGCATTGACCCATTCTGGGTCTTTAAGCGCTTCTACTACTACCTTCGGTTCTGCAATAGAGACAAAAGAGGCAAATCCACAGAATTGACATAAACTATTAAGGTCTACCTGTTTCTGAGAGGTGTAGCACTGGTAATTTTTCAGTATAGCTGGATGCTAAACCACTCGTCCATAACGTGTGGTTCTGAGTTCCCCCTCAGGGTTAGCAGGGGTAGGATCAACGGTCGCTTCTTCCTCGCCAGGAATCTCTTCGTTAGCTTTCACCACAGGGTCATCATTGACAAGTCCACCTGGTGGATCAGCTATCTCATCATTTTCTACCTGATCGTCTGGTGGTAGGTACTTCATCTACGTGCTGGATATCCATGTGAGGTATGTCACCAGTGGGTGCTGGTGGAGGTTCCCAGTCAGGGTCTAACTCGTCGACAAACTGGAGCTCCCCAACATCTAGCATAGTGATGAGACGTATTTATATGACTCATCGAGTACACTAAACCCACCTTAAACGACACTTTGTCCTAAGAACACTTACTTGTTAATGTCATTTTGTATTTCAGGCATTTTGGGAGTCTAAAGAGGAAACAAGCTTAAAAGGGAGATTTGTGCCAAAATGCATGCCAAGTCATTTCTGGCCGGGCCAGACCCGAGGAGGCCCGAGAAAAGCCAGGCCATCGCCCAGGCCGCGTCCGAGAATGCCCAGGCCGCGCCCGAGGAGCCCAATCCCGACAAAGAGAACATGGGGCATTTCATGATTCCGGCCAGGCTCCGATAAAACCACTTCTGGCACTCTACTTCAAATCACATTCCCACTCCAGAATGCTAGCTTGGAGGACCGGAACGGCACTTTGGTTTTTCGGCCAGAGCATAGTCCAATTCGGGCCATAACCGGCCATTCTAGGGCACGACCAAGCTCCGGTTGCGTTCCGGGCAAATTAGCTCGGCCAAACATCTTAAAATCAAGTGCCCATGCCTAACCCACAGCAAAAAGAGCAAGAATGCAAGTTTGAGATTTCAGGCCAAGACCCGGGTCCTTCCGAGCCAAAACTGGCCATTCTAGGGCCAATCATAATTTCGGCCGGGCCACGGCAATTCCATCTCGAGCATCCGTCTTCAAATCACTTTTGCATACCAGAACCGTCGGCCATTGGCCGAGAACGCATCGCCAAAGACCCAAGCCCGATCAAGGCCAAACTAGGGCATTACCGGCTGTTTTGGGATTACGACCATATTCCGGGCAGAATCTGGCTTAGTACCCTTCTTGAGATTGTTTTGTAATGACTTTGTCGTTCAGAATCCGTGGTCCAAAAGCCAAATACCTCCGACCAAAATTCCGGCCAACTCCGGCCAAGCTCCGATCAAGCTCCGGCCAGGTACAACCAGACCCAACCAAGTTCCGGCCAAGAGGAACCAACCACAAACCGAATTCCCAATATTCCGGTTGGTTTCTACTATTCATTTTGGTTAGCATTTGGACTTTGGTTGGCTTTGGATTCAAGTCGGTTGGCTTATGGTTGATGCAAAACAAGTTAGTTGGCTTTGGATGATGCCAATGCAAGTGGCTAAGTCGTGGCACATGGGAAGGCAAGTGCAAACACAAGTGGGGAGGCTCTTATCCTCTTCCGCTCCATGTGGGGTGGCTTTTGGAAGAACCAATCAAATGGCTAGCTTTTGGGATATTTCAATTGCAATACTTAGCCCCCAAGTCTTCCTTTTCCTATAATTAGAGGCCTTAAGCCTTAGAAATCGTTGGACCCTCCCATGCTCACTTTAGGGATAAGAGAGCTTATCTCTCTTCTCCACACTTCAATGAAAACACACTTTCACTTGTTCTTGTCCAAGCTCTTGCTCTTGCAAACCTTACTTTCCTTTGTCAATTTCGAGCTCTCTTTACCCTTATTCTTCTTGCTCACGGTTACTTCACTTTGTTCTTGATTTGGAGCTGCTCTCCCCTTTACTTTCTTGTTCAAAGCCACGGCTACTTGTATTCCTTGACATGAATACAAGAAGCTAATGCTTTCTTTACTTTCATGTCTTGTTACCACAGCCACGGCTACTTGTATTCCTTGACATGAATACAAGTAGTTAAGGCTATTGTTCTTGTTACAAAAGCTCACAGTTTCCCTTACTTACTTGTTGTTCTCCTTCACTTGTTCTTGTTTTCGGTTACCTTTTGTTTTCCTTGTTCAAGTCACGGTTACTTGTATTCCTTGACATGAATACAAGTAGCTAAGGCTTATATTCGGTTTAGGGGTTCTCTTACACTATGACAATGTTTTGAGACCCTTTTACTTAATGCTTTTTGTGTTCAACTAGTTCTCGTGCCATTATTCGGTTGAACAACAAGGCTAAGTGGATGCATCGAAAGGGCAAAGCTTAGCCGGGTAGTTCAATCCAGATTAGACAACAAAACCAAGTGGATGCATCGAAAGGGCAAAGCTTGGTAGAGTAGTCTAATCCTTCTTTAAAACCACTTGGTTGATCGGAAATGTGAGATCAAGTGGCTGCACATAGGCTAATACATCTTGAAAAGGAGTATTAGTCTAGGCAGAACTAGAAGTCTATGTCTTGTTTTTGGAGTGGATTGTGGTGTAAGCGCTTGAAAAAGCCTTACTTTAGGGTTTAAGTCTTGAAAAGGAATAAATCCACACTTATGAACACAAAATAGATCATTTGAAGTCAATGATGGATGTGTCACTAGTTGAGACCCTAGACTGAATATCTTTCTTATGTGAATATCTTTCGTCTTTACTTTCAACAATTTACTTTTCAGCACTTACTTTCTCGCATTACTTTCAGCACTTACTTTTCAGTATTTACTTTTCGCACTTACTTACGCACTTACTTTCAGTCTTTACTTACGCACTTACTTTTCTGTCATTTACTTTTTAGTCTTAAAAACCCAAACCCAATTGTCTTTACTTTCTTACTTTCAGTCTTACTTTTCGCACTTACTTTTCGCACTTTATTTTTAGCACTTACATTCAGTCCTTTACTTTCTCGCACTTACTTTCCTGCACTTACTTTCAGTACTTTACTTTCAGTATTTACTTTCAGTTCAGTATTTACTTTCTTTACTTTCTGTTATTTACTTTCTGTCACACCAAAAACCCACAAAACCCAAATGTTTTTACTTTCTTTTTCTGTCTTTTTAAAGAACAACTATTCCACACTGACTCTCTTGGGTTCGACCCCTACTTACCGCTTGCTAATCCAATAGTGAGCCACGAGTAGTGGAACTATAAATGTAAATTTTGCAGTGCCTCAATGACGGCTCTACCATATAGCCGTAGATGAGGAATCTTGTATTAGGTGACCAGCCATCGCCGTCTCATCGAATCTCATGTGCACGCTTTCCTCAACTGGCTCTAGCATCAAGTTGTAGACTTTGTAAGCCTTGCTATGACTGGAGTATCCAACGAACACTCCTTCGTCACTCCGAGCATCAAACTTTCCCAAGTTTTCCTTGCTGTTATTGTGGACAAAACATTTGTAACCGAATACCTTCAGGTGAGAAATTTTAGGCTTTTGTCCACGTAGCAGTTCATATGGAGTTTTCCCTATCATGGATCAAAGCGATGCTCTGTTGAGAATGTAACACGCAGCATGCACTGCTTCTGCCCAGAAGCCTTTTGGAACTCCGCTAGCAATTAGCATCGTTCATGACATATCCTCCAAGGTTCTGTTCTTTCGTTCCACTACACCATTTTGATGTGGTGTCCGTGGTGCGAAAAAGTTGTGATCAATACCCTTGTCCCTGCACAATGAAAGAAACAGCACGTTCCGGAACTCAGTTCCGTTATCAGTACGAATGGAGGTTAATTTGCGATCTAACTTATTTTCCATCAACTTCAACCATGCTTCAAATTCACAATATGTTTGAGTTTTAGTGCATAGGAAAATAGTCCATGTATACTTGGAGTAGTCATCGACTATGATCAGAATATACATGTTTCCTCCACGGCTGATGACGCCGACTGGACCGTACATATCCATGTGGATCATGTCCAGTGGTACAGAGGTGCTCACGGTTTGCTTTGATAAAAATGATGTCCGTGCTTGCTTTCCCGTGGCACAGGCACTGCATACCTGATCAAAGATGCTTTCAACCTTGGGTAAGCCGACTACCAATTCGTTCTGATGGAGTTTGTGCAGTAGCCTCATACTTGCGTGCCCAAACCTCTTATGCCATAAGATGGAATCTTCAGCAACACTTGCAAGGCACAGTTCTTCCTCAGAAGTGAAATCTGGATCAACAGTGTAGATTTCATCCACACGAATTCCTCTCAGAACTGTCTTACCTGTCTCATTGCATCTCACTAGGCAATCATTAGAGTTGAATATGACGTGATTTTTACCGTATTGGCATAATTGAGACACGCTTAGCAGATTGTATCTCAAATTTTCAACTAGACTTACCTCCTTGATTCGGATAGTATCCGAAATTCTTACCTCTCCTATTGCTATCACCTTCCCTTTGCTTTTATTTCCAAAGATTATGCTTTCTCCGGCGTGATTTTGGAGCGAGTCGAACAATTCTGGATTCCCTGTCATATGTCTTGAGCAGCCACTGTCCGGGTACCAGGGACGGGACCTCACTCCTTCCTGCAAGAGAGGGATCAGTTTTTGCGAACCCAGATAAGCTTGGGCTTACTGGGTTTAGGAATGAATTTAGCAACTGGAACATAATAAGATTGATAATGAGCATCATGGTTAGTTGCGTCAATCTTTCGCCTGGGTGTATTCCTTGGTCTACCACGGATTGCTGGATCATAGTGGGGGTGAAAGTGATCGACTCTGCCTTTCTTTCTAAATGGATTGACTTTCCTCTGATAGCGTTCTTCCGGTCAGTTATAGTTCCTTTCATCTATCTCCCTTAGTTTTGGGCATTCAGATCTGTAGTGTCCACAATGCCCGCATGTTCTGTGGCATGGAAGATCAACATACTTGCGCTTCTACCAGGTGGTATAGATGTCCTCATCTTTCTCTCCTAGAAGTCTATTTTTGAAGGCTTACGACTCAGGTTCATCTTTTGCCATATTTCATAGGCTTTCTTCGCCTTGTAAGGGACAGAGTCCGTATCATGGATATGGTATCCCTCATGTGGACTGGCTTCCCTTCTCATCTGTCTGATGGTCTGAGGCCTTCTATTCTGGAGAAAGCTTTCTCCTGGTTCCATCATTACACCTTTTCCTTTAGCAGCCTTCTCCTTTGCTGCCTTTTCTTCTTCGTATCCAAGTCCTGGTCTAACAAATCTTCTCTTGTAATACTTCTTTTCTTCTTCATCCCTCTTAGCTTGCAGCTCTTGAAGCCACTCTTCTTTTATTGCAGCCTCCTCGCGTCTGAGGTTTTCCACTGTTTGAAGGAGTTCCTCATTGTTTCGTCTGAGGTTCATCAACTCATCGTTCAACTTTTCAACCTTTGTGTTGAGGTCAACCGTCTCGGTGTTTCCGATCCTCAAGCGTTTCAGTTCATCACTTAGCTTGCTGATCTGTCTATCACTTCCTTCACATGTACGACACTTGCAGACATGCTCTGCCATCTTTCTCAAGACGCGTGGCTTTGGTTGACCATAGATGGTTCTCTTTTATGTCGTCGTGATGATCCTGTTGCATGTGTGACAATCTGTTCTCCAGATCTCAATTTTTTGCAAGGAGCTTGGCTATTGTTTCTGCAAAGTCAGATTCAGAAAATACTTCATCAATAAAGGAGTCAATATCCATTACCTCATTTGACGTGGAATGAGCCATCAAGTAGGGCTCTTTGGAACACTCTCCCTCGTCGCTGTCCTCATCAGAATCTCCCCATACTGCGAACATAGCATGAGCTGGCTTTGGGGCAGGTTCTTCTCCTTTCTTTTTGCTGTAGCAATCTTTGGATAGGTGCCCCTTCTTTTGGCAGTGATAACATGTTCTATCTTCTTTTTCCCTTAGCTTCCCTTTGTCTTCACTTGATGTAGCACCTTTGTTCCCTTTGGAGAAGTTTCTGCGACTTCCTCCTGCTCTGAAGTCTCTTCTAGCTTTACCAAAATTGGCCATTTTCAAGGCTCTTGTCAGTAGTGCTATATCACCGTCCTCCTTCAGTGATTCATCTGTTTGTGCAAGATCGAGGGTCTTTTCTACTTTCAAGGCAATGGCATGGGATTTGTCAGACTGTCTCCTAGCCATCTTCCTTTCCGTGATTCCTGCTTGGCTCTGAAGGTTGGCAACCAGTTCTTCTAGTGTAATGTCTTTAATCTCTTTTTGAGCCTGCAGTGCTAATGTCACGTGGTCCCACTTTGAGTTCAAGGCTTGCATGAACTGGTGTGTGATTTTCCATTCGGGGAGCTTCTCGTTCAAGTAATCTAGCTGTCCAATGATGACTTGGAATCTGGTGAAGAAATCTTCCAAGGATTCATCCTTCTTCTGCATGACAGTCTCATAGTCCTTAGTGGCAGTTAGAATCTTGTTTCTCTTGATATCTTCGTTCCCTCCATATAGTCTCACCAGTCCATCATACATGTCCTTAGCAGTTTTGTGCATCGCCACTTTAATTTGATCTCCGGGAGAAAGGGTCATGTACAGAACTTTCTTTGCTCTAGCATTCTTTTCGAGCTTTTTGTAGTCCTCGTCCGTATATTTATCCTTGGTTTTCTCCACTGGTTTATCAGCATCTGTTGTGTCAAGTGGGATAGTGAGTGGACCTGTCTCGAATATGCTCCACAGCTGTCCATCCAGCGAGCAGACATGAGCCTCAAACTGGTCTTGCCACCAGTCAAACTGTCCAGGCTTCAGCAGCGACGGTTTCCAGAATGAATCGTTGATTGACGACATGATTTTCCTGCAATGCTAACAAACAAATCTAGAGTCCTCGACTCTGATACCACATGTTGGATCGATTAGTGTTAGCAGTCTATCACGGAAGTCACGAAGTGGTTTTCCGCCTGATGGTCAGATAGCAGCGGAAACAATAGTGCAGGAATGTAAACGACTGAAAAGTATTGCACACGAATATAGAGTAGAAACCTTATCACAACAATGATAAGGTAAAAATCACTACCTTTCAGATTGCTCTGAATGGATTTGCGAAACCGATTACTTTATATTCCGATATACTTGTAGGGTTTACAAACTAGGTCTTTCCAATAGACTCTATTTGATGACCTCTACTCAATCCGACAAAGTAATCAGTTTCGAACCTCGAACCTCCGTGTGTGCGACTTCAGCAACCTTGCTCTTCGAATGCAGTCGCTCCGTTCTTTCCAAGAAAACGACGCCATACATCTTGGCAAACCCTAGGTCCTTATATAGGGTTTACCGGGTCTCGATATCCAAGCCCAAAGATCTAGCCCTACCCAACTTCCAGACCTAATGGATTTGTATTCGATTAGACGAGATTCCATCCCGAATCTTTCTTTAATCAGCTTCTCCATTAATTAGAACTTGCCAAATCTGAACTGTAGAATATTGTTAATTCAATCTTCCTATAGCAATTCAATCTTCAATCTATCAGATGCATTTCTACACACTTATACAGAATATTAGTTAATTGTTCGTTATCATCAAAACATATGGGTACAACAATCATAATCCGAAACTTCAATCTTGATCGTCTTTGATTATCTCACCTCATATACTATATAAACCCAATCCTCACTTTCGATCAGCTCATGCTCTCTCCCTTTCGCCGCGATGATGACGACGACGACGTCAGCTTCGTCTCTGCTGCTTGCAGCAATGCTGCTTACAGCAATCTGCTCTACTCACGCATCGTTGGATAACAAAATGGATAAGTTCGTCGAGAGGTTCAACCTGGGTGGACTGAGTCGGGCGGCGTTTCCGGAAGGGTTCGTATTCGGGACTGCCACGTCGGCGTATCAGGTCGAGGGTATGACTGATAAAGGCGGACGTGGACCCTCCATCTGGGACGCCTACATTAAGAACAATCCTGGTCTGATGACTCAAATCGATTACTTTTTTAATTTTATTTTGGTGCTGGTTTTGGATTTTAGGGTTTGTTGATGTTTTGTGCATCTGTGGAAATTTAGGAGTTATTGCTGGCAATGCTACTGCTGATGTTGCTGTGGATCAATACCACCGTTACAGGGTTTGTTTTCAGATTTTGTAGTGGATTTTTCTATATACACAATTTTGTACTTGGATGATAATTTTGGGCTTTGGTACTCGCAGGAAGATGTTGATCTTTTGGCGAAACTGAACTTTGATGCGTACAGATTTTCCATCTCATGGTCGAGAATCTTCCCAAGTAAGTTCAAGTTGATTAATTTTCTTATCCTTTGATATCTAATTTTTTTTATCAGATTATTTTTTCGTCTGTTGATGATGCTATTGGTATTTTTGTAGATGGAACTGGCAAAGTGAATTGGGAGGGGGTTGGTTACTACAATAGACTGATTGACTACTTGCTCGAAAAAGGTGTGTATAGAAATAGAATAGATATTAGCAACAGGCATTTTGTGCTATTTGAATGTCTAGTTGAGATATAGATAGTGAACCTTTTTTTTCTTGGTCTTGTAGGGGTGACTCCTTATGTAAATCTATACCATTATGATCTTCCTCAAGCGCTTGAAGATAGGTATTTGGGATGGCTGAGCCCCCAGATTGTGTAAGTAGTATAAAACTCATATCGTTTTCAGTCTGTTATTGTTAATTGTTAAATGGTGATTGGTGTGGATGGAAATGGATTAATGCTTTCCCTTAACTTGAACTTAACAGGAAGGACTATGCCAGCTATGCAGAGTTTTGTTTCTCAGTGTTTGGTGGCAGGGTTAAGAATTGGATTACTTACAACGAACCAAAGGATGTGGCTGCTCAAGGTTACGGCGATGGCTCATTTGCTCCAGCGAGGTGTTCTAAGGATATTGGTAACTGTACTGCTGGGAACTCAGCGACCGAGCCTTACATAGTTGGTCACAATTTTATTCTTGCTCATGCTACCGCAGTAAGGATTTATCACGAGAAATATAAAGTATGATATAAGCTTTTTTTCTTACTATCGTACATCTTCGGCATTATTTATGATCCTGTATGTTGCTGATTTGGAACTGTATGTTCTTCAGCCAATTCAGCAAGGTAGGATTGGACTGGTGACAGATTTCGTTTGGTATGAACCTCTCACAAGGTCAAAAGCTGACAACTATGCTGCACAGAGGGCCAGAGACTTCCACCTCGGATGGTAATGTTCAATACACGAAATGAATAAACATGTCAAGTAGTTAATGTTTAAATATGCCACATCTGGGCTTCTGAGCTAACTCATGTTATGTCGCTTTCATCTCTGTTCAGGTTTCTTGACCCTCTTATCAATGGCCAGTATCCGAAAACAATGCAACATATCGTTCAAGATAGGCTGCCCAAGTTCACTGAAGAAGAAGTTACGTTGGTAAAGGGTGCATTTGACTTCATAGGGATCAATCACTATACTACCTTCTACATTTACGAACCTGGCAACCAGACTGGCCCTGTGAGCTACATGAACGATTGGCATGCTGGATTTGCTCGTAAGTAACTCTGACACAGCTAGTTTAAAATGTATTTTTCTGGTAAACGAAAAATCGTACATGGAGCTAAGTTGTATGCAGATGAAAAGAATGGAGTTCCAACGGGCAAGCGGGTATGTCTTATTTCTGCTCTAGGTTTTATTGTCAGTTGTCAATTGTCATGAGGAACATCTCAGTATTCGAATTCAATTTGTCCTCGTACCCAAAAGGTTACATGTTTTCATAATTGATTCTGATGATCTGAGTAAAATTGTAGGCAAATTCCATTTGGCTCTATGAAGTGCCATGGGGACTTTACAAGACAGTGACCTACATCAAAGAGCGCTATGGAAACCCGACAATCATTTTGTCCGAAAACGGTACTCGCAAATGCTACTTCAAGTAACTTAGAAAAATACCTAGCAGTCCCCTATCCTAATTAATCTATTATATTGACTTTTGTACATATGAAATTAATGAAAGGGATGGATGATCCTGGTAACGTCACATTCCACAACGGACTGGTGGACAGTGACAGGATTGCTTACTTCAGAGGCTACCTGCAACAATTGAAGAAGGCAATTGATGAAGGAGCTAACGTGATTGGCTACTTTGCATGGTCTCTTCTCGATAACTTTGAATGGAAGTCAGGTTACACTTCAAGGTTTGGTATCACCTACATCGATTACAAGACTCTCAATAGATACCCGAAAATGTCTGCTTATTGGTTCAGGAAAATGCTCTCCAGACATGAGCATTAGTTAATAGATATGTTTTGTCAGAAGTTCATATGTTTTATTTTACTAGTTGTTTTTTCTTATAATAGGGCATGCATGCTTTAATGGTTCAGCAACTTGCCTATGTTTTTTAGTAATATCGTTCAATGACTCAATGTAACTAAAGTTATAAGTTTCTTTAGGTTGTCAGTTACTCAACTTGTCTGCAGTTTGCAATGTTTGCTTACTCGATTAAGCGTTGAATCGAATCTCTTATGACAATTGTGGTGAAAGTTCTGTGCATCATAGAAGTAATAGTGAAACTCTGTTAGATTCTCAATCCATACTCAATGGCGGGTAGATCATATGCTATATATATATAGCAATTCCCATCATAGAAGTGACAGTGAAGCTCGGTTAGAATCTCAATACATATCTTACTGGCTTTTTATCTTGATAGCTGTACATGCCATATATGTAATTTTCATTAGGACTGCTCATTGATAGCAGTTATAGTTTAAGGTAAATTCAAGTTTATTGTTTACTGTTTTTGCTGCGATACCTTGAGCTTGAAGGCAGGTCTTTTCTTCCATTGAGTTCATAAACTTGCATATAGCAACTAGTCCATACAGGGGCAGAAGGCCACCCGTTGAGCATATCTTTTTGAGAAACTGTGAAGTGGGATCGAGTGTAAAAGCCATGCATTTCAGTGTCAGTGGTACGCAACATTATTCAGATAAGTACTGCTAAGCAACAAAGAATCTGGATAATATCCTGGAATATCAGTTCATGATCAACTCCAGGTACTACATGCTTACTGATGTTGCTTATTTTGAAGTTACATTCGTTTCATATTTTGAGGAATATATATTCAGGTGCATTTCCTGTGGTAAGTGGTAACCATTCAATACTGTGAATGTTGATTGTCGACACGTACTTGCACAGATCTGGACGGCTCGCTTAAAGGCAAATGCATCGGATTCCAAATAATATTCGTGATAGCTTTTCAGAACAAAGTGAATAAGTTTGGTTTCTTAAGCTGCAAGGATTTCCGTAGCAGTGTTAACATTTTGGCATTTCAGGTCTGGCTGGAACAAAGTGGATAAAATTGCTTAAGCTTCAAGGATTTGATCATAGTGGCAAGCAGCAGCCACAGCAGCACGGTTGGAACAGGATTTCCCGCGACTACAACAACCATCTAATGCAGATGATGAGGACAACCAGCGTCATCTCCAACGTCCCTCCATACCCAGGTGTGCACAATATCTTCAAAAAGAAGGCTGTAAGTAGCAAGGATCAGTCCAGCCTTCCTAAAAAGCTGCCAAGAAGAAGGTTCACATAGCTGAACAGGAGAAAACCATCATCTGAAACAGCAGCGGAAACTCTGGCACATTCGACGAGATTACTGAAGAAAGCATCGATTCAGATGCTGATTCCTTCATTCAACAGAAGCACGCAGTGTTTGAGCTCTGCAAGTGGACCACCTTCAAAAGGGCACTCTAACTCCAAGCTCTATGCTGGTTTAGCGATTCAGCCATGGCATCCAATAGACAAGCATGGCATCCAATAGACGATAGGAACCTCTAATACGTCCCCATATGTTTGGGTGTCAGTCGTATGTGTACATCTTACCCTCTATATAACTTATTTGATGAAAATTTATGTCAGAATTTGGAGTAGCAGAAATTTCACAGATCAAGTCAAACTTAGTCAAAGCGAATGTACGGCTGTTTTATCCCCAAAACAGTGTTTGTGCATTAAACACAAAACACCTCTCAAATTATGTTTTTTTTCCGTCAATTTCTCATCATTTACAAATTTACAAATTATGTTTTGTGAAATCTGATGAAGTTGATACTGTTGCTCTGAAGAACCCAGAAGGGGTTGATGCTGCTGTCGAGAACCCAAAAAGGGTTGATGTTATTGCTGTGAGGAACCCTGAAAGGGTTGTTGATTCTGACAATACAGAATTGTTGTTTGGCTGCTCTATGGAGGAGTTTAGAGCTCCAAAGGAAGCTGGGGAGGCACTTGTTGGTGCGGACCAGACTTTAGAGGCTCTGGAACAGCTTGGAAACATAGCCGAGTTCAAGGAAAACTCTCAAGGACGAAGTCTAAAAGTATATGAAAGTGGTGGTGACAATGATTGTCACATTATTGAGACGTCTTCTACTGTATCAAGGAAGAAGATGCACAGAACTACTCCAATGAGAAGCCAACCAGCAAGAGTTGGTAAAAGGAAGTTGGAAATTCAAGTAGAAGAGAAGGAGGTCTCTAATAGCTCAGTCAAGAGAGTTAAGAAAACCAAAGTGGCTGTCAATGACAAATAAATTTTAATGGAGATGGAGTGTTCAGAAAAGTTTTTCAAGGAGGAAAAACTCAGTGATGTTTCTGATATGATTAAAGCACAAGGCTGGGAGAAGCTGTGTGAAAGTCAGGAACTTGTGTGTCCTGAGGCAGTCCATGACTTCTACAAGGAGTTGATTTTCGCTGATGGTGAAATACCAGCTCTGGAGGTGAAATTCAAAGGAAGAATTGCTGTGGAGAAAGGAATTTGTGACTTGAAGAATGATCTGAAGGAGTTGAAAGAAGAACTCAGGTAGGTGAAGGATGGAGTCCTAGCATTGCTCTCAAAATTCAGAAGTTCTTCAGTCTGAAAATGGTCACTTTTTTTTTAGAGAATTCTGTGGCCAGTTCCAATCTTGGATTTATCCCCTCCTTGACCCCTACCAGGTTATTTCCTTTCTTGTTGACTATCAAAATTTGATTCTCTGTTCAGCATGTGTGTTTGACTATCTTGCTTAAGTTTGAAGTGGTTGCATGCATTTATGAGTTGCTATGATCTTCAAGATATCTCTCATGTTTATGCATGCCTTGTATGTCATTTACCCTTCTTTGATGATGCCAAAAGGGGGAATGGTTAGGAGTACCGATTCAGAGGGAATTGAATCAGGTTCTTGACTTGGTTCTTGACTTGCTAAACCTATATAGGTCTTTGACTTAATAGATTGTTTGATAGGTTCCTAAGGGTGTTGGAACTTAGGGGGAATTTGTCCCAGGGAGAATATGTTCTCATGTGATGCTTTGTGCATTGTGGTTAACATCTATTAAGTTGTATTATTTCCCTTGTCGGTTTGTCATCATCAAAAAGGGGGAAATTGTTGAGGCATTGGCCTCACATGTTTTTGATGTTGACAAACCAGTTTAATGGTTTACTTGAGTTTTTGTAAGTCAGGAACTTACTGGAGTATTCAAGAACGTGATGCTGAACTCAAGTACCTGTAGAAGTCTCCGAGTAACCAAGAACCTGAGTATTGGTCAACGGTCAAGTCAACAGAGCAGTTGACAGTCATGCAGTTGCACACGTCTCCATAACAGTGGTCAAATACATCATGGAGTGATGGCACGTCCCCACAACACATCAAGGAGATCATGGGTTGACGGTTACAAGCCATGATCTATGGCAGTTATCTGAAGAACCTATACAAGCCCAGAAGTAACCATTCAGAGACTTGTTGGAGTACTCAAGAACCTGAGCAGAGACTTGAGTCTGAAGGACATGGCAGTTAGTCAACAAGACATGGCAGTTAGTCAACAACAGAAGTTAATGGAAGATCCCGTAACCAAATGATGTAACCAGGTCGTGTCCAAGGTGGTTAGAGCTTAGACCAAGACGTGTCCAAGACGTGGGCATTTATGGAGTCAGTTACCTCAATGATGCTGGCGGTTATGAAGTCAGTTACTTCAGTGTGTATAAAGAGAGAAGCAGCTATTCTGCAATACTTGGCTTTTTGCCCCGGGGGCTTTTGCCCTCGTGTGTGCGCCTTCCACACACATCCGAGTAAGCTTTCCAAGTGGGGTTTCCCAGAGTGAATATCGAGCAAGCTTTGCGAGGTGATATTCAGTGAGATCGAGCTATTCTTGATCAGTGCCGAAAAGCGACGGAGGTGCCACGACTACGACGACGTCGACGAGACAGTCAGGGAAGTAGTCAGGTTTTTGCTTGTATAAGTCTAGGTTGATTTATACTGAATATCACACTCACTGGATATTCTCACTGATTCTGATTTGTGCGTGGGCAAAAGCCCACGGGGCAAAGCCACAGACCTGATGCACAGGGCAAAGCCAACACGGGCGGGGCCAATACCCTTTCAAGAGGTGAAGCATCCCTTTCAAGGTAACTCCACGCATACTTATACCAATACCCAAGCTCAAAAAACACCGACTTCCAAGAATTAGTGCTTGAATCGTACAACTCGAGCATCAAATACGGCCTATACTTGCTCATTCTGGAATTTATAAACCCGACTTCATATAAAAATTTGTCATTCTTCTTATATTCGGCATGCCCAATACCATAACAAGCAAATCGTCCCTGTCCTTCTCTCAAGTGACAAAAAGGCGAGGGAGGCGTCACTTTTATCTCTCCCACAATGCAATTCTTGGTGTAAAGATGCAGTACAGTCCCAACCCCAGCTGTGAACATAAATCTATTTTCTAGAAGGGAATCATCTTTCATCGTCGGATGACAATATGGCATATAAAAAATTTCATGCATTCTGCTACATTCTAGTTGACCATGAGTGATCATGCTAGTGATGATGTTTTCAACTCCTGCTTCTCTACTATATATGGCGCGTATAACAAAGAACTTTTTAGGGGTTTTGTTACCAGATGTTTCGCTTTTGGCAATTGACTGATAATTAATAATGCCTTGAGGTAAAGTTGTGGCTTCGGATCAGATCCCGCCATGCTTTTGATACTTTTCTGAATCTAACCAATGTCTTCGCAGGAAGCTTTAGCAGTATCTCATCAATCAAATCTTCACATAGTTGTGGTATCGAGTCGGCTTCATCAATTGGAATCAGGAACAGCGGCAGTAGGGCTTGATTCGATGCTTGCTTCTTCTAATTAATTTTCAGTTTATGTTTCTGGTTTTGTTTAGGGTTTGCCCTTTATTTTGGGCAGACAGCATAGAAGGAATCCGAATCGGATTGGAGTCTCCGAACTTAACCGGTTGGCTTAAATTCTCTGATAAACGCGGGCGGTGATTTTGAGAGATTCAGGAAGTATCTGATTGGGATGAGTAGCAGGAGATTTGTTGTAAATTTAAAGACGTTGTCAAGTCTGCTGAGACAAGTTGAGAGAAGGATGTTGATGAGGTTAGTAAAAATTTGAGATTTAGATATGAGTCTCCTGATGCTGTTGCTGAAGCTATGAATGATTGTGGTTGCATTAGCGCGTGTCTGATGATTTGGGTTTCTTCTCTTCTCTGACATTCTATTCAAACTTTATGGCTTATCAATGCGGTTCAAATTTTGGCTTATCAACGCAGTTCAAAAAACAGGGCATGCTCAAAATATTAATTGAACCATACAAATTTAATTATCCACTGATCTGACATGTGTATATGCAGGTGCTTGCCGTTAAGAAAACCAGGCTTTGTCCTAAAAGTTTGAAGTATGCTCATGACCTCGTTCGGTATGTTCTTGTTTGTTTGAAGCAAGCTATTAAAGAATTACTTTCAACTGTTAAATGATGCTTTTACATCTCTTTATTCCTTGTCCCCTCCAGGAATTTGTTATATAGTTGGCATCTACTATATAAACACGTTTCTTATGACAATAAGCAATATGTTGGGATTGCAATATGTTGACCATCATTCCTCTGTGTAAGCTATTCGGTCTCTAATTTATGTTGCCTTCATGTTGAAAGATTTTGCGTAAGAGAGTCCGAAAACCTCGGTGCCCACATATTAGTTTATGGTAGTGGAGAATCCTGTTAACGGAACAAAGTCTTCTTGTGCGTCTTCGTAGATTAGAAGAAAAAAAATTAAAGAAGGAACATGATAAAGTTTGATTAGGTGCTGGTCTCTACTCTAGTTATATAGACTGAAGATCTGGTTGATTAGTTTATAATGTAGAACTAAGTCCAGTTGGTTACTCTAATTAGAGTTGGTAATTAGGGCGAGTAAGTTGAATGCTGTTTACAAAGTGGGGCTGAGTGTTTATAAAAGTGGACCGAGAGTTGTAATGCGGGCCAAAAGCTGTTGTGTGGATCAAACTATACTGATCCATGATGGATCTATTTTATTATATCAAAAAAAAAGTCCAGTTGGTTAGCATACAGAATGAAAAGTAAGGCTGAAAAGGAGGGCCGCTTATGGAGACGAATCCAACAAATAAAAATAAGTGGAGTTTGAGTGACAATGAAAATCCAAGCAAGGAAGCAAGCAACATGTTTAATGAAGATGTAGGGGAATGCTTTAATTCTTTTCATGATATGATATTTGGAATATGGAACTTCCACCTCATTACTTCTTTTTCCATCCGTTTAACTTTGTTTACTCTTCTTCTTGTTCATCTTTTAAGTTTCAAGCCAACATAGTTAGTGGCCAAGCGGGTGGGCGGACAATTGTTTTGGGAAAGGTCCTAGGTGAATTTTTAAGTTTCAACAGATTTGGAGTTAAGGTAGATTATATTTTGCACAAATGAAGTTGGTTAAGTACTAGTCTCGACCGAGATTTTGGGTGAGGGGCCGAGGAACCGACAAATATCAGAAAACTACCAACAATAATTTATCCATTAACCACGACTCATCCATCCATTGATCTAGGATTCTTCGTCATTATTAAAAAATGATTTTTCTTGTAAGATTCGTAGATGTATACATCTTGAAGAAGCTGATATAGCAAGGTTGTGTGCAGGAGATGGATATGTGATATATGTGTTCTTTTATTTCTATTTCCAATTTTCTTCATATGTGTTATGAAGCAAATAAATTAGCTTGGTTTCCATTTCATCTTCTTCTTCCTTCAACTATTTCTTTTAGACCCGATTGAATTAAGTTTATGGAACTGATATGGTTAATACTTAATATTAGTTTTGTCATCTTATGCTGTACGAAACTCGAAATATGTAATACTAAATTCTTTTTTCTTGTGTATTTTATTCATAAATGGTCAATGATATGAAAATCACATAATAAACACCAACATGTTTGTATTAGCACATATATTGTTTCAATCATCCGATCATATCATCGTTAGTTAATTCCACGTGCCTCCCCAGGTTGGCGACATTTGCTTATGGCGCTGCAGCCTCGGCTGTAAGCATTGGCTTCTATAGTCTTAGAGTTTGGCGGATGTTGATGATGACAGTGATCGCCTTTGCATGGAGTCATAGCCTTGTAGCTTATAAAGTTCGCATTGTTTCGGGCTTCCACTGCATTACTCAGAACCATCATGCTGATTACAGCCAAGCAAAGAGCAAATGCCAATGATTTTCTTGAGGCTCCTTCCATCTTATTTGAGTATTGCTTTCCCTTGTTTGGTCTCTGTCGTTTTGTGTTTGATTGTTGTTGATATGTATGTTTCTGAATTCTGAATATGATTCCTCGTATTTGGCAACTCTTATATAGCAAAAAGGAAACCTATATTAACCGGAAAAAATAGCAAAATAAGCTATTGACAGATACGACTAGGTTGGATGTCAAAATATAGGATGATTTTTGGTCATTTGTTTTGTATATGTCGACAAATAGCTGTTGAAATAATTAGTAAATTCCATTCCCATTTACAGATTTTTTAAACACAAATCGAATACAAATATCGTTCAAGATAGGCTGCCCAAGTTCACTGAAGAAGAAGTTAAGTTGGTAAAGGGTGCATTTGACTTCATAGGGATCAATCACTATACTACCTTCTACCTTTACGATCCTGGCAACCAGACTGGCCCTGTGAGCTACATGCGCGATTGGCATGCTGGATTCGCTTGTAAGTAACTCTGACGCAGCTAGTTTAAAATGTTTTTTTTCTTTCGGTAAACGAGAAAATCGTGCATGGAGCTAAGTTCCAATGGGCTCGCTTTCATGTGTGTAGATGAAAAGAATGGAGTTCCAACGGGCAACAGGTATGTCACATTTCTGCTCCTGGTTTTACACTGTCAGCTGCCACGAAGAACGTCTCAGTATCAATTTGCCCTGGTACACAAAAGGTTACATGTTTTTCGTAATTGGTTCTGATGACTGAGTAAAATTGTAGGCGAATTCCATTTGGCTATGAAGTGCCATAGGGACTATACAAGACAGTGACCTACATCAAAGAGCGCTATGGAAACCGTACAATCATTTTGTCCGAAAATGGTACTCGCAAATACTACATCAAATAACTTAGAATAATACCTAGCAGTCCCCTATCCATCACTCTGTTTATTTATCAATCTATTATATTGAGTTTGGTACATATGATTAATGGAAGGGATGGATGATCCTGATAATGTCACATTCCACAACGGACTGGTGGACAGTGACAGGATTGCTTACTTCAGAGGCTACCTGCAACAACTGAAGAAGACAATTGATGAAGGAGCATTGGCTACTTTGCATGGTCTCTTCTCGATAACTTTGAATGGAAGGCAGGTTACACTTCAAGGTTTGGTATCACCTACATTGATTTCAAGACTCTCAATAGATACCCAAAAATGTCTGCTTATTGGTTTAGGAAAATGCTTGCCAGACATGAGCACTAGTTAATAGAGCATGCTTTAAGAAGTTCGGGCAACTTAGTTATTTAGTAATTTTGTTCAATGTAACTAAAGTTATAAGTGTTGAATATATAATCCATGGTGACCTCCAACCGGCGGCTCCTTGCTCATCCATATGTATGGCTTGGATGACACAAGCTTCCATGTGTCTCCTCCACACACAAAGCCGCCGGCGGCTAGAGCTCCCTACCCATGTGTATGGCTCTCCTTGCTCTTCCTCTCCCCTTGTGCCAAATGTCATCATCTCCTCAACCCTCCATGGCTATAAATACAAGCCATTCCCTTCACTTGTAAGCATCCACAATCATCTCACAATCCTCCATCCTCTCTCTACAAAGCTTTGCCTATTTAGTCTATACTACTAGCCTGATCTTTGTGTGATTAAATTCACATTTAGTCAGGAAACCAGTACTGGCTAAGTTTGTATTTCCCTAGCTTAATTGTACGAGTGTATTTCCGTTGAGTACAATAAATCAGTTGTTATCTTCCTTTACAGTCCACCAAAATTAGTGAGAATTGTGTGCCACTATATTGTGATCCTGGGAGGATTAGTTATTAATCCTACAATTGGCCTCAGAGCGAGTGTTGCGTACAAAATATCAGGAGCGATATTTTAGTATTGTGGTTCAATTATGTCGAACACAATTCCACTTCAGATACCGAAATTCAACGGGCGGAATTTCAAAAATTGGTCTATCCAATTAAAGGCTTTTTTCCGGTCCCAAGATTTATGGAGTTTGGTCGAGACGGGCTACACCGAAGTAGTCGGAGAGGCTTTTGACAAGCTTGAAAAGGAAGATAGAGATTTATTGGCGGATACTCGTAAGAAAGATCAGAAAGCGTTATTTGCGATCTTTCAAGCTATGGAGGAACCGATATTTGAAAAAATATCAGAGGCAGAGACATCCCACAAGGCATGGACTATTTTAAAGAACGCTTACAAAGGCGATGAAAGAGTCATGCGGATGCGTCTACAGACACTGAGAGGAGATTTCGAGTCACTACGAATGACTGACTCGGAAAGCGTGTCAACATACTGTGAACGGGTTCAAGCGGTCGTTAACAATTTGAGAGTTAACGGGGAAGCGCTGGAGGAACAACGAGTCGTCGAAAAGGTATTACGCTCGTTACCCGTTAAATTTGAACATGTCGTAGCAGCTATTGAAGAAGGAAACGACACATCAAAGATGTCGATTGATCGACTCATGAGTTCGCTGGGTTCACACGAGCAACGGATAAACCAGAAGGCGAACGGCTCTAGTCAGGAGCAGGCTTTGCAAAGCCGAGTCGAAGTACGAACTCGCGGAGGTTACCGTGGAGGTCGAGGACGTGGACAAGGCCGAGGAGGAGGCCGAAATTATAACGGTGGACGAGACCAAGCCAGTAGCAGCAATATTCAGCAAGCTCGAGGTGGTGATACTGGAGGGCGTGACAAGTCCAGAGTCCAGTGTTACAAATGTCAGAAGTTCGGACACTACAAGTCTGAATGCCGAGCAAATGAGCGAGTGAAGCAAGCTTATGCTTCCGAGGCGCATGGAAACATGGTTCTAGCGTGCAAGACGAAGGAGACCTGTGAAGGCTACACAGACGTGTGGTATCTTGACTCCGGATGCAGCAACCATATGAGCGAGAGAAAGGAGTTATTCTCTCGCTTAGACGAATCCGCTCGTGCTGAAGTCAGTTTTGGAAACAAGTCGCAAATCCAAGTCATGGGCAAAGGCGACATCCAATTCAGACAAATGACGGTACATACATAACTATTACAAATGTGTTTTATGTACCCGGGTTATGTTGGAATCTACTTAGCTTGGGGCAACTCTCGGAGAGAGGTCATTCCATTTCTATTCGAGATGGCGTTTGCACAATTGAAGGCAAAGACCGGAGGATCGTTGCAAAGGTCCCTATGACAAAGAATCGAATGTTCCCGTGGATTCTTAAGAAGGGAGTTGAAGTGAACTTCCAGACGATGGTGAGAGACAGCAGTTGGCTGTGGCATCTCAGATTTGGCCATTTAAATTTCAACGGACTGAAATTATTGGCGACAAAGAAAATGGTGACAGGACTACCGGCGATTCAGATTCCTAGTCAACCATGTGAGGCGTGCTTGCGAGGGAAGCAGCACAGAGAGCCATTTCCAGTTGGAAAGGCGAGACGAGCGAACCAACCATTGGAGCTGGTTCACACGGATCTATGTGGTCCAGTGGAGGTAGAATCTCTTGGCGGAAAGCGATACATGATGGCACTTGTTGATGATTTTTCAAGAAAGACTTGGGTCTATTTCTTAAGAGAAAAGTCGGAGGCTTTCCGGACGTTCAAGGAATTCAAGACCTTTGTTGAAAAACAAAGTGGTTACACCTTGAAGACGCTGAGATCAGATAGAGGAGGAGAATTTACTTCAAATGAATTCTCAAGCTATTACAGAGCCGAAGGAATCAGACGGCAGTTGACTGCAAGCTACACACCTCAGCAGAATGGCATTGCTGAGAGGAAGAATCGCACAATCTTTGAGATGGCCAGAAGCATGTTAAAGGCTAAGGAGCTACCGAAGCCTTATTGGGCAGAAGCGGTATCTTGTGCAGTGTTCTTACTGAACCGATGTCCCACGAAGGCGGTTCAAGGAAAGACTCCAGATGAAGCTTGGAGTGGTGTGAAGCCGGATGTATCTTGTCTACGAGTATTTGGGTGTATTGCATATCCCCATATACCAGATCAGCGACGGAGGAAGCTGGACGACAAGAGTAGGCGATGCATCTTCATCGGGTACAGTGCTGATACGAAGGGTTATAAGTGTTATGATCCTGACACGGGAGAGTTGATTATCAGCCGAGATGTACAGTTTGCCGAAGATGAGACCTGGGATTGGTCTCAAACGGATGCTAGAGAACCTCGTGTCGATATTGAGGAGGAGCCTACAGAAGATAGGCATGCGCCAGTTGTTGATTCACCTGAGAAATCAACTGAGTCAAAGTCTAGCAGTTTACCACCACGACAGAGAAGACCACCAGTTCGATATCATGACTATGTGGTCTACCGAGATGATGAGCCAGACACACCTGATGAAACCATGATGAACTTTTGTCTATTTGCAGATTGTGATCCTGTAACGTTCGAGGAAGCAGCAAAAGACAAAGGGTGGATTCAAGCTATGGATGCAGAGATAGCTTCCATTGAGAAGAATGATACTTGGGAGCTGACGACTTTACCAGTTGGTAAGAAGTCGATTGGAGTGAAATGGGTGTACAAGACGAAGTGCAGACCCGACGGTCAGGTGGACCGGTTGAAGGCAAGGCTAGTGGTGAAGGGATACAGGCAGAAGCCTGGTATCGATTACTTCGAGGTATTTGCACCAGTTGCTAGAATGGATACCATTCGAATGATTATAGCACTTGCAGCACAAAACAGGTGGAAGATACACCAGATGGACGTGAAGTCAGCATTCTTGAATGGAGTTCTAGAAGAAGAGGTGTATGTTGATCAGCCACCAGGCTATGTGCAGAGAAGGAAGGAGAACAATGTGTACAAGCTGAAGAAAGCATTATACGGACTGAAGCAGGCCCCACGAGCATGGTACGCGAGGATTGATATGTATATGCTAGAGAACGAATTTCAGAAGTGTCCTTACGAGCACACACTCTACATCAAGATGAGTGCTAAAGGACAGATGCTGATAGTATGCTTGTATGTGGATGACTTAATATTCACAGGAAGTTCAGAGGAGATGTTCATCGAGTTCAAAGAAGCGATGACTCGTCAGTTTGAGATGACTGACATGGGACTGATGTCTTACTTTTTAGGCATCGAGGTTGAGCAGGCGGACAGTGGAATTTTTATTTCACAGAAGAAGTACGCCAAGGATATTTTGAAGAGGTTTAAGTTCGAGGGAATGAAGGCGGTCAAAACACCAGTTGCAGAGAGGATGGAGATGATGAAAGAAGGTACTGGAGAGCTTGTGAATCCCACATACTTCAAGAGTATAGTTGGAAGTCTACGATACTTGACTTCAACTAGGCCAGATATAGTGTACGGAGTTGGACTTATTAGTCGGTTCATGGAGAAACCGCAGCAGTCACACTTGCTAGCAGCGAAGCGTATACTCCGATATATCAGTGGTACTATTGATTATGGGATTATGTATTCTCACACAGAAGAATTTTGTCTGACAGGATATACAGACAGTGATTGGGCCGGTGATGTGGAAACTCGGAAGAGTACATCAGGTTATGCTTTCTATCTAGGAGATGGAGTGGTTTCATGGTCGTCAAAGAAGCAACAGGTTGTTGCTCTTTCTACAGCTGAAGCGGAGTACATCGCAGTAACTACCGCAGCTTGTCAAGCAGTCTGGCTTCGACGGATACTGGAAGACCTGAAACATAAGCAAGAGGGCCCCACGAGGATTATGTGTGACAACAAGTCGGCTATTGCATTAGCCAAGAACCCAGTATTTCATGGCAGGAGCAAGCATATTGGGATCAGGTATCACTACATTTGAGAGTTGGTCAAAGATAGTGAGATTGAGTTAGAGTTCTGCAAGACTGATGAACAAGTTGCAGACATCTTTACCAAGGGTCTCTCAAGTGATAAGTTTGAGTTATTTCGACATATGCTTGGAGTAGCAAGATCATGGATTAAGGAGGAGTGTTGAATATATAATCCATGGTGACCTCCAACCGGCGGCTCCTTGCTCATCCATATGTATGGCTTGGATGACACAAGCTTCCATGTGTCTCCTCCACACACAAAGCCGCCGGCGGCTAGAGCTCCCTACCCATGTGTATGGCTCTCCTTGCTCTTCCTCTCCCCTTGTGCCAAATGTCATCATCTCCTCAACCCTCCATGGCTATAAATACAAGCCATTCCCTTCACTTGTAAGCATCCACAATCATCTCACAATCCTCCATCCTCTCTCTACAAAGCTTTGCCTATTTAGTCTATACTGCTAGCCTGATCTTTGTGTGATTAAATTCACATTTAGTCAGGAAACCAGTACTGGCTAAGTTTGTATTTCGCTAGCTTAATTGTACGAGTGTATTTCCGTTGAGTACAATAAATCAGTTGTTATCTTCCTTTACAGTCCACCAAAATTAGTGAGAATTGTGTGCCACTATATTGTGATCCTGGGAGGATTAGTTATTAATCCTACAATAAGTTTCTTTAGGTTGTCAGTTACTCATATTGTCTGCAGTTTGCAATGTATGCTTTACTCGATTAAGCATCGAATCTCTTATGACAATTGTGGTGAAAGTTCTGTGTATCATAGAAGTGACAGTGAAACTCTAGATCATATGCTACATAGCGCATTTCCCATCTTCCTGTAGTCTGAACTGTCTTTGGGTTTTACACTACCAATATTTGGAATGAAGAATATGGTTAAATTCTCTCGTTATACTATGTAGTGGCTTTTTATCTTGATAGCTGCACATGCCATATAATTGTAATTTTCATTAAGACTGCTCATTGATAGCATTTCTAGTTCAAGGTAAATCCAAGTTTATTGTTTACTGTTTTTGCCGCGATACCTTGAGCTTGAAGGCAGGTCTTTTCTTCCATTGAGTTCATAAACTTGCATATAGAAACTAGTCCATCTCGGTGCTGGTAGGCTTTTATGGTAGAGCTTTCTATGGATATTCCTAGTTGTGGCAGAGTGTTTGGCGAGAGAGTTTTTTTTGCGTTGTTAGTGTCATTGTAGTCTCAAGTGTCATTGTTAGCGTCATTGCAGCCTCAAGTGTTAGTTTGCTTTTAGCGCAGAGAGCAGTGTTTAGAGTATAGTTTCTAGTGTATCTCTGTAATGTTTTTGGTTGTCTTGACCACTTATGAATAAAAAAAAGAAACTAGTCCATACAGGGGCAGAAGAAGGCCACCTGTTGAGCGTATCTTTTTGAGAAATTGCGAATTTGGGATTGACTGTAATAGCCATCCATTTCGGTGGCAGTGTTACGCAACATTATTGAGATAAGTACTGCTGAGCAACAAAGAATCTGGATAATATCTTGGAATATCAGTTCATGATCAACTCCAGGTATTACATTCCCTACTTAGTACAAGATTCCTCTTTTAATTTTACCCCAAACTAATTGAAGTTGCTTATTTTGAAGTTACGCATTCGTTTCATATTTTGAGGAATATATATTCAGGCAGGTGCATTTCCTTTGGTAACCATTCAATACTGTGAATGTCGACTTGCATAGATCTGGACGGCTCACTTAAAGGCAAATGCATCAGATTCCAACTAGTATTCGAGATAGTGTTTCAGAACAAAGTGAATAAGTTTGGATTTCTTGCTATAAATACTAGCCGTGTTAACATTTTGGCATTTCAGGGGTCTGGCTGGGAACAAAGTGGATAAAAATGCTTAAGCTGCAAGGATTTGATCAGAGCAAGGAGCAGCAGCACGGTTGGAACAAGATATCCCGCGAGTACAACAACCATCTAACGCAGATGATGAGGACAACCAGCGTTCTCCCAGACGTTCCTCGATACCCTGGTGTGCACAATATCTTCAAAAAGAAGGCTGTAACTAGCAGCAAAGATCAGTCCAGCCTTCCTAAAGCTGCCAAGAAGAAAGTTCACATAGCTGAACAGGAGAACACCATCATCTGTAACAACAGTGGAAACTCTGGCACATTCGACGAGATTACTGAAGAAAGCATCGATGCAGATGCTGATTCCTTCATTCAACAGAAGCACGCAGGGTTCGAGCTCTGCAAGTGGACCACCTTCAAAAGGGCACGCTAAAGTCTAAGCTCTATGCTGGTTTAGCGCTTCAGCCATGGCGTTGTCAAATAAACGATAGAAGCCTCGAATAAAAGTCCCCATATGTTTGGGTGTCAGTCTTATGTGTACATATTTCCCTCTAACACTATTAACTTTTGAAACAAGTCTCTAACACTTATTTGAAAATCAATGACATAGTCACATAATGTGTCACGACCCAAAATACGGCCGACAGCTCTTGACACTTGAGCAAAATGACAAGCAAGTGGAACCAAATAACCGTGGATCCAACAATGAAAGTAAAAATAACCAGGGAAACTAAGCAGCCAGGTATATGGGCCGTTCCACTGCCAGTCACCCATATATATGCCTGCAGGTTGTTGGTGATGGGAATCGAACCCAAACACACTTTAACATGTCTCTTAAGAGAACATGCTAATCATATGGGCTGCAGGTTTATGTATCAATATAAATCACCAATATATAAATAACATCTTCGAAAATATGAGGGGATACTCAACCCAATCCGCACCACTCGAAAGCCGTCGATAGCCAATCAATCGACCGGTAAACGTTCAGCCGTTTCTCATCACCTATCTCCGTGGCATATCAATCACAGGTTACCTCTCTACTCTCACGCATTCAAACTCTTCGTCTTCCTTTTTTTGATATACATCATAAAAACACTCATGTCGTCACATTCAAATCTCTATGATCTCTCAGCTCTCACTCTCTGATATCTCCGGACTCAGTTTTTCATGGCGGTTGATTTGAAATCTATCAGCCTCGTCAAGGAAAAAAGGCTCAAGTCCGCTCTGGCGCATCCTCCGTACCTGGTTGGTGAGTTGCTGACTCGATTCGACAATTTTATGCATAATGAAAATGATGATAAATATAATTATTTAAGTTTTTAAATTTTGTTGATGGCGTGGTTGTGTTGAGCAGAGATGATTCAGGAAGCAATTGTGTGGCATTGAAGGAACGAACTGGTTCAAGCCAGTACGCGATCGCGAAGCATATCGAGGAGAAGCAGTTGTTGCATATCTTCCTCAAAACTTCAAGATAGCTTCTGCTCGTCGCTAACGGGAAGCTCGTCTGAGAAACAATACTGCCGGAGCATCAATCGGAGAAATCGCAGATAATCGGAACGAAATCGGAAGCAAAAATACGAATGGTAAATTGGGGCAAAACGGATTTAGGGTTTTGCATTGTCTGGAAAAGATTGAATGAGTACACATGCGGGAGAAATGTGACTTAAGTAGGACAAAGAAGAACGACGTCGTCCAGCTGTCAAACGCCAGTCCAGCACGTCAACAGCTCAGCGACGCCGTTTCCTGCCTGTCTAACTAAAATCTGTTACAACTTATTTTCCCACCAAAACACAATAAATCAAGTCTAAGCTAGCTGATCGAGTTTACTACTTCAACGCTCATTACCCCCTTCAAGCTGCGGAGTGTAAGAAATTCGAAACTCCCAGCTTGGAGCAGAGATACTGTAGCTGATCACGCTGCAAAGACTTAGTGAAAATATCAGCCGGCTGGTCTGCAGTGCCGATGTGAACTGGGTTGATAAACCTTGACAGAACATGTGCCCGGACGAGATGGTAGTCTATTTCAATGTGCTTCGTGCGCTCGTGGAAGACAGGATTGGGCGCAATGTGTATTGCCGCATTGTTATCACAGTGCAAGGGAATGGAATGAGCCACAGAAATACCCATATCACCAAGCAGTCTTGATAACCAAACCAACTCACAGCAGGTCGCCGCCATTGCCTTGTACTCAGACTCGGCCGAGGACCGGGAAACCACAGGTTGCTTTTTGGTCTTCCAGGAAATGACGCTCGACCCAAGTAGTACGCAGTGTCCAGTGATGGACCTCCTAGTGATAGGACAGGCCGCCCAATCAGCGTCACAAAACGCCTGAAGCTGAAGAGAAGAGACTGCAGAGAACAAAATGCCCTGTGCAGGAGCATTTTTGATGTATCGAAGCAAACGAAGAGCAGCTCTCATGTGTTCCTCCATAGGGCTCTGCATATATTGGCTAAGAATGTGAATAGGATATGCCAAATCAGGCCTGGTGATAGACATGTAGATTAGTTTAGCCACTAGCTTTCTGTATGGTAGAGCATCTGATAGCAACGGTTCAGTAGATAAACTGAGCTGATGTTTTAAATTCATAGGGGTTTTGGCAGGCTTGCACTGGAGTAGATTATGTTCGTCAAGGAGTTCTATGACATATTTTCTTTGATTCAAAAAAATTCCAGCATCTGACCGAGCAACTTCTAGTCCCAAAAAATACTTGAGAAGTCCCAGATCCTTAATTCTGAATATGTCATGAATATATTTCTTTACCTCAGAAATCAGCAAGGATGAGGTCCCAGTAATGACCACATCATCTACATAGACTAACAAGATCAGGAAATCTTCCCCTTTCTTCATAGTGAACAATGAATAATCATTGAGACTTCTTTGAAAACCAAAGTGAATGATTGCCTCACTAAACCTTGCAAACCATTGCCTTGAAGCTTGTTTCAAGCCATAGAGTCTCTTTACTAGTTTGCATACCTGACCAACAACCTTTTCTTTCTCAAAAACCCAACTGGTAATTTCATGTACACTTCTTCATCCAATGAACCATGGAGAAATGCATTATCAACATCAAGTTGATAAACAGGCCATTGCTTAGCAGCTGCAACTGCTAGTAAACATCTCACAGTTGTCATTTTTGCCACAGGGGCAAAAGTATCATGATAGTCCAGCCCTTCAACTTGAGTAAAACCTCGAGCAACAAGTCTGGCTTTGTATCTTTCCAAAGTACCATCAAATTTGAATTTCAGTTTGTAGACCCATTTACAATCAACAAGAGTCTTCCCTTCTGGTAGTTCAGTTAGAACCCATGTGTTATTTGCTTCAAGGGCTGTGATTTCCTTTTGCATAGCTGCCATCCAGTTAGGATCAGTATGAGCTTGATTGAAAGAAGTTGGTTCCTTAAGTTCAGAAATTTGCAAAGCAAACTGTTTATGTTGGGGAGAACACTTGGTATAGGAAACAAAATTGTCAATCAAGTGAGGTGAGGTAATCTTGAGCATAGTATTGCAAACATAATCTTTGGCCCAATCTGGTGGCTTGCAAGATCTTGTAGATCTTCTCAGACAATCAGAAGTTGAGACAACTGGAGAAGAAGCACCAGAAAGGAAATCTTCATTATTCATGTCTGATCCAACTGAATGTTCTTCATTATTTATGTCTGAACCCACAGAATTTTCTGCAGAGTAATCAGGAGTGCCAGCATTCTGTGTAGGAGAAGCTGAAACTTCATCATAAGATGGAAACAATGAGGCATCATCATCATCAAAACTGAGATCAAAAGTATCAGTGATCAAAGTAAACTGAGGGACAGTCTGTTTATAAGAAGAACACTGTTCATTTGACCTTTTAAATGGAAAAATGTCTTACCTGAAAATAATGTGCCTACTGATGATTACTTTCCCTGTTGACAAGCAATAGACTTTGTACCCTTTCTGACCTGAGGGATAGCCCAAGAACACACATTCCAACGCTCTAAAATCAAACTTGTCTCTGGAAATTTTGTTGGTGCTAATAAAACAAGAACAACCAAAAACTCTCAAATGGTCAATATAAGGTTGCTCATTGAAGAGTTTCTCCCAAGGACTTTTTCCCTGAAGCACAGGGGAAGGTAATCTGTTAATAATATGAGTTGCAGTAAGGACACTATCCCCCCAAAAGATCCTTGGCATACTAGACTCAAACATTAGTGCCCTTGCAATTTCCAACAAATACCTGTGTTTCCTCTCAACAACACCATTCTGTTGGGGTGTGTAAGGACAAGAACTTTGATGAATGCAACCCTTAGTGAGCAGAAAAGCACTAAGCTTATTATTGAAGAACTCCCCTCCATTATCAAATCTTAAAATCTTGATAGTCTTACCAAACTGAGTGTGTACCATAGCAAAGAATTTAATGAGCAAACCAGCCACTTCAGACTTATGCACCATCAAAAAGGTCCACACTGCCCTTGTAAAATCATCAACAATGGTTAAAAATACTGTGCACCTGAATGAGTAGCCTCATGGTGAGGTCCCCAAACATCACAATGTATAAGGGCAAAAGCAGCATCAGATTTATGAGTACTCAAAGGGAAAGACAATTTTGTTTGTTTTGCCATGGGGCACACTGAACAACTGAACTGTGATTGTTTACAAAGCACCATTGGTGACTTATTTTGCAACAACAAATCTAAAATAGCAAAAGGAACATGTCCCAGCCTATTATGCCATAGTTCAACTTCATTTTTCTGGTTTCTGACTTCCAAACTACAAGCTTTGTTGTCCTGACCTCTCCACCTTCTTGTTTCCAACTGATATAGGCCTTCAATTGGCTCCCCAATCTCTAGGATTGTCCTGAAGAGATGGTCCTGTATCATGCAATGTGACTTGGTAAAAGTAACTCTGTAATTGAGATCAGCAACAAGCTTACTGACTGAAATCAGACAGACTGTAAGTTCAGGTACTAAAAGAACATCATGTAGTAAAATTTTGTCTGTCAACCAACACTTTCCCTTGTGCCTAATATCAATCTGAACTCCATTAGCCAATGTGACTCTACATTTTTCCTTAATCTCATGAACATCATGAAGTAAGTCACTAGTATATGTAAAATGGCTAGTAGCTCCACTATCAATCCACCAATACTCATTATGAGTGTCAAGAGATTGGGAGTGAGCTATACCTGCAATGTGACTTTGTCCATCTGTTTTAGCATTACAACTTCCTTTGAGCATAGCCATGATTTGTTCAAGCTGACTATTTGTGAACCTTTGCTCCACCACCTCATTCGAGCTCTTATCTGCAGCAGTTGATGAACCAGACTCATCTGATTTCACAACAGAATTTGTTGAATACCTTCCACCAGTATTAGTTCTGTTATCCGTCTTTTGAAACCTATTATTCTGTGGGTAACCAATCAACTTGTAGCAACTTTCTTTCACATGACCAGGTACTTGGCAGTGAGTACAGAATAATCTTCCTCTTCCTCAACCAAAACTACCTCTGCCACCATCTCTCCCTCTACCCTGACCAGTTTGATTATTGCCAGACTGACTTTTATGTGTAAAGAGAGCTGATGACTCCACATGTCTATCCTTGTTATGTTTCCTTGTAGATTCTTCTGTTAAAACTAATCCATAAACTGTCACCATCTTTGGTACTTCAGCCATAGCAAACACCTTACTTCTAACCAAAGCATAACAATCATCAAGCCCCATCAAAAACTTCACTACCCTATCACCTTGTTTGTCCACATCAAACTGCTTACAACAAAGACAATTTCCAGTAGCAAAGCATTTCATTGTACTAGTAGTATCTATTTCCCGATATAGAGAATTCGGTTTTCTATTATAGTCACACACAGGCATCCCATTTTGGACGCAATCATTCAGTTCCCTCAGTAAAGCTGACTTTCTGTAAGATTAGTGCCTGCATAACTAGCCTCTAAATCTTCCCAAGCAGTCATTACATCTCTCGAATGTAGAATTTCACCTACAATCTTTTCTGAAACCGAGCAAATCAACCAAGACATAATCACATCGTTACATCTCTGCCATTTTGCTAACATCGCCGGATCACTAGGCCTTGGATACTTGCCATTAATGAAGGCCAACTTAGACCTACCAGACAAAGCAATCTCCATGGATTTCCTCCATGTTCCATAAGTTTCCTGACAGGTTAAAACCTTAGCAACGATTGGATTACCAGTCATCTCATTATTATTGACAAAATACGGATCATCTATAGCACCTACACTGCCCAATCCGCCTGAACCAAACTCACTACGATTCTGACTCGTCTCAGAACTCTCCAAACTTGCCATACCGATTAATAGAACACAAACGAAAGTAAAGGTAGAAGAAGACTAACCGGACCGACGATCCTGCTCTGATACCATGAGAAACAATACTGCCGGAGCATCAATCGGAGAAATCACAGATAATCGGAACGAAATCGAAAGCGAAAATATGAATCATAAATTGGGGCAAAATGGAATTAGGGTTTTGCATTTTCTGGAAAAGATTGAATGAGTACACAAGCGGGAGAAATGTGACTTAAGTAGGACAAAGAAGAACGACGTCGTCCAGCTGTCAAACGTCAGTCCAGCACATCAACAGCTCAGCGACGCCGTTTCCTGCCTGTCTAACTAAAATCTGTTACAACTTATTTTCCCACAAAAACACAATAAATCAAGTCTAAGCTAGCTGATCGAGTTCACTACTTCAACGCTCAATATCGTCAAGGTGAAGATCAAACTCCTTCAAGCTCGCAAAGCCAGCTGCTGCTTCCATGGCCAAGAAGCCGGTCGCTTAGATAAAATCCCAAGGCAAACTCCGCGAAGACGGTCAATGCTACTAAGAAATCCGCAACAGATGCGACGGAGAAAGTTAAGGTTAGTGTGGTGGAGGCGAAAGTGGCTGCGAAGCCAAAGGTTGCCGCGGAGAAAGTGGCAGAGGTGGCGGCGGTCACTTTGCCAGGGAAGAGGAGTGGTGGCTAAACCGAAGAAGCCGGTCGAAGAGTATCAAATCGCCGGCGAAGAGGATGAAGAAATGTGAATAATGCAATTTTCTTGTTGATTGAGATTTTCTAGGGTTTTGGATTTGATCCAGGATCAGAAGTAGGAAGAAGAAAAAGAGGCAGAAGGTAGAATAGAATTAGAGAGGAAGACACTACACCATTTTCCGGTTTACGCGACTCAATCTAATGAGTCGTTCAAGTTCATTTTTAGTCGCCCGGGAACCTATGTGACTAACGGTCTGTCGCCTGAAGTCTGTGGCCCATGTACTGTGGCCCAAGTGTACAGGCGACTGAACTAATATTCTCTTCCGCTTAAGTATGTAGGTGACTGAACCTAATTGGCTCGGTATCCTGGACCTTAGGCGACATATTCATATGGATATGTCGCTCAAATGGTTTGGCGACTGAATTAAGATCAGTCACATAGGACTTTAATTAACTTACTTTGGATGTCACATAAACATTGTAGAAAATCCAATTTTCGGTTACATTTTTTGGGGGTCATTTCTGTTCCATTAAACATACTTATTTCATAATAAACTAAAACATGAACAAGTTTTATTATAAACCAGCATAGTAGATTGCTTTCAAAAAGATACATTATGCAACTACAAGTTCCAGGTAACCATCAAAATACAAATATTCTAGTGTTCTGAAAAGTTAAGTTCCAAGCATGAGCTTCAAAACGATCACTAAACTTCAGTAAAATATCAAGGTCGCCTCATACCATAGCTCACTCCATTCGAAACATTGTTACTTCCAGCCCCTCCTCGCACTAGCTCTTCAAGCTCCCGCATTTTTTCTTCTAACATTAGTATCCTCTCATCTTTTTTCAGTGAATCCTCCTTGGCATTATTTAGCTCCTCTCTCATTTGTGAAGTTTGGGCAGCAGCCACTTTAGCTCCACCTCTAGGGCGTGGAGGCTTCCTAAAAGATTTCCCAACACCAGAAATTTGGGTCCCTTTTTTCTCGCCAACCGCTTTACTAATGATAGCGAGTTGCATTTCATCTAAGAGAGGTTCATTGACAGGCGTCGTTTGTACCTGCAAATTTGAATTTATATTTTCCTCACTCTGAACTGTGGGTTAGTACAGTGGCAAGCAAGGGTCAAACCCAAGGAAGCTAGATGGTTACTACTTTGTTCTGTAAAGAGAAAAGAAACGATTGATGAGAGTGAACAGTTTAAGAAACAGTGCAATTGACGAAATAAGCAAGGGTGTAAATATCAGAGAGAGATATTCAGACTAGGGTTTCTTAATTGTGACTTGTTTTATCCTTGACTTCTAAATATCGTATTTCTAATTCCTAAGTGTGGTTACTTCCATTCCAAGTTATAACCTAAAGTAGGGTCTTTCCGGACGCCTACACCACACGCTAGACCTAGCAATTTAATACTCCATTCCAAGATATATTAAATTAGTGCACTATTTGTTTTCAACGGTCTAGTATCAACAAACAGTAAATAAGGGATTTATATTGTTCGACTAAGTCTAACCTTTCCGAGTATCAACTTAGTTTCACAATATAAATCGAGATAATAAGCACAAGGTCTAGTGGAATAAAGAAATAAGCATTACGATTCAAGTCTCAAAAACAATCGTCACAATGTTAAAACCCTAGCCCGAATAATGAGATTAGTTACACATGGCCATTAGGGCATAAAAACAATAAGTAAACAAGGAAACTTCACTAAAGACCGAGGAGAATGGACGACCGGCCGTGAGCGGCTGAGGACGGCTGAGCAGCGGTGGACAAGCGGCGGAGCAAGGAGCAGCAAGGGGCGGACGAGAACTAGAGCTTCGGCCGTGAGAAGAGAGAACTCGTTCGTGAGTTTGTGGGATGATTTTGAAAGCTTATGAGCTCTTCTATTTATAGAGTTGAGAAAGGCTTGAAATTCCCTAAATAATCCAAAAGATAATTTAGGAAATATTCTCATATCTTTTCCTTGCTTTATCTTCAAGTACTCATTTGCTTGGTCTCTAAGTTTTCTTCTTCTGCAAGTCTTCCAGATCTGTGTAGAGCCTTCCAGAACCTTCTAGCAGCTTCTAAACCGTCATGCATGAAATTTGGATTTTTTTTCCCGAAGTTACTGTTCACGGCCCAAAAACACTGTTCATAGCCGGAAGTTACTGTTCATTCCGGAAGTACTGTTCATCCATTCTGCGCATCTGTTTTGACTTCGGCTCTCGATTTGACCTTCCAAACGACCTCGGATGCTCTCGGTGTGAACTAGAGAGTTGTAGGGAATTGAGTCAGCTACGCAACGCCATGTAGCTCGTATTTTTCTGATCAAAGGTCCATTCCCAGTGCTCCGTCGTCCAAAGGTCTAATCTGAAATTGTGATGTTTTTTGCTCCAAAAGCCATTTTTTGAATGCGATTCCTCCTAGAGCTTCCAAATCACCTGAAACATGAAACAACACTAAGAAGTAACTGTTCGTATAATAAAGTGCTGGAATTGGTGGGATTTGATGACTCGATGAATCGTATAAATACGGCTCATCATTCATCTAAGGAGCTTCCGCCTTCATCAAGCATATTAAGAACCTTGTTTTCCATTTCCTCCTGCACAAAATTTAAAAGAACTTTTAAACTACAAACTAAGATAGTTATACAACTACAAGATAAATCAATATGTATGCCACATAACAACCACTGCGAAATTATCATGACAAATTGCATCACTAAGCATCATTATGTATCACTGTGAAATCATTACGACAAATGGCATCGACCACTTATATCAATATATCATGATAAATTGTATGCCACTGCCAAGAGTTTCCACTATTATTTATACGTACTATCACTAAACAACAATTAACGTGGCACCAAGCAACCAACAAATTTGACAACTATTATTATCTACACAGTCATTTCAATTAGGTAATCTATATCAAATAATAATTCCATTGTCAAACAACACCAACAATATGAAAATTTAAGAAAAACAACCAAAATACCATTATTTTGGCTGTTGTGGGTTCACCTGCGTGCCTCGCCATAAACTGCCACTTGAGGTGCCTTGTGTCCTTTGAGCAACTGTCTCTTAGCCCTATGAGCGAAGAGGACCTTCCCAGAGCGATGATTCATCTTCTTTGATCGAGCACATCTCATATTTCGAGATATTGCCTGTTGGAATAAGTAAAGAAAATCAATGCGTCATTAAAAAAAATCAACTGAAAACCACAAATTACCTGCTGTGCTGGCTCGTTGAAATGGGATACGAGCTACTTCCGTTGATCACGGCGATCAATAAACTCTAAAAGGACTTCTTTATCGTATTTTTTCCAGTGTGTCCTACACTTGAACATCCAGTCTTTGTATCTGTCCGCTGCAGCGCCTCCGATGTAGTTCCATAGCCAAGCAATATCCGACGTAACTTCAAAATGAAGCTAGGAAAAAATCTAACAAGTCATATTGTTAATAATATAAAGACTAAATGTTGATACATGAATAGAATTATAGTTAATGTATCAAGGGCTTACAGAGAGATGATTATAAACAATGTTCCAAGTATCCTCGTCGGCAAGTTCTGCGTAGCTAGGTGCTAACATAGGTATCTTTTCACGCACATAGCTTCTAATTTCATGGATTAACAAATTATAATGCTCTTCATTGTCAGGGCCTAAATGTTCAGTGCCACTTGTCATTTCAATTTTTTGTCACCCGTCCTTCTGACGATGCATGCTACTTTCACACCATTCACCAATCCGCTCTTCCTTTTATTAGTACCATCTTCAATTTCTATACAAAACATAACAACTAGTAAATTCTTAACATGTAAAGATAAATGAATAGCACCGTCTCAAACAAAAAAACAATGACAAAGAAGCTGAAAAACAACCTCATACTTTCAATCCTTTGTAACGAATGCTCCTTGGATCTTCTGGGATATGAAATTCATCATCAATATCAATTTCATCAGGATTGAGACCTTTAGATATAGCTGCCTGCGAGTTTATGAAACTTAGAGGGGGTGGTGATGGTGGAGAGGGTCGAGGTTCTATGTGACTGGGTAGGGAGTGTGTACTAGAATTCACAGGAGCAGGTGAAGCTGGCCTAACCGGTGAAGCTGGCCTAACCGGTGAAGCTGGCCTAATACACTACACCATTTTCCGGCTTAGGCGACTGATTTTGCTGCAGTGGTATAAGTGTATGTCGCCCAAGAAGCTCTACGCGACACACTTACTACCTGTGTCGCCTAAGTAAACTCAGGCGACATACACTTGTGCGACTGACCAACGTGTGTCACTTAAGAGGTCTTAGGCGACTGACTCGCATGCCACTGACCACGTGTGTCGCTTAAGCGGTCGTAGGCGACTGAATCATATGCTACTAGATAACTGCGTCACTTAAGTATGAAAAGTTTATTTGTAAAATCTGGCAATTAATAAGGCCCACCACCCGCACACCAACAATGGTACGGTATTTCTAGAAGCAGTATTATAGGCGACTGATATTGGGAATGTTAGTCGCCTAAGATAGCTTGTCATTTAATGAAGTAAAAGTCACCTTTTGTAACTCAGTACGAGCATAACTATGCTTTTCTCATCTTTCTCCATTTATATCTTCCATTGGTGGGCGATTTGTTGAATTCGAAATCGCTGAAAAATATCCCAGAGGAGATAACAAGTTAAGTTTGTTGTTGTTGATAAATTTTTGTTTTATTTTTGTATATAAATTATGATTACTCATATGTGCATATTTTTTAGACCCATGATTTCAATTTATTGTTCAACTAATTTGGCAGGTCAAATGACCTCAATTTGTTGTTATTGTAAGTTCTTGTTAACTTATGTTAATTATTGTATTTTTCTTACAGATTTAATTGGATAAAAGTTGGATGAGTTTGGAAAGATGTGATGCTCGTTACATCGAGGGAATTGCTATTTTCATTGATTTTCAAGTGAGGTCTTGCTTCCACTGCACAACAAGTATTTTACTTAGACGATCCAAAAGCAGGCGATAATTGGAAAGTTGTTAACTTGGTGGCGCCGAGAGGAACTTACAATGTTACATCACTTCCACTCGATGAAAACATATTACCAATACATGAAGCATATCAAGAAGATACAACAAAAAATATTCCAAATTACAATATTCTCATATCAAGAGGATATAACCAAAAATACCCCAAATTACAAGAAGATGATTATTCTGATGAAGATGCAAATGAAATAGTCGAAGATGACGATGAAGAGGATGAAAATGAAGATGAACATGAACATGATTATGAAGATTATTATGTTTTTCAATTATTTTCAAGTCCTTGGTGAAGTGTATGTTGGACCAATTCATTTCAATTCCTTTCAATTAGTTTAAAGTGATTATGAAGATTATTATTGGTCAGGTGTTGAATTCGTTTCAATTTGTTTAACTTCTTCTCCTTTTTAATGCTACATCTGGCCTACAAAACAAACAAACACAGCAGTACAAAAGGACACCTGCCTACTGTTTAACTTTTTGAATTTGGTGAATTCGTTCAATTCCTTTGTTTTTCAATTTGGCGGGATAAGAAAGACAAAATTGCTTCATTGAAAAATTGGGCCTCAGCCCGCTAAACTTCATTCTACACTCCACTGCTTGACCTAAAACAAATCATACTTCTCATCTTCACAAACACAGCCGCCGCTTCGTTCTTCATTCTTTACTCCGCCGCTTTCGTCAATCTCCACTCGTACGCGTTCTTCATTCTCCACTCCTAATTGTCGTGTTAGGTTCACAGGGACACATAGACGTCGACGGCTAGGATCTACGCCGAGAACGCCATCCGCAAGCGCACCGAGCAGATGAACTACCTCCGCCTCTCTTCCAGGCTCGAAGCCGTCGTCGCTCGTCTCGACACTCAGGCCAAGATGTCCACCATCACCAAATCCATGGGATCCATTGTTAAGTCCCTCGAATCGTCGCTCAACACTGCCAATTTGCAGAAGATGAGTGAGACTATGGATCAGTTTGAGAAGCAGTTTGTCAATATGGAAGTTCAGGCTGAGTTCATGGAGAGTTCTATGGCTGGATCCACTTCCTTGTCCACTCCTGAGGGGGACGTCAATAGCTTGATGCAGCAGGTGGTAGATGACTATGGCTTGGAGGTGTCTGTTGGCCTTCCACAGGCCGCTGGCCATGCCATTGCTTCTCCTGCCCAAGCTGAGAAGGTAGATGAGGATGATCTTTCGCGTAGGCTTGCAGAGCTCAAGGCAAGAGGCTAAGGTATGATAAAGAGTCACCCAAACTATTATCTCTTGTTAATACACATTACAACTTACCATCTCTGATGTGTAATAATGGATGCCTAGTGTCATCTGTATTTGGTTTTCATTTCTCCAGTAAAATTGGGAAGTTTATTTAAGGTGTTTTTTGGTTTTGATTTGAATCAGTGCATCCTTGTGTTGGAAGACAACGAACGAAGTAAATGCTTTTTTTCTTCCTGATTGCTGGTTTCTTCATTATACTATGACCATGAGTTGGGGAAAATATTCAACTTGATTGGTTTTGTAGGTAATGTATTGTCTTTGATCCTCTGGATGGCTCCTCTAACATAGATTGTGGTGTTTCTATAGCCACCTTACAATCGCGACACTTTGAGGCTTTCATTTCACTTGTTCTTATCTTTATCCTTACAAGTTTATTTCTGTTGTTAATTTTGTGTGTGGTGTTGGTTCCTTCTTTACGCAGATCTTTGGGATTTAGATGATAAAGGATGGTACAGAGCCAACATTATATCACGTCTTGCAACTCTGGAAAAATATGGTGGAGCTAAGGTGGCTGCCCAAACTTCACAAATGAGAGAGGAGCTGATTAGGGCCAAGGAGGATTCAGTGAAAAAAGATGAGAGGATACTCATCTTAGAAGAAAAAATGCAGGAGCTTGAAGATTTAGTGCGAGGAGGGGCAGGAAGTAACAATGTTTCGGATGGAGCGAGCTGTGGTATGAAGCGACCTTGATATTTTACTGAAGTTTAGTGATCATTTTGAAGCTCATGCTTGGAACTTTTCAGAATATGGCCAATTGCTATGAACTTTTCATTTTGTATTTTGATGTTTGCTTGGAACTTGTAGTTGAATTATGTATCTTTTTGAAAGCTATCAACTATGCTGGTTTATAATTTAACAGGTTCATGTTTTAGTTTATGAATCTTCGAAAAATGTTTATAAGCTATCAAAAGTGGATTCAAAAAAATGTAACAGAAAAATGAATTTTCTAAAATGTTTATGTGACATCCAAAGTAAGTTACTTAAAGTTCTATGTGACTGACCTTAATTCAGTCGTCCAACCATTTGAATGACATTTACATATGAATATGTCGCCCAAGGTCCAGGAGACGGAGCAAATTAGGTTCAGTCGCCTGAATACTTAAGCGACAGAGGATATTAGGTTCAGTCGCCTATATACTTGGGCCACATTGCTTGGGCTACAGACCTTAGGCGACACACAGTTAGTCACATAAGTCTCTGGGCGACTAAAAATAAACTTAGACGACACATTTAGGTCAGTGGCCAAAGAGGCAAAATGGTGTAGTGATAGGAGCAAAGACAGATGGTGGTGGATTAGGGGTTGAGGGTACTGGACTTCTCGGTGCAGTGGAAGATATTTAGAGGGCCTAGGGCTTTGACGAACTGACCTAGGGCTTTGATGAACTGACGGTGGAGTAGGAGCAGGTGAAGCAGACATAACCGGTAAAGCTGGCCTAACAGGAGCAGGGGCTGATGGTGGTGGATTTAGGGGTTGAGGGTATTGGACTACTCGGTGTAGTGGAAGATATTTAGAGGGCCTAGGGCTTTGACGAACTGATTTAGGGCTTTGATGAACTGACGGTGGAGCAGGAGCAGGTGAAGCTGGCCTAACCGGCACGTGATCTAGTTCCGGTGAAGCTGGCTGTTCGAGTATTGGATCTGGTGCGGGCAGTGGAGGTTTGGGGAGGGTGGTGTGAGGTTTAGAAGGCCGCTTGACAGGACTAATTGGCGGACTATACCCGTTTGGTGGATGTCGACTCGTAGGAGAACCGAGTTTCATAGTCTTCTGGCTTGCGCTGTTAATTTTTTTAGCGTCTTCTTCTTTTGTGGAGGCATAGAGAATGAGGAATGCGGCGGATGGTGATGAATGACGAAAGAGGCAGAGTGGACAATGAAGAATGAAACCGGCGGCGGAGAACGAATTGTGTTTGTGAAGGTGAGAAGTATGATTTGTTTTAGGTCAAGCGGTGGAGTACGTTCGAACAAGGTAATATCGGGCTGAGGCCCAAATTTTCTATCATGCGGGGAAACGAATTCACCACTTCACCAAATTGAAACTTCACCAAGCACTTTAAACAAATTGACCAAATTGAAACATCACCTTCACCAAGCATGAATTCACCAATTCACCAATTCACCTAACCAACATACACTTTACCAAGCAATTTAAACTAATTGAAAAACTTAATAATCTTCATAATCATCTATATCTTCATTCTTATCTTCATCTTCATCCTCATCATCATCATCTTCGACTATTTCATTTGCATCTTCATCAGAATAATCATCTTCTTCATCTTCTATTTCATCATCTTCATACCTTTCCTCTAGAGGTTGATCATCATCTTCATTTGCATCATCATCAAAATAATCAATGTAAATACCATCTATGAGAATATTGTAATTTGGGATATTTTTTGTTGTATCTTCTTGATATGCTTCATGTATTGATAATATGTTTTCATCGAGCGGAAGTGATGTAACATTGTAAGTTCCTCTTGGCGCCACCAAGTTAACAACTTTCCAATTGTCACCTGCTTTTGGATCATCTAAGTAAAATACTTGTTGTGCAGTGGAAGCAAGACAATAAGGCTTATCGTCATTCTTACTTGTCGAAGTGTCTACTGAAAGTAGTCCATGATCAACCCTTGTGCTCCCTCTCACCGAAGGATCCGTATTAAACCACTTGCATCTGAAGACAATAACGGGCATTCCTTCTGCATACTTAAGTTCAACTATATTTTCCAGAATACCATAAAACTTAACTCCATCTTTAAAGTAAAAGAAATCAAATATGAGTACAAATCTACACAAAACTAATTAATTAAGGAGCCATGCTTACAAACAAATATGTAAAACTTGACCTGCTAGGACCATTACTCCACTATTTTTTGTTTTCAATTTGTCATCTCGTTTCCAAATCACAAATTTTATGCCGTTTACATCACACTGCGAATAACAGTTGTACGCTTGTGGTTGACATGCTAATATGTGGAGTTCTCGATCATATCGTAGGCTCCCTTTCTTTTGTAGAATAGACATCTGTAGAATTCAATTTCAATCAATACTAGCAAAAAAATTCAAATAAGCAAAAAAATGCAAAAAAGAGAAAAAATACAAATGAAAGCAGAAATAAAATTTACCCAATTAAGAAAATATGGATGAAAATGAATCAATCGTGCATCATCACTAGTATTAGGATACTCTTCGTTGAATGTATTTTTGTGGTATTCAATGTAATCTCTAGCTTCTTCACAATGTTCCATCACACACCAATGGGCGATAGAAACTTCTTTCTTGCTTAGTTTTGCATTTGGGAGGAAACGCAATGGCCTGATGACATCAGAAACGACTTTAAGTTTGAATTTATTTCTATCTTGTACGTTTGATTCCGCAGAGGTACTACTAGTGTCTCCCATGTACAATTTACAATACCTCACACACTCGGCTATGATGTATTGCTCGGCAATGCATCCTTCAGGATAGCGTGTATTTCTGACATATTTCTTGTACCCACCTAGTTGCATGCGAATATAAAATAATTAGAGTGACAAAGAATAAATGAATTAGAAAGTAAATATTTGTTGTTCTTACCTTTCCATCGGATACATCCAGTTGAAATGCATAGGACCCTAAAGTAAAACTTGATCAGGTACATGTATCATAAGATGCACCATGAAGGTGAAGAAAGCTGGTGAAAAAATCCGCTCTAACTGACAAAGAATCATCACAATATTCTCTTTCATCCTCTCAACATCTACTTTATTTAACACTCTGCAACATAGCTTTTGAAACCATTGTGATAGTGACACAAGAGGACTGACAACATTATATGGTAGATAAGGCCGAATAAAGACGGGAAGTAATCATTGTAGCATCACATGACAGTACTCATGTGTCTTCAGTCCATTAATTTTTTGTCATCCAAGTTAATCTTATTTTTAAGCTGTCAGCATAACCATATGGATACTTGGCATCTTTCATCATCTCAAGTATTTCAATCTTGAGATCCGGCAACACGGTATATGGTGCTTGGGAAACTCTATCTTTTCTTGACGATGACCCTATGATTTTCTTCCATAGATGCTTACGAACTCCCTACTTCTCTAAACCTTCTCGAGCCTTGACATCATCTTTAGTCTTCCTTCATGGCCAAGAATGGTGCCAATTATGTTATCGAAGACATTCTTCTCAATGTGCATTACATCAAGCGAATATTGTTGACTAAATGTTTTCCAATAAGGCAACTCATAGAATATGGTTTTGTGCGACCAACAAAGCCTCTCTGTGGTACTTTTAGGCTTCAACAGTGGATGCAAGCTAAGTGTCGGATATTCATGCTTATCTATCTCCTCCAAAATTTCTAAACCTGACAGGGGTCGTGGTGCATCCCTCCATTCAATGTGACCGTTAAATTTATCTTTTTGTTTCCTCCATGGGTGAGTTTTTGGAAGCCACCTACGGTGTCCTTGATATGACATTCTACCCGCTAAATGTTTAGCATCAACGTCATCTAAGCATAAGGGACATGCTTTATACCCTTTTGTCTTTAGGCCTCCCAACATGCATAAGCCTGGAAAGTCGCTAATCGTCCACAATACGGAAGCTTTCATAATAAATGATGATCCATCATGACGATCATAAGTAGGAACCCCTGTATCCCACAATATTTTTAGCTCATCAATCAACGGCCTCATGAAGACGTTCAAACATTTACCAGGAGACTTAGGACCAAATATAAGCATACTAAGTATGTTAAACTCCTTCATACACATATAAGGTGAGAAGTTGTATGGCATCATAATAATAGGCCAAGTGCTATGAGAAAGACCGGAAACTCCAAACGGATTAAATCCATCAGTTGCTAAACCGAGTCGCACATTTCTAATGTCTTTTGCGAATTCTGGAAATTCTCTGTCAAAATTTTGCCAAACTTCTCCATCCGCGGGATGCCTTAAAAGACATTTATCACTCCGATCTCTTTCCCCATGCCAACGCATTTCTTTTGCTGTTTGTGGAGACATGTAAAGACGTTGTAATATAAGAGTTAAAGGAAAATATCTTACAACTCTGTTTGGAATCTTGCTACCCTCATTATTTGTGTACCTTGGCTCATTGCATATGGGACAACTTTGAAAAGCCATGAATTCTTTGTAGTACAAGATACAACCTTTTTCACATGCGTGTATTGTCTCATAACCTAAACTCAAGTTCTTCAAAACTTTTTCACGTCTTAATAAGAATCAGGGTACTTGTTTTCTTTGGGAAGTGCTAATTTGTGAGACGTAAAATGTCATTAAAACTCTTGTTTGACCACCGATTCTCCACTTTGGCTTGCATTGTCTTTAAAATCATCTCAAGCACCGTCTTCTCACTACCAATGTATATCGGAGTTTGAGCTTCGGCAACAAAATTTTGATACTTCTCATAAGCAACTTCTCTAAGATGATCAACCTCAATGACATCATTCATCACATCGTCGTGAAAGTAAGGAAAAGTGTCATTTAGCATCTCCATAGTGGGATTAAAATGATGTGTCTGACTTTGTGAGCTACTTTCTCCACTTCTATGCATCAAGTATTGTTGTCTCAACGCATACATTGCATGTCCATTACCAACTTCACTGTGCGACGTCCATGTGGTGTACAGTGGCGGACCCAGACTTTTTTTTGACTGGGGGCAAAGAATATCTAGTCTATTAATAGTTATAAATTTCAAATTTCAAGCTATTTAAATTAAACTCTTAGTGTATAAAATATATATTAAATTGACTATGAGAATTATATTAGATTGAATGTACTTATTTTTTTAATTATATTTAATGACAAAATTAACAAGATAAAAACTGTTTTTATATGTCACATCAGCTATTTGAGCTTAAATTCGAGAATCAAATTAGATTACTTTCTAAATTATATCAAATTATTTATACGTACATATATTGGTGAGGATTTTCAAACTAATTTTGAACATGTAAATGTTACTTTTAAATTATTGGGGGCGAAACATTAAAATTAATGGGGGCAAAACATTACAATATTTGAAAACATTTAACTAATTACATAATGTTAATCAATTTTTTCAAAAATTAGTGGGGGCATATGACCCCATTCCTCCTAACCTGCGTCCGCCACTGGTGGTGTATCCCCGCATCATATCATATTGAATTAAATGCATGTAGACTTCGTCCAATGAAAATTTCCTTTTATGTAGTTTACAACGCTAACATGTACATAGATGGTTAGGATCCACGGAATTCCGCCTAACAAAATCAATGAAATTAGCAATTCCCTCGATGTAACGAGGATCACATCTTTCCAAGCTCATCCAACTTTTATCCATATAAATCTGTAAGAAAAAACAATGATTAACTTAATTTAACAAGAACTTAAAATAACAACAAATTAATTTGGACTACCAAATTGAGGTCATTTGACCTGCCAAATTAGTTGAACAATAAATTGAAATCGTTGGACTAAAAAATATGCACATATGAGTAATCATTTATATGAAAAAAATAAAACAAAAATTATCAAGAATAACTTAACTTGTTATCTCCACTGGGACATTTTTCAACGATTAAGAATTGAAAAAAATTATCAATTGTTCCATTTTTCAACTCAACAACAACAACTTAAAACAAAACAAGAATTGAAAATGGAAGAATGACTACCTGCTATCTCCACTGTGTTTGAGGTTTGAGGAGCTCCAATATTGCAAAAATGGAAGAGAAGCAGCTCGTACTGTGTGTTACAAAGTTATTTTTACTCCATTAAATGACAAGCTTCTTAGGCGACTAACATTCCCAATATCAGTCACCTGGAATCATGCTTCCTCCGTACAAAGTTGGTGTGCGGCGGTTGGGACTTATTAATGTGCATACTTTTGAAAATAAACTTTTGATACTTAAGTGACTAACTTTAATATGGTAAAACAGGTTAGTCACCTACAACAGTTTAAGCGACGCATTTATCTAGTGGCATATGATTCAATCGCCTACGACCGCTTAAGTGACACACGTTGGTCAATGGCATACGAGTCAGTCGCCTAAGGCCGCTTATGTGACATACGTTGGTCAGTGGCACAAGTGTAATTAGGCGACACATGCAGTAAGTGTGTCGCGTAGCGATTCTTGGGCGACGTACACTTATATCACTACAGCAAAATCAGTCGCCTATAACGGAAAATGGTGTAGTGAGAGAAGCTGGGAGTAGAAGAGGTTTGCAAATCTGTTCTTTTTTCATATCAAATTCATTCATACTGATATATAGCAATATCATCATTCGTTTTGTATGCTGCTTAGACTTTCTAAGTCCTTGTCCGATCACTTGCTTGTTACATCATCGCCTTTTGCTCTCCCTGCGCTGCCATGATTAGTAATAAAATCACGTTCAGGATACTTGGAAGAGCGGATCCTCTAGCACGCACCTCTGCACATCTTAACCTAGACCTCCTCATGTGCATCAGGATTGTACAGTGGCTTTGGATTACATTTCTGATGCTTTGATACGTTTCTAGGGTTTGTAGAATCTTTGTTTGTTTGTCTAAGTTTCTGGGTTTGTTTCTTCAGTCATTCTATATCACATATCTTGGATAATATTTTTTTAAGGAGTAAATGATTTCATATCTCAGAAGTAAGCATAGAAAGAGTCAAGAGAAGTCACGCTGTTCGTTTGAAATGAAATATAATTGAAATTAATTCAACTTAACTTAAATTAACTTAACTAAATTTAACTTAATTTAGGTAAAATTAACTTAATTTTATGAAAAGCACCTTGTAAGGTTGATTTTTGATCTTATGAACATCAGCGGATCTGCAAGACACAACATCGCGTCCACACGTAGGCGGGACGAAAAGCACTCCTCCAGAAAAAAATGGGGACAATTATGCCATCTTGGAAGGTCGATTTTTGATCTTATGAAATGAGGAGATTGCAATATTACATAGAAAGTTCAATAGTTACATACTTACATTGAGAAATTCAGTTTGGCTTCTTTGAGGACATTATGATAGGGCTCACACTTTCAAAAGTATTGAAATTTGAATTTGACATTGACATTGTGAAATGAGGAGATTTATAGAATTATAGTGAATCCAATAGCCTTCTTGAAATGAGGGAACTACATAGAAAGTCAAATAGTTATATACTTACAATTAGAGATGCACATTCGGTCCGATCCGGACCGGACCGGATTTTTTGAAAATATGGATCGGAAACCGGATCGGAATTGGTATTGTGAAACGAGGAGATTCTTGAATTTGGTATTGTGAAACGAGGAGATTCTTGAATTTGGTATTGTGAAACGAGGAGATTCTGTGGTGAATCCAATAGCCTTTTATTTATTGTGGGGTTACATCTTGAACATATTACATGAGTACTTTTAACACGGGTACATATAAACCACTTGGAGCACGGGCCACGCAAGGCATCCACCTGGATTAATACTCGAATCGTTCACGAAAGCACAGGCCATAAGGCACCTCTTTATCTTGAAAACCCACGAACATGTACCTCCAACCTCCACGCATCCATGAAGACTGGCGAAGCAAGCATCACCTACACCGCAGGGCACAACACGTCCACAAGGGACGGACAACACCTATGAGAAGGAGGAACAACACGTTCACGCCGAGGCGGAACGAAGAACACCTCCACGAGGGAGGGACAACGCGTCCACGGATAGGCAGGACGAAAAGCACCCCTCCACAAAATTATGGAAAGGAAAATGCCACGGTGGGGTTCGAACCCTTGACTTTGCTATTGCAAGACAAGTGTTCTACCAACTCAACCACCACCTTGTTGAATCTAATAGCCTTTTTGTTTTGTTTTTTTTATATGAGGGTACTACATAGAAAATGTAATAATTACATACTTACATTGAGTAATTCATTTTTGGTTTCTTTGAGGATATGATGAGAGGGTAATTCATCAAGGGCATTAAAAATTTAATTTGGCATTGTGAAATGAAGAGATTCTATGATGAATCCAAAAGCCTTCTTGGAAGATTGATTTTTGATCTTATAAAATGAAGGGACCACATAGAAAGTCCAATAGTTACATACTTACATTTTGGGAACACATTTGTGTTTCTTTGACAGCATTATGATGAGATAATTCACATTTTCAAGAGCATGGAAAAATGAACTTGGCATTGTGAAATGAGGTGATTTTATGGCGAATCAAATAGACTTTCTGAAATGTTGATTTTGATCTTATGGAATGAGGGGACTATGTAGAAAGTCTAACAGTAACATACTTACATTAAGAAATTTATTTTTGTTTCTCTGAGGACATTATGACCAAATAATTCACATTTTCAAGAGCACTGAAAATTTAATTTGACATTGTGAAATAAGGATATTCTATGGTGAATCTAATAGCATTCTTGCAAGGTTGAATTTTTATAAAATGAGGGGACTACATAGAAAGTCCAATAGTAACATATTTACATTGAGAAATTCATTTTATTTTCTTTGAGGACATTATGACAGGATAATTCATATTTTCAAGAGCATTGAAAATCAAATTTTGTATTGTGAAATGAGGAAATTATATGGTGAATCCAATAACCTTCCTGGAAGGTTGATTTTAGGAAAAATGAGGGACTACATATAGAAAGTCCAATAGTTACATATTTAAATTGAGAAATTCATTTTAATTTCTTCGAGGACATTATGACAGCCACAATATATGGATGCCCCATCCTCCCCTATAAAAAGAGGTGGTGTGATGCTTTGCAAAGCACATTCGAAATACAACACAAAGCAAAGAGCAATTCAGCAGGTTTGATTGTTTAAATTGTTGGTTTATTTACATTATTTGTAGTTTAATTGTATTATTTGTCTACCACTAAATTATTTACATTTTCACACTATTTTACTTCACCCATTGTCCCAAAATTATTATTATTATTATTATTATTATTTGCAACAAAACCATCCTATATTTTAACATCCACCCTAGTCATATCTGTCAATAGCAACATTTTGCTATTTTTTTCTGTTAATTTGCATTTCCTTTTTTGCTATATATAATAGTTGTCACATAAGAGGAGTTAGATTCATCAGAAACATGCATCTCACAACAATCAAACACGAGACAACAACGACGAAATATAGGAAAACAATACTCAAATAAGATGGAAGGAGGCTCAAGAAAATCATTGGCATTTGCTTTGTGCTTGGCTTTAATCTGCATGATGGTGCTGAGCAATGGAGCGGATGCCCGGTACAATGGCGAATTTATAAGCTACGGCGGCGCCAAGAAACCATGCAAGGGCAAACACTGTGAACAAAATAATCCACCAAACATTAAAAAGGGAGAAGCCAATCCTTACACCCGTGGCTGCAGCGCTATAACCCGATGTCGCCAACATGGGGGGGATAGACGGGATGGACGTGGAAATTAACTAACGATGATATGATCGGAGCATTGAAACGATGTATGTGGTAATGCAAACATACTGATATTTATTATGTGATTTTCATATCATTGCTCAAGTATGAATAAAGTGCACAAGCAAAAGTATTACATGTTTGGTGTTTCGTACAGAATATGTAAGATGACAAAACTAATAGCCATCTCAGTTCCATTAATTTAATTCAATTGGGTGTAAAAAAAAAAGAAGAAGAAGAAGATGGAATGAAACCAAGCTAATTTATTTGCTTCATAACACATATGCAGAAAATTGGAATTAGAACTAAAAGAATCTACTGCGCGCATATATCAAATCTCCATCTCCTGCAGGCTGCACACAACCTTACTATTATGATAAGCTTATTCTTGTAGATGTATATGTAGTTGCTGGGTCGTCTTCTTCCTTGAATTTCGCAGCAACAAGTCTCGGTTAGGATCTTCGATGGTGGCAAGATTGTCGTCTTGTAGTGCTATCTTCTTGTGTGATGAAATAGTACCTTGGATATCTAATTGGACCACGTAAATTCGCTGTCCGAATTCAATATTTCCACCCTTACACTGTGCCTGGGGTTACAGGAAATTCGAATATGGGATTAAATCCAAAAGAGATTAACACTTTGTTCTTCGGCAATAGAACAAAGAAAACTTAGGGTTTGAGTGTTTTGTAATCAAGAGAAGAGGATAATTGTTTCTATCAATTGCACAGCAATCTTTTGTGTCCCATGATTGAGAAAACAATCTCAATTTATAGAGAAACAATCGGGTATGAACAGTAGATGCGTCTATAGACTGAACAGGCACATCTGTTGCATTCATGCGTTCGCATGCTCCATGGCATGCGTTTGCATGCTCCATGAAACGTTGCATCTTTTGCCTTATTTCATGCGGTCGCATGAATTATTTCATGCGGTCGCATGAATTATTTCATGCGGTCGCATGACCTTGAGCAGTCGCATAGAAATCTCATGCGTTCGCATGAGCGGTCGCATGACCCAACCCGAGGCATGAGAATCTCATGCGGTCGCATGATATTCTCATGCGGTCGCATGATTATCATGCGGTCGCATGAAAACCTGAAAATCACTAACAATCCTCCCCCATTTTTGGGTTTTCTTTTGAATCACAAAATACCTTGTTTTTAAGTAAAACATGCATAAACGGAAATGTCGAAAACGATTGAATTTCTGCATAGTGTAATCACGCATACAATATACCCGAATTGAAATGGTGTCACTAAGGATTGAACCAATCAATTCATTTGGGTACTTGACGGCGACACACGCATGTATTACTTCACAAACCGTTAAGTTAACTTGACTCTTAATGGTCCTTGAGTCCCTATCCATTCATAAACGTATTGAGATTAAACCCGATATCTCATAAAGCGACCAGAAACTTTACGTTTATATAGGTAAATTCTTTAATGGGTCACACCGCCCGATTGTGCTCCTACACCTAGCACTTTTTCAAAGAATCTATTAAGAAGAGTTCATCTTCAGCCTAAACCTTTGTAGGTACTGAACACATACTTGGGGATGCATATTTGTGTTCATCAATCTTCTAGGAATGGGCTTTCCGCATTGAATTCAGCTCTAACGCTAGTTAGATGTGAATTGGGTGTCCCACGACTAGACGATTATATGGGTTTTGTCCCATCCCCTTTATCGACTCGGAAAATAAGTCTCTAGCTAATCCTTCGTCAAGTGATTAGCTTACTTTTTGTTAAAACCTAACAAACTTCATAGACATCACCACATGCATAATGAGCTCACTTACTGCACTATGTCTAACACCTAAGTGTCTAGACCACATTGTATACATGGCCAAATCCTTTAGCCAATGTATCAGCGCTGTCACAATGTATCGATATTGGTGATATCGGTCTTTCCCCCAATGAAATTTCATATATCATGTTCTCTATACATCCCTCTTCTTTTGAAGCACCGACTAGAGCAACAAACTCATATTTCATTGTTAAACTTATGATGCAAGTTTATTTCTTAGATTCCCATTAAATGATCTTCCCCAAGTAAAATTACCCTTCTACTTGTATAGGGATATCCTTCCTCATTTAAATCTAACGTGCATCAGAAAATCCTTCTTATGACCGAAGGGAATTAAGAACATGCAAGACCAAAATTCATTGTTCTCTTAAGGTACCTAAATACCCTATGAGCCGCTTGTCAATGTTACATACTAGGGTTACTAGTATATCGACTAAGCTTACCCACCGCAAGTGCGATGTCAGGTCTAGCATATATCATAATATAAATCAACACTTTGATTAATGTTCTCTTTCAACTTTCAACCTTATAAGTCCCAAATTTATCAAGAGTTCCACTCTTATAAATTCTACTATAAATATTGAAAGAACCAAGAGAAGAATACATATTCCAAGTTTGTAACTTGAACATCAAAGCGTTATCATTTCAAAATTCAACCTTTGAAATTTGCACCAAATGTTACTTATGCAATCAACAAACCATGATATGCAAGCATGCACCAAGTAACACGTGAATACAAGAACTATACAAATATATGTGTTATTCTAGATTCAACATGTAAGTCACACATGGAGAATCACAATCAGAATTCCATATCAAAACTTGTATTTGATTTAATACACAGTTTTCCGACATGTCAATCAACACCCTTTTCAGTATAGTATTCAACCAATACTTACATCAAAGTATCCTTCACTAACATAAACCTTAGTGAATATTTCAAACCAGAAAATGAAATAATCACTATCCCAGTGACACTTCAAACCATAACTCCACCGATCAAGCTTATCGACCCGATAAACTTACAAGTATAATTACCGGAGTTACACCTTAGAAAAATCCTTCTAATTTTATTCTGGTTGAAACCATCAACACACATATATATATATCATAGTTCATAACACATACACAATAAGGCATTAGCCTAAAGTATGCCTCAACTTCATAATATCAGATTTATCACGTAAGGAGATAAATCTTCAATATTAACGGTCAAACCAAATCTCAGTCTAAGTTAACCTTTCCCTTGGAAACTTAACTTTATATGAGAAGCAAGTTCTCATGTTCTAAATCAGTTTGAATGAGGCCCTTAACATGTATGATTTCAATATCAGTATTGAGCGTAACCAAGATAAGAACAAAGGCAATATTGCATATCTAGATTCAATTCTTACTTCTCGATTGAAATAAAAATTTCCATATCTAAACGAATCAACACTATTAATAAGCATAATCTAAGAGCAGATGCATAAACATAGCTTAAATGATCTTTTCATGCATGTAATACTTTCACTAAAGCTTCTCATAAGTGACCGAAATAACTATGAATTCAGTGATAATATGCAATCATGAACTTCACTAATCAAATTACATCATCGTGAAAACTTACATACTCATGGACTAGAATAGCATATTAGAAAATTCATCTAATGAAAATCATTGTTAAATCCATCAAAACCACATGCTTCAAAATCATACGCATCATCAAAATCTAACTGATCATATACTAATTGAATATATCAAAATAACAAAATTAATTTAATTTTCAACTCTTCGAAATTTGCTACATAATCAATTTCACATTAAACAGCCATTAATCATGCTACTACCGAAATATGATAAAATCTCAGAAACAAGCAACTCAAACAGATCATATTAAGTCGCGCATGCTTCACTTATTAGACTCATCAAGTAAAGAAATAAGTAGACAATTTAACGATCGAACCTGTCACGTAGATGCGCCTTTTGAGTCCTTTGTCATGAATGGTGAGACAGCAACTTATTCTCCACGCATTTCCTTTGTCCATTTTCCAAATTCACATAGACCAACATTCGATATGCATAAATCGAAGCTGACATCTCAGCCAAGTTAAAAACAAAGCAAAGGGAGAAAGTAAAATGCTTCAACGGCAGCCTGCCGCTTCAATTCAAATCCCAAATCAAGTAGGCCAATTCCACTTCGTTGACTGACATAGAAGTCAAGACTTCCGGATCCGCGTAACATTTAATTTCCAGTGTTTAAATCATATTCATTTCTCCATTACTAGGAGCAGCAATAGGATTTCCCAGTACCACTGAATCATCAGGTGCTGACACTGAAACTGATTGTATAGATATTTGTTCATATCTATATTTTTCAATCAACCTCCCTGTCCCTGTAATAGCCTTTGATGCACTCAGTATCAAACTTCCATTAGAAAACAATTGAACAAATTCAATTAAATAGATAAATCTAATGAAGATTAGAACTGAAAGAATGAATCCAGTTTGATTCATTTTCATCAACCGTAACCAAACATTGGATTTCATTCCAAATGGAATGACGATGGTCCGTTTATCCATCTCATGCCTTCCTTTTACTCAGAGGGTGGACGCTTCTTGTAACTTGGTTTTGATTTCCACATCTACATCTGGTTTTCCAATCAGCTTGCCACGAATTGAAATATGATGTCAATGCACTTCCAGCAAAATCATAAATTGCGGCCGGAAATTCTCCTCCAAGAATCGACTTTGCTGATGGTATCAAGCCAAACATGCTTTTATTGAATCAAACCCCGTTTAGGGCTTTCACCGACACATCTGATTTCCGCAAGCCGTAGGATTTGCATACGATATTCAATCGGAGATTTAGTCGCACCAGAATCATCAATTCATTGCAACAATTCCAAATCCTATCAGCCACTCAATCTCTCGCCTGAGTAGATCCATGTGCCGCAAACTAAATTCGTTGGTTCCGATGAGCCGAATCCAATTCAGAGTATCAGTCAACAAATTTTGTAGCCGTTGCCCAAACACGCACAAGCTCTAATCTTGTAGACTGCAACCAGATATGTTGCTGAAAATGCTTGAGGGAGAAGTTGGTGAATCGACGCCATTCACTTCGGCTTCAGAAGCGTCTCTTTCTTGCTTTGGCCGCAGTATCTTCCCAACAACACTTTTGTGTTTCTACACCAAAAACCTGAATTAAATGAACAACTTATTCAATTCAAAAATAAATTATAACTGAAACAAGTAGCCCTTTTTAGTGCTCCAGAAGTGGTCTTTAGTGACTTTGTTCTCCTTCCAACTTCACCAATAATTCGTCCAACTATGGCTCTGCAGTCTGTGCAGCACAAACAGAATTAGTTAAACAAATTGTGTAAATCAATTTAATCGAAACAGAACCCCCTTTCTCAGTGTGTTTATCTTAAAGCTTCAGGCCCCAATTCTTCTATTCTTCTTAAACCATTGCTGGAAACTCAATTCCTTCATCTTTTCCAATTGCAGCAATACGTTGACAAATCCGAAAAATTCATTCCTTCAAGTTTTCCAACTTATCTCATGCTCGCCATCGATAGGAACATATTGAATTCGTTTGTAGTTGCTGGGTCGTCTTCTTCCTTGAATTTCGCAGCAACAAGTCTCGGTTAGGGTCTTCGATGGTGGCAAGATTGTCGTCTTGTAGTGCTATCTTCTTGTGTGATGAAATAGTACCTTGGATATCTAATTGGACCACGTAAATTCGCTGTCCGAATTCAATATTTCCACCCTTACACTGTGCCTGGGGTTACAGGAAATTCGAATATGGGATTAAATCCAAAAGAGATTAACACTTTGTTCTTCGGCAATAGAACAAAGAAAACTTAGGGTTTGAGTGTTTTGTAATCAAGAGAAGAGGATAATTGTTTCTATCAATTGCACAGCAATCTTTTGTGTCCCATGATTGAGAAAACAATCTCAATTTATAGAGAAACAATCGGGTATGAACAGTAGATGCGTCTATAGACTGAACAGGCACATCTGTTGCATTCATGCGTTCGCATGCTCCATGGCATGCGTTTGCATGCTCCATGAAACGTTGCATCTTTTGCCTTATTTCATGCGGTCGCATGACCTTGAGCAGTCGCATAGAAATCTCATGCGTTCGCATGAGCGGTCGCATGACCCAACCCGAGGCATGAGAATCTCATGCGACCGCATGAGAATATCATGCGACCGCATGAAAACCTGAAAATCACTAACAGTATATTGTATAAGCATCTAAGAATCTTACCCCCAAAAAAAACAACAATTTTTCATACTGACGAAGAATCCAATTCAATGGATGGATGAGTCGTGGCCTATGGCATACAAAAAGTCTCATGTATTCTACATTATAGTTGACCATGCCAGTGATGGTTTTTTTCTAAATTTTGCTTCTGTACTAAATATGGCGCGCATAACAAACAAGTGTTTAGGGTTTTTTTATACCAGCTGTTTCGCTTTTGGCAGTTGACTGATGATAATGCCTTGAGGCTTGAGGTAAAGTTGTGGTTTGTGATCAGATCACGCCATGTTTTTGATACTTATTTGAACCTAACCAATGTCTTGAAAGGAAGCTTTTAGCTTTAGCAGTATCCCTTCTATCAAATCTTCACATAGTTGTGGTATCGAGTCGGTTTTCACGAGCAACGACACTCGACAGCATCTTTATTCTGTTGAATTTCGCTAGCTCATATTGTTCTATAGTCCCGTTGTGACCCAAAAGCTCAAATTTATGAGTCATAATTCCATAGAATCATTTAAGCTGGCAGCATCTTCTCCTTCTTCTAGACAATATGTAACATCTCTATTTGTCTCGACTCAACATTTCTAGGGCTTGATTCGCTGCTTGCTTCTTCTAATTTCAGTTTATAATTTCTAGTTGTGTTTGGTGTTTTACAATGACAATATTGCCCTTTATTTTGGTTAGACTGACATTGGGGGATCGATTGTGAAACCGAACAGAAGCATGCGATCGGATTTGACGCATCGAGTCTCCGAACTTAACCGGCTGGCTTAAATTCTCTGATAAACGCGGGGCCTTGTACGCCGACTCCGATGGTGATTTTGAGATCGATTCACGAAGTATCTGATTGGGACGAGTACCAGGAGATTTGTTTTACATTTAAAGACGTTATCTAGTCTGCTGAGACAAGTTGATTAATTAAGTAGAGAAGGATGCTGATAAGGTTAGTAAAAATTTGAGATTTAGATATGAGTCTCCTGATGCTGTTGCTGAAGCTATGAATGAATGTGGTTGCATTAGCGTCCTCCGTCAGGGAATCCCACTGTAGGTCCTTCGTTGAGTCCGTTTCTGGTCTTGTAGTGGGTTGTCCCTGTAGCTTGTAGTACCAGTTGGTTCGTTACGGGTCTTCTGCTCAGATCCAGTTAGTAGTAGTTCTGTTTTCCATCGGAGTTCGTGCAGTGAAGTAGATGGAGCAGAGAGGGGTAATCAGGCTGATGGAAGAAAGGAGGGAGATGGAAGGTCTAGGCATTTCAAGGCGTTGAGGGAGTCCCTTGTTAGTGTGTTCATTGATAACATTCCTGGAGGTAAAGATGCGTATTGGCTTCGGAAGTTGTTCGAGTCTGCTGGGAAAACAATGGATGTGTTCATCCCATGCAAGGAAAGGAGAGCGAAAAAATCCAGATTTGGATTCGTTAGATTCAAATAGATGAATGAGGCTCAAGCGGCTATTAGAAGGTGGAACGGTTCTATGTTCGGGAGATACAGATTAGCAGTCAAGCTAGCGGACAGTGGAGGTTAGCCCTGGATTTCTTCACAAGTGGTAGGGGACGACCAGCATGGGAGAATTCCGGAGGTTCATTGGAGGCCACCACCAGTCATGGTAGCTGATGCAGACGTTCCTAAGGATGGTAGCATCCAGCTCAAAGCAAAGAAATGAAAGGTCACTCTGGAGGTGATCCCTGAAAACGAGGAGTGGATGCAAAGAAGTGCAGAGGCGGTGCTGAAAGCATGCATCCCTTCTAGCCAACTAGAGGAAAAATTAAAGCTCAATGGAGTTAAAATTCATAAGATATTTCCTTATGGGGGTATGAAGGTTCTAATCCATTTTTTGTCTCTGGAAGATCTGGAGTTGTGTCTCTCAGGGTCCTTCTCTTCTATTAGTAGAAGGTTCTCAAGTATTCATATATGGAATGAAGAGGTCCCTTCTAGGCTTAGGTCAGTGTGGTTGAGCATCATTGGGCTCCCCTTCAAAGCTTGGAGTGAGGCAAATTTTCAAAAGGTTGTAGCCCCCTTTGGTTTTTATCTGAAGACGGAAATTAAGGATTTTCAGGAATCCAGCCTAGAGAGGGCGAGAGTGCTGGTGGAAACGAAAAGGATGGACATGATCTTTGAGGTGTTTGATGCAGTGGTTGGAGGCAAGGATGTTGAAACCGTGATTTGTGAAGAATGCTTTTTTAATGGCAGAGAAACGGATTGGAAGGCGGAGGAGTCGGCTGATGGAGGGGAGGAAGATTTACTAGTTTGTTCTTTAAACGAAGGGCAGGTGTGCAAGATCGGCAGCAGCACGAGGCGGAGCAAGTTGGGGATCGAGATAGGGGGTCAGTGATAGGCAGAGATCGAGATTGGGTCTCAGATGGGGTTTTGAGTCGCATCGATTCCGGCGCAGTGAAGTCTGTCCATCTTTGGGTCACTAACCTGGGAACTTCAAAGTCTATCCAAGTAGTGCCAGAATCTCCTGATGGAAAGGGGGAGATTTGTGTGTCTCCGGTGCGTTGGTCAGCCGACAAAGAAAAGGATAGTGGGCAGGCGCTGTCAAACAGGGGTGCGGCGGAGTGTAGTTGGGATACTACGTTGATTGCTTTTTTACAGCATAAAGGAAGAGGAAGTGCGGGGAACGAGACGAAAGAGATTATGGGGATAGGCTTGTGTTTGCATAGTCATGGAGAAGAGGGGCAGGGCTTCGAGAACGCATTGGTGCAACGTGATGATTCAAATCTTCAAAGTCAGGTCGAGGTCGTTGCTGTGGATAGTATCTCGCAGATTGTGGTTCCTCCCAGGCATTATGAAAGCTTTGAAGGAGCGTTGAAGAGGGTGGGAAAACAGAAGATGAGTTTGGCTAGAGAAATCGGCGTTAAAGATCAAAATTCTTTCAAAGTGGTGAAAAGAAAAGAATCAAAAGAAAAGGTAGTATTCATGTTTCAAAGAAGGAAAAAGAGGGATGAGTTAGATCGCCTCAAAAAATCCTACTTAGAGGAGCTGGAAAATTCAAACATAAATCAAACAGTTGACTGAAGCAGATCGGTTAGTAGTTAAGGATAGAGCAGGATTGGAGGAAGAAGCGAGGAAATTAAAGCAAAGGAAGGAAGCAGAGGAGACTGTTAAGTTTGCCAAGGCTTTAGGGATCAAAGCCAGTTTACCGGATGATGAAGTTGTCCAGATCTTCGTCAATTTAGATGAGGATCGCAGAAGAAGAAGAAGAGGGGATGAGGAGAGGAGATAAGTAGATCAGTAGGTTCCAGTCCTATTGAGGTGGTCATCGTCGGATTCTTGTGGTTCTAGTGGTTGTTATCGTCGGTGCTTAGTGGGTGGCGGTTGAAGTTCTCTTTGGAGGAGAGTTTGCGCTGCGTGCAGGTTGTTAGTGCGCAGGCGGTGCCCCTCTGTGCCCCCTGTTGAGTGTGTAGAGGTTGGGTAGAGAGTGCTTCGTTGCTAGGCAAGGGAGGCATGGTATTCTTTGGTGTGCCTGGGAGTGTTGCTGTCTGCTAGCGTTGGCTAGTGGTTTGAAGGTTTTAGAGTTATCTTCTTCCCGTGGTATCAGTGTTTTTTCATTTTCCTTATAGTGGCTTGGTCCTCTCAGCGCGTCTTTGCATTTTCTAGTGTGTCTTTAGTGTGTTGTTCCTATGGTCCTCAGTGTTGTCTTTTGTGTGTTGGGCCTATGGGCCTAGTGTATCTTTTTCGATCCCTATCGGGTTCCGCTTTTTAGTGATTATATTCTACTTAAGTATCAAAAAAAAGTTGCATGAAGGCTTGCAGGAGCTGGGAAGCATAAACTAGCAATTGAGGTTTTTGGGTTGATTGAAAGATTTGTAGTTGAAAGGGATGTTGAACCTACGAATGTGCTTTCAATTTTTTTTGGATAAAGAAGGAAGTCTTGAGTAATGAGATTCAGCCAATTGCTTTTGATTTGTGGTTGGTGCAAGACTATAAAGGCATAAGAAGCCTTTGTGCACTATATATATATATTTCTGGGAGTTAGTTTGAACTAAAATGCAATCCATGAACGATATTTCTGAGAGTTTGTACAACAAGATGGTTGGTATTTTAGGGAACGGTGAGAAATTCGAGCAAATGTGGGAGTTGGTTGATGAAATGAATCAGTTGTTTAAAAACCCCGTGACACTGAAAATGACTATGGTAATTACGATACGAGACTTGCAATAGCTAGCGAACTTAATCAAGTAATTGTAGATGACGCAGCGTGACAAATATGATAACTGAGTCCACCAGCAATGAACTCGCAAAAGCTTGGAATCCACCAAGTAATCTCGGAATCCACCAAGAACGAAAACCAAAGGTTTTATTGAAAGAAAATAAGATACATTACTGATACCCTAAGATGGGTTTAAATATGAAAACATAGAAACTAATTAGGAAAGACCTAAAAACGAATTAGGAAAGGAAAACTAAGCTGATAATTATCAGCTGCTAAAACATAAAAACCCTAATTCGGGGCCCTAACCGAGTCCGGATGGCTTAAAAAGCCCATACGTCACGACGCAAGTGGTGAGTTGCGTTCGTTGGACCGTTTCCACTTAAATCAAGGTATTATGGCGAATTTCTGGACGCTGAACTCCAAATACTGATATTGTCGATTTTGCCCTTTTCACGCGACACTAGTTCTTCAATTTGCACCGCGATCTACCCTGCATCAGTCTCCTCCACCTCTAAAGAACTCGACCCCGAGTTCTCTTCTTGATATAGGACCTCATCCGCACGGTACTCGTAGATGTCCGCCACATTGAAAGTATTTGAGGTATTCATTGATTCGGGCAGGGCCACCACATAGGCATTGTCATTAATCTTCCTTGTCGCCTTAAACGGACCATACTTTCGCAGTTGCAGTTTCTTGTAAGTTCCTACTAGAAACCTCTCCCTACGCAGAAACACCATTACGTCATCACCCTCTTTGAACAATTTGACCCGACGGTGCTTATCCGCAGCAGCTTTGTTTTTCAACCCCGTCGCCTCCAACTTTGCTCGAACCTACTCCTTGACATCAACGATTTCCTCGGCCATAGCCTTGGCAGGTGCACAAATACCGACTCCTCTAGGTAGCCTAATCAGGTCAACGACGTGCATCGGTAAGGAAGTGTAGACTAAGGAGAATGGTGTTTTCCCCGTAGCTGAATGCACTGCGCTGTTGTATGCAAACTCTACTTGTGGCAGCGCTAAATCCCACTGTTTTGGCTTATCCCCACATACACTCCGTATCATATTTCCAAGCGTGCGGTTAATGACCTCGGTCTACCCATCAGTCTGTGGGTGAGCTGCAGAACTCCTGTTCAAAGCCGTGCCAAACATCTTCCATAATGTGATCCAGAAGTGACTGAGAAATTTGGATTCTTGGTCTGAAGTGATGGACTTAGGAACCCCATGTAGACGCACTACCTCCCTGAAAAATAGCTTAGCCACATGTGACGCATTTGCGGTTTTCTTACAAGCGATGAAGTGAGACATCTTCGAGAATCGGTCAACAACCACAAATACAGAATCCACTCCTCGCTGGGTGCGGGGTAAACCCAACACAAAATCCATAGCCAGATCTTGCCAAATATCCTCAGGAATAGGTAAGGGTAAATAAAGACCGGTATTTTGGGACTGACCTTTCGATACTTGGCAAATATAGCACCGCTGCACAATCGCCCCAGCGTCTCTTCTCAAATGGGGCCAATAAAATCTTCCCTTAAAACTAGCAATGGTCATATCACAACCCAAGTGACCGCTAAGACCACCTCCGTGCAAGTCTCGGATCAGCTTCTCTCGAATTGAGGAACAAGGGACGCACAACCGACTTCCTTTGAATAAAAAGCCCTCACTGATATGAAAGTCACCACAAGGATGCCTCTCGCTGCCCTTACTCCACAACTCCCTGAAATTAGTATCTTCCTCATATAACTCCTTCAGACAATCGAATCCTACGATCTCCTGAGACAATGTTACCAGCAAAGAAACTCTTCTACTCAGCGCATCCGCCACTTTATTCTGAGCACCTGACTTGTGCTGAATGATAATAGGGAACTTCTGGAGAAAGCTAACCCATCGAGCATGCATTTTGTTAATCACCTTCTGACTGTGCAGGAACTTCAAAGCCTGACGGTCTGTGAATAGGATGAACTCGCGCTGGATCAGGTAGTGCCCCCATTGTCGCAGAGCTCTGAAAACTGCATAAAATTCCTGATCATAAGTGCTCCACTTCTGGCGCGCCTCACTGAGCTTCTCACTGAAGAAGGCTACAGGCCTCTTCTCTTGGGTTAACATTGCACCAATCCCTACTCCACTCGCATCGCACTCCACCTGAAATATTTTGTCAAAATCTGGTAAGGCGAGGACTGGGGCAGTACACAACTTCTCCTTAATGGCTGTGAAACTCTATTCTTGTTCCTCTCCCCACTGGAACTTGCCTTTCTTTAAGCACTCAGTAATGGGTGCGGTGATTATGCTGAAATTCTTCACAAATCGCCTGTAGAAAGTAGCTAGGCCATGAAAACTCCGTACTTCGGTCACTGATTGAGGTGTAGGCCAATCACGGATAGCACGAATCTTCTCCTCATCTGCCTGAATACCATCCTCTCCCACTATAAAGCCAAGGAACAACAGCTTGTTGGTGCTGAAAACACTCTTCTTCAGATTCACATAAAGCTTGTTCTCTTGTAACACCTGTAATACTTGCCTCAAGTGTTCCAAATGCAACTCGGGGGTCTTATTATAAATCATAATATCATCAAAATAAACCACCACGAATGTACCCATACACGGACGTAGTACCTGATTCATCAAGCGTATAAAAGTGCTCGGGGTATTAGACAGCCCGAACGGCATAACCAGCCACTCGTATAGCCCTTCCTTGCTTTTGAAAGCCGTCTTCCACTCATATCCCAGTCTGATCCGAATCTGGTGATAGCCACTTCGCAGGTCTATTTTGGAAAAGACCTTTGAACTAGCCAGCTCGTCAAGCATGTCTTCTAAACGCTGAATAGGGAACCGATACTTGATTGTGATTTTGTTGATGGCTCTTCTATCCACGCACATCCTCCACTGATTTCCTTTCTTTGGAACAAGAAGGACCGGTACTACACAAGAACTCATACTCTCCCGAATGAAACCCTTCTTCAGTAAATCTTCCATCTGATCTCTCAGAATTTTATTCTCCTTAGGACTCATCCGGTAATGTGGTAAATTTGGCAGGCTAGACCCCAAAATGAGATGTATGTGATGCTGAATGTCTCGCATAGAGGGTAACTCGTTGGGTAACTCGTTGGGTAACTCTTCAGTCGTCAACTCCTCAAAATCCTGCAGAATCCCTTGCACCTCCTCAGGAATCTCCTCTTCTTTCTCAACACTCAGCAAACCCTTCACTATCACAGGACAGAAACACTGAGCCTCTATAATATCAGCACTAATCTCCTGCTCGTCGTGTGCTATGGCCAGAAAACTTGATTGCTTGGTTGGTTGTCTGTAAAACTCAAAACAGGGGCTATGGCAATCTTATGTTTCTCCCAGGCAAATAACATCACATTATCGCGCCCTCTGTAGGTTACATCATTATCATACTGCCAAGGGCGACCAAGTAACACATGACAAACGTCCATATAAAGAACATCACATGGTACCTCTTCTCGATAATACTTCCCAATGGAGATATGAACTTTGCAGGTACGTGTGACGCGGATCTGTGAGCCTTTGCTGACCCAACCAAGCGCATATCATCGCTCATGTGGTTCCGTGGGCAACTTCAAGTGATCTACCAGCTTCTGTGATACCAGGTTCTCTGAACTCTCATTATCTACAATCAGATTACACACCTTATTCATAATAAAACAATGAGATTTAAATAGGTTCTTACGCTGCCCCTCATCTGGTGTGGTCAGAAGAACTCTTTGTAGAACGATATTCACTGCTTCCGTAGATTCTTCTTCTACAAACTTGACTCCTTCATATTCATCCTCCTCATTCGGTTCATACGACTCTCCCTCCTCCAGGATGGCTACTGTTCTCCGTGTCAGACACACATTCGACCTGTGTCCTAGCCCACCACAACGATAGCACTTGTCTCCACTCGGTTTGGCATATGGGTTGGGTCCTTTCTGAGCTGCTCCCCGGTTTGGCTGGGGGCCTCCAAAGCTGCCACTACTAGGGCCAGCAATACCCTTATTCCCTGCGCATGGCTCCTTCACCATCACATTCTTCCCTTTATCATCACCGACTTCCGCAGCTCCCTGAGGGGGAAACCTACGAAAAGGCTGGAAGTTCCGAGGGGCTCTCTCCATCGCTTCTGCCTTTAGTGCTAGGCTAGACGCGGCTGCCACTGACCAAACAGTCTGCAACCCCATCTTTTCCTGAATTGAAACCTTTAACCCGCTGATATACCTAGCCACCTTTTGATTCTCCGTTTCTTTCAGCTCATTACGCTCGGATAGACGAAGGAACTCAGTAGTATATTCTGTCACCGAACGCTTGCCTTGAACACAATCAAGGTATAACTTGTACAGGATCTGCTCATAATCCTCGGGTAAGAAACGATCTAACATTAGTTGCTTCATTCGTCTCCACGTTCGGATTGGCGCCTTACCCTGCCGCCTCCTCTGGACCACGAGTCTGTCCCACCACACGGCAGTGGTACCCTTCAATCGGATTGCCACAATCTTCACTTGTTTGTTTTCCGGGACACCCATGACTTCTAAAAATCGGTCCACCTCAATATGCCAGTCAAGATATTCCTCCACAGCCATGGTTCCATGAAATAGGGTAATATCAGCTTTCATCCGATAATCATTATCATACCTATCTTCCTCTTCATCTTGACCATAGTTCACAGGATCCTCTTCACCCGAACTTGAGTCCCCAGCCCGAGCTGCACGCGCGCGCTCCACACGAGGAACTCTGATCGGTGATTCCCTCTGTGCTCTCTCCTCTCCACCATTCGGGTCGCCTCTCGCTGCCCTCAATTCTATCAACTAGGTTGACAAAGCCGCCATCTGTGTGTTTAAAGCAGTCAGGGCAGCGGCTACATCCGCGTTGACCCTCTCTTGATCTGCCATGGGTACGGGTTGATCTGCCATCTGATCAAGTTAGAAGAGAACAGGGAAAGACCTGCTTCTGATACCAACTGACGCAGCGTGACAAATATGATAACTGAGTCCATCAGCAATGAACTCGCAAAAGCTTGGAATCCACCAAGAACGAAAACCAAAGATTTTATTGAAAGAAAATAAGATACATTACTGATACCCTAAGATGGGTTTAAATAAGAAAACATAGAAACTAATTAGGAAAGACCTAAAAACGAATTAAGAAAGGAAAACTAAGCTGATAATTATCAGCTGCTAAAAGATAAAAAACCCTAATTCGGGGCCCTAAACGAGCCCGGATGGCTTAAAAAGCCCATACGTCACGACGCAAAGTGGTGAGTTGCGTTCGTTGGCCCGTTTCCACTCACATCAAGGTATAATGGCGAATTTTTGGACGCTGAACGCCAAATACTGATATTGCCGATTTTGCCCTTTTCACGTGACACTAGTTCTTCAATTTGCACCACGATCTGCCCTGCATCAGTAGATTTTGGGTCGATTGAAAGGATTTAAGTCAAAAGGGATGTTGAATATAAGAATGTGCTTTTTAAAATTTATTTGGTTAAAGATGGAGGTGTTGAGAGTGCTTTTTGTTAACCATATGAGCTTGACGTCTTTACAAAAAATGAGATTCAGCCGACTGCATGTACTTTTGGACGATTTCTCTAAATATCTGAATATAATTAAAATTGATATGCTTATGAAACAGAGAGCATAGACAACAAATCTGAGCAATAAAACAGTGAGCATGCATTGAAGAATTGATCAACAGAACATGAATAAATTAACAGCAAGTCAGCAACTAACAGCAAGTTAGATTTATCATTTGAATAAAACCATGCAGCAAGTAACATAAACTAATTGTAAATAAACCAGCAACTAAATTAATGCAAGTTTACTGAAACCAAAATATACTGAGCATGCATCTGAAATTCTGAATGTTCATAAGTAGCAGTAAGATAATCTAAATATCATGCTGGAAATAAACACAGTTTATGAATCTGAAAGCAGCAGATAAGAGGCAACATGTGAAGCATATTTTTCAGTGTGAAAACAGCAGATTAACAGCAGATTAATATTAACATTGCGAGATGCTGAAAACCAGAAAACGAAAATAGGACAGCAAACCGAATTTGTTGATTCAGTCACGTCAATGAGGACGCTGTCCTTAAAGCTGTATTGCCTCCCGTAGGTGTTGGGTCTGATGGCAACGAGCTTCCCAGGATGAATGAATCTCAGCAAGCGCTTAACACCGTAGCCTCGCTGATCGAACCTATTCGATCTTTCACTATCACACTTATCGGAAACGGAAAAAGGAAGTTGAGATGTCTGGGTATTGTTTTCTCTGTGTTTTTGCGTTAGTTTTCTCAGAAAAGGGCTGACCCCTTTTTATACTGCTGAGAAGACACCATCACGAATCGTCACAATCTTCGGTTGAACCGTCACAAGGTTTTTTTTAATTCAAACCTAATTGAGTTAATCAAAACCTGTCCGTGACTTTGTTAATTCAAACCAAAATTAAACACAATCTTCACAAGGCTTAATCTTTTGGTTCGGTTCAAAAGAGTAAAATCGAATTAAGCAAAATGAACCGCGCAACCCGCTGAGATGGATGATTTTTGGTCCATCTTTGGCCATCGATTTCTCATTTGATATAGCTTCGTTTTTGGCAATTCAACATTCGATTTCATACCTCTCAACTCAAGGTATTTTAATCTAATTTTATCATCACGATTCGAGGTGTCCTCCACGCTCAATTTTAGGTCTCAAATGTGGCGCACCACCATTTTTCTTCAAACCTTTAAACACATTTTTCCAACAATCCTCCACATGAAGAAAATCGAGTGGTGAAATCAAATAAAACAATAATCCTCGATAATCAAACTCGACTTGATAGGTGATAGCTTCTACGGATAATATCTGCACAGGATAGGTAGGTTACCCCCTTGAACCCTCCATTGGGATAACATAATCTCTTTACTGACTATTCAGTAGACGTGATGTCCTTGAACTGTTCGTCTTATACTGTAAACGAAATCATGTTCCCACAGATATTATCCTGATCTTATTCAGTTCTTACTGATGGGCTCATTTTGGTCATGATACCCCTTTCCTGGTTCTGCAAGAGTTTCTAAAGAATTAAGCCCTTGAATTCTCCTTTGAAGCGACCCCACTTCTCTCTCACATAGGTGATTCTTTCTCAAAGTAATCCCGCGTTACCCATTTGAATCTCACTATTCAAATTACTAGAATCATTAAAAGCTTCGAGCTTAGCCTCGTGCGGGAGTCACTGTTTTATCAAGGAATAGGAAGGGGGTTGCCCCCACAGTGACCTCACACAGTCTTAGCAGATCGGTTGTCCCTTTGAACCAAGTTCTTGGGATCTCCAGTCATCATGGTAGGGTTTTCCTTTGCCTCGACTTTTAATGCCCAAGGGCTTAAGCCTATGTTTTGATTTTAGCAATCAAAAGGCTTCAGTCCCATTCCTTTAGTTGTCTTCTCTACTTGGTCCTTATTTAACCCTTTGGTTAACGGATCCGATATATTTTCTTTGGACCTCACGTAGTCAATGCTTATGACTCCGGATGAGAGAAGTTGTCTTATGGTATTGTGTCTTCGACGTATGTGTCTAGACTTACCATTATACATGACATTATGTGCTCTACCAATTGTTGATTGATTATCACAATATAAACATATCGGTGGCACAGGGGTTTTCCAACCAGGAATATCCTCTACAAAGTTCCTTAACCACTCTGCTTCTTCGCCGCATTTATCTAATGCCACGAACTCAGCTTCCATTGTGGATCGGGTTATTAGAGTTTGTTTCGAGGATTTCCATGACACGGCTGCACCTCCCAAAGTGAATACATATCCACTGGTGGCCTTTGAGTCTTGTATATCAGATATCCAGCTGGCATCAGTGTAACCTTCAATGACTTCAGGATATCTGGTATAGTGTAAGCCATAGTTTCGAGTAAATCGTAGATACTTCAGTAATCTCACGATGGCTTTCCAGTGTTCGGTTCCTGGATTACTTGTATATCTTGCAAGCCTACTCACACTATAAGCAATATCAGGTCTAGTACAATTCATTAAGTACATTAGACTGCCTATTACTTTCGAGTATTCCACTTGAGATATACTCTCCCCTTTATTTTTAGACAGGTGTTGGTTCATATCTATAGGAGTTTTATAAATTCCTACACTCTCTTTCCCAAATTTGTCTAAAATCTTATCAACGTAGTGTGCTTGGCTTAAGACAAATCCATCTGCCATCCTTGTAATTTTAATCCCTAAAATTACATCGGCCAGACCTAAGTCTTTCATATCAAACTTTGAGTTTAACATGGACTTAGTGGATTTGACCATTTCTTCATTGTTTCCTACAATGAGAATATCATCGACGTATAAGCACAAAATCACATAACCGTGTTCAGTGGTTTTGCTGTATACACATTTGTCACACTCATTGATTTTGAATCCGTTTGACAATATCACTTTGTCAAATTTCGCATGCCACTGTTTTGGTGCCTGTTTCAGACCATATAGAGACTTAACAAGTTTACAAACCTTTCTCTCTTGTCCTGGCGCTTTACAACCCTCAGGTTGTTCCATATATATCTCTTCCTCAAGATCTCCATTCAAGAAAGCAGTCTTCACATCCATTTGATGAATTTCTAGATTGCGCAGAGCTGCAATGGCAATTATCATCCTTATAGATGTGATCCTTGTCACAGGTGAGAATGTATCAAAGTAGTCTAGACCTTCCTTTTGTCTATATCCTTTGATCACAAGTCTCGCTTTGTACTTTTCAATAGTACCATCAACTTTCATTTTCTTAGTAAAAATCCACCTTGAATCAAGTGGCTTACATCCCGGAGGAAGATTAACTAACTCCCAAGTATGATTTTGCATAATGGAGTCTAGTTCACTTTTTATGGCTTCTTTCCATATAGGACCATCAATAGAGCTTATAGCTTCATTGTATGTAGGAGGTCCCGCCTCAACCATAAAGGTTATAAAATCAGGTCCAAATGAATTTTCAACCCTTGCTCTTTTACTTCTTCTTGGTTCCTCCACATTTGTATCATCCTCGGATACTTCTTCTTGTTGGTGATACATTTCATTAGTATCTTCATCTATCTCATAAGATGAACTCGATCGCATTTCTTTATGAGGAAATACGTGTTCAAAGAACGAAGCAGTCTTCGATTCTATAATTGTGTTCTTGTGTATATCAGGGTTTTTCGACTCATACACAATGAACCTATACGCATTACTGTTATGCGCATAGCCTATAAAGACACAATCAACTGTCTTTGGTCCTATCTTCATTCTTTTAGGACCGGTAGCCATTACTTTGGCTAAGCATCCCCACACTCGCAAGTGTTTGTAAGATGGTTTTCTCCCTTTGAATAATTCATAAGGAGATTTCTCTTTTTTTCTTTCGGGGTATTTGATTCAGCAGATAGTTAGCAGACAAAACGGCCTCCCCCACATTGCCTGAGGTAACCCTGAACTAAGCAACATCGCATTCATCATTTCTTTAATAGTGCGATTCTTACGTTCAGCTACACCATTCGATTGAGGTGTATAAGGTGGAGTAACCTCATGTATGATTCCTGTTTGTGCACACAGTGCCCCAAATGGTTCTACGTATTCACCACCACGATCACTTCGTAGCCTTTTGATCTTTTTATTTAGTTGGTTTTCTACTTCCAACTTATACATGGCAAATTTCTCTATTGCTTCATCCTTGCTCTTCAGCAAGTATATTGAACAATATTTTGAACTATCATCTATGAAAGTTACAAAATATTTATTTCCACCTCTTGTTGGCATGAATTTCAAGTCACATAGATCACTATGTATTAGGTCAAGGGGTTCAGTATCTCTTTCAACACTATGAAAGGATGTTCGTGTTAATTTTGCCTCAACGCAAATTTCACATTTATGTTCGGAATCAATTTGAAGTTTTGGTATACAATTCAATTTCATTAGATTCCTTATAGAGTCATAATTTACATGACCTAATCTACCATGCCATAAATTTGAGGATTCAAGCAAGTAAGCAGAAGAACTTTCTTTATTGATAGTCTTGATGGCAATTACATTAAGTTTCCACATGCCATCTTTCACATAACCACGTCCCACATACATTCCGTTCTTAGAAAGAACAACTTTCTGAGACTCAAAGACTATCTTGAAACCATGCGCATCAAGCAAGGCTCCAGATACTAAGTTCTTCCTAATGTCAGGCACATACGAGACATTAGTCAGCTTCAGCTCCTTCCCTGAAGTCATCTTCAAATTCACACTTCCTTTCCCCTTGACCTCTGAGGTGGCCGAATTTCCCATGTACACCTTCTCTCCATTTTCAGACAGCTTCAGCTCCGAGAAGGCATTCTTGTCAGAACAGATGTGGTGGGTTGCTCCAGAATCCAGCCACCACTCCTTAGGATTTGAATCTGCCAGATTCAGCTGAGAGATCACAGCCACTAACATATCTTCATCCTCCTCGGTGACATTCACCTTTTTCTTCTTTGGCTTTCTGCAATCAGCAGCTCGGTGACCCTCTTTGTCACAGTTGAAGCACTTGCCAGCAAACTTCGACTTCGCCTTCTTCTTAATAGTCCCACCTTTGGGTCCAAGTTTGTTGAAGGGCTTCTTCCCTTTGGAGCTTTCACCATGCTCCACAACATTTGCCCTCCCAGTAGAGAGCTTCAATCTCTTATCAGATGATCGATTATCCTCTTCATTTTTGAGGCGAATCACTAGGTCTTCCATCGACATTTCCTTTCGCTTGTGCTTAAGGTAGTTCTTGAAGTCCTTCCACCCCGAAGGCAGCTTCTCAATGACTGCAGCAACTTGAAATGATTCATTCACTACCATTCCTTCAGAGTTCATGTCATGCATAATGAACTGCAAGTCATTCACTTGACTGGTCACAGTCTTTGAATCCACCATTTGGTATTCGAGGAAACGCCCCACAGTATACTTCTTGGAGCCCGCATTCTCAGTTCGGTACTTCCGATCAAGTGCTTCCCACACCTCCTTAGCTGTGCTTTTGGCTTTGTACACCTTGTACAACACGTCATTCAGACTGTTCAGCACATAATTTCGACACAAATACTCGGAATCTTTCCAGGCATTGTATGCCATCAGCACTTGTCGATCAGTCTCATTTTCAGCCACCCTAGGTGTCTCCTCGGTCAGATACCGGCCAAGGCCCAACTGGGAGAGATAGAAATGCATCTTAGGCTGCCACGTACTGAAATTCAATCCATTGAATTTTTCAGGCTTCTCAGCAGCCATGACCGCAGCCGGCACGTGTGCCACAACATTGGTTAGACCCGCAGGTCCATTCCCGCCCGTAGGCATCACTGGTGGTGCAGTCGGAGTGGCAGCATTGGTCGATTCAGCAACGACCTCAGGATGATTGTTCACAGCATCCATGTTCACAGTTTGATTGTTTTCAGACATTGCTACAACAGAGACAGATTTATTAGTACGCTGAAATTAATATTTTCAGATAATAACGAAGTAAAATCTACTAGTTGAATCTGTTGGAGAAATTCCGTATCTGAATATAATTATAACTTTAATCAGCAAGTAACAAATCTTTGATTTGACTGAGGCATTAACAGCAACTAATGTGTATAAAATTAACAGAACAATAAACAACTTAATATGACACAGAACAATTAACAGCACACTGATTTGTATAAAATTGATCTGAATTTACTACAGCATGTAACAACATCTAACTGAAGCATTCATATGTGAAATTAAACTAATTGAACAAACTGCAATGCATATATATACAGATATAAACAAAGTATAATACAGCTTTAAGATTTTTGGACGATTTCTCTAAATATCTGAATATAATTAAAATTGATATGCTTATGAAACAGAGAGCATAGACAACAAATCTGAGCAATAAAACAGTGAGCATGCATTGAAGAATTGATCAACAGAACATGAATAAATTAACAGCAAGTCAGCAACTAACAGCAAGTTAGATTTATCATTTGAATAAAACCATGCAGCAAGTAACATAAACTAATTGTAAATAAACCAGCAACTAAATTAATGCAAGTTTACTGAAACCAAAATATACTGAGCATGCATCTGAAATTCTGAATGTTCATAAGTAGCAGTAAGATAATCTAAATATCATGCTGGAAATAAACACAGTTTATGAATCTGAAAGCAGCAGATAAGAGGCAACATGTGAAGCATATTTTTCAGTGTGAAAACAGCAGATTAACAGCAGATTAATATTAACATTGCGAGATGCTGAAAACCAGAAAACGAAAATAGGACAGCAAACCGAATTTGTTGATTCAGTCACGTCAATGAGGACGCTGTCCTTAAAGCTGTATTGCCTCCCGTAGGTGTTGGGTCTGATGGCAACGAGCTTCCCAGGATGAATGAATCTCAACAAGCGCTTAACACCGTAGCCTCGCTGATCGAACCTATTCGATCTTTCACTATCACACTTATCGGAAACGGAAAAAGGAAGTTGAGATGTCTGGGTATTGTTTTCTCTGTGTTTTTGCGTTAGTTTTCTCAGAAAAGGGCTGACCCCTTTTTATACTGCTGAGAAGACACCATCACGAATCGTCACAATCTTCGGTTGAACCGTCACAAGGTTTTTTTTAATTCAAACCTAATTGAGTTAATCAAAACCTGTCCGTGACTTTGTTAATTCAAACCAAAATTAAACACAATCTTCACAAGGCTTAATCTTTTGGTTCGGTTCAAAAGAGTAAAATCGAATTAAGCAAAATGAACCGCGCAACCCGCTGAGATGGATGATTTTTGGTCCATCTTTGGCCATCGATTTCTCATTTGATATAGCTTCGTTTTTGGCAATTCAACATTCGATTTCATACCTCTCAACTCAAGGTATTTTAATCTAATTTTATCATCACGATTCGAGGTGTCCTCCACGCTCAATTTTAGGTCCCAAATGTGGCGCACCACCATTTTTCTTCAAACCTTTAAACACATTTTTCCAACATGTACTTGCAATATTTTGATTCATGGTTGGTGTTAGGCTAGAAAAGTAGATGAAACTTACAATGTAATGTAGGAGATGGAAGCATCTGGAATAAACTATAAAGGGTATGCTATGTTAATGATACTTCTTGAGAATTGATTCTGTTGTAATTATGTAAAAGAAGACATATTTATATTCTTGCAGAGGCCGGTAAATGTTGTCAATAACTCAGATTGACATCAAAAACAGGGGCATGCTCTTGACCCATACAAATTTGATTATCCTCTAATCTGATATGCGTATGTGCAGGTGCAGGTGCAGGTGCAGGTGCAGGTGCAGGTGCAGGTGCAGGTGCAGGTGCAGGTGCTTGCTGTTAAGAAAACGTTCGGTATGTTCTTGTTTGTTTGAAGCAAGCTATTAAAGTATTACGTTCCACTATTAAATGATGCTTTTATATCTCTTTACCCTTTATTCCTTGACCCCCTCTTGGAATTTGTTACGTAGTTGGCATCTACTATTTAAGCATGTTTCTTATATATGACGAGATTAAGCAATATCTTGACCATAGTTGGCCGTATCCAAAGATATTATTCCTCTTTCATTTTATGTATGATTGAGAATTGGGATGCCGTGTTTCGGTCTCTAAATTATGTTGTCTGCTCTGCTCTGCTCTACCCATCTCTCATTATAAAATCAAAAAAATTCTTGCCTTTATGTTGACAGATTTTGCGTAAGAGAGTCCAAAAACCTTGGTGACCACAGGTTTAGTCTATGCTAGTGAAGAATACTGTTAATGGAATCAAGTCTTCTTGTCCGATTAGAGAAAAAAAAATTAAAGAAGGAACCTGATAAAGTTTGATTAGATGTTGGAGTCTAGACTTGATTAGTTTATGATTAGAACTAAGGGGCTGTTTGATTGAGCTTAAATTTATGTTATGTTAATTTAATTTATGTTATGTTATGTTAATTTATGTTAATTTATGTTATGTTATGTTAATTTATGTTAATTTATGTTATGTTAATTTATGTTAATTTATGTTAATTTATGTTAATTTATGTTATGTTAATTTATTTTATTTTATTTTAGTTTATACCAACCTAACATTACATTATCATCATACCATCATCATGTCATCACCATCATCATGATCATCATGTCATCACCATCATCATCATGTCATCACCATCAACATCATCACCATCAACATCATCATCATCATCATCATCATCATCATCATGTCAATATGGTGATCATCATGATGATGAATAGTAATGAATAGTAATATGGTGAATAGTAATATGATGATCATGAATATGGTGAATAGTAATATGGTGATCATGATGGTGATGAATAGTAATATGATGAATAGTAATATGGTGAATAGTAATATGATGATCATGAATATGGTGAATAGTAATATGGTGATCATGATGGTGATGAATAGTAATATGATGAATAGTAATATGGTGAATAGTAATATGATGATCATGAATATGGTGAATAGTAATATGGTGATCATGATGGTGATGAATAGTAATATGATGAATAGTAATATGGTGAATAGTAATATGATGATCATGAATATGGTGAATAGTAATATGGTGATCATGATGGTGATGAATAGTAATATGATAAATAGTAATATGCTGATGATGATGGTGACACGATCATCATCACATTACTATTCACCATCATTATCATATTACTATTCACCATCATCATCATATTACTATTCATCATCATCATATTACTATTCACCATCATCATCATATTACTATTTACCATCATCATCATATTACTATTCATCATCATCATATTACTATTCACCATCATCATCATATTACTATTTACCATCATCATCATATTACTATTCATCATCATATTACTATTCACCATCATCATCATATTACTATTCACCATCATCATCACATGATGATGATGATGATGATGACATGATGATGATGGTGGTGGTAATATGATGATGATATGCTGATGGTGGTAATTTATGTTATGTTAATTTATGTTATGTTATGTTATGTTAATTTATGTTAATTTATGTTAATTTATGTTAATTTATGTTATGTTATGTTAATTTATGTTAATTTATGTTATGTTATGTTAATTTATATTAATTTATGTTATGTGGTGTTAAAATGGTTTATATAATACAAATTTAAAGCCAACAAAACAGGGCCTAAAAGTCCAGCTCATTAGCATACAGAAGGAAAAGTAAGGCTCAAAAGAAGTAGGACCACTTATGGAGACGAATCCGACAAATAAAAATAAGTGGGAGTTTTTTTGAGTGACAATGAAAATCCAGGCAACATGTTTGTAGGGGAGAATGCTTTAATTCTTTTCGTGATATGATATTTGGAATATGAAACTTTCACTTCATATTACTTCCTTTTTCCATTTTTTGTTTCATTTTTCAACTCTTTATGTTTCAAAGATTTGGTGTTAGACTGAAAAGTGGGCGGTGGAGTGCGTTTGGTTGTCCACAAGAATATCAACTATCAAGTTGAGAAGCAAAAAACTTATCCAAAAAAAAAAAAAAGTTGAGAAGCAAAACAGCCGCTGAATGTGAGAATGGGTTTCTTCTTTGAACAGTACATCTACTTTTGTTATATATATATATTTTTTCGATATATACTTTTGTTATATTGAATCGTGTCAAAATGGAAAACAAGGCAGTTAAGTTGGGTTATTTATGAGATCAGGACTATATATTTTTTATTATTCAAAACCTAATTAATACAAAGATCTGAACTGGGTTGAAGGTTCATATCCAAATGGAGCCGCAGGATGCTGCCACTTCTTGAACACTGACGTCTCCATTCCCTGATTATTCTTCTTCTTCTTCTGCTGTTGCTTCTCCTCCTGTTGCTCTCTGAGCTTCATCTCAATAGATCTGTCCACAGGAGAGATGAGTGGAGACAGAAGAGGGATGGCCACGTTCCATTCCTTGACTGGATTGATTTTGATTGACGCTGGAGCCCTGCGCTGTAACCGGCTCGGCTGTCTGGATTTGCTTTCTGATTTGTTGCTGTTGCTGGCCATATTGAGGTTTTTTTGATGAAGATTGGATTGGAGATGGTGGGAGTGAGCTGTGGGCTAATTATATATAGATAAATGGATGAGAAACAGAAGTGGCCCAGCACGATTCAGCAAAGCAATATTTTTTTCGTACTTCCTAATCAATCCAAACGATGTCGTGTCCGTTTGTTTAGGGCAGTGTGGTCTTTTTCGAATGCAAATGTCCTAATTTATGATAGCTGCTGCTGCACCACGTAAATATGTGTATGTCTTTTTGTGCTCTCATTTCTAAAACTTTTATAAGATTGCTTCTTAAATAAATTATTATTATTAGTACAAGTTTATTTAAAAAAAAAGTATTCATAAGTTTTTTGTTTATATGGTACGAGGTTAAGATCAGGTACAAAGTTAAATTTGGTACAAAATATAAAATTTATCAAAATTATTTTATAATTCGTCAGTTTATTTTATAGTTCGTCACTTTCAAGCCGAAAAATGAAAAGACGACATAATTCGTTAGTTTCATCTTATAATTCGTCACCAATAAAAATAACAAAAAATTAAGATTTAATCTCATCCATTCAAATCACAAGATCAAGGACTATGATTAGTTTGTATTTTGTACCAAAAAATTAACTTTGCACCGAATCTTTTTCCAATGGTATGAGCAAAATTGTGAATGATAATATGAGGTTATCGAGCATATTCGTTAAAGATGCGCATCGAATACAAAAAAATAATTAAATTTGAAAATGGGCCAATTAATAATATAAGAAGGCAGAAGGAGAAGAAAATAAGGGGGATGGTGTTGGTTTGTGAAAAGGACAAAGTTGTCATTATCGGTATGACCAGGAATGAGAACAACAAACAGAAAGCGACATGAACATGTAAGACTGGTCAAAAGGGAATTTTGTTAATACTTTTGTTCTTGTCATTTTTAATGTGGCTCTACGCTACGAGTTTCTTGCTTTTCTTTTCTTTTCTTTTTTAATATGATAGACGTTGTAACTTGTATAGTCAAATGTCATTCATTGAATGTATTTTTAATCAAATACGTATTGAGGTAGAGTTTATTATGAAATTTGCAGAATCGTGACTACACTTTGAGTTTAATTGCACCTTGACCGTGAGTCAAGGGGCACGACCGTAAATTCTGGATCGGCAACGTGGACAAATCTTATTGGACAGAGAAACGTGTAGAGAGAGCTGCATGTGTAGACTAGATCGTCAAAATGGGCGATTCGCGCAGTCGCATGCGTAGTTTTGATTCACTTCACCAACCCCCAGTTTGAAATCCGACTTGTCAGCGACCGGAGAAGAAGATTCCTGAAGACTCGATTGGCGAGTTTTTTTCGTTAATTGGTTCTGCGTTGTATTGTATCGGAGGAAAAATGGGGTTATTTGAATTTTACAGGGAGGCTTCTGTTCGCGTCGGTGTTCCTATTCACCGCTTGGCAAGAGTAAGAAAAGATTCTCGTCTCTCTCTCTATCTCACATTTTAATTGAATAGGATCTTGTGTGATTCGGATTGGTGCAATGCAGTGATTCCCATTCTCAAAGCTGTAGCGAGTTTGTTGACCAATTAGGCCAGTCACAGTGACAGTGGATTAATTTCAGTTGCATTGATCAATTGTTGCGTCCAACAAGCTTTATGGGTTTTGAGAATTCCTGGTTAGGGTTGTTGGCGAATTCAGTGAAAAATTACTGAGGATGGCTGCCATTATTCAATTGTTTGGTGAGACTGAGATAGGTTTTAAGAAAAGTTATCTTCTTTTTACCTTGTTAGGCTTGGAGAATGATATACTTAACTTTATCACTTGTGAAAATATTTTGGCTGCCAATTGAAGTTGTTTTGGCGAAATTATACCTGGATACTTTAATGAAGCTTACTTTTGCGGCTGAAATGACTAATAGTTATTTTGTTTGTTGGTCGTGTGCTATGGCTTGGGTTGGGTGATGTTTTTAAAAAAGAAGGATGTGTGAGATTACTATTTACGTATGCAATTTGTAAGTTGGGGACAAAAGCTTGATTGCTATTGTGTCTTTATATGCTTTGCATCACGGTTTCTTGTATTGACACATAGAACTCTCTTTTTTCTTTTTTCTTTTTTTCCTGCATCTAGTTGCATATCAGTCTTCTCGTGATTGTTTGGACCGTTGTTGTTGGCTCTTAACACGTGGTTGGATTGCTAATCTTGTTGCATTCTACTTGTAGGTACAGCCAATTTAATGCAGATGGTGGTCCTGCTGCAAGGTCTTTGAAACCGAAAATTGATGCTGTTTCTCAAATTATATCATCTTCGATCAATGTGCAACTACCACTAATCGACGTAAGGAAAATTGTAACGTCTTCACACAGCACAAGGAACATATATGTCTTGAATTTACTAATCTGAGTTTCACTATGAGCAGGCTAAATTGGTGGTTGCTGCTTCCATTGCCATGAAGGGTCTGGGAGGCATTCTCTACATCATTGGCAGCTCTGTCGGTTCCTTCCAATATCCTGGTTTGTTTCCTCTCCTCTTAACTAACTTTCTATTTTCTCAACTGTTTCACTAGTAGAGTGAAATATCTTTATTTTGGCTCCAGCTTATTCATCAGGCTGTATTCACACCAATTGTGTATGACTTCTACAAGCACGATATCAACAAGAAAGCATTCAGTGATCTCTTAGTACCATTCCTTCAGGTAATAAACAACATTGTATCAGTGTATATGTTTTCCTTTACACGACATATGAGAATTGTATGACAACACTTCAAGTTTGAATTTGATATTTACTTTGCGTCTTTTGCAGAACATTGCGCTTGCAGGTGCACTACTCTTCTACGTGGGCATGAATAATTCCACCCCAAGGAGACAACTGCCCCATAAGAAAGCACGAAAACCAAAAGCAAATTAAGAGTCTTTTCAGACTTCGATAGCATGATTTAAATTTTTATCTCCATGTCTTTAGACTGGGTGTATTAGAATGATAAGCTGATTCCCTTATATTTGTATTCAAATTTTCCCAAACAATTTTGATCAGGAAACAGAAAAGGAAATGCCTTTTACACCAAAACCTCTGTTCGCAATTTTAATTTGTTCTCGATTACCATTTGAGTTAATCTTGTTAGCATTCCCTACTTGCTTGTATTGTTCTCCCTACTTTGAATTTCAAGTTCCAGTGCCCTTGGATTTTTTTAACTGCCAGGTACTCAAAAAGAGCTAAAATTAAGATCCTAGTTTCGAATTGCAATCAGAAGAAGAATGAATGGCTCCAGAAAATGTAGTGATTTATTCAGAACAGTCTAATGGCTGAATAAAGTCTGGGCGAGAACATGTTTCGAATGATTGGGCATCTCTCTTCTTTGTCTGTGATTAGCTCGTGTTCTGACATTTTTAATTGTGAGAGCTCAACTTCCTAACTCTCTCTTCTTTGTCTATCATTTTGCTCTAGTTCTTTGCTCAGTATGGAACCAGATTGTATTTATATTGAAGAAGGTAGAAGTTGTTGCATGCCACATCAATGTTCTCGTAATCGTATAAGGAACGCACCAATATAATTGTGTCACTCCATCCTACATCGGCTGAGAGATCTAAATAAGTAAGCCTACTAATTATCTTGTCGCCAACATATCATGATTTTTGTGATGGACTTGATGTTGTGGTGACCTGAAGGATGGTGGTGACAAGAGACAGTTAGGGCAGACTAGGCTTATAACGGATCGGACCGATCTTCCCGGTCGGATCAATAATGTTTGGAAGGAACATGCCATTGAATCTTCGTTTCGTCACATGCAGGGAGGCTTATACGATCTGTTGGATATATGAGCATTGAAGCAGTGGGCCGTGGAAGAGCAGCCCAAGTATTGTGCCAGCAGTGACAACTCAGTGATAGCTCATTGCCAGGTGGCTGAGATGGTCCAATAAGAAGAAAGCAATTACGTGGCTTGAAGACATGCCTATCGTTGGATTAAAGTGGAAATCAACGGCTGGTCGTCTTTGGTACAAATACATCTCTTTCAGAGATGCATCTCATTCCATTCATTCAAGTTTCAGTCGACTAGGGTTTTTCACAAGAAACAAAGTGCTGCTCCATCTTCTCTCTTGATCTCAGTCCGAAATCTCAGTGCTCTCATGTTTTTCTGGTGGCTCTACATGTTCTCAAGGTTATATTTAGTAGTATTAGTGCAGATCCAGTCTGATATATATCCTTGCCAGTGTTTAGTCGAATTTGTGGCTCGGTTTGAGCTGCTGTAATAGGGTAGTCTGATCTGGTTTTGAGAGAAAACACTGAGTGTGTGAGATCGGTTGTAACCGAAGGTTCATCATTTTTATCGGGCGAGCAGGATCAAGTCGTCATCAGGCAGCATAATAAACCGAGCTAGTGTCGGCTCAACGTGGATTACGTCTAGATCTCTTTTGAGGTCTAGGGGGAACCACGGGCCTTAAACAGGTCGTGTTCATTTTTACTGTTAATTTCATTTCTGTTAAGTGCTGCGTCATTAAAATATGAACTGAGATAGTTTAAGTTTCCGCATAAAAGTAAGAGTGTGATTAGTCAAAATCACTACAGTGGTATCAGAGCTAGTTTAGATCCGGCCTAGATTTGTTCAGTTCTGAGTTTAAGTTTTGTTCAACGAGTGTTGAACTGTTACTGACCATTTCTTGTGTTTTCTTGCATGAAAATGACATATCGGGTGGAGGTCACTGCATTCGACGACAAGGCTGATTTTGGAGTATGTAAACTCAAAATCAAAGCATTACTGTCCCACCACAAGATCGGTATAGCACTGGAGAAAGAAGAAAAGTGGAGTGTTGAACAGAAAGTACAAAAGGAGACAATAAATGAAGAGGCGTTCAATCTGCTGATCTTGAATCTCGCTGATTCAGTGATCAGGAAGGTAAGTCAGTGTAAGAATCCTCTTGAAATTATGAATACCTTGGATGCTGCATATGTAAATAAAACTAGGCTTGGGCGTCCAGACCCAAAAAACCGAAGACCGAACCGAAAAAAGCCCGAACGGGTTGGTTCTTATCGGACCGAAAACTGAACCGAAAAAACCTGAACCGAATGGTGAGATTCGGTTCGGTCTCGATTTTGCATTTTTCTCTGACCAACAGCCCGAACCGAACCGAAAATATGTGTTTTCTATCAATTTACAGAAAAAGACCGAAAAAGCCCAAAAAAAGACCAAACCGACCGAAAAAGCCCGAAAAAAGATCGAAAAAGACCGAACCGACCAAAAAAGACCGAAAAATCGTGAAACCCCAAAAAAACCCGACCCGAACCTGAAAAAAAAAACCCGAAAAATCGCCAAAAAAGCCCGAAAAAGACCGAACCAACCCGAAACCCGAAAAATCGGGCTTTGGTCGGTTTTCACTTTCAAAAAGACCGAACCGAATTTTCAGGTTTCGGGTCTGTTTTCACAAAAATCGGGACCGAACCGAGCCCACCCCTAAATAAAACTACTGTGAATCTGCCTTACTTGAAATCATCATTGTTTGCATTTAAAATGTCTGATGCTAAGTCTGTTGATGATAATCTAGATGATTTCTTGAAAATGACTTTGTTATTATCTGGTACACCGCATGAAGTTGATGAAGTTAGTAAGGTTATGATATTGATGAATGCGTTGCCTAATAGTAACCAAGTTGTGAAAGATGCGTTTCAATAGACTGGCACTATTCCTAGTTATAAGTTGTTCTGCTCTGCCCTTAGGACTAGAGAATTTGAACTGAATATGTCTAAGTCTAATTCTGCTAATTCTGCCTCTAGTCTGTATGTAAAGCATAAATCAAACCATGATATGTCTAATAAACCTAAGTCTGTCCAACATGCAAATAATTCTAAATTTGATAACGACAAGAGTCAAAAGAATCCACATGAATCTTGGAAATGTCTTCACTGTGGAGAGTTAGGTCATATTAAGAAGAATTGTAAAATTTGGCTTAATAGACCCAAAACTAATCAAGCAGAAACTAACGTTGCCTCTACTGTTGAGCCACATGAGTGTGCTGTAGTATTGAATGTAAGTACTTCTAAATGTGATAAATTGTGGATTCTTGATTCTGGTTGTACTTATCACATGTGTCCCGATAGGGAGTTGTTTGCTGATTATGCTGAGATTGATCATGAAACAGTGTGTATGGGTGATAATAATGCTTGCAGTGTTGTAGGAATATGTACTGTTAAACTATCTATGCCTACTGGTAACACTGTCATTTTGACTAAAGTTAGACATGTGCCTAATCTGAAACGTAATCTGATTTCTCTTGGTAAGCTTGATGATTGTGGATGTGAATACCATGCTGAGGGTGGGAAATTGATTGTGTATAGAAACAAAAAGCCTATTTTGTTTGGTATAAAAATGCATGGTTTGTATGTGATATCTTCTACCTTGATTGCTGCACATGAATCTGCTGTTTCTGAACCTGACACTTGTCTTAATGCTATTAGTTGCAAATATAAGGATAAATGGCATGCTGCGATGCTTGATGAAATGAATTCTGTGTATACTAATAAAACATTGGATTTGGTCAAGAAATCTGAGGGTAAGACGCTGGTTCAGTGTAAATGGCTGCATACATTAAAAGAAGGGCAATCTGAGCATGATCCACCTAGGCATAAGGCTAGATTAGTAGCTAATGGTTTCACACGGAAAAAGGGCATAGATTTTCATGAAATATTTGCACATGTTGTTAAGTTTAAAACTGTTAGATTGATGCTGTCTTTTATTGCATGTTTTGAACTAAAACTTGAACAGTTAGATGTTAAAACTACATGTCTTCATGATGAATTGAATGAAGATATTTATATGCATCAGTCTGAATGTTTTGTGAATGATAAACTGTCTGAGCATGTTTGTTTGCTGAAAAGGTTGATGTATGGTTTGAAGCAGAGTCCTAGTAATTGGTATAAACGATTTGACAATTTTGTGCTAAGTATTGGCGTTACTAAAAGCAGTTATGATAGCTGTATGTATTTTTCTTCCACTGATTCTGAACCTGTCTATATTCTGCTGTATGTGGATGATATGCTTTTGATTAGTAAGTCCATGGTTAAAATTAAAGAGTTAAAGTTGAAACTGAACTCTAAGTTTGTTATTAAAGACATTGGACCTGCTAAGAAATTGTTAGGCATGTTTATTGAAAGGAATAGAAAGAAACAGTGGCTGAAAATACACCAAAGACCATACTTAGAAAAAGTTGTGAAATTGTGGAAAGTTGACACTGCTGAAAATCCTGCAGATTTTTGTATAAAATTCGTTGCTAACAACAAGTTCAAGCACTGCTTGGACTTGCTCTTTGTCGAGTAATCTATTTTGCAGGTACTGAGCGTTAACGGCACTAGGCACTGGGTTGTATTATGCTTGAAGACTGAAGATGCAATGGCTGGTTTTTTGAAGACTGCAGATGTTTTTTTCTTCTGGAGCTTGGTGCTGCTGTTGCTGCATAGTTTTGTCCGCTGGTTCCTTGGTGGTAAGAGCTGGTATATCTTGGTTTTGGGTGGAGCTGGATTCTGGTGGAGCTTTATTTGCATATAGACGCATTGTGTCTAGAGGACTTCTCTGTTCCAGGTGGAGAAGTTTCTATTCTAAGTTTTTTCTTTCTGGCTCCAATGCTCCTAGGTGGAGATTGTTGGATATATGAGCATTGAAGCAGTGGGCAGTGGAAGAGTAGCCCAAGTATTGTGCCAGCAGTGACAGCTCATTGTCAGGTGGCTAAGATGGTCCAATAAGAAGAAAGCAATTACGTGGCTTGAAGACATGCCTATCGTTGGATTAAAGTGGAAATCAACGGCTGGTGGTCTTTGGTACAAATACATCTCTTTCAAAGATGCATCTCATTCCATTTATTCAAGTTTCAGTCGGCTAGGGTTTTTCACAAGAAACAAAGTGCTGCTCCATCTTCTCGCTTGATCTCAGTCCGAAATCTCAGTGCTCTCATGTTTTTATGGTGGCTCTACATGTTCTCAAGGTTATATTGAGTAGTATTAGTGCAGATCCAGTCTGATATATATCCTTGTAAGGCCAGTGTTTGGTCGAAGTTGTGGCTCGGTCTGAGCTAGGGGTGGGCGTTGGACGGGTTGGGACGGGTTGTGTTTGGTCTTAACCCGACTAGAAATAATGATCGGGTCATTTATTCGAACCCTAACCCGGCCCGAAAGATCGGGTCAATTATGTGAACCCGAACCCGACCCTAAAACTAAAAGGCATAAAAGCCATAAAACATTCATGGTCATCTATCATGATATAAATACTTTAAAGTTTAGTATTACAGTTTTATTGTTCATTGCAAATCAATTACATATTCATATGTAGTGTGATATATCACGAGAACACAAATAAATTTTTATTCAGATGAGGTATAAGGTTTGAATCTCATTAAAAATATAGTATTTTTTATATTACTTATGAAATCGGGTAACCCGAGCCTCAACCCTAACCCGACCCGAAAATTATACCGGGTTGATTAAATGGACCCTAACCCGACATTAAGTGGACCGAGTCGGGCCGGGTTATCGGGTCGGGCCGGGTTTTGTCCACCCCTAGTCTGAGCTGCTGTAATAGGGTAGTCTGATCTGGTTTTGAGAGAAAACACTGAGTGTGTGAGATCGGCTGTAACCGGAGGTTCATCATTTTTATCGGGCGGGCAGGATCAAGTCGTCATCAGGCAACATAATAAACCGAGCTAGTGCCGGCTCAACGTGGATTACGTCTAGATCTCTTTTGAGGTCTAGGGGGACCACGGGCCTTAAACCGAATTGCGCATCTAATTCTTAAGACCATTTGTCTTGTATATTTTCCTTTCCACCATCAACCGAATTTTAACTTTGTGATGAAAGGCCTGACGCAACGTTAAATTGTGATTCAATAACATTTCCCTTAGTTTTCAAGAGGAAAAAGTATTGTGCGAATGTAAAATTTCACTTCGGAGTGGAATAAGGAACATCAAATTTACAATATGAGGAAAAAGTATAGATAAAAATATTGAAAATGCAAGTACTGTGTATCAAGTTCATTTTTTCTATTGTTTCATACATATTCAAAATCCACCAACATGTGGATACCTCCATGCCTTCGTGGAAGAGATAGACAGTAAGACTCTAGATATTCCTACGAAGGAGGAACAATAACAAAACATTCATGGCAAGGCGGAACAACAACAACATATCCACACCGAGGCGGTATACACAAATATAAGGAAATGTATGGCATTTGAAGGAGTTAAAGCATTTGAACTGTTGACTATGAATGTTCTAAATGATGAAGTTTTTTTCAAGATGAGGTCATCAAAGTTTGTTGAAAAGGATATCCTTTGACTAGTCAAACGAGTAGTTTTCTCAACTGCACGGGAGCTGAACAACTACCGACCAGACACCATAAACTCCAAATTGCATCAGGTCAGCAGTTGGCACCGCAATCCATCAAACGCCAGTCATATAAATCTTCCATCTCCCTGAATTCGAAATCCCCAAGTTAACCACCTTCTGATGTGCGAATCCACGACCGACACAGATGAAAAAACTGCAGTTTTACAGCTTGTGTCGGCTCCAATAGGTCTGAAATCTTCAATCGAAATTCTGCTCTGTAATGGTATTTATGTTTACACAGATGGGGGTTCATTGAATTTGATAAAGTTCTGAGCTTTGGTTGGATTGACTGGGACCTTTCGTTGATGATGAGGTTTGTTTCTGTTTGATCGGATTGATTGAACGAGGATGAAGGACTTTCCTGGGACTCCGGGGACGCTGACAGGATTGCTCCTTAGGGTTTCACAATTTATATTTGCAGCTGCTTCAATTGCTTTCATGGCTGCCACAAATAATTTCATCAATTTCACAGCTTTCTGGTAATTGATCTTCTGACTCAATTTTGCTTACTTCAAACCTCAATTTTGGTAATTTGAACTGCTGACTGACAAACCTCTTCCAAGCCCCCGATTTCTTGTGACAGTGCCACTTCTCACAAGATTTGAATTTCCGTTTGGTTCGTGGAAAATTTATGAGATGAAAAGAAAATTTGGAGGAAAAAATAATCTCATGTTTGGTTACTCATTGAAAATCCAACCAAAATTAAAAGAAATCAATACAAAAATTTCCTGGTCATTTTCCATTTTATTTTCTTTCCACCACATTTCCATGATCCGAACGGAGGGTATCAAATGTTGTAAATGCTTAATACAGTGATATTTTGGAATCTTCGTCTTGTCATATAAAATGTTTGTTTTTTCTCGGCAGAGCCTGACTTTAAGTTGTTGTTTGTGTAGCTATCTCGTAGCGGCAATGAGCTTGCAAGTTATATGGAGCTTTGGCCTTGCATTTCTAGATTCATATTCCTTAGTGAACACAAAGGTCATCGATAGCCCCTTACTAATCAGTATCTTTGTGATCGGTGACTGGGTATGTCTCTGTCTCTCACAGTCTTCAAATTTATGTCATTCTTGAACTCTTTTTTTTGAAACCACTAAACTGTCTGCTGCTAGTAGGCAACAGCAACGCTGTCTCTCGCAGCTGCTTCTGCCTCAGCTGCCATCGCCGTGCTATATTTCCATGACTTGGGAGTATGCAATATTGGCGCAGAGTGCCAAAAGTTTCAACTGTCGGTTACTTCAGCATTTCTGAGTTGGTTTGCAACAGCCATATCGTCTCTGATCATGCTCTGGATCATGGCCTGAGGTTCAAGTTCTTTACTATATTGTGGAAGCATTTTCAGTCTTTCCAATTTGTATGTAATTTCGATGTCCATATGTAGCCTTTATTGCAAGATTTAGTCAGATACAATCCTAGTACCATCAAAAAAAGAAAAAGAATATACATTCCTTGTAAACAGTTATACTTTTTTTCTTTAACATATGATTGATAATTAAAATATATTTTTGGAAATAAATATTCAGTGTCATTTTATGCTCAAATAAGAATAATCAACTTGGAATGATGAGGATGCTCGTGCATCCTGTATTCTGGTTGCTAGCATGGAGATCCGTTTAACTGGAGACATTGTTGGATTACCTTCCGCCGAGACAAGGTGGACGTATTTGCAGGAACGTTATGAACCAACTTGTGATTTTCTATATATGAATGTTCTTCGTCAAGAACAATCGTTGCAACAAGGAGATGACACTGTGGATGAATTTTATGGAAAGCTGTCCGCAATATGGAGTCAGATCGACTCCCTTGGACCAGACGTATGCCACACTTGTCATTGTTGTCAGCATCGTCGTTCTCAGTTAGAGTTTCGTCGCATCTATGACTTCCTGACCCGTCTTGGTGCTGAGTTTGAGCATATTCGTTCTCAGCTTTTGACTCGTAGTCCTCGTGTGACATTACTGGAAGTTCTTGAGATGCTGTTCGAACTGAGGAGGCTCGCCTTCGTGGTGAGGGACTAAACTGACTCTTCTTTTTAACTGTTTGTGCACCAGCTGCTACAATACATGTTACATATTGAAAATTGACTCCCTCAGTAGCCGTTTTTGCAGGACAGCGCAAACACTGCACATACTGCGACAAAGATGGACATTTAACACAAGTTTGCTATAAGAAGAAAAAAGATACTGCTCGTCGGGCTAGTCACCATCTTAAAGGATTCTAAAGTTTCATTTTCGAGCTCCTCTCAAGAGGGCTTCTACTGGGGTTGATGCTCAGGAACTCCTCATGTTACTACGCCGTATGACTGCCATAGTAGAGTCAGAATCTGCTAGTTCCGTTGCTGTATCTTCTAACAGTGAAAGATGAAATCTTCCCCTGGTAGATAAGATGTTGTTCTGGTCGGATGCAGAACAATATCTAGGATAACTTATGTGTAATTTAAATGCAGTGCAGAAAATAAACGACAGTCAAAGTTGTTACCCAGTTCGGCGTTAACGAGCCTACTCTGGGGGCCGTCTCCTAGCCCGGTGGATAGCAATTCACTATCAGTTGAGTATTGCGAGTACAGGAATTACCGTTTACAGAATCCATCTTAAACAACCTGAGCATCGAACACTCTAGCAATTGCGTTCTAGGTCTCCCCCTAGATCTTTGCTCCTGCTCCGTATCCACCAATCTGATTCTCCATGAGAATCAGCGCCTTCTCCCGAATGCGCAGTAACAGAACAATAGTGTGTGTACCTTCAGTGTTGTTCTACGATCAATCTGTTGAGCACCAGAACAGATTGATTCCGAGCGCCTTTGAGTAACCAGTGACGATTAACTCTCCGGCCGATTACGAGCGTCGTGAATAACCAGTTACGATTAGTTCACCGCCGTTTGCCTCCTCCTCCCTTCAGTGAGTATGAACGTGATTAATTTCTCCGTAAGTGCTTGCTAATACCTAAGCATTAGCTCTCCTTATATAGAGCGGTGGAAACCCTAAACAATAAGGATTCCTAAACTAAACCGCCTCTATCATTAGGAAATCTTTCCTAATCTCTTGCGCATATCTTTTGTAGATAATCCTCTATTCGAATCTTTAATCTTGATTAGGCAATCTTCGATTATCTTCTCGACTAAGATAGCTTCAAGCGCAAGCAACCTTCTAACCGACTTCTTGATATCTTCGATAAGCACATGCACCGACTTGCCAAAAACCGATCTCGGAAATATCCTCAGGCAAAGTTGTGCTATGTCGGCTGAAACAAGTTTCCAAATCTGAATTTGGAAACTTCCAACTTCTGTCCATTGACGCGTGACCGACTTGCTATTTTAACGGTCGACTGAGTTTCCTAATTTGAATTAGGAAACATTCCATTCGCTTCAACTTGTTCCAGGACAGTTGTCTCTGCTAGACTCTAACAACAGCTTGAACAACTATACTAAGTTTTGCCAAACTACATGCCATATAACTAACAATCTCCCCCTTGGCATTTTTGGCAAAACTACATATTGTAATCCCTGTACTACTATTACAGTTGAATCTTTAAGGAGATTTCAAACTCCCAAGCTGTGCTACTAGCTAAGCTAATACGCTCTCAAGGAATCTTTTAAAGAGATTTCAAACGCTCTACAAAAATTAGCGCACGATGAATCTTTTAAAGAGATTTCAAACTCTCAGCACAAAACAAGCACAACTGAATCTTTTAAGGAGCTTTCAAACTCCGAAACTACTCCCCTTTTTGTCACAAATTGACAAGGGAGAACCAAAAGTAGCAATAGTTTGAAAAAAAACCAGACAAAACACAATATAAAATTGTTTGTAGCATAGAGAATAGAGACTTCACAAGGAGCTAGTAGTCAGACTCATCACTGACTTCATCATTATCCGAGCCTCCTTCAACTTCTTCCTCGGGATAGCGCAAACCAACCAAGAGTTTTGTAATCTTTTTCTTTTTGGCCATGAACAACACCATCCTCTCATTCGTGTCCGCTAGCTCCTCTTGAAGATGATTAATCATTTGTTTCCGAGAGGCACGAGAGACTGATGCACCTAATTCCTCCTGAGATCGATCATACCCCTTCTTCTTAGGTTTGACAGGTTCAGCCAGGTCCAGATCTATAATGTGCTTCCCAGAAAAATGTTTGTGATCTGCAAGAAAAACCTTCAGAAAACCAGCCAACATGTCTTGTCTTGTTAGGACATCTGGATGTTGTGCCACCACAAGTTGATGGATTAGGGAGGGGAATCCAATTGTATGATTGACTTTTACCGAGCTTGCATGGCCAGCAATTTGATCAAATATGAGACGTCCTAGATCAATTTTCTTTCCAGCTCCTATGGTTTTCAGAAACGCTCCCATTGATCGGCCAAGTGTAGTGTGATGATTGTTCGGCATCCAGTTATGTACTGTAATGCTGTGAAGTAAAGAGTGCTTTGAAGACAGGTCCTTGACAGGGAAAGACATGGTGTACCATTTTGAACGAACGCCACCAGTAAGAGCTGCTATGATCTTGTGCCATTTGGGATTTTCTTCATGGTTCAGCTCTCCTGTTTCTATGCCAAAATATTCATTTACTCCATCTGGAGTAATGATGATCTGCTTACCTCTCACACTTGCCATTCTGAATGAAGCACTCTCTATATTGGCAAAGTCTTCTGACAGGTTCACAATCACTTCCCTTACGAGGTTGGCAGTGAAAGGTTTGGCCATTGACACAGACGGCCACAAATCAAGCTCTTTGATCAGGCAAACAATCTCCTTGGCTGCATATTTGTCAGCATCCAGCACCCTTTCAGCTACGATCTTCCACTTTTGAACAAACTCCCATTTCTTTGCATGTGGTCTGAAACAAACCACACACCATTCTGATCACTTGTAAATATAGCAAAAATATTCAATAAGAATCAAACACTTATGCTAGTCACGGTAATCAAAACATTTGTAAAGACTCGGGTAATCCGAGGTCGTACCCAAAGGACAGGTGATTAAACCAATAATGCTAACAATTTACTTAGAATGTCTAATGGTTTGGGGGGGGTTTGTTCCTTTAAAAAGGATGATAGCAGAATTTACTATCCAAAAGTGAGATTTGATCAACTAAAAGAGGTTAACAATCAATTAAAAGATGACTAAAGATCAACTTCTCCACCTAGACAATTATTGTGACAATAAAATGGGACGCAAATGATGAAAGCACATGCACATACTTAGAATTTAGCTCATGCAACATTTATACCAAGTTCAACTCGCGCTACAACTTAGTGCAAAGAGGTTACATCTCGCATAGTACCTCACACTCGCGCTTTATTGGCACTATAGAATATGAATATCTAGCCTCACACTCGCGCTTTATTGACTAGATGGTCATGCTCTTGTTAAATTCAAGCCATTCTCATTATGATTAAAGAGTCGCCATGTAACTCAAAAACCCTAATGCTTCTTCATTTAGTTCATTTGAAATTATGATTTTCTGCGCTAGCTACCTCAAACATGAAATCAAGCAGAAGTCCTATTGAGGACTTCTCACAAACACCTTATAGGCAATCCGAAAATCTAAGTTCAAATGAAGAAGAATCATGTGCAAATCATTCATCAATAGCATCCATAGTATTTACAACGTCACAAACATGTCTAGGGGATCCATAGATCCCCAACCAAAGTCATTACTCATTCATGGTGAGTTTACAAACATAAACAACAATGGAAGTGCAGAAAATCATAAGGGAAGTAGAGTTTAGGAATCTAGAACCAATATGGAGATCTAAAAACACTAGAGGATCCGATCTTCGTGTTGTTGATGACTCTAAAATCTCTGGCTTCTTCTCCAAGTAAACTACTCCCCAAAATCCCAGAAAATCCAAAAGTGTAGGTTCAAAAACCCTAAGTTTCTATTTATAGCCCAGCAGTAAAAATCCGATTTTTATGATGTCATGAGAACGCACAAATGAACCATGCGAACGCATGGCTTCCCAAATTTGGTCGAATGAGAGCATGGTCTTGAAGCGTGCGAGCGCACATAGATTTCATGCGTATGGTTTGGTTTGTGCGTTCGAATGAAATGGTCTGTGCGAACGCATGGGCTCTTGTTCTCTGAGAAATTTGATCTGGTGCGAGCGCGCATGGTCCTCTGTGCGAACGCACGGTCTTTTCATACGGCTGGTTTAGTTTGTGCGTTCGCACAAGTGGTGATGTGCGATCGCATGAGATTTCCATGCTTCGGGTTTTATCCATGCGAACGCACGGATTGAGCTGTGCGAACGCATGACTCTGATGAGTTTGTGCTCCGGCTTCCAATTTGCGCTTTCTCGCTCCAAAATGCTCGGGTTTGCTCCAAAATCACTGCCCACTTGTGTTCTCAGCTTAAACTCTGTAATTTGTCTGAAATGATTCAGAAAGCATCAAATAGCAAGTGAAATCGTAATAAAATAATCGAAACAATAAGCATAGAGGTCGCCTAAAATGCATATATTTTAGTGCTATCAAATCACCCCACACTTAACGTTTGATCGTCCCGAGCAAACTAATCATAGAGATCATCAACAATATTGCATTTCACTTACTCAGGATCGGTTCAAAGGAAAACTCCATATGGTCACGAAAACTAACTAGAAATACTAAGAAATAAATCCTACTTCTAACTAACCACTTTCGTAGGTAACACGAGTGCATTTAGCGAATGCACCAAGCCTTTAAACCCCTAGGCTACCCTAGTGGAGGAGTTGTAGTCTCCTGAGAGTTTTCAGACACGAAAATACTGACGAAGCGCACCACACCGTCGTTAATGTGCGATGAATCTGTGCAAAAATAAATTTATAAGTCCGCTACTCGTACTCTACTATTGGGTAGTAAAGCGGTAAGTAGGGGTCGAACCCAAGGGAATTAGTGGATAGTTGTTCTTTCGAAAATGGAAAGTAAGACAGTTGGGGGTTGGTTGTGATTTTAGTACTGAAAAGTAAGTGGGTTGGTTGCGATTTTAGTACTGAAAAGTAAATGACTGAAAGTAAAGAAAGTAAATACGGAACTGAAAGTAAATACTGAAAAGTAAAGTGCTTGAAGGACAAGACTTGCTGAAAGTAAGTGCGTAAAAGTAAAGTGCTTGAAAGACAAGACTTGCGGAAAGTAAAGTGCTTGAAGGACAAGACTTGCGGAAAGTAAATGCTTGAAGGACAAGACTTGCAGAAAGTAAATGCTTGAAGGACAAGACTTGCGGAAAGTAAGCAGTTGATATGGGACTGAAAGTAAAGTAACAGGTGATGTTTTTATTAAAGGAAAGGATTCGGTTTTAAGGGCCTTGTATCATAAATCTGTTTATCATCGACCTCTAATGATCATACTAAGTGTTCAAAGATGTATCAAGGCTATTTCTAGCACATGACTTGCCACATCGTTTAGAACACTTGTTCTATTTGGGCTAATTCCTCCTTACGAAGTATCTTAGCTTAGGTGCATCCATTTGATCAATCATTTCCGATCAACCAAATGATGTTTTAAAGAGGTTGAACTCCACAGTCAAGCTGTGCCCTTTCGAGCCTCCACTTAACCACGAAGGTTCACGAACCCATGGAAGAGATTTGCTCTTTCGAGCATCCACTCAACCAATAGTGTTCTGACCTAATATATGGCACATAGAACAAGTTTTGAACACAAAGAGGCACTTAAGAGAAGGGTCTAAAACATTGTATGATACAAGCACACCCCTTCAACCGAATGAAGGGTTTAGCTATGAATATCCATAGAGGTGGATATCATAGCTAAGTGCTTAGTAAAGTAAACGTTTTGAAAGACAGGAAAGTAAACGTTTTGAAAGACAGGAAAGTAAAGGTTTTTGGAAATCAAGACAAGGAAAGTAAAGGGGAGAATACTCAAGAACCAACAGGAGTAAACTCAATAACAACAAGAATACTCAAGAACCAACAAGAGTATTCAAGATCAAAGTAAATGTTTACAAGGATTGTGCCCAAAATCTAGAGAGATAAGTAACAAGTGACTTGTGTTTGAGCTTATTGGAATGAGGATGATTTACAAAGGGAAGGGAAGTGTCTATTTATAGGCAAGGGGAAGAGAGGAGAGCTCAACACATGTCACAAGGGGAGAGGAGAGCTCAAAGAGCCGCCGGCCATGAGGTGGCTTCCCAAAAGCCACCGGCCATGTGTCACTTCCACAAGGAAGCCGCCGACCAAGAGGTGGAGGAGGAGAGTGTGAGTGGATTGAGATCTTTTCCCCAAAAGCCATCGGTTGGCATATGACTCCGGTTGGTCTTCGGTTGCCCTTTGGTTGCCTCTTTGGTTGCTTCTTAGTTGACATCAAAAGGTGAGGAACTTATACTTGGCATTTCACTTGTGTTCTTGATCTTTGTTGGAATAAGTCATTGGGACTTAGTTGTGGCTTGATCGGAGTATTGTCGGAGTATGGCCAGTTCTGACTTGTAATCCACTTTTAGCGTTAAGAACTCCATTTTAGCTCGTTTCGTCATTACTCCTTGAAATAGCCTGTAGAACAAAAGTGAAACTAACAAGTAAAAGTTGTCAAGATAAAGCGTCTAATTTGGTGGGTTTAACTATCTTAACGAATCATATAAATATGGTCCATCAAATACTCACAAATCCCACAAAGAGAACAACCATCCAATTAGGCATTTTAAGTTCACAATTGTCAAAGTACTAGGCAAGGTGTTTTCCATGAAGTTCATAATGTATTCAAACTAGATATGTGCATTTCAATCACTACATGAAACCTCTTCAAATCCTTTTGGAAGTTCACGAATAATGACATTCAAGCAAATCAAAGCAAAGACTAATAAATCTTTAATTAAGGATTCTAGTCATTTTCTATATCAGTGACTTCAAGAAAACAATTTAATAGTCGCAAAGAAATCTTGTTGGATCACTCACCAATGCTAGCAAGGAGGCTAGTCCATTGGCTTGTGAGCTTTGAACTCATTCTCAAGCCTAGGACGCAAAGGTCACTTAGTCATAAGAGAAGAGGAGTTCCAACATTACAGTTTTTGTACACACTTGCAAGTCATATTATGCCTAAGTATAAAAGAATACTAGGTTCGTTCCTTAGTGAATTCTTGCTAGGAAGTATCAATTGTCTCATTGGTTTTCATGCTAGAGAATGGTGGAATAGCCGATTGTCAAGTCTAAGTGCAACAATAAGGGGGTAGAATGGCCTTTGGTCGTACTAAGCACTTTCGAGAAGGAACTTACCTTCCTAACCCTCGGCGCTTAGCACATACTTCTTTAAATTCACTTTCTAATGGTGATCAATCATAAGGAAGGAACGTGGGGCTTATTTCATTTTTTTCTTTTTTTTGTTTGTTTCTTTTCTTTTTTGTTTCTTCTTTTCTCCTTGCCCTATTTTGACCCCACACTTAGAACTTTGACAAAGGGCTAAGTGTTAAAAATGGAGCATGTCAAACCAACAAGACAAATTCACAAGATAATCAAGGTCACTAAGATCACCTAAAGGCAATCATGGCGTGCAAGGGTTTTTAAAATCATATTTTTTCGATTTTATGCTTTTAAAGATCAACTCTCTAGTCTCAACGAGAAAAGGCTTAGAATAAAAGATAAAGAAGTGCTAGTAAATGCTTTGATCCTCAAGAATGAAAGTCAACAATTCAATCCATTAGTCATTTAAAGGATCAATCAAGTGAAATCATGCACGACTAGTTGAATTTAAAGATGAAATTTTTCGAAAATGTAGCATTGCCTAGACTTTTTGTTTTCATTAATAATTTGAAATTTTTGGATGAATTGCACAGTAGTGTGAGTGTTCTCCCTTAAACATACGAGCTGATTGGATTCCACACATGAAAGCACGTCAAGCAAGGACAAACATCTCGTGTAGTGAAAACATAGGCCACCCCACACTTAGCAATTGCTTAGTCCCTAAGCAATGAATAGAATGAAAAGCAAAAAGAAGGTCAAGAAAAACTTCTCTCGTTTGGAGGTAGCCATTTCAAAGTAAGAGATGTTGTTATGCACGTCTAGTTCTTGGGTGACTGATCTTGCACAAAAGACTCGAGTAATGATCCCCCTTTTTCTTCTATAAGACACGAAACTAAGAATGAGAGTGTTAATCGCACAAGGTAGAGAAATCATCATCGTAAACATGTCAACATCATGCAAGTCAACTCAAAATTATATCAAAAGACCGCATCAGATGATCATGCGAACGCATGTTTGGGTTTGTGCGAACGCACAAATGAAGGCAGTGGCACAGATTTCGCATGCGAACGCATGGAATCATGCGATCACGGCACAAAGAACATTTAACCGGGTCATGCGAATGCACAGACTGCATTGTGCGAACGCACAGTTCTGGGCAGTGGCATTGATTTTCTGTGCGAGTGCATGGATTCTACGCGAGCACAACGAAATGAGGAAAAGGCATATGATGCGAACGCATGAATGAAATAATGCGAAAGCATGGAGTTACGGACAAAAATTTCTAAGCCAATCTCAAATCGTACATCAACACTCATGCACAAAAATTCAACACCCCACACTTGAAGCAAATAGAAATCCATAGATATACTTAAAGATCGGGAGAGAAACACTCACAAGCCTAGTTTAACTTCTTGGCTAAGACAGAGCTGATTCTCCTCTTGGGAAATAAGAAGCACGCTTGAGGAGTCTTTTGCTAAGATCCCTCCTCACGGGGCCTTGGACTTGATCGTGTCAACCCACCTTCAAATCCCATTTGAATTTCCTCCCATCAAGCCTACAATGGACTTTCCTTTGGGAGCATGACCCCTTCAAGTATGAAAATCCCTTAAAAATTAAGGGGCCATGGGAGCTTTTTTCAAATAATCTTTGAGAGTATGGCAAGAAGCTCCAAAACTTGTCTCGAGACTTCATAATGAAGAAAGGGTCTTCAAAATTTGTCTCGAGAATGATGGGCATCCCCTCCTTGAGTTTTTCAATGACGTCCACGGGTGCCCACTCCTCAATATCCCTCTCTAAACCCTTGTCTTCTTGAGTGCGAGATGGTTCCTTAGTTTTTTCCATGAAAACCTCAACAAAGTCTGTATACCCTTGAAGACTTTCAATCTCTATACGCTCTTCCTCTATCTTATCCTCATCACGGAATTGGGATTCACATTCAAGCTCGCTAGTGCCGGGAGGAAGGAATTCTTCTTCATTGACCAAGGATGTTTCTTCTATGCAAGAGGCATCATCATTGAAGAATTCCTCATCGGAGAGCGTCAATGGGATGTCGAGCTCTTGTGTGTTCTCATCTAAATGATCTTGAGATGTGCTAGTGGTGAAGGATGCTTCACTTTTGCATTCCATCTCTTCTTCGTTACAAGATTCACCATCCCTTTGGTTGTAATGAGCTTCGGTGCCGGCTCTCCAAAATTCATCCTCCCTTTCTTGATCCCATTCTTCCCTTGAGACATTAGATTCAAGGACTTCTTCTTCTTCGGAGATTTTCTCCTCCTCATCCAAGTTCCCAATTTCAATGGCTCCTTGAGCAATTGTGCTTTCTAAATCATGGCTTTGAGCCTCCAATCTATTCAATCGAGCTGCCATCTTCTCTTGGTTTGCTAGAAGTCTAGCAAACATGGATTCTATATTGGAGGGCTCACTTGAAGGTTGAGGAGGTTGAGGGTATGGAGGGTAGGAGTCTTCAACTTCAAAACATTGGCTATCATCCCAATTAGGAGTGTAATAACTTGTCGGATAACCATGTTCTTGCCAATAAGAATTTATGTGCTCCTCCTCTTGATAGTATCCCTCATTAGAATAGACTTGTTGGTTGTGGTTGTACATCCAATAGTCTTCACAATGGGCATTCGGTTGATCATCTTCATAATAATCTCCATTGTGCTTAATCATTATGATTAAAGAGTCGCCATGTAACTCAAAAACCCTAATGCTTCTTCATTTAGTTCATTTGAAATCATGATTTTCAGCGCTAGCTACGTCAAACATGAAATCAAGCAGAATTTCTATTGAGGACTTCTCACAAACACCTTATAGGGAATTCGAAAATCTAAGTTCAAATGAAGAAGAATCATGTGCAAATCATTCATCAATAGCATCCATAGTATTTACAACGTCACAAACATGTCTAGGGGATCCATAGATCCCCAACCAAAGTCACTACTCACTCCTGGTGAGTTTACAAACATAAACAACAATGGAAGTGTAGAAAATCATAAGGGAAGTAGAGTTTAGGAATCTAGAACCAATATGGAGATCTAAAAACACTAGAGGATCCGATCTTCGTGTTGTTGATGACTCTAAAATCTCTGACTTCTTCTCCAAGTAAACTGCTCCCCAAAATCCCAGAAATTCCAAAAGTGTAGGTTCAAAACCCCTAAGTTTCTATTTATAGCCCAGCAGTAAAAATCCGATTTTTACGACGTCATGCGAACGCACAGATGAACCATGCGAACGCATGGCTTCCCAAATTTGGTTGAATGCGAGCATGGTCCTGAAGCGTGCGAGCGCACATAGATTTCATGCGTCTGGTCTGGTTTGTGCGTTCGCATGAAATGGTCAGTGCGAACGCATGGGCTCTTGTTCTCTGAGAAATTTGATCTGGTGCGAGCGCGCATGGTCCTCTATGCGAACGCACGGTCTTTTCATGCGTCTGGTTTAGTTTGTGCGTTCGCACAAGTGGTGTCGTGCGATCGCATGAGATTTCCATGCTTCGGGTTTTATCCATGCGAACGCACGGATTGAGCTGTGCGAACGCATGACTCTGAGGAGTTTGTGCTCCGGCTTTCAATTTGTGCTTTCTCGTTTTAAAATGCTCGATTTTGCTCCAAAATCACTGCCCACTTGTGTTCTCAGCTTAAACTCTGTAATTTGCCTGAAATGATTCACAAAGCATCAAATAGCAAGTGAAATCGTAATAAAACGATCGAAACAATAAGCATAGAGGTCGCTAAAATGCATATATTTTAGTGCTATCACATTCACCACACTCCAGACTCAAATTGAACTTTCTTCCCTTTCTCTTTAACCTTGCCTGTAGGTGAGCTTGTCTTAGCTTTCTTCACTGCTGGAGAGGCAACCTTTTTATGAACATCAGCCTTCCTTTTCTTTTCTGCTTTCTTTTCTGTAACTGTGGGAATGCCCACCTCAGCATCTTGGCTTAGAACTCCCTTCTTTGCTTTAGCTGCTGGCTTTGACTTGGTGTCTTGTTCCTTACTTACAGGAACATCTTTCTGAATTTCTTTGACCAGTTCAGATAGCTTGACAGATTCATCTGCTGAATCTTCACTCATAACTTCCATCTCTTCATTAGCGGCTTCAGAAGCAACCTCTTCTCCAACATATCCTTCAACAGCATCAAGCAACTCTTCCAGGGACTCATTCACTTCATCTGATTCATGCTGCGAATGTGCTTCATCCTCAGGAATTGGCACCTCAGCATTTTCTTTTGCAGAATCAGCCATACACTTCTCAGGTGACTTAGACTGCGCCTCTGCATCAGAACCTTCACCATCTTCGTCAGAACTTTCATCAGAAGTTTCTCTTAACTTCTCTTGACTAACTCCCGTCTCTTCAGCACCTGAATTTCCATCATGCTTATCCTCGACGGACTTCTCTGCACTAGTATCTTTATCTTCAAATACTTCCTCATCTGACTCGGAAACAACTACCTTACGTTTCACTAACTTAAATTTTTCCTTTTCTGGAGTTTTCTTTGTTGCAACAACCTTTCTCCTAGCACCCATCACCTTTTCTACTTCTGACCCTTCTATGGTCACACCAGCCATACTAGGACTGCTTGTATTGAGAGATTTGGAGATTTTAGCAATTACCTCTTGTGTAGATTTCTTTGCTGGTTCTTTGTCCGAAGTAGGCTTCAAAGTAGTCGACTTCTCAGACATAGGCACAGGAATGGATTTGGCAGTCTGCTTCTCTTTTGTCATGACGACAGACTCAATCTCCTTCTCCGGCAAGTTAGACAAATTCTTGTCAGGAACGGACATCTTCTTTGCCACTGTTGCTTTATCCTTCTTCGGAGCAGTCTCTTTTTTTGCGGCGTCCGAATTTGATTTTGCTGTTATAGGTTTATCGCTTCCGGTTTAGGGTTTTCCTTGGCCATCTTTGGTTTATCAACAGGCTTTGAAGATCCTTCAACCGTCGCTGCTTTGGGAACCTTGTTCTTTCTCGTGTCCACCATTGTTGAAGTTGTCAAGCTTCGGCTAGGGTTTCATCGGGAGAGAAAAAGTGAGACACGAACAGTTTTTTTTGAGCGGATTTTGATTTTTAGAAACTCCTTGTTATTTTGGTAAGACATAAATATCTTCTCGAAACTCCCCAGGCTGCCACGTCACTTTACACCGTTTAAAATAATTTTTGAATATTTTTGAATATCTTTGGTAGTCCAACCGTTTCTTCTTGCACCACGCCATGCTTTCCATGTCAGCCCTAAACATATCTCCTTCTGACTCTGGCTGACGGACTTGTGCTGGAACAACTTAGTTGTTGGTGACACACAGATCCAATGAGGATCTAGGTGTCCAACACCAAATGTTGTTCAAGCCTCTGATGAAGGAATCTGATTGCTGCTTTATCATTTCTTGTTCCACCCTGTATTCTTCTAGAATAGCCTTCTTCCACAGCTTCTTGGTGTAACAACTCTCAATATCGAATTCTCTTGATTTCTTCCACAGCATCTTAGTGTAACAACTCTCAAACTCGAATCTTGCATGTTTGGCGTAGCTTCTCTTCGTGTTAACTCCCCTTCGAACATAGCCATGGTTGATATAATCAATCCAAGCTGTGGGCGTCTTCACACGATGACAACAGCTTCTTCTAACACTCTTGATGTGTGTAGACTTCATAGTGGTTGGAAGACGTGTACTCGTAGCAGTGGGTAAATCAAGATCCACCAGATAACAGTTGTTTAAGGCTCTCCTTCCAGTGAGAACAGTTTCACTCTGGTTGTTCTGCACAACACACTCATCCTGTGTGAACTGGACACGATTCTCCCCATCGCACAACTGGCTTATGCTGATCAGATTTACCTGTAAACCTTCGACGAGAAGAACCTCGTTCAATCTGGGTAGTCCAAGAACACTTAATGTTCCTCTTCCAAGCACTATGCCTTCTATTCCATCTCCAAACATCACAGAATTTCCTTGAACTTTCTCAACCTTGGTTAGAAACTCTGGATTACCAGTCATGTGCCTAGAGCATCCACTGTCAAAGTACCATCTTAGCTTCTTCAGATGACTCATGGAGCTGAAAGCAGCATGGCACACATCCCCTTTTTGTTTGGTTTTCCATACTTGCTCCATGGGGGTTTTGATAGTTCATGGCGTTGACTCATCTTCCTGAGGAATTTGTGAAAGTCAGGGCATCTTGACTTGAGATGTCCTACTTGATTGCAGTAGAAGCACCTTCGTTTGTCCGGCCTCTTTGTGGTGGACTAACCAGAGTTTCGTCGTGCGAGATGTTCTTCTGGAAAAACATATGTGCTAGATTCAGCTTTCTCCAATGTTATCCGCACGTCCTCATCAGTACCCAGATAGTCTTCTTGACACGAGTTGAGCTTCTTGATGGATTTCTTCAGATAATTCAGTTCTTCCAAGGTCTCGGCATGAATTTCCTTGTCTGTCTCAATCTCAATTTTTAGCGCATCTACAGTATTAAGAAGAATTACCTATTAACGTTTCAACGCAGCATTCTTCTTCTTTAGATCAGTCATGACTTCTGGATCGCTTTGAATCCATATAATCTGTATCTTTAGGGATGAGATAACTCCCAGTAGTTCAGCATGCTGAGCAATAAGATCATTTCGCTCATTTTTTACTTCAATCATCTGGGCATGAAGATCAATGATTGTTTGTTGAAGTTCCACTCTCTGAGTGACAAGGACAGCAGCTTCTTCCCATAGCTCTTCTTTCTCTTTCGTCAGATTGGTCAAATTACCGCGAAGAGTCTTGTTCTGCTCAACTTCCTTCAGCCATTTTGGAACAACTCCTGGTACTTGTTGGCAAAGTCTTCATCAGTGACTTCTTCATTATTACTGCAGCTTGAGTACTGTGTGGTATTCTCCGAGGATGACTCTGACCCTACTTCGCTGCTTATTTCTTCTTTAACATAGGAACCTAGGGCGACAAAGTTATTAGTCTCACCCTCATGATCAGATTCATTATCACTCCAGCTGATGGCATAGGCATTCTTCTTCTTCTGGGTGTTGATACATTCTGCTCGAATATGTCCATACTGATAGCGCTGAAATATATGCATTTTAGGCGACCTCTAGGCTTAGTGTTTCGATTGTTCTACTACGATTTCACTTGATATTTGATGCTTTGTGGTTCTTTTCAGGCAAATTATAGAGTTTAAGCTGAGAACACAAGTAGGCAGTGATTTTGGAGCAAAAGCGAGCATTTCGGAGCAAAAATATGCACTTTCGGGCAATACGGGACAAAACGACCTTGCCGGAGTATTTTGGACTTAGTGATCGCAATTGGTGTCTGATTTGGTCGATTCAAAGCTTGTTGAAAAGTTAACTCAAAGTGCTACAACTCTCTAGTTGACTCCAAGACCAAATTCGGACGTTAAGATTGCCAAACAGTCTTGTGCGTTTGCATAGTTCACCTTGTGCGTTCGCACAATATAAACCAGACGCATGAAAACCTTGTGCGTTTGCGACCGACCTTGCCGGAGTTTTTGGACGTCTAAGGCGTTTCCGATGTCCGATTTGGCTGATCTTTAGCTTGTTCGAAAGGCAACTCAATGGGCTACAACTCTTTAGTTGACATGAAGACCTAATTCGGACGTTAAGACTGCGAAAAAAAGCCAGAAAGAGACCATGCGTTCGCATGGTTCAGACTGTGCGTTCGCATGATGTCGTAAAAATCAGCATTTTACTGCTGGGCTATAAATAGAAACTTAGGGTTTCTGAACAAGGGGTGGGGCTGACACACTTGGATTTTCTGGGATTTTTATGGGGGGTTTTTGGAGCAGTTTGCTTGGAGAAGAAGCCAGAGATTTTAGAGACAACAACAACACGAAGATCGGATCCTCACTTGTTCTTAGTCCTCCATATTGGTTCTAGATTTCTAAACTCACTTTTTCATATGGGTTTCTACACTTTTATTGTTGATTTTGTTTGTAAACTCACCATGAGTGAGTAGTGACCTTGGTTGGGGATCTATGGATCCCCTAGACTTGTTTGTGGCATTGTAAATACTATAGATGCTATTGATGAATGATTTGCACATGATTCTTCTTCATTTGAACTTAGATTTTCAGATTGCCTATAAGGTGTTTGTGAGAAGTCCTCAATAGGAATTCTGCTTGATTTCATGTTTGACGTAGCTAGCGCTGAAAATCATGATTTCAAATGAACTAAATGAAGAAGCATTAGGGTTTTTGAGTTACATGGCGACTCCCTAATCCTAATGAGAATGGCTAGAACTTAACAAGAACATGATTATTTAGTCAATAAAGCGCGAGTGTGAGGCTAGATATCGATGTTCTACAGTGCCAATAAAGCGCGAGTGTGAGGTACTATGCGAGATGTAACCTCTTCGTATTAAGTTGTAGCGCGAGTTGAACTTAGTATTAATGTTGCATGAGCTAAATTCTAAGTATGTGCATGTGATTTCATCAATGGTGTCCTATTTTACCGTCACAATAATTGTCTAGGTGGAGAAATAGATCCCTAGTCATCTTTTAATTGATCGTTAAGCTCTTTTTGTTAATCAAATCTCTCTTTTGGATAGTAAAATTCTGCTATCATCTTTTTAAAGGAACAAACCCCCCCCCCAAACCATAGACATTCTAATTATATCTTTAGCATTATTGGTTTAATCACCTATCCTTTGGGTACGACCTCGGATTATCTGAGTCTTTACAAATGTTTTGATTACCGTGACTAGCATAAGTGTTTTGATTCTTATTGAACATTTCTGCTATATTTGCAAGCGATCACATACCCTCCACACTCCTGCATTGGATTCCTTTGGCTTTGTTGTCAAGATCGGAGTCTCCAGATTGGTTCCTCTTATAAGCTCTATCATTCTTCTGGAATCTTGAGTTAGATGGCTGACCGGACTCAGTCCCTTTACCGTACTGCCTCCTCATGAACTTCCTTAAGTTTTTGGCAAACATGGCATATTGTTGTTCTGGCGCTTCCTCTATTTTGTCGTTAATAACTTCAGCCTTCAGACCGATGCTGGTGACTTTTGTAAGTCGGTCTTCTTCATTTATGTCCATCTCATGGGTCTGCAGGGAACCCATCAGTTCATCCAGTCTCATGTTTTTCACATCATTGGCTTCCTTGACAGCAAGTGCTTTCATGGCGAATCGCTTTGTAAGAGATCTCAGTACCTTTCTTACCAGCGTTTCTTCGGTTATTGGTTCTCCTAGGGCAAATGATTTGTTAGAGATATCGAGAACCCGAGTATTGAAGTCAGCAATGGTCTCATCTTCCTGCATTCTTAAATTTTCAAATTTTGATGTGACTGTTTTCATTCTAGAAACTTTAACTTTGGTTGTACCTTCATGAGCAGTTTGAAGAATGTCCCAAGCCTTCTTTGCAATTTCACAAGTAGAAATCATCTTGAAAATCTTTCCATCAACTCCCGAGAATATGGCATTCATTACTTTAGAGTTTGCCGCTTCAGCATGCTTATGAACCTCAGTCCACTTGTCCTTAGCAAGGAGGCAAACTTTACCCTCTTTGTCGATAGCCACCGGGTACATCCATCCTTGTTCAACCGCTTCCCAAACTGATTCATCTTGAGACTTCAAAAACGCCTTCATTCGTACTTTCCAATAGCCGTATTTATTTCCTTCAAGCAGAGGAGGTCGCGTGATGTTCTGCTTTTCTCTCAAATCCATCTTACCAACTTCCGGATCTTACTCTGTATGTCGAGTATTTGCTCTGATACCAATTGAAATCTTCCCCTGGTAAATGAGATGTTGTTCTAGTCGGGTGTAGAACAATATCTAGAACAACTTATGTGTAACTTAAATGCAGTGCAGAAAATAAACGACACTCAAAGTTGTTACCCAGTTCGGCGTTAACTAGCCTACTCTGGGGACCGTCTCCTAGCTCGGTGGATAGCAATTCACTATTAGGTTAGTATTGCGAGGACAGGAATTACTGTTTACAGAATCCCTCTTAAACAACCTGAGCCTCGGACACTCTAGCAATTGCGTTCTAGGTGTCCCCCTAGATCTTTGCTCCCGCTCCGTATCCACCAATCTGATTCTCCGTGAGAATCACCGCCTTCTCCCGAATGCACAGTAACAGAATAATAGTGCGTGTACCTTCAGTGTTGTTCTACGATCAATCTGCTGAGCACCAGAACAGATTGATTCCGAGCGCCTTTGAGTAACCAGTGACGATTAACTCTCCGACCGATTACGAGCGTCGTGAATAACCAGTTACGATTAGTTCACCGCCATTTGCCTCCTCGTCCCTTCAGTGAGTATGAACGTGATTAATTTCTCCGTAAGTGCTTGTTAATACCTAAGCATTAGTTCTCCTTATATAGAGCGGTGGAAACCCTAAAACAATAAGGATTCCTAAACTAAACCGCCTCTATCATTAGGAAATCTTTCCTAATCTCTTGCGCATATCTTTTGTAGATAATCCTCTATTTGAATCTTTAATCTTGATTAGGCAATCTTCGATTATCTTCTCGACTAAGATAGCTTCAAGCGCAAGCAACCTTCTAACCGACTTCTTGATATCTTCGATAAGCATATGCACCGACTTGCCAAAAACCGATCTCGGAAATATCCTCAGGCAAAGTTGTGCTATGTCGGCTGAAACAAGTTTCCAAATCTGAATTTGGAAACTTTCAACTTCTGTCCATTGACGCGTGACCGACTTGCTATTCCAACGGTCGACTGAGTTTCCTAATTTGAATTAAGAAACATTCCATTCGCTTCAACTTGTTCCAGGACAGTTGTCTCTGCTAGACTCTAACAACAGCTTGAACAACTATACTAAGTTTTGCCAAACTACATGCCATATAACTAACAAAAGACCATCTCCTACGACACATCGTTCTTCAGGTATATTACCTTGCGTCTTTGACTCTTTTAATATGACTTCTGATTCCATATATCTTATTTCTGTTAGTCATTTGTTTCGTTCTTATATGTTCTGTTCACAAATGACAGTTTTTTTAACATCAAACATGACACTCTTTTGACTGATTGGTCTTTATTTTCACCATACAGTTTATGTTTGTTGATTGGCTTAGTAATCACGGGTACCATGTAATTGTGGACTTTGACTCCTCTTGTGTCCAGGATTGTCACAAGAGGATTATGGTTGGAACTGGTTTTCGGCGTCTTGATTCACATTGTTAGTGAGAACTGGACTTGCTTTATCCTCATGTTGATGTACCAAGTCCGACTCTCTTTGTCTCAACAAAAGGTCATCGATACCCATAAAAAAAACAAAAGGTCATCGATACAAATTAAATTTGGTAAATGGTCATTTTTGTCATTTTTGGATTTATTTTATGTCTTTGTTCTGTCTATTTATAATTACATTAATTTACTACTTTGATTGCTATTTTAAGTCTATACTTTGACTACACCGTCCTAAGGGTTGACCTTGAATAAAGTATGGTGGGGTAGGATGGCCATTAACGTGAAACCTATGTTTCTTATTAGAATTCCAATTCCTCACCTATAACTATAATGGTCAACCATCTTTCACGATCTTCTGGTTATAATTCTAAATATTCAATTACACTTCTTGGGACTCTGCTCGTCAATTTTTAGTAGTAGTTTTATTCGAGTACTATATTATTTTATAACAATCAATCTTATTGAATTAAAGAGTTCTGTTAAATTTATTTTTGTCTCAAAGCCCTTAAAATACGGGGACCGGCCCTGACTAAATGTTTGGTAACATGCTCTACTTCACCATCACCACAGGTCATATGTATACTTTATATTTTATAGAAAATATATAATCAGTACTAAGTTCATCGTATGTACTGTATATGGGTGTACCTAGTTGACAATCCTTTTATAATTCGGAAATGTGAGAATATGAGAATTCAAATCAATTTATTAAATCAAGATGTATCTTCAAATCTGCATCTAATAAGTATTTCATTAGTATAGTACAGTCAAACTTGGTGATTTTGATTTCTGACTAAATACAAGTTTGAAAATGAAAGTGAGACACGTGTCAGCATCTAAATCTTTTGATTATGCAATTTCAATGGTGCAGATGAGGTTCTCAAGTTCTCAAAATATAGATGAGTTCTTGTTTGAACGCTACTCTCTGTATAATTTTTTTCAAAGGCTATCTTCAATATATCATTAGGGTAGTGATCTGCTTGTTAAGAATTGTGTGAACGGACCCTCTATCTAATGATCAAATTTGATAAGAATCCAAACCCGTCAACCAATCCCTTGTTGTTCAAATGCAAGAATTCTTGGCCGCAACGCGAGATGATTTGTTTGTTGCATTGTGGGTGGCGAGGCAGTAAACATTAAAAGCGCGTGTCCTATGTGCTTACAAACCTACTCTGAATAATGATAAATGAACATCACATTAGTCGAGAGCTGTTTTCGCTTTTCTGATGTACTTTTGAGAAAATAACATCAACGAACATCGGATAATGGATGAACCAGAATCCTACTAGAATCCCACCATATACATGAGTTTGGGGGACTATTCGGTTTTTACTTTTAATTTAAAAGGAAAAGTCAATCTCCAGTACATTGGAACACCAAACCCCTTTAATCCCTCAATATTCAATACATGATGCTAATTTCATTGCAAGTACCAATGTGATCACAAACTCCAAACTCAATGCATAAGCAGCTAAACACCCATTAATGTTATTCAGTTTGTCTCAAACATGTCTATTTCTTGGGCACAGGTTTTGCGGGTACTCATACATATATTATATATAAGTAACCTTTTTATAACTGTAGATAATTAGTATATATTCATTTTATGTACTGTATGTTTTAATTGAGTAAAGATCAGGTACAAATCATATTTTTGGTGCAAACGGTAAAATTCGTCAAAAGTGAGTTATAATTCGTCGCCCAAAAACCAGAAGTACGACATCGTTCGTCAAAAATGATTTATAATTCGTCTTCATAAATCATTCATACGACGAAATTTAATCATAACCGTCCAAATGTCTAAATCAAAGATTATCATTGGAATGTATTTTTTTACACAAATATACTTCCTTTTTTCTGTTTTAATACTAATATAAATGGTTACATCAATGAAAGAGTAATGTACATACTCAGTTTCATTATAACTTCAATTGATTGATAGATTTATAATATGTGACATAGGAATGTGTGGTCTTACAATAATATATATAACAAATAAGTAAATAACAATAATGAATAAATAAAAAGTAACAAAACCAAGATATATTTGAAGTAAGAATAAACCAAGACATATTCATGGCTGTACATGAGTAGGCAACACATCATTATCTTTGCAACCTCTTCCACTCCCAAATGAGAAGAATGGCCTCTTAAATCTACTACTAGCAGTAATCCCACTACTACTACTACTACAAGCTTCATCACTTAACACATTGCTACTACACTTCTTTTGATGTTGTACCACATCTTGTACCATCAAGTAAAGTTGTTGATCATTTGACGAATCCATTGATATCGATCTTCTTATTGGTTCGATCTTGAACACATCATCTATAACTCTCACATCAATGCACTCATCTCCCATGCTCAACACTTGCTGCTTCATCCTCCTAAGGCGCTGCTTCTTTGGTATGTCTCTCAGCTCCAGCTTTATTGGCATTTGGGGATGATGATGATGATGATGGTTCGCAGGAGGAGCTGCTTCTAGCTGTTGTTGTTGCCGCTGCTGAATTTCTATGACAACAAAGTTGGATTCCACACATGTTGTAGTCTCTACTGTTGTCAAATCTTGCCTTGGCGGCCTTTTTGATGATGGATTTGTGTAAGAAATGCTAGTTCGACAAAGCGGGCAATTGCCGTTGTTCTGAAGCCAAACATCAATGCAATCCATATGAAACAAGTGGCTGCAGTCTTGCAAGCATCTCAACTTCTCATTGTGTTTAAACTCACCTAAGCATACAGAACACTCTTGAAAACTTGAATCCAATGAGTCGTCGTTTTCAGCCTTCTTGAACTCGATGATGGGGATGGAGTTGATGGCCGGTTGGTCCAATCCTTTAGGCAGCTGCTGCAGCCTTGAAGGAGAGTGCATCATTTGTGATCCATCAGTGTCTTGAGTTATTGAAACTCTGTGGAGATTGAGGCAGCATTTGATAACAATGATGTAGTAGGAGACTAACAAGAATGCTGTGGCTGAGATTCCAATCACTGCAATGGCTATGATTGGGAAGTTGGTCAATGATAAAGATGAATGTGAGATATGCATAGAAGGAGGTGAAGATGATATTGCTGATTCATGGATGTAGATATGGCTTGTGAATTGGTCCACCATACTTGTGCAAACTACTAAAAACAACTAAGGCTTGGATTGGATCTTGGTGTGAGGAGGAGTCAAACCCATTTAAGGATTCTGAGAAGATGGAAGGAGAAGAAGTGCAGAGAAGTGGAGGGATCTAAGCAGAGTTTGTTTTGGGTATTTATTTAATGTGTGAAGTATGGGAAGGGATTGTAGAAGAGTTGAAGAAAGGACCAGTTGAGTATTTATTTATTGATGTGTGTGAGGACTTGATTTGAGATTTTTTGAGTAGTCTTATGGAGAAAGAGTGAAGAAAGGTGACAAGAATTTAATATGTTGATGTGTGTGAAATCTCTGAGTGGTAGAGGAGGACTATTTTAGTAGGGGGGTGTGTAGAGACGTGAGTTGTCAGCATCTACATGTTTGTCAATAGTACTAGTACTAAACAAAGATTGATAAGTTTATGAGTTCTCACTTCACATAAACTATTATGTTGTTTATATTTGATAATAGTTGATTTAGGAAGTGACATTTTATTTAATTTTGTACTCCGTAGTATATCAGGGCAGACGTGGTCGAACACGAAAGGGGGAGAATAAGACGTTAATAAGAATTAAACTTTTTAAGAATTTAAGATCTTAGATTCAAATTATAATAGGAAATAGTCTAATAGATTATGCATCGGCGAGGTTTAAGATAGAAAAAAAAAGAAGATAAACTTGTCGAAATGGTATTATAGTATTGAAAAACAAGATGAGTGCTAAGAAATTAATATTTGCAGTAGATCCAATCTAGTAGAAAATTGGATGTTGTTAGAATCCAAAATGCAAGGACAACTAGTCCATGCCTTACTGTTCAAGAGAAGAAAGACAATTTCCCATTTTATCTGCAAAAGCTAAAGATTTTCACATGCAGGTTTATCATATCTTCTATGGGAAGTTGGAGTTGATATGTTTGATTTTGTATGAGTATTTAAGGATCAATCATGAACACTAGATCAAGCACATTTTTATTTAAAATTGATAATTTTACCTAAATGTGGTAAAATACACCATTGATATCGAGCTTTAATATCAATTAGATTATTTATTTTTAGGAGGGATAAGTAGAAGTGGCAAATAGGGCGGGCAGGCGGGTTAGTGGACGGGTTCTTAATGGACAAGGGTTTGAACTCATTAGAATCATTTTAGGTTAAAGGGTTAAATGGACTGATTCTTAATGGGTAGAGGGTTAAAGGATTAAACCCTTTTAACCCTTCTGAACTCTATTAACCATTTAAACTCTTTCAATTCTTTTAAACCGTTTAACCTTTTTGACTCATTTAACTATTTTTAACTCATTTAAGCATTTTTAACAATTTTAAATCATAAATATAAAAAAATTAAATTTGATAATAACTTTCTAAAATTAAGTTGAAACAGAGCCAATTTACTGGTATACATATAAAATAAATTGAGAAATTTTAGGGCAAGTATCCCAACTATAAGAACAAACTAGTCATGTCACGTAAATAAAAAAAAACCATATCTATATTACAAAATAAGTGCAAATGAAGGACCGCATGCAAAAACAGAGCCATTTAAGAAGCAGAACCAGAAAAAGAGAGAGAGAATGACGACAAGTGTTAGCACATGCTCCAAGAAAAAAAAAGAAAAAAAAAAGACAACAACGATCTCGAGTTTGAATCGAACGAAGACGTGATGAATCGAATCGAATGACACGGGAGAGACCGATACGAAGTTCGTGTTTTATTTTTTATATTTATTATTATAATATTAGTTAAAAGGGTTGGAGAGTTATCCGGATAAAAACTCTTGAACCCTTTTATAAAAAGGTTCTTAATGGACAAGAGTTTTCTAAATCCTTTTATTAAAAGAACGAGCTAATGGACGGGTTTAATAGGGACGGATTGGAGGGTTTAGGATTTACTTGCCGGGTCTAGGGATAAGTGCCTTAGGCCATCAGGGTACGGGTCTAGTAGAACTCCGAAATCTCGAGGGTACTAGGCTAGATTCAGCCTAAGACGTTTAAAAAAGAAGAAGAATAAATACCTCAAAAAAGAGTTCAACCGCCTCTCTCTTTATCGTTTGAATCATTAAGTTAGTCAAATTGCTGGTGACCTTTCCTATTAAATAGTCCTACACTCATAAGGCCTAAATGGTTTTGTACAGAGAAAAATAGTCTGGAAGATCTTATTAATGATCTCGTGCAAGTTTCAGGCTCACATCATTTTCAGCAGCAAACATGTATATATACGTTTCAGGGCGGTACGTAGAGGATGTCCGCAAGCAATCTAAAGTTATTTGTTTGGTTGGAACATATTGAATGCTACTCCATATTTACTGAAATGTTGTTGCTCACTCCTATATTTTTTATTCACTTTTTCTAATCACTTTTTCACAATTTATTGCATTTCATATGATTAGAAAGTACTCCTAAAAGGGCGAAGTGAGTGGCTCACTGGAAGAACGCTCCCCCGGTGACTTAGGGCCTGTTCTATAGAGATTGATTCAATCCGATCCAATCTCACCCAACACAATCCAATCCCACCCAATCTCACTCAACACACCCCAATCTCACTCAATCTCATCCAATCTCACCCAACACAACCAAATCTAATCTAATCTCCACTCACCTAATCTACTCTCCACTCACATATATCTAATATTTTTATAATATTATTTATAAACTAGGACCCACTCACCTAAACTACCCTCCACTCACATAATCTAAATATCTAACATTTTTATAATATTATTTTTAATGTAGGACCCACTCACTTAATCTACTCTCCACTCACCTAATCTAATACAATCTAATCCAATCTCACCCAATACACCCCAATCTCACCCAACACACCCCAATCTCTTCCAATACACCCCAGTCTCACCCAACACAATCTAATCTAATCTAATCTCACAACACCCCAAATCCAATCCCTATAGAACGGGCCCTTAAAGCTCCCAGGTTCAAGATCATATTCTAACCGATACTAACTTAATATTAACACTCAATAGGAAAAAAAGTACTCCTAAAAGGCTAGTCAAGAGTGATTTGATGGTAAAGGAGATGAACAAAATCTTAAACTCTCTATCTTTGATTTTTAATGATGGAGTTCTCTTTTCACGTTAATTTATCATCCTCATGATGAAAAAAATGAAGTGTAAATAAAATAAAATATAAAATAATTGAAAAATGACATGAAAAAAATAAAACAATATTTTACCCAATTTTTGTCTATCCCAATAATTTTCCACGAACCAAACCGAACATTAATATTCTTTTATCATTTTGCTCCCATGACATTATGTAGTTTTAATCAAAATGTTGTCTAAATAGTAAATACACTTCTAATTTTTCTTTTTGCGTTAACGAAAACATAGATGAAACCCGGGACAACAGACAACTTTTAATTCATCAGATACGAATTAATGCATCCACAAATGAGATTGAAATATCTCTCCAAAGTGCAGGAGTCTCACCTAGGTCATACCCTATAATGTAGCACCCATACCGATACCGATACGGATGTGGGTACGGGTACGAATACGTGATACGGCAAAATGAAAAATTGTAGGATACGGGTACACTTTGGATACGGCAAAATTTAAAATATAGTAAATTTTCCGATCAATCAATTCATTCGCAAAATCCGGTTCATCAAGTGAGGTTAAGCAAACTCTAAAAATTCCATATCCTCCATAGAATTAAAGTCATCCGCACCGAGACTATATCTTCGTAGTATACCTTCTATATATTGTTATGAATTTCTAGATAAAAAACGAAGATTATTGTGGGTGGAAAATAAATCAGAGGTACTCAAGTTCTAATTGAACCAAACACAACCAAGCCGAGGTACCCACTCATGTGGGTACGGCGTGGGTACGTATCCAACAAATATCCGTCGCGAATCCGAATAGGATACGTATCGAGTACGGGAAACGACTGTCGAGTGAAGTACCCGTGCTTCATACGACCATATATATTTGAATATAAATTATTTAATAAAGTAAGATTTTTATTCTTGGAGGACAATGTTTGACGAAAGATGTCAACAGATTTATTTCTCAAAAATGGAAGATGTCACCAGCTGGCTCACGTTTAATATATTAACTTGTGTGTGATTTGTAAAAATTAAAAAAATAGCAAATCTCTAATTAAATATGGTCATCAACTTAATTAAACTATATTTATATAAGGAGCCAATAATTCAGGTATAACTAGGCTACTCAATTGTTTTCTTAACTACCAAATGTGTTGTCTGTCGCCATGTGAATGCTTATTAAGCTTGTAGTGAGTCATGTGCAGTCACGTGTAGCCAGCCACATACTTAAATTCACAAGTCAATGAAAACTTTTGACAGAACACTACTATGTCGTTTTGACCAACCAAACTTATTGGAAAACGTGTTTGAATAATTATTTATATTAAGAAAAAGATTTGATATAAAATTGATTTTTTAGTAAAAAATATAAATAAATTATAATATTTAATTTTGTAATTTAGATGGACAAAATTAAATTCTGATTTTTTTTATATTCTCGATAACGAATTATATAAGTGAAGTCAAACAATACTATCTAAAAAAAAAGTCAAACAATGCGATGCGGTCAACGTAGCCTGCTCAAGTCAAATATGGCAGCGTTTAAACTTTAATATGTGAGCCATTGTAGAAGGAGCAAATAATGTAAATTGTAAACTGACAATAAAATATATTCATGTGAAACTAACGTATGACAAAATATTGATGTTAATTTTTATTTAACTATATGCAGGGCACATGTTTATTTAGTAGCTAAAAAAAGTTAATGATAAATTAAAATTAAAAACTAAAATTTATAATCAGACGATTTTTACCTGTACGTTAAAAACATTCTCTAGTTCAAATTTTAATAAAATAAAAAATATTTTCAAATCTAGTATATGCTTTTATTTCTTCTTAAATAAATTAGACCCATTTTACAAAAACAATTCACACACTTTTCCGATCACTAATTTGATCCGGTACTGAGAGCCTGTTCTTTTGAACTTGATTCAATCTCCATTAAACTAATCTAAACTAATTTAAGCTCACCCAATCTCACCCAACACAATCAAAACTCACCCAAGTTCATCCAACACAATCTAAACTCACCCAAATTCATCCAACACAACCTAATCTCCACTCACCTAAACTACTCTCCACTCATCTATTATTTCCAATTATATTTATAAATAAAACATATATTTATTTATACCTATTTTATAAAAATACTAAAAATAAAAGTTTAATAATTCAAGGTTACAAATAACATTATATATATCTACAAAAGTGTAAAAAAAGATTCATAATGTAACATTACAGTTAAAGTTTTTAATACTCGAACTAATATTTTAAACATATACTAACAAATATTTCGTATTCAACTTAAATAGATTGTGGTCCCTCATCAGGATCAACTTCCATAATTTGATGGGCTATGAAATTTCTCATAGCGTTCATTTGATCCTTTCGACGTTGATTGTATATGTTGGAATCAGCTACCCCTTCCACTTCTTCATTCGATAAAATCGGCATCTACAGCTTATGCATGCGAATAAAATTGTGCAATGTAAACGTTGCCAAAATAATGTCTAGCTGACACATCTGCCACTTGAGGTATGACACGAAGCACCTTCCACGTGCTCTTTAAAATCCCAAAAGCTCTTTCGATGGTTGTCCTTAATGAAGAATGACGATAGTTAAACTTCTCATAAATTCCATTTGGTCGATCGCCTTTCCTGAATGGTGGCATATGATAGCGAGCGTTCCCCTCTTTGTAAGGAGCCAAATATCCACGAGTATTTGGATAACCGGAGTTAACTAAGTAATATTTACCTGTTAAAAATGAGTATAATTATCATATTTCAACAAAATCATTAAATTAGGTTAAAATTTATTTTTTGTATTAAAATTGTACCTGAAGGTGGATGTGGAAAGCAATACTTTGACTGCGTTATTGAATCTTTCCAAACAGTTTGATCATGGACGCTTCCTTCCCATCCCAAGTGCACATACGTGAATAGCATATCAAATGAGCAACATGCTAACACATTCCATGTTTTTGTTCCTTTACGACCACGATATTGCATACCATGATCAGCTCCAAAAACGGCTTGGATGTGAGTTCCATCTATAGCACCGATACAATCCTGTACACATCACCGTACTCATAAACTTATTTAAAGAAAATGTTTTTAATCATACAAAAAAAACAAACCATGATTACCCTGATTGGAAATTGAATTATTACCTTAAAAGGTGTATATAAGCTGCTACTAAAGATTTTCTGAGGTATTTCTTCCAAAAGAGTATGTGGTCGTATGATGTCGAAAGACAATACCTTTAAGGCAGCGATTACCTTTTTCAAGTATTTCTGAACAGTCGATATTGAGTGCTTGAATGTATCTGCAATATCTCTATAGAAAGCTCCTTTTGCCAACATATAAAGGCACATCTATCCCTACTTGTTCGGTAACTTTTACACTTCTTCCGTCAGTTAACAATTCTCTGCTTCGCATTATTTCAACAAATTGGAACACCATTTCGTTTGTTAATCGCAATTGTTCCTCACACAAGTTCGAATTTTCATTTAATAATCTATGCATGTATTCAGCTCCGGTCTCACCTCCAGATCTCAAATCCCCCCTTTTTCGTTTGAATAGCAAACTTTTCAACTTTAAAATCGCAATTCTCCGACACTGTCGGATCACTTCATCAATCATTCTACACAAGTAAAAATACAAATTAATAACCGTTAAGATAAATAACATAACAAACACATGTAGCATATGAATATAAAATATTCTACAAGCAACTACTACAAACACAAAACAAGTGTGCTCATCAGTACAACAAATCCAATACATCCGTACAACAACAACTTCCGAATGTGTGCGCATTCTACTAGTGTGTGCACATCAATACAACAACAAGTGTGCACAAAAAATTAGTGTCGACACATCAATAAAATAGCAAATTAATGTCCCTGTCCGCCCACGAGTTTCAGCCATTCTATTCTCTCATCTTCAGATTTTGCATCCAAAAAAAATCACAGTATTGATTGTCTTTCAGAAATTTCAAGGTAGCGATTAGGAATGGCAGACCACGCATTTTTACATATTCCATATCCCTGAGTGCATCGCCGAGTCTTGTTGACTAAGTTATAACCGGCTCAGTAATCTTAATCATTTCATATGCTTTGTCAAGCTGATTGTCCATTACTGGCGAGTAAAATGAAGTACTCCCAATCTTCCATTTTTTGGAACTAGTAGTCTTCTGAGGAGATTTACTTTCAGCTGCTGAATTAGAACATAAAGACACTCTAGGGTAGACACGATCCTCGTCACTGTCTCCAGACCCCTCATTATCATGAGCTGCTTCTCCTTGTATTTCTTGTTCTTTCCCTTTTCCAATGAGAACTTTGGACTGGCTTTTGGCTAATGCTGGGGAAAAACTTTTTTCGCCAGTAGCACATTTTCCTGCGAATACAAGGTGCCAAAGATCCATGTCAACAAGCTCATTTTTTAGAACATACAGGCCAACTCCAGTTGTACTGTAATTCTGCAAGGCAAGTTTCAAAATTGTCAGGAAATACATATTGTTATACAGAAATTGTATATATGCATGAACAAACATATTATGTATGGCGAACCTGTATGAACTGCTTGATTCTGTCACTACCAAGTTCCTCCTCGGTCGGAAACCCTTTTTCAGTCAACTGAAGACCAGTCATGCTGCATAGGGGCGGACCCCACATTTGAGGTTGGGGTGACAGCAAAAAAAATCGTGTGCAGGGGCAAGCTAATCATCGCTCGGTCGAGTGAATTTTTCACTAACTTTGTTGATCCGGTGATTTTTTTTCGAACAACAAGGTCCGCTAATGATCAACCAACCTTCTGAAGTTCATAAAGATGCCATCCGATGTCCATTGAAGATGTCCATCCGGATCTACATATGGATCGAAAGCTATTTGAATGTTCTATAACTTTCATGTTTAACTCAAGATGAAATTCGGAGGTTAAGCCGATAAAAATAGCGACCAAATTAGATAGATGATTATTAATTGAAATTTGCCGAAATTGAGGGGTCCGAGCCAATCTTCTAAAGCTCATAGAGGCGTCATTTGGTATCCGTTGAAGATGATCCATATATGTATAGAAATCTAATTGAATGCTCTACAACTTTCATGTTTACTTAAAGATGAAATTTGACTGTGAAGCTGATAAAAACAATCACCAAAGATAGATGATTAATTGAAATTTTCCGAAATTGAGGGGTCCGAGCCAATCTTCTAAAGCTCATAGAGGCGTCATTCGGTATCCGTTGAAGATGATCCATTTATGTATAGAAATATAATTGAATGCTCTACAACTTTTATGTTTACTTAAAGATGAAATTTGACTGTGAAGCTGATAAAAACAATCACCAAAGATAGATAATTAATTGAAAATTTTCAAAATTGAGGGGCCCGAGCCAATATTCTAAAGCTCATAGAGGCGTCATCTGGTATTCTTTGAAGATGATCCATATATGTATAGAAATATAATTGAATGCTCTACAACTTTCATGTTTACTTAAAGATGAAATTTGACTGTGAAGCTGATAAAAACAATCACCAAAGATGGATGATTGATCGAAATTAGCCAAAATCGAGGGGGCCTGAGCCAACCTTCGAAAGCTCATAGAGGTGTCATCCGGTGTCCGTTTAAGATGTTCTTTATATGGTTAGAAAGCTTATTGAATGTTCTATAACTTTTATGTTTACTCCAAAATGAAATTCGAAGGTTAAGCTCACAAAAATAGTGACCGAAGATATATATTTGATCAAAATTTTCAAAAAATATATATATATATTATATATTAAAAAAAACTTCCACCAACCTGGGGGTGACATTTGTCACCCTGGGCCTATGCTGGTTCCGCCCCTGATGCTGCACAACGCCATCCATGCGTTATACTTAGCCCTACACTGATTTTGGTGGTTCTTAAGCTGATTCCCCTCTTTAACTGCTTCCGCAATTGAATTAGTGGAATTGTAAATTGAGGCGACCTGTTTCCAATTAACGGCGCCTTGATTCCCCTTACTACGCCATTGCAATAAACATTTCATCATCTTCCTTCTTTCTTCTCTGGTCCAAGCAGGTGGCATGGTCTAAAAAAATACTTGACTTCAAATTGCTCATATCAGATTGCACATGAACTAATCGGAGAAGAAGCGAGATATAGACAAGGAGTGACAAAAACAACACATCGGAGAAGAAGAGTTCAACATTTTGATGAAGATGAGCATCAAATTGCGAAGATGAGAGGAACATACCTGAAGGCGGTCGAGTTGTAAGCGTCGGCATATCTGGTCAAGGCGGTCGAGAAGCGTCGACAGATCTGGTCAAAGCTACCCAATTGATGAATGCCAACGGTCTCATTTATCGCTTAAAATTCTTTTTATGTCTTATCTTGATTTAAAAATAAAAATTTGAATGAATGCCCAACGGCCTCATTTATCCTATAAAAACAAATTGTCTTGATTTGAAAATAAAAATTTTCTTTTTGAATCAAATTATATGAATTTATTTTATTACTCTCCACTCACCTATTATTTTCATTATATTTACTATAAACTACAATCACATAAAATAAAGTAGGACCTACTCACCTAAACTAATCTCCACTCACCCACAACCTAACCTAATACAATCTAATCTAAGCTCACCCAACACAACCTAAGCTCACCCAACACAAACTAAGCTCACCCAACACAATCTAAACTAAACTAAACTCCCAACACCCAAACCCCAACCTCTAAAGAACAGGCCCTGAGGCCCTGTTCTTTAGAGATTGGGGTTTGTGTGTTGGGAGTTTAGTTTAGTTTAGATTGTGTTGGATGAGCTTAGTTTGTGTTGGGTGAGCTTAGGTTGTGTTGGGTGAGCTTAGATTAGATTGTATTAGATTAGGTTGTTAGGTGAGTGAAGAGTAGTTTAGGTTAATGGGCCCTACTTTAGTTTATGTGAGTGTAGTTTATAATAAATATAATGGAAATAATAAAAGTGAGTGGAGAGTAGTTTAGGTGAGTGAACCCTACTTTAGTTTATGTGAGTGTAGTTTATAATAATTATAATGGAAATAATAGGTGAGTGGAGAGTAGTTTAGGTGAGTGGGTCCTACTTTAGTTTATGTGAGTGTAGTTTATAATAAATATAATGGAAAAGTTGTTAGGTGAGTGGTGAGTAGTTTAGGTGAGTGGAGATTAGATTGTGTTGGATGAACTTAGGTTGTGTTGGATGAACTCGGGTGAGTTTAGATTGTGTTGGATGAACTTGGGCCGTGCCGGCTCAAACCTGAGGCCACTGAGCGGTGACTTCAGGCCCCCTAAAATTTGCAATTTTTTATTAATAAAAATAAGTGTAAAATTACTATTTTGATTATAAAAAGGCCCCAATTTTATAAAAAAGACCGCATTTTCATGAAAAAATGCCCCAATTTTATAAAAAAAGACCTCATTTTCATGAAAAAAGGCCCCAATTTTATAAAAAGGCCTCATTTTCATGAAAAAATGTTGATGTGTTTTCGAAAGACGGGTTTAAGAGGCCCAATTTTTTTTTGCTTCAGGCCTCACAATGGCTTGAGACAGCCCTGAACTTGGGTGAACTTGGATTGTGTTGTATTAGTTTAATGAAGATTGAGTCAAGCTCTAAAGAACAGGGCCTGAATCAAGTTCTTAAGTTGCTGCCAAATATGAATATGTATTCACCCTTGTGTATATATTCAGGCCGGAGAGCGCTCGATTGAGAACCCTAAAAAATTCAAAAACTTAAGACCCCAAATTTCATCATTAGGTTATGATGCATCTTTAAATGTGCATGTGACACATGTCCAAAAAGGAAAGTCAAACTTTGTGGTTATGACTTTGCATTAAATGCATATTGAAAAATGTATATATGACACGTATTACCACTACAATGACCTGATGATGCATTTTAAAAAGTTAAGATTGAGATCTTAAATTTTCGGAAAAGATAGATATCTCATTTGAGCGCTCTTCTATTCCGGGCACCACAAATGTGGCCCATTTTTAACTTACATTAATTTTTCTCGGGCTCGTATATTCCGCACTATATTAAATAGACAGTATTGAACCTTCCCTGCATTTACCGATCGCCACACAGTGTGAAACATTCCAAGATATCGATTCTGGACACATGCTAATTTGGATCTCTATGCAATTTGATGTAACAAGTTCCTTTAATATATAAAAGCTCCAATAGAATGAAGAAGAAAAGAATTTTGGCACGAGAATAAACTATCAGCCTTTTGGAGTGGAAATATACGGTCTATTTTGGTTTATAATCTCGATCAAAAGCATCAACTATCAACTAAAGTAAATCACTTGTAAGTAACAATAACAAACTACTTAAGGGCCTGTTCTGTAGAGCTTAAATTTCATGTTTTTCAGTTAAATAAAGTTAAGTTAAGTTAAACAAAGTTAAATTAAATTGAATTAAATTTTTCAGATTTTAATTTTGTAGTTTAAAATGATTAAAAACTTAAATTAAACACCTTTATCCAAAAAAAATATTTTTTTTAAGTTCAGTAAAGTTAAATAAAGTTAAGTAAAGTTAAATAAAGTTCAGTAAAGTTAAATAAAGTTTTTTTCAGCTCTATCAAACAGCACCTAAGTCTTAACATTACGTTGCAATTTGCATGCTCAAACATATTGTTGTGTATGTCTCTCATATTTCTAACTAGAGAGAGAAATTGGTCGATTTAAGGAATATATCGTTAAATTACTGTTGCTATGTAGTCGCAGACGTAAGCATATATATGAGCGTAATACGCGAACACACTTTAATGTCTTTTTCTTATTACGTCGTTTGTTTACTTTTCAATTTTCTGTTATTATAAGCTGGTACAAGGAACATAACTGTAATTTACTTGCCAAGTCATGTTTTGAACATAATGAATAATTATCTGATTATAATTAGCAAATGACATCATCAAGTTATTGTGGTGATGACACGTGTCTCATGTGCATATTCAAATTTACATTTAATGCAAAGTCAAAGCCACCAATTTTGGAATTACTTTTTGGATATGTGTCACATACAAATTTTCGAAGGGTATCAACCGAGCGCTCCCCGTTGGAGCACTATATACATACGAATGAATACACATTATGTGTACATAAGAACACATGCATGAATAAATTATATTCTCAAAGCAAGATCATATATTATTGTTCTCTAGCTAGAGGTATCTGTCTCGGTCGCTTTTTGCCACAATGTGTTCATTTCAATACTTGACAAAGGAATCTCAGGTCTGACTAGCTTCTTGTGGCATCATTGGAATTCAAATTTGTTCGGCTCACCCATGATATATTATTATACATGTCTCATAAATATTTCATTTTTAAGACAAAAATAATAATAAAAGGGGAAAATCTATATGCATCTATCCATGACTATGAGTTATCCACTTTTTTTAAACCTCATTTATAAAACTTGATAATTTTCATAAATTTTTTATGGATACAATTTTGAATTATGAGACAAATTGAACTTATAATACGACGTCATTTCATGATAGCTAGACAATTGTACGTAATCAATGTTGTGGTCTAAAAACAAACCAAAATTAACTGTTTTTTACTTTTTTTTTTTGATGGGAACTGTTTTTTACTTAAGATATATCACAAATGCAAATTATGAGTTTGACAAAGGTCAAAGAGCCACCAGAAGCTTGTTTATTGACACAAATTCGATGTATGCAGACCAAAAGTGAACCTTCATACCCCAAATTCCACACGTTGCCCACACTCGATTTTTTATGGCACTCCTTCACCAGATATCACCGGACACCCACTCATTCTCTCGAAGATTCTCTAATATCTCCACGGCATATTTAATGGAAGCCACTTACATCATTATTTCACACTCCAAACACTGGTCCATGCAAATAAGTTCATAACATAAAAACGAACAAAAGACAGCTAGAGAGAGAGAGAGAGCAGCACTCCAAGCAGAGAGTCAGAATCAAAATACATGGATAGCTGCGGTGGCAACAACAATGGAAAAAATGGCGGCGGAGGAGGAGAGGTGAGGTATAGGGGAGTGAGGAAACGTCCGTGGGGAAAGTACGCGGCTGAGATACGCGACTCGAACAATCAAGGGGTGAGAGTGTGGCTAGGGACTTTTGACACGGCGATGGAGGCAGCTAGGGCTTATGATCGGGCTGCTTATAACATGAGAGGGGCGTTTGCAGTGCTGAATTTCCCTAAGGAGTATAAGCTGACAGCCAATGGAGGTGTGAATGTTAGCAATGTAGGCTCGTCGGGGTCCGGTCGGGGAAAGGAAGTTATTGAGTTTGAATGCTTAGATGATCAGGTGCTGGAGGATATGCTGGGTTGGGATGACGGTGGGAATAATGGCGGCGGTGGTGGTGTGACAATGAGATGATATTTTACATATGAATTGCTTGAAGAAAAATCAATCAGGGCGTGGCGTGATCTAAATAATGCTAACGTTGAGAGCTCTCTGAATAATCAAATTCTCAAGACCACCCTGATTCGAATTGTGATGCAACAAATTGATGATCTACAAATATAGATAGATCAATGTATTCTATAATTTTTTCCTGAGGTATATGATGTGAGGTTGTTATAGTTATATTGCACATTGGTTGAGTTATGTGTCCGATCACTTGGCCAATAAAAACATTATTTGGAGACACATATTATTGTTGTTTCGCATGCATGTACTTGTATAATATTGATATTGATAAGTGTAACACTAGATATGTTTATTATTCTTGTTTTCACCTGCACCTTAATCTCTCTACAAGCTTTCACATTTATTTAAAAAAAAAAACCTTTAGGCCTCGTTTGGTTTATGGAAAGGTTTTGCGATGAATTTTTGTGTGTGGAGGAAATATAGTTTCATATTTGATTTGTTATGGAAAATGAAAATAAAACCAAATGATCCAATACAAACCTAAAGCAAATATAATTCCATGGGAAAAGGACTTTCCCACTCATTTTCCATTTAATTTTGTTTTCATGACATTTTTCTACTTGGTGAGTTGAAGTTTTTTTTGTAACACTGATAGGATCGCTGATTAGTGTTAGAACTAAACTAGAAACTGTAAGGAACCTAGTTTGAGTCTGCAGGTTCTGGAACGTAATACAGTGCAGCGGAAAACTTCAAGTTTGTCTAAATATCTTTTATTGATAATTAGACTGTACAAAATACAACTATTCTGTACACATGCAATAGCAAGAGCTACTACGATCACAATTGTGGAAACTACTTACTGTGATACCAACCCTAGATTGATATCGTAGTTCCCGAACAAGCGTGCCGAAGGTACCAGTACCTGAGCTTGTCCAATCCTGATTTGTCTTCACCGCTATAACAGCTGAGCTCTCAAACTCACTAACTCTTTAGTATTTGCAGAACTCCAAGTGCAAGACTATCTGTGAATGTCACACGGTTTGTCTCAATTGTCTCACAATATCGCACAACCGCTCTAGCACTCACACTCACGCAAATCGCCCGGTAGTTTGCTTGATTCGACTTCCTTTTATATGGCATTGAAGTCCAGCAGTTACTTCCCGTGATGTACTTAATCACCAATATTAGGACGTGATTTCGGTTACCATAACCAACCCGTGATTTCAGCTGCGAGATATTCTCCTGGGTTCCAGTCCGTAAATCTCGCCATATTCCAAGACTCTCTCTTTTGGCTCCACGATCACTGATACTTCGCGATATGCTCTCAATCGCTGCGTATCCTCTCGTTCCGTGATCTTCTCAGCTGATTGCAACGGTTACTTCGTTGACTTGATCTTTGACCAGATCCGCAGGTTCCAGTACCTTACATGAGGTCCGCAGTTCTTGAACCTGCACACTTAACTCTTAAGTTAAATACCTTGGTGTTGTCATCATCAACCACTGAGGTCCTAACGATTTCCCCCTTTGATGATGACAAACACCCTGAGAAATAAGATGGTCAAAATCAATCAGAAGTTTCAGAACCCGACTGCTACATTCCCCCTCAGTCAAACAGCAGAAAGACTTTCTCGAGGTCTCTGAACAGATACCTGACCGATTCCCCCTCAATGGGATGCTACTAACACACTTTCCCCCTTTTGGCATCATCAAATAAGGTTAGCTAATCCAATAATGTTAGCATAAGTAGAGTTAGTCAGCAAAGGTCAGTATGCAAATAATCATGTAAGTAACTAGAACTTCAGAAGTAAAAGCAATGTTCAACGCAGTGCATGGATCAGAATCAAAACATAGTTCAAAGTTCAAAGAGGGGATAATAGTTGGTTGGGATTGAAGGATAGGGCAAGGAAATGGCTGGCACTGGTACTTGCATTCTCTGAATCAGGTTCTGGAACTTGTTCCCGACATCCTGCTCTTCAGATCAGCAGTCCCTGCCTCAATAATCTTCTTAAGTCCACTGACTTCTTCTTCAATCATCCACTGACTTGTGGACAGCTTTCCAACTTCAGATTTTAGATCTGCCAACATCTCTTTAATCTCAGCAACTCCTTTCTCGAGCTTGCTGAGTTTGCCATCCACATCCATGGTCTGCTCAATTCTGGCTTCCATAGTATCATCCTCTTCTGGAACTTTACCAAATCATTTACTTCTCTAAGTTAGTTATTGTCCAGAAATTCCTCATCAATGCTGAACTCATCCAAGACAGTCTTGGGTTTCTCAACTGCTGTAGTAGCCTGAGGTTCAGGAACCTTCACCTCCTTTCTCTTTTTTTTGAGGTAGTCCTCTGCTTCTTCCCAGATCTAGGTGGCTGCTCCCTCCTCTTCATTGTTGAGGCTTTCCTCTTTGAGGTTCTGCAAGATGGTTCAGGACTCTCATCACCTCCGATGATCACAACATCATCAAACTGTGAGTGTTTTTCTTGACACAGGTCTTCCGCAGATACATCCACAGGGTTTACATTCTCCACTTCATTTAGTGGATCAACTAGCAACCCACTAGCAGTTTCATTAACAGCCTGGGTCTCTTCCTCCAAGGGAACTGTGCTCTTTTCAGCAGCACTCTTCTCTTCCACGTGTCAAATCTCTTAATTTTCAAATTGAAGATCCGTACTCCCAATCAATTCTGAGCCCAATGTCTGAATTGGTTCTGGAACCAAACTGAGTGAATACAGTACCAATACCATGCCATATCCTTCTCAAGGGGTGTTGTGATGGGTCGGCTTAACCGTAAGGGTCATTAGATATGGAAACATCACAACGAAACACTCAACATAATCACTCATGATATATGTACCTTTAGTCGCAGTAGTCCAGCATTTAACAAAGGGTCATTGGACATCCTCGACAAGGTGCGAGCTAAGGTGGCTGTGTACTCTTCCTTCATGGGGTTTAGTGGGGTGCAAAATCCGGAAGGTACAAAGGCTAAGAATAAAGGATTCCAAGCACATACAGAGAACACACAACCTTTAATTGAGAGGTAAAAGTATACTAGCATGTTATCACACAAAGACCTCAGTGACGTTCCAATACTTCACGCAACAATACAGGATCAAGAACCTTATTCTAACCAATCATTGAGAGAAAGGTTAAGAGTACCTCATTAGGTAGAGATCAGGCCAAGCGCTATCCTCAGCCTCTCAAAAGGCTCTCTGTGTAAGGCCTTGGTGAAAATGTCCGCAACTTGGTCCTCGGTCCTACAAAACTCAATAGAGACTAAGCCCTTTTCGACACAATCTCTAATAAAGTGATGTCTAATTTCAATGTGTTTCATTTTACTATGATGTGTTGGATTTTTAGCTACGCTGATTGCACTTGTGTTATCACAGTAAATAGGTATATTATCAAAGATTAGACTGAAATCACTTAGCTGGTTCTGTAACCACAGAAGTTGTGCGCAGCATGCTGCTGCAGCCACATACTCTGCCTCTGTTGTTGAGAGAGCTACCGAATTTTGCTTTTTGGACCCCATGAGACTAAGCACGAGCCAAGAAATTGAGCCATCCCGGATGTCGATTTCCTGTCTGCTCGATCTCCTGCATAATCTGCATTCGAGAAACCTTCTAGTACCAGGGACTTATCCCTCGGGTACCACAGCACCAATTCCTTTGTCCCGTTCAGATACCTCATAATCCGTTTGACAGCCTTCAAGTGAGCTTCCCTCGGATCAGCTTGATACCTGGCACATTGACACACGCTGAACATAATATCAGGTCTAGAGGTTGTAAGGTAGAGAAGTGAACCTATCATGCCCCTGTACTTAGTCTGGTCTGTGGGCGGTGAGTTCATCTCCTTTGAAAGCGAGTCCGCTGGGGAGCTGGGTGTACTGATGGTTTTAGAACCATTCAACTCGTACTTCCGAAGAACTTCTTTCAAGTACTTTTGCTGATGAATCTGAGTCCCATCTGCTTCTTGCTGAATCTGTAGTCCCAAGAAGAAGGTGAGTTCTCCTACCATGCTCATCTCAAATTCGCTTTCCATGAGGTTCTGGAACTCCTTGACTAGTGTGTTGCTGGTTGAGCCAAACACTATGTCGTCGACGTACACTTGAACTATAAGAAGATGATTCTTAGTTCTGAGTAGGAACAACGTCTTATCCACAGTTCCACGTTCATATCCGTGCTTTACCAAAAAGTCGGATAATCTCTCGTACCATGCCCTTGGTGCTTGCTTAAGACCGTAAAGAGCCTTGTCGAGTACATACACCTAGTCGATGTGTTGCTGGTTCTCGAACCCTGGAGTCTGTGAAACGTAAACCTCCTCCTTGAGATTTCCGTTCAGGAACGCCGTCTTTACGTCCATTTGATGTAGCTTGAAACCAAACTGGACTGAGTAGGCGATGAGAAGTCTAATGGCTTCTAAACGTGCCACTGGTGCGAAGGTCTCGTCATAGTCGATCCCTTCCTGCTGGTTGTACCCTTTGACTACCAGCCGAGCCTTGTTCCGAACAACAGCTCCTTTCTCATCCCTCTTGTTCCTGAAGATCCATCTCGTTCCAATGACCTTCCTGTCCTTTGGCCGAGGTACTAGTCTCCACACCTTGTTTCTCTCAAACTGGTGAAGTTCCTCGTGCATGGCCTGAACCCAATCTGGATCCTTCAATGCCTCCTGAACCGTGCTAGGTTCCACAAAGGACACAAACGCTGTGAGGGTTCGTTCCCCCTGAACTGTTGCATAACAATGGTAATCTGCAAGTCTGGTACTTGGTCGTCTAGACCTCTGATCTCTGGTCAAAGGTACGACATCTCCCATAACTTTCTGGATACCTTCACCTTCTGATACTTGATCATCGTCATGATCAATCTGGTCATTCTCCACATCTGGAAGTTGACCGACAATAGGTTCTTGGTCCACCTCAGGTTCTGAAATGTCATCTTCAGACTCATCGTCCAGTATACCATCTGCGTTCTGAGCAGGTTCCTCTAAGGCATTCACTGGTTCTACACCCTCTGGTTCTGCAACCTGATCAGCTTCATCAATGATCTTATTAGCACGAGTTAGCACAAAGATCTCATCATCTGAGTCCTGTTGGTCAGGAACCTCCACTGATTTCTCTGCCATGACTCCTTCAACGAAAACCACATGCACACTCTCTTCCACTTTCCGAGTCTTCTTATTGTTGACCTTGTATGCCTTGCTATCTGAGGCATATCCCACGAACACACCTTTATCACTCCTTGGGTCGAATTTTCCAAGCTGGTTCTTCCCGTTATCATGAATGTAGCACCTGCAACCAAATACTCTTTTCCGAAGACCTTACACTTGCTCTTGTTAGCAAAGGTTACAGTACCTCCGGAATGGTGCTGAAGAGAAGAGAACCATTTCACACTTCCGGTCATGTGCCCTGAGCACCCACTGTCGACCATCCATGGATGCTTTCCTCTCTTCTCCTGTAAAAATGAGATTAGTTCTTACGAACCCAAACCAGCTTAGCTGCCTTGGGTCTATGATTAGAACTAGATGATTTGCAGTTAGTATGAACAACAGAAAAACTATTAGAGTTGGCGATGGGAGCTTGATTCCCTCTGTTCGGTTTCCTTGGTTCTGAAACCATCTTCTGAGTGCTGGGTTTTGGAACCTTCTTCGGGGAAGTTTGTCTGCCTGTCTGGTGAGGTCTTCGAACCTTATTTTGTAGGTTTCTTCCTGGACATCTGCTCCACAAGTGTCCGTTCTGACCACAATGGTAACATATCTTCTCCTCTTTGAAATTTGTCTTCTCACGTTCAGCATCCTTCCTCTTTTGTTTGCTGAAGTTGATGCCTTCTGAGTCCTTGTTTTTGGTGTATTGGTTCCAAATCTGAAATCCCTTACCATAGACTTTTGCATCATCATGAAGATCAACTTTCGTTCGGGGTGTGCTACGTGGCTCTCCAGCCTTCTGAGGTCTCTTCAGTATTGTTACTTCACCATAGCCAAGTCCTGGTTTGGACTTCTTTCCCTTGGGAGCAATTACCACCTTCTGCTTAACAGGTTCCTGAACCTGTGTCTTAGCAGTAGGTCTCTGAGCACTGGCAAGTTGTTTCTCCAATTTCCGAATTCTGATTTCTTGCTGATGATTTTCCTCAAACATTTCACTCGCTTTGCCATCTTGCTCAGCTATGATTTCTTTGAGCTCATCATTCACCGCTACCAATTTTCTAATGATATCTAGTAGCCCTGCACGTGAATTAGTATTTGAAGAAATTGAAGTTTCAGAAGATGAGGATACCACAGAATCAGAAGATCCTTCTGCAGCCATGAGACACACATCGCCTTTCTCAGAGGTCTGATACTTGTACTCCAGTTCAAGGTCACTGTCAGTTGCTGAATCATCAGCTCCACCCCAAGCACACATGGCCTTCTTGTCCTTAGACTTGTCATCTCTAGGCTTGTATTCTTTTTCGTTCTCATTCTGAGACTCATCATATTTCTTTTTGCGACAATCCTTCTGGTAATGTCCTTTCCTCTTGCAGTAAAAACATTCACCCTTTTTAGTTGGACTACGTTTCGAAAACTTGCGAGGTTCCTGAACCTCTCCACGTCTCTCTTTGGCAACTTTGAGCGCCCTTGTTAGTAATGCTAATCCTTCACCAGATTTTGAAGAGAACTTTCCCTTTCCTTTTTCAGTAGACTCCTTGTCCTTCGAGTACTTCGACTTCTCACCCTTGCTACCCAATGCAATCTGTCGCGAAACCTTCTGAGGTTCTCGATCTTTGTCAAGGAGCATGTTGCTGTCAAGTTTAGCAACGAGGTCTTCCAAGCTGCTTAGTGTGGGCTAAGGCTTGCATGGTCCTCACAATGTCGTTCCACTCTGGACCCAATCCGCGAAGGAACATATGATTTATCTCCCACTGTTCGTATCTCTTTTCAAGGTTTGCAAGGTTTGATACACAACCTTGAAATCGAGAGTGAAACTCATGAACTGTTTCGTTCTTGTCCTGCCTCAGATTGAACAACTCGGTTTGAGCAGCAAGAACTCTGTTCTTCTTGACATCTTCTGATCCCTCATAGATTCTCCTGAGTGTCTGCCAGATTTTCTTTGGACATTTGAGGTGTGAAACCTTTTGCATATCACCTGGTTCCAAAGCTGCGTGAAGAACCTTCATTGCTTTAGCTGGTTTTTCAATGCTTTTGAAGTCATCCTTTGTGTATGAAGCCCTCGGTTTTTCTTTCGTTGCGTCGTTTGGATCCGGGATAATTTTTCGACCTTGCTCAATCACTTGCCAAACTTCACCATCTGTGCCTAAGACGTGATTTTTGAACTTGACAGCCCATGTTGCATACTCGCCGGGTTTCAGTATCGGGGGCTTTGACATGGAGTCACCTGTCATACCTGCAAACTAATCAAGATCTAGAACCTTCTGGCTCTGATACCAATTGATAGGATCGCTGATTAGTGTTAGAACTAAACTAGAAACTGTAAGGAACCTAGTTTGAGTCTGCAGGTTCTGGAACGTAATACAGTGCAGCGGAAAACTTCAAGTTTGTCTAAATATCTTTTATTGATAATTAGACTGTACAAAATACAACTATTCTGTACACATGCAATAGCAAGAGCTACTACGATCACAATTGTGGAAACTACTTACTGTGATACCAACCCTAGATTGATATCGTAGTTCCCGAACAAGCGTGCCGAAGGTACCAGTACCTGAGCTTGTCCAATCCTGATTTGTCTTCACCGCTATAACAGCTGAGCTCTCAAACTCACTAACTCTTTAGTATTTGCAGAACTCCAAGTGCAAGACTCTCTGTGAATGTCACACGGTTTGTCTCAATTGTCTCGCTCACAATATCGCACAACCGCTCTAGCACTCACACTCACGCAAATCGCCCGGTAGTTTGCTTGATTCGACTTCCTTTTATATGGCATTGAAGTCCAGCAGTTACTTCCCGTGATGTACTTAATCACCAATATTAGGACGTGATTTCGGTTACCATAACCAACCCGTGATTTCAGCTGCGAGATATTCTCCTGGGTTCCAGTCCGTAAATCTCGCCATATTCCAAGACTCTCTCTTTTGGCTCCACGATCACTGATACTTCGCGATATGCTCTCAATCGCTGCGTATCCTCTCGTTTCGTGATCTTCTCAGCTGATTGCAACGGTTACTTCGTTGACTTGATCTTTGACCAGATCCGCAGGTTCCAGTACCTTACATGAGGTCCGCAGTTCTTGAACCTGCACACTTAACTCTTAAGTTAAATACCTTGGTGTTGTCATCATCAACCACTGAGGTCCTAACATTTAATATAAAACCAAATGATCCAATACAAACCTAAAGCAAATATAATTCCATGGGAAAAGGACTTTCCCACTCATTTTCCATTTAATTTTGTTTTCATGACATTTTTCTACTTGGTGAGTTGAAGTTTTTTTTGTAACACATTGTGAGTTGAAGTTAACTTGAGCTTTTTTCAATGCATGATGGGTTTAATAGGCCCACTACATTGAAAATAGCCTTTGGTTTGAACCTTATTCTGCAGGCCTAATTCTAGTGAAATTAGGCGTACATGTTATTACCAAGTATAGTCTCTCTTTTTTTGTGCGTATATGTTCACGAGCCGATCGGTGGATTCATGGATCTCAAATGATTTAAAAGTTTAAAACTATGCAAAAATCAAATTTGACATTTTGCACTTTTTTTGATTGGGTGTTAGATTGTTAGGTGTTAGTTTGTTAGCGTAAGGATTTAAATCTGCGCATCTGATAACAACAGGTGAGAGTGCCTCCACTAGGCCACTCTACTTGACCTTTTTGTATATTAGTAGAAAACAAATGAATTGCAAGTTTTATTTTTGAAGTAAAAGACAAAAGAGTTTAACTTTTTGAACATTCACATCGTTTGATTTATAAGCGCTTATGAGAATTTATGGAATTCACTACATAGTGATGAATTCATTTTAACACTCCTGTATTGAGATGAAATATGTCTCGCGCAAATAATCATGTACTAAATGCACATGTATCAGTGTACTAGTTCATTGGGTCACAATGAAAATTCATCCAAAAGAGCAACCAATTTCAAGGAAAATTTTCCAAATTGCATAAAAATGAAGATTCAATTCCAATTTTACACAATCTTAAGATTGGTTTCCCAATTTACACTAGTTTTCTAAGACGTCGTTGGACACAACGTCTTAACATTAAGATGCTCCTAGCAAGGGCGTCTTAAGCTGAGTGGTCTTTTGCCGGGGTGACGAACTCTTTATTCTTCTTGAGGCGCACCCTCTTTCACACCTCATATCTCTCCACAGTGATAGAAGGTTCTCTCCCTCTTCAATTACGCCCTGTGCAAATAAATCGGTATCTTCTCGTTTATTAGCACCTCCTTCACTTTTCTATACCCTCTTCGGCCCATGGTGTGTGCATATTCATTCTTAGCAGCTAGAGCCTTATTCTGAGCAGATAACTTCCTCGCATCTTCACCGAGAATATGCTCTACAAATTTCTTCCACTGCACAAAATCAATGTATTGATACTACTTCGTGGGATCTTCGTCCTTCTGGTGCCGAATATATAGTCGGCTGCGAGTCTCGTTTTGAAGTTCCTCCACGCACTGGATGCATACTTGACCTCTTGCTCTTTGTGTGTTTCTGGTCCAAGAAACACTTCCTGAAAAAAAAATATATAACAAGTTATAATTAGAATATGATAATGGAATGTTGCTAACACTATGTTAATGGAATTATAGAATATATTACCGTTGCTTCGTTCCGATCCACGTAACATCCTTGACCGTTTGAGGCACCTTCCTCCAATCAGTGTAGTCGATGGGAACTCGAGTACGGACCACAGCGCCCAGCTAACTCCTCCAGTTGTCACCAGCCTTCCGTAAAGGATAACCTGTGTTGTTAAATTCGTCTGTGATCTTAGTACCATCCTCCATGTGTCTCCTAATCAAATCGAGCATTAACGAGGGGCCCCTCTTAGTTTTCTTGGTGGTGCGTTGTTTCACACGAAAGTCTTCCTCGCCGCTGCTACTACTATGTGCCATGATCCCTGAAATATCACATAAATGTTAGTTCAATAGATATGTAAATACATAGGTGTACACACCAATAAAAAAATAAAATGACGTGTGATGAACATCAGTGTTAAAGTAACATACACATAAGTTAAGTTTGTTTATCAGTCTATATTCCTTCGTCGTGATCTTCTCTTAATTGCATTTCGTCATCAATTTCAATGTCGACACTTTCCACAGGAACGATCGTACACACAGGTATGCAATATTCAGCGAGGTCTTCAGATGTGCCACTTGTAGCATCATTGGTTACTTGTTGTTTGCCGTGGTGGATAATAAACAGATTTCTGTCTGAAAGGGTCCTTGACGTAAAATACTTATCTTGCTTGTTCGGCCATAATGAAGGTCTCATCTTTATAGCCCTCCATTCGAAAATCCACAAACGTCATTCCGAATTCATCAATGCGAACCACGGAATGGTTAACCCACTTACATTTAAAAACAGGTACTTGTAGTTTAATTAACATAATCCAACTCCCATATTTCTTTGATAACCCCAAAATAATTGAGAGGAGCAGATATTGGATTTTGATCTCTAGAGCTAGAAACGTGAGTGATTTCAGCAACAAGTGTGACACCACTATTTTGTGCAACGCTGCGTTCGTCTTGATCTTTTGTGTGAAAACAAAAACCGTTAATGTCAAAACTTCTCCACATGTATACACTTGGTCTCGGACCTGCCATAAGCCACTTCACTAAGTCATCATCAGACTCTTTTTCCGAGTTCCCTTGATTACTTAAAGCTTCATTAGTTCTCAGCCATTTACAAAATGACCGACGGTGTTCTCTTTGCATCCACATCTCATTTTTCCCTCGGTGTGCACTCATCACTATGTTTAAGTGATGCTCGATGAAAGGCGTCATCTCAGGTATATGTTGCAATACATAGAAATGGGCTTTTGATAACTCATCCATGGATTTAACTATCTGTTTCGATCCACTTGTTCATTATCCTTGAAATCAATCAAAATGACGTGGCCTTGGAATCTCAATTACAGTGGTATTTCCTAAAAAGTTAGTGCAAAATTCAACCGCCTCTTCAGTTATGTATCCTTCCACTATACATCCTTCAGGACGATGCCTATTTCTCACGTAGCTCTTTAGAATCTTCATGTACCTCTTAAAAGGGTACATCATTCTCATATACACTGGTCCAAGAATTCAAAGATCGCGCACCAAATGAACAGTTAGATGCACCATTATATCGAAAAGGTTGGTTGGAAGAACATCTCAAGTTGGCATAATGTAACCACTACCTGCTCTTGTAATCTATCAAGCTATGTTGGATCAACAACCTTAGCACATAAAGTGCTGAAAATCACGCAAAGTCTTTGTACAACGGCTCTCACTTTTGGAGGATCTATACCTCTTATTGCAATAGCCAAGAGCTGTTGAATCAAAGTGTGACAGTCATGAGATTTTAATCCATTCAAACGCAGATTGTTCATGGAAACCAAATTGGCAATATTTAAAGAGAACCCATACAGAACTTTAACTCCTTTAAGACATCCGCAAAATCTTTATTTCTCACTCTTAGAAAGAGTGGTGCATGATGGAGGCAGATATGTACGTTGCCCTTGGGTTTCTGGTGCTAATTTGGTACAAATGTTCATCTCTAGCATATCCAGTCTCACTTTAACTCCATCCTTCGTTTTCCCAGGAATGTTTAATAGTGTGCCGATCAGACTGTCACATATATTCTTTTCTACATGCATCACATCAACACAGTGTCTAATGTCAAGTGTATACCAATAAGGGAGATCAAAAAATATTGCTCGCTTCTTCCATGGAGCACTTTCGGTGCGTGCACTGGGTTTTCCAAATCAATTTGTAATATTTTGAATTTTCTCAAGTATTTCATAACCTGAACATTGTTGAGGTTCTATTGCGTGTTTGGTCTCACTATTGAATGCAGCTTTCTTTCGCTTGTAAGGATGATGCCTCGGTAAGAAACGCTAATGTCTCATGTAAACCAGTTTTCGACAATTCTTTAGATAACCTGAATGTGTCGCTTCCCCGCATATTGGACAAGCTTTGTACCCTATAACACTGTACCCGGACAAGTTACCATAAGCAGGGAAGTCATTGATGGTACACATTAGCATGACATGCATATTGAAATATTCTTACCCTGATGCATCAAATGTCCGTACTCCTTCATTCCATAAAATCTTCAGATCATCTATCAAGGGAGCCAAGTATACATCTATATCATTTCTAGACTGTCGAGGATCCGATATCAACAAAGAAAGCATCATATATCTGCGCTTCATGGTTAGTCTAGGAGGTAGGTTGTATATCACTAATATCACGGGTCATGTACTATGTTGGCTATTGAGATTTCCATGCGGATTCACCCCATCGGTAGACAAGCCAAGGCATAAATTCCTAGACTCTAATCCAAACTCTGAGAATGTGTTGTCTGCTTTGACCCATTGCAGTGAATCGGCCGGATGCCGCATTTTGGTATCAACGACACGTTTCTCGGCATGCCATCGCATATTATCTGAATATTTTGTGTCAGCAAATAATTGTTGAAACCTGGGAATCGGTGGAAGATATCACAATACTTTAGCCGGAGTGCCTTTTGAGGAATCTATCCGTCCTTTGTTTAACTTGTAGCGAGAAAATTTGCACACCAGACATTCAGTTAAATCCTTATGAGCATTACGATACAATATACAATCATTGGGACAAGCATGTATCTTCTTGTACTCGATTCTCATGGGACACATAACCTTTTTAGCTTCGTAAGTACAGTTAGGTAAAGTGTTTCCCTCGGGAAGCATATCTTTCACCAACGTTAACACTTTAGTGAAACTCTTATCACTCCATCCATTTTCAGCTTTCAAATTGAATAACTTCAAAGTTGCAGATAACCTTGTATATTTGGAGCAACCTTCATACAGTGGCAATTCAGAGTCATTCATCAATGATTCCACAACTTGTAGTCTAGAGTCATACTCATCGGCAACGTTGTTAACTATCTCAATTATGTTGTCCTCCTCCCAATCATCATTATCTTCAAGCAAACTTTCTATGGGTTGAGGTTCAACGTCTTGCGGTTCAGCCTCACCATGCATGTACCAAACCTTATATAGTGGATCAATTCCCTTTAAAAATGTGTTTATGCAAATTCTCCACTTTGACATTTATCTTATTGAAACACGCCTTACACGGACAAAAGACACGTTCAAGTGCATTTTTAATGCATACGACGGTGCAAATTCACAGATATCTATTATCCCCTTTTCATACTCATCACTTAACCTATTACCGGACATCCACTCTCTACTCATCATAAATCCACTACATGAATCATGTAAATATTATTATTAGACTGAGAACAAGTTAGCTAACCAAAATGTTCTTGTTCAAAAAATAAACATAGTAAAAATAAAAGAATACCATAAGGAATATGTATAAGTATGCAAAGGTAAGAAAAAAAAGTTTGGGAGGGTGTGAACCTTGTGTGAAATCGAGAGAGAATAAATGTAGCAGTAGGTTGAGGAAGCGGAAGCCAATGAGCAAAGGCTTGAAGTATGCTAGATTTGAAAAACACAAGTTAAGAAAGAATTGACAAGCGAAAATCATGAAACATGAACAAAAAGAACTAAATATATACATACCTTATGTGATGGTGCTCCGAGAATAAAAAGAGTAATATGACTTATATGCGAGGGACGAGAATATAATTCAAGACCTAAACCAATGAAACAAAACATCAATAACCGGTAGGAAAAATTATGTGACTACACTTTGTACAAATATGAGTACATGTGTTTGCACAAAAACATGTTTTCTCCAATAATAACATGTATACTAACCTTCCTAACAAAGGTTTGGCTTCATGAAACTCAAAATCGTCTATCAATGGATGCAAGAGATGTGGATAGTAAATATGATTCCTAAAACTTTAATTCAAAAAATAGTGATATCAAAATACTTGAACTTAAAACACAAAAATAGTGACATATAACAAAAAAATCATCGCCTAACAATGTATCAAATCCTTGACAAGTTCCCAATTCATAATCAATGTATCCCATTCTAACAAGGAATCATACCCTAACAATGACATTATAACCCTACCAAATCCATCAAATTCATATTGAATGAAATATAAATCCTAATAAATCCGATTCATACTCAAAGCACCGATGCATAAACCCTAATAAATTAGTCAAATACATCATCAATCAATCTGAATCATAAATACCTTTGACTATTATTGGTTTTGAGGAGTGGAGCAGTGACAGTCGGAGGCGAAGCGCGAGGAGTGGAGCAGTGACAGTCGGATGAGAAGCGAGGAGTGGTGCGTCGGAGGCGAAGCGAGAAGTGGAGCGTCAAAGGCAACTGTGACAGTCAGAGGCGAAGGCGGGCAACTGTGACTTTGAATCTCCAGTAAGAAATCGCAGTGACAGTCGGAGGATGAATTCGCAAAAGTAAAAACGAACTGAGGGTTAATTTGGATTTGACATGCATTACACATCGGTTTTGGTCTAACTGATGAATATGCCTCCCCATTACGCATCGGCTGGTCTAAAACTGATGCATAAGGTCAAGATTATGCATCGGTTTTAGACCAACCGATGCATAATCTAAGACATTACGCATCTGTTTGTCTAAAACTGATGCATAAGATCAAGATTATGCATCGGTTTTCCAAAACCGATGCATAATATCAAAACCGATGCGATATGTCTAACACGGAATCGATGCATATTCTCCAGTCTGTAGTAGTGTACCATGCCCTTACCCTGCCCTACAATATTCATTGGGCCAAGAAAAAATGACCTTACCCTGCTCATTGCCGACCCCTACTTTCTTTTCTTCGACTCTCTAATACGTTCAAGAATAACTTTTATTTTTATTTAAAAGGCAAGGAAAGCCTATCTAGGAAACGCTCACAAATGTTCCTTCTAGATGGATTCTCCAATGGAACACTTCCAATAGTAGGTGTATTATAAGTAGCTGATCGCTGATAGGCCAGTTAAGTTACCATGATAAAAAAACTAGCAGGGATCTATGCTTTCTACTGAAATGACATCTATACATAGCCAAGGCATGACTAAAATATAGCCACTTATTATGTTAATGCATGCATGGTTCCGCATTGAATCTAGTCGTTTTCAGCTTATTAAAGAACCAAATATTGACTATTAAACGATTACATTTTACATACTTTTTGCATTATATATTCGACCTTTTTATAATTTAGCATTTTTTGTATTGGGATTTCATGGCTAAGGATTTCCAAATTCTCCGAGATTAACTTTATTGTTCATATTCATATATAAAACGTTAATGTCATGCAAGTGATCATTTGATTAATTAAGACCTATTTATAATTTGAGACTATGAGAATTTAAATCCGATCTTTGAATCGAAATACGTCTTTAAATGAACCGGCCTCGAACTCGTGTGAGAATCTAGATACATTCAAGAACTCATCTGACCACATGATGACCAATAAATATGTATAAGAAGACTTTGAATTCCTTATTGGCCACATTATTGATCTCAATGTCACGTTATCTAGAAAAGACAACTTATTCGATGTCACGTGCCAAAGACTGGGATAAGCATAAGCACTTTTCCATTTATTCAATGATCACACAAATAAGTGTGGAGCACCACCAAAATGAATGACACAATAAAATGACATCACCATCGGCTAGTAGCATACGTCATATATATAGGGGACAAACTGTCATGAAACAACTGCTAATCTAGAGAGATGCAAAGTAAATAGGTAATGCCTAACTGATCAAACTTTTTAGTCACATTTTTTTTAGTGACATTGACAATGAAACAATGACAAACACGACACAACATGAAATTGGACCCCCACAGAATCTCATTGAACAGCTAGCGAAGGATCATTTTTTTCCATACAAATTCGATGTACGCAGACTGTGTATGTCGGTCTCACCTCCACGATGGCCAAAAGCCACCCGACCCCTACCAGGCTACCACAAGACAACAGACCGGCCACGTGGCACAATTTGGACCCACCCACACATTTCTACTAGATATATAAATAAACCTTAATCGGTCGGTCAGTTTTAATTCCATATCGAGCCGTTGTTCCATGCAAACCTTCTAGAAGAATAAATTAATAATATGGGTGACATCAAGGAGAGTGGAGCTGGAGGGGATCATGAGATGAGGTACAGGGGCATTAGGAGGCGGCCATGGGGGAAGTTTGCAGCTGAGATTCGTGACTCGAACAATCGTCAGGGAGCAAGGATATGGCTGGGGACGTTTGACACGGCGGAGGAGGCAGCGCGAGCTTATGACCAGGCGGCATATAGCATGAGAGGTGCCTTGGCTGTGCTTAATTTCCCTGAAGAGTATGAGTTGACAGCAACCAGCTGGAGGAGTGGTGGCATTGCCGGGGCTGCAGGGACGTCAAGAACTAAAGAAGTTATTGAGTTTGAGTGTTTGGATAATCAGGTGCTGGAAGATATGCTGGACTGGCCGGATGGTGGCGGCAGTGCCATAGCTGAAAACAAAACGAAGAAGAAGAAGAAGAAGTGATGATCAATTTATATTATACACAACTAGAGAATAATAAAATCATCACGAGATAGCGTTTTCTGAATAATTAAGTGATGCACACATTAGACGGCGTTTAAAACTGGAAACCCCTGACAGGATTTTTTTTTTTTTTTTTTGATAGTGCAAACTGCCTAGAAAGGCAAACAGAGGCTTACAGAAGCTGAACAAAATCACATATGTAAGGTAAACTATCCAGCTTGCGCCAGCACCACTCTTCCATGTTTGCTTTCTTCGCAATGGTGTCAGCCGCCATATTCGCCTCGCGCCTCACCAACACAACCTTCCAATCACTGTGACTTTCCAGAAACCGAGAGCTTGCAATAAACCAATCGCTTGTCCACACACCCTCTTTTACACAATAGTTAACAGCCATTGTGACTTCCTTATTATCGAGTTTTTTTTAAAACTGACCCAAAACGAGTTTGGGATTTCAAAACTGACCCATGCGAGTTTCACATTTCAAAACTGACCCATTTTTAATAAAACCGGATCCACAGGATCCGGTTTTCTGGATTTTTCAAAATACCGGATCCCCATGATCCGGTTTTCTGTATTTTTCAAAAACCGGATCCTGTGCAAACTCAACACGTGGAGTTCTCTCATTCGAACGCGCACATAACACCGGATCGGGTATTTTGAAAAACACAGAAAACCGGATTCTGGGGATCCGGTATTTAGAAAACCGGATCCCCAAGATCCGGTATTTAGAAAACCGGATCCCCAAGATCCGGTATTTAGAAAACCGGATCCCCAAGATCTGGTATTTATGAAACCGGATCCTGGGAATCCGGTTTCATTAAAAATGGGTCAGTTTTGAAATGTGAAACTCGCATGTGTCAGTTTTGAAATCCCAAACTCGTTTTGGGTCAGTTTTAAAAAAAACTCCTTATTATCCACTTCAAAGATGACTTTCTCAAGCTTTAATGATTCTGCTAATTTCATCCCTTCCCACAGAGCTGTTCCTTCTGCATCTTCAATACTGGTAACGTGATTAAGATGTAGAGCATTGATGCCTAAGACACCTCCTGTATGATCTCGCAATACTACTCCTATACCACCTTTCTTTTCCCCCTGTCTCCAAGATGCATCACAATTCACCTTAAGGAACCCTCCTTTTGGTTTCTGCCAGCTGAGTCCAATAGGAGACATACAGTACTGTATCAGGCCTTTATTGTTTCTACAAAAATCATTATGCAGCCTTATGATATTCTTACTAGCTGTCAATGGGGAAAGGCTACGTGTATTATGAACCACCATGTTTCGATGATACCACAAATACCATAAAGCCACCATACTCTTATGTAGCTTCTCCGGTTCCATGATGTGGAAGCACTGATAAAGTAAATCAGCAAAGGAAGTTATATTTTGACAACAATCTGGTAATTTGATACCCAAATAACTCCATACCGATTGACTCTCCACCAGCACCGAATAAACGGGTGAAGATCATCTTCCACAATATAATGGCATATATGACATTTAATGTTACCATACAATCCTCTCTTGCAGAGTTGTTCCCCTGTGGGTAGACCATGATTTGATGATAGCCTCTCCATAAAAATATCTTAATCTTCCTCGGCACAGGCATTTTCCATATCCGTTTCCAGAAAGTTTTTAAATGAGTATTATCTGATTGCTCCCCTCCTCCTGCTGAATCCGAATCGGCTAAAAGTTTGGCAACTTATTACGATATTAATTTCCTATTAAACTGTATATATTCATCTTCCTATTTAATTTAGCTTTTAATTCCTCTATAGCCAAAATTAGGTATAGTACCTGTACATATACACACCAAGATGAATGAAAAGAGCATCGGAAAATCATTTTTCAGATCCAATCTACTTCTCCAATTTTATCTTGGTATCAGAGCCAATCTACTTCTCCAATCTTAATATCTAAATTTCCTGAAGCAGTAGGTTTCCATATCAGCGTACTTGTGCCGGATTGTCGGAGACTACCATACCTTAATACTGGAATTGCACTACGTAGGCTTTGCCAAACATGCGAAGCATGTTGTCTTACTGTAGACTCCAGTAAGTGACAATTGTGAAAGTATTTGGCCTTTAGAAGTCTACTCACCAGCAAATGCTCATTATTGACGATCCTCCAACACTGTTTAGCTAAGAGAGCCTTGTTGAGGCACTTGAAGTTAACAAAATCAAGGCCTCCCTCTTCCTTCGATTTTCTAAGGATATCTGCTCGAATCCAGTGCACAGGCTTTGTGCCCCCTGTTTGCTGCCACCAGAAATTACTCATAATGGTATGAATTTTACGTATCACCTTATCCGGCAGTGAAAAACAAGATAACCAGTACAGAGGAATGGTATTAGGCACTGAGGATACAAGAATGTGTTTACCTCCCACTGACAAAAGCCGGTTCTTCCACCCCTGAGTTTTCGACCATAATTTATCCAGTAAACTTTGGAATGTGTCACTCCTCTTCCTGTTCAACAGCAGTGGAACCCCCAAATATTTGCAATGTTTCTGCACAAGTTTAACTCCCAAAACAGATTCAAAAGCTGCTATCAAGTGTTCCGGAGCATTTCTACTGATTACTGCTTCTGATTTAAGAAGATTGACTGACTGTCCTGATATATATTCATACTCACTCAGTAAAGCTTTAACATGCCGTATACTATTGTCAGTGATTTTCATAAATATTAGGCTATCATCAGCAAACAAAAGGTGAGATACTACAGGAGCTCTTCGACAAATTTTAATACCATCAATCAGTCCACACTGTTTATAATGATTAATCAAAGCAGAGAAACCTTGAGTGCAGATAATGAAAAGAAAAGGCGACAATGGATCACCCTGTCTGAGGCCCCTCTGTGGCACAATATAATCAGTGTAATCATCATTGACACGAACACTATACTTAACTGAGGTAACAAGTTGCATTGTGCGTCTGACACATATCTCATCGAATCCCAATCTCAGCATAATATGTGATAAATATGTCCAACTAACTCGGTCATAAGCCTTTGACACATCCAGCTTAATAGAGCCATAGACTGTTTTTTGACTTCTAATATTATGAATATAATGGCTCACTTCTTACGCGATCATAATATTATCTGTAATTAATCTATTTTGAACAAAGGCACTTTGCTCATCTGAGATTACCTCTCGATGGACTTGCTGAAGTCTGTTAGCTATAACTTTTGAGAGGACTTTTTCCTTCACACCAATGAGACTGATTGGCCTGTAATCACTGATTCTGACTGCCTGCTTCTTTTTTGGAATGAGAGAGGTGAGAGTAATATTAGCTTTATCACTGAGAATGCCATCATTCAAGAACCTTAGACAGTCATCAATAAAATGATCTTTAACAACATGCCAACAGTTCTGAATAAATGCAGCAGAAAAACCATCTTTACCTGGGGCCTTTAATGGGTGCAACTGAAAAACAGCCCTGGTTACCTCATTTGCCGTATAGGGCGCAGCTAGAATATCATTGTGAATGCGCGTCACTTTTGGGCGGACACAATGTAACTTACTGGTTATTTCACTTACCGAAGCTTGGTTATCTGCTGCAAAAAGGTGTTTGAAATATGAGACTATTTCATTCTTTATTTCACTTGTATCAGTACATGTTGTACCATCTGACTTAAGGAGCTGATTTATACAATTTTGTTTCCTTCTTGACGTTGCATACGCATGGAAAAACTTTGTATTGCTGTCACCCTCCTCCAGCCAATTAACTCTCAATCGCTGCTGCCATAAAATCTCTTCACGCTGCAACCATTCATCAATTTCCGCACTCAGCCTCTCTTCTGAGTGAATAACTGCCACTACACCATTTTGACACATATGCAACGAGGCACGACACGCTGTTGCATAACATACGTAGCATAAGACGTCGTGCAACAAAGACAAGCCTGTTACTTTTGTGTCGTGTTGCATAAGATACGTACTGCAACACAAGCAAATCTACCATACCAACCCGCGTAGCGTAAGTGAGTAAATGCAACACATACTTCAGCAGCATACGTGGCCTTGTTACATAAAAACTCTTATGCAACAGGCACAAAAGCAGCATATCAGTATTCGTTGCATAGGTATAATCATACAACATGGTCTAAAGTAACCAACAGTATTCGTTGCACAAAAGCATGCTTCTGTTCTATCTTGCTGTTTTATTGTCTCCATATTCTTTCTTTAAATCTTTTAATTTCTGTTGAACATTGCCAAAATGTGTCTGATTCCAGCGTATCAGTTCATACTGCAACTGGTCCAGTTTTTGTTCATAACTCCTCTGTGCTTGACCTTCATCAATCCACACTTTCTTAACTATCTCATGGAAGGCTTCTTCACGTAACCACATTCGTTCAAACTTGAACACTTTGCCATTTCTACGACGGGCACTATTCAACTTGAAGAATAAAGCCATATGGTCTGAGGAATATGTGCTGATATGTTCGACAACTACTTCCGGAAAAGTCTGTAGCCATTCACTAGTCGCTAATACTCTGTCAAGTCTTGCACAAAATTCTTCTGTGCCTCTCCTTTTGTTTGAATAAGTGTATTTATACCCTGAATATCCAACATCCATTAGTGCACAGTCCATTACTACCTTTCTGAATTGTGCAAATACCACATCTTCTATGAGCTGCGTATTTCCAAACTTCATTGCTCTTAAGAACTTCATTGAAATCCCCAAAAATACACCAGGGACGGTCGTTATTTACATTCAACCTACGAAGTAGATCCCAACTCCTCCATCGATTATTATACACCGGGGATCCATAGAACAACGTAAACCGAGTAGTAATATTAACAGTAGCCAAAAAGTCTATATGGTAGAAAGAGTACGACTGGATTGATACCTCCGCAGCCTCCTGCCACAAAAGTGCTAAACCTCCTGATGCTCCTCTGGAAGGTACCACAAAACAACCCCAAAAATAATATTTCTCAAGATATTATTTGGATTATTGTAAACTGGTTTTGTTGTCAGAGTTTCCAAACCGTTCATTGGGAATTCTATAGTTAAGTCGCACTGTGTTTTTAGTTCAATAATGAAATCTAAAAAATGGGCTATATGTGGTAGGAGAGCGTTCGGCGACATCAGGGGTGGTAGAATGAGGTAGGTGAGGCACGAGTCGTCATTTGCGTTCACACTACGAGTGGGCGTCCAGACCCGAAGACCGAAAAAAAAAACCGAACCGAACCGAAAAAAGACCAAACGGGTCGGTTTTTATCGGACCGAAAACCGGACCGAAAAAAACCCGAACCGATTCTCAACATTCGGTTCAGTCTCGGTTTTGATTTTTCCTCAGACCGAAAGCCCGAACCGAACCGAATATATGTTTTTTCTGTCAATTTACATAAAAAGACCGAAAAAGACCGAAAGACCGAAAAATCGTGAAAAGCCCGAAAAAAGACCGAAAACCTGAAAAAAGACCGAAAAATCGTGAAAAGCCCGAAAAAAGACCCAAAAAGGACCCCCAAAAAGACCGAAAAAGACCGAACCGACCCGAAACCCGAAAATCGGGCTTTGATCGGTTTTCAATTTCAAAAAGACCGAACCTGACCCGAACCGAATTTTCGGGTTTCGGGCCGGTTTTCACAAAATTTGGGCCCGAACCGACCCGAGCCCAACCATAGTTCACACTACGAAAGTAGTGGATTTTACTATTTGTCACGTGGCGCCCACAATGCATGGGATTGATGGATGGCTGAGATCGTGCCTCACCTGCTTCATTCTACCGAAGGTTGCCTATCGCTTCTCATATGTGGTATATATACGTATGTGCCTTTTTTTTCTGCATAATATGAAATATTTTTTTTTCTTCTTCGATACATATGAAAGATATTTATGAGATCGACGTCTTTATTTGTAGGACAGTGCATGTCATTTATATCGATACCGATTATGTGAGTTTTATATCTCAGATGGATTTGGATTAGTTCATCAAAATCTCAATCCACATCTTTAAAATAGATAATCTTCACTCCTTCCAAAGAAAAAAAAGAAGAAGATAATCTTCACTATCCAAATGAATAACATTAAATAGCATCGATCATCATTTTATTTAGAAGCATCCAAATGAGTTATATTACATGGTGAGGACTGTAATTCCTGATATTAATTGGATCCTTAGATTAAAGCAAGGTTTTTAAAATCGCGTGGTAACTCGTAAAATCGTACGATTTTACATATCCTTTTCATGTTAAATCGCAACTGGAAACATTTTTTTTATTAAAATCAGAGTAGAAAACGATTTTACACGACTTAAAATCGGTTAAACTCTTACGTTTTTAATGTTTGGGCTTATTTAACTCAACATACCCATTAACACAATTAATAAACTGATAAACGAAACCCTAATTTACTTTGATGACAAAAATAAAAAAATCTCCCTCTTCCGTTCGTCGATTTCTTTTCTTCTCCTCAACAAATTCGGCGCAGATTTCTTCTCTTCTCATGGGCAGATTTCGAAATTGATTTCGAAGGTTTGGAGGTACTGCTTTTATGGTAAGTAAGTTTATGCAAAGATTTAGTAATTAGAGATATAGTGAGCAGGATCCGTCCAAACCCGGTCGAAAATTGGACGAATTTGAACCCGGTCCGGTACTAAATAAAGTTGGGTTTGGGTTTGAAATCTTCCCGTAGTTGTTGAGATGTTGTTCTAGTCGCGTATATAACAATATCCAGAACAACTTATACAAATAATAAATGCAGTGCGAAAAATAAACGACATGCAAAGTTATTACCCAGTTCAGCGTTAACGAGCCTACGTCTGGGGGCTGTCTCTTAGTCCGGTGGATAGCAATTCACTAATAATGAATATTGCGAGTACATGATCTTACGTTTACAGAATCCCTCTTAAACAATCTGAGCCTCGGACACTCTAGCAATCGCCAACTAGGTCTCCCCCTAGATCAGAGCCTCTCCTCCATATCCACCAATATGATCCTCCAAGAGAATCAGCGCCTTCTCCCGAATGCGCAGTAACAGCAACAGTGCGTGTATCGTCAAGTTGTTCTACGATCAGTCTGCCGAGCACTAGAACAGTGAATCCGAGCGTGTTAGAGTTGATCACCAGAATAATGAACTTAACACCGATGACCTCCTCCAACCCTTCTCTGAATATCAGCGTGAATACTTTCTCCAACAGTGCTGAATTCTACAATTCGTTCAACCGCCAGTCTGGAACAACCACCTGGAAACAATTGGACAGCACCGCCGTGAGTTCACCGGAATAATGAACTCAAGGCCGATCGATCTCTCTCTTCCCTCTCTGAGTATGTATCTGCGTTTATCTCAATGATCGATACAGAATTGAGAACCTCAGCTCTGTTTATATACGGGCGGTGAAATCCTAAACGATTAAGATTTCCAATCTTCAACCGCCCATCTTTTTAAGAAATCTATCCTAATCTTTTAGGGAATCTTTCCTAAATACTTGCGCATATCTTCTTGTAGATAATCCTTCATATATCTTCAACTCCGTTTAAGAAACCTTCGATTATCTTCTTTGCTAAGTTATCTTCAAGCGCAAGTCTTCCCTAATCTCTCAACCGACTTCTTTGATATCTTCGATAAACATCTTAGCACCGACTTGCCAAATCTACTCAAGGAAATATCTGCTGCGTCAAGTTGTGCTACGTCGGTTGAAACAAGTTGCCTAATCCGAATTAGGAAACTTCCATCTTCTGTCCTTCCATATGCAACCGCCTTGATCTGCAACGGTAGACTATGTTACCTAGTCTGAATTAGGAAACATTCCATCTGCTTCAACTTGTTCCAGGACAGTTGTCTCTGTTTGTCTTGAACTCTTCCTTGAACAACATCTTGAACAACTACACAGAGTTTTGCCAAACTACATGCCATAAATCTAACAGGGTTGCTCCTCGGGTTACCCGTACTATAACCATATTGGTATCAAATAAAATAATATTCGAACGTGCGCACAATCTTAGAAGAAATTATGTCTACACCAACTCCTTCAGCTTCCATGTTTGTCTTATGATGAAATTAAACTTATATTGACCGTCATTACCTATTAAAAACATAAAACTGAACTTTGTTGCAGCAAAGATTCAAGAAGGAAAAGCAAATGATGAATATGTTTTGTCTTGAATTTTGTTTCAATATGAGCTCACATCATTTTGTTACAACAATGTTGGGGTTTAACATATATAAGCTCGGTTTTTTTTTCTCAGATTATTTTGTTTTAGTTACTTGATATTTATGTTATAAGTCTATCTTTACGACGGGTTCGGATTATCAAATGCGACCCGATCAATATTTAGTGTCGGATTCGGGTGAACCAAAATGACACGCTCGTCGTTTCGGGTCGAGTTAAGGACGAACTTAACCCGTCCCACGATTACCCCTAATTAGAGACAATTTGAACTTGGTAAAGCGAAGCTGAAGATGGATGAAGACGAGGAGATCGACAAGGAGCAGCTGCTGCCAAACCTTTGTTTTTGTTGAATTGAAGGCTCAATTTCATCTTTTTTGAATGCTATGTTTTGAATGTTTTGGTTGTAATCGTGGATTGTATGAAATTCTATTTGCTTGAGATTTGAAATCTTTTAAAATTGTGAAAATTCATTTTTTTCTGTAAAATGATATATTATTTTAATATCAGCTGGTAAACTCGGTGATTTTACGTGTAGAGTTTACGTTTCGAGATTTTACGAGTCGAGTTTACGTTTTGATTCTACCCAGGTAAAACGGATCAATGTAAAAACTCGATTCTCACAACCTTATGAAAGTTTTGTTATAATAAAAATGTTATATATATTTAAATAAATGAGAGCTTTGCAATTCTGAAATATAACAGTGTGTAATGTCAATCTAACATTTAAACAATGCGTTAAGTCGGCTCTTAATAAGATTTATAGATGACATTTTCTTAAAGGTAAATTTTATTAAGTGAGACAGAAATATATATAGTACAAGAGATCAAGACCAAATGAAATTAATGTCTTTCTTTTTAGGACATGATCGAGCTAAAGAGCGAAACATCTTCTTTTTTTTCGGATGACGGGTTAAGTGACATTCTGGTCACATTTTCAGTTCATAGTGCAATTTGGACTTCTCCTTTCATCCCATAATCAAATTATTAGATTTTATTTTTTTTACCAATAATATAACGTTCATTCAAAGAAACATATAATTCTAAACAAAATTCTATGGGCCCCATGAACAGTGGGCCCTTGTACTGACCGAATCCAACCCACCATGAGTGACTTACTGAAAAGTTTGGGTTCAGACAGCAGATGGGGTTGTCGTCCATTGCCCAGTTCACTGCCAAAGTTCAAAACTTCCCACTGATCCGGTTGAATTAAGGTATTCAGTACTTCAGTAGCACGCTGCTGTACTGGGATGATGAACAGCGGGGGGTGTTCGGGGATGGTAATCGGCGGCAGATCAGTGTCATGGCCGACGCCGACGTCTGTTTCATTCAGACTGAGATCGCTGAGCTCAACACGGACTCTCTCGTGGGTTCGTCTACTAGCCCTAAAGGGGATAATCTGTATCATTGGATTGCCACCATCATTGGTCCTCCAGGTCGAAATTGGTCCATCTTTGTGCTACATTATTTTCATTTTGAATGAGGTTGAGGGCTTTGTTTGCTGTCTTTTGATCGCTGTGTTTGTAGTTAAGCTTGATTGAGAGGCATAAGCCCAGTCTGGTCCCATTTTAGTAACATGTTGAGTGGTGCTTTTTGGTTGTACATACAAACAGAAAACTATCTGTTTGCAACTTGTTTGTGATTTGGACATTTGGTATATTAGTTTATCTTCGATGTATAATTTGTCAATGAACATTTAAAGATTGTGTGAGGAATGTTCTATCCTGAGAGTTTTGTCTGTTTCGGGAGGATTGATACTGTTCTTAATGGTGCTGTTTGTGATCTCGTTGGTAACATTCGAACATTGTACTTTGACCAACTTTGCTAGTCTGCCGCTGAAGTTGGTGGTATGTGAAATGTGTGGTGTGATTGGAATAAGTGGTGATTTTTTTATTTTTAGATTTGTACTGATCGATATCAATTGCTGTCCGTATGTGAAAGATGTGTTTGTGATAGACATAACCAGGGATCATTATGGATTTGTACTTATTGATTTATATTGTTGTTAGTATGTGAAAAATATGTTTGAGATAGACATAAGCGGGGATCATTTTTATGGATATGTACTGAAGGATTTATATTGTTGTTAGTATGTGAAACATATGTTTGCCATAGGCGTCAGTGACGATTTTTAAGCAGTTCATTAGTTCTCTTTTGTATAGTAGAGAGTAGGCACAAGCTAAATCTCAGATTGTCTTGCAGAAACACCATATGAAGATGGATAATTTTTCTTGATATAACATTCCCAGCGATTATCCATTTAAACCGCCAAACGTCAGCAACTCTGCTGTAATGCTGCTTATACTTTTATAGACAAGTTCCAATCCTGATGTGTACCGAGTAAATGCAAGCATTTTCAGTTGAAGAATGAGCCTGCTTAAATTCTAAATAAAGCCTTCAAACTTGTGAGCGTGAACAAAAGAGTTTGGTTTAACGGCATGTGCATTATTGAATAATTTTTCAATATGAAGTTTCCTTTCACTCAGTGTACCCAATTTTGTATTCAGCGTCACTTTTGGACTTGCAGGTAGTTTTCAAAACTCGGATCTTTCACTGCAATGTTGATTCAGCCGGCAATCTTGGTCTTGATATTTAGAAAGATGGCTGGAGTCCGGCTCTAACTATTTCCAAAGTTCTTCAAGCTATTAGTTCCATATTCACAACTCCTGATCCTTGTAAGTTATTACCTGCTCATGGTGATTTCAACTACACACGAGTGGAAACTTAATTTTACTTCCACTCATTATCCTCGCAGATAATCCTCGTCCCTGGTATTACCCGTTTATACTTGTCAGACAGAGCTAAAAATGATGAGCTTGCAGCTGAGTTGACCCTCACATTCGCCAAATAAACTGTTCAGCTACAGCTAGAAATGGGACATTGAGTTCAGGTACATCACGAAAAGATCCTTCAGCCTATTGCAGCATCTTTGTAACTATGCACACTCCTGGGTACTGCGATTCGGCTGAATACATTTATTTATTTTCCTTCTTCGTTATTTTGTACAATGTCAGGGCTGTTGAGATGCGAGAAAAGTTGCAGACTTTATTGAATAAACTACTTGAATCCAGTTATGAAGAGAGGCAACTTCACCGCTTTACACATGATCATTCAGTTGAATCAAAGGTTGGGCAGCAAGTATGTTCAGATTTCTTACTAGTAATTTTCTGATTACTTATTTAACAATAAGTATACTTGAAAATAAGAATGTCAATAAAGTACCTCACCCACTTATTGCACTGAACTATTTGGGTTGACTTTTGATCAATTTCCATCATGTGTTCACGTCTTTAGAGTCCTAATAAATAAAAGAGTTTGTTTTATACATTTCTCTGCCTACTTGCTTGCTTGAATCAAATCATATTTGCTATATAACAGACACTAGCTAGATTTGGTCACAAAATGTTAAGTTACACAAACACCACCATTTTCATGAGTTGGGCAAATTACAACTTATAGTCCAATAGTCCATACTCCATACTTTATTAGAGATTTTAAAACTTCATACCTTGTTGTCTAATTAAGTTTTAAAAAAGTGAAACTTGAAAGTTGTTCCTTTATAGCTTTAAATTATTGAGCTTTGAATCCACTGCAAAGGATTTGTACAAGCCATGCCAAAATCAAAAGTCCCACTCATAAAAGTGTGGGACTGGAACACTGGATACACCTCTGACCGCTATACGGTATCGGAATGGCGACCCTATCTTTTAAAACTAAGATATTTTTTGTCCAACACCTGCCCTATGTACTGGTATCTACTGAAAAAGAGAAAGTCATCTGTTCAAAAACAAATAATAATGCGAAACAATGTTGTGTAAGAAACTTGCATCTCAAGCTTCCTTCCTTCCCTTAAATAATTCTTTAATGGCTAGCCGAGGGTGTTATCAAAACCACTTTCAAAAAAACAAAACATAAAAATCCCCATTTGGATTAGAAAATCATTATTGCCAGCACCGTTTCTTGTGATTGCTTATTTCATTGATCCATTGTTGTGACAATATAAATTTGGTGTTTTGTTTGAGGGGGGTTTTCATATTAAGGCTTTTTGGTAAAACCTGATGGGTAAGCACTCCAACTCGGTGGACAAAATGCTCTATCAGGAAGACATCAAAGCCCTCTACAGAGAAGGCGCTAATATCGAGGTATATGAAATGTGGCTATAATTAAAAGTTGAAACTCCATCAAAAAAGAAGTTGAAACAGACATTCAGATGAATGAATTCTCTGTTGTGCCATGGATTTGGTTCGGTGAGATTGTGTTGTCTTTTTTTTTTCTGGGAAAATTGATCGTGAGTACTTGGAAATGTTATGTACTTTTGTTTATAAAGGAGATAACGGTTGACCGCTCATTCGTTTTGTTGATGGGAGTGTTATGTTGCTTTGTAGAGGATTGATAAAGAAGGAAGAACTCCCCTGATTGCTGCCTGCATGAATCCTGATTTATTTTTTGTGAAATAATGGAGGTATCGTGAAATTCGGCCTATGTAACAGCACCTATGATGGCAGTGCATTCATGACCTCACTTGTGTTGGCCTCTGAATTTCCTTTGCAGAATCACATCAGCTTATTTTCTGGCTGGATGAGAGAATTCTCAGGGGTTCAGATGCTGATATCCAAAAAAGTGTGAGTGTATATCCTATTCATTGGTGTTCCGACTTAGGAATCATCTCTAAGTTAACTACTCGTATTTCCCTACAATCATATTGGCTGTTATTAAACTTGTCAACACCTTGTTACTTTTGACTTGTAATATTTATTTTATTGTGTTTTGCAGTTGGGTTGTTGTCGTGCCACATGGCTCTCACAATCTTACAAGTTCGTTCGAGTTAAGACTTTCTATATATTCTAGCCTGCAGGTAACTTGAATTGAATTGAAAACTAAGGGCAGGCGTGGTTTACTGATTTTAACTTCTTCATTTACATTTGTTGCTGTTGTTTATTATTCGGCATTATATAAAGAGTACACAAAACTGGATAATAGAAATGCCTTCAAATCAACATTAAAGCAAATTAGTGATAATGTCTTCTTTTTTTTGATTCATAAGTGGTATTTAGCCACCAAAAAGAGAAACCCGTGAAGGTTCGATACACTGAGGTCCAAAGGACCAAAACTCTGAAAATCACTCTGCGGTCCATAGGACCAACAACACTACACTAAAAACACTGAAAAGATCTGGCACGCTGATAACTGTAGCGCAACCCTCTGGCGAGCAACTCTCGAGGTGCTAAGGCACTCCTCTCTCGCCCCTCTTTAAAAAGGTTCCTCTCTTCCTTCCCTTTTCATCTTTCTCCCTCCCCTCTCTAAGATAGGATATCAGACTCTGAATAGCTTCCTCTCTCGGAACACTGCTTATAATCCCTACCGATTCTCTAATCTCGAGAATTTCCTCTGCTTCCTTCCTCTGTTTCCTTTGCAACGCACTTTCGACTGGCAATGAGATTTCCTTCACTTCAATCGCAACGTCTTCAGTCTCCTGGTTCTTCGCATTGACTGAGGCAGCATGAACTGCTATAGGTTTCTTTCCTTTTTTCTTCCTCCCAATCACTTGCCATTCCTGCTCATTTTTTTGCAAGACTGGTTTTGCTACCTCCGCAAAGGAACTCCCTGTCTCTTTTGGGATCTTATCTTTGGGATCGGATGTAGGATTTGGCTGGGATTGCTTCTCCCTAATGAGATCCGATTGATTCAGCTCTTGGACTGACCTTTCCCCTTGAATGGCATCGCGACACTGACAGCTCACTTCGAAGAATTTTCCGGCAAGTTGAGACATCATGTCCATGAAGTTTGCATCGATTGCAGTAGCGCAGGTTGTGCTCGAACACTATTTCCTGGGCATGGATGCGATCCCCTGCTTAAGTGATAATGTCTTCTGAAAAGTTGTATCAAGCTCATGAAGCGTATTCTCGACATTTTTATTTATGTAGCTAATGGCCTGTATTTATGCTATTCACATATGAAACTTAAAATGTAAAAGTACCATCATTTACAAGTGTTTCCCCCATTATGGTCTTTTTCTCTCGTCCTATACGTTCTTGCAATTTTCCATTAAAATGGTAAAAAGTTATCGAAACTGTTTATATTTGCAGGATGCTCAACCTAGATTGATACTTACTCTTAAGAACGCTAATATGGAGGAACCGGACTTTCACCAGACAGATCCTGCAGTAGTGCTCACTTACATACCCACAAGTACTGTTCTAATTTGTGACTTATTACTTTCTTATTTCCAACATTTCTATTGTTGGTTGAAAATGTTAAGATTCAGTGATTTCCCAAATCGCTGATATTAATATCTTTTTGGAAAGCTGACTGCATTCGCTGTACAAAACTTACTACGGCATTTTGTTAGGCTCAGCTCAGTGACTTAGTTGGCATGATTTCTTACCAGATGCTCGCTTGAAGCTTGGACCCGCAAAAGTAGGGGACAGGCAGCAGCTTGAATGGTTTTACAATTCTTGCAATGGAGTTCAACAGGTATAACTGAGGCCGATCGTTTATTTCTGCTCTCAATGTTTATTAAAAATATGATTCGTTGTCTTTTTCAGGCAATCCATCCTACGTTATTAAATAGCATTCAAGCACCAGCACCAGCACCAGCACCAGTTGTTTCACCCAGTGCCCCACCGGTTCCTCTAAATTATGAGTTTTCGATAAATATGAATGTGGATGGTGCTCAGTCTATAAGCTCCATTGCTCAATCAGACCTTTCAGTTTATTATGAGTTAACATCAAAAGGCAGTAGCAGCAATTGGACTGCTCCTGAAGCCGGTCCAAGTATTATTCCTTCTGACCACATTCGAAAAGAGTATGATAATAACCTTGTGGCTTCAGCTCCACTGGCTCCGCCGCTTCCTAATGAATGTGTAGGTACTGGTCTTATACATTACCCAACAGTTGACACCAGCTCTATTGATCTTTCGATCCCAGCTGGCGAGATGTTGCCTTCTGGGGCTGGTGAAAAGAAAAAGAAAAAAGAGGAAGAAGCGTTGTGTTGTGCGATGTGTTTTGAAGCACCAGTTGAAGGAGCTTGTATTCCTTGTGGACACATGGCTGGGTGTATGGAATGTTTGAATGAGATCAAAATGAAGAAAATGGGTTGCCCTGTCTGTCGAGCCAAGATCGACCAGGTTGTAAGGCTATATGCAGTGTGAATCATTTGATGGAAAAATGCATGTATGCAGCCTAAATGAAGGCATTGCTTGTAAGTTGCACAAGTACTCAACCTTTGTGATTTCATTTAAAGCTTTTGTTGATATACATATAAATAAGCTTTCAATAACACCTGAAGCCAGGTTTCTTAGGACTCCTCTACCTGTTTAAGCCTCTTTGCAGAGATTTATTATCTTCTAATCAACACAAGTACCACGACACCCCCCAGCATTACCCAAATCAACTGAAATTGCAACACATTACTTCATTGATATGTATGTACATTCTCTTGTTAGTTCAGGCTCTCAGCAGGTGAAATGGCCAGATGATCCGGTGTTGCCAGCCTGCGGACAGGAATCAAATTTCTTATTATATCAGGTATGCTTGTGCACTATCAAAAAAAAAAAAAAGAGTATGCTTATGCATAGTACCTAGGGACTAGTAGATAGAGCTAATATCTCTTCACTTGGAATAGTAATGTATGATTTAATGATATTCTGAAGATAACATGGGAAATTTCAAATATGGTTGTGTCTTGTGTTTAGCTAATATTAAAAGTTAAGAGAAGACTGACTGCATGGGAAAAAGAAGAGTCTGACTTTTAAGTTTTAAGCTTCTTTTTCTACTATTTACATTATTAGCCTTCACCAACAGCTGCATACTATTTAAGCCAAGCTAATTAGCTAACAGCTACGCAGTACTTTAGACACTGTCTAGTGTAGATTATTGGGCAATATGAGTGAGATGATGATCAAGTTGGGACGAGTGGGGAATGCAACCTCTTTAAAGGCTTGGGATGAAAACGGCCGGTCTCAAATCTGTCAGATCTTCATTTCCTACGGATATAATGACTTGTTGAATGGGTTGCAGTTCCAGTATCGCATTTCTGGTGCCCTTGTGCTGTCCGACTTGTAATTTGGCACCATGGACATGGCTGGTGCCAGTTTCAAAATGGTTAGTGTGTGTTTGCCACATATTTACATACAGTTAGATATACATTTTCTAGTTTGATTTTGATGTTAATTCTGTTTAATTAATGGGTGAAGATCAAGCTGGATTATCCATCAGAGTACATAACTTGGGTGAAGATCAAGGAGTCATTGTCAACTGGCGGTGGGATTCAATGGCTGGCTTTCAAGACTAATTTGGGCAACATGTATGGACCATTTCCCCCTACATATCGCAACAATGGTTCTATCATGAAGGAACATGTAGTCAATAATGTTAATGATTTACTCGCGAAAGAGTTTGATCTAGGAAAAGACAATCAGTTTGGAGGATTCTATGGAACTTCTGATAACTGGAGAATTTGCTCCCTCGGCATTTATGCTCAGCCTGTGTCATCTAAGAAAACTACCTAAGCTTGGCGGACTGGTCCTGTGCTGTAAGACTGCTTGGAAATATTGAAGCAAACGGTTCACTGATGTATTTTGCTGCTTGTTCTTCTTTTGTGATCTGTTTTTAGCAACAATAGTCTGCTCAGTAATCCTTTTTCTTCTGTTCTTGGGGTTCAATAACTCATTAGTATTTCTCTTTCATAAAAAAAAAACTCTTAGTATTCCCAAATTGCCCCTCATTTCAATTTATATATTTGTGTTATATTTCTGACCTCAACAAACAACAGTGAACCAGGGAGACTACTACAATGTTTGTTCAGGGTCCCAAGCAAAGCATGAATTATCGGTTGCACATTTAAGTACATATTTTTGCTTAACATTGCAGCCAGTGTAATTTTATTTGCTTAGTGTTGAGCATTATATTTGCTTAGTGTTAGCATTATAAATAAATCCGCTGCCGTTCATATAACTTAGTTTTCATCATATGCTTCTTGCCTCATCTGCAACTCCATTGTTGACCCTCTTGGCAGAGAGTATAACACTTTAGAATCTCCATCGATCCCACCTTGTTTCTGTATATTTACTATGTTGCATTTTTTTTATTTTTTTGTTACACAGCTACAAAAACCTACAAGTAGAGGCTAGAGCCCATCCATGTCCAACATTACTGTGTGGTAAGTTGAGGATGAGTGTTCAAATTTTCAGTTGGGTGGATGAACCCAGGAAGCTCTTTCTTTTCCTGGCTTTGCTTGTAGCTTTTATCATTTCAGCCGCAGCAGAAGAAAGGTCTAGTTACATTGTCCATATGGACAAGTCTGTCATGCCCAAAGCATTCATCAGCCACAACAGCTGGTATTCATCCACTCTCCAGTCGTTGCGATCGAGTAACGACGATCGGTCTGATTCCCTGCCGCAACTTATATACACTTATGATCACGTTGTTCATGGCTTTAGTGCAACTTTGTCTGAACAAGAATTACAAGAGTTGAGTAAAATCCAAGGCTTTGTATCAGCTTATAGAGATAGAAATGTGACACTTGACACTACTCATACATTCCAGTTCCTTGGCTTGAATGATGTGTCTGGTTTATGGCCGGCTTCCGAGTATGGAAATGATGTTATTATCGGTGTGATCGACACTGGTGTATGGCCGGAGAGCGATAGTTTTAACGACGATGGCATGACTACTGATGTGCCAGCTAGATGGAAGGGAGCTTGCGAGGCTGGTCAAGAGTTTAACGCTTCTATGTGCAACTCGAAGCTCATCGGAGCGAGATTTTTCAACAAAGGGTTGATAGCTGCAAGGCCTGGCGTGATTATCAGCATGAACTCGGCCAGAGACACGCAGGGGCACGGGACGCACACCTCGTCCACCGCTGCGGGGAATTACGTCGACCAAGCTTCGTTTCTAGGATATGCTAAAGGCAGAGCGAGAGGTATGGCGCCACGAGCCAGAGTGGCTATGTATAAGGTCATTTTCGACGAGGGGCGCTACGCCTCTGACGTCCTTGCTGGGATGGATCAAGCAGTGGCTGACGGAGTTGATGTTATTTCAATCTCAATGGGATTCGACGGTGTTCCTCTGTACGAAGACCCGATAGCGATCGCTTCTTTCGCCGCGATGGAAAGGGGCATTTTCGTATCGTCTTCTGCTGGAAATTATGGTCCTACGCCTGGTGCTCTGCACAATGGAATTCCTTGGGTTCTCACCGTCGCAGCGGGAACGATAGACCGCACATTTGGTGGCAGTTTAACTCTGGGAAACGGGTTCTCGACGATCGGATGGAGTATGTTTCCAGCTGGTGCTACATCCACCTTGCCGATTATATATGACAAGAACATTTCTGGTTGCAATTCAACTCTGTTGCTATCAACAGCTCCCCCAGGCATTATCGTGTGCGAAGACACTGCAAGCTCGAACGTATCGTTTTTATCGGTATTTGATCAGATACGTTATGTATCCAGTTCGAATGTCTCAGCTGCAATCTTCATCTCAGACGAAACGGACTTTTCTGACTTGGATGGTCTCACCTTTCCTGGACTAGTGATCAGCTCCAAAGACGCCTCGGAGGTCATAGCCTACGCAACAAATGGCGTCGATCCTCGCGCAAATATGAAGTTTCAGCAGACCAGGTTGGATACAAAGCCTGCTCCTGCAGTTGCTTCTTATAGCTCCAGAGGTCCATCTCCAAGCTACCCAGGAATACTAAAACCGGATATTTTGGCGCCCGGGTCACACGTCCTGGCCGCTTGGCTTCCGGACGAGGAAAGGGGTCGAATAGGTAAAGACATTCTCTTATCAAGTGATTACATTATGATTTCCGGGACATCCATGGCCTGTCCGCACGCCTCCGGCGTCGCTGCCCTCCTTAAAGGCGCACATCCGGAATGGAGTGCAGCAGCGATCAGGTCAGCCATGATGACGTCAGCAAATTCCTTGGATAACACTTTGAGCCCCATCAGAGACCTCGGCACGAAAGACACTACTTACGCCTCGCCTTTAGCTATCGGTGCAGGTCATGTAAATCCCAATAAAGCGCTCGATCCAGGCCTAATATACGACGCAGGCCCCGAGGATTACATAACTCTCCTTTGTGCGTTGAACTATACCAAGCAACAGATACTAACCATCAGTAGAGCCAACAATTACTACCCTTGTCCAAACTTATCATCATCGTACGACCTGAACTACCCGTCCTTCATTTCCCTGTATCGAAACCTATCCAAATTGCACTCCGAGACTTTTCGAAGAACTGTGACGCATGTGGGAGACGGCGCGACGAGTTACAAGGTGGATTTGCAGGTGCCAAATGAGTGGAATGTGAAAGTAAGTCCCATGAGATTGGTGTTTGGGAAAAGGTATGAGAAGCAAAACTACAGTGTTAGTCTGAGTTACTTAAGTCCTTCGGTGCTCGGAGATGTATCGTTTGGTTCGATCGTTTGGATCGAAGAGAACGGGTACCATCGTGTCCGAAGTCCTATTGTGATATCATCAGTGTTGAGGACATGATGCAGGGGAAATGGTGAATGTGTACTGGGAAATTATTATGTATGGAAGGGGAGAAATGTATCATTTTCTATATCAAAATAACGTTTCTCATTCTCGCATTACTTATAGAGAAATGTCAGGTGTATGGGAATGTACAAATTGTACTAAGACACTCAAACATGTAAATATAACTTAGTTAATAGAAATATATTATCACTAAGATCATCCAAAAAGAAGAAAAAACATCGTACGTAACAGATAACAGGAAAGAGTTCAGGTGCAAAGCTCATATTATGATAAAAAAAATACAAACTAATTACCATTCTTGATTTTGATATTTCAATGCATCAGATTAATTGAAACTAAATCATTTTAAATTCAAATATTAATTAAAATAAGGGTAGTTATGTATTTACACCATGTTCAATCAGATCTTACTTTCTAGGGTTCCTCCCGTTCATCCCCTGCTCCTCCTGCACCCGGTGCTCCACCCCATTCCCATCCCCCTCCTTATTTCTCCGATAACCCTAACACTCGTCCAACCCATCCAAGCATGTGTCCTCATCCGTCAGCGCAGCGCTCACCCATGTCGTCACATCCGCCATTTGCTCATTGAACATCAACTTGTCCAGCTCCCTCAACATACCCAGCGAATGTCGCACATTGTCCACGGCCTCGTGGAAGCACTCTACGCAGTCAGAAATCGCTTGGCGGCTGAGTCTTCCTGTAATGTTATTGGAATTCTTCGTCTTCTCCAGGAACCAAATAGTGTTTTTTATCTCTGAAAGCGCGACAGAGACTCCCGCACGAGCCCAGACGGTGTGATTGGTCTTGGCTGTTTTGAAGTAAGGGGATAGGGAGAGGACGCAGAGGTCTATGTACCGAGTGACGCTGCAGGCCTGGCGAACATTCTCATCTCTGTCAGATGAGGCTAATGAAAAATGTAGCAGTGCTAGGCAGATGCATAACAGACTAGAAACTCTGGTAAACCCCATTGTTGTATGTTTGTCGCTGGATTTAACAATAATGTGTACATATAGAAGAGACTAGACAGAGTGTTTATGGCTTATCAAAAAAGAAAAAAGAAAGAAAGAGTGTTTATGGATCTTTTGGTGTCCTGGAAATGTGTGGGTGGATAAACAAGGAACGTGAAATGAGAAGACCCATGAAAAGAACAAAGTCAGGAAGTTTCTTGATGATTTCTTAACGAATTATAGTTCAATTTTGACGAATTATGTCATAATTCGTCAAAAGTGGACTATAATTCGTTAAGATTTCTGACGAATTGTAGTGCACTTCGACAAATTATGCTATAATTCGTCAAAAGTAAACTAAAATTTGTCAAAATTCGACAGTATCATTGTATAATTAGGCATGGCATTTTATAGTTCGTCATGACATTTTTATAGTTCGTCATGTTATCAATAGATATATATTCCCTTTGAGTTTTGGGATTCTTTTCGTAAGTGACAAAATTTATAGTTCGTCATGTTTTGGAATAAATAGAATCCCATTCAATTTCTTGTTTGGGAATCCTTCAGTAGTGCCTAAGTCTATAAATTCTATAGAAAACAACAAACTGGTCTGTTTGTGGAATTACACATACTTTAGCACAGCTTCTATACATTATCAATGATACACATAACTGCTCTTCAACAACTAACTTGATATACATTATCAATGATACACACTACTCGAGAAGCTTATTCAATGTCCCAACGCTAATAGCAAGATGCCGACCAGCGTGAAGAATATGGCCAAATCCAAGGACAATACATGTATATAGAAAGGTCCTGGATGTGCTGGTTGATCAGCAAACAATATAGCCAGTGCCCAGTGGTGCCTCTCTGGCTAGTTCTTCTTCATCTCATCTCAGCACCGGATGTGACATAATTTATTTACTCGGCTTCAGTCAACTTTATGATTGACTAAATGCTCTTTTACTGTAACAATATATATCAGTTTCGCCCATAAAAGATGTTTATAAATATCACTGGCTTTCGCAGAATGATAGAAACCCCATGAACTGATGGTTCTTTATCATCACAATGCTGTTTTCGATGCCAATGACTCCTGAAACCACATACAAGCAGGAAGAACCAGTCGTGCAAAAGATTAAGACCGTTGCGACATGACAAGATAATGATGATGATTTATTTATTAGTTACCCATTGTGAGAGCACTAGCGAACATCACAGCTGATAGAATGAATACTATGATGGAAGCTCTTTTCAGAAATGTAACGAGCTTCCTTATGAAGAATTGGCCCCAAAATCCCGTCATAATGGAAACTGATGTCAGATACAGCAGTGCTGCACAAAAATACCAATAAGCAAGCCACATGATTCGCGATAAATTAAACTTTTCATAACTTTACATTGTATATATCACCAATTGATTCGGGTTATAATTAAGACTAGTAATAAAAAATGATGGTGATTTACCATATGGAATGGGAAATCTCTTCAGAAGATAGAATTCAACAACAGACAAGGTATAGCTTATTCATGTGATTCCTTTACAATTGAGTACTACCGTGTAGCTTGAATCCCGAGCGCAATAAACGGAAGTGACGTGAGCACATTAGGAACAGCTTCACAAATGTTTTCACCTAAATAATAAAGGGGAAAATGAAATCAGGAAGGTATACTGATATCAAAAAAAAGGCAAGACTTCTTGATGTTAACGAGGAAATATCAGAAAATACACTTTTGACGAATTATGTATTACTTTTGACGAATTATACACTTGACCCCATGATATCTACTAAGACTGAATTATCTAACCGCATAACACGACGAACAATAAGACTTTTGATGAATTATATAATATTTTTGACGAATTATACCCTTGACGCCATGAAATCTACTGACGCTGACCTATCTAACCACATAACACGATGAACTATAAGACTTTTGATGAATTATTTAAGGTTTTGACAAATTCTAGTAAGTACAACAGTGACTAACATCAAACTCATGATGACGAATTTTACAATGCTTTTGACGAATTATATAATTGGTTACTGATAGCGCTAAAATATATGCATTTTAGGCGACCTCTATGCTTATTGTTTGATCATTTTATTACGATTTCACTTGCTATTTGATGCGTTGTGGTTCATTTCAGGCAAATTACAGAGTTTAAGCTGAGAACACAAGTGAGTAGCATTTTGGAGCAAACCGAGCAGTTTCGGAGCAAAATACGGTGTTTCGGGGCAATACCGAGCATATTGACCTTTGCGACTTGTTTTAAACCCCGAGGGCTCATACGATGTCCGATTTGGCTGATCTTTAGCTTGTTGGAAAGCTATTTCAAAGGGCTACAACTTTGTAGTTTACACCAAGATCAGATTCGGATGGTAAGAGGCTCTGAGGTGCCGAACCGGCCGGTTCAATTTTGTTCACAATCTGAACCGCCCGGTTCAAATGCTCAGAAACTCCAAGGAAGCTCTCCCCTGATCGAACCGGCCGGTTGAACTTCCTCTATCCAATCGAACCGGCCGGTTGAGGTGCTCAGAAGGTTCCCATCCAGCCTCCCCTGCTCGAACCGGCCGGCTGGATTCCTTCACACAATTTGAACCGGCCGATTGAGCCGTGCTACAGTTCCGGAAACCCTAATGTTAGCTATAAATAGAAAGTTTTAGATCAAAACAAGGGAGGACTTTTTGGGGGATTTTTGGCACGATTTTTGAGGAGCATCTAGCACAAATTGCAAGGGTGATTAAGTGAAGAAGAAGATCAACAACAAGGATTCTCATACTTTTCATTCATCAAATTGGTTCTAGACTCCTAAACCCATCTCTTTTATTTGTGTTTGATTGTAATCTCGCCATGAGTGAGTAGTGACTTTGATTGGGGATTATGGATCCCCTAGATATGTTTGTGATGATTTAAATACAATGGATGTTAATATTGAATGAGTTTGCACATGAATCTTCTTCATTTGAACTAAATGTTTAGAGTTGCCCATAAGGTGTTTGTGAAATGTCCTCAATGGGAACTTAGCTTAATCTCATGCTTGATGTAGCTCACGTTGATCAACATGACTTTAATGAAATGAATGAAGAAGCATTAGGACTTTTGTGTTACATGGCGACACTTAATTTCTAATGAGATTGGCTTGAATTTAACAAGAATGTGTTCATCTAGTCAATAGAGCGCAAGTGTGAGACTAGAAACGCATGTTCTATAGGGCCAATAGAGCGCGAGTGTGAGGTTCTGTGCGAGGTGTAACCTCTTCATTCTAGGTTGTAGCGCGAGTTGAACTTAGGTTGAATGTTGCATGGCTATAATCTACTCATGTGCATGCAAATTCATAATTGACATCCAAAATCATTGTCACGATAATTGTCTAGGTGGGGAAGTAATCCCTAGTCATCTTTGATTGATTATTTACCCTTTTTAGTTGATAAAATCTTTATTCGGATAGTAAAATCTTTGCATCGACCTCTTCGAGGCATAAACCCCCCCCAAACCATAAACAATCTAGATTTAATCCTTAGCGCAATTAGTTTGATCATCTATCTCTTGGGTACGACCTTGGGTTTCCCGAGTCTTTACAAATGTTTTGATTTAACGTGACTTAGCATAAGTATTCGATTTCTTATTGAATATTTACACTATATTATCGAGCGATCAAATGGCGCCGTTGCCGGGGATAGGTTAATTAACTATCGTGCTATTAGATCATCTAGTTTTGTTTGCTTTTCCTTACTTAGTAGCCATTGCTTGTGTTGATCTTGATTGTGTTTATTTCTTTTGCCGCTCATTGCTAAGAATTTCTTATGTTCTCGCAGGCAATTGAATGAACACAAGATTTGAAGGAAAGAAACACGTAGCAACCGGTTCTTCTTCAAGTACTTCTAGACCTTCTCAACCTACCGTTAAGAGAGGAAGAGGTAGACCTCGCAAGAACCCTCTACCTCCATTGGTTCCTATTGCTCCACCGGGTATCCAAGATCAAAGACAAGGACTTATTATGGAAGATGAAAATGAGAACCGCCCGAATCTTCAAAGGGATAACCGTGATCATCGAATTGATGGGGATGGAATAAAAGATCCTCCCGCTAGAGACGACAATTATAATGAGGATGATAGACGCCCCGCTTGGAATCCTCGTGTCCCTCGTAAAGAAGAGAGAAACTATAGATACGACGAAGAGGAAGAGGATGAGAGGCCCATGGGAGATTACATGACTCCCACCCTCGAGGGAAATGGTTCGGTTATTATGCCTCCCGACAAAGACGCTTTTGACTTCGATGTGAAATCATCCCTAGTGCACATGGTTACAAATGATCAATTTCAAGGGATTGGAAATCCGTCTAATCATCTAGCAAGTTTTCAAGAATATTGCCGAACCTACAAGCCGAGGAATACACCCGTTGAATACGTCTATTTGAAGTTATTTCCATCTTCGCTATATGGGGATGCCAAGGAATGGCTTCAAAATCATGAACCGGGGACTTTCCGTACTTGGGAACACTTAGCTACGGCCTTTCTGAACAAGTTCTTCCCTCCGTCTAGAACCAAGAAATTCACGGACTTCATCCTAACCTTCTCTCAAAGGGACAATGATAGGGCTAAAATACATGCATTTTAGGCAACCTCTACGCTTATCGTTTCGGTCATTCCTTTACAATTTCACTTGATATTTGATGCTTTGTGGTTCATTTCAGGCCTATTTCAGAGATTAAGCTGAGAGCACAAGTGAGCAGTGATTTTGGAGCAAACCGAGCTTTTTGGAGCGAAAAAAGAGCAAAATAGAAGTCAAAGCGCAAATTCCTCAATTCATGCGCTCGCATGAAGGTATCATGCGCTCGCATGGACCACCAGTCGCATGAGAAAGTCATGCGCTCGCATGAAAGGGCCCTGATGAGTCGTATTTATACGACTCGTCGAGCCAATTAATCCCATTTATTTCGACACTTTTATATGCGAACAATTACTTTTTAGTATGGTTTTGCATTTCAGGTGTTTCGGAAGCTCTAGGAGGAAACGTGCATAAAAGACGGCATTTTATGCCAAAAACATCACAATGGCAGATCAGACCTTTGGACGTTCGGCGGAGCACTGGGAATGGACCGTTGATCAGAAAAATACGAGCTACATGGCGTTGCGTAGCTGACTCAATTCCCTACAACTCTCTAGTTCACACCGAGAGCATCCGAGGTCATTTAGAGGGTCAAAATCAGAGCCAAAGTCAAAACAGATGCGCAGAATGGATGAACAGTCTCAGACCAGATCGCGGATACTGTTCACTTTATGAACAGTACCCGCGGACGATAATATGAACAGTACCCGCGGCGATAAAATGTTCATGGTCCGCGGATGAACAGTATTTCCGGGCGTGAACAGTATTTCCGGCCGTGAACAGTATTTCCAGCCGTGAACAGTGTTTTTGGGCTTATTTCTTAATTGCGTTTTTTGGCCCAGAAACTGATTTAGAAACCCTAGAGCTTATATGTTTAGATCAGGGGTAGGGTTTCGAAGAGGATATATCATATCATCATCCATCAACCAAGAAGGCTCTAGAAGTGAAGACGAAGCTTTCGACGAGAGAGAAGATTTTTCTACTTTTAATTATGCGTCTTTTCATAATTATGTGTAGCTAAATCTTAATTCAGTTTAGGGTTTCGCATATTGTGACGTTTGTTTTGAGACTCTATTCTTAATGCTATTTTATGTTCCTCTAGTTCTTGTGCTTGAATTAAAGGATTGAATTGTGAAGCTAAGTGGAGACTTGAAATGGTAAAGCTTAGCGGAACAATTTAACCCCTATCGTCACTGCTTGTTTGATACTGAAACGTGAAAACAAGTAGGACACCTGAATTTAATATTGCCTGAAACGGATTATTAGATTTTGGAGAACTAGAAGTCTATAACCTGAAACGGAGTAGATTGTGGTGTAAGTGCTTGAAACGACCTTACCTTAGGTTATAACCTGAAACGGAGTAACCACACTTAAAAGCATGAAATTAGATCATTCGCAGTCAATGATAAACGTGTCACAATAGAAACCCTAGACTGAGTTCTCTCTCTGGTTGAATCTTCATTATTATTTCCTTGCTATTTCTCTTCTGTACTCACAATCACTCAAAACCCCCTTTCTTTCTTATTTTCAGTTACATACAGGAACAACTTCAACAACACCAGCTCCCTTGGGTTCGACCCTTGCTTGCCACTCTACTAGTTTCTCGCAAAGAGATTATAAATATAAATTTGCAGGTCAAACGACGCCTGTCAAATTTTGGCGCCGTTGCCGGGGAGCTGCGCTTCGGTGAAGTTGTTCTTTTTATTTTATTTTATTTTCTGTTTTTAGTTAATTTTCTTGTGATGCACCATGTCTTCTTATTATAGTACAGAGCCTTGGAACTATGAGGAGTTTTCCCCACCATCCTTCCAACTTGAAGTCCGCGAGAAGATCATCAACCTCAAGCAATCCCGGGACGAAACATTGGACGAGTACTTGTCGTACTTCGATTCCATTGTGACGAGCTGCCCGCACCATGGATTCACGAACCTCTATCTTCTTCAAAGGTTTCTCGGTGGAATGATGCCACATGAATGGAATAGGCTTAATGAGGCGGCATGAGGCTCGGTGAATAACTTAGACATGGACGATCTTTGGCACTTGATAGATGATTTGGCCGAGAGGTCAAGACCAAGACAAGATCAGGCCGAGCCGCTAGAAGACGAGTGGGCAGCTAGCATCCGACAAATTGCCAACATAGTGCCCCAAATCCAGGCCGAAGCCGAGAAATCATGGGCAATAGTAGAGGCGGCTCAAAAAGAAGCTGCATACCGGATCAATGAGATGCTCAACATGAAGCCAAGGGTCAGCAAGGAGGAGCTTAGATCAAGTTACACCGAGCCAACAGAGGATAAGGACCCATGGATGACTGAAGAAAAGCTCAATTCAGATTACCTCGGGCATTTAGAAGGAAACGGCCCACTGGCGCCTGAAGAAGAGCCGGCCGAGCCACTCGAATCGGACCTCATTACCGAGCTGCCCGAGATAGTTCCGGTGCTCGCTGCCGAAATGCTCGAGATCGTGCCTGACATCATATGCAACACCTCCATCACAACCACAGCGTCGCAGACAGTGCCTGATCCGGATGAGAACATCAGCACATTGGCCATGATAGACGAACCAGAGGTAGAAAACAGAGAAGAGGTGGCGAATTCAGAGGGGATCGCGGATGATGTGCATATTAACGTCATCCGCGGATAGCTAACATACACAGAACCCGCGGAGATAACATTCGAAGAACCCGCGGAGGAACAGCTGGCCGCGGACGAAGTACATGTTGTAGCCGCGGATGAAGAAGACTTTATCGACCCGCGGATGGAACACTTAAAGTGTTCTTCACCCGCGATATGGTCTGATATGAATTGGAAAACTGATCCTTCTTTATCGTTTTCTGTACAGGTAAGAGCTCCGGAAGAGCATATGATCAACCAAAATGAGCTAGATGGCGAGTTGGAGGTGAAGCATGAGCCAGAGAAGCCAACGAGGAAGCACTCACTCGCTACGAGTCAAGGAGCACCGCCTGAAAAGTGTAAGAACCCAGGTGTCTTGACAGTCACCCGTGATGTCGGTAAAACCCTCATACACCACCGTTTAATCGATTCGGGTGCTAATATTAATGCCATGCCATACTCTTATTCGTGCTCTTTGAAATTGGGACCATTGAAATTCCCTAAACTATTGGTAGAGTTAGAAAATACATCGCGTGTTCGTCCTGTTAGTTTACCTGAGGATCTAACGCTCCATGTTGGAGATATTGCTGTTCCTGTAGACTTATATATTTTGCAGATTGGAGATGCTAGAGATAATGATCATCGATCACTTATTCCGGGACGACCACTCCTCTCTGCCACTAAAACGAAGGTTGACAGGGGAACATGCCGGATGTCACTTGCGTTTGGTTGCAAGACATCGATCCTCCAGATTCGCAAGGATGCCGACCGCCCATACATAAAGAAGCGACCGAGACGTGGCATGTTTGAGTGGAAACCAGGATGGAGAAACACTAGAGCACGACTCAATGCCCCAGTAGCAATGATCAAGGTGGCCCCGCCAACTCGGAAGGATGTAAAGGCGAACCCGCCTGATCGATGGAGAGCAGCCATGAACACACCATCACATGATAATTTTGGGCAGGTTGAAGGAATAGCTGAGGCAAAATTCGACCTCACACGTCCATGGGATCCTAACTTGTGATCCCTAAAGAGGTAACGTCGAGCCAACGACGTAAAACAAACGCGCTCGCAGGGAGGCAGCCCGGCATTTTTTTGTTTTTCAGTTTTTATCTTATTTACTTATGTCATTTATATTTTCCATGTTTGAGTCTTTATCCGTGTTATCACATTGTCTTTTGGGAAAGAAGAACATTTTTATGCAGGAAACAACTGCAACTCAGAACAGGTCGCGGACCACGTATACATTATCCTCCGCGGATGGAGTTCAGTTTAAGTGTTTACCGCGGCGTTAAAATGAACGTGATCCGCGGTTGACCTTTGACCAGCGTTGACTGACTCGTTTGACCAGAATTTTCATCTTCACACGACGAAACGAGGGGAGTACCTGTTCACTTTAATCTCTTCCTTTTCCTATATGTTTGTGTGTCTTGCATTGTTTGTGTCTTTGAATTTAAGTCGTGCCGTGAGGACACGGCTTTGTTCAAAAGTGTGGGGTGGGAAAGTCAGTCTGTTGTGTCAGCACGTTTATTTTTTGCACCTGCATAGTGTCAGCACGTTTCCCGTCGAAAAAAAAAGTATGAAATTTCTCTCTATTTCCTAGATTTGCAGTATTGGATGTTGATAATGTGAAATAGATAGAGCCGATTACATGCATGCCTCTTGTGAAATTTGAATTGTGCAATAACATGTGAACTTAACCCTTTACGTGCCTTTGAAAGTTGAGATAAACAGGGATGTGGAGTTGATAGAAACGTCCTAGAGAGACTTGACAAAGCGCTCAAGGACCGGATTCAAACTATATGGTTATGTGGATTTCGTGGAGGCTAGCACTTCGAGGTGACATGGTTACGAGTCTGCTCCGCCACTGCGGTACTTTTGCGGTTGGTCGGGACGGGAATACATCACACCGTCCAAACTCTAGTCCAAGTAGCCGGGAAAATAGTCAAGCGACCATTGGCCTGACTCGCGTCAAAAGGACAATTATGAGTGAGAGCAAGTAGGTTCGAGCAATCACAATCCGCAACACAAGGAAACAAATTCGATCAATTGTGAAATCTTACACCGCAATAAAGTGAAGTGTCCCATTTATACATCAAACCGAGTCACTACAAGCTGTCCGAAAAGTACTCAAACACCTTGAAGCTCGAATCAATCACGTGCAAGAAGAAGCAATGAAGCGTAACCATGTAGCAAGAGTTCGGAACCAAGAGTGCGTTAATGGGTCTAAAAAGGACTATGTCCCGAGACATTCGAATTGATTTGCATCTCGGCCCAAAGGTAACACGTATCATTAATCCATGTTTGAGCACAAGTCTTTTAGTAACAAGTATGCATGGAAAGGTGAAATCTAGATTAGCCGAGTCATGTTCATGTAGCAATATCTAGGACGTCGAAGAAATTGTGGTGTTATATTTATTTTCCTTCTATGACTTAGTTCTTGTTCGGGACGAACAAGTTTAAGTGTGGGGTGGTTTGATGAGTCGTATTTATACGACTCGTCGAGCCAATTAATCCCATTTATTTCGACACTTTTATATGCGAACAATTACTTTTTAGTATGGTTTTGCATTTCAGGTGTTTCGGAAGCTCTAGGAGGAAACGTGCATAAAAGACGGCATTTTATGCCAAAAACATCACAATGGCAGATCAGACCTTTGGACGTTTGGCGGAGCACTGGGAATGGACCGTTGATCAGAAAAATACGAGCTACATGGCGTTGCGTAGCTGACTCAATTCCCTACAACTCTCTAGTTCACACCGAGAGCATCCGAGGTCATTTAGAGGGTCAAAATCAGAGCCAAAGTCAAAACAGATGCAGTCTCAGACCAGATCGCGGATACTGTTCACTTTATGAACAGTACCCGCGGACGATAATATGAACAGTACCCGCGGCGATAAAATGTGCATGGTCCGCGGATGGACAGTATTTCCGGGCGTGAACAGTATTTCCGGCCGTGAACAGTATTTCCGGCCGTGAACAGTGTTTTTGGGCTTATTTCTTAATTGCGTTTTTTGGCACAGAAACTGATTTAGAAACCCTAGAGCTTATATGTTTAGATCAGGGGTAGGGTTTCGAAGAGGATATATCATATCATCATCCATCAACCAAGAAGGCTCTAGAAGTGAAGACGAAGCTTTCGACGAGAGAGAAGATTTTTCTACTTTTAATTATGCGTCTTTTCATAATTATGTGTAGCTAAATCCTAATTCAGTTTAGGGTTTCGCATATTGTGACGTTTGTTTTGAGACTCTATTCTTAATGCTATTTTATGTTCCTCTAGTTCTTGTGCTTGAATTAAAGGATTGAATTGTGAAGCTAAGTGGAGACTTGAAATGGTAAAGCTTAGCGGAACGATTTAACCCCTATCATCAATGCTTGTTTGATACTGAAACGTGAAAACAAGTAGGACACCTGAATTTAATATTGCCTGAAACGGATTATTAGATTTTGGAGAACTAGAAGTCTATAACCTGAAACGGAGTAGATTGTGGTGTAAGTGCTTGAAACGGCCTTACCTTAGGTTATAACCTGAAACGGAGTAACCACACTTAGAAGCATGAAATTAGATCATTCGCAGTCAATGATAAACGTGTCACAATAGAAACCCTAGACTGAGTTCTCTCTCTGGTTGAATCTTCATTATTATTTCCTTGCTATTTCTCTTCTGTACTCACAATCACTCAAAACCCCCTTTCTTTCTTATTTTCAGTTACATACAGGAACAACTTCAACAACACCAGCTCCCTTGGGTTCGACCCTTGCTTGCCACTCTACTAGTTTCTCGCAAGGAGATTATAAATATAAATTTGCAGGTCAAACGACGCATGTCAGGCCCCTCGAGATCGCACGACAAAACAGACGCATGAAGAATTCATGCGATCGCACGAATGTACCATGCGATCGCACATACTGATCATGCGATCGCACAAGTAAAAACAGACGCATGAATAAATCATGCGATCGCATGAATCATCATGCGAGCTCGAAGAAAGACTTCTCCAACACCATGCGTTCGCATGAATTCACATCATGCGATCGCATTGAGCAGCCCAGTCGCATAAGAATCTGATGCGAGCGCATCACCTCAAGCCGCAATCGCACAAGACCGAGCTTTCAGGAATTCATGCGTTCGCATGAACTGATCATGCGATCGCATGACGTCGAAAAGTGACTTTTTGCAAAAAGATATATAAAGAAACTTAGGGTTTTTCAGCCCCCACTCCTGGCTTTTCTGGACATTTTTGCTGGGTTTTTAGAGAGAAGTTGGCTTGGAGAAGAAGTTGGAATCATCTAGGATCATCAACAACAAAAAGAGTGGATCATCTTTCATCATTTGTGCTCATATTGGTTTTGAAGTTCTAAACTCAACTTTCATATGGTTGTTTACACTTTTATTGTTGTTATGGCTTGTAATCTCACCATGAGTGAGTAGTGACCTTGGTTGGGGATCTATGGATCCCCTAGACATGTTTGTGATATTGTAGATATTATGGATGTTATTGATGAATAACTTTGCACATGATTCTTCAGCATTTGAACTTAATGTTTCGGATTACCTATGACATGTTTCTAACAAAGTCCTCAAATAGGAATCCTGCTTGATTTCATGTTTGATGTAACTTGCGTTGAAAAGCATGATTTCAATTGAATGAAGTGAAGAAGCGTTAGGGTTTTTGTGTTACATGGCGACACTCTAATTCTAATGAAAATGGCATGGATTTAACAAGTGTACGACTATCCAGTCAATAGAGCGTGAGTGTGAGACTAGATATTAGTATGCTATAATGCCAATAGAGCGTGAGTGTGAGGCATTATGCAAGATGTAACCTCTTTTTACTAAGTTGGAGCGTGAGTTGAACTTAGAATTAATGTTGCATGGCTTGATTCTAAACATGTGCATGTGATTTCATCGTTAGCATCCCCATTTACTATCACAATAATTGTCTAGGTGGGGAAATAGATCCCTAGTCATCCTTGAATTGATTGTTTACCCACTTCCGTTGATCAAATCTCTCTTTCGGATAGTAAAATATTGCTATCAACCTCTTACGAGGAACAAACCCCCCCAAACCATAGACATTTCTAGTTTAATCTTTAGCACTATTAGTTTAATCACCTTTCCTTTGGGTAGGACCTTGGGTTTCCCGAGTCAATATAAATGTTTTGATTAACCGTGACTAGCAATAGTATTTGAATTCTATTCGAATATTTACCCTATATCACAGCCGATCAAATGGCGCCGTTGCCGGAGATAGGTTAATTAACTATCGTGCTATTAGACCATCTAGTTTTGTTTGCTTTTCCTTACTTGGTAGTCATTGCTTGTGTTTATTTCTTTTGCCGCTCATTGCTAAGAATTTCTTTTGTTCTCGCAGGCAATTGAATGAACACAAGATTTGAAGGAAAGAAACACGTAGCAACCGGTTCTTCTTCAAGTACTTCTAGACCTTCTCAACCTACCGTTAAGAGAGGAAGAGGTAGACCTCGCAAGAACCCTCTACCTCCTATTGCTCCTATTATTCCACCGGTTATCCAAGACCAAATACAAGAATATATTATGGAAGAGGAGAATGAGAACCGCCCGGGTCTTCAAAGACATATCCGTGATCGTAGAATCGATGGGGATGAAATAGAAGATCCACCGACCAGAAATGACAATGATAATGATAGACGTCCGTTTCGGAACCCTCCCGCTCCTCGAAGGGAAAACCGAAATTATAGATATGATGAAGAGGACGAGGATGAAAGGCCCGTGGGAGATTACATGACTCCCACCCTCGAGGGAAATGGTTCGGTTATTTTGCCTCTCGATGAAGACGCTTTCGATTTCGATGTGAAATCTTCTCTAGTCCACATGATTACAAATGATCAATTTCAAGGGGTCGGAAATCCGTCCAATCATCTCGCCAATTTTCAAGAATATTGCCGGACCTATAAGCCAAGGAATACACCCGTTGAATATGTCTACTTGAAGTTATTTCCCTCTTCGCTATATGGGGATGCCAAAGAGTGGCTACAAAATCATGAACCGGGGACTTTTCGTACTTGGGACCATTTAGCCACCGCTTTTCTAAATAAGTTCTACCCTCCATCTAGAACAAAGAAGTTTACGGACTTTATTCTTACATTCTCTCAAAGGGACAACGAACTCTTCCACCAAGCCTACGATCGGTTTAAACACTATTTGAGGGAGTGCCCTCACCACAACTTTAGAAAGGCCGATCTAATGCGTTACTTCTATTTGGGGACGAGTAAGGAGGCTAAAAATCAGATGGACACGGCTAGTGGAGGAGCTATAATGGAACTACCGGCTAACCAAGGTTTCAAAATTGTGGATAAAATTGCTATCAACTCCGATAGATATCAAGGAGTGGACCACAAGAAAATGGCTAAGTCGAGGGAAGACTCCTCAAATTCTGAAATGAAGAGAGAAATGGCCGACTTGACTAAGAAAGTGGAGAATATGTTCAGTATGGTGAACTCTGTTGAAGCAACAAAGGCTAAAGCTGAAAAAGAAAGAGTCTCGGCGCAACAATCTTGCTTCTTATGTGCTAGCACGAGACATTCTACAAAGTATTGTCCCGAAGGGAAATATGGAGACGATGATGATGGTTATGAGGAGGCACACTTTGTGAATCAACAAAGGAACTACAATCAAAACGCTAGTCCTATCACTAGAAACTACGAACCTCCTCAACGAAGAATGTCTAATGATTCATATGCCCCTCCAAGGCCTCAAGGGGAAAATAACTATCAAGGGAATTACCAAAGTAAAGGGTATGGCTCTAACCAAAACCAAGGGCAAAACTCATATTCAAACCAAGGAAATTCATATTCGAACCAAGGGCAGAATTCGTATTCAAATCAAGGCCAAGGCTCGAATCAAAATTCGCAATATTCCCAAGGGAATTATCAAAAACCCTATCAAGCCAAGTCCAACATGAATAGCAAGGGAATTCTTCCAACTCTCAAGACAGCGCCATAATTTCTATGATGGCGCGAATGGAAGCAAAGATGGATGAAATAGTGGCGGAGAACAAAAGACTTGCTAAAGAGAGTGCTCAACAAGCCGTAGCATTGAAGCAAATGGGGAAACTCCCGTCTCAACCGGATGTGAATTCCATAGAACATGTTGAGGCCATCACATTGAAAAGCGGGAAAGTTCTACCCACCCCTCAAGAGAAATCTAATCTGAACGGCAAGGAAGTGGAAGGAGAAAATGCCAAGGAAAATTTGGAAGTGGAACCTCAAGTTCCAATAGAGGAGGAAAAGGAGCATGAAGAACCGATTCTAATGAGGAAGTATGTGCCCATGGTCCCCTTCCCTCAAAGATTAAACAAGAGCAAGCTTGATGCTCACTTTCAAAGGTTCGTTGAGATGTTAAAAAAGTTGTACGTCACACTCCCTTTCCATGAGGTAATCACTCAAAATCCTACTTATGCTAAATTTCTTAAAGACATTGTGTCAACCCGTAGGGTGATTGAAGAGTCTAGCATGGTAGCTTTGAATGCCGAATGTAGTGCAATTGTGCAAAGTCGTATGCCTAAAAAAATGCAATACCAAGGATCGTTCTCTATTCCTATCTCTTTAGGAAAGATTGAAATTGAGAGAGCACTATGTGATTTAGGAGCTAGCATTTCCTTGATCCCTTATTCGTTGTATGAGAAAATTGATATGGGTGAGCTCCATCCCACGACCATTTCTTTGAAACTAGCCGATAGGAGTTCTAGAGTTCCTAATGGAGTCCTAAGGGATGTGCCTATCAAAGTTGGGAAATTTTTCATCCCCGTGGACTTCTATGTGCTAGATATGGATAGTGAACAAGAAACACCCGTTATCTTAGGGAGACCCTTTTTAAACACCGTTGAAGCGGTCATCAAATGTGGTGAAGGGTCTATCAAATTGAAGATAGGAAATGAAACACTTAAATTTTTTCTGAAAAATGCCATGAAAGCTCCTATTTCGTCCTTTGAATGCAATATGCTCGATATGTCTTGTGAAACTTTTGGGCTAACCCCTTTTGATGATGAAGTTATGGAGTTAGACGACTCTAGTACACTTTTTGCCTCCTTAATGAACATGGAAGATGAGGATATGTGCGACATAACCTTGGGAGATGGTGAGAAAAAATCGAATGTTCATGAAGGTAAAGAAGACCCGGTGCCAAGAGGTAAGGAATTCGAAGGAGAGTTAAAACCTCTACCTTCGAATCTAAGGTATGAATTTCTTGGGTCTAATGCTACTTATCCCGTTATAGTTGGTGCAAATTTGAATGAGGATGAAACGTCCAAGCTTGTGCATGTTTTGAAGGCTAATAAAAAACCCTAGGCTATTCCATTGATGATATTACGGGAATTAGCCCTTCACTATGCATGCATTGGATCAATCTCGAGGAAAATGTGAAACCTTCTAGGGAGTTGTTAAGGAGATTGAATCCTAAGCTTAGCGAGGTGGTTTTTAAAGAAATCACCAAGTTAAGAGATGCGGGCATCATTTACTCCGTTCCCGACTCGGAATGGGTGAGCCCTATCCATGTCGTCCCTAAAAAGGGAGGACTCACGGTTGTACAAAATGAAAGAGGAGAATTAGTCCCTACGAGAACCGTGAATGGGTGGAGGATGTGCATTGACTATAGGAAACTAAATAGCGCAACTAAGAAAGATCACTTTCCTATCCCATTTATTGATCAAATGCTCGAAAGGCTTGCGGGACATGAATATTTTTGCTTCCTAGATGGATATAGTGGTTTTTACCAAATTCCCATTTTGTCAAACGATCAAGGAAAAACCACATTTACATGCCCATATGGAACTTTTGCGTTTAGACGCATGCCTTTTGGTTTGTGTAATGCACCGGGGACTTTTCAACGTTGTATGATGTCCATTTTTAGCGATTATATTGAGAAATGCATTGAGGTTTTCATGGATGACTTTTCTATTCATGGATCCTCCTTTGATGATTGTTTAGCTAATCTTTCTCATGTTCTTTCTAGGTGCATCGAGACAAATTTGGTGCTGAATTGGGAGAAATGCCATTTCATGGTGCAAGAAGGAATTGTGCTCGGGCATTTGGTTTCTAAGAGAGGAGTGGAAGTTGATAAAGCGAAAATTCAAGTTATTGAGCAACTCCCTCCGCCGAAAAACCAAAAGGGAGTGAGGAGTTTTCTAGGCCACGCCGGTTTTACCGAAGATTTATAAAGGATTTCTCAAAAATTGCCAAGCCATTGACTCACCTCCTTTGCAATGATGTGGAGTTTAACTTTGATGAAGGATGCCTTGAGGCATTTGAAAAACTGAAGACAACTCTTGTATCGGCACCCATAGTGCAACCGCCGAAGTGGGATCTTCCCTTCGAGCTAATGTGCGATGCGAGTGACTATGCCATTGGGGCAGTTTTGGGACAACGGGTCGAGAAGAAGCTCCATGTGATCTACTACGTGAGCAAAGTGCTCGATAGTGCCCAAATGAACTATACAACCACCGAAAAAGAGTTGTTAGCAGTAGTCTACGCCTTCGAAAAATTCAGGCCTTATCTCGTTGGAACAAAAACTATTGTCTATACGGACCACGCCGCTATCAAGTACTTGATGGCGAAGAAAGATGCTAAGCCAAGACTTATCCGATGGGTCCTCCTTCTACAAGAGTTCAATATTGAGATTAGAGACAAAAAAGGGGTGGAAAACGTAGTAGCGGATCACCTTTCGAGGGTAGAGCTATATGATTCGAAATGGTTCTCGGCGCCCATCCAAGACTCTTTCGTAGGGGAATATTTAATGAGTGCCGAAGACAATGCCCCTTGGTATGCAGATTTTGTGAACTATTTGACGTGCAACATCATTCCTGAAGGCTTTAGCTATAATCAGAAGAGCAAATTTCTGCGTGATGTCTCGAGATATTATTGGGATGACCCATTCCTCTACAAGCTATGCTCGGATGGGATTTATACAACGTGTGTGCCCAAGGAAGACTTCAATGAAATCATAGCTTGTTGCCATTCTTCTTCTTATGGTGGTCATGGCTCGGCTTCAAAAACCACGTCTAAAATTCTTCAGTCGGGTTTCTATTGGCCAAGCATGTTTAAAGATACTTACGAGTTTGTCAAGGCTTGCGATGAATGCCAACGAATGGAGAACATAGCTAGAAGGGAGGAAATGCCTCAAAAGGGCATATTAGAAGTGGAGATCTTTGACGTTTGGGGCGTGGACTTCATGGGACCTTTACCATCGTCACAAGGGAATGCATTTATTCTAGTAGCGGTGGACTACGTGTCCAAATGGGTTGAAGCCATAGCTACCCCATTGACAGGCGTCGTTTGACCTGCAAATTTATATTTATAATCTCCTTGCGAGAAACTAGTAGAGTGGCAAGCAAGGGTCGAACCCAAGGGAGCTGGTGTTGTTGAAGTTGTTCCTGTATGTAACTGAAAATAAGAAAGAAAGGGGGTTTTGAGTGATTGTGAGTACAGAAGAGAAATAGCAAGGAAATAATAATGCAGATTCAACCATAGAGAGAACTCAGTCTAGGGTTTCTATTGTGACACGTTTATCATTGACTGCGAATGATCTAATTTCATGCTTCTAAGTGTGGTTACTCCGTTTCAGGTTATAACCTAAGGTAAGGCCGTTTCAAGCACTTACACCACAATCTACTCCGTTTCAGGTTATAGACTTCTAGTTCTCCAAAATCTAATAATCCGTTTCAGGCAATATTAAATTCAGGTGTCCTACTTGTTTTCACGTTTCAGTATCAAACAAGCATTAACGATAGGGGTTAAATCGTTCCGCTAGGCTTTACCATTTCAAGTCTACACTTAGCTTCACAATTCAATCCTTTAATTCAAGCACAAGAACTAGAGGAACATAAAATAGCATTAAGAATAGAGTCTCAAAACAAACGTCACAATATGCGAAACCCTAAACTGAATTAGGATTTAGCTACACATAATTATGAAAAGACGCATAATTAAAAGTAGAAAAATCTTCTCTCTCGTCGAAAGCTTCGTCTTCACTTCTAGAGCCTTCTTGGTTGATGGATGATGATATGATGATATCCTCTTCTTCGAAACCCTACCCCTGATCTAAACATATAAGCTCTAGGGTTTCTAAATCAGTTTTTGGGCCAAAAAACGCAATTAAGAAATAAGCCCAAAAAACACTGTTCACGGCCGGAAATACTGTTCACGACCGGAAATACTGTTCATCCGCGGACCATGCAGATTTTATCGCCGTGGGTACTATTCATATTATCGTCCGCGGGTACTGTTCATAAAGTGAACAGTATCCGCGATCTGGTCTGAGACTGTTCATCCATTCTGCGCATCTGTTTTGACTTTGGCTCTGATTTTGACCCTCTAAATGACCTCGGATGCTCTCGGTGTGAACTAGAGAGTTGTAGGGAATTGAGTCAGCTACGCAACGCCATGTAGCTCGTATTTTTCTGATCAACGGTCCATTCCCAGTGCTCCGCCGAACGTCCAAAGGTCTGATCTGCCATTGTGATGTTTTTGGCATAAAATGCCGTCTTTTATGCACGTTTCCTCCTAGAGCTTCCGAAACACCTGAAATGCAAAACCATACTAAAAAGTAATTGTTCGCATATAAAAGTGTCGAAATAAATGGGATTAATTGACTCGACGAGTCGTATAAATACGGCTCATCACCCATCTTGCGACGCTAAAGTGGTGATTAAGATGTTCAAAAAGATCATATTCCCAAGATTCGGAGTCCCAAGAACAGTGATAAGTGACAATGGCTCCCATTTCAAAGAAGGGAGATTTGAGTCCATGCTTAAGAAACACGGGATCTACCATAGGTTTTCCACTCCATATCATCCTCAAGCCAATGGTCAAGTCGAGGTGTCAAACAGAGAAATAAAAAACATCTTGACAAAGACAGTTGGAAAGTCAGGAAAGGATTGGGCGCTGAAGCTCGATGATGCATTATGGGCATATAGAACCGCTTTCAAGACGCCAATTGGAATGTCTCCTTACCGGTTAGTATATGGCAAATCTTGCCATCTTCCGGTGGAGCTTGAGTATAAGGCGATGTGGGCCATCAAAGAGCTGAATTTTGACGCAAAAACTTCGGGAGAGAAGAGACTCCTTCAACTAAACGAGTTGGACGAAATCAGGCTGGACTCCTACGAAAGTTCAAAAATTTATAAAGAAAGAACTCGGAGATGGCATGACAAATTTATCAGGAAGAAAGAGTTCTCGGTAGGAGATAAAGTTTTGCTATTCAACTCTAGGTACAAATTGTTTCCCGGGAAGTTCAAGTCTAGGTGGTTCGGACCATACAAAATTCATAAGGTTTTCGAGGATGGCCACCTAGAGCTGGTTGGTAACGAAGGAAATATATTCAAGGCAAATGGGCAAAGGGTTAAAATTTATCATGCTGATCACGGAGACCAAAACACGTTGGAAGCGCCCCCTTGAGTGCCATGTGCAAATACCGCTAGAGAAGGGATCCCGCTTGGGACTTCTTTTAGCGTGCTTCTTATTCTCTAAGTAGAGATTCGGCTCCGTCTTTGCCAAGACGTTAAACTAGGCTTGTAAGTATTCCCCCCGTGATCCTTAAAATGTCTTAGTTGATTGGGGAATTGCTTGCTTCGGAAATTGTGCTTTGCATGAGTGAAATTGAAGATTTGAAATGCGTGTGTGCGAGTGCCTATATTTGATTGTTAATGAGGGATTAGACTACTTCCATGATGTCGTGCTTGGTGAATTTGATACTTTGATTGGACATAAGTGTGGGGGTTTGAAATCTACTGCATGAGTTTTATTGATCGATTCGAGTTTGGTTTAGAATTTCGTGCCAGTAACTCCATGCGTTCGCATGACCCTTTCATGCGTTCGCACGTTAGCCAAATTCTTCGTTCTTTCAAGCTCGTATAAATCCATGCGTTCGCATGAGAAAATCATGCGTCTGTCCAGATCCATGCGTTCGCATGAAATTTATTCATGCGTTCGCATACCAGGTTTCTATTTCATTTTCTTCAAGCTCGCATGACATTCATGCGATCGCATGAAATTCTCATGCGACTGGAAATTCATGCGATCGCATACCCTCAATTCATGCGTTCGCATAACAACTAAAACTCCTTCATTTCTCATTTCATGCGTTCGCATGAAATATTCATGCGTTCGCATGAATCATCCAGTATAAAATCAAATCTTCAAATTCAGATTTCCCAAAAACCTAAACTCGAAATCGACCGGCCCTCATTCATCTCCTCCGAGCTTCCGACATCCTTTCCGGCCGATTCGAGTTCCGCCAGCTTTCGTCCGACCTCCAGTGAGCCACGCCGACCGTCCGTTCCATCCCTTGCCGCTGAATCGCCGCTCCAACCGTCCGATTCACGCCCGACTGGAAACCTCCCAAAAACCTGAAAACCCTAAATCTCACCCAAATCCCAATCCTTCATTTCTCATTCCAAATTCGATCATGATTAAGATTAAGCTTCCCTCATCCTCACAACCCTCCAAGGAACCCACGAAAAAAATGGGAGTTTCCAAACCGCCAATTTCAAAGGCCCCGGCAGCGAGAAAAGGAAAAAAGGGGGAGATCCTCTACGTGAAGTCCACTCATACGGGTCAACACTATGGCCGTTCTTCATTGGAGGACACGAGACACATCATGGCGCCCAGTTCGGCTAGCATAGCCGATGGGGATTTGGAAAAGGACTCGCCTCCACCGTCGCCTCGGTGCGACAATGACAACAAGTTCAACAAAGCTAAGCCGTACGAGTTCGATAGCCAACTCCAATTCGGTTACGCGAAGGATGCTGCATTGTACACCTCCCTCACGGACAAAGGGAAATGGCCAATCCCTCTCCTTTTTCCCGTTATTGATGATTTGAGGGAGTTGAAGGTTCTAGAGGAGATTAGGGAATTGGTTGTGAATAGCGGGATGAATTTTGTGTTTAGAGAGGATCCCGGATCGTTCCATGAGATGACCATGGAATTTATTAGTTCATTTTGTCCGATTCATGGGCCTCATATGGGTGGAGAGGGGAAGGAGGAAGGGAAAGTAATGTGTTGGAGATTTTCTTTGGGTAATCTTCAGTGGGAAGTTAAAGCAGCAGTTTTGTGTGATTGGTTAAGATTGCCTAGGGATGGTGATATTCCCGAGATAGTCGATGATGATATTAAGAAGTTTTGGAAGAAAATCTCGGGTTGTGTTTACACCAAAGACGATCAGCACAAATCCACTAGTATTCGAGTGCCCAAGTGGAACGTCATCCACAAAATTTTGGCGGGTATAGTGTTTGTACGCACTGATTATGGCCGGCTCGTGAGCAGAATGGAGATGGCAATTATGCTAATGATGGAGCAGGGGCAGAAAGTTGATTGGCTTTGGTGTATTACCGCTGGGATTGTGGGGTATCAGTCCCTTACCTCGAAGAAAATGGGGTTAGGAGGTGGTTCATTTGTGACATGGATTGCTAAGAAGCTCAACTTTACATTCGGCGACAGAGAGAGCCACAAGTTGGAGCTTGGTTTGAAGAAAATGCGTTACATGCGCATTTTGGGTAAAGGTTTGAAATGGACCAATGACGAGAAGGAGGGCGAGGTTGGAGCTGAAGAAGAACCGAACACAGACGACAAGATTGATGGGTTTGAACACCCCGATGCGCCATCCTCCTCTCGCTCCGTGCCTCCTCCTCCCCCTGCTGACCCGAGCGCCGCGCTGATTATGTCGCGTTTGGATAGTTTAGCCACTTATGTCACACAGCACAATCAGTGGCAAGAGAGGACATTGCTCACTATAACCGCTACCTTGGGGATCGCCTCTAGCGTCGGTCTGCCCCCGAGGTCCCCATTCACGCCCAGTTCACCTCCACATCCACCTCCGAATGTGGACCCTTCCGCTAAGGGCAAGGAGAAGGAAGGCGAGGTCCCTCGTGCTCCGAGTGCAAATGATGCAGATGATGCAGACGACGCGGGAGAGTTCGTCATAGCACCTCGAGTTGTCCCTGGAGTCGACGACCCTGCTGACACCCCTTCCACCCCAGATGAGACGGGCACTTTTGATTTAGAGGAGAGCCTTTGATTGGCATTTCTACATGCTTTGTACTTGTACCTCCTCTATGATGACTTTTGATACATTTTGGATTTTGTTGACGATAATTTCAAATCATGCACATCTTTGATCATTTCTATGATACATGCTCCATTCTTGATTGCATTTTGAATATTGTATGATCGTCGTGGTACAAACCAATTCATTAGGCTCAGTTTTGTCAAGCTCGCATCACATTCATGCGCTCGCATGAGGTTTTCATGCGACTGCCCGACATCATGCGTTCGCATGATCTCAATTCATGCGGTCGCATGAACGTTAAAAATCCTCTTTGTGCCAAGATCGCATGAACTCATGCGATCGCATTCATAATCCATGCGACTGTCTTCGGTCATGCGAGCGCATAGCCTAGTCATGCGATCGCATGGGGCATTTTTGTGTTTAAATTTTGAGTTGACTTGCGTTGTAATGACATATTTATGATGATGATCTCCCCTACCTCGTATGCTTAACTTTCTCATTTTCAGTTTCACACCTTATGAAGAGAAAAAGGGAATCACCACTCGAATCTTTGGAGCAAGTTCAACTCGACAAGCAAAGCAACATATTTTCCATTGAAACGGCTACCTCCAAACGAGAGAAGTTTCTCTTAACTCTCTCTTTGCTTTTCATTCTATCCATTGCTTAGGGACTAAGCAATTGCTAAGTGTGGGGTGGCCTATGTTTGACATTGTCTTGACTACATGAGATGTTTGTGTTTGCTTGATATGCCTTCATGTTTAAAATCCAATCCAAAAACACTTGCACTACCGCACAATTAATCCAAAATTTTTGAAATATTAATGAAAACAAAAAGTCTAGGCAAGGCTACATTTTCGAAAATTTTCATCTCTAAATTCAACTAGTCGTGCATGATTTCACTTGATTGATCCTCTAAATGACTAATGGAGTGGATTGTTGACTTTCATTCTTTAGGATCAAAGCATCTACTAGCACTTCTTTATATTCTATTCTAAGCTTTTTCTCATTGAGGCTAAAGAGTTGATCTTTGAAAGCATATAATCGAAAAAAATTAATTTCAAAATCATTGCATGCCATGACTGCCTTTAGGTGACTTTAGTGGCCTTGCTTATTTTGTGGATTTGTCTTGTTGGTTTGTCACGCTCCATCTTTAACACTTAGCCCTTTGTCAAGTTCTAAGTGTGGAGTCAAAAGAGGGCGAAAAATATGCCCCAACAAAAAATATGTGGGTACTTCATTTTTATGGTCAAAAGAGGGCAAAGCCCCGACTAAAAACTCTCTCGATGATCACGAGAGGTTTTGTTTCAAAATATACAAATGCCAGGGGTTAGGAAGAAAAGTTCCCCTTCGAAAGCATTTGAAGTCCAAAGGCCATTTGAAAGAAAAAAAAATAAGAAAATACGAAGCACTTAGATTTGACAATCGGCTATCCCGCCATTCTCTAGCATGAAAATCAATGAGGCAATTGATACTTACTTGCAAGAATTCACTAAGGGACGAACCTCTTATTCTTTTATACTTAGGCATGATATGACTTGCAAGGGTATACAAAAACTTTATTGTTGGAACTCCTCTTCTCTTATGACTAAGTGACCTTTGCGTCCTAGGCTTGAGAATGAGTTCAAAGCTCACAAGCCAATGGACTAGCCTCCTTGCTAGCATTTGTGAGTGATCCAACAAGATTTCTTTGCAACTATTGGATTATTTTCTTGAAGTCACTAATATAGAAAATGACTAGAATCTTTGATTAAAGATTTATTAGTCTTTGTTTTGATTTGCTTGAATGTCCTAATTCATGAATTTCCATAAGGATTCGAAGAGGACTCATGTAGTGATTGAAATGCACATATCTAGTTGAATACATTATGAGCTTCATGAAAAATACCTTGCCTAGTGCTTTAACAATTTTGAACTAAAAATGTCTATTTGGATGATTGTTCTCTTTGTGGGATTTGTGAGTATTCCCGTGTCTGAAAACTCTCAGGAGACTACAACTCCTCCACTAGGGTAGCCTAGGGGTTTAAAGGCTTGGTGCATTCGCTAAATGCACTCGTGTCACCTACGAAAGTGGTTTATCATAAGTAGAATTTGTTCCTTAGTATTTTTAGTTAGTTTTCATGACCATATGGAGTTTCTTTGAACCGATCTTGAGTGAGTGAAGTGCCTTCTTGTTGTTGATCTATATGATTAGTTTGCTCGGGACGATCAAACGTTAAGTGTGGGGTGATTTGATAGGGCTAAAATACATGCATTTTAGGCAACCTCTACGCTTATCGTTTCGGTCATTCCTTTACAATTTCACTTGCTATTTGATGCTTTGTGGTTCATTTCAGGCCTATTTCAGAGATTAAGCTGAGAGCACAAGTGAGCAGTGATTTTGGAGCAAACCGAGCTTTTTGGAGCGAAAAAAGAGCAAAATAGAAGTCAAAGCGCAAATTCCTCAATTCATGCGCTCGCATGGACCACCAGTCGCATGAGAAAGCCATGCGCTCGCATGAAAGGGCCCCTCGAGATCGCACGACAAAACAGACGCATGAAGAATTCATGCGATCGCACGAATGTACCATGCGATCGCACATACTGATCATGCGATCGCACAAGTAAAAACAGACGCATGAATAAATCATGCGATCGCATGAATCATCATGCGAGCTCGAAGAAAGACTTCTCCAACACCATGCGTTCGCATGAATTCACATCATGCGATCGTATCGAGCAGCCCAGTCGCATAAGAATCTGATGCGAGCGCATCACCTCAAGCCGCAATCGCACAAGACCGAGCTTTCAGGAATTCATGCGTTCGCATGAACTGATCATGCGATCGCATGACGTCGAAAAGTGACTTTTTGCAAAAAGATATATAAAGAAACTTAGGGTTTTTCAGCCCCCACTCTTGGCTTTTCTGGACATTTTTGCCGGGTTTTTAGAGAGAAGTTGGCTTGGAGAAGAAGTTGGAATCATCTAGGATCATCAACAACAAAAAGAGTGGATCATCTTTCATCATTTGTGCTCATATTGGTTTTGAAGTTCTAAACTCAACTTTCATATGGTTGTTTACACTTTTATTGTTGTTATGGCTTGTAATCTCACCATGAGTGAGTAGTGACCTTGGTTGGGGATCTATGGATCCCCTAGACATGTTTGTGATATTGTAGATATTATGGATGTTATTGATGAATAACTTTGCACATGATTCTTCTTCATTTGAACTTAATGTTTCGGATTACCTATGACATGTTTCTAACAAAGTCCTCAAATAGGAATCCTGCTTGATTTCATGTTTGATGTAACTTGCGTTGAAAAGCATGATTTCAATTGAATGAAGTGAAGAAGCGTTAGGGTTTTTGTGTTACATGGCGACACTCTAATTCTAATGAGAATGGCATGGATTTAACAAGTGTACGACTATCCAGTCAATAGAGCGTGAGTGTGAGACTAGATATTAGTATGCTATAATGCCAATAGAGCGTGAGTGTGAGGCATTATGCAAGATGTAACCTCTTTTTACTAAGTTGGAGCGTGAGTTGAACTTAGAATTAATGTTGCATGGCTTGATTCTAAACATGTGCATGTGATTTCATCGTTAGCATCCCCATTTACTATCACAATAATTGTCTAGGTGGGGAAATAGATCCCTAGTCATCCTTGAATTGATTGTTTACCCACTTCCGTTGATCAAATCTCTCTTTCGGGTAGTAAAATATTGCTATCAACCTCTTACGAGGAACAAACCCCCCCAAACCGTAGACATTTCTAGTTTAATCTTTAGCACTATTAGTTTAATCACCTGTCCTTTGGGTACGACCTTGGGTTTCCCGAGTCAATATAAATGTTTTGATTAACCGTGACTAGCAATAGTATTTGAATTCTATTCGAATATTTACCCTATATCACAGCCGATCAAATGGCGCCGTTGCCGGAGATAGGTTAATTAACTATCGTGCTATTAGACCATCTAGTTTTGTTTGCTTTTCCTTACTTGGTAGCCATTGCATGTGTTGATCTTGATTGTGTTTATTTCTTTTGCCGCTCATTGCTAAGAATTTCTTTTGTTCTCGCAGGCAATTGAATGAACACAAGATTTGAAGGAAAGAAACACGTAGCAACCGGTTCTTCTTCAAGTACTTCTAGACCTTCTCAACCTACCGTTAAGAGAGGAAGAGGTAGACCTCGCAAGAACCCTCTACCTCCTATTGCTCCTATTATTCCACCGGTTATCCAAGACCAAATACAAGAATATATTATGGAAGAGGAGAATGAGAACCGCCCGGGTCTTCAAAGACATATCCGTGATCGTAGAATCGATGGGGATGAAATAGAAGATCCACCGGCCAGAAATGACAATGATAATGATAGACGTCCGTTTCGGAACCCTCTCGCTCCTCGAAGGGAAAACCGAAATTATAGATATGATGAAGAGGACGAGGATGAAAGGCCCGTGGGAGATTACATGACTCCCACCCTCGAGGGAAATGGTTCGGTTATTTTGCCTCTCGATGAAGACGCTTTCGATTTCGATGTGAAATCTTCTCTAGTCCACATGATTACAAATGATCAATTTCAAGGGGTCGGAAATCCGTCCAATCATCTCGCCAATTTTCAAGAATATTGCCGGACCTATAAGCCAAGGAATACACCCGTTGAATATGTCTACTTGAAGTTATTTCCCTCTTCGCTATATGGGGATGCCAAAGAGTGGCTACAAAATCATGAACCGGGGACTTTTCGTACTTGGGACCATTTAGCCACCGCTTTTCTAAATAAGTTCTACCCTCCATCTAGAACAAAGAAGTTTACGGACTTTATTCTTACATTCTCTCAAAGGGACAACGAACTCTTCCACCAAGCCTACGATCGGTTTAAACACTATTTGAGGGAGTGCCCTCACCACAACTTTAGAAAGGCCGATCTAATGCGTTACTTCTATTTGGGGATGAGTAAGGAGGCTAAAAATCAGATGGACACGGCTAGTGGAGGAGCTATAATGGAACTACCGGCTAACCAAGGTTTCAAAATTGTGGATAAAATTGCTATCAACTTCGATAGATATCAAGGAGTGGACCACAAGAAAATGGCTAAGTCGAGGGAAGACTCCTCAAATTCTGAAATGAAGAGAGAAATGGCCGACTTGACTAAGAAAGTGGAGAATATGTTCAGTATGGTGAACTCTGTTGAAGCAACAAAGGCTAAAGCTGAAAAAGAAAGAGTCTTGGCGCAACAATCTTGCTTCTTATGTGCTAGCACGAGACATTCTACAAAGTATTGTCCCGAAGGGAAATATGGAGACGATGATGATGGTTATGAGGAGGCACACTTTGTGAATCAACAAAGGAACTACAATCAAAACGCTAGTCCTATCACTAGAAACTACGAACCTCCTCAACGAAGAATGTCTAATGATTCATATGCCCCTCCAAGGCCTCAAGGGCAAAATAACTATCAAGGGAATTACCAAAGGAAAGGGTATGGCTCTAACCAAAACCAAGGGCAAAACTCATATTCAAACCAAGGAAATTCATATTCGAACCAAGGGCAGAATTCGTATTCAAATCAAGGCCAAGGCTCGAATCAAAATTCGCAATATTCCCAAGGGAATTATCAAAAACCCTATCAAGCCAAGTCCAACATGAATGAGCAAGGGAATTCTTCCAACTCTCAAGACAGCGCCATAATTTCTATGATGGCGCGAATGGAAGCAAAGATGGATGAAATAGTGGCGGAGAACAAAAGACTTGCTAAAGAGAGTGCTCAACAAGCCGTAGCATTGAAGCAAATGGGGAAACTCCCGTCTCAACCGGATGTGAATTCCATAGAACATGTTGAGGCCATCACATTGAAGAGCGGGAAAGTTCTACCCACCCCTCAAGAGAAATCTAATCTGAACGGCAAGGAAGTGGAAGGAGAAAATGCCAAGGAAAATTTGGAAGTGGAACCTCAAGTTCCAATAGAGGAGGAAAATGAGCATGAAGAACCGATTCTAATGAGGAAGTATGTGCCCATGGTCCCCTTCCCTCAAAGATTAAACAAGAGCAAGCTTGATGCTCACTTTCAAAGGTTCGTTGAGATGTTAAAAAAGTTGTACGTCACACTCCCTTTCCATGAGGTAATCACTCAAAATCCTACTTATGCTAAATTTCTTAAAGACATTGTGTCAAACCGTAGGGTGATTGAAGAGTCTAGCATGGTAGCTTTGAATGCCGAATGTAGTGCAATTGTGCAAAGTCGTATGCCTAAAAAAATGCAAGACCAAGGATCGTTCTCTATTCCTATCTCTTTAGGAAAGATTGAAATTGAGAGAGCACTATGTGATTTAGGAGCTAGCATTTCCTTGATCCCTTATTCGTTGTATGAGAAAATTGATATGGGTGAGCTCCATCCCACGACCATTTCTTTGAAACTAGCCGATAGGAGTTCTAGAGTTCCTAATGGAGTCCTAAGGGATGTGCCTATCAAAGTTGGGAAATTTTTCATCCCCGTGGACTTCTATGTGCTAGATATGGATAGTGAACAAGAAACACCCGTTATCTTAGGGAGACCCTTTTTAAACACCGTTGAAGCGGTCATCAAATGTGGTGAAGGGTCTATCGAATTGAAGATAGGAAATGAAACACTTAAATTTTTTCTGAAAAATGCCATGAAAGCTCCTATTTCGTCCTTTGAATGCAATATGCTCGATATGTCTTGTGAAACTTTTGGGCTAACCCCTTTTGATGATGAAGTTATGGAGTTAGACGACTCTAGTACACTTTTTGCCTCCTTAATGAACCTGGAAGATGAGGATATGTGCGACATAACCTTGGGAGAAGGTGAGAAAGAATCGAATGTTCATGAAGGTAAAGAAGACCCGGTGCCAAGAGGTAAGGAATTCGAAGGAGAGTTAAAACCTCTACCTTCGAATCTAAGGTATGAATTTCTTGGGTCTAATGCTACTTATCCCGTTATAGTTGGTGCAAATTTGAATGAGGATGAAACGTCCAAGCTTGTGCATGTTTTGAAGGCTAATAAAAAAGCCCTAGGCTATTCCATTGATGATATTACGGGAATTAGCCCTTCACTATGCATGCATAGGATCAATCTCGAGGAAAATGTGAAACCTTCTAGAGAGTTGTTAAGGAGATTGAATCCTAAGCTTAGCGAGGTGGTTTTTAAAGAAATCACCAAGTTAAGAGATGCGAGCATCATTTACTCCGTTCCCGACTCGGAATGGGTGAGCCCTATCCATGTCGTCCCTAAAAAGGGAGGACTCACGGTTGTACAAAATGAAAGAGGAGAATTAGTCCCTACGAGAACCGTGAATGGGTGGAGGATGTGCATTGACTATAGGAAACTAAATAGCGCAACTAAGAAAGATCACTTTCCTATCCCATTTATTGATTAAATGCTCGAAAGGCTTGCGGGACATGAATATTTTTGCTTCCTAGATGGATATAGTGGTTTTTACCAAATTCCCATTTTGTCAAACGATCAAGGAAAAACCACATTTACATGCCCATATGGAACTTTTGCGTTTAGACGCATGCCTTTTGGTTTGTGTAATGCACCGGGGACTTTTCAACGTTGTATGATGTCCATTTTTAGCGATTATATTGAGAAATGCATTGAGGTTTTCATGGATGACTTTTCTATTCATGGATCCTCCTTTGATGATTGTTTAGCTAATCTTTCTCATGTTCTTTCTAGGTGCATCGAGACAAATTTGGTGCTGAATTGGGAGAAATGCCATTTCATGGTGCAAGAAGGAATTGTGCTCGGGCATTTGGTTTCTAAGAGAGGAGTGGAAGTTGATAAAGCAAAAATTCAAGTTATTGAGCAACTCCCTCCGCCGAAAAACCAAAAGGGAGTGAGGAGTTTTCTAGGCCACGCCGGTTTTACCGAAGATTTATAAAGGATTTCTCAAAAATTGCCAAGCCATTGACTCACCTCCTTTGCAATGATGTGGAGTTTAACTTTGATGAAGGATGCCTTGAGGCATTTGAAAAACTGAAGACAACTCTTGTATCGGCACCTATAGTGCAACCGCCGAAGTGGGATCTTCCCTTCGAGCTAATGTGCGATGCGAGTGACTATGCCATTGGGGCAGTTTTGGGACAACGGGTCGAGAAGAAGCTCCATGTGATCTACTACGTGAGCAAAGTGCTCGATAGTGCCCAAATGAACTATACAACCACCGAAAAAGAGTTGTTAGCAGTAGTCTACGCCTTCGAAAAATTCAGGCATTATCTCGTTGGAACAAAAACTATTGTCTATACGGACCACGCCGCTATCAAGTACTTGATGGCGAAGAAAGATGCTAAGCCAAGACTTATCCGATGGGTCCTCCTTCTACAAGAGTTCAATATTGAGATTAGAGACAAAAAAGGGGTGGAAAACGTAGTAGCGGATCACCTTTCGAGGGTAGAGCTATATGATTCGAAATGGTTCTCGGCGCCCATCCAAGACTCTTTCGTAGGGGAATATTTAATGAGTGTCGAAGACAATGCCCCTTGGTATGCAGATTTTGTGAACTATTTGACGTGCAACATCATTCCTGAAGGCTTTAGCTATAATCAGAAGAGCAAATTTCTGCGTGATGTCTCGAGATATTATTGGGATGACCCATTCCTCTACAAGCTATGCTCGGATGGGATTTATAGAACGTGTGTGCCCAAGGAAGACTTCAATGAAATCATAGCTTGTTGCCATTCTTCTTCTTATGGTGGTCATGGCTCGGCTTCAAAAACAACGTCTAAAATTCTTCAGTCGGGTTTCTATTGGCCAAGCATGTTTAAAGATACTTACGAGTTTGTCAAGGCTTGCGATGAATGCCAACGAATGGGGAACATAGCTAGAAGGGAGGAAATGCCTCAAAAGGGCATATTAGAAGTGAAGATCTTTGACGTTTGGGGCGTGGACTTCATGGGACCTTTACCATCGTCACAAGGGAATGCATTTATTCTAGTAGCGGTGGACTACGTGTCCAAATGGGTTGAAGCCATAGCTACCCCAATGACAGGCGTCGTTTGACCTGCAAATTTATATTTATAATCTCCTTGCGAGAAACTAGTAGAGTGGCAAGCAAGGGTCGAACCCAAGGGAGCTGGTGTTGTTGAAGTTGTTCCTGTATGTAACTGAAAATAAGAAAGAAAGGGGGGTTTTGAGTGATTGTGAGTACAGAAGAGAAATAGCAAGGAAATAATAATGAAGATTCAACCAGAGAGAGAACTCAGTCTAGGGTTTCTATTGTGACACGTTTATCATTGACTGCGAATGATCTAATTTCATGCTTCTAAGTGTGGTTACTCCGTTTCAGGTTATAACCTAAGGTAAGGCCGTTTCAAGCACTTACACCACAATCTACTCCGTTTCAGGTTATAGACTTCTAGTTCTCCAAAATCTAATAATCCGTTTCAGGCAATATTAAATTCAGGTGTCCTACTTGTTTTCACGTTTCAGTATCAAACAAGCATTGACGATAGGGGTTAAATCGTTCCGCTAGGCTTTACCATTTCAAGTCTCCACTTAGCTTCACAATTCAATCCTTTAATTCAAGCACAAGAACTAGAGGAACATAAAATAGCATTAAGAATAGAGTCTCAAAACAAACGTCACAATATGCGAAACCCTAAACTGAATTAGGATTTAGCTACACATAATTATGAAAAGACGCATAATTAAAAGTAGAAAAATCTTCTCTCTCGTCGAAAGCTTCGTCTTCACTTCTAGAGCCTTCTTGGTTGATGGATGATGATATGATGATATCCTCTTCTTCGAAACCCTACCCCTGATCTAAACATATAAGCTCTAGGGTTTCTAAATCAGTTTTTGGGCCAAAAAACGCAATTAAGAAATAAGCCCAAAAAACACTGTTCACGACCGGAAATACTGTTCATCCGCGGACCATGCAGATTTTATCGCCGCGAGTACTATTCATATTATCGTCCGCGGGTACTGTTCATAAAGTGAACAGTATCCGCGATCTGGTCTGAGACTGTTCATCCATTCTGCGCATCTGTTTTGACTTTGGCTCTGATTTTGACCCTCTAAATGACCTCGGATGCTCTCGGTGTGAACTAGAGAGTTGTAGGGAATTGAGTCAGCTACGCAACGCCATGTAGCTCGTATTTTTCTGATCAACGGTCCATTCCCAGTGCTCCGCCGAACGTCCAAATGTCTGATCTGCCATTGTGATGTTTTTGGCATAAAATGCCGTCTTTTATGCACGTTTCCTCCTAGAGCTTCCGAAACACCTGAAATGCAAAACCATACTAAAAAGTAATTATTCGCATATAAAAGTTTCGAAATAAATGAGATTAATTGACTCGACGAGTCGTATAAATACGACTCATCAAACCACCCCACACTTAAACTTGTTCGTCCCGAACAAGAACTAAGTCATAGAAGGAAAATAAATATAACACCACAATTTCTTTGACGTCCTAGATATTGCTACATGAACATGACTCGGCTAATCTAGATTTCACCTTTCCATGCATACTTGTTACTAAAAGACTTGTGCTCAAACATGGATTAATGATACGTGTTACCTTTGGGCCGAGATGCAAATCAATTCGGATGTCTCGGGAGATAGTCCTTTTTAGACCCATGAACCGCACTCTTGGTTCCGAACTCTTGCTACATGGTTACGCTTCATTGCTTCTTCTTGCACGTGATTGATTCGAGCTTCAAGGTGTTTGAGTACTTTTCGGACAGCTTGTAGTGACTCGGTTTGATGTATCAATGGGACACTTCACTTTATTGCGGTGTAAGATTTCACAGTTGATCGAATTTGTTTCCTTGTGTTGCGGATTGTGATTGCTCGAACCTACTTGCTCTCACTCATCATTGTCCTTTTGACGCGAGTCAAGCCAAGGGTCGCTTGACTATTTTCCCGGCTACTTGGACTAGAGTTTGGACGGTGTGATGTATTCCCGTCCCGACCAACCGCAAAAGTACCGCAGTGGCGGAGCAGACTCGTAACCATGTCGCCTCGAAGTGCTAGCCTCCACGAAATCCACATAACCATATAGTTCGAATCCGGTCCTTGAGCGCTTTGTCAAGTCTCTCTAGGACGTTTCTATCAACTCCACATCCCTGTTTATCTCAACTTTCAAAGGCACGTAAAGGGTTAAGTTCACATGTTATTGCACAATTCAAATTTCACAAGAGGCATGCATGTAATCGGCTCTATCTATTTCACATTATCAACATCCAATACTGCAAATCTAGGAAATAGAGAGAAATTTCATACTTTTTTTTTCGACGGGAAACGTGCGACACTATGCAGGTGCAAAAAATAAACGTGCTGACACAACGGACTGACTTTCCCACCCCACACTTTTGAACAAAGCCGTGTCCTCACGGCACGACTTAAATTCAAAGACACAAACAATGCAAGACACACAAACATATAGGAAAAGGAAGAGATTAAAGTGAACAGGTACTCCCCTCGTTTCGTCGTGTGAAGATGAAAATTCTGGTCAAACGAGTCAGTCAACGCTGGTCAAAGGTCAACCGCGGATCACGTTCATTTTAACGCCGCGGTCAACACTTAAACTGAACTCCATCCGCGGAGGATAATGTATACGTGGTCCGCGACCTGTTCTGAGTTGCAGTTGTTTCCTGCATAAAAATGTTATTCTTTCCCAAAAGACAATGTGATAACACGGATAAAGACTCAAACATGGAAAATATAAATGACATAAGTAAATAAGATAAAAACTGAAAAACAAAAAAATGCCGGGCTGCCTCCCTGCGAGCGCGTTTGTTTTACGTCGTTGGCTCGACGTTACCTCTTTAGGGATCACAAGTTAGGATCCCATGGACGTGTGAGGTCGAATTTTGCCTCAGCTATTCCTTCAACCTGCCCAAAATCATCATGTGATGGTGTGTTCATGGCTGCTCTCCATCGATCAGGCGGGTTCGCCTTTACATCCTTCCGAGTTGGCGGGGCCACCTTGATCATTGCTACTGGGGCATTGAGTCGTGCTCTAGTGTTTCTCCATCCTGGTTTCCACTCAAACATGCCACGTCTCGGTCGCTTCTTCATGTATGGGCGGTCGGCATCCTTGCGAATCTGGAGGATCGATGTCTTGCAACCAAACGCAAGTGACATCTGGCATGTTCCCCTGTCAACCTTCGTTTTAGTGGCAGAGAGGAGTGGTCGTCCCGGAATAAGTGATCGGTGACCATTATCTCTAGCATCTCCAATCTGCAAAATATATGAGTCTACAGGAACAGCAATATCTCCAACATGGAGCGTTAGATCCTCAGGTAAACTAACAGGACGAACACGCGATGTATTTTCTAACTCTACCAATAGTTTAGGGAATTTCAATGGTCCCAATTTCAAAGAGCACGAATAAGAGCATGGCATGGCATTAATATTAGCACCCAAATCGATTAATGAGGGTTTTACCGACATCACGGGTGACTGTCAAGACACCTGGGTTCTTACACTTTTCAGGCGGTGCTCCTTGACTCGTAGCGAGTGAGTGCTTCCTCGTTGGCTTCTCTGGCTCATGATTCACCTCCAACTCGCCATCTAGCTCATTCTGGTTGATCATATGCTCTTCCGGATCTCTTACCTGTACAGAAAACGATAAAGAAGGATCAGTTTTCGAATTCATATCAGACCATATCGCGGGTGAAGAACACTTTAAGTGTTCCATCCGCGGGTCGATAAAGTCTTCTTCATCCGCGGCTACAACATGTACTTCGTCCGCGGCCAGCTGTTCCTCCGCGGGTTCTTCGAATGTTATCTCCGCGGGTTCTGTGTATGTTAGCTATCCGCGGATGACGTTAATATGCACATCATCCGCGATCCCCTCTGAATTCGCCACCTCTTCTCTGTTTTCTACCTCTGGTTCGTCTATCATGGCCAATGTGCTGATGTTCTCATCCGGATTAGGCACTGTCTGCGACGCTGTGGTTGTGATGGAGGTGTTGCATATGATGTCAGGCACGATCTCGAGCATTTCGGCAGCGAGCACCGGAACTATCTCGGGCAGCTCGGTAATGAGGTCCGATTCGAGTGGCTCGGCCGGCTCTTCTTCAGGCGCCAGTGGGCCGTTTCCTTCTAAATGCCCGAGGTAATCTGAATTGATCTTTTCTTCAGTCATCCATGGGTCCTTATCCTCTGTTGGCTCGGTGTAACTTGATCTAAGCTCCTCCTTGCTGACCCTTGGCTTCATGTTGAGCATCTCATTGATCCGGTATGCAGCTTCTTTTTGAGCCGCCTCTACTATTGCCCATGATTTCTCGGCTTCGGCCTGGATTTGGGACACTATGTTGGCAATTTGTCGGATGCTAGCTGCCCACTCGTCTTCTAGCGGCTCGGCCTGATCTTGTCTTGGTCTTGACCTCTCGGCCAAATCATCTATCAAGTGCCAAAGATCGTCCATGTCTAAGTTATTCACCGAGCCTCCTGCCGCATCATTAAGCCTATTCCATTCATGTGGCATCATTCCACCGAGAAACCTTTGAAGAAGATAGAGGTTCGTGAATCCATGGTGCGGGCAGCTCGTCACAATGGAATCGAAGTACGACAAGTACTCGTCCAATGTTTCGTCCCGGGATTGCTTGAGGTTGATGATCTTCTCGCGGACTTCAAGTTGGAAGGATGGTGGGGAAAACTCCTCATAATTCCAAGGCTCTGTACTATAATAAGAAGACATGGTGCATCACAAGAAAATTAACTAAAAAACAGAAAATAAAATAAAATAAAAAGAACAACTTCACCGAAGCGCAGCTCCCCGGCAACGGCGCCAAAATTTGACAGGCGTCGTTTGACCTGCAAATTTATATTTATAATCTCCTTGCGAGAAACTAGTAGAGTGGCAAGCAAGGGTCGAACCCAAGGGAGCTGGTGTTGTTGAAGTTGTTCCTGTATGTAACTGAAAATAAGAAAGAAAGGGGGTTTTGAGTGATTGTGAGTACAGAAGAGAAATAGCAAGGAAATAATAATGCAGATTCAACCATAGAGAGAACTCAGTCTAGGGTTTCTATTGTGACACGTTTATCATTGACTGCGAATGATCTAATTTCATGCTTCTAAGTGTGGTTACTCCGTTTCAGGTTATAACCTAAGGTAAGGCCGTTTCAAGCACTTACACCACAATCTACTCCGTTTCAGGTTATAGACTTCTAGTTCTCCAAAATCTAATAATCCGTTTCAGGCAATATTAAATTCAGGTGTCCTACTTGTTTTCACGTTTCAGTATCAAACAAGCATTGACGATAGGGGTTAAATCGTTCCGCTAGGCTTTACCATTTCAAGTCTACACTTAGCTTCACAATTCAATCCTTTAATTCAAGCACAAGAACTAGAGGAACATAAAATAGCATTAAGAATAGAGTCTCAAAACAAACGTCACAATATGCGAAACCCTAAACTGAATTAGGATTTAGCTACACATAATTATGAAAAGACGCATAATTAAAAGTAGAAAAATCTTCTCTCTCGTCGAAAGCTTCGTCTTCACTTCTAGAGCCTTCTTGGTTGATGGATGATGATATGATGATATCCTCTTCTTCGAAACCCTACCCCTGATCTAAACATATAAGCTCTAGGGTTTCTAAATCAGTTTTTGGGCCAAAAAACGCAATTAAGAAATAAGCCCAAAAAACACTGTTCACGGCCGTAAATACTGTTCACGACCGGAAATACTGTTCATCCGCGGACCATGCAGATTTTATCGCCGTGGGTACTATTCATATTATCGTCCGCGGGTACTGTTCATAAAGTGAACAGTATCCGCGATCTGGTCTGAGACTGTTCATCCATTCTGCGCATCTGTTTTGACTTTGGCTCTGATTTTGACCCTCTAAATGACCTCGGATGCTCTCGGTGTGAACTAGAGAGTTGTAGGGAATTGAGTCAGCTACGCAACGCCATGTAGCTCGTATTTTTCTGATCAACGGTCCATTCCCAGTGCTCCGCCGAACGTCCAAAAGTCTGATCTGCCATTGTGATGTTTTTGGCATAAAATGCCGTCTTTTATGCACGTTTCCTCCTAGAGCTTCCGAAACACCTGAAATGCAAAACCATACTAAAAAGTAATTGTTCGCATATAAAAGTGTCGAAATAAATGGGATTAATTGACTCGACGAGTCGTATAAATACGACTCATCAAACCACCCCACACTTAAACTTGTTCGTCCCGAACAAGAACTAAGTCATAGAAGAAAAATAAATATAACACCACAATTTCTTCGACGTCCTAGATATTGCTACATGAACATGACTCGGCTAATCTAGATTTCACCTTTCCATGCATACTTGTTACTAAAAGACTTGTGCTCAAACATGGATTAATGCATGATACGTGTTACCTTTGGGCCGAGATGCAAATCAATTCGGATGTCTCGGGAGATAGTCCTTTTTAGACCCATGAACCGCACTCTTGGTTCCGAACTCTTGCTACATGGTTACGCTTCATTGCTTCTTCTTGCACGTGATTGATTCGAGCTTCAAGGTGTTTGAGTACTTTTCGGACAGCTTGTAGTGACTCGGTTTGATGTATCAATGGGACACTTCACTTTATTGCGGTGTAAGATTTCACAGTTGATCGAATTTGTTTCCTTGTGTTGCGGATTGTGATTGCTCGAACCTACTTGCTCTCACTCATCATTGTCCTTTTGACGCGAGTCAAGCCAAGGGTCGCTTGACTATTTTCCCGGCTACTTGGACTAGAGTTTGGACGGTGTGATGTATTCCCGTCCCGACCAACCGCAAAAGTACCGCAGTGGCGGAGCAGACTCGTAACCATGTCGCCTCGAAGTGCTAGCCTCCACGAAATCCACATAACCATATAGTTCGAATCCGGTCCTTGAGCGCTTTGTCAAGTCTCTCTAGGACGTTTCTATCAACTCCACATCCCTGTTTATCTCAACTTTCAAAGGCACGTAAAGGGTTAAGTTCACATGTTATTGCACAATTCAAATTTCACAAGAGGCATGCATGTAATCGACTCTATCTATTTCACATTATCAACATCCAATACTGCAAATCTAGGAAATAGAGAGAAATTTCATACTTTTTTTTTCGACGGGAAACGTGCGACACTATGCAGGTGCAAAAAATAAACGTGCTGACACAACGGACTGACTTTCCCACCCCACACTTTTGAACAAAGCCGTGTCCTCACGGCACGACTTAAATTCAAAGACACAAACAATGCAAGACACACAAACATATAGGAAAAGGAAGAGATTAAAGTGAACAGGTACTCCCCTCGTTTCGTCGTGTGAAGATGAAAATTCTGGTCAAACGAGTCAGTCAACGCTGGTCAAAGGTCAACCGCGGATCACGTTCATTTTAACGCCGCGGTCAACACTTAAATTGAACTCCATCCGCGGAGGATAATGTATACGTGGTCCGCGACCTGTTCTGAGTTGCAGTTGTTTCCTGCATAAAAATGTTATTCTTTCCCAAAAGACAATGTGATAACACGGATAAAGACTCAAACATGGAAAATATAAATGACATAAGTAAATAAGATAAAAACTGAAAAACAAAAAAATGCCGGGCTGCCTCCCTGCGAGCGCGTTTGTTTTACGTCGTTGGCTCGACGTTACCTCTTTAGGGATCACAAGTTAGGATCCCATGGATGTGTGAGGTCGAATTTTGCCTCAGCTATTCCTTCAACCTGCCCAAAATCATCATGTGATGGTGTGTTCATGGCTGCTCTCCATCGATCAGGCGGGTTCGCCTTTACATCCTTCCGAGTTGGCGGGGCCACCTTGATCATTGCTACTGGGGCATTGAGTCGTGCTCTAGTGTTTCTCCATCCTGGTTTCCACTCAAACATGCCACGTCTCGGTCGCTTCTTCATGTATGGGCGGTCGGCATCCTTGCGAATCTGGAGGATCGATGTCTTGCAACCAAACGCAAGTGACATCTGGCATGTTCCCCTGTCAACCTTCGTTTTAGTGGCAGAGAGGAGTGGTCGTCCCGGAATAAGTGATCGGTGACCATTATCTCTAGCATCTCCAATCTGCAAAATATATGAGTCTACAGGAACAGCAATATCTCCAACATGGAGCGTTAGATCCTCAGGTAAACTAACAGGACGAACACGCGATGTATTTTCTAACTCTACCAATAGTTTAGGGAATTTCAATGGTCCCAATTTCAAAGAGCACGAATAAGAGCATGGCATGGCATTAATATTAGCACCCAAATCGATTAATGAGGGTTTTACCGACATCACGGGTGACTGTCAAGACACCTGGGTTCTTACACTTTTCAGGCGGTGCTCCTTGACTCGTAGCGAGTGAGTGCTTCCTCGTTGGCTTCTCTGGCTCATGATTCACCTCCAACTCGCCATCTAGCTCATTCTGGTTGATCATATGCTCTTCCGGATCTCTTACCTGTACAGAAAACGATAAAGAAGGATCAGTTTTCGAATTCATATCAGACCATATCGCGGGTGAAGAACACTTTAAGTGTTCCATCCGCGGGTCGATAAAGTCTTCTTCATCCGCGGCTACAACATGTACTTCGTCCGCGGCCAGCTGTTCCTCCGCGGGTTCTTCGAATGTTATCTCCGCGGGTTCTGTGTATGTTAGCTATCCGCGGATGACGTTAATATGCACATCATCCGCGATCCCCTCTGAATTCGCCACCTCTTCTCTGTTTTCTACCTCTGGTTCGTCTATCATGGCCAATGTGCTGATGTTCTCATCCGGATTAGGCACTGTCTGCGACGCTGTGGTTGTGATGGAGGTGTTGCATATGATGTCAGGCACGATCTCGAGCATTTCGGCAGCGAGCACCGGAACTATCTCGGGCAGCTCGGTAATGAGGTCCGATTCGAGTGGCTCGGCCGGCTCTTCTTCAGGCGCCAGTGGGCCGTTTCCTTCTAAATGCCCGAGGTAATCTGAATTGATCTTTTCTTCAGTCATCCATGGGTCCTTATCCTCTGTTGGCTCGGTGTAACTTGATCTAAGCTCCTCCTTGCTGACCCTTGGCTTCATGTTGAGCATCTCATTGATCCGGTATGCAGCTTCTTTTTGAGCCGCCTCTACTATTGCCCATGATTTCTCGGCTTCGGCCTGGATTTGGGGCACTATGTTGGCAATTTGTCGGATGCTAGCTGCCCACTCGTCTTCTAGCGGCTCGGCCTGATCTTGTCTTGGTCTTGACCTCTCGGCCAAATCATCTATCAAGTGCCAAAGATTGTCCATGTCTAAGTTATTCACCGAGCCTCCTGCCGCATCATTAAGCCTATTCCATTCATGTGGCATCATTCCACCGAGAAACCTTTGAAGAAGATAGAGGTTCGTGAATCCATGGTGCGGGCAGCTCGTCACAATGGAATCGAAGTACGACAAGTACTCGTCCAATGTTTCGTCCCGGGATTGCTTGAGGTTGATGATCTTCTCGCGGACTTCAAGTTGGAAGGATGGTGGGGAAAACTCCTCATAATTCCAAGGCTCTGTACTATAATAAGAAGACATGGTGCATCACAAGAAAATTAACTAAAAAACAGAAAATAAAATAAAATAAAAAGAACAACTTCACCGAAGCGCAGCTCCCCGGCAACGGCGCCAAAATTTGACAGGCGTCGTTTGACCTGCAAATTTATATTTATAATCTCCTTGCGAGAAACTAGTAGAGTGGCAAGCAAGGGTCGAACCCAAGGGAGCTGGTGTTGTTGAAGTTGTTCCTGTATGTAACTGAAAATAAGAAAGAAAGGGGGTTTTGAGTGATTGTGAGTACAGAAGAGAAATAGCAAGGAAATAATAATGCAGATTCAACCATAGAGAGAACTCAGTCTAGGGTTTCTATTGTGACACGTTTATCATTGACTGCGAATGATCTAATTTCATGCTTCTAAGTGTGGTTACTCCGTTTCAGGTTATAACCTAAGGTAAGGCCGTTTCAAGCACTTACACCACAATCTACTCCGTTTCAGGTTATAGACTTCTAGTTCTCCAAAATCTAATAATCCGTTTCAGGCAATATTAAATTCAGGTGTCCTACTTGTTTTCACGTTTCAGTATCAAACAAGCATTGACGATAGGGGTTAAATCGTTCCGCTAGGCTTTACCATTTCAAGTCTACACTTAGCTTCACAATTCAATCCTTTAATTCAAGCACAAGAACTAGAGGAACATAAAATAGCATTAAGAATAGAGTCTCAAAACAAACGTCACAATATGCGAAACCCTAAACTGAATTAGGATTTAGCTACACATAATTATGAAAAGACGCATAATTAAAAGTAGAAAAATCTTCTCTCTCGTCGAAAGCTTCGTCTTCACTTCTAGAGCCTTCTTGGTTGATGGATGATGATATGATGATATCCTCTTCTTCGAAACCCTACCCCTGATCTAAACATATAAGCTCTAGGGTTTCTAAATCAGTTTTTGGGCCAAAAAACGCAATTAAGAAATAAGCCCAAAAAACACTGTTCACGGCCGGAAATACTGTTCACGACCGGAAATACTGTTCATCCGCGGACCATGCAGATTTTATCGCCGTGGGTACTATTCATATTATCGTCCGCGGGTACTGTTCATAAAGTGAACAGTATCCGCGATCTGGTCTGAGACTGTTCATCCATTCTGCGCATCTGTTTTGACTTTGGCTCTGATTTTGACCCTCTAAATGACCTCGGATGCTCTCGGTGTGAACTAGAGAGTTTTAGGGAATTGAGTCAGCTACGCAACGCCATGTAGCTCGTATTTTTCTGATCAACGGTCCATTCCCAGTGCTCCGCCGAACGTCCAAAGGTCTGATCTGCCATTGTGATGTTTTTGGCATAAAATGCCGTCTTTTATGCACGTTTCCTCCTAGAGCTTCCGAAACACCTGAAATGCAAAACCATACTAAAAAGTAATTGTTCGCATATAAAAGTGTCGAAATAAATGGGATTAATTGACTCGACGAGTCGTATAAATACGACTCATCAAACCACCCCACACTTAAACTTGTTCGTCCCGAACAAGAACTAAGTCATAGAAGAAAAATAAATATAACACCACAATTTCTTCGACGTCCTAGATATTGCTACATGAACATGACTCGGCTAATCTAGATTTCACCTTTCCATGCATACTTGTTACTAAAAGACTTGTGCTCAAACATGGATTAATGCATGATACGTGTTACCTTTGGGCCGAGATGCAAATCAATTCGGATGTCTCGGGAGATAGTCCTTTTTAGACCCATGAACCGCACTCTTGGTTCCGAACTCTTGCTACATGGTTACGCTTCATTGCTTCTTCTTGCACGTGATTGATTCGAGCTTCAAGGTGTTTGAGTACTTTTCGGACAGCTTGTAGTGACTCGGTTTGATGTATCAATGGGACACTTCACTTTATTGCGGTGTAAGATTTCACAGTTGATCGAATTTGTTTCCTTGTGTTGCGGATTGTGATTGCTCGAACCTACTTGCTCTCACTCATCATTGTCCTTTTGACGCGAGTCAAGCCAAGGGTCGCTTGACTATTTTCCTGGCTACTTGGACTAGAGTTTGGACGGTGTGATGTATTCCCGTCCCGACCAACCGCAAAAGTACCGCAGTGGCGGAGCAGACTCGTAACCATGTCGCCTCGAAGTGCTAGCCTCCACGAAATCCACATAACCATATAGTTCGAATCCGGTCCTTGAGCGCTTTGTCAAGTCTCTCTAGGACGTTTCTATCAACTCCACATCCCTGTTTATCTCAACTTTCAAAGGCACGTAAAGGGTTAAGTTCACATGTTATTGCACAATTCAAATTTCACAAGAGGCATGCATGTAATCGGCTCTATCTATTTCACATTATCAACATCCAATACTGCAAATCTAGGAAATAGAGAGAAATTTCATACTTTTTTTTTCGACGGGAAACGTGCGACACTATGCAGGTGCAAAAAATAAACGTGCTGACACAACGGACTGACTTTCCCACCCCACACTTTTGAACAAAGCCGTGTCCTCACGGCACGACTTAAATTCAAAGACACAAACAATGCAAGACACACAAACATATAGGAAAAGGAAGAGATTAAAGTGAACAGGTACTCCCCTCGTTTCGTCGTGTGAAGATGAAAATTCTGGTCAAACGAGTCAGTCAACGCTGGTCAAAGGTCAACCGCGGATCACGTTCATTTTAACGCCGCGGTCAACACTTAAATTGAACTCCATCCGCGGAGGATAATGTATACGTGGTCCGCGACCTGTTCTGAGTTGCAGTTGTTTCCTGCATAAAAATGTTATTCTTTCCCAAAAGACAATGTGATAACACGGATAAAGACTCAAACATGGAAAATATAAATGACATAAGTAAATAAGATAAAAACTGAAAAACAAAAAAATGCCGGGCTGCCTCCCTGCGAGCGCGTTTGTTTTACGTCGTTGGCTCGACGTTACCTCTTTAGGGATCACAAGTTAGGATCCCATGGATGTGTGAGGTCGAATTTTGCCTCAGCTATTCCTTCAACCTGCCCAAAATCATCATGTGATGGTGTGTTCATGGCTGCTCTCCATCGATCAGGCGGGTTCGCCTTTACATCCTTCCGAGTTGGCGGGGCCACCTTGATCATTGCTACTGGGGCATTGAGTCGTGCTCTAGTGTTTCTCCATCCTGGTTTCCACTCAAACATGCCACGTCTCGGTCGCTTCTTCATGTATGGGCGGTCGGCATCCTTGCGAATCTGGAGGATCGATGTCTTGCAACCAAACGCAAGTGACATCTGGCATGTTCCCCTGTCAACCTTCGTTTTAGTGGCAGAGAGGAGTGGTCGTCCCGGAATAAGTGATCGGTGACCATTATCTCTAGCATCTCCAATCTGCAAAATATATGAGTCTACAGGAACAGCAATATCTCCAACATGGAGCGTTAGATCCTCAGGTAAACTAACAGGACGAACACGCGATGTATTTTCTAACTCTACCAATAGTTTAGGGAATTTCAATGGTCCCAATTTCAAAGAGCACGAATAAGAGCATGGCATGGCATTAATATTAGCACCCAAATCGATTAATGAGGGTTTTACCGACATCACGGGTGACTGTCAAGACACCTGGGTTCTTACACTTTTCAGGCGGTGCTCCTTGACTCGTAGCGAGTGAGTGCTTCCTCGTTGGCTTCTCTGGCTCATGATTCACCTCCAACTCGCCATCTAGCTCATTCTGGTTGATCATATGCTCTTCCGGATCTCTTACCTGTACAGAAAACGATAAAGAAGGATCAGTTTTCGAATTCATATCAGACCATATCGCGGGTGAAGAACACTTTAAGTGTTCCATCCGCGGGTCGATAAAGTCTTCTTCATCCGCGGCTACAACATGTACTTCGTCCGCGGCCAGCTGTTCCTCCGCGGGTTCTTCGAATGTTATCTCCGCGGGTTCTGTGTATGTTAGCTATCCGCGGATGACGTTAATATGCACATCATCCGCGATCCCCTCTGAATTCGCCACCTCTTCTCTGTTTTCTACCTCTGGTTCGTCTATCATGGCCAATGTGCTGATGTTCTCATCCGGATTAGGCACTGTCTGCGACGCTGTGGTTGTGATGGAGGTGTTGCATATGATGTCAGGCACGATCTCGAGCATTTCGGCAGCGAGCACCGGAACTATCTCGGGCAGCTCGGTAATGAGGTCCGATTCGAGTGGCTCGGCCGGCTCTTCTTCAGGCGCCAGTGGGCCGTTTCCTTCTAAATGCCCGAGGTAATCTGAATTGATCTTTTCTTCAGTCATCCATGGGTCCTTATCCTCTGTTGGCTCGGTGTAACTTGATCTAAGCTCCTCCTTGCTGACCCTTGGCTTCATGTTGAGCATCTCATTGATCCGGTATGCAGCTTCTTTTTGAGCCGCCTCTACTATTGCCCATGATTTCTCGGCTTCGGCCTGGATTTGGGGCACTATGTTGGCAATTTGTCGGATGCTAGCTGCCCACTCGTCTTCTAGCGGCTCGGCCTGATCTTGTCTTGGTCTTGACCTCTCGGCCAAATCATCTATCAAGTGCCAAAGATCGTCCATGTCTAAGTTATTCACCGAGCCTCCTGCCGCATCATTAAGCCTATTCCATTCATGTGGCATCATTCCACCGAGAAACCTTTGAAGAAGATAGAGGTTCGTGAATCCATGGTGCGGGCAGCTCGTCACAATGGAATCGAAGTACGACAAGTACTCGTCCAATGTTTCGTCCCGGGATTGCTTGAGGTTGATGATCTTCTCGCGGACTTCAAGTTGGAAGGATGGTGGGGAAAACTCCTCATAATTCCAAGGCTCTGTACTATAATAAGAAGACATGGTGCATCACAAGAAAATTAACTAAAAAACAGAAAATAAAATAAAATAAAAAGAACAACTTCACCGAAGCGCAGCTCCCCGGCAACGGCGCCAAAATTTGACAGGCGTCGTTTGACCTGCAAATTTATATTTATAATCTCCTTGCGAGAAACTAGTAGAGTGGCAAGCAAGGGTCGAACCCAAGGGAGCTGGTGTTGTTGAAGTTGTTCCTGTATGTAACTGAAAATAAGAAAGAAAGGGGGTTTTGAGTGATTGTGAGTACAGAAGAGAAATAGCAAGGAAATAATAATGCAGATTCAACCATAGAGAGAACTCAGTCTAGGGTTTCTATTGTGACACGTTTATCATTGACTGCGAATGATCTAATTTCATGCTTCTAAGTGTGGTTACTCCGTTTCAGGTTATAACCTAAGGTAAGGCCGTTTCAAGCACTTACACCACAATCTACTCCGTTTCAGGTTATAGACTTCTAGTTCTCCAAAATCTAATAATCCGTTTCAGGCAATATTAAATTCAGGTGTCCTACTTGTTTTCACGTTTCAGTATCAAACAAGCATTGACGATAGGGGTTAAATCGTTCCGCTAGGCTTTACCATTTCAAGTCTACACTTAGCTTCACAATTCAATCCTTTAATTCAAGCACAAGAACTAGAGGAACATAAAATAGCATTAAGAATAGAGTCTCAAAACAAACGTCACAATATGCGAAACCCTAAACTGAATTAGGATTTAGCTACACATAATTATGAAAAGACGCATAATTAAAAGTAGAAAAATATTCTCTCTCGTCGAAAGCTTCGTCTTCACTTCTAGAGCCTTCTTGGTTGATGGATGATGATATGATGATATCCTCTTCTTCGAAACCCTACCCCTGATCTAAACATATAAGCTCTAGGGTTTCTAAATCAGTTTTTGGGCCAAAAAACGCAATTAAGAAATAAGCCCAAAAAACACTGTTCACGGCCGTAAATACTGTTCACGACCGGAAATACTGTTCATCCGCGGACCATGCAGATTTTATCGCCGTGGGTACTATTCATATTATCGTCCGCGGGTACTGTTCATAAAGTGAACAGTATCCGCGATCTGGTCTGAGACTGTTCATCCATTCTGCGCATCTGTTTTGACTTTGGCTCTGATTTTGACCCTCTAAATGACCTCGGATGCTCTCGGTGTGAACTAGAGAGTTGTAGGGAATTGAGTCAGCTACGCAACGCCATGTAGCTCGTATTTTTCTGATCAACGGTCCATTCCCAGTGCTCCGCCGAACGTCCAAAGGTCTGATCTGCCATTGTGATGTTTTTGGCATAAAATGCCGTCTTTTATGCACGTTTCCTCCTAGAGCTTCCGAAACACCTGAAATGCAAAACCATACTAAAAAGTAATTGTTCGCATATAAAAGTGTCGAAATAAATGGGATTAATTGACTCGACGAGTCGTATAAATACAACTCATCACCCATCTTGCGACGCTAAAGTGGTGATTAAGATGTTCAAAAAGATCATATTCCCAAGATTCGGAGTCCCAAGAACAGTGATAAGTGACAATGGCTCCCATTTCAAAGAAGGGAGATTTGAGTCCATGCTTAAGAAACACGGGATCTACCATAGGTTTTCCACTCCATATCATCCTCAAGCCAATGGTCAAGTCGAGGTGTCAAACAGAGAAATAAAAAACATCTTGACAAAGACAGTTGGAAAGTCAGGAAAGGATTGGGCGCTGAAGCTCGATGATGCATTATGGGCATATAGAACCGCTTTCAAGACGCCAATTGGAATGTCTCCTTACCGGTTAGTATATGGCAAATCTTGCCATCTTCCGGTGGAGCTTGAGTATAAGGCGATGTGGGCCATCAAAGAGCTGAATTTTGACGCAAAAACTTCGGGAGAGAAGAGACTCCTTCAACTAAACGAGTTGGACGAAATCAGGCTGGACTCCTACGAAAGTTCAAAAATTTATAAAGAAAGAACTCGGAGATGGCATGACAAATTTATCAGGAAGAAAGAGTTCTCGGTAGGAGATAAAGTTTTGCTATTCAACTCTAGGTACAAATTGTTTCCCGGGAAGTTCAAGTCTAGGTGGTTCGGACCATACAAAATTCATAAGGTTTTCGAGGATGGCCACCTAGAGCTGGTTGGTAACGAAGGAAATATATTCAAGGCAAATGGGCAAAGGGTTAAAATTTATCATGCTGATCACGGAGACCAAAACACGTTGGAAGCGCCCCCTTGAGTGCCATGTGCAAATACCGCTAGAGAAGGGATCCCGCTTGGGACTTCTTTTAGCGTGCTTCTTATTCTCTAAGTAGAGATTCGGCTCCGTCTTTGCCAAGACGTTAAACTAGGCTTGTAAGTATTCCCCCCGTGATCCTTAAAATGTCTTAGTTGATTGGGGAATTGCTTGCTTCGGAAATTGTGCTTTGCATGAGTGAAATTGAAGATTTGAAATGCGTGTGTGCGAGTGCCTATATTTGATTGTTAATGAGGGATTAGACTACTTCCATGATGTCATGCTTGGTGAATTTGATACTTTGATTGGACATAAGTGTGGGGGTTTGAAATCTACTGCATGAGTTTTATTGATCGATTCGAGTTTGGTTTAGAATTTCGTGCCAGTAACTCCATGCGTTCGCATGACCCTTTCATGCGTTCGCACGTTAGCCAAATTCTTCGTTCTTTCAAGCTCGTATAAATCCATGCGTTCGCATGCGAAAATCATGCGTCTGTCCAGATCCATGCGTTCGCATGAAATTTATTCATGCGTTCGCATACCAGGTTTCTATTTCATTTTCTTCAAGCTCGCATGACATTCATGCGATCGCATGAAATTCTCATGCGACTGGAAATTCATGCGATCGCATACCCTCAATTCATGCGTTCGCATAACAACTAAAACTCCTTCATTTCTCATTTCATGCGTTCGCATGAAATATTCATGCGTTCGCATGAATCATCCAGTATAAAATCAAATCTTCAAATTCAGATTTCCCAAAAACCCTAAACTCGAAATCGACCGGCCCTCATTCATCTCCTCCGAGCTTCCGACATCCTTTCCGGCCGATTCGAGTTCCGCCAGCTTTCGTCCGACCTCCAGTGAGCCACGCCGACCGTCCGTTCCATCCCTTGCCGCTGAATCGCCGCTCCAACCGTCCGATTCACGCCCGACTGGAAACCTCCCAAAAACCTGAAAACCCTAAATCTCACCCAAATCCCAATCCTTCATTTCTCATTCCAAATTCGATCATGATTAAGATTAAGCTTCCCTCATCCTCACAACCCTCCAAGGAACCCACGAAAAAAATGGGAGTTTCCAAACCGCCAATTTCAAAGGCCCCGGCAGCGAGAAAAGGAAAAAAGGGGGAGATCCTCTACGTGAAGTCCACTCATACGGGTCAACACTATGGCCGTTCTTCATTGGAGGACACGAGACACATCATGGCGCCCAGTTCGGCTAGCATAGCCGATGGGGATTTGGAAAAGGACTCGCCTCCACCGTCGCCTCGGTGCGACAATGACAACAAGTTCAACAAAGCTAAGCCGTACGAGTTCGATAGCCAACTCCGATTTGGTTACGCGAAGGATGCTGCATTGTACACCTCCCTCACGGACAAAGGGAAATGGCCAATCCCTCTCCTTTTTCCCGTTATTGATGATTTGAGGGAGTTGAAGGTTCTAGAGGAGATTAGGGAATTGGTTGTGAATAGCGGGATGAATTTTGTGTTTAGAGAGGATCCCGGATCGTTCCATGAGATGACCATGGAATTTATTAGTTCATTTTGTCCGATTCATGGGCCTCATATGGGTGGAGAGGGGAAGGAGGAAGGGAAAGTAATGTGTTGGAGATTTTCTTTGGGTAATCTTCAGTGGGAAGTTAAAGCAGTAGTTTTGTGTGATTGGTTGAGATTGCCTAGGGATGGTGATATTCCCGAGATAGTCGATGATGATATTAAGAAGTTTTGGAAGAAAATCTCGGGTTGTGTTTACACCAAAGACGATCAGCACAAATCCACTAGTATTCGAGTGCCCAAGTGGAACGTCATCCACAAACTTTTGGCGGGTATAGTGTTTGTACGCACTGATTATGGCCGGCTCGTGAGCAGAATGGAGATGGCAATTATGCTAATGATGGAGCAGGGGCAGAAAGTTGATTGGCTTTGGTGTATTACCGCTGGGATTGTGGGGTATCAGTCCCTTACCTCGAAGAAAATGGGGTTGGGAGGTGGTTCATTTGTGACATGGATTGCTAAGAAGCTCAACTTTACATTCGGCGACAGAGAGAGCCACAAGTTGGAGCTTGGTTTGAAGAAAATGCGTTACATGCGCATTTTGGGTAAAGGTTTGAAATGGACCAATGACGAGAAGGAGGGCGAGGTTGGAGCTGAAGAAGAACCGAACACAGACGACGAGATTGATGGGTTTGAACACCCCGATGCGCCATCCTCCTCTCGCTCCGTGCCTCCTCCTCCCCCTGCTGACCCGAGCGCCGCGCTGATTATGTCGCGTTTGGATAGTTTAGCCACTTATGTCACACAGCACAATCAGTGGCAAGAGAGGACATTGCTCACTATAGCCGCTACCTTGGGGATCGCCTCTAGCGTCGGTCTGCCCCCGAGGTCCCCATTCACGCCCAGTTCACCTCCACATCCACCTCCGAATGTGGACCCTTCCGCTAAGGGCAAGGAGAAGGAAGGCGAGGTCCCTCGTGCTCCGAGTGCAGATGATGCAGATGATGCAGACGACGCGGGAGAGTTTGTCATAGCACCTCGAGTTGCCCCTGGAGTCGACGACCCTGCTGACACCCCTTCCACCCCAGATGAGACGGGCACTTTTGATTTAGAAGAGAGCCTTTGATTGGCATTTCTACATGCTTTGTACTTGTACCTCCTCTATGATGACTTTTGATACATTTTGGATTTTGTTGACGATAATTTCAAATCATGCACATCTTTGATCATTTCTATGATACATGCTCCATTCTTGATTGCATTTTGAATATTGTATGATCGTCGTGGTACAAACCAATTCATTAGGCTCAGTTTTGTCAAGCTCGCATCACATTCATGCGCTCGCATGAGGTTTTCATGCGACTGCCCGACATCATGCGTTCGCATGATCTCAATTCATGCGGTCGCATGAACGTTAAAAATCCTCTTTGTGCCAAGATCGCATGAACTCATGCGATCGCATTCATAATCCATGCGACTGTCTTCGGTCATGCGAGCGCATAGCCTAGCCTAGTCTTCGGTCATGCGATCGCATAGCCAAGTCATGCGATCGCATAGCCCTCATATTGATCACCATAAGGTGTCCTTATGCCATGATGGGTTGAAAAGAAAAGCAAAGGCTAAAACCGTAAAGAGTGTGAAGCAATCCTCGCTTTGGGCAAAGGGTATTAAGAAGGTGGCTTGTAACTCTTCAAAGAACCCGGATTGACTCCTCCATTTCTAAAACAACTCCGCTTGAGGAGGGATCTTTGCAAAAGACTCCTCAAGCGTGCTTCTTATCTCCCAAGAGGAGAATCGACTCCGTCTTAGCCAAGACGTTAAACTAGGCTTGTGAGTGTTTTCTCTCCCGATCTTTAAGTATATCTATTTTGATTGGATTTCTATTTGTTTCGTGCAAGAATTTGAGGATATAAACTATGCATGTGTGAATGCCTATATTTGATGATCTCTTAACATGTGTTTAGTTAACTAGATGTCTTGATAGGGAATAAGTGTGGGGTGTCTATGTTTTGACTACACACGATGTTTGTGCTTACTTGACGTGCTTTCATGTATGGAATCCAATCAACTTGTATGTTTTAGGGAAAACATTCACACTACTGGGCAATTCATCCAAAAATTTCGAAATATTAATGAAAACAAAAAGTCTAGGCAAGGCTACATTTTTGAAAAACTTCATTTTTAAAGTCAACTAGTCGTGCATGATTTCACTTGATTGATCCTTTAGATGACTAATGGATTGGATTGTTGACTTTCATTCTTGAGGATCAAAGCATCTACTAGCACTTCTTTATCTTTTATTCTAAGCCTTTTCTCATTAAGACTAAAAAGAGTTGATCTTTGCAAGCATAAAATCGAAATGATTTATAACTCCAAAACCCTTGCATGCCATGATTGCCTTTAGGTAACCTTAGTGACCTTGTTTATCTAGTGGATTTTGTCTTATTGGTTTGTCATGCTCCATTTTTAACACTTAGCCCTTTGTCAAGCTCTAAGTGTGGAGTCAAAAGAGGGCGAAAAATGGGCCCCAACGAAAAAATATATATACTTCATTCTTATGGTCAAAAGAGGGCAAAGCCCCGACTAAAAACTCTCTCGATGTACACGAGAAGTTTTAATCAAAATATACAAATTCCGGGGGTTAGGGAGGTAAGTCCCCCCTCGAAAGCATTTGTAGGCCTAAGGCCATTTGAAAGAAAAAAAAAGGAAAAGAAAATACGAAGCACTTAGATTTGACAATCGGCTATCCCGCCATTCTCTAGCATGAAAACCAATGAGACAATTAATACTTACTAGCAAGAATTCACTAAGGGACGAACCTCGTATTCCTCTATACTTAGGCATGAAATGGTTTGAAAGTATTTACAAAAACCTTATTGTTGGAACTCCGCTTCTCTTATGACTAAGTGACCTATGCGTCCTAGGCTTGAGAATGAGTTCAAAGCTTACAAGCCAATGGACTAGCCTCCTTGCTAGCATTGGTGAGTGATCCAACAAGATTTCTTTGCAACGATTAGATTGTCTTCTTGAAGTCACTAATATAGAAAACGACTAGAATCTTTGATTAAAGATTTATTAGTCTTTGCTTTGATTTGCTTGAATGTAATAATTCATGAATTTCTACAAAGATTCGAAAAGGACTCATGTAGTGATTGAAATGCACGTATCTAGTTGAATACATTATGAACTTCATGGAAAACACCTTGCCTAGTACTTTGACAATTGTGAGCTTAAAATGTCTATTGGATGATTGTTCTCTTTGTGGGATTTGTGAGTATTCCCGTGTCTGAAAACTCTCAGGAGACTACAACTCCTCCACTAGGGTAGCCTAGGGGTTTAAAGGCTTGGTGCATTCGCTAAATGCACTCGTGTCACCTACGAAAGTGGTTTATCGAAAGTAGTATTTGTTTCTTAGTGTTTTTAGTTAGTTTTCGTGACCATACGGAGATTCTTTGAACCGATCATGAGTGAGAAAAATGCATTATTGTTGTTGATCTCTATGATTAGTTTGCTCGGGATGATCAAACGATAAGTGTGGGGTGATTTGATAGCGCTAAAATATATGCATTTTAGGCGACCTCTATGCTTATTGTTTGATCATTTTATTACGATTTCACTTGCTATTTGATGCGTTGTGGTTCATTTCAGGCAAATTACAGAGTTTCAGCTGAGAACACAAGTGAGTAGCATTTTGGAGCAAACCGAGCAGTTTCGGAGCAAAATATGGTGTTTCGGGGCAATACCGAGCATATTGACCTTTGCGACTTGTTTTGGACCCCGAGGGCTCATACGATGTCCGATTTGGCTGATATTTAGCTTGTTGGAAAGCTATTTCAAAGGGCTACAACTTTGTAGTTTACACCAAGATCAGATTCGGATGGTAAGAGGCTCTGAGGTGCCGAACCGGCCGGTTCAATTTTGTTCACAATCTGAACCGCCCGGTTCAAATGCTCAGAAACTCCAAGGAAGCTCTCCCCTGATCGAACCGGCCGGTTGAACTTCCTCTATCCAATCGAACCGGCCGGTTGAGGTGCTCAGAAGGTTCCCATCCAGCCTCCCCTGCTCGAACCGGCCGGCTGGATTCCTTCACACAATTTGAACCGGCCGATTGAGCCGTGCTACAGTTCCGGAAACCCTAATGTTATCTATAAATAGAAAGTTTTAGATCAAAACAAGGGAGGACTTTTTGGGGGATTTTTGGCACGATTTTTGAGGAGCATCTAGCACAAATTGCAAGGGTGATTAAGTGAAGAAGAAGATCAACAACAAGGATTCTCATACTTTTCATTCATCAAATTGGTTCTAGACTCCTAAACCCATCTCTTTTATTTGTGTTTGATTGTAATCTCGCCATGAGTGAGTAGTGACTTTGATTGGGGATTATGGATCCCCTAGACATGTTTGTGATGATTTAAATACAATGGATGTTAATATTGAATGAGTTTGCACATGAATCTTCTTCATTTGAACTAAATGTTTAGAGTTGCCCATAAGGTGTTTGTGAAATGTCCTCAATGGGAACTTAGCTTAATCTCATGCTTGATGTAGCTCACGTTGATCAACATGACTTTAATGAAATGAATGAAGAAGCATTAGGACTTTTGTGTTACATGGCGACACTTAATTTCTAATGAGATTGGCTTGAATTTAACAAGAATGTGTTCATCTAGTCAATAGAGCGCGAGTGTGAGACTAGAAACGCATGTTCTATAGGGCCAATAGAGCGCGAGTGTGAGGTTCTGTGCGAGGTGTAACCTCTTCATTCTAGGTTGTAGCGCGAGTTGAACTTAGGTTGAATGTTGCATGGCTATAATCTACTCATGTGCATGAAAATTCATAATTGACATCCAAAATCATTGTCACGATAATTGTCTAGGTGGGGAAGTAATCCCTAGTCATCTTTGATTGATTGTTTACCCTTTTTAGTTGATAAAATCTTTATTCGGATAGTAAAATCTTTGCTATCGACTTCTTCGAGGCATAAACCCCCCCCCCCAAACCATAAACAATCTAGATTTAATCCTTAGCGCAATTAGTTTGATCATCTATCTCTTGGGTACGACCTTGGGTTTCCCGAGTCTTTACAAATGTTTTGATTTAACGTGACTTAGCATAAGTATTCGATTTCTTATTGAATATTTACACTATATTATCGAGCGATCAGTTACTCGTTTCACAAAATTACCAGTTCGAAAACTCAGTCATAGGTTACAAAACATATCAACAACACCTAAAACATTGATGAACTATAAATAGTATTTGACGAACTATAAATAGATAGGTCAGTTAGTTAATAAACAACAGTTCGAAAACTCAGTTCAGCAACACCCACAATATGGTCATATGTACAGTATCTACAAATAATAAATTAAACGAAGTAGGGTCATGAAACCAGTAACTCAACTCAGCATTGTTCGTCGATATTGTCCCAAAACCCTAAAAATTGAGGCTTCGACGAATCGCGTGACTGCAAACCCCGCTTCAACGAATCGCAAACCCTAATTTCGTCGTGTGAACTGCAATTCTAAATTCGTCAAGATCTTCGAAGATGCGTAGGATTATGGACGACGATGAATCCTCCAATCGGTTGATCTGTTGTCCGACAAATCCTCCAATCGGTCCGACGAATCCTCCCTCCAATCAGTCCGACGAATCCCAAATCGTCGCCGTCGAGGTTGTCGTTCGTCTGAGGAGAGATGGTGTTTTGAATTTTGTTAATTTTTGTAAATAGGAAACCTATCAGAACTGATTAGGAAATCCTTCTTGGAGATATATTTGGTTACACAATTATCTCCAAATATATTTCCAAGCTCAATCTAATTAGGAATATCTAAACCAATAGATAACTTCCTAAACAAACTAGATTTCCTAATCAAATAAGAAACTCTGAATATATTAGGATTCAGGCATCCTAACAATATTTTTGTAAACGATACAAACCAATGACCATCATTAATTTAGTAATTTGAACGGATGAGATTAAATCTCGCCGTATGGATGATTTTTCGACGACGAATTATAAATCATTTTTGACAAACTATGTCGTACTTTTGATTTTTCGGCGACAAACTATAATCCACATTTGACGAATTTTGTTGTTTACACCAAAAATATGGTTTGTACTCATCTTTACTCCATATAAAAAATTTGGTGAAAAATAATACAATCTCATGAGTCATGACTACAATAGTAAAAAAGATTCATAAAATCTATTAATGATTATAAACCGTCAAATGCTGACAACAAGACTGACGATAACCTTTTCCTCATTTTTTTGGGGACGTTTGAGGTCTATCACTAGGTGAGGTGTGGCATGGATGCTACTAAAGACATAAGCAATGCACCCGTGGAATTCTCACCGAGATTTAAAGACGTCCGACTGGGAATTACCGTGCAGCAATGGAGTTCCTGATGAGCTTGCTTGCTTGGAAAGGATTTCTAGCAAAGGACGTCTGATCAGAAATGCTGTTGGAGATCGCGAGAGCGGAAGTTCTCAGTGACTGAGAAATCGTTTTGCACGAGTGAAGGAGGGGCACTGCGCGAGTGATGGCGAGTGATGATGATGATGCCATAATTTGGCCCAACTCCCGCCCAATAAGAAAAAAACCATAACGAATTTTAAGCCAAATTCAATTTGCAAAAGGATAGTTGTATGGGTGCACAAAATACAGATCGAGGAGGTGTTACTTGTATAGCAAGTCCTAGTTAAGCACCTTCTCCATTCGAGAAGGTGATAAATGGGTGCAGATGCCCTAGCAAATAAAATGCCACCATTAAGGAAATTAAATTACAATGGCTTTTTATCATATGAAGCAAAACTGTTACAGTGTATGACTCTTTTTTTATGAAGTTAAGGTGATGTTTGATAGAGTTGAATTTTTTTTATAATTTTATTTAATTTTATTGAACTTAATTTGACTGTATTGTACTGAACTGAATTTTATTTTATTTTATTGTATCGAACTTTATTTAACTTAATTTAACCGAAATTGAAAAACAATTTCAAAAAGGTGAAAGGTGAAACTACAACTACAAACCATTAATTTTAATATATAAACTGTATTCTATAAACCGTTTTGAGGTAATAAAATAAGCGTGCAGTTCAGGTAAAAAGCACGATTATATATGAAAATTAAAAACCGGATTTCAAGCTGACACGTGTCCAATTTCGTCAAAATCTCGGATATAACACGGAGGGGCATTATAATCATTCCACATATCCCGGATTTCAATTCATTGTGATCAGACTTAAACTTGGAATGATCGGACATAAAATGATCAGACTTAACTTGAAATGATCAGACAATATAATGATCAGACTTAACTTGGAATGATCAGACTTAACTTGGAATGATCATACTTAACTTAGAATGATCAGACTTAACTTGGAATGTTCAGACATAATGATCTGACTTAACTGGAATGATCAGACTTGACTTGGAATGATCAGACTTGAAATGGTCAGACTTAAAATGATCAGACTTGATATGATCAGACTTAATTTGGAATTGAGTTAACTTGGAATGATCAGACATAATGATCATACTTAACTCGGAATGATCAGACTTAACTTGGTAATGATTAGAAACTTGGTAATGATCAAACATAAATTGATAATGTCCAGACTTAAACACATACTCAATACTGTCCAGACTTAAATTGGTAATGATCAGACTTAACTTGGTAATGATCAGACTTAAATTGATAATGTCCAGACTTAAAAATAGACTCAATACTGTCTAGACTTAAATTGGTAATGAGCAGACTTAACTTGGTAATGATCAGACTTAAATTGATAATGTCCAGACTTAAATTGGTAATGATCAGACTTAACTTGGTAATGATCATACTTAACTTGGTAATGATTAGACTTAATTTGGTAATGATCAGACTTAAATTGATAATGTCTAGACTTAAAAACACATACTAATATTGTCCAGACCTAAATTGGTGATGATCAGACTTAACTTGGTAATGATCAGACTTAAATGAGTAATGTCCAGACTTAAAAACAGACTCAATACTGTCTAGACTTAAATTGATAATGTCCATACTAAAATTAGTAATGTCCAGACTTAAAAACACACTTAAATTGATATTCATACTTAAATTAGTAATGTTCAGACTTAAAAACATACTTAAATTGATATTCAGACTTAAATTAGTAATGTCCAGACTTAAAAACACACTTAAATTAATATCCAGACTTAAATTTGTGACAAACGTATTTTTAACCCTTTATAGTCGTCAAGATATGAGTTTTAGGGGTCAAGTTGCAGTCAAACAAAATTTATAACCTTGGTAAGCCAAGGGTCGATCCAAGGAACAGTGTGTGAATATTGGCTAACAAGTGACCTATTTAGCTATTCCGATTGACAAGAGGTTTTGTTGTGGTGAAAAATAGCAGAAATTAAATGCAGAAAATAAAAAGGTTGTGACTTTATCAGAGAAAGAATTCCAGAATCATACTTCACCCGTGCCAACCCTACTAATCATGCAATCATGTCATGTAAATTAATCATGCTATCGAATATGGAAATAAACCAAATAACACTAAACAAGACGCCCATCCACGGATCATTGTTTAGATTAATCTCAATTGTCGAACGCCGCCCATCCACGGATTATCAACGATCTCGATTATTAGACTTAGGGTTTTTCAGACAAAGGTCAACTTTCCTATTAATTCATGTACTACCATTGTAGCTACCATGACTTAACATCAATTTTATGCAATCCGATTAATACCTAGGACCCATCCATCTTTTGGTAATTAACCTAAATACGTTCTAGCATGCAAACATCCCATTCAATGTAAAACTTGCAAGAACGATAAAATTAAGCACGAAGAAATTGAATATTCGAATAGCATTAATGAAAAATGTTTAATTGATCACATGAAGAGTTGGGTACATAGCACGGGATCCGTAGGATCCCAGAATAAGAAGATTACTCAATACTCATGGTAAATTAATTAAAAGTAGTGTTAATAAAAAGATTAAGGACGAGGAAATCGTAATGACGCGGTTGCTTGTTGAATCCTTGATCTCTCGTGATGAACTCTGTCTTCTCTCCCAAGTTAGGTTTTTTCTTCTCCAAATAAGCACACAAAACTCGTTCTTGTCGTTATAGCCCAAAAGTCGATCAATTTCCAAAAAGCCCAAAAACTCCCAAAAATGAATTAAGAAATTTCTAATAATTATGCCCGACGGTGCCGTGACTACCGTGACATTTAGACATGTCACGGCAGGGGCAAAACACACTGAGCCATATGGGTGTCGTGGCTATCGTGACATTTAGACAAGTCACGGTAGTCACGGCTCTGCCTTTAATTGCAAGTTTCCTTCTGTGTAAAAATCCTACCGTGACACTAATGAGATGTCATGGCGGTCACGGCCCATTGCTGGTGCAGAGATCATTTTCGGCCTTTTCCGTTGATCTTTTTTGTTCTTTCGACAATTAGACACTAATGATTAGACACTCCGGGTCCAAGAAGCGATGATCTGTCTTTTTAACTTGAAATACTGGAGAAAAACATCAAATAGAGACAATTTGCCGGGAGAACAAGTGTTATCCTTCACCGAATGTAGTGGATAATTAGTCAGAATATTGACTGATCAAAACACTCCACACTTAGGATTTGTTCGTCCCGAACAAATGTCGAATGGCAGAATAAATATGCAGGTGAATATCATGCTCAACAACCATACGTTCCTAAGCTACCCACTCAAGTGTCATGTGATCAAACCTAATTAAAATGAAAACAAACAGATAACTCACTATCGTAGAGGACACGAACGCATTTAGCATATGCATCAGGCCTTTAAACCTCTAGGCTACCCTAGTAAGACGAGTATAGTCTCGTGAAGGTTTTCAGGAATGGGACTACCTACAAATCCCCTGTACAACTAATTAACGTGCATGCATGAATGACGCTCAACGAGTCACAGTAAAGTCATGTCATACCTCGGATTCATCATGTTACCTTAACTTCAAATCAAACATCTTCATCAAAGTTGTCAGACAATCATAGATTAAGCGAGTTATGCATTCAAGTGGTCAGTACACACAACTAGCAAACGCCTCATCACAAGTTCTAAATAGTTTTATAGCAACGAAATAAGAGCAAGAATAGTTACACAAAATATGCTCGCCATTCACCTATGTTATCTAGGGATAGTCCACGGGTTCTCGGCGCAAAGCTCATTCTCTAGTGCCAAAGACTAGGCAATGACCCGCAAGTGAAGAGGAGCCTAGCTTAAGAATTTCCTGAAAAATAGTACGAAAATCACATCAAAATTTTAGTGCAAGCACGAGGATCGTCCCTTAGTTTCTAGTACATAAGTTTTCAGAACAAATCATGATTTGCACACAATGAAAGGGTGGAATTACACTACATCAAGTAAAAGGGGACATAAATTTTTTTTCTTTTTTTCTTACACAAGGGGTGACTTTTCTCACTTTGTCCTTGGTATTTTTCTGCAGAAACAACTATACTTAGGGTCAATTTTTCACCCTCTTTGAAAATTCAGAACTTCATTCTTGACAAAAACTTTTTCTACTTTTTTTAACTCCACACTTAAAACTTGACATAGTGTATGAATGAAGGCCAGTGCATGCAAAATCACAACATGTATAGAGGAATACATACTAGCACTGAGGTCACCTAGAAAAAGAGATGCGATTTAAGTTTTTAGACGTTTTGAACCGGTGCCTACTAATTTCACGTCTCAAACATGCTTCAATACGTAGAAAATGTGATAGGCAAAGTCTAGCAATGATACTGACTCAAGAGAAAACACATGCGAATAAAACTATTTCAGGTCCTAAACTTCGAATCCAAAGGAATGACAATCAGTCTAGGAGTATCGTAGAAAATGAGGATTTCAATCGCAATAAATGGACTGTTGAGTATATGCAAGAGTGAATGTGATATGCAATGCGTGTGACTATGCGCTACCCACTCCACACTTAAAAATGAGCTTAGTCCCTAAGCGAAGAAATTTGAGAAAAGATAAAGCGTATAGGCACTTCCCTCGTGTGTGATGACTCGATACCCATAGAGATTAAGCGATGCCTGTGGGAGTGAAATGTGACTCATGAGCTGGTAGATGTATAAGTAAAAACACATAGTTGCACAAGTGATGGATTAGCATCGGTAACCGCGAAGAAACCTGGATAAGTGATGCCAAATGAATAAGATGATAAACGATGTGAGCAAAGATGGAAAACATAGATGACATATCTCAAGCATCGAATAACATGTAGATAGTAAATAGCATCCAAAAGTCAGCGTACAATGAGAAACATCATGAATGTGTAATAGCTGACAAAAACAACAAGAGGAGAATGATAAGCATGAAGAACTAAACAGCGTCATCGTCCTCAGCGTCATCTTCAATACCAAATAAATCTACTGTATCATCGGAGTTTAGTTTGAAACTATTTTGTTAAATCTAGTGTTCATGTGCTATATTTGAGTTTGATAGATTGAAACTATTTTGTTATACCATGCTATGACTTTAGTTTCACTTTTTTTGGCACTTAAGACACCTTGTGCACATTTTAGAGGATGTGATTCATATATGTCATGATGTTATTTTGTGACCTTGTGATACCATATTGCTCATACTTGAGTTGGTTATTATTTCTATATCTATCACTTGTTACGGTTAACCTCTCATGTTCTCATGTCATCAAGGAAAGTATTTAGATCATGTACAATCAAGCTTAGCACAATGTCGTCTTTTCTATTGGTTGGGCACATCTACAAATGAAGGGAACTCCTATGCGCATTTATCTCATTTTCTTTATTGTTTGCGCTTAGAGACTAAGTTAGCTTTTAAGTGTGGAGTGGGTAGTCACATAGTTCACTCATATCATGCCATGCCTATCATTTTTGAATGGACACTTGCATTCATGTACTTTATCCCAATTTTATGAGTGTTTTTACTACTAAAGGCTTGTGACTATCATTTCTCAACTTCTATGAGTCACATCTAGCTTACAATTCACTTTTACTTGATTTAGAGTCTAGAGCCAAAATAGTTCTAATGAATGCACATTCTTGTGAATCAATAATCTTTGCTATATTTTGCCTATCTAGCAATCTAGGCATTTTTCGTGGACGCTTTGAAAAGTTTTAGCAAGCACACTTTGAAACCTTCATGAAAAACTTAAACCTCTCGATTGCTTTTAGGTGACTTTAGTTCTCTTGCTTAGTGCCTTGTTTGTGGTTGTTTCTCACTCATTCCATATTCATAATGGGCATATTGTCAAGTTTTAAGTGTGGAGTCAAAAAAGGGCGAAAAATAGGTCCCATAAAAAAAATTACGTAGTCAAAGAGGGCAAAGCCTCGACTAAAAGTTTTTTTGAAGCGCAAGAGAAGCTTTGCTTCAAAATATACAAATGCCGAGGGTTAGGAAGAAAAGTTCCCCCTCGAAAGCATTTGTAGGCCAAAGGCCAAGTAAAAACCACTTAAACTTAACTTTATGCCCTCCCATCATTTCTTATATGAGTGAGTTCACCATGTGCATTGTGTGCTGGCAAGTTGAGCTTTGGGACCACCCTTGTGCTTGCACGTAGGTTATTCATTGGTTTATGCTTGTTTTTTAGAATTCTTGTTGTCAAACTCCTCTTTCCTTATGGATTATGACTTTAGCGTTTAAAACTTGGAAATGAGTTTTATATCGTGAGCCCGTGGACTAGCCCTAGCTAGCATAGGTGATCGATTGACACTTTTTGTGTAAACTATCAATCATGTTTCAAAAGCCTTGCATTGAAAATGAATAGACTTCTAGGTTAGGCGCTCGATAGCTCTAGTATTGACTTCCTTGAATGTGCACCCTCGTATGAACTTAAATGGTTTGAAAACTCTTTTGATGCTATAGTGATTGTGGTGCTAGTTTGGGATGTGAAGTTGGTTTTGAGAAATCCATGCCTTAATTGTTAAACACTCTTGTTTTCACTCTTATGGGATAAATGCATGTGGAATTTGTGAGTATTCCCGTTTCTGAAAACTCGCACGAGACTATAACTCGTCCACTAGGGTAGCCTAGGGGTTTAAAGGCTTAGTGCATATGCTAAATGCACTCGTAATACCTACGAAAAGGAGTTAGATTGTAAATATGTGTTAGAGTAGTTAGAAATAAAAGTTTGAGACTTTAATAAATGGATGTTGAGAGCAAATGGGCGACAAACATAATGACTTAGCTTTTCGCCATTTGTTTCTCATTGGCTTGATCTTATTGTTTGTTCGGGACGATCAAGCTCTAAGTGTGGAGTGTTTTGATAAGTCAAATTCTTGACTAATATTCCTCTAATTTTATTAGATGATTTGATTCGTTCTTCAACATTTTCACTGCCATTTAATCCTCGTATTGGCCTTGTAGGTGCAAAATTGCATTCCACCTCGGTGAGAGCCTCAAAGATCAAGTTTCGGAAAAAAGTTGAAGTTTCGGAGCAAAATATGGAGTTTCGGGCAAAACAGGATAGACCGACCTTTCCGGCTTATTTTGCATGCACAGATCTCATATAGTGTTCGAATTGGTTTATTAAAAGCTTGTTAAAAAGATAACTCAAAGGGCTACAACTCTTCAGTTTACGCCAGGACCAAATTCGGACGTTAAGACCTCGAACAAGCCACAAGAAGTCAGACTAGTTAGCAGAACTCGAGTACAAGCTCACATTGCTCTCTGATGCTCTGAACCGCTCGGTTCGCGTGCCTTCACAAGAGCCAACCGGCCGGTTAGGCACCTCAGAGTCTCTTAACATGTCCCAACCGACCGGTTGAGTGTTGGGTTCATTTCCCAACCGGCCGGTTGGACCCAAAACCCATAAATTTCAGCCTTTGTTCTATAAATAAAAAGAGATGGTTTAGACCTAAAAAGAGGGGTTTCGGAGAGAAAAGAGAAAGGGTTTCTAGAGAGACAAAGACCAAAGCTTCAAAGGGAGGATCATCCATTGAAGATTGAAGATACTAAGGGTGGAAGAAGATCATCTACCCTAGATTGGTTCATTCTCTCATTGTATTCTCATCTTTTGTGTACTCAATACAACTTGTGTTTGTCTATGAACATGGGTTGTGAGTAGTCCTTTGTATTCTAGGGTCTTATGGACCTCATATGAGTAAAACTCCTTATCCATTATGAATAAATGCTAGAATAACATGTTTTGGATGATTGTTGTTTACTTTGATTGAATACTCAAACTATGCACTCTAGGTGTTTGAGAAAATGTCTAAGTGTATATTTTTGGTATATGACTTGAGTTAAGCACTCTATGTGTTTGAGAAAATGCCTAGATGATTAATTTTTATGGTTCTTTGGTAAAGTAGCCGAGAGGTGGAAGCCAAGGTATCTAGATAGCGAGTCATTAAGGAACCCTAGGCTAAGTAGTCGAGAGGTGGACGACAAAGGTTCTCGAAAACAAGTAAATCACCCTTGTTAGGTGGTGTTCACTAGCATGACCCATCCTAACATTGAGATAGGCTTGGTCTTCACCTCTCTTGGATATTGATCATTCAACTAGCGTTGATGATTGAGAAACTTGAGTTGGACGTGAGCTAAAAACATCAAGAGATTGAAGCTCACGTGTGAGGTGCCTTTTCCTTAAATCAAATAAAAACATCAAGAGATTGAATTTGATTTAATAGTCGCACGCCTTAATCTAATCATCTAACACAATTATCTTGCATGAAATTGAACTCTTGGAGTTTAAAACACATATGAGTGAAGTAGTTCCCTAGAGTACACCTTTTGCCTTGGTAGTGACATTATCTCTAGATTTCTTAGATTGTTTATATAGTTTATATACATTTGCTTTGGTAACCACATCAACACAACCTCTCGCAATTAGAATAGACAAATTGGAACACAATCGAATAATGCTCATAAGTTTAGACTTACTCCTTGGACGACCCGGTACTTACCGGTTTATAAATTGTTTTTGACCAAATATCTTGCTTTTAATCACATTGATGAAGTGCAAATATTACAACGTTCAATATCCAAACAAAATTGGATATTTAGCACCTTATATAGCCAAAAGAGTTCGCTATCATATGCCAACTTAACCTTTCGCCACGGTGACTAACCTACTGGAGTATATGAAAAATTCAACTATCGACATTCGTCTTTACAAACCACCATTGAAAGAGAATTTGGCATTTTAAAGAATTCGTGGAAGATATTTAAAGTCATGCCTCAAGTGTTAGAAGAGCGGCAAAGTGACATAATTATATCTACATTTACAGTGCACAACTTCATTCAGATGCATAATTTTTCGATACCCATTTTAGCTAATCAAGAGGTGTATAGAAGTGCAGATTCAAACTTATTTGATAATTATCGAAAGGACCAGATGAATCAAGTACGCAACATGACATCGTTTCAAATTATAGAGACTTGTCCAGATAATGAAGAGGAAATGAACATTGATGAAGATGATGATATGTAATGTTCAATATGTGTATTTTTATGTTTATTTGACCATGTTCTTTTGATTTATATAAAGTGCAACAAAGGTTAGAAATTAAATTAAGGTTTTGAATAGGTGTTCAATATAAAATAATTTAAATTTAGCTACAAAATTGGCAACTTTAAATTAATAAATTGAATTATAATTTTTTTATTAAACTTAATTTAATTTAATTTAATTGTATTTAACATTACTGAACTTATAAACATGAAATTTAAGCTCTACAGAACAGACCTAAGTGTATAACTTTAATTGATAATTTTGATGCTGAATCAATAAATGATTCTTCACAATTCTGACTTGGAATTGGACATAGAGGAGCGCTCAATTGAGAATCCCTTTAAATTTGAGAACTTGAGACCCAATCTTCACCATCCAAAATGCAAGATGCATTTTCCAAGATGCATTTTGGTGGTGACAAGTGTCTCATATGCATATTCCAAGATGTATTTAATGCAAAGTCAAATCCACATTTTTTGACTTTGCTTTTTTGACATGTGCCACATGCAGATACAAAGATGCATCATGATCGAATGATGAGATTTCTCGAATTCTCGAATTCTCGAATTTTTAAGAATTCTCAACCGAACGCTCTCTATTGAATATATATATATAACTTATTTGCAGTACCATTCCCACCCACCAAATGAACTTTCTAATGAAATGGCAGATTTTGTTTATCACATTCTTATTATATACGTTGACATATTCATCTAGTTTATAATATCTAATATACTCAGATTTTTTTCCACCACTTATTTTTTTAAGCTACAAATTTGGCTCGGTCCTCGCAGTCACAGCTGACTTATTTTATGTACTCTTTCAGTAGCCCGTTGCATCAATTCGAATCTAATTTAGCTCCACACCATTTCAAACTCACCTCATTAGCAACTCAGTTTAAAAGAAATATATGTACAAATATCCTTTTATTTTTAAATATCGTTTAGGCAGTATTTTAGGTATATTTCGTCTAGTTAACTCATGTTTCTTTTAAGTGGTCAATTTCTCGAATTTATTTCAATTTCATATAAATCAATAAATAGATCCTTCAACATGGTTTATAGCTGCATAGACTTATTTAGACGTCGATTAAGCGGTTGATTAAACCCGATTCTCGGGAAGCCTTTCTACCCAATTAGCTCATAACGATCATTGTAAACTTGCATACACGCTCACCATAAATTAAGTTTTACCACAAGCAATCATACTAAAATGGTTGATAAAATAAATAATAGCTAGCTTATCAAATTTGTAGAGATGATACTCTTAGACTGCCAGACAACACATTAGATAGATTGGAAATTATAATTAGTTTAGTCTCTAATGAGATTACATTTGTCCGATCCCCTCACAGGGCAGTTCAATCCTTTGGCCAATAATTGTGATTAAATTAGTATAATTGCACATTAATATAAAAGTAAATGAAGAATGATTGATGATGCACATTAAATCATAAAGTAACATTACCCATCATGTGATTTGTACTTAGTTTAATTTTAGGATTTATAAATAAATAAGTAGCGCATTAGACTTTCAGGCTTTCACACATTTGGATTTGATCGTTAATATTCAAAACAAAATAAACACACGGAAAAAGACTTTAATAAAAAAAGAGAAAAAAATGCATACAAACCTGTGAATCCCTCCTCCTCTCTGAATCGGCAAATCCCAATCTAGGGCTTCCTCCGTCCCCCCAATTCCGGATTCGTTCGATCGGGCTACTTCGCTCGTCGAGGCTCGCTGATTCCACATATTCGGATTGCTTACGAAAATTGCAGATCTGTGTGACGATTTGTTGCTACTTCTACTTCTTTGTTGCGATGGATGTGGATGTTGCCAAGGATATGACGGCGGTCGATGTCGATTTGTTGCAGCTACCTGAGGTGCCGCCATTTGCGGTCGAGTCTACTCCCTCGCTCGTTGACGATTTGTTTTCGCAATGGCTATCGCTTCCGGAGACTAATCGACTGGTACGTTGATCTGTTGCTTACTTTTTCATCTTTACGGATACGTTACAGGTGTTTTATGCCTCAAATGTTGTTGTGATATCGTGGAAGTTGTCTTTCTTAAATTTTGCTATTCAAGGGCTTCCAGATTTGTTGACTGTGGATAGGCTGTGAATTTTGGTGGTTCTGTGTGTTTGGATAACGATTTAGTAGATGCATCTCTTAGAAAATCTCAGGGAAGAACAGCTATATATCAATTTTACATTCTATATCAACTATTGGATTTTCACTCTTTCGTATTCAAATAAAGACATTTGAGGTCCTTGCAGACTGTAGTGCATATGGCATGTCTCTGTGAAAGATTGTTACTTTTTTTACTGGACTGTATTCATGAGTCGCTAAGTGTCCCTAAGTGTTTTGACGAGTCGCCAATTATAGCTAGGCTGGGAGGCTTCCTCATTGGTTGTGTCTCATAACCGTTGAGTAAATGAAGTCTGCTGTAGATTTTTTTGTAAGCTCCATCTAGCTTTGTTTCTTGTAGTTTCTCTCTACTCAGTTGCCCAAGAATTCTGATGCTACTTCAAATAGCAACACATGCTCTGACAATCATGTGAGCCCAATTAATCATTTTTGAAATAAAAAAAAGGCCATAATGGATTCTTAAGAGAACCTTTCAGTATTGTGGACAATGCATCTAATGACATTTATAATGAGTTTACTGGTACTTTATAGTTTGTAATGACGATATTGTTGTCACCAAAGAATTGGCTGTACATTTGATCGTGCATGCATTTTTCACAGGCCTTTACCGTAGTCCTACGGTAATCATGTTGTAAATTTTCATGTGGAGTCGCTCATTTGTTAGGATTTGAGGTTGTGTTAATTTCACAAATTAATCCAGTGTTTTTAGCGAACGTCCATGTAATTTTCTCCAAGTATACTACTATTTGCACAATTGCCCATCATAGTGAACCTTGGACATGCATCCGTATTTGCTAATTTAGCATACGTTTCTAAATGCTATGTTTTTAGGTAAAAACGTTGATCTCCGATGGTAAAGCTGGTGCTACGCCAAACTCCGGTGCCACAATGAGCTCGACTGCTTCTCCAACCAATTCCCTGCCCTCCATGTTCAAATCTGGAAATGCCCCACCGCTTTCTCCAAGAAGTATGTCTGGATCTCCGCGCTTTATGAAACAGAGGGCTGGACCCTCTTCTCTAGGCTCACCATTAAAAATAATCAATGAGCCAGTGCGTGAAGTCATACCAAAGGTTTGACTGGTGGACAAATGCATTTCTAACCAAGATCCAGGTTGTTAGTAGTCCATTCAGTTTCTCATTTAAGCATAACTAGTACGTCTTTTTATGTTTCACAGTTTTATTTTAAAGACGGCAGACCAGCTCCTAAAGAACTGAAGGAGCAGTGTTTAAGTATGATTGATCAAGTCTTTCAAGATCATATGGAGGGACTAAGAGTAGATGGTGAGGCATTTTTCTACATGTTACATCCTTAGTTTATATCTTTTGATAGTTCCATGTAGTTTCTCATTTGATACAAGTGCCCTTGTCATGTTTCCAGAATTCAAAACAGTAACAAAAGAAATATGCAAGTTGCCTTCATTTTTCAATGAGGTTCTGTTCAGGAGGATAGATGTTGAATCATCTAGTATTGTGACCAGGTAATGTGTGTACCATCATCAATCCACCAGATACCATTTGTTCTTCTTGCCTGAATTAGTATCATGCCGTTTGTTAGAAGGTTTCTCACTTGGTATAGAACTGTATGTACTTATTGCTAAATAAGTAATCTGCCTTGCGTAAGTGACAAGCCACTCTCCTACGTTGGTAAAAGTTCAATTTGCTGACTAGTTGTGATTATATCTATGTTTTAAAAAAAACTGTTTGTGAGCTATGAGCACTAATTGAGCGTAGCCAACAAGTATATATAGACCAGCCATTTATAAGCGATGCTTTTACACATCTGACGAAGATCCGCATTTCAACTGTTGCGTTATAAAATCACACAGGGATGCATTCATAAACTACTGGGTTGCAAATCACATGTTGACTATGGACACTGCTACACAAATTTTTAATATTCTGAAGCAGCCTGATTGCAACTACCTTACCCAGGTTTGTGTTTCATTGCATGTTGATGAGCTTGAAATCCTATTTAAATATGGATTACATTTTAACTTCTGTATCTATAATAATAACTAATTTTGGTGGATCTACAAACAGGCTGATTTCAAACCTGTTCTTCGAGAGCTTTTGATGACCCATCCAGGCTTAGAATTTTTGCAGAACACACCTGAGTTTCAGGAACGTTATGGTATGTTGAAGTAAATATAAAATGACATGAAAAGTACATTTGTTACTTCTGGTGGTTCGTCTACATTTTTCTTTGCTTTCATATAAATGTAATTAACACATTATTAGTTGTCTGTTATGGTTGACTTATGTATTTTTTTATTCAGCATCTTTCTGCTTTTAAAGTAGTAAATATAAAATTACACCATAATACCTAACCTTTTTGATCTTCCATTCAACAGCTGAAACAGTCATCTACAGAATATTTTACTACATTAATAGAGCTGGAAATGGACATCTCACCCTTAGGGAACTGAAACGTGGTGACCTGATTGCTGCAATGCAGCATGTAGATGAGGAAGAAGATATTAACAAAGTACTGAGGTTAGCTGATCTACGAAGGATATGTTTTGCATGTTTTACTTTTTTTTATTAAGTTAAAAGCCACTCATGTCATGACTACAGATGGCATGACGCCCACCTACTAGGGCCTATTAGTTACTTACTACAGCCACCACTAACAGTCCTTATCCCTTAGACTCTATAACGACCCTTATCACTTGAGCTATCTCTACTTAGCTTGCATTCCGGAATTCTAGGGCTCCTTGGAGCCGACATTTTACTTCCCACCCTCTGCCGATCACCTCCAACTCTCCAAGGAGTCAGCAAGCTTTACTCCACACATCTTCCATTCTCATGGCGATCTCTATTCTCTATCTCCGATCCCAACTCCTCCACAGTATATCTAACTTTTGATTGGGTTTCTGATGCATTCTGTCGTTTAAACGATGTGTTAATATTTATTTAACCCCAATCTACTTTAGTCCCTTGATTTATTGATGCCGTGATGAGCTATAACTAGCAACATGACAGATTTGTATTACACATGTATGTTGGTCATAACGTGGTGTGTAGTGCTGTCATATGTTAGTGTCATCTTTCTTTGACCCATAAGAGCATCTGCACAGCGACCAAATTGAGGACGTCCTGGGCGGATTTGGGGACGTCCGAGGTGGTTGATCTGCGCAGCGCAGCGTGGTGAAGCCAGTGCTGAGGACGTCCGAGACGGCGTGCGGATGGAGGATGGCAGAGCGGACGTCCGACTCGTCCGGATGTTTAGGGTTTCGTTTGAAAACGACGAACGAAACGACACAGGAATTAAAAAAAATAAGCGTTTTGGGCCAGCGCTTTTTGGCCCAATGAGAAAAAAAACGAATTTGACTTCTTTTTAATTTAAATAATGGCCCATCTACTATAAAATAATAAGCAGATTTTTAAAAAAATCAAAAATAAATGAAAAACTTGAAAAAATATGCAAACTTTTTATCTATAAATACACAACTTATTTCTCTTCTAAAACACTTCAATTTTACCTCAAAATATGTTTAAAAATTATTTTTTACTGTGAATAGTAATAGGATGTCCTCTAATAGAATGTCATGGGTGCGCAGAATACAGAAAAATGATGTTTTTTTTTTGAATGAATGAGCGATTTCATAAATTCAAAGAAAAATGATGTTACTGTTTAATGAATAGTAATAGAAAGTTCTATTTGAGGATGTCCTCAAAGAGATAGGATGTCCTCAGGGGTGCGGATGCCCTAAGGGCTTATTATTATTTTCCTGAAACTATTAGTTCCAACATTTTGGAGAGTAAATTCTGGTCAATGCTCCTTCCCCCATCTCTTTATTAAATTCCATTTCTTTGTCTACTGTATCATCCAGACTCTCAGTTAATCATTACAGTACAAATACACTTGATGGAGTGTTCACACTTCTCTTTATAAAAGTCATGTCACACGCCATTGCTTCTCTTAAAATGAAGTTGTGCATTAAGCATCTCACAGATAAGCTAACCTAATTTTTCCGGTAAGCTGAACGATCCTTCTAACTCGCAGGTTCTTCTGTTATGAACATTTTTATGTCATATACTGCAAATTCTGGGAATTGGATACCGACCATGATTTCTTGATAGACAAAGAAAATCTTATCAGATATGGAAACCACGGTCTTACTTATCGGATAGTTGATAGGATATTTTCTCAGGTTTGTAATGACTCTGTAACATCTGATAGATATGCCGCCTTCCGCAACATATATGTATATATCATGTGTATGCGCTCAATGCCAGGTATCTAGGAAGTTCACTTGTAAAGTCGAAGGGAAAATGGGATATGAAGATTTTGTTTATTTCATGCTGTCAGAGGAGGATAAGTCATCCGTACCTAGTCTGGAGTATTGGTATTTTCCTTTTCTTTTTTTTTTACTTTTCATGAAGCATTGAAGCTTAGATTTCAAAACTGTTTCTCGTTGTTAAAGTATGATCATCATTTGATTGAAAATCATTTTTTTTATTGAAAATCATTAATTGCTAACTTAAAACTGTTGTTAAGGTCTTTAAAGAATAAGTGCTTCAAGCGTGAGGCTACTATGTGACCTAACACAGAAATGACCGCTACTATCGTAATCTGTCTAAGTAATTTTCTCAGGTTCAAGTGTATTGATCTAGATGGAAACGGGGTGATCACACCAAATGAAATGCGATTTTTTTATGAAGAGCAGTTGCATCGAATGGAATGCATGGCTCAAGAACCTGTACTGTTTGAGGACATTCTATGTCAGATTATTGATATGATCGGTCCAGAGGTGTGTTAGTGTACTGATAGTCTGGACGCTCATGTTCGTCGTTTGTTTCTGCTTTCCTTTTTTGGTTAATAGTGACATTTGCTTGCAGAATCCAACATATATCACTCTACAAGACTTGAAAGGATGCAGACTTTCAGGAAGTGTTTTCAACATTCTTTTCAATCTTAATAAATTCATTGCCTTTGAGTCTCGTGATCCTTTCCTCATTCGCCAGGTAATATCTATTTGGGCTCTCTGTTTATTCAACCTGGATCTTCTCCCCAAGGATATGCTGAATTGCTGATCATGATTATATGTTCTAGGAGCGAGAAAATCCTAATTTAACTGAGTGGGATCGCTTTGCACATCGTGAATACATTAGACTTTCAATGGAGGAAGATTGTGATGATGCTTCAAATGGAAGTGGAGATGTCTGGGATGAGCCGCACGAGTCACCCTTTTGAGATTTAAGTAAGTTTGCATGGTATTGAATTTCAGTCTCATGTGCACAGTGCTTGAAGAGCAGCTGTTTCTAGTATTTCATCTTCAAGTTTTTTTATGCTTTTATTGCTGGTATTTCAGTTTCGATGTTCACCACATCATGACTACTATTATTTCCGTCATGAATTGGTAGAGTTCTGACAATCACTGACATAATTTTAGCTGCAGGATTCATTCCGATGCCTGCTCAAGCATCACTTTTAAATGTGCATAGAATTGGACGTCTGAATTTCAGTTAGATCTGGTGATAAAACTTGCACTGCACTGCCATGCCATTAACAACAATACAATCCCTCCACCACCCAACTGCAGAAAAGTCAGTGGTGGCAACAATTTCAAAATGGAGTATGCATTCCTCATAGAATCGTTACATGCCTCGCACTACGGCCACAGAAGCATGAGCATGTTGCACCTAAAGGAGATAATGCCCATCTAAATAACTTTTGACAGTGAGTCTAGCCTTGGAAGAAAGAAAGAAAAAAAGAAACTTTCGTTGTCAAAGAATCTGTTATTTTTTTGAAGTTTGCATACGTCATCTGTGGCCTTGGTGTTTTCTTTACCTACATTATTTGTATTTAGTAATTCTGTTTATCCTGTTTGGGGGATTGGATATCAAATTTTGCAGTTGGATTCAATTTGTAGGGAACAAAGTTGCACTTGCACCCCATTGACCTTGTGGCCTGCTGACGACGTGGCAGGATATACCCATTTCCCTTTTTGCTGGTATCGTCAAGGTTTTAGTAGACCAGAACAACAATTGTGTGACCTCACTATTGCTAATATTTATCAATTTAATTCTTATTTAACTAGCAAAATTTAATTCGATCATTGTTAAATTTTATGACCTCACTTATTATTTTTCAATAATAGGCATATCGTTTCAATTATTTTATTTTTGTACTGTTGTTAAATTTTAATCATTAAGACGTCAAGGTGGTGGTTGAGCTCGTTCTCTTGTAATAACATCATGTCATGGGTTCAAACACCACTGGTGTTATATTATTCTTTCAATTATTGAAAGTGTGATTAGTTTCATTTTGATGTGGACTTGTGATTAATCCCGTTTAAGCGTGAATTTATTATTCATCTAGAAAATTGTACTAGATAATAGCTATGAGTTTAAATTTATATTAATCAATTGTATCCATCAATCAAAAAAAATTTAATCATTGAGACATCAAATTGAACTTGGTTAATAATTTGAATTCCTAGTGTATTGTGTATATTAAAGTTAGACCCACTGGATCGATATAGTTACTAGTTATCTTATCTGTAGAGGGCTGAGCCCATAGAACTTGAATTTTTTTTTTTTGATAAAAATAGAACTTGAATAATTGATAGGCGGGAAGTATATGCAAATTTATCAAACACACCCTTGCATAGTAGACTCTCTCTTCCACGACCTCTCTCTAAAAATTCAAAATTTTCTCAATCGGTCATTTGATTTGTGGCAACCGGATCCAAATTCCCTCTGCTCAGATTCACTTGCACGACTCCGTCAGTAGATCCAACCGCAGCGGTACTCATAATTGTCACCTCCGTCACCATCGACAATACCTGATTCGACGACTCCAAGCCTGCAGCTTGACGGTCGCAGGAGATTAGATAGGAATCGGAAGTTGTATCGTGAGGTAATTGCTCCACTTGTGCTTTTTCTTTGCTTCCCCCAGATTCATTCTTGCCAATGCGTATTTAAAGAGATATGTATTTGAAGTCTTAATGAAACCTAATTTCAATTTGGTGTGAGGAACCCGAACAGAATCACTCAACCAAAGAGATAGAAGGCGAGCAGGGAGAAATCAAGGGTAAAGGAAGGCACGTGACCTGAAGCAGAAAAGCACTAAATCGGCAAGTCAATTTCTTTTTTCTTCTTCTGAATTTCGAAATGATGATTTCAACTCGAAACTTGGCAGTTGGTGATGGATTTGTGCTATTGATTCGACTAAAAGTGACTGAGAGAGTTTGTTGCGTGTAGATTTGCAGTGGTGACATTGTTGTCAGACAATGGGAGTGGAGGATTACCATGTTATTGAATTAGTTGGGGAAGGCTCCTTCGGCAAGGTGTATAAGGGCCGACGAAAGTACACTGGTCAGGTATTTTTGTCATGGGGGTTCTCCCTGGTGCTTTGTGCCCGGTTGTATGGAATTTGAAAGTTTTATCCTCCCCTAACACTGATGTTTAATTTGTTTAAGACGGTAGCTATGAAGTTCATTTTGAAACACGGAAAAAGTGACAAGGACATTAAAAATTTAAGACAGGAAATCGAGGTAATTCTGGGCTTACAATTAGCCTAGGCTAGGATTTATGAATTTCCAGTTGATATATTTGGCTATCCATACAAATGCAGATTCTCAGGAAGCTGAGGCATGAGAATATTATACAAATGCTAGATTCTTTCGAGACTCCCCAAGAATTTTGTGTCGTGACTGAATTCGCCCAAGTAATTTGGTTACATTTTGTTCCGTCATTTGTCTTGCTAACTCTATTGTGCTGTCATTGAAACTGTGATATTTCTCATATCAGGGAGAACTCTTTGAGATTTTGGAGGATGACAAGTGCCTTCCTGAAGAACAAGTTCAGGCAATTGCGAAACAATTGGTATGTATTCATGCATATCGATTCTAATTTTACCACTGACTGGATATCTAGCATTCTTTTGCCTTTGATTATTTTATACAAAATATCAGCTTCTTGTATCCCTTCTTGTCTTACTTGTCCTTTTCTTAATTCTCAATTTTAGGTGAGAGCATTACATTACCTGCACTCAAATCGCATTATTCATCGCGACATGAAGCCGCAGAATATTCTGATCGGGGCTAGGTCTAATGTCAAGGTTAGTTTATGGGTGCATTTCTACATATTTATAGTTCCGACATCTACAAAAGTCATTAAGAAAACTAGAAAAAGGTTCAGGCCCTTGATTTTTTAAAGTCTAATATATAACGACTGGGAAAATTAATAGAAACTCAATCATGCTAACATATGGAGAGGTTCACATGAGCATTTGGCTTTGCAAAATCAATCATTATAACCATTGGTGTGCCTTTGGAAGAATTCAATGTTTAGTTTGGAGGTTTGTCCAGTTCAATGTTCCATCTGCACGTATGTGTTCCTTCTGATGCCATTTTTTTTGTGAACAGTTAGTTATTTTTGTTCGATGGAAAACACAGTTGTTTTTTTCATGCTATTTGGCAAACACCACAAAAATCAATATCTGTAAATTGTCATAGTGTTTCTCTGTCAGTTGCAGTTGGCTGTCTTTGTGGTATATGCATCTCATGCTAGTTTACAGAACTTGTCATTCACTCATCCCTCAACTCTCTTTTCACCATTTCCATTGTCTCTATTTATAAATGCCTGATTGGGTTTCTTTTCATTATGAGCTGTGGCAGTTCGTTGCACACATGATTTCTCATATCCTGGCATAGTATTTCTACCTATTATACCTGATTTTGTCCATGTCGATCATATTATCTGAATTAAATCATATTTTGATTGATGTAGCTTTGTGATTTTGGGTTTGCACGTGCAATGTCCACTAATACTGTCGTCCTAAGGTCAATTAAAGGTATGCTCTCTTCTGAAGCCATCATAGTAAAATTGTATTCTAGCTATCAGTTTCTTAATAATGGGTTATGTTTTTAGGCACTCCTTTGTACATGGCTCCAGAGTTGGTGCGAGAGCAGCCCTATAATCATACAGCAGATTTATGGTCGCTTGGAGTAATTTTGTAAGTATCGTGACTCGATATAGTCTTAACTTTTATTTGATTTGTAGTTTTGGATGCCCTAATGTTTACTTTTGAAATATCACTTTTTGAACCATTAGTCTTCAGTTACACCTGTGAGGGGCTGTCAAGCATGAATGTACAAATAAATTATTTTTCTTAGCTTGATATTGGACAACGTGTAGATTATTTTTTATTAGTTTATTTTATTCAGAAATTGATTAGATTTTTTTTTGCACTTCCTAACAGGTATGAACTTTATGTTGGCCAACCTCCATTTTATACAAATTCAGTCTATGCATTGATTCGACACATAATAAAGGTAGCTCAAACAATCTCTATGTTACCATATCATGTACAACCTAATTTTTTAATCTGTTTCTAGGATCCTGTAAAATATCCAGACAGCATGAGTCCAGAATTCAAGAGCTTTCTAAAAGGTTTGCTCAATAAGGTAAATTGACCCACTAGTAAGATTTATATAACAAATTGTGTTGTGGTTTTAAGGTTTCACAGTTTTTAAAAGAACAGGTTCCACAAGACCGACTTACTTGGCCGGCTCTTCTTCAACACCCTTTTGTGGCCGAAACTTTAGAAGAACAAGAAGCCAGGGTAATATGCCTTGGAAACTATTAAGCTTCTCACACAAATAGAAACACATTTTTAGTTTCATACGGCCAACCAAAGGAAAAGAAATAAAGTGATTCTATACTGTTCCATTCAATGTTCAAAGTGAGACACTTACTAATTATTATTCATTGCCAGGAAACGCAACAACATAGTACTGATGCAACATGGAGAAATAAAGAACAAACTGATGGGGCTCATATTGCTTCTTCAAAAGGCAGTCCAGAGAGTAATCTCTTCTTGAATTTTATGTGTGTACTTCCATCTGAATAATACCCCTGTATACAGAATGAGGTTTGCTATGACAGGTGATGGTTGTCCTCCAATGGCTCCAGAGATCACTTGTACTCCAGTTACTCCGATTGACACTAATTCTAAGATTTCCAGCTCAGGACCGAACAATTCTCAGCACGAGGAGTTTCCAGGATTTACAAGTCCTATTGACACTGTCCAGTCAGGTTGACTTCATATTATGATGTGATCATAACTGAATAAATCCATTTGTAGATTCTTTTAGGTGGAACCTGAATTTTATTGGTCAGTTTGATTAGCCTGCATGTCTCCTTCAGGTTGCCAAGAATTGGACAAACTTGAAAATGATTCTCGCTCAGTTAAAGGGGCAAAGACTATTGCAGAAGATAATAAGCTGCTGGCCCTTATTTTGCTACCACTGAAGAACTGGCATGAGGAGTCTCCAAAATCCTGTCAGTCATTGAGAATTTTATCTAATTTAGTTGCTGCCCAGGCTATAAACTCTAGTGGTTTAATGGATGAAATACTAGCTGAACTTCTTGGATTTGCTGCCCGCGTTATGATTGTAAAATCATCTGAATATGACGACCTGTTAGTGAAGGTATGCTGATTCTTTCCAATCAAAACGTACTCTCCGGTTGTGTAACTAAATGCCTTTTTGTCCTAGTGCTACATCTGTAGGGAAAATAATTACATAGCCGGAATATCATTCACGAGCTCAGTGCATTAATAATAATATGTTTTCTTACTGATTTCACTTATGTGCCGAAAGCTAACACTTCTTTCTCTTTTGATGATTTCTGCTTTGCATAAGACTGATTTCATTTACACTTCTTATCACAGCTGTGATATTCTATTATACATGCCATTTTACGAAATTTCAAATGTATACTTCTTATGCAGAGTTTATCTCTAGCAAGATTGTTCGTAGAAAATTCTGGAAGTGGTATTGGGTATTCTTATATCAGTCATTGGATTGCTTCGGTTGATATCTTTTCACAGGTGAGTTTTAGCTGAATTGTGTTAGACTCCAAATTAATGTGTTTGGTTCTCACAGTTGTGTATATTATAGGTAGTCCATTTTAGTGAAGACTCGTATAGGAAAGTTCTTCATGAGTCGGCTGCTTGCCTTACAACTTTGTTGTCTCGAGTCACTCAAGCTGTAAAATTATCTGAAGACCCTTTTGCCACTGGGGTAAATGATATCATGAAGAAGATTTTGGATCATGCTTTAAAAACAGGTTTGGTGGATCAGTTCTGCGTGTCTTTATCTATTGCTGGCACAAGTCTCATTTCCGGCTCAACAAATATGTTACGTGCTGCTTGTGAGACATGTAGGGCCATATGGTCATTGATTGATGCACTGGAAACTCGATCAATCAAAGAGAGTGCCCACATGTTTCCGGCAGTTACTATGCATAGTCAATCTGTACTTAGGAACGACAGAAAGACCCCAGAGAGAACTGCAATGGTTGGGGTTGAATCTGCCCATGTAGTCGATGTTGTTGCAAGGACATTCCTCAAATCAAAGTACATACAAGTTGCACTTTATTACTGCCTGCGTCAACGTGTCGAGGCTCCGCTTGCTGCTGCTATTCAGGTTATTATTCAGTCTTTCATAAATTACGAGATAGTTATCACTTTATATTAATATATACTATATCATCTACATAATTCTTAACCAAATAATCGCTTAGTATTAATTATTAAACATGTTTACATGTTCCACATCAGATTCTATCTCGATGCTGCCTTCACAATCGAGCTATTTCTGGTGTCATTTGTGGCCTTCCTAGTTCATTGCCTGTAACAACTGTTGTCAGTGGCGGAAGTGATGGTACAATCCTTGCTGAAATCTTCACCATATTATCTCTATGTGCTTCATTAAATAAAGACACTCAGATGGGGGAAGCGAATATTGCGAAGAGCAAATTGAATAACCCATCTGCTCTGGTTTGTCACTCATGCCTCATAATTGCGATAATTTCCGAATGCTTGAAGTCCTCTGGAAGAAACTCAGCCATTCTCATGCTTACAACTTCGCCCAAAAGGCAGCTTTCCAAACTTTCGGTGATTGCCCACCATTATTCATTTGATGATCAAATGAAAATATCATTGCAGCCCCATCGAGCATCAGCCTTGCTTGCCTTCGCATCCATTTTATCATTGGAAAGTGGGTCATCTGTTAATTCTTCCATCTCTGAAATTGCTGTACCATTGATACCTAGAGCAGCAACACTCCGCGACCACCTACAAACTGTGTTAGGCAATGATGGGGAGAATGGTGACTCTAGCCTCAATGGTATGCTTTCCTTTTGGCATGGTCTTCGGGATGGATCTGTTGGTTTGCTCGAGTCTAGACTGAAGTGGGGAGGACCATTAGCCATTCAGCAACTATGCGCAAGTGGAATCCCTCAGCTCTTGGTAGAGTTGTTGACACCATGCCTTTCAGATATTCCAGCTGTGGGGACTAAAAACACCAAAGATCGGGTTGGTCTGTCACCAATTGGTGTCGTGTGGACTGTGTCTTCATTATGTCACTGCCTTACTGGAGGTGCTTCAATTTTTCGTCAGGTTTTGCTGAAGGTCGAGCGTGTCAAGCTCATTTGCAGAATGATATCAGATGTACATCTACAACTAGTTAATTGTTGGGGAGGTCCTGGTGGAGGAAAAGATGGCGTCAGGGACATCGTGAATGCCGTGATTGATCTTTTGGCCTTTCCTTTTGTTGCTATACAGAATTTTCCAGGCTCACCGTCTGCCATGGCATCTGTGAACAGTGGAAGCCTTCTCAATATTGCTTTACCTGGAGGGCGAGTTTGCATGGAGGACAAAGAAATGATCAAAGCCATTGAAGAGGACCTTGGAAGATATATAAAAACTCTAATGGAGGTTAATATCAAATCTTTCATAGAACACTATATTTAAATTTCAAAACTGAAACTCAATAAAGTAGGCTTAGTTATGATTCGACTCCGTCTTCATCTAGGTGCTTATGCTTAATTGATATCAATGATAGCTATCTGAAATAGTAAAATGTGTTGTTACTATATATAAGAATTTAAGCTGAACTGGATTATCGAAAGTTGTTGCAATTACATTGCGTTTGAGGATCTAAGTAAGTACTGTCGTTAGGGAGAATAGGCTGAAGCTCACTTGCTAAAAGGCACCTACAAAATAAGGTCCACGTTTAGTTATCATTAAGTAACATACTTATCCTCTTAATGATCCACATTTACACCAATTCAACATCGTTTATATAATTTCGAAACATCAGGCAGGGGTGCCTGAGATAATTCTCCGATGCTTGGAACATGTGGATCCAAAAGATGCCGGAAAGCCAGTTGCATTCATTGCCAAAATGACTGGCCAGAAACCTCTTGCAGTTCAACTTGTGGGCAAGGGCCTGCTGCATCCAAATAGAATGAGGAAGCTCCTTGACGGTTCAAGTCCAAAAGAGGTGGTTATGGATGGTCTCATTATGCTCTCAGATTTAGCTCGTATGGATAAGGTGAGACATTTTATTATTTAACAGGTGCTTGAAAATAGACATTTTGTCTTTTGGCTGTGAGGTTTACTTAAAACATGGGACTATGTATATGCATATGAATACAAGTGATGGTTTATTATGATTCCTCCCATTAGTATTTTCCAAAACTACACGCGTCACATTATTTCACTATATTCTATCTCGATGAACAAAATTATCAATTTTTCAGTATCTTCCTGATGTATTTAAGAAAATTTTCATGGTTATGTGATTGGTTTGGCATGCCGCATGCAGGCATTCTACAGATACATTGACGGTGCTGGTATATTGGAAAACTTGAAAAATTTCTTAAACCATAATGATCCGAATTTCCGTGCAAAGGCTTGCAGTGCTTTAGGCAACATGTGCCGACATAGTTCCTACTTCTATAAATCATTAGTGAGTAATTTTTTACTTCTGAATTATGCACGTAACATGATGTTTATTAATATGATGAACTGATTGACATTTTAATCTGAATCTTCTTTGAAGGCCGAGCATCAGATCATTAGTCTTCTCATCGATAGATGCTCAGATCCTGATAAAAGAACAAGGAAATTTGCTTGTTTTGCGGTATGGTTACTGTTGTTTCACAATCGTTAGTATAAAACATGTATTCCGTAATTGAAACCTTTACATTGGCTTAGCTTTACTTGTTTGGCTGATTGCTCCTACTCAATTCTTTGTCTATATTTCTGCATATAGATTGGGAATGCGGCTTACCACGATGACTCTTTGTATGATGAGCTGAGAAGGTCAATACCTCAATTAGCAAATTTACTTCTCTCACCAGAAGAGGACAAGACAAAGGCAAATGCAGCAGGGGCTCTAAGCAACCTCATTCGTAATTCTAACAAGCTTTGTGAAGAAATAGTGTCGAAAGGGGCACTGAAGGTGACTATCTGAATTCTTTTGTTTTGGTTATGCATGTCCTTCTACGAGTATGCGATCAAAAGTAGGTCTTATATTTATGTCGATGAAGTTTCTAAAATTGTTATATGATCTCTGCTAGTAATGTGGCGCACCCCGAAGTGATTTCCTCGTCCATACACCACATGATGACCTAGAACATTTATCTAGTCTGAACATATTAATCAACTTTTGCAGGCGTTATTGAAATTAGTTGCTGATAGTTCTGTGGTGGCTTTAAATCCACCGAAAAGGGATGCTGCCAGTGAGTCACCCATAAAGATAGCTCTGTTCTCATTGGCAAAAATGTCTACACGCCTACCATGTAAACATTTCATTCGATCTTCTGAGCTGTTTCCTGTGATTGGCCAGCTTCGACAATCTCCTGAACAGATGATAGCCAATTATGCATCAGCGATAATGAGAAATGTCATGGAAGGTTAAATCCTATGTAGTTCTATCTGCAAGTTCATGTTTGTAAAGGTCACACAATACCAATTGAGTTATGCTGCTTTACGGTGCTGAATGAGAAAGAGATTCCTCCAAACTGAAATGAACTGTTTTCAATTAGGAGAAAAAGGACTATGCTCGCCAATCTAATGGCAAATGTATGGCTACTAGTTTCTGTGATTCCGTTTAACATTTTTCAACTGGCTCATACAAGTTAAGGGGAAAAAATTAGGAAACAATTCAGAAATTACAAGTCAAATATTGTGTCTTACCAAATTGAACGGTACTTTTAATTTCTAAACAAAAATAGAAAACAACGAATGGTATTTGGCAGGACAGAAACACTCAAAATTAGGAAACAATTCACCGACATGCGTCAATGAATTAGAAGACAGAGGAATAGAAATAGCCATTGAATTTTTACGAAACTTAATTTGCGCTTGGCCATTCTCATGTTTCCAAAGCATTACCTCTACATAAACACCTCTCACACGGAAGAAAAAACTCATGCGTGTTTTTAACTCAAAAAGATGGTTTCAAAATCAGATCTTTTCGCCCGCAATGCTATCCTTGCTCTTGCATTAATCTTTTTATCATCAGTAAACAGAGTTCTCAGCGACGATAATCAGCCGATTCCAGCTAATGCAGCTAAAGTAGAAAGTTGGTTCAAAGAAAATGTAGGTCCTTTGGAGAGCCGGAAGGCCACTTTGGACCCAAAACTTGTGGCGGCAGAGGCCAAGCCGAAGAGAATAACAGTCAAGGCCAGTGGAGGTGGTGGTGATTTCAAGACCATCACCGATGCCATTAAAAGTATACCAGAGGGTAATACTAATCGAGTCATTATAGAAATCGCGCCTGGAGTTTACAAGGAGAAGGTTAAAATTGATAGGACTAAACCTTTTATAACATTTTTGGGAGATGCTGATGACATGCCTACCTTGACTTACGGTGGCACCGCTCTCGAGTATGGGACGGTTGACAGTGCCTCTTTTATCGTCGAATCCGATTACTTCGTGGCTGCTAATGTCATATTTGCTGTAAGAACATAATCACCTTCTTTTTATTTTCAGGGGTCATTAGATTTCAGTAACTTGAATCTCAAGTTTTATATATAATGACTAGTAAGTAAAAAAAAATTTAACTGTAGAATTCTGCTCCGAGGCCCGACGGGGTGAGGAAGGGAGCTCAGGCAGTCGCCATTAGGGTCTCTGGCGATAAATCTGCATTTTACAATTGTAAGTTGATCGGGTTCCAAGATACATTGTGCGACGACAGAGGCAATCATTTCTTCAAGGATTGTGTTATTGAAGGCACTGTTGATTTTATATTTGGAAGTGGAACATCTCTATATTTGGTAATACAACACTTATTTTTTTCTTACTAACCAAAATAACCTCAAGTACTATTTATTATCAGATAATACATTCTTGTTATGATTGCAGAAAACTGAACTGAAGGTAGTAGTTGAAAAGGAAGGCGTAGCCGTAATAGCGGCGCAAGCCAGACAGAGCAATGCTGAGAATACGGGTTATTCCTTCGTGCACTGCTCTGTGACCGGGACTAAGAAAAACGTGACATACCTTGGCCGGTCTTGGATGCCTTATCCTCGTGTTATATACGCGTATACAACCATGGGTGACACTGTCAACACGCTTGGCTGGTCGGACAACAATCGTCCTGATACGGACAAGTATGTGCTGTAACACTTTGAACCCTTGTTTAATATCATGTCTGCTATTTTTACATATTGAAAGCATGACTTGTTTGGGAGCGCAGGACGGTGTTTTTTGGAGAGTATAAGAACTCAGGACCCGGAGGCGAAGCCGCAACTCGAGTTAAGTACACCAAACAACTGAGCGAGTCAGAAGTGGCGCCATTTATAGAGCTTGGGTTCATTGAGGGTTCGAAATGGTTGCTTCCTCCACCTGCATAATTCTGCTTCCTTGTTGCACAACATCATATGGATAGAGCGATCATATCATGCTCTATGTGTGCCGTGTGCTTCTCTGAACTCTGAAGCCCGTTTAATAATAATGTAAATGAATTCATTTGATGTTTTTAATTTTAACCTTCAAATAAAATTTAAAATTTTGGTATTTTTATTGGTGAAAATCATTATAATTTACTCCAAAAAGACCATCCAACTTCCTCTCCACTATTTTCTTTCATGGCATCGTCTTTTTTTTTTTTTCGGTGCTTCCCTTCTTTCCATTTTGGCTCCTCCACTTTTCTACGCTAATCCTTCCTTTTTCGATTTACCTTCTCAATTCTCCATCAAACCTACAATTATTTCTCAGTGCAAATATCATATTTAGTGTGGTGTTTACTACCTCACAAATCAACCTTTTTTTTCTTTTCAATTTCATCACTCTCTCCAAATATTGATCTCAACGTAATGTCTTTCAATTAGCATAGATCAGCAGCGTCTATTAATTTGTCTTCTTCTCTTTTGACTTTTGCTACAAAACTGATTTCTCCTCTAATCGAGTTTTATCTTCACCATATTTAGTGTGGTCTCTTTCGTCGTCATCGTCGACAGCACAAACATTCGCATAGTTCTTGAATCAGGCGTAAAAACATAGATTCGAATCGTCTAAATACACCCCATGACTGAGTGAAGGAGAAGTATACAGGATGCGGACCCTGTGATGGCTGAAAATCCTCCATCAGTGTTAAATGAACATGTGGTGGAAGCTAGACTCTGCTACCGACTTTATCATCTTATAATCAATTTATTTCTTATTGTAAGATTTGGAAGCTAAGATCAGATACACACCTTCTCCTTCTTCTTTTTTTTATCGTGATACAAAATTTGTCACTATCTAATTAACTTCTTATAATTTACTTAATACATGGCATCATTTCACCCCATAGATTGTAATTGTACGATTCAGCAAAATATTCAGTGATATCGTAGGGGAGGGGATGGAAGAGAGGATGCCACTACAAATTTGGGCATGTTATGCGGTGACATTATGCAGTGCTTTTTTACTGTCGCATAAGTAAGCGGTGATTTTACAGCGGTTTTGCGATGGTTTATACGTTTTGCGACGGCTTTGCAACGGTTTTTCTGTAAAAAAAAATTGCGGCGGAAAAAACCACCGCATTTGCATTGCATAAAGCGGCAATTTTACAACGGTTTTGCAGTACAAAAATTGCAACAACAAAAAACCACCGCATTTGCATTGCATAAAGCGCATGGGCCTGTAGAATTGGGCCGTAGCCCTACTAACTTTCGGCCCAAAATTTTAAAAACAAAATTAATTTAAAATCTATTGAAAATTTTGGGCGAAAGGTAAACCAAGATTTCATTTTTCATTTTCGAAATCTCAAATCCTTCGTTTGCCTTCTCCCCGACCGACGCACCAAACCTTCGACCGCCGCTCGCCGCTTGTTCGCCGCTCACTCGCCGTAAGTTCGTCCGAATAACGAAATTAGAAGGAGAGAAAAGATATGATGAAAGTTTATTAAATCTTTTTTATTATAAAATTTATTACTGTAATTCATTTGATAGATTGGTTTTGTTACATTTTTCTATTTATAACATTACATTAAATATTAATTAAATTACTTTTAAATCTAATAAGAATTGTTAATCCATAAGCGATCATAAATTATGCATGACTTTTGTAAAAATAACTTTCCAGCTTAAAAACATTTCTTATGAATAATTTAATAAATGTTTCGTATAATCAATCTATAAGTGATTATATATTTTTGAATTTTTTTATGCATTTCATATGCATGCATGATATACTTGGAACAGTGTAAATAGAGTAGTATACGACGATTTAACTCTTCTGAAAAAACTTTCTATGTTCAGTTTATACTCATAGCTATGATAAGAATCTAATGTAATAATGTTTTTATGATCCATCAATCTTGTTAATACTATTTCGTGAGAATGATTATTCATCAGCTTAAAAGAACACTATGAGAGCTAAGCTCATGTGTATGTTGTAACGATTAAAACTTTGTGTAGTGTAAGTAAGGGGGGCATTCGGTTGAGGCAGAGTTGGTAGAATGAGGCAGTGAGGCACGATCTCAGCCGTTTGTGATTTTGATCGGACGCACGTGGCGAAGCCACGTGGCACAGTCGCCGTTTGCGTTCACACTACTGTTGGTAGTGGATTTACTATTTGCCACGTGGCGCGCCCACAATGCACGGGGGGTTGGATGTGTGGTCAGTGGCGGATCCAGGACTCGACTGATGGGGGGGCGACTTTGTGATGGGGTCCCAAAAAATTTTTTTTTGATGAATAAGGCTATAGGTTGTATTCGGAAATTTTTTTTCCTATATATATATTCCTCATATTTGATGATATAAGTTATTTTCTAGTAAAATATCAAAGTTTGAATTCATATAAAGTTCATTACCGATCTAACTTTGAGAAGTCATAGAAGACACGTCGATTACCCTATAAGATCGAGATATATATCATTGGAGAGATAATTTGACGGCCTACAACTCTTCAATTGATATCAAGATATCAATCAGACGTTTAAGCAACCAAAAATATAAGTAAAGTAAGAACGCATAACAAGTGTACATAGTCAATCACATGCAACCTTAACAACTTTAACATATAACAGGTAGACTGAGCACCACTTGAGAAATCAATCACCTTGCGCATGAAGCTGACAATAAGGGCTACAACTTCTATACTTACATCTAGGCACAAGTCTAATGTTAAGGTGACTGAAAACTAAGTCGAAACATGACATATGTTTGAAGTTCGCTAATGATTAGCCAACTTTTTGAAGCTCATAAAGACATCATCCGGTGTCCGTTGAAGATGATCTATGTATTGATAGAAAGCTAATTGAATTTTCTATAACTTTCATGTTTAATGCAAGATGAATTTCGGAGGTTAAGCTGATAAAAACAACGATCAAAGATAGACAATTAGTTGAAATTTGCCGAAATTAGGGGGATTCGAGCCAATCTTCTGAAGCTCATAAAGGCATCATCTGGTGTCCGTTGAACATGATCTATATATGTATAGAAAGCTAACAGAATGTTCTATAACTTTCATGTTTACTTAAAGATGAAATTTGAGGTTAAGCTATTAAAAACAGTGACCAAAACTAGATGTTTGATTGAAGTTTGCCGAAATCAAGGGGGTCCGAGCCAACTTTCAGAAGCTCATAGAGGCGTCATGCATTGTCCGTTGAAGATGATCTATATATGGATAGAAAGCTAATTGAATATTCTATAACTTTCATGTTTAATCCGAGATGAAATTAAAAGGTTAATCTTAGCAAAATAGCAACCGAAATCGTTTGTCTCGTTTCTAATCTAACTCTAACTACTAACAATTGTATCAAAAAAAATTTTGATGTGGGGTCGGCCGCCCCACCCGCCCCACCCTTCCATCCGCCACTGTGTGTGGTTGAGATCGTACCTCACTACCTCATTCTTATTTTGACTGCCTCATTTGAACGCTCCTCGTGTAAGTAAATGGCAAAGGTTTGATACTAAGTTTTATCATCTTATAAATTCAAACATGATGCATCACCAGGAATATTCAGCCCTCACACCCACACTGCTCTCATCGAATGATTAAATTTCACAAAATACTATAAATTCAGTAAAATATTTAATTAATAATTTTTAAAGCATAAATAAAATATCAAACTAACTGAACATAATTATATATTACAATAAATCTCACACACATTACAAACCAAACACAAATAAGATCAAACTTAGGCTAGAGACCAAACTACATGCCGAAGAGTTGGCTGCCAGACTCAGGAAATAGACGTCAATCGGACAAATGCTACCACCATCCCCGTGAAAGTACACCGTACACCGTATCTTCATTGTGTACCATCCAACGAACCTCTTCTCTGCTCAGCATTTGAGGTGGAGATAGGGAAGAGTACTCAACAAGTGCGAAAGGCAATCCCTTCACATTCACACTTGTCGAAACATGACGGTTGAAGTAAAAAACTGTTGGTTTTGTTTCGATCAAAGTGTAGTTTAGAGCCAAAGAGACAGTGTAATCGGGTACAGTGACGTTGAAGGAGCCGATGGAAACCTCCTCCAAGTGAAATGAATAAGATCAGTGGTTACCTGACTTCACCTTGTACACCACTAGTATCGGAACGCACCCGAGCACAAATGTGAAAAATATGTGTTGAGGCCAGGGACGAAGCCAGGAATTCAAAGTTACCAGGGCTGGAAGTTAGTGGACGTAAAAAAAAAATTTGAGGTTTGGAACTCAATGGGAGGCTCATCCTCACGCTTTTTTTATTACACCTGCCAAAGCACATTACAAGTACAACTAGCTAAATTTGACCCTTCAAAGTCCACTCATTTCAAACTCAGCAATTACATCATCATTACTAATACAATGAATAAAAGTCCTCTCAATATAAACAACCATGAGATCATCAAGAAATACTGTTTGACTCAAGTATTAAGCAGTACTGCTCATATTATTAGGTTCCTTCAGGTTTTTCTAAACTCTAAACTTCAATTAATGATGGATATATTAACAAAATTAAGACCTCCAGAATAAGTTCATAAGACTGAACTTGAATTGAAGTATTTTAGTCAAGGATGCTTGTACCTTAATCTCATGTTGCTTAACTTCTCTGGATAACTTGACATGGATACTCTGGTAGACAGACCAACAACAAATATGGCCAAACTCAGAATATGCCACCAACCAAGCTTATTCTGTAACTCTTCTTAGCAAGCCCATGCTGCCTGCGAAAACTATTGCATATCAAACTCCAAAGGAGAAAACAATAGCATATCAAACTTTAACAATGAATAGATTAGAACAGGTATTAATTATACATTCAAATACTTCAAATTACAGGAAACTGAGGGTGTATTATGGGAGAAATATCCGACATGAACAAGGATTGTCTTTGACAGCACTCTATGTCTACATGAAGCTATTTTCTCCAACAACACATGTATCTATCAAATGTAGATATTGGGACTCACCTCAAGCTTCAGGTGCTGTTGTTTGAACAACAAGATCGATGTTAAAGTATCATTCAACAAACACAGGTTGTCAGTGTATATATAAAGAACCTAAATACATCGAACATACTCCAAATCAAACAGCATCTTCAGCTAATATACCTCGCAACCAAGAAACACAAATGGCTGTCCTAGACCTTTGTTTTCCTCTTTTATTATTGATCTTAATTATGTGTTTCATCTTCTCTAAGAGTGCACCGGCTAATTATACAGGCATTACCAGGCATTATAAGTTCAATGTAAGTTATATTACTTTGCCTATATTTCTTCAGACTCAAGTATACATTCAAACACCGGGCATGCAATTCACCAAGAATTCAGCTGCAATTCAGCCAGGGACGAAGCAAATCAAACATCCATACTGTCACTGTCTATAAGTATAAAGCAAAAGTTAATAAAAAAGGGCAGCAGGCAGCAGCCAGGGCCAGCAATCACAATTCACAAGCAGCCTGCTTGTGCTTCACAGCCAGCAATCACAATTCACAATCGTTTCCGCTTGTAGCAGCCGCAACAATTCACAATCGTTTCCGCAATCACAATTCACAATTCACAATTCACAAGCAGACTGCTTGTGCTTCACAGCCAGCAATTCACAATTCAAATCAAGGGATAATAAAACAGAATGAGTTAGTATGACACCAAAAGTGATTGCAATTCAGCAGCAGGTCGCTCGCACTTCACACTCGCATCGCAATTCCCAAGTCAGAGTCGCAGCTCGCAGTGGCATCGCAATTGTAAAGTAAAAAAAAAATTTGGGCTGAAACTTACCCGGGCTGCAGCCCGCTAAGCCCACCAAGTGGCTTCGTCCCTGGTTGAGGCATTGACCTCACACGTTTATGATGTTGACAAACCAGTTTAATGGTTTACTTGAGTTTTTGTAAGTCAGGAACTTACTGGAGCATTCAAGAACGTATCGCTAGACTCGAGTAACTATGGAAGTCTCCGAGTAACCAAGAACCTGAGTATTGGTCAAGTCAACGGAGCAGTTGAAGTCAAGTCAACGGAGCAGTTGAAGTCAAGTCCACGGAACAGTTGAGGACGGGAGTCAAACACATCATGGAGTATTGGCACGTCCTCCACAACACATCAAGGAGATCATGGGTTGGCAGTTGCAAGCCATGATCTATGACAGTTACCTGGCAGTTACCTGACGGTTACTCAAGAACCTCTATAAGTCCAGTAGCTATATTCAGATCGGTGCGCCTTTTACACACATCCAAGAGAGCTTTCCAAGTGGGGATTTCCAGTAAGAATATACAGTGAGCTGAGCGAACGTGATATTCTGAGAGATCGAGTTGGACTTGATCATTGCCGGAAAGCCAAGGAGGTGCCGCGACTACGACGACGTCGACGAGACAGTCAGAGAAGTAGTCAGATTATTGCTTGTGTAAATCTAGGTTAGATTTATACTTAATAGGCAAGTTTTGTACCACTTGAGTGTACAGTTTAAATAGTAATAAAAAGGCTATTTTAGTTTATTCCGCTGCGTACTTAGTTTACATAATTATCTGCATACAAAGTTAGGTTCCATACAGTTCCGATCTTTGTTAAGTCTCTGACTTTTTATCTTAAGTCTCCTACTTACTAACCACGATCCTAACAATTGGTATCAGAGCCGCAAGGTTCTAGATTTTGGTTAGCTTTGCAGGTATGTCAGGTGATTCATTTTCAAATCCTCCAATTCAGGTTTCTAAGAAGTCAGCTTCCTCGTCAGGAACTCGATCAACACTAAAGCAGGGTGAAAGACCTAGAGAAATTGTTGATCCTTCCAGTCGGGAGAGGGATGTGTCCGTGGCTGATTGATAGCGCTTGCTCAGGACACATGACCGGGAAAATGGAGAAATTCTTCTCTCTGCGACATCATTCCGGTGGCTCCGTTACTTTTGGAAATGAAAGTAAGTGTAAAGTCATCGGTTCAGGTAAGGTACATTTATCAAACAAGGTTAGTGTAGATAATGTGAGTTTAGTTAATGGTTTGAAGTTTAATTTGCTCAGTGTTTCTCAGTTGTGTCGAGGAGGTAAAAACAAGGTTGTTTTTACAGCTGATGGTTGCTTTGTTAAGTGTGTCTCCACAGGTCAAGTACTTCTGCGTGGAAACTGTGCTAATAGAGTGTATTTTGTGGATCCATCGTTTGATCCGGAAGAGTACCTCTGCTTGTCCGCCAGATCAGATGAATCTGAGATGTGGCATCGTCCGTTGGGACATGTAAATTTCAGGTTGATGAAGAAGCTACACAATCAGAACTTGGTAATTGGATTGCCAAAAATTAGTGAAGTACCTGATCAGATCTGCAGTGCTTGTACACAAGGGAAACAAACCAGAAGCTCATTCCACTCCAAAAATGCAGTCAGCACAGCAAAGGCTTTTGATCTAGTACACATGGACTTGTGTGGACCGATGAGAGTACAATCTCGTCAAGGAAATCGGTACGTATATGTCTTGGTTGATGATTATTCAAGATATACGTGGGTGATTTTTCTCAAGTCAAAAGATGAAGTCTTTGAATGCTTCAAGACTTGGGTGAAGCTCGCTGAAACGAAGTTCAGTCTCAAAGTCAGAAGTATCAGATCAGATCACGGTACCGAGTTCGAGAGTAGAATGTTTACTGACTTCTGCACTGATCAGGGAATTGATCACAACTTCTCAGCGCCAAGGACTCCACAACAGAATGGGGTGGTGGAGAGGAAGAACCGGACCTTGGAAGACATGACAAGGACGATGCTGATTGAAAGCAGATTAGCTAAAAGCTTCTGGGCAGAAGCAATGAATGCAGCCTGTTACGTCCTCAACCGTTGCTATTTGAGGCCAATGCTCAATAAGACTCCCTATGAGTTGTTGAAGGGTCAGAAACCCATCATTTCACATCTTCGGGTATTTGGCAGCAAGTGCTATGTCCACAACAACGGGAAGAATCAGCTTGGAAAGTTTGATCCAAGAAGTGATGAAGGAATCTTCGTGGGGTATGCTCTACACAGCAAGGCCTACAAAGTATTCAACAAGAGGACCAAACTGTTTCAGGAAAGCGTCCATGTCATCTTTGATGAGGAGTCCATGGGAAAAGACTCTGGTCATGTCCCTGACATTCATGCCACAGAAGATGGTGATGATTTTGAGCTGATTCGTCCGAGGGATGTTGAAGTAGCCGATGTTCTAGAGGATCTGGAAATTCCTTAACAAGACAATGTTCAAGTCCCTGAGGTTGAAGAACCTGGAGTACAAGCAGAGGCGAATGTTCAAGTCCCTGTGGTTGAAGAACCTGGAGAGCAAGCTGAAGAGAATGGACAAGTCCCTGAAGTTGGTGATGTCCATGGTGAACCTGAGAACATCCAAGAGACTCAGGAGTTCGCTGAGTTGAGGAGGAGTACTCGACTTAGACAGCCGAGTGTCACTCTTCGCGACTATGTCTGCTATGCTGCAGTTCAGGGGGAAACAGTGATGAACGCATTTGTGTCCCTGATTGAGCCAAAGACGGTTGAAGAAGCACTGAAAGATCCAGATTGGATTCAAGCTATGCATGATGAACTGCACCAGTTCGAGAGGAACAAGGTCTGGAGACTTGTCCCAAGGCCAGAAAATCGGAAAGTGATCGGGACCCGCTGGATTCTGAAGAATAAATTTAATTCTCAAGGAGAAGTTGTCAGGAACAAGGCCAGATTGGTGGTGAAAGGTTACAGCCAACAGGAAGGCATTGACTATGAAGAAACCTTTGCGCCAGTAGCAAGGTTGGAGGCCATCAGGTTGCTGATAGCGTACTCAGTACAGTTTGGAATCAAACTCCATCAGATGGATGTCAAAACCGCGTTTCTGAATGGGTTCCTCAAGGAGGAAATATTTGTGGAACAGACTCCTGGATTTGAGGTTCCTGAGCATCCAAATCATGTGTATGTTCTTGACAAGGCCCTGTAAGGATTAAAACAGGCGCCTAGGGCGTGGTATGAGCGTCTATCGGAGTATCTACTAGCTCACGGATATGAGCGAGGTAAGGTAGATAAGACTCTATTTTTGTTAAGAACTAATAAGCATTTACTCATTGTGCAGGTGTATGTCAATGACATCATCTTCGGATCCACAAGTGACGAGCTTGTGAAGTCCTTCACTAAACTCATGGAAAGTGAGTTCGAGATGAGTATGGTCGGGGAACTGACGTTCTTTCTTGGTATTCAAGTTAAACAGCTGGAGAAAGGTACTGAGATTTCACAACAGAAGTACCTGAGTGAAGTTGTGAAGAAGTACGGGCTTGGAGATTCAAAGCATGTGAACACTCCTAGCTCTCTGAATGAGTCCCTGACAAAGGATGATGCGTCTCCAAGGACAGATGCTACAAGATATCGTGGCATGATAGGTTCTTTACTATATTTGACTGCTTCAAGACCTGATATAATGTTTAGTGTATGTCAATGTGCCAGGTTTCAAGCAGATCCAAGGGAATCTCATGTAAAGGCGGTGAAAAGGATACTGAGGTACCTGAAAGGTACTGAGAAGTTAGTCTTATGGTATCCAAGAGTGAAGTCCCTAGAGTTGGAAGGATTCACAGACGCAGACTTCGCTGGGGACAGGACTGATAGAAAGTCCACATCTGGTATGGCCCAGTTCCTCGGTTCTTGCTTAGTATCTTGAGGATCCAAGAAGCAAAACTCAGTGGCGTTGTCAACGGCAGAAGCTGAGTACATAGCAGCAGCTGCGTGTTGCACTCAGATCCTATGGCTTCGTAATCAGCTAAGTGGCTTCAACTTACATTTTAATCAAGTTCCAATTTTTTGTGATAATACTAGCGCTATTAGTATTGCTAAAAATCCTGTTCAACATGGTAAATCTAAGCATATAGAAATTAAACATCATTTTCTTAGAGACTGTGTAGAAAAGGAACTTGTTACCATTAATTTCTGCAGAAGTGAAGATCAGGTTGCTGACATATTTACCAAGTCCCTACACAAGGATGTTTTTGAAAAGCTAAGGATGGAACTTGGATTAATGAGTCCACAGTAAGGTACTTCTAGACTTTTCTCAATGATTGACTAAAAGTTAGAGTACTGAACATGCTTGTTAGCCATCTACATGAGTGAATTTTTGAAGTCCCTGAGTTGCTAGCAATGTGTGTGCTATTACTTCTTTGCTAAATCTGATATAGTACATGCACTATTGAACACATCCTTCCTTGATGCCTTACATAACTTCCGGATTTTGTTGCCCAAATTGCCCCATGAAGGAAGTTATGAAACCACCCAATCCTAGAAATAGCTTGTGTATGTCCGATGACTTCCATTATATATTTTCTGGACATGCTTGACTAATATATGTGTGTGATTGAGTGAATTGAATTGTGGTGATTTCACTTTATATACACTTATGGTAAGCCGACCCACCATAATGCCCCTTGTGAAAAATCCATCGTCAGGGAACTGGTCTGGTATTCACTCAGTCAAGGTTGAATGTCTCTGGGAATTGAAGAACTCAACGAGGTATTTGATGTATGAAGGAAGCAGTTCAGATGAAATTATGGTAAAAGATTTTATAGCCGTTACAGCCTTGGAAGTCGGACGGTTGCGTGTGAGACGTGGACGAGAATTAATACCAGATAATTACGGGATTCGTTTTTAAAAGGGAATTGAAGTCCAAAACAGCCTCTCACCACTCTCACTTGCGAAACCCTAAATCCCAAAATCAGCTTTTCTCAAACTGATCAAGTATTCAATGGCGTCAAACTCAAACGCAGCGACCAACTTGGAGAAATCCGGTGGAGAGATGACAACCGTAATCATCTCCAATGTTTCCTATGAGATTCCAAAAGCGTTCGCAGATCAGCTGGTAGCAAGTAAGTCTTCCTCAGATTTAAACCCTAAAGTCTCTATGCATGTTGAAGACAGTTCTGCTGTCGGAGAAATTAGTGAATCAAAGAAGTTAGGAGCTTCCGTGTTAGATAGTGAAGATTCTGTGAAATTGAAGGAGGATGTGGGAGTAGATACGGTTGCTGATGAAGTGATGAACCCAGGAGGGGTGATGGACGCACAGTCGTTATGTGCAAACGTCAAAAATAATATTTATAAAAGTCCGCTACTCGCGACTTTACTACTGGGTAGCAAGTGGTAAGTAGGGGTCGAACCCAAGAGAATCAGTGGAATAGATGTTCTTTGAGGGGGTTGTCCAGCGAAAGAGCGTGTTTTAAGTCGGTTGGTTGGTTTTAAAGCTACCAGCTAAGTGATTGATTGATTGATTGGATGGTTGGTTGGTTTTAATACTGAAAAGTAAATTGCAGTTTATAATTAAAGAGAAATGTTCGGTTTCAGGGGTCTTGTATTATATCCTGTTTATCATTGACTTTTAGTGAATCGTCTAAGTATTCAAACGGTGTATCAAGGCCATTCCAAGCACTCGATTTGCGTACACTGTCTAGCCTATTCCTAGGACATATAGCACTTATTCTACTTAGACTAATACTCCATTCCCGGTTATATTAGCCTACATGCATCCATTTAATCCCTTTGGCCCAGTTTTCAAATGGTTTTTAAGATAGTCGACCTCTTCAGATAAGTTTATTCATTTAATCCCTTTGGCCCAGTTTTTAAATGGTCCACTTACCCGAGTGTGATCACGAATATCTAAGGAAGAGTTTACGAATTTGGACCCCTATGGTCACATTCCCAAATGGTTTACTTTACCTTAGACATTCTAACTTTTATATATGGCACATAGAATAAGTGTTGAATACTAATTCGAGACACTAAGTTAATAGTCTAAAACATTTTATAATACAAGTGCGCCCCTTCTACCGAACTATTAGTTTAGCTACTATTCATCGCGCTAAACATTATAACTAAGGAAATAAAACAGTTGAATAAATACTAAGAATTACTTACAACCGTTGAAGCGCCAAGGGAGCTATCCTTTATTTCCAAAGCCAAACTTTACAAATACATAACTTAGAGAGAGAAGTGATTTTTTACAAGTGAGGGATGATTTGAATGAGGGGAGGAGCTCCTCCTTATATAGCCATGGGAGGAGGAGGAGATGGAGGCAAGTGTTGCATTGTGATTGGAGGAGAAAATGAAGGGAGGAGATTGCCACACATGGAGGAAGGAGAGGAGGAGGAAGGAGGAGGTGCCATGTGGAGGAGGAGCAAAGCCGCCGGTTGTGGTGGAGGAGAGCCGCCGGTTGCCGGTGGTGGAGGAGGAGGAGGGGTGGCTTTGGCCACCTCTTGCCCAAGTGGCCGGTCACCTTGCCCAATGTGTGATTTTATACAATTTTGTGCAGTCTTTTCACAAAACTGTCAATGTGTTTCTTCCCCGGGCTGTCTTGATTCCTCTCCTGATTCTTCTGATTAATTTATTACGAGTGCTTCAACGTCAGGATCCTTGATATTTCTTCAGTCGGCATATGATCTTGACCTTGGATTGACTCGTAACATCTTTTCTGCTTAAAAAGCTCCTCTTTAAAGTGTATTCTCTCTAAGCTCTGAATTACCCTGTAAAAATATATCTGAACTAACAAGCAAAAGTTAAATAGACAAAATGTCTAAATAAGGGGGTTATACTGTGTTTCTGATTCGTATAATTTTGGTCCATCAGATTACCCCCCACTTTTAGTTGTTCGTCCCGAACAATGCTATTAAAGGGCTGTACTATAAGTTGGCTTTGAAATATGAAAATTAGACTGTGGTACTCGATCTATCCTAATTTATGCATTGCTTACTTATTACCAAATTAAACTGCGTAAATAAATAGAAGAAACTTAATACTTGTACCTCCGTGCTGAGATGCAAATTATATTGGATGTCTCGGGAGATAGCCCTTTTTAGGCTTCTGGACTGCAATTTTGGGATCGTCTCGCACTATATGGTTTTCTTGTAGCTTTCTCTAGCACATGATTCGATTCGGGTTTCAGTGAGTTGAGCCTTTTTGATTTTCTTCTTTGGCGAGGGACTGCTTTTTTGTTGTAGTGAATCGGCCTTTGGCCTTTGATTTGACTTTTTGAGTGCTTCACTTTTGCTCGGTTAAAACCTTCACAATTTTGGGCCTTTGGCCTCTTTTGATTTTCTTCTTTGAGTTTTTCGCCTTTTTGTGACTGCTAGTCCATTTTCTGAAGCCTTTTTGGGAGGTCCAATCATCGCCCGCAAGCCTATGGAAATACCTCCCCACTCCTCTCGTCTTTGTCGTTTTGCGCGGGTCAAGATGAGGGTCGCTCATCTATTTTCACGGCTATTTCGACTAGAGAGAGGACGGTCTGATTCCCGTCCTCGCCTTTGCATAGATGCTTCTTGGCGGAGTTGACTTCAATTATTCACTGAAAACCCGAAGTGCAGCCTCCACTGACTTCGAAAACCATATAGTTTGATCTGATCCTTTGATTGCTTGCCAAGCCTCTCTAGGGCAGTTTATATCAACTCCACATCCCTAGTTATCTCAACACAAAGGACAAATGGAAAGTTACATTCTAAGTTTTTAAACAGTTGAATTTTCACAAGGTTAATGCATGAATTATGATTTATCTTTTTCACATTCTTAAGTTCATATTTTCAAAAAGATACTATTACTAAAAAAGAAAAAAAAACAGCTGCATGTTATTTATGTACATAGGTGGTTCTCACCCCCCACTTTTGAATGAAGGCGTGCCTTAGTTCAAAAGTCATGCAAGCTTAAAACTAAATACTGAATTTAAATGACAGAAATTAAAGTGCGGAAAAGTAAGATAGTGTCGGGTTACCTCCCGACCAGTGCACTTGTTTAACGTCGTTGGCTCGACAGTACCTCGTTGTGGATTACTGGTTTGGGTTCCATGGGTGGCTGAGGTCGTACTTTGCCACCGTTCCAGTGTTGCTTCTTCCTGACAGCTTGCCGGATGTTGTGTTCTGGTCAGGACTCCTTTGTTTCGGGATTTTTTCCTTCCAATACCCCGGAGGGGGCGAGGGACCTTTGACTACTAGCCTTTTGAAGTTTTTGTATTTGGGACTGCCTAGTCTAGTTGCGGCATAGCAATGCTCCATCAAGGGGTCATTCTGCAGAGGTGCTTTTCCAATTCTCCTTTGAGCTTCTTCATTGATCGCACATTTTGCTGCGACTTGCTCATTGATTAAGGGGAAAAGTCGGGAAGGCCTCATGAGGCTTGGTTCTGCCTCGTTATGTTGGTTCGTGAGGAACTGATCGTAGATAGTTTCAGCTGCCTGGGTAATGATAGTCGGGTATGGCATGGGCAGCTCGTCAGTGGTGTTCTGGACTCCTACTTTATTGCTTCCGGTGCTTTCCATGTCTGATTCCTCTGACGGTTCAGGAGTCTCTTCTGACGGTTCGGTGGTTTCTTCTTCGTCTGCCTTAGGGTCAGCTTCTTCTGTCTGCATTTCCTCGTCAGTTTGGGGTGCTCGTCTTGTGGCAGCGGCCAGGCCGATTATAAGGTACCACATGTCTGTAATGGTGAAGTTTATGGCAGACCTTTTCATAGCTTCGTTAACTCTTCCCAGCTCTTCGGCCCTCATCCCACGAAGAAATTTTTGGAGAAGAACTTTCTTCGTAAATCCATGGTGCGGGCAGCTTGAGACGATGGCATCGTAGTTCATGTAGTATTCGTCCAAAGTCTCATCCCGGGATTGATGAAGGCACATGATCTTCTCACGGGTTTCTTGGCGTAAAGATGGTGGGGAGAATTCTTTCAGGAACGGAACGCAGAGGTCTACAAAACGTTCTGCACTGCAAGCGGTGGATGAGTAGTACCATATTGTGGCAAAGTCGGTTAGAGAGAATTTGAAGCATTTCAGCTTAAATTCCTCTAATGCTTCGTTCTCAGGTTTGATGTTGTGGCAGACGTCGTGGAAGTTTCGGCAGTGCTGTACAGGGTCTTCTCCCTCCGTTCCTCCGAACAGGGGCAGAAATCGCGTTGTCCATGCATGCGTAATGGGTGATGTCATAAAGAAAAGAAAGAAAAAGAAAAAGGAGGGAAAGAACAACTATTCGACGACTGATTCCCCGGCAACGACGCCAATTTTTGATGGACGCACAGTCGTTATGTGCAAACGTCAAAAATAATATTTATAAAAGTCCGCTACTCGCGACTTTACTATTGGGTAGCAAGTGGTAAGTAGGGGTCGAACCCAAGAGAATCAGTGGAATAGATGTTCTTTGAGGGGGTTGTACAGCGAAAGAGCGTGTTTTAAGTCGGTTGGTTGGTTTTAAAGCTACCAGCTAAGTGATTGATTGATTGATTGGATGGTTGGTTGGTTTTAATACTGAAAAGTAAATTGCAGTTTATAATTAAAGAGAAATGTTCGGTTTCAGGGGTCTTGTATTATATCCTGTTTATCATTGACTTTTAGTGAATCGTCTAAGTATTCAAACGGTGTATCAAGGCCATTCCAAGCACTCGATTTGCGTACACTGTCTAGCCTATTCCTAGGACATATAGCACTTATTCTACTTAGACTAATACTCCATTCCCGGTTATATTAGCCTACATGCATCCATTTAATCCCTTTGGCCCAGTTTTCAAATGGTTTTTAAGATAGTCGACCTCTTCAGATAAGTTTATTCATTTAATCCCTTTGGCCCAGTTTTTAAATGGTCCACTTACCCGAGTGTGATCACGAATATCTAAGGAAGAGTTTACGAATTTGGACCCCTATGGTCACATTCCCAAATGGTTTACTTTACCTTAGACATTCTAACTTTTATAGATGGCACATAGAATAAGTGTTGAATACTAATTTGAGACACTAAGTTAATAGTCTAAAACATTTTATAATACAAGTGCGCCCCTTCTACCGAACTATTAGTTTAGCTACTATTCATCGCGCTAAACATTATAACTAAGGAAATAAAACAGTTGAATAAATACTAAGAATTACTTACAACCGTTGAAGCGCCAATGGAGCTATCCTTTATTTCCAAAGCCAAACTTTACAAATACATAACTTAGAGAGAGAAGTGAATTTTTACAATTGAGGGATGATTTGAATGAGGGGAGGAGCTCCTCCTTATATAGCCATGGGAGGAGGAGGAGATGGAGGCAAGTGTTGCATTGTGATTGGAGGAGAAAATGAAGGGAGGAGATGGCCACACATGGAGGAAGGAGAGGAGGAGGAAGGAGGAGGTGCCATGTGGAGGAGGAGCAAAGCCGCCGGTTGTGGTGGAGGAGAGCCGCCGGTTGCCGGTGGTGGAGGAGGAGGAGGGGTGGCTTTGGCCACCTCTTGCCCAAGTGGCCGGTCACCTTGCCCAATGTGTGATTTTATACAGTTTTGTGCAGTGTTTTCACAAAACTGTCAATGTGTTTCTTCCCCGGGCTGTCTTGATTCCTCTCCTGATTCTTCTGATTAATTTATTACGAGTGCTTCAACGTCAGGATCCTTGATATTTCTTCAGTCGGCATATGATCTTGACCTTGGATTGACTCGTAACATCTTTTCTGCTTAAAAAGCTCCTCTTTAAAGTGTATTCTCTCTAAGCTCTGAATTACCCTGTAAAAATATATCTGAACTAACAAGCAAAAGTTAAATAGACAAAATGTCTAAATAAGGGGGTTATACTGTGTTTCTGATTAGTATAATTTTGGTCCATCAAGGGGTTATTAACTCTGATATAGCTGTGGATACAGTAGAGAAGGAGTTAGATACACTTGTGTCTGATGTAGTAGAGGACGTGCTGAAAAACCCAGAAGGGGTTGAGAAAGAACCACTGTGTAATGAGAACGCAGGCGTTGCTCCTGTGAATGAGGCTTTCATCGAAGATAGCGCTGCTCAAGTGGAGAAAGATTTTCTAGAGGGCCTAGAAACCTCAAAGTTGGTTGCAGCAGGCTCTGAGAAATCTGATGAAGAAAAGGCTGCTGTCGTTGTGAAGAACACAGAAGTAGTTGATTCTGTAGTTGAGGCTGCCTCTGCAAAAGAACCAGAACGGGTTGCTGATTCTAAAGACAACACGGAATTCCTATTTGGTTGCTCCCAAGAGGTCGAAGAGAATACAAAAGATGCTGGTGAACCCTCAGTCGGAGGAGAGAAGTCTGGGTTGAATCAGACACTGGATGAGTTGGCAGATCTGGGAAAGATTGCTAAGTTTCAACAATCTCAAGACCCTGACCCTGACTGTGAGATGGTAGATACTTCCTCCTCTATTCCAAATAAAAAGGTGAGGAAACCTCTTCCCCTCAGAATCCTACCAGTAAGGGAAACTAATAAGAGGAAGTTGGTGGTAAAAGAAGAAGAAGTTCCTGTGAGCTCAGGCAAAAGACCTAAGCGGTCCAAGAATGGAAAGGAGATTCTGAATGAATTGGAATGCTCAGAAGACTTTCTGAACAGTGAAGGGTTAACAGAAGTGTTTGATCTTCTAAAGGCTCAAGGATGGGAACACTTGTGTGAAACACAAGAGTACTTGTGCCCTGAAATAGTTGAAGAATTCTACAGGAATATGAAACTTATTGAAGGAACAGTCCCTGCCCTGGAAGTGAGGATCAAGAAGAAAAAGATCACTCTGTCCAGCATTGAATTGGCCATGATAATGGGCCTGGAACACAAAGGATTTGATCACTATTGCAAAAACAATGTCTGGCCGAGGGAGATTGCAGACAAGAAAGATCTGGTGAAGAGAATATGCAAACTGGAATCAGTTCAGAAGGGTCTGGGGATCAGTACTCAATTAATGGAGCCGAATGTGAAGATATTGCACAAATTGCTTGTGAGCAACTTTATGCAAAGGGGTGTAAAACCTTCATATGTCCAGCATCAGGACCTGCTCATTCTGGACAAGTTGCTGAAAAGGGAAAAGATCAACCTTCCTAAACTTATTATCCGTCAAATGGATCACCTGAAGTCACTGACTCAGATTGGATTTTCAAGGGTCATAAAGAAGGTTCTTCAAACTCATGGACTGTATGAGATCATGTCTGATGTTGAGGAGATGGTTGTGAAGGAGTTTGATGCTGAAGCCTTCAGAAAGATGAATTTGGTCAAAGACCCAGTTGAAGGGTGGATCAAATCTCCAGTTCCTGATCCTGGAACCAAAACCAAACCGGCAGTGGTGATTGAAGAAGAAGAGGACGATGAGGTTGAGGAAGATAATGCCAAATTGATGGCTGTATTTGAGAAGGTAGTTTCTGATGTGAGGAAGGAACTCCAGGAGATAAGGGGGAACTGAGGGAGTTCAAGGAAGAAATCAAGGAAATGAAGGATGCCTTCCTAACCTTAGTGGATAAGCTCTGAGGTCCTCAAGTCCAGGGATGATATTTTTGACTTAGAGAATGCCGAGACCCGTCCCTGCTATGGATTTCCCTTACCTTGTCATCCAACCTTAAAATTCCTTTTGTTTTGTGTTTAAGAACTGAAACTGTGTGGAACATGCATGATATGACTATCTATTTTATCATTGAAGTACTATAATGCCTTGCTAAGTGACTCTGAATTTCAAAACGTTACTCATGTTTCTGACTGCTGTGTATGCTTGTTACTCTTCTTTGATGATGTCAAAAGGGGGAAGAATAGAAGTATCATCTGAGGGGGAATTCAATCTGAGTTCCTGACTTAACCTGTGTAGGGTCATGACTTAATAGAGTGTTTAATAAGTTTCTGACTGTGTAGAAACTTAGGGGGAATTTGTCCCCAAGGAGAATATGTTCTCAATTGATGCTTTGTGCATATTTAAACATCTATTAAGTACTGCTTTGGTATTTCTCTCCTAATGGTTTGTCATCATCAAAAAGGGGGAAATTGTTGAGGCATTGGCCTCACACGTTTTTGATGTTGACAAACCAGTTTAATGGTTTACTTGAGTTTTTGTAAGTCAGGAACTTTCTGGAGCATTCAAGAACGTATCGCTAGACTCGAGTACCTGTGGAAGTCTCCGAGTAACCAAGAACCTGAGTATTGGTCAAGTCAACGGAGCAGTTGAAGTCAAGTCCACGGAGCAGTTGAGGACGTGAGTCAAACACATCATAGAGTATTGGCACGTCCTCCATAACACATCAAGGAGATCATGGGTTGGCAGTTGCAAGCCATGATCTATGACAGTTACCTGGCAGTTACCTGACGGTTACTCAAGAACCTATATAAGTCCAGGAGCTATATTCAGATCGGTGCGCCTTTTACACACATCCAAGAGAGCTTTCCAAGTGGGGATTCCCATTAAGAATATACAATGAGCTGAGCGAACGTGATATTCTGAGAGATCGAGTTGGACTTGATCATTGCCGGAAAGCCAAGGAGGTGCCGCGACTACGACGACGTCGACGAGACAGTCAGGGAAGTAGTCAGATTATTGCTTGTGTAATCTAGGTTAGATTTATACTTAATAGGCAAGTTTTGTACCACTTGAGTGTACAGTTTAAATAGTAATAAATAGGCTATTTAAGTTTATTCCGATGCGTACTTGAATTCAGTAATTATCTGCATACTAAGTTAGGTTCCTAACAGTCCCGAACTTGGTTAAGTCTTTGACTATTAATCTTAAGTCTTTGACTATCTAACCACGATCCTTACAATATGGCAGCAAACTGCTTTTGGGTTATAGTATAAACCCCCGGATGCCTTTATTGTTTTGTCTTTGAGGGCATTCCACGAAGAGAGAGTCCTTTCAAAATAAATAAATATATATATTATACTCTTTGCATATGAAATACGTATTGCATAAATACATCACCTCATTATTCAAACATTTACATAAAGGTGAAAACTTTCTATTACTGTTAGTATATGTGGATAATGAGGAGCGTTCAAATGAGGCACCAAAATTAGAATGAGGCAGTAAGGCACGATCTGAGCTACACATCTAACCCCGTACTTTGTGGGCGCGCCACGTGTCCCACTACCAAAATCCATCAAAAAGCAAAAATCAAACAACAAACAAGTATTCTCTGCCACATCATCTAAATGAGTGACTCACAACGTACCTCATTCTACCAATCCTGCCTCAACCGAGTGCTACCCTGTAGATGATATTGTATTTGTTATGACAGGTACATCTACCCTTTGATTGATACAGTTAAACAAGCATTTATCAATGAGAAGTTCAAGATAAATGATTTGGGGCATCTAAAATACTTTCCGGGACTCCAGTTAGCACGACCAAATGAAGATATTTTCTTACATCAACGTTTGGACTTTACTAGCAGATAATGGTTTTCTACAAAGCAACCCGGCTACCAATCCCATGGATATTAAACAGAAGTTAATCTTGCCCACTGCTACATTGCTTTGCTGACCCAACAATATATCGACAGCTTATAGGAAGACCGATATATCTAAAAATAACACGTCCAAACCATGCTTATGCAGTTCACGTCTTGAGTCGATTCATGCAAGAACCAAATATAATTCAGATCATTTGCAAGCAGCGCACCGCGTCTTGCATTACATCAAAGGCGCACCAGCTCAAGAGCTAGTTTTTGCTGCTCACTATCTAAGTTATCTTAATTTACAAACATTTTGTAAATACAAACTGGGGTGCTTGGGGTGCTTGTCTTCTTACGCGAAAGTCCATCACAATGTATTGCATCATGCTAGGCAAATCCCTTATTTCTTGGAAAACCAAGAAGCAACATATATATTGTATCAGGTTCGCCTGCAGAATCTAAGTACCGTGAATGGCTGGCACATGCTGTGAGGTCATTTGGTTACTTGATTTACTTAAAGATATGTGAGTTTCAGTCTCAACTTCAGTCACCATGATTTGTGATAATATGGCAACGGGGAGCGCTCGATTGAGAACCCTTCAAAATTCGAGAACCTGAGATCCCAGGGTGCCCTCATTCAGAAATTTAAGGACCTCAGCGCACAGCGAATCACCCACTAGTGCCCAGTGTCTCTGGTAGAATAAGGCCGGGAACCGTCAACCTGGGGCTTTTGTCGGGGCCATCTGGAAAAGATCTTTCTTCACCTCCTCCTTAGAATATGGTCTCAACAGCTCATTCCTCATATCCTCCGTGATTGCATCTGGCACCTCCTGGAGTAAAAAGTTCATTTCATCTTCACTGGCCTCACACTCAGATTTGAACAGCTTAGAGAAGTAGTCCTCAACTGTGCTAATAATTTCTTAATATCCGTTATAACATTCCCTTCCACTTTGAGTTTCTCAATTCTATTAATTTTCTCCTATGGGATGCTTTTGCGTGGAAAAACCCTGTATTTTGGTCTCCCTCCTTCAACCATTCAACGCGCGATCTTTGCCTCCATAAAAATTCTTCCCTTGCTATCCATTCCTCTAACTCACTAGTGAATTTATTTTCTGGTCCATCACTGTGGTAGTTCTAGGCAAGGATCTAATATAACTCAGGGTCTTCTTGATTGTTTTGACCTTCTTTTGAACGTTCCCCAAACAACTGTCATTCCACCTCTTCAGGGAGTCTGCACAATAGGCTAAAGAATCAGACAAAGCACAGCCACCAGAGATAGCTTCAGACCATATCTTTCTAATCTTTTCCTGAAACTCAGGGTGCCGAAGCCACATCGCCTGATAAGCGAACAAATTTTTCTTCGACCTTGGCTTGTCTTTATTAAGGTTAATGATGAGTGGACAATGGTCCGAGTGCAACCCAAAGGCATGAACTACAGAGAGCTTCAACCTCAGGTTCCTCACTGCCCTATCCAACTGAGCCTTAGCCTCATAAGGATAGTGTTTTCTATTTGAGAAGGTGAACATTGGTCCTTGGAAGCCTAAATCGATTAAGCCGCAACTGTCCAGTGTGTCATTGGAAGCTTTCATTCTCCCAGGGTCTCTAACACGCAAACCTTTTGCTTCCCAACTGAACCTGACCTCGTTAAAATCTCCGGAAACTAACCACGGCCCATGCCATCCCACACTCAATGTTTTCAACAGCTCCCAACTGTACTTTCTCTTGCTAACATTAGGATCCCCATAGAGAAAAGTTAGCCAAACTTCCTTCTCCATCCTGACTTCCATATCCACGCGTGTTCTCGAAAAGTTCCTAATTCTAACATCCACCCCTTCTCTCCACAGCACTGCAATTCCTCCAGACAATCCCATCCGATCAACAGCGAAACAATTAAGGAAACCTAGCACACACCTCAATTTATCCCAATCTTTCCTCCTTTTCTTCGTTTCTAATAACCCTACTATTAGGGGCTGATGTGAGTTAATCATATCCCTAAGGGCACGAACTGCAGAGGGACGCCCCAACCCTCAACATTTCCAACACATCAACTTCTGGTAATTCACACACAACATACGTATGTTGCGACCTAAAATCAAACTAGTTTAATTCTTGTTTAAACCACCACAACATGAAATTGATCCCAATATTTCTACCAGGTTCAGCCCCACAAAGAGAGTTCTGTTGAGGAGATCCAATTCAATCTTTCCACTATAATCGCAAGGGAGTTCAAGGTACAATAGTCCCAATTATATGCCCTAGCTACCCCAAATATGATTAACTATAATCAAAGGCAACCAGCATAAATTGAACACAAAAAGTACTTCCCTGAACCAAGTCGCACTCCCTCGGATTGTCAGCCGGTCACCAGAATCCGCCCATATCAGCTCTTCACAGCTTCCAGGCACAGCAAACACCAACCGCGACTGCAGCGGCTACCAGCGCACAATCCAGTGCAATCCCAAACCAAAAAGCGCCTCGGAGTGAAATCGCTTCAGCTCGATAAACCCCAAATTGCATATTGAACCCTAATTCTTCCAGCTCGAGGGCGCTTTAGGGAAATTATCAAGGTCCAAAACGCTGCCGTTCCAAGCGTAACAGAATGACCTGCCGCTCGCGCCTTCTAGAACGACACCGTTCCGGCGAAACGTTTCTCTAATCCAAACGGCTGCGATTCCTTCTGTTTCCAAATCCAGCAAATCCCGCCTGATGGAGCGACGCCATTTCGAGCCTGGACAGCAGCAATAAGCGCTGGTCTGGGACTTACCAAAAACCTGCAGGCCTGAAACCATAAACACCAGCCAGCACAAAACCAAGCACCAAGACATCAATATAGATTTAGACTACTCGGCATACTAATTCAGGCAGTACAAAACCAAACACTTACCAACCTGAGAGAATGATCTTTATCTATCACATCATTCACAAAAGATTTGATGCATATTTAAATTAAACGGGTTAAATGAGTTAAATGCACTAAATGGGTTAAATGAATTGAATGGATAAAACAGATTAAAGTGATTTATCTGTTAATCTGCTAACCGTTAGTGATACGTCCTTTTAATCCATTAACACAAATGGATAATAACGAATTGAATCTGTTTAATCCGCTAACCATTTAATCCATATATAAATCCATCTATCCGTCCATTATACCACCCGTACAAGCATATTAGGATTATCAAACATCACCTTCTATACATGTTCCCTCCTTCCAGCTTTATCCTCCTAATTTCCTACGGTTTAGCTGTCACACAAAATTTTAGAGCTTATAGTGATACAAATACTTTTTTTTTGATAACTATAGTGATACAAATACTAGAATGCAACAAATGTTGTAACACACTGCATTTTAACATGCTTTACTTACATCCGTCCGTTTCAGGACCATTAAAGAATGAAAACCTTTAGAAAGAAATAAAGTCCAATTCCCACTACTACAATCGGGGGATTATGCATCGGTTCCGTGTTTCGCATTTTGCATCGGTTTTGACGTTATGCATCGGTTATTCTAGAACCAATGCATAATCTCGACATTATACATCGGGTTTAGACCAACCGATGCATAAAGTCGACCTTATGCATCGGTTTTGCACCAACCGTTGCATAATGGTGAGGCTTATGCATCAGTTTAAGAATAACCGGTGCATAAGCCTCACCATTATGCAACGGTTTAGACAAATCGATGCATAAAGTCTGATTATTTATCACTTATGAGCAGTAACCTAGGGTTCACTCGCTCCGAAATCCAAGCCGCTCCTGCGAGATCGATAGAGAGGCAGGGTCGTAGCGACAACAACATAACAGTTTGCCTCTCCGTCTCACACAGATCCATTCATCTTCGTCTTCGCATTTTGTCGTAGAATCGTCGACGATAATGGAAGTCGGAATTCTCGATCTGCATGGATTATTCATCCTCCAGCCTTCCTCGCATCTAGTTCAGCCGGAAAACGAAATCGATGCGGTGCCACAGCAAACCTAGGTCTTCGGCTTCTTTCTCTCTCCGCGGTTGCGGCAGCGGCCCTCGTCGCTTCACGGATCGTCTGAGTTTATGCAGATGTGGAAGGTGAGTGAGGTTTTATTCTTCACGGATCGCCATGTAAGGTTTGTAATGTCTTTAGTTTGTTAGTGTTTTGTTAATGCCCCTACACCAATCGCTAGGAAAGTTGTTTAATTGTTTTGGTCACATTTTTTTGATGTAGGTGAGGTGCTTGATGAAATGCCTCAATGAAGACAAACTGGTGCATTTGTTCTGACATCATTTTTTATGTTAAATATCTAGTCACGTATATTTGATGCTATGAGACTAGCTGTAGGAGTATTTGATGCACAAATATGTGATGTAAGCGTTTTGCTGGATTTATGTGATGTTTAGTTTGTAAAAAAATTTGTTTGTGAAATTTTATTTTTTGGTTTTCAGGTGTTTGATGGGATATTTCGGTGCTATGCTGTTGTGATTACCTGTTTTGTGGTTGTGGCTGAGACTGAGTGGAGCTTCATTTTCTAGTTTTGGAAGGTTTGTGAATGGTTTAAGTCGTTTCCAAATATATGTTTAGACTTGTTTGCTTTTGCTGTGTTCTTTAATCTTCATGTCCTAGCAGTGAGGTAGATTTAGGTAGAATTTATATTATGAATTTGAATGGCGAAACAATAACTAGACATTTTCGTAATGAGTACAAAGCGGGGGAACAAACATAGAAATGAGGAGAAGTCACCTGATCATCATCTACTGCCGTACTATACTTATTGCTTCATACAGAGTATAAATGGATACGTGTTCACTACAAATTTTGGGTCAATTTTACGACACAAACTGTGCGACACAGTTTATCGTCGGACAAAATATACGACGAACACACGATAGTTATACGACACAATAATTCATTTGTCCTTTTATGTGCGACGCATGTTGGTCGCATTTGTGAGGCCATAAAAAAAGTGTCGCACAACTGACCCCACCATAAAATTTTGCTTGTTTGATGGCCCAAATATGAGCCATACTTACGTCTACTCTACACATTTTTAACTTTAAAATAATTTTTTTCTTCTATTCTTTAAAATGGATCAGTGGGTGGCAAGCACTCGGCCAACCCCACTTCGTCATAATTTTTTTTCTTCTATCTCCCTTATTCTCTTCCTCTATAGTATGCATTTCTCTCCTCCTGCATCCGTCCGAATTTGATAGCCGAGTACCTTCCACGGCCGTCCACCCATCCAAACTCAATTTTTCAGATGAGCGACTAACGAATCAGCATCCGCCATCCCCAAATTTGAATCGGTATCGCCATCCGCGAGCGACCGACCGACGAATCAGCATCCGCCATCCCCAAATTGTAGATCTAAATTTGAGTCGGTCGATCGAGCGACCGAACGACGCTTGCCTCCGCTCCAAGTTGTCGATGGACCACTCAGTGTCTTTGGTTTCGCTGGTTCAGCACGTGCAATCGGGTGATAGAAGAGTGGTGGCGATGGGCGTCGGGCGACACTGGGAAAGGTGAGATTTTTATGTATGTTTTTTTGTCTGAGCTTAGGTTTCTTATGATTTGTTGAATGGCTGTTGAAATTTAGGAAATTGAATGTCGTTTGGGTCATTTAAGGTTGTTGGTTTTGTACTACGATTTAAGTGTTCTAGGAGGAAATTTATCTATGAGTTTTGATGATTGAAGTGAATCAATGTTGTCTGATATGTTATAGAGTTGTGTACTTGTGTTACTACTTACTATGCCGTGCTATGCTCCAATCTGACGAGAGTCAGGTCAAGATTCATCTCATTTTTCTTTAAAGGATCCACAAGTATGTTTAGGACGAAATCAGTTTTGATTTTGATTTTTCTATTGCTGTGGTTTATATTGTATATTTGTTCTACAAGCAGTTTGTTCTTTATTTGTTCTACGAGTAGTTTAGACTTTAGACCGAATCAGTTTTGGTTGTATATTTGTTGTTGTTCTACAAGCAGTTTAGGCCGAATTAGTTTTGGCTCGGATCTACCAGCAGTTTTGATCTATTTCAATTGCTGTGACTTTTCTTCAGTATGTGATTTGTCTATTTTCTGTTCTTTTGATGTATCTGTAACTGTAATCTGTCTAGCGCCTATCAATGTCTTGCTAGAACATATCAAAACAAAGATAAACTATGTGGTTCATGAAGCTATTACAGAGATCAAAGATATCTTTAGGAGGTATCCAAACACGTAAGTGCAATGTGGTACAGTGTGAACTTAGTTCAGTTGAAATTGTGACATCTTATTGGTTGTTTGTTCTTCCATGACGACAGCTTTTGATTATATGTTGTTTAAGTATGAATCCATTATTGCTTGGATACTTTGGATGAGCCAGAAGTGAATGTATTAGAGAGTACTGCACATCATCTGCAAAATTATATATCATGCTTACAAGTCTTTTTGTTTTAAGTTAGATTAGTAATTAGCTTCCTAGCTTTGCAGGCATCCATGATTTGGATTATAGGTGAATATGCTGAAAGAATAGACAATGCCGATGAGCTTCTTGAATGCTTTCTGGATAGTTTACTCTCATCAGGATCCAGATTTGAAGGTGTTCTCGATGAGTTCATTTTCTGCTAGGTGATGAATTCAAATTGTTCACCTCTATTTATCACTTGTTCATTTTCCTCCGTGGTGAAAGTAGTTCATTTATCACTTGTTCATTTTCCTCGGTGATAATTAAATTTTTATTTATCACTTGTACAGTTATTGAAATAGATTCGATCCACTCGCCTGATAGAAGCAGAGGAAGCTTTAACAGTGATGAGTTGTTATGGAGGAGCAGCAGTTCGTAGAGGTCGTGCACCGACGATGAGGACATTAGCGAGTACCTCGGACAATTAGTTTAGTATTTCCATTTTTAGTTGTATTGTATTTTTGGTGATTGAAACAATTTATAAAATATTTTGTTTTGTATATTCGAAATGTTTTGTTAATTTGGTAATATTTATTTTTTAAAAATGTATAATAAAAATGAATAAATTATAAATTAATAGAAAATATGATTATAATAGTAGTTGTATTCTTAGTGTCGCACAAACCTCACATGTATGTCGCATACATTGTGCGACACATATGCCTCACTTTTATGACAATGGCGTCGTATGGTTATCAAATGTGTGTCGCATAAATTGTGCGACAAATGTTAAATAGTTGTGCGACATTATGACGTATTACCGACTTACCAGTGTCGCACACATTGTAACGCAAGGCTGTCGCACACCTCTTGCGACATATGTTTGTGCGACACCATTGCTGTTTGTCGTAGTATCGACGAACGTACGACACTTATTCGATACTTTTGCGTCAAATTTGAGCTGTCGAACAACTCAGCCAAAATTTGTAGTGGTTAGCTAGGAAGATGATCGTTTAACATTATGAAATGTGTTTAGTTGTTTTGTTGCTAATTGGGTTACAATTCACGTATGCAGATGTTGGAGTACTGGCCTGGAAGGGGCATGCTGCAGATTTTGTATGTCATTTATATTTTTCTAAGTTTTTTTTGAGTCTTAACATCAATATGCATTAATGTCTGGGAATATCTTATGTTATAGCATATTAGCTTATAGCGTAGCTCATATGAGACTAACATCAAATATGATTGTAGAATTATTTGATACACCACCGCATCAAACTAAGGCATATTGTCTCTTTTTGTTCCTTCTCATTGGCAGGATGTTTCATCCGGCAAGTGCCATGGGTGGCGGCTGGCGGGTGTGGAGGGCGAGGGATGAGAAGGTGAAGGCGCTAGGCTTCCTTGTAAACACCAGCACTGGACAACATTTATATTGGTTCCTTGTTGATCTTGAATTTGTGTGAAAATTGACATGAATTGATAAATTTTATACATTAAAAGTGACATCATGTATGCAATGTTGTATTTTTATTGAATAAAAAGTATTTTAAGATTTGGATATGAGCAGGTGTATTATGAAATTTAGTTACAATTTTTTAGATAATTTGAACTATTGCAAGCAAAAAATCTGAGTAAAAATCGAACATTATGTATCGGTTTTGTGCTAGAACCGATGCATAATCCCGGACATTATGCATCGGTTTTTTTTTTGAATCGATGCATAAGGTGTGACCCTTACGCATCGCTCGATTACGCATCGGATGAAAACCGATACATAATCCTTCCAAAACCGATGCATAATCTCCTGTTTGTAGTAGTGTCCATTTGACAGAGGATGATTTCAATGGACCATTGTCCCTGATAGTTGACCTTCAGTAATTTTGGAGCCTTTGGAAGAAACATTTCTTGAAATTATAAGCACGAACAATGTCAACCATCTGGTTACTATCAATTCAGTTATTAATCAGCACACTACTTAATTATTTATCTCGAAAAAATCAGCATAATAAAACTATTAAACAAATAGAACATAACGATACTTTAGTTAGAAACTGTTGAACTAATTGGTTTTGTCTGCCTTTTGCTATTCAGCTCCCTTATTGATTGTGTAGTTAAGTTTGCATATGATTAGTTTTGTATTCCCATTATAAGTACCATTTACATGTACATTTGCAAATAATGAAAAACCATTCAATCTTCCATCTCTTTGCTTCAGTTCTTCCGCTCATTTTGTTCCGGCCAATAGCCGTGATTATTTGAAATTGAGTTGTTTCACATGGTATCAGTGCGGGTTAAAGCTGGTTTCTAGTTTTTTTTTCTTTCCCTTTTCAACTCAGTTTCTCATGTCTTCGTCAAACAATTCCGGCTCGAACGTAACTCCTACTGTTGGTGTGACGCAGCCAATTGACGACTTGTTCTCTATCAATAAAAATGAACTCATAAGTCATGCTCTTGTGAGTGATGTTCTTGTCGGAAGACAGAATTATGTTCCATGGAAATTGCCCTTTCTGCCCGATCGAAGCTCGGATTCATTCGAGGCGAGTACCCAAAGCCGGACGATGCTCAGCAAGCGTTGAAGTGGCAACGGTGCAATGACGTTATCATGTCATGGCTCATATCCTCCGTGTCGAAAAACGTAGTCGGACAAATCTTGCACGCCAAAGATGTCACTGTTGCTTGGAAGAACCTTACCACCAGGTATGCCGGTTCTAATTTATCTCGCAAGTTCGCATTACAACAAGATATAAGTAACCTTGTTCAAGGTGAAATGGAAGTGGCAGCTTATTTTGAAAAGCTAATGAACTTATGGCAAGAATTGGATTCTATGAAGGTGAGAAAACAAATTACAGAGTCAGTGACTTGTATGGATTGTTCTGAAGTCGTACGAGAAAGGGATGAAGAGAGGGTCATGAAGTTTCTTATGGGCTTAAATGACTCTCATATGCAGATTCGGATGCATGTATTGGCTTTAAGGGAGTTACCAGATATCGACATAGTTTTTTATATGGTTTCTCAAGACGAGATTCAGCAGAAAATTACAAAGCCACTGGCACTTGATATGTCCGCAATGAGTGTTCAAACTCAACAGAATCATCAATGAGGAGGAAGGATGAATTACCAAGGGAAACAAGGGATGAACAAGGGGAAGCAAAGGCCTTTTTGTACTCATTGTCAGATTCATGGACATACAAAAGAAAATTGCTTTAAACTGATTGGGTATCCTACTAATCATAAATTATTCAAAAGGCGAGATGAGCAACGTTCAAGTTATGGAAATAGACCTCACGCCAATAATGCCAATGTTGTTGCTGGTGATGGTAGCATTCCTAATGATCCTAAGCTTGAGAAGAATGCCCAAAGTTTTGTAGGAGCTGGAACTCAACTTACGGAGGTTCAGATCAACCGCCTACTAGCATTACTTGATCAACCAGGATCTAGCAATCAGATCAATAGTTCTCACATATCAGGTATGACGTGTTTGTCGGCTAGTTTGCCTTGTCTTAACTCTTGGATATTTGATACCGGTGCTTCAGATCATTTTGTTTGTTGCCTTGATCTTTTACACGATGCTTGTGATTTACCTAAGCCTCTATTTGTTACAATGCCTAATGGACACACTGCCAAAGTCGAGAAAGTTGGCACTTGTTGGCTTAGTGATGGCTTAGTTCTCAAGGATGTCTTACTAGTCCCAACTTTTCAATTCAATTTGATATCGGTTAGTAAACTCGCCTCACATTCTCAATGCTCGGTTGTTTTCACTGATGAAGGGTGTATTGTTCAGGACCGTATGAGGAAAACTATCCTAGGGACAGGTAGCTTGTGGGGTGGCCTTTACTATTTGAAGGTGGATACTCCAGTTTCCGCTGCTGCAGTGACAAAGAATAAGGTCATTGAAGATGTTAGGATCGTGGTTAGTAAGTCAAAGACTTAAGTTCAAATAGTCAAAGACTTAACCAAGTTCGAGACTGTTAGGAACCTAACTTAGTATGCAGATAATAACTGAATTCAAGTACGCAGCGGAATAAACTTAAATAGCCTTTTTATTACTATTTAAACTGTACACTCAAGTGGTACAAAACTTGCCTATTAAGTATAAATCTATCCTAGATTTACACAAGCAATAATCTGACTACTTCCTTGACTGTCTCGTCGACGTCGTCGTAGTCGCGGCACCTCCTTGGCTTTCCGGCAATGATCAAGTCCAACTCGATCTCACATAATATTACGTTCGCTCAGCTCACTGTATATTCTCACTGGGAATCCCCACTTGGAAAGCTCTCTCGGATGTGTATAAAGGCGCACGGATCTGAATAGCATTCCTGGACTTATATAGGTTCTTGAATAACCGTCAGGTAACTGCCAGGTAACTGTCAGGGAACTGCCTAGATCATGGTTTGTAACTGACAACCCATGATCTCCTTGATGTGTTAAGGAGGACGTGCCATCACTCCATGATGTCCTTGACTCCGGTCCTTAACCGCTTCCTCAACTGCTCCGTTGACTGGTTCTCAACTACTCCGTGGACTTGACTCCAACTGCTCAGTTGACTTGACTGATTCTCAGGTTCTTGGTTGCTCGGAGACTTCCACAGGTACTTGAGTCTAGCGTTACGTCTTTGACTGCTCCAGTAAGGTCCTGACTTACAAAGACTCAAGTAAACCATTAAGCCGGTTTGTCAATCATCAAAAACGTGCGAGGCTGATGCCTCAACAGAAGACGTTTGGCACATGAGAATGGGGCACGCCTCAGCCGATAAGTTGCGGAAATTGCTTCATAAAGACTATCCCGACCTCAAGTTGAGTGATTATAATAAACAATGTGTTATTTGTCCTTTGGCCAAGCAATCTCGGCCGCCGTTTTCATTGAGCCAAACGACTACTTTGAGTCCGTTTGATTTACTTCACGTCGATGTTTGGGGTCCTTTCTCAACCCCGACAATGAATGGTGCAATATTTTTCTTAACTATTGTTGATGATTACTCACGCAACACTTGGACGTTTCTCATGAAACAAAAGCTTGAGGTGACTGGTTTATTGATCAATTTCTTTAAGTTGATCAACACACAATTTAAAAGGGACATCAAGGTCTTAAGAAGCGACAATGGGACATAGTTCCTAAATTCTCGCCTTGATGAGTTTCTTAAATCTTGTGGTTGCATACATCAAACTAGTTGTGCATACACGCCACAACAAAATGGCATTGTTGAACGGAAGCATAGACATTTGCTAGATGTGGCGCGGTCCTTACTTATTCACTCAAATGTACCTAAGGCGTTTTGGGGTGATTGTATATTGACTGCTATGTATATCCTTAACCGACTACCTAGTCGCATCTTGGGTTGGAAAACACCTTACGAGATGTTGTTTGGGACACCACCATTTATTGAGCATATGCGTGCTTTCGGGTGCCTTTGTTATGTGGGCACTTACGCACACCAACGAGATAAGTGTTATTCAAGGGCTGTCCCTTGTGTTTTCTTAGGCTATCCGTATGGTCAAAAGGGGTATAAAGCGATGTGTTTGAAGACTCGCAAGATTCTTATCAGTCGTAATGTGACTTTTGTGGAAGATAACTTCCCCTACATGATACAATTACCAATACGTGCAGATGAACCTTCATCCATACTGTTGAGGCATTGGCATCACATGTTTTTGATGATTGACAAACCTGTTTGATGGTTTGCTTAAGTTTCTGTTAGTCAGGAACTTACTGGAGCAGTCAAGGACATGACGCTGGACTTGAGGACCTGCGGAAGTCTCCGATTATCTGAGAACCTGAGTATTGGTCAAGTCAACGAGCAGTTGAGTAGTTGAGGTCAACGCAGCAGTTGAGCAGTTGACAACACGAGTCAAAGAAGTCATGGAGTGATGGCACGTCCTCACTACACATAGTGGAGATCATGGGCTGGCAGTTGCAGACATGATCTACGGCAGTTACCTCAAGTACCTATAAGAAGACAGCAGATGTCATTCTGGCGGGTGTGCTTCCACAATCCATTGTTAGAGCTTTCTAGTGTGGGCGTACCCAGAGAGAATATCCAGTGAGCTGAGCGAGGTGATATTCGAATTGATTGAGCTGTTCTTGATCATTGGAGGAAAGCTACGGAGGTGCCAAGACTACGGGACGTCGACGAGACAGTCAGGGAAGTAGTCAGATTTTGCTTGTATAAGTCTAGTTTGATTTATACTGAATAGGCAAGTTTTGTACCCACTGAGTGTACAGATTAAATAGTAATAAGAGCTATTTAAGTTTATCCGTTGCGTACTTATTTCAAGTAATTATCTGCTTACAAAGTTAGGTTCTTTACAGTTTCGATCTTTGTCAAGTCTCTGACTTTACATCTTAAGTCTCTGACTTACTAACCACAATCCTATCAATTGGTATCAGAGCCGACAAGTTCTAGATTTTGGTTAGCTTTGCAGATATGTCAGGAGATTCGATCTCAAATCCTCCGAAGCTGAAGCCGGGCGAGTATGAGACATGGGCGGCCAGATTTGAAGCTCACGTCATGGCATATGACGGGGAGGTTTGGCAAATCATTGAACAGGGACAACAGTATGTCTACATGGAGGGCAGCGAGACAGACCTGAAACCGAGGGTTCTGTACACAACAGAGGACAACAAGAAACTCGAGAAAAATGCAAGGGCATTATGGGTACTTCACAACGCCTTGGAACCTGGAGATCTGAAGAAGGTCATTCATCATAAGGACCCGAGTGACATTTGGGATTCACTCAAGAAGATATATGAAGGATCCAAAGATGTGAAGCGGAACAGAATTCTTGCTGTTCAATCCGAGTTCAACTCCCAGAGACAAGTGAAGAACGAGCCCCTACATGAATATCACTCTGATTTCAAGGATGTCTGTCTACCCTCAATAATCTCGGAAAGAAATATAAGAATTTGGAAATCACCCACAGATTCATGCAAGGATTGAGTCCGGAGTGGGACGACATCTCAAGAACATTGGCTGCCCTACCAAGTACCAAGGAAAACTCATTGGAAGAACTGGTTGCTACGTTAGACAGTAACAAAACCATTGAAGATGTCAAACTGGAGAGTCGAGAACCTTTGAAGGCTGCTCGACAAATTGCACTGGTCGGCAAGAATTCCAGATACCAGAAATTCAAAGGAAAGGACTTCCGCAGAAACAAAGGAAAGGAATCCTCAAGGACAGAGGAACTGAACGTGATGACCAAGGCTCTCAGAGTCACAGACGACAAGGACTCAGGACAGAAATCCAGAAACAAAAATAACCAGAAGAACGTGGAATGCTTCTACTGTAAGAAGAAGGGTCATTACAGGAAAGACTGCTACAAGCTCAAAAATGATGAGGCTAGGACTGAGCAGAACCAGAAGGAGGATAACAAAGAGAAGAAAGCCATGTTTGCCAGGGGAGACTCAGATGAAGACAACAACATGGGAGACCTGAGAAGAAACGTATGTCTGATGGCGAAAGGAAGTACTTCAAGTTCAGAAACTTCATCGTCAACCTCTTCGTCTAGGAAGACATCCTCCAAGGAATAATCTATAGAAGTAAGTTCCAATGATTCACATTCCGGTTATTACTCACGCTCTCAGTGCATTGCAGTTATTAAGAAGCTTGTTCTCAAGGCTGAGGAACTGAAGGCTATCGTAGTTGATCAAGACGAACAGATGAAATCGATGTTCGAGGAGAATCATCAACTGTCTATAAAGGTCCAGCGACTTGAGAAAGCAGCAGGAAAAAGGGCAATTGGAACAGATGATCAGTTCTATGACTCTCCGAAAGGAAAGGAGAAGCAGAAGTCAAAGACCAAGCCTGGTCTCGGCTATGGAGAAGTATCTATTACAAAACCTATGCAAAGACAGGTTCAAAAGAGAAACACTCCCAGACTGAAGGTTGACTTAGATGAGTCAAAAACCTATGGAAAAGGTTATCATATTTGGGAGAAACTCAAGCGAAGGAACAGTCCAGTTCCTATCAACTTTGAGAAACAGAAGAAGAAGGTTTCTGAGTCAAAGGATGTAGATTTCAGAAAACAAAAAGTCTGCTTTCACTGCGGAAAGGAGGGACACAGTCGGAGAAAATGCGAAGGACGGAAGAACGTATCTCAGAAAGTGTCAGAAGCATCAAGCTCCGAGTCTGGAACATCCTCAGGATCCAAGAGGAGTGGAAAACCTGGAACAGTGAACGACCCGTCAAGTTCTAAAGAAGTCAAGGACTTCTCTCACTCAAAAGCAGTTCCAAAAACTCATGTTTCTAACCCTAAAAACTCATCTATAGTATCTTCTAAACCCAAAAAGGCTAAGCTTGTTTGGGTTGCTAAGAACTGATTATTCGTGTGCAGGTCGAGAGAGGGACAGGTTCATGGCTAGTTGATAGTGCATGCTCGGGTCATATGACTGGGAAGATAGAACAGTTCTCCTCTCTACGACGTCATTCTGGTGGCTCCATTACTTTTGGAAATGAAAGTAAGTGTGAAGTCATTGGATCAGGTAAGGTACATTTATCAAACAAGGTTAGTGTCGATAATGTGAGTTTAGTTAATGGTTTGAAATTTAATTTGCTTAGTGTTTCTCAATTGTGTCGTGGAGGTAAAAACAAGGTTGTCTTTACCGCTGATGGTTGTTGTGTTAAGAGTGTTTCCACAGGTCAAGTACTTCTGCGTGGGAATTGTGCTAACAGAGTATATTTTGTTGACCCATCGTTTGATCCAGAAGAATATCTGTGTCTGTCTTCTAGAGCAGATGAATCTGAGATGTGGCATCGTCGGTTGGGACATGTGAATTTCAGGTTATTGAAGAGGCTGCATAATCAGAATTTGGTAATTGGATTACCGAAGATCAGTGAAGTACCTGATCAAGTCTGCAGTGCATGCACACAAGGAAAGCAGTCTAGAGAATATTTCCACTCAAAGAATGCAGTCAGCACAGCAAGGGCGTTTGACCTAGTACACATGGACTTGTGTGGGCCGATGAGAGTACAATCTCGACAAGGTAATCGGTACGTGTATGTGTTAGTTGATGATTTTTCAAGATACACGTGGGTGATTTTTATCAGGTCAAAGGATGAAGTATTTGATTGCTTCAAGACATGGGTGAAGCTCGCTGAAAGGAAATTCAGTCTCAAAGTGAAGAGTATCAGATCAGATCATGGTACCGAGTTCGAGAATGGACAGTTTACTGACTTCTGCAGTGATTAGGGAATTGATCACAATTTCTCAGCGCCGAGGACTCCACCACAAAATGGGGTAGTTGAGAGGAAGAACCGGACCCTGGAGGACATGACCAGAACGATGCTGATTGAAAGCAGATTGGCTAGAAGTTTCTGGGCAGAAGCAATGAATGCGGCCTGCTACGTTCTCAATCGATGTTACTTGAGACCAATCTTGGACAAGACTCCGTATGAGCTGCTGAAAGGTCGAAAACCCAACATTTCGCATCTTCGAGTATTCGGGAGTAAATGCTATGTCCACAACAACGGGAAGAATCAACTGGGGAAGTTTGATCCAAGAAGTGATGAAGGAATCTTTGTAGGATATGGTCTGCATAGTAAGGCCTACAAAGTATTCAACAAGAGGACCAAACTGTTCGAGGAAAGCGTACATGTCATCTTTGACGAAGAGTCCATGGGTAACGACTCTGGGCATGTTCCCGAGGTTCATGCTGCTGAAGAAGGTGATGATTTTGAGCTGATTCGTCCGAGGTATGTTGCAGTAGTTGATGTTCCAGAGAATCTGGAAATGCCTGAACAACCCATTGTTCAAGTTCCTGAGGTTGAAGAACTCGGAGAGCAAGTTGAAGTAAATGGACAAGTCCCTGAAGCTGGTGAAGTCCATGATGAACCTGAGGGTAACGAAGAGACTCAGGAGGTCACTGAGTTGAGGAGAAGTACTCGAGTTAGACAGCCGAGTAGCGCACTTCGTGATTACGTATGTTATGCTGCGGTTCAGGGGGAAACAGTCATGAATGCCTTTGTGTCATTGATTGAACCGAAGACAATTCAAGAAGGACTGAAAGACCCAGATTGGATTCAAGCGATGCAAGATGAGTTGCATCAGTTCGAGAGGAACAAGGTTTGGAGACTTATTCCAAGACCTGAGTCACGGAAGGTGATTGGTACCCGCTGGATCCTGAAGAACAAGCTGAATTCCAAGGGCGAAGTAGTCAGGAACAAGGTGAGGTTGGTGGTGAAAGGATACAACCAGTAGGAAGGCATTGACTATGAAGAAACCTTCGCACCTGTGGCAAGGTTGGAGGCTATCAGGTTGTTGATAGCGCACTCGGTGCAGTTCGGTTTTAAGCTTCATCAAATGGATGTTAAAACGGCGTTTCTGAATGGATATCTCAAGGAGGAAATCTTCGTGGAACAACCTCCAGGTTTTGAGGATCCAGATCGTCAGGACTATGTGTATGTCTTTGACAAGGCCGTCTATGGTTTAAAACAAGCACCAAGGGCGTGGTACGAGCGCCTGTCGGAATATCTGCTAGCTCACGGATATGAGCGAGGTAAGGTACATAAGACTTTATTTGTCTTGAGGACTAATAAACATCTACTCATTGTGCAGGTATATATGGACGACATAGTCTTCGGATCCACAAGTGACGAGCTTGTGAAGTCTTTCACAAAACTCATGGAGAACGAGTTCGAAATGAGTATGGTCGGGGAGCTGACTTTCTTTCTGGGTATTCAAGTTAGGCAGCTGGAGAATGGTACGGAGATTTCACAACAGAAGTACCTGAGTGAAGTCGTGAAGAAGTACGGGTTGGGAGGTTCAAAACATGTGAACACTCCGAGTTCTCCGAATGATTCCCTGGTGAAGAATGATGGATCACCAAAGACGGATGCGACGATCTATCGTGGGATGATAGGTTCGTTACTCTATTTAACTGCTTCGAGACCTGACATTATGTTTAGTGTCTGTCAGTGTGCCAGGTTCCAAGCTGAACCAAGAGAGTCACACGTCAAGGCAGTGAAGCGAATTCTCAGATACTTGAAGGGTACTGAGAAGTTAGTCTTGTGGTATCCAAGGGTCAAGTCCCTCAGGCTAGAAGGATTCACAGACGCAGACTTCGCAGGAGATAGGACTGACCGGAAATCCACATCTGGAATGGCTCAGTTCCTCGGATCTTGCTTGGTGTCATGGGGATCGAAGAAACAGAATTCAATGGCATTATCAACAGCCGAAGTTGAATATATTGCAGCAGCAGCGTGTTGCGCTCAGATCTTATGGCTTCATAATCAGCTAAGTGACTTCAACTTACACTTTGATCAAGTTCCTATTTTTTGTGATAATACTAGTGCTATTAGTATTGCAAAAAATCCTGTTCAACATGGTAAATCTAAGCATATAGAAATCAAACATCATTTCCTTAGAGACTGTGTAGAAAAGGAACTAGTCACTATTAATTTCTGCAGAAGTGAAGATCAGGTTGCTGATATATTTACCAAGTCCCTACACAAGGATGCCTTTCAAAAGCTAAGGATGGAACTTGGATTAATGAGCCCACAATGAGGTACTTCGAATCTTCTCTCAATGATTGACTAGATGATAGGGTTCTTAACATACTTGTCAGTCATTTACATGAGTGAATTTTTGAAGTCCCTGAGCTACTAATAATGTGTGTGCTATTACTTCATTGCTAAATCTGATTTAGTACATGCATTGTTGAACACGTATTTTCTTGATGCCCTACATTACTTCCGGATATCGTTGCCAATAGCCCCATGAAGGAAGTATATGAGACCACCTTATCCCAGTATAAGTCCTGTGTGAACATCTGTTATACACCTTCTAGAAATGATTATACTTATGTGTGATTGAGTGACTTGAATTGTGGTGATTTTACATTATATACCCTTTCGGTAAGCCGACCCACCACAATGTCCCTTGTAAAAATCCATGGTCAAAGAACTGGTCTGGTATTCTCTCAGTCAAGGATTGAATGTCTTTGGGGACTAAGGAACTCATCAAAGTATTTGAGAGATGAAGGAAGCAGTTCAGCTGCAGTTATGTTTGAAAGGACAGTTCAGTGAATAATGCCTTGGAAGTCGGACAGTTTCCTGCAGAGACGTGCACCATAATTAAAGGAGATATTTCAGGGCTTTCAAATTCAAAAGAGATTTATCGCTTCTCTCACTTCAGTCGCAATCACAAGCTGAAACCCTAAATCTCAGAAACCCTAAAGTTCTCCAGTCGATTCTCTCAAACACTCAAGCTTCCAATGGCGTCGCAATCGAACATTAGCAAATCTGACAGTGGAATGGAGACTTTTACTAGTGCAGGAGTTCGGTATGGGATTTCGAGTGCTGTGGCTGAGATACTTAACTCGAGTAAGTCACATCTCCAAATTACTGTATTCAACCCTAAATCTACAAGGTTTATTGAGTATTGTGCTGGCGTGGGAAGTATTGGTGAGAAGGACATTGTTGATGTCTCTAGAGTTGTGAGTGCTATAGAAACTGTTGAGGTGTGAGAAGAAGTGTCTAAGGGAGGTTGTGCATGTGACAACTTTGTGGAAGGAGAGGAAAAGGAAGTATTCGTTGAGCCTGTCTCTGTGAAGAACCCAGAAGGGGTCGCCGAGTCTGGTAACACTGACTACTGGTTTGGTTGTTCTGAAGAGAAGGAAGAAGTTCCCATGGCTGATGTGTCGTCAGTAGGAGCAGATATGTCTGCTGCAAATCAGTTGTTAGAGGAGTTGGTGGAGATGGGAAAAATTGCCGAGTTCAACACAACTGGAGAAGCTGCGGACGTAGATTGTGAGATAATTCAATCCGCTCCAAGAGTGTCCAAGAGGAAGAAGAAAGAACTACCTCTGAGAATTCAACCAACCAGAGAGACTGGGAAAAGGAAACAAGCATCAAAGGAAGAATCTACTCCTGCAAGACTAGTGAAAAGACAAAAGAAATCAAAGTCTGGGAAAGAGATACTGCTGGAGATGGAGTGCTCCGAGGAGTTTCTATTGGAGGAAGGACTGACAGAGGTCCTTGACCTGTTGAAAGCGCAAGGGTGGGAGAACCTGTGCGAGATAAAGGACTTCGTATGTCCTGAAGCAGTTGTAGACTTTTACAAAGATCTGAAGCTGACTGATGAACCAGTGCCAACATTGGCTGTGAATTTCAGGGGGAAGGAATTCACTCTGTCAAGTACTGAGCTGGCAGAGTTGTTGGGGATTCAGCATGAGGGTTTAAGCCACTTCTGCAAAACAAGTGTCTGGCCCAAGGACGTTGCCGATAAGAAGCAACTGGTGAAGAAGATATGTCAACTGGATTCAGTTCAGAAAGGGATGGGGTTAAGCACTCAGTGCATGGAACCTACCGTTAAAATCCTGCATAAATTGCTAGTGAGCAATTTTATGCAGAGGGGAGTAAAGCCCTCCTATGTTCAACACCAGGATCTTCTGGTCTTGGACAAGTTGCTGAATCAGGAGAAAATTAACCAGCCAAAGCTCATGATCCACCAGATGGATCACCTGAAGTCGCTGACCCAGATCGGATACTCACGGGTAATTAAGAAGGTCCTTCAGAAACACAACATATATGAGGTTGTATCTGAGGAGCAGCAGATGGTGAAGGACTTTGATCCTGAAATGTTCAGGAAGATGAACTTGGTTAAAGACCAAGTGGAGGGGTGGATCAAAGCTCCAGTTCAGGAACTGATGGACCACAATTATACGAATCAAAAACACAGTAAAACCCCCCAAGTTAGACTGTTTGTCTATCTAACATCCATCTGTTAGTCCCGATATATTTCCATAGGGCATTTTAGAGACTGAAGAGAAAACACGCTAAGGAGAGGATTTTATGCTGAAAAGATAACAAGAGTCAATCCAAGGTCAAGATCATATGCCGACTGAAGAAATATCAAGGATCCTGACGTTAAATTGACCAGAATAAATTAATCAGAAGAATCAGGAGTGAAGTCAAGACAGTCCGGGGAAAGAACACACTGACAGTTTTGTGAAAAGACTGCACAAAACTGTACAAAACTCACATACGGCAAGATGACTTGGTGACTTGATGAAGAGGTGGCCAAGGGAGGAGCTCCTCCACCCAAGGCAACCGGCAACCGGCGGCTGCCACCACCCTCCTCCTCCTTGACCGGCGGCTTTTGGCCCCTCCATGTGGTGGCTCCTCCTCCCTTGATTTGCCCATCCAATCTCCATGCAACAAGTGCCCTCATCTTAGCCCTCCATTTCTCCTCCCCATGGCTATAAATACACCCCTCCTCCTCCTCACAAATTCATCCCAAAAATTGAAAATCACTTCTCTCTCTACATTTTGTTACTTGTAAGTTTGGTTCGGTTTTGAAATAATACTCCTGTTTGTTCTTGAGTATTATACTGGAAATTATAATACTCTTGTCGGTTCTCGAGTATTATAATACTATAGAGAATACTCCTGTTGGTTCTTGAGTATTCAGTAGGAAATTAGGAATACTCCTGTTGGTTCTTGAGTATTCCACCCCTTTCCCTCTTACTGTTTTCAAAAACCCCCGAGTATTTAGCTATGGTATCCATCTCTATGGATATTCGTAGCTAAACTCTTTATTCGGTGGAAGGTATTTTCTTGTATTATATAATGTTGTAATATCTTTTAGTTTCATTTCTTTGTATTCAAAACTTGTTCTATGTGCCATTTATAGTCAGAATTTCCAAGGTTGAGTGGATGCTACGAAAGGGCAAAACTCTTCCGTGGGGATTCGTGAACATACTCGGGTAAGTGGATGCTACGAAAGGGCAAAGCTTATCTGAGAAGTTCGACTCATCTAAAACACCACTTGGTCAATCGTAACTGTGAGATCAAGTGGATGCACAAAAGGCTAAGATACTTCGAAAGGAGGAATTAGTTTGAAATAGAACAAGGGTTGCTTTAAACGATGTTGCAAGTCTTGCGCTACGAAAGGGCCTCGATTCATCTTTGAATACTTAGAAAAGTTACTAACAGTTTAATATATACATGTTATAATATAAGAGTACCTGAAACCGAATGCTTTTCTTTACTGTTAAACCGCAATCACCAACTGCTGATCTATCGGAGGAATTACAATCACGCATCACCCACTGTAAGTCTTCTTTGTATTTACAGCATTTAATTTCTGTATTTACTTTTCCGCAATCAAAACCAAAAACCCCCAAAAAATCACGTAGTTAATTAGAGCGCTAAAATCTCAATCAACCATAAAACACGCTCCCCCCAGTTCAATCACCCTAAAAGAATAGCCTATTCCCCTAATTCCCTTGGGTTCGACCCCTACTTACCACTTACTACCCAGTAGTGTAGTCACAAGTAGCGGATATTATAAATTTATTTGTACAGAGGACACTGCACCTTAACGACAGTGCGGTGGCCCTCCGTCAGGAACCTAAGCCGAAAGTCAAACCAGTCCTGAAGGACATTGAGGAGGAAGATGAGGATGAATCTCAAGATGATGGAAATCAGAAGTGGGCACTTCTGGAGCAGGGAATCGTTGATATTCGGAGGGACCTGCGAGGTCTTAAGGCAGAGGTAAGGGAAATGAAGGAAGCGATCGGTGAGGTGCAGGAGGCACTCATAACTCTGGTTGAGAAGCTGTGAAGGACTTCGGTCTCCAAGATGATCTCCTTTGCTCTGAGAATGCCGAGATCAGTTCATATCATGAGATTTCCCAATCCTTGCTATCCCACCATGTCATTTCCTTTTGTTCCTGAGTGTGAACTAATTCTGTTCAACATGCGTGCTATGATTATCATATTTATCCTTGAAGTTTTATGCATGCTATTACAAATTGCTCTGAATTTTAAGATGTTACTCATGTTCTTGACTACTGTGTATGTTGATTAACTCTTCTTTGATGATGTCAAAAGGGGGAAGGGTAGAAATATCAACTGAGGGGGAATTCAATCTGAGGATCCCGAGTAGAAATACCTGTGTAGGGATCTGACTTAATGGGGTGTTTACTAAGTTTCTGAGTGTGCAGGAACTTGGGGGGAATAGGTTCCCAAGGAGAATATGTTCTCAATTGATGCTGTGTGCATGTTGTTACATCTATTAAGTACGGTTTTGGTATTTCTCTCTCAATGGTTTGTCATCATCAAAAAGGGGGAAATTGTTGAGGCATTGGCCTCACATGTTTTTGATGATTGACAAACCTGTTTGATGGTTTGCTTAAGTTTCTGTTAGTCAGGAACTTACTAGAGGAGTCAAGGACATGACGCTGGACTTGAGGACCTGCGGAAGTCTCCGATTATCCGAGAACCTGAGTATTGGTCAAGTCAACGAGCAGTTGAGCAGTTGAGGTCAACGCAGCAGTTGAGCAGTTGACAACACGAGTCAAAGAAGTCATGGAGTGATGGCACGTCCTCACTACACATAGTGGAGATCATGGGCTGGCAGTTGCAGACATGATCTACGGCAGTTACCTCAAGTACCTATAAGAAGACAGCAGATGTCATTCTGGCGGGTGTGCTTCCACAATCCATTGTTAGAGCTTTCCAGTGTGGGCGTACCCAGAGAGAATATCCAGTGAGCTGAGCGAGGTGATATTCAAATTGATTGAACTGTTCTTGATCATTGGAGGAAAGCTACGGAGGTGCCAAGACTACGGGACGTCGACGAGACAGTCAGGGAAGTAGTCAGATTTTGCTTGTATAAGTCTAGTTTGATTTATACTGAATAGGCAAGTTTTGTACCCACTGAGTGTACAGATTAAATAGTAATAAGAGCTATTTAAGTTTATCCGCTGCGTACTTATTTCAAGTAATTATCTGTTTACAAAGTTAGGTTCTTTACAGTTCCGATCTTTGTCAAGTCTCTGACTTTACATCTTAAGTCTCTGACTTACTAACCACGATCCTATCACATACCCATACCTATTCCATCACCACCTGATGATAGTGCATGGCCTGATTCTATGATTATTGGTGAGCATGTGGCCGATGACATAAACATTGACATAGGCGCAAGTGACAATGTGCCAAATGAGGAGCCGCCAATGATTTTACAATCAACAAATGCTCCTGTTAGACGTTCATCTCGCAACCACAAAGCCCCAGCATGGCAAAAAGATTATGTTTGCTCTACTCAAAGTTCAGTTCATTCTATTAATCGATATGTTAATTATGGCCTTTGCAACTCATCTCATTTGGTGTCTCTTACTCGCACAATGTCCCTCAACGAACCCACGTGTTATTCTCAGGCCAAGAAAGATAATCAGTGGTGTGATGCAATGCATCAGGAGATTTTGGCTCTTGAGCGAACTAAGACGTGGTCCTTAGTGGACCTACCTCCGAATAAATCCGCAGTAGATTGTAAATGGATATACAAAATTAAGCTTCGATCAGATGGAACAGTTGAACGATATAAAGCCAGACTTGTAGCAAAGGGGTTTACTCAAGTTGAGGGGCTTGATTATCACGAAACCTGCGCTCCAGTTGTAAAAATGACTACGGCCAGGTCCCTTCTTGCCCTTGCTTCTACTCGTGGTTGGCCATTATTTCACCTTGACGTTGGTAATGCATTTTTGCACGGAACTTTGGATGAGGAGGTCTATATGAAGCTTCCTCCGGGTTTCTATATGAAAGAACGTCATCTCGGCAAAGTTTGTCGTCTTCATAAGAGTATATATGGGTTAAAGCAAGCCTCACGTCAATGGTTTTCGTGTTTTACAGATGCTTTAACAGAGTATGGGTTCAAGCAAAGTGATTCAGATCCTTCTCTTTTCACACTAAAAAAGGATGGGACTTTCACTATTTTGCTTATGTATGTGGATGATGTAGTTCTCACTGGGACATCATCTAATATCATTCGGCAAGTGAAAGATTTCATACCTAAAGAATTTCAAATTAAAGATCTTGGTCATTTGAAGTTTGTCTTGGGACTTGAAGTTGCTCGTTCAGCCTCGGGAATTCATTTAAATCAACGAAAGTATGCGTTAGATTTATTGAAGGAAAATAATATATTGGATTGCAAACCTTCTTGTACACCCATGGATATAAAGCATCGACTAGGACTATCCAAAGCAACATTATTAAGTGATCCTCTCCCTTATCGGCAACTTATTGGAAAACTTATCTATCTGACAATCACTCGTCCAGATTTGGCATATCCTGTCCATATTTTGAGCCAGTTTATGCAAAGTCCCACCATTGATCACATTCAAGCAGCTCCTCGTGTTCTCCGTTACGTGAAGAACGCACCGACTCAAGGACTCTTTTACTCCAGTAATGCTACTTTGCAACTTGCTGCATATTGTGATGCTGACTGGGGAGCATGCCCAGTTACTCGAAAATCTATCACAGGGTATTGCGTCACATAAGGTACTGGTGTCATTTCATGGAAAACCAAGAAACAACATGTTGTCTCTCGTTCATCTGCAGAATCCGAGTATCGCTCTATGGCCAATGCTTGTTGTGAGATAGTTTGGCTTCGTCGTCTTCTTATAGATATGGGCCTTCACATTGACGGGTCAATTCCTCTCTATTGTGATAACTCCGCCGCAATTCATATTTCCCGTAATCCGGGCTATCATGAACGCACCAAGCATATTGAGTTAGATTGTCATTTCATTCGGCAGCAAGTGTCTTCTCAGTTAATCATTCCCATTCATATTTCAACTACGGACCAACCGGTAGATATGTTCACTAAAGCACTCTCAGGTGATCGATTACTATCCATATGTCGCAAACTGGAGATTTCGAATTTTCTCCATGCTCCAGTTTGAGGGGGGGTGTTGAACTAATTGGTTTTGTCTGCCTTTTGCTATTCAGCTCCCTTATTGATTGTGTAGTTAAGTTTGCATATGAATAGTTTTGTATTCCCAGTACAAGTACCATTTACATGTACATTTGCAAATAATGAAAAACCATTCAATCTTCCATCTCTTTGCTTTCGTTCTTCCGCTCATTTTGTTCCGGCCAATAGCCGTGATTATTTGAAATTGAGTTGTTTCACAGAAACCCCAATTACGTACATTACAAAACAAATGACACGCTAATGAGATCAAAGTCACGCCACACAACAAATTACAATAATTAAACATACTAAAGCTTGATTAATAGCTAAATGTAGGGAGGAGTGGCGACAACGAACAACCGAACATTCTACTTGGAACAAGGTAACGATTTGGAAGCTAGACTCGGCAGAGAAATTTCCACGGGACAAATGAAATCAGTACCTGTTGATATTGGGCCTAACTCACCTCCAAAAGGCACCTTGTGCAGGGAGGATTGCCACTTAGTTATAAACCCATGAGACCAACTCATCCTAGCCAATGTGGGATACTTGACACACCCCCGCAGCCCAATGGGCTGCACAACAAATGGGCTATGGGCAACATATGGCCGGGCACCGCCCCAAACCATTGGTCTAGGGGTGGCTCTGATACCATTGACTCCAATACCCCCTCGCAAGCTCAAAGTGTGGAGATAATTCGAAACATTGAGCTTGGAACATAGCTGGGTGAGCACCTCCCCTGGTAAAGGTTTAGTAAACAAATCTGCCAACTGAGCTGATGTCGGGATGTATTGAGGAGCTAGAAAACCGGAATTGACATGTTGGCGAACAATGTGGCAGTCCAGCTCAACGTGCTTGGTTCTTTCGTGGAAGACCGGATTTCTGGCGATGTGAAGGGAGGCATTGTTATCACAATGCAGAGGAATTGGCAGTGAAACAGGAACCTGGAAATCCTTCAAAAGTCTGGTAAGCCAAACAAGTTCACATGATGTTTGTGCCATTGCACGGTACTCGGCCTCCGCGGAGGAGCGACTAACAACAGATTGCTTCTTTATTTTCCAGGAAACAAGACAATTGCCCAGCATGATGCTATATCCAGTTACCGATCTCCTGGTTATGGGACAAGCACCCCAGTCGGCGTCACAATATGCCTTGAGAGAAAGTCGCTGACTAGCTGGATAGAACAATCCTTGAGCAGGTGCCAACTTCAGGTATTTGAGAACTTTGTGTGCCGCTTTCATGTGATCTTCCTTCGGTTGATGCATGAATTGACTTAACACATGTACTGAGAATGCCAAGTCTGGTCTTGTTACTGTCAGATATATCAGCTGACCAACTAGTCTTCGATATTTTGTAGGATCATCAATGGCAGAAGAGTTAGACAAAGCTAATTTGTGCTTCGTATCCATAGGAAGAGAAGAGGGCTTGCAGCCAAGTAAACCAGCACTTCGGATCAGCTCCAGAGCATATTTACGTTGATTCAAGAATAAACCAGAGGAAGATCGAGCCACTTCAATGCCAAGAAAGAATCTCAAGGTACCCAAGTCTTTTATTTTGAACTTAGAGTCAATGAAGTGCTTTATTTGATCAATGAGAGTCTGAGATGTACCTGTGAGTATGATATCATCCACGTAGACTAAGAGAGCAATGTAGTCATGACCCTTATGCATAGTAAATAGTGTGTCATCATTCAAACTTGGGACAAACCCATAGCTGATGAGAGCTTCACTAAATTTGCTAAACCATTGTCGCGAAGCTTGCTTTAGGCCATATAAACTCTTGTTTAATCTGCAAACTTTCCCTTTAGCTTTATCAGACTTATAGAAACCAGGTGGCAATGTCATGTATACCTCTTCATCCAAAGTACCATGTAGAAATGCATTGTTAACATCTAGCTGATATAATGGCCAACCTTTAGATGCAGCAATAGCAAGTAATGTTCTGACTGTGTTCATCTTGACAACTGGGGCAAATGTCTCATGGTAGTCAAGTCCTTCAAGTTGTGTAAATCCCTTTGCAACTAATCTCGCTTTATATCTTTCTATTGTCCCATCAGATTTTCTTTTTATCTTGAATACCCATTTACATCCCACAGCATTCTTCCCTTGTGGTAGATTTGTAACTTCCCATGTATCATTATCTTCCAGAGCACAAATTTCTTTTTCCATTGCTTGAACCCAATTATCATTTTTGCTTGCTTTAATGTAACTGGTTGGTTCTTCCTCTGAAAGTAACTGTAAGGCATAAGACTGAAATTGTGGTGAACATCTGGAGTAATTTACCTGATGACAAATGGGATATTCAGTGGAACTTGTCACAGTGTTGCATATATAGTCTCTGAGTTTTGTGGAAGGTCTTGGGACTCTTGTAGACTTCCTTAGTGGCATATTTTGTGGAATAGGACTAGAATGTGTAACATCATCATGCTCATCATTCTGCTCATCATTCTGCTCATCATTTTGCTCATCATTTTGCTCATCATTCTGCTCATTATGACCAACATTATCTGAATGATTAATAACTGGAATATCTGCTGCAGGGCACTCATACTCATCATCATCTGTGGAAAAATCAGGAATAGGCAGAGCAGGCAAAGAAGCATCAGTGTTGAGGGTATCATCTAGCTCACTATCTTGGAATGGAAATTCATTTTCCACAAAGCATACATCTCTACTGACAAGAACAGCATGAGACTAAAGATCAAACACTTTATACCCCTTTTGCCCAAATGGATAACCCAAGAAGACACAAACATGAGCTCTTGGATCAAACTTGGATTTATTAGGCTGAACATTTGTAACATAGCATTTACATCCAAAAACCTTCATGTGTGAGTAGCTTAGTAGATCCCAAATACTTCTCATGGAGCCTCTACCTAGCCTTGGAGAGATATATAAAATGTTGGTTAGTGAAGAGACAACTAAGAGGTCCAAGAAGCCTATTGTTTCAGAAATATCAGCACTCTATGCTGGTCAGAACAACAATAATTCTGGTGCTAATTCAAGGTACTCTAATGGGACTAATAACAACAAGGGAAGAAGACCTTTTTGTAGTCACTGCAATGTTCCAGGCCATACTAAAGAAACTTGCTATAAGATTGTGGGATATCCTCAAAATTCCAAATCTCAAAAGTCAGGCAATCAGGGTAATAGATCTCAGAATAAATCATCTATTAATGCTGTAGCTAGTGATGCAGGTGCCAAGGAGAATATGTCAGCTGCCGGTTAGGCTTCATTCAGCCCCATCAGAAATTTCATAATCTGATCTTTCATTTTTCTTGCATCAAAGCACTTGGTTGCCTTGCATCTAGCACCAAGATCACACTTCTGAATATCAGCCAAGGAATCTTCATCACCCCATAGCTTCTTGAGTTTGCCATAGTACTTAGCAATACTCATATCTCCCTGCACTAATTCAGAAATTTCTTGTTGAACAGAATATAGACTAGAATCATTAGATCCACCAAACCTTTCATTTAAATCACTCCAAGCCGAGATGCAATCAAAGGCGTGGATCAAGGAAGCTCCAATCTCCTTTGAAACTGAATTAATGATCCAAGAAAAGATCACATTGTTGCATCTCTCCCATCTGGCTAATTGATACGGATCAGTTGGTCTGGGGAAATCACCACGAACGAAGCCAAGCTTCATCTTGACTCCTAGTGCTACCTCCATAGATTTCCTCCACGTGATAAAACTTTCAGCGCCGGTTAGCAATTGAGTTACCATAGGACTCCCAACGTTTTCATTTTTACTCACGTAGAGCGGATCGTCGGCAGGCTGGGCTGGCACAGTCACAGTCGCCGGAACGCCAGAATCGACAGTTGATGCTGCCATGGCAATGGATCAAATTGAGCAACGGAAAACTAGAATCAAACGCTACTGGAACGAGCGGCTCTGATACCATGTTGATATTGGGCCTAACTCACCTCCAAAAGGCACCTTGTGCAGGGAGGATTGCCACTTAGTTATAAACCCATGAGATCAACTCATCCTAGCCAATGTGGGATACTTGACACACCCCCGCAGTCCAATGGGCTGCACAACAAATGGGCTATGGGCAACATATGGCCGGGCACCGCCCCAAACCATTGGTCTAGGGGTGGCTCTGATACCATTGACTCCAATAGTACCATCTTCTCCTCAGAACTCTTCAACCTCTATTGATAGTTATTGTGCCCACCTCTTCTTGTTCTTCTATGGCGTGAATTTCATTTGAGTTCAGGGGTGCAATGTCTTCTGTGTGTACAATCCATTGGATCTCATTTTTGGTCAAAAAGTGAATAGGAGGTAGGGGTTTGTTGTTGACAAATGCGAAATTCAACCCTTTGACTTTCACACTGGTCGGCAAGTTATGGTTGATGGGAAAGTGTTGGTTTCGTTTCAACTAACGTGTAGTTGAAACTCACAGTTACGGTTGATTCCGAAACACTTAGATTAAACCGGCCAATCCACACGGCCTCGGTGCGAAATGAAGAAGAAAAAGAAGAAGAAGAGTGGCCACTCAATTTGATGGTGTAGCTAACCATGACTAAGAAAGAGTATAGAATACAGGAAAAGAATAGTCGAAAATGTCTTATGATTCATTACGAAGATATCGTGTTGAGGTTGGTTATGAAGTGCCGTCAGCGCGGGCATCTCTCTATCTCCATGATGAAGAACTGTCGAGGTTGAGGTATTTTTGTTAGTGTGTATATGTAGCCATTGAAACTGCTCTTTTATGCTTGGAGCATGTCACTAAAAAACAACCAGCAGAATTGCGTCTATAGTATTTTCCTTTCTCATAATATGATTAAAAGTGACTTGTAAAACTCTACATTTTCCATTTTTGCGACATTGTTGACACTTGACAATCACAAAGGCATCGTTCATTTCTTACAAGCTAGTTACACTCAAACTTCAGTCACCCACTAGATAAAAGGTCATCGTAACTCAAGTAGAACAGTAAAGTGAAGAAGATATTATTCTCACCGGGAACTGATTCTTCTAATAAAGACAATTCAATAGGTGATATAGCCGTTGGGTTGGTGACCCATTAGAATCTCCTTGATATGACTGGGACAGTAATTTTCCAGCTTAAAAAAATGAATTTGTGAATGTTTTGAATTCTTTAAGCATTTTCTATGCATTTCATATGCATTTATTATATAAGCATATATGATGTACTTGGAACAGTCTAGTTACTAATTGAAACAAGGCTTCGCTTTGGATGCCAAACTCGGTATTGAAATCTCAAGTGGACAAGTGTCATCGACATATCCCTGAACAATTATCTCCAAGCGGGATTTTTCCCGTCTTCATTTGCGCGCTCAAGTCTTCAAGTTCCATATGGTTCAGGGACACGGTTTCTGCAGCGCTGACAACCCCGCGAACATCTTCTTTGGTCAGCAGTTCTGTAGAAGGAAGGAGATGGTACTTAACTAGAAGGAAAGCCTTGAACTTCAAAGTTGTTGAGACGTTGCGGTTTAACTCAAAACCTTTCGGTTTTAATGTTTCAACCAGAGTGTAATTTATACTGAATGAGAAAGTGGAGATAGTCACTGTAAGATTGAAGGACAAAATTGAAACCTCCTCCAAGTGGAATGGAGGAGGAGGGTGGCTACCGGCCGACTTGACCTTGTACACAACCATAATCATGAAACAAGGCAAGATAAACACCAACAAAATACCAGTGAGATGCTTCCGGGTTATGTTGTATAATCGTTATCGGCCTTCGTTTCATAGGGCTTTTCGGGCTAGGGTCGGGTTCGGGCTAATTCGGCCCTACATCAATGACTAATTAGTCGACAAATAACTCTTTAAATGCAAATACTACTAGATTGGACGTGTGAGATTTAATGGATGTGAAAAACTATATTCTTTTTATATCAAGAACGTCTTAAATCAATAAATATATGATTTTAATTAGGGCTCGTATTTTGGGCTGACCCGAATAATTGAAGCTTTATCCCGACCCTAAGCCCTTCGAATCGGACCATAATAGGGCTTGCGTAGGGTTAGGGACGGGCTCGGGCTAAGGCTGACTTGTGACGCCCTAGGGCTTATTTCGTCCGAGGGCTAAATTCCGACCCCTAGTTAAAATCTCGCCTCACCAAGGACAAGGACCAATTGGAATGATAACGACAGAGGTCCACCGCTTCCGCCAGCCAAGACCCGCACCAAGACCAGTTAAAAATAACTTTTTACTTGAAGTGACATTGTTACGTAAACCCAGCAACTTTAATATCCATGCATATTTAGAAGTTATACAACAACATAACACATAATAGGATTACAACTCTCACACTTTTTATATTTATTTAAAAACACCCAGGCCATCATATTTGAGGGACCGGATGACAACTTTACTTTTTGGTTTTAGCAAGTTCCTCTTTACCTCCTCGAACAACAAATATCACTCCTCCGCAGCTCAACCTCTCAAAAGTGTTCTCCTGACAGTATGGAACCCTTAGAAGTGGAAATGCCCGCACCGGTGGCCCAAATCCAACAGCCTCAACACGGTGTCTTTATAATGAATCGTAAGATATTTGTGTCCATTGTCTTCCTGTGTTTGTGGGTTTTTTCTTAGTCATGGTAATCTACACCATGAAATTGGGTGGTAACCATTCTTCCTCCTCTTCTTCCCCTTTCCACACCGAGGCCGTGTCATTTGACCGGTTCAGTCTCAGTGTTTCCGATTCAACCCTATCTGTGAGTTTCAACTACACGCTAGTTGAAATGAAACCAACCCTTCCGTTCAATCTAAACCTGTCGACGGATGTGAAAGTCAGCGGGTTAAATTTCACACTCGTCAAGTATCTTAAGCAAGGAAGAGTTGAGGTTGATGGTACACATTGAAGAAATAACGCTCCTGAATTCAAAGAAATCAAAGACGTAGCCGCACAAGAGAAGACGGGGAAAATAATTTGGAGGTTGAAATTGAGGGAGACGGTACTACTGGAGTAACTTGTCCCATAGATATCTTCATCCCGAGTCTGGCATCCCAGTCATTATCTTGTTTCTAACCATGCAAAATGAGAGGAAGGAGAAGGAGATAAGAAGAAATCTCAGTCATTATCTTGCTTCATCCCCAGTCTGGCATTCCAGTCATCCCAGTCATTATCTTGTTTAGGGTGTTGCAGAGAAGAATCGGTGTTGGAGAGAGAAAATCAATGTTGTTGCAGAGAAGAACCAAAGAGAGGTGGAAAAGGAGATAATGAAGAAATGTAGGGTATGTTGTATGTGCACTTGTGTTGCTATACAATTTCTAAATATGCATGGACACTAAAACTTCATAGCGTGTTGCAGATAAGAACCGATGTTGGAGAGAGAGAATCAATGTTAGAGGTTGAATGTTTGTTTGAATAATGAGGTGTAAATGAGGCGTAAATGTTCGAATAATGAAGTGATATTTATGCAGTACATATACATTTCATATGCAAAGAATAAAAAGTATAATATAAATAATAGAATGCCCTAAAAGACAAAATAATAAAGGCATAGAGCAATTTCCCTTTCTACTTCTACTTCTAACCTCGCGTCACCATATATCATCACTTTGATTCTACGGCCACATCAAATCCCTGCATCGTCTTCGGCTTCTATCCTCCCTCCTCTCATTTCTTCCTAACCCTAACCACGCACCTCACCCATGCAAAAGTCGAGATGCCGATGGAACGACAAATCCAACCTACTCTAAAGGGTTTATATTATAACCCGAAAGCAGTTTGCTGTCATATTATTCATATTTCTGCTCACGTGTTTTGTAATAGTAGTAGTCCTCAAGTTCAAGTCCGGTTCGATCCTTCTTCTTCATTCTACATGATGGAGGAGGTTTTTGTTGGCTCCTTCGATCCTTCTTCTTCATTCTACATTTCTGCTCACGTATTTCCACTGTCTCTTTCAATCTAAACTACACTTTGATTTGAAACAAAATCAACGGATTTTTACTTCAACCGTAGTGTTTCGACAAGTGTTAAAGTCAAAGGGTTTTGCTTTCACACTTGTTGAGCACCCTTCCCTACCTCCACCTCAACAGTAGGGATAACATCTAAATTCTACGAGCTCCAAGCTTCCTTCCTAGCTTTTGACGCCATCAAGTCTGTCAGTGCGTTAAAATCTCGCCTCACTAAGGACAAGGACCAATTGGCATGATAACGACAGAGGTCCACCGCTTCCGCTAGCCAAGACCCGCACCAATCCAATGCACTAAGACTAGTTGAAAATAATTTTTTACTTGAAGTGACATTGTTACGTAAACCCAACAACTTTAATGTCTATGCATATATATAAGTTATACAGCAACATTAACACATAATAGGATTACAACTCTCATACTTTTTTATATTTATTTAAAAACACCCAAGCCATCATATTTGACCGGATGACAACTTTCCTTTTGGTTTTTGCAAGCTCCTCGAACAACAAATATCACTCCTCCGCAGCTCAACCTCTCCACAGTGTTCTCCTGACGATATGCAACCCTTAGAAGTAGAAATGCCCACATAGGCCACCCATATCCAGCACCCTCAGCACGTTGTCTTTGTAATGATCCGTAAGATATTTACGTCCATTGTCTTCCTGTTTCTTGTGGGGTTTTTTCTTAGTCGTGGTAATCTACACCATGAAATCGGGTGGTAACCATTCTTCCTCCTCTTCTTCCCCTTTTCACACTACGGCCGTGTCACTTGAGTCTCAGTGTTTCCAATTTAACCCTATCTGTGAGTTTCAACTACACGCCAGTTGAAACAAAACAACTCCTCAAACTGAGTTGAATTGTCATTTGAATGACATGTGTACTAGCCACCTCAACTAATCCTTGCTTAAGAGTTGGGGTGGAGGCAACGAATGATAGTTGATGAGTGTGAAATTTAACCCGCTGACTTTCACATTCGTTGACAGGTTTAGATTGAAGGGAAGGGTTGGTTTCGTTTCAACTAGCGTGTAGTTGAAACTCACATGTAAGGTTGAATCGGAAACACTGAGATTGAAACGGCGGATGACCACTGCCTCGGTTCGGAAGGAATAAGAAGAGTGGTTACCACCCGATTTCATGGTGTAGATAACCACCACTAATAAAAACCCCAGAAGAAACATGAAGAAAATGGACGCAAATATCTTACCGTTCATTACAAACACGTCGTGCTGAGGCAGCTGGATTTGTGCCGCGCGTGGGCATTTCCACTTCTAAGGGCTGCATTGTAAGGAGGAGAACACTTTAGAGAGAGGTTGAGCTGCGGAGGAGTGATATTTCACTACGCCATTCTGTAACTTACGCCACGGTAAAAAAATCGTCGCTTAAAGTCCTAAAATGTCGCTTAAGACCTATGTGACAGGTCACCCGTCGCTTAAGATACGTCGCTTAATCATGTGTGACATAAGGATTTACGCGACGCGATAATGTCGTATGTCACTTAAGTGGACACCACTAATGCGACATCATATATGTTTGTCGCATATATCATTATGCTACATTTGTCAGCTAAACCATTGTTAGTCGCTTAAAATGTTTTAAGCTTGACATAATATTGTAACTAATAAGACTGGGATCTTTGTGACATTAAAGAATATTATTCAACTATAGAATAAGAAATGTCATTCAAAACAATTCATTACATGTCTACATGTTTACATACAAACATCCAAATTCTAGATTACAATTTTGAACGGTTTCATAATGTAACATGCCTGCAAAACTGGATCTTTAGATCCATTACACTCGTTATCACTGTCCTCATCACTATCATTATCATCACGTCTTTTCCCGCCGACACTTGACATCTTTAAATACTTCGACAGAGTTCCAACAGATGATTTCTCTACCTGCAACACATTTTAACCACTAAGAGAACAAATGAAATGCCTAAGCAGAACAATAAACAGAAAATATAAATTAAGGCAGTGCTACACGTGGAACAACCAACATACAACATTTGAATGTTCAGTACTGCAGGTGCTCTTCTTACAAGGCATTAGAGATACCATCATACGTGCAACAATTACTCAACAGAACCAAAGCACCCATTAGAGATACCATCATACGTGCTCTTCTTACAAGGCATTTGAATAGTGTTGGCCAGGAAGAAGATGAAACAGTATGTACTCCATTTTATTCAACCAAATTTGTAAGCAAGTTACCATTCAAAAATGCAAAAGCATCCAAAGAAATCTTTTACCATCATCGTCCATATCATCTATTTGGCTTCTTCTTCTGAGTTGAAACTGGAAACGCTTCAAAATTTCAAGTATATTTTGGTGGGGGCATCAACACCTTTGTTACTTCCCCATGTCGCTGAAACAGTTCCTTCAACTGCTCAATCATAGTGTCATCAGGAATGTTCTTCACATAAAGAGCCTTCACCTGATAAGACATAGAAAGAAACAATTACCTTTTTGCTTTAAGTGCAGCTGGGACGGAAGTGCTCAATTAAATAAACCAACTTGACCCTCTTAACTCCTTAATCAGTTGATAAAATAAAACTATCAGAGTAACAAATAAATGCCTTCAAAAGGAATAGCAGGTGCATGTTGAAATATAAAGTATGGGCACTTACTTTCCAATCCAATGGGTATAGACAGTGAATTAAATCTATAAAAACACATTATATATCAATCCAAAATAAACCAAATAAGAAAAATCAATACTGAATATCAATAAAGAGACTCCTAATTAAAACCTAGCTGAACAGCACTGTCGCTGCCGGCCCCTGCCGCAAATCACCATGGACCTCATCATGCCTGACTACTCAGAGTGCGTGCGCCACAACCACGATACAATCACTGCCTCGGAGAACGCCAGACAACCACCGGATGCGCTAATTCGAGATCTGGAACAAACGTTACTCGGCTTCGTTTGGTCCCCTATGCCACAGCTCTTCGGCTGAGCTTCGCCCGCGCTCGCCGGACACAAATCCCTTGCGCTATTGATGTCGACTCCTAATCCGCTGCTTCTTCGCTCAATCTCAGTGATTTCCTGCCCCTTCCGTTTTCCGCCTCTACCTTGTCTTCTCGCTCTCGAAACTTCAAAATGACGATTTGAACAAAAGCAGACAAAGTGATACGAACGGGATGTGTTCGCAACTGAATAAAAAAAATAGATGAGAGGATGTTCGGAGAAGATTGAGAAGTTGAGGCGAAGAAGATGAGAAATTAGGGTTACGAGAAGAGGAATCGGGAAGAGGAGATAGAAAACACTTTTTAATCGTCATTGTCTTATCCTGTGCGTTCAATACTTAGTAAAGATTGCCACACATTGTCATTTTAGTAAATTATACCCAAACCCCTAAACTTGTTAGAATGATATATTTGACTAATTATACCCAAGCCCTCAATTTTAAAACTGATAAATATGTATTTCCGACTGAATAGACATAGATTATAACAAAAATATAAACTATGTTATACATTCCCAAAAAAAGTAATCATTAATAAATTAAAATTACGGACCTCTAAAAATTAATCATAAATATTTTTATTTACATTTCAAACTGAGGCAAAAAATTAATCGAAATGTGGTCGCCAGCTTTAAATAATAATGCGACAGACTTTAAAACGTCGCATTGTTTATGTCTCCTATTCACCTATACGCGACGTGTATTACATGTCGCCTAAACTATACGTCGCCCATTATACATAACGCGATGTACCGTTCACGTCGTATAAACATTTGTCACGTAAGACAACTAACGCGACGTAGGTTCGTTCATCGCTTAAACTTTTGTCGTCTAAGATACCTTAAACGACGTATTTTGCTTGTCGCGTTAACCTTTGTGGCGTAAAATACTTTAAGCGACATACTATTCTGTATTTGTCGGGTAAACTAATTTAAGTGACATGAACTAAAGCGACGTCAATCAAATTTTGTCGCGTAAGTTACAGAATGGCGTAGTGTTTGTTGTTCGAGGAGGAAGAGATCAGGAACTTGCTAAAATCAAAAGGAAAGTTGTCATCCGGTCCCTCAAATATGATGGATTAGGTATTTTTAAATCAATAATAAAAAGTGTGTGAGAGTTGTAATCCTATTATGTGTTATATTGTTGTATAACTTCTATATATGCATGGATATTAAAGCTGATGGGTTTACGTAACAATGTCAATTCAGGTAACAAATCATTTTTACTTAACTCTCACAAACTTTTTATTATTCAAGTAAATAAATGATATAATCGCAGTAAAAAAGAATGATATTAAGTATCTTTACTAAAACATTTTTTTTACTTACACCGTTACTAAAACAAAACTTACTATATCTTCACCCATTTGTTTATGTCCAACATTTTTTGTTAAAATAGGTGAAAGTTTAAAAAAAATTGTGACAAAGCTTAAGTTAAGTTAATTGGATAAAAAGTATAAACTTAAGGTCAAACGTCCAAAATTTATCCAAGTCTAGTCATCAATTCATGCTTTCTAGGCAAGTTGTTAGCTAGTTTCTAGCCACCTCAATCTCAAGTCTTCGTCTTTAACCCTTGCGCCGCCTCTCCTCATCGCCCCTCTCGTTGCTTCTCCTCTCCCCGCTTGTTCCTCTCCTCTTCCTCTTTCCCCTGCCCTCTTCTCCCCGCCTCACCCGGCTGTCACCTCCTTTTTCTCCATCTATGCTACGGATTCGGTTGGTTATTTTTGGATCCGAGTGTGGTGGAGCAGCGGGAAGCCTGATAGTGTGGTGGTGGTTGATGGTGGGTGGCTTGTTAGCCCGGGGTGAGGGAGTAGTGGGAGGTTTGTGATGGGTTTGGAGTGTTGGAGATGAGGTTTTTGGGTAATAATGGGGCGGTTGGGGTATAGATGATGGCGACGTTGTGGGGTTTTCCCGGAGATGTATAGGTTTTAGTACCTTTTTGGGTGTTTCTCCGGTCGTTTTTCTGTTCCCTTGCTTAAGAGAGTCTCTAAAGTTAGTTATTTGTTCTGATTGGTTGGTTTTAGTACCTGTTTTGGGTACTTATTTTGTTCGGTTATGTCCTCTGTGCTGGGTTCATCTGGCCTGATGTCTGCCATTAGTAGCTTGCTTTTGGCAAGTTGAGGTTGTTTGGCTAACCCTAACTTTCAAATGGAAGGTGAATCAAGGATGATCGGAGATGAGCGGAGCTCAAGAACATGTGAGAAACGAAAAAGAGATTAGCTAATACTAACTTTCGAATTAAGAAATCAAAAAGGCGCAAAAGTCTGTTTATAAAGACTTTTGCAATTTTACAAGAGTTACACAAGTTACCCCAGGCTTATAACAAAATACAAAACTCAACTACTGATAATTACTAAGTAGCCCCAGTCGATCGGCTGATGACTGACCAAAACATCAACCGGTCGGCTGATTATCTCTTAACAGACTAAACTCCTTAACAGCTGAGGGAATGTTGATATTGTTAGGATTGAAGGAGGCAGAAAGACATGGATTTTGCAGAGCAATTTTCGTCCCAAATAGCGCAGAGGTGGTGTTATATCTACAAGGCAGAGGAGGTAAGGAAGATAAAGAATATGAATGGATTAGAGAATGTCAACACCTACTGGAGAAACATGAAGAATGGGAAATGGTCCATGTGCTTAAGAGAAGGAAACCAACCAGCATATCTTCTAGCTACTAGAGCTTAGGAGCTAGGATGAGTTTGGAGAAGTAGCGAGGCTATTCCTTGGTGCCTTTCAAGATTGGTGAAGTCTGATCTTGTTAATGCCCGACTATTGTAATCTAGTTTTAGTGTTTCTGGTGTTTTCTTTTGTACGGTTTCCCATCCATAAACAAAACAAAAAAAACACCAGCACTCGGTAGTTTCAATACCCTCTCAAACTTTTATTTGTAACTGACTGGTGCACTGATAGTTCGATTGCCTTCATTTTTTGAAGTAAATATAGCACAAAAGGAGATGAGAAAGAGAAGTTAATGATTAACTTGAAATTTAATTATGACATGTGACTTTTGGTTGGTGAATGTTAAATTCATTTGTTCTTTTACGTACTTGTGTTCTTACGTAAACAATAAAGAACACAAGTCATGTCTTATCCAATGGCTAGAAATCAAATAGCAAATGAAGATAAAAACAAGAAAAATTCAATCAAATCCTCACATTTGCTTCCACATTATTTCCATAGTTAGACACGAAAAATTATTCTCAAATAATAAATTGAGCAACTAAAATAATTCTCAGTAATGTCTTATCATTTTTAAAAAGATTCGTTTTATTTAATACCCATATTAGGCCATTGTAATTTTTCTCAATAGGTATGTGAGGGAGGTAAATTACAAACAAACAAAAGTAGATCTCCTTGAAATGTTCCATGTGGCACAAAACTGCATCAATTTGAAGGACAGTTTTGAATAAGAGCCCCAATTCAGCATTCATTGATAGGGGTCGGCAATGGGCAGTTGACCACTAGTGCTGAATCGGTACGATAGGGTATGATAGGATATAAGGACAAGGTATGCTGTTAGGGTAAGAGGGCAGGGTAGAGTTTATTTTTCATAACTTTTACTCTGCTTTAAGGTAGAAAGACAGAGTACGTTAAGGTACGAGAATAGGACAGAACGGGATACGGATCGAATAAAGTTGACCCAAAAGACATTATGACCTTAGGGTCAAATGCCTACCCTATTCATTAATAGCGGTCAGTTGACATGCGTTCGGATATTCCATTCTTATATTCTACACTAGTTTCTTTAAGGCCATTGCTCCTCACACCCCCCACTCCACACCCTCCAATGGGTCCCACACTCATTTCCAATTATACCCCCCCCCCCACACCCCCACCAAATATATCATATTTAAAAATATAATTATTAATTTAAAACTATTTAGAAATTAATACTAATATATATATATATATTATAATTAATAAGATATTATCGTTAATTCAAAACAATGTATAAATTAAATATATAACACATATTTTTTAAATATGATTACATTTTTAAATATGAATACAAAGTATTTATATTATTAAAAATTAATACATAAATGAATAGTATAATTTGCTTTTGTCAGGGAATCTAATTAGTGAGTTGTCTATTTCTTGTTTCGTAATGTATTGTCAAATATGATATTACTATTATGAATAATGTGGTATACTCATTTAGAGTCAACATAAGTTAGGCAATAAGTTAGGCCATTGTTGGAATGGAATCCACATCTCAGGGATCTTGTCTCCTCCCCTTTGGTTATAAAAGGGATGCAAATGCAATGAGAAAATACACCCTTAAGCTTACATTCTTACTCATCTCAAAGCTCTCATTTATCCCTCTATCAAGGATAATGATCATTTTGCGGAATTTTCAAATAACTGGTCATACGGAAGTGAGGAAAGTATATCCAACAAGAATCGGGATTATACATCTGAATTCACCACAAACCAGGTTAGTATCATTATTAAATGCGTATTTAATATTTAATTTTGAAATAAATTTTTTTATAAAAGTAACAAATTTCATCATAAATGTTCATCATTTGTGTAGATATTTGAAAATAGAGAAGATATGCTAAATTGGGCGAAGAGGGTTGGTTTAGAAAATGGCATTGTAGTGGTGATTAAAAATTCTGCAAAAAAAATAGGTGGTAAGATGCCGAAGTGTATTCTTGCTTGTGAAAGAGGAGGGAAGTACAAACCTCCATTTCTAGTTGAAGAGACTTCCCAAATAAGAAATACTGGAACCAAAAAAATGTGAGTGTCCATTTGAGCTAAGAGGTCGACCAATACCTCCAGTAGGTGTCATGTGGGGTTTGAGGATAATATGTGGTATTCACAACCATAAGGTAGCAGAGTTCATGGATGGCCACGAGTACCAGTCTAGGTTAAAACCAATGGAGAAACAACTTGTGCTAGACATGACCAATAGTACTGCACCTCGTGAGATTCTTAGTATTCTGAAACAAAAAGATTCGTCAAACAGTACAGGGATAAAAAGCATTTACAATATAATTTGCAAAAATAAATCTTCAAAACGGGGTGGTCTAACTCAGGTTCAATATGTATTGGAGCAACTAATCAAAAAAGAATACCTACATGATTATTGCACAAATCCAGATACAAATGAAATTACTGACATCCTTTGGGTCCATCCAAAAAGTCTAGCCCTTGCTGTCAATTTTTCATCTGTTTTGATTATTGATGCCACATATAAGACTAATGAGTATCGCTCGCCACTACTGGAGGTTGTGGGTATAACGTTCACAATGCGAACTTACTCGCTTATGTTCGCATATCTTAGTCATGAGAGGGTAGAAAATCTGAAATGGGCATTAAGCATTCTGAAGAGACTGATGGTTGAAAAAGGGGCGACACTGCCATCTGTATTTGTTTCGGATCGAGATTTGGCTCTTATAAATGCCATTGGAACATGTTTTCCTTTATCGCATCACATCCTTTGCATTTGGCACATAAACCAGTGTGTACTGAAGAAATGTAGACCCATGCTTGGTCTGGAGTGGAACCAATTTTTTTCGTCATGGCACTCCCTCATAAATTCATCGACGGAGTGGTCTTATAACCAAAAGTGGAAAGTAATGTGCGAGAAGTATCAACGATTTCAGCGCGCCCTAAAATACCTACGGGAGACATGGTTGCACCCTCATCGAGAACAGTTTGTGTCAGCATGGATTGACGCATCTATGCACCTTGGAAGCAATTCAAGCCAAAGGTAAAAATAAATTATTATTTTGAATGTTATTTTTATTTTATTGTAAACATTATAGTATATGTGATTGATAAAGAATAATATATATTTCAGAGCGGAAGGGGCACATGCGAGATTGAAAATGTATTTGGGAGATACTATGTCGTCCCTAGATACATCATTTGATAAAATACACAAGATGTTGACAAATCAATTCGGAGATATTCAAAAGTCATTTGAGAGATCTCTCCACATTCCGCGCCATGCACATTTACATGACAATATTTTCAATGAAGTGAGGTGTCAAATTTCGCTAGAGGCAATGGAAATTATTTCTGCCGAGCTGAAATGTGTTGATGATACGTCATACCAATCAATCGGCAACTGCAGCTGTACAATTAGAACAATATATGGACTGCCGTGCAAGCACGATCTTGCACATTATCGTCACTTTTCTATTCCAATTCCTATAATAAGTATCCATGCTCATTGGAGGAGGTTATCAATGCACGTATATGACCAACCTAACGAGGAATCACGGCGAAATAGGACATCTCACGTTGTTCACATATTAGATAAGATGAATCCAGAAATGCGGGACCATATGATAGATCGGTTTCTTGATATGGCAGATCCATCTCAAAGCACAGTTCGAGTCCCTTCGTACAATAAAGAGCGTAAATGTCGACCTAGTGACAAAGACGAGCGAATCAGACGCTGCATGCCTTCTTTTGTGGATATATCCACTTCAGGATCTGGGGTCTATCAGAAAAGTATACCATCTCCAAAGAGAGGCCGACATAAGAAGGGATCTGGGGTTCGTAGTACTACATCAACCAATGACCACTCCAGAGTTCCGAGTACATATGATATCTACATTGATCAATTACCTGTGGTTATGCATCACTATATTTCTGACATTGTTGATGTTGCACCAGATGGTCATTGTGGATTTAGGGCGATAGCTGCACTAATCGGATTGGGTGAAGAGGGTTGGATGCAAGTACGATCGGATCTTATTGATGAGATTCAGCAAAATAAGGCTCAATATGATGTCATTTTTCCAGATAACAGTACATCAGACAATCTACTAATTTTGCTAGATTATTTTGAGAAACCGGCACCTGAGAGGCATTGGATGGAGTCTATGACTTTGGGAATTGTCATAGCATCAAGGTACAACATTGTACTTCATACATTTGGTAGATCTAATTGGAGTTGTTTTACCTATTTGCCATTAAGATCCCCTCCGGTTAAAGACAACGAGCGTATGGAAATAGCTATCGGACACGTTGGCAATCACTTCGTGCAACTTTTTCTACACCCTTATCATCCAGTACCACCTGTACCAATGTGGTGGCGGGATCATTCATCGTACGAAGCTAAAGGATGGGCATCTTCATATAAGATACGTGCTGATTTATGGTGCGAAATCACAAGCACGGGGCCTCCAGGAGCACAATTTGGAGTAAATATTGATTAGATATGTCTACTTTTTATGTATTTATTTTTGCATTGTTGCATGTTTTTTTTAATCCAAATTAATGTTAGGCTACCCAATCAATTATTAATTAAATGAAATAAATTATTATTCACCCTAAATAAAATGAAACTATTTTTAAATATAAATCATAAATAAAATTTGTCTAAATAATATTTTACTACAATGGAAATTTTGTTTATTTAATTATTCACTCAGTCCTAATTATAAGTTCTATTAAAATTTTAAAAAAATCAAGTACAATATAATTTTTTAAAAATTGCTACATGTTGCATTTTTATTTTAATTTTTTACTATTAATTATTATAGAATATTTTTTGATTAATAATAATAAATAAATATAGTACAATTAATTTATAGAATATTAATTATCATTTAATTGAATATGGCATATGAATGTAATTAAATGGAAAGGAGAGGACATTTTGGTCATTGTGCAAAAAAAATTTGTCGTGGGGGGGTGCGAGAACCAGCTCCCTTTCTTTAATTCATGCAATGTCACACTTTTTTTCTGTTTTTTGAAAAAGTTAAATGTCACACTTCGAATATGAGAGACGATGACATGTGTTGGCCACTCATTCGTTGTAAAAATTCTAAACATTTTGGTGAATTGTCGTCCCCACATCCCGTTGAAACACTCCATTATGGCGGTGAATGGTGATAGAGGTCAAACTACGTGTTGATCGGATGACGTCATCGTGTGATCACTATGAGTGAGGCAACTACTGCTACCAGCAGACTCCACCTCCTCCTCTTGCATCTTCACTCTCCTCCGCCGCCTCTTTCGCCCACTGTTCGCCGGCGGCTCGGCCTCTCTACCGGCTTGGAGTGGAAAATTGAGAATAGCTTTACTCCCTCTCATCTTAAATGCTGCGAAATCGTAAGCCTTGGCGGCGTCCACATCCGAATCGAACGTGCCTAACCAGACCCGACTGCTTTTTCGGGTCGGGTCGCGGATCTCGGCTGCGAACTTGCCCCACGGCCTTCTTCGAACTCCCCTGTAATGATGCGTCGTCGTATAAGTAGCATCGTCGGGTTGGGAGATGTCGAAGAATTCGGGTTTGATGAATTGTAACAAGTTGTTGTTGTTGGTGGTGTTGCTGGTGGTGTCGGGTTTGATTAGAGACCAGAAAGGGGCGTCGTATGGGCTTGTGGTATTGGCGGTGGTGGAGGAATCGAAGAGGTTCGAGTCGAGAGATGATATAAAGGACTCGGTGGAGGAGAAGTCGGCCAGGAGGTGGCTGCGGATTAGATCAAGTGTCGTCGTTTCATCCATCATCGCCTTTTACTTTTTGTTTCTCTATTTGGGAAGGGTTTTGTTTTGTACTTGTATTGTATGGAAGATCTGAATCGGAGATTTGGAGGAGAGAATTGGGTTTGGATTTTATAATATCCGATTCTGAATTTCGATTTTTGCTCGTTTGAGGTTTTCGTATTGATGTGTGGGGAAACAATGTACGGATGCATTCATTTGTTTAGTAAATTAATAATAAAAAAATATCAATCGAATGAGACGAATATTGAGGAATATACACTTCTTCTTATCCTTTCGAAATCACATCTTCTATTTTAAATTGAAGAGCAACTCAGTTATATATGTATCGATTAATGACACGAGATACAACTAGAGCTCCATATGAATTCGACCCATCTCCTATAAGAATTTTTTTTACAAATAGAATATCATACATCTCATATTCCACCAATTATCCATTATGAGTATGTACAAATGATTCAAAATTAAAAGATACATACAAAATTGATGCTATAAGATAATTATTTCTTGGAATATCAAATTTATTCCATAACAAACTTTTGGTAGTTAACCAAATGGTGAATGGGAACTTAATATTCCATTCCCCGACGGGTACGATATATGCTTTCCTCATGGTATTAATGATGAAATTTCAATATTTACAATGATTTTGCTAAAATATAAAAATGATTGGTAAAATACCATATGAGTATACCAGACAAGTAAATGAAAATAGTACTTACCTTGCAATACAGTCAATGTTAAGTCAACAGCACCATACTTTTGCAACATGATAATTTATTTATGCAATACTGACTCTTTTTACCTTTTCAAAATATCTATGAACTTATTGCAATTTCAAATAATTTGAAAGCAGCCGACAAACAGGCGGCTCTGGCCCTACATATGATTAAAAGAGACGAAGGCTATCAGGCTATGTCTATAGTATTACTCCCTCTGTCCCTCAATGTTTGTCCACTTTCCTTTTTGGGCGTCCCCTAATGTTTGTCCACTTTCTTTTTATATACAATCTCTTTCCTACCAAAAAAATTATTTTTATTAAAAAAATTGTACTTTCCTTCACTTTCCCTCTCTCATTATCATTTATTTACTGTACGGGATCCACCCTCACATACACTCTCCTCCACTTTTCCTCTCTAATTGTCCTTTATTTACTTTTCTTAATTCCCGTGCCCACTGTCCTTTTGGACAAACAAAGTGTGACGGAGGGAGTACAAGATTTTATTGTTTTTGATTAAATTAAGAGTAAACTGTAAAAACATATCTTGGACGTCTCATTTCATATTTAGTACCGGACTTTTCTAATTTTCAATTTAGTAATTTTTGCATCAATTTATGTATATTTTATTTCCGAATTTGAGCTTTTTTGAGAAATTTTAAGGTCAAAAACCTATGAGTTTGGTTACAGGATTAACTTAATTTGATCGATTTTATGTTTTGTGTGGTTGACCGTATGAATAATAGGATGGAACATTGCAAGTTGTCACAAAAGTAATTAAATTGAAAATTAAAAAAGTCTGGTACTTTATTTGAAATGAAATGATAGTCCAAGACATATTTATGTAATTTTTCTACCATTAAATTAATATCTACTATAAAAGAAAGTTATAGTATTACAAGATTTTATTGTTTTTGATTAAATTAAGAGTAAACTGTAAAAACATATCTTGGACGTCTCATTTCATATTTAGTACCGGACTTTTCTAATTTTCAATTTAGTAATTTTTGCATCAATTTATGTATATTTTATTTCCGAATTTGAGCTTTTTTGAGAAATTTTAAGGTCAAAAACCTATGAGTTTGGTTACAGGATTAACTTAATTTGATCGATTTTATGTTTTGTGTGGTTGACCGTATGAATAATAGGATGGAACATTGCAAGTTGTCACAAAAGTAATTAAATTGAAAATTAAAAAAGTCTGGTACTTAATTTGAAATGAAATGATAGTCCAAGACATATTTATGTAATTTACCATTAAATTAATATCTACTGTAAAAGAAAATTGATTTTATTTTAGTTTAGTTTAGTGATTAAGTTAAGACTTTGGATCAAATAAAAACCACATTTAAATATAAAAACTATAAATTACCGAAGAATTCGACACCTGACACTCTCGACCAGTCATAATTCGAGGACTCGTTTGTAAATAAAACAAAATTAAAACGGACTTGTTTAAAAATACATAACAGACGATGCGAGGGTATATACGTCCTAAAAATTATCCAGACTTAACTTTGACATTGTTAATTCTGGTCGGACTTAACTTGGACATTGTTAAGTCTGATCGGACTTAACATGGACAAAGTTAAGTCTGATCGGACTTAACTTGGACATTGTTAAGTCTGATAGGACTTGAATTTAGACAAAGTTAAGTCTGACCGGACTTAACTTTGGACATTGTTAAGTCTGATCGGACTTAACTTTGGACATTGTTAAGTCTGATCGGATTTCAATTCAGACATCCAGGTTATGTAGAATGACTATAATGCCTCTCCGTGTTATATTCGAGATTTCGGCAAAATTGGACACATGTCAGCTTGAAATCCAGTTTTTAGATATAATCGTGATTTTTACCTGAACCGCACTCTTAAGTTAAGGGACTAATTTTTGAAGCGGTCATATAGTAACTAGTGAGTTTACTCTGGTGGCAGGTAAGATTATAAGAATTGTCGGATCATTTCTTTTTCTTTTATTTTATTTTTTTGAAAAGAGAATTTTTCTGATGGCTAGATAAATCTTTATTTAAGATGGGACATTAATATTGATTATAGTTTTGGACCTTTGGTTCATTGGCAGATCTAAAAAAAACACGTTTGGAGCTCAAAAAGAAAAAAAAATAGGTTTGATATGATGGGAGGATCTATAAATTTACTACTAGTATTGTTAATGGTAAACTACTTTGCGCTAGCCGCCTTGTACAGTTGTACCTCGTACACACTAATTTCTGATATTTTGATGTATTATGCAGCAGCCATAAGACGTGATAAAATAGAAAATACATAAACGTATGCTTAATAGGAGTAGATAAGTAAGGACTTGCAAAGTAGATATTTATGAGCAACAATGAAAGTGAGAGATGGTGCAATCAGGCAAATAAAAATAGGGAAAAGTACACAATGGTGCCCCGAACTATCGCCATTTTCCAATTGAAGGTCCAAACTATCAAATTTTCCAATCAAGGGCAAAGTAAAAAATAAATTGACCAATTTTTGAACACCAAACACCATAACTTCACCGTGATTAAATTGCGAAATCAATCATGTGAACCATGTTGAAAATAACCCGATGATTTCATCATAAACTCTTAACGTATTAAATCGATCTTTTTTCGTTAACACCAATACACTTTTTTATTGAGTCATTATTAACGAGATTCACATGATTGAGTTTGTAATTTAATCACGGTGAATCTACGGTGCTCGGTGTTCGAAAATTGGTCAATTTATTTTTTATTTTACCCTTGATTGGAAAATTTAATAATTTGAACCTTAAATTGGAAAAAAGCGGTAATTCGAGGCACCAATTTGTACTTTTCCCATAAAAATATTATTGTGTGGTTCACAACTTCACAGTTTATAATATAGTACATCACAATATTCATTCATTATTGGTCCTCCATGTGCATGACCATGACCTCATGCCTTTTTTGTCAACTCCCCCAACTTGCTAAAACCAAATGGAAAGCTGACATCTGGCCACTCGAATTCCATTCCCATTAACTCAAAATTATTGTTATGTCTTTTTGTCCAGTGAGAGGCCAATTAAGAGGGTCCATTGTAGCTAGTTGCAAGTCTTTATGTCATTATTTTATTTTGTAATGTTTAAGTTTGACGTACAACTCCCTTCTGCCATGCACGATGCTCTTTTAGGTTTAGGGCCGGCTCCCAGATACTTGTTCCAATTTGAATAAAAATTACAAGAGGCGTGGCAATACGAGTGTTTCAAGCCGCCTCAAAGGTACTTACCAAAATGTTCTTTTGGGTCCCCATCCTTCTTTGTTACCCAAAATAAAATAATGTATCCATTAAAGTTATTGCCCAACTTAATTTTTGGAAATTGGGCTACGGGATGTCGGCTCCCTAGCAGTGACGGAACCACTTGTTTATGGAGGTTACAATTGTCATCACTAAAATATTTTGTAATTTTTTAATGTAATAAAATGAAACATAGTATGATCAATTTAAATTTAGTTCAGAAGTTATAGCTAAGGCTAACAATCAATATCTTCTATTCTCACGGAGTCAACCGTTAATCTTCCAGTTATTTTTGAAGACAAGCCAAGTTTATGAGCTGCCCAGCCCACCAATATGAAGCTTGGTTTAATGAAACGCAAAACAGAGTAGCGTTTGGCGTCGGCGCGCATTTCAACATACAATACAACCTTATTTCTCCCTGTCCTTGGGGGCATCTTGCTCCATGTAAAAATCGAACGGTTGCCGGTGAGCAGGCGCTGCTCAGTTATTGCTGTTTAGCTTATTTTTTAGCAGCGGCTATTTCAGTTGCTCCTCCAGTAAATGTTGTTTATATATAAGCTAAAACAACAACATTTGTTGAATTTGTACATGGGTGCAGATGCTCTCATTCATCAAATAAAAATTAATAGTCTCTTACAAATTTCTTTTGATGGTCAATATTTCACAACAACTCAGTTCGACCTTTACTAACCAACTAAACCAAAATCTCGAATACATAAGAACAATTGCCTGAGAATAGGTCGGCTAGTGTAATAATTTTCAAGGTGTCAGCTGGGCTTCACCATGTCCCAAATTTCATTCATAACATCTTCCATGTGATGTTCCCATGAATGTTATGGTTTTGGCAAAACGCCGTTAGAGAGTTCAAGCAGGAGTTCAAGCAGGAGTTCAATCAGAGTTCAATCGAACATTGAAACAGAAGGACAACGTGGATTAGACGCAAGGATGTTTCTTATCCAGAACGTTTCCAAAGATCGAAGATATGTTCGGTTGAAGTCGGCCAGCAAAGAAATAGAAGATCAAATATTCTAAAGAATATCTGCTGATCGGTTAGGAGTCGGTTACGAAGATTTAACCGGACTTGGCATGGAAGAAATCTCAAGATCTTCCTAAAGATTAGATTAAAGATATCTAGTAAATATTTAGGAATATTTCCTAAATATTTGACAGATTATCTAGGACAGATTTGGGAACCGCCAATGCATATAAATAGAATGCTAGGGCGTCCATATCTGCATCGCTTTTCTGAAAGAAATTGTAGAATTGAGAGGTAAAAGGGCCATGTAGAATTGAGAGGTAAAAGGGTATTCTGTATTGATTGATTACAATGATACAATAGGTGCTATTTAAGCTAATAGCAGGTAGCTAAGATTAGTAAGTAGTAATTACATGACAATTATGAGGAGCTGAGAATAGTAGAGCTAATATTAGCCCTTAGGAGAGTTGGTGGTTGACTGGCATTTAACAGAAATACACACGAGTGCATACGTGAGATTGGAGAGAAGAAGAGCGACGACCGTCTGAGTTTTCCCCATTGGAAAATCACCGGCGCTAAAGCAGTTTGTTCAGAGTGCTGATCAGACTGTTCGTGTTGAATTGACCGCTGCACACACGGAAAACCATTACAAGCTTTCGGAAGAAAGCATATGATCTTCAGGAGAAGATCGAGTTCGTTCGGAAGGGAGTTTCGAACCAAGGGGATATAAGGGGAGCCGAGATCTCAAATCTGAGTGAAGCAGTGATAGAGGCTAGGCGTCTACATTCGGGATATTGTTAGAGTAAGTCCACGTGTAGCTCTGTACTATTCAATAAAGATTTGAATCCCTGTAGGATGTGGGAAATCCTCCAGAGTAGGCAAGGCCGAACTAGGTATCATATCGTGTGTGCCTACGGTGTTAATTACTATTTGCTAAGTGTTCAAGGTTCGTCTGAACACCCCTGGCACTGGTTTTGAACAGTCAACAGTATTTCAATATGCATAACTCATAGTTACCTCCTCCAATCCACTTTTGGTGAACATCCCTGAATATCTGCTGTTGTAAGGAACCTCCTCGCATTCAGATCAAGGCAGCTAAATAGATAAGTTTAACCGTGCATTTGTACTCAAGAGCCAAGACGAAGTCTATAAAGCTTTCGAAGTCCATCTCACGAGCTTTACCTCCACCGCCCATTCCACAACGGACATGCTCATAAAAAGCTCACTCATTAAAAATTTCTGTGAGTGTGATGTGTTGTCTGCATATTCTCGAAGCTCTTGTTTTCTTCGAGTTTTTTCATGTCTTTATCTAGGGCAAGAAACATATCACATATTCGCTGCGCTAATGTCAAAGAAAACCAATTGTTCGCCTGTTCTGTATCTGTGACGACCTCCTCTTCACTTTCCTGATGGAGCTCCATAAGTTCTTGGAGACAATTGCTAAGCAAGATTTTATTTGTGCAAGCTTTTCCTCGTCTATGTGGATCACAAAAGAAGAAGAATTTGTGAGCAGCAACTCATCGTCTATGTGCCAGATCCAGATTAGGAATAAGACATGAGGCTGAAGGAGGCCATCAGAATCCTCATCCAATTCACTCATATTAATTCTGGCTTGTGTGAGAGAAACCTGAAGAAAAGATTAATAAATGAAATGCATCAGTGCACTATACAGAAAAAATGTGAACTACAATTTTCTTTGAGATTTTCATGCTGGCCATTGCCAGTAAACAAGAATCAATAGTGTTTACTCACCGTTCTCATCACATATAGGTAAAATGGTAAGATGGCAATCCTGCCCGATTCATTTGTTTCAAATTTCATGAAGTTTGAAGGGCTGAAAAACCGTCAACATTTAGTGCCAATTTGCTCGATGCAAACAGAAGCGATTTGGTATGGCAGAAATCCTCATAGTTCATCTTCTCTGTCCCAGTGGTATCATCAATAACACAATTTTCTCTTAAGCATAACCAGCTTTGGCACTTTTCTGTTGCTTCTCTTAAAATATGTCGAGTAAGATTCTCTTTTATTTGGACTCCGTACGAAAAACATGGCTCATTTTTCTTCAATCTTGATCAACTAGCTAGCTACAAGTGAGAAATAAAAAATGACTCAGCTTCTTTGCTTGTTTCCGTAAAAACTTCCTAATTTTGTTAGGGTGCCTTGTGACAATATAACTCGTTAAGTCTCATTTGTACTGTCTTAACTTTTAAGTATCAGTATTTTCTAGAAAGACTACCCTAAAATGAACTATACATCAATGCTCTTACTCCAATGTGGTATGACCAACATCTTTATTTTTTTATATCAGATGGGGGAAGCATCTACTTAGCATGTTTGATGGATATACAAGAATAAGGGATCACTAAATTTACAAAGTACACAAATCTCCATCCCATCAGATACCGCTGACCAATATCTAAATTAAATGTCAGTGTCTATTCTCATCTGATCATCAACCATTTCCTGTTGAAAGCGCATATATACATTTTTTGGTTTTCTTCACCATTATCTTGTTGTAACAACTGATCTTAAGTTTGAAACTAAATCATAGCATGAGAGATATCCAACTTGATTGGAAGCAGACAACTCTCCCGGCCCATAGTCTTATCCACAGCCTTCTTTTAAGGTGGCAATCTAACCCATTACCCGTTACCGCCCGTGAAAAATCTGCCCGTTTACTTAACGGGTTGAATAATCCGAAACCCGTTTACTAAACAGGTTATCCGGGTAAAACTCGTTTAACACGTTTAAATCCGTTTACCTTATTATATATTTTTATTTAAATAATAAATATATAAATTATCAAATATATTGTATTATTTTAAGTTAGTAATATATTTTAAATAAATATTTAGATAATGTTGATAACTGATTTTTCGAATTATTAAATAGTGGTACATTATAATTTTTTAAATAGTGATACATTATAATTTTTTAACCAATATAAAAAACATCTATGAATTTTTCCAATGGTTAAACTCGAGGATGAGAAACATGAAACATATCTAATCATGTTTTAAATTAAACGAGTTAAGCTATAATCTGAATTCAATATTTCATTTTGAAACATATTTAGTCAGATTTTAAACTAACTAGGTTAGGCGGGTTAGGCGGGATAAACAGGTTAACCGGGTTAGGTGGGTTAAACGGACTAAACGACCTAATGCTCTTAACCCGCTAAACGGGATAATATCCTCTCATTTGCTTGTTGACGGGTTCTATTCAAACTCTGAGCAAGTTGACATGTTTTTTCGCTTGCATCATTCAACATTGACTTGGTTCAACAATGATGCATGTATCATTGTCATACATTGTGGAATCTCTCACATTATAATTTTATTATTTGACAATGAAACAAGTATAATCTTTTTTAGAATAAAAATGTTAAACGGGTTATACGTGCTAAACTGGTTAAACGAGCTAAACGGGTTAACCGGGTAAACCGGCTATCCGTTAAGAACCCGCCCGTTAAACCCGTTAACGCTAAACGGGTTTTAACGGGTTTAACCAGCTTAACCCGCTAACCATTTACAACCCTCCCGATACTAGTGGAAAAAAAATCTCAAGTTCCTAATAATAGTCTGAAATTGATAACCTCAAATGGCTGCATTTCACTATGTAGTAATCTACAGGACATCCGAAATTCCAATACGTAAACCTACATTCAGTGCCAGAAGACCAACCAAACCGTACTATATCAAACTTCACAAAAAGCACAAAACAACAGACCTAATCCCAATTTGTGACATAACGAAGTTCTTACCAACAACAACTATAGCAATGCGAGACTCCTTATATTGAGAATCAATGCCTAAATTGGGCTTAAGAAATAAAGTTAAGAATAAGGCCAAAATGAAGAATTCCCAAAGAAAATAAACTTTGATTGGAGAATAATGGAGAAGTCTAGAAGCTAATGGAGAATGGTGGAACAAAATATTTATGAAGAGATTTTTAGATAGCAAATCTCCCAATAAAAATTAAAAGAATCCCAACCATTGATTATGGATGTTGAGTTGTATAAATAGGTACGAGTTGTAATGCTTGTGTGTCAGCGATGTGTGAGGTGTGAGAGTAAGAGTTTCTACATCTAATAATAAAATTGTTATTTTGTACGCTGCACAACTCAACACCTTACCTATCAGCGCTTCACCATCTTAATGTTACAAATTTTTGTGTGGTGCGTGAGAGAGAAACTAAGTTTTCACTCTAAATGATGTTGTGTGGTGCGTGAGAGAGAAACTAAGTTTTCACTCTAAATGACGTTGTTTTATGCAACCGCCTAAAAAATTAGAACAAAAATCCCTCGTTTTAGGGTTTTGAAAGAGGGACAAAGATGATAGTAGTTGCTTTTGCTTCCATCTCCGAAAACTAGAAAGAAACACACCAACGCTGGCCGACTTGTAACAACCTGACTCCGCAGAGGCCAAATTCGACAGGTGGTTTAGGACAAACACGTGACAGGCCGAATTGTAATTTAAAATAATTGTCTGCCGCTTCAACCCGTGGTTGCCTTTTCCCTGATTACTAGGCTTGCAGCAGCACCAGACAGGAAGACACCATGTCAACCCCTCTTGCGTCTTAGCTCCAAGCTATCAAGTCCTTCATTCAGTCGATACGAACCCTATTAAACGCTCATTCACTCGTCCTTCAATCTTCTCACCATTACATACTGTTCTCAGGATTAAATAGATGTGAATTGTAATACTTGTATGCACTTAAGTAAAAGAGTATCAGTGAAGTGTGAGAGAATCATCTTGTAAGAATTTCTCCATTCAATAATAAAATTATTATTTTGTACTATGCACAACTCAACACAGCGCTATCGTAATGTTACAAAAAAAAATGTTACAAATTTTATTGTGGCGCGCGTGGGGGAGAGAAACTAAATGAAATTTCCACACTAAACGACGTCGTTTTATGCAGAAGAAAAAAAAACTAGGGTTTTAGGATTTTGTTAGAACAAACATTAGCAGTTGCTTAGCTTTTGCTTCCCTCTCCGAAAGAAACACACCGGACCTTCAGCAGCCTGACTCACCAGAATTACAATTGCAATTTAAAATTGTGTGGTTGCCTTACACCAGACCGAAGACACCACCATGTCAACCTCTCTTGCGTCTCAGCTACAAGCTATCAAGTCATTCATTCAGGTCGATACGGACCCTGTTAAACGACCATTCAGTCGTCCTTCAATCTTGTTCGATTCCAAACAAGCAGCTGACATCGACCTTGACACCATTCTCACCATTTCATACTCAGGTGACCTCTTATCTATCTCCTTAATCCTTAAAAGAAAATATTTGTGGGAGTAAGGTCAGAAAATTGTGCTGAATGATGTGTTGTTCATGTTTCAGGTTTGGATGCTCTGGTGGCTGTGAATGAAAAGTTTGAAAATTATAAGACGGACCTCTTCAGTCACATTAGTAAAGAATTGGATAGAGAATCCATGACTGCTGAACAAAACAAGAAAATTGATGCTTCAATCTCCAACTATTTGAGGTTGCTCTCTGGACATCTTCATCTCCCTGCAGCTCTTAAGACACTTGAATACTTGATACGCAGATACAAGTGAGTCAACCTTTCTTTAACCATTTTTCAATCTAATGCATGCCTACCCTACCTGTGTCGTATTCACCCGTGACGCTCTGTGTTTCAGGATTCATGTTTACAACTACGAACAACTTATACTTTGTGCCTTACCCTACCACGACACCCACACTTTCGTGAGAATTGTGCAGCTTATTAATTTTGGGTAAGAAGCTGATAGCTTGACCACCTTTTTATTGTATGCAAAGCATAACACTTTCTACCTCCCATAGAAATTCAAAATGGAAATTCCTTGAGGCGGTCAAGACATCCGGTGCACCTCCACCTAGAAATGTGATCGTACAACAATGCAATCGAGATATTGGTGTTTTAGAAGCTGTGTGTACTTATGTAAGTGTCTATGAGTTCACATCACACTTTCTTCCATTCCCCTTTTCTCATAATCCCAGGAGTTGTATTTCAATTCAGGCAACCCCAGTCAAAAAGTATCAGCCTTCAAACACAGTTGTAATCTTCTGTACGGCGCTTATAATTGAGGTTTTGGGTTCTCTTAAGAACATTGAAAGTGATACAGTGCAAATAATTATTCCATTTGTTCTTTCTGGACTCCAACCCGGATTGAATGGACTGCAAGATGTTAAGGTGAGATTCATGGCCGATGGTACTTTTTAATATTTGTACTTTTAAGGTGAGCTTCATAGGAAATGCTCAATTTTCCATACTCTTCTCTGCTGCATCTGATAGTTACTAGCAATTTAATTGTTTGTGTTAAGTTAATTTTTTTTATTGTTACATGATTATCTCTCTTTGTATAGGCTGGTTCCTTGATGATCATTGGTTTCATGGCAAGCAAAGTTTCTATGTCCCCCAAACTTAGTGTTAGCATAGTGCGTTCAATTGCCGAGTTGGCCCTGGAAAATTCAAAGAATTCCTCTGACGTTCAATGGTGTAGATTGTATCTCATGGCTCTGATCAACATCATTCAGGTAATGGCATTATTGAGTCTAATATTCTTCTAGTGGTTAGGTGACCTATTTACCAGTCTTTCATCTTATATGATTGCACGTGACTTACACGAACAACTGTTGTGTGCATTAGTAATCAAAGTGCTTGATAAACAATAACTCATGTCGAATTTAATATTGTGATATATCCTTGTCGCTCACCCTCATAGCACGTAGACTTGATCAAGCAAGGGGATAAGCTTCCCATTTATCATCTCATACTTTCATTCTCATTGAGACAGCTTTAGGGTGACTCTAGCATGACATTAATTTTTCTGGTATAGAGGCAATTATAAATTAGAACAGTTTTGTTTTTCTTTTGTATTCTCAAAAGTACAACCTTATTTGAGACTAATGATATGGTTTTCCAATCTTGCATCCCAAACTGTATTCACAAGGCAAAGAGCTTGTAATTAGGATGTTTTGGACCATCTAACTGATGTCAATTGTCAATTCTGCATATGTCATCTGTCTTGTTTTTTCCTCAAGGACTCCTGAATGTAAACATACATGATAGTATAACACACATTGCTGGCTTAGTTATTTCATGTTTTCATGGTTTTAATTTAAGACCTGTTTATTTCCACCTAAAAGTAGTTATGTTGGCTTCTTTTTATCTCGTTAATAATTTTCAGCGTGGCCGCTGTTCTGCTGTTCTTTGTCATTCGTATTGTTTCATACCGGGAAACGTGTGAATATTAATAAGTCAAGCTGCATAACAATGAAATATGGATCTTGAAATGTGATCTCAGTATTCGTATCTTGCTGCCCATTATTTTGTTTGTTCAGCTGCAATCTATGTCTGAGATCCCCCAAAAGATTGTCCAAACACTCATACGGATAAGGTAACTATATGACAACTTTTACACCCTTAGACTTCTCTTTTCATTTGCAGTTAGTGACAGTGTGCAATGATTTTGAAGGGATTTTGCTGGAATCGTTCTGGGGCTTCTAGAGGATTTCAATATTGATCGTTTTCTTGCCTTGTTTCTCAAATCTTTGGTTGTGCACAGGTTTGCAACATGCAACTAAATTGAATTTACCGCCCGTATAATTCTTCTATAGCTGATGTTCTACATCTTGCAGTTCTGATGACTCGTGCCATCAAGCCTTAATTTCTTTTATAAGGACTGTCCCGGTTAAAGGTTTCGTGGATTTGCTAGTTTCTAAGATGCTCTCGTCCTGCATGAGATATTCAAATAGAGTAAAAGATTCAACGCCTTCATCCGATTCAGGTTTATTGACTGCTTATGTCATAATAGCTTAATTTTTCCTAGTGATGGTCAAACTGCAGTACTTGATTAAGAAACTTAGGGATCATCCTTTTCCTTGGAGCTCTTGAGCTAATATACTGTTTTATTTTGGGTTTTTATTTTGTATAATGAAATTGAGTTTTGTTTGGATTAAACTTTCATCGTGCACTTCTGCATCAGTTTTAGGTAAACGGGCTAAACAGATTTTGGTGGAAATCAACAAGAGATATCCACACGAACTGCAGACTGCAGTTCGCAAGTACATGGAGGTATTGCACCTAACATATAAGTTCTCATTTTGCAAGTACTCATCATTAACTTAGGTATTTTACCTTTTTGTTTAGACTGCCAAAATGCGAACTACGAAAGAGGGAACTCTATTAGAGATTATATGTAAGATGCTTGATGGCAATGATGTTTCATCAGCAGCAGTGTCAGATTCAAAAATTTGGCTAACTATAGACCATCCCAAGGTATATTAACTTTGCTTCTAGTTCAGTAAATGCAATGCCTTGAAGTTTTTATTTAATTAATGTATTTGTGGGATCGGTTTCTGGTTCCGATGCTCTTCTGTTTGTATAGGTTGATGTTCGCCGGGTGGCGCTATCTGGTTTGACAAAGTCAGCAATTGTGGAAGCACAGAAATCTGATTCACAGGTTACTGCCCCTCTTGTGCATTTCTTTCGTCTTTTGTAACGTTTCGGTTTTGCGATGATATACCAGCATAATTTTCTGTTTGAATTGCTCTGTTTTTGTAAACAAACTGCAAAATTTATGTGCTGCGTACATGTATTGTGCACCCTTCTCGTAAACTTAATATTCTTCTTTTTAGTGTTATATTTTGTATTTGAACTGTGTATGAGAGTTATGTTTTGGCTTTTGTCGTGGTCCACTGCATGCTCATGGTTTTGTCTTTAATGTGCTGTGCTGGCATACCCTGGATTGATTATTGAATACCTTAAGATTTGTTCGTAAGTGAATTTAAGGAAGAACAAACATAAGTACATAAGGAGATTGGTGTCATCTGCTGCAATGTATCATTGATTGGTGTCATTTGTCAACCCTTTGGGTCATGTGCTACACTGTTCTTCAATCTCTCTGGAGATTATGTAACTTTTTACTTGTGTGCGACTGTAATAACACTATTTTCATGTTTTCAGACTTTAGAACAGCAGATTGCTTTTGATTTCTATGTATTTTTCTAAACCGTTTGGATTTTCTCCCATGTTGTAGAGTCTTGTTATGGTTCAAGATGCAGTGTTGCGGCAGCTGCACGATGATGATTTAACTGTTGTTAAGGCAGCTTTATCTATAGATGGGTTGTCTGACATAATAAAGGCGTCAGATTTATTTGAAGCATTACATGATGCACTCACCAGATGTGTAACTTTTTTGAAAGGTAAGGTTGCACAACTTGTCAATAAGATGGTCATTTTCTACATGTAGAGCCTATCTTTTATCTTGCAGAGTGCTTCGTTTCAAGCAAAAACCTTGGGAGTTTTAAAATGTTATATATAATGTCCTAAACCTGACTTTGTTGTGCTAGTGCTATATATCTTAGATTAATTTGAAGCTTTAGTGATAAGAAGAAGCACTATCCTACGGGTCTTTATAGTTAGGTTGGGCACTATCCAATCTAGTCCTTAAGTGATTTTCCTTAAATGTTTTGTGCCATGTTTGGCATTTTGTCGAACATTAATTCTTTGAACGCGGTCTTTACTTAGTTGGATAACTAAGTGGATTTAAAAGTTTGTCGCGTGCTGATTGAGCTTAGGTGTTTTCTGTTCTATAGTTGATCTTAGCATAAGATGCTTATTGACACAAGCTTTTATTGGAACATGGTTACTGAAATATTACCATTTAGTTGCAACAGATGCTACTTTAATCAGTCATTTTTAGCATTATATGAGCTAGCGCCCTCTTGAATTTTGTAGTCCTTCATTCCCAGATGTCATTTGATGTGTGTCCTCTAGATCATATCAAATACGACGGAACTCAAAATGATAACAACACACGTATCTGCAGGTGCCTCACACGGTACTAGTGTAGCCATTGGCACTGCTCTTTTATGCTTGGAGCATGCCACCTCAATCCTCCAAAACAACAACGAATTTTCCAGCAGAATTGCGTCTATGATATTTCCCTTTCTCCTTTTATTGTTAAAGGTGACTTGCAAAACTCCACATTTTCCATTTCTGCCACATTGCTGACGTTGCTGATATTTGACTATCTTAAAGGTATAGCTCATTTCTTGTATCTTTTGTCTCAGACAAGGAAATTGAATCTGAAGGCATTGCATTTGGCCAAGGCATCAAATTGGCCATTCTACCAAAATATTAGCGTCAACTTGAGTACTGTAAGCATGAGTTTACTTGCTAATTTTAAATTTAGTACATGATTGATTCTTCTATATTACATAATTGACTTTCCATCAATCCAAATATAAGCTTCTATTTTCTTAGTTTCCTTTTGTACACCTCCCCCCACAACACCACCTTTTTTACTTCTGTTTAGTTTTATATTGGAAAATACCACGTACTAGTATAGTTATATTATATCTATCAGCATAATCCTCAAACTCGAAACTGCTGATCGCACACAAATAATTGGCAAGTCATTTATGATACATTAAGGAGTTTTCTGCTCGCATTTTGAATCGGTCTGTGCTTCGAGACGTTTAAAAATTTGTTGTATCTGTACGTAAAAGAAAATTTTAATTTGCACATGCCGTATGAAGTATGATGTTCGGCTTACTTAATCTGCACCCATGCTGAATTTTATTTCTTTTGCACGATAGTCAAACTTGTTTATGTTATGTTGGAACAAACATCTCTGTAGTCAATTATTGTTAGCTAAAATTTAAAGACATAACTTAAACGAAATCTGTATTCTTCAAACCATTTTGATTAAGGTGTCAAATTGATCTCCATTTTTACATTTGATGTACATGACTATTATGAATGTCAACCCCACTGACATGTCAATTTGAGAAAATAGTTAGCAATAAGAAGACTATAAAATATCATTCTGTTGATGAGCACAACTGCTATTATAACAGGTTTACAGTTTAATATCAGGTCTCTGCAATTTTGTTTTTTATTCATTGTCAGCCTGACATGGTTGTTTAATTAACCTCTTTTCTTCTGCCCCATCTTGCTGCCTTATAAACACCTATTGACTTGAGTGTATTGGTTAATTATAAGTGAAGTTTCACCCCATGCAGCTGCAAGACCGAAACTGTTCATCTATCAATATGGACATCATCAAATGCTTAGGGGAGGAATTCTTGGCTCAGCCCAAAGAGAGCATTCCTTGGATTGTTCAATCATGTAACGATTTCGAGTTTTCAAAGACAACATTCCTCTTAATCATGTTGCAATCCTTGATAACAAAACATGGTACAACTACTTTACCATTGTGCTGTTCTGTCTTTATCAATATGAAAACGGTCGGCGACAGCATAACATGATTTCATTGTACTGCATGTAGAATCTAGTCAGTTTTTGACATTATTCGAGACTTGCATGCCTTTCCTCAAGACAGAATGGGAAGCCTTTGAATCAACTGCGCTTACATCCTTCAAAGAGGTGCGGAAAGTCATGTTTTTTGTTGTTGTCAGATCTTCATTAATTCATCCCTCATGTTATTCTTGATGCCAATCTATTATATCTTGTCTTTTAACACAGATCAAAGTAGAAATGGATTGTAACCAGCTGCTAGATCGACTTTCTGATACTGACCTCAAGGAACTAAATGGCAACATCATGTGTTACATATTTTGGAGATTAACTGAAGCTTTTGTCGTGTCCATGCCCACTGTCCTACTGGTTGGTGATGCTATCTCCAATTTTCTGAGTGCCGGAGTGGCCTGAAGTATTTTCAGTACTGACTTCTAATACTAGTTCTCTTTCACTTCTAGGATAATGATGTTGAGTGGTCAAACAGATTCAGGGAATTGTTTGTGTTTTTAGCATCTTCGAAGTCGAAGCTTTTATTTAGGCAGAACCTGTGTTACCTCGTCTCCAGATGCAAGACAACTCCTGTTCATTTACTGACGAGTTTCTTCACGAACGAAGGTATTGTGTAACTTTTTCTGATAATGTGATTCCCCGCTACGTTTTTGAAGTAAGCAATGATTTTGCTTCATAATATGGCACTTGCATGTCTAGTGATGTTTATCTGGTACTTTTTCTGCCACTTCTATTTTGCACTCCCATTTCTTGAGATTATTAATATGTTTACATATGCACCTGACGTCTACTTTTTCTAAAGCAACTGGAGATCTTTTGTAAATAAAGTGATATGATTTTGTTTTGTGATGCAATATTTGAGATATCGAAGACACTCTGACAAATAGTGGCATCCCATATGTAGAGCAAAGTGACACAAACATATTTATATCTGTTTAATGAAGTAAGGTGGGGCTTGACGTTTTCCTTGTTCCCATTGTCTGACATGTGTATGACGGTAGCCTAGCCGTAGTACAGACTGGGCTCTCTCTATCTATCTCTCTCTCTCCCTAATCGGGAGTTGTGGTTGTATGCTCAAGCATATCATCAAATCTACCATTTTCTTTGTGAAACTGATTATACTCACGTTAGTGATTGTTCTTTTCACAGCTGTCCATGTGTCCGTCCAAGTTGAGAGTCTGCATTGCCTTGCATATCTGTGTACTGTACAAGAAGCTGGATTACATTCTCAACTGTTATCAGAGTTCCCTTCCATTCTAGTCCCATTATCCAATGATAACCAGGTGTGGCGTGAGCTCTTGTTACCCGCTGTCGTTTTCTTATTTTGTTTTTATTGTGGCCCTTCTCAACTAACCAACTTCGTGAGTTGAATTGGTTCATTGAGGTACTGCGATTTCAAGGGTCTCAAATGTGTTTTTACTTTTACTAGGATATCAGATTGGCAGCCATGGAATGCATTGACAGGCTTAGCTATTTGTCAAATCGCGTTGACTTCTCAGGTGTGAAAAGTAGTATCCTTGCACATGTTGCGTCATGCGTGTCATTGTCTCTATGCAAGCTGAAAATTGTAAATTCGTTTACTGAGGTGTTTGAGTTGCAGGCACAAATACAAACTGGAAAAACTTCCTCACGGAAGTTTTGTCTTTTATTGTCCAGCAAAAGGGACTGATTTTGTCCGACAGGAACTTTCTTCTCTCTCTTTTGACATCAATTATGGGGCCTCCAAGTGAGAACTTTTTGATCCCTCAGACTGTTGGGCCGAGGTTTGTATACGAAACTCTTTACTATTTGTAACATTTGTGTATCCGGTATATGTTGTGTCATCATGTTATTTGCTCGTATTTTCGTGTTTTATTGCAAAACGTTTAACTTTTTCTATTTGTTTTTACTGTCACTATATATGATAAAGTTCAATACGAATAGCATCTTAGTATAGAGCCAGTAAATCACAATATTCCTCATTATAGTTCATTCCCTATTCGTACTCAGTCTCAGTGTGCTTCCTTTGCATCTGTAGCTACTCTAGTATCACATTCATATTATCTAAGCATTTATGTGATATGAGGTGAAGACGCGGCATGCATTCCTGATCGGTCGCAAACGGAGTTTATGTGTATTCTATATCTATGATATTTTATTTGTTACATGGAATCTGAGTTGAGTCCCTTGGCTATGTAAAATCTGATTCTGGAATCTGGAATATTACTCAGGTTTAATCAAGAAACAAAGGATGATATGCTTTCATATATTCTTGGATGTGCTCTACGGCTCTCTCCTCATGGGAAGGTTGCCTTTACAATATCTTGTTTCTGTTTTATTCTCTCAATTCCCTTCACAATATTTTTTTTGTTTTCTTTAGCTCTTATATTAGGTTGCTAATGACCAAATTCATGCACACGTTTATGGGTGTTTCTCAAATGTTGCAGTTTAAAATTCTCTCTTTACTCAAGGGGACGAAGAATGCTGTTTTGCATGTTAAAGGGGTTGAATCTCTGTTATCTGATCTTCTGACAAGACGAGTAGAACATCATTTGAAGTTTAACAGATCGTTTCAAAAGTTATCAGAGATTGAGATAAACATATTATGCCTCTTGCTGGAGGTGAATTTCCAGTGTCCTGAATAATGCAATTGTTAGTTTATCATCATTCTATTTTCTAACTTCATCGGTCCTGCCAGAGCTGTGCTGTTCCCGCCTCAGGATGTGGACATTACGAAACCTTGTTGGAAGCGTTAGATGTATGTAACCACTTAAAAGTTACTTGGACACGTGCTATGGATGAACTCACAACTGATTCTTTTACTTTTCTGAATTTTTGCTCATTCTTGAACTGTCAGATCGGAGCCACATCTTCAGACGACTCTGCCACCATACAGCCTTCTATATCTGTACTGACAAAACTATGTACCCCATTATATGAAAGTATGGGTTCGGAGATGCAGGTGATCCTTTCGTTCTGTGCATGTTAACTTGAATAATTCATAAAACTCGATTGACAGTGCCTGTTGCTGCGACCCTACACGCACAGAAAATTGGTTGCTTTATTATTAAAATGTTTACTATCTTCGTCAGGAGCGCTTATTTCTCAACCTCATACACATTTACCGGAGTGGAAACCATAGCGTTCAGAGTGCTGCTAGGGAGGCGATTTTACGACTGAATGTTAGTTTCTTTTCTCCCCATTTATCATCAAGTGTTTATATATGAAATTGATAGTTTATGATTGTGCAATGAGGTATGTCAAACTCCTGATTTCCGTTTTGACAAAATCACAATCTTACCTCACCATATAATCTATGATATAGGTTGATTAAAGACTTTTACGGTGTTGCGTAGTCTTCATATTATATTCAAACCTTTGATTTACTATGTTGAAGATTTCTTTATCTTTAGATTATGATCTAGTATGAGGATCATGTAATCGTTAGTTTGAATGTCAACAAAGTACTTAGTTGTTTCATACATTACTTATTTGGTGGAAGCATTGACGTTCCTGTTGTAGTCTCAACAAGCGTTGTGGTGCTCCATGACATCTTAACTTCTCAAAAATTGTTGCCGCTGCTTCAGTTAAATTGTCCATATTCACAATTCGCTTTTGAACCCTTAGTAATTTCTGTTTATTTGCGGAGCTAAATGTTTGTTTATTATTTATATTTGTGCAGATAAAATATTCTTCTGCAGCTTTGATGCTTAACTGTATCATTCATCTGAAAAGTGGTTCAGCTGATGTGCAACATGGAAAGACGAAGAAAAAGAAGGATACACACTATCAACTTATGAATGCTTTTTGTAGTAGCATTGGCACTGGTGATAAGGCTCTGTCATTTGTTAGCTCTCTCTTTGACATTATCCTCCTTAAGAAAGACATGGAAAGCAGGTATACTTTCTATGTTGAGTGGTACAGATTGCATAATGGAGCGATAGTACTCATTATGGACCTTAAGCTGGTTCTTATATACAAAATCTTGAAATGTAGGGAATTGCTCCTAGGACCAATATTTCTGCTTCTTCGTGAAATATTTTCTATGGAATGGGTAGTAGAGGTTGCCGATCCAGATGCCAAATGGATTGATGCTTCATCTGGTATTTTCCAGAGCAGTAGTAGCTCTTTAACATACATCCAACAAACTCTTTTGTTAATTATTGAGGAAATCATCGCTGCTCTCACCACTCCCGTCAAGGTAACACATACATTGAACCGCTCCTTCATTCTCTTCATCTTATTCGATAGGTAAAAAGAAACCCTCTCAACTTTTTCAGGATGACATTCTAAACATGATCGACGTGGAGTTGCTAGTGAAAATTGCTCATTCAGTGACAGACACAGTAACCTGTAATCATATTTTTTCTGTGCTCTCCTCGATCACAAGAGTTTCCCCAGATAAAGTCCTGCAGCATATGCTTATGATCATGAAAGCCATTGGAGAATCAACAGTCACACAGGTATATTATACTCTGAAATGCTTGGTCAAAAAATATATAAATGTTTTGATCTCTATTATGTGTACTTTGATAGGAGTCGTGACTTGTGTACCCTTGCTGTAAAGATAAATTTTTACATTTTTGAACATGGTTTCCTCGCGTCTCAATTGAATATACGCATGTCTTTATTACTCTTTAACTGTCTACAGGTTGACAAGTATTCTCAACATGTGTTCGAAGGACTAATATCTGCTATTGTTCCCTGTTGGCTTGCTAAGGGAAATGATTGCGACCACTTACTAGAGGTAATCCGTAACATCAACGATGCCAGTTAACTTTCTTTACATCAGCATATGCATACCTTGAAATCGTAGCTACTCTAATTTTTATTGACTATTCTCCAGATTTTTGTCAATATACTACCTGAAGTTACAGAGCACAGGAGACTACCTGTTATAATTAACATTTTGAGGTATAACTGACAGTGTCCTTTTCTGCATGTAATGGTTCATCTATTCTCTTCTTAAATTCGGAATGTCACTTGCAGGGTCCTTGGAGAAAGTCATAGCCTGGCTTCTCTTCTCATACTTCTTATCCGCTCGTTGATTGCTAGAAAAGGCACAAAGTCTGTGGATACGTTTGTCTCAGAGGCCCTCGGTGAATGGGAATATAATTTCATAATTCAAGTCTATGACCAATACTCTTGTAGTGTCTGGCTTCCCTCCTTAGCATTGCTGCTTAAGAAAATAGGAAATTGTGGTGCAGACCAGTATATGGTCATGGAGTTGGCTCTTGTGTTAAAATTTTGCTTCAAAAAGGTACAAGATCCTGAAATTGGATTTAAGCTCGAGAGTGGGGAAGATGCAGATCATATCCAGGTAATGTTATGCCTCTTTTATCTTGGCCATATACTTTTGTTATGTGCAATGCTGATGTGTCTTTATAGTTAATCAGAAAAAAGCTCTCATTGTTACATAGGCATTTTTGCGTTATCATCATTGCCTTAAGGACTTATTTTTCCTCTCCTTTTCTGAGAACGTGTATTATATACCAAATCAAGGGGAACAAGATGGTCGAGCATGCCTGAGAGTGGAACACTAAAAACTAGCTAGCTTGAACTTGCTTTCCCAGATGATGTTTTTCATTATTCTCTTTTTGTCTATGGGCTGATTCCGGAATACTATCATGTTTCTGCTAAAGCAAGTATCATAAATAGTTGCATCAATCATATAATAACCAATCAGCTTTTGACATATGCATATCCACCGCCTGATTTGTTCAAGTCATTTTACTAGTCCTAGTTTAGAATTTCCTATTACAAAGCACCGCGAGGAACTTATTAAAAATAAGTGAAAAGGAAAACAGAGAACTAAATTTAAAAGTGTGGTAATACCCCTGTGTTTCTTTTTTTGATATCCATTTTAGGCTCTAGTTCTTGCCTCTTATGGGAAAAATATCCTACATTTTATGTCTCACATCCAGAAAAATTCTTGTTTTAGCTCCCAATAAGAGATACTGGTCCAAATTTTGTTTTTCTAAGTACGGTTTATGAGCCGACTTCAAAAATGATTTTGGCTTAAACTACCAGCCATCAGCAGTTCAAGCAAAGATCCAGAATACCAGTCCAATATGGACTGAACTACAAAACATAACAAGAGAAATGAAACTGTTTTGTTTTCAATTGTAGCTCGAATTTGGTTTTGCTCTTAATCAAATTGCAATACGTTAGGTATTAAGTTGTATTGTACAGAAAATCTGAAATTTTAAGCAGTAGATGGTTTGAGTGATTTTCCTATTTTCCTGCATAGCTTTCACGATAGTTGTAGTTGAATTGTTTGTGTGTGTGTGTGTGTTTTATCTTGAAGTTTCTCATCATGTTATTTCCAAGGGAACATGTTCTGCTTGTGTGTGTTAAAACCTTCTTGAATTATAGTTATAACTTATCACTGGCTAGGGCATGCTGATCGATATATTTACGTTTTTGTGATGTCTTCCCAGTCCCCACAACGTTTTTTCTATATAAAATATGGTCTTATATTATTGCATCATTGCAACAAAATCAATTTTTGCAGAAAACACTCGGGGAGCTCATGGAGCAAGTTGTCTCATTGTCACTATTTTATAGTTCTATTAAAACAAAGACTGGTGCAATGTCTGTTCTTGGAAAAGAATTAAAGGAAAATACGCGTGCTTTATTGAAGATAATTATGAGGGCCATGATACCCTCTACCTATTTCAACACTATTTTTAAATTGCTTGGCCATGCTGACGGGAACGTGAGAAAAAAGGTGAGCCATAATGATCGCCTTCTTTCATCCTTGTAGTTGTCATTGTATCTACACTTAGCCTAGCCAATGTTGTGCGTATATTATTGACAGTTTTAGAGATTGTTATATGCTATTTAGCCAAACATGTAACTTCACTTATAGGCTAAAATTCAACTTGTGAGTTGGGATTATCAAAATATCTCCCTTGATTCTTGTTTGAAGTAGCGTTTCTTAGTGAGTGCTTCGCTTATTATTATACGAGAGCTGTGACTTACAGTTGCACCCTTGCCACAAGGCTGCATTATGTGAACTAGTAATATTCTTAGGATCTCCTCTCCCCAACATAAATGCAGGTGCATTCTTGTTAGAAAATGAGTAAAAAACTAACCATTCCTTAAATCATCATATTGTTACAGATATGCATTGTACATTCTATGGTAGTAATGCGCATATCCTTTTTTTTCTTTTCTGATCTTCAATTCCCATTGATGGAAACAATAATGTATTTAGTGACATACTGTTGGATGGAGCCGGGCAAAAACCCGAAAAGTGTTACAGATGTTATCTTGAATGATTTGTTATTAGGCAATTTTTGGCATTACATATACAAAAAAAAAGTTGGAAATAGTAATCCTTCATTTTCCTCGTGGGTCGTATAATATTTGATGATTACAAGTGTTGTCAACAGGCTCTTTTGGTTCTGTGTGAAACAATGAAAGACCAGAACATGGCAAAAGCAAGTGGACAGAGAAATAGCAAGACAGAAACTGTGTCTTTATGGCTGCATGCTGATGAAAGCACGCGTCAATCCTTTGACATGCTATGCTTACAAATTATTCAGTTAGTTGATAATGATAATGACTCGTCAAGTTCATCTCTAAAGATGGCTGCAGTTTCGGCCATAGAAGTTCTGGCAACCAGGTCTCCATTGAATCAATCTATATTTGGAAAGTGTCTCACTTCCATCTCAAAGAGCATTGATTCAATTGATATGCACGTGGCATCATGCTGCCTTAGGGCAGCTGCTGCTCTCATCAACCAGCTTGGTCCCAGGGCGCTTCCGGAACTTCCTTTCATCATGGATAACATTTTGAAGAGGTTCCGTGACCTTTCGGCTTGCTTGCCGTTGGGATCAAAAGATATAGACAGCTGCCCTTCTCTTGGATCATTAAATCTTAGCGAATCATTTATGGTGGCTGTGCTGGACTTTTTGGCGGTCACAATTGATAAGCTGGGTGGTTTCCTTAATCCTTATCTTGTTGATATAATACAGCTTCTGGTGCTGTACCCGGATTGTGTGTCTACAACTCATCCAAAGTTAAGGTCAAGGGCAGATGTGGTAAGAAAGCTTTTCGTAGAAAGGATCAATGTAAGTTTCTTGCAGTTCTATTTTCTGTTTATCCTCTCAGTCCTGCTCTAGATGATCATTTTCTCAGTGCTTATGTAATGTGCTGGTCCTTTTCTAGGTTCGGCTTGCTCTTCCACCTTTGATAAAAGTATACACTGTTGCTGTAACCTCTGGGGCATGCAGTGTCACTGTTCTTTTTGAGATGCTTACAAGTTTGATTTGTATAGCGGATCGGACGTCGATCAGTTCCCAACATGTAAAAGTTTTTGACATCTGCTTGCTTGGACTTGATCTCCGTAGACAGCAACCAGTGTCGATTCGAAATGTTTCCGATGTTGAACCTGTTGTTATTGATACCTTAGTTTCTCTTACAAAGAAACTTACAGAGACTATGTTCAAGCCTCTATTCTTTAGGAGCATTGAGTGGGCTCAGTTAGACGTGGGACAGAGTGCTACAAGTGAGAGTGACAACAACGAGAGAGCTATATCTTTCTTTGCTTTGGTCAGTAGACTTTCTAAAGATCTTGGGTGAGATTTTTGAACTCATTTCTATGCTTTGCTTACTTTTATTATTTGTCATGTTCTTTGTCTTTACTGTTATTGTGTTTTCTATTTTTCTTAGTATCAAGCCGTTTAAGCTCTTTCTTAATCGTGCTTTTTAGTAATTCTTACAAGAGGTATTAGGTTAATACCTCAACATTCGTAAAAGCTCTAAGCATCAATGTGGTAGTCGATTTTGGATAGTTATGTGCCCACTGCCCAAGTTGTGTAGAATTAGATTTCTGTATTCTCTCATTCTATACTTGTTTACTGTTAAATGTAAATTTAGATTGTAATAGATAATTTTTTTTTGATTATGGTGTAGATCTCCATTTGTCCCCTACTTCAAGTATTTGCTTGGGAGTTGTTTACGCTACCTTGGTGGTTCTGCAAATGATCCCATTAAACGAAAGAGAAAGAAGGTGAAGGTTCATGATGCAATGGGTGACGGTAAAGATGATACGAGCTCACCAGCAATACAAAGATGGCATTTGAGATCTTTGATCTTATCATCATTATATAATTGCTTCCTACATGATTCAGACAAGTCAAAGTTTCTTGATAAAGCTAATTTCGACGTAAGTCTAACATTTATCATTAAGATTCTTCCAAAGGCCGCACATTGTTAGTTACCATCATACACAAGTTGTATTCATATGGTTTATGTACTTGTCTTGATAAGATGCTTATGAAGTGAACATTCACATGATTACTAACACAGGATTCACATATGATTATTGAATTATTATTATTATTTGAATAGCTATTCCATAAGCTAGTGGTTGTCTTTTTACATTTCAGCATTTTTTGTGTGCCATTCCTGTGCAGGCTCTCTTGGAACCCTTAGTTTTGCAGTTGGATGTAGATCCTCCGATGTCGCTGGAAGAACATCCTGAGGTTCCATCTGTTGAGCAAGTAGACAGCCTATTGGTTATGTGTGTGGGGCAAATGGCCGCAAGTGCAGGGACAGATACATTGTGGAAGGAGTTGAACAATAGGGTTAGTTACAATATCATTGTTTTTCCAACGTCACTGAGAAAACTAAAGGCAGTTTATTTTCTTGTTTCGTGTGATCCTGTATTATTTTGTGTTTTGAAAGCACCTGCATGGATTCATATCTTTTTCTTGTTTTAGGTTTTGATGCAAACAAGAAGTGATAAGATACGAGCTCGGATATTGGGCTTACGGATAGTGAAGAATCTCACAGACAATCTCAAGGAGGAGTATTTGGTTCTGCTGGCAGAAACAATCCCATTCCTTGGTGAATTGCTGGAGGATGTGGAGGTACCAGTAAAGACTCTTGCTAAAGAGGTTTGTAGAGAGTTGGAGGCGTTAAGCAAGGAAGATTTGAGCCAATACCTCAAATAGAGTCAGTCAGATGGTTAAGAATGCAAAAACCGTGTGACAGTCACGCCCAAAAACTTGAGGCTGTGGCAGTCTACAATTTTGGTGTACTGGTGTGCTTAGCCTAAATTAACTGGTGATTTAAGTCATGTTACTGTTATGATAAGATATAGTTGGCAGTGTCTCATATACCAAGGGTCCCCTACTTGGCCAAACTTGCACATCAGTTGGCTGGTAAAAGTACTTGTGCCTGAAAATGAAAGCCCTTTTAAGTGAATCAGATCTTTTGAGAAACGTGTCAAGGAAACAAGTTTGTTGGACAAAAGCTAATATACAATGATGTATTAGCTGAAGTAATTGTGAAATAAGTAGAGAATATTAGGAAATTAACTAGTTGATGTATAAAAAAGCAGATAGAACTAGAAATGCCATTTAAAATGATACTTTATTGTGAAGGACAAAAAATACCAATAGATTCTATAGCTAAAACATTATCAACCAATATTCGGCGTGACGTAGCCACTACCATTAAGCTATATCATCAAACTTCGCTCATATCATTTTAAAATTGTATTTATTGTCTTTTAATATACAAGAGTATAAATATAAGGGAAAATGTTGTTAGAGGGAAGTCGTAAATAATTAGTGGGAATACTGATTATAAATATAAAGCATATTTTTGGTGCAAAATAAAAAGTTCGTTAAAATTGGATTATAATTCTTCGCCGAGAAATCAAAAGTACAACATAGTTCGTCACAAATAATTTATTACTCATCACCGAGAAATTAACCATAAACGAGATTTAATACGAGTTTTAATTCATTCGTCCAAATGATCAAATCAAGGGATGTGATTGGTTTGTATTTTTTTATACAAAAATATGTCATTTGCACCGAATCTTTTTTCATAGATTGTATATACAATGTAAATGAGCATAACGACATATCAAATATTTGATAAATAATGAGTCAAAAACAATCAAACCACGTGGCATAGTTGAGGCGCGTTGGACGCATAAAACATTGTTGTTTTCACATCGGTTGTTGGAATTGCGATTATCTGTCTCCCAATATATAACAACTACTAAGTTGAAATCTTGCACTTAAGACTTAAACTTTGGCGAACTGACCGTGCATTTAACCATCTCCACTTACACATTCGAAGGAAAGTGCAAGAAAGTAGGAAAAATAAGCCGCATAGGAACTTTAACGAAGCATTTGGATATATGTATCATTGACATTCGTATTTGCGCGCACAAATGAGCTTGAATCCTACTCCTCTTATAGGAGAATATTGACATCCCGAGGAAACTAAAGGTTATAGGTATTAAGACTAACCTTAAAATTTTCTTCTACTAAGGACAATCTTTGGTGTTTACACGTGTCTTGGAAATGACAACATAAAATTTATGTTGATTATTTATAAGGGCAATCTTTGGTGTTTACATGTGTCTTGGAGATTACAACATCTAACGTGTCATGTAAACTTAAGCATTTTTGTCCTTAAATGTGTGCATCTAAGACATAAATTTGCTCATTTCATTGAAGCCTGTGACACCTTCAAACTTAAATGACCAATAATGTTTTATCATTATTTTCTTCATCACCTTGTACATATTTTCCACCAAATGTAATGGGATGAGATAAGTTTGACTCTTTCCAAATTTGCAAATGTAAAGACCGATTGTTTAGGAACTCAAAAAAAGAAAAAAGATCTATTGTTTAGGTTATTAAGGGATATATTTTTTGGGGGTGAATTGAATATACAACTTCAGAAAATATCTTACTCGGTCATGGCGTAATACTCGTGTAGTTGGTAAACAGATGTCAATCGCAAAACCTGCTTTGTATAAATGCCGAACAACATTTACTCGGTCATCCAAAATACCAGCTTGAAACTCGTGTCCAGTAGTCACTTCACTCAAGACTCAACCCTACCCAACCCAGCAGGCCACATATTCAAAAAAGAAGAATGAAGGAAAGCGTGATGGATTTCATTATGGTTCCTTGTGGCCTCCTCATTATGACAGCATATCATCTTTGGCTTCTCCACCGCATCATCCACCACCCCTCCGACACTGTCGTCGGCCTCAATGCAATCAACAGGCGCTTTTGGATCCGTGCAATGATGGAGGTTCACCATATATATATATATATTTATGCATAGCTAGGCTAGGCTTTAGTTTCAGATTTTATGAATGATGGAACATTTGTACAATGCATGTAGGATGTGAACAAGAATGGAGTCCTGGCAGTCCAGACCCTCCGCAATAACATAATGGCATCCACCTTACTGGCCTCAACAGCCATCATGCTCAGCTCCTTGATCGCCATCCTCATGACCAGCAGCGCCACTGGAGACAAGATGGCTATTTTTGTGTATGGAGATAGAAGCAACCTCAGCTATTCCATAAAGTTCTTCTGCATTCTTGTTTGCTTCCTTCTCGCATTCCTCATGAATGTTCAGTCAATCAGATACTACAACCATGCAAGCATCCTCATCAATGTTCCATATAAACAGATGTCACCAATCCTCAGGCATCACCACCTCACGGCTGAGTATGTCTCCAAGACCATTAATAGAGGGAGCTATTTCTGGTCGCTGGGGTTGAGAGCTTTCTATTTTTCCTTCCCCTTGTTTCTCTGGATATTTGGACCCATTCCTATGTTTGTGTGCTGTTTGGTGATGGTTTTCGCCTTGTATTTTCTGGATGTCACTTTTGACTTTGGCTGGGCTGGTGAGGCTTATGTTGATGTTGACACCGAAAGCAAGGATGAAGAACTGGCCTTGAGTAGGAATTCAGCTCATACATGAGAATAGCTGGGTCATGTATAACTGAAGTCAAGAGGAGGCTTACAGACATGCCTAGCAGTCGATGTTAGCAATGCAGTCAACCTTGAAGGCCATCTTAACATTGTTTTTAACTATTTGAATCTAATTGGATCAGGCAATATAACATAGCCTACTTCTCATTTGTATGATAAAGAAAAACTACATCTTGATGGCTTCTTCCTAAAGCTGCAGGTCACTTGAAGGAGCCCAATAGCAATTCTTGATCAATAAAATTCCTCTTCTGTAGGGTAAAGGGGATGAGATCTGCCAGAGAGATAATACGGATGTGATGGATACTTGTTTCTATCACAGCCACAGAGCTCTTTATCCGTCGCTTCAGAAGCTCCGCAAATCTAAAGCTTCTGTCTCTTCATTCAAAGAGCCTTGTAGCCAGTTATTGTCCAACATGCCATTTCAAGCATGGGACAGTTCAACATCACTCGCATTGCTCTAAATGGCACATATGCAGCATCCCTGAATCAAAGCACAGAAGAGTTTATCAAGTAGTCATGCTCAAAACAAATGTGTAGTAAAGCAGCTGGTGGACAGAGGTAATTGAAGAATCAAATATTATAAAGAAAACAGACTTCAAATCCAAATGATATTGACATTCTAATTTCTAACGTCTTACTACCAGATCAAGTATTAAACCATTTGCAAATCTTCCTCTTCTACTATTAGTGTTCATAGCACACTTTAAGAATGCACGAAGTTACCCTTATTCATGTCCAACTTCAGAGACTGCTCGAGCTGAAAGCAGGAAGCTCATCATTGCCAAATTTTATAAATCATAACTACCTCTTTTCAAGAGATAAACAAACTGCAAAGGCAGGACCAGGACATGCTCAATTAATTTATAGAAGCTGGAACCAAACCACATTTTTTCCATACAACACATGACTTTTAACCAGTATCTTCTACATTATATCATCACCTGCTACACTTGAATACCATCAAGTTTCATTTTCAGCTTCATGTTCCCGGATTGAACTACAATCTCTTGTTTAGAATGATCCACTCTCAACACTGTTGCCTTTTTTCCAAGTGAAGGAACATGCACCATATCACCGACCATGGGGACCTTGATATTCCTCTCTGTAAAATAACAAAAATTCAAGTAAATTGCTTGAACATTAAACGAATCCAAAATCATCCCATACCAATGCAAAATAATATATAAGTCAGCCAGGGCTTCTTCACAAGATTATTTATATAAGATGAATGCATTAATCAATGTCATTTCATGATACCTTCACCAAATGGAGCATTTCCACTGAAAATGAATTGTTTCTTAGCACCATCTGCAACTAGCTGGTAGCTAGTCACTGCTTGAGAAGGTTCTTTGTTTATAGGTGGCTTCTGCGAAGACCTTGACGCAGATGAACGAACTTGACGAACTTTGTTGTTAATGATAGAGCGCGCCAAAGAGGCAGCATTCGAAATCTCTTGCATTTTCTTCTGCATGAGAACAACATGATGCTGTAAAATACTCCTCCGGGCAACCAATAGCTTTTCATGAAGTTCTTTTGAGAGCCTGTGATGTGAACAAGAACCTAGTGTTATTGCTAGCAAAACACCAGAAGCCAAAGCTACATTTTTCAGAACAAAAACTTCTTCCACAACAAACAATTCAGAGAAGCGTACAAAGCCAAATGGCACACCGCACACTCTAGCTTGACATAAATAAGGTAACCCAGAAAAACACTTCTTCTGTATGTAAAACCATTCTTTTGGTGTATTGACGCACAATTTATATACACATAACTTGTTTTTTGGTTGCTCATACAGTGTAGATCATTTAATATTGAATGATCATTCAGGGAATAAAGTTCAAAAAAGGGACTTTATTAAGATGGTCGGAGCATCTTACATTAGATAATGTCTTCCTTTATTAATGCTAGTCTGGTACTCTTGCTTGAACTTTTCCATGTCAACTATAACCTGCGAGGTGTAAAAGCAATTTACTTCAGTGTAAAACAAATATCTTCAGGTGGCAAGGATTTGATTATTATATGATACAAACAAAATATGAACAAGTAAATCAAGAGTTCCTTCAGTGTAAAAGCACTTCAATTTTAGCACGCATGACTAATAAATCATGATCATACTTTCCTGCATAGTCTGCCTATTTATTTTTGCAATTTTAGAAATTCATATAGCCTTTTATACTGCTAAGTGGCTAGTGTTATACATAACCATTTGTTAAGAATATCAACTAGAGAACACCGATTTGTAACCTCGTTGATTTCAGCACTAGAGATTCCATACAATTCACGAGCATTATTAACAACTGTTTCAGGAAGTCCCAGCCGTTCAGCTATATTAATCGCATTCGAGCGCCCTGCACAACAGCTCTTAGAAATTAAAGAGCATGAGTATTTAGGAAACCTGGAGACATGTTGCAGCATTAAGATATGTAAAACATGCAGATAGGTAAAACAGTTTCCCAACACCATGACACATACCATCTGCTGAGTCAAGATTGGCATTTATTCATCACCAATAATAAGACTAATGTTCCAAGTGATTAGATAATTATCTTATCCAGTGTTTAACACACACCGCTTATGAAATAACAGGGCAGTACACCTTCATATCGATCTCACGTATGAAACCTAGATTCACGTCACTAAAATTGGGTGCCACTTGATGACTGATTTTACTGAAGGTAGATATGTGAAGCATGGACATTCAGATTGGAACACTTTAAATTCTACTTGTCAGTTGTCACAGCTGATAGGATTCTCTTTGTGACTCATCCACGTAAATCTCTTTATGGGCATGTAGATGTAAGAGTAACATGAATATGATTTGAGTCGCTGTCTTTTTTGAAACATGAGTTCAGTTAGCAGAGGAATACATATAGTTCATACTTCATAGATACTTACATGCCAATAATTTAAAAGTTATTCTATGCGACTTCTTTAGATGATACCATTATAGCCCACATCACTACAAAACAAATCAGGAACATTTCAATCATGCATGATGCCTCTCAATTTGTTATATAATATATTCGGTAGTAAGGAAAAACCTGGTACTCCCCACAGAATTTTGTATGTTGGCTTTAAGTTCACTTCATCAAACTCCATACATGCATTCTCAAACGAGTTGTTACTGTCGGTAGAACACAATCAAAAAGAAATCGAGCAAAAAAAACATATTACGACGTCACAGGATATAATACTTGTTTCTGACCAAGATCCAGTACATGGTTTCTTAAGGTATCAAATAATCCTCAGCCAATTTATAATGCACAAGGATATCATATTATAAGACAATCATGTCATCAAATGATAAGTGTAGAAAACAAGTTTATAAGTCAGCGTGTATGGCCTCTGCTGGTGCTGAACATCACTTAGATTTTGGTTGTACCCTATAACAGTTCAAAAAGGTATAATATGCAGAAAAACTTAATCATGCTGCTTACTACTAATTGTTACTAGATTATATTATGAACACATTTATTAATATTTGAGGTATACATAATACCTGTACTTTAGAGTCTTGAGTTCGCCATGATGTGTAGTAGCTATTGTCAGCAATACTCCAGTCTCTGCAAATGATTCAAGTAATGCCATCCCAAGGGCGGCACCTTCTAGAGGATTTGTACCAGCTCCAACCTGAAAGTAAAAATGTAGCATTAATTACAGTAATACTTATGACCAACTTTCAATGAATTTTTTAATCTGCTAGCTTAGTTTTCATGATTTCCGCATCTATAGTTTTTGCTTCAGTACGTGCTGAAATATTATATTCTCGATACAACTTTCCACCTTCCATGCAAAACAATAATAAAAACTCTCGAGTTTTATCTCTAGCAGTGATATAAATAATAATTAGTTACAGTAGAAAAGAAATATAACAGACATACATCCGGTCCCATACCTCGTCTAACAATACCAATGACTGACAAGTTGCATGTGACTGAATATCCTGCAATTATGTATTAAAGACAGCTATCAAGAGGAGCAAGAATCTGCTATTGAAAGGAATCTCCCATGTCTGAAGATGCAATAACCATGACTAGGAAAATGCATCAACGTCTGCAAGTGTGGCATATTCTTTACTGTAAAGGCAGCATGTGGAGTTTTAGACTTTTAGTATTCCTGTGTTTTATATGTGTTTTTCCCAAATAAATGACACTAGAGATCAGTTACAATCTTCACTAACCGACTTGCAACTTACACTTATTTGTTTCAGATGGCCGGAGAAGGTAGACAAGGACTGTGAGAGGGACTGTTCATCACCAATATCAGCAAATACAAAATCACACCAAGGAATTCGTGCTGGCTCAGATGACAAGATGTAAAGTCCTGCAATACGCAAAAAGAATACATACATATAACATCATTATGTACTTCAAACACAACATATATTGGCCCGATTTTCAGTTACTTAAACCCAATATTGATTTTCATTGACCTTATACATATCCGTAATCGTAAGTTCTCACTTTTCAGGCTTTATATAAGTTAGAAACGGAGTAAGCCCCTACGTATATAATGAATGCAATCCTTGTTATAAATTTCTTACACATCTCAGGCTCATTTAGAGACAAATTTATATTTGTGTGTTCAAAGAAACTATCCCCTTAACATGTTATGCTTTGTTCATGAATAAACAGTTCGTAGGCATAACCTGATTTTGCCATCATTGCAGCTAATCCAACTGTCTTCAAGCATATGGTCTTTCCCCCAGTATTAGGACCAGTTATAACAAGAACTCTAGTTTCACAAGCAATAAAAATATCAACTGGAACTGGTGCAGCTTCTTCAAGTTTTGCAACCTATAATGTATCAATTAGAAAATCTTGTGGGATATCAAGAGGTTATGCTAAACAGATTCACAACAAACATTATGTACCTCCATCTGCAGTGATGGTAGATCTATATCTCTTACTTCCCTTCTATACATGTTACCTCCTTCCAGCTTTATCCTCCTAATTTCCTACGGTTTAGCCGTCACACGAAATTTACGAGCTTACAGCGATACAAATACTAGAATGCAACATAAACAAGTGATGTAAACCGCTACATTTTAACATGCTTTGCTTACAGTATTCGCATTATTTAGATTCTTCTTAGCATCTTTCAGATTTTGATGATGCTTCTGGACCATTAAAGGATGAAAAGCTTTAGGAAGAAACAAAGTCCAATTCCTTTTCACAGAGGATGATTTCAATGGACCATTGTCCCTTGATAGTTGACCTTCAGCAGTGTCAGAGACATTGGACCCACGAGGTAAAATCAAATCAGGGCAAGAACCTCCAAATGTAAGACTATGCAATGCTCTAGCATTGATCTGTGTATCAAAAACTGGAAATCAGTTGTTTATTGGAAATCCAACAGTGGATTAATGGAGATGCTCACCACAAAGAGTTTTAAAACACATATATATCCCTTTGCAAAATACAGTTCCAAGGTGAGATCATAAATACATCTTTCCTAAGTTGGAAAAGGTCGAATCATTTACATAAAACGCAAACCGAGCTTAGAGCGATTTCAGGAACAAAATGCTCATCCAGCGTATGCACAAGTCAGTCAGCAAGACCAAAACAAAAGCCAAGGTTGCTCTTTCAAACTAGGAGGATCAATTGGGTCATTATAAATGGAGTAGGAATTCTGAATTGCATAACCGCGTCATGACATGTAATCTTTTATATAACAAAATTATCTCACTTATATCCAAAGTTCTGCTCTGGGCTACTGGAAAAAAATTATTGAGATTATAATCACGAACAATGTCAAATGTCATCTACTCTAGTCTTAGTAAACTCTTCAATACATACTTACCATATCTAGTTTAACTATGCTGGTTAGCAATGTCTCTATGTCATCAATGTCACTTTGTATCTGCAAGATAATACAATCACAATGATCAGGAAAAGACGATGAGGAGCACATAGGGAAATTCAAGTGGCTGAGGCTGACCTTCTCGGATAAACTTAAAAGAACTTCATCTTCAGCCCTAACAACAGATGCCCTAGCTTGCTGCAACTCATCATTTAAGGGGACAGCCACCAGTGGCTCCACAATGCTTCCTGCACCTGAACCACTACAGCAGATGTAACAAACTTAGGAACTGATGTTACAAATAATGTCTAGCTTGAGAAAAGAAAAGTTAATATTGATACCCCAGTGTAAAATAGAAAGGAAACAAAACATGTCAGGCGCACCTGGACAACAGGAGGCCTTGTACAGTTGGATTCTGAACCGATTGTGATTGCAGACACCATCTTCCATTGATGTTGCTTACTTCCTAAAAGATCGCATAAAATTTAAGAAAATCCAAAACTACAATTGTATCAGCCCCAAATAGTGACAGAACTGGGAAACTCCATCTGATATTACCATAGATATCGCTTCTTCTTTTTCTTTCCTAATTAGTGCATCCATTAACTGGAACAACTGAAAAAGTACGGTAAAATGATAAGAAACAAGTAATGGAGCAACTGACGATTATCAACAACCCTTGTTCATTTTTATAAATTTTGTTGTAAATATAACTATATAAGAGAGTCAGACGTCAGTTTCTATATGATGTTAACTGTTTACCAACAATGACATTAAGTATAGAAGATTGTACCTTTGCTTCAAGAGATTGAACTTGATCACGTGCTCGCCTGAGTGCAGGACTCTGAAATGATGAGTTTCGCAAATGATGATGTCTTATACCAAAATATAGGAGAAACCTGAGTAGTTTCTTTTATCTAAACTCGTATCTTTACTCATGCACATGTTACAAATGGCAATGGTATGCAGATAGAACAAAAAAAAGATCAGACATGATCAACACACCGCAGAGTCCTTAACATAGCCATCTTCGTCAACAACTTGCTGAATTGATTTGATCAATGACCGATTTGCGACCAGTTCTAGTATCTGTAGTAAGAAAATGTATGAAAAAAGAAAAGACAAACAGTATCAAACTGGAAAAGGCATAGTACCAGGATGTGTAGCTACCACTTCAGTAAGGGGCATGAACCTTTTGTACCAATCAGAGTCTTCCTTAATGGCAGCTCTTATATTTAACTGCAAAATATCTACAAGCTGCAGCAGACCCGCAATGGCCAAGGCTTCAACTCCATCCACAGGCTGAACTCTTCGGACATGTTTGATGGCCGATTTCACCTTCAAATCCGATCACAGATAATATCAGAAATAAAAACAAAGAATGAATTGGATGCGTGCAGTAAAAATAACTAACCAACAGGGTGTTGACGGAAGTGAAGTCCAAACTACAACCACCATGTATTTGAATTTCAACAGCTGCATTGGTCTCTTGTAAAAGTCTCATACTATCTTCGTACGTCTGATCTAGTGACCACAACTGAGCCTACATTTCCAAATAAAAATCTAAAGATGATGAAAACAAAAGTTGCGAGCAGTAATTGATATGAGGAAGACGAAAAGAGGAGGAAATTGCCTTTGTGGCATCCCGGCCGAGTGGAGTGGTGGCAAAGGAAGCGACGGAGTGGCAGAGCTTGTCCCATTCCAAAACCCTAAGAGTGTCGAGTTGGACGGATGACGACGATTTGGGATGGGAAGCGGCGAGTGGTTGAAGAAATGCTCGATTGCGCAATTTTAATCGGCTGCCGGCGGTTGAAGGAGCAGTGGTGGTGGTGGGATTGATGATGGCGATAGCTACTCCAATGGATAGCATTTCTGTGTTAGGAATCCAACTCACAATGGCGGGATTACAACACAACTACCTTCCTTCTGTCTTTTCTTTTTCCCTTTTTTATTTAATTTCCAAAATACAAAATAAATTCAAAATATGAATGTTTCATATAAAATGAATTGAAATTAATAAAATTGGAGAAATAGGATTGAAAAAAAAATGTTGAGATAAACTCTCACTAAAAAGATCAAATCAGAACTTTATTATACGTACGATTAAATCATTTATGTTCCTAATTTTAGCAAATAAAATAACTTTTTAATTACAATATAAATGATTTGAGGTTATATTAGTCAATTTCAAAATAATTTACACAATCATCAAATCTCACGAAATTCCGACATCTACGATATTTCTAAGCACTGATCTCACACTAACAACCGTCTTAACAATGTCGTCGGATCCAGACAAGTCTCCTTGATTAATCCTCACCATGGCGACTCCTTCTCAGATTCTCCTAAACGCATCGCATGAATTTCCACAATCGCAGACAAACGGCACACTGAAATTGTGCTTTTTAATGAAATGCTCCTCATCGACGAACGCCATCTCCTCGCTCTCGTCGATGTAGTCGACATCGAGTGACTCCAAGATCATGGCTTTCACGAAATGACCGACTCGCGATCTAGACATGATCAGGATGGCGACGGGTTGCTTGACGCGCTTGAGTAAGGCTAGATCAGCCATCATAGAGATGCCGGGAGGACGTGAAGGTGGGTCGGAAACGGATATGCGGCAGGCACAATCTTGACTCTTTTTTTTGATATAATAAAAGGACCTTGCAGGTCAAAAGGCTTTAACCGATTACACGAGACACTTGTGATTTCCGATTACAACTTTGATTTTTCGCTCCCTAAAACTCTACCTTAGGTTAGCAGACGCCGTAGCTCCGAACTCCTCTGGATTAGTTTATGGCCTTAGATGTCTACCTCCTCTACTCCTCGTTCTATCAATTCGGGTACCAGTTTCCGATCTATGAGACCTGTGTTTCCTCCTCTGCCCCTACTCTCTTGGTGCCCTTCTAAACTCTTCTCTATTGATTGCGTTTCACTTCTTCTATACATCTCCTTATGGTTGTTAAAGAGTAGGGGCTCCCGGAATTTCTGAATTTTATCCACCATGCTAGCCTTGTTTTGACCACCTCCCCTGCCTCCTCTACCGATCTGCGCTGATTGGAGAAGCATCTTTTGTTCCGTTCTTCCCAGATTTTCTAGTTGATTGCATAACTCAATGTTTTCCAGAACCACTTGTACGCCTTAGTTGTTATTGGGATCACCCATCCTTGAAGTAGGTCTTTCATTGTGTGTGGCACTACCCAATAGCTTCCCCACCACCGTATACACCACGTCCACAGTCTCCAACTCCATCTGCATTGCAGAAGCAGATGGTCCGCCGACTCCACTTGTTGGTCGCATTAGTCACAATTCAGATTGTGGCTTGCATTTAACACTCCCTTTCTGGCCAAGATGTCCTTCATTGGTAGACTGTCGTGATATAATTGCCACACTAGCATTTCCACTTTAGGAGGGGCAAGGCCAGACCATACTTGGAATGATAATGTGTCCCATTTGTTTTTTGATTTCTTGATCTCTAACGCAGCCCTCATCAATGAGTTCACTTTGAATCTTCCATCTTCTGAGTGTGTCCAAACCATCTGATCCTCATCCTCACTTTTCAATTGCAAGTGACATAGGTTGCACAGCAGTTCATCCTTCTTCACTTCCTCCCATTGATATAATCTTCTTCTGAATTTGAGCTGCCACAACCAATTACCTTCCGTCCAGATGCCCATCTCCTTCACCTTTGCCTTTTTGTTGTACGCCAGCGACCATAGTTTTTTATAAATCACTTTTAGCGGTCTGTCTCCAAGCGTATCGTCCCAGAATCTGAGCATACTCCCATTTCCAAGCTTGACTTTCATTCCTTCTCTAAACGCTAGACCCACCTCTGAGTTGCCTTTTACGACCCTTAGTATGTCCTTCCACGACTTTGAAATCTTCATGTCGTGTATGTTCACTTCCTCCAGATTGTGGCAATCCTTAATTGTGTATTTCTCCAATATCATTTGTAGAGCGTTACTTTTCTTTTTTTTCTTTTTTTTTGGTGGGGTTAGTTAGTGTTGTGTTAATTGTGTTAGAGGGACTTCGAACTCGAGCGCTTTTGGCACCGGGGGAGCGCTCACCACTGAGCCACATCCTACGCCCTTTTATATATATATGGATCATTGGGTTTCAATCCTACCCCTGGGGTGACTCGAACCCGGGATCAATAGGACCAGGTAATGAGCACCTCTCCACCAGGTCAACTCAACTTCGTCAATAAATCAGGTAGTGAGCCACATCCTACGCCCTTTGTAGGGCGTTGCTTAGTCAAAAAGATCATGCTACAAATTTCGTTAAGAGCGTTGTGTATCCAATAGTTCATATCACATTCCTTTGTTCGCAGTTCATCCCATTACCATGCTACAGGTTGGAGCCTTTGCCATCGTTGTATTCATATCACGATAAATATGGCCGAATTTTATCAATTCGAATACGAATTTTGTAAAGTTTGTAAATCACAGTGCATATAAATATGCTTGAATTTTATCAATTCAAATACGAATTTTGAATTATATAAATCGCATCGCATAATTAGTGACAAATATGCTACGCATTTTGGTTTTTAAATTACAAATTTTGTTAACAATCAGGAATGTGATTGTATTACTTTGTCACTAGTCGCTACGAAATTTTATTTTTAAACTACGAAATTTGGTCATTAACATATACAAATTTTAAGTGGATTGTATTGTTACCGGTCGCTACGAATTTTGATTTTTTTTTGTTGATGTACATGTTTCAAAAGGCAAAGCTGCCTACACCAGATCTGATAAAATACAACACACAAACAACTAAAGTCATCCTGCTCTAAGACAAATTAGTTATGAGAATTCATCCTGGTACATAACAACAGTTAACCAAGAAGGACAAACAACTATGTGGTTCCAACTCCATCGATCTTTACAAACCTTTTTAGCTAGTGCATCGGCTACATTGTTGGCCTCGCGTCTAATGAACACCATTCTCCAGTCAGCTTCCCCGGACAACAGGTTCAAAGACTTAGTAATCCAGCTTTTATGCCATTCTCCATTCAATTTTTCAAGTTTCCAAAGCTGCAAAAACATCAGCTGAATCAGTTTGAAAATAGCTCGTCGAACTTTCATCAACTTTGCAGTTTCGAGACATCTTAGCATCGCCATTCCTTCTGAACACCAACCACCCACAATATAATTCACAATCCTTCCCTGACTATAATACCTATTCCCGCAAGATTAAGCTTTTCATCCCATGCCCCCCCATCTACATTGAATTTAACAAAACCTTGCTGCGGTGGTATCCATTGAAACAAATTCACTTGGTCTTTAGCAACATACATAAACTGTCTGGGCTCTTGAAAAATGATCAAACAGAAACTTGATTCTCAACACGGCCCTCTCGGACTCCCAAAATAGTCCATCATGACTAACTAAATTCCTGTGAAACCATATAAACCACAAACTACACAATAATTAAGCCAATCGGATGAGGAGATTTTGTTATGCATTGCGGACTGGCAGTCATGAAACCACGCAAGTGTTTTTTATTGCTTTGTTTGATTTTTTTTTGCACATTCATTTTGTTCTGTGTTGTTTGATGGTTTGGCTGAAGAGATTTTGTTATTCACATGAATTTATCTTTCTACTTTTTGGTAGTTGGAAACTTTCAAGAGGCAGCTGATGCAGTCACTAAATGAGGACGGCTTATCAGTATGATTCCTGCAATTCCATTCCTTTACCTCATATAGCTACCTCCCTGTCACCAGAATTTTTACTCAGCTGCTGCTGTTTGGCAATTATTTGTCCCTTGCCAGCCTGCTGCAACAGTGGACATACAGACGTGTGATCAACCAATGCCGAAAGCTTATCCTGTTCAAGGTAAAAAAATTCACTCATCTAAGTTTTCCAACTGATTGATTTTGATTCAAGTAGTAACTAGTAACACAATTCCTATGTTACATGTTGGCTGTTGTGATTACAACTCATGTCTTGTAATCAAGCAGTTAACGTGTCATATGGTTACGGGCCTCCAAAATCACATTATAGTTCTGAAGATTCATGCCTTACATCCAATGACGGTGTATTTGAACACTATTAAGTTGTTTTACATCATAACTCAGAATACTTCTTACATTCGATGCAATGTGTAAAGGTCTCACATGATTGATTAAGCTTTGTGTTTTGACTCAGCAGGTGGACGTACTACTCGAACTGATGGGAAAGAGTTCTTTCGTCAAGCTAGGTGAGTTGGTCGTCTTACTTTGGTAGTGTTTGGTATTCAGGCTGTGTTTCAAATCCTTAGTAAATTACTAAATTCTGTCATACCTATCAGATGTTTTTGTTCCAGTTCCAAAACCTATTTTGATTAATAATATACTCTAAAGCAATAACACAAGTGATAAATAATACTAATCAGATGTTGGCTCAGGTGTGTTACTTACTGCTTATTGGGTGCTGCTGTTTTTGGTTATGATGATTGCGTGAATATGGATAGCGTTTTCTCTGGTGTGATGAATGTATTAGTTGTGCTGCTTCCCTTCATCTTCTATTGTTTTCGTTATACTTTTAGTTTGTTTCATGAGTAGTTGCTTGTTTTTTCATTTTGGTCTCTGACTCATATATTTCATTCTATTGTAGTTGTGGATTCTCCTAGAGGTTGTGGAGGCGGCTCAGCGAGGTCGTTAAGGCACAGTGGTCTGACTTGGGCTCTACAGAGGCACAAACTATCAATAAATTTTAAGTGTTTTATTTTGCTTAAACATTTTAAGTGTCTTATTGTAAATACTAAAACATTTTGAGTTAAATATGAATGATTTTCCATTTCATTTTTGTATTATTTTTAAATTTTAATTTTCAGTGTATTTATTTTAATAAATTAAATATTTGTTTAAAGATTGATTAATGTATTAGAATATTGAATAAATATATGTAATTACAATTACATAAAAATAATACCATGGCAAATCCACCACAAAACCACTGCAAAACCAAAGTATTAAACCACATGCCCTGCATTTAATGCGGTGATTGTGCGGTGATTTTCCTTCGGTTTTACAACGGTTATTGTATACTGCTGCAAAACCATCGTAATTGTTACCGCAAAACCGCTGAAAAGCCACCGTAATTTTTTGCTATGATTGAAAATGCGATGGTAAAATTACCATCGTATAACCACGTTAAGTTGCTTTTACTTGTGATTTTGCAACGGATTTACGGTGTTATTTGACTGCTGCAAATTATACCCAAATTTGTAGTGAAATAATGTCCTCCATTAAAGTTTAACAACGTCGTGTGCAAATGAGGGAAGAGAAGGCATCGGGAGCGACGTCGTAATGAAGATGCTGGAGATATTTAAATTAGGGACGGCAATCGCCTCAAGTTTCAATCCAAGTTGTTACTGCCTGATGAATACATGCTCCGAGAGTATTAGATGCTTCTGGATCTTTGGAGTGATCGAGAAGTATGGTGTGAGTATTTTTGGAGGGAAATGATTATATAGTTGGTTGAAATTTGAACAACTAGAAAACTCATGTGATTTCCATTTGCTACTCCGATCACATCACGTGATACAGCACACGTGTCGAGAGCTGAGACTACCAACGTGTCAAAAAGGGGAGTAAGGAACAGGCAGCCTTCCAAGCGCCTACCTGCAGCTGAATACGACCTCGGTAACAACCTTAGGCGTGGAAAGGATGGACTAACGTAGGGCGATGTCAGCATTAGTCTTGGCAAGCAAGGAATGCAACAGAAAAGCTAGCTGGATGAGTCACATGTTTTGTAACGAATGTACACCTATATAACTGTACTGAGACCATCAATAAGAGATAACAAATATTTGCCTAACTCTCTCTATCTCTCTACATTCTCTCTCATCTAACCTCTCATATTCACCCTACTCTGCACCATTTGGTGCTTTCATTGAGCTCGAACCCTACCATGTCTGACACACGCAGCATGACAGAGACGGTGGCTGCACTATATCGCAGTCAGTCTCTGAACTCAACGCTCGTACTCAGTGGCTGGAAGCACGTCAAACTGAGACTGTGGCAAAACATGAGGCCAGATTTGAGCGCATCATACCTGTCTTGGACAGAATGGATGTCCGATCGAGCAAGGATGAGAAGCGGCCAGTCGTGGAGGAGTCGTCTCAACCACCATCAGGAAATCCACCAGAAAAGAAATAGCAAAACTAAAGTTTTATTCAAAATAAAAGATGTGTTTCTGAAACCCTAAAGAGGGTTTAAATAGAAAAATACAAAAACTAAATTTGGAAATAAAAACTAAAAAAAACTAAAAAGAAATAAATTGCTAAATTACTATTTTGGAGCCCTAAACGCTCCTACATCACTTATGAATTCGCAAATTATCTTCCTTTAAACGAGTGTCGGTATGATGTGTTCGACTTTGAGTTCACAACAGATGAGAAAGCTCCCGAAGAGCAATATTGTCTTCATTGCCTGGTAAAAATATGACTTACTGAGTTACTAAAGACTAAGAAATCAGTTTTCTTAACTAAATGTTGTGATTATATGCAGGTTACCAAAGACCGCCAAATACAATAGTAGATTGAGGTATTCAAAAACAGAGCTCACAAAGAAGAGAGCATTGCATGGAATTGAAGCGGAGCTCCAAGCAGAAAATCTGGACGAAATGAGTTTAAAATTTTTAAAAGCTCGAGTCGTCTCCTAGACAAGTTTAAAGTCGCTTCCAAGTTTCACGTCACACTTTGTTCCGGCGAGTCTGTTCTTTTATGTTTGAACTTGTGTTGTTATAGATTTCACCTTGCTTCGTCATATCTGTGTTCAGAACGAATATTTTCTAATAATTCTCATTGGTCAATTTGATATCTTCTTTAGAAAGGAAGAAGTTGTTGCTTCATAGGCCGATACTTGTTGTTTGTTGTGTGGGTGAGCCAATTGGTACCTAAGTATATATCTCCATCTATCTCTGTTAGTTTGTGTTATGATATATATGTGGACTAGCTAGAAACTAATAAATGTTAGAGATTAACAAGTGATGTTATCTGGGACTGGAGGGATGTATAATCTTAGGTAATGACTGAGTGAAAGTAACATAAAACACCTATATATACAAGGTTGAATGGCGGCAGGACTCTTGGGGTACTATCAATTTGGATATTTCTGACAATGGATTTACGTCTATATCCTACACGCGTGTGCATATATACAGACACAGATGATAACGTTTAACGGTTTCAAGTCAAAGCTTTTAGGGCCGGCCTGCAAACTACGTAGTTATATAAAGTTATGATTTTTTATGTTTGTCACGTAGGCATGCATCCTGCGTGGTATAGAGAGTTTCTGACGTCTCTATTTTTAAATAAATCAGATGCATATATATATGTCATCAGTCTGTGGATGCAAACGTTCTTTTCCATTTCTATAAGTACTTCAGCGATGAAAGTTTACACCTGTCATTACCTAAACGCAAATGCAAAACATTATATCCCTCTAAGCTCTATATCTGACAATTAATTATATATCGTCTAAATTTATGAACTAATACTACTTGTGTCTATACAGTTCATTAGTTGCAAGCAAGAATTTTTTTTTCCTGAATATGACAGCAAAACATGAGGAAAATAAGGAATATGTGAAATACATTATAGAACTCTTCCGCATTCTCCAACATGATGATGATCTCCATCATTCTCTAGTCTATGCAAATAAACAAAGATCTAAAGGATGCCATCCGAGATCACAGACGCCCTTTCCCTTGACCTCTTCACAGTATATCAAAAACCCCGACTAAGCCTTCAGTGCACTCACTAGCGACGGCCTCTCTATGATCGATAGCTGATCACAAATGTGAGCCCGGACGAAAACTCACAAATTAAGGTTGTTGTATCTTCTTAAACTTTCTTTCATCGACAATGAATATAAACCCAAATTTTTTTTCAGAACTGTCATTCAGTTCCCAAATCACAATCGTACTGGAAAGTATACATTTTATCATTTCAATTTCTTTGCATAAATTGGTACAACCCAAGACCCACATTTGTTTTTCTCTGTAATTTTTTCTATGTTATCAAGGATTATAAGATCATGGTGGCAAGAGCTTTTGAAACATAAAAGTTGTATGAAGGTGCCACATTTATTATACGAAAGGGAATTGTATTGAACCAATACTTTCTTTTTCTTTTTTTTTTTGTGATTGGAGGTTATAACATGTCATACAAATCGATCAAGTCAAGTAACACACGAATACATTTTGTATATATTACATAAGCACTTTGGTACAATCTTTAGACTTTTGAAGCACGGTCACGCAAGGCACCAACCCGATCTTCAACGATCGCATATGAAAATGTCACGATGGGGTTCGAACCCTTGACTTGCAAAGTGCTCTACCAACTCAACCACCACCTTGTTGGCGTATTGAACCAATACTTTAATACAAACTTTATAAATTAAGGGAATTGTTTTTACATATCTTTTTTTCTGTAATTTTTGCTATGTTATCAAGGATTTTAAGATGATGATGGCCAGAGCTTATGATAGATAGTCTGGGCCGATTTATCACGATATGGGGATGACAAGAGACGACCGAGATGGGATGAACTTATAATAACAGATATGAGTCTCCAATCTTCTTCTTTTTCTTCACATAAACTGAAACTACAAGCAGTAGTTCAGTTTTGAATGTGATGCCTACTTATAAATATAGTTCATGCTGTCTTCTTTTATCCTGTCATGTTTTCTCTACCTTGGAAGCATGCTACTTGCAAAGCTCATTAGCAAGTCAATATTGGTTTCACAATTTTCAAACAGAGTCTGTGTGCTGGTTTGGGCATCCAACTCCAACTATTAAAAAGTCAATCATTACTAGCTGTTAAAATTATATGTGAACCTGATTAGAGTGTCCTTAGCGCTAATTGATCCAGAAGCAGCCTCTTGTATCATTCAAAATCAATCCTTAACCACTATGTTTGGAAGTACATGGAGCTCAAGTCAAACTAGTTGATTGCTTCATCAGGTTCTAATCGTTTTATAACCTGCTTTAATTACAGAAAGAAATCATTGTTTATGTGTAAATTCAACAAAATCCGGTTGTCATTTTTCCTCCAATCCATTCGGAAAATGACATTCCAGATTATTATTACCTCCATACATGCACTCAGCTAAATAATAAATCCAATTTTCACTAATCACCAGATTTTTCTATTCTTTTTTTTGAAAAATGAGCGATATCATAAATCAAAAGGAGGATGTACAACCTAAGACACTGCCTCAAACAAAACCTGCCATGCTAACAAAAACAAACAGCGCATCGACTGAGGCAAACAGAAAACAGCTACCAAAACAAAACCAAACAAGGAGAGACTAATCTATAATTTTCATAAGCCTTAACCAAATAATGTCTTCCTTCGAGCAGGCTTCCATCTTAATCACCCCAAGCTTCATCTTCAAAAACCAGATTGTTTCCTGAATAATAACTGATGTTGGCACAGTTTCTTCTTTGAAAATCTTTGAGTTCCTCGCTCTCCACACACCATTCATTATTCTTGTAATGGCTGCTGCAATCAGTTTGGTTTTAAGCCTCGGTTGAGGCAAGCTTCTGAACCAAGGAACCAGCATCTCCCAGCATGTGAAAGGAGGCTCTACTTTGAGGAACTGCAGCACTTTGCTCCAGATTACCTTCGAAAACCTGCAGTCAAAATACAGATGATCCCTACTTTCTTCCATCGTCTCGCAGAGAGCACAAGATTTATCTCCCAACCTTCCCCACTTGCTCAGTCTGTCTCTTGTCAACAACTTGTTTTGGACTGCCAACCATGCGTTCAGCGAGTCTCTAGGGGCATTGAAGTCGTTCCAAATAAGCTTGTGCCACTCCACCTCTTCTGTATGCTCTCTTAATAGGTTGTAAGTGTAATGCTTTCTATTCACTATAAGTAACAGTACAAGATTGCATTGCATTGATAGACATCCAAAATGAGTAATGCTATGCTTTTAGTCTTGCTAGTGCATTTGCTGAGCTTTGCCAATGCACAGCTCCGATCAGGGTTCTATGCGGGCTCTTTTACTCTTGCTGAGGTCATTGTTAAAAATGAGGTTCAAAAGGCATTCATAAAGGATAGAGGAGTAGCTGCAGGGCTTGTTAGGTTGCATTTCCATGATTGTTTCGTGAGGGTGCGCACACAGAACTTGCTAAGAACATGTTATGATATTTTCCGTCGTTTCCTTAGATAATAGTAAATCCAATGCTGTTTTTTTCTTTCTCAGGGTTGTGATGGATCTGTGCTCATAGACAGCACGCCTTCAAATACAGCAGAAAAAGACTCTCCTGCAAACAATCCAAGCTTAAGAGGGTTTGAAGTTATTGACAGTGCTAAGGCTAGGCTTGAATCAGTCTGTAAAGGTGTCGTCTCATGTGCTGACATAGTGGCTTTCGCAGCAAGGGATGCTGTGGAACTGGTAAGAAAAAAATTCATTTACACTAGTATGGTTCAAGAAAGTTCATATATATTTTTTCGAGATAAATTAACAATAGAAAACAAAAAAAAATAATTTCGTACCTGAAGACTGGAGGGATCGGCTATGCTGTCCCTGCTGGAAGAAGAGATGGCAGAATTTCGCAGATTGCAGACACTGCAAGCTTACCACCAGCTACAATGAATCTTACCCAACTCACTCAATCCTTTGCAAACAAAGGATTCACCCAAGAAGAAATGGTCACACTTTCAGGTATGTTAGGCTCTCTCTATACATAGATATATCAGTAATCAGTTACTGTTATTAATAATAAAATTTGCAGTTGTAAAGTGTGTGGCTTATATATACAGGAGCACACACAATAGGTCGCTCTCACTGCACATCATTTGCAAACAGGCTATACAGCTTTAACGCGACGGTAGCTCAAGACCCAAGCTTGGATCCTGCTTATGCAGCACAACTGAAACAACAATGCCCACAAGCAAGTACAGATACTAGCCTCGTAGTACCCATGAATCCCACCACTCCAAGTATATCTGATGCGAGCTACTTTGCAGATATTCTAGCAAATAAAGGTTTGTTCACGTCTGAGTTCTGACCAGACACTTGTTACAGACCTCATACTTGCGAGCCAAGTGAGGCGCAATGCTCTCATTCCAATGCTATGTAAAGGTAAATTTGCAGCTGCTATGGTAAAGATGGGTAAACTGGATATTTTAACGGGTAATGCAGGGGAGATCCGTATCAACTGCAGAGTTATAAATAGTTAGAAATTTGAACTGAATGTTCTGCAGTGCTAAAATGTAAAATGGATGCGAAAGGGCAGCTCTGAATACCTTGCAATTATTAACTACTACAAATACAAATGTACCAACTATAAGAAGAGCATTGCATATTGAGCAGCTTACGGCGCAATCTAATAGGTTGTCTTCAATATTCATCGTATACATATACTCTTTTCAGTGGTACCACTTCAGGAAGAAATAGATAGCAAAAATGTTTAAGCAAGTGAAGTGCATGACAAGTGTAGATACAGGAGTTTCATCTAGAAAATACTAACGGCAAATTAAATGAGACTTCAGTAACCAGTGCACTCCACTTATAAATACAAGATACCAGTATTTTGCGCGAGTGAACATCCATGAACCGCGTTGGTTGATGTTTTGCCTGTCGGCAACAACATGTCTTTTCATCTGCATTCTATGAGGTTAAGAATAATCCAGTCATTTTTGGAGTCTACTGAATCCATCAAATGGAGTAGGGGAACCCTTAAACAAATGCAGATCCGTGTCTATTATCGAACAGTTCTTTCTTTTAGATTCCTTTTTCTTGAGAAACTTTCGGCTGACACAGTCAATAGCTTGTTGATGGACATACCTTCACCTCTTGTCTCCTTTTTTTCCTCATACCGACTCTTTATCCTATCATCAAGCTTGTAACCAAGAAAGGCGGGGAAAGACAATAACTCTCTAACATCTCGACCCATGTCCTCAATTAAGTACTCTAATTTCTGTTCCAAGGAAATGCAGCTGTATTGCAATATCTGAGGATGCTTCTTACTCATAATGAGAATTTCTTCGATTGATAGCCCATAGCTCAAAAATAGATCTATCACCCTCTGAAAATTTTCACAACTAGTTCTAGTCACTGATGCCATTGCCATGGCAAATTCCTTGGTTCGGTATCTGTACCCCAACTTAACCAAAAGGGTTAATTTGCAAAATACATTACCATCGGCCAAGCCTAAGAACAATGGTGCTCTAGTTAAAAATTTGAAGATATCATTGGCATCTAGACCACATCCCTTGAGAAACTCAATCCTAGGGACCACCTTCCTTTTCCTGCTCGCACTGATAGTATTGGGATAGATAAGGAAGATCTTGAAAATTTCCGAATCAGTAAGACCTCCAATTGATCTCAGGCACTTTACATGATCCTGTCCATGCTCCAAACTGTACTTCAAAATGGCAGGCAGCTTGCAAAACATTGTTCCCGTGGAGTCTACATCCCCACCACTTAAATCCTTCCAAAACTCAATTCTAGGAAGCAGCTGCGTCCGAAACTCATAGTTTAGAATCAAAGGACATTTCGCAATTATACTTGCCCCGCCATAAGGCTTCAAATAAGTGAATGTTGTATTAATGTCATCATGCGACCTGAGGCATATGGCCTTTGACAAACTCACAGTATTCAGAACATAAGCAAGTTTTTCTCGAGGAATCCCATGGTCAAGAAGTAACATGACCTTTTTATCAAACCCTGCAAAGAATCTAGGCTCAGTAGAGGCTAGCAATTTCTCAAGCTGAGCTGACTGAATCTCCCCCTTCAAATTATTCGCAACGAAGTTCAGTAGAGAATCAACTTCATATGCTGTCAATAAGTCAGGAGACCTCAAAATCAGCCTAGATAAAGCAAGTCCATCAACACCAACAGAGCGGAAAGATAGAATTCTGAGCTTCACAGACTCGAAAGGCGTAAACTTGAGAGCAGGGTGTTTCTCCAAAAGTAGATCAGTTTCTTTATCATTAATGCCAATATCCTGCAACAGCGTATACAGCAATCCTGCAGCAGGAAAATGAGTAGCGCTGAGCCGCTGACAACGTGTTTGATAAAATGACCGTGTGACAGTGATTCTTTTTTAATTAAAAAAAAAAGAAACTAACCTGTCTGACCGATAGGGGCGGAAATTGAAGTGGCTCTGTTGATAATTTCGGTGCCTCTGGAGTCAGCAAACGATAGAGTTGAGCGGTTTCCAGTGATGTTGGATGTGGATAAGCAACTAACACCAACACGGAATGTGTGACGAATTGAAAAACAACGGAAGGCGGAAATGGAAGATTGAGAGAAATGGAAAGGAGAAAGATTTGAATAGTGTGGAGATGAAGAGGAGAACGGAGGTCCTGCTGCTGCTACTGACATGGTGAGGACGACGAGAGCATCCATCTATAAAAAAAGAATTGATTGAACAACAGCTGCGTCTTGCTTGACGAGCTTCTCACTTCGTTTAATCGCTTTTTAGTTTCATTCACCATTGACCAATTTCGTAAATTTTCCTCCGGTCCATTTTACTCGATTAGGGTTTAAAACTTTGAGTTTAAATTAGTGGAAACTTTCGATCCAAATTTTTTTTAGTGGAAACTGGAAAATTTTACAATCGGAAACCGTTTAGTTCTGATTAGGGTTTAGTTAAACTCTGAAACTTTGAGTTTAGTTGCTGTTTATCTTAGTGTATCTGAGCAGAATCGTATATTAGGAACGAATCGAAGAGAGAAGATTTGGTCGGTTTATGCATCAGTCCAAGTCCAAAAAAATTATAAACTATAAAACCTCGTTTTTACATAGTACATCCACTAATGTTTGAGTGTCAAAAAATTTATTTACAAAAAGTTATTAGAACTCATAAAATAATAACGGAATATTGTATGAACACGAGATACGAAGTGAGTAGTATAATTTTATCAACATGGGTGGTGGTATATTAGTTAAGAAGTCCATCCGGAGATGGTTGACTCTTTATGCATTGCGTTCGAATCCTGTGGCCTCTTTCTTTTCCTCTTTCTCTTCCTTGTCCCGCCTCGCGCATGATGCTTCCTACATCCTTCGTGGATGCTTCCTCTTCACGTTCCGCGCGTGATGCTTCCTCTTCCGTCTCCCGTGGATGGTAAATGTGGCAAAATCTGACATGCGCTTCAGAAGTTGAGAAAAATGTATCAGATAATTTCGGATCCGATCGAGTTGTCTTGATAGAGCTGCATAGATCAATATATATGTACTAGATGATAAGACGTCATTTGCATTGTAATGTTCTGAGTTGTTGTATACACCCATTATCATAAAAGTGAGTATAATTTCTAGGGAAAAGTACAAAAAGGGGTAGCGAACTACCGCCTGTTTCCATTTTCTTGTCCGAACTATTACAATTTCCAAAAGAGGGTCGAACTATGTATAACTTTTCTAAATTGGGGTAAAAACTAACAGAAACTAACGGTGTTAATAACACCGTTAATGATATTGTTAACTCCGTTAAACTATCACTTTTCCATTTGTTTGTATATTTTATATAGATATTAGTTTATAGTTACTTTACTTGTCTGATTTTTAAACTGTAATAGGGTTTTCTTCTCTCTTTTTTATCACAAGGTGATGCATCTTACAAATAAGTTTTTACATAAATTTTTCAAAGAAAAAAAATGAACACGACTTCGACCAAGCTTCTTTTTCCCAGCAAAAATCAGTTACAAAATAAGGCAAAATTCCATCATCTGTATAACTAAAAAAGCATCACAAAATAAGGCAAAATGAGGTAACATCCCAAACAACACATTAGCATTCGAACATGAACAAATAATTCCCAAGATTGCTGCCTCAACCACCAAGCAGTAACATGCATAATTGTTTATTTGTTTTGAATATTGCTATCATGTTGCAAATCTTTGGAACTTGAACCTTCTGTGCCTCTTCTGAACATAGCTTGTCCTCCACGCACTGATATTTGTAAGGGTCCATTGAGTACTGGCCTCTCATACGGTACCGCATTGCCTACAATATCATATTCCGAATGCCAATTTCGTGACGGATACTCTTTTGTAGAAACCTTTATAGAATAAATAAAGAAAGGTTAGCACAATGACTATCTCAATTGAATATACTATCACTTGATGCTCTACAAATCACAATCAGAATAACAAAACATATATCAGAATATGCAAACCATATGGACACATTGATTCGAAGCAATTGAATTTCTAAGCTAAAGGTATGCATCTAATTACAAAATACACAATTAAATCAAACCAAATGATAATCTTAAACAATCAAACCTGACTTTCATTAATGATAAATGGGTCCTGAGATCTGTTTTTCCTCTTCACCTGCCATTTTAAAATAATAACATCAGTATTTTTCAAAGTGAAGCTAATAAATGGACCATGTTATAAATTAGAAACATTACACTAGCTTTCTTGAACTTTCTACCCCCATCCCTACTTTCATTTTCCTTGTTGGGCGATTGACTCACTTCCGTTGTAGCTAGCTTTTTCTTCATTCTATTTCTTGCAGCCCGAGCAGCATCCTTTTTTCTTTGCTACACTTTTTTAGGGTCAACTATATCTCCCTTGCATCGTCGTGCATTATGACCTGCACTCCCGCAACGACTACAAGTCATTGTGCTACCACCCTTTCGCTTCTTATGCACGTTGATTGGCTCATTAGCCTCCCGTATGCGTCGACGCCTCGGTCTCCCTGCTTGTCTTCTAAAAAGTGGAGGCAATACACGTTGTCCCTCCTGTTGTGGCCACTCTGATGGTCCAGGAAGTGGTAGAATGTAGGACCCTCAATGCCGCACAATAATCCTTAAGAAGTTTATACTGTTCACCAACACTCCCTTCAATAATAGTCAATGCCTTAGTCTTCGCTCTCCAACACTTCTTGTAACTGACATCTATCTGAAATTCACGTCTCACATGTAGCTGAAATGCTTCTATTTCCCACTTCGGATTATCCCTAAATGCCTCCAAATAATGTGTAGCCAAATACTTAGCAGTGATTTTTGTACTTGCGAAATTGCATCTACAATTTTTATCATGGGGATGCAGCGACTTGATTTGGAAACACACACCACCATTTTTATCAACTTGATTTGATGCTGATATTCGCCAAGGACAGTTCTCATTTCTACATTGTGCATTGATCTTATTGCTTTTATTGTTGATATAGTCGAAGTTGAACCCGTTTCTAATAGCAAAGTCTCTCAATGCACTTCTGAAAACAATTGCATCACGAAATTGTAAGCCAACTGTCAACTCAATCAGTTTTTTCATTAAACCACTTATACTGTCTTACCCCATCCTCCTCCCCACTTGATTCATTATCAGACAAAAGGTCATCAGAAGGTATATAATCTGCATCATCAATCTTTCCATCTGGACATTCAGACTCCTTTTCAGTAGAAAAAACACACTTTAAGGATTGACTAAAATTTATTCTAACCTCTTCCATATCCTCATCAGGCCCACAAAATAAATCCTCCTTGTCTCGTTCAATTTCTTCATCTGAGAAATCCGTCAATTCATCATGAACTCTTGTTTCAGAAAGTACACATTCATCATCAATAACTTTATCATCAGCATATCGTCCTTCAACAGTAGGTGGAATTTCAGAGAGGCTCGAAAACTTAACATCTCTTGCTAAAACAATAGCACCAGTGGCTCCGTTCATCTCCATTGCGTGTTCTACATAAATTTCCATCAAATCTCCATGATTTATCGTCTCCATCATTTTCAGCACGTCGCCATCATTTTCTAATCTCTGTCTTGAAGCTATATGTGCTTGCGGAAATTTATAATAAAGGGCAATGATATTTGTGTAACCAGCTTCCTCCACCAGTTTTTTAAATTCTATGCAGGAAACCTTATCACAATCCACTGTTATTACTTCTGTGATTCCTCCAACATATTCGATATCTGAATTTGCAATGAAGTTACCACCATATCTCATTTTGAATTTCACTAACGCTTCCATTATACCCTTCAAAATGATAAAATCTGTTAGTGTAAATCAAACTGCGTGTTACTTACAGAAAACTCAAATTAATCCCCAACAAAGCAACAAAACCCTAAAGACTTGAAAGCTGCATCAGATTGGCGATTTTTTCAAAATCTTTATGGTACAGAAGCAATACCAAACATATTATTCACTTTCCTACCTTGCTACTGATGTAACCAAAGGGAAACACAAATTGACTTACTGTTTTGATTCCGATTAGACGACGCCCGACTTGGCTGTTTCGATGAGAAATTGAAAAAATCGATTGACGCACACCCGAAATAACAAAATCCGACTGGAGCGGCTTCTTATTCAGCAAACATCGATGGATTGAGATGGTGGGAGTCGAAATTTTTTTTGAGTTAGGGCTTCTTAGTTTTCACGAATGAAGAATCTGCGTTTTTTGTTTGGTTAAAAAAAATTATTTTATTTTTTTTTGTTAACTTAACGGCGTAGAGTTGGCAGGGATTTAATTGTTAATAGGAGATTAATAGAGTTATGAAACAATTCCCTCTGTTAGTTTTTACCCCAATTTGGAAAAGTTATACATAATTCGACCCTCTTTTGGAAATTGTAATAGTTCGGACAAGAAAATGAAAATAGGCGGTAGTTCGCAACCCCTTTTTGTACTTTTCCCTAATTTCTAATGAGGAATGTTAACTGGGTTGCAAAATCGATCCAAAACAAATACTTCTTCATGATAGAGTTAGAGAACCACGATTTGCTAATCACGAATTTTGACCGGATTCTAAAATTCAGTACAAAATAAATCGTCACGTACCATATTGCTGACCAAATTTCTTCACCATTGCGTGCTCCGTGTTTGCGTTGGCGGCTACTGTAGATGATTTCTTCCACGACAATATAAACGAATTCAGGTTGTTATTAGTTTGCAAAGAAACTTTTTGCGAATTTGATTGCGAGTTTATAGTTTAGAAAAAAGATTAGGTGTAAACGTGCAACTATAAATCGACGAATTATGGTACACTTACTACGAACTATGTCATAGCTGGGAAAAGTGCCTATAATTCATTTGAATAAAACCATGACATAGTTCGCAAGAAGTGTACCGTAATTCGTCGGTTTGTATTTTGGACCAAAAATCACATTTGCACCTGATCTTGACTCTATGGTTTAAACTAGTATTTGATTAAGCGAAAATGCCCTTTTTTTTCGATGGGCAAAAAAAAAATGCCCTTTTGATCGGTTAAACAAATTAAGAAACCAATATTATTATTAATCTCATAAGATTTACGGACTTAAATGATTTTAATTTGAGATTTGTGGTTCTCATGGTATCTCAGTCTTCTAATCCAACACTAAGTTCCATTGAAAAATTCATATTTAACACATTAAGCTCACTTACACTATTAAAAATAACACATTATATTGAGCTCACTTCCATAAGTAAAAAGATATGTGCATGTAATACAAAACGCGTACACCTCGTTTCGACCGAAATGCGTAGACAAAGTTAGGGAATGTATTTGAGAAATGTACTCCTGTTCAATATGCAAATAAAGTCATTATTGCTATATTCTCGAAGACCATTTCTTTTTCATTCTTTGACAAAACGAATCTGAGAAAAAAAAGAAGAAGGGATTGCTTGTTTAGGTCAAACGAGACTGGTCATCGCGTCCATTCTCCATCACCAAACCGTATCTTCATCACTCTTTGCTTCGTTTTGCTTGCTCCGTAGCCACTTTTTTTCAATCTGGTCAAACTTCGGTCAACATCACGAGACTCTCACATTCCAACAGCCGAATCTGCAGCCGTTTTCGTAACTCGATCCGATGAATGCTTCTGATTGCGAGACTGCTGAATTCGGATATTCGATCTCCGTACATGTTGCTCTGTCATGAATCAGAAAAGGGGACTGCTTGGATTTAGATTGATCTATAAATTAAAGCAGCTACTAGTGGATGAAAACTCTAATGCGAATTCATTCTTCGAATGCTAATTCAGAGGAGTCCGGTTCCGCCTCTCTCCTACCCTCATCTCCATCCTCTTCCCCATGGGTTCAGTTCCGCTCAGTTCTATTTGTTGTTTCATCAGCTTCACCGGCTAATTCCTGCGCCTCCTCTGATCGGTGAGTTTCTCAACTTCTGATTACTGTCGTAAATTGTTCGACCGATTTGACTGTTTAGGGTTTAAATTTTATTTTTTTGATATGCGTCCTTTTGTTAAATACCTATCATATTGCTGCTCTTGCAATGATCTGATCATGGTTTTAGTTTATCAGTAGCCATTCTGACATGTCTGTTTTTTAGTTATATCCAATCCGAAAAGCTTTACACGGTTTCTACTGTAGATCTACTTGGACTTTGTGCCTGAGTATTTCTGTCAATTCTTTTTTTTTTTTATGGGATTATTTCTGTCAATTCTGGATTGAAGCAATAGTGTTTTCATACACTCTTTGTCAATGATCTATGTTTTTTTCCCTTCTATCAGAAGTAAAAGAAGGGCTTCAATTCTTATAAAAATAGGTGTAGTACTGCAGTTACCTTGGGGGTCGTGTGCGGGGTCACAAAGTTAATTGTGAACTTAGGCTCAATGTATTGGTCAATTGAGGAATAATAGGTAGCAATATATGTTCATACTCGCTCTGAAATAAAAAAACATTTGATTCTGATTCTACTAATGGGACCATTGCCATTATAAAGTAGTAGCCTTGGCCATCATATTATGTTTTTTAGGATACAGATATCTCTTAAACTTGCCATAGTTAATCTTTTGGGTTCTCAATAAATCTCTTCAAGTGAAGTCGACTTTGGTGCTTTCATGCTTACTTTCGTAAATGCAATTTGATATATTCTGGCTCTCGTATTTTCGAATACGGCTTATCTCATACCATCATTTCTTAGAGCCTGTTGATTTTTGTGTATGTCTAACTTACAAATGGAGTCAGTTTCACTGTTTGTTAATTAGAGCAAAGTCCCTCCATATACGTCTTTTATGTACTTCTTTTTATGTTTTATTTGTTGTAAGCTCAAAACAAAACGTCTAATGTCTTCTGGTGGGATCTGTCTGGAATCTGGATGCAGAGTAGTACTGAAAGCTTTAGTGTATTGCATTTTAGGCCTGCATAATCAACTATGTGTCGTTAAAACTTAAAACTAAACTAAACACTTGAACTACATTTACATTATTGTAAAACTATATCAGAAATTAAGGTTTGTATTTGACGTAGCGGACACGAAATAGAAACAAAATAAAAGGAATGTGTTCCCAATAAAAATTTAATTTAGATGAAGCTGATATCTCAAAAGAAAGATAAAGAGAGTTCTTTGAGAATTCTAACATATGATTTGGTTGATTGAACGAATGATTTAATGAATGAATAAAAGAATTCAAGCTCAGGGGTTGTCTATAAATAGCTAGACTAAAAAAGTACCTAGAGAATATTAAGTTTTACACGGAGAATAGAAATGCATATTTATTGTGAACTAAATAATTTCATTTGATTCATGGATCAAATATTAGAATTCATTGATATGATTCCTACATCAGTTTTATAGGGCTTTTTTTTGTATCATGGGACATTAGGGATCATTTGGTAGAAGTATCAGTATTTTAAGTTGAAATAGTCCTAGCGTTACCGTTAACGATGCAAGTGTATGTTTTAAAACACAGTTATAAATTTTATGTTAATAACTATAAAACAAGTATAACTAATACCTCTACAAATAAGGATAAATAATATGGGTTTTGGAGACTTATCTTTTTTTACATATGAATAATGCTTGGTCACGAAATGGAACAAAACATCATATTCAAGTATTATTATTTATTAGTACTATCTCTATTATAGTTCAATTAATCAAAGTTGGGAGATCTTTAGTGCTCAGTGTCAAATGGTTGTTCAGGTAATTTTCCTTAGCTTGCGTGACACTTGATTTTTCCTCTCCTGCCTCCTCGTGTTAGCAAAGTGGATCAGCCTTCTCGTGCCAGTTTGTTGCATACTTGCTTCATTGTCTACGCGTTATCATTTCTTTCTGTTTTTTCAGTATTTGCAAAGCTTAACTATTATAGATGTTGGTCTAATGTTGATTTAGTTTCAGGGGTCATGTAAAATCTCCATGGTCTCGGAGGAAAAGGAAACATGCTCTTTCACCCCAGCACTGGAAAAGTTTATTCACTTCAGATGAAAAACTCCGTGATGGCGGGGTGAAGTTACTGAAAAGGGTCCGTGCGGGGGTGAGCCTCTCCTTTCAGCTAAAGTTGTAGTTAAATTCAATAAATTTACCATTTCAGTCCTTTTGGCAGAGGGTATATCAATGTGTTTATCTGATATTCAAAATGTCTCTTTTGCAGGGTGTTGACTTCAGAATCAGGGCAGAGGTTTGGCCGTTCCTTCTAGGAGTGTAAGTGTCTAAGAGCACTATGGAAGCAAGAATAATTGATTTTTTTTCCCGTAGGAGAAGAATTAAGATACTGCAAACTAATACCACAAATAGTATATTAAGATATTCATTAGAGGATACTGTTTTGATAGATAATGATTATGAAGATGATTCATTGGTGCATCTGCTTCTCTCAAATACTCATCTTCAAGTATAGGAAAACTTGAAAGACACTTGAGAGTAGAGAGTGCTAAAGATACATCGAGAAGGTATATACCTAGACATTATAGTATATTATAAGAATAGGATATACCGTAATCATTATATGGAAAATAATACTAATTGGATTTTGAAGATTACCTACATCCACCATGACCACATGGTTTTGTACAAGAACACATCAGTGTATCATTATAACTCTTGTTTTCTAGGAATCATTAAATGTTATGTGGTTCATTTTTAAGTAGTGTTCTTAAATCTCAATACATGCATTAGAAGTATTTTTAACAGTATTGTGTGGGTTAATTTCCGTGACATGATAGTTAGTGATGTATGAGGCTGTAACTGGACAATGGACATGACATCATTTTTCTTAAGTTGTCTCGTGCGTGATACATTCTTTGGTTCTTTTAGAATATGTTTTAAGGAGTTTTCCTGTTCCTACAGTTATAAACTAGACAGTACCAAAGAAGAAAGAGATACCATACGACACAATAAAAGGTAATACTCGAGTATATGTTGCAAGTTTGAGTCACTGTTGATAACTGGACACTTTGGGAACTTCATCGCGTGATCAGGCTGTAACTGGTTTTTGTTTGGCCAAAATTCACAATTTGTTCTACGGGATTTATATATGTGCAGAAAAGAATATGAGAGACTGCGAAGAAAGTGCAGAAAACTCTGGAGACAAAGCAATGTTGAACCTGTGGAGATTAAAAATTGTGAAACCAGCAATGTTGAGAATGGGAGTGTAGCTGTTCAACAAACAGACTTTTCTGATTCTGATGATGTTGTTAGTGCAAGGGATTTCCTATCAAGTGAGGAAGGAAGCTCAGATGTTAATGAAGCAAGCACTGGCTCCAGACATATTGTTCTGGATACTGATAATTATAGTTCACAAAAAATATTGGATCGTGATGCTTCTGCAGTCAATGCTGATTCGTCATGCTCGGACTCCTCTGTGGAATCTGTGGTCCATGATTCCTCTTCTCTGTTTGTTGTAGATAAGGATGAGTGGGGCCCCGCAATACTTTCCAGGGAATCTTCTGTTTCCTCCAAAACAGTGACAAGATTTACATTTGATCCAACAGAAGATTTTTCAACATGGCAGCGTATCATTCGTGTTGACGCCGTCCGGGCCAACTGGGAGTTCTTAGAATATACTTCGTCTCAGTCTATAGTATCAGAATACAAGGCACGCCGTTCCGCTGAAGCTGTTGGGCTGAAAGACTACTCTCACTTGGAACCTTCAATGGTATTGCATGCAGCTCGCCTGGTGGCAATTCTGGAAGCATATGCTCTGTATGACCCTGAAATCGGCTATTGTCAAGGGATGAGTGATTTGCTTTCTCCAATAATAACTGTGATACCTAGTGATTATGAGGCTTTCTGGTGTTTTGTTGCTTTTATGCGGAAGGCAAGGAATAATTTTCGGCTAGACGAGGTAGGAATTCGAAGGCAGCTGAACACGGTATCCAAGATTATTAAATGCAAGGACTCTCATCTCTTCAAACATCTTCAAAAACTACAAGCAGAAGATTGCTTTTTTGTGTACAGAATGGTGGTTGTACTATTTAGGCGAGAATTGAGTTTTGAGCAGACTCTTTGCCTGTGGGAGGTAATGTGGGCAGACCAGGCAGCAGTCAGGGCTGGGATAGGCAAATCGGCATGGAGCAAGCTAAGGCAAAGGGTACCCCCAACAGAAGATTTGTTGCTCTATGCAGTTGCAGCATCTGTTTTGCAAAAGAGAAAACTAATTATTGAGAAGTACAATACCATGGATGACATTATACGGGAATGTAACAGTATGACCGGGCATCTGGATGTTTGGAAACTGCTGGATGATGCTCATAATTTAGTTATGGCTCTTCATGAGAAGATTGAAACCTCGCCCTAATGGATGTGGCTGAATCGTGCAGTTATATGTATAGGGTTATAAATTTGGCACAGTAATGGAATTACTGATAAAATGCGTGAACCTCTCGTCTTTTGGGTGGGAGTTGTTTTCAACAAGCTATGCTCTGTTTCAGAAACCGTTGTAAGGGCGCTTTATTTCTTGTCTATTATTTTGTTTTTACTTTGTGACCTTTTGCTCGATACATAAAGTTTACCAAATGAACTCTCGATACAAGCTGTTGCTTCCTTCCCTTGAATTGTGTTCGTGTGGAGAATTGTGTTGTTGTAATATTAGAGTTTGAGATATGGTACCATGGAAGTATATGGATTTTTTTTCCTAAAAATATTCTCTTTTGAACTTGCATCTTGAATTTAATTTAGTATTTTTTTATGGTGGGTTTAAATCAGACACATTAAGAAATACATCTTATACATATCGGTACATATATATTTCTTGAGTATTTAAAGCACAGCCACGCGAAGGGCACTCAACCCGGATTTGATCTTAGATACTTTATGGAGCACAGACCATTTTGACACCTCTAATTTGGAAAACCCACGAATCTACACATGACTCCATGGAAGGACTTTAGCACGCCTTCGCACACTGCCATGGAAGGACCTTATTAGCTCGCCTAGATAACACATGCAAACGTCCACAAGGATGAGGAAGAGAAAGAGGAAAGGGTCACAATGGACGAGGAAGAGAAAGATGAAAACATTCACTAAGTATGGAGGAAAGATACACACCATAAGTAGGACTAAGAAAATTCACAAAATTGTGAAAAGAAAATATCACGATGCGGTTCGAATCCTTGCATTAGGAGTGTTCCACCAACTGAACCATCACTTTATTGACATCATATTTGATACTGCCTTTTTCTGTTTTAATACTACCATTAAAATTAAAACATTATTCCATTCAACTTGATGATCATTCCATCTTAAAATAAAGTTGTGTTGATTCTTTTTAGAAAGCCATAATACTACATGGACTAAATTGCAATTACTTACAATATATTGAATATATTAATTCCAAAGCTACCACAAATCGCCACGTGTCAGTATTGAATAACGATCTCATCGAACGACGCAACCGCGTCATTTCGCTCCATCTCTCCATTATCGTCCACGACGGCAGCCCACCGTAAGTACAGTGAACACTCATCCATATATAAATGGTGAAGTGATGAAGTGAATGCATTAACGAAATCAAATCTGAGATTGGAATTGTTTGCCAGAGACGGAGAGAAAATGGAGATGTTCTACTACCTGGTATTCGGCGGACTGACCGTCGTCGTCTCCGTCATGGAGCTCAGCAAGAGCAACAAGGATCGAATCAACACCTCTTCCGCTTTCAATTCCTTCAAAAACAATTACTTGGTTGTCTACTCCCTCATGATGGGTATGTATGTATGTCGGATCTCATTACAAAACATGAATTGTCTCGATCTAGTAGGCGCAAGAAGTTAGTGTTGTTGTGCATTGTGTGTGTGCCATTTGGATTTTCTTGGATCTGATGAGGAAAGGTAATTTCTGGTTGAGATCCATGGTTGATGAATGGATCTGAAATTGAAATGCGCCTCAATTTCTCTCTTGTTTTTGTCCCAGTGATTACGTATGTGTGTCTTTCATTTGAGCTTCTCAAGACTGGAAATATTTTCTAAATGTATACTTATAATGCGTGTCTGATCCAACCAATTTCATGTCATTAGTTACTTGGTAAACCTTGTGCCCTTAGCAGTTGCACTGACCTTTCTGGATCCAAATTAAATCATTTTGGCATTTTTCTGAATGGGAATTACCCAATTGACAAAGAGCGTGAATTTGTCAGCTCATAAGTTTTTTTTGTTACCTAATGCTTAATTATTTGCATGCCCATAGCCGGAGACTGGCTGCAGGGTCCATATGTGTATTACCTTTACACTACGTATGGCTTCAGCAAAGGAGAAATCGGCCATCTATTTATTGCTGGTTTCGGGTCCTCCATGTTGTTTGGAACGATTGTTGGTTCCCTAGCTGACAAACAGTGAGGCCTTTTCAATTTTATTGCTTTTATAATCACCGTTATCCACTTGGTTGCTTATGTATTCAAAAATGCAGGGGGCGGAAAAGAGCATGTGTGACTTACTGTATAACATACATCTTGAGCTGCATCACCAAGCATTCGCCACAATACAATGTTTTGATGCTGGGACGTGTTCTAGGGGGGATCGCCACTTCTCTCCTGTTTTCAGCTTTTGAGTCATGGCTGGTTGCGGAACACAACAAGGTGAGATGTCAGACCTATGTCTTAGTTCACTGTATGTTACTTGTATATTCTTACATGACTATAAAACTATTTGAACTACATCACTGCGCCTATCATATGTGTGTTTGTTTGTACTGACTACTGACTATTTATTTTTTAATATTCCAGAGGGGCTTTGAACAACAATGGTTGTCAGTAACATTCTCTAAGGCCATATTTCTTGGAAATGGTCTGGTTGCTATTGTAGCTGGGTTGTTCGGAAACCTACTTGTGGATACCCTGGCTCTGGGACCTGTTGCGCCATTTGATGCTGCTTCATGCTTTCTCGCTATTGGTATGGCAGTTATCATATACACATGGTCTGAGAACTACGGTGATCCATCAGAGAGTAAGGATTTGCTTACTCAGTTTAGAGGTGCTGCTGCAGCAATATCATCTGGTAAAAAATTTCCTCTGTGTCTGATTTGAACACCTGAAATTTAGATGCAGTAGCAACTTTTCCTCAAGATAAACATTTCATGAATGCTCAGATGAAAAGGTTGCATTGCTCGGAGCTATACAGTCCTTGTTTGAAGGTTCCATGTATACGTTTGTCTTCTTATGGACTCCAGCTTTGAGCCCCAATGATGAAGAGATTCCCCATGGATTCATCTTTGCAACATTCATGTTGGCTTCAATGATGGGAAGCTCTCTTGCATCTCGGCTTATGGCACGCTCATCAACCCGAGTTGAGAGCTACATGCAGATTGTTTTTGCTGTATCTGCTGCATCCCTTATGCTTCCAATTATCACAGCTGTAAGAGACCAGTATGTCCAGTTTAAATTTTGAAGCATGACAACTTTCTGGTGCATATTTTAACTATTTTGTTTCAGTTTCTGGTGCCACCTTCTAAAGTCAAAGGAGGAGGCATTTCATTTTCAGGTTGCATCCAGCTGCTTGGCTTCTGTACCTTTGAAGCATGTGTGGGTCTATTCTGGCCATCGATAATGAAGATGAGGTCCCAGTACATTCCTGAGGAGGCTAGAAGCACTATCATGAACTTCTTCCGCATTCCTTTGAACATCTTCGTGTGCATCGTGCTATACAATGTAAGTCACTTCTTTGATATATATGTTCCTTTTAGCGAACCGTTGGAGGCAAATATATTTATGCATTGAAACAGGTCTCTGGTTAGTGGCAACAATAAGGTGAAACTAAAAATATATTTAATAATCTGAAGTTCCAGTTAAATCAATCCACACAAACAATTCAACACGTCTGGTATATGTCATTTACTTGTAAGACAATTATGATGATTTTGTTGTTGTTGATATTTTAAGTTGGAATACGCTTTCCCTTCTGTGCGGAATGTCTTAGTCTGTAATGTAAATATATTTATCTTCAGATTCTCTTCTTTTATAGTACTATTCAAGTGACAACTTATATTTATTTTGTATCTGAAGGTCAATGCATTCCCCATCACCATTATGTTTGGAATGTGCTCCTTTTTCCTTCTCCTGGCATCAGTTCTTCAAAGGCGCCTCATGTTTCTTGCAGATAAAACAAGTAAGCTGATCCTAGCTCTATTATATCTTTTAGTTCCATAACTTCTTTTTACAGATTTTGACATGTTGATCAGTGAAGCACACACTTTGGTGAAACTTACAGTTTTTATTTGTGATACCTCAGAGGACTGGAGTCCCGTAACAAAGGTGAGAGACATCGAGGAAGAACCCTTGAACCCCTGATTGGTGTTTCACCAATCAAAATGAACCAGGGAAGCATAAATTGGACTTACAAGTTGTATATTATAAGTGGACAAGTTATACATGAAGCAGCAGACTGCTTCAAGCATTGAGGACATCATCATCGTTTTGTAGGACTTAGTGGTATGGCCCAAGCAAATGAAGTCTTGAGACGTTTCAGTTAGCTGGTCCTTTAATATTTGTGTTTCTGCCTGACCACCTAAACTTGTATTGAGTTTAGCTTCCACATTAATTATAAAAACCTTATTGAATTCAATGACCTTCTTTTGTAGCTGTTGCCTACACTACAAACATCACTCGATTTAAAAAAAAAATTTACTTTCAATTTGGTTTATCATGCACAGTGCGGTTCAGGTACAATTCAAATTATAAATAAAAATTACAAACCAATTTATAAGCTGACACGTGTTCTATTTTAGTCGACGAACAACACACTGAGGGGTATTATAGTCATTTCACACTGAGGGGTATAAACCTAATAATATTATTTTCAATTTAGTCCAAGAGTTGTTAATGATCAGATTTAAACTTGGAAATGATAAGACTTAAAAAGCAGCAACGATCAGACTTAAAAGACTTAATGATCAGACTTAAAAGACTTAATGATCAGACTTAATGATCAGACTTAAATATAGACAATGATCAGACTTAAAAGACTTAATGATCAGACTTAAAAATAGATAATGATCAGACTTAAAATACTTAACGATAAGACTTAAAAATGGAAATGATCAGACTTAAAAAGAAGCAATGATAAGACTTAAAAGACTTAATGATCAGACTTCAAATATATAATGATCAGACTTAAAAGACTTAATGATCAGACTTAAAAATAGACAATGATCAGACTTAAAATAGATAATGATCAGACTTAAAATAGATAATGATCAAACTTAAAAGGCTTAATGATCAGACTTAAAAATAGACAATGATCAGACTTAAAAGACTTAATGATTAGACTTAAAATAGATAATTATCAGACTTCAAAGACTTAATGATCAGACTTAAAATAGATAATGATCAGACTTAAAAGACTTAATGATCAGACTTAAAATAGATAATGATCAGACTTAAAAACCAGAAATGATCAGACTTAAAAGACTTAATGCTCAGACATAAAAGACTTAATGATTAGACTTAAAATAGATAATAATCATTCTTAAAAGACTTAATGATCAGACTTAAAAATAGACAATTATCAGACTTGAAAGACTTAATGATCAGACTTAAGAGACTAAATGATCAGACTTAAAATAGATAATGATCAGACTTAAAAGACTTAATGATCAGCTTAAATAGATAATGATCAGACTTAAAAGACTTAATGATCAGACTTAAAATAGATAATGAACAGACTTAAAAATAGACAATGATCACACTTAAAAGACTTAATGATCAGACTTAAAATAGATAATGATCAGACCTGAAAGACTTAATGATTAGACTTAAAAGACTCAATGATCAGACTGAAAATAGATAATAATCAGACTTAAAATAGACAATGATCATACTTAAAGATGGTGATGATCTGACTTAAAATTGGAAATGATCAGACTTAAAGAGAGAATGATCAGACTTAAAACTGGTAACTAAAATACTACAAATTGAGAATGATCACACTTAAAGAGAGAATGATCAGACTTAAAAATTGGTAATAATCAGACTTAAAATTAAGAATGATCAGACTTAAAGAGAGAATGATCAGACTTAAAAATTGTTAATGATCATACTTAAAATTGAGAATGATCAGACTTAAAGAGAGAATGATCAGACTTAAAAATTGGTAATCATCTATTTTATGTCTGATCATCGTCTATTTTAAGTCTGATTATTTATTTACTTTAAGTCTGATCATCGTCTATTTTAAGTCTGATCATCATTTATTTGAAGTTTGATGATCATCTATTTTAAGTCTGATCATCATCTATTTTAAGTCGTATCATCATCTATTTTAAGTCTGATCATCATCTATTTTAAGTCTGATTATTTATTTATTTTAAGTCTGATCATCATCTATTTTAAGTCTGATCATCTGATCATCATATATTTTAAATCTGATCATCATCTATTTTAAGTCTGATATTTATTTATTTTAAGTCTGATCATCATCTATTTTAAGTAAATTTTAATGTAGCAAAAGTCAAATTTTTATTCAAAATGATCAGACTTAAAAACGTACTGTAGCGACAGTCGAATTTTGCTGTAGCAAAAGTCAAAATTTATTCTAAATGATCAGACTTAAAAACGTACTGTAGCAAAAATTCGAATGTTACTGTAGCGATTTTAGGACGATTATACCCCTCCTATCTTTTATGTATTTTTAAATAAGTCCGCGTGTGTTTTTTTATTTACAAAAAGAACCCCGGTCGAAATTAATTCTGATTGATCGATTTTGACACGTGTCAATTTTTTTATGAATTTGTAGTTTTTATTTATAATGTTGGTTTGTATTTGATCCAAATCCTATCATGCATATTTATTATTGCGAGCAAATTTAAATATTACAGACTTTGAAACTAAAATTTAAAATTAAAATTTGACCTTTTTAAATTTGAATGTTAATTTGTGTGTAAAATAGAAATTCTACTTTATTTCAAACAAAAATTAATATAATCCATAGTAATAAAAATACTTTCGAAAATTTTTGAAAGAAAAAAAAACACAAAATCTTTTTGTGGCCTCCAGCCTCCAGGAATGAGGGCTGATTGAGGGTTGAACCAGCCGTGCAATTTTAAATTACATTTTGGCCATGTCGCGGCCGCAGCTGGATTTGTCTCATCGTTGATCGTATAGGATGATGCTGAGAAACCGAATCGAGGCTAACAAATCCATTAAGCGGCATTGTACCAGTACCACCAATGATTACGATGATACATGCTGTGAGCGATGCGGCTCCGGCGATTCTCCCGCCGAGCTACTTCTGTGCGATAAATGTGACAGAGGCTACCACATGTTTTGCCTCCGACCCATCCTCGTCTCCCTACCCAAACACTCCTGGTTCTGCCCCCGTTGCTCCAAACCTAATCTTACCAGTATGTTCATTTCATTAATTGATTTAAAGATTTGGATAGATAGCTCTAGCTCCTTACTTTTACTTTCTGTCTATTAGGGTTTTTCTAAAATTTGTCTAGGGAAAAATCCTGACATTCAATGCTTGCAGATTTTCCTCTAGTTCAGACCAAAATCATTGACTTTTTCCGCATTGAGAAGACTAATTCATCTGCCCAGAAGTGTAATCAAGGTAGATTCAAGTTCAACTTTAGCTTCTTTTTAGTGCTACTATTCTACTATGTTGCACGGACACTTCAAAACAGTCACGTGCCTGTGTCGTACCCGTATCGGACACACGACACGCATCCGACACACGTATTATGCGTATCCATTCAAAAATAACATATCTTGGCACTTCAAAACAGTCAGCTCAATAGACATGTTAAATTTGTGTATCTGAATTTGTGATCCTTGAACTTTTTATATTAACTTGTGCAACATAGATTCTACTGCATTATCTCCTTGATGTGCTGATTGATCTTTTCTTAGACACTCGGAAACGAAGAAAACGTTCAGGTTGTATTGGTGTGAAAAAGAAGCAAAGACGACTGTTGCCATTTGTACCGAGTGAGGATCCTGATAGGAGACTGCAACAAATGGCTTCACTTGCAACCGCCTTGACAGCTACTGGAACTGAGTTTAGTAATGAGCTGACTTACATGCCGGGAATGGCTCCTAGATCAGCCAATTGCCCTGCCCTCGAGCGGCAGGGGATGCAGGTAATTCCAATTCATTCCTCACTGTTTCACATTTACCTTAATCAATTTGAACATGCTATTTACATCTGTACATGTGCCATTTTTATCAGCCGGTTCCTATGATTTGGTAAGACTGTTGAAACTCATAAAGGACTCTTGTATCTGAATATTACATTTGGATTGTCATTTTATTTTGTTTTGTTCTATCAGGTTATGTCCAGAGAAGATTCTGAAACACTGAAGTTGTGTAAGAAAATGATAGAAGTTGGAGAATGGCCACCACTCATGGTTGTCTTTGATCCTCAAGAAGGGTAAGCGTGCTACAGCTTTGAATTAGTTGTTACACGCAAAACCGATTTGGAACTTTCACTTGCAGTCCTTTTGTTGGTAAAATTCCTAATACCATTATCGTTTTCGTGACAGGTTCACGGTAGAGGCTGATAAATTTATCAAGGACTTGACAATAATTACGGAATATACAGGAGATGTTGATTTTCTAAAGAATAGAGAGACTGATGATGGAGATAGTATAATGACGTTGCTATCAACCTCTGATCCCAACAAAACCCTTGTCGTTTGTCCTGACAAACGCGGCAATATAGCCCGTTTCATCAATGGCATCAACAATCACACACCGTAAGCTTGCTATGTTAATCAATCATCTGTTGTAAATTACTTGCAGTTCAAAGCAAATTTTACTCGTCTAAATTGTTGATGTAAATGATTTATTGTATCGACGAATCTTATTGAAACTCATTTTTCTTTTTGTCATACAGGGAAGGGAAACGAAAGCAAAACTTGAAGAGCGTCAGGTTTAACGTCAATGGAGAGTCCAGGGTCTTGCTGATCGCAAATAGGGACATACCCAAGGGAGAAAGGTTATACTACAATTATAATGGATACGAGCAGGAATACCCAACCGAGTATTTCTTATAACACAACTGCGGAAATGGATATAATCTCACAAAAACACATATTCACATTACACCTTATTTTAGCATGTCAAGCTTAGGCGCACCCCAGGTTTCCAGGCCAGTTGAATTTCTCATGGAGTGACAACAGAAAATCACAATGCAATGTGATTTAGGTACTCAACTTCTACCTTATGAGAAAGCATTTCATTTTGTAAATGGCTGGAAATTTGTTGATGCAGTATCCTTATTTTGTACATTGGCTGGAAATTCGTCAAGGAATCAGAATCTGTTGAAATTTATCAATACTGTCATCAAGAAACAGATTCTGTAGTATTTTATGTGAAGTAAATGATAATTTTTTTTAAAAATAAAATCCTGTTGAAAATTTTCATTGCCTGTTAGCTTTTTTTTGCCCAAGAGCGGCCCAAAACTAAAAAAAAGGCAAACTCAAGATTAATACAGTAAGCAATGCAGATGATCGCTAGAACAAATGGTAAGATAAACTCATAAAAAAGGGCAAAGCAAACTACAGCACAAGTGACACAGCTGGTAGATTTGAGTGTTATGAGTACTCTTCTAATTGTCTAATTAACTTATTATTGATGATGCTGTGTGAAAAATTTAATAACAAAGTTAAGCTGAAATATGTTTGTGGCTTATTTTAAGTGGGCTGGCTGGCATATATACTGCATAGAAAGTCAAGTCTATATGGGCTGTAGCAGTAACCAATATTGAAGGAAGTTGTTTCCAGTGAAAAGTTGAAACTCAACTTAACAGTTTTATGCCAAAAAAAAAATCTTCAAATTTATGGTTTTTTATGTGATGAGAGAAGATATAAATAGATTTTGTACGAAGCGGCAGTTGCAGTTGAAGCTAGAGATGTTGTCAGTTGATATGAAACACAAGTAAAATACCCTCAACATTATATTTTGATGTTTAGTTCTCAGAGAAGGACGAGGACCACGCTATAGCTACGTACTACGTACAGCTTTTAGGAATAGGATTGGTCCTGCTGTTTTTGCATGTACAATACTGATGGCAAGTGCTTTAACGAAATTTTGATGAGTTGGCGAACTTTTTTCTTGTACATGATCAAATTTGTGTTTTTTGACATATGCACCGTTTTGTAATGGGAAATTTGCAATAAAGGAAACCTGGGTGGGTGGTCCATACTGTAACTCAAGTTTTTGTTTTCTTTGGCGAAAAAGTTTCTTTTTTTACTTTTTCCTACTTTTCTGTTTTGTTTGTGTTATGAAAGATTCATGTACCAAAGGTGTGTAGATTGAGCAGAAAGTTTGCTGCTGGTGCTGAACAGAACGCTAGTTCATCATGATCTTGCTTGATGAGACATTTCATGAAAGACTAGTACTTCTACTTGGACTACTATTGTTATAAGTAGTAATTACTCACTAGGTAGAGAGTGGATATACGTATATGGTAATATGGCTTCCTAGCCTTCTACCCTCCACCAAGTCAATCATTCATTCGTATGTACTTATGTAGAGCTAATTATGTTGATGTCTCTCACTAGTCCTCGTATGAGAAATCCCTCATAATTTGAGAATTCATTTATGCCTTTTTTTTTTTTGACAAGGATGAATTAGAAATGAATCTTCTAATGTGCATATAATATATATCCAAACTAGCAAATTCAAATTTTGGATACTTTGACTTTTCATTAAATACAAGTGCGAATATGCAAGTGAAACACGTGTGTCCACCACAATGACTTAATAATGCATTTTTAAAGGTATTGATAATTCTCGAAGAGTTCTCATTTAAACGCTCCTCCATAAATGTAACTTGCAAATCATACATATGAGCTAGCATTCAGCACTTGTTTTACAACCAAAAAGCCTAATACAAAACTACTAATGGGAAGGGGAACTAGTTAAAGATGTTTTTTTTATGGGTCTCCATGATTCTCACAACCTACGTGGAACTTAAATGTCAACAGTATATATAAGTTACACACCCAGGGCAGTAATATATTACAGTATGTTGAGATATTGTACATAAGAGGCGAAGGGACAATGGGGGCCAAAAAAAGGCTAAAGGCCTCCATACTATACACATACCATATACCACATAATATGTGTCGTAAAATGCATATAATGCAAATAAATACAAGGGAATGGAGGGGGTGTGTGGGTACCAATCCAAAACCTGTAATACATAGATAATGAAACATACTGGATCCATCTCACATCGCAATATTAGTCACTACCTCATCCACCACCTTCTTTCTTGTATTATTTTTTTTTTTTTGGCCTTGTTTTTCAGTTTGAGTTTCTTAAATATCTTGTTTTGAGTTTTTTTTTGATAGAACTTACATGTCATTCAGGCTTACAGAAGAGGACTGCTCGCCAAGCGAGAAGGCAGTGTTTTGAGTTTCAAAATTATCTAATTTTAAAAATGCTAATACTAACAGTGTAGTTTTTTTTGTCAAGTCCGATGCAGGGCTTCACCCTAAACTCCTATGTAGCCCTTATAATTAAGATTGAATGTTGGCGTAAGAGCACCAATTCTACAAGTGACGGACTTGACAAAAATTACACTGGCACGGTAATGTTCGAAACTGACTCAAAAGTAAAGTTTCATTTTAACCTTTGTGTCGTAGTACTAATAATGTGTTGGAGTTCACCAACTCAGACACACATAACCTTTTGCCTCGCTTCGGGCTCTATATCTACAATTGTTATGCCATGATGATTGGAAGATATGCGACAAGCCGTACTCCATATTTTTAACTAGTCGTTGTGAAATATTTCAGCCATACAAAAAACTCTTAGGCGATATTATGATGTTGTGCTCCTGAAACTTGTAGCAAATAGTTTGCACATACACATTGGTATTGGAAAATTACATGTCTACGTTGAAAAATGTTTGCTTGAAATGTCTCACATCGGCAAGACGAAGAAAAGTATGAAAACTCTCGTACCAAGACTTACATGTCCATACTTTTAACTCAGAACTGAGATAAAAATTAAATTGAATTGAATCCTAAGGCTATCCTTTCTGAACATTGCCAATAAGACACTTGTTGTTCGTGTTCCAATTACAAGATGTTAAAATATTTCATTAATAGTCTCATTTTAACCTCGTGTCATATCATGTTGAAAACTCAAATTGACTCTTGCGCCAGCTCAATCTACAAATCTTAAATTTTTAATCATCATATTAAGACAAAATATAAGCTCTTTATTTCACTATCATATGAAAAATGAATTTTACTCCTCATGATCCTCGCAACTTGTATCAAAACCTTCGCGTAGGCATTGATATGAAAAAACTATATACATCTTCCTTGAACATCATCAATAAAGACTGCTGATAATGACATCTCTCCTAATTAGTTGGCCTACAAATTCCTCACAAAAAATGTTTGATTGCTACATTGATCAACTTTTTATAAATGTTCAAAACATAGTTATTAAACCCGGACCAAACCGGCTGGTTCGACCGAGTAACGGTCACCGGACCGGTATGCGGTTGACCCGGTTGAACCGATCGATTGACCAGTTGACCCAATTTTTCATTAAAACGGTGATTTGATCGGTTCAATTAGTCGATTTAGTCTGAACAATTATTTATTTAATTTTGACTTGGACAAGACTCGAACCCAACCCCACTTAATAGTTATTCTCTTTCCTTCCACTACGCTAAAGATGATTGTTGTTTTATTATTTGTTTCAATAAGTATATTCATTTATCAAATCCATAAAATTTATTACTTATTATCAATTTAACTAGAAATTCAATTAGTCTTAGAAATCCTTTATTGCTGTGACTTGCAAATTAAGACTAAAATTATTATTGTTGTTCTATTATTGTTCTATTATTGATTTGTACTTTATCAAATTCAAATTTGTTATGGTATGTTGTTGTAATCAGATTATAAACCTGTAATATTTATTCAAGTCATAAATATGTTAAATTATAATATCATATATAAGTATTTTATTTTTATTTTTTAGTTTGTGCGGATCAATCCGGGTCAACCCGATTGAATCACTGACCCATTGACCCACTGACTTGACCGGATCGATCCACGGATCGGTTTTAATAACACTGGTTCAAAAGTATATGTCTTTCTTGTCCACCCTACTACTTTGCGTCAACTGGACAACTATCTAACCCCACTAATGGACTAATCAATCGAGTAATCATATCATAGTTTTAAAGTGACATAGTTTATGTCTCCTTAATATGTCTCTTTAATTTCCTAATTAACCCAACCATACCTCCTACCACTTTCCTTTTTGTCGGTAATGTCGGCTACAGTACGTTACATACCCAAAACTTCGACTTTGACACCTTTGGTTCGGCTGAGCACACAACTATCTTAGTTGCCGCCCGCCCTGCTTCAGTTCACGTGCCATACTCGGTCACAAGTTTATCGGGTGCGATCAGATGTATTAAGACAAATTTCATGTTGTTAATTTAACAACATATTATGTTGTTATAAAGTACCTGGGGCCTAGGGGTCCCGTGACCCCTCTCATATTTGAGATTAAATTTTTGTAGTAGATTCACTCACGACATCTATGAAACAAATCCTAAACTGATTTTAGGGTTTGGTTGAGAAGATGATAAATTGTGACATAATTTAGTCTTCCAAATAGATCATCAAAGTTTACAAAATTATAACAACACCCCTTATTTCTGTAATATGATTGAAATAGGCAAATAGCTCCAATCTTACGAAAATGTGAGATTTAACCAAATAATTATAACTAGTTGACAAGAATACAAGATATAAAATTTATATTTTAAGATGATATGAATTTATAGTTCAACTGTAACACTATTTTCCAAAAAAATTACTTAAATATATAGACACAGGGGAGACTTGGTTGAGGATCTCTAAAAATTCGAGAACATGAGACCCACCCAAATGTCATCATTGGATCAAGTTGCATCTTTGGATGTGGAGGAGACACGTGTCCCACTAACTTTTTTTCCTTCATTATGCAGTTTCGACTTTCGAGCATGCATTTTGCCTAGATTGATTTTAAACTTTCGAAAACTGTACATAGGCAAAAAATGATGCATTTTCAAAGTGCACAATATAGACGAATCTGCATAGCGAAGGGGTCTCAAAGTTCACGAGAAAAAAAAGATTCTTATTTGAACGCTCATCTATAGACATATATGTGCAAAAGCTCATCTATAGACATATATGTGCAAAAAAAAGAAGTTTTTCCGAATTCAAATAATATCCGGTCATTAATTTTTTTATTATTTGGAACCCCTCCCGCGGATCTTTGGATCCGCCACTTACGGTTCGCATCAAATTTCACCTAATTAGTTGGCTTATATTGAAATAAATATCAAATGAGGTTAATACAATGGTTTCAATATACACTAAATTAACAAATGCCTCATTGATTCAATTAAATGAAACTAGATACACCATCATTTCGCATACAGTCTTTATTTCCATATAGGTGGTTTTGTATATAGTTGTAGTTTGGAGTGTATTTTGTAAATACCTGATAGGTATAAATACGGACAGATGTATTTCACTTCATTAATTAATGAAAATAGAAAAGCTTCCCGCCTGACTTCTTCCCCAAACTTCAAACCCTAGCTATCTCTGATTCAGTCCGATCGTCCACGATCGGATCTCGTTTTGTTCCATAAATCTTTAAATTAACGTTCACGTGTCAAGCAAACATTAAAACATAAAGAGACCTTCCTTCTTTAAATCTTTATGACGAAATTAATTAAAATATACACACAGCAATGGCGTAATGCGTATATACCCTCTACCTTGGACCAGATGAATTCTTCACCAGTTTGTTTGTTAATAATTAAATTATTCAGGTAGGGGGAGATCAGTGGTCGGCTGGAGGCAACTGTCGGTACAGTACAGGTTACCTATCGATTTTTTCTTTCTTTACTTTTTGTTTTCTAGAAATGTAAAATGTCACTTGTAATTATAAAGAATTAATTTAACTAAATAACAGAAGAAAAAAAGGGAAAAGGTAAGAAAGTGTGTCTGCCGTTCTGTGTAATTGTTGTGTTACAAAATTTCTCAGTCCATTAATTTCCGAAACTATATTAGGAATTTTTTTGGGTTCCACAATCATAAACTGATACATTCAATCTGATTCGATGAGACATGCGCTTTGATTTATTGAAAAGTGCAATAGGTTCAGTACAAACTGAATATACAATGGACTTGTTATCAAAAGGAAAAGTAATTTAGGGCGAAGAGAGTTGCCTCAGTGGTAGGCGCTCCTTCGATGTCATCGATCCGGATTCAAGTTGATCTGATGAACAAATACTAACATATAACCCACTAACACTCTATCAAAAAAAAGGAAAAGTAATTTTAATTTAATCAAAAGTAACATGACCAAAATACTTACAAAAAAGATAATGCTTTATTTAATTAATAATCAAAATTAAGAATATATTGTTGATCTACACTACACAACAAAGACATTGACTTGCTGGTAGGTCCAGTCTGCTTTTCTGTCTGAATGTGTCATGTGTGTACACTAGAATATATTGCAGAGTGTTCGATTGAGAATTCTTAAAAATTTAAAAATTTGAGAATTCAAATTTCATTATTAGATCATGATGCATCTTTAAATCTGCATGTGACACATGTCGAAAAAATAAAGTAAAAAAATGCTTTAACTTTGTACATCTTAAAAAATACACATGGGACACGTATCAACATCAAAATGCTTCTTGAAAAATACATCTAATATTTGGAAGTTGTAAATTAAAATCTCAATTTCTCAACAAAAAATTTAAAAAAGAATTTTTCGTTTGAGCGCTCCTCCCACTCTACAACTATAAATTTATACATGTACAGATATAGAGAGAGAATATAGAAAATGGTGCTACCTGGTGGAGGAACAAATGCTTCGACATCTCCGTTAATTCTCCTTCTCTTTCTTCTTCGCAAGGTAGCATTCTTTTCTCACCAGATGCTGCGAATTCCCAATTAGTACGATATTGTATTATATGTAAAGATTTTCTCTTTTCCTCAATTATGCTTTTTTCTGTGCCTTGAATTTATACTGCTCTTAATTTCACTCATTGTTTTCTTATTTGGTTTTACCGGTGAAGCTCTAGCTACCTTTATAGTTTTTTCTATGTAGTTTTTCAACTTGGTGGGTTGTGAGGTGTTCATAATCATCTTCATATATCTAGGACCTCTTAACTCGCACCGAATCCCCAATGTCTTGTAATTGAGTATGTTTGGTATGTATTGAATGGGAATGGGGATCCATGTATCTTGAGCTGTTACTTTGTGTTGTTGTTTTATGCTCTCTTATTTTACCTTACCATTGCTTGGAATGGATATTGGGCTTTGTGCTGTTTTCATCTGATGTAATATTTTGTTTTGAAGTTGTTATCTGTTCAGATTTTGTGTTTTTTGTTGTACCCAGGTTTTCTGAGTTGGGGATTTTGTGGCTTCAATTTGGGCTATATTGGGGGTTCATTGATGGGTTGATCTCCGTTTAACGATGGGTATGGACCTTGATGGTGAGGGTTATTTTGATGCTCTTGATGATTCTACAGCTTCTACTTCAGGTTCAGATTATGAAAGTTGTGAGGAGTATGTTCATAACGGTTACATGGCTGATAGATTCTCTAGTGGATTCATGTATGATGTGTGGATTCGAAGCCCTAAGAGTGTCAAAGAGCGCCGTGAATTATTTTGGAATTGTTTAGGATGGAGCATGAATCAAAGTAATGTCAGTAGGGAGGTCGAGATTAGATCGGCAAGTAGTGGGGCTATCTCGAGAACATGTTCCTCTCTTGTAGACGAATTTCACTTGTCTTGGTCATCGATGTTGCCTTGTTCAAACTCCGTAATTGAGTCGAACTGTATGTCAAGTGCAAGGGTGACAAATAAATGCGAAATCAGGAATTCGGGAGATGCAATAAAGAACATTATGGATGGCTTGAATCCGGATAACCAGATAGGGATTTGTAAAAAAGCCTTGGTGAATGATAATTCAGGAGTAGTTCGACAGTGTCAAAGCGCTCTAAGATCATGCTCATTTCAAGACTCCAAGCAAAAGGAAACGTGTAAAATGACCAATGGAGTTGCCACAACAAAAGGAATCAAGAATAAATGGCTTAGGCAACTACGCTCCATGACATGTACTATGAATAGTCAGGTCAAACTTGATTCCGCTGAATGCTGTGTGCCCAAATGCAGATGTAATACCCCCAGCTTTCAAAGAGTTAAAGTTCAAAAATGTTGTAAGAGGACAAAGGATTTGTCAGCATTGTATATGGGCCAAGAGATTTCCGCTCATAGAGGCTCCATCTTGACAATGAAATTTAGTCCTGATGGTCACTACCTAGCAAGTGCAGGTGAAGATAGGATTGTGCGCGTATGGCAAGTGGTGGAAGAGGATAGATCTATGACACTCGACAGGCTTGAAATAGATCCATCGTGTTTGTACTTCACTGTTAATCATCCATCTGAGTTAGCTCCACTGCCCGTGGATAGAGAAATGATATGTAAATCCCAAGACTTGAGAAAATCGTCAGATTCGGCTTGTGTTATTTTCCCACCAAAGGTTTTCTGTATATTGGAGAAACCTTCGCATGAGTTCTTTGGGCACAGTGGAGCTATCTTAGATCTTTCATGGTCTGATAAGAATGTAAGATTTTGTTTCATTGATTTTAACTTGCTAGGCAAACCATAAGGTTTATTTTCTGTCTTGATTTGAACTTCTATAATGTTACTCTCTCTTGATTGATGCAGTATTTGCTGTCTTCATCAGACGACAGCACCATTTGTTTGTGGAGAGTTGGATCTGATCAGTGCCTTCAAGTCTTTTCACATAGTAATTTTGGTGAGCCTTCATATGCCTTGACGGCTCTTCTATAAATTTGAAACTTGAGACCTTGTCCAGCTTACCTCTGTGAATAATTTACTTTTTTAGAAACTTGTCCAAAGTATTTACCTAGACCATACTTTCTTGCAGTGACTTGCGTCGATTTCAATCCTGTTAACGACGATTACTTCATCAGTGGTAGTATAGATGGAAAAGTTCGTATATGGAGTATACCTAGCTGCCGAGTTGTAGATTGGATTGATATTAAGGAATTAGTCACAGCCATTTGTTATAGACCTGATGCACAGGTTTGATTGTGATCTTCATATTTTCATTATTTTATATTATGCTTTGGAAGATCTGAAGGATACAATTTAAGTAATGTATTATCTCAAACCAGGGCGGAATCGTAGGGTCTATGACAGGTAGCTGCCTCTTTTTTAACCTTTCAGGTACCCCTCACCTTCAATATGTCTACTGTTTTGTTTGTGCATAATTTTTTTCTTACACATTTAACACACCACAATAGTATTCGTACAAAAGATAATCAACTTTTCTCTCTATTTACCGACACAACAGATTTGTAGTCTTCTCTAATTCTGTTGATATTTCGATCAGATAATCACTTTCAAGAGGAATCCTGCATACGTTTAAATCACAAAAAGAAGTCCCATGGCAAAAAGATAACTGGCTTTCAGGTTTACACCTCTGTTCGCATGCCTCTTTTACCTGTTTGATTTGACTTTTGTTTGCTGCACAATCTATGTTCCCCCACTATCTTATGTCCGCCATTGCTTTCAGTTTCTCCCACATGACAAGAGCAAGGTTATGGTCACATGTGCAGATTCACAAGTTCGAATAATTAATGGACTTAATGTTGTTGGGAAGTACAAAGGTAACCACTTTAACCTGTCGATCTTCTATTGAGTCCCCGTATTGTACGTTGTAGTTCACTGGATGGAATTTGGCAGTCATAACATATAGGATGCGGCTTTGCAAAGAAATTGTGTATTCTTGATTTTGTCATAAATCTATTATTGTTTCATTTCACTCTTCTTTAAGGTTGCTTCGCACTCTGTTTGTCAACAATCTCTCAACCTCTCTCATTTTAGGTCCTCGCAGTACTGGCCACAAAGCTGCATCCTTAACAACAGAGGGGAAACATATTGTGGCGGCGTGTGAGGATACAGATGTGTATGTATGGAATTGCAATGCTGATGAAGGCCTTGCTGGATCTCGAGCAAAAAACATAAAATCATGTGAGCACTTTTCAGCCAACGCATCTGTTGCAATACCTTGGCAAGGTTTAAAAATTCCAAGCGTGGATAGGGAACGATTGAGGGGCGTGCTGGTAGATGGATCCAACAACTCTCTACCATTCTCCACTCCTGCTTGCTTCTGTTTGAGCCATGAATTTTTGTTGGACTCTTTTAGCAAAGGGACTGCGACATGGCCTGAGGAAAGCCTCCCTACAAGCCCGGTTGCATCAAAACCATCTTCAATGCGAAAGTCCGAGTATAAGTACTTGAAAACTTCATGTCAGAGCACATCTAGCTCTCACGCATGGGGACTAGTTATTGTGGCTGCTGGCTGGGATGGACGTATTAGAACTTTCCACAATTATGGCTTACCAGTACTTGCATAAGTATATATATGCCCCTCAACTTGATAAATATATCTGTCTGGTTAGCAGTCACATCGCAGCCTCTAGTCATTTCAGGCCCATTGGTTTAGTATATCGATCCTCATGTGAGGTTTAGCGGAACCTGTGCACAGGTATGAAAGGGTTGCAAAGGGCAGTGAAGCATGAACTCGTAGAAATATCTAGAAGAGATCAGTAGCAACCGAACTGTCTACTGCAAAAATCTCAAGACTTTCATAGTTGAGGTCCATGAGCAGCTTGTATTGGCAACTTGGTGTGATAGTGTGAATTCCAGTAAATAAGCCTAGTGACGTCTTCGCCTCCTCGGTGCATTGGTAAAGCAATTAGTCTGGCTTGGAGCTTCTGAAGTAAACAATTGTTTCAGAAAAAGGAAGGAAAAAAGAGGGACTTGGAAAATTAATAGCAAGTTATTTGTTTCACCGAGGCACCAACGTATTGGACTATATAGTGATGAACACAACGGGAGAGTTCTACGTCAAAGCTATTCAGCTGTTCGATTTTTTAGTCCTAACTTGTCACATGAAGAATCAGGATGGCTGTTAGCTTTTTCATTCTCTCGCGTGTTATAGTTGAAATAAAAGCGTCGATCTAGTTAATTCTTTGACTCAAACTTGATTCCTGATCACATTTGTTTCAGTCTTTGGAGGTTCAAGGCGCATAATCATCGCGTAGAGCATGAATTTGAAGATAATCCATGGCTGGCAGGGGTATAAGATTGTCCAAACCAGAAACCACTCGACTTTTGAAGGTCAGCAATGCGCGTGAAGTTTAAGTCAGAAAAGATGAACTTGGGCATCAGTACCATCCCAATTCGTACCAGTTTGGACATCAATTGACATGAGGACAGATCTGGAAGTTGATCTTTATAACACACAAAAAGAAGGAAGTATATTAAGTTTTTTTTTTTGATGGGGAAAGTATATTAAGTTAGTGTAAGTGAATTTACATGGCAAATTTACCTTAGGTCTCCTCCAATCATTTCTTTTCCTTCTAGATTTATCGTTATTCAGATTTCATATGTTATTTGATACCTCATCAATTTGGGTGCGGTTCGGGTACAAATCAAATTATATATAAAAACTATAAACCTAATTTTAAGCTGACACGTGTTCCATTTTAGTCGAAATTCCGAACAACACACGGAGGGGTATTATAGTCATTCCACACTAAAGGGTATAAAAAATAATAATGTTATTTTCAATTTAGTCCTCAAGTTGAGAATGATCAGACTTAAAACTGGTAACTAAAAGATTACAAATTGAGAATGATCAGACTTAAAGAGAAAATGATCAGACTTAAAACTGGTAACTAAAAGACTACAAATTGAGACTGATCAGACTTAAAGAGAGAAAGATCAGACTTAACTTAAAAATTGTTAATGATCAGACTTAAAATTGAGAATGATCAGACCTAAAGAGAGAATGAGCAGACTTAAAAATTGGTAATAATCAGACTTAAAACTGGTAACTAAAAGACTACAAATTGAGAATGATCAGACTTAAAGAGAGAATGATAAGACTTAACTTAAAAATTGTTAATGATCAGACTTAAAATTGAGAATGATCAGACTTAAATAGAGAATGATCAGACTTAAAAATTGGTAATAATCAGACTTAAAAATTGTTAATGATCAGACTTAAAATTGAGAATGATCAGACTTAAATAGAGAATGATCAGACATAATAATTGGTAACAATCAGACTTAAAATTGAGAATGGTCAGACTTAAAGAGAGAATGATCAGACTTAAAAATTGGTAATAATCAGACTTAAAATTAAGAATGATCAGACTTAAAACTGGTAACTATAAGACTACAAATTGAAAATGATCAGACTTAAAAATTGGTAATAATCAGACTTAAAAATTGTTAATGATCAGACTTAAAATTGAGAATGATCAGACTTAAAGAGAGAATGATCAGACATAATAATTGGTAATAATCAGACTTAAAATTGAGAATGGTCAGACTTAAAGAGAGAATGACCAGACTTAAAAATTGGTAATAATCAGACTTAAAATTAAGAATGATCAGACTTAAAACTGGTAACTATAAGACTACAAATTGAAAATGATCAGACTTAAAAATTGGTAATAATCAGACTTAAAAATTGTTAATGATCAGACTTAAAATTGAGAATGATCAGACTTAAAGAGAGAATGATCAGACATAATAATTGGTAATAATCAGACTTAAAATTGAGAATGGTCAGACTTAAAGAGAGAATGATCAGACTTAAAAATTGGTAATAATCAGACTTAAAATTAAGAATGATCAGACTTAAAACTGGTAACTATAAGACTACAAATTGAAAATGATCTCACTTAAAGAGAGAATGATCAGACTTAAAAATTAGTAATAATCAAACTTAAAATTAAGAATGATCAGACTTAAAGAGAGAATGATCAGACTTAAAAATTGGTAATAATCATACTTAAAATTGAGAATGATCAGACTTAAAGAGAGAATGATCAGACTTAATATTGGTAATTAAAAGCCTACAAATTGAGAATGATCAACTTAAAGAGAGAATGATCAGACTTAAAATTGGTACTAAAAGACTACAAATTGAGAATGATCAGACTTAACGAGAGAATGATCAGACTTAAAATTGGTAACTAAAAGACTATAAATTGATAATGATCAGACTTAAAATTTTAAGTCTGATCATCATCAATTTTAAGTCTGATCATCATCTATTTTAAGTCTGATCATCATCAATATTAAGTCTGATCATCATCTATTTTAAGTCTGATCATCATTAATATTAAGTCTGATCATCATCTATTTTAAGTATGATCATCATCTATTTTAAATAAATTTTACTGTAGCAAAAGTCAAAATTTATTCAAAATGATCAGACTTAAAGAGAGAATGATCAGACTTAAAAATGTACTGTTGCGAAAGTCGAATTTTACTGTAGCGAATTTTTTTGGGAAGATTACCCCTCCTATCTTTTATGTATTTTTAAATAAGTCCGCGTGTGTTTTTTATTTACAAAAAGAACCCCGAACATGATGAATTCTGATTGGTCGATTTTTACATATGTCAATTTTTTTTATGAATTTGTAATTTTTATTTATAATTTTGGTTTGTATAGTATTTGATCTAAACCCCGTCAATTTATCTATTTTCTTTCACATCGAGTCTTAAAAATTTAAATATTTGATGACGGTGGTATTCTGTTAGTTTTTGTCATTGTTATATCTTACCTCTATTTTTGTACGAGCAACTCAGTACGTTCGTCTTCCGTATTCGTTCAACCTTCCACCAAAGTCATGTTCTTTCCGTCATCAAAAAAACTTATTTTCACTCCACATCTCGTCAATATAGTGTTACTCACAAACATCGTTGTCAGATTCACTCACATATGAAATTCAGTTGTCAGATTCACCCACATAAAAAATCTAATTGGATATGGCAGCATAAAAAAAAATGAATATGGTGGCGACTGACCCAGAAACTTCAAACCCTAATGTTCCTGTTCATGAACCAGAGTTAAATTTTGGTTCATTTGATAAAATTGACCCGAATTAACTCGATTTCTAAATTCAACCTGATTTCTATATTCAATTTCCTTTAGCTTATAGTTCTACGCAAATTGGATTCTGATCTCCTTATTTTAACACTCCCTAGGTCAACCCATCTCCTTTTTTAACACAATTTCTAAAATTATTATTAGTAAACTGACTTCTTAACATTTTTTTATTTTTTTTTGAAAATAACTGACTTCTTAACATTGGGCGTCATTATTAATGGCGAGCGCATAATAAGCACTTTGAGCGTCGTTTGTAACTGCAGTTGTCTGCAATATTAGGTCAAACCGAAGCCCAATCGTAATTGAATTGGCTGCCAAATCGAATAGACAGAAAAAATAGAACAAATGAAGAAGAAGTAAAGAACACATATCACTCGCAACACGGAATCCTAACTCTTTTAGTTGCAGTGATTAATTTCAGCGTCGTATTTTTTTTTCATCTCTCTACAAATACAAATACAAATACAAATACAAATACAAATACGCATTTTCCACTCGCCCTAAAACTCAAACTACAGGCGTCTCTCTCTCTCTCTATATCTCCATTCCAGATCCGACCGCACTTCACACTCAAAGGTATACCTATCAACTCATCTTCCTCAATTCTCCTTAATTTCGAACTACTCCTTACAATCTGATTCCGTTTCGCATCATTCTATTCGTTTTCTCAATTGTTTAGTAAAAAGGATTCGATTTGTCTCCCGATTTCTTTAAAACAAAGTACGTGATGACGAGGATTGGTTTTTGTAATTGATTTATCAACTCCTGCTCTTTGATGGAACTAGGGCTTGCTTTCCTTTGCTCAGTTTCTGTAAATGGACAGCCGTGTAAATCTAAGTGTTTGATTTCCTTGATTCCACTCAAATATCTGCTTCTAAGAAGAGCCTTTGCCTGGCTTTTCATTCATTATTTTGGTCTTTATAGCTCGTTTTTATCGAACATTTTTTTTTTCTTCTTATGCTAAGTTTTTGGTTTTCTTCTTCTTCCTTGAATTATTTAACAATTTGTATTTAATTATGGCAGATACAAAATGGCTATGGAAGTTACTCAGGTCCTAATAAATGCGCAGTCCATTGATGGAGCAGTGAGAAAGCATGCTGAAGAAAGTTTGAAGCAGTTTCAAGAACAAAACCTTCCAGTCTTTCTGCTGTCCCTCTCAGCAGAGCTTGCTAATGAAGAAAAGCAAGTTGATAGCCGTAAACTTGCTGGCTTGATACTTAAAAATGCATTAGTTGCCAAAGAACAACATAGAAAATTTGAGCTTATACAGAGGTGGCTGCAGTTAGATGGTGGTGTCAAGTCTCAGATCAAAAACTATCTTATGCAAACTCTTGCGTCACCAGTCGCTGATGCTCGGTCCACTGCATCCCAGGTCATTGCAAAGATCGCTGGCATTGAATTGCCTCAGAAACAGTGGCCTGAACTTATAGGTCTGCTCTTGTCAAACATACATCAGCTTCCTCCTCAATCTAAGCAAGCGACTTTGGAAACCCTTGGATATTTGTGTGAGGAAGTTTCTCCAGATGTTGTAGAGCAAGACCATATCAATAAAATTCTCACAGCTGTGGTTCAGGGTATGAGCTCATCAGAAGGCAATATGGAGGTCAGACTGGCTGCATCACGGGCATTGTACAATGCTCTCGGCTTTGCGCAAGCTAATTTTTCTAACGATATGGAGCGTGATTATATAATGAGAGTCATTTGCGAGGCGGCATTGTCTCCACAAGTCAAGATACGACAGGCAGCTTTTGAGTGTTTAGTTTCTGTCTCGTCTTCATATTATGAGAAATTACCTGCTTACATCGAAGATATTTTTAACATCACCGCAAAGGCTGTGCGAGAAGATGATGAACTTGTTGCCCTTCAGGCTATAGAATTTTGGAGTTCAATCTGTGACGAGGAAATAGAAATACTGGAAGAATATGGGGAAGAGTTCACTGGAGACTCAGATATACCTTGCTTCTACTTTATTAAGCAGGCTCTTCCAGCTCTTGTACCATTGTTATTGGAAACACTTCTTAAGCAAGAGGAAGACCAAGATCTTGATGAAGGAGCATGGAACATAGCCATGGCCGGAGGGACATGTCTTGGATTGGTCGCTCGAACTGTTGGAGATGACATTGTGCCACTAGTTATGCCTTTCATCGAGGAAAACATAAATAAATCAGATTGGAGGCAGAGAGAGGCAGCAACATATGCCTTCGGTTCAATCCTTGAAGGCCCATCTCCTGAAAAATTAGTGGTCACTGTCAATGCTGGGCTCCAATACATGTTGAATGCATTAACTAATGATCCAAATAGCCATGTGAAGGACACTACAGCTTGGACTCTGGGACGGATTTTTGAATTTGTTCATGGTTCGCCTGCAAATACACCTATAATTACTCCAGCGAACTGCCAGCAGATAATAACTGTTCTGCTTCAAAGTATGACAGACGCTCCAAATGTTGCTGAAAAGGCTTGTGGTGCTCTATACTTTCTGGCACAAGGTTTTGAGGATGTGGTGTCATCATCTCCTTTAACACCATTTTTCCAAGAAATTGTACAAGCCCTTCTCACAGTGACACACAGAGAAGATGCTGGGGAGTCACGTTTAAGGACTGCTGCATATGAGACTCTGAATGAAGTAGTGAGGTGCTCCACCGACGAAACAACTCCTATGGTGTTGCAGCTAGCACCTGTCATTATGAATGAGCTTCATCAAACAGTTGAGGCACAAAAACTATCATCTGATCAGCGAGAAAAACAGAACGAACTACAAGGCCTTCTTTGTGGGTGCTTACAAGTTAGCATCCAGAAACTGACCTCTTTGGAGTCCACCAAGAATTCTTTCATGCAGTATGCAGATCAGATTATGGGACTCTTTCTGAGGGTTTTTGCTTGTAGAAATGCCACTGTCCATGAAGAAGCAATGCTGGCAATTGGAGCGTTAGCCTATGCCTCTGGACCGGATTTTGCTAAATACATGCCAGAGTTTTATAAGTATCTGGAAATGGGCCTTCAAAACTTTGAGGAGTACCAAGTTTGTGCCGTCACAGTTGGTGTAGTCGGAGATATTTGCAGAGCTCTGGAGGATAAAATTTTACCGTACTGTGATGGAATAATGACTCATTTATTAAAGAACTTATCTAGTAACCAAATGCACCGGTCTGTAAAGCCTCCCACTTTTTCATGCTTTGGAGATATAGCGCTGGCTATAGGACAGAATTTTGAGAAGTACTTTATATATGCAATGCCAATGCTTCAGAGCGCAGCTGAGTTATGCGCTCACACGTCTGGTGTGGATGAGGAATTGATTGAGTACACTAATCTTTTAAGAAATGGTATATTAGAGGCTTATTCTGGAATCTTCCAGGGGTTCAAAAACTCTCCAAAAGTGCAGCTGTTGATCTCTTACGCTCCATCCATTCTTCAGTTCCTTGATATCATGTACATGGAGAAAGACATGTATGTGGAAAGAATTCCCTTGTTTATGAAAAACTGCTTTGCATTTTATTTCTTTTGACAGTTTTTTCTCTGGTGTTTACAGGGACGAAATTGTGATGAGAACTGCAATAGGGGTAATTGGAGATCTTGCAGACACATTGGGGAATCATGCTGGTTCTTTAATTCAGCAGTCACTTTCTTGCAAAGACTTCTTAAATGAATGCTTAGCTTCTGAAGATCCATCAATTAAGGAATCTGCAGAATGGGCTAAGTTGGCCATCAGTCGTGCGCTTTCTATATAGATGTTACAGTTCCTTGGTGCCATGTGTGTATTATTAGATCTCCTAGCAGTTATACCAGTGTGCCAAGAAGCATGGGTTTAAGTCGAGTCGTCATCATTATAATTATTATCATTTGAAGACAATTGAAGGTACGCAACTTCAGGTCAACTAACTCGTCAGCAACAAGGACCAGGTCATTGTTCTATGTCATAAAGGTTGTAAAGCTGGTGGATATAAATGCTCTGGTGAGAGTTTGTATGTATCAGAAAGATTAAGTGCGTATAGTGGAGAAATTTTGTGGTGGGTTGGATTAGGAGGTAATTATGTTGCTTAGGGTTGGTGAGCCCAATCAGATGTTATTACTGATCAATCTCGCACAAGCCCGTGGCATCAAGGCTAATTGCTTCATGGCTGTTGTCAGTCCTCCATCATTCATAAGTTTCATACCGCACCAGTATACACTCGTCACTTCCGGCACGCCGAATTGCGCTTTGGGCCAGCATTTTTTCTTTGCACCAGTGGTATAGTCAGTCTTTTTCATGATCAATTGGAGCTGGGAGGTAGCTATACATTTTGCATTTATTACATATCCAGAGTTTTTTCGGATATCATTTGTGGGCTGTCATATTCCCTAGCTAGTTGGGATTAAACATACTTTGAATTCATACCTACTTCAGTTATACAGAATGCTGATGTTAGCCTTATGTTGCAGTTTCATGAAGTGGACTGATTCTCTGAGTTCATTAAAATTTGTTTACAGGTGGGTAAATTGGAATGAATTTATCAGATTTGAGTAACTTTGTGAATCAATTTGCTCGATTTTTTTTTTTTACAAATAGGAAGGATTCTTTCATCGATCAGGCTAACCCATACTCATTCCGTTCCTCTAGCTCTTTCTTCCCCTTCAATATTTACTTCAGCCTTGGGTGGTTTTGTGATACCACTTTAGGTATGGTCTTATCTTAGGTAAGCTTGACTAGTTGCTGAGTTAATGGCTCGCAGAGTCATTATATTATTGTTGCAAGATGCATAGAGACCGTATTGTGGCCATTACTATAGTGTGACTAAGGGCCATTGACTTGTAACACCCACACTCGTTTTGCTGTTAATGATGATGTCGTTTTCATATCATGCGCTTAACAGGCAACAATCCACTAGTTGCCCCGGTGGATGTTCGCAGCGTACTGAATGTTGTACAGTTCGAGTCGAGCAGCTTGAGCGGTCATTTTGTAAGTGGCACACCACTCATATTGCTGCTGTACTATTGATGGAAAATATTTTTGATTCTGAAAACTGAACCAACTAAAATTTCTTTAGTATCTATTTCTGAAGTTTCAGATATTGATTTTGACAAATTTCCTTTTGAAGTATTTGTGCATACCGATCCCTTTTGTGTATCAAGTCCACGAGCGCTTCTTTTTTTTTTTTTTACTTAGCCACCAAACATCTCTTTCCATATTAGAGAGGATCAAAGGCTTGGCTCATAGTTTCTTGCAGAAGATAAAACATAAACCCGTTAAGAAGTAAGAACGTTGTATCTCATTAATCATTCAGCACGAGTTCATAATCAAAAAAATGAACTTTCACCGGTGCAAGTCAATTTTAACAACAATTTTTTTAGTGTTAAGGTTCATTAAAAATAGTAAAAGAGTGTTCCAATACCTGCACATCTCAAAAATGGTGTTGGAAAAATTCATAGTTATCAAATCATGAATTCAGACAAAAGATTGAAATCCATCACTTTACAAAATATCATAGTTGTTGACGGAAGAAAAAAATGTAATGGGAAACTTCTGGAGTTGTTGCATGCAGTTGACTTTAAATTAGGCTTATGCTCATTGTGACCATCCATCACTACTTTCTGATGAAAGGCTATTGGTGGGGCTGTAACTGCACTTGCCTCGCAACAGACATCAACGCACACCTTTGGTGGCCACAATTACTAATTAATGACTTACACAAGGGAAATAAAAGCTGCCTACTTCCTCCTCCAAGTCTCATACAGAAAAAAAAAAGCTGTGAACCTTTCATATTTCCCAAAGTGGTTATACGTCCTGACTGATGAAACATCACAATGTTACAGCCATCAAGTGTTTAGCTTTGATATTTCTCATCTTCATGCCATTCTGCAACAAAGGTATGACCAATTAGGATGCTTTCAGTTACAGTTACAGTAACTAGCTCCAACTCTTACGATTTGTACCTTACTGCCTATGTATACAGGATTTTCCAAGGGCTTCAAGCATGATATATTGGAGCCTGCCAGCATCCCATTTCAAAAGGTACAAGAGACTTAACTCACATTAGGTTGTCTTCTTTAAGAGCCGATCAAGGTATTATTATTTTTCATATGAAATACTTCTCTTTTGGGAACAGCCTAACAATCAGATGATATGTTATAAATTTTCATGACCTTAGAGAGCATGTATTTTGTTAAATGTTTTTTTTTTTTGATTCATATGTGGTCAAGACCACCAAAAACATTACAGAGATACACTTGAAACTAAACTCTAAACAATGCTCTCTATGCTAATAGCAACTATTACTTGAGGCTGCAATGACGCTAACAATGACACTAATGATACTAACAACGCTAAAAAACTCTCTCGCCAAACACTCTGCCACCACTAGGAATATCCATAGAAAGCTCTACCATAAAAGCCTACCAGCACCGAGATAGGCCTCTTATTCGACGGAGACTTTTTTGACCAAAAGCTCTCTCCTTCTCTACCAAAATCGCCTCAAAGCTCCTCCAAACCCCCAACCTCCACTGCAGGATGATCACAAAGACGCTAAAAGCTTCCCAGCACTAAACCTTCTCCTATACTAACCTTGGGGCATTAAGCGAGACACTTGATGCTTCTATCTTACCATATCTCCTCTTTCAATCCAGAACTCCTTTTACCTTTCCACTAATCTGGTGCAACTCTCTTCGTATTCTCTTTGTAGGTTGTTTTCAAATAGTTGGATCATCTCTTCCTCCGATAAACTCCCCTTTATCCCCCAACTCCAGCGACATAAGGTAGGTTTCCTCTGCTTCCTTCCTTTGCTTTAGCTTTCTCGCTTCTTCATCCAAACCTACCCTTTCCACTTCTACATGATTCTCAGCTACAGGCTCTTGGTTGGATCTGCTTGATTTTTCCAACTCCTCTAAGTAGGCTTTTTTGAGACGATCTAGCACTACCCTCTTCTTCCTTCTTTGAAACTTGCATACTACCTTCTCCTTTGATTCTTTTCTTCTTACAACTTTGAAAGTTTTTTTAGTTTTACCATCTAGATCCCTAGCCAGACTCGACTTCTAACTCACCAACCTCTTCGACGCCCCCTCCATACTATCGAGACGTCTTACAAACACCTCATCCAGAGAGATGAAGTCAACTGAAGCGTCCACGGCCTGGGATCGAAAACCCAAATCATCATACTTTACAAGAGCATGCTCACTGCCCTGACCCACATCCCCAAGATCAAGCAAGCATAAGCCTGACCCCGTCTGCTTTTTTTTCTCCTTCCCCACTCTCCCTTTTCCTTTGAGCTGCAGAAAAGATTTCAACGTAGCATCCCAACTACACTCTGACACTTCCCTGACTGAAGACGTCTTCCCAACTTCCTTATCTTTTCCTGCTGACCGAACCATGGAGAACTCACATGTCTCCTCCTTACATTACAACAAACAAAAGTATCTTTATATCTATAATATAAGTTTGGGAAACTGATATAACATATATTTTGAAACCCATTTTCAAGATCCTTTTATTCTTTTTGGTATTTACTACAGTGGAAATAAATAAGCAATGACAAATGTTGTTTCCTTGTCTTTGGGATGAACTAGCTGCAGGGTGTTAGGGCAATATACTACAGGAAGATTTTGAGAGTAGCAATGATTGATTATGATGATGCAGAAGCCAACACTAAGCATGAACCAAGAAAGGGCAAACCAGGAAGTGGTGGAAATTAAAACACTTGACAAGCTGTGGAAACTTACCCGTAGGCTGGTAGCCTATGACAGTTGCCCTTCTTTTATCTGAATCCTCTACATAAATAATTAGCATCTTTTTAGGTAATATTTTGGCTGCATATCAGATCAGTTCAATGATTTCAGCGTATAATCATGCAACTATGTCAGCAATAAAGTCATGTGGCTGCAATGTATCCTTAACACACTAGTGCCTCAGTCTATTTAACTCTGCATAATTTCTGGAATCTCAGTAACCATAGGATATGTATGAAGTATGAACACATTCGTATAAAGTCTCTGAAAGCTCTTAAATATGCATTGTAAGAAGAAACATCTGCAGTTGCTGGCTCAGTAAGACCAGTAACCATGATGGATAGTAATATCTACTATGCAGCAGATGCACGATGCTTTGATTTTTTTAGTAAAGGATAAAGCTCCAAGTCAAGGCACACCTCCAACTGATTTCAAGGATTATGTCTGGGATCCGTATTAGACAATGACCAAGGCTATCCAGCACACAACAAACGCCTCCAATCCCAGGACCAGATTGGAGCTTTTTGGAACTGGAAGTACCTGCAGATCAGAAACAACAGCTTCTTCGAGATACGAGATAACTTATTCTTAAAGATATTGTACATGGTACACCTATTCATTCTAAAATAAAAATAGGCACGTATAGTTACAACGTCTCATCCGAAAAAACTGTGCGGTTTGCATTGCGTAAGTGAATTGCTCGCATCTGAAAGCAGTAAAGGCATTTTTCTTTTAACTTACAGATGGATTATGTAAATGTTTCTCTAAGATATGAAGGACCGGGCTTGTATGGGTCAGTTTCAACATATCCCTCTACGCGTTCATATCCTGCATCAGTGAGCCGGTTGCTCAGAACATGAAGAACAGCTTTTTTAGCCCCTCCATACTCACTGCGGTTGTTTTCAACATACTCAGTAGCCTCAGCTGCTACCTCATTTACAAAAGCAAACCGATTATCCTCTGACATCATTAGTCTTTCAATGTCCATTGATAAAATCTTTCCCCCTTCTCTAATTTTCCGAACCTGCTCTTCTAGGAAAGGAACTCTCTCCAATCTATACTCGGACATGTCATCTTTCTTTGTCTAAGATATAGAAATGTTCAACAAATCAAAATGTTGCAATGGCAGTAATACAAAAAATTCACTCATAAACACAAATGTATTTGTTGACGTGAAGCATATCCATCTGATGGTAGTTCAAAAAATAGTAATTGCTACTGTATACTACAGAAAAACTGAGCTGCTACTGATAACTGATATTGTATATCCCTATCAGTAACCAACAACATAAGCTTATATTTGGCTTAATATTAAATGCCTGCAAATAATAACTACTCTTTCAGATATTCAAACTGAATCCACATTAAATATTGCTTAATCACTGGTATTAATAAACTATACCAAAAGATCATTCCTAAAGAAAGAGAATGGTAGCATGAAATACATCAACAAAGAATTCACATTAGAAAGAAAAAAGAAGAAGACGAAAAAATTTGACCACTGATGGCCCGGTGAGCACCATACTACAGCAGTGAAGATATTGGCACCATAGGTGGAGAGGATTCAAATTTAAATCAAAAAGCTTGGAATTTCAATTACTTTTGGTATGATGAACTGCTAGACGGAAAAGTTAATGGTTAATTGAACAATCTGCTAATATAATACACTCAAATTGTAATCTCAATAACTCAAAGTAATCACACGGTGCACAAAATAAATCCGCCATAAAATACTTGAAACAGCAGCCGCAATTAATTTCTAAACCCAAACAAAGTTTTAACACAAATCCAAGTGGCGAGAAAGGCAAAAAAAAAAAAGAAGTAATTGAAAACGCAATTGAGTAGTAAATTAACGAGGGGGATTTTGGAAGTACCAATCTCTTCCTCCTCCAGACCTGCCTTGTAGTAGGCCCTTGGAGCTTTGCTTGCACCTATATAACATTACACAAACCAAAAGTATCAAACGAAGAGAATATCGTAAAAAAAAAAAACTAATAAAAATAAAGTTGAAGCCCTAACCTTGGGCGGCTTAACTGAGAAATTGAAGCGGCATGGGACTTGGCAAGTCACCTGTATAATAAAAATGATACAGTTAAAAAAGGAAGACATAAGGCGAATTTGATATGAAGAATCCAATAAACAGTAACGTAACAAGCACGTACAGAAGAAGGCACGCCTGAAAAGCAGATGATGTTCGAAAAAGATGACAGCGTCGTCGTCGTCGCCATCTCTCCGATTGTCTCTCTTCAATTTGTGTTATCCATTCAAACCAGACCCGGGAAGTAAAGTAATAATTGGGTTCGATTTTACTCAAATCTGAACTGAACCACGACTTTGTGGTTCTTTAAACTCTTAATAAATTAGTTAAACCAAAACGAGCCGAATAGTTATAGAATAAAATCGGTTCAATTCCATTGATACAATTAATAACTTTCATTCATGGATTGTCAATCATTCTGAGAACACAACCTGAGCCTGTGTTTGTTAAGATATGATCCTAGTGGGAACTCTTTGTAACTTCATCAGAGCCATTCTTCAACATGGTATTGTTTCAGTACTCATCAAGAAAAGTATACAGTATATCGTCTTTCTTTGGCCTCCTTTTGCTTAACAAAGCCTTCAGTAGTCGCTTGCTCATACTTCGCTGATGTTGAGTAATTTTGGGGCTGCTATTTTCATCAGCATAAAACCGCATGGAAGCTGATTTTCGTGGCTCTGCTGCGCTCTGTAACACACCAAATGAAAAAGGGAGAGAGAAAAAAAACCTCACTAGCTGGAAGATCACAAAACATTAGACTATTTGTTGTACTGGAGAAAGATATCACTAACCTGTCGTCTATCAGCAGAAATTCTGGGAGTGATTGATATGTTGGAATTTGGCGATGTCGATCTACTGGCTAGAGATCCAGAACGAAAAAGAGATAACGGGTGCGGTGCAACTGTTTTCTTATCTGATATTCAAACAATCATATCATCTCCTCTGTCCATGTACTCAACCAACTATTTTGAAACATTTTGGAAAAGAAACGCTAATTTGTTTTCTGAAATAAAATTATGTTGATTACCAACTATATCTGCTATTTGAACAGGTTTGTTATACAAAAAGCTTCCTCGTTGCTGTGATGTTTGGGCGTGTGGAGTGGGATTGCACTGGTTACTGCATCGCACACAAACCAAGATATCAGCGAAACCATTTATACCACCATATGGTGGCGCCAACATCATAAATGGACGACATTACCTGACCACAATTGGTAGAGATGGACTTGGAGTATCATCAAGTGTCATCCCCAAATCTTCAAAAAATCAAATGAATTAGTCTGTTGAGTGCCTCATGAAACATTTATTGAATAAAAGAAATGAACTAGTTTAACCGAAAATGAGTGTAGGGTTACCAATTTTGAGCTGATGTTGATCGCCATCATCCGTTTTGGATTCATTATACTTGGATTTGGCATGTGTAGCACAATTCAATGTCTCGCCAGCTACAGATCGAAAGAGATCATCATGATGCTGCTTCGTCGCTTTCATTTTATCAACACCAAATTGTAGAGATTATACGGTAATGACTCATAAGAGAATGAACTTGCCTGGCAGATTATAGCGTTTGTGATACTTGGGAGCATCAGTTACTGAAGACAATTGTTGAGAACGACCTTCATTGTTCATGTAAATCTCGCAAGTCCTTAATCTCTATGAAAGGCTCATTTCATATAAGTGACTAACATTTCAAACAGTAAAATGAGGTAATTTGGATATCACAGCGCACCTGCTCAAGGCATGAAATTCGGAGATCTGCCTTAGAAGCCTTGCCGATCTTTTCCTCAACGAGGTCATTAACTTTGAATGACACAGACCCCAAATGGTCCACGGTATTCACCAGTGCTTTAATGGCATAATCTTTCAATGTTTCTATAACCCTAGATTAAAAAAGAGGCATTTTGAAGTAGAATGCAACATTACATTATAGGTGACAAAAATGGCAAGCATAACTCACATGTGTTTCTGATTGTCATTTGTGAAGGATAGTTCAAAATATTCAGCTGCCGAGTAAAGTTGAGTTCTCAAATTTTTCAAATCCTGAAAACACAAATCAAATGGATGCAAGTGATCAGTGTAGAGGGTTTGTTTTCACATACATAACTTTCTTTAAGGGCAACCAGGCCAGGCCAGGCCAATAATAAAAAGAAAAATCATACCTTGAGACTATCAGCAAACAACAAGGTCTGATGCATGGAAGCCTCAGCATAGTTTGCTGCCATGACTTGGTAGGTCACAAATTATCCTGAAAAAACACTACTACTACTGATAAGGATCTTCAAAAGCCCCAAATTGATGCCATTAACTGAAAAGTAAGGAGATATATATAATTGCAAATAAAAATGTCACCTGAAACTGAAGAAGAATCACTCTACAAGAGTTGTAGAATTCCGTGATATATGCTGGGAATGTTTCAGCTTCCAGAAGCTAAAGTGGTTAATAGTTAGCTCAAGTTGGGGGGTCCTTTGAAATTCTGTGGTTAGGCGACCAGTTCAAACCAAATTAGACACAACGTAACGAAGAGTGGAATTCTGAGAGTGGATTGGGGGGTCCTCTGAATTTGAGTGAATGTTTGACTTTTGCAACACATGAGATTTTGATTTTCTTTCTCAATTGGTGAGTGGGTCCTTTGATTTTGGTGATTTTTTTTTTATCTTTTATTTTTCTTTCATGGAAAACTAAAACTGTCCGCGAATGAAGGACTCTCAATAATCATATCATGTCATAATTGCTGTCTCTAAGGGGGGACACAATACAATCAATGGCGTAATTGGTGGATTAAAAGTTCTGACGGTGGAGTATGTTATTTAATTTTTACTGTTGGATATATAGTGTTAGATTATCAGGGTTCAAAATAAAGTAATCCTTATCAAAGTTCTTTGGTCCGCCCAGGTGAAGTAGTACAAGTAGGGGTTATCATGGCCCAAGTCATGGGTTAGAATATTGATGAGTCCAAGTGAGTTTTCTATGATGCATAGGTTTTTTTTTTGTTGTTGATTGGGGCTTGGTTATGTTAGGTTAGTACTCGTTTTTAGTTGTTGGTGTCTTATGACAGCACAAGGTTTCAAACCAGTGGCGACGTAGGCCAGCTGGTGAGGTGCTCCACTGAGCCAACCTCAAACCTCTATGATGCATAGGATTATGAGTTATAGTTTTTCGTCCTTTAATTATTCTAGTGCTGGAGCGAGGAGATTTAGAGATCGGTTGTAACAGTGTTGTTTGGTTTAGTCTGAGGGCAAAGCGCATCGGTGAAACAGAGTCATTTTGGGTAAAGCAGATCGCGCATAAGTGAAATGCAGACGTATTGCTTCATAACGATTATAAAAGCACAGTAGCAATTCGTAATTGTAAAGGCCGGACACATCTTCTCTCTCCAAAAGCTCTCGTTTTTTCCAGAAAGGTCTAAAGAGTTCTACACTACGGTCGCTGTTTGCCTCTCTCCGACGTTGTCCCTCGTTCCCCTCATAGCCCTCTCCTATACATCCTCATCCTCTCAATCGCTCGATGGATTCAGATCTGCGGTTGGGGTGGTAGAAATTGGAGGGTATGGCGTTGTTGCTGTGTTGGTGGTGGCGAGGGGCGATGCCGGAGGGGAGGTTTGTTTCCTTCCGTATTTTTTCTTTTTTGATCTGGTTGTGCTTTTGGTGTTGGCGGAGTTGCTTCCAGTGGTCAGATTGGCGTCGACGGAGGGTGGTTGGCCTGATCCGGTTCGTTCTATTGGAAGAGTATGGCGTTTCTCGGCGTCCTGGGGCGGTGGACGGGCGGATCTTCCGATTGGACCTTCTGTTTGTGGCGGAGGCATCTGGGCGGCACTCCGAAAGGAGTTGCTGGTTGGTGGTGAAGCAACTTCAGCCGATGGAGGTTGGTGGTGGGGCTGGCCGGTGACTTTCTGGGGGTTTTTGGGCCCTGTTGGATTCGGGTTTTGGCCTTATAGGTCGGATCTGGTCAGGTGAGGGGCTCTGGTGGGCACGAGTGGTTTGGACTCGTCTTCGATGCTGGAGTGGTTGGCCCGTTGATGGCTCGGCATCAGATCCTTCATGTTTAGGGAGTAGTTTAGCGGTAGTCTTATGTTTAGTTTAGGGCGTGTTCCACCTAGTTTGGTGGTGTTTTCCACCTTTTGGTGGTGTCTTCCATCGTATTTGATGGTGTTTTCCACCCTTATTGGGGTGGTGTCCTCCCACCGTATTTTGGTGGTGTTATCCCGCCTGTCTGGCGGTGTTCTCCCACCTGTCTGGTAGTGATTTTGTATTGGCAGTGGTTGCCGTTATCGGCTGGGCTTCAGTTCACTTTAGATACTAGATTGAGTCAGTGTTTTGGCATTGTCCAACTCTTGTACTACTTTTCACTCCTAAAAAAGAATTAATACAAAAAAAAACTCAGTTAATTTTTCAAAATTGGGGATAAGGGTTCTGAGCTTATATGGCAAAAATTGATTGTGTTGTTTCGAATTATTGAGTGGGAAAGCTAATGTGGATTCTGAGAAGAGTGTGTAAGCTTGTACAACCACAAATTGCATCAAAAAAGACCTCCTCTTTGACTGGATGTAGTTAGCCACACCGACTACTGAACCAGCATAAATTCATGCGTCTCTTATGCTTGTTTTCAATTTGTTCTTTTACGATTAACTTCCGCGTCTCATCAGAGATGTAGAATAGATATAAAAAATTGAGTACCAAGCTGTCCGGTCATTTCCTTAAAATTATATATATATATCAAAATTGTTTGGTATTGTATATTTGGTTCATCTTTATAAGCTATTGTAGCGGACTGAATCTTTTTAAGGTCAACCACTTGAAAAAAGTTGGAAGAGATCTCTCGTGGATTGGCACACAAATTATATGTGCCACATAAAAAAAAGAATGCATTGAATGGATGCCCCAAGGAAGAATGCTAAAGACGTGAAAGGCCATGGGGAGATACCGTCATCTGTGATTCGGGGGATCTCTGGTTGTGGTTTGTAGGGTTACAAACATATTGTTGTAATTAAATAGAATTGATAACCAAGTGGTCATCAGTTCAACTCCCCACAAATGCACCATTCCCATTAATATTTGGTGAGGAATTTCCTCCATTCACAAGAGGTGCTTCTCTCCCCCTTTCAGGAGGTGATTTCCACCCCTCACAAGAGGTGCTTCCCTCCCTTTGCCTTTGCAGGAGGTGCTCGAGGTGGCTTCGCCTTCGCCACGGCTCTGAAGAAAGGCTTCGCCCGTGAGGCAGTTTATTGCTCGGAGATATGCTTCAAAGTGGATGAGTAAAGACGCTGCAAGGCTTGCGCTTCAATGGAGATTAATGTACTAGATTAGCTTGAGAATTTCAGTAGTCTTGTACAATACATGTATACATCCCATAAAAAAAGATACAATTAATAAGTCAAATTTTGATCTTAACTTATCTAACAACCCTTAATTGCAAAAGGTTAAAATTGAAAATTGAGCATGAAGTAAAGAAACAAGATATTTTTATGTTCCACCTTTAGGTGATAGACTACGTTCACTCGAATCCATTGACTGAGCCACTATATCAGACGTCGAAATCAACCGAATCTTCTCCGAATGTACAAATATCGATTACATGGGTTGCAGACGCCCACGCATATCAATCTCATTCTGAATTGACATCAACAGCTATAGTTGACTCACACTCTACTTGGAATGACGAACTGGTGCTAATCCCTACAAGAATTTTAACTATCACTCAAGAATCGCTCTAAATTAAAAGAGAAATGCCTTAAGCGTCATGAGACCCAGACCCCTAACTGAGCTTTATGCCTATTTAAATCGTGCGAGGAACTCCAAATTCAACCTCCGTCGGTGAATGCGTCAAATCTCAGAATGATCCAGATCAACTCTCTCGTGTCCACCCGTCTCATCTTGAAAAACAGGCTTTACTTTTCCTTGGATCAATAGCAATGAGCTAAGAAACGCTCATTAAGTACTTAGCAACGAACACCACGACTTTAAAAACGATCAAATCAATCAGTTATTCTTTAGCGACAACTTTAGCCCGGTTTCAGCAACGACTTTTACACTTCTGGAAAACGCTGGAAAAAAGAATCTTTTACATTTCTTCAGTTCTCCACCGAAAGTAGTTATCAAGGCTACTTGAAGCCTTCCACTTAATTCCAAAATCTACTATTATAGTGTCCTCAAGAACCTGATCCATTCATTGTGCGCTTCCCCTGCAAAACAGATCACTCCAAGTACAACAAATTCAAACAAAGCTTCAAATTGGAATAAGTCACAATTTCAGTACTCATATCAGTAGGGTTTACTGCAGTATTAATCTTTGCCAGTTTAACCTCACCATTTTCATCTTATCTCTAATGACGTGATACTTCATGTCAATATGTTTTGATCTCTCATGATACATAAGATTCTTTGCTTAAACATAAGGCATACTGAATATCTGAGTTGACTACTACTATATCATGTAACATGCCAAGTTCTGTAATCATGCCATGCAGCCACATTGCTTTTTTTGACAATATCACACAAAGCTAAATATTCAAATTTTGTGGAAGATATGGTGACTATAGATGATAAATTGTGACTTCCAAGATATATAACAAGTTTCCAGAGAGAAACAAAATGCAGTTGTTGACTTTTTAGTATTCCCTCACCACCAAAATCACCATAAATCACCATTTATGGTGACTTTTGTGGTGCAATCAGTGCTTTAATCTATGCAGAGTGTTGGTGCAATCAGTGCTCCAATCTATGGTTTTTTACTGGGCTAGAGTTTGTATCTGCCAAAGAAGATTATCCAAGCAGTTGATTCCATATGTGCGAGATTTCTATGGAATGGTGGTAGTCAGGGGAGGAGTTGCAATCTGGTTTTCTGGGAAGATGTTTGCAAAGAAAAATTGAAGGTGGGTTGGGCATTAAAAATTTAAATGTCATGAATGAGGCAATGGTGATGAATCAGCTTTGGGCGATGTCCAAAGAGGAACATAGTTTATGGAAGTTGTGGACTACTGCTTATTGGACCAAAGGGAGGAACTGGTGGGAGATGGAGGATAACAAGAACAGTTCTTGGGTGATGAGAAGGCTAGAGTGTTGCAAGAAACGTAGTGACAAATGTGTGGCAATTGAAAATAACAGAGTTAAATGGATTGGTCAAGGGAATGATTTTTTTGTAAAATACACATATGACTCACTTATAACGCATTCCATTGAGGTGGAGTGGTACAAGCTGGTGTGAAATACATTTAACCCTCTGAAATGCTCTATAAACCTTTGGCTACTTGTGAAAGATAGACTATTGACAAAATGAAGGATGGAGAACATGGGCATCCATACATCCATTTTGTGTCCTATGTAGCAAGGATATTGAATCCAGAGACCATTTGTTTTTCGAATGCGATTATGCAAAGATTTTATGGGACAAGATCATGACTTTCTTTAAGGTGTGTAGGATGAGGAGGTGCCAGAATTGCTTAAAGATGAAAAATGATTGCATCAACATGGTTCCTCCTCATCCCGAGATCCTGGCACCTCCTTGCTACACAGGACACACAAAGTGGCTGAATCAGATGCAATCACGACTGGACACACAAAGTAACTGAATCAGGACACACAAAATGATGCAATCATTTGATTGCATCAACATGGTACCTCCTCATCCCGAGATCCCGGGATGAGAAGGTCCTGACTTTCTTCAAGATCACGACTTGAATCAGACTTTCTTCAAGATCACGACTTGAATCAGACTTCAAGATCACGACCTGTATCACATACACAGGACACACAAAGTGGCTAAATTAGGACGCTCAAAATGATGCAATCATTTGATTGCATCAACATGGTACCTCCTCATCCCAAAATCCCGGGATGAGGAGGTCCCCTTTCTTCAAGATCACGACTTTCCGAGATCTTGGCACCTCCTCATCCCATGGTACAAGGGGCTGAATCAGAATTGCTTGAAGACGAAAATGATTGCATCAACAGTGGCTATGATAGCTTATGAAGTGTGGCGAGCTAGAAATAACGTTATCTTTAGAGATGGGCTGCCTACAGATCAGCTAGTGAGGAATATTTTTTGGGGACTAAAGACAAAGATAGGGGCTTTAGATTTTACAAAAGTTAGCCATGAGGATAGAATGTGGTGTCATAGCATGGGATTTATCATGTAAGGTTTTGGCCAGGTTAGCTGAGTTTTTTTGGTGCAGTGCAGGTTTTTGTGCAGTTGGTAACTCTTTAGTTTTTTGATGTACAGTTCTTTTAGCTAAATGATCTATCATCTTTTCCAAAAAAATCACCATTTATATATCCCATCTACTAAATCACACATCTTTTGACAACACAAGTCAACATCCAAAAGTACTTCTAAATTCTAATATAGGTAAATGTATGTTTTAATGCCTGCCAATGCTCCATAACAAGATTGAACCTTATTACAAATCTAGACAGGTCAGATAAAAATATTATTGCATAAGATACAGACAGGTCAGATCTAGACCTTATTACAAAATACATTACATACCCAATTAGAATAAGGATTACTCCTTTTTGATTTTTTTCAAACTCTGTCGTAGGACAATTTACATCAAGTTAAATACAATAAAAAACATGCACGTGATAGTAAATTATTTAAACCCATAACTCAATTAAATATAAAAGATAAATAAGAAATTCAATTAAATGATGCGACAGTTGTTCGATAGCACAGTCGTTGTCGCACAAGTTGTTTACGCAAATGCATCGCATAACTATCATACAAAATATACAAAATATCATATTATCTCACAAGTCACAACTGTAATATTATCGTTCAATGTTTTTACATGTTTTGTGCGACAATGTGTGATATCGCACAAGTGAGTCAAAATTTATAATGAAAGATGAGAATTATGATATAAAAAAAATAGAAGTAAAAAACAGTTTTAAAAAGAATATAAAAAAATTCCATCAAAAAAGAAGAATATAAAAATTTACAAGTATTTTTTACGGTCGAAATAGGAATCTATAGGTAGTTTTTTTTTTCGATTGCCGAATCTATAGCTAGTTAAACGAGTATTGAATTAGGGGTCGGCAAAGGCCGGGCCGGATAAGTCCTAGTCCTATCGGGCCGGGTTGAGTAGGGCTTTTGGTGAGCGCTAGCCAGGGGCGGATCTACTACAAGGGGAGGGGGGCAGCTGCCCCGGGTGAAATTACCAAAATAAACTTAGTTGTAATGCAAATTTCGAATATGCCCCCATTCCTTTTTTAATTTGCCCCTACTGTTTTTTAATTACTGCCCCTACTGTTTTTTTTGATGGGCCTACTGTTTTTTAATTACCCACTAACAATTAAATTCTAAAAACAACACAGATCCAATTGAGATTTGTGAGTGCACAGAAACGCCGAACGCGAGAGAGGAGTTCACAAGTGCTTTGGGTTAGGGTTAGTTGTACTTTTGGAATCCGTTTTTAGATCTTGCTTTATTTTGGCTAAGATCAATATCCTTTACCAACTGCATCCGGTCATAGCATCATGAAGCCTTAATAAGCGACTTGGATGTGAAGACCTGGCTGGCTCCACCTGTTACTATCCTTAGCACCATATATAATTAAGTCCCTAAATAGCTCATTTCGGATTCTCATGCGGAAACCTTTTGAAAAATATATTTAGTGTTACCTTTATATAAAAAAAATAGAGCTTCCGATTAGGCTTGAGTTTATAGATTAAAAATCTCGTGTCAAGTGTTTACATTTGCGCCTGACTGAAGATCTGAATTGCTTAAGTTGAATTGGTTAAAATCAGAAAGCAAAAGTGAACTGAGTAAAAACAAGAATCGATAGATTAGCCTTTAACCGTTCTCTCCAGCTCACAACAGCAAAAAAAATCACTGTACAATCTTGCCCCGGGTCACGATAAATCCTGGATCCGCCCCTGGCGCTAGCCCTTTACACATTAGGGCCGGGCCCTGAGAAAATTTATCACCCCTTAAATCGATATCGGTCCTTCATTTCATAGTGCTTTTCGGGCTAGTGTCGGGCTCGGCCGGACTTCTAGAGATGAGGCCTTTTGGCGAAGCCAAGTAAATTTCGGGCCACCAAACCCTGCAACTGATGAGAAGGCCCTATGGAGTAAAGGGAAGCGTGTATGTTGTCACACTCCCTGCCTTCCAAAGGTGCCTAGAGAACGGGCCAGACGCAGCAGAGCGACGACCCGGGAGCGGATTCCCCACCGACAGGGGGACAGGAGACGGCCATCTCGAGGCACATCGCCTTTTTGCTTACAGCAAGAAAAGTTTTTCAGTTGCTCTGAAACAGAGTGCCATGCGAATAAACAAAAATGTAAATGTTTGATTGTATTCGTAGTGATCTTGCAACGTCAAGATCTTGAATGACTAATTAATCGACAAATAACTCTTTAAATTCAAATATTACTAGTATGGACGTGTGAGATTTAATGGATGTGAAAAAATACATTCGTTTTATATCAAAAACATCCTTAAATCAATAAATATACGATTTTAAATCGGGCTCATATTTCGGGCCGGGCCAAATAATCAAAGTCTTAGCCCGACCTTAAGCCCTTCGGATCAGACAATAATAGGGCTTGCGTAGAGCTAGGGCCGGACTCGGAACGGCTTGAGGCTTATTTCGGCCCAGGGCTAAATACCGACCCCTATATTGAATGGTGTTTTCACTAATCCCTACTCCATAGTTTTCCTCATTAATTTTTTATTCGCATTCTATCTCTTTACTCACTTCTATACCAGCAGTCATTAATACATGGCAATTTCCAATCTTTTTTTAGACATTTTACAAAGTCGAAACTTCACAAAAATACAAACAAACTGTAAGACTAAATAAAATAAATAAATAAATAAATAAATAAATGACTGTAAATCCTAAATAAATGATGGAAACTTCATGGTAGGTATATGGAATTAAATCCATTCATTCAACAAATGTAAATAATTTGAATAGTGTCAAACCGCTATTTATGAGGATACGATTTACCAAATTCACCCCTTCCGTCTAAGTAAGTTGGTAATCGAGCCACCATTTAATTGTACATGGTAATCCTTACCCTAGTTCCCATTTCCATTTCCATTTCCATTCTCTTTTTTATTTTATGTTGGAACATTTATTCTTTTGTTTTTAATATGTTCTTTTTCCTGTTTTTGATATGTTTATATAAATATTGTTGACCTTTTTCACAAGACGTCAATTCTATTGTCACAAAGAAATCTCAGCTTGTTTTTCTTCATCTTTGACATTTTGATGGATACTCCCCATTCCATGCGCTCAATATTTCAAGATGTAAAACACTTGAAGAGGTACTCCTATCAACTATATGATGTGCTATTCTACTCGATTTTGTAACGATTTTTTTTAATAATGCAGGCTTTAGTAAATATGACATCCTATTTTATGTGCAGAGAACCATTAACACCGATCGTAGATACTTACACGACTGTGTCACCCACCGCGGATAACATCTCTTACTGTACGTGCCATGATCAGTCCGCGACCTTTGATCCCACCGCACAACATCAAATTACTTGCAAACATGGTCCAGAACTGGATTATGAGCATGTCAGATCTCATTATGATTTTTATTTGTCCGAAGATGAAATGACATACCTGAATGAACTCTTCAAGACCGATCCGGTTAACCTTCAAGATTGCACTTCCACCGAAACGACAACGACATTGTATCACCATGAACGAAAAATGGACTTTAAAGAAGCACAAAAAACCAAAGTTGGAATTAGGAAAAGGGGCATGAGATTCACTAAGTCATCGACCCTGGAACTGGAGGAAATTCAAAAGTACTTTGACATGCCCATAACTGATGCAGCCAAGAAGATGAATGTGGGGCTGACTGTGCTAAAGAAGAGATGCAGGGAGTTAAATATCATGAGGTGGCCTCATCGGAAAATCAAGAGTTTGAAATCCCTCATCTCTAATGTCAAGGTACAATTTCAATTTCGATACAAATTGCTCTCTATTCGGTACTTATAAAATTTTTTCAAAACTAATAAAACTGTTTTTGAATGATATTATGTCCCTTTGTCTCATATAGGAATTGGGGCTAGAGAAAGAGATTGAAATGCTTGAAGAGCACAAGATGACTGTTGAAAAGATGCCTCATATTGAGCTGACGGAGAAGACGAAGAAGCTAAGGCAAGCTTGCTTCAAGGCTAACTATAAGAAGAGAAGACAAATGCAAACCTCAAGGTACTTGTCATTAACAATGTAGAGCAGCTATATATATATGCAAAAACAAAGCAAGCCCACAGAGACTCAAACAACTATGCTAGTTTGTTGTAAATACATGGGACCTAATACGATCCTGAAGGGACTTAATAATCCAAGTAAAGACTCGAAGAGAGTATATTGATGTTGTCATTATTTGGTTATTTTTTGCTCAAGCCATGTACTTTTTTTTTTCTTTTCTATTCTATCATCATATAAGAACTGTTCATTAAGAACATATTGACATTTCAAATATAAAGTGAACCCCTGATGTTACTTAAAGTTGATATTTCAGATATTGATTTTATATGACACATAAACTTTGGGTTATCTATATTGTTCAACTTTGATAATCTGTGATGCCAATTTTGTATTCCTAAATAACCAGTAAATCCATAACATTTAGTAGATATGCTCTCACTTCGATCGCTGTCCGGCTCTGCCACTGCGCCCCCATGGCACTACCACTTGCTTCAAGCTCCCTTGCACACTCTCCTGAACTCGTATCTGCCATCATAATCATCAAATTGGCATCAAATGATTTTTTTTTAAAGATTTTCCAGATTTGAATTTGGAAAATGTTCACTTACCCAAAAGTGAGATCTTTTGTTGAAGAAGCTACCTTTTCTTTTGACCTTAACTTTGCCAATAATCTCTTCAACACTGGTAGCAGCTTCATTATAATGATCATGATCATCACTTACATCAAATATCTTGAAACTCGAACCGCCTCCATCAACACTCTCCTCCTCCTCCTTGTTCACCTTTGCACTGCCGCCGCTCCACCTCCACGACGACCTGACACCAAATTCAGCAGGCGACGATGTCCTAATAATCTTATTCATCTTAAAGCTCTCCATTACCGACTTCTTAATCCCAGAACCACCTTGATCAGCCCGGCCAGTCAATTTCCTAAAAGACCACGTTGACGAAAGTGTCCTGTCACATGGACCGTTATTTAAAACCGTTACCGTAGGCGATGGCGTGCTGGTTAACAATCTGGGAGGAAGGTCTAAAGATCTCATGGATTTGGGTTTATGGTCCGAGCCTGCTGGAGTGTTTGTAGTTGTAGTGATCATTGTTCTTGGCCTACCCGGTACCTCTTCCCATCGGAACGGGACGGTGGCTGGAGTTTGGAGCGGCGGGGTGAAAAAGCCCGGTGGGTCAGGATGTTTGGGTGGAAAAGAGAATAGGGAGAGCTTTGGAGGCGTTGAGGAGGCTGATGGTCGAGGGTCATGGTGCCTCTTTAGTTTGGATTTGGCATAAGGTGACATTGGTTGCATTTTGGTGACATGAGGTGGTTTGGTTCGTTATAAATAGAAGTGTATAACAGAGGTATGGGGCATTGTTGTCATTTGGATTCTATTTATTGTCAAGGAATCATGTGGTGTGGGTAATAATTCCAAACGCTCCAAGGCGCTTTGTTTAAGAGAAATTTTTATTTGTCACGAGAATAAATGGATATATAGATGAGCAACCTTTCGGACCCGAGTTGGGTGCCGGATTCATATTCCGTGTAGTCAAGTTATTTACATCCATTCGAAAATGACATAGTTTTGATAGATAATATTAAAACTATGTTATTAATTAATATAACTCATAAATTGATAACTGAACTCTTTTCAAAACTACGCAGTTCTATCTTGAAATACATTAAACTACGACAGTTTCCTCAAATTGATGTTAATAGCTTAGCTGCATGAGATCTTATTCTTTTATTAAGTGCCCATCAAGGACATGTCTATGTTTTTAGTAAGAACGGAGTTTAAATTATAATGTATGAGAGTGAGCTTCTTGTGATAGATACCGTTAGAATGGTAAAATAGGTTGAAAGACGGAGTCCGATATTATCTTGTCCTTTCCTTTTTATAAAATAAAATAAAATATAATGACAACGTTTGGTTTTGAGTATATGGAATGACATATTCTAATGTGTCCGTTACTATTTAAACATTAAGTGGGGTACATCTCATTTTAAATGATATAAATAATAATTGATGTTGTTTTGTAAACAATGTCATTTTCATAATAATGTTTTAGAAGATTACATCGTATTATCATATTTGAAAATTAAATTATATGGTTTTAAAATTAGCAGCATTTTGTCGCGCTGGATCTTAATCCATAAGTCATAAAATAGACCCAATTTGTATTTGCTCGTAGGATATGTATATTGGTGTTTTAACAAGCCATCACTTGTTATAAGCCGGCTTTTGGTAAGTTTTGGGATTTTGAATGAACATGGTGCAGGCAGTATGCGTATATTTAAGAATGAGCCGCCTTGAGCTCATGTATTCTCTGACTCGGTCAATAAGGCCAAGCTTGTTATGAATCCAATGTAGGAAAGGTGCGGCCATCATTCATAGGGTACTTTTCTTTATTGCATTCTTTGAAGATAATGTGCATAAAGTTAAACAAATGACATTCTATCATTTTAGGTGATTTAATTTGAAGTTTGAACTCAAAAGTTAACATAAACTAGACTTTTGCTTTAAGACCATTTTTTATTTTCATCGAGTTGAGTCTTTATGGCGGAATCCGATCCAAAATTGAATGGATGCTTGTTGGAACCCATTTGTTTTGATGATCACAAACACTTAGCTAATGGTTTATCTAAGTGTGCAGAAATCCATCTAACAGATTAAAGAACAAATTTCCATGAGATGGATATACCCTACAGGTTGGATGTGGCAAATTGTGTTAAGTAAACAAACAGACAAAGAGAAGATTCCAGAAGAAAAAGGAGTTCTGTCGTTTTGGGAAAAAGACGCTAGGGTTTCGGAAATCAAGACTGGGCCAGGACATTGGGCCCAGATAACGAGACCCAGCCGCCCTATAAAAGGAGCTAGGTTTAGCACATGTAAAGTGCGGTTTTCCAAGATAGCTTCTAGAGAGATTGCGGCGCAGTTCTAGAGAGCAGAACGACAGAGTGTTCTTGAGAAAAGAACGGCGGAATCGCACTGAAGGAAGAAAGCTCGTTGTAGCAACACACGGAGGTTTGTGGTAGAAATCGATTATTCCATCCGGTTGAGTAGAGGTCATCAAATAGAATCTGTGTGATCTAGTTTGTAAACCCTACAAGCATATCGGGAATAAAAGGAATAATCTGATTTCGAAAATCCTTTCAGTGGAAACTGAAAGGTAGTGGTTTTTAATCTTATCATAGTTTTGATAAGGTTTTCCACTATATATCCTTGTGTTGTTATTTCTGCCGTCACTTTCCTGCATCAATATTCCGCTGCTACGTTAAACTATCAAACGGAAAACAATATAAAATCAACTCTTAATTTCCGTCTGATAGATTATCGTATTTCGCTAACACTTCGATCCAACAATGCTGCTACCTCTCCTCCTGGGTTATTCAGAAATGTTCAACTTAGTTGATGAGTGTGATATTTATGCCATCACGTATTCTCTTTCTCTCAAATTCAGTGTTTAAGGCTAATGCGATTCCGTCTTCTCCTTTTTGAATCATGAATCCATCCACATGGTTATCATACGATATTTCCATTTGTTTGTAAAAATTTTATTATAATATACTTTCAAGCAATTTTATTACTGTACATACTTACATCTCATCATACAATTATTTGATATGGTTGTACAATTTGTTTTTTTTTAATTTTAACATCTGTTATATAAATTTAAATGGAAATTGTATATTTAAAGATCTACTGTATAAATTATCATACAACTAGCAATTTATTGAACTTATACAATAAATTGCTAGTTTAGGACTTGTCCATTCCTCGCTTATAATTGTAGAATTTATTTAAAAAAATAAGTTTTAACAAATTTTTTAAATAATTTGGCTTGTAGAATTTAATATTAGATCAAACCAAATTGTAACGTCCTGAATTTTGAATGACTATTGTCCCACATCGAGTAGGAGTATTGCTTGTGCTAGCTTGATAAACTAGCCTACTACCTAATATGTCACCAATCTACCATAGTCTTTTGTGATAAACTCTAGGTTGTGATGATTTAGGGAGGGCGGTTGCATGACAGTAAGGACAGTCTAGGCTTATAACGGCTCGGATCGGGTACTCCGGTCGGGTCGTTACAGATGGTATTTAGAGCCGAACCTCCGTGTAGTAGGTGACCGTGAGCAGTCTCCGAATGGAGGGACGATCCTGTGTGTCTTTATCCTGCTTGCTCCGTTCGGGTCGTTACATATGGTATTTAAAGCCGAACCTCCACAGTAGGTGACCGTAAGCAGTCTCCGAATGGAAGACGATCATGTGTGTCTTTGTCCTGCTTGAGTGTATGTAACGCCCCGAATTCTGAATGACTATTGTCCCACATCGAGTGGGAGTAGTGCTTGTAAGCTAGCCTACTAGCTAACATGTCATCAATCTACCATGATCTTTTGTGACAGACTCTAGGTTGTGGTGACCTAGGGGAGGGCAGTGGCCGACAGTTAAGACATGCTACACTTATAATGGTTCGGATCAGGTACTCTGGTCGGATTGTTACATAGATACTTTAGACAAAAATATATATATATAATTGAACCAGATGCATAAGTTAACAAATATTTTTTTGTTTTCGATTTGTAATTGCAATTTAATTCATAAATTAAAAAATGTCTATGTTTTGAAAATAAACATCGTTTGGAATAGAGGTTGTAAAAGGAAAGTCTTTCATACCATCATTTTGTACATTTTTCTGCGAAATTGTGAAAAGGGGTTTGGTCGAGTGGTTTGAACTCTTGACAAATAGTCAAGAGGTCAAGGGTTCGATTCTCCTGAGTAGCATTTTCTCCTCACTTTTGTGTAGGATTGTAATTCATCCCTTGTGGATGTTTTCGTCCGGCCTTGGCTTGGACATGTTGTCCCTCCTTCACGGAGGTGTTATATATTCGTCCCTCATGGATGTGTTGTAGGTGCTGCTACCTCGTCTTTTCCTTCCATTGCGTGCGGAGGTACTGAGTTTGAAGCTTATACTCGTGGGTTTCAAGTTTGAGGTACCTTATGACCTGTGTTTTATGGACGCAATTCTAATATCAAATTCGGGTTGGTGCCGTGCGTGACCTGTGCTCCAAAAAGTCTTTATATGTGCCCGATTGAATTCTCATGCAATATGTGTATAAGATGTATTCGTATGATTATTGATATGTATGAGTTGTAAGAAACCCCCAATCAAAGAAAATTAGAACACATAAAACTACTTATTAATTACTATTTTTAATTTAGCAGCTACATTCACCCTGATTTCATACTTGTCAAAGATGACGTTGGTAGCGACCTATTAGTTAATGAGTAAGACATGATTCATTATATTCCGACTCCGAATCTTTCTTTCTACCCTTTCATCAGAAAAAAAAAATGCAAGTCGGATGATTCAGAGAACATAAAAAATAGAGTAGTGTTTATTTTGGAAGACGTTTTTTATTGGGAAAACTACGATTAGGTTATCTGAATTAACATTCTATTTCAAGACAAGTACCAAACTTATAATTTTTACAAATATAGTACTCAAGGACCAAATTATAATTAAAGAGATTTATAAAACAAACGTCGTTAATTCCTGTCTACTCTATCTTCAGATACACCGTCCATGGTCGGCAACTTTGATTTTATGTCGTCTCTCTATTTGTGTAGCCTTGTCATGGATTGAGGTGGCTGTTGTGTGGCGATTTTTGATCGTTGCTTTATTTCTTCGAGAGGCTTCATTGCTGGTGTCAGGATGAGTGATTGGAGATCCGGTGATGCTGTCGGGTTTGATTGCGGTTTTTGTGATGTTAGTTTTAACCATCAGAAGTTGTTAGTAACTAACCTGCTGCGGGGGATTGTGATAGGGATGGCATTTAGAAACGACATATATTTTGATTTTTTTTCTTTCAATTATGAGCTGCTGAGTATTGTTTGTATAAGCCATTAACGTGATTCATGTGTAACTCCAAGTTCCCGACAGTTGTATTAGTTTGTCCTTAGACTTGTTAGTCAACAGTGAAGTGCACCTTTGATCCATCAGCAGAGATTGAAGTCGCCTTCACGGCTTCTCACCCAGAACCAGATCATGACCTTGGTCTTGATTCCTTTGATATTAGCCAGCTTTCCCTTTTTCAGTTATCCTGATACAGTGATAGCAAACCGCACAACTGATGAATCTTTGTAGCCCACTACCCACTTCACATGTTTCAGTGATGAATACAGTGAACTTTCTAGTTTCCTCTTAGTTGATAACATTTTGCCTTTGATTTTTTTTTAACTAGCCATTTAGCCCCCACTTTAATACTGATGGACACTGAATTGATATCATCGTCGACAGAGTTGAGATCTTTGTTAGCCTTCTGGTTGAATCAGTAAGAGCCGATCTTTGTTGAGAATCTAATCTATCATCAAGACAACGGTCACTATACGTGAAAGGAATAAATAGTTAGATGAGTGAAGTGATCTGCAGCGTCGATAGCTGACATGATTTCGGTGATTTGCGGAGGAGACGAATCGAAATCTTCTTCTCGAGCTGTGTTTTTATCCGTGTGTGTGTTTAAGGTTATAAGTTAACGGCGTTTGCCTTGTAAGTTTTTAATAACTACAATGTGGTTCTTGAGTACTAGATTTGTAAAAATTGTTACTTGTGTTGAAATAGAGGAATAGTTCAGATAATCAAATTATACTTTTTCTTTTTTTATTTTTGGTGTTTTTATTTGAAGGAATAACAAATTAAAAGGGTAAATAGGAAGAGTGTGGTCAGTCCGGGCACGCACAAAAGGACTTGGGGGATGCGAGAGTGAGACTCATGTCTTGTTGCGACCACCACACGCAACCTTCACCCTCGCACACAATTATCGTATGTACACGTCCTCTCGTCGTCGTCGTCGTCTTCTTCTTATTTGATTCAATTTTAGTTTTCAGTCTTCTGATCGCTGAATCAACCCTCCCACCCCTTTCCCTATTATTCTCAGTCTCAGGTACCAATTCATTCTTCTCTTTATTATTTAGCTTCAATTCTATCATTTCATCTACTATTGATTATGCTGAATTCTCTCTCTCTTTTGGTTTAATTAGGTTTTCCGTTTGTTTATTTTATTTTATTTTGATTGTTGCTTGTGGAGTCGGAAATGCTTAATTTGAATTTTCTTTTGTTCACTCTGTAGTTGCTGCACAATGGCTTTATACGGGACTGGTATCAATTTGGGTTTGCAAGGTCGACCTTTTGATGCCAATTCATCCACAATGCAGTCTGCCAGTACCAGTTGTTTCTCTGGCTCGCACAATAAGTCTTCCAGTATTCATAAGACTCTTCTACGGGCTATAAGGTGTTCAGCATCATCTTCATCAGGAAACAGTTTACTGCATCACCAGTCTGACGATGGTTCCTCTGTTCAAGAATCATTCGACTCAGAAAATGAATTTGACCATGTCACCAAGTTCAAGATGTCCGATTTTACCATTGCGGATACGGTCACTATTGGTCTTGGTGGGAGGGTGAGGGATTTCTATTCATCTCTTGTTTTTGCATCAAGTTGTTTATAGAGATTTTACTTGTATTGAAGTGAAAGTTGAAAGGAATCATGTTGCAGGCAGATGAGCTATTGTTTGAAGCCATCGTGACTGACTCTCATAGGTTTGTCAATCATTGATATCCTTTCATGGGGTGTCTTTGTATGTGAACATTGATTCACTGACGTTGTTATTGTTGCAGCCCATTGCACAATACTAAAGTAGTGCTGCGTCAACTCACTAGTATTCAAGCTCAGCGCAGAGGAAAACGAGCCATTGAGGTAAAGCATCTAGTTGATTTGTTCTTGGTTTTCGGTTAAGCCTTCATTTATTATGTGAACTTACACCTTGTGTTATAAATAATGGTAACAGGTTTTGAAGAAACTGGCTAAACGGAGGCTGATGTACCATTCTTACTCAATGCAAGTACATGGATATATTTCTTCGCAAACTGGGTCATTTACCCTGGTTCATGGCGTAATTCCTTCCAGATCTTTTTCAACTACTTATAATTATAGTTGTAACCTGGTCCATACTTACCAACCATGTGTGGCATATAATAGTCAGTTAGAAGGTCCAAATAAAGTTATAGAATGGAATTTCTCTGGTCTTTCAATGATAATTTAATTTGAGCTCGTTCAGATTCATGTTCAAATAGTTCAGCATGGAAAATCGGTGTAGATTAGAAATGTTTCTACTTTAGTAGCAGATTGTAATTTCTCATAAGAAATTTTAAAATCTCCAACCAACTCTTTTGTTGCAGTGTCATGGAAGCTTCTCTTTGAGACATTGGCTACAACTATCAGATTGGCTTCCAACCTTAGAAGCTACACTTGCACTGGATGAAGACTCTGTTAGAAGGGTGGGAGATGATACAATTGGCGGACCTTCAATTTCTCGCCAACTGCGGCTGATCCGCGTTCTAATGAGAGATCTACTTATTGGGGTATAGTTTTCATTTTGCTGAAGCAGTCGTTGTCTTGTCGTTTTCTGCAATATTCAATTATATTTTGTTCAACCTCAGGTAAATTACTTGCATAGCCATGGACTTGCACATACTGAGTTGCGGCTAGAGAATGTGCATGTAAGCCCACTGGATGGTCATGTTAAGGTATGCGGAATGTCTTCTTGATTGTCCTCATCTGCTTTGTTTTTTTTTTCTAAAGTTGCTTACTGGTTCGTATCGATTGTACGTACTGAGCTGGAACCTCATCTAGCCTCAGGGATGAGGGCTATGAGTTGTGTGGTATAATTGTCTTCCTAAGTGTTAAAATTCAGTTTCTAGTCTGTTGAAATTCATTGTTCATCATGAATTACGCGAAATTCTCTTAAATATGAACTGCATGGTGCCATACCGTTTGTGAGAAAGTGCAAAGTGTGAACTTGATGAAAATTTTCTGGAATCGGATAACTTTGTGTGCGGGTCATGCAGTCAATATCAATAGTGAAGTTTTCAGCCTGGTCTATGTAGTCCAGTATTCATGTGGGAAATGTCTCTTTTTTGGCCTCCTTTGCCTTACAGCTCTTAGATTTTCTGCTGACTAGGTAGGGATTCTTGGAAATGCAGCTGACTTTGTTCAGAATAGTCTAACTACTGGTGCCGTAAAAAGTCACAAGGAAAGGCGAAAAATGATGATTGCATTTGATATGAGGTACAACCTGCCACTGGCCCACTCCACTATGTTGGCTTAGCCTTTGCTGTGTTTATAACAACTCCTGTCTGCTTATTTTCATGCAAAGATGTGTCGGTTTCATGATGGCAAAGATGGTGTTACGGGAGCTTATGGTTCCTTCAATTTTTTCAAAATTCAAAATGTTTTTAACACAGGTAATTCTTGCTTTCTTACGTGCTGACCGAGCAGACTCTCAAGCACGATCGCTTAACATTTGATCAGATTTGACGATATGAGGCTTACAGTCTTTACACCTTTATGATTCTTCTCACAATATGATGTTGTTCATTACTTCATTAACATTGTATTTAGAATGCAACTGATAGAACCTGATGAGTTCTTTTTTGAAGTTATTATCAACTCTAATGATGCAATTGCAGGGAAATGATCCGTCCTGCTTGAGGGAATTTGTACTTCGAATCTTTAACAGAAATTCAGCATTTGGGAATGCTGGACTGCAGGTATGTAGGCTATTTACGAGTTCAATTTTCCTTTTTTGCCCGACTGTTTTGTGTTCTAGTCACTGATTGTGACGCTCATCTTTAGATTCTAGATCGAAACTGGGGTGCAGGCTGGAATCTCTTGTCTTTGTTGCTCGCTGCTGATCCATCAAAAAGAATCAGGTATTGGCCTAAATATATCTATTCAAGGAATTTTGTATGGATAATTGAAAGTGAATTCCTGCTTAAAATGTAATACATGTTAAGGAACTGTACATTGTATGGGACTAGGAAATTGCTGTCATGCATTGTGATTATGAATTAAACTGTTAGCAAAGCCATGAGAATTAGACATAGCTTTTTTTGAGTGTGTTGCCATGTGCTTCGCTAATTTGTTGTGTACAACAATCCAAAGATGATTTTTTTTTTCTTACTGATAAAAAGTGTTCTTTTCTATTACTAAACTCATATAGTCGTGTAAAAAGTCTAATGCTAAGGTCCCAATCTGAAGATGTTGAAGAGTGAAAGAACAATGTTTCTATCAACAATTTGCATGAGTATTTTACTGGTTATCACTGTAAAAGTTAATTTTAGCTTACTTTCAGTTTTTCGTGTCAGTTTCAGTGGAGTTCAGCTCAGTAAATATTTTAGCTGAATCAAAACCTAAGCTCTTTTTTTTCATGTGACGATGCTTGGGAGTTCAGGAATTCATTTTCCATTTTGGTTGGGTGTATTTTTTCCGTGGCTACATGAAACAGTTTATCTTCTAATAATAAGCATCTTGCCCAACTGGATTAAAGAAATCGCGGAAATACTTGTCTTTTATTTATTTTTATGATGTGAATAGCATCCAGTCTAATAGAAATCGTAAGACTGGTTGATTGAAACATTTGAGTGATTCTTAAATGCTACACAGCTGCGTAGAAGCTCTCAAGCACCCATTCCTTTGCGGGCCTAAATGGCGTGTAGAGCCATCGATGAATATTATAAGATGGGGTCTTGGCTCAACAGCTGTCCGAATAATAGAAGAGTACATTTACCGCCAATCTCAGGTATAAAACAAATTTCCCTGTTTATGTCAGTTCATTTTATCTGCAAGCTATCAGTACTTGAGCTGGCTGAACAATAGCCTTTCGGTTTAAACTTTTTTTTTAATCTCAATAAATGCAACTGAAAATTGGAGATAATTTCACTAGGTACATTGAAATAATCTCACTACTGAAGGATACAGTTTTTGGCTTTTCATATGTAATAATACCCAGTTAAGTGACACCCTATGCCCCATGATACTAGTATCATCTCTTCAGAACTCGACTCAATTTAAGCTAAGCCGAGTTATAGTGATGAATGACATACTCTTTGACTGCTGAAGCTCTAATTGTAATTGCTGAAAGACTTTTTCTTCATATAATAAAAGTATTAGGAAATAAAAGGAAGCTATAGATCATTTTTGTTTTATTAAATGGAATTCCTTTCATTTTTCAGCGGAGAAGGGTTGCTTATTTCATTGAGTTGATGGAAACGTTAAATCCTAATCCAAGGCCCAGGGTAAGTGAAAGTTTCCTTGCCACAAAATTTTAGATGATATGAAGTACGTGGAATGGAAAAGGGTTATGATTTCCAATAAAATGGTGTGCAGAATTGGTTAGAAATGCTACCAGGGAGGTGGCGTTTGTTATACTCAACCGGGAAGCAAGTAGGATTGACACTTCGCCAACCTTCTGCCCGAGTCCTTATTGATGATGTTTATCTAACCATCTCAAGAGATTCAAAGATGGATCCTACCCTTCAGTTTATATCTGACATAGGATACAGAGTGATGGATGGTCAAGATTGGCCACACGATAAGACTGGGACAGCCGGGACACTGAAAGTAAATGCATCTTTTAGATTAATGGCTGGGCGGCGTCTATACCTTAGAGCAGACAAGAACAGCACATCTAATTTAACCACGGCATCAACAAGCCAGGATTCCGTGATTCGTAAATTCACGGATGCAAAGTGGAGGAAAGTACTTCCTTTCAGTGAACTGCCAACAAGCCTACCAGTGGCTAAACTTGCTGCTGCTGATATTGACGTCACGATGCAACTCGATGACCCACTACGCCAAAATGTTGAAACTGCAAAAAAAGTTATTCGGGAAGCTCGAATGCAATTACCCCCGGAAATGTTTGACTTGTCTAGATTAGTTTGTGGAACATATTTAGATGCTAGGTTGCTAGTACTTCGTGGAGTTAATGGCTCTGCTCTTCTGTTAGCAAGGTCTTTCAACAAAAGCTAGTTGTGTAAAACGGCTGATAATTATTGAAACTGTAAATATGTCCTATCTGTAAATCAATTGCTGTATAGAAGATGAAACTGTGTCACAATCCTTTAAAAGAGAAATTCCACTTCTGCAGGTGATGGTCAAATTCAATGCAGTGCGCAGTGCCCATAGCGCAATGGAAGATTATGATTCAATCAAGCAGATTACATCCAGTGCATTTCTTTAAAAATGTCATTTAACATTTATGTTTCTTTCCTTCTAAGCCCTTACAGGCAAGGTTGATTTGAGTAATTTCGTATATTATTGAAAACAACAGATATGATGAGCAAGGAAAACAATGTAGCATTATCCACAGCATATTTATGTAGCTCTGGAGCTTAAAAAGGCTGAAGTAGTTGGTCTTCAGGAAAATAAAGCTCAAAAAAGATGAAACTGGACTCTAGCAAATCATGGCATGTCCTGGATGCACCAAGCTCTGACTCCACTAGTTAATATCATCAGAAGACACCACCAAGCTGAAAGGAAGAGGAAAAAACTCAATATGTCATCCACTTTTATCTGATAGAGGGAGGAGAGAGCAGTATCATGATGCTGCTGACTACTCATGTTATTTATGAACTGGAGAAACTGCCGACTACCCATATTACTTATGAATCACCCAAACATGAAACAAATTTTAATTAGACGAGCATCAAAAGCCTAATGAGGCTATAGCATCACCAGTACTTACCAGTATGGCCTCTATTTCTTTTTCTGAAACTGGTGTACGTTTAGGCTGAAGTGATGCCTTCCCACCAAAAGCAACGTTCCTGAGTGGTGCTGGAACATCTGATGCGAAGAAAAGGGTTGTCTCCTTGTTATCTAATTCAGTTTGTGTTTGAGTCGCTGCACCAGCTCCTGAACACAATTAGTTAGATGGTTTGCAACAAACACAAAGCAGCAAAGTATTCATATTTAGCAGATACACGTGGCAATGAAGCGAGTTTTTCTAGTCAATTAGGAATGAACAAACATCCTTTCTTGAGATTTAACTCAATAAAGTGGAACTTTAGAAAATGTTTACACAACTGACACATGAAAGTTACCACCAGTACACGACAGATAAGCTCAGATTCCGAGCCAAGCATGTAGGTAGGGATAGGGGACAAGAAAATCAGGGATTGTGGTTGAATCCAAGATGATCAACCTGTGGGATTTATATTGCCAAGCATACATGATTATTTATCTACATTTTGACAGATTCATCAAACTCTGCAGCGTAATTTTGCCAAAAGTAAACTGAGGATCATAAGTCATATATCACATAATTTCTGAATCACACCATCAAATTTGATTAACTATAGGTTTTCCTTGACAGCACAACTGCTTTTTTCCTCAGGTGATTGCAAATACCGCAAGATGTGCCGATTGCAAGGGCCAACCAACAATAATCAGAAAAACTGAAAACCCTAAAATCAGCATAAAAATGACCGAATCTGATCGCGTTCTTTATCAAAAAATGAAGACAAATTAGAGAATAAAGAAACCTGATGATGAGGATTTGACGTATCGAAATTTGATGCTGGGAACTCTCCTCGTCATCTGTGCTGCTACACCTGCTCCTGCCATTGTTGTTGTGTCTTTGGTCCTGGCCTCGGAGTTGTTTGACAATTCTGCTTTTGATAAAAGAGGTTTTTGGGTTGTAATTTTTATTAATAAATTCGGCTTATTTAACTAGAACTTTTTTTTTGCTATATTAATAATTCAAGTCTGATCATTGTTGGTTTAAGTATGATCATTCGCTACAGTAATAGTTTTAAGTCCGATCATCGCTACAGTAATAGTGTAAGTCCGATCATTGTAGTTTTAAGTATGATCATTTCTATTTTAACTCTGATAATTGCTACAGTAATAGTTTAAGTGTGATCATTGGTCTTTTAAGTGTGATCATTGCCGTTTTAAGTCCGATCATTGTTGGTTTAAGTCTGATCATTGCTTTGTAAGTGATGTGGGGCGAATGACGCTAACTTACATGCAGAAATTAGAACATCCGAAGAATTTTACGCAAAATTTGATGTTTATGCGCCTGTGTCAGAATTTGATAAAAGCCTAGTGTTTTTTTGGGTGGAAACGACATTCTGAACAAAATTCACGGCGCTCGGCGTTTTTAAGGCGAATTCCTTCATCTAGAGGGTCAAATTCGTGTTTTATTCTTCTTTAGTTTTAAGTCTGATAATTGCGTTGTAAGTCTGATTGTTGCTTGTTTTAAGTCTGATCATTGCTGTTTTTAAGTCTGATCATTCTCAATTTGTAGTCTTTTAGTTACCAATGTTAAGTCTGATCATTCTCTTTATATCATTATCGATTTGTAGTCTTTTAGTTACCAATTTTAAGTCTGATCATTCTCTCGTTTAAGTCTGATCATTCTCAATTTGTAATCTTTTAGTTACCAATTTTAAGTCTGATCATTCTCAATTTGTAGTCTTTTAGTTATCAATATTAAGTCTGATCATTCTCTCTTTAAGTCTGATCATTCTCAATTTGTAGTCTTTTAGTTACCAATATTAAGTCTGATCATTCTCTCTTTAAGCCTGATCATTCTCAATTTGTAGTCTTTTAGTTACCAATATTAAGTCTGATCATTCTCTCTTTAAGTCTGGTCATTCTCAATTTATGTCTTTTAGTTACCAATATTAAGTCTGATCATTCTCTCTTTAAGTTTGATCATTCTCAATTTGTAGTCTTTTGGTTACCAATTTTAAGTCTGATCATTCTCTCTTTAAGTCTGATCATTCTCAATTTGTAGTCTTTTAGTTACCAATATTAAGTCTGATCATTCTCTCTTTAAGTCTGATCATTAACAACTCGATAACTAAATTGAAAATAACATTATTAGTTTTATACCCCTCAGTGTAGAATGACTATAATACCCCTCCGTGTGTTTGTTCGGGATTTCGACTAAATGGGACACGTGTCAGCTTGAAATTGAGTTTGTAGTTTTTATTTATAAGTGTGGTTTGTACCCGAACCGCACCCTATTTCGTGATAGTCTTAATTATCTAGTACATATATCTATCTTCGAAACTCTATCAATACATCTCGAGCAGATCATGAAATCATTGATACATATATCTGCATCTTGAAGCACAGGTCATGTCCAACACCTTTAACATGAATCCACCAAGAATGTAGAAAGAGGAAAAGAAATAAAAAACTCATAAAATTATAAAAAAAGTTGATGTCCTCAAGATTCCTAGGATGTAAGGATCCATGTCGAACTCCTTACCAACATGAGTCATGGGTTCGGCAATGGGACGGGCCGGGTCGAGTAGGGCTTTAGGTGAACCCTAGCCCTAGCCTTTTACATATTAGGGTCGGGTCGGGCCGGGCCCTGAGAAAATTCATCAGTCCTAAAACCATTATCGGTCCTTCATTTTATAGGGCTTTTCGGGCTAGGGTCGGGCTCGGGCTAATTTTGGCCCTAAATGAATGACTAATTAATCGACAAATAACTCTTTAAACGTAAATACTACTTGACGTGTGAGATTTAATGGAAGTGAAAAATACATTCTTTTTATATGAAGAACGTCCTAAAATCAAGAAATATAGGATTTTAAACCGGGTTCGTATTTCGGGTCGGGCCGAATAATCGAAGCCCTAGCCCGACCCTTAGTCCTTCGGATCGGGCCATAATAGGACTTACGTAGGGCTAGGGCCAGGATCGGACTAGGATCGAGCTAGGGCCACCCTAAGACTTATTTTGGCGCAGGACCAAATGCTAACCCCTAAGGGCATCCGCACCCGTTGGAGCTTATTATCTCCTTGAGAACTTCCTCACGGAGATCTTCCTACTACTATTCAGTGAACAGTAACAGCATTTCTGCATATTCTGTGCAGCAATGCAATCCTGCGGAGATCTTCCTACTACTATTTCTGAATAAAAAATTAATATTTTTGAAATTTTTTGAAATTTTTTGAAATTCAAAAAGTTGGCTCCTGGTCTATAAAAACAAGGTTTGGCTTCTCTTATTGAATCACACCCAAACTTCCTTCACTCATCTCAATTTTCCAGCCATTGTTGCTCATTCGTATCATGAATTCTTTCATTTTTAATGAAGGTTTTTTGAAGTACCGACAAAGAAGGAGACAAATGATGGCGACGGCAAACTCGTTCGTTATGGATGCCGTTGTTATTTCAGCGGCATGTGATGAAGATGATGTGTCAAGCAGTCGCCAACCAAATCGACAAAGGCAAAGGGAATCGAGGGGGCATAATCTGTTGGAAGACTACTTCGTCGAACGTCCAATTTTCTCCGAAGTTGACTTCCGACGAAGGTACCGAATGAGCAGCAACCTATTTAATCGTATCATGACCAAGCTTTGCAATCATGATGAATATTGGCATCAGCGTCGTGATGCGGCTGGAGTACTTGGTCTCCTTCCAGAGCAGAAGATGACCGCCGCTATACGGATGTTAGCATATGGTTCATGTGCGGATCAGTGTGCCGAGCTCACACGGATGGGCGAATCAACCACCCTAGAGTGCTTGAAGAAGTGGTGTGCTCAAGTAGTTGAACATTACAAAGACCGTTATCTACGCTCTCCGAATGCAGCTGACCTGAGTCGATTGTTACAAAGAGCAGAGCACCGAGGATTCCCTGGTATGATTGGAAGCATCGATTGTATGCACTGGGAGTGGAAGAACTGCCCAACATCTTGGCAAGGGGCGTACTCAGGTCATAAAGGTCGCCCAACCATTATTTTGGAGGCAGTAGCATCGTACGACACATGGATATGGCATAGTTTCATTGGTGTACCCGGAGCACAAAACGATATCAATGTTTTACATCAATCAGACATTTTTGATCCGCTCCTCAGCGGAATCAGCCCTCAAGTGACATACAAAGTGAACGGGAACACATACGACGCCGGATATTATTTAGCTGATGGGATCTATCCAAAGTATTCATCCTTCGTAAAAACAATTCCGAATCCACAAGGTGATCCTGAGAAATTGTTTGCAAAAAAACAAGAGTCGTATCGCAAAGATGTCGAGAGGTGCTTTGGGATCTTGCAAGCTCGTTGGGCGATAGTCCGACATGCAGGTATGTGTCATAGAAAAAGTGTTTTGAAAACAATTCTGTTGGCTTGCATCATAATGTATAACATGATTGTTGAGGAAGAATTCATAGACGATGAATTTGTGGAAGTTGACGAGGAAGATCCACATAATCCTCGTAGTGCTTTCACGGTATATGATGGCCCGACGGATCATAATGGTAATCGACTTCTTCATGATCCAGTTGGAAGAGCCCAACAGTCAGAAGCATTTGGTAATCGCTTGACAACTCTTCAATCTGCATATCTCCACACGCAGTTGCAAAATGATCTCGTGAAGCATAATTGGTTTATGGAAACCGGTGAACAAATATGAACTATGTTTAAGTTTGAGGTTGTATTTGAATTTGTATGTTGTATTTCAATTTGTGTTTTGCATTTCAATTCGTGTGTTGTATTTCAATTCGTGTGTTGTATTTCAATTTATGTGTTGCATTTCAATTTGTGTGCTGTATTTTCAATTCACTATGCCTTTTCAATTTGTGTTTTGCATCCTTCAACAGTACGAGGAAATAACATTTTAAGGAATTGAAAAATACATGAACTAAAAGCAAGGACGGTAACAGTCTGAATTATCTACAGGTGCATCTTGGTCATTGTTAGGTTCATCTTCGTCTTCCTCGTACTGTTGAAGGATGGCAGCCTTCCTCTTCGAAAAATATTTTTTGGACTTTGGAGTCATCACATCTGTATTCATTTGCATGATCTCTGTTTCTTCCTCCATTTTTGCTTGTTTTAAAGCCTGTTTTTGCAAATTGAAGTCATTCTCCATTTGCTTTTTGCTCAACTCTAAAAATTCCCTTTGATTTTCTGCAATGGTCATCATAGCTGCATTTGAGGCAGGATTTGCTACTTTCTTGCCTTTTCTTCTAGCTTCCTTGGCCGCTTTCACTCCAGGCGGCCTAATCGGACTCGTGGAACTTCCAGGATCGCTTTCGGGTGTACAAAATTCCGGGACTTCAAAGGACGGAGTTGGAGGTACGTCAAGTGTATGCACTTCTTCGACTTCCGGACTTGCTTGATATGTGTAAGATGGGGGGGAACTTGCTTCAATAATTGTAAATGTTGGATGATTCTTGACTTGTTCCCAACAAGCAAAATGTATGAATGTTTTCTTATTTTTGGCCACATAGCGTACTTGTGCTTTCCTTATCTATCAAGTAAATATTCAAAATTTAAAATCATAATCAATATATTGTAAAATAAAAATTTCATTTAACTAATTACGCGAGTAATTTACCTCATCTTGCAAATTGCATCCTGATTCCTGATTTCTTCTAGCGTACGCAATACAAGAGCCCCAATAAACCAGATTTGGCTTCAGCTTAGCGAAACGTGATTGAAGAGCAGTTTTAGACCGATGATCGGTCATCATTACTTCATCCTCTCCCAGCACCCAATTTGAATGGAAATCAGTGTCAACTTTTTCCCACAACTTCTCGATTTTTTGTTTGGCGCCGGTAATTGGATCAAGAGATTGACGATGATAAGATATGCAAAGTTGCACATCTTCCGACATACACCAATGGGTAGACATGGTAAGAGAGAAATGAGATTGAAATATTGGTGTAAGAATTTTTGATGTGAATTGTGGTTGGATTGAATGATGTTTTTATAGGCAATTTTTTCTCAAAATTTTGAGCCGTTAATGAAATGTATACGTTGTTAAATGTATTCGTTGTGAAATGTAGCCGTTGTTCTTTATCAGACCGTTGAGAATATTTTTTTTTCAATATTTTTCTTTATCAGATCGTTGTTCTTTATCAGACCGTTAATGAAACCGATCGATTTTTCGATCGGTTGTTTTCTTAATGTTTGATCGGGTGGTCGATCGGTATGCGAGCGGGCGAACGAGGGGATTAGCTCGGGTGTCCGAGTGGCTGGAGAAGGGAATTCGGGTGTGCGATCGGTGGGAAGCTCGGGCGGCCGGTCGGTTGCTTAAGGGTTTACCTCGGGTGGCCGATCGGTTGCTAGCTCGGGTACACGCTCGGAGGTGCGAGCGTCATGCTCGGACATGCGGTCGGTTGGCCTGGCGGGTACACGATCGGTTACCCAATGTTCCATTATGTTCCATTGATGTCAAATTGCTCGCAAATGAGTTTTGAGGCTTCAATTTAAACGATTTTGTAAAATGGGTTTTCGATTTCACGCGAGTCACGCGCGAGGTTCACTCGCGGAGGTCGTCCTCCGAGCCGATCTCGCGGAGAATTTCTGGGAGGACGATCTCGACCAAAAATCCTCCCCAAGATCGCGATCTCACCAAGCACTCCTCGCTGCACAAGGATGTCATCCGAGGTCGACCTCAAATTCTCCCAGAGGATGCACCGCTGCAGATGCCCTAAACATGACACATCTCATGTTGACATTAGAACCCCATTTTAAATCTCTGAGTTTTGACTATCAAATGTCTGAAAAGTAAATCATATCATGTATTTCAATAGGAAAATATGTAGTACTTTCATTGGGAAAGGGGTTGTAGTTTTATTATTATTATAACATAATGTGGTTGTAGTTGATCTCCTGTGACAGTTAAGTTTTTAAAGGTTTAATTTTCCAGCATATATTTCTTTCTTTTACGTACTACTCGAGAATAAGATGAATATGAGAAGTGATATATTTGATAAGAAATGAGAAATAATCACAACTATTTTTGATCCAATTGTCTTTATTTTTTGATTTTTATATTTAAATATCTATATTATATATTCGTAAGTGCATTATTGTCTTTATGCCTTAAATCGAATCCCTTTAATTTCGAAAACGACATCTAGATTTGTTACGACCAAAATTCAAATCCCTTTAATTTCTAAAATGAGATTTAGATTCGTCGAACGATAAAAATTCAATATACATTTATCTGTTGTAGTCAACCGCGATTACAAATTACGTTACGTATTAGTGATTGAGGATGCTACGCATTTTATAACCTACACATTTTGGTACGAATGCGGCTACGAATTATTATTAAGGATGCTACGCATTATGACCGAGGATGCTGTGCATTTTATAACCTATGCATTTTGGTACGAACGCGGCTACGAATTGTTATTGAGGATGCTACTCATTGTGATTACGGATGCTACAAATTTTATAACCTACACATTTTGTTACGAATGCGAAGGACGCTACGCATTGTGATTGAGGATGCTATGCATTTTATAACCTACACATATTTAAATCAAATCCCGTTAATTTCGAAAACAGATCAGGATTCGTCGAACGACCAAAATTTAAATCCCTTGAATTTCGAACGAGATCTGAATTCGTCACGACCCAAATTCAAATCCTTTAATTTCGAAAAAGAGATATGAAGATTGGGTTTCATTTTGATTTTTGTTGCCTAAGTTACCCTTAACGACGTATTCATTGTTAAATAATTACGTTTTTTTAATTTAATTTCGTTCAGTCTGAGTTATATATGTATTTGGATGGAAAGTTTAGATAATTTATCATTCCTCATGTAACTTAGCCTTCACATGAAATCTTAACTACTACCTGGTAGGTCCTTGTACATCTATTGAGCGTTTAAGTAGATAAAAAAAGGTTCATAAATCATTTTATGAGCCCACGTTGATTAAATGTAATGTACCAATATAGTTTTTCGTTTTTATGAAGTAAGGATATGGTTTCTTGAATATGCATAAAAATTAAATGGAAAAGTACACATTGATGCCAGAACTATTGTCATTTTCTAATTGAAGATCCACCAAACTATCAATTTTTCCAATCAAGGGAAAAATACAAAATAAATTGACCAATTTTTGAAAACAAAGCACCGTAGCTACACCGTGATTAAATTACGAACTCAATCATGTGAACATCGTTGGAAATAACCCAATGATCGGATCATAAACACTACACGTAATTAATCGATCTTTCTTATTTAACACAAATAGACATTTTTATTGGGTCGTCATTAACGAGATTCACATGATTGAGTTCACAATTTAACTACGGTGAACCTATGGTACTTTGTGTTAAAAAATTGATCAATTTATTTTTTATTTTGGTCTTAATTAAAAAATTTGATAGTTTAGGCTTTAATTAAAAAAATGATGATAATTCGAAGTATGAAGGTGTACTTTTCCAAAAGTAAATTGTGGTGGATAGTGAAAAGATATGACGAAGCTCATCGGGAGAGTCTCCTCGTAGTAAGGGTTCGAATCCTGATAGAGCGGTAAGGATTCAAATGATGATAGGGTCAAAGTCAATTATTAATTTTTGTGTGCAGGGTTAAATGGCACAATAGATTTAAGAATTTGAGTACCGAAGTTGTCGGGTACTTTTCTTTTTAAAAATAATAATAATAAAGAATAGGAGAAATATGTGGGATGAATATCTGGCTAAAAATATTTTTGTGAGAAACTCTATAATCTTTTAGTTTTTTTTTTTTTTTTTTGATTCTATAATCTTTTAGTTCAGTAGGATGTCCAGAACTTCTATTCCTTATTTGAAAGCTTACAAAAGATGGGAGTATTCGGTTGAGGCAGGTTGATAGAATGAGGCAGTGAGGCATGATCCGGAGCCGTTGATCGGCTCGATCCGAGGCATGTGGCGAAGCCACGTGTCACAACCGTCATTTGCATTCACACTACTTTTGTCAAAGTAGTGTAAGCACAACTTTTGTCAAAGTAGTGTAAGCACAACTTTTGGATACGTGTCACACACCAAATGCACAGGGTTTAGATATGTGGCTCAGATCGTGCCTCATTCTTATTTACCTTGCCTCATTTGATAGCTTCTCAGATCCTATATATCCAAACACATACAGATTTAAAGCTCCGGTTACATCATCGACCTTGGAACGGTAATGATAAGGACAAATGCGCGTAGCTTATTTTGTTAACTCCTTGTTCCTCATCTGTCGGTAAGCTGTATGGGGACATTAGAGGCTTCGGAGGCATCCCAATATGCCTCAATTCCCCCTCGAGCATTCCAACAACTTTATCCATCGAAGGTCGATCAATAGGCTTTAATTGTATGCACCATAACGCTACCATTATCATTTTCATCGCGATCGATTTTTCCATATCCGTGCTATCTTTGCCCCACATAGCTTCACTACCTTCTTGCATTTGTTCATAGACCCAAGTTGGGAAGTAAACTTGGTCACCATTTCCCGCAAAAGCCTTTAAATTATTTTTCCCACTTGCCATTTCCATTAGCATCATTCCAAAACTGAAAACATCTGCTTTAAAAGAGACGCCACCGAGGTTTTTGTAGAATAATTCCGGAGCTATGTATCCCATAGTCCCTCTCACAGCTGTTAGATTAACTGTGTTTCTATCAACTGGATATAACTTAGCAAGGCCAAAATCTGCGACTTTGGGAACAAAATTCTCATCGAGTAGAACATTGTGCGGTTTGATGTCAAAATGCAAAATCTGCATGTCACAGCCTCTGTGTAAATAGTCGATCGCACGAGCTACTCCTAATGATATTTCGAACATGAGTTCATAGCTTAAGGATCCATATTTGTCCTCCCTTGGGAAAATGAACTTATCCAAAGACCCATTCGGCATGAAGTCATAAACTAGTGCACGGTTTGATCCTTCTACGCAGAAACCAATGAGTTGAGCGACATTAACATGACGAATCCTTCCAATGGTAGCAACTTCATTAACAAAATCTTGGCTTCCTCCAGCTGGTGACTTACCTATAATTCAATCATAGATGAGAAAATGCATTTACTCATGTATATTATTTGTCTTACCATGTTCCATAAATAAACAAGAAATCTTACCGAGTATCTTAATAGCTACCAATCCTCCGCTGCGAAGCTTTCCCTTGTATACAGCACCAAAGCCACCTTCACCTAACTTGTCTCGAAATTTATTAGTCATGCTCTTGATGTCTTGGTAAGAATACCTAATCGGGTTAAGGTTATTGTTTTTATGAAGATACTCTTCGATAACATAGTACAAAGATGAATGCCTCCTCGGGTATTTGTAGATGAAAAGCACAAATCCACAAGCTGGGCCCAAGAAAATCAATCTGACTGCCATGTCAAAATTGAGCAAATTGACAGCATTAGCAATCTTACAGGTTACAGCATATCTTCCTAAACGTTTAATACACAGTACAATGGCATACCTATAAACAGTAACCCAAAAATCACAGCAGGGTTGAAGTAACCTGCAATTCCAAAAGATTATTCGTCGAAGGACTAAATGCACTTTTTAAAAAAAAAATTCCTTTTACTAGTCAAGAAAGACTGTAATGTATGAGTCTTACCAAAAAGTGGCGGGCCGTTACTGATTACTGATTTGATATCGGGACTGAAAATCAACTGGAGCTCGTAATACCAAGTATCTGTACCGGTACATTTTCAAGACATAATCAATATAAGAAAGTATGATTTTCGAGAGATAAAATCCGTAGCCTTCTTACCGATAACATAAGCAATTTGAGTCAGCACATCTGCAATGAATTTGAGAAGAATTTTACTTAGCAAGGTAATGCATCCCAAATCAACCAATACTCGGAAATTGAAGGATCAGATTGTCAAAAATAATTGACGTAGTTAAATTGTAATTTAGGATTTTAGAAGTTTATTTAATTAATTAGAAATTGGAAAAAAGAAAAAGTCACCTGGTGTGTAGACGTAGACGGCATAAGGACAGACACGGTCGCACCTCGCGGCCTCCTCCGCATCCTTAAACGCATATCCATCCCGCCTGCATCGATCGCAATTCATCCGATAAAACGACAGCTCAAATTCATATCTCAACTCCTCGTAAACCCCGCCAATCGTCATCTCCTCCGGCCTCCTCGACACGAAGCTCATCACATCGATCCGGCACGACGCCGGCACATCCCTGTGCACCAAATTGTTAAACCCCTCATTCACAATCATGTACTGGTACGCCTTACTCGTCGACCTTTCGACAGTCCCACCGCAGCTAGTTCGGTCAACCAAACTGACATTAACATTATTTCTGCTGCTGATTAGGGCGCTGTAGTTCGCTGAAACACGATCGTCGCATCCGAGGAAGATGACGCTGACTGGATCGGCGAGATCGAAGAATGTAAAGTAAGTGTTGACGTAAGTGTAGTCGTCGAAGATTGTGAGGCAGTTGGATGGACGGGTGGAGCAATTGGAGCGGCTGATGCCGGCATCGGTGACGCGTAAAGTGAAGTTTTGGTAGTTGATGGAGTGGACGTGGTACTTTCCGTTTTTCCAGTTGAGGATTGTGTTGGTGTTGTCCTCGCAGATCAGCTCGTACTTACTTTTGCAACTCGATTTGAGGCCGCCGCGGAGTCTGAAAGGACAGGTGATGTTGGAAATCTTGCCGCAGGATTCAAATTCAAATTGAGCGTGAGCGAAGCTGAGGTGGATCCAAAGGAGAGTGAGTTGACTTGCGATGATAATTGAGATGCTCCGCCCTTTTTCCATTTTCTGTTTGGCGAATGGGATTTGGGATTGTGTGTTTTGTATGATTATTGAATGTAGCCGACATCCATGACCGAATGGAAGATGGAAGATGGAAAATGATTCAATCATTCAATGCACCGAAATCAAATAATAGGATATAGTTTCAATAAAATGACATAAATTTTTTCGATATTTATTTTTAAATTATAATAAAGCAAAATCGTTATCTTTTTTATGGGAAAGTTGTAAAGAAGTAGGACATTGACTACGCAATGACTATATTCAGTACATATACTCAAATTGACGCACATGCCTATAACGGCCAATCCATCCTCGTCATAAAACCATCAAAGCCACTAACATCTCCTGGCCAGAACCGGGGAAATAGGGCAACTAGGACAACTAATGCGACTATCACTCAGTCCGTAAGCGGCTGAGAACTACAAACTCAGTCCGGAATCCGGGTCACTTATTGAAACTAAAATAAACAACTAAAACACTACAAACCTAACTACTCCTACACCGCCACCGCCAACGCCGACCCACCGGTCCATCTCCACCACAAAAGCATCGCCGACTGAAAACGAAACAGCAACACCCAGCCCAAACGAACCAGCCGCCCTGACTCCTCCGATCAACGCCAAGAGCTAACGATCCCTCCCAGCAGAAATCGCCGAAGCAGACCAGCCGCTCCTCCCCCGCCAGGCGCAGATAGCCGCCGACCCAGCCGGCCCACACCACCAAAAAGAGATGACCCAAAAATACAGCCTACCGCCGTCCCCCCTCCACCCGCTAAGCACCGCCAATCTGAAATCGGCAAAATCAGCCAACCCAAGCCGCCAACTGGGGGACGCCTGCGGGGCGAAACGAGGGCAGGAGAAGAGAGACGGAGGCAAGCCAAAAGCACTCCGATCAAAAACCTGCTCACCGAGAGACTTCGAGAAACCTAGTGAGAACCGAGAGAGTTTTTAGTTTTTCGAGAGAGGAAACCAAGGTAGGGATCGGAGCTATCGGTATTTATAATTTTTATATCTAACTCTAAAAGTTCACGAGTTTTGTATGAAAACCTCTCTTAATTTCTTATTTTCTTCTTATCAATGGTGTCGAGTTTATATTCCTAAACATGTTGATTGAGTAATGTTAGCTTATATAGATGAGACTTTGTATTTGGAAGCTGGTATTTTGGTTTGGTATGTTTTGATCCCAAAGTTGCAGGTTTTTTGGCTAAGTCCTAAAACAGGCTTAAGGGGATATTCAAGCTCCAAACAAAACGTCGTCGCATTGAACAAAGCGGGAGTTTTTTGATTATGAGGCAAACGACGACGTTGAGGAGAAGGGAGAGCTTGCGCCTGGCCTCGACGACGACGTTCCATTAAATCCCAGACGTGCCAATGACAATTATTTCGGTTACGATTAAACGGATGCGTTTTAACGCAACTGGCCAGCTCCCTCTTATAAGACAGCTGAGATTCATTAGGGTTCTTCAGTCCGAAATTTGAGGGTTTTCAATCCAGAGCAATTCCATTCGATTGCGAGCGCAAATTATCAGCGAGTGACATACCGATAGTGATTCAAGGTTGTGCGTGAGTGATTGGTGACGCGAGTGCGAGATTCGACCAAGAGAAGCCAAAGGACGAGCTGCTGCAAGGCAAGGTTACCAGAGCGATTCCGGCTGCGATTGCAGGGCGTCGACAGAGGGCTTTGGTTTGTCTTCGCATAGGGAAGTCTCAGTTCTTTGTAATTTGATTTCCATTGCTTAATTGGTGTAATTCGGATTGGGTGTGAACCTATGGTTCTTATGAGTCTCATCTAAACTCTCTTGTATTATTTGTTCAATCAATAAAGCTAATAATTAACCTAATCTTCCGCAATAACAAATGGTATCAGTAGCTTGACTAATCTTGATTGATTTCCATCCCTCTTGATTAGAAAAGATCCTTGGGGATAGGGTGTTCCATTAGGAAGTTCAACCCTTTTATGCTTTCTTATTTCACTGTCTATTCTTTTTCTTCTGAATAAGAACTGATTGTGTAGATTCTCTGATGGCTGACAGTGTGAGACTGAAGCCTTATGATGAAACCACTGATTTCTCTATGTGGGGAGTGAAGATGAAGGTCATTCTCATAAGAGAAAAGTGCCATAGAGCTGTAACTGGGGAGTGACTAGATTCCACATCAGATGAGAGGAAACAAGAGCTGAGGGAATCGACACATTCAGAAATAATGGTAATACTTGTTGATGATGTTTTAAGGCAAGTGGTAAGTATTTTTGAACCTAAAGAGCTTTGAGATACTTTAGAAACTATCTACCTTACCAAGTCTTTGCAAACTGTTTAATTTCAGAATGGATACATCTCTATCCAATCAAGAAATCTTGATGTTTTTCTTAGAATGACACAAGACTTGGCTAGATGTAAAGATAAGATAGAAGAAACCCACCAAGCTATTATTTTACTGAATGCTTTGCCTCCTCAGTTTGACATTGTTAAAGATGTGATTCAATATGGTAGGATGAGATTTCTCTTGCTAATATTACTGAAACTATTGTGCAGAAAAATGATACACTTAAGGTGTTTAAGTCTAAGGGCTCAACTAGGCTTGAAACTAAGTCTGACAATAAAAATGAAGTAATGATGTCTAAAGGCAAGAAGAAACACAAACATAAGGAAAAATCCACTGTAAAACAAAACTTTAATTCAGGGCAGCCCAATAGGTCTTTAGCAACTGTCAAGTGCTATTATTGTGGTAAAATGGTCATTATGCTACTACTTGTACTAAGAAACAAACTGACAGAGGTCAAAATGAGAGTAATAAAGATCAAAATGCTAAACAAAATGGTTTTACAAATGTTTGTGAACATGGTAATCTCTACAGAAATGAATTGCTTATTGTTTCCTCTAATAGTGATGCTGATTTTTGGATCTTAGACTCTGGTTGTACCATGCATGCTACTCCTTCTAAATCTCTGTTTGATTTTTTGAAGTTGATTGATGGTGATGAAGTAATTTTGGGTGATCATACTACATTGAAAATTAAAGGCATTGGTTCTGTTCCCCTTGTGATGTTTGATGGTGTTACTAGGATCATTCAAAATGTTAGATGGGTTCCCCACCTTAGGAGAAACCTCTTATCAGAATCTCTCTTTGATGATCAACACTTGAAAACCAATACTAGTAATGGCATAAAGGAAGTAATTAAAAATGACAAAACTTCAATAGGGCCATTAAAAATGGTGGACTGTACTTTGTTGAAACCTCTCATGAACTGAAAGCTATTGATCACCATGTTGCTAAGAACCTCAATGAAATTAAGCAATGACATGCTAGGCTTGAACACATAGGAAATAAGGGATTAACTAACTTGGCTAAATCTGGAATATTGACTATTTCCCCTACTGAGTGGACTTTTTCTGAAACCTGTATTTTGAGCAAGAAAATTGCTCATCCTTTTCCCAAATCATCTTACAAAGCTGTCAAGCCTCTTGAGTGTGTTCATGCAGACTTATGGGGGCCATCTTAGGTCCCAACCATTGGAGGAAGTAGGGGTGTAAACGAACTAATACACTCGCGAGCCACTCGTGAACATGCTCGGTCAAAGCTCGGTTCGAAGTTAAACGAGCCGAGCACGAGCATAACTTTTAGGCTCGTTTAATAAACGAGCCGAGTACGAACCGAATGGTGCTCGGCTCGTGTATGTTCGTGAACAGCTCGTTTATATGCTCGATAATTACTCGGTTAAAACTCGTTTACGACTCGATTATTACTCGAGTTATTAGTCGAAACACCATCTCTCGAACACCAATCCTTCATTCCAAAAAATGCCAGAAAGCCATCTACTCAAAAAAGAGTTGTGGTGTCTTAAGTCCCACATTGCTCACACAATAGTGAAAGAATTGAATTTTTCGAATAAAAGAAACAACATCCTTACCGTTTGAGTCACGAGTTGGGCCTTATTTGAAGGCCAGGTAATGAACGTTTATATTGAGTTTGAGCTCCTTAGACTTTCCAAATATTTGAGCTGAGTTCGAATTCATTAAAATTTTAATTCGAGTATTCAATTGCTCGTTTAAAGCTCCATTGAAGCTCGTTAAATACTCGTTCGAACTCATGATAAACTCATTAACTATAAATTATTATATTAAATTAATTAAATTAAAATACTCGTTTAAAGCTCGAGTTCGGCTCGAACTCGTGAAAAATTAAACGAGCCGAACACGAGCACATATTTTTAATGTTCGAAAATACTCGGCTCGAACTCGAACTCGTCAAGTTTTAAACGAGCCGAGCACGAACAACCTGATACTTGGCTCGGCTCGTTTACACCCCTGGGAGGAAGGTATTACTTCTTGTCCTTAATTGATCAGTTTTCTAGGAGAGTCTGGGTTTATTAAGTATAAAAATGAAGCTTTTGATCACTTTAAACACTGAAAAGCCATGGTAGAGAACCAAACTGGTTTGAACTGATTTCCCTTAAAACAGATAATGGCTTAGAGTTTTGCAACAATGAATTTAATCTGATTTGCAAAGAACATGGTGTTAAAAGACTCTTAACAGTTCCTGGTACCCCACAACAAAATGGCACAGCTGAGAGAATGAATATGACTTTGTTAGAAAAGGCTAGATGCTTATTACTTAGTTCTGGTATGAAACATTCTATGTGGGATGAAGCTGTCATAAATGCATACTATTTGATCAATAGGTGTCTCCATCTGCCATAGATTTTAAGACTCCTTTTGAGATGTGGTTTGGCAGGAAACCTAATCTAACTCACTTAAGGCCTTTTGGTTGTACATCTTATGCCCATGCTTCACAGGGTAAGCTCCAATCAAGAGCTCTTAAGTCTGTAATGGTAGGGTATCCTGAAGGAACAAAGGGTTATAAATTGTTGTTGATTCAGTCTGGTGGTTATAAAGTGATAGTGTCTTGATCTGTGACTTTTAATGAGAGTGATTTTCACTTTAAATCAAGACTAACATCTCAAAGTGAGCAAGTTTTAGGTTCTCACAGTGACTCTGCTAAGGACTTTGTGCCCAGAACTTACCTAGTAGATCTACTTGATGGAGCTAATGATCTAGGAGAATTTGATCAAGGTGTCTTGTAGAATGACAACATAGAAGATCAAGGTCAACACCGTCACCAATTAGGTGGGGGAGAGGTAACAAACCCTGCTCATAATCAGCCTTTACATACTGAAAATATTGGGAACAGTGGAAATGTTGATATTACTACTGATAATGATCTTGTTGATGTTGTGGCTGATAATGTGATTGTTAATAATGTGAATGCTGATAATGTGATTGATGAGAATGCTCCCCATGCGGATATAGATAACCCTTTAGCTAACTATGTTCTATCTAGGGACAAGGAATCTAGAAATAGAATAGCTAATAGGAGGTATAATGACTGTGTGACAAATGTGGTTGAGTATGCATTGTTGGTGTCTGAAATGATCAAGCATGATATATCTGTTCCTGAAACTTTTGAAGAAGCTGTCAATTGTAAGCATGCAACTGAATGGATTAAAATGCTATGCATGATGAAATTCAATCCATGTATGATAACAACACTTGGAAACTAGTTTCATTCCCTAAGAGTGCTAGAGCTATTGATTGTAAATGGATTTTCATTTTAAAAGATGGCAAAAGCCCTGCAGAACCTCCAAGGTTCAAAGCAAGGCTTGTTGCAAAATATTTGGAGGCTCTGGACCAACTGTCAGATTTCAATTGAGTCGGTCAATCTGCGCCACGCCACAAGGTTGGTTGGTCGGTTCAATTGAAGAACGACCGAGCTAATTAGGAAAATCAAAACTGGAAAGGAAAAGGGAAAGGGAAAGGCTAGCGTCAAAATAGTGCAGCGTTACGACATCACTAGTCACCAGACACCAAACCTTGCTATAATAACTAACAACGCAACGTTCGGTCCCACGCAAGTTAGAAGCCAATAGGAGACCTGCTTTGGTTGGTGAGACCCATAGTAAAAGAAAAAGTAACCATTGAGTCGATTCCACGGGGGTTATACATCTCCTCACCAAATCTTTTTCATCTCCTTCCGTTCTCTTCCGTTCCATTTCGATCCGTTCCTTTGTTGCTTCCTGTTTTCCTCTGCTCAATTAAAAACGGATTATTGATTATATTTGTGTTGTCCGTCGCGTCTCTTCTCGTCTCCTCCGACAAGTTCCATATAAGGGCGGACTATCGGAGCTTATCGTTTCAGTCATCTTCAGGTTGCGAACGATGTTGACAAAGACGGTTTAAAAAACTAGTGTAAATTGGAAAGAAAAGTTCATTTTTTTTGGTAATTTGGAAAATTTTCCTGAGTATCTGGCCAAAAATATTTTTATGATAATTCTATAATATTTAGTTCAGTTGGATGTCCAGAACCTCTGTTCCTTCTTTGATAGCTTACAAAAGATCCTATCCAAACACATACAGGTTTAAAGCTACCGTTACCTCATCGACCTTGGAACGGTAATGATAAGGACAAATGGGCATAGCTTATTTTGTTAATTCCTTGTTCCTCATCTGTCGGTAAGTTGTACGGGGACATTAGAGGCTTCGGAGGCATCCCAATATGCCTCAATTCCCCCTCGAGCATTTCAACAACTTTATCCATCGAAGGTCGATCAATAGGCTTTAATTGAATGCACCATAACGCTACCATTATCATTTTCATCACAGTCGATTTTTCCATATCTGTGCTATCTTCGCCCCACATAGCTTCACTACCTTCTTGCATTTGTTCATAGACCCAAGTTGGGAAGTAAACTTGGTCACCATTTCCCGCAAATGCCTTTAAATTATTTTTCCCACTTGCCATTTCCATTAGCATCATTCCAAAACTGAAAACATCTGCTTTAAAAGAGACGCCACCGAGGTTTTTGTAGAATAATTCCGGAGCTATGTATCCCATAGTCCCTCTCACAGCTGTTAAATTAACTGTGTTTCTATCAACTGGATATAACTTAGCAAGGCCAAAATCTGCGACTTTAGGAACAAAATTCTCATCGAGTAGAACATTGTGCGGTTTGATGTCAAAATGCAAAATCTGCATGTCACAGCCTCTGTGTAAATAGTCGATCCCACGAGCTACTCCTAATGATATTTCGAACATGAGTTCATAGCTTAAGGATCCATATCCGTCCTCCCTTGGGAAAATGAACTTATCCAAAGACCCATTCGGCATGAAGTCATAAACTAGCGCACGCTTTGATCCTTCTGCGCAGAAACCAATGAGTTGAGCGACATTAACATGACGAATCCTTCCAATGGTAGCAACTTCATTAACAAAATCTTGGCTTCCTCCATCTGGCGACTTACCTATAATTCAATCATAGATGAGAAAATGCATTTACTCATGTATATTATTTGTCTTACCATGTTCCATAAAGAAACAAGAAATCTTACCGAGTATCTTAATAGCTACCAATCCTCCGCTGCGAAGCTTTCCCTTGTATACAGCCCCAAAGCCACCTTCACCTAACTTGTCTCGAAAATTGTTAGTCATGCTCTTGATGTCTTGGTAAGAATACCTAATCGGGTTAAGGTTATTGTTTTTATGAAGATACTCTTCGATAACATAGTACAAAGATGAATGCCTCCTTGGGTATTTGTAGATGAAAAGCACAAATCCACAAGCTGGGCCCAAGAAAATCAATCTGACTGCCATGTAAAAATTGAGCAATTTGACAGCATTAGCAATCTTACAGGTCACAGCATATCTTCCTAAACGTTTAATACACAGTACAATGGCATACCTATAAACAGTAACCCAAAAATAACAACAGGGTTGCAGTAACCTGCAATTCCAGAAGATTATTCGTTGAAGGACTAAATGAACTTTTATAATAAAAAATCCTTTTACTAGTCAAGAAAGACTGTAATAATGTATGAGTCTTACGAAAAATTTCTTTCAGTTCGTATCTGATTTCTGATTTGATCTTGGGACCGAAAATCCACTGGAGCTGGTAATACCAAGTACCTGTACCAGTACATTTTCAAGACATAATCGATATAAGAAAGTATAGAGATAAAATCCGTAGCCTTCTTACCTATAACACTTGCAATTTGAGTCCCCACATCTGCAATGATTTTGAGATGAATTTTACTTAGCAAGGTAATGCATCCCAAATCAACCAATACTCAGAAATTGAATGATCAGATTGTCAAAAATAATCGACGTAGTTAAATTGTAATTTAGGGTTTTAGAAGTTTATTTAATTGATTAGAAATTGGATTTTAAAAAAAGTCACCTGGTGTGCCGCCGCGATAAGGACATACATGGTAGCACCTCGCGGCCTCCTCCGCATCCCTAAACGCATATCCAGCCTGCTCGCATCGATCGCAATTCATCCGATAAAACGACAGCTCGAATCCATATCTCAACTCATCGTAAACCCCACCAATCGTCATCTCCTCCGGCCTCCTCGACACGAAGCTCATCACATCGATCCGACACGACGCCGGCACATCCCTCTGCTTCAAATTGTAAAACCCCTCAGTCACAATCATGTACTGGTACGCCTTACTCGTCGACCTTTCGACAGTCCCACCACAGCTAGTTCGGTCAACCAAACTGACATTAACATTACTGCTGCTGCTGATTAGGGCGCTGTAGTTCGCTGAAACGCGATCGTCGCATCCGAGGAAGATGACAATGACTGGGTCGGCGAGATCGGAGAATGTGAAGTAGACGTAAGGGTTGTCGAGGAATGTGAGGCAGTTGGATGGACGGGTGGAGCAATTGGAGCGGCTGATGCCAGCGTCGGTGACGCGTAAAGTGAAGTTTTGGTAGTTGATGGAGTGGACGTGGTACTTTCCGTTTCGCCAGTGGAGGATTGTGTTGGTGTTGTCCTCGCAGATCAGCTCGTACTTACTTTTGCAGCTCGATTTGCTGCCGCCGCGGAGTCTGAAAGGACAGGTGATGTTGGAAATCTTGCCGCAGGATTCAAATTCAAATTGAGCGTGAGCGAAGCTGAGGTGGATCCAAAGGAGAGTGAGTTGACTTGCGATGATGATTGAGATGCTCCGCCCTATTTCCATTTTCTGTTTGCGAACGGGATTTGGGATTGTGAGTTTTGTATGATTATTGAATGTTGCCGCCATCCATGACCAAAAGGAAGATGGAAAATGATCCGATGCACCGAAATAAAATAATAGGATGTTGTTTTAATAAATGACATAGTTTTTTTCGATATTTATTTTTAAAATATAATAAAGAAAATCATTTTGATCAAAATCATATCGTTTTTGTGACACACAAGGACGGAGCCAGAATTTCAATCTATATAGGGCTAACTTTTTTTTTTGAGGTTGCCTTTCAGCAGGGGTTGTTGTTGACAACCGATTCAGTTTTTTATTTTGCTTAATTTCGACTGAAAGGAACTAATGCAAACTAGAAAAATTGACATGGGCCGTCTAAACCACATTTTGTGGGCTGCCTAAAACATCTATTACACTGTAATTAATGTTCTTTTTTAATTTGGCCCAAAGTCAGAGACTTGGATTCCATACCCGAAGTTGAATCAAGCAACTTTATAATGTAATTTTTTTTGGGCCCAAAACAGGTAGGGCTTGAGCCCAGACTGCGTCAGTCTGGCTCCGTCCCTGGTGACACATAGTATTTTACATTGCTACACCAGAGTTATCACTATTATTAATTTACCTAGTATTTGTGCGTTTTCATTTCTCTCGAAAATTCCAGTCGCTCCTGCTTCTCTCCACAACCACCGGCGATTAAAAAACAACCCTAGCTTTCATGGCCGTCGGCGAACGCCCTTCCCTGCCACCCTATGGCTTGATCTCCCCGTCACTGCCCCCGCCGACCGCCTGATCCACCTTACCCCCTCCCCTCGTTTTTCTACATATCGGCATCCTTCTCCGCCTTACCACATTGTGTCTTCTTCCCCGCCTCCTCCACGGCTCTTCTCCTTTTGGTCGGCCTCTACGGCTTTTCGTTTGCTGCTGCGGCTATGTCAGCGATGGTTGAAGGGAGTGGCGCGGCTGTTGGAGTTGTGGCTTTGTGTTGCAGTTTTGGGGCGGGGATGTTTTAGACACGGTGGTTGGATGTATGTGATGTGGTTGGTTGTGCTTGGATGGGTGGTTGGGGCGGCGACGATGGTGGTAGTGTTGGTCTTTTTGGTAGTTATGGCGCTTTGGGTTTGAGGGTGGGCTTCTGACGGCACTGTCATAGGTTTGGGGACATTGGCGGTTGCCGGTGTTTGTTTTGAATCTGTGTATATGTTATTTCTTGTGTATTTAGTTTTAGTTTTTGTTTTAGTTGTAGTTTTAGCTTTAATGTAAATTGGGTTGTACTGGTTGCATTTGTCGTTTTCCTGGCTTCGTGTAACATCCTAAATCTTGTCACACATCGCTTGGGAGTTCTGTGTGTGCAAGCTTGATAACTAGCCTATTAGCTCTCATGTCACCAATCTTCCATGGTCTTTTGTGATAGACTCTAGGTTGTGGTGACCTAGGGAAGGGCGGTGACATGAAATCTAGGACATACTAGGCTTATAACAGCTCGGATCGGGTCCTCTGGTCGGGTCGTTATAGATGGTATCAGAGCCGATCCTCCGAGGTAGGTGACTGAGGTCACCGAGTGGAGGAGAGGATCCTATGATCTGTATAGCTTGTGTGTTCCCTAACGAGGACGTTAGGAGGGTTTAAGTGGAGAGTATGTAATACCCCCGTCCCACATCGGCTAAGATAGCTGAATATGATAGCTTAATAAGTAAGCATACTAACTGTCTTGTCACCAACATACCATGGTTTTTGTGATGAACTTCAGGTTGTGGTGACCTGAAGGATGGTGGTGACAAGAGACAGTTAGGGTAGGCTAGACTTATAACGGTTCAGATCGACTTTCCCGGCCGGGTCGTTACACTTCGGTGGTCCGGTCACTTCTCTCGGCGTGAGGCGAAGTGGAGCATCTCACTGCTCCCGACTAGTTAACTTATCCTAGCCTTGAAGTCCTCTTTTCATTATATATATATTTTTTGGATAGGAACCTCTTTTCAATATTTTGAATGTACAAAGATTTGGTAGCATCAACTGATCATAGAGCTCTGTAAGTATCTAGAGAGTATGTATGAGACAATACATAGGTTTTCTATTTATCCCTGTTCGATCGAGAACGTTTCACCCAACGATTTGTGGCAAGTATCGCTAGCAAAAATACAACAAAAATGCTTACTACAACACCTGAAACCACAATACATAAAACAACCAAAAACATCCAGATAAGTTGATCCATCAATGTAACAAAAATGACTTATATGTTAAGGCAAGGCAAATTGCAAATGTATGGTGATTTCAAGTACCTGCAATAACTACAGCGTTTCTTGTTGATCCATCTGCAAATGGAGAAACCTAAAAGACATGTTCAGTTAGGCCACTATAAGTGACATGTAATATAACTACAAGAATATATGGAACATAAACGAAAGTGCACGCACCTCCCAACGGCCTCAGTGTTTGCGCATCGAAACATTGCACTCTTGTCCTGCTTCCAATACTCGTCGTGCCACATTTGTGTCCTTTAGATTCACACTTGGCGCAATTTGGTCTAAACCAAGACCAAGTTATGCTAGGCTCAAACACATCATATGGGAGCGACAAAACATTATACATCTTCGTGCAAGACAATAGTTCCGCTGACCCTATGGGAATATCTGAAACCACTGCGACCGCGTTATGACTAGCTCCACTCATGCAAGGGATCGGTATAACTCCACCACCTCTCTTGGCAATGAACGCCGAGCAATTGAATAGAGAATAGTCGATGAGATAGTATTTATTCTCGAAAACAGTTGCGGAAAAATCCAGTTTATGAATTTTGTTGGCAAAGCAATTATTTGGCTCATGGACTTTAATTTGCTGGAACCTGTAGTCAATATTTTCTACTACCAGCTTAACCGAGTTTGGAAGATTGAGGATGGTTTGATGGTTTGCGTTGCACGATAGATGGAACCCCGGGTAGCCACAAGTGTCAGGCTGATGGTCTGATAAACTGAAGGGAAACCGAACTGCTGGACCGTGATCGCTGCACCTTGATTCGCCACAGTGCTTTTTCTCTTCACCCTTTGTGAAATTGAAAATAGAGGACAGGTACAAGAAAACAAAAAGGAGAGTAAGAATTGTTAGTGATTTTCAAGTTTTTAGGTCCATGCGAGCTCAGGAAGAGAGTCATGCGAACGCATGAGAATCATGCGACCTCTCATGCGTCGGGTCTGGGTCATGCGACCTCTCATGCGAACGCATGATATTTCTATGCGACCTCTCATGCGAACGCATGAGATTTCTATGCGACCTCTCATGCGAACGCATGAGATTTCTATGCGACTGGTCGAGTTTATGCGTTCGCATGAAGTGATTCATGCGAACGCACAAGGCTACAAAACAGGGCAAAAAGATGCAACGTTTCACTGGCATGCGAACGCATGCTATGGACCATGCGAACACATGAATGCAACAGATGTGCCTGTTCAGTCTACAGTCGCATCTACTGTTCATACCTGATTGTTTATCTATAAATTGAGATCGTTTTCTCAATCATAAGACATGAAATTGTGCTGTGCAATTGCTAGAAACATCAAAATCCTTTCTCTTGATTTACAACACACCCAAACCCTAAGTTGTGCTTTGTTATCTTTGCCTAGAAACAAAGTATTTTCAACAATTTGGATTGTATCCCACATTCAAATTTCCTGCAACCCAAGGCATAGAATAGGGTGGAAATATTGAATTCGGACAGCGATTACATGGTTCAAATTGCTATCCAAGTACTATTCATCATCACACAAGAAGAAGAAAGCTACAAAGCGACGATACTCTCACTACCGTTGAAGACCCTATACCACTTGTTGCTGCAAAGTAAAGTTAAAGACGACTCAGCAACTACAAACGAATTCAATAGCATTCCGCAATTCAATGGCGAGCGTGAGAGACATGATGCACCAATTCCAGAAATTGGACAAGTTTGAAGGAACCGACTTTAGGCGTTGGAGGAGGAAGATGCACTTCCTACTGACGAATTTGAAGGTGGTGTACGTGATGTCCACACCATGCCCAGAAGTTGGAGACAACGCACCAGTGGGAGCATTCCGTGAACGAAACAAATGGGATAACGACGACTACATCGCAAGAAGACATATCCTCAACGGTATGTCCAACCGTTTTTTCGATTTATATCAAAACGTAGAGTCTGCAAAAGAGTTATGGGACACTCTTGAAGCCAAGTATATGGCTGAGGACGCCTCGAGCGTAAAATTTCTTGTTAGTAATTTCAATAACTACAAGATGGTGGACTCTCGTCCTGTAATGGAATAGTTCCATGAGATACAACGTATCTTGGGGCAATTTGCTCAAAGGAATCTGAAGATGGATGAAGCCATCTCGGTGTCAAGTATCATTGACAAATTACCACCAGCTTGGAAGGACTTCCGTCGTACCTTGAAGCACAAGAAGGAAGATATTTCTCTAGTGGAACTCGCAAAGGAATTGCGAATGGAAGAGGAACTTCGTGTTCGGGAAAAGGACTCAATGGAAGTGGACACAAATTTGCCTAAGGTGAATGTTTTGGAGACAAGCTCTCAAAAGATGAACAAGAACAAGGGCAAGAAGAGGCCTAATGAATATGTTAGCAAAGGACCTAACAAAAAGAAGCATCCGTCTAAGGATAACGTGTGCTAGACTTGCGGGAAAGCGGGGCACTTTAAACGTGACTGCCGCATGGGAAAGGGGAAGGGCGAGAAGGCTCAAGACAGGGCTTTTGGTAACAAAAACCAAGAGCAGAAATCTCAAGGTCAGAATTTGTTAGTTTCAGATTTGGAAACTAATGTAGATACATATTCTAATATAGATTATGTTTCTAACTTTTCTGAAATCTTTGCTTTGCAGGATGATGAGACTTCATGGTGGGTTGACTCCGGTGCTATGGCACATGTTTGTAGAGACAAAGGATTATTCAAGTCATTCGCCGCTACAAGTGAAGGAAGAGTTCTTCACATGGGAGACGAGTCAACTGCCCCAATCCTTGGACTAGGCCGTGTAGAACTAGAGTTCTCAAGTGGAAAAACTGTTGTTTTGTGTAATGTTCTGTTTGTACCTAATATTAGGAAAAATATTGTGTCGGGTACTGTTTTAAATAAACAAGGTTATCGGCAAGTGTATGAAGCCGATAAATATGTGTTGTCAAAGGGTGGTATATTTGTTGGCAAAGGATATTTGTGTAATGGAATGTTCAAGTTAAGTCTTAATGAAAGTGTTTGTTCTATTTACATGAGTTATGAGCATGAAATTCCTACTCATTCTACAAGTTCACATGTTGACATATCTACACTATGGCATGCACGTTTAGGACACGTTCATTACAAAAGATTACTTAAAATGTCAAAGCATAATTTAATTCCCTCATTTGACATGAACATTGATAGATGTAGAACTTGCATGCTTACTACAATTACTAGGCAACCATTTTATAAGGTTACTAGAGAAAGCAATATACTAGACTTGATACATAGCGATTTATGTGATTTTCATGCATCACCATCTTTAGGGAACAAGAAATATGTAGTCATATACATTGATGATTGTTATAGATTTTGCTATGTATATTTATTGCATTCCAAGGATGAAGCTCTTGATAAATTTCAGATTTACAAGAGTGAAGTTGAACTTCAAAAGGGAACTTCTATTAAGAAGTTGCGCACCGATAGAGGTGGGGAATACTTTAATCCTAACTATTTCCAAAGTGTTGGTATCATTCATGAAACCACTGCTCCTTACACACCTCAACAAAATGGTGTATCGGAAAGGAAAAACAGAGTTTTGAAAGAAATGGTTAATGCCATACTTTCTTACTCGGGTCTAAACGACGGATTTTGGGGTGAAGCCATGTTAACGGCTTGCTACGTACTAAATAGGGTTCCTAATAATATCAGCAACCTTACTCCTTATGAGATTTGGCATGAGAAGAAGCCAAGTTTGGCACATGTTAGAGTTTGGGGATGTAGGGCAGTGGTAAGACTACCTCTACCTAAGATAAAAACTTTAGGAGAAAAGGGAGTTGAATGCATATTCATAGGATATGCCCAACACTCTTTGGCTTACAGATTCTATGTTATAGAACTTAATAAGCAAGTTCCGATTCGTACTATCATTGAATCAAGAGATGCCATATTTGATGAAAAGAGATTTTCATCAATTAGCATGCCTTGAGATTTGGTTCTTGAACCTAGAATAGTACAAGGATCAAGTGAACCTCAAATTTCAGAAAATAGAAGGAGTAAGAGGGCTAGGAAAGAAAAATCATTTGGTGGTGATTTTCAAATGTACCTAGTGGAAGGAACTCGGGAAGACATTGGCTTGCAATATTCATATTGCCATATCATTGAGGATGAACCTAAGACCTTTGATGAAGCCATGAAATCCCAAGATGTATCATTTTGGAAGGAAGCCATTAATGATGAAATGGACTCAATAGTGGGAAATAACACTTGGATTTTGGTAGATTTACCACAAGGTCATAAAGCATTGGGAAATAAATGGATCTTCAGAAAGAAGATGAAAGTGGATGGAACCATTGAAAAATTTAAAGCTAGATTGGTCATTCAAGGCTTTAGACAAAAATATTGGTTTGGATTACTTTGATACCTATGCACCGGTTGCAAGAATATCAACAATCAGATTGTTGATTGCTTTAGCATCTATACATAAGTTGACAGTACATCAAATGGATGTAAAGACTGCTTTCCTAAACGGTGATTCAGAGGAAGAAATATACATGAAGCAACCAGAAGGTTTCGTTATAACGGGACAAGAGCACAAGGTATGCAAGCTTGTTAAGTCGTTGTATGGACTTAAACAAGCACCTATGCAATGGCATCAAAAATTTGACAAGGTGGTGCTTTCCGATGGATTTATTTTAAATCAATCGGATAAATGCGTATATAGCAAGTTTGATGATTCTGGAAACGGAGTTATCATTTGTCTATATGTAGATGATATGTTGATCTTTGGCACTAACATGAAGTGCATAAATCAGACCAAGGAATTTTTATCATCTAAGTTTTCCATGAAGGACATGGGGGAGGCGGAAGTTATTCTTGTTATAAGAATAGAAAGAGTAAAAGGGGGTCTAGCTTTAACACAATCTCATTATATTGAGAAAGTATTAAAGAAGTACAAGTATTTGGATTGTCATCCAGTGAATACTCCTTTTGAGTCTTCCAAACACCTTTTTCCAAATAAGGGAGCCCCAGTGTCACAGCTTGAGTATTCAAGGGTCATCGGAAGTTTGATGTATGCGATGACAAGTACAAGACCTGACATAGCTTTTGCGGTGGGCAAGCTAAGTCGATATACTAGTAATCCTAGCGAGGATCACTGGCGAGCAGTTCATAGGGTACTTCGGTATCTTAAGGGAACAATGAACCTAGGTCTTGTATATTCTGAATTTCCTTCGGTCATTGAAGGATATTCGGATGCAAGTTGGATTTCTAACGAAGAGGATCACTCTTCCACAAGTGGATGGGTATTTCTGCTTGGGGGAGGTGCGATCTCGTGGGCATCCAAGAAACAAACTTGCATCAGTAGCTCAACAATGGAATCTGAATTTGTTGCTCTAGCCGCAGCTTTGAAAGAAGCGGAATGGCTAAAGAACATAATTCATGAAATACCATTGTGGGAGAGACCGATAACACCCATATTAATTCATTGTGATAGCGCTGCAGCGTTGGCTAAGGTGTATAGCCATGTATACAATGGGAAGTCTAGACACTTGGGTGTTAGACATAGTGCGGTAAGAGAGCTCATTACGCATGAGGTAATATCTGTGAATTTTGTAAAGTCACAGCAGAATCTAGCCGATCATTTGACAAAGGGATTGGTTAGGGAAGTGATCACTAAGTCTGTGAAGGGGATGGGATTAAAACCCATATAATTATCTAGTCGTGGGACACCCAATTCACATCCAACTAGCGTTAGAGCTGAATTCAATGCGGAAAGCCCATTCCTAGAAGATTGATGAACACAAATATGCATCCCCAAGTGTGTGTTCAGTACCTACAAAGGTTTAGGTTGAAGATGAACTCTTCTTAATAGATTCCTTGAAAAAGTGCTAAGTGTAGGAGCACAATCGGGCGGTGTGACCCAAAGGAATCTACCTATGTAAACGTGAAGTTTCTGGCCGCTTCATGAGATATCGGGTTTAATCTCAATACGTTTATGAATGGATAGGGACTCAAGGGCCATCAAGAGTCAAGTAAACTTAACGGTTTGTGAAGTAACACTTGCGTGTGTCGCCGTCAAGTACCCAAATGAATTGATTGGTTCAATCCTTAGTGACACCATTTCAATTCGGGTATATTGTATGCGTGATTACACTATGCGGAAATTCAATCCGTAGTGACATTTCCGCTTATGCGTGTTTTGCTTAAAACAAGGTATTTTGTGAATCAAAAGAAAACCCAAAAATGGGGGAGGATTGTTAGTGATTTTCGGGTTTTTAGGTCCATGCGAGCTCAGGAAGAGAGTCATGCGAACGCATGAGAATCATGCGACCTCTCATGCAAACTCTCATGCGAACGCACAAGGCTTCAGAACAGGGCAAAAAGATGCAACGTTTCACTGGCATGCGAACGCATGCTATGGACCATGCGAACGCATGAATGCAACAGATGTGCCTGTTCAGTCTACAGTCGCATCTACTGTTCATACCCGATTGTTTCTCTATAAATTGAGATCGTTTTCTCAATCATAAGACACGAAATTGTGCTGTGCAATTGCTAGAAACATCAAAATCCTTTCTCTTGATTTACAACACACCCAAACCCTAAGTTGTGCTTTGTTATCTTTGCCTAGAAACAAAGTGTTTTCAACAATTTGGATTGTATCCCACATTCAAATTTCCTGCAACCCAAGGCATAGAATATGGTGGAAATATTGAATTCGGACAGCGATTACATGGTTCAAAACTTCAAATTGCTATCCAAGTACTATTCATCATCACACAAGAAGAAGAAAGCTACAAAGCGACGATACTCTCACTACAGTTGAAGACCCTATACAACTTGTTGCTGCGAAGTAAAGTTAAAGACGACTCAGCAACTACAAGAATCAGCTTCATTACTTGTGAAGCTTTTGTGTGTGTGTGAAAGTGTTGAAACTAGGCTTGCAAAGATGTTGTGAATTTTAACGAGATGACAAGTTGGATTGAAGAATAATATTGGTCAAAACTGGAAGGCGAATGAAGCCATAATGACCTAGGGATGCACACTTTCAGACCGGACTCGACCGAATTTTATGGGTCGGTCCAAGACCGGATCGTAAAATTTTGGTACGGGCATGTCCTAGGTACATACTTTTCAGAAATTGCGGTCCATCGGTCCGACCCGGACCGTAAAATTCCGATCCAGTCCAGACCGTAAAATTAAAGGTATTCGGTCCGAGTTTTCACAAAAATTTTGGTCTCGGTCCGGTCCCGGTCCATATATACTCGATCCGGTCCACAGTCCAAGATTTTTAAAAAATTCGGTCCACCGGTCCGGACCGAACCGTAAATTTGGGTCCGGTCCGGACCGGATGTGCATCCCTATAATGACCCACACACTTGAATTTGTTGAAAAGTAATCCAAAATACACAACTCATGCTGAAACTGAAAAGTACGTTTTAAATCAATTGTTGGAGGCTCTGGACCAACTTTCGGATTTCAATTGAGCCGGTTCATCTGCGCCACCCCACAAGGTCGGTTGGACTGTTCAATGGAAGAAAGACCGAGCTAATTAGGAAAATCAAACTTGGAAAAGAAAAAGGAAAGGGAAAGGCTAGCGTCAAAATGGCGCAGCGTTTGGGCATCACGAGACACCAAACCTTGCTATAATAACTAGGGAAAATGACAAAGAGAGGGTATGAACTAACATCCATTGACAAATTGTGGTCCGAACTATGAAAATTGACAATTAAGGGTAATTTCAAAATATTTTAATCCTCAATTTCACAATTAAGGGCAAAAAGGTTTTTTCAATTCATTCGTTTAGTTAACTTTGTTAATTGACAAAGTGATACTCCATCAATTAAGTGTTATATATACTTATATGACGATCAAAATATTTTGAAATTGCCCTTAATTGTCAATTTTTATAGTTCGAACCATGATTTATCAATGAATGATAGTTCACACCTCCTCGTTATCATTTTTCCTAATAACTAAGAACGCAACGTTCGATCCCACGCTGGTTAGAAAGCCAATAGACAATAGGAGACCTGCTTTGGTTGGTGGGATCCATAGTAAAAGAAAAAGTAACCATTGAGTGGTCGATTCCACGGGATTTATACTAATAAGTCGTCTTCGCACGAAATCTTTTTCATCTCCTTACGTTCCGTTCCTTTGTTGCTTCCTATTTTCCTCTGCTCAATTAAAAATGGATTATTGATTATATTTGTGTTGTCCGTTGCGTCTCTCCTCCGACAAGTTCCATATAAGGGCGGACTATCGGAGCTTATCGTTTCGGTCATCTTCAGGTTTTTCTATTTGTATTTTATTTTCGTTTCAGCTGGAGTAAGTGTATGCGTGCGTATGGATCTCAGAGTTTTATTTATGTGATGTATGAATTTTCATTGTAGCTATTGTTGATGGCTTCTAAGAGAATTCTCAAGGAACTCAAGGATCTGCAAAAGGATCCCCCTACCTCATGTAGCGCCGGTATGTTCCTCTGGCCCTTTGGAATTGTATCATAATTGTGCGGCCGAATCATCTGATTGCATATGCTAGTGAAACATGAGCGAATTACTTATGCCAAGCTGTATTATCTCTGGTTAAACATCATTGGATGGAAGGAAGTCATATGATACAGTAAGAGTGTTTTTGTTGCTCAAGTTAGACAGGTAGCATTAGTGTATTATTTTTTCTTTAGCCTTATAAAACATTAGTAAAGAGATGCAGTTGTTTAAATGAGATATAACTTAGTTCTGAGATGCTTAGTGGTGAAAGCATCTGTTTTTGGTGCATCGCACGCGGTGCATGTTGCGGGTCTCTAATGGTTTTATGATTGGCTTGCATAAGCAAAATATCAGTGGCATAGGTTAATGTGGACAGTAGGGGTAAACCAATGATTGTTGTGCAACTTAACTGACTCACGACGATGTCTTCAGGACTTATTGATGACTTGTTGCATCACAAACACCTTTACTATCTATTATCTACAAATCATGAATCACGTTGTTTATAGATTTTAGTTTCCATTTGAACATACTGCATCAACAATACATAGGTCAGTGCCATTGCCTTCTGTTTATTGTGGCTCAGTTGCAAGAATAGTTGTAGATGTGTCATATATTGTACTTCATGATCTTATTACAATAAATGTATTTACGTATTTTTATCGCTCAGGCCCCGTCGCAGAAGATATGTTTCACTGGCAAGCGACCATTATGGGTCCTGCTGACAGCCCATACTCTGGAGGTGTTTTCCTAGTTACCATTCATTTTCCTCCAGACTACCCTTTCAAGCCGCCGAAGGTACTTGCTTTTTTATAACATCGATGTACCTGCTGTTCTAAGCTCATAACATGTGTAATGTTTGTTGGTTAGAATAGAAGTGTCTTGTTGGGTTTCTCCCAGTGCTGTGTTTACTATTGAAAATTGAGATGTTATTATCTATTACAGATACCTATGTACTATGTTCATATCACTTTGTGTTTTTTAATGGTTTCTTAAACATGTACCAAAATTCTAGCCGCATGGACGTATCAATATCTGTTGTTATTTTGGCAGGCTAAACATATGACATATCATGCTTGGACTTTTTTTCCCTTGCCTAAGATTTGGGAACAATTTGCATGTGAATGTTGCTATGATATAATTATATCCCTCTTATTTACCTCCCTAGAATTTTGGAAGTTACCCGCATAAATGGTCCCACTTATTGACGATGCAGGTTGCATTTAGGACAAAAGTATTCCATCCAAACATCAATAGCAATGGAAGCATTTGCCTTGATATTCTGAAGGAGCAGTGGAGCCCTGCCTTAACAATATCCAAGGTTTTCACTTTGAACCTTTATATTTGAGAGATATTGGCGGTTTATTTTACACATCATCATCTGTGTTTCAAAAGGAAAATAAATAAATAGATTAGAGAGACATATTTTGTTTAGTAAACTTGCTTTCCTTGATATATTCCTTATAATAACTGCTCAATAATTTAGTAAAGCGAACTACTTGTAGCCAAGATTGGTATTGATAGCTCCAAAGCATGCCGATTCTTTTGCTGCAGATGTTCAGCAAACACTTTGCTGTCCACATGTGTGGAAATATAAAATCTTACCACCTATGAACTCTACGGAAGTGCCTAAGATGTTTCGTAATCAGCTAAGAATATGTTTGCAGGTACTCCTCTCGATTTGTTCACTGTTGACAGATCCCAATCCAGATGATCCCTTAGTGCCTGAGATAGCTCATATGTACAAGACAGACAGGAGCAAGTATGAGACAACTGCACGTAGCTGGACCCAGAAGTATGCAATGGGGTAGCTACATTTGTGTTTTCATGGGGATGCAATTCTGTTCCATATATGTTGGCGGTAGCTTCCTTAAATGTATGAATTATTACTATCTCTGCAGTTGTCAAAGTATCATTATGCTTGTCAAACTATCAGGGAACCAAGTTATGTATGGTTAACGTTCTATTTTGTTAATGAGCAAGTTGTTTGTGAAATGGCAATGTGAAGCTCCTTTCCCACATTGAGATGTCAAACTCCCTTTGCAAAAATGATCAACAGCGCTGTCAATTAGGAGGACCCTTCTAAATTAGGAACCTAAATTCCAATGGAAAAGAAGAATCAGGAGCTTAAATTCTAATGAAAAAAAGGAACTTAAATTATGACAAATAAATAAATATATTTGTGCACGTAGCAAGATTGCTTTACTATATCTTGTTTAGTTAGGGCGAATCAACAACACAAACTCTGCCCTGCCGTGTCGTCGTATCCAAAAGAGTCCCTACTGCTTTCGTGGCCTCTTCCAAGCAAATCGGAACGTCTCTCACTTTTCCACCTCATAGAAAAATAACCAAAACTGCAATTCAAGGTATTGATTCGCCTACTCCACTTCTCAAATTTCCTTGTCTCATAATCCTCGATAGTTTTGCCTTTTCCAGAATTCAATTAATCGAATTCGCCACTGTTTTATTGCCAGAAATATTTTGAAATGGCCGACGCAGAGCAAGATACGACGCATTCCTGGTTAGCATCTTCTTCTCAGCAATCATGTTTTTCTAGGGTTGGCCTTCAAGCGGATGATTCCTTGTCATTGAATTCCATCCCAGCTACAACAACCACTGCCGCCGCCCTCTCTCTAATTGAGCCTCCTTGTGATTCTGCTACACCTAGTAGTAGTATTCATAGCTCTTCCGCTGATGGTAAATTAGGGTTAGGAGAGAGGGCTTCTTCTGCTGCTTGCGCTGCTTTTCTTTCTGCCATTATTGTCAACCCTCTAGACGTTGTCAAGGTACAGTTCTTTCTCTTCTACACCTCATGGCTTTACAGCCTTTGAGCATCTTTCATTTTACTAGTTCCTTGGTTCATTTCCTCTAGCTAGAGATTTTTTATTCTTCTGTCATCGTGAAAGCTCCAACTGTAGCCTTCTTTCAGTGTAGTCACCAATCTTATCATCCAGTTGCATTCTGTTCTACTCTGTCATATTCTTTTCATCAATAGTAAACTTCAAAGTTTAGCGCCCTGATTATTTCTTACAATTTTATCCACTGTATGTGCCAGACAAGGCTTCAAGCACAGGCTGCCGGAGTTCCTTACTCGCATCCATTAAGTGATCTCAGGAGCCGCATGGCCTTATTTGGACCCAACATGGTATATTACTGTACACCTGATCAATTAATATGCTTTATGAATTTATAATCTATAATAACTTCAATACAAAAGGTTGGATTGATCGATCGAACAATATGCTCAATTCGCTAGAAATTGCTCGGACAACTTTTTTGACATTAGGCACTCAACTATGTTCTGACTTGGACTTCCAAAGTTCAGTAGGCGTTAGATGTTACAAAAATCGATCTACAAAGAATGGCTGTTCACAGAGTCATCATTTTTTTCACCCTTTAAAATACAGTCATACTATCTCCATGCATTTTAGGTGATGTGATCTCTTTTGAAGTCACATGCCATTTTTTTTTGTAATTTTGCAATGCGCCCGGTGTTATATATGTGGGGATTAGGTTGACATGGAATTGTTTGAATTCTCCAATCATTATAGTTACCTCTATTTGTATTTATCGTATGCCAAAAGCAGCATTTCTGATGCTAATAACACCATTCTATTGAATTTGTAATTTGTACATCACGGTGATCATTCGTTCTGGTAATTTAATTTGGGTGAGAATCCCTTGGTATATTTCCAAATACTTTGAACTTGACCCAGTGAGACATCTTATTATGGAGTCTCAAAATTTATTTAACCCCCCTTGCAAAAAGAGGTATGATTACATCTCTGCTGGTTCAGATGTTCACAGATTTTCGCTGTTCTCCATCATGTGCTCGTGCTGGAGTTCATGGAACAGTAGCAATATGCCCTCCTGATTGTTTTCAGTACAAAGGAACTCTTGACGTTTTCTACAAAATCATCAGACAGGTTTCTGTAGCTATTTGGTTCGTTTATGCTTGGATATCTTATTTAGCCAACCCACTATACTTTTATTAATGTTAGTGTTGATAACGATACTTTCTTACAGTACCAGTACACACTACACAATATCTTAATCACATTTTAACTCAGATATAATTTCCGCAGGAAGGTATAGCAAGATTATGGCGAGGCACTAATGCAGGTTTAGCACTTGCCGTGCCAACTGTAAGTGCAATCAATTATCAAGTATTTACTCTGAGCCATACTCATGTAGGTTGACCATAATTCGTACGGGTGACAGGTTGGCATATACTTGCCTCTTTATGATGTGTTCCGTAACTGGTTGGAAGAACTATGTGCCGAAAATGCTCCAACAATGACTCCGTATGTCCCCTTGTTCGCAGGCGCATTGGCACGCTCATTAGCTTGTACAACATGCTACCCCATTGAACTCGCCAGAACAAGGATGCAGGTAAATGTGGAACCTGATGTCTCTCATTTAATTTAGCTTTCGCAAAGAAAATGTTCCAAATAGTCCCTATCTGCTTTATAGGTAGCTGTATTTGTTGTATTAATATTTTATATATGAGTTGGTTTACAGCTGTAGAGTGGTCGTTTAATATTCATGAAATTTTCGGTTTCTTAAAAAGAAGAAAAACAGGAACATGCACAGCCATAAAGTCTAATAAAAACCTTGATTTTGATATCTGAATGCTGATCCAGCGAACTACGCATAACATAATGTTAATTTTTTTCGGCCGTTTGTAACTTGTAATCATTTTTCAAATAATCATAATCACAATCAACTACAATTCGGTTATTGCCACCGTCCTTTTATGGTAAACTTATGTGTATTCTGAAATATGAATTCTTAATAAATAACCAATAGCTGCTGTTCAATGGTTGTTGAGTTGTCCATCTCCATTTTTTTGACGAAGTTTTTAGTTTTTCTATTAAAGTAATTTCTCTTTTTTAAACAGGCTTTTAAAGTCATTGAAGCTGGTGCTAAACCTCCTGGGGTGTTGAAGACGTTACTTGGGGTCTTCCACAGTGTTAACAACACCACTAATCCACAAAACAACAGTAAGTTGCCTTATTGGCCTCAGCAGATAACTGTCCATTTTTAGGACTTTCAACTATTTCACATATATGGTTTCCATGCTCCTTTATAGTAGATCATGCTTCCATGGTAAAGGGACTTGGAGACTGGATTTGCCTCAAATCTTGTTAGAAATTAGAAACCTGCACTAGCGACAGTTGGCCAACTAGGAAACTTGCCTGCCGAGTTTAATTAATGTGGTTTCTCGCTTTGTGAATAAAGTGTTTATATCAAAATGTTTAGTTTTTATCTGGTTACGCAATTACATTGGACAGATACAATACTCTACACTTTCTCCGATCTCTCATAATCTATCACTTTGCTGTTTCAGTGCGAGGCTTGCGCTTTTTGTGGACTGGACTCAGCGCACAGCTAGCACGCGATGTTCCCTTTTCTGCCATTTGTTGGTCTACTCTCGAACCTGTAAGCTTGTTGCATGCATCTGTTCCACCTGTTTGCTTGTTTGTTTGTTTGTTAGAATGTCAATTTATATTCATTTGGCAGCACTAAATTATTTGTTCAATCTAATATATTCAAACTATGGCTTCAATGTTGTGCCTAGTGCCTACATAATTATCAATGGGTAACGTATATGAAAAAAGTGCAAAAGTATTTTACAAAATGTTTACTTGACTGAAACTCTGAATTCAAAATTATAAGAAGGCAATATCGTGCTCTGAATTTATTAAAATGCTGTTGATAAATAGTTAAGCAAAAAATAAATAAATCTAGTAAACACAATGATAAGAAGAAGAATATCAAGTTTCACATCAGTTCAGTACAAAAAAAAGGTGGCATAAAGTTAAGCTCATGGCGATGAGTTTTCTTTTTCATTCAGATTAGGAGGAGGTTACTTGGTTTATTAAAGGAGGACGCTAACACAGTAAATATCCTTGGAGCAAATTTTTCCGCTGGGTTTGTTGCTGGAGGCCTTGCTGCTGCAGCAACATGTCCACTTGATGTCGCAAAAACACGAAGACAGATAGAGGTTAAACTTACTGCTTTGAATGGATACATGAAATTATTGTCAAAATATGCCATATTCTGTGAGGGTGTTCGCTGTTATCTAATGATAATTGCTTGCTGAAAATCTAAGTATGAATTAGACTTATTATGTTAAATAGAAGAAATTCCGGTGCATGGCGCAAATTGTTTCTTACTCTAGTTTACTCAGCCCCTCTGTGTTTGATAATGATCACTGACTTTATGGGTATGTATGTAGTCCAGTCTATGCCATTACCAGCATCTTCTTCTACTTCAGATACTACATTTAGATTCCTACAATGTGAATTTCTGTTTTTCCATGTTAATTCCATTTCACTTTTTTTCTTGTTTTAACAGATGGATCCTGCGCGAGCTCTAAGGATGACAACATGGCAGACTCTTAGAGATGTTTGGAGGTACTTTGTTACTTTTCTGCTTGCTATGGAAACAGAGGGAAGAATTTATTTTCTGGTTGCTGGTTTGATTTAAGTCTCTAGTTATTGGGTTTTCTCTGGTGGATGATTCTATATGTATGTCTTGAAGAGGTTGTTTGAAGAAAGAATCCATGAATGCTTTAGTTACTAAATCTTGTTTAGAATGTTCGTTCTTCTTCACTAGTACGTATTTTCATGTACCGACCGACCTGCTTTTATTGTCTGGGTTTTCTGAATATTAGTGCCTGTCTGGACTAGATAATTTATTTTGCTACTTGCTTGTTCTGGCTGAGAACTTTTGCGAGTTGTTTACCTGACATGTCCTTGATTCAGGAATGGAGGTGTGAAGGGATTGTTTATGGGTGTTGGGCCTCGTGTGGGTCGTGCTGGGCCATCAGTTGGTATCGTCGTATCATTTTATGAAGTTGTGAAACACGTTATGCATCAGCGGTACCGCTCAGTCACGATAGATGTCAAATCTGGATCGACCTCTTGTTCATAGTAGAACATGGAAGAGATGAATTACTGACATGATTCGAGATACGGAACTCATGGCCTCTTACAAAGATTAAGACAGAAGGAAATAGAAAAGTGGGTTACCTTGTACGTGAATGCCATAGGGTTTTTTTATGTAATCCTGTAAGTTAACTTTTGCTGCCAGCACAAGGGTCTTCTGTTTGGACAGGAGCTGGAGTTTTTGTAATAGATTTTCACATAAGCAAATTTTCCCTGGGAGGTCGGTTCTCAGTTTGCTTATATGATTCATATTGTTTTCCCACGGATGAAGGCAATCTCGTCTAAAGTCATCTTTTGAGTTTTTGTTTTTACGAACGGCCAAATTTTCGTTTTATTATTTGGTGGATGTATTTCCATCTTGTATTTTTGATCAAATGATCCAAATACTTAAAAATACTTACGGGAAAAAGAGTAGATTTCAGAATTTTACATTGTTTTATGTTTAGTTAAAAGACAAATTTCTTACACATCTTGTTCTTTTAATGATAGTAAAAAAAGTGAACTTTTCTGAGCCACCGATCCACCTGGCACTTGAGCAACTCTTCAAGAGAAATTGTTAGATCTTATGACATGTAGTTTGACAAAATTATGTATAGTTGTTCAAGCTGTTGTACATGGAGAGTTCAAAACCAGAGAGAGACAACCGACGTGAAATAACACTGAAGCAGTCAAGGTTTCCTAATTCATATTAGGCAAGTCGGTGCTGTTGAATATTGAAGTATGGTGCAGATATTGATGGCGGTTGACGCAAATATATGGAAGCATATCTAAGAAGTCGGTTGAAAGATTTTAGGAAGACTTGCGCTTGAAGATAACTTAGCAAAGAAGATAATCGAATAAGTTTCTTAAACGGAGTTGATATATTGAAGATTATCTACAAGAGAGATGCGTAAAAATTTAGGAATATTTCCTTAAAGATTTAGGAAAGATTTCCTAAGGAGATAGGCGGTTGAAGATAGGAAACCTAGATACTTTACGGTTGCTACCACACTATATAAGGAGGGCTGATGCATTCATTTCAAGCAGCATTCACGGAGATATTACTCACGCTCACATACACTGAAGGGAGGTGGAGGCAAACGGCTGGCGATATTATCATTCCGATAAGATCACGACGCTCAGATTCAGTCTGTTTCTAGTGCTCGGCAGACTGATCGTAGAACAACTTGACGTTTCACGCACTGTTGCTCTTACTGCACATTCTGCGGAAAGCGTTGATTCTCGTGGAGGATCAATCTGGTGGAATCGGAGGCGCGGCTCAGTTATAGGAGGAGACCTAGTTAGCAATTACTAGAGTATTAGAGGCTCCGACAGTTTAAGATGGATTCTGTAAATATAAGCTTTTGTACTCGCAATACTCAATATTAGTGAATTGCTATCCACCAGGCTAAGGAGACAGCCCCAGACGTAGGCTCGTTAACGCCGAACTGGGTAACAACTTTGCATGTCGTTTATTTTCCGCACTGCACTTATTTTTGCATAAGTTATTCTAGATATTGTTCTATACTCGACTAGAACAACATCTCAACATACAAGGGTAAGATTCCAGAAACAGAAGAAAAATGTGGAAGAGAAAAGTTTTTATATATATCATAAATAAGCATATTAATCAATCCAATCCAATATTTGTATATGCGAATATGATCAAACGGTTTGATCCTGCGCACTGATCACGTAACCGACATACCGAATACCACCCAAATTTACATGAACTGGTTTTTATTAAGTTATATCAATGTTGTTTACAAATTATTACCTAACGTCCGTTTATTTTTTACTAATGTCATGTAGACTTCCTCATCTAAAGTACCGTATATAAAAGCATTATTAACATCTAGTTGCTAGAGAGGCCAACCCTTATATGAAGCAACACTGATCAAATGGTGTTGATGCATCTAAGGATTGGCCTCTCTAGCACCTAGATGTTAATAATGCCTTTTTACATGATACTTTAGATGAGGAAGTCTACATGACATTAGGGAATAATTTGTAGGACGTTAGGGAATAATTTGTAGCAGTAAATATTGCTCATACTGAAAATGTGGAAGAGGAAAGTTATTTGACTGAAAAATGCGAAAAATGTATTAAAAGTGAAAACGTCAAAGGTAAATGACAAGAGCTCAAATAATATTATTATGAAAAGTGTCACTACCTCATCTGAATTATTATTTTGATTTATCATTTATGACAAAATGCAACTTATTTCACAATGATAAATATTTACATATTTCATTATGATAAAGTGGTTTTCAATTTTCATCCTTTATATTATTGTAAAAGACCATGACAGTAAAAAAAGTGAAAAATAAAATAAAAAGTCATGTTCACTTAATAAAAAATTGTAGAAAATAATATATAGATATTAATATTTAGTATATGAGTCAAGTCAAAAATAAAATTACATTTGTGAAACTCCAGTCTCCAATTATGAGAGAGGTTCAAATGTAGCAAGAGTATATATCAATTGTTTAGTCGTTATATGTAAATTGTTTAGAAAGAAAAGTTATTCGTAACAATTTTGAAAGAAAACAAAACGAATAACTTTCCTATTTTTTTTTTGAGAAATACCAACACCACACAGACAAACGCACAACGCAAACATGACACAAAGCCACTCCCAGGCTACATTACAGGCTACAATACACAACTGTCAATACCCACAAGCACCCACTCCTTGTGTTCGTCCAACATATTGATGCACCCTTTCAGCTCCTCAACAAACGCCTCTGGCCTCTACGACCCCGAATTGATTGCCCATAAGGCTTCACGTGAGTCTGTATAAATCCTGGCTTTAAGCACGCCTGACTCCCTTGCAAGTTGAACACCCTCAAGAATTGCTCGACACTCAGCCTGGAGGACTGAACTTGCCTTATCGAAACACCTGGCCCTGACCTTCTCTACCTTCCCTCCCTCGACGAGGATGGCTCCCGCACCTGCTACCTGACAGGCGTATTTTTAACCCTTTATAGTTGTCAAAGTGTGAGTTTTAGGGGTCAAATTGCAGTCAAACAAAATTTATAATCCTTGGTAAGCCAAGGGTCGATCCTAGGAGCAATGCGTGTGAGTACTAGGTAACGAGTGACCTATTTAGCTATTCCAATTAAAAAGGTTTGTAAAACAGTTTTTGTGTCACGAAAATAATAGAAATCAAATAGCAGAAAATAAATTATTGTGGTTAATTCAGAGAAGGAATCCCAGAATCCATACTTCACCCGTGCTCACCCCACTAATCATGCAATCATTCTACGCTAATTATTCATGCTATCAAATATGGAAAATAACCGAAATAACACTAGACAAGCCGCCCATCCACGGATCATTGTCCAGATTAATCTCCATCGTTGAACGCCGCCCATCCACGGATTATCAACGATTTCGATTTATTAAATTAATGGTTTTCCTATCAATTCATGTAAACATGACTTAATATCAATTTCATGCGTTCCGGTTAATCCCTAGGGCCCATCCACCTTTCGGCATATAACCTAAATACGTTCTATCAATGCAAACATACCCTTTGATGTAAATACATGCATAGAACCATAAAATTAAGCACACAATGAAATTGAATATTCAAATTGCATAAATAATGAACTTCAATTGATCACATGAGAGTTAGGGTTACATAGCACGGGATCCGTAGGATCCCGGAATTGAGAAGACTACTCACTATTCATGGTGATAAAACCAAAAACAGTGTATAAGGGAGGAAAGAAACGAGTAAACCGTAAAGACGCGATGTAGCTCGACGATCCTCACGCTGAAAGCTCTGTCTTCTCTCCCAAGTTAGGGTTTTTCTCCAAAGAATCAACAACACAAAAATCATTCAGGTCGTTTTCCTTTTATAGCCCAATCGAACGATTTCCAAAAAAGGCCCAGAAAACTTCCAAAATTAAATTAGGAAATTTCTGATAATTCTGAGCTGACGGTGCCTGTGACGCCCGTGACGCCCGTGACCAAGGGGTTGGTCACGGGGTCAATGGGTTGCTTCATTTTCCGAGACCTCTGAGTTGTCCCGTGACGCCCGTAACGCCCGTGACCTGACTTCCATTGCCTTTTTCGAGGTCTAAACCTTCGAATCTGCTCTTGTTGTAAACTACAAAGTTGTAGGGAATTGAATTAGTTTTCCAACAAGCTTTGAATCAACCAATTTGGACACCAAACGCGATCTGTAGGTGCAAAACAAGTCGGAGAGGTCAATCTGTCATGTTTTGTCCTGATTTTGCCCAAATCTGCACCGATTGCTTTGCTTTGCTTCAGATCAATCCAAAAGTATTAGATATGTAATATATAACCTGAAACACTAGAAAAGAGATCAAATGACAATAAAATGTCGGGAAAACAAACATAATCCATCATCGAATGAAGTGAATAATACGTCAAGAATTCGACCGATCAAAACACTCCACACTTGGGATTTGTTCGTCCCGAACAAACATTAAGTTCAAGTCAATAAACTGCAGAATAGTTACCCACTCAAGTGTCATGTGATCAATTCTAACTAAAACAAAAATAAAAAGATAACTCACTGTCGTAGAGGAAACGAATGCATTTAGCGTATGCATCAAGCCTTTAAACCTCTAGGCTGCCCTAGTAGGACGAGTATAGTCTCGTGAAGGTTTTCAGGAATGGGACTGCCTACAAATCTTTGTACAACTATCTAACGTGTATGCATGAATGATGCTCAACAAGTCACAGTAAAGTCATGTCATACCTCGGATTCATCGTGTTACCTCAACTTCAAGTCAAACATCTTCATCAAAGTTTTCAGACCATCATAGATTAACACTACTACAGAGAAGAGCTTATGCAACGGTTCAAATTTCTTATTATGCAACGGTTATTCCTTATGCAACGGTTTATGTAAAAAACCGTTGCATAAGGTAGACTTTATGCAACGGTTTTTAAGAACCGTTGCATAAGATATACTTTATGCAGCGGTTATTAAGAACCGTTGCATAAGGTAAACTTTATGCAACGGTTTTAAGAACCGTTGCATAAAGTCTACCTTATGCAACGGTTTTCCTTGAACCGTTGCATAAGGTCATGACCTTATGCAACGGTTTTCCTTGAACCGTTGCATAAAGTCTACCTTATGCAACGGTTTTCCTTGAACCGTTGCATAAGGTCATGACCTTATGCAACGGTTTTAAGAACCGTTGCATAAAGTCTACCTTATGCAACGGTTTTTTACATAAACCGTTGCATAAGGAATAACATTAAGCAACGGTTTTGTGTTAACCGTTGCATATACTAAACCCTAAAATTAAAACACATTGTTTCTTCGTCAGTCGTCCGCTCTTCGCTTCATCCGCTCTTCACTCTCATCGGTTTGGAGTTGTTAGATACAGAAGCAAGAGATTCTAGGGATGTTGGATTTCGATTCGAAAGGGCGAAATGATGAACATCTTCCTCCAGATCCGGCGGAGACGAAGCCTCTGCGCCGCTTGTCCGCCAGCAACCGCTTGACCGGAGTTTCACACAAGGGCGGTTCAGATCCGTCTCGTCGACTAACTGGAAGCCATCGTTTACAGTGATTTCCGAGGAGTCGTCCGATTGTTCGAGCCGTGGAGAACAGACTCCTCAGCAACAGCAGCAGAAACGGTTTGAATTCGAATTGGAGAGGCTACGAAATGACTTTGCAAGCTTCTTCGTCGTCTTCATACAGCTTGGCAATCCCTGCGTTCACAGCCGTATCCGCTCGCCCTTATCGCCGCCTCGCGGTCCGCTGTCAAGGTACTGTGTAATCTCGCTGCTTGAGAATTTGTAGGTTTGGGTTTGGTTATGTGTATTGCATTTGTGTCTGGATGATTGGTTTTGAGATGGTTTGGTTTGTTAGCCCTAATTTTTGAATAGGTGTGAATTTGTGCTTGAATTTGTAAGGAGGATTTGAGAGGAGCTTTTGGTGCGTATGGCTGATTGTTGCTTAAATGTGTGCGGCTTGTGTTTGGCATCCATTGAGTTTATGGGGAAGATATGCTAAATTTCTGTGTAGGAATCAGAACCTGGTGTTTGAATTTGTGTGTCAAGAAAGTGGTATGTGGTGTGCATTTGGATTTTGGAATTAGATTGGAATGTTTGACACTTTGACGTGAACGATTTGTTGGCATTTAATCAGCGGTGTGGTAGTTAATGTTGGTTACGGGTCATGCAGTGTACTTATGAGGAAGTTTTCGGAGCAGTATGCTCGCAAATCAGGGACATACTTTTGTGTCGACAAAGGAGTAACTTCAGTTGTTATCAAGGTAATCATTCACTTCACACACTAGAATTTTTCTTGGTTAAATTAAAGCTATGAAGATTAGTTTATGGTGTTTGATTCGCAAGCTCTACTTGGGTACACACTTCTTGAGCTGTGAAGATTATTTTGTTTGACTTAGACGCAATTTAAAACTTGATGCAGGTGATGCTAAAGGAAAAAAGCTGCTTTCCTCAGTATCGACTTCTTTGGTTCTTGCTGCAAGTATCGGAGTCGCAGAAGCCGTTGCACTCTGCAAGTATCGACTTCTTTGGTTCTTGTTATGGGTATACCTGTTGTATGTGAGCTACTAAAGGCTTCGAGATTATTTTTTATGTGATATCAGTGATTCCTCATGCATTTGATTGTTATGTAAAGTTGTATGAATGGTGTAATGAATAGTTGTATTTTGAATGAAATGAAAGTATTTTGATGTTTGGAAAATGAGTAACAGGAAATTACATTTGTTTGCAATTTGTATTTAATTTTACAACTGGATTTGAGCTATAAAATAGCCAAAATTTACCAGATTTTTTTCGTACTTTATGCAACGGTTCTATGCTCAAAACCGTTGCATAAGGTCATGACATTATGCAACGGTTTTACTCAAAACCATTGCATAAGGTCATGACCTTATACAACGGTTTTCCTCAAAACCGTTGCATAAGGTCATGACCTTATGCAACGGTAGCTTATGCAACGGATGATGAACCGTTGCATAAGGGTCCAAATAACCGTTGCATAAGGTGTCTTCTGTAGTAGTGTAAACGAGTTATGTATTCAAACGGTCAGTACACATGGCTAGCAATCGACTAATCACAAGTTCTAAATAGTTCTATAGCAACGTATAAAGAACACGAATAGTTGCACAAAACATGCCCGTCATTCACCTATGCTATCTAGGGATAGTCCACGGGCTCCTGGCGCAAAGCTCATTCTCAAGTGCCAAGGATTAGACAATGACCCGTAAGAGAAGAGGAGCCTGGCTTAAGGATTTTCTGAAAAATAGTCAAAAATTTGCATCAAAATTTCAGTGCAAGCACGAGGGTCGTCCCTTTGTTTCTAGTACATGAATTTGCAAGACAAGTCATGATTTGCACGCAATGAGAAGATGGGATTACACTACATCAAGCAAAAAAGGGTAGAATTGGTTGTTCAAAAGTGTTTTCCAATACACAAGGGGCGACTTTTCTCACCAGGTCCTTGGTATTTTTCTGCTTTCGCAGAACATTTTTCAAAGTATTAATTTTTTCGATTTTTTTTTTCTGAAACTGGTTTTCTTTCAAAAACAGCTATGCTTGGGGCCAATATTTCACCCACCTTTGAAAATTAAGAACTTTGTTCTTGAGGGAAAACTTGAAGGCCAATTGTCTAACTCCACACTTAAAACTTGACATAGTATATAAGTAAAGGCGGGCGCATGCAAATCACAACAAGTATACGGAAATACGTATTAGTACTAAGGTCACCTAGAAAAAGAGATGCATATTTAAGTTTTTGACATTTTTGAACCGGTGCCTACTAATTTCAAGTCTCAAACATGCTTCAAGAAATACGTAGAACATGTGATAGGCAAAGGCTAGCAATGATACTGACTCAAGAGAATACACACACAATTTTCACTATTTCAAGTCCTAGACTTCGAGTCCAAAAGAATGTCAATCAGTCAAGGAGTATCGTAGAAAAACAAGGATTTCAATCGCAATACATAGACTGTTGAGCATATGCAGGAATGAACGTGAAATGAAATGCGTGTGACTATGCGCTACCCACTCCACACTTAAAAATGAGCTTAGTCCCTAAGCAAAGAAATAAAAGAGAAAATAAGCGTATAGGAACTTCACTCGTGTGCGATGGCGCGATATCCAAGGAGATTAAGCGGCGGACTCGGGCGGAAATTGAAAACCCTCGAACTGATTTTCTCTCGCCGATTTCAAAATGAGAACTTTAAAGGATCAAACCCGTGACACCCAGTCCGTCACGGGGTGAACGGACGCGAACGGACCAGGGTAAACTGGTAAACTGGCGGAATAAGTCTGTGACGCCCGCAACGCCCGTGACGAGTCCCTTGGTCACAGGCGGTTCTCCCGTGACGTGCCATTGGTCACGGGCGAGAACGGACGAGTGAGAAGAATGAAAATCTGTCTGATGCTGGCCGTGACGCCCGTAACACCCGTGACGCGTCCCTTGGTCACGGGCGTTCTGCCTGTTGCACTCCATTGAACCTGGGCCTGAACGGACTAGCAAATTTGGTTCGACCTTGTGCTGCCACTCCACACTTGGATTCCTACAAGGGTCACACACAATGTACAAAATGAAAATGAAAAAAATGCAATGAAATAATACTTACAGCGCGGGTTACTCCCCGAAGAGGCCTAGTTTAACGTCTTGGCGAGACTCAGCAAGGGAGGTAGTGTCAGTTCACCTTCAAATCCCATTTGAATTTACGTCCATCAAGAATGACATGGACGTTGAGTAGAGCATGCAGTCCCTTCAAATATTGGATACCCTTAAGAATCAAGGGACTGTAAAAGCTCCCAAAAAACTACTTCAAAACGTAAGGCAAGAGCTGTCGAAACTTGTCTGGAGGCGGTGTGTCAAGATAAATATATTCAGCGCTAGCTCCAGTAAGAACGCTTCCTTTATACTCTCCAGATAAGATTTCAGGTGCATATACTCCAGAGTTTTCCTTCACTATCGTATTCAGGCGTATGCGAGGGCCCTCTTTAAACGAGCTCATGTACACATCAACAAAGTCTTCGTATCTATGATCCTTTGATGGCTCTTCAACGTCCAAAGGAACCGGTGGAATGATGTTCTCTTCTGTGTGTTCAACTAAATGACCCTTTGAAGTAGTCGTATTGGAGGGAGATGTATCTTCATATTCTGAAACGTCATCAGTACAAACTCATCATCCTCCAACTCAGTGTAAGCCTTGGCAACCGTTCTCAATGCCTCAAAACCATCCTCACAAACAGGTTGTTCTGGTATAGAGAGCATTCTCGTATCCTGATCATCTTCCACGTGGATTGGAAATAAAACTGAAGATGAATGTGCTTCATAGACTTGAACTTCTTGATGATTTGCCATTGTCATCTCAATGTACTCATCTCTGCATTCCTTGTTGGCTGCCATAGTTTGTTGCTCTAATTGGTCTTTCAGTATCTTGTTCCGAATGGCCAGCTGCTCAAGAATTCGACCGATCACTACCCTAGTCTTCTCATCAAAGGAACCATCACAGAAAATCGTCACTCCCTCCTGGTTGCTACCAGGTTGCTCATTCCACCAGATTAACTCCCTTCTCCCATCCCTGACATCCTTCACCAACCAACTCAATTTAAAGTTCATTTCCTCAAGCCTTCTTCCCTCCTTGCCGTGGATTACCTCGTTCCTGTCCTTCCACACCAACCATAGGGCCAGCACCAACGCACTGAATTCCTCCTCTTTACACAGCTTGGCACAAAGCCATAACCAGTACCCCGGGTCTTGGCACTGGTTCCTTGAGATCGCTTGAGGCAAATGAAGATCCTGTAATAAAACCTTGGTCCACCAGCAGTCTCTGAACAAATGGAGGGAATGCTCACCTTTAGCTCCACAATGACAGCAAGTATTGTTGACCTCACATCCCCTTTTAGCTAAGTTTTGCATAGTCGGTAAGGCATAATGGAAAAGCCTCCAGCCGAAGATCTTAACCTTATTCGGGATCCTCATCTTCCAAAAAGATTGCCAAAACTTCTGAGTTTCTCGAGGGTCAGACTGTTCACTCAACCCCCCCTTCCTCCACTTTTCAATATTCACAGCCTCAAAGTAAGCCGACTTAGCAGTGAGGCACCCCGATCCATCCAGCTTCCACCGATACCTGCCTGTCTCCTGCTCCCACTCTGTCCCTAGCTTTAAAATCTCCAGAGCCTCAAAAATCCCTCTCCAAGCAAAAGAAGGCCTGGTTCCACTAGACGCACTAAAGATGTCCGCATTAGGGAAGTATCTCGCTTTGTAGATTTTACTCACCAACAGCTGGGGCGAGGAGATAAAAACAATTTAGGGATGTGCTAACTAGTTGCTCCCCGGCAACGGCGCCATTTTGACGTGTAGTTTTTAGCATAAATGTCAAAAAACAATTTGTAATTCAACCGGCAAGACCGGTGTCGAACCCAAGGGAGCAAGCCAAGCACATGCGCTATTTAAGATTGTGTTTCCATTCGGCTATTCTAAACAAAAATGTATAAAGAGTGAATATATCTAAATCCTATGTGGTTAGTAATTGGAGATAAAAGATAGATAGGAGGTGTTTCGAGGGCTTACTCCCCTCCTTGGCATTTTCTCAATGATCACATACACGACATTCAAACATTTCATGGTAGTCAAATTGGTTCAACCTAACTTAGGCTAGAATTAGACAAACTATCATGCAAGTCTAATCCTAGTCAAGCCATCTTAGTTAGAATCTCACCTATTAGATTTATTGATTCACTATATAGCATTTATTCTCACAAATGCTACATGCATAAAGTCTTGGTTAACCTTACACCGTTAGATGGGATTAATTGATGATTCGCTCAATGACTAATTCCAATAAATCAAACATTCAATCCTTAGTCAAGCATCCATATCCTAAGGTTCATTTACATGATTCAAGATATAGATCATTTTCTCCATTCTATAACTATCCTCAAGGGTTTCCAAGTCCTAGGTTCAAGTTTTAGATCCAAATTGTCACTTAGGCATTTTGTCGAACACCTAGAGTGCATAACATTCATAACACAAGAGAAAATGAAATCAACAATCATCCATATGAATATCAATGTATATATATGATCAAGAGTACCAAGGAGAGTCATAAGACCCTCAAAACACAAGATCCACTACTCACACATCATGTAAGACAACATGGTGTGAGTAGGGTAATATGGCAACAACAAGTAGAATAGAAGAGGGATAGAAATAGGATGATTAATCCTTGAACTCCCTTGATCTTCACTTCTCCTTGGTTGGATGATGTTGGATGACCTTGTATGAGCCTCTTTTCCAATCTTTTTCTCCCCAAAAACCTCCACACTTGGTCTTAAACCCTTGCTTTCTATTTATAGGTTCGGCTGAAATCTGGGCATCAAATCTGACTTTTTCATCCAGTCGGTCGACTGGGGCTAAGCTTGACTCCCAGTCGATCGACTGGGGCCATTTTAGGTTTTTTTCCTGTCCGAATTTGGTCTTGATTTCTCTTAGAGAGTTGTAGCCCTTTGAGTTAACTTTCCAACAAGCTAAAGATCAGCCAAATCGGACATTGGATCCGTCCTATAGGTCCAAAACAAGGCGCAAAGGTCAATATGTGCAAGATCTGATGAGCTGCTGAAGTTCAATCAAGTCGACCGACTGGGGTCTCAGTCGATCGACTGGGGCCTTTTGGGTTGTCTTCCCGTCCGAATTTGGCTTTGGCGTAAACTAGAGAGTTGTAGCCCTTTGAAATACCTTTCCAACAAGCTAAAGATCAGCCAAATCGGACATCGGATCCGCCCTATAGGTCCATACCAAGTTGCAAAGGTCAATATGCTCGGTATTGCCCCGAAAATCCTTGTTTTGCGCCAAAACTCAACCAATCTTCATATTTAGGCTTTGACCATGGGGGAAACTTGTTTTCTACCTGAAATGTAGAGATAGAGGTCAAATGACATCAAAATAATGTCGGAAACGATCAAAAACTATAGTGAAGAATGACCATAAATGAGTCGAAAACTCGACTCATCAACACTCCACACTTAAGTTTTGTTCGTCCTGAACAAAGTATGAAAATATGTCAAGGTCATGCAAATTTTGAAATGCTAGTGGTGCTATGTTTTTCGTATATTTGCCTCACTAGATTTCACAAGGTCTCGATCATTATTTCTAAACATGTTATTGAAAGAAAAATGACAAGTATGTACAATCTAACTAGCTCCTTTTCGTAGGCGTTACGAATGCATTTAGCGTATGCATTAAGCCTTTAAACCCCTAGGCTACCCTAGTTGACGAGTTATAGTCTCGTGAGAGTTTTCAGAAAAGGGAATACTCACAAATCCCAAATGCACATATCCCATAAGAGTGAATGCAAGAGTTCTCAACCAAGGCGATGATTTCTCAAAACAAATCCCTCACCCCACGCTAGGTCCATTATCACAATATCATCAAAAGAACTTTTGAACCACTTTGAGTACCCTTGAGGTTGTGCATTCTAGGTCATCAATACTAGAGCTATCAATCGTCTCATCCAAAAGTCTACTCATTTTCAAGGCAATACAATATAAGTGAAGTTTTTAGTTTGCACAAAGATTGTCAATCGCTCACCTATGCTAGCTAGGGCTAGTCCATGGGTTTGCGACATGGAACTCATTCCCAAGTTTTAGGCGCTTAAGCCGTAATCCATAAGGGAAGAGGAGTTCGACACTAGAGTTCTCAATAAACATACATAGACCAAATGATAACTCCCGTGCAAGCACATGGATCTTCCAAGAGTCATTCTAATAAGCACACAATGCAAATGATGAATCCCGCACAAATAATGAATGGAGGAAAACATAGAGTCAAGTTTTAAGTGCTTCTTATTTTCTTTTTGAAACGGCCTTTGGCCTACAAATGCTTTCGAGGGGGGACTTACCTCCCAAACCCCCGGCATTTGTATATTTGGGAGCAAAACTTCTCGTGATCATTGAGAAAGTTTTTAGTCGGGGCTTTGCCCTCTTTGACCGCAAACACTTTTTTTTTATTGGGGCCTATTTTTCGCCCTCTTTTGTTTTTGACTCCACACTTAAAACTTGACAATATGTTCAAAAAGTGTATGGAATGTGCGGGAATCAAACATAAGCATGGCACTAAATTAGAAAACTCAAGTCACCAAGGAGCAAACAAAATGTCTAAGTTTTTCACGAAGATTTTAAAAGGTGCTTGCTATAACTTGATCTAAGGTATTTCAACGAAAATACTTAGAGAATTGGATAGACGAAGATATCAATGATATTGGTTTTCAAGAATACACATTCAATGGACTAGGTCGGTTCTAAGTTCAATATCCAATAGATGTGGCAAATAGGCTAGATGTGATTTATAGGGATTAGAATCGATAGTCACAAGCCTTTGTGGTTAAAAGCACTCTCATGTTAGGGATAGAATACATGAATGCAAGTGTCCATTCTAAAATGATGAGCATGGCATGAAATAAGTGAACTATGCGACTAAACCACTCCACACTTAAAGCATAGCTTAGTCCCTAAGCGCAAACAATGAAGAAAATGAGAATAAGGCGCATAGGAACTCCCCTCGTTTGTAGATGTGCCCCACCAATAGAAAAGATGTCATTGTGCTAAACGTGATCAAACATGATGCAAATAACTTTCCTTGATGACAAGAACACATGAGAGGTTAAAAGTAACAAGTGATATACAAGGTCATGCAACACAAGTATGAGCAAGAGAGCATCACAAGCCACATAATAACATCATGGCATACGTTTCATAGAATACAAGCAAGGAAAGTAATATACATCCTCATAATGTGCACAAGGTATCTTAAGTGACAAGAAAAAGTCAAACTAGAGTCATAGCATGGTATAACAATTTAATTTCACTCTAGTAAACACCAATAAAGTACATGAGCACTAAGGGCAACATCATTAAGCATATAAAGATCAAGGGAAAATTGGAGGGGTGTGGTTATGTGATCATAGAATTGGAGTAAGTAGAACTCACTCCACACTTAAAAGTTCACCCACTAATAACACATATCACACTCCACACTTTAGAGCCTTAGCTACTCAAAATCATGCCAAACATTTAAACATATAAAAGAGCAAGAATGAAACACTTACAAACCGGGTTACCTCCCGCGAGGGCCTAGTTTTTCCCGTCTTGGCAAAGACGTAGCAAAGCGCCCCATAGAATCACTTGTTGAGAAGTCCTTTGCTAGGATCCCTTCTCACGGGGCCTTGAATTTGGTCGTGTCAATCCACCTTCAAATCCCATTTGAATTTCTTCCCATCAAGTCTACAATGGACTTTCCTTTGGGAAGTTGACCCCTTCAAGTATGAAGATCCCTTAAAAATTAAGGGGACATGAGAGCTTTTTCCAATTAGCATTTGAAAATAGGGCAAGAAGCTCCAAAACTTGTCTCGAGACAAAGTAGTGAAGAAAGGATCTTCAAAGTTTGTCTCGAGCTTGATGGGCATCCCCTCTTTGAGTTTTTCAATTGTTTCCTTGGGTGCCCATACCTCAATATCCCCCATTAAACTTGTATCTTCTTGCATGCGAGGTCGTTCCTTAACTTCTTCCATGTATACCTCAACAAAGTCTTCGTACCCTTGAAATCCTTTTATCTCTATACGCTCTTCTTCTATCTTATCCTCATCAAGAAATTGGGATCCACATTTAGGCTCTTTTACACCGAGAGGGAGGAAGTCTTCTTCATCAATAAAAGGTATTTCCTCTATGTAAGAGGCATCATCATTGAAGAATTCCTCATCGGAGAGTGTCAATGGGATGTCGAGCTCTTGCATGTTCTTATCCAAATGATCATGAGATGTACAAGTAGTGAAGGGTGCTTCACTTTCACATTCCATCTTGTCCTTGTTACAAGATTCTCCATCCCATGTCTTGTAATAAGCTTCGGTGGCGGCTCTCCATAATTTATCCTCCTTTTCTTGATCCCGTTCTTGATTTGGAGTATTTGATTCAAGGATTTCTTCTTTGGAAACCTCCTCTTCCTCACCCAAGTTCTCAAATTCAACGGCTTGTTGTGCCAATTGATTTTCAAGCATCTTGCGCCGAGCATGCAAATTTTGATTGAATTGCTTCACTTCCTTCAATTCTTGTCTCATTTCATCTTGGCTAGCAAGGAGTTTAGCAACCATGACTTCTATATTGGAGGGCTCATTTAATGGTTGAGGAGGTTGAGGGTATGGAGGGTAGGAGCCTTCAACTTCAAAGCGATGGCTATCGTTCCAATTTGGAGTGTAATAACTTGTCGGATAGCTATGCTCTTGATAATAAGAATTTATGTGCTCCTCCCCTTGGTAGCATTCCTCGTTAGAAAAGACTTGTTGGTTGTGGTTGTACATCCAATAGTCTTCACAATGGGCACTTGGTTGATCCTCTTCATAATACTCTCCATTGTGCATGACTTGTTGGTTGTAGTGATCCATCCTCGCAAAACAAGATTAACTTAAGTTAGTAAGGGATATGAGAGAATAAGAAGAATATACAAGTATAAGAAAAAAGAAAAAATATTTTTCACACAATCTAATCTAGGGATGTGCTAACTAGTTGCTCCCCGGCAACGGCGCCATTTGACGCACTATTCTTTTTCACCTCTAAATATTATCAATGAAGAGAGGATCGAATATAGTGTCAAAACATTTATATTGACCGGTAAAGTACCGGGTCGAACCCAAGGGAGCAAGCCAAGCACATGCGCTATTTAAGATTGTGTTTCCATTTGGCTATTCTAAACAAAAATGTATAAAGAGTGAATATATCTAAATCCTATGTGGTTAGTAATTGGAGATAAAAGATAGATAGGAGGTGTTTCGAGGGCTTACTCCCCTCCTTGGCATTTTCTCAATGATCACATACACGACATTCAAACATTTCATGGTAGTCAAATTGGTTCAACCTAACTTAGGCTAGAATTAGACAAACTATCATGCAAGTCTAATCCTAGTCAAGCCATCTTAGTTAGAATCTCACCTATTAGATTTATTGATTCACTATATAGCATTTATTCTCACAAATGCTACATGCATAAAGTCTTGGTTAACCTTACACCGTTAGATGGGATTAATTGATGATTCGCTCAATGACTAATTCCAATAAATCAAACATTCAATCCTTAGTCAAGCATCCATATCCTAAGGTTCATTTACATGATTCAAGATATAGATCATTTTCTCCATTCTATAACTATCCTCAAGGGTTTCCAAGTCCTAGGTTCAAGTTTTAGATCCAAATTGTCACTTAGGCATTTTGTCGAACACCTAGAGTGCATAACATTCATAACACAAGAGAAAATGAAATCAACAATCATCCATATGAATATCAATGTATATATATGATCAAGAGTACCAAGGAGAGTCATAAGACCCTCAAAACACAAGATCCACTACTCACACATCATGTAAGACAACATGGTGTGAGTAGGGTAATATGGCAACAACAAGTAGAATAGAAGAGGGATAGAAATAGGATGATTAATCCTTGAACTCCCTTGATCTTCACTTCTCCTTGGTTGGATGATGTTGGATGACCTTGTATGAGCCTCTTTTCCAATCTTTTTCTCCCCAAAAACCTCCACACTTGGTCCAAAACCCTTGCTTTCTATTTATAGGTTCGGCTGAAATCTGGGCATCAAATCTGACTTTTTCATCCAGTCGGTCGACTGGGGCTAAGCTTGACTCCCAGTCGATCGACTGGGGCCTTTTTAGGTTTTTTTCCTGTCCGAATTTGGTCTTGATTTCTCTTAGAGAGTTGTAGCCCTTTGAGTTAGCTTTCCAACAAGCTAAAGATCAGCCAAATCGGACATTGGATCCGTCCTATAGGTCCAAAACAAGGCGCAAAGGTCAATATGTGCAAGATCTGATGAGCTGCTGAAGTTCAATCAAGTCGACCGACTGGGGCCTTTTGGGTTGTCTTCCCGTCCGAATTTGGCTTTGGCGTAAACTAGAGAGTTGTAGCCCTTTGAAATACCTTTCCAACAAGCTAAAGATCAGCCAAATCGGACATCGGATCTGCCCTATAGGTCCATACCAAGTTGCAAAGGTCAATATGCTCGGTATTGCCCCGAAAATCCTTGTTTTGCGCCGAAACTCAACCAATCTTCATATTTAGGCTTTGACCATGGGGGAAACTTGTTTTATACCTGAAATGTAGAGATAGAGGTCAAATGACATCAAAATAATATCGAAAACGATCAAAAACTATAGTGAAGAATGACCATAAATGAGTCGAAAACTCGACTCATCAACCAACAGCTGGGGCGAGGAGATAAATCTCCATCCTTATTTTGCTAGTAATGCAAGGTTCATCAGCTCCAACCGTCTAAAACCTAGCCCTCCGCTATCTTTATCTTTGCAAATTCTTTCCGACTTCACCCAATGTATACCTCTATTCTTTCCACCATTCCACCAGAATCTCATAATATTACTTGACAGCTTCTTGCATAGCATGGCAGGCAGCTTGAAACATGTCATGGCATATGTTGGGATGGCCTGGAGGACTGACTTAATCAGAACCACCCTTCCAGCTCCAGATAAGAGTTTGTGCTTCCAGTCGTTGATTCTCTTCACTGTCCTCTCCTCTCTTGCTCTGAACAAATCAGCTTTTTTATTGCTAAATACCAGTGGCAGGCCCAGGTAGGAAGAATGTCCTACTACAACTTGAACTCCTAACCTCTCCACAAGCATCCTCCTATCTTCATCCAAGACATTTCTGCTGTAAACGGCCTCTGATTTAGTGAAGTTAATTTTCTGACCCGAAATATCTTCATACTTTCTTAGTATATCTCTAATCCATTTCAATGAGTCTTTACTAGCCTTAAGGAACAGAATACAGTCATTCGCAAACATCAAGTGTGAAACCACCGGAGCTCCTCTACAGACTCTAATCCCTTGCAGCAGACCCAGCTCTTGATACTCTCCCATCGCATAGCTCAGCCATTCAGCACAAAGCAAGAATAAATATGAAGAGATTGGGTCCCTCTGTCTTAGGCCACGACTGGGATAAATACTCTCCGAGATCTGATTGTTTATTTTGACCCTGTAAGAGAAGGATTGCACACACAACATAATCTTCTTCACCCAGCTCCTATCAAAACCCAGAGCCAGCAACATTTTTTCCAGAAAACATCATTCTATCCTGTCATATGCTTTGCTCATGTCTAATTTTAGCGACATGTAGCCAGTCTTTCGCTGATCTCTACACTTTATGTAATGTGAAACCTTGTGGGCTATAAGAATGTTGTCTGATATTAATCTTCCTTTAACGAATGCGCTCTAGCTCTGAGAAATCAAGTCTGGTAGAATATCCTTCAGCCTATTTGCCAAAACCTTCGTAATTAGCTTCATCACTACATTGCATAGGCTGATGGGTTGAAGATCCTCCACTTTCTCCACCTTCTTGACCTTGGGAATTAGAACAATGAGCGTCTCGTTTAATTCAGCATCTAGAATATCACCATTGAGACACTTGAGCACCTCCCTAACTACATCTGCTCCCACGATATTCCAATTGGACTGAAAGAAGCCTGCTGAAAGACCATCCAAACCAGGAGCCTTAGACGGGTGAATCTGATACAAAGCTCGTCTCACCTCTCCTTCCACAAAAGGGGCTGTGAGGCTTCTATTCATATCCTCCGTCACTACCTTGGGAATCATTCTGAAAACTTGGTTCCACCTCTCATTGATGTTATCCACCTGCGAACGAAAAATGTTAGTAAAGTAGTTATAAATGGTGGCAGAAATCTCTGAGGAAGAGCTGCAGAGTTCTCCTTCCAAATTTTTTAGGCTGTCGATATGATTCCTTTTCCGTCGTTGGGTGGCTCTAGCATGGAAGTATGCTGTGTTCCTGTCTCCGTGCCTCAGCCACTCTGCCATGGACCTCTGCCTCCACTAAAGCTTTTCTCTTTCAAGCCATTCGTCCAACTCCTCAATGAGCTTTGTTTCCTCACGAACCAGCTCGTCTGTTCTAGGAAGCCCTCTCAGTTGCTGGATGTTCTCCTTGAGATCTTTTATCATCTTCTTAACATCGCCGAAAGTCTCCCTTCCCCACCTGGACATATCTTCCATACAGACCTTAAGTCTCTGGCTCAACGAGCAGCTAGGAGGCTGAGCTTTCCAAGTAGCCTCAACTACTCCTTTAAATTTCTCGTGCCTCAGCCACATTGGCTCAAACCTCCGGATGCTAGCATTGTTGCTGCTCGTGTCCTCCTCCAGATGAATAATTAGGGGAGAATGGTCTGAAGTGTACGAGAACCCATGCCTAACAATATCGTGAGGAAAGATCTCCCTCCAGGCCTTATTAGCCACCGCCCTGTCCAGCCGCACCCTCACCTCCTGCTCTCCTTTCCTCTTGTTAGAATAGGTGAAAGGATCACCTCTAAAATCCAGGTCCGATAACTCGCAGTCCTCCAGACAATCCTTGAAATTTCTTATCTGCCACATCTGTCTGTCTCTCCCCCCTTCATCTCCCAGCTTTGAGCAACCTCATTGAAATCTCTCATCACAACCCAAGGCTCGGCCAACCCCTTTTTCAAATTTCTTCATAACTCCCAGCTTTCCATCCGATCTTGAGCCCTAGGATTACCACAAAACAGCGTTAAAAAGTAACCAGATTCCCCTTTAATTCGGACATCAATGTGATGGGAAGATAGCGAAATCAGGTCCACAGCCACCTCCTCCGACCACAACAGAACCAGGCCACCTGACCGCCCCCTGCTATTAACTGCTAAACTACCAGCGAAACCTAATCTAACCCTCAACCAATCCCAATTTCCATCCGCTTTCTTCGTCTCAATCAAACCCACAATGGAAGGCATGTGTGACCGAACAACGTCACACAAAGAATGAACTACACGAGGGCCTCCTACACCTTGGCAGTTCCAGCTTAACATCCTCATGGCTGTCTGCAGGGCCGAGCCTCGTCGACCGCCGCCGCTGGGTTCTTCTTAATTGATACATGTTGTGCTGCTCCATGCGCCTCTTCTCTCATCACATGCTGGTCCCCTCCAACCCTCTCATGATATGGATGGAACCGCCTCGAGGGTTGTAAGCTCCTCCTGCCCCCTTTTGCCTTCCAGACTAGATTACTTTCCGGCAGGAACAAATCCGCCTCCAACCAAACTAGTCTCGAACTTCCTTGGTCTTCCATTCTTCCTTCCGGTCCAACATGTAGGTCATTACCTAGGCCTGTTTTAGGGAGATTGCTCATCCCAGTATAGCTAAAAGGCCCAGTCAACTGGCCCACCATGTTGCTTTCATCCAGTTGCCTCCTGCCCCTCATCACCTGCTTACCTTTCTTTGCAATCTCCGAAGCTTTCCTCATTTGTGTATCCTCGACAACCTCAACTTCCATCAGGTTCTCAGAGGAAAAGCCTACGCCCCTTCCCTTTCCATTCTCCACCTCGAGTCGCTCGTCCTTGTTAACTACACCACCTCGATCCACGCTTAGATCTGTTGACCGGTCAACCTCCTTAGCTGTCAGATCCACCTCCGGTCTACTCTCCGTCGCCGGCAACGAGGTGCTCTGTGGATCTGGCCTCTCCCCTGTTCGGTTAGCGCCTCTTGCCGGATCACTACTCCCTCCACCCCTCACAGCCACCTGCACCTCACGACTCGCCTCTGACGGAGCACTCTTGGCCTTTTGAGTCGGGCTCAGCTTCTGTATCGGAGAGAACTTGCACGCCTCCGTTTCATGACTTAATCTTCCGCACCTCTCACAACAGCTAGGGAGCCTCTCGTATTTAACTGAGATCCGAACCGTATCTTTATTCCTCCGTGTCAACAGGAAGCTGTGCACTACCGGTTCATCAACATCCAGCTCCACCCTCACTCTCAGGTATCTCTTCTTGGTCTCCTCCGTTTCTGACTGACTCACTCGGATGAACTTCCCCACCTTCGCTGCTAACTTCTCCCCCACATCCTTATCGTTCAAGACCGCTCCAACAGGTAGGTTATGCAGTTGAGCCCAAACCCCAAGCTTCTTCATCTGAAACTCTTCAGGCGCCAGGTCTGGGCACCACTCATGCATCAACACTGCCGTCTTCAGACAGAGCCATGATCCTCCTTCCTTGATTCGAATCCAATCTCTTTCGTGCCTAATCTCCGCAAGCGCCAGATTGTCCGCCAGCTCCTTGAACTTCACTTTGTTCTCCACATTCCAGATCTTAGTCAGAACATTTGCAAGTCCCGTCAGATTAAACGAGGCTCCGTTGGCCAACTTAAGGACTAAAGCCCATCTGCATTCTTCCTGCATCTGTCCCAGTCGGCATCTTCTAGTGAAACTACCACCTGGTCTTGAAAGCTCTCCGATAATGTCTCTATCTGCTTGTCCACCATATTTCCACTCCTATGTTCATTCCTCATTCGCTCCAGTAGCGCCCAAACGAAGCCTTACCACAAGCACGACACTTTGAAAAAACTCACCCTCAGCAGGAAAACACTTCTAAGAAGCCTTAGAAGGAAGCACTCTGAATAACTTTCCTATTGATCAGTATAAATTAGAACCTAAATTTTCTGGTTTGGTTATTGGTGATCAATATAAATAACGACTGCGCCATAGTCAGAAGATGATTCAACAGAAAAACCACATCATCAACATCAAATCGTCCGAAACGTCCAGGAGATATCAGCCCCTCATTGCAAGGATTTGATTCAACATCTATGTCTGCTGTTTCCACTTGTAATCAAGTAATTATCCCAAACTCATTGACGCCTGATGTGCCATATTTATTACAAGAGTTTTTTTTTGATGGGATATTTATTACAAGAGTTAAACACACCAGTTCGTAAGAGGTATGCATATATTTTATAGACAAGCTCATGATCTCTTACTGAGTTATTTTACTCTAGACTGGAATATCCTGAGAATCAATTTCAAAAGATAATTTTTATGTAACAAAATTGATAGGAAGAACAGGGAGAGGGTACACAAGAATATGAGACTTCAACACTAGAGGATTGTTGGGAATGGAAAAAGTATGGTCAAAGGGTTGTTAAAGGATATTCACTTTATGCAAGGTTCATTTTTCAATTAACTATTAACTTTCCTATTTTAATTTAAATAGCATCATATTATATATTGAATTATTTAAAAATTGCTTAATATTTCAATATTCACGTTTGGCAGGGATTCTAAAAGTGTAACGGTGGCTATGCCTGTCCTGCAAAAAGACATGTTGATACCATCACAATTGATCCTTTGAAGTACGTTGTTGCTTATTATGGCTTCCATAACCATCCACCCTAGCGGACCCAAATTGCTTCCAAATACAAGAAATAAGCTCATGGTGATACATGAATGTGTTTTTTTCCCCATGTTGAACTATATGTACATGCTTATATCAATGAGTAATAATATATAAACGATGAACAACTTCCCTTTATGAAAGTTAGGTACTCAAAACTACCCATTACGTTGAAAAAAATATACCCATTATGGTGTGTGAGGATGCACGAATTCATCAAATAATGATGGATCATATCGAGCTCCCTCGTATTAAGTACGCTATCTCACCCGACAAGTAATGATGAGTTTCTAATAATGGATAGAAAGATGCGATCAGCCAGTGGCGGATCCAGGATTTAATATGACTGGAGGCAACATGTAAAAGTAAAAATTTTTTTTATTACAATTGCTCTCTTCGAGTTTTCATTTTCATAAAGCGCCCCATCACATCTTCGTTACTAACGGAATGAAATAAATCCTTTTCAATATAACAAATGAGACCGTCACACAAAAAAGAATCTGCCATGCGGTTGCGTAAGCTTGTTTTCACAATTTTCATTGCAGAAAAGCATCTCTCAACAGTTGCAGTTGCTACGAGTAGTGTCAAGACTAGCTTTAAGAGTCGAAAGACAAAAGGATATGCTCGATGCTTTCCCGTATCCACCATCACTCTATCAAGAGCACAAAGGTCCTTCAAATTTGAAAATCTTTCATCTTCTCGGACATTATCAATATAAAGGCGAAGTTGATGGTCCATAAGATTTGATCTCCAAGAAACTAACGAGTAACAACAGTCAACAATACCCAAATAAATACCTAATTTTTCCTTTAACTTGTTAATCTTCCCCAAAATTAAAATACCGAAATACATCAGATAATCAGTTTCATAATCTTACCTGATTTCGAATAATTACAGAAGAAACAAAAAGCAAATAGGGGAGGATGTCGTCTGTCGATCTCCAGGTCCAACGCCGCTCGACGCCTCTCTGCCCTGCTTCCCAATCTCTGTCGTTTTGTTTTTAAAAAATTCTGTCGTTTTGTGTTTTTAATGAATATGTGTTGTTTTATTTATTTATGATTTAATATAGTGGGGGCAAATTGAAAATATCAGTGGGGGCATATACGAAAAATACACTAAAACGAAGGTTATTTTGGTAAAATGACCGGGGCAGCTGCCCCCCTCCCATACACTTGCATCCGCCCCTGCGGTCAGCAATGCGGTGATTGAGTTGGTTGATTCGAACCCATTATATCACCTTTTCCCCACAATTTATGTGACATTTTTCCTAATTCTCACCTCTCATGTGACATATGCTTCATATGTTTGAAGTAAACAGACGATAATTTTTTTTACTAGAATCTCGTATATCCATTGAAGATTGATTCAAATTTGATCTAAAATTAAACAAGTGCGAGTCTTTAAGGACTAGATTCTGATAACGCATCCTAATAGGAATTTGCGTTTTATCGAAGAAAACCTGTTGGGAAAATGCCACTATGTTAAATTTTATTTGGGTTTTGCCACAAACCGCTAATTGGGTTAGAGGTTTGCGGTGAAGTCAAATCTAATGCTTACTTGGAGCGACATGTAGGAGTCACGTTGTCTTGATCTGCATATATTATTTCACTACAAACCTTAACCCTATTAGCGGTTTGTTTTGATGTAAAAAATTATCAATATCGCTCCTATGTGGACGCCACGTTGTCAATAAGTTTGACTTTGTAACAAATCGCTAATAGAGTTAACGATTTGTGTCAAAACTCATATAAATTTTGATTGAGTGACATTTTCTCAACAAATTTCCCAAAATGTGGCATATGCCAAATTAAGTCCGTTTATCCCTCAAATGAATTTTTCCAAGTTAATAAAGACAAGGTAATTAAACGGCAAATTACATGTATAAATGAGTGTCATGTTTCAAAATAATTCGTTGACAAAAGAAAAAAGTCAAAACAAATTAGACAAAGTTAATGGGCTTTGGGCTTTATAATTCAAAGAACTCGAGATTGTTGGCAAACTTTACATCCCATTAGCTTAATTTAACAATAAAAGCAACATAGTGCGAAGTGGACTAACCTGATGGTAGATAGTCCCTTCTAATTCACCAATCGCATGAGCAATGTCAGGTCTACTGGCTGTTAGGTATAGAAGACTTCCAATCATGCTTCTGTATAAGGTTTGATCCACCTTAGTACCAGCGTCATCCTTTGTGACCTTCACATGAGTTGCAGCAGGGGTTCTCTTATGAGTTGCTTTCTCCAGATTAAACTTCTTGATAAGGTTCCTTGCATATTTGCTTTGGGAGATAAAGATTCCGTCTGCCTTCTGTTTAACTTGTAACCCTAGGAAGTAACTCATCTCTCTTACCATGCTCATCTGGAATTCGCTTTTCATTTGTTCAACAAATTTGTCCACCAGCGTCTGTCTGCTAGAGCCGAACACAATATCATCCACGTGAATCTGAGCAATGATGAAGTCTGACCCTGTGTGCTTCACAAACATCGTCTTATCTACTCCCCCTCGCACATATCCATGAGTGACAAGGAACTCTGTAAGCCGCTCATACCAGGCTCTGGGCGCCTGTTTAAGACCATATAGAGCCTTCTTCAGGTGATACACATATTCCGGGTGATGAGGATCTTCGAAACCCTTTGGTTGAGCTACATAAACTTCTTCATTTAGCACCCCGTTGAGAAAAGCACTCTTTACGTCCATCTGAAACAACTTGAACTTCAGGTGGCATGCAAGAGCTAAGAGAAGTCGGATGGCTTCCAAACGAGCAACAGGGGTAAATGTCTCATCAAAGTCTACTCCTTCAATCTGAGTATATCCTTGAGCCACAAGTCTTGCCTTGTTTCTAGTGATGTTTCCTTGCTCATCAGACTTGTTCTTGAAAATCCACTTCGTGCCAATAACGTTCACATTATCAGGACGTGGAACAAGGTCCCAAACATCATTGCGCTGAAATTCACCTAGTTCTTCTTGCATGGCAACAACCCAGTATTCATCATTGATGGCTTCCTTGACGTTCTTGGGTTCAATAGAAGATATGAAGCATGCAAGGCCAGCCAAATCTCGAAAATTTACTTGTTTACCTCTAGTAATGATGCCTTCATTTAGATCACCAATCACCTCGCTGATGGGATGATTCTTCTCGATGGCCCTTGAGGGATGAAGAACACGTGGGGAATCAGGAGGCGTTGTATCCGGATTATTATCTTCTTCTGGCTGATTGTCATTAGAAGTTGGAAGTTTGGGATCTGCGTTAGAGATGACAGTTGTGTTGGGACAACTGGTTCCCAATTGGTCTGGAAGAGATGGAGTATCATCATCATCTGCAGCATGCGTCTCAGGAGCTTCTGGCACAACATCTTGAACAACCACATTAATGGATTCCATGACGACTCCAGTGCGCTTGTTGTAGACACGATATGCCCTGCTGTTAGTAGAATAACCCAGAAAGATCCCTTCATCACTTTTAGGGTCCAGCTTCTGCAGATACTCTCGATCTCTGAGAATATAGCACTGGCTTCCGAAGACATGAAAGTACTTTACTGTAGGTCGTTTACCCTTCCATAACTCGTAGCAAGTCTTCTCTGTTCCGGATCGAATCGTCACTCTGTTAATGACATAGCAAGCTGTATTCAATGCTTCCGCCCAAAATTTTAAAGGCACCTTCTTTGCGTGAAGCATAACTCGAGTCATCTCCTGAATAGTTCGATTCTTTCTCTCCACAACTCCATTCTGTTGAGGGGTGATAGGAGAAGAGAATTGTTGAGAAATTCCTCTTTTTGAACAGAAATCAGCAAGAGCAGCATTCTCAAACTCTTTCCCATGATCACTTAGAACTTTTACTATATGCTTGTCTTTATCCTCTCTTTCGCGTTCCAATTGAGTGTACAGCTGAACAAATGCCTGAACTGCATCTGACTTTTCTCTCAAAAAATAAGGCCAGGTGAACCTTGTGAAATCGTTAACACAAACACGAACATACCTTTTGCCAGAATAACTTTCCACTTGCATAGGCCCCATTATGTCAATATGAAGCAGTTCCAGGGGTCTGCTTGTATTAATCTGAGTGGTGCTCTTGTGAGGGACTTTGATTTGTTTTCCAATCTGACAGTCTCCGCAAACAATGCTAAGTTCTCCTCGAACTCTGGGAATGCCTCGAACAAGCCCCTCTGAAGTAATCTTCTGTAACGTTCTAAGGTTCACATGACCCATTCGCTGATGCCATAAGTTCATCTCTTCAGTACGGAACAGTAAGCATGTTGTTTCAGCATTGGGTTTACCTAGGTTGAGAAGATAGCAGTTATTTGACGACCTTCTTCCTGTGAGGACTGGTTCATTCTTCTGGTTTAACACCACGCATTAATCCTGGGAGAATTGAACATGATGCTCTCCATCGCACAACTGACTTATGCTGATAAGATTGGCCTGTAAACCTTTGACAAGAAGAACCTCTTTCAATCTGGGCAGACCTTGAACATTTAGGATTCCTTTCCCAATGACTTTGCTCTCTACACCATCACCAAAAGTCACATTAGAACTTCCTTTGCACTCTTCTATACTGGTTAGAAACTCGGGAATGCCAGTCATATGTCTCGAACATCCACTGTCAAAGTACCACGTTTCTTTCTTCAGATGACTGGAGGAACTGAAGGCAACATAGCATACTTCACCTTTTTGCTTAACTCTCCAGACTTGCTTCATTCGTGGTTTCTGGACTTGTTTCTCCTTTCTGAAGGTCATGTGAAATTCATGACATCTAGTTCTAATGTGTCCTACTTGATTACAGAAGAAGCATCTTCGTCTGTCTTGCTGTCTTGGGGGATGCTGTGTACCATGCCAGAACACTTTTCTTCATGGGTGATGTTGAGCTGGGACAAGTTGCGGTTGTGGCACAGCCTTAACAAAAGTCGTCTTCCTGGAGTTTAACCCTCCTGTAAATCCAAGACCTTTATGACCACCGCCTGTCCTTTGTGCCCCCAGAATAGAGTCTAGATCTTTTGTTCCCGAATTCAGCATCTTGACCGTCTTTTTCAAGTGATTTAGCTCTTCTATTGTCGCCTCATGTGCGATCCTGTCTGTTTCAGTTTCACACTTGAGAGCATCCACAATATTAATAAGGTTTTCCTCTCTCCTTTTTAGTGCCTCATTCTCCCGCTTTAGGTCATCTGTGACTTCTGGACAGTCTCCTTGTGTTTCTTTATTCTGACGCTTAAGGGATGAAATAACTTCCAGTAACTCCGCCTTTTGGGTCATTAGCTCAGATATTTCGTTTCTTGCATCAACCAGCTGGGCTTTGAGATCAGTGATTGCCTGTTGATGTTTCAGTTTTAAGGTGTCTACATCTTCCTTGAGCTTCTCCTTTTCTGCTGTTAGGTCTCCCAGAAGGTTCTGTAATTTTGTTTTTCGCTCGACTTCAAACAACCACTGTTGATATAATTCTTTGTAGTTGTTGGCTATTTCTTCGTCAGTGATTTCTTCATCGTCACTGCAGCTAGAATATAGGGATTTATCCTCAGGCGATGTGTTCGTCTCCTCTTCTTTGTTTTGGTTTTCTTCTGGGTTGACACAGCTGGAAAGAGCAACAAAATTATTGATCTCTCCTTCGGAATCACTGTCACTCCAGCTGACAGCATAGGCATTCTTTTTCTTTTGTGTGTTAATACATTCTGCCTGGATATGACCAAAGCCTTCACATTCTCTGCATTGTATCCCTTTACCTTTGTTGCTGGGTATGGAGTCTTCAGTTCTATTTTTCTTGTAGTCTTTTTCCTCTTTCTGGAATCTGGTTCTGGACGTCTGACCTGCATCAGTTCCTTTATTGTACTGCCTTTTCATGTATTTCCCAAAGTTCCTTGATAGTAAGGCAAATTGTTGTTCTGACATCTCTCCGAATTTGTCTGACACATCTGATATTTTGGCTTTCAGGCTGATGTTGGTTGCTTTCAGTGCTTGATCTTCCTCATTTAACTCCATCTCGTGAGATTGAAGAGATCCCATTAGCTCATCTAGTCTCATGGTCTTAACATCATGTGCTTCCTTGACTGCAAGAGCCTTCATAGCGTAGCGTTTCGGGAGGGACCTCAGTACCTTTCTTACCAATGATTCTTCGGATATTGGTTCTCCAAGGGCGAATGCTTCATTAGAGATATCAAGAATCCTTGTATTGAAGTCAGCTATGGTCTCGTCTTCTTGCATTCTTAGGTTCTCAAATTTTGACGTGACCATCTCCATTCTAGAAATTTTAACTTTGGTTGTACCTTCATGAGCAGTTCGTAAGATATCCCAGGCCGTCTTGGCAATCTCACATGTAGAGATCATCTTGAAATTTTTTCCATCTACTCCTGAGAATATGGCATTCATTGCTTTGGAGTTCGCCGCTTCAGCACTCTTATGAACTTCAGTCCACTTATCTTTAGTCAGAAGGCTTACTTTTCCTTACTTGTCAGTTGCCACTGGGTGTGTCCATCCTTGTTCCACAGCTTCTCAGATGGCTTCATCTTGAGACTTCAGAAACGCCTTCATACGAACTCTCCAATAGCCATATTTGTTTCCTTCAAGTAGAGGAGGTCGCGTGATGTTCTGTCCTTCTCTCAAATCCATCTCAAATACCTCTGGATCCTACTCTGTGTGTCGAGTATTTGCTCTGATACCAATTGAAATCTTCCCCTGGTAGATGAGATGTTGTTCTGGTCGAGATCCAGAGCAAATCCTAAAACAACTTATGCGCTAAAACAAGTAATGCGGAAATAAAATGACACGCAAAGTTGTTACCCATTCGGCGTTAACGAGCCTACGTCTGGGGGGCGTTCTCTAGCCCGGTGAACAGCAATTCACTATTATTGAGTATTGCGAGTACAGGGTTTACCGTTTACAGAATCCCTCTTAAACAACCTGAGCCTCGGACACTCTAGTAATTGCAATCTAGGTCTCCCCCTAGATCTTCGCTCCCGCTCCGTATCCACCAGAATGATTCTCCCTGAGAATCAGCGCCTTCTCCCGAATGCGCAGTAACAGAACTTCAGTGCGAGCCTTCAGCTTTGTCCTTCGATCAATCTGTTAAGCACCACCACAGATTGAATCCTAGCACCTTCGAGTAACCAGTGACGGTTAGTTCTCCAGTCGTATACATGCGTCGTGAATAACCAGTTACGATTAATTCACCGCCGTTTGCCTCCTTTTCCCTTCAATGAGTATGAGCGTGTATTGTATCTCCGTGAGTGCTGCTAATAACCGAGTATTAGCACTCCTTATATAGAGCGGTCGAAACCCTAAAACAATAAGGATTCCCAAACTAAACCGCCTCTATCATTAGGAAATCTTTCCTAATCTCTTGCGCATATCTCTTGTAGATAATCCTCCGTTCGAATCTTCAATCTAGATTAAGCAACCTTCGATTATCTTCTCGACTAAGATAGCTTCAAGCGCAAGCAACCGACTCCAAGGATATTTCCAATAATCCATAAGCACCTGACTCGACAAATATGATTTAGGAAATTTACTGCTGCGTCAGAGTTGTGCTAGGTCGGCTTAGACAAGTTTCCAAATCTGAATTTGGAAACTTCCAACTTCTGTCCACTGATGAGCAACCGCCTTGATCTTCCAACGGTCAACTAGGTTTCCTAATCTGATTTAGGAAACACTTCTTCTGCTTCAACTTGTTCTAGGACAGTTGTCTCTTCCAGTCTTGAACAACAGCTAGAACAACTATACTAAGTTTTGCCAAACTACATGCCATATAAACTAACAGTTCGTCAGTTTCATTTTATAATTCGTAATTAAGAAAATGTAATAAAAATCAGACTTTAATCTCATTCATTCAAATCATAAGATCAAAGGCTATGATTAATTTGTATTTTATACCAAAAAATCAACTTTATACCTGATTTTTTCTATATATATAATAAAATGGGGATTCACGAATCGATCGAATGTGAAATTGTCAAACAAAAGACACGCGTGGTGAAAAGTTATCACGGATGTGCATTAATTATTTCCCATTCCTTTGTGTGGGTCTCAGTCTCAAGCTCACAGCCAGCTAAGACTAACCCATATGATGATATGAAACTAGCAATGGTAAAAGAAAAAGACAACTTGAAAAAAGTAATAAATTATTAAACGGAGTGAAGAGGAAAAATAAAACAGTAGAGTTCCCCGTGATTTGAATTTCTTGTGGTTGGGAGATGTTTGGCTCTTTCCCTCTAAATCTATTTTTCATTTTTTTGGTCTACTCATTAATTTTCCTCTTTAGCAGTTATACTTGGACTTGTTTTACTTATTCAATTTTAACAATTGAAGTTAAATTTCATCTTAAACACGTACGAGCTGAACTTCAGTATTATCTTATAAAAATTAAGATCAGGTGTAAATTAACAAACCTACAAATTATGTTACACTATGTTATAGTGATCATGTTATGTGAAGTGGAATTAAGGCACACATGCATTATTACATCATTTAGAATGTTCTTTAGTTATATCTAGCCGTGACACATTATCGCAATACTAGTACTACTTACCTAAATCACCAAAACGAACACATTTTATTCTTGTGAAGCTAAACAGTGAACTCAACACAGCTTCAGCCTTCCACTACATATTGCAAATGTCCTCCAGCATCTTCATCTTCTTACATCCATCTCCTAATTAGTAGTTGCATGCGCCACCAATTACTTAATGGAGGACCAACCACCATCACCATCACCATCACCGCCGCGATCACCAACTGCGTCGTCTCTACACAATAATAAACCCATAACAATAACAGCCTCTTCAATCTCCTACACAAAAGGATCATTATCAACTAGTCTCCTCCTCATCAAATCAGCATGCACCTCATCTCCTGATCCCATCTACATTCTCAAAGACATCTCCTTCACCGCCCAACCTTCTCAGATCCTCGCCCTCGTCGGTCCAAGCGGGGCTGGCAAGTCCACCCTCCTCGACCTCGTAGCCGCCAAGACCACTCCAACCGCCGGCTCCCTCTCTCTAAACAACGCTCCTCTTCTACCATCCTCCTTCCGCAAACTGTCCTCCTACGTCCCACAACATGACTACTCCTTGCCCATGCTCACAGTTTACGAAACGTTCATCTTCACTGCTCAGCTTATCAAAGGCTCGTTTCACAAGTCTAATGACATAGTCTCCAATGTCATGTCCGTGCTGAGTGAGCTAGGGTTAGCACACTTGGCACATACCAAGCTCGGAAAGGGCTTGTCTGGTGGGGAGAGGCGACGAGTTTCGATAGGGTTGAGCTTGTTGTATGACCCGAGAGTGTTGATTCTCGACGAGCCAACGTCCGGGCTGGACAGTCGCTCAGCTTTCAAAGTCATGCAGACGTTGAAGTCCACCGCGGAGTCTCGTGGATGCACAGTTGTGTTGTCCATCCATCAACCTAGCTTCAAGATCTTGTCCATCATTGATGGGATTCTTTTGTTGTCAAAAGGGAGAGTTGTGCATCATGGAACACTTTCTTCACTTGAGGACTTCTTGATCTCCAAGGACTATGCTGTTCCTCCACAGCTCAATTCACTAGAATATGCCATGGAACTACTCAACCAAATTTCACAACAAGATGGTGAAAATAATCATGTTGATAGTATCAATAAACTAGTTGACACCACTCCATCTCCGGCCTCGTCTTCATCATCATCTTACAAACTCTCCCCCATGGATATGACTATGATCATCACAAGCAGACAACAGTTGGGTCGGAACAACAGGAGTTCAAGAGTCCATGAAGTGTTTCTTTTATACAAGAGATATTGGAAAATTGTGTTCAGGACTAAACAGCTTCTACTTACAAACACATTAGAGGCATTAGTTGTAGGTCTTGTACTAGGAACAATATACATTGACATCGGCTATGACAAGCAAGGAATCGAGAAGAGATTCGGGCTATTTGCGTTCACCCTCACCTTCCTCCTCTCCTCCACAACCGAAACCCTACCGATATTCATCAACGAAAGGCCAATTCTCATTAGAGAGACCTCCAGTGGCCTCTACCATCTCTCTTCTTATCTGGTGGCCAACACCTTAGTTTTCATGCCTTATCTTTTCGCAGTGGCACTCATCTACTCAGTCTCAGTCTACTTCTTGGTTGGTCTTTGTGGAACCTGGCAGGCTTTTACCTACTTTGTGCTTGTGATTTGGGTCATAGTCCTGATGGCCAACTCATTTGTGCTCTTTTTGAGTGCATTGGCGCCTAATTACATAGCGGGAACTTCGCTCGTGACGATACTTCTTGCGGGTTTCTTCCTCTTCTCGGGCTATTTTATTTCGAAGGACAGCTTGCCAAAATTCTGGCTGTTCATGCACTACTTGTCAATGTACAAATATGCGCTGGACGCGATGCTGATCAACGAGTACTCTTGCCTCGTTACGCGGTGTTTGATATGGTACGATGGTGATGGTGATAGTTCCAGTAGGAGCAGGAGTTGTATGGTGACTGGAAAAGATGTGATGGTGAAGAAAGGATTGCAAGAGAATATGAGATGGACCAATGTCTACATCTTGCTTGGGTTCTTTGTGTTGTACCGCTTACTGTGCTTGTTTGTTTTGATGAGAAGAGTTTCCAGGTCTTAACTTCATCATCATCAACAAACAAGCTACATGCATTATTGATCGATGTGATAATGTAAATTATCGTTGGTATAAAATGAAATGATCATCTCATGTACGTCCCCCTCTCTCTTCAAATTCTTAATTCTGCTTAATTCTTCTAATGACATATTACGTATCGTGTGAATCAGGTTTTACAACAACATTCAACTGCATTTTTTCTTCGAAATTGAAATAGTTCATCTCATCCATGGTCAGATGGTTGAGGTACTGTTGATTTATAATGTTTCAGGTTTATTATGATTATTGATGATACACAATTATAATAATTAGTTTAAACATTTATATCGAAACTATACGAAACCCTAATTGGAATATGTACGGAGCAACTGGATTTTTTTTAATAGGTAAGAACCTTGAAACCTATACCGTAAATATGCCACCGTGAGACTCCAACACTTGAAGTTTATAAGTTCTGTTCAAGTATTCATACCACCACAAAACCACCACTGAATTGACAACAGGATTCTGATTATCAGGTTCACATTACTCCAAAGAAAATATATAATAATATAATAATTTCTCTCAAAGCCTTGTAATATGAAGATGGGGTCACGGGTCTGCATCTTGGAAATGCCTCTGCCATATTTAGCATCCTATAAATTAACTGTCGACTTGTCTTTTTACTAGTCCAACACGCGCGCGAACACGGACTAGTACAATAATCGAATGCGTCGCATTCATAAAAACCATCGAAGTGTTATCTGGTTTCGTGTATGATTTGCATGGCGCTAAATGTCAAAGTAAAGTCACGGGTTTTGCTTCTCGTGATGAGTTTTGCACACACACAGCAGCAGCAACAACTAGCTAGCTGGTCGGAGTGTGTCATGCGCAATGGCTTTTGGCTTTGCCTTTGTATTTTTGCAACACGTTGAGCCAATGAATAGACCTGTCCATGCACTATCGCAGATATTCTCACAACTGATAAATTGACATTGAATACATCCATAATCATACAAAAGATTCGAGGGTGGGTCACTGCAGTCTATAGTCACACATAATAAATTAAATTAGTGTTAGTTAGAGGCGGCTCGACAGCAGGGGCGGATCCAGGAATTGAGATTGGGGGTGACAATCGAAACCAAGCCGTATATTATTGAATCATTGCTAAACATTTTAGCTATAACTTTCTCAATATTGAAAACCAATCAATCTGATCGGAAATCATATTCTGATTGTTGCAAAGTGCACTTTAGTTTTATTATATATATATTATAATTTAATTTGCTTATATGAATTGTATAGGATATTTATTATAGAAAATTGAAAATTTGTGGGGCCATGTGGTGACAGGAGCCACCCTTAACTATGGCTGGTTCCGTCCCTGCTCGAAAGTCGATGTACATTCGAACCCCTAAAAATTCGAGAAGGTGAGAATACAAATCTTATTATTTGAGTCTATGATGAATCTTTAAATCTGTATATGATATATACATGTCCAAAAAGTAAAATCAAACTTAGTGACTTTGAGTTTGCATTAAAGGCAACCTTGAATATGCACATGGTATACATGTGTCAACACCACAATTATTTAATGATGCACTTTTAAATTTTAAAGGTGAAGATTAAATTATCAAGTTTTCGAAAAAGAGATTCTCAATTGAACGCTCCTACACTCCACATTCCGATTAATTATGACCGTTTCAAATGGTGGTAGTGAAGTTGCACTTAGCTATTACCCATCAATATTATTGTAGTTCCCCGGATTCCTCCTGTCGATGCTTCAATCAATTGGGACTTGGATTCTGCTTGAGTCACGATCAAACGTCGCTTTCAAAATTCTATATTTCTCCTGGTTAGGGAATCTGAAATAAGAACTGGGATAAAACAAGTGATTTGTACCGGTTAAACGAAAAACGAGTAGACAATCAAACGATTCGATCACAATTGAAGGAGAGAAAAACCCTTTTGCCCACTCGCCTCTCCTCTAGTGTTTTTTCGATCACAAACTCGAACTCAAATCATACAGGTTTTTCCAGTTTCAATCGGATAAACTTACCGATTCAAAATAAGAAACCGACCTACCGCGCGCCCAACAAACACTTTAACGTCGCGCCCAGCGAAGACTTTAAGCGCTGGTCACGACCCTGCCTTAATGTCTTCCTTAGACGCTCCGAATGATGTTTCCCAGCCGGTTGGTTCAATATTGAACCGGATGGTTCGACAAAACCCAGCATCACTCTGACCTTCTCAACCGGCCGGTTCCAGACCTTAGAGTATTCGCTCTCTTTGTCGTCTCTACCTCAGCCGACCGGTTGGATTTGAGAGTCCAACCTTCACTACAAATTTTTCCAAATTTTCCCTCCAAAAATTCCATCGTTATAACGTCACAAGCAACGGCGGCGGTAAATACAACTGTACATTTTCGACTCCATTCCGTCACCAAAAACATCTTCGAGGTATTTCCCTGATAATTCCGTCAACAGTTATTCCGTCGCGCATGAGTTCTCGGATTAGTGACGGAATATAAGTAACGAAAACATGACGGAAACTATCCGCAGATGTTATTCGCATACATTCCGTTGATTTTCCGTGTGAGTATACCGTCGCCTATTCCATTATTATTAAGTCATTATTCCGTCACTGATAGATTTCGTTACCATTACTTAGTGACCGTTGTCAATTTCAAAATTTTGCGTCGATATAACATTACTTTTCCGTGACTGTAAAGGTGGAAATGCGACGGAATAGTGACGCAAAAACAAATTTCAGTTTTGCCTATATAAGAGACCTCTTTGCATCTTTCAACCCACAACATCCATCTACAACATTTTAGCATTTATATATAAGGACAAATTTGATTTGCAACATATACTAGAGATGGGGTGCAAGATGATTCTGAAGAATTTCATGGCTCTTGACTGATATTAGTTTCTTACAAGAGAAGTTACAAGTATATAAAAGATGCCATGAACTCACCTAGTTGAATTGCAATCGGACTGCAGTTTGAGAGTTCAAACCAAATTAATATTACGAGAATTCCCAACATCTGTTCGGTTGCAATTCAATTATTTGAGTTCATGCCACCTTTTATATAATTTTACCTTATCTTAATGTCAAGAGCCATAAATTCTTTAGAATCTTCTTCATCCCATTTCCAGTATATGTATCAAAAATTCCGTCACATTTACGTCATTATTCCGTTATTCTACTTACATTTTTAGTGGCCGGTACTTATTCCCAATTTTCCGTCCCATTTTCATGTTATTTCCGTCATAAGTTCCGGCACATTTCCTTCTAATTTCCATTTGTTTTCCGTCTTGTCGACGGAAATGTGATGGAAGTTCAACGAACCCTTGGTACACGTTTTACACCCCAAATGCCTTATATATACATATGACAACTTTTTTAAATCATACATACTTCCTTACAATCCTTTCCCAAAAAAGAAACTATCGTCCTTACAATTGAATATCGTCAACATGTCTCCTTCATTTGACCGTGTTGGTTTCGCTGTCAATCCACCTGACGTCGATCGTAGAGTGCATGTATATCCTATCAGAAGGCACGCGTAAGAACTCATTGTACATGTCATATTGATTGTTTTCATAAATCCAACCATGTATTATGTGATTCTAAACTTTGTAATAGTTTCTGGCCATTCAACGTTCATCAAAGGATTGCACGAGAATGCATAACTATATGCTGGGATGAAGCGTGGCCATCGTGGAACATGATCCCAGAAAGCGCTAAGGGAATTTGGTACGAGGAGTTTATGGTACAAATCAATAACTCGATCAAATGTCTTAAATACCTTAATTTATTGACAAACGTTAATGGTTATTGAAAATGAGTTATTGCTTGTAGAGTATAGCTACTTGGGATGCAGGGGCTGACAGTCACATTCGGAGTAATTTTATGAGGAGATGCAATATGATTGTCAATGACGAAATGAGGATGCGAAGGACATCAAGGCGGAATTCACGTTTCAGAAATTGAAGCAACCCGTAAAATGACAGAACTTATATGTCATGAATTAGCGTCAACTTTATATTCCATGAATTAAATAGATTAGTGATTTGCAACCGCTTACATTAATGTATGTCATCATCTTTATATTACATTCATATATGTGTTCCAATTGAATTTGTATTGCAAATTACCAACTAATTAAACGGTTGTAAATTTATATGTTTGAAATCGGGACTTGTGGAATAAATTTGTTTCTTTTTTCCGAGAAAGTGGAATAAATTTGATTTGAAGTGCCGATGGTGAATTTGTGTTATTCCAAACGGTTTTAAATGAAATGGTATTGTGCAGGGGATTCATTGAATCCCTCAATATTGTAGATTGATATTCGTAATTAAGACATCGCTTTTTTTGACAGGCGCCGTTGATAATGTCAGTTGAGACAGCGCTTCGTATATAAGGCGCCGTATTACTTCCCATAATACAGGGCCTTGTTTTTAATCGCTGTTCTACGTACACATTATACAGCGCTCACTAATTGTAAAATTGATTTTATCAATATATTTTAATTCCTGACTACATCGACGGCGCTTAAAAAATAAGCGCTGTATTATGGATACGTAGAACAGCGCTTATCGACAAGGCGCTGTATTAGGGGAATTTATACGGCGCTTTATATACGAAGCGTTGTCTCAACTGACATTATCAACGGCGCCTTACAAAAAAGCGATGTGTTAATTACGAATATAAATCTACAATATTGAGGGATTCAACGTATCCCCTGCACAATACCATTTCTTTTAAAACCGTTTGGAATAACACATTAATACGCCGAACATCAAATTACATTGCTCAATTCTAGCAAGTAATGGGATGGAAACAAAAACAAACAAATTACATTGCTCACTATTATACAAAACATTTGTATTCGTTTACGTCCGAATTTGTTGATGCTGGACACGTCCATGGTACAAATTTTTTGGACCAATTACTAATAGAACATAAGACTTGTTTACACCGGAGTATCTGATTGCCGCAGGTAATCTACCAATTCATCCGCAAATTCGTTCCTCATATCATTCATGACATCGTTACCATACGAGTCCGTCCCTTTAGGGAAAGTCTGGGAAAAATGCATAGTTATCAAATTTATCGATAGGTATACTAATTGGTTATGATCTATAAATTATCTGGGCATATATTTAGCTGTGTGATGTCGTCATGAAGAGATCCATTGGTTTGATGAACGAACTTGATTATGTCACGAATATATTGCAACACATAGCAGCCACACACTTGAGTGTTGAATGGCTGTCTGGGCCCTCTGGGGCACTGAAATAAGAAATGATTTATAAAATAACTGAAACATATTAAGTAAAGGAATAAAAGAATTAGGTCTTTGCTTTTGGTATTTGTTAACTCAATACCGTTACAGTCCTCCACTGTATATCTGAATCTGGCGGGAGATTGAAGTATGTACGCATGCCCCTGTAACATTAATGTAATTAATATAAGTTGTAGCACATGTAGTACTGGCAAGAAATAGTGGATTAGCATAGTCGTCGTTAAGTGTTGACGAAATTGATTACATCATCCACCGGTGATTCTGCTTGTGGATCAAGCCAAAGGACCAATCGCTTCTCAGGGAATATGACAATTAACATCCAATGCCACCTAATAAATAATTATTGAAATGTTATATTCAGATACAATGCATTTCATCGAAACACAGAACACTACGAAAACTATCAACTTACTTTTTGACATGGACGTATGGGAGGAAGTAGCAAAAATTATGAACGTAGTCTGGCATTTGCAATCTCCTCTCGAAGCAAACCACCCTCGTTTCGAAGTCGACTGACGGAGTCATATGACTCGGTCTGAAGTATCCAAACTTAATGCCCTGAGGGATCTTGGCGTGTATACATCTGTTGCCATTTGAATAATTAAGTGAGTCAAAAAATTTCAACATGTTAACAACAATTAATAATAGTAATAAAAATATTTACCCTATGTGCACTTCAACTGCGGCTGCACTCAAAGCTTCCAATGACGTGAACTGCAAAATGTCTGATTTTTCCAGCTGGATGTAACAATCTTCACCAAAAACTTCACTAGCAACGTACACCGAATAGATAGTCGACTTGGTCATCATTTTCGCGTGTTCGTACAAAAAATGGCAATTCATTGTCATTCCTTCAAGAGTTTCGTTGTCAAAACTGGTGCATTGGAGTTGGAAAAATCTGTACTCGTCATATCCCTGTCCGGAAACCAAAAAAATCGATGAACATATTCACATTGATATACTTATGGATGTTTCTTGTCATATAACTGAATTCACTCTTGAGCTACCTTTTCATCAATGTCTACCAGACATTTCGGCCATCCCACAAAATCACCCAGTGCATCTGATACTTTCTCCTTGAGCCCCAACTTCATTGGAAGCTCTGCCGATGGTTCAAGTCCAATCTCTATAACCACCTTCACCATCTCATCAGGCAGCTCTTGACACTGGACGAAGCGTCCTTGCATCACTCTGCCAAGTGCTACAAGTTTCCTGCCCTGATCCGAACCTCCTCCTTCCAAGTGCAGCAAGCATTTCTTCCCAACCTGAAATGAAAAAATTCAGACACAGTCACGAAGTAAATCGAAATTTCTTCATAATTTACTAAAGGACTGAATATTACCTTGGGTATATCTCCAAATGGTTCATCATCAGACCCAATTTGAGGGCTATGAATCGTAAGAGCGTGCGAAGTGACAGTGCACTGTGTGGTCGACGAAGAAGACTGCTTCCCAAATACTTTCTTCCAACCTACCAAACACCCCACCCCCGTGTTCGTCCAGGGTACTCGTCCTTTCCTATGGCCTCTGTTAATATGTCGCGTCGACCATGGCATATAAATTTACCGTCACTCACTTGCCTCTCCAATTCATCCTGATACCGAAATGAATGGACGTTCATCAAAGTCACAGATAGTTACGTAATTATTTACTGTAGTCATAGAACTTACAATTTTGTCGGCCACCTCCCTCATATGGTCATTCACGTACTCTTTATTAGTCCTTTGGTGCCCCCTCTTCCAAACCTCATGCCTTCTAACATCGATGATAGGGTCATCCCCCGAGTGTATTAAACCCTGAGCCTCCATCTCCGCTAATTTTTCCGCGACGATATCCACTTTTGCCTTCTTGTACCCGCTCCTGGACATAGTATGCGGATACCGGTTCAATTTCGCTCGTGCAATATTCAACTCCTTAAGTTGTAGTGCCTCTGGAGTCAGACGTTGTTCCACAAAGGCCTTCCATTGATCCGTATCAATGAACGGATACATCTGTCGTGGGTCCTCTCCTTCTTTTTGACCAAAATGTACTTATTTGCTAGCTCACTCTTAAATTCTCTCCATATTTTAGCCGCTGCCCGCATCTCCGTTTTCTTTAACACCGTAGTGAAGTCATTCTGAGGCACATCAAACATTTTCTGCAGAATTTAATAATTTGTTAATACTTGCACAAAGTATAAAGTTAACAATTAATCGTTACACAGTTAATAATCCGGACCAAAGTCTCTTCCCACACCAACTCCCTCTGCTCCGGGCGTGCAAACGTCCATTTTTCAAGTGTAATTGGCATATGCTTTTTCGCAACCAGACCTGCATGTACCGAACGCACATATTAACGTATAAATACCACATTGTGCATTTAATAAATTAACATACTGTATGATATTACCAATGTATGTTATGAATGATTTTCCTGCTTCATCGTCGATAGTTCCATCTGCTGCTATCGTGACCGGTTCCCTTGTGCCATCTTTATGCTTGTCAATTAAACTGATTAGAAGGGTTGCACCCCTTTGTTTACGTTTCAATGTTTTATTACCTATCGATGATGAGGCTCTGTCGACACTACTTGGTGTGTTAACCATTGTCCTGCGATTAAACAGCATAAGCATATGACGGCACTTTACAGTGTAAACCGAAACAGAGAAGTGTTGTACTGTTGTAATTGGTTTGTAGAATCAGTTTTGCACTACAGCCTCCCTAAATTCTCATATTTTCACATTGAATAATAATCAGTTGCCTGAACAGAGTACTCTGACTAAATGAATACATCCATACGCTGGAGTTAACCAAATTTTCAAGTTTACACTCAACCGTAACTACGAAATGGAAGACAGGTTTACAATCAATAAGCGCCGAACTAGGATGACAAATAAACGACATACCTGGGTGACAAAAATAAACCTCCGCGAATTGTGAAATGCGTATGTCGGGCGAAGAAGTCGGCGTAAATGGAATTTACCAGTCTGGTTAAAAAATGTGTTGCAATGTAATTTTTAGGGTTCGAGGGCGTTTATTCTTCAGTCGCCGTCTTCATTACACATATAACGACGCTTATATATAAAAGCGCCGTTATAAAGTATTTCTCACGTCGCCTTTCATGCAAGCGCCGTTGCTTTTATCAATTCAGCGCTTAAATTAAAGCGCTGTCTCATTACACAAATCCAACGGCGCTGTTAATTAAGCGCCGTTGGTAAGGGTCACGGATAAATAACTGAACTACGACGGAATCAGATATCTTCCACCCTATAAGTAAACGCACTTAGCCTTATATTTTCATCCCAACAATTTCATATAATGAGTTCGAATTCTGCAGCCGATCGTTTGTTTGCGGAGATGTCTGATGAAGAATCAAGCGGTTCTGAAGGATATGTTTGTTCCGCTCAAGATGGATTCTATCCATGTGATAATGGCTCGAAATGCTTGGGAGAGCATATCTTCAGTATGTAAAAATACAGTTCGTCTTCAAATACAAATCCATGTGACGGTGACGAAGAAGTTGACCAGCCGTCACCCCGTGGGTCACCTGGAAAGCAAGTATAAAAATAATTATTAATTTATGAAATTAACGTTCCACATCATCTGAACTCAAGTATCATAAACTATGTTATATATTGATGTGCAACGTATCTAATGAAGTTAACTACCCTTTTCAGTTATAAATGCGCGATTTAATTTTTGAAAATGATCGGCCATATCTTCGGTTGATAAGAATATAGACAAGATGAAATTATCATTACTTACATCTTAACTAATCAGTACTTCGTTTTTAATGTTCAACGTATCTATTGAAGTTAACTTTTTCATTTAAGTTGTTAAATTTTTTTATGCACCTCCATTAACGTTAGTGAGGTTAAATTGAGTTTACACTTCGTCCAATATAAATATGTGCACATATATGTATATAAAGATGAAGAAATTAAGTTTCAGAATGATCGACGATACCACCCACATATGTCAATAAATCAGACATTGAGTATTTATGTATCAAAAAAATTCCCCCACGAGGGTGACGATCACTAATTTTTTCCTGATATGATGTGACGATCATTATTGAGCGATGTCTGGTGACATCATGAATCACATCTTTATATCAAGAAATCAGACATGAGTATCTATGTAAATGTGTAACATTAACAAAATTGGAACAAAATTGGTAAACATAATTTATACGTCTTTATTCCTTTTCATTTCCGTCACCAGAAACGGAATGCGACGTTCCTTTAACGGAAAACATTTCATCATTGTTCCGTCACTATTTCATTAATATACTGTGCAGCAACAATGTTAGCGTTAATATTTAATGAGGTTGCATAAAAGCGTCGATAATTCGACGTGTTTCCGTCCATTTGTGACGGAATAGAGACTCTGTGTTGACTGAACATGTATCGTATTTATTACATTCTTATCCACCTAATCTTCAACCTGTGCTATAAATAGGGGCATTTGCAAACAGAAATGTATTCTAAATGTTCATCCGTTTATTATCAAGTGTTCCAATTGTTCCGATTCTATTGTTTGATATGCTCGGACTTTTTTTCTTTTAAAGATATTTCTTGGATTTGCAGTACATGTCAATCAACTGTATTATATATAGTGGTGTTTCTTGATCAGCTCCATTCTTTTGTCCTTTGTATTATTATGAATTTGTCGTCCATATTGAGAGATAAATTCCGAATAAGACATATGAGAACAGAATGGAGCTTGTCATGAACATAACTGCATATAATATGTAGTTGACTGACTTGTACAAGCAATCCAAGAAGATATGTAAAAGGAAAAAAATTCTTAGCATATAAGGTATATAATGCGTCTACTTTCCGCCAAATTACCGTCACAAGGTCATACTTTCAACATCGCTTATGTTTTAAGCGATGTCTCATGGCATAATTTCAACATCGCTCATAATGTAAGCCCTGTCACAAAGCATGGTTTCAACGTCGTTTTTAGTGAAATCGCTGTCTAAGTTGATCATATCAACATTGCTTACAAATCAGCGCTGTCGTTTAATGACACACAACGGCACCGCATGTATAGGCGCTGTCTTATCATTTATAAAACGGCGCTTATAATAAAAGCGCTGTATCAGTTGATCATTTCAACATCGCTGACAAATACAACGGCGCTTTATTTTTGGTGAATACATGTACCGACACTAGATATTCAATTGCAAAACAACGACGAAATCTCGTTGTAATTTCGTCATTTGGTGACGGAAATCTAGCGCCTTGTATACGGAATATTGGAAATAAACAGTTGACGAACAGTCCGTTCAATTTTTTTTAAATTTGTTAATAAGAAAATAATACCTATCTGAAAACATAATGTTGCAAATGACGTATATAAATAATTATATTTTGCAGAGTCCAAATCTATCAACACCATCTTTCTCGCTTACATTCAACTCTTCAAATTTTGCTCAAATGGCTTCTTTGTAATGTACAAGTCATTAAGGCCAAGCTCCTATTGTGACCGAACACTTGTGTGCTGATATTTGCTTCAACCTACAGACGACTTGAGGTACTCAATTTTAGTTTCCTTTGTAATCCCATATTAGTATAAGCATGTCATATTTATATGAAGAACGGAGATGGATGTACGAAGCGGGTGCTCATGGGGAGTCATGTACCAATGATGTTTTCATCGCTGGGGTCAATAATTTTATTGAAACAGTGGTCGCTAAAGGTTTTCTTGCCAGCGACAACTCAATACGATGTCCATGTAAAAAATGCAAAAACAAGCGATTTATCAAGATAAGAATGATGGAGGCGCATTTGTACAAATACGGTTTCACACCAAATCACTTCAATTGGACCTTACACGGGGAAGATCTGGTAGAAATGCAGTACATAAATACAGTCCCAACTCAACCCGAACCGACTACATTTTACCCAGTTCTGGATACTGAAGAACAAATTTGGACTGACCAGGCCTTCCCAGATATGGTTCCAGATATTGCCACAACTGATGATATTCCCGAGTTGTCGAACTATATTGAACATCAAACAGATAATTTCGAAGCAAACAGATTCTTCGATCTACTAAATACATGTGGGGAACCAGCTTACGAAGGTTGCACGACAGAGACGGAGCTTTCAATTAACATGAAAATGCTGGCAACAAAAGCTAACTACGGATTATCCGAAGGCGCATTTAACGCTGTTTGTGGAACGATGAAAAATCTAATTGGGGGGGGGGGGGGGAGAATAAGATCCCATCTTCATTCAAAGGGTCAAAAAAATTTGTATCTGATCTCGGAATGGGGTACCAAAGGATTGACGTTTGCGTGGGGGGGGGGGGGTGTATGATTTACTACGGTTGCAATGAAAGTTTGACAGTATGTTGTTTCTGCTCTGAATGAAAATATCATCGTCCAAGACGCACAGAAAGTTCTTCATCATACCAACGAAATGCGAGAAGGCAAATGTTTTACCTGCCGATTATACCGCGTTTACAGAGACTATTTTTATCTCAAAGCCTGGCAGAAGAAATGTCCTGGCACGCTTCACCCAAAGCAGACGTGAATCGCATGGTACATCCTTCGGACGGAGAATCTTGAAAGCATTTTGATCGGTGTCATCCTCACTTTGCATCGGGTGCACGTAACGTACGATTGGGATTATGCACTGATGGATTTAACCCATGGGGTATATCCACAAATAGTACTTCGTTTGGCCTGTAATGGTAACACCATACAACTTACCACCGTGGTTGTGTATGCAAACGAGATTCATTTGGTTAACTATACTAATACCTGGTCCGTCTAGTCCAAAGAAGCGTTTGGACATATATCTAAGGCCTCTTATTGATGACTTGGTACATCTTTGGAATGTTGGGGTCGACACGTATGATTCTAATCGCAGACAGAGTTTTACATTGAGGGTAGCTCTCATGTGGACTGTATCTGATTTCCCTGCGTACGCAATGCTGTCGGGGTGGTCAACTCAAGGAAAACTCGGCTGCCCCTACTGTATGGACGACACGAAGACATTCGTGTTGAAAAATGGAAGAAAAGTATCGTATTTTGGTTATCACAGACGATTTTTATCAGAAAATCATCCATATCGGGGTGATGCTCAGAATTTTTACAGAGATCGAACCAACTTTGATGGTCCAGTCCAATTTCGATCTGGTCAAGCTGTTCATGACATGGTTAGGAACTTGAAATATATATGGGAGCAGCATATCAATGAGGTTTGCGACGGCTTCGGAGTGGGTCACAACTGGACAAAGAAATCAATTTTTTGGGAACTACCTTACTGGGTGGACAATAAACTTAGACATAATCTAGACGTCATGCACATTGAAAAGAATGTTTTTGAGAATTTATTCAACACCATTATGGATGTAAAGGAGAAAACAAAGGATGACGGTGTGAAGTGTAGGAAAGATATCAAGTTGTACTTTCGTTGACCAGAATTGGAACTGAAAACTTGCTGTGGTCGTTTGGTGGCGAATAAGGGTAAGTATCAGCTTACAAGCGAACAACAGAAACTTGTTCTTATTTGGGTGAAGTCTCTAAAGTTTCCTGATGGATTTTCATCTAATTTGGGGAACAAAGTAGATCTGAGTGCACTAAAAGTAGTTGGGTACAAGTCACACGACGCACACGTATTTACAGAGCGACTCATGCCGTTTACTTTCAAAGGGTTTTTACCAAATAAGATCTGGGAAGCTGTATCCGAGTTGTGTACATTTTTCCGAGATATATGTGCATCATCCCTTCACGTTTAGCGGATGGAACACTGGCAGAACAATATATCGTTGACACTGTGTAGGCTGGAGTCCATATTTCCCCCTTCATTTTTCGACTCAATGGAACACTTACCAATTCATTTGGCTGATGAGGTCCTACTTGGTGGACCAGTACACTATCGTTGGATGTATCCATTTGAGCGTTTCATACACCGTCTTAAACAGTTGGGCCATAAGGGAAACAGAGCTGAGGTGGAAGCCAGTATTGTTAACGCATACATACAGTTGGAGACTTCGTATTTGGGGTCCGACTACCTAGGACCGGATTTAACAAAAACCGACATACGATACAAACGTAACGAAGTTGGGACATCAGATTTCGAGGACCCTCAGATTTCTATTTTCAATTACCCGGGAGTTGGTGCCAGCAAAAGTAAATCGAGGGTATTAGACAGCCGAGAATTTAAAAAAGCAACTCATTACGTCTTTAGCAACACCCCTGAACTTGAATAGTATTTGGAATTATTTGAGACCGGCTTAAGACAAAGACGACCGCGACTTAATGGTCAACAAATATACGATGCCGTATTAACAGAATTCCCCGAATGGCTGAATTCACATGTAAGTAAAACCAACTCACATTTCTACGGATTATCTAGCACATCACACTGTACTTGCATTTTCATGAACACCGCTTAATATTATGTTCAGGTATGGGAGCTTGGAGAAACAATAGGACTACCACAATGGATTCACTACTTGTCCGCTGGCTTTCAATCCGACGTTGTATGTTCGGCGACATACAAAGTGAACAACTACAAGTTTCACATTGAAAGCCATGGTGAAGGGAGGAACACGGTGAACAGTCATGTTTACGTGAAAGGAACAGAGGGTACCCACTATTACGGTGTGATTGAAGAAATAATTCACATGAGATGTAGAAGCAACCATCGCCTAAAGGTTGTATTGTTCAAATGCCGATGGTACGACCCTTAGTTTGTTAGGTCATTCCCGTCTAACGGGGTTGTCATCGTGAACACTCACAGACCCTACCCCCATAACGACCCTTACATACTTGCCCAACAAGCGGTGCAAGTTTACTATGCGACGTTTACGGGTTTAGCTGGACAAAATGATCTGGGTTGGGTTGCTGTTTGTCCTGTGAAGCCAACAAACGCAATCGACATGGAGGTAGCAAATGTTCCGTTCCAAGACGAGGGTGAAATGGGAACTGAAATGCCGGTATTGGTGAACGTAACCGGATCCTTAGGGAACCTCGCTGATGTTGAGGTTCACGAGTACGAGACCGAAGAAGAAGACAACGACGAGCACGTAGTTGATAATCCAGATACCGAAGAAGAGTATGACGAATCGTCGTGAATGAATCAAGATACTCAGGAATAAAATTATCAATCTCAAAAAATAGGTGGTAAATTCAAAATTCAACATTAATGTTGTATTTTTTTTCCTGCAAAGAGATCAATTGAGAAAGTTGCGAGTTAGATGTGATCATCTAATTCTTACGCAATATAGTCTGATCATTAAGTCTTAAAGTCAGATCAACATGTATTTTAAATTTGATCATTCCTTATATTTTAAGTATGATGATTAAAATTAATGAAAGTAAAGAGGTAATGCAATCTAAAATTTCAAATGTCAAAAAATAGGTGGTATATTAAAATTATGTATTAATGTATGGGTTACATGGTAAATAAAATGTGAATGGGAATCAAAACATAATTATTACGTAATAAAAAGATTATGTATTTGTAATCATCAATTATATTTTTTATTGATGCAAAGGGCTGAAACGTTTTGTGTAATGTAATATTACGGAAAACCGATATATAAACGACGCTTAATATATAAGCGCTGTGCGAAGGAACTCGTAAACATCGCTTCTTAAATAAACGCTGTCAGAATGTAATAAAAACACAGCGCCTTATAATACAAGTACTGTAATATGGCACACCTAAAACAGCGCTTATTTGTCAAGCGCCGTAGAAACCCTCTATACCACAGCGCTTGAAGGGAAAAGCGCTGTAATGTATACGTAGATAGCGCTTTGTTAATTATATATAACCGCTGTTGTATCCATATCTAAAAAAAACACCCGCCGGATTAGCCCGCCTAGACAATTAAGGAAATTTTGGTTAAAATATTCCAAATACATTTTTATTTGTACCAAGCGAATTGAAATTACATGCGCAGTCTGAAACCCTCAATATCCATTTTAGAACACAAGCGTATGCCGTACGCTGCCGTACGCCGCCGAGTTCGACTAATTAGAACACATGAAACGTACACAAGCGAATTGAAATTACATGCGCATCATGGGTAGTGGTCTAGCGGTCATAGTCTTGGTCGAATGATCAAGAGGTCGACGGTTCAAACCCTCTTGGATGCATCTGCATGAGTTTGGGGCTTGTCCATTCCTTGCTTATCATTGTCAAATTAAATTAAAAAAAAGAGTTCGACATCCGATTTTGTGCCAATCGCGTAAGAAACTTTCGTAGCGCAGGTATGGAAAAGTACTCGTCCTTGTAATTGTGCGCTTCACTTTCAGTTCGTGATTCTCCTGTCCGTCTGCGTTTGTTTGTTTGTTTGTTGGAACCCAAATAAAATCAAAACTGTGTCAAATGTTATGCGCGTGTGTCCGATTTCGGAAGGAAATTTGTTTGTTCGGTGTGTGTTCTTGTGTGCTGCTTGTGTGTCAGATATAATTTCTGTAAAAAAATGTTCCAAACTGCTCGGCTGACAAATTGTGTTTGTGGAATCTGTTTTAGCTGTACTTGTTGTCATATTCTGACCTTGTTGATACAATCTGGTGACCTTGTTGTCATATTCTGATAATGAAATGCCTGTTGCTCATCGTCTTTAGGTACAATATTGCATTTTATACTCTTGATACAACATGTTAAATTAAAATTGGTCATACAGATACTCTAATACTTATGTTTTGGTTGAAAATGTGGATACCAGAACAGTGTCAACATTGTGTTCAATTTGTGTTATAAAAATACTAATTTACAATTTGTGGCAGGGTAAATGGCACCACTCAAGTGAAATGTACAGAGTAAAAGGAATACCGTGGCTGGTAGAGGGGCTTCATCACAAACGCGGCTAACTGAAATACGCCAACCAAGACAATTGAGTCAGGACATGCGACATCACCCATCAGCTGGGGACAACAGTCAAAATCGAGATGCGTACAGACTTTCTGTTCCGGTACAGGATCATACCCCGGCGAGACAAGTGGGTGAGGACAGGTAACGTACACCATCGTCAACCGGGGATAGAAGTCCAAGTCCAGAGCCTTACAGGCCTTCTATGCATGTACCAGACCCTACTGTGGATCCTATGGATGAAGACGGAAACTTACCAGAAGTGGATAATTACTCCATCGACGAACTTTTTAATATGGTGGGGGTGAACAGGGAGGTTGACAAGGATGCCGAAGAGAGGGCCTCACCTTCAGCAACTCATGACGATCATGATGACGCAATTCGGGCAGAGTTCGTTAGAGGAGGGACTTCGGTCGGTGGCGGACTTAGTGAGGAGACACCGTTGGGTTCAATGCCACATGATATTAGGCCTTGGATCACTCCAGCTGGGGATGACAAGTGAGTACTTTAATTGTAAATAAATTTGTGCAGATTATTTATACTAACCATATTATAAATGTTACAAGCGTTGTATTTTTTTCAGCTTTGACACCCTAAGGTTGTTAACCATATCGGGCTTTAATGTATTGGACCTGGCTTTAAGATTGGTTGGACGACAATGGATACGTGTGATCCACAAGCTCCAGTGAAGTGGTTTCGACACTTCAAGGTAAAATGTAGTGAAGTTGCGTTATTTTTTGGGTAATTTGTTTTCGATTACATAGTTCCGTGATTATATTACATTGTTCGTAACACAACTATGTAATGTATATGTAGAGCTTGTACCGGTGGGATCCGATCCACACCATCCAGATTGAGGCCAACTTTAGGAAGAAGGCAGCCAAGATTCTACAAGATGCGTGGAGAGGTTTGCGAACCGGGAAAACTAAAGGCCCGAAATGGTTGACCAAAGATCACATAGATGCGAGAAGAGCTCGATTTAACACGGACCCAGCATTCATAGCCCGCAGTGAAAAGAACAAGCAAACTTATACTGCCAACCTTGCCAGAAACGGCCCCAAATTGCACGCATTTGGTTCTAGACCGGCACACTTCACCATGCGAAGATGGTAATACATACTATTTTAAAATAATTCAATTTTTACACTTAAATTTTTCACATCACATTTATCATTAAATTTGCAGGAAAAGGACAATAAAAGACAAGTGTTGCTAACTGATATGTTTGACAAGAAATACAAGCGGAAGGATGGGACGTATCTGATACCCGACTGGGAGAACAAAAGGGTATACTTACCAAATTATATTGTTTATCTTATTAGATTGTATAATCAGTGTTGACAACTAATTTGTTTCTTATTGTATTTTTTTGTTACATATATTTGGGACTTGATCACAACTTTTTTGTTTCATTTGTACAAATGTGCAGAAACAGCTTGCTGATGCTGAAGCTCTAGTCCTGAAGCATCGCGTTGCAGATGAAAGGGTACCGAATGAAAAGTTGGTAGAGGCCGCTGCAACTGTCATGGGAGTTCACCCAAGGTCGGGGATACCGTATCTGTATGGTCCTGCAGCAACATTAGTGTCGGACATGTACTCTTCAATGGGCAGCCATTCGTGTGCCAGCTCGCAAGGAGCAGCAAGGAGCCAACCATCGAACAATTACACTCAGGAACTTGTGCCGCGTTTAGAGCGCATTGAATCCCGACAGGAGGCTGATTTGAGGAGCATGCAACTACAAAAGGCGTCCCTGAGGGAGAGCATGGACCAAATGATGCAAATGCAAGCTGCTATGATGAGGATGCTCAGTACTCCTGGATACCAGCCGCCTTCCAGCCGAAGCTCGGATGACAACAACCATGATCATGGTCATCAGGGATCGAATGATAACCCCAGAAATTAGACATTTTTGTTTGACTCGAATTCTTTGATATATTTTTCACTCGATATTTGTTTTATTAAATATGGAAATTTTGAATTTTATCTAAAAAAAATAAATTTAAGAATTTAATAAAATAATACATTCAAAATAGGTAATTTAAAACTGTGCCGGGAAAAAGACGGTATGTCGACGGAAAATAAAGATGACGGAGTGTATATGGAGTATTGCCGATAATATATATTAACTGAATTATACCGGAACAATAACGGAAATATGAGTATGGTAATAATGACGGAAATGTGACTGAACAAAGAAAACGGAATTACGACGGAGTAATGACGGAGTAGAATATTGATGGAAAATAGAAGGAATTTGGACGGAAATAAGGTTGCCGTACCATGTACGGAATGTAGACGGAAAAAATGATGACGGAGTGTAGATGGACTTTTGCCGATAATATAATGCGGAAATATGCCGAAAACATGACGGAAACTTCACTGATGGTAGTAAGATGGAAAATGGACGGAACAAAGAGAACGGAACTACGACGGAGTAATGACGGAATATAATATAGAGGGAATATGGACGAAATTTTGACGGGAAATAAGGTTGTCGTAATGTATACGACATGTGGACGGAAAAAATCTAAACGGGAATGCGTTGGAATATGGACGGAAAATATGTTAACGAAAATTAGACGGCATTTGACGGAGATGTTCAACGGATACATGTCGGATTGATGACGGAAATATACGTAGCGGAAATATGTCAGAATATCAACGGCATGTGGACGGAATAAAACGATGAAATGTCGACGGAAAAGTTTTACCGTCGGGAAAATTTCCGACATCGTCGTCGTTCAAGGAAAGTTGACGGAAATTATCGTTTTTCCATCAACTTTCCGTCGGTTTTCCGGCGAATTCTTGAAGGCTGAAAATTTGGAAAAATTAGTAGTGCTTTCAGCCGACCGACTGGCAAGATCCAAACTTATACGAAAACTAAACTCTCAAATGAGTTCCAAAGTGTTTGTTTATTTCACAAAACATATTTACAAGGTACATACATGTTTTACAACACTTATACCCTAAAATCTCCAACATTGTTTTAGCACAAGAAAAAAAAGTAAAATATAAAGCTGTAATTTAGATCATCAAGTTATTTCACAATATGTATCAGATTATTTAAAAAGTTTTACAGATTCCGGTCCTCTGCTTCAACATTGCTCCGCTCACCTTTTGCCGCTCTCAGTCGTGCAAGCAAGGACATCAAGTTGCTTTTAATTGCACGAAAGCTCCCCAAAGAATCGCTCGTGAAATATCTCTCTAAATTTCAGCACGCAAAATCAAATAGCTCGAATGCCCTAAACCCCCAAATTGTTCCAACTTTTTTTTGATTGTGGGTTTACATTGAACAGTACAAGTAAAAATCATATGATACACTACATCGTACCGAGAAGAGAACGAGAAGAGAGGTCGAGCAAGAAAGAAGGGAGAAGTCAGATTAGTCATATAAGTTGTGTTATTATTCATCTTACCGCTAGCTATGTACAACCAACTGGCAATACGTCACGAAACAGTTGTCAAGCCAGCTGTCGACTACTCATTGGTCTAACACACATATACACACTGGCTTATCAAACAACATCTTACTGGTACTTCTTGTTTGGCTTTGGCTGACGAGTACTGCTTCTTCGCTAGGCGCAACATTACCCCCCCATTATCTGTGGCCGAGTACTCAAGGGCGAATTGTGGTAAGTCTGTTTGAAATTGTCCCACATCCTCCCAGGTTGCATCAGCTGCGGCTTCGCCATGCCATTGTACCAACACCCACAGAACTTGTTGTTTGAGATGCTGAACCATGCGAGATCCAATCACCTCGGCTGGTTGTGCGCCAGCAAAGTAGTCTGGCCAGTAAACTTGCTCAAACGAAGGCTCAGCTCTACATCGCTTCAACGTTGAGACATGGAAAACATTATACACTTTTCCCTGTTCTGGCAAGGCCACTCTATGTGCAACACGCCCCACTCTCTCCAATACCTGGAATGGCCCATAATAGCGTTTGGCTAGCTTATGGGTGCAATTCTGCCGCAGCGATGTTTGATGATAGGGTTGCTGGCAAACAAATACCCAATCTCCAACCGCATACTCAACATCCATACGGTGTTTGTTAGCTTATTGGACCATTCGATTCTGCGCTCGCAACAAGTTCACCCTAAGGCGTTGCGACACCAGATTTCTGTCCACTATCAGCTCATCTACTGCTACCACCGGCGTGGGACAACCATACACTACCTCAAATGGGGAGATGCATGTGCCCGAGTGTACTGCTGTATTATAATGATATTCTACCCATGGCAACATTGATAACCATATGAACTGATTCTCTGCCACAAAACACCGCAAATAATCCTCCATAATTCGATTAGTCACCTCAATTTGGCCATCCGATTGAGGGTGATAGGCAGTGCTATTAGCCAACACCGTTCCCAGTCGATAAAAAAGCTCCTTCCAAAAGGCGTTCATAAACACCGAATCTCGATCGAATACAATGCTGGCGGCTCTCCATGCAAACGAACAATGTCTCGAACGAAATTTGTAGCCACTGATTCCGAGATAAAACCTGCCGCCATGGGACAAAAGTGTGCATACTTAGACAACCGATTCACCACGACGAGAACCACCATTTTGCCTTCTGTCCGCGGCAAATGGGTCACAAAATCCATTGAAAGATCATGCCATATCTGGTGTGGAATAGGTAATGGTGAAGTGTACCCGGTGATGCCGTGTTTAGCACTTTGACCTATTAGCAAACTGTGCAACGATTCACATATTCAGCCACTCCTGTCCACAAACATGGCCACACTACACCAGATTGTCACTTATGTCACTCACCTAAAAATGCCGCGTAAGGACGTTCTCAGTCGCATAAGACCTTATGCGATCGCAGTCAGTGACATAAGGACCAGTTGCATAAAGTGTGTGACATAAGGTGTTTAGTGACTGACTAATGGACATATGTCGCGTAAGTGTACTTAAGCGACTTACTTCTTTCTGCCGCGTTTGGAAATACGTTAGTCGCATTAGATCCAACATATCGACAAGTCAGATGACGTTTTTACAGATTGAGTTAGATGTGTAAGTCTATTGTTCAATATCAGTCGCGTTAGTATGTTACGTACTGTACTTTAGGCGGTCGCCTAAGGGAGTGTTGTTCATGTTGATTAGTGACGGAGCCCACCTCACTGTCGTTAAGGTGCGGTGTTCTCTGTGCAAAATAAATTTATATTCCGCTACTCGTGACCTTACTACTGGGTAGCAAGTGGTAAGTAGGGGTCGAACCCAAGGGAATTATGGGGATAAGTTGTTCTTTGAGGGATCGTATAGGCGGGGAACGTGATTTTAGGTTGATTGAGGTTTTAGCGCTTATAACTAAGTGATTTTTTGGTTGGTTTTGGTTTTTAGTGTGGAAAAGTAAATGACATAAAAGTAAATACTGAAAATAAAGGAGAAGACTTACAGCGATTGATGCGTGATTGGCAAGTCTTCCGGAACGTCAGCAGTTGATAAAGCAGTTTATACTAAGAAAGTAAATGCAGGTGGTGTTTTAATCTAAGGAAAGCATTCGGTTTCGGGGGCCTTGTATCATAGCCTGTTTATCATTGACCTTTAGTGATCCTACTAAGTATTCAAACGTGTATCAAGGCCATTTCAAGCGCTCGATTTGCCACACTGTCTAGCCCATTTCAAGGTCGTAGAGCACTTGTTCTATTTAGACTAGCACCCCATTTCAAGGTATACTAGCCTATGTGCATCCATTTGATGAATCATTTCCGATCAAACCAAATGGTGTTTAAAAGAGGTTGAACTCCTCAGATAAGCTTTGCCATTTCAAGCATCCACTTACCCGAGTATGTTCACGAACCCCACGGAAGAGTTTTGCCATTTCAAGCATCCACTCAACCTTGGAAGTTCTAACCTAATATGTGGCACATAGAACAAGTTTTGAATACAAAGGGGCACTAAGAGTATGGCCTAAAACATTTTATGATACAAGTACACCCCTTCAACCGAATGAAGAGTTTAGCTACGAATATCCATAGAGGTGGATACCATAGCTAAGTACTCGAGGGTTTTTGAAAGACAGTAAGTAAAGGAGAATACTCAAGAACCAACAGGAGTAAACTCAAGAACTACTAGAATACTCAAGAACCAACAGGAGTATTATAGATTTAACACAAAAGCTTACAAGATTAGTGCCCAAAACTTAGAGAGATAAGTGATTTATGGATTGTTGGATGGATGATACAAGGAGGGAAGGGTTGTATTTATAGGCTAAGGGGAGGAGGGAGATGTGGTGTAAAACCACAACACTTGGCAAGCTCTCCATGGAGGAGCAAAAGCCGCCGGTTGTAGTCATGAGGGGGAGGAGCGGCCCCCCATGACTCATCATTTTGCCAAAGCCGCCGGTCATAAGGTGAGGTGGAGGAGGTTTTGTGAGTTTTGTGAAGTTTTCACAAAACTATAGGTTCATTTCTGCTCCGGACTGACTCTGGTTGCTCTTCCGTTGGACTTGTTTTGAGTGATTTCATGTCAGGTTCATGATATTTCTTCAGTCGGCATCTGGTCGTGACCTTGGAATGACTCGTAGTATATTTTCAGCTTAAAAACTCCTCCTTAGCCTGTATTCTCTATAGACTCCAAAATACCCTGTAGATAAATATCGGAACTAACAAGCAAAAGTTAAATAGACAAAGAGTCTAATTTGGTGGGTTTAACTGTATTTATGATTCGTATAATTATGGTCCATCAATTAGTCGTGTAAGTTATTTTATTCGACCGCGTAAGTGAGTGTTGTTCATTTGATTAGTCGCGTAAGTGAGGGTTGTTCATTTGATTAGTCGCGTAAGTTACACATTTGTTTTTGAATATGTGACATAAGTGTAAAAACGTGATCTTTTTTACGATCAATAGTCGCGTAAGGTAGAAATAAATATCATTAATGCAATTTTGGCACATTTAGAAACCCCTGATATATTACACAAAACAGTCACCAACAAGTTAATATAAATACAAAAGTTCAACAGTAAGTCACACATAACACCTTATAAAAGGTGAACTGAAAAGTTATCCAACATGAAAGTTATTCATAAGATGCAACCAAAGTTCACAGAGTACCCAAACCAAAAGATGCACCATCGGAAACATTACCACCATGTCCTGAAGCCCCCGACTTCAGCATATCCTCCAAAGCCATGAGCCTACACTCGAATTCAACATCTTTTTTTGCTGCCTCTTTCTTTGCCTTGATCAGTTCTTCCTTGAGCGCATGGTTAGATGCCCCGCCTCTAGGGCGAGGAGGCCTCTTAAGAGTTCCCCCAGCTCCGGACACCACAGTCCCTCTCTTCTGCCCGACAGGTTTGTAAATGATGTCTAGCTGTATCTTTGTCGGGAGAGGTTCACGCTGGAGAACTATGCTGGGGTCATCAGAATCATCGTGGTCATGATCATGGGTCAACATATTGACAGCACAATTCATTTGGTCCTACATATTACAAAAAATTACGTATTTAACTAAACAAATAACAGAAATGTACTGTGATAGAAACATCATCAAGATACGTTACAAATAAGAGATTGCACAATGATACATGTATAGCGAACAGTGGCAAACATAAACAGAACACTTGTTAACAATATGGACTAGCATACACATAACATAAACATTGATACGTAAACAGCTGAAATGTAAGATATAATGCAAAGGAACACTTATAAACATAAAACAGTTTTTTAAGTTTAAACATAAACATATACCCGCAACATATTAAGAAACATAAACATATACCAACAAGATTTAATACTTAAACAGCTGAAATGCAACATAAACATAAAACAGAACACTTATAATTATCGAACAACAAAGCATAAGCCAGTTTGTATAGTCCTAAGTAGACAATATACCAGTAACATATTCATGATATCCAACAATATACACATAACATAAACATTGATACGTAAACAGCTGAAATGTAAGATATAATGCAAAGGAACACTTATAAACATAAAACAGTTTTTTAAGTTTAAACATAAACATATACCCGCAACATATTAAGAAACATAAACATATACCAACAAGATTTAATACTTAAACAGCTGAAATGCAACATAAACATAAAACAGAACACTTATAATTATCGAACAACAAAGCATAAGCCAGTTTGTATAGTCCTAAGTAGACAATATACCAGTAACATATTCATGATATCCAACAATTTATTCAGTTTACACAAAATGCAATTGAAAAGCATGACTTAGAACATTACCACTAAGGGAAGACTCTTTGGCTCCTGGGAGTACACCTCTTCAATTGCGGCAACATGGGGTGCCTTATGTCCCTTTTCCATGTGCTTCACCGCTCTGATGGTGAATGGAGTTTTGCCCGAATGGTGGTTCATTTTCTTTTTCCTTGCATTTTTCATTCTAGCTGATATTGCCTACATAACAAAGTTAAAAATTAGCCAAACAAAAATATGGAAGCTAATGAAAAAAACTGTCACTTATAGTAATGTAACATCACCTGCTGAGCATTCTTGACAGTGCTGCACGAGCCATTTCCATTCTTCTTCCTTGTGTTTGAATTCCTTGGGTGTTTTTTCTCCATGAGTCAGATAGTGAGTGCGACAATCTGATTTCCAGTCTTTGAAGTGAGAGTTGGCCTGCCTAGTTATATACTCCCATAGCATAGTGTCGTCTTCGGGCAAGAAGAAATGAGGCTGTGTACCAACACAAAAAAGTAATTAAGTTCCATAAATTTTTAAGATAAGTAATAAGAAACATTCTAATGCTTATGAGTAACAAATAAAACTTACACTTAAGTAATTGGTGACAATATTCCAGTGCTTCGGGTCCAATTCGGAGTAGGTTGGGGCTAGCATCGGCACTATCTCTCTTACGCAACTCCCAATTTGATGGGTCATCATGCTTCTTATTTTGTCGCAAACTGGGCCATTTGCCTCAAAGCTACACTCCACCTTTATGCTAGATCCAAATCTATACACCAAGTTCGCTAACTTGGTGCCACAAACAACTCCACGACGCTTGCGCTTTTTTCCTGGTTGGTCATCAGAGGAATCTGCCATAACAATTAGACAGTGACATTAATTAATAAGCACATGTAATACATCAAAAAACATACCAATATCAATAAATGACAAAATCATAGTGAAATCTTAATTTTTAGAGACCAACTTACCAGTGCCTGATGACGTCTTGCATCTTATGCTCAACAGTTCTTCAGCAGGTTCTTCATCATCTCCTTATTCAGTATTATCAGCCTCAGCATTATTCTTGTTAGAACATTCAACACCCTCTGCTTCTTTAGAGGCACCCCTTGAGACTTCCGGCACCATAATTTGACCATCTTCAGCAACAGCATTGTCAGCAACTTTATCTTCTGCTATTTCATAGGCCAAGTCATCTATGAAATCTACTTGTCTTAGTCAAGACGAGTTCCAGATGGTGTTCGAACTGCGTCTCGAACACTTGTTGGACAGTTTCAGTTTGTGTTCAAACAGAGGCTGGAACACCTTAGCAGACAGAACATAAACAGCACAAAATAGGAGCACACACGATATGATAACCAAGTTCGGCTCCGCCTACTCTGGGGGGTTTCCCACACCCGAAAAAGGGACACAAATTTTATTACGAGTTTAGGGTTACAAGAGGTCTTACTCTTACACAACTCCTCGTTTGTAATGGCCTCACCACTAACACTCCGTCTCTCGGATTTGCAATCTCGATTCGTCGCAACTCGATCCCCTATGGGTAGGACGAGACTTCCCTCTCGGCCTAGTACTGGACTTCTAGGAAGTCCAGTCGCCTTCTCTCAAAGACGTGTCTTTATCACCGTGTGTGTGTGCGCTTGATAGTTCTCCAAGAGCAGTCTGAACAGCACACTGAACAGACTCTTTCTTCGCCGGTTGTATATTGATAAGGAATGTTCCTCCGGCCGTCTCTACCCCCAATCTCACGAACTCTTGTGTTTTTCTTTTTCACTCGGGAAGCGACACAGATTATGGATGCCCTAGCTATCTATTTATATGCATGGGCGCTCTCCAAATCTGCTCCAGATATCTCATCAAATATTTAGGAAATATTCCTAAATATTCGATGTGTATCTTTATCCAATCTTTAGGAAGTATATTCGAAAACTTCCTTGCCAAGTCAGCCACGCCGCCTTTAATCTGATGTGTAGATATTCGTTTGAATATCTGAATCTTCGAATTCCTTGCTGGCCGACTCCAATCAGAATATCCTTGTCAAATATTTCGGAGATACTCCTAAATATTTGATCGATATTCAATCTCTTCCATATCCAATCTTTGGAGATTACTTCTGTGCCAAGTCATCCAATATTCTCGAATCCAAGCTGAAGATATTCATTTGAATATCTGATCTTTAATGATGACTCGTCAATTGATCCCACTCAAATAATCTCGTCGATCTTCTGGATACGGAAATCTTCCTGCGTCTGCTGTACGCTGTCCTGCAGTCCAAGACAGTGTTTGAACTCTTCTTGAACACCTGCTTGAACAGTCTAAAGCCGTTTTGCCAACAGCATGCCATTCATGGGAACATCAATCTCCCCCTTGGCATTTTTGGCAAAACCCAATCTAGGCTTTAGACACAACTTGAGGAACCAGATCAGTTACCTCAAACCACTCCCCCTTTTTGCCACAAACTGGCAAGGCGTCCAATCGAGCAACCTGGTATCTTCGGCAACTAGAATCTTGTCAACTCCCCCTCAAACATAGCCTGGGACAGTGACACATGCTGTGAGTCTGTCAAACCATGGTGTCTCAGCAGCTGTTCGACCACGGGTCAGTAACTGATAGTTTCCTGAACTACTCCAATCAGTATAGCCAATGCCTCTACATTCTCCAATCATTCTCTGGGACTTCAAAATTGTATCTAGGTCTTTTGATCCAGAGATTATCATCTTCACTGATTTCTTGAACTGATTCAGCTTGTCTAGTACTGCCGCGTGGTAGTCCTTCTCCAGACATACCTCTCTTTGGCTCATGGTAGCATGTCTTTTCTTCAAGCAGGACATCAACTCTCTCCGTCTTCTTTATCATTACTGGGATATCGCAGAGCGCACGCCAATTCATTGATTCTTGTCCTCTACAATTATTCGACCTTCAGTATAGTCTTCACCTCCTCTAGTAGCTGTCCGCGTTCAGCTCGGGACAACTTCTCACCAGCAGCTCTCGTTATGGAAGACTCAGGTGCGTCCTTCCTCTTCAACCCGGGATCCTTCAGATCATTCTTATGTCAACCCTTGAACAGCTTGTGATCAACTACCAACTTCAACGGAGCACTTGACAGTCTGTCCTGGTCAGTCTTCAAATCTGGATGCTGGTTGATGATCAGCTCATAGATAAGTGATGGGAAGATTATCTGGTGCAGAGACTTTGTAGATATGGCGTTTTCTGCAATCTGGTGAAACATAATTCTTCCCATGTCAATGCACATCCTGTTTCCAATCTGGTAGAGCAGCTGTCACATCTCCTTGCTGACCGTGGTTCTATGAGATGTAGGCTTCTAGTTGACTATGGTGATGAAGAACAACATCGAGTAGAATATAGTCAGATCTGCTACTAGGATGGAACTGTCTTCTCATTAAGCAGCCTTTCATGGATGATATTCCTTTTCTGCACTCCCTTCCACTTAGCTGCTGCGTCTGTACTGACAAACCACATTCCATGCTTAGACACTCCAGTTGGTACACTAGGTGGAACAGATCCTAGAGCACTCCTCTTCCTTTTCTTGGATGCACTTGCTCCCCCTGCATCTGTTCGCTTATCATCCCTCTTGGTAGTTACTTCAGTCGAGCATGCTTGGATGATCACTTTCTTCTTCGGTTTCTTCTTTTCAGACTTCTTGAGATCAACCAATGAAACTGAGTCCTCATCATTCATCCTCAAGCTCTTCTGGAACAGTCTTCAGCAACTCGATCGACTGTCTGTTTCAGCTTCCTTGGCATATCAGTCACAACTCCTTTTTGACTAACAGTCCCTTCCTTCTGCTTTCCTGTCTTCAGCTAATGATCCAGGATTCTGACCATCTTTCTGTGTGTGATTTCCAGCACCATGTTCTGCTTCAGTTATGATTCCTTCTTGGACATCTGACAGCTTTACCTTCTTCTAGATGACAGGATCAACAACAGCTTGCTCAGTCTCAGAGTCTGACATAGCAATTTTTCTCCCCCTCACAACACTAATTCGTGCAACATATTTCCTGGGAGTTTCATTCCTTCTAGGCACGACTTTTATGCGGATTTCTGTCTTCTTCAGTACGAAGCCAGTGACATCTACCTTTGCATTCAACAGCTGCTTCTTATCAGAACCACAATGTTAGCCCTACTGGCTTCACCTTCTTGTGCAGCATCCGTCACAGAATCTCATTAAGGGGTGGTTCAGCCATCACCTGATTTTCCTTCGCAGTCTGCACACTCCCTTTAGTTGGATTAGGATCAGCCTTTGACGCCTTTGAAGTAGCTTCTTTAAGTTCTGTCATAGCCGCCTCTTCTCCTTTCTTTTCCCTTCTCCGATCTTAGGGTTTGCTGATATTATATCCTTATCCGACTTCGATTCAACTGCCTTTTTGATTTCTCAAATAGTTGGACTCCTCCACTTGCCAAAGACGATTAGGTGTATATCTCTTGAGATATTTGTCCAATCACCTCTCTCCTCCTTGAAATGCTCCAACGCATCATAAAGCTGCAAATATGTTGAACTTAGTAATCAGTTCCAACCACGTACCATCTGTTCCAGCCCTCTTCTTTGGTAGGTCAGCCCATCTGATTTGCTGGGGCTCTGCTCTTGGCTGACCTCCGTCTGGAACACTTAGTTGGTGATAACACGCAGACCCAGAGAGGATCTAAGTGTTTCAAACTGAGCGGCGTCTAGTGGCATGGTGAGTACGATAGTTACAGTTGTCATGTGTTTCGATGTGATGACCTTCTTCTCCACTAGCTCTCTGATGAAGTGATATCTGCTCATGGAGTGTTGTACTGGGTTCTTGGGCAGAACCTTCATCACCCATTCCATTCCGTGTTCAGACAGATTCAGCTTCATACATAGGGACTGAGTGCAGCAGCTCCTTGCAACGATGCTCTCTCGCTCTCCCAGCACCTGGTCAACATGTGTTCCAGGAAGGTGTTTCATCTCTCCCATCATGGTCAGCTGGAGCTCCTTTTGCATCAGTCTCACAAACTGGCCAACCAGCTTCTGTGTACTCGTGACGAACATATGCTTCTCTACTCCCCCTCGCTCATAGCCATGGTCGATGAGGAACATCTCGTACCATGCTCTGGGCGCATGTGTGAGTCCGTACATAGTCTTCTTCAGTTCGTGACTACGCGCAAGATGATATAACTTTCATGCTTTAGATCTGGTGAACTCTCCCTGTTCCACGTGAGTGGCCACCACCCAAATCTCATCAATAAATGCTTTGTTGACATTCTTCGGACTGGATGGACATGCAGTCAGTTCTCGATAATTGATCTCAGTCGCTCGACTCTTCATTACATCAGATGGATCTTTAACAGTTTCCATTATTTGGCATTCTCCACATAGAACCGCTGTATCACCTGTCACATTGGTCATTCCTCGGATGAGTCCAGTTGAGGAGAGCTTCTTTGAGGTCTGGAGAGTTAGATGACCCACGCGTCTGTGAGACAGTGCCATCTTATTCCCTTGTCTTGATAAACAGCTTGATGCAGCAACTGTTCCAGAAGAATCTATGAGGTAACAATTGTTGGCTGCCCTGCTCCCTCTCATCAGTGTGTCTCCTTCCTTATCCCACATGTGACATGAGTCGTGAGTGAAGCTGACATGAAGTCCATCATCACATAGTTGACTAATGCTGATAAGATTCACCTTCAATCCTTCAACTAGGAGAATGTCCTTGAGTACAGGGAGATCCGGAACCTTCAATGTCCCACAGATGATCACCTGACCCCTTCCTCCATCTCCAAAGGTGACAAACTGCCCTTTTGCAACAGGACTAATATGCGTAAGAAATTTAGGATTACCTGTCATATGGGCGGAGCATCCACTATCGAAGAACCAATGATCTTTCTCTATGTGACATGATGAGTTGAACGCAGCCATACATACGGTCTTGCTTGCCTTTGGTATCCAGACCTGTCGCATTTGAGGTTTATTCTTGTGTCCCATGGCTCTTCGTTCTGCAAGAAACAGGCAACACCTCGGTCTGATGTGCCCAATCTGGTAGCAGTACCAGCATGTGCGGGAATCTTTCCTCTGTTGTGAAAAGGAAATGATGTGATCATTGCGAGTCCTTCTTTGACCAGCTATGGTTTTTCCTTGGGACAGATCCACTTTCTGTCTCGGGTGCTGTCTCACCTTCTCTCCCAGGTTCTGTTTCACCTTCTGTTCCGGGTTCTGTTCAGCCACTGGTTTCGCTTTAACAAAATTTGTACCTTTTGAGCTTCCTTCCTTAGTGAAACCCAGTCCTCGATGTCCAGACTCCATCCTTTGAGACCTGAGAATCTCGTTTAGATTCTTAGACCCAGAGTTTAACATCTTCACCGACTGTTTGAGCAGGTTGAGCTCCTTCATGCTGGCTGAATGATCCATTTGCTCAGATTCTACCTGGAGTTCCAGAGACTCAACTTGCCTTAAGAGGTACACCTCCTTGCGCTTTAGATCTGTAATCGGTTTCCTCAGACCTGCCATTCCAGCTGGATGAGTGTCACGATCTTTCTCCATATCAACTTTCAGTGAAGAGATGGTACCCAGGAGCTCCATTTTCTGTGCAAGCAGACAAGACTTTTCCTGTTTCATTTCTGTCAGTTGAGTATTCAGCAAACCAACCTTACCTTGGAGTTCCACCTTCTGTGTAACCAGAATCTCAACCTCCTGCCATATCTTGTCTTTTTCAGCGGTCATACTGGCTACAGAATCGGTAAGTTTCTTGTTGAGGTTGATCACTAGCAGCCATTTCTCATACAGTTCCTTGTACGTCTTGGCCGAGGTCTCATGAGCAAGTCCTTCATCATCACTGCTTGATGCATTGTCAACAGGCTCTTCAGACAGTGCACTAGAGTATGGATTTTCACTTGTCTCACCGCAGTCTTCAAAAGTGACTACAAGTCCCATCATATTCTCATGCTCTTCTTCCTCATTGTTGGATTCACTGTCTGGACCCTCATAGGCTATTCTGAGAATATCCCATGCTTCCTTGGCCACCTCACATTCCGTAATCAGTTTGAACATGTTCTCGTCTAGTGCATAGAATATTGCATTGAGGACCTTTGAATTCCCAACAGCCGCTACATCATCTGCTTCAGACCACAGGGCTTCGGGTTTTGGCATAACAGCTCCTTCAGGGTTGGCCATCATGGGTTCTGTCCATCCTATCATTACAGCTCTCCAAGCCTTTTCATCGAGGGATTTCAGAAAGGCTTTCATCTTGGATTTCCAATAGGCATAATTCGGCCCTTCAAGCAACGGTGGTCGATTAGTGCTCTGTCCTTCTTTCAAACTCATCTTGAACAGTCGCCGGATCACACTCTGTATGTCGAGTGCTTGCTCTGATACCAATTGAAATCTACTTGTCTTAGTCAAGACGAGTTCCAGATGGTGTTCGAACTGCGTCTCGAACACTTGTTGGACAGTTTCAGGTTGTGTTCAAACAGAGGCTGGAACACCTTAGCAGATAGAACATAAACAGCACAAAATAGGAGCACACACGATATGATAACCCAGTTCGGCTCCGCCTACTCTGGGGGGTTTCCCACACCTGAAAAAGGGACACAAATCTTATTACGAGTTTAGGGTTACAAGAGGTCTTACTCTTACACAACTCCTCGTTTGTAATGGCCTCACCACTAACACTCCGTCTCTCGGATTTGCAATCTCGGTTCGTCGCAACTCCCCTCGATCCCCTATGGGTAGGACGAGACTTCCCTCTCGGCCTAGTCTTGGACTTCTCGGAAGTCCAGTCGCCTTCTCTCAAAGACGTGTCTTTATCACCGTGTGTGTGTGCGCTTGATAGTTCTCCAAGAGCAGTCTGAACAGCACACTGAACAGACTCTTTCTTCGCCGGTTGTATATTGATAAGGAATGTTCCTCCGGCCGTCGCTACCCCCAATCTCACGAACTCTTGTGTTTTTCTTTTTCACTCGGGAAGCGACACAGATTATGGATGCCCTAGCTATCTATTTATATGCATGGGCGCTCTCCAAATCTGCTCCAGATATCTCATCAAATATTTAGGAAATATTCCTAAATATTCGATGTGTATCTTTATCCAATCTTTAGGAAGTATATTCGAAAACTTCCTTGCCAAGTCAGCCACACCGCCTTTAATCTGATGTGTAGATATTCGTTTGAATATCTGAATCTTCGAATTCCTTGCTGGCCGACTCCAATCAGAATATCCTTGTCAAATATTTCGGAGATACTCCTAAATATTTGATCGATATTCAATCTCTCCATATCCAATCTTTGGAGATTACTTCTGTGCCAAGTCATCCAATATTCTCGAATCCAAGCTGAAGATATTCATTTGAATATCTGATCTTTAATGATGATTCGTCAATTGATCCCAATCAAATAATCTCGTCGATCTTCTAGATACGGAAATCTTCCTGCGTCTGCTGTACGCTGTGCTGCAGTCCAAGACAATGTTTGAACTCTTCTTGAACACTTGCTTGAACTGTCTAAAGCCATTTTGCCAACAGCATGCTATTCATGGGAACATCAATCTACTTTGTCAGCATCGTTAACTTCATCAGCATCATGATCTTCTTTGTCAGACACTTCGGGCGAAGGAGTAAGGGATGAGTATAGGTCATTAGCAATTGAACATTCACGGGATGAAGAGCTCAAGGTGCGAGTAGGGTATTTTGAAGTTGGGGGAGGGATAGTAGTGGTTTTGGTTTCAGTGTTTGTAGCAAGTTTTTAGACTGTTAGCTTTGACAAGTTTCTAGGGCTATGACGGATTTGGAGTTGGATGGATTTCTTCTTCGGAGTACTATGGATAACAGTTTCGGTCAGTGTTTGAAGCTCGGTTGCAGGGTTGGTGAGCTTTGTAGTTGGTGGCTTGTTGGATGGAGGTTTTGCAGGTGGCTTCTTCTTCTGGTTCCCCTTGGACATTCCTCCTCTCTTCGGAGTCGGCTCAGGCGTTTGAATCCTGGCCGATTTTTGACTGCTAGGAGAACGGAGCCTCATCGGAGCTGCTACGGTGGCATTGGCGACTTCAGAGAGCGATTTGTTCTTTGACGGCGCCATGGCGGAGACGCCGAACGAAGATGGAGAGATTTCGGTTGTTGTGCGGCGAAAATGAAATGAAACCCTAAGTAAAACGAGGGTATTCGTTATTTCTGGCGTACACGTGTTTCAGATTGGACACGTGTCTGTCTATGATTCATTTTACCCTTAAGCGACTAACATTTATAATCGGACGCGTAAGATATTTTTTGAAAATTCAAAAAATATCATTTCCCTTTAAAGAATTCAATTTGTCCCGCCCAGAGAATACCGATTTCCCCCTATAAATCTGAGCAGCTAACGTAACTAATAAGCATATAATCAGTCGCTTAAGAGGTATCAGAATTGAAAACACAATCTTCATACAATTTACATTACAACAAAACCATCCATTACAATAACCTTACACATGACACCTGCAACAAACATGACCAAAATACTACTAATCATCTTCTTGGTCATCCCCATCCTCCTTACCGTCAACCTCATCATCGCTTTCATAATTGTCACTTACATATTCAAGTTTGTCATCATCATCCTCTTCATCTTCTTCTGCAAACTCATCCTCATTTTCTTCAACATCCATTGCATCACCACCAATTTGTACATCGTAGTCATAGTATAAAGCGGGAACTGTGCGTGGAGTCTCTAATCCTTCGTCAATGTTGTAATCTTCATCATATTCATTGGACATGTGAAAATGGGGGATATTTGCGGTTTCATCTTCTTGGTATGCTTGCTCCACAACATTTGAACGTACATCCCCAGATATACAAGAGTCACTATAAGTGCCTCTTTGAGCAACCACATTGACAACTTTCCAATTGTCGCCTAATTTAGGATCATGTAGGTAGAACACTTGTTGGGCATGTTTTGCAAGACAATAAGGAGCATCATCATACCATGTGGTGGTAGTGTTGATCGAGACTATTCCATGGCCCATCTTTATGTTTCCCTCTAAACGGATCGGTGTTAAACCATTTGCATTTGAAGATGATTACCAGTATTCCTTCGGCATACTTAAGTTCGATGACACTTTGCAGAACTCTGTAGTATTTAACATCTCCTGGATAAACAATTCATGTCATAAAAAATTGGAATAAATGAAATGCACTACCTAAATGTAATGTTAGTATGTAAAACACTTACCCGCCAAAACCATTACTCCACTGTTTTGGATTTTCATATGTTGGTCCTTATCCGAAATCACAAACCTCAAGCCATTAACAAGACAATATGTGTAGCAACTATGACACTGTGGCTTACTAGCCAAAATGTGAAGTTGTTTACAATACTTTTCAGATCCTCTGCTGGGTAAATCAATCATCTTCATATAGGAAAACACATAAAATTAGTGCACTTGTTCATTAAACACTACCAATGAATATATAAAATTTATGATGTAAAACATTACCAGATCAAGCAAATAGACATGAAAATCTTCAACTCGTGAATCATTATCACCGGAATGGTTTTCCTTGTAGTATTTGTTCTCATGTTTGTAAATATACTCCATTGTCTCTTTGCAATTTTCCATCACTGACCAATGAGCGACATCTATCTCATCTTTTTTGGAGTTGCATCCGTCTAATGTACCCCATCGGCTTGATGGCATGTGACGTAACTGATATGTCCCAAGGTTCTTCCTCCTCTTGATCTGTCGTTCCATCTTCAATCTCCCCCATGTACAACTTACAATACATGACACACTCATGAGCAACATATTGTTCCTCAATACAACCCTCCGGATAACGTGTGTTCCTCACATATTTCTTTTACTGTCCAAGTTGTCTGCATAAAGTAAATAAACATACAAAATGTTAGCTATGCAATATATAAATATATACAAAATGTTAGTTATGCAATATATAAGTATTTGCATACCTTTCCATGGGGTACATCCAACTATAGTGAACAGGCCCCTTCAAGAGTATTTGATCAGGTAGATGAATCATGAGATGTACCATTTTTGTGAAGAATGCCGGGGGAAATATTCTCTCTAATTGACAAATAATCTTAACTATCTCCAAATTCATGCTATTCACCTCCTCCTTTACTAACTCTCTGCAACATAGTCTTTGAAACCAGTGTGATAATGATATAAGAGGGTCTACCACATTGAGTGGCAGATAAGGTCGAATGAAAATCGGTAGCAGGCGTTGCAACATCACGTGACAATCATGTGTCTTCAGTCCAATAAATTTTTTGTCATCAAGATTAATTTTATTCCTCAATCTTCCTGCGTACCCATAGGGATACTTGACGTCATTCATAAGTTCAAGAATTTCTACCTTTTCATTCGGAGTTACAGTGTAAGGTGCTTTACTCACCTTCTCTTTCTTTGACCCGGTTGGTTTGAACCATAACTTTCTCCGTACGCCTTGTTCTTCCAAACCTTTTCTAGCCTTCACATCGTCCTTGGTTTTACCTTCAAGCCCAAGTATGGTTCTGATTATGTTATCAAAAATATTCTTCTCTATATGCATGACATCAAGCGAATAAGGATGAGAAATCGATTGCCAATATGGCAAGTCATAGAAGATGGACACGTGTGTCTAACAAAGTTTCTCAGCGCTTCCTCTAGGCTTAAACTGCGGATGCAAGCAGAGAGTGGGGTAATCATGAGCCATTATTTGGTTGACAAAAATGATGTAGGGGGTCCCTAGTCTCGATTCAGCCGTTGAATCTATGAGCTCCAAACCCCCAATCATGATTTCTAGGGAGCCATCTTCGGGTGGCCCTGATAAGACATTCTACCTGTTATATGAGTAGCATCGATTTCAACTAGACATAAGGGGCAAGCTTTGTACCTTTTTGTCTTAAGGCTTCCCAACATGCCTAGACCCGGGAAGTCATTTATAGTCCACATCACTGCCGCATTCATAATATGTAACGCCCCAAAATCTATAACTTTTAAAACGGCGTCACATCGGCCGTGCATTCCCTAAAACCATCTTTGAAACGCACGAAGCCTCTAAAATAACGTTACTAAATGAATTTTAAATGAATATAATGTAAATCATCTGAAAATCTTTAAATTACTAAATAAACTGAGTAACGAAAATGTTGCTAATAATTAACTGATATAAACTTCGGTTTTATGTTTGAGTGAACAAATCTATTAACGTCCTCACTGTCACACAGATCCCCCAAGCAAGCTGATCATCCATACCTGAAATAAGGATGTGGATGGGGGGGGGGGGGTGAGTTCCACGGCTCAATAAGCAATATAGACCCAAACTAGTCAAATCATAAGTGAAAGACGGACACAAAGAACAAACAAAGATTACCTTCTGGAGGACATATAAAAGAATTAACTCATGACAGAACAAACAGAATAAACAGAGACCATTTTATAAACCAACGGCATGGGAAGATGAGGCATATGCCCAGTCATGCAGAGAACTGATTGCCAGAGAAAGACTCAATGAGGCACAAACTGTAGCTTTACTGGCAGAGCAACAACGAGGACCCACAGTTTATAAACCAACGGTTAAACACTTCACCCGTAGACAGCGTCCTGATTGGAATCAGGAGGAAGACCGACCCAATGATGCCAAAACATGGGTCACACATGCTGACAATGGACGCTACGCGTTCACCGTGAACATGACACCACCACCAATAACAAACGATAACATACCAGCATTCGGCCGGGATGACAATGAAAACTTGGACTCTGATGGCCCCAGATGGGACTCTTCACCAGCCACATACTCATCGGAGAAAAATATTCACCTAGGAGACCAAGAGACAAACAAACCTGGTCCAGTGAATCCTGAGTCGGAAGAGGATGCCAAGTCGACCAAGTCGATCGACTACGCTAGCGAATAGGCATACCCCATAAATCAGGAAAATATTCCAGAAATGGAGTACTCGATGCTGAATAGAATTTTCAGGGCTAATAAAGCAGCACAAGAAGAAAAGGCTTTTAGCACTGACGAATCCGCCACCACATCGCAATATTGGCCCCCAACAGAAGTAATGATGGGTCCTGTATCTTACCCACCAGCTATTAAAGGTAACACAAACCCCTTTGAGGCAGTCGAAAAATGTGTAACTCGACCTCTCAGAGGAAAAACACAACCATTCAACAACGAGTTGTATCAGCTACCCTCTGCACAACAAATGACAGGAGCACTCCTAGTCCTGCCAGAAGATATAGGACTATACGGGGATGTTATATCTCGATGGGAGTCAATTACAATGAATTAGGTCAACAGCCAAACATGGACAAACCCTCAAGCAAAAGTCAATGCCATAGAAAACTTGCTGGGGGAACTAGAAAAAAAAATGTGGATCCAATGGAGAACTACATTTGTCCAAGAATACCAGCAACTGGTAGAAATAGCAGATGACCCCCAAAACGTAATCTCGCAAATACGCAGAATTATTACGTTAGAAGAACCCTATTCCGGCTCAAATGATGAGCAAGAACGTGCGTACAGGGATCTGGATAGATTATCATGCGAAAGGATGCGTGATATATTCATATATATGAATCAATACAAGATCCTTGCCATCAAAAGAGGAAGGTCATTCCTGTCCCCAGAACTATCAGAGAAGTTCTTCCGAAAAATGCCACCTCTAATTGGAGAAAAAATTGCAGAGGCATTCGCAAAGAAAATCTCGGGAAACACTATAGGCGTACTCCCAAGAATACATTTCGCCTACTTGTTCTTAGCGGAAGCTTGCAAAAAGTCGGCAGTCCAAAAGGAAGTGAAGGACTTATCATTCTGTAGTCAAGTACCTATCCCAGGATATTATAACAAACCAAGCAAGTACGGGATTAGGAAATCAAAAACCTCCAAAGGAAAACCTCATGACTCTCATGTTAGGGTCTTCAAAAGGAAGTACGCCGACAAGGTTTGGAAATGTAACTGCTTCATATGCGGAGACGAAGGACACTTTGCACGAGACTACAGCAAGCAACGAGGAAACATAGCCCGAGCATCCATTATTGATGGGCTAGAACTTCCAGAGGACATGGATGTAGTCTCGGTAGATCTCAATGAACCAGACAGTGATGTAATATGTAGTATATCAGAAGGAGAGGAAAATAACCGCTACATAGCATCCATGGCATTATTTCCAGAAGAATGGGGAATGATGCTTAGAAGAGAAGGAGGATGGAGACGACAAGTCAAAGTCAAAGATAAGCAGTTAACCTGCCAGCACAATTGGGAGGAAAATAAGGAGGTCAAATCAGAATCCCTTATGTGCTCATTCTGTAAGGAAAAGACAAGCACAAAGATGCGTTTACATTGCCCCATGTGCGAATTGACAAGTTGCCCTATGTGTTCTCCATTCTACCTGGACAAAAAAATCAACCCAGTACCCCCTGTGAAGCAGGAATATGTTACCACTGACGAATTACTAAGGGAAGTATTCGGGTACGTACAGTTTCTCCATGCCGAAATCGACAGGCTAAATGCCATCATAAAGGACGTACAAAAGACAGAAACAAAGATAGACGAAGAGATCGAAAAACAACTAGCTGAGGATCTAGAAGAACTAACATTGCACGATAAAGGGAAAGGAGTTGACGAAAGCGCAAATTGGATTAGTGAAGGAGCATCGTCTGTTACGCCTTCAGCTACAAAAGCGGTAAGCAGGTTGTTCCCCATACCGGTAAAATTCACAATTCCAGGGATACAACCATTCACTATCGAAGCAATTCTGGATACGGGAGCCACATGTTGTTGCATCAATAAAGCAGCAATACCAGAAAAAGCCCTAGAAGAATTAACTATGACCGCCTAAAAACTTGCATGGCCTGCTCCAACAGATAGAGTAGCTCTGATAACAGGGGGTGTAAGGATCTTTGCAAACACGAACTGGGGATGATCTTAAGGACAACTGGATTCAATACTAATCATACATACAATACGTTTGGTTTGTCGCACGCTACAAGCGCAATCCGCCCCAAAAATATTATGCAGATTAATGCTGAAAACTGCTGTAATTAAGAAAGAAAACAAAGTATCAAAGGACTGATTATTAAAAGGAAGATATATTACAGACCTTCTCTCAAGAATTTTGTCTGAGTTTTCCAGATGATGATTCAGGAAAACTGAGAGTTCCTTATATAGGAAAAACTCTCAAGAAGGAGACAAAGACAGATAATGCATGCCGGGTGCTCGTTGGGCCCCATTGACACATGCAAAGATGCTTTGTATTCTTATTTTTAGATATTTGCCTAACAACTGGCAATATAACAGATAATGCGCCACTAGGCGACATTAGTACAGACACAGGGACCCATTAAAACAGCTAATGGTATCCCGGTTTATTGATAGCTAGTTTTTGTGAAACCAGGGGCGTCTTCTAGAAGGTGGGCTTGATTTTATCCTTGGATTCGGTTGATGAAATGGGCCAATTCTCCACATATTCTTTCAATGGATCGCTGCTGAGATGTGGCCCTCTGGTGCTGGTCAGCCTATCCTTCTTCTGGATGGTTTTGTTCTTGAGTTGCAAAGTGGTCAACTCTATATCGTAACATTGAACAGAGCGTTCCATGGTTTACTGGGCTTCGTTCGTAGCTTCATCCAAGCATTCTTGGGCCAATCTTTTCTTTCTCTCTGGCTTTGATCAGGGTTTTGCAGGCTTTCATTTCGGTCTCGCTGGCGGTTATTGAAGAGGATGTTGTGGTACTCGTCTGCTCTATCTGTTGGAGCAGATTATGCATGTAGGTGAGCACCTGGTCCTCCGTGTGTTTGGTACAGCCTCCATGAGGGGATACCGTCATAGCTTGTAGCTCTTCCAAAGCCCCTGCCGTGACCTCTACCTCTTCGTCCGTTAAACATCCTGCACATAAGTAATGGAATAAACGTGAGAGGGCGTCAGCTAGTATATTATTTTTTCCGCTTATGTGTTCGAAGCGTATTTCTACGCCTGTTCCAGTGATGAAATCGGTGAATCCGATCCATCTAACTCGAGATGGTTTGTTCGCGGCTGTCTTATTATGAAAGCTGATGATCGCTTGACAGTCGGTTCTTAGCGTTATTTCCTCTTTATCCAAGTAATGGATCTTCATTGCTTGGAGGCTCTCCATAGCAGCGTGGATTTCCGCGTCAATCGTAGCTTTGACCACAGGAAATTTTCCACTTGCATATGCGCACACGCGTTCGGTTGTCTTAGGGTCACTTCTTGACATCTTCCATTTGCAAACGCCTCCCCATCCTTCCATGCACCCATCCATCTCGATTATAATGTAGGCGCCTTCAGGGGGTATTTTTAGATCTGGTAGATTTTGTATTTCTTCCTTTAGTTGGCGGACAATTTTTAGATCAGACTCCTTGATGCGTTTGTCTCCGTTTGGGCTTGTTTTCGAGTATAAGGGCCCCAGTTTTATTCCTAGCTTCGGAATGTATGCCCTTGCGTAGTTGAGGATTCCAAGCCATGTTCGTAGGACCTTTTTGTCTCGCAGAGTTTCTTCCATGAATTCGGCTACGCGCTTGATAATGTGTGGCTGGAGTCTTATCCTTTTGTTTCCGATTATGGATCCGAGGAATTCTACTTCTTTGGTGGCTATCTTCATCTTTGTTGGTGCAAGGACCAATCCCTCATGTTCGCAGATGTTGAGTATTTTTTATAGATGGGCCACATGTTCTTCTTCTGTTCGAGAGAATACCAAAATGTCGTCAATGTAAATGGCAGCAAATTCCTCGGTTCCTCTGAAACAATGATCCATCTTTCGCTGGAAGATGGCTGGTGCATTTTTGAGACCGAATGGCATGACTAGCCATTCATATAGTCCTCCTGGCACTTCGAATGCCGTCCAAGGTATACTCTCTTCCTCCATTGCCACTTGATGGAATCCGCTCTTCAGATCAAACTTGCTGAATATGTTAGCGTTTCCCACTTTCTTCAGGATGGTGTTGATGCCGGGTAAGTTGTACTGGTCTTTGTGAGTGTTATCATTTAATGCTTTGTAGTTGAACACCATCCGTTCTTTTCCTTTTTGTTCCTGTCGTGTTTTTGGGTCGACCGTGGTTCCTGGGTTGACCAAAATAGCCATAGTTCTGTGGCGGCTTTTGCTTGGTCTTATGATTTTTAATTCCAATAGAGCATCCACATGTCTTTTGAAGCTCTGTTGCATGGCTGGTGTAACGTGTTTGAGAGGTTTGTCTTGAATAGTGATGTCCGGGTTGATTACCTCTATTTTGCATGTGATTTTGTTCCTGGCCTAGTGTTTGAGTGGGTTTTCTCCAATGTAACCCAACTGTTTTAGCCTGCTGAATGTTGAGCTGAACCTTTGTTTGAACGAGTCATTGGTTTGGCCCATATTGTAATAGACCAACTCTACTATTTCCCTTTCTTCTAACGGGCTTAGCTCAATTAGTGAGTTAGCTTTTTCAGCTACTTGGGGGCTGGTGTTGATCGTAGTTAACTGCTTGTAGAAGGTAATGGAGTTTCCTTCTATCCTTAGTCCACCGCTTCGTGCTCTGATGAAGTTGCATCCAATGAGCATCTGTACTCCATCTTTCATGGTCATGTCGAATACGTACGTAAATGGTATACGGAATACCTGTTCGTCGATGGTCATCTGACCATCCTTAAGTTTAAGCTTTGCCGGTTGCCTTGAATTAATGCCACTGAAGAAGACAGTGTAGTTTAAAATTCTTCTAGGGCTTTTTCTGGTATTGTTGCTTTATTGATGCAACAGCATGTGGCTCCCGTATCCAGGATTGCTTCGATTGTGAATGGTTGTATCCCTGGAATTGTGAATTTTACCGGTATGTGGAACAACCTGCTTACCGCTTTTGTAGCTGAAGGCGTAACAGACGATGCTCCTTCACTAATCCAATTTGCACTTTCGTCAACTCCTTTCCCTTTATCGTGCAATGTTAGTTCTTCTAGGTCCTCAGCTAGTTGTTTTTCGATCTCTTCGTCTATCTTTGTTTCTGTCTTTTGTACGTCCTTTATGATGGCATTTAGCCTGTCGATTTCGGCATGGAGAAACTGTACGTACCCGAATACTTCCCTTAGTAATTCGTCAGTGGTAACATATTCCTTCTTCATAGGGGGTACTGGGTTGATATTTTTGTCCAGGTAGAATGGAGAACACATAGGGCAGCTTGTCAATTCGCACAGGGGGCAATGTAAACGCATCTTTGTGCTTGTCTTTTCCTTGCAGAATGAGCACACAAGGGATTCTGATTTGACCTCCTTATTTTCCTCCCAATTGTGCTGGCAGGTTAACTGCTTATCTTTGACTTTGACTTGTCGTCTCCATCCTCCTTCTCTTCCAAGCATCATTCCCCATTCTTCTGGAAATAATGCCATGGATGCTATGTGGCGGTTATTTTCCTCTCCTTCTGATATACTACATATTGCATCACTGTCTGGTTCACTGAGATCTACCGAGACTACATCCATGTCCTCTGGAAGTTCTAGCCCATCAATAATGGATGCTCGGGCTATGTTTCCTCGTTGCTTGCTGCAGTCTCGTGCAAAGTGTCCTTCGTCTCCGCATATGAAGCACTTACATTTCCGAACCTTGTCGGCGTACTTCCTTTTGAAGACCCTAACATGAGAGTCATGAGGTTTTCCTTTATAGGTTTTTGATTTCCTAATCCCGTACTTGCTTGGTTTGTTATAGTATCCTGGGATAGGTACTTGACTACAGAATGATATGTCCTTCATTTCCTTTTGGACTGTCGCCTTTTTGCAAGCTTCCGCTAAGAACTAGTAGGCGAAATGTATTCTTGGGAGTACGCCTATAGTGTTTCCTGGGATTTTCTTTGCGAATGCCTCTGCAATTTCTGCTCCAATTAGAGGTGGCATTTTTCAGAAGAACTTCTCTGATAGTTCTGGGGACAGGAATGACCTTCCGCTTTTGATGGCAAGGATCTTGTATTGATTCATATATGTGAATATATCACGCATCCTTTCGCATGATAATCTATCCAGATCCCTGTACGCACGTTCTTGCTCATCAGTTGAGCCGGAATAGGGTTCTTCTAACGTAATAATTCTGTGTATTTGCGAGATTACGTTTTGGGGGTCATCCGCTATTTCTACGAGTTGCTGGATGGTTGCTTGCTTGAGTTCTGCGGTGAGTCTGAGTAGACTTTCTTGTTGCTCCTCAAGCCTTTTAAATGCTCGGAGTAATTCAAGCTCTGCTTTATTCGGTTGATGGGCAATCTCATTTATTGCTGTGAGGATTTCTTCGTTTAGGAGTGGTCGATTAGTGAGGACTTTGACTTCAAGGGTTTGTAATGATTGCAGAATTGTAACTTGAGTTTGTTCCAACTTCTGCAGGCGTCCTTCAATTGACTCGGTTTGTTGTGATAATAGATCTTGTGTTTGGTGGAAGTGCTTGATGCTTATTTTGGAGAACAATAGTAGTTTATCGTAGAGTACAGTGATGTTGTTGCTAAGATCAGAGAGGTTCGGGTTTGCGAGATTTTGGAATTCAAGGTCAGCTGTTCTGGACTTCTGGTAACAGTCTCAGATGGATCTTTCAAATCTATTGGCCATTGGTAAGACCCATGTGACTCCCAGAGTCAAGTGTTTTTTTTGTAAAAACACCTCAATAACACACTTAGTAGTTTACTTTCCCCGTATTCCTTCCCACTTCTTCTTGGACTTATACCTTGTTGCAATACTTCTCGGAGACGGGATATGGTTTATCAGTAATCTACTGTATGTGCTACTGGATAGCCGGGTCTTGAGGGAGGAATTATCCGTATATTTGATTCATACCGAGAGATGCACCAGTAACCATGAACAACTTCCCTTGAAAGTTTTTAGGCGGCCATAGTTAATGGCACTGTAGCTCTAAACCCTAGAATTGGTGTAGTCGTCAGTGTTTCTTTCAACTGGTCAAATGCCCCATTGGCCTCACTAGACCAAATAAAAGCATCTTTACGTAGCAAGTGAGTTAACGGCTCAGTTATATTGGCATAGTTACGCACAAAGTGATGATAATATCCGACCAGGCCTAAGAACCCCCGGAGCTGCTTCACTGTCGTAGGTTGTGGCCACTGTTGGACCACCTTTATCTTGCTAGGGTCGACCCCTATTCCGCCAGCCTAAATGATATGACCCAAATATTAAACAGAAGCCTTACCAATATCACATTTAGATGCCTTAGCCACAAATGAATGTTCTGCCAGCTTTGTAAAAACTGCATCTAAATGCCTTGTATGGTCACTCCAAGAACTGCTGTATATTAGTATATCATCTATAAACACCAAAGCAAACTTCCTCAAAAAGGGTCTCAACATCTCATTCATAGCAGCCTGGAAAGTTGAAGGCGCATTTGTCAAGCCGAATGGCATGACCAAAAACTCATAGTGCCCGTCGTGAGTACGGAATGCCGTCTTATGTACGTCCCCCTCACTCATCCTTATGTGATGATAACCCGAGCGGAGGTCCAACCTATAAAAGATGGTCGCGCCGTGTAACTCATCAAACAAGTTGTAAATTGATGTTAACCCTTGTATGTTATTCCTTAATGTTCACTTAGTCCACTTGTTTTATCTTGAACAGTTTTGATCAAAAATCCTTAACAAAAATTTCAACTGATAAATAAGCAACACAGAGTTTTTCGTGGTTCGGGGGGCTGCCCCTACTCCACGGAGCCTCACGGACGAGGAGACTTAACCCACTGTTCCACTATAAATCAAATAAGGTTACACAAGGCACAATTGTTCTAATAGTGATCTTGCAAGCATAAACTATAGGTAGATAGTTCTAAGCAATACTGTGTGATTGTAGAACATAAAAACAGTAGAGACTTCCATGAGAAAACAGTCGAATGAGTCCTTTCACCCAAAATCAGGTTAGGGCAATCGCTCCAAGGTCGTGGCTTGATTCATCGGATGACTGTGACGTCTCCGCTCAAATTGTCGGTGCACACAGTGTCACCACACAGTATCAATCTCTTCAGGGTCGTCGTCGTGTTCTAATCGTACTCTCTCTCGCCGAATCACCCTCAATTTGTATCGCTTGAGATTTGCCCTAATTCCCAAATTGGAAATACAGCAGAGCAAATCTGTTTATTGAAGCAGATGGATGAAATGGCTGCGTATGGCTTCCAATCAAAAACTGACTCTCGCTCTCTCAGACGACGATGTTCCTTTGCGTCTTCAAATCCTCGTGCCAGGGCAAAACGGCGTCGCACAACTTTAACGCCAAAAACACAATTGCCGCTTCCTCAATACGTCGTCGTTCGGTCTGATCTTCAAACACTCACTTGGCGCCTGTTAGAAGCTGCGTCATTTTGGCTAGCAGGGGCTGGACTTAGGCTATGGGAATTCCTAATCCTACCCAAATCTAACTATCCTAAAGCCTGGATTACAAACATCACCAAGGGCACTGTTCCACTTAACAAAATGGATTACAATCCTAACAAATGCCCTCTTAATCTATTTTGTGCCAAAACCCAATGGAGCATTGGACCAAATATGCCATATCCCTTCATTGGCTCACTCCACATCTTAGACTACTTCATTAATGTGAAGTTTCTTCCTGCAATAACAAACTTATCAGTGGGAACAATTTAAAAATCCATTTACAGTCAATTGTTCTGGCTTTTTCATGTTTAGGAATTAGTTTCCAAGTGTCATTGGCATGCATGCATTCAATTTCCTCAATCATAGCAATCTTCCATTCATTTGCATTTGTACTAGACATGGCATGCTTATATGTTTCAGGCACAACAGTTTCAACAGATCTAGCAGCAATCAAAGCAAATTCACCAAGATCATTCACAGCATAATTTTCAAACAGATTTGCATACTTCCTGTTTGGTTTAGAAATCATAGGTTCTCTATCCCCAGTTAGCAAATAATCCCTAACATGTGAAGTACTAGCAATAGGAGGATCATTTCTAATATGGGAATCAACTGAGGTGAAGGGAACCTCAGGATTATCAACAGGGGAAGCATGTTCAATATGTGCATCAACAACAGCAGGGAAAGTAGCATCAATAGCAATAATAGCAGCAGAAGCATCATCATTATGATTTAAAAAAGAATAGTTAGATGCACTTACCTCCCCCCCCCCCACACACACGCCTGATTGGTGTGGATGTACATTACCTGGTGAGTTTGAGCCACCTTGGGGCTCACTTGATACCTCATTCTCTAGCTCTGGCATCTCCAAATCCACTGATTGTCCTGAGAAAGCTTCTGGAGAGTCACATGGATCATCAACTGGAAAGAAAACAGGATGACCTAGTGGAAGAAAACTGGGCACATGCTCAGATGTGCCAACGGGGTTAGAATCACAGTTAAGTTTTGACTTGAAGTAGTAATCATCTTCATTAAAAGTCACACTTCTAGACACAATAACCTTATACCCTCCTGGTTGAATTAACAGTATTTTATATCCTTTAACACCCTCAGGGTAACCAATCATGATTCCCTTTTGAGCTCTTGGATGCAATTTCCCCTGGGAAATCTGGGTGTAAGCTGTGCAGCCAAAATGTCTCAAATGACCAAGGGAAGGGGGTTTTCCAGTCCATATTTCCTGGGGAGTCTTGAAGTCTATCACAGATGAAGGACTTCTATTGACTAAATAGGAGGCAGTGATCACAGCCTCACCCCACAATGAGGGCTTGACCCCTGAGGTGATCATCATGCATCTAGCCCTCTCCAAGAGGGTCCTATTCATCCTCTCAGCAGTTTCATTCTGCTGAGGAGTCTCAGGTACAGTTAAATGCCTTCTTACTCCATTTTTAGAACAAAAGTCATCAAACAGTTTATTGCAAAATTCCAGTCCATTATCTGTTCTTAGGCATTTCAGTTTCAAGTTGGTTTGATTCTTAACCTTAGTTTTCCACAGTTTAAATTATTCAAAGGTTTCATCCTCGGTTTTTAACAGATAAACCCACACTTTCCTAGTAAATTGATCAATTAAAGAGAGGAAATAATGTCTTCCTCCAACTGTGGAAACCTGAGCAGGCCCCCACAGATCAGAGTGGACATATTCCAAAGGTTTGTTAATCTTAAATGTTGATTTACTAAAGGAGTGTGAAGTCTTTTTACCAAGAACACAGTTTTCACAGAATTTTAAGTCAATAGGTTGAGATTCAATAAGACGAGATTTATACAAGTGTAAGAGTCCTTTATTACCAAGTCTGGTGTGCCATTTATGAGTGTCTTTTAAAGTCTTTTGTTCATCAACAGTGTTAATTTTAGGTGTTAGAATAACATGATACAGTCCACCCTTATTAATGCTTTTTATCACAGTTTTATTGCCTTTTATAACCTCCCTTATGCCATTATGTGTGTTAATGTGACATCCTAGGTTATCAAACTCAGATTCAGACAATAAACTTCTTCTCAAATTGGGCACCCAACCCACATTTTGCACAGTTCTTATGACACCATCATGCATCCTTAAGGGAACTTTACCAATTCCCTTAATCTGCAAAATGGTTTGGTCACCAAGCATGACACCACCAGCATTCTGCAGCTCAAGAGAGCTGAATAAATGCATGTGAGGAGTGGCATGCATGGTACACCCTGAATCCAGGATCCAAGAGTGACCAGCATCATCATTGGTAACCATGAGTAGTTCCTCATTGTATTGAGGCTTTCTTTCACACACATTACTTGTACTAGCCTTATTTTCTGAGTTATTCTCTTCTTTTGTCTTGAAACAATAGCCAATTGTGTGACCTAACCTTCCACGGTAGGTAAACTTAATGAGAGCAGAAGATTTATCATACTGTTTCTTCTCAGGATTTTTATTAGACTGATTTTGTTGATTCTGATGAGTTCCCTTGTTAAATGGTTTCTTAGATTTCCCTTTATAATTGTTTTTACCCTTAACAAACATAACCTCAGTTTTGGGCTCAGTTTTAGTTCCATTTTTAGATTTAAAAACCTTTAGGGATTCATTCTTTTGACTAGCAGCCTCTATTATCTTAGTGACAGTTAAGTCATCCCTACCATATTGAATGACATCTTTTAAAATATCAAACTGAGGTGGAAGAGAATTAAAAAGGATAACAGCTTGATGATCCTGCTTAATCTCATCCTCACAGCGTTTTAATTCTAGGGTCATCTTAAGAAAAGCATCCAGATTCTCTTGAAGACTGATAGACACATCCATCTTAAATGTAAACAATTTACATAACAGAGAGATCTTATTTGGCAGGGATTTGACCAAATAGATGTCTTCAAGAGCATTCCATAACAGTTTAGGGTCAGTATATTGCAGGACCTGCCTAGCAACATCATCTATGAGCCTCATCATTATTTCAGAATGTGCAATTTCTTTTACGTCTTTTTTCTGTTGGTCTGAGGTGGGATCTAGCCATTCTTTAGAAACATCTCTATAACACCTCTCTTTAATTAATATGGCCTTCATTCTGACTATCCACATAGCAAAGTCAGACGTGCCATCGAAGGGTTTCAGTTTTAAAGAGTCAGACATTAAACAGAATAGGGCTAAGTCCAAAAAAGGGGAATTTGTAAATTAAAGGTAGAGGACCTTCAAGGACTGTCAAGAACTCTCAAGAACAGTCCCTAACGGCTATGATACCACATTGTAAAATTATGTTAACCCTTGTATGTTATTCCCTAATGTTCACTTAGTCCACTTGTTTTATCTTGAACAGTTTTGATAAAAAATCCTTAACAAAAATGGCAACTGATAAATAAGCGACACAAAGAGTCTTTACGTGGTTCGGGGGCTGCCCCTACTCCACGGAGCTTCGGGGACGAGGAGACTCAACCCAATGTTCCACTATAAATCAAATAAGGTTACACACGGCACAATTGTTCTAATGGTGATCTTGCAAGCATAAACTATAGGTAGACAGTTCTAAGCAATACAGTGTGATTGTAGAACACAAAAATAGTAGAGACTTCCCTGAGAAAACAGTCGAATGAGTCCTTTCACCCAAAATCTGGTTAGGGCATCGCTCCAAGGTCGTGGCTTGATTCACCGGATGACTGAGATGTCTCCGCTCAAATTGCCGGTGCACACAGTGTCGCCACACAGTATCAATCTCTTCTGGGTCGTCACCGTGTTTGAATCGTACTCTCTCTCGCCGAATCGCCCTCAATTTGTATCGCTCGAGATTTGCCCTAATTCCCAAATTGGAAATACAGTAGAGCAAATCTGTTGATTTAAGCAGATGGATGAAACGGCTGCGTATGGCTTCCAATCAAAAATGGACTCTCGCTCTCTCAGACGACGACGACGTTCCTTTGCGTCTTCAAATCCTCGCGCTAGGGCAAAACGGCATCGCACAACTTAAACGCCAAAAACACAATTGCCGCTTCCTCAATACGCCATCGTTCGGTCTGATCTTCAAACACTCACTTGGCGCCTGTTAGAAGCTGCGTCATTTTGGCTGGCAGGGGTTGGACTTAGGCTATGGGAATTCCTAATCCTACCCAAATCTAACTATCCTAAAGCTTGCATTACAAACATCACCAAGGGCACTGTTCCACTTAACAAAATGGATTACAATCCTAACACAAGTCATCCACAGTCGGAATCGGAAAGCTATCACGAATCGTGACTGCATTCAAGGCCCTATAATCCACACAAAATCGCCATGTACCATCTTTCTTTTTCATCAATAATATTGGCGACGAAAATGGACTTGTACTCTTCTGAATTATCCCATCAGCCAACATCTTTTGGATCATTATGTCAATCTCACTGGCCTGGAACTGTGGGTAGCGATAAGGCCTTACTGATACTAGTGGTTCTCCAGGCAGTAATATGATTTTGTGATCATAAGGTCGTGTAGGAGGAAGCCCTCCCACTTGTTCAAACACTTGTGCATGCTTCTGCAACAGGTCATGCAACTCTTCTTGATGAGTTTTGTCCAGCTCCCTTGAAACCACTGGAAGCTTGGTAACAAGTTAGATTCATCATTCATCGACTGAACCGTGAGCTAAAACATAGAGGCAACATCATTTGAATTAGTGGCACGACGCAACTGTCCCAAGGTGAGTTATGGAAGTTGCGCACCCTGGTGTCCATGTAGCCTCACTTGTACCCCCCTCGTGCATGAAACTCATCCACAATTCCTTGAAATCAAATAGAGTAGGTCCAATCTCCGCCAACCACTGTGCACCTAACACCACATCCGCACCGTATATGGGCAAAAGATGAAAATCTACACTGAAATCATGCTCACCAAGCCTTACAGGAACTCCATTACAAGTTCCCTCACACCGTAATTGTTCACCATTCCTTACTGTCACGCTTAGATAGCGTGGAATCTCCACTACTAAACCTGCATGTTTAGCTACACGAGACTGCAAGAAATTGTGAGTCGATCTGAAATCATGAGTACCTTATGGCCATGTAGCGAACCCTGTAGTCTTAACGTGCTCGGCATCATGCTGCCTTGTAACGCAGGAAAAGAATGTTTGGTGATACATCTCCCTCCCTTGCTTCCTCAGTCGGCTCAAGTGGCCCTGCACTATCTAACTCTAACTCAGGTTCCTCCTCGTCGTCTAACACATAGCATTGAAACCTCAGTTTACACTTGTGTCCTGGCACAAACATCTCATCGCAATTGAAACATAAGCCTTGCGATTTTCTCGGTGCCATCTCCGCTGCGGATAACTTCTTGAAAGGCAAAGTAGTACTTTGATTTGGCAGCCTATCATGTGCCTGACTTGGTGGACCAAGCGACAATCGTGTATTGAAAGTCCGAGTGGTCGCATTACGTAACAACTGGAGCTTTTGTTCAGCAATCCTCGCCATTCCCATGGCCAACTGGACCGACTGCGGATGAAACAACACAATCTCTTTGTGTACATCTTCTCTTAACCCAGTGATAAACCTACTATGGAGATTACCGCCGGTTAAGCTAGGCGTTCGTGTAGATAACATTTCAAAGTCAGAAATATAGGCTTCCACTGACGATGTCTGGCATAGTTGATTTAAACGCACCTCCCGACTGAGATACACGGATGGTTCGAAACGTGCTATCACATCACGAGTGAATGCCAGCCATTCAGTGATAAGTCAATTTCTCGACTATCTTTCTCCTACTTTTACTAGAGGTTTTACTCGTTCCAAGCTTCTTTCAATGTCATTTAACCCTCGTGCTTGCTATTTCAGGTGAGAAATCGATTTTATGGTTATTGGACTTAAGAGTATCAATTCTCGAAGAAAATCGAAGTTTCGGACAAAAATGAAGATATCTCATGCAAAGTGATTGGAGATCGCCCAGGCCAAAGGGAGCTCAACCAAGCGTGCACATGCCCAAAGCTCTCTGCCGAAATAAGCTCGACCGAGCATGGATACACTCGCCCGATCCTCAGCGCCTTGGGACAAGATCAAGATGGCTTAAGGAATTTCACACCCGAGCTCGGGGAAGCTCGACCGAGCCCTCTTCCTTCCACCCATTCTAGCTCGCCCGAGCCATCTGGAGCTCGCCCGGATCTCTCGGCATTCACCTCACCTGCTCAAGAACAAAAGCGCCCGAGCCCCAAAAGGCTCGATCGAGCCTCGCACCCATGTATCGCACTGCAGAATTCTGCTCGACCGAGCCTGGCCATGCTCGCTCGGGGCCTCAGCCACCCTTTTCCCCTGCTGCACCGAAGCTCGACCGAGCTCGAGCATGCTCGCCCGAGCATAAACGCAAAGCCAGGATTTTTAACTTATTTTATAAATAGAAAGCTTGAGTTTTGGCACATCCATCAAGGGTTTTGGAAGATCATCACATCAAGTTGAAGCACTCCAAGGATCTAGGGGGATTCTCCATCCTAATTCCTTACTCTTCTTTGTGTTTTCTTCTTCTTCCTTGTAACAACACTATTATTGTTTGTCTATGAACATGAGTAGTGAGTAGTCCCTTCTAGTTTCTAGGGGTCCTATGGACCTCCTTGGTGTATGAAACTCTATCATCTATTGAATATATGTTTGAATGAAGCTTTGTTATGGTCGTGAATCTACTTTGATCAAATGTCAACTCTATGTCCTCTAAGTATTTGATAAAATGCCTAGGTGGTTTAGGAACATGAACTTGAAGTTGAGTATTCTAGCGAATGAGACTAATAGTTCTAGAATGCAAGTAGATTCACCCTTGCTAGGTGACAATCACTAGCGTGACTCATCCTAGCATCGAGATAGGCTTGGTCTTCACCACTCTTGGATTTTGATCACTCAATTAGCGTTGATGATTGAGAAACTTGAGTTGAACGTGAGCTAAAAACATCAAAGATTGAAGCTCACGTGCGAGGTGCCTCTCCCTTAAATTAAATAAAAAACATCGAGAGATTGAATTTGGTTTAATAGTCGCACGCCTAAATCTAATCATTACATTGTTTGTTCTTGCATAGAATTGTGCTTATCGAGAGTGTAGTACACCAAGGAGGGACGTAGCACCCTAGGAATGCCTTTTAAAACCTTGAAAACAACCTTTCCATTTCATTGTTTCACTTAATACTTGACAATCAACAATTTAAACCATCGCTTAGGAAATAGACTTATTTTAGTGAAATTGAATAGTGATCTTAGGTTTACAATTGCTCCTTGGATGATCCGGTACTTACCGGTCATTATAAATTGTTTTTGACTAGTATTTACACTTTCGAATAGTATCCATTTGAAGTGCATAATATTACAACGTCAGTCAGTCACTTGATGAGTAGAATGCATCAAGTGAAACCACCTCAGTGCTTCACCTTGCATGTGAAACGCAGCAAACGTAATCTTCTGATCCGGATGCATGGAGTAGTGATGAAAATTCCTTTCCAATTGAAATAGCCAGTCCTCCACATGAGCACCAGAAAATTATTGAATATCAATTTTCGGAAGTCACACTGGTGCTAACGTCAGATCGGTATGTTGCTCAAACTGCGTTTGATTTATTACCAGATGCTGCACACGCGGATGATGATTCATTGGAAAAGGATACAGAGGTGGTACGGCCGGAGTCAAAAGGAGACCTCCCTGCGATGACAACGCCTCGGATGTATGATCTATCCGCACGCCTCCATTCTGCATCGCCTGTACCGATCCTTGAATCGCACACATCATGTTGTTCAATTCGTCAAACCTCACCGCATTCTTTGATGTTTCCTCTGCTAGCTTCGCTTCCATGGCCTGTGATTATGCACTGAGATTGGTGAACCCGACCGTCAATGGTGCCATACTCTCATCCACAGAAGTTCGAGTCTCAATCATGACTCGATGAAAGCACCAAATGATACACTACAGCGTACCAAGAAGAGAGCGATAGGAGAGGTCGGTAAGAAGGAAGATAGGAATTAGAGAGAGAAGTCAGATTAGTCATGTAAGTTGTGTTATTATTCATCTCACCGCCAGCTATATACAACCAACTGGCAATACGTCGCAGGACAGCTGTCAAGCCAGTTGTCGACTACTCATTGGTCTAACACACACATACACACTGGCTTATCAAACAGCATCTTACTGGTACTTCTTGTTTGGCTTTGGCTGACGAGTACCGCTTCTCCTGCTAGGCGCAACATCACATTTCTTGGATACACACATATTTCTAGTCCGTTTTGAAGCACATGCCACACAAAGGCACTACCCCGGATTTGAACTTATACTTGAATCATTCGTTGAAGCAAAGGCCATCTGACACCTCTAACTTTGAACCCACGACTTAACACACACCTCACTGGTAAGGCCATAGCAGCGTCTAAGCACGCCTCCACGAGAGGATAGTGCATAACACCTGTAAACGTCCACAATGGACGAGGGAGAGGGAGAGGAAAGGAAAGATGAAAATATAGAAAACATCCACGAATGATGGAGGAAGAGGTTCGCACCATAGTTGGGACTAGGAAAAACCCACAAATTATTGGAGGAAAATGTCATGGGTGGGGTTTGAACCCTTCACCTTGTGGATGCAAGGTATAGACTCAACCACTAGGCCACACCCTTATTGGCAAATTGTTCCAACTTTTATACCAGCTCAAACCGGCAACACGAAATGACCCCACTATACGAGATCCAAAATTGCACCAAGTAAGAAACAACTACGTTCAATTTATTTTCCAAAAACAAATACGCATGCTTACTGGAACGCCATCATTTTACTCATGATGACCAAAAATGGCAGCTCAATTCTTCCGATCAAATGCAATAGGGTGATGGCATGTAGGTTAAGGAGTCAGATATGGTTCTTTTCATTCGGGTTCGAGTCTCGGAGCAACCTTTGCACTTATATAAAATTGCCACAGGGAGCGCTCGGTTGAGACATTTTTAAAAATTCGTGAACTTGAGACTCCAAATCTCACCATTAGATCATGATGCATGTTTAAATCTGCATATGACACATGTCTAAGAGTAAAGTGAAAGCTGGTAGCTTCGACTTTGCATTAAATGCAAGTTTGAATATGCATATGGGACACATGTCATCACCACAATGAATTGATGATGCATTTTGAAATGTGAAGATTAGAGTTACAAGTTCTCAAAAAAAAGGTTTCTCATTTGAGCACTTATATACATATAACTTGCATTTAATACAAAGTCAAAGCTAACAACTTTGACTTTGTCAAGATTGTTAAAGCATGTGCACAACATAACACATTAATCCAAAGTTGACACTTCGATCGTCCATTGAAGTACTGATCATAAAATACATTCACGCCTCCTGAGAGGGAATAGACACAGTAGGGACGAACACGACAACTTTGGGATGAAGTAACAATACGTCCACACCGAGACAGACGAAAAGCACTCATATACAAAAGCAAAGACACATATGGCACTGGAACTGAAATATTGTTATCTGTTCAAACAACTCTTCGAGGTAGTGTTCCAACGGAAAGTAGAACATAGCTAGGACAGTGTGCATATGCGAGACACAATGTAATTCCCAGTTCGGCAACAGCCTACTCTGGGGGGGCTTCCCACGCCCTAAAGGGATGTAAATCTTTATTGAATAGTATAGAGCTACAAGTGGAATTACTCTTACAATCTCCCCAATGTAAACGCCTAGCCTCTATCACTACTTCACTCAGATTTGATCTCAGGTCCCCCTAGATCCCGTTTGTTCGAAACTCCCTTCCGAACGTGCTCGATCTTCTCCCGAAGCTCGGTAGCTTTCTCCCAAAAGCCAGCAATGGTCTTTTGTATGTGCAGCGGTCAGTTCAACACGAACAGTCTGATCAGCACACTGAACATAATGCTTCAGCGCCGATGATTTTCTAGTGGGGAAAACTCAGCCGGCCGTCGCTCTTCTTCTCCAATCTCACGAATGCACTCAAGTGTATTTCTCTCAGAAAAGCGATGTAGATATGAACGCCCTAGTACTCTATTTATAAGCATTGGCGGTTCCAAAATCTTTCCTAGATACTCTTTCAAATATTTAGGAAATATTCCTAAATATTTGATAGATATCTTATCTCCAATCGTTAAGGAAGATCTCGAGTTATCTACCATGCCAAGTCTTCTAAGCCGACTTCTAACTGATACAAAGATACGGTTTCTAATATTTGATCGTCTATTTCTTTGCTGGTCAACTTCAACCGAACAAATCTTCGAACTTTGGAAAACTCTGGTTTAGGAAACATCCTTGCGTATGTTCCACGCTGTACTTCAGTTCCAAGATTTGGTTGAACTCCTCTTATACTCCTGCTTAAACTCTCTAAAGATGTTTTGCCAAAACCATGCCATTCATGGGAACATCAATCTCCCCCTTGGCATTTTTGGCAAAACCAAATCTTCTAGATCTATCGATCTATCTAGGCTTTAGAGACACTTGAGGGAACAAAACAGTCACCTCAAAAATACTCCCTTTTTTCCACAAATTGGCAAGGGGTCTAATCATAGTTTAAAAATAAGGAGAAATAATACAAGAACAAGTATTTAGAATTAGAACAGAAACAAAATGTATCAGAGTTCAGAGTTTATCAGAGCAACGACCTTCTTGTAGACGAGATATCCTCGGAGTCACCAGCTTTAGCCTCAGAGGCTTCATCCTCATCATCGCTGGGGTAGCGTAGCGCACGAACCAAGTTGTTGATGCGTTTCCTTTGCTCTTTGTCCACAGTGAGGATGATCTCCGGCTCCTTCAGTAGCTTTCCATCTTAGCAGGAGCCATCTTTAGACCTCTAGTAGCTCCTTGACAGGCCGTCGTCGTGACCTCTCAAATTTACAATTTATAAGTCCACTACTATTGGCTTACTATGAGTTAGTAAAGCGGCAAGTAGAGGTCGAACCCAAGAGAGTTAGTTCGGTTACTTGTTGTTCTTGGAAGCAATAATGAAAATTAAACAGTTGGGGTTTTGCAAGTAGTTTAGAGATTAGTGCAAAAGTAAATAACTAAGTGGTTTTCTACCAAAGGAAGTATTTGGTCTAGGGGCCTTCTATTGTGGCTCCGTTCATCATCGACCTCTAATGATCTGATTTTGTGTCCATGAGTGTGGCTACTCCGTTTCAGGTTATAACCCGAAGTAAGGCCATTTTAAGCACTTACACCACAATCTACTCCATTTCAAGATATAGACTTCTAGTTCTAGCTAGACTAATACTCCATTTCAAGATGTTTTAGGCTAAGTGCAGCCGCTTGATCTCACGTTTTAGTATCAAACAAGCGGCAAATAGAGGAATTGAACTACTCGGCCAAGCTTTGCCATTTCAAGCATCCACTTAGCTTTGCTTGTTCAATCCGAGATAAATGGCACAAGAACTAGTAGGACACAAATAGCATTAAGTGAAGGGTCTCAAAACGTTGCCACAATATATGAATCCCTAAACTGAATAAGGGGTTTAGCTACTAGTATCCATGAGAAGGAATACAATAGCAATAACAGAAAGTAAAGGAAATGCTATCTATTGCCGACGTGAAGAGTAGAGAGAGAAACTCCAAGTGATCCAATTTTAAGGAGAGTTTTGGTATCAATTTCGAACTCCCATTTCCTTGGCCAAGGGGGCTTATTTATAGGAAATGGATTAGGGTTTCCTCTTGACTTGGGCGCCACTCTTGCTCTGGTAGTAGCCAAAATGGATTGGCATGAGCCAAATGATGAAATGCTTGGTTTCCTCTTGACTTGGGCGCCACTCTTGCTCTGGAAGTAACCAAAATGGATTGGCATGAGCCAAATGATGAGATGCTTCTAGAACCATCGAGATTTTGCAAGTGGGCCAGTTTCGGCTTGGAACTCGAGTGTGAGCCAATAATGCCTTCGGATGATTTTGGCTTAAGATGCCATCTTTTAAGCCCGATTCCTCCTAGACCTTCCAAAGTACCTGAAATGCAACATAGCTCTAACAAGTAGTTATTCACATGACAAAGTGTCGAATTGGTGGGAATTGTTGACTCGATGAGTCGTATAAATACGGTTCATCAAACCACCCCACACTTAAACTTGTTCGTCCCGAACAAGGTCTAGGTCATAAGAGGAAACAATCACTAAACACCACAAGCTCTTCGGCATCCTAGATATGAATATGAATGCTAGTCTAGACCTTGCCTTTCCATGCATAACTCAACCATTACTCAAAGTATCATGCTCAAACATGGAAATAACTTGGTACGTGCTACCTTTGAGTCGAGATGCAAACCAATTCGGATGATTGGGAGATAGTCCTCTTTAGACCCATGAACTGCACTCTCGGTTCCGAACTCTTGCTATATGGTTATACATCATTGCTTTTTCTTGCACGTGATTTGTTCGAGCTTCAAGGGTTGAGTTCTTTTGTTTTGGTTGGATAGCTTTTGCAGTGAGTTTGGCCTTCGGCCTTTGATATGACAATGGTGTACTTCACTTTTGTTTCGTATAGAACTTTCACACTTTGGCTGATTTTTTCTTTGAGCTTTGCTCCTTTGTTGTGAATTGCTTGTTCTTTTCTTTTGAAGGAGGTCCAATCATTGCCCGCGAGCATATGGAAATACCTCCCTTCTCTTTCTCGTCCTTGCCCTTTTTGGCATGGGTCAAGATGAGGGTCGCTCACTTATTTTCCCGACTACTTTGGACTAGAGATAGGACGGTCTATTTTCCCGTCCCGCCTTCTACATAAATGTTGCAGTGGCGGAGTCAACTCTGATCCAATAAGCCTCGAAGTGCCAGCCTCCATGTAACCATATAGATCGAAGTCCGGTCCTTTGAGTGCTTTGTCAAGCCTTTCTAGGACGTTTCTATTAACTCCACATCTCTATTTATCTCAACTCACAAGGGCACGTAGAGGGTTAAGATCACATGAAGTCACACAATTTAGATTTCACAAGAGGAATGCATGTAATCAGCTCTATCTATTTCACATCATGAAAGTTCAATACCGCATATCTATGAAATAGAGAAAATTCCATACTTTCAAAAATTTAAATTTCTAAGGGAAACTGCTGACTCTATGCATGTGCAACAAATAAACGTGCTGACACAACAACTGACTCTCCCACCCCACACTTTTGAACAAAGTCGTGTCCTCACGGCACGACTTAAATTCAAAGCACACAATGCATGCAAAATGAAAAGTAGGAAATAAAGCGAAGAAAAGATAGAACAATAATACCCTCATGTTGTCATTTTGGCAGGGGCTTGAGAGAATTTGGCCGGGGCCTGGTGAAATGCGGACGACGTCCAGTGAAGTTCAGACGTGGCCTGGTCCTTCTTGGGCAGAGACTGATCTTTCTCGGGCGGAGCCAGGTCCTAGTCTGCCGAGGGCCGGTCCACTAAAATTCGTATCAGGCCCGATACATTCCCTGCATGCAAAACTTTTCTTTCTCCAAAATGCAATGAGGTGAGTATGAACTGAGAAAATAAAAACTAGAAAATGAAAAACATGTCGGGCTGCCTCCCGGCGAGCGTCTTTGTTTAACGTTGTTGGCTCGACGTTACCTCTTTAGGGATCACAAGTTAGGATCCCATGGGCGTGTGAGGTCAAACTTTGCCTCAGCTGCTCCTTCAATCTGCCCAAAGTACTCATATGGCAGTGTGCTTGGTTCTGCTCTCCATTGATCAGGTGGGTTCACCTTCACATTCTCCCGAGATGGCCACGACATTTTGCTCATAGATGCCGGCCCGGTCGCTTGCACAGTCCCCTCTGGTAGGTCAGGGACTAGGGCACCAAGATCCGATGTGTTCACTATGTCCGGCGGTTTCCTCGCGCATGGACGGTCATCATCCCCATAGATGTAGAAATCGGATGTCTTGCCACCGAATGCAAGTGACAACAAGCCTATGCCCATGTCAATCTTGGACTTGGTGGAGAAGAGGAATGGCCGTCCCAAGATAAGTGCAGGAGGTTCATCGTCTCTAGCATTTACCATCTGCAAGACATAGAAATCTATAGGAATAACAAGGTCTCCTACTCGGAGGGTTAGGTCCTCTAGCAAACCAACTGGACGAATACAAGACTTATCCCCTAACTCAATCAACAACCTAGGGGGCTTTAATGGTCCCAAATTCAAAGAGCAATATAATGAGTAAGGCATGACATGGATCGCAGCACCAAGATCTATCAAACAGTGAAGAATTTGAGTCTCACCGATACCACAGGTGACCGTGAAGGCCCCTGGGTCCTTACTCTTTCTCGGTGGTGCTTTATGACTCGTAGTGAGTGGGTGCTCCATCATGGGTACGTTCTGCTTGTGCCCCACCTCCAATCTACCATCTAGCTCATCGTTATCAATCTTATGCTCTCCGGGGGCAATCACCTGCATGGAACATGAAGAACTAAGAGTTTCAAAATTTTCGGTCACGAGGACCGGGCCTGGTCGGGTTGTGCCGAGTGCGTCCGGTTCAAGTGCCTCGGCTGGCTCTTCTTCAGGCGCCAGCGGGTCGATGTCTGACAGCACTGCCTTGTCGCGAGGCAATGTGTACAAAATTAATTTATAAGTCCGCTACTCGCGACTTCACTACTGGGTAGCAAGTGGTAAGTAGGGGTCGAACCCAAGGGAATTAGGGGGATAAGTTATTCTTTGAGGGAATCGTACATCGAGGGAGCGTGTTTTAGGTTGATTGAGATTTTAGTGCGGAAAAGTAAGTGTTTTTTGGTTGTTTTTGGTTTTTAGTGCGGAAAAGTAAATGACAGAAAAGTAAATACTGAAAATAAAAGAGAAGACTTACAGCGGTTGTTGCGTGATTGGCAAGTCCTCCGGAAGGTGAGCAGTTGATAGAGCAGTTTATACTAAGAAAGTAAATGCAGGTGGTGTTTAAATCTAAGGAAAGTATCTGGTCTTAGGGGCCTTGTATCATAGTCTGTTTATCATTGACCGCTAATGATCATACTAAGTGTTCAAAGATGAATCGAGGCTATTTCTAGCACAAGACTTGCAACATCGTTTAGAACACTTGTTCTATTTAGACTAATTCCTCCTTTCGAAGTATCTTAGCCTTATGTGCATCCATTTGATCTTCAGTTACGATCAACCAAATGGTGTTTTAGATAAGTCGAACTCCTCAGATAAGCTTTGCCCGTTAAAGCATCCACTTACCCGAGTATGTTCACGAACCCCACGGAAGAGCTTTGCCCGTTAAAGAATCCACTCAACCTTGGAAGTTCTAACCTAATATATGGCACATAGAACAAGTTTTGAACACAGAGATGCACTAGGTGCAGGGTCTAAAACATTTTATGATACAAGTACACCCCTTCAACCGAATGAAGAGTTTAGCTACGATTACCCATGGAAGAGGACATCATAGCTAAGTACTTAAAAAGTAAAGGTTTTGAAAGATAGGAATAGTAAAGGTTTTGAAAGTAAAGACAAGGAAAGTAAAGTTGTAGTTTTGAAAGACAGGAAAGTAAAGGTTTCGAAAGTAAAAGACAGTAAAGGAAAGGGGTGAGTACTTCAAGAACCGACAAGAGTACTCAAGAACAGTGAAAAGTAAAGACAAACTTGAGTACTTCAAGAACCGACAAGAGTACTCAAGAACAAACTAGAATACTCAAGAACCAACAGGAGTATTATAGATTTCAAACAAAAGTTTACAAAAGTGCCAAAATCTAGAGAGATAAGTGATGTTGTGTTGTGAGGATTGTGGGATTTGTGGATTTGTGGATTTGTGGATGATTTACAAGTGAAGGGGAGAGGCTCTATTTATAGCCATGGGAGGAGGAGATGTGTGGAGGAGAAGGAGGACACATGGCACAAAGCCATGGTCTCCTCAAAGCCGCCGGTGGCCGGTCATGGAGGAGGAGCCGCCCCCCTAGGTGGCATAAGGAGGTTGGATGGAGCAAAAGCCACCGGTCACAAGGAGGAAAGGTGGAGGTTTTGTGAGTTTTGTGATGTTTTCAAAAAACTATTGGTACACTTCCGCTCCGGACTGACTTTGTTGCTCTTCGGTTGGATTTGTTTTGAGTGATTCCATGTCAGGATCTTGAGATTTCTTCAGTCGGCATCTGGTCTTGACCTTGGAATGACTCGTAATATATTTTCTGCGTAAAAACTCCTCCTTAGCGTGTTTTCTCTCTAGGCTCCAAAATACCTTGTAGATAAATATCGGAACTAACAAGCAAAAGTTAAATAGACAAACAGTCTAATTTGGTGGGTTTAACTGTGTTTATGATTCGTATAATTATGGTCCATCAGATCACCCCACACTTTTAGTTGTTCGTCCCGAACAATGCTATTAAAGGGCGGCACTAAGTAAACTTTTAAAATATGAAAGTTAGACTGTGGCACTCGATTTATCCTAATTCATGCATTACTACTTATTACTAAATTAAACCGTGTAAATAAAAAAGAAGAAACTTGATACTTGTACCTCCGTGCTGAGATGCAAATTATTTTGGATGTTTCGAGAGATAGCCCTTTTCAGGCTCCTGGACTGCAACCTCGGGACCGTCTCGCACTATATGGTTTTCTTGTAGCTTTCTCTAGCACGTGATTCGGTTCGGGTTTCAATGGTTTGATCTTTGATTTTCTTTTAGCGAGGGACAACTTTTGTAGTGAATCGGCCTTTGGCCTTTGATTTGACTCTTTGAGTACTTCACTTTTTGTTCGGTTAAAACCTTCACAATTTTGGGCCTTTGGCCTCTTGATTTTCTGCTTTGAGCTTTTGCCTTTTTGTGGCTTGCTAGTCCATTTTCTCAAGCCTTTTTGGGAGGTCAAATCGTCGCCCGCGAGCATATGGAAATACCTCCCCGCTCCTCTCATCCTTGCCGTTTCGCGCGGGTCAAGATGAGGGTCGCTCATCTATTTTCTCGGCTACTTTGACTTAGAGATAGGACGGTCTGATTCCCGTCCTCGCCTTTTTTTTCTTTTTGCATAAACACTGCATGGCGGAGATGACTTCAATCTTCACTGAAACCCGAAGTGCAGCCTCCACTGACTTCGAAAACCATATAGTTAGATTCGATCCTTCGATTGCTTGCCAAGCCTCTCTAGGGCATTTTCTATCAACTCCACATCCCTTGTTTATCTCAGCACAAAGGGACAAATGAGAAGTTACATTCTAAGTTTTTAAACAGTTGAATTTTCACAAGGTTAATGCATGAATTATGATCTATCTTTTTCACATTCTCAAGTTCATATTTTCAAAAAGATAATATTAAAAAAATAAAACATGTTTATGTACACAGGTGGTTCTCACCCCACACTTTAGAACGAAGGCGTGCCTTTCAGCAAGACTTAGTTCAAAAGCCATGCAAGCAGATATTATATGAGAAGGAAATGACATTAAGGAAAAGGGAAGAACAGAACTCCCTTTAAAGTGTCGAGCGGACGACATGGCATGAGGCTGGATAATCGAGGGAGTTCGGCTGGGGCCTTGAACTCTTGGCATAGGCCTGGCTGGCTTGATGTTGCACCCATAACCGATTCTTGAATAGTCATTTCATTCTATGCACCAAGTGGGTGAGAGCGACTTATTGGAAAAAACTAAATGACAGAAAATAAAAGTACTGAAAGTAAGATAGGTGTCGGGTTACCTCCCGAACAATGCCTTTGTTTAACGTCGTTGGCTCGACGCTACCTCATTCTTGGATCATAAGGTGGGATCCCATGGGTGGCTTAGGTCGTAGTGTTGTGGAGCTAAGTTGACTTCGCCGTGGTAATTTTTGACTCGCTGCCCGTTTACCGTGAATCTGCTTCCATTGTCCATGCTTTCCAACTCAAGCATCCCATGGTTGAATACTTTAGTCATGGTATAAGGACCGGTCCATCTTGATTTTAGTTTGCCTGGCATAAACTTCAACCGTGAGGAGAAGAGTAGTACTTGTTGTCCTTCCTCAAATGAGCGCCGGAGGATGAATTTGTCATGATATAATTTCGTCCGCGCCTTGTAGTCTGTTTGCTCTTCATAGGCCTCAAGCCGCAATTCTTCAAGTTCGCATAGCTTAAGCTTCCTATCTAGTCCGGCAGCTTTTAAATCTGGATTGCACTGCTTGAGTGCCCAATAGGCTTTATGTTCTAATTTCACCGAAAGGTGGCATGCCTTCCCATAAACAAGCCGAAAGGGGGAGGTTCCAATTGGCGTCTTGTATGCCGTCCGATAAGCCCAAAGAGCTTCATCTAGCCTCTGACTCCAATCTTTCCTACCCGGTTTCACCATCTTTTCTAGAATACCTTTGATTTCGCGGTTGAAGATCTCTGCTTGACCATTGGTTTTGGGATGATATGTCGTGGATGTTCGGTGGTGGACATGGTAGCGCTTCAAGGTGGCAGCCATCATGCGGTTGCAGAAATGCGTTCCTTGGTCGCTGATTATGGCCTTGGGTACCCCGTATCTACAAAACAGGTTAGTGCACAAAAAATCTACATCGTCGCACCTTGTGGCCTTAGCCTCTACCCATTTTGACACATAATCTAAAGCAACTAAAATGTAAGTATACCCGCATGAAACTGGGAATGGTCCCATAAAATCAATTCCCCAAATGTCAAAAACATCGTTGACCATTATGGGTACTTGAGGCATCTCATTTCTAGCTGACACATTTCCTACCCTTTGACACCTATCACACTTTTGACACTTTTCATATGCATCTCTAAATATACTTGGCCAGAAAAAGCCGCTATCTAGGATTTTTCTAGCGGTTCTCCTAGGCCCGAAGTGTCCTCCACATGCAAACTCATGGCAAAAGCTAATAACAGAAGCTATTTCATTATCGGGGATGCATCTCCTAAGTATTTGATCTGCTCCTATTTTCCATAAATAAGGATCATCCCATATGTAATGTTTAGCATCATGCCTAAGTTTCATGCATTGTGCTTTAGTAAAAGAAGGAGGAAATGTACCTCCTACAAGGTAGTTGACGATTGAAGCATACCACGGCACCTTGGTTGAGACGGCGTATAGGTGCTCGTCTGGAAATGATTCGGTTACGTGCCTTTCTTCTTCCTCGAACTCCATGGGATGCTTCATTGCTCTGAATATGTTGAAGCTGAAGACCTCTCCTTCTACTTCCATTGATAGCATCCCACTTCCGCAGTCTATTTTCATTTTTGATGTTTTGAGAAATGGACGGCCGAGAAGGATGGGTGCATGGTCTGTTGGCCCGTCATTCTCCATTTTTAAGACGTAGAAGTCTGCTGGAAACACCAATTTGCCTACTTGAACCAAGACGTCTTCTATTTTGCCCTCGGGTTGTTTGCACGATCGATCTGCCAGTTGAATAGTGAGGCCGGTAGGTTCGAGCGGTCCAATTCTGAGGCATGAGTAGATAGAGAAGGGAAGGATGTTGATTGATGCTTCAAGATCAAGCATGCAGTTCTCGATCCGGATGTTGCCAATTGTGCATGGAATGGTATAGGTTCCTGGATCTCCGCATTTGGGAGGCACCTTTCATTGTATGACAGCCGACACGTTTCTACTCATTAGCTCTTGATCATATCTATCACTCCTCCTCCGGTTGGTGCAAAGCTCTTTTAAAAACTTAGCATAACGAGGAATTTGCTTGATGGCTTCCAAGAGGGAGATGTTGATTTCGACTTTGCTGAACAACTCAAATATGTCCTTATCCATGACATGTTGTTTTGGTGCTCGGGCTGGTACTGGAAATGGAAGAGAGGCACTGATTTTGGAGGTCTCAGTTATGGGCACTGGGCTGGTCGCTGGTACCGGGCCTGGCATGCGTTCCTCAGGCGTATTTTCTTCTTTCTCTGGTGCGTCCTCGCTTTCCTCGGGCAACTCTGGGCTTTCGTCTTCCTCTCGTTCCATGGGTGCAACGAATAGCTTTTTTCCACTCCTAAGAGTTACGACATTCACATTTCCCTTCGGGTTCTGGATGGTTTGGGAGGGGAGCCGTCCGGACTCCTTTTTAAGCTCGGATACCGTCGTGGTTAGTTGAGTCAGCTGCTTCTTAATGTCTGCCATTTCCCCTCTTGCCTCGGCCTGATATTGCTGTAAATTAGCGTGCGTTCGTACTTGGCTGGCGGCTAGTTCTTTCATGATGTCCTCAAGCGACCGGCTTGTACTTGGCTGACTCGATCCGGGCTGGTTATTGCTCAGCCTATTCTGATAAACTCCCGGTCCTTGCTGTTGGTACTGATTTGGTCCCTTCTGTTGATATTGGCACGTCGGGTACTGGTTTGGTCCCCTTAGTTGATACTGGCTCGTTGGTGGGGCGTTCTGGTTGTACTGCTTGTGGGGAGGTTGGTAGAACGTCTGAGCTGGTTGGGGTACGGATTTGTTGTTGTTGTTGTTGTACCCTGGGTATCCTCCCACTGCATTGGCCTCCACCGGGTTGACTTTGATCATAGTTGGACATGCATCAGTCTTGTGGTCCGTAGAGCCACAGTCTTTTGTAAGAACTGCATTATCATTTCCTTCATTTGTCTCATCTCTTCTGGCATGGAGTTTACTGATGTCTCGGCTTGTGATACGTTTTTTGTTCGGAAGAATTCATCTTGACGAGTAGTCTCATCTCTAAACCGAGCATTTTCAGCAACGTTCGTGATGAGATCCCTTATGCCACTTAATGATAGATTCATCATGGATCCTCCAGCTGAGGCATCCAGGAGCATTTTGTCTAACTCAGTTAGTCCATTAATTAGGTACTCGATGATGAGCTTCTCGGGTAGTCCAAGAGTGCAGCAGCTTCTCTCCAGGTGGTTGAATTTCTCCAGGTAGTCAGTCGTACATGGTTTCGTTGGGTCCCTGCCTTATGTCCTGCAGTTGCCTTCTTACTTGCATTGCTTTTGTCGCTGGGCAGTATTTATCCAGGAACTTCCTTTGCATCTGAACCCATGTTCTGATGCTTCCCGAAGGCAATGAAAGGAACCAGTCGTTTGCCGAGTCAATGAGGGAAAATAGAACGCCTTTAACTTGAAGTCGTCTATATTTACGCCATTCGGTTTTAAGTTTTGGCAAATACCATGTAAGCGCTGGAGATGAGTCATTGCTGATTCTCCATTAGTTCCTGAGAACTTTGGCAAATTGTGGACCACGGACATGTCGACGGCAATGTTTTCTAATTCAGGGCCCTGGAAAATGCACCACGGCTGCGTTTCGAAATCTGGGGCATTGAGTTCTCCCATAGTAGGTGTGACAGACCGCTCGTCGTTAAAGCGATTTGTGCAAATAAATTTATAATAGTCCGCTACTTGCGACTATACTACTGGGTAGTACTTGGTAAGTAGGGGTCGAACCCAAGGGAATCAGGGGAATAGATGTTCTTTGAGGGGGTTGTCCAGCGAGAGAGCGTGTTTTAGGTCGGTTGGTTTTAAAGCTACCAGCTAAGTGATTGATTGATTGATTGGTTGGTTGGTTGGTTTTAATACTGGAAAGTAAATTGCAGTTTATAATTAAAGAGAAATATTCGGTTTCAGGGGCCTTGTATTATATCCTGTTTATCATTGACCCTTAGTGAATCATCTAAGTATTCAAAGATGAATCGAGGCCCTTTCGTAGCGCAAGACTTGCAACATCGTGTAAAGCAACACTTGTTCTACTTAAGACTAATTCCTCCTTTCGAAGTATCTTAGCCTTATGTGCATCCACTTGATCTCCCAGTTACGTTATTGACCAAGTGGTGTTTTAGATAAGTCAAACTCCTCGATAAGCTTTGCTTGTGACAGCTTCCACTTACCGAGTATGATCACGAATTCCCACGGAAGAGCTTTGCTTGTGACAGCTTCCACTCAACCTTGGAAACTCTGACTTGATATATGGCACATAGAACAAGTTTTGAATACTAAGACGAGACGCTAAGTTAATAGTCTAAAACATTTTATAATACAAGTGCGCCCCTTCTACCGAACTACTAGTTTAGCTACTATTCATCGCGCTAAACATTATAACTAAGGAAATAAAACAGTTGAATAAATACTAAAAATAATACTTACAACCGTTGAAGCGCCAAGGGAGCTATCCTTTATTTCCAAAGCAAAACTTACAAATACATAACTTAGAGAGAGAAGTGAATTTTACAAGTGAGGTGGTTATGAAAATGAGGGGAGGAGCTCCTCCTTTTATAGCCATGGAGGGTGGAGATGGAGGGTGGAGATGGTTGCATATGGAGGCCATCCATGGAGGAGGAGAATGGAGGGTGGAGGAGCCACCACATGTCTTTTGATCCAAGGGAGGAGGAAGGAGGAGCAAGGAGGAGGAGACATGTGGAGGAGCCAAAAGCCGCCGGTCAAGGGAGGAGGAGCCGCCGGTTGCCGGTGGTGGAAGGGGAGGATCTCCTCCCTTGGTCACCTCTTCAACAAGTGGCCGGTCACTTTGGTCCAATGTGAATTTTGTACAGTTTTGTGCAGTCTTTTCACAAAACTGTCAATGTGTTTCTTCCCCGGACTGTCTTGATTCCTCTCCTGATTCTTCTGATTAATTTGTTATGAGTGCTTCAACGTCAGGATCCTTGATATTTCTTCAGTCGGCATATGATCTTGACCTTGGATTGACTCGTAACATCTTTTCTGCTCTAAAAGCTCCTCTTTAGTGTGTATTCTCTCTAAGCTCTGAATTACCCTGCGAAAATATATCTGAACTAACAAGCAAAAGTTAAATAGACAAAATGTCTAATTAAGGGGGTTATACTGTGTTTATGATTCATATAATTTTGGTCCATCAGATCACCCCACACTTTTAGTTGTTCGTCCCGAACAATGCTATTAAAGGGCTGTACTCTAAGTTGGCTTTGAAATATGAAAATTAGACTTTGGTACTCAATCTATCCTAATTCATGCATTGCTTACTTATTACCAAATTAAACTGTGTAAATAAATAGAAGAAACTTAATACTTGTACCTCCGTGCTGAGTTGCAAATTATATTGGATGTCTCGGGAGATAGCCCTGTTTAGGCTCCTGGACTGCAACCTCGGGATCGTCTCGCACTATATGGTTTTCTGGTAGCTTTCTCTAGCACGTGATTTGGTTCGGGTTTCAATGGTTTGAGTACTTTGATTTTCTTTTGGCGAGGGACTGCTTTTGTAGTGAATTGGCCTTTGGCCTTTCATTTGATTTTCTTCACTTTTTGTTCGGTTAAAACCTTCACAATTTTGGGCCTTTGGCCTCTTGATTTGCTTCTTTGAGCTTTTCGCCTTTTTGTGGCTGCCAGTCCATTTTCTCAAGCCTTTTTTGGGAGGTCCAATCATCGCCCGCAAGCCTATGGAAATACCTCCCCGCTCCTCTCATCGTTGTCGTTTCGCGCGGGTCAAGAAGAGGGTCGCTCATCTATTTTCTCGGCTACTTTGACTAGAGAGAGGACGGTCTGATTCCCGTCCTCGCCTTTTTTCTTTTTGCATAAACACTGCATGGTGGAGTTGACTTCAATCTTCATTGAAAACCCGAAGTGCAGCCTCCACTGACTTCGAAAACCATATAGTTTGATCTGATCCTTTAATTGCTTGCCAAGCCTCTCTAGGGCAGTTTATGTCAACTCCACATCCCTGGTTATCTCAGCACAAAGGACAAATGGAAAGTTACATTCTAAGTTTTTAAACAGTTGAATTTTCACAAGGTTAATGCATGAATTATGATTTATCTTTTTCACATTCTTAAGTTCATATTTTCAAAAAGATACTATTACTAAAAAAGAAAAAACAGCAATCATGTTATTTATGTACACAGGTGGTTCTCACCCCCCCCACTTTTGAACGAAGGCGTGCCTTAGGTCAAAAGTCATGCAAGCTTAAAACTAAATACTGAATTTAAATGACAGAAATTAAAAGTGCGGAAAGTAAGATAGTGTCGGGTTACCTCCCGACCAGTGCACTTGTTTTACGTCATTGGCTCGACGATACCTCGTTGTAGATCACTGGTTTGGGTCCCATGGGTGGCTCAAGTCGAACTTCGCCACCGTTCCTGTGTTGTTTCTTGCTGACTTCTTGCCGGATGTTGTGTTCGGGTCAGGACTCCTTTGTTTCGGGATCTTTTCCTTCCAATACCCCGGAGGGGGTGATGGACCTTTCACTACTAGCCTTTTGAAGTTTTTGTAATTGGGACTGCCTAGTCCAGTTGCGGCATAGCAATGCTCCATCGAGGGGTCATTCTGCAGAGGTCCTTTTCCCATCCTCCTTTGAGCTTCTTCATTGATCGCATAGTTTGCTGCGACTTGCTCATTGATTAAGGGGAAAAGTCGGGAAGGCCTCATGAGGCTTGGTTCTGCCTCGTTATGTTGGTTCGTGAGGAACTGATCGTAGATAGTCTCAGCTGCTTGGGTAATGATAGTCGGGTATGAATTGGGCAGTTCGTCAGTGGTGTTCTGGACTCCTACTTCGTTGCTTCCGGTGCTTTCCATGTCTGATTCTTCAGACGGTTCAGGAGTCTCTTCTGACGGTTCGGTGGTTTCTTCTTTGTCTGCCTCAGGGTCAGCTTCTTCTGTCTGCATTTCCTCGTCAGTTTGGGGTACTCGTCTTGTGGCAGCGTTTAACTTCCTGTAGTCGATGCACATTCTCCAGCCGTTCTTGATCCTCGTTGTTACCATGTTTCCTTCGGCATCTTCTTCGACTGTGATCCCACTTTTCTTGGGAACCACGTGGACAGGACTCACCCATTGGCTATCTGAAATGGGATAGATAACGTCCGCATCTAGTAGTTTTTGTATTTCCTTTTGGACGATCTCCATCATGATTGGGTTGAGTCTTCGTTGAGGCTCTCTTGATGGTTTTTCTCCATCTTCAAGTAGAATACGGTGCATGCATACGGCCGGGCTGACTCCTCTTAAATCGGCCAGTGTCCATCCGATAGCCAGCTTGTGTTGTTTCAGCACTTTTATCAAGCTTTGTTCCTGTCCTGCTTCCAAGCCATTCTTGATAATTACTGGGAGAGTGTCATTATTTCCTAGGAAGGCGTACTTTAGATGTCCAGGCAGGGGCTTTAATTCTATTTTGGGGGCTTGCATCACCGAGGGCAAGAAAGTATCTGATTTGAACAATTTTACCTCGTTGACTTCATATTCTGGTGTGAGAGGCTCCGAGATTGTTAAGTGGGCCACCATTTCATGCAAGTCTTCAGTTAATTTGTATGAGCTTTCGGCTCCGTTGAGTATCGCTTCTAAGGGATCTGCTCTTGGTTCTGATTGAATTTCTTGGACCAGGTCGTCCAAAGCATCGAGAGCGTGAACTTCCTCGAAATCCATAGGGTGCTTCATTGCTCGGAATATGTCGAAGCTGAAGACTTCTCCTTCTACTTCCATTGAGAGCATTCCACTTCCACAGTCTATCTTCTTTTTTGCTGTTTTTAGAAATGGACGGCCGAGAAGGATGGGTGCATGATCAGTAGGTCCGCCATTCTCCATTTTTAAGACGTAGAAGTCTGCTGGAAACACTAATTTGCCTACTTGAACCAGGACGTCTTCAATTTTGCCCTCAGGCTGTTTGCATGATCGATCAGCTAATTCAATAGTGAGACCGGTGGGTTTGAGCGGTCCAATCTTAAGGCATGAGTAGATAGAGAAGGGAAGAACATTGATTGATGCCCCTAGGTCTAGCATGCAGTTATCGATCCTGATGTTGCCAATTTTGCATGGAATGGTGTAAGTTCCAGGATCTCCACATTTAGGGGGGACTTTTCGCTGCATGACTGCCGATACGTTCCTACTCATCAGCTCCTGATCGTTTCCAGCATTCCTCCTCCGGTTGATACAAAGTTCTTTCAAAAACTTGGCATACCGAGGAATTTGCTTGATGGCTTCCAAGAGGGGAATGTTGATTTCAACCTTGCTGAACAACTCCAACACTTCCTTATCCATGACATGTTGTTTTTGCACGCGTGTAGGTACTGGAAATGGAAGTGTTGTGCTGATTCTAGGATGTTCGGTTCTGGGTACCGGGTCAGGCCCGTGTTCCTGGGACATATTTTCTTCTTCTTCGGACGCGTCCCGTTCTTCCTCAATTATGTCGTCGTCTTTATCGGTTGCTTCTTCCTCTAGAGTTTCGAGAGTTTCAGGCCTCGTTTGCTCTTCCCTGGGCAATCTTGGGTCTTTGTCCTCCTCTTGCTCTAAAGATTTGTTTGCAAGCGTTTTTCCACTCCTAAGAGTCAAGGCATTCACATCTTCCTGTATGCCTTGAATGGTTTGCAAGAGGAGTCTCCCGGACTCATTAGCGTGTGCGGAGTCTGAGGCAGCGAGTTGAGAGATGTGCATCTTCAAGTCCGATAACTCTCCCTTGGTTTCGGCTTGGAATTGATGCATAGTAGTGCCCAAATGCTGCACAGTACCTGACAATTGCGCAATCATGTCTTCAAGTGACTTGTTTGGTCCTTGATGATTGTTCGAGCTTGCCTGGTAATGGTCTGTTGGTGGGGCTTCTTGGTAGAATGAATGGGTTAGTTGAGGGACAGCTGGTTGTGTCTCCTTCTGAGGATAGCTGTTGTTGTTACGCCAGCCTGGGTTGGATGTTTGACCGTAATGTCTGTTTTGTCCAGCTCTGTCGTTGTATCCTTGATATCCTCCTACTATATTTACTTCCGCCGGTTCTTCTTCTATCAATGTTGGGCATGCGTCAATTTTGTGGTCTGTAGAACCACAGAACTCGCAAGGTTTTACCGGAACTGGCTGTCTACGTATGATCTCGATCATCATCTCTTTTAACTGTTTCATCTCTTAAGTCATGGAGTTTACTGATGTCTCGGCTTGTGCTACCTTTTTTGATCGAGAGAATTCATCTTGACGAGTAGTCTCTTCTTTAATTCGGGCATTTTCAGCAACGTTGGCGATGAGATTCCTTATGCCACTCAATGATAGATTCATCATGGATCCTCCCGCTGAGGCATCCAAGAGCATTTTGTCTAAGGGTCTTAATCCATCAATGAGGTACTCGATGACTAATTTCTCGGGCAGTCCAAGGGTACAGTAGCTTCTTTTTAGGTGATTGAACTTTTCCAGGTAATCGTACATGGTTTCATTGGGACCTTTCTTGATTTCCTGTAGTTGCCTCCTTACTTGCATTGCTCTTCCAGCCGAATAGTATTTGTCTAAGAATTTCTTTTGCATCTGAGCCCATGTTCTGATGCTTCCGGAAGGCAATGAAAGGAACCAGTCGCTTGCCGAGTCTATGAGGGAAAAATAGAACGCCTTTAACTTGAAGTCGTCCATATTCACTCGATTGGGCTTTAGATTCTGGCAAATGCCATGTAGGCGTTGGAGGTGAGTTGTTGCAGATTCTCCATGAGCTCCTAAGAATTTGGGCAAGCTGTGCGCCACTGATGCGTTGATGGTTATGTTCTCTAATTCAGGGCTCTCTTAGATGCACCACGGCTGTGTCTCGAAATTTGGGGCATTTAACTCGCCCATAGTTGGTTCACGGTAGTAGTTATCCCCGTAGTAGTCGTCGAAAGCGGGTTCTCTTCTTGGCATGTATCGAGGTTGAGGTTGTGGTCGTGGGGGATGAATAGGAGGTTGTACTGGACCAGTTGCATTTCGGTTCTCGGGTAATTCTTGGTTTCTTCTGACTGCTTCCCTATCACGAGCTCTTCTGTTTCTGATGAGTTGTTCCGGATCGTCGACGAATGGAAACGGTACCTCATCATTTTGATCGTACAGGTTTATTTCTTCGTCATCCTGGTAGTCATGGTGACTTTCTTCGCGAGACATGGTTGTTTTGAAGCGCGTAATGATTCAAAGAACTTTGTCCAATGGCTGATTCCCCGGCAACGGCGCCAATTTGACAGACCGCTCGTCGTTAAAGCGATTTGTGCAAATAAATTTATAATAGTCCGCTACTTGCGACTATACTACTGGGTAGTACTTGGTAAGTATGGGTCGAACCCAAGGGAATCAAGGGAATAGATGTTCTTTGAGGGGGTTGTCCAGCGAGAGAGCGTGTTTTAGGTCGGTTGGTTTTAAAGCTACCAGCTAAGTGATTGATTGATTGGTTGGTTGGTTGGTTGGTTTTAATACTGGAAAGTAAATTACAGTTTATAATTAAAGAGAAATGTTCGGTTTCAGGGGCCTTGTATTATATCTTGTTTATCATTGACCCTTAGTGAATCATCTAAGTATTCAAAGATGAATCGAGGCCCTTTCGTAGCGCAAGACTTGCAACATCGTCTAAAGCAACACTTGTTCTATTTAAGACTAATTCCTCCTTTCGAAGTATCTTAGCCTTATGTGCATCCACTTGATCTCCCAGTTACGTTATTGACCAAGTGGTGTTTTAGATAAGTCGAACTCCTCGATAAGCTTTGCTTGTGACAGCTTCCACTTACCGAGTATGATCACGAATTCCCACGGAAGAGCTTTGCTTGTGACAGCTTCCACTCAACCTTGAAAACTCTGACTTGATATATGGCACATAGAACAAGTTTTGAATACTAAGGCGAGACGCTAAGTTAATAGTCTAAAACATTTTATAATACAAGTGCGCCCCTTCTACCGAACTACTAGTTTAGCTACTATTCATCGCGCTAAACATTATAACTAAGGAAATAAAACAGTTGAATAAATACTAAAAATAATACTTACAACCGTTGAAGCACCAAGGGAGCTATCCTTTATTTCCAAAGCCAAACTTACAAATACATAACTTAGAGAGAGAAGTGAATTTTACAAGTGAGGTGGTTATGAAAATGAGGGGAGGAGCTCCTCCTTTTATAGCCATGGAGGGTGGAGATGGAGGGTGGAGATGGTTGCATGTGGAGGCCATCCATGGAGGAGGAGAATGGAGGGTGGAGGAGCCACCACATGTCTTTTGATCCAAGGGAGGAGGAAGGAGGAGCAAGGAGGAGGAGACATGTGGAGGAGCCAAAAGCCGCCGGTCAAGGGAGGAGGAGCCGCCGGTTGCCGGTGGTGGAAGGGGAGGAGCTCCTCCCTTAGTCACCTCTTCAACAAGTGGCCGGTCACTTTGGTCCAATGTGAATTTTATTGTACAGTTTTGTGCAGTCTTTTCACAAAACTGTCAATGTGTTTCTTCCCCGGACTGTCTTGATTCCTCTCCTGATTCTTCTGATTAATTTGTTATGAGTGCTTCAACATCAGGATCCTTGATATTTCTTCAGTCGGCATATGATCTTGACCTTGGATTGACTCGTAACATCTTTTCTGCTCTAAAAGCTCCTCTTTAGTGTGTATTCTCTCTAAGCTCTGAATTACCCTACAAAAATATATCTGAACTAACAAGCAAACGTTAAATAGACAAAATGTCTAATTAAAGGGGTCATACTGTGTTAATGATTCATATAATTTTGGTCCATCAGATCACCCCACACTTTTAGTTGTTCGTCCCGAACAATGCTATTAAAGGGCTGTACTCTAAGTTGGCTTTGAAATATGAAAATTAGACTGTGGTACTCGATCTATCCTAATTCATGCATTGCGTACTTATTACCAAATTAAACTGCGTAAATAAATAGAAGAAACTTAATACTTGTACCTCCGTGCTGAGATGCAAATTATATTGGATGTCTCGGGAGATAGCCCTGTTTAGGCTCCTGGACTGCAACCTCGGGATCGTCTCGCACTATATGGTTTTCTGGTAGCTTTCTCTAGCACGTGATTTGGTTCGGGTTTCAATGGTTTGAGTACTTTGATTTTCTTTTGGCGAGGGACAGCTTTTGTAGTGAATTGGCCTTTGGCCTTTGATTTGATTTTCTTCACTTTTTGTTCGGTTAAAACCTTCACAATTTTGGGCCTTTGGCCTCTTGATTTGCTTCTTTGAGCTTTTCGCCTTTTTCTGGCTGCCAGTCCATTTTCTCAAGCCTTTTTGGGAGGTCCAATCATCGCCCGCAAGCCTATGGAAATACCTCCCCGCTCCTCTCATCGTTGTCGTTTCGCGCGGGTCAAGAAGAGGGTCGCTCATCTATTTTCTCGGCTACTTTGACTAGAGAGAGGACGGTCTGATTCCCGTCCTCGCCTTTTTTCTTTTTGCATAAACACTGCATGGCGGAGTTGACTTCAATCTTCATTGAAAACCCGAAGTGCAGCCTCCACTGACTTCGAAAACCATATAGTTTGATCTGATCCTTTAATTGCTTGCCAAGCCTCTCTAGGGCAGTTTATGTCAACTCCACATCCCTGGTTATCTCAGCACAAAGGACAAATGGAAAGTTACATTCTAAGTTTTTAAACAGTTGAATTTTCACAAAGTTAATGCATGAATTATGATTTATCTTTTTCACATTCTTAAGTTCATATTTTCAAAAAGATACTATTACTAAAAAAGAAAAAACAGCAATCATGTTATTTATGTACATAGGTGGTTCTCACCCCCCACTTTTGAACGAAGGCGTGCCTTAGGTCAAAAGTCATGGAAGCTTAAAACTAAATACTGAATTTAAATGACAGAAATTAAAAGTGCGGAAAGTAAGATAGTGTCGGGTTACCTCCCGACCAGTGCACTTGTTTTACGTCGTTGGCTCGACGATACCTCGTTGTAGATCACTGGTTTGGGTCCCATGGGTGGCTCAAGTCGAACTTCGCCACCGTTCCTGTGTTGTTTCTTGCTGACTTCTTGCCGGATGTTGTGTTCGGGTCAGGACTCCTTTGTTTCGGGATCTTTTCCTTCCAATACCCCGGAGGGGGTGATGGACCTTTCACTACTAGCCTTTTGAAGTTTTTGTAATTGGGACTGCCTAGTCCAGTTGCGGCATAGCAATGCTCCATCGAGGGGTCATTCTGCAGAGGTCCTTTTCCCATCCTCCTTTGAGCTTCTTCATTGATCGCATAGTTTGCTGCGACTTGCTCATTGATTAAGGGGAAAAGTCGGGAAGGCCTCATGAGGCTTGGTTCTGCCTCGTTATGTTGGTTCGTGAGGAACTGATCGTAGATAGTCTCAGCTGCCTGGGTAATGATAGTCGGGTATGAATTGGGCAGTTCGTCAGTGGTGTTCTGGACTCCTACTTCGTTGCTTCCGGTGCTTTCCATGTCTGATTCTTCAGACGGTTCAGGAGTCTCTTCTGACGGTTCGGTGGTTTCTTCTTTGTCTGCCTCAGGGTCAGCTTCTTCTGTCTGCATTTCCTCGTCAGTTTGGGGTACTCATCTTGTGGCAGCGTTTAACTTCCTGTAGTCGATGCACATTCTCCAGCCGTTCTTGATCCTCGTTGTTACCATGTTTCCTTTGGCATCTTCTTCGACTGTGATCCCACTTTTCTTGGGAACCACGTGGACAGGACTCACCCATTGGCTATCTGAAATGGGATAGATAACGTCCGCATCTAGTAGTTTTTGTATTTCCTTTTGGACGATCTCCATCATGATTGGGTTGAGTCTTCGTTGAGGCTCTCTTGATGGTTTTTCTCCATCTTCAAGTAGAATACGGTGCATGCATACGGCCGGGCTGACTCCTCTTAAATCGGCCAGTGTCCATCCGATAGCCAGCTTGTGTTGTTTCAGCACTTTTATCAAGCTTTGTTCCTGTCCAGCTTCCAAGCCATTCTTGATAATTACTGGGAGAGTGTCATTATTTCCTAGGAAGGCGTACTTTAGATGTCCAGGCAGGGGCTTTAATTCTATATTTACGCCTTTAACTTGAAGTCGTCTATATTTACGCCATTCGGTTTTAAGTTTTGGCAAATACCATGTAAGCGCTGGAGATGAGTCATTGCTGATTCTCCATTAGTTCCTGAGAACTTTGGCAAATTGTGGACCACGGACATGTCGACGACAATGTTTTTTAATTCAGGGCTCTGGCAAATGCACCACGGCTGCGTTTCGAAATCTGGGGCATTGAGTTCTCCCATAGTAGGTGCACGGTAGTTGACATCCCCATAGTAGTTATTGTAGACAGGTTCTTGTCTTGGAATTTGTCGAGGTTGAGGGGTGGTGTTTTGATGAGTCGAATTTTCGACTCATTTACATATCCATTTATGAAGAGTTTTGGTCCATTCCCGGTGCTAATTCGATGTCATTTGACCCTCTTGCTTGCTATTTCAGGTTAGAAACCAATCCTACGGTCCATGGGCTCAAAAAGATCAATTCTCGAAGAAAACCGAAGTTTCGGAGCAAAATATGGTGTTTCGGGCAAAACAGGGCAAACCGACCTTGCCGGCGTATTTTGGACGCACAGATCGCATTTGGCGTCCGATTTAGTTGATTCAAAACTTGTTAGAAAGATAACTCAAAGGGCCACAACTCTTTAGTTTCAGACAATACCTAATTCGGACGTTAAGACCTCCAAATAGCCACCGGAAGCTCGCCCAAGCTCCAGAAAGCTCGCCCGAGCTCTGCGCTTATGACCAAGCTCGCCCGACGCTCGCCCGGGTCTTTCCACGCTCGCCCGAGCATCGCGAGTGCATCCCGCTGAGTCCTCCAATGCTAGCACGACGCTTGCCCGGGTCTTTAAACGCTCGCCCGAGCATCCTCTGCACCATGCTCGGTTTCATTCCATGCTCGCCCGAGCCTCACAACGCTCGCCCGAGTCTCCCCTTTAAAATCATATTTTGCATCTTGGGCTATAAATAGAGAGTTGAGATCCAAACCAAAGAGAGGGGGGATTTTTGAAGGATTCGAGCTAGGGTTTGGAGCACGAAATCAAGGGTTTCTAGAGGGACAAAAGACCAAGGCTTCAAAGGGAGGATCATCCACGATTGAAGAAGATCATCTACACACTAGATTGGTTTATTCATTCCTTGTATCTTCTTCTTTTGTGTACTCAATACAATTTGTGTTTGTCTATGAACATGATTTGTGAGTAGTCCTTTGTGTTCTAGGGTCCTATGGATCTCATGTGTGTTAATACTCCTAATCTAATAATGAATCAATGTTAGAATATCATGTTTGGATGATTGTGAATCTACTTGGATGTAATGTCAATTCTATGCCCACCAAGTGTTTGATAAAATGCCTACGTGGTCTAGAAACATGAATTTGAGGTTGAGTGTTCTAGCGAACGAGACTAAGAGTTCTAGAACGAAATAGATTCACCCCTTGTTAGGTGGTGATCACTAGCGTGACCCATCTTGGCATTGAGATAGGCTTGATCTTAAACCGCTCATTGGCTATTGATCATTGAGCTAGCGCTAGTGATTGAGAACCTAGAGTAGGACGTGAGCTAACAACATCTAGCGATTGAAGCTCACGTGCGAGGTGCTTCTTCCTTAAATCAAGTAACAACATCTAGCGATTGAATTTGATTTAATAGTCGCACGCCTTAATCTATTCATCTAAAACAAGTATCTTGCATGAAATTGAATTCTTGGAGTCTAAAAACACACATGAGTGAAGTAGTTCCCTAGAGTACACCTTTTGCCTTGTTAGTGACACTATCTCTAGTTTCCTTAGATTGTTTACATTGTTTATATACATTTGCTCCAATAACCACATCATTTCAATCCTTCGCATTTAGAATAGACTTATCGGAACAAAATTGAATAGTGCTCATAAGTTTGGACTTGCTCCTTGGACGACCCGGTACTTACCGGTCATTATAAATTGTTTTTGACTTGTACCTAAAAAATACAACGTTCAAAATGGCGCCGTTGCTGGGGAGCAATGAATTAACTAGAGCACTAGAGTAGATTTTTTGAGATTTGCACTATTCTTGTAAATATGTTTCCTTTTTCTTTTGTACATTCTATTGACTCATATCTCTTGCTAACTTTTGTTTTATTGTTTTGCGAGGATGGACCCCTACAACCAACAAGTCATGCACAATGGAGATTATTATGAAGATGATCAACCAAATGCCCATTGTGAAGACTATTGGATGAACAACCACAACCAACAAGTCTCATACAACGAAGAATACGACCAAGAGGAGGAGCAACGAAATGCCTATTGGGAAGATCATGGCTATCCGACTAGTTATAACACTCCAAATTGGGATGATAGCCAATGCTTTAAAGTTGGAGACTCCTACCCTCCATACCCTCCACCTCCTCAACCTTCAAGTGAGCCCTCTAATATAAAAGCATTGCTTGCCACACTCCTTGCATCCCAAGAGAAGTCGAATAGAGACATGCTACAAATTAGCCAACGCATGGATGAACTTATTGCTCAAAGAAAGGTGTTGGAAAGCACATTAGCGCGGCAAGCAATGGAAAATGGGGACTTGGATGATGAAGAAGAGGTGTCCTAAGAAGAAGTTTGTGAATCTAATGCCTCAAGGGAAGAAAGGGATCAAGAAAGGGAGGATACACTTTGGAGAGTCAGTACCCAAGCTTTTTATGAGGAGATGGATGGTGAATCTTGTGACGAAGACGAGGTGGAATGCAAGAGTGAAGCATCCTTCACTACTAGCACATCTCAAGATCATTTAGACGAGAACACACAAGAGCTCACCATTCCATCAACGCCTTGGCTCTCCGACGAGGAATTCTTCAATGATGATGCCTCTTGCATAGAGGAAATAACTTTTATTGATGAAAAAGAACTCCTCCCTCCCGCTATAAAAGAGCCTAAAAGTGAAACTGATTCTCTTGTTGATGATGGATTAGAGGAAGAGGATATTGAGCCACAAGAACTTCAAGGGTATAGAGACTTTGTTGAGGTTTTCATGGAAGAGACTAAAGACCAACCTCGCACGCAAAAAGAAAAAAATTTAGAAAGGGAGATTGAGAATTGGGCACCCAACGACATCATCGAAAAATTGAAGGAAGGTGTGCCCATCAAGCTTGAGGCTAGCATTGAATATCCTTTCTTTGTCACAAAGCCTCGGGACAAGTTTGGGAGCTTCCTACCATACTTTACGAGATTATTCAAAAGGAGCTCCAATGACCCCTTAATTCTAAAGGGTTCAACATTCTTGAAGGGGTCAAACATGCATTTGAAAGTCCATCGTAGGCTTGATGGAAAGAATTTCATATGGGATTTGAAGGTGGATTGACACGACAAAATCCAAGGCCCCGTGAAAAGGGATCCTAGCAAAGGACTTCTCACGAGTGATTCTATGGGGCGCTTTGCTACGTCTTTGCCAAGACGGGAAAAACTAGGCCCTCGCGGGAGGTAACCCGGTTTGTAAGTTGTTTCATTCTCGTTCTTTATATTTAAATGTTTGGCATGATTTTGAATGGCTTAGACTTTAAATATGGAATGTGAAATTTATGATTGGTGGCTCAAATTTTAAGTGTGGAGTGAGTTCTACTCACTCCAATTCGACTTCACATTACCAAGCCCCTCCATTTTTCCCGTGATTTCTTAATGCATGATGATGTCTCCCCTTAGTGTTCACGTGCCTTCTTTGAGTTTACTAGACGAGGACTATCTTGTTATACCATGTTATTAGTCTAGCTTCACATTTGGGGCACTTAGGAACCCTTGTGCATATTTTGGAGGAATGTGATTTACCTTCCTTGTTTGAATTCTATTAAACTTATGTCATGATGTTATCGTGTAACTTGTGATGCTATCTTGCTCATACTTGAGTTTTACATTACGTTGTATGTCACTTGGTACTTTTAACCTCTCATGTGTTATTGTCATCAAGGAAAGTATTTGCATCATGAACAATCAAGTTTAGCACAATGTCGTCTTTTCTATTGGCGGGGCACATCTACAAACGAAGGGAGTTCCTATGCGCCTTTATCTCATTTTCTTTATTGTTTGCACTTAGGGACTAAGCTAGCTCTTAAGTGTGGAGTGGGTAGTTGCATAGTCCACTCATGTCATGCCTACCATTGTTGAATGGACACTTGCATTCATGTACTTTATCCCAATATTATGAGTGTTATACTACTAAAGGCTTGTGACTATCATTTCTCAACTTCTATAAGTCACATCTAGCTTACATTTCCCTTTTACATGATTTAGAGTCCAAAACCAAGCTAGCTCTATTGAATGCACATTCTCGTGAATCAATTTTCATTACTATCTTGTGCCTATCTAGCAATCTAAGTATTTTTTGCGCATGCTTGGAAATGTTTTTAGCAAGCACACTTTAAAATCTTCATGAAAACTTAAACCTCTCGATTGCTTTTAGGTGACTTTAGTTCTCTTGCCTCGTGCCTTGTTTGTGGTTGTTCCTCGCACATTCCATATTCACATTGGGCATATTGTCAAGTTTTAAGTGTGGAGTCAAAAGAGGGCGAAAAATAGGCCCCATTCAAAAAAAATTACATGGTCAAAGAGGGCAAAGCCCCGACTAAGAACTCTCTCGATGATCACGAGAAGTCTTGCTTCAAAAATGATACAAATGCCGGGGGTTAGAAAGAAAAGTTCCCCCTCGAAAGCATTTGTAGGCCAAAGGCCATTTCAAAAAGAAAAAAACACTTAAACTTGACTTATGCCTTCCATCATCTCTTATATGTGTGAGTTCACCACGTGCATTGTGTGATAGCAAGTTGAGCTTTGGGACGACCTTTGTGATTTCACGTAAGCTATTGATTGGTTTATGCTTATTTTGAGAACCCTTGTTGTCAAACTCCTCTTTCCTTATGGATTACGACTTTAGCGTCTAAAAATTGGAAATGAGTTTATATCGTCAGCGTATGGACTAGCCCTAGCTAGCATATGTGATCGATTGACACTTTTTGTGCAAAAGCCTTAACCGTGTTTCAAAAGCCTTACAATAAAAATGAATAGACTTCTAGGTGAGGCACTTGATAGCTCTAGTATTGACTCCCTTGAATGTGCACCCTCATGTGATCTTAAACGGTTTGAAAACTCTCTTGAAATGTATAGTGATTGTGATGCTAGCTTGGGATGTGAAGTAAGTTTTGAGAAATCCATGCCTTATTGTTAAACACTCTTGTTTTCACTCTTATGGGATAAGTGCATTTTGGGATTTGTGAGTATTCCCTTTTCTGAAAACTCTCACGAGACTATAACTCGTCCACTAGGGTAGCCTAGGAGTTTAAAGGCTTGGTGCATATGCTAAATGCACTCGTAACACCTACGAAAAGGAGTTAGATTGTAAATATGTGTTAAAGTAGTTAGAAATAAAAGTTTGAGACATTAAATGGATGATAGGAGCAAATTGCCGTTGAACATAATGACTTAGCTATTCGCCATTTGTTTCTCTTTGGCTTGATTTTATTGTTTGATCGGGACGATCAAACTCTAAGTGTGGATTGTTTTGATGAGTCGAATTCTCGAATCATTTACATATCCATTTACGAAGAGTTTTGGTCCATTCCCGGTGCTAATTCGATGTCATTTGACCCTCTTGCTTGCTATTTCAGGTTAGAAACCAATCCTACGGTCCTTGGGCTCAAAAAGATCAATTTTCGAAGAAAACCAAAGTTTTGGAGCAAAATATGGTGTTTCGGGCAAAACAGGGCAAACCGACCTTGCCGACGTATTTTGGACGTAGAGATCGCATTTGGTGTCCGATTTAGTTAATTCAAAACTTGTTAGAAAGATAACTCAAAGGGCCACAACTCTTTAGTTTAAGACAAGACCTAATTCGGACGTTAAGACCTCCAAACAGCCACCGGAAGCTCGCCCGTGCTCCAGAAAGCTCGCCCGAGCTCTGCGCTTATGACCAAGCTCGCTCGACGCTCGCCCGGGTCTTTCCACGCTCGCCCAAGCGTCGCGTGTGCATCCCGCTGAGTCCTCCAATGCTAGAACGACGCTCGCCCGGGTCTTTCCACGCTCGCCCGAGCGTCCTCTGCACCATGCTCGGTTTCATTCCATGCTCGCCCGAGCCTCACAACGCTCGCCCGAGTCTCCCCTTTAAAATCAGATTTTGCATCTTGGGCTATAAATAGAGAGTTGAGATCCAAACCAACGAGAGGGGGGATTTTTGGAGGATTCGAGCTAGGGTTTGGAGCACGAAATCAAGGGTTTCTAGAGGGACAAAAGACCAAGGCTTCAAAGGGAGGATCATCCACGATTGAAGAAGATCATCTACACACTAGATTGGTTTATTCATTCCTTGTATCTTCTTCTTTTGTGTACTCAATACAATTTGTGTTTGTCTATGAACATGATTTGTGAGTAGTTGATGGACCAAAGTTATACGAGTCAGAAACACAGTAAAACCCCCTTAATTAGACTGTTTGTCTATCTAACGTCTACGTGTTAGTCCCGATATATTTTCACAGGGCATTTTAGAGACTGAAGTGAAAACACGCTAAGGAGAGGATTTTAAGCTGAAAAGATAACAAGAGTCAATCCAAGGTCAAGATCATATGCCGACTGAAGAAATATCAAGGATCCTGACGTTGAATTGACCAGAATAAATTAATCAGAAGAATCAGGAGTGGAGTCAAGACAGACCGGGGAAGGAACACATTGACAGTTTTGTGAAAAGACTGCACAAAACTGTACAAATCTCACATTTGGACAAGATGACCAACCACTTGAAGAAGTGGTGGCCAAAGGAGGAGCTCCTCCCCCTTCCACCACCGCCTACCGGCGGCTTTGGGTGGTGGTGACCGGCGGCTTTTGCCCCTCCTCCACATGTCACCACCACCTTCCTCCTCCTCTCCTTCCTCCACATGTGGCCATCTCCTCCCTCCATTTTCTCCTCCAATCAAAATGCAACACTTGCCTCCATCTCCTCCTCCTCCCATGGCTATAAAAGGAGGCCTCCTCCTCCTCATTTTACACACCAATTCTCAAATTCACTTCTCTCTCTAGAAGTTGTAATATTTGTAATGTTGTAATTTTGCTTTGGAAATAAAGGAAAGCTCCCTTGGCGCTTCAACGGTTGTAAGTTTCTCTTAGTATTAATTTATTTAACTGTTGTCTTTAATTTCCTTAGTATAATGTTTAGCGCGATGAATAGTAGCTAAACTAGTAGTTCGGTCTAAGGGGCGCACTTGTATTATAAAATGTTTTAAGACTATTAAACTTAGTGTCTAGTCTAAGTATTCAAAACTTATTCTATGTGCCATATATTAAGTCAGAACGTCCATGGTTGAGGGGACGCTTGGAATGGCAAAGCTCACCATGGGGGTTCGTAAACTTGTATGGATAAGTGGATGCTTGGAATGGCAAAGCTTATCTGAGAAGTTTGACTCATCCTAAACACCATTTGGTTGATCGGGAATGATTGATCAAATGGATGCACATAGGCTAATATAACCGGGAATGGAGTATTAGTCTAAATAGAATAAGTGTTCTACGTCCTTGGAATAGGCTAGACAGTGTACGCAAATCGAGTGCTTCGAATGGCCTTGATACACCGTTTCAATACTTAGGAGAGTCACTAAAGGTCAATGATAAACAGAATATAATACAAGTCCCCTGAAACCGAACATTTCTCTTAATCATTAAAATTAGTAATTTACTTTCCAGTATTAAAATCAACCAACCAACCAATCAATCAATCAAAATAGCTGGTAGCTTTAAAACCAACCAACCGACCTTAAACACGCTCCCACGCTGCGTAATCCCCCCGAAGAACAATTATTCCCCTAGTTCCCTTGGGTTCGACCCCTACTTACCAAGTACTACCCAGTAGTATAGTTGCAAGTAGCGGACTATAAATTTATTTGCACAATCGCTTTGACGACAAGCGGTTCTGTCAAATTGGCGCCGTTGCCGGGGAACTAGTCATCGGATAACTGTTCTTTGAACCGTTACGCGCTTCAAAACAACCATGTCTCGCGAAGAAAGTCACCATGACTACCAGGATGACGAAGAAATAAACCTGTACGATCAGAATGATGAGGTACAGTTTCCATTCGTCGACGATCCAGAACAACTCATCTGAAACAGAAGAGCTCGTGATAGGGAAGCAGTCAGAAGAAACCAATAATTACCCGAGGACCGAAATGCAGCTGGTCCAGTACAACCTCCTATCCATCCCCCACGACCACAACCTCAACCTCGATACATGTCAAGAAGAGAACCCGCGTTTGATGACTACTACGGAGATAACTACTACCGTGAACCGACGATGGGCGAGTTAAATGCCCCTAATTTCGAGACACAGCCGTGGTGTATCTATGAGAGCCCTCAATTAGAAAATATAACCATCAACGCATCAGTGGCACACAGCCTGCCAAAATTCTCAGTATCTCAAGGAGAATCTGCCGCAACTCACCTCCAACGCCTACATGGCATTTGCCAGAATCTAAAGCCCAACCGAGTGAATATGGACGACTTCAAGTTAAAAGCGTTCTATTTTTCCCTCTCTGACTCGGCAAGTGACTGGTTCCTTTCATTGCCTTCCGGAAGCATTAGAACATGGGTTCAGATGCAGAAGAAATTCTTAGATAAATACTATCCGGCTGGAAGAGCAATTCAAGTAAGGAAGCAACTACAGGAAATCAAACAAGGTCCCAATGAAACTATGTACGATTACCTGGAAAAGTTCAATCACCTAGAAAGGAGCTGCTGTACCCTTGGACTGCCCGAGAAACTCGTCATCGAGTACCTCATTGATGGATTAAGACCACTAGACAAAATGCTCTTGGATGCCTCAGCAGGAGGGTCCATGATGAATCTGTCATTAAGTGGCATCAGAAATCTCATCGCCAACGTTGCTGAAAATGCTCGATTTAGAGAAGAGACCACTCGCCAAGATGAATTCTCTCGATCAAAAAGGGTAGCACAAACTGAGGCATCAGTAAACTCCATAACTGAAGAGATGAAACAGTTAAAGGAGATGATGATTGAGATCATACGTAGACAGCCAGTTACGGTTAAACCTTGCGAGTTCTGTGATTCTACGGACCACAAAACGGACGCATGCCCAACACTGATAGAAGAAGAACCGGCTGATGTGAATGCATTGGGTGGATATCAAGGATACAACAACGTCAGAACTGGACAAAATAGATAGTACGGTCAAACGTCCAACCCAGGCTGGCGTAACAACAATAGCTATCTTCAGACGGAGACACAACCAGCTGTTCCTCAACTAGCGCAGTCATTCTACCAACCACCCCACCGACAATATCACCAGAACACTCCATCAGCAGGCCAATATCACCAAAAAGGGCCAAATCAGTACCAAGCCAGACCGAGCAATCAGCAGGAGCCAAGCAAGTCGCTCAATGACACGATGAAGGAGCTTACGGGAAACATTAATCAGTTGGGAACTTCGCTACACCAGTATCAGGCAAAAACTGACGGGGCAATCTCAGAATTGACCAAACAAATGTCCCAGCTCGCCACCGCCATGTCTACACTCACTACTGAACCTGTCAGACTTCCTTCACAGACCGTTCAAAATCCAAAGGCAAATATAAGCATGATAAAGAGGTCAAGCATGAAGGGTACACTAGGAGAGGTAGCACGATCCCCAACTTACAAACTCTCGAACAATCACTTCAACCGTAGACGTCGGCCTGATTGGAATCAAGAGGAAGATCGCCCCAATAATGGCAAAACATGGGTTACACATGCCGACAATGGACGATATGCATTCACCGTCTGCATAACACCACCGCCTATTATACACACCGACGTACCAGCATCAGGATGGGACGACGACAACAACTTAAGGCTAAGGAATAGGCAGACTGGTCAACGAATAGAAAGAGCCCTCGTTTCAGACCATGAGTCACAACCGGAAAGAGATAAAGACCCAGGAGCCTTTACAATCACTTGCTGTATTGGTGAAACCCAGATCCACAAATGCTTAGTCGATCTTGGGGCTGTTGTCAACGCCATGCCTTCCTCCTTGTATTACTTACTAGGACTTGGTCCGTTGAAACCTCCCCGGTCAAATATCGAGCTAGGAGACAAGTCATGCATCCGTCCGGTTGGAGAACTGGAAGATGTAATACTCCATGTGGGAGAGCTCGTCGTTGCTGCAGACTTCTATGTAATACCAATAGAAGAAACCAGCGAAGATGATCCTCCGACAATAATATTGGGACGACCATTCCTCTACGCCACTAAAGCAAGAATCGATGTAGGCAAGGGGTCATTATCACTTAAGTTTGGCGGCAAAATTGCACATTTCTACATTAATAAGAGCCGCCCGGACACGAAGAAACCGCCAGACATAACACCTATCTCAGATCACTGTACACAGTTTTCTGACCTGTCATTAGGGACCAGAAAAGTATCAAGACCAGCAGCTATGGTCAAAGGTCCCTCGCCTTCTCAGAGACGTTGGAAGGAGATACCATCAGAACTGGACCCAAACCCGTCATCTGCTAAAAAATCAGGAAGACTCACCACAAGAATCAAAGTCGGTGGAATCAAGAAGTTCGACCTCAGCCACCCATGGGACCCAAACCAATGAACCACAAACGAGGTATCGCCGAGCCAATGACGTTAAACAAGTGCACTGGTCGGGAGGTAACCCGACACTATCTTACTTTTCCGCACTTTAATTTCTGTCTTTTAAATTCAGTATTTAGTTTTAAGCCTGCATGACTTTTGAACTAAGGCACGCCTTCGTTCAAAAGTGGGGGGTGAGAACCACCTGTGTACATAAATAACATGCAGCTGTTTTTTCTTTTTTAATAAGTACCTTTTTGAAAATATGAACTTAAGAATGTGAAAAAGATAAATCATAATTCATGCATTAACCTTGTGAAAATTCAACTGTTTAAAAACTTAGAATGTAACTTTACATTTGTCCTTTATGCTGAGATAACTAGGGATGTGGAGTTGACATAAACCGCCCTAGAAGGACTTGGGAAGCAATCAAAGGATCAGATCAAACTATATGGTTTTCGAAGTCAGTGGAGGCTGCACTTCGGGTTTTCAGTGAATAATTGAAGTCAACTCCGCCAAGAAGCATCTATGCAAAGGCGAGGACGGGAATCAGACCGTTCTCTCTCTAGTCAAAATAGCCGAGAAAATAGATGAGCGACCCTCATCTTGACCCGCGCAAAACGACAAAGACGAGAGGAGCGGGGAGGTATTTCCATAGGCTTGCGGGTGAAGATTGGACCTCCCAAAAAGGCTCGAGAAAATGAACTAGCAATCACAAAAAGACGAAAAGCTCAATGAAGCAAATCAAAAGAGGCCAAAGGCCCAAAATTGTGAAGGTTTTAACGGAGCAAAAGTGAAGCACTCAAAAAAGTCAAATCAAAGGCCAAAGGCCGATTCACTACAAAAAAAAGCAGTCCCTCGCCAAAGAAGAAAATCAAAAAGGCTCAACTCACTGAAACCCGAATCGAATCACGTGCTAGAGAAAGCTACCAGAAAACCATATAGTAAGAGATGATCCCGAGGTTGCAGTCCAGGAACCTAAAAAGGGCTATCTCCCGAGACATCCAATATAATTTGCATCTCAGCACGGAGGTACAAGTATTAAGTTCCTTCTATTTATTTACGCAGTTTAATTTGGTAATAAGTAAGCAATGCATGAATTAGGATAGATCAAGTACCACAGTCTAATTTTCATATTCCAAAGCCAAAATTAGAACTTACGCCCTTTAATAGCATTGTTCGGGACGAACACCTAAAAGTGGGGGGTAATCTGATGGACCAAAGTTATACGAGTCAGAAACACAGTAAAACCCCCTTAATTAGACTGTTTGTCTATCTAACGTCTACGTGTTAGTCCCGATATATTTTCACAGGGCATTTTAGAGACTGAAGTGAAAACACGCTAAGGAGAGGATTTTAAGCTGAAAAGATAACAAGAGTCAATCCAAGGTCAAGATCATATGCCGACTGAAGAAATATCAAGGATCCTGACGTTGAATTGACCAGAATAAATTAATCAGAAGAATCAGGAGTGGAGTCAAGACAGACCGGGGAAGGAACACATTGACAGTTTTGTGAAAAGACTGCACAAAACTGTACAAATCTCACATTTGGGCAAGATGACCAACCACTTGAAGAAGTGGTGGCCAAAGGAGGAGCTCCTCCCCCTTCCACCACCGCCTACCGGCGGCTTTGGGTGGTGGTGACCGGCGGCTTTTGCCCCTCCTCCACATGTCACCACCACCTTCCTCCTCCTCTCCTTCCTCCACATGTGGCCATCTCCTCCCTCCATTTTCTCCTCCAATCAAAATGCAACACTTGCCTCCATCTCCTCCTCCTCCCATGGCTATATAAGGAGGCCTCCTCCTCCTCATTTTACACACCAATTCTCAAATTCACTTCTCTCTCTAGAAGTTGTAATATTTGTAATGTTGTAATTTTGCTTTGGAAATAAAGGAAAGCTCCCTTGGCGCTTCAACGGTTGTAAGTTTCTCTTAGTATTAATTTATTTAACTGTTGTCTTTAATTTCCTTAGTATAATGTTTAGCGCGATGAATAGTAGCTAAACTAGTAGTTCGGTCTAAGGGGCGCACTTGTATTATAAAATGTTTTAAGACTATTAAACTTAGTGTCTAGTCTAAGTATTCAAAACTTATTCTATGTGCCATATATTAAGTCAGAACGTCCATGGTTGAGGGGACGCTTGGAATGGCAAAGCTCACCATGGGGGTTCGTAAACCTGTACGGATAAGTGGATGCTTGGAATGGCAAAGCTTATCTGAGAAGTTTGACTCATCCTAAACACCATTTGGTTGATCGGGAATGATTGATCAAATGGATGCACATAGGCTAATATAACCGGGAATGGAGTATTAGTCTAAATAGAATAAGTGTTCTACGTCCTTGGAATAGGCTAGACAGTGTACGCAAATCGAGTGCTTGGAATGGCCTTGATACACCGTTTGAATACTTAGGAGAGTCACTAAAGGTCAATGATAAACAGAATATAATACAAGTCCCCTGAAACCGAACATTTCTCTTAATCATTAAAATTAGTAATTTACTTTCCAGTATTAAAATCAACCAACCAACCAATCAATCAATCAATATAGCTGGTAGCTTTAAAACCAACCAACCGACCTTAAACACGCTCCCACGCTGCGTAATCCCCCCGAAGAACAATTATTCCCCTAGTTCCCTTGGGTTCGACCCCTACTTACCAAGTACTACCCAGTAGTATAGTTGCAAGTAGCGGACTATAAATTTATTTGCACAATCGCTTTGACGACAAGCGGTTCTGTCAGTAGTCCTTTGTGTTCTAGGGTCCTATGGATCTCATGTGTGTTAATACTCCTAATCTAATAATGAATCAATGTTAGAATAACATGTTTGGATGATTGTTAATCTACTTGGATGTAATGTCAATTCTATGCCCACCAAGTGTTTGATAAAATGCCTAAGTGGTCTAGAAACATGAATTTGAGGTTGAGTGTTCTAGCGAACGAGACTAAGAGTTCTAGAACGAAGTAGATTCACCCCTTGTTAGGTGGTGATCACTAGCGTGACCCATCTTGGCATTGAGATAGGCTTGATCTTAAACCGCTCATTGGCTATTGATCATTGAGCTAGCGCTAATGATTGAGAACCTTGAGTAGGACGTGAGCTAACAACATCTAGCGATTGAAGCTCACGTGCGAGGTGCTTCTTCCTTAAATCAAGTAACAACATCTAGCGATTGAATTTGATTTAATAGTCGCACGCCTTAATCTATTCATCTAAAACAAGTATCTTGCATGAAATTGAATTCTTGGAGTCTAAAAACACACATGAGTGAAGTAGTTCCCTAGAGTACACCTTTTGCCTTGGTAGTGACACTATCTCTAGTTTCCTTAGATTGTTTACATTGTTTATATACATTTGCTCCAATAACCACATCATTTCAATCCTTCGCATTTAGAATAGACTTATCGGAACAAAATTGAATAGTGCTCATAAGTTTGAACTTGCTCCTTGGACGACCCGGTACTTACCGGTCATTATAAATTGTTTTTGACTTGTACCTAAAAAATACAACGTTCAGTGGATATCTAGGGGGTTGTTGCACTGGACCAGCTGTATTTCGGTCGTACAGGTTTATCTCATCTTCATCCTGGTAATTATAGTGGCTTCCTTCGCGAGACATGGTTGTTTTGAAGCGAGTATTGATTCAAAGAACTTATCCGATTAGGTAACTAACTCCCCGGCAATGGCGCCAATTTGACAGCACTGCCTTGTCGCGAGGCAATGTGTACAAAATTAATTTATAAGTCCGCTACTCGCGACTTCACTACTGGGTAGCAAGTGGTAAGTAGGGGTCGAACCCAAGGGAATTAGGGGGATAAGTTATTCTTTGAGGGAATCGTACAGCGAGGGAGCGTGTTTTAAGTTGATTGAGATTTTAGTGCGGAAAAGTAAGTGTTTTTTTTGTTGCTTTTGGTTTTTAGTGCGGAAAAGTAAATGATAGAAAAGTAAATACTGAAAATAAAAGAGAAGACTTACATCGGTTGTTGCGTGATTGGCAAGTCCTCCGGAAGGTGAGCAGTTGATAGAGCAGTTTATACTAAGAAAGTAAATGCAGGTGGTGTTTAAATCTAAGGAAAGTATTCGGTCTTAGGGGCCTTGTATCATAGTCTGTTTATCATTGACCGATAATGATCATACTAAGTGTTCAAAGATGAATCGAGGCTATTTCTAGCACAAGACTTGCAACATCGTTTAGAACACTTGTTCTATTTAGACTAATTCCTCCTTTCGAAGTATCTTAGCCTTATGTGCATCCATTTGATCTTCAGTTACGATCAACCAAATGGTGTTTTAGATAAGTCGAACTCCTCAGATAAGCTTTGCCCGTTAAAGCATCCACTTACCCGAGTATGTTCACGAACCCCACGGAAGAACTTTGCTCGTTAAAGCATCCACTCAACCTTGGAAGTTCTAACCTAATATATGGCACATAGAACAAGTTTTGAACACAGAGATGCACTAGGTGCAGGGTCTAAAACATTTTATGATACAAGTACACCCCTTCAACCGAATGAAGAGTTTAGCTACGATTATCCATGGAAGAGGACATCATAGCTAAGTACTTAAAAAGTAAAGGTTTTGAAAGACAGGAATAGTAAAGGTTTTGAAAGTAAAGACAAGGAAAGTAAAGTTGCAGTTTTGAAAGACAGGAAAGTAAAGGTTTCGAAAGTAAAAGACAGTAAAGGAAAGGGGTGAGTACTTCAAGAACCGACAAGAGTACTCAAGAACAGTGAAAAGTAAAGACAAACTTGAGTACTTCAAGAACCGACAAGAGTACTCAAGAACAAACTAGAATACTCAAGAACCAACAAGAGTATTATAGATTTCAAACAAAAGTTTACAAAAGTGCCAAAATCTAGAGAGATAAGTGATGTTGTGTTGTGAGGATTGTGGGATTTGTGGATTTGTGGATGATTTACAAGTGAAGGGGAGAGGCTCTATTTATAGCCATGGGAGGAGGAGATGTGTGGAGGAGAAGGAGGACACATGGCACAAAGCCATGGTCTCCTCAAAGCCGCCGGTGGCCGGTCATGGAGGAGGAGCCGCCCCCCTAGGTGGCATAAGGAGGTTGGATGGAGCAAAAGCCGCCGGTCACAAGGAGGAAAGGTGGAGGTTTTGTGAGTTTTGTGATGTTTTCACAAAACTATTGGTACACTTCCGCTCCGGACTGACTTTGGTTGCTCTTCGGTTGGATTTGTTTTGAGTGATTCCATGTCAGGATCTTGAGATTTCTTCAGTCGGCATCTGGTCTTGACCTTGGAATGACTCGTAATATATTTTCTACGTAAAAACTCCTCCTTAGCGTGTTTTCTCTCTAGGCTCCAAAATACCCTGCAGATAAATATCGGAACTAACAAGCAAAAGTTAAATAGACAAATAGTCTAATTTGGTGGGTTTAACTGTGTTTATGATTCGTATAATTATGGTCCATCAATGTCCTCTGATGGCCCGGTGTAAACTGAGCTGAGCTCTTCCTCGCTGACCCTTGTCCTCGTGTTGAGCATCTCATTCACCCATTATGCGGACTCCTTTAGCGCCGCGTCTACGTCTACTACTTCCATCATGCTAACATTCCCCCTTAGATTAGGTACTGTCTGGGATGGCAGCTTCCCAGATCTTTCCTTAGCTCGGAGATGGTCTGGGCCAAGTCGGACATTTGCTTTCCTAGCTCTACCAAAGTCCTTTCGGTTCTGGCCTGGTTTTGGTGTACCGTGGTGGCCAATTATTGGGTGCTAGCTGCCAACTCCTTCATAACGTCCTCCAGCAACTTGCTCGAACCTTGTTGGCTCGGACCGGCCTGGTTGTAGCTCGGTCCCCTTTGTTGGTATTGGCTTGGTCCATTCTGCTGGTACTGCCGGTATGGTGGTTGGTAGAACTGCTGAACCGGTTCAGGAGCGACCTGCTGTGTTTGATGAGCCATTTCCCTCGGGGGCGGCCATCATTTCACCAGTTTGTCCAGGCCACTGCTAGCCCATACTTCCGGCTTGGTCCGGCTTGGCTGTTGTTGTACCCTTGGTACCCGCCCACTACATTGACCTCTACTTGGTCCTCTTCCAACAAGGTCGGACAAGCATCTGTTTTGTGGTCCGTAGAACCATAAAACTCACACGGCTTAACTTGAACCGGCTGCCTTCTCATTAGCTGCATCATCATTTCCTTCATTGTCTTCATCTCTTCGGCCATTGAGTTCACCGTGGTCTCGGCCTTTGCCACGTTCTTAGTTCGGGTGAACTCCTCTTGCCGAGTGGTCTCCTCTCTAAACCTTGCATTCTCGGCCACGTTTGTGATCAATTGCCTAATGCCGCTCAAGGGTAAACTCATCTTTGTGCCTCCAGCCGAGGCATCAAAGAGCATTTTGTCCAAGGGTTTAAAGCCATCTAGCAAGTACTCTAGGATGAGCTTCTCGGGTAGCCCAAGATTGCAACAACTTTGCTCCAAGCGGTTGAACTTTTCAAGGTAGTCGTACATCGACTCATTAGGCCCTTGCCTAATGTCTTGTAGCTGCCTCCTCACTTGCATTGCTCTGCTCGCGGGATAATACTTATCCAAGAATTTCTTTTACATTTGAGCCCATGTTTGAATGCTACCCGAAGGCAAGGAAAGAAACCAATCATTAGCCGCATCAATAAGGGAGAAGTAGAAAGACTTCAGTTTGAAGTCATCCACTTCTACTCTATATGGCTTGAGGTTTTGGCAAATGCCATGAAAGCGCTGAAGGTGCGTGGTAGCCGATTCTCCTTGGGTGCCCAAAAACTTGGGCAATTGATGCACTATGGCCGTGTTGATCGCTATGTCCTCAAGTTCCGGCCCCTCAAAGATACACCACGGCTGATTCCTAAAGTTCGGGGCCGAGAGCTCCCCCATGTTGGGCTCTCGGAGGATGCCCTCATCATGGTACTCTCCCCTGAATGGTGGCTGTCTCGGCGGTTGTTGCTGTGGAGGAGGCGGCTGCCCTTGTGGTTGCCTCGGGCCAACACCATTCCGTGCCACTGGTGCCCCTTGATTCAACCTTGCGGCCTCCCTATCGGCTCGGTTCCGGTTTCGGAAGAGCACCTCCGTGTTCTCATAGAATTGAGGTGGTCCCTCAATGTTTGGCACTTCCGGATTGATCTCATCATGGACCTCGTCTTCAACAAAATTGCTACTTGCACGAGACATGGTTGATGAGTCGTAGTTGTACGACTATTTTATATGTTAAAACCCCGTCTCTTAGTGTTACTTGTATATTATTTCACTACCTGTGTGTAGTTTTCATTCTCAGGTACACTCGGAGACCATGGAAGGAATACCGGCTAAAAGGAGCCTATTTGAAGATGTTTGGCGCGGAAAGAAATGAAGTCCGAAGCACTTTGGAGTTTTCGGCAGTGCAAACCGCGGAGGTCTTAATGATTAATGGCGCGGACGTTTGAATAATTACCGTAATTCAAGAGACGTCCGCGGGGAAGAAAATGCAGGAGACGTCCGCGGTGACAGCTGGCAAGTCGAATTTCTAATTTCGTTCTGAAATCTCAGGGCTTATAAAAGCAGAATAAAACGAGGCAAACCCTAAGCGACCAGAGGCGGCTGACCTCAAATTTCAGCAGAGAAAAGAGACACGTTTCGGGAAGAAACAACATACACGTTCGAGAGATTTAGAGAATTAGGGTTTGACCGAATTTTGGAGAAGAAAGCTGCAGCGCGGTGGAGAATTCACCATTAGTAATTTCGTTCTATTTTATTCATATAACTTCATGATGTATTCCATTGCGATGAGTAGCTAAACTCATATGTGTAGGCTAGAACTCGACATTGTGATGTTTTGACTTGAGACCTATATTTATCTTTATGTTTTGCGTTATATTATTCTGCATGTTTATGGAATTGATGTGCTAGCATAAGTGAAACCCTAGCGGGGGAGCTTCTTGTTTGTGTATTGATTTCAATTATCACAGTTTACTAGCAACCTAGCGGGGATAGCAAACTAGGATACGAGTAATATACCATTAGGATTGACACCCTAGGACAACTTGTAGTGCAACCTAGCGGGGAGCTATAAGTTGTAAAACATTAGAAATCAAAACGGTTGGGTTAATGATTTAGTCTTGCATCACAGTCGAGAGTTCTAGCTTGCACATCTCTTTGAACTTATTACTTGAATTTGTGTGACAATTGCTCATCTTGGCAAGTGATCATTGTTGCTTAATTGTGTTTTTATTTACTTGTTCTTGTTTGAAAACCCCCCATTGTTACCCTAATACTTAGTGAACAGATTCTCAACCGATCTCTGTGGATTCGACCCGACTTACCACTTGCTAGTCGGAATTATAAATGTTTTTGCACAGGTACAACGACACATGTCAATGGTTCACAAGAAGCAAAGGGAAAACTCTAATTTGAAAATTAAAAAAAAGTGAAAATGTCTAAAAACACTAAAAATTCAAAATAAAATAGTAAATGATCTCGGATGGCCGAAAAACACTGTATGAGACAGCATAGCTGTGATTTCTTAGCGTCTCGACGTTCTGCTTAAAATAAGATATTGTGGGCTGGAATCAGACACTGGCAGCTCAAATCCTGCTATTTCACTTTTCTGCACAAAAATGGGGGGTATTGTGCACCGAAGCGAACAGAAATAACAAAAGTATTGAAAAATGACAAAATTTTGAAAACTGAAGAAAACGGAAAGAACAACTTCACCGATCCATTAACTCCCCGGCAACGGCGCCAAATTTGACAGGCCGTCGTCGTGGCCTCTCAAATTTACAATTTATAAGTCCACTACTATTGGCTTACTATGAGTTAGTAAAGCGGCAAGTAGGGGTCAAACCCAAGAGAGTTAGTTCGGTTACTTGTTGTTCTTGGAAGCAATAATGAAAATTAAACAGTTGGGGTTTTGCAAGTAGTTAAGAGACTAGTGCAAAAGTAAATAACTAAGTGGTTTTCGATCAAAAGGAAGTATTCGGTATAGGGGCCTTCTATTGTGGCTCCGTTCATCATCGACCTCTAATGATCTGATTTTGTGTCCATGAGTGTGGCTACTCCGTGAGTGTCCATGCATTTCAAGCACTTACACCACAATCTACTCCATTTCAAGATATAGACTTCTAGTTCTAGCTAGACTAATACTCCATTTCAAGATGTATTAGGCTAAGTGCAGCCGCTTGATCTCACGTTTCAGTACCAAACAAACGGCAAATAGAGGGATTGAACTACTCGGCCAAGCTTTGCCATTTCAAGCATCCACTTAGCTTTGCTTGTTCAATTCGAGATAAATGGCACAAGAACTAATAGGACACAAATAGCATTAAGTGAAGGGTCTCAAAACGTTGCCACAATATATGAATCCCTAAATCGAATAGGGGGTTTAGCTACTAGTATCCATAAGAAGGAATACAATAGCAATAACAGAAAGTAAAATAAATTCTATCTATTGCCGACGTGAAGAGTACAGAGAGAAACTCCAAGTGATCCGATTTTGAGGAGAGTTTTGGTATCAATTTCGAACTCCCATTTCCTTGGCCAAGGGGGCTTATTTATAGGAAATGGATTAGGGTTTCCTCTTGACTTGGGCGCCACTCTTGCTCTGGAAGTAGCCAAAACGGATTGGCATGAGCCAAATGATGAAATGCTTGGTTTCCTCTTGACTTGGGCGCCACTCTTGCTCTATAAGTAGCCAAAACGGATTGGCATGAGCCAAATGATGAAATGCTTCTAGAACCATCGAGATTTTGCAAGTGGGCTAGTTTTGGCTTGGAACTCGAGTGTGGGACAATAATGCATTGTGGTGATTTTAGCCTAAGATGCCATCTTTTAAGCCCGATTCCTCCTAGACCTTCCAAAGTACCTGAAATGCAACATAGCACTGACAAGTAATTGTTCACATGACAAAGTGTCGAATTGGTGGGAATCGTTGACTCGATGAGTCGTATAAATACGGCTCATCACTCCTCTTATTGACGACTCTGGGATATCCTTCCTTCTCTGTCCTGGATCCTTGAGATCATTCTTATGATGTCCTTTGTAGAGCTTATGATCCACAGTAAACTTTTGCAAGGCGTTGGAGAGACTATTCATCGGGGTCCTCAGTTCTGGATTCTTGTATATAATCAGCTCATAGATGAGGGAGGGAAACCCAATCTGATGCAGAGACCGGCTTGAAGTGGCATGTTTAGCAATCTGGTTGAACATAACCCTCCCCAAATTGAAGTGCAGCCCGTTCCCAATTTGATATAGGAGCTGTCCCATCTCCTTGCTGACTGAAGAGCGGTGCAAAGTTGGCTTCCAATTGGCAATTGCAATGAAAAAGAGCATAGAATAGAACATGGTCAAATCTGCAACAGGAATGGCAATCTTTCCCCAGAAAGGATACGAGCCTGCAGTAATGCAGTTGGCAATCTTGTCATAGTCAGGTTCCTCCTCGTCCACTGTTGGGTCATCCATGGAGTAATAGATGTTGATGAGATCCGGATCCAGTTCAACTCTTTTTCCTCGAACGTAGACTACTCCATAGTCCTTGTCTCCCCACGACTCCAAACTGTTTTGGTAGGTTTGAAATGACTTCTCGAACCAGTTATTCATTGAAGGATTTGATTCTTGTTAGTGTAAAAAACAGACACGTCTCCTTTAGTACATGCACAACTTCTCTTCCTTTATAGCATTTCTCATCAAGGAGCTTTTCTGAAATAATCTTCCTTTTCAGAACTGTCTTCCACTTCTTTGCGGCATCCTTATCCACTAACCATATGCCACCATTAGCTATCCCAGCTAAAGCATCTGCTGAAACAGGAGGTGGTACATCACGTTTTCTTTTCTTGGTTGCATCAACTCCCCCTGCAACTTGGCTCACTTCAGCCTGCTTGGTATGGTCCTTATGCACTGGTTCTTGAAGAACCACCTTCTTCTTTGCTTTGTTCTTTTCAGTCTTTTTGAGTAATGCCAAGAGAACAGAGTCTTGAGCATCTTCCTGTGGGATGTCTGACTTAGGCTCTGCCTGATCAGCCTCCTCCATCTCTATCTCTTGAGTAACCGGAACTTCCACTTCCACTTGAGCCACAGATTCACTCCTCACTTCCTCATCGTCTTGTACATTAGCTTGTACAACATCTGGGACAGCTTGTGTCTGAGTCGCCTCAGTAACCTCAACGTTCTGAGGTAGCATCTGTTCAACTCCTTGTTGGACCTTCGAGTTCACACTAGAGAGCTCACTTGCTTTCTCTGCATCTGCCATTTTGTCAACAGCTGCTCTTTCTTCAGTTACTTCTTTCTCAGCTTCTGGACATAGTTCTGGCATCTGTCCAACTTGCTCAGTTGGTCCCTCCTTCTATAGATCTTGGACCACCTCATCAATCTCCTTATATATCACGTCAAGTTTAGCATCCTTCTCAGAGGGATCTGACTCATCAGTCTCAACATTGACTTGATTTGCTTGCTACTCACCAACTGATCCCTCAGCCTTCTCTACTGAACCATCTTCAGTCTCTTCCTCAAGGACTACCTTTCTCTTGCTGGAAGACTCAATAAGTTGTTCAGTTTCTGAATCTGACATAGCAACCAGACGTCCTCTCACAGCAGTAATCCTGGCTAAATACTTCCCTGGAGAATCTTTTCTTCGAACAACAACTTTCCTACGGAGCCCCCTTGGTGGCATAATGTATCATGTTGTATGAAGCTTTGCTTTCAACCCAATCTGCTTCGTAGCAGCGACTGACTTGTCCAAGCTTGGATCAATTTCTCGTAAAACTTCAGTCACAGACTCAGCCATACTGGCTCCCCTTTCTTTCACACTCTCTACCACCGAATTAACTATCAATGTATCATTCTTATCGTTCTTCTCCTTATTCACATTCACTACTTCCACAGGTAAGGGGTCACAAGACTTAATTTTAGGGACAGAGATTACCTTAGTGTGAGGCTCAATCAATGGTAGATCTTGTCTTATTGATGGCGAACTAGCATCATTTGGTTTAGGAGTCCCCTCCGACGTCTGCGAGGGCACCACCTTCTGCTTTGCAGCAGGTTCTGGTCCTTTCTTTTTCTCACCGGTCTTAGGATTTACTGGAACTTGTACTTTATCCGCCTCTTTACCAGCAGTCTTTGTTGGAGTTTCGTCACCTAAAGGTGTCGCCTTTTTCTCCTTCGACATCTTCAATTTCTCCAACTTGGAGATTTAGGGTTTTTCTATCAGCGCTTTGGACGTTGCCTTGATTTCCTTCTTCGGATCCAGTGTTGACTTGACTGCAATCTTGGTAGTTTTCCTTGTGTTTACCATAGTTTTTGGTATGCTGAAGCTTTGAGAGATTTTGCAGAGATTGTTGCTCCAGGGTTTTGGAAGATTGTGCGAGAATGGCAGCAGACGAGAGATTTGATTTTCAAAAACAATACAGCCTTTTCAACTTCCCAAAACCATCTTGAGTATATTTGCGTGAGATATTTGTCTAATCATCTCTCTCCTCGTAACGACACAAAAATATCACCAAATTATTTTGAATAAAGAAACTCACCGTACATCATCTGTTCCAGCTCCTTTCTTCCTCTGGTCAGTCCAACTGTGTTGCTAAAGTTCTGCACCTGACTGACCACTTCCTGGAACTGCTAGTTTTTCACAACACACAGACCCAATGAGGATCTAAGTGTCTCAAACTGAGTTGCATCCAGAGGCTTTGTGAAGATATCAGCTAGTTGCTTGTCTGTTGTCACATGCTTCAGTGTAACTACCTTCTGTTCAACCAGCTCCCTGATAAAGTGGTGTCTGATGTCAATGTGCTTCATCTTAGAGTGTTGTACTGGGTTTTTGGATATGCTGATCACTCATGTTGTCACAATACAAGGTCATCTCCTCCTGTTCCACTCCGTATTCAGACAGCATTTGTTTCATCCACAGTAGTTGAGTGCAGCAACTTCCTGCAGCTATATACTCCGCTTTGGCTGTAGAGAGCAAGATACTATTTTGCTTTTTACTGAACCAGGAAACTAAGTTATTGCCCAAGAAAAAACAACCTCCAGAAGTACTCTTCCGATCTTCAGCATTTCCTGCCTAGTCAGCGTCGCAGTAACCAACCAGGTATGGATTGGTGTCCTTGGTGTACCAAATCCGAAAGTTAGCAGTTCCACAGACATACTTTATAATTATTTTCACCTGTATTAGATGACTCTCTTTCGGATTTGCCTGGTACCTTGCACATACGCCTACTGCATAAGCTATATCTGGTCTACTGGCAGTTAAGTATAGGAGGCTCCCAATCATACTCCTGTACAGAGTCTGGTCGACCTTTGTTCCAGTATCGTCTTTAGTGATCTTCAAGTGCGTAGCAGCTGGTGTCCTCTTGTGGCTTGCCTTCTCAAGATCAAAATTTTTGATCAAATTCTTGGCATACTTGCTTTGTAAGATGAAGATGCCATCCTCCTTGTGCGTCACCTGGAGTCCAAGAAAGTAGTTCATCTCTCCAACCATGCTCATCTTGAACTCCATCTGCATCTATTCCACAAACTGATCCATCAGCTTCTGTGTGTTGGACCCAAACACTATATCGTCAACATAGATTTATGCGATAATAAAGTCTGACCTTGTGTGCTTCACGAACAGGGTCTTATCCACTCCCCCTCGCACATATCCATGGTCGACGAGGATCACGGTGAGACACTTATACCATGCTCTGGGCGCCTATTTGAGATAATACAGTGCCTTGTTCAGGCGGTACACGTGAGTAAAGTGATGTGGGTCCTCAAATCCTTTTGGCTGAGCAACTTATACCTCCACATTCAAAAAGCCATTGAGGAACGCGCTCTTCACATCCATCTGGAATAGTCGGAACTTTAAGTGACAGGCTAGTGCAAGTAGTAGGCGAATAGCCTCAAGGCGGGCGATAGGAGCAAAGGTTTCATCAAAGCCGATGCCCTCTATATGAGTGTAGCCTTGTGCCACTAGGCGTGCCTTGTTTCTTGTGATGTTGCCTGTTGCGTCGAATTTGTTCTTGAAGATCCATTTTGTTCCAATGACGTTCACATCATCAGGGCTCGGAACTAAGTCACATACATCATTTCGAGCAAACTCCTCCCGCTCTTTCTCCATAGCCATAACACAATACTCATCAAGCAGTGCTTCCTTGATGTTCTTCGGCTCTATAGTGGACTGAAAACATGAGCATGCAGCTAGTTCTCTAAAATTTATCTCCTTGCCGTGAGTCCTCCTACCTTCACTCGGTTCACCAATGACTTCAGTAATTGGGTGGTTTCTAGCAATTCGTCGAGAGGGCTGTAGATTTGCTATAGTGTCTTGTGTCCCGGTGGTTGTGTTGGTGTCTTTAGCTTCATCAGATGAGGAGTACGAGGTGTGATTACCCTCCAAAGGGACACCCCCAGAAATATCATCGCCAACAGTCTATCTAGGAGATGGTGTGGTAATGGGAGTTCCACCACTGCAGTCGTCATCGTCTGAGGCAGATCTCTCACGAACCTCATCCTTCACCTTTACATTAATTTATTCCATGAAAGATCATGTACGCTTGTTGAACACTCTGTATGCTCGACTGTTTGAGGAGTATTGATGGACCATAATTATACGAATCATAAACACAGTTAAACCCACTAAATTAGACTGTTTGTCTATTTAACTTTTGCTTGTTAGTTCCGATATATTTCTATAAGGTATTTTGGACTCTAGAGAGAAAACACGCTAAGGAGAGGATTTTACGCTGAAAAGATATTACGAGTCATTCCAAGGTCAAGATCAGACGCTGAATGCAGAAATCTCAAGATCCTGACGTGGAATCACTCAAATCAAATCCAACCGAGGAACAACCAAAGTCAGACCGGAGCAAAATTGGACTGATAGTTTTGTGAAAACGGCACAAAACTCACAAAACTCATCCATTTTCACTAGATGACCGGCGGCTTTTGGAGAAGTGGTGACTCATGGGTGGCTTCCTCCCCTTCTCCTCCTTGGGTGACCGGTGGCTTTTGCTTGGAGGTGGCCAAAGCCACAAACTCTCCTACATTTGTGACTTGCAACCGGCGGCTCTTTGTGCCACCATGGGAATGTGACATGTGGTGGCTCCTTGACAGAACCGCTCGTCGTCAAAGCGATTGTGCAAATAAATTTATAATAGTCCACTAGTTGCAACTATACTACTGGGTAGTACTTGGTAAGTAGGGGTCGAACCCAAGGGAACTAGGGGAATAATTGTTCTTCGGGGGGAATTACGCAGCGTGGGAACGTGTTTAAGGTCGGTTGGTTGGTTTTAAAGCTACCAGCTATTTTGATTGATTGATTGGTTGGTTGGTTGATTTTAATACTGGAAAGTAAATTACTATTTTAATGATTAAGAGAAATGTTCGGTTTCAGGGGACTTGTATTATATCTTGTTTATCATTGACCATTAGTGAATCATCTAAGTATTCAAACGGTGAATCGAGGCTAGTTACAGCACAAGACTTGCAACACCGGTTTAAAGCAACTCCTGTTCTATTTCAGTCTAGCGCCAATACCCTAAGGTATGCTAGCCTGGGTACATCCACCTGATCTCACAGTTACGCTCGACCAGATGGGATTTAGGATGAGTCGAACTCCTCAGATAGCTTTGCTTGTTACAGCTTCCACTACCTGAGTATGATCACGAATTCCCACAGAAGAGCTTTGCTTGTTACAGCATCCACTCAACCTTGGAAACTCTGACTATATATGGCACATAGAACAAGTTTTGAATACTAAGACTAAACACTAAGTTAATAGTCTTAAAACATTTATAATACAAGTGCGCCCCTTAGACCGAACTACTATTTTAGCTACTATTCATCGCGCTAAACATTATACTAAGGAAATTAAAGACAACAGTTAAATAAATTAATACTAAGAGAAACTTACAACCGTTGAAGCGCCAAGGGAGCTTTCCTTTATTTCCAAAGCAAGATTACAACTTACAAGTATTACAACTTCTAGAGAGAGAAGTGAATTATGGAATTGGTGTGTGAAATGAGGAGGAGGAGCTCCTCCTTTTATAGCCCAAAGGGGAGGAGAAGGGTGGTGGAGATGGTGGACATGTGCATTTGATCCAAGGGAGGAGAAGAGGAGGAAGGAGGAGGTGCCATGTGGAGGAGGAGAAAGCCGCCGGTCACCATGGGTGGAGGAGCCGCCGGTTGCCGGTGGCCCAAGGGGGAGGAGCTCCTCCCTTGGCCACCTCCTTGAGTGGTGGTCGGTCATCTTGCCCAAATGTGAGTTTTGTACAGTTTTGTGCAGTCTTTTCACAAAACTGTCAATGTGTTCCTTCCCCGGTCTGTCTTGACTCCACTCCTGATTCTTCTGATTAATTTATTCTGGTCAATTCAACGTCAGGATCCTTGATATTTCTTCAGTCGGCATATGATCTTGACCTTGGATTGACTCTTGTTATCTTTTCAGCTTTAAATCCTCTCCTTAGCGTGTTTTAACTTCAGTCTCTAAAATACCCTGTGAAAATATATCGGGACTAACACGTAGACATTAGATAGACAAACAGTCTAATTAAGGGGGTTTTACTGTGTTTCTGACTCGTATAACTTTGGTCCATCACTCCTCCACCACATCTTCCTCCCCTCCTCCTCCACCCTTGGATGAAATCAATCTCCTCCACCCATTCCTCCTCCCTTAGCCTATAAAAGGAGAGCTCCTCCTCCTCATTTAACATCCAACAATCCACAAATTGTAAATCACTTCTCTCTCTAAAACATTTGGTTACTTTGTAAGTTTGGTTTCAATCTATAATATTCCTGTTGGTTCTTGAATATTATAGTTCGTTCTTGAGTACTCTTGTCGGTTCTTGAGTACTCAAGCTTTACTTTATTATTCTTGAGTACTCTTGTCGGTTCTTGAAGTACTCACCCTCTTCCTTTACTGTTTTCAAAAACCCCTGAGTATTTAGCTATGGTATCCACCTCTATGGATATTCATAGCTAAACTCTTTATTCGGTTAAAGGGGTGTACTTGTATTGTAAAATGTTTTAGACCCTGCACTTAATGCCGCTTTGTGTTCAAAACTTGTTCTATGTGCCATATATAGTCAGAATTTCCAAGGTTGAGTGGAAGCTGTAACAAGCAAAGCTCTTCCGTGGGGATTCGTGAACATACTCGGGTAAGTGGAAGCTGTAACAAGCAAAACTTATCTGAGGAGTTCGACTTATCTAAAACACCACTCGGTCGATCGTAACTGAAAGATCAGGTGGATGCACACAAGGCTAAGATACTTCGAAAGGAGGAATTAGTCTAAAGTAGAACAAGTGTTTTAAACGATGTTGCAAGTCTTGCGCTTAGATATGGCCTCGATTCATCTTTGAACACTTAGTATGATCATTAGCGGTCGATGATAAACAACTATGATGCAAGGCCCCTGAAACCGAATGTTTTCTTTAGATTACAAAACCCCCCTGTATTTACTTTTAATATTAGTATAACTGCAATCATCAACCGCTCATCTTCCGGAGGACTCGCCAATCACGCATCACCCATTGTAAGTCTTCTTCCTTTAATTTCCAGTATTTATTTTATGTCATTTACTTTTCCGCATAAAAAACCAAAAAAACAACCAAAAAATCACTTAGTTAATTAGCGCTAAAACTCAATCAACCTAAAAACACGCTCCCCGCCAGTATAGTTCTCAAAGAACAACGTATCCCCCTAATTCCCTTGGGTTCGACCCCTACTTTCCACTTACTACCCAGTAGTGAAGTCGCGAGTAGCAGAAAATATAAATTTATTTGCACAGAGAACATTGCACCTTAACGATAGTGCAGTGGGCTCCGTCAAATTGGCGCCGTTGTCGGGGAATTAGCGAATGGATAGTTGTTCTTTTTTACATAATTCACTATGTCTTCCTACTACGAAAGCACGCCTTGGAATGATGGACGCAGCAACCTTATGTTTGAAATGCTTAGCTGTCTCCCCAAATTCAGAGGTACCATTGAAGAGAACTCTGTGATACATTGCCAACTGTTTCATCACATCTGCCGCCACATAAAACCTGAGAATGAGACGTTAAAGGAGTTTAAGCTGAAATACTTCAAATTTTCTCTAACTGACTCGGCAATAGAGTGGTATTACTCATGTGCAGAGTATGAAAGTTATAATGAAAATCTTCAAGCCAAATTTCTAAAAGAGTTTCCCCGGCCAAATTATTGCACCGCTCCCTGTCAAAGAGCCACTCCATCTTTCGAACTTGAAATCCGCAAGAAGATCAACAACCTAAAGCAATCCCGGGACGAAACTTTGGACGAGTACTTATGGTACTTCGATTCCCTTGTAACGAGCTGCCCGCACCATGGATTCACGAACAACGATCTTCTTCAAAGATTTCTCGGTGGAATGATGCCACTTGAGCGGAAAAGACTTAACGATGCAGCGGGAGGCTCAATCATGAAGATAACCATGATTGAAACTTAGGACCTCATAGAAGATTTGGCAGAGAGCACAAAACAAGGGCCAATGCACCAAACTGAAGATAAGGCACCAACGATGGACGTGGACTCAGTACAAAACAAGCCCGACACCACACCCATTACGAGATTGCCCGCAACAAAACCAAGAGAAGACATCAGTACAAGGGCAGTAATGGATGTGGAGGCGGCTCTAAAGGAGCCAATATTGGAGCCCACGGAGCAAACTGAGGATGAGGACTCACAAATAACCAAAGAAGAACCAGCCAAATCAGACCCGGTCCTCATTACCAAACCAGTCGAGCCACTTGAACCGGTCCTCATCAACAATCTGCCCGAGGAAGTCTCAGCCCTACTTGACGAGCCAAATGAAGTTCCGGACTTTGCTGCCATAATACCTAAAACATGCCCGATCCTCACTATCGAAGCACCTAAGGCAGGCCTGGTCCTCATTATCAAACTGTCCAAGAATGACCTGGCCCTTATAATGGAAGTTCCCCAACTTTTCCCCTCGGTTTGTATGCAAATCACAGCCACCAAAGAAGAGGTAACCTATGCTGAGGTGCAAGGGGAGTTGGAGACAAAGCAAGGACAAGAAAAACCATCAATGGAGCTCTCGCTCACCACGACTCAACTAAGCGGCCCTGAAAACTCGTTCGTTCTAGGACGAACATTCGTCGTTGCCACAAAGAAGAGGCTTCACATGAAAACAGGCTTGATGTCGCCTACATTCAATGGCACAATGCTGAACTTCCAAACTTGCAAAGGTGCCAACCATTCATACATGAAGAAGCGACAAAAACATGGGCCCAAAGAATGGAAACCCAGAAGGAAGAATAAGAGAGCTCGACTTGATGAACCAGCAGCTATGGTCAAGGAGTCCTCGCCTTCTCAGGGATATGTGAAAAAGAAGCCTCCGGATCAAGGGAGAGCAGAACTAAGCCCACTGCCATATGTGTTCTTTGGGCAAATCAAAAGGGAAGCCGAGAAGAAGTTCGACTTCAAGCACCCATGGGATCCAAACCAGTGATCCAGGAATGAGGTACTGTCGAGCCAACGATGTTAAACAAAGGCACTGGTCTGGAGGTAACCCGACACTATCTTACTTTCTGTCATTTATTTTCTGTCATTTAGTTTTTTTTCCAATAAGTCGCTCTCACCCACTTGGTGCATAGAAGAAATGACTATTCTGGAATCGGACTTGGGTGCAAAATTAAGCCAGCCGGGCCTGCGCTGAAAGTTCAAGGCCCCAGCCGAACTCCTTCGATTATCAAGCCTCATGCCATGTCGTTCACTCGATACTTTAAAGGGAGTTCTGTTCTTCCCTTTTCCTTAATGTCATTTCCTTCTCATATAATATCTGCTTGCATGGCTTTTGAACTAAGTAGTGCTGAAAGGCACGCCTTCGTTCAAAAGTGTGGGGTGAGAACCGCATGTGTACATAAATAAATAACATGTTTTTTTTCTTTTTTAGTGTTATCTTTTTGAAAATATGAACTTAAGAATGTGAAAAAGATAAGTCATAATTCATGCATCAACCTTGTGAAAATTCAACTGTTTAAAAACTTAGAATGTAACTTCTCATTTGTCCCTTTGTGCTGAGATAAACTAGGGATGTGGATTTGATAGAAATGCCCTAGAGAGGCTTGGCAAGCAATCGAATGACTGAATTTCACTATATGGTTTACGAAGTCAGTGGAGGCTGCACTTCGGGTTTTTCAGTTGAGTCAAGAGTCAGCTCCGCCATGCAGTGTTTATGCATAAAAAATGAAGAAGGCGGGACGGGAATCAAACCGTCCTATCTCTAGTCAAAGTAGCCGGGAAAATAAATGGGCGACCCTCATTTTGACTCGCGCGAAACGGCAATGATGAGAGAGAGCGGGGAGGTATTTCCATATGCTCGCGGGCAATGATTGGACCTCCCAAAAAGGCTTGAGAAAATGGACTAGCAAGCCACAAAAAGGCAAAAGCTCAAAGAAGCAAATCAAGAGGCCAAAGGCCCAAAATTGTGAAGGTTTTAACCGAACAAAAAGTGAAGTACTCAAAGATTCAAATCAAAGGCCAAAGGCCGATTCACTACAAAAAGCTGTCCCTCGCCAAAAGAAAATCAAAGACCAACCCATTGAAACCCGAACCGAATCACGTGCTAGAAAAAGCTACAAGGAAACCATATAGTGCGAGACGATCCCGAGAATGCAGTCCAGGAGCCTAAAAAGGGCTATCTCCCGAAACATCCAGAATAATTTGCATCTCAGCACGAAGGTACACGTATCAAGTTTCTTCTATTTATTTACACAGTTCAATTTGGTAATAAGTAAGTAATGCATGAATTAGGATAAATCGAGTCCCACAGTCTAATTTTCATATTTTAAAACCAAACTTAATGTGCTGCCCTTTAATAGCATTGTTCGGGACGAACAACTAAAAGTGTGGGGTGATCTGATGGACCATAATTATATGAATCATAAACACAGTTAAACCCACTAAATTAGACTGTTTGTCTATTTAACTTTTGCTTGTTAGTTCCGATATATTTCTACAGGGTATTTTGGACTCTAGAGAGAAAACACGCTAAGGAGAGGATTTTACGCTGAAAAGATATTACGAGTCATTCCAAGGTCAAGATCAGACGCTGAATGCAGAAATCTCAAGATCCTGACGTGGAATCACTCAAATCAAATCCAACCAAGGAACAACCAAAGTCAGACCGGAGCAAAATTGGACTGATAGTTTTGTGAAAACGGCACAAAACTCACAAAACTCATCCATTTTCACTAGATGACCGGCGGCTTTTGGAGAAGTGGTGACTCATGGGTGGCTTCCTCCCCTTCTCCTCCTTGGGTGACCGGTGGCTTTTGCTTGGAGGTGGCCAAAGCCACAAACTCTCCTCCATTTGTGACTTGCAACCGGCGGCTCTTTGTGCCACCATGGGAATGTGACATGTGGTGGCTCCTCCACCACATCTTCCTCCCCTCCTCCTCCACCCTTGGATGAAATCAATCTCCTCCACCCATTCCTCCTCCCTTAGCCTATAAAAGGAGAGCTCCTCCTCATTTAACATCCAACAATCCACAAATTGTAAATCACTTCTCTCTCTAAAACATATGGTTACTTTGTAAGTTTTGTTTCAATCTATAATATTCATGTTGGTTCTTGAATATTATAGTTTGTTCTTGAGTACTCTTGTCGGTTCTTGAGTACTCAAGCTTTACTTTATTATTCTTGAGTACTCTTGTCGGTTCTTGAAGTACTCACCCCCTTCCCTTACTGTTTTCAAAAACCCCCGAGTATTTAGCTATGGTATCCACCTCTATGGATATTCGTAGCTAAACTCTTTATTCGGTTAAAGGGGTGTACTTGTATTGTAAAATGTTTTAGACCCTGCACTTAATGCCGCTTTGTGTTCAAAACTTGTTCTATGTGCCATATATAGTCAGAATTTCCAAGGTTGAGTGGAAGCTGTAACAAGCAAAGCTCTTCCGTGGGGATTCGTGAACATACTCGGGTAAGTGGAAGCTGTAACAAGCAAAACTTATCTGAGGAGTTCGACTTATCTAAAACACCACTCGGTCGATCGTAACTGAAAGATCAGGTGGATGCACACAAGGCTAAGATACTTCGAAAGGAGGAATTAGTCTAAAGTAGAACAAGTGTTTTAAACGATGTTGCAAGTCTTGCGCTTAGAAATGGCCTCGATTCATCTTTGAACACTTAGTATGATCATTAGCGGTCGATGATAAACAACTATGATGCAAGGCCCCTGAAACCGAATGTTTTCTTTAGATTACAAAACCCCCCTGTATTTACTTTTAATATTAGTATAACTGCAATCATCAACCGCTCATCTTCCGGAGGACTCGCCAATCACGCATCACCCACTGTAAGTCTTCTTCCTTTAATTTCCAGTATTTATTTTATGTCATTTACTTTTCCGCATAAAAAACCAAAAAAACAACCAAGAAAATCACTTAGTTAATTAGCGCTAAAACTCAATCAACCTAAAAACACGCTCCCCGCCAGTATAGTTCTCAAAGAACAACGTATCCCCCCTAATTCCCTTGGGTTCGACCCCTACTTACCACTTACTACTCAGTAGTGAAGGCGCGAGTAGCGGAAAATATAAATTTATTTGCACAGAGAACATTGCACCTTAACGACAGTGCAGTGGGCTCCGTCAAGTATCCAAGAAAGAATCCCTCATCACTCTTTGGATGCAGCTTCTGTCTGTACTCTCTATCATTCGGGATGTAGCACACCCTCCCAAAGATGTGAAAGTATTTCACGGTTGGCTTCTTCCCCTTCCAAAGTTCATAACAGGTCATCTCTATTCTAGTGCGTATTGTAACATAGTTGATGATGTGACATGCCGTATTCATAGATTCTGACTAGAACTTTAGAGGGATCTTTTTTGCGTCCAGCATTGCACGGGCCATCTCCTGAATTGTATGATTCTTATGTTCCACTACGCCATTCTGTTGAGGGGTGATGGCAAAGGCAAACTGGTGAGCTATGCCATGTTCTCTACAGTAAGTGGTCACATTGTTGTTCTTGAATTCTATACAATGATCACTCTTGATGCCCACCGGGTGTTCTCCTTTATCCTCCCTCTCTCTCTGAAGCAATGTAGCTAGTTTGATGAACTGTGGAGTGGCTTTAGTCTTGTCTCGAAGAAATCTAGTCCATGTGAATCTGGTGTAGTCATCAACACATACCAGTACATACTTCTTGCCACCGTAGCTCTCAACCTACATTGGACTCATTATATCTATATGAAGTAGTTCCAGGGGTCTGTTGGTGCTGATATGCGAGGTCTTTGGATGCGAGGCTTTCGTCTGCTTACCAATCTGACACTCCCTACAGACTACATCTAACCCACCATTCACAGCGGGCATTCCTTGGATAAGACCAGATGTGGAAATCTTCTTTAGGTTTTGAGATTCATATGTCCCAGACGTCTATGCGACATCGCCATTTCATCAATTTGACTGGTCAAGCATGTAGACATTGCAACTGTTCCACCAGTTCCTAAAAGATAGCAATTGTTGGCTGCCCTGCTGCCTTTCATCAGTGTACCTTCTTTCTTATCCATAACTTGACAAGAATCGTGAGTGAATTGCACATGGTATCCACCATCACATAGTTGACTAATACTAATCAGGTTCACCTTCAATCCTTCAACGAGGGGGGTATCCTCGAGCACAGGGAGATCCAGAACCTTCAATGTTCCATAGCCGATCATCTAGCCCTTTCCTCCATCGCCAAAAGTGACAAACTCTTGTTTCGTAACAGGTCTAATATGTGTAAGATACTTAAAGTTACCTGTCATATGAGCAGAGCATCCACTGTCAAAGTATCATCGATCTTTATCCATGTGACTTGACAAACTGAAGGCGACCATGCACACGGTCTTGCTTGTTTTTGGTACCCAGACTTATCATATTCGAGGTTTAGCGCTGAACTCCATAGCCTTCCATTCAGCAAGAAACAGACGACACTTAGGTTTGATGTGTCCAATATGGTAATAGTACCAGCACGTGCGAGAGTCTTTCTTCTGTTCTGAGTGAGGTCTGGTATGAGAATTACGACTCTTTCTTTGGTTCGCTGAGGTCTTTTCTTGATTCTGTGTTACCTTCTGTCTAGGAGGTTGTACCACCACTGGTTTTGCTTTAACAAACGTTGTTCCTTTCGAGCTGCCTTCTTCAGTGAATCCCAGTCCTCGGTGTCTAGACTCCATTCTTTGGGACTTGAGAATGTTGTTCAGATTCTTAGATCCAGAGTTTAACATTTTTACTGATCTCTTGAACTGGCTGAGATCCTTCATGGTGGGTGCATGTTCCATCCTTTCTGATTCCATCTGAAGTTCCAGAGACTCCGCTTTGTTTAAGAGAAAAACTTCTTTGTGCTTCAGATTTGCTATCGTTTTTCTAAGACCTACCATGCTAACTGGGTGCATGTCTCGATTTTTCTCCATCTCAACTTTCAGCGAAGAGACGGTGCCCAGAAGTTCAGTTTTCGGAGCCAGAAGTGATGACCTTTCCTGTTTCATCTCCATTAATTGAGTTTTTAGAGTGGTAACCTCACCTTGGAGTTCCACCTTTTGAGTGACCAGGATCTCGACTTCCTGCCACATCTTGTCCTTTTCTTTAGTCAGTCTGGACACTGCTTCAGTAAGCTTCTTGTTGAGATCAATCACCATTAACCACTTTTCATATAGCTCTTTGTACGTCTTAGCCAAGGTTTCCTAGGTGAGCTCTTCATCATCACTGTCTGAGAGATCGTCTACTGGCTGTTCAGACATAGTGCTGGGGTGCTTGCTTCCACTTACACTGCATTCTTCTATGGTGGCAACAAAAGCGACAAAGTTGGTGGTTTCATCATCGTCCTCCTCTTCATCAGACTCGCTGTCACTCAGATTTGCCACCATTGCCTTTTTCTTCTTAAGAGTGTTGGCGCATTCTCCTTGAATGTGGCCGAAGCCTCTACATTCTCGACACCGTATGTCTTTCCCTTTTTCAGTAGAGAATTCCTACCTATTTTCACTTATCCTGGTCTTCCCTTTTTTTCAAGTTACAAAAGTTACCGGAGGATGACTGACCTTGCTCAGGACCAAGTCTATTGATCATTCGTACCATTCTGCAAAAGTTCTGCGCCATCATAGCTAGTTGTTCAGTGGAGCAGCCGGACTCAAACATGTCTTCAGACACTTCTACTTTCAGTGCAATTCCTTTCCCATCTCTGGGTTGGACATCTTGCTGTTGATTCATCTCATAAGTTCTGAGTGATCCCATGAGATCGTCCAGCTTCAGTTTGGAGATATCATGCATCTCTTCAAAACAGTAACTTTCATGGTGAACCTCGGAGGGAGTGATCTCAAAACTTTGCTAGTCATTCTTTCTCCATCAATCGGTTTACCCAGTGCTGCAGCCTCGTTGGACATGTATAGAACTCTTGCATTGAACTCGGGAATGGTTTCATTGTCCTTCATCTTCACGTCCTCGAACTTTGTTATTACTATCTGCATTCGAGAGTTCCGAACCTTGTCTGTACCTTCATAAGCTGTCTTGAGGATATCCCAGGCTTCCTTAGCGACTTCACAATTAGCAATCAGTTTGAACACGTTTTCGTCCACTCCAGAGAAGATTGCATTCATTGCCTTTGAATTTCCAACAGCCGCCTTTTCATCAGTCCACAGAGTTTCTAGATTTGGAACGACTTCGCCTACAAGATTTTCCATCGTGGGTTATGTCCATCTAACCAAGACAGCCTTCCAAGCTTTTTCATCGAGAGATTTCAGGAAAGCTTTCATCTTGGATTTCAAGTAGTCATAGTTTGGTCCGTGACGCGCGTCGTCTGACGCGTCAAACTTAAATTTATTATCTCCTGCAACTACTAGCTAGCGGTAAGTAGGATCGAACCCAAGGGAGCTAGTTTTTGGAAGTTGTATCTGTGAACAAATTAAGAACAGGGGGTTTGTGAGCAATTGATTGTGAATGCACAAAGGAAACAGGCAATAATAGGTTTTTATCAATCAGAGAGAGTATTCAGTCTAGGGGTTCTCTTGTGACACGTTTATCATAGATATCTAATGATAATTTCATATTTCAAAGTGTGGTTGTTCCGACAAAGGTAACGACCCAAGTATCCCGACAAAGGTGATACGCCACTACCTAACCCGACAAAGGTGTTAGACTTCTAGTTCTCTCCTAAATTAAACAATCCGACAAAGGTATTATTGAACTTAGGGTGTTACTATCTACCTTTACGATAAAGTATCCAGTAAATATTAACGGGGAATTAGTTGTTTAACTAATCTTTGCGACAAAGCTTCCACTTATTCTAGCAATTTAATTCGCAAGAATGAGCACAAGAACTAGCGAATTATAAAATAGCATTAAGAACAAGAATCTCAAAACGTGTTCACAAATACGAAACCCTAAACTGAACGAAGAGTTTAGCTACTCATATCCATGGGAATAATAAACAAATATTTTTGAATGAAAGTTAAAATTCTCTTCTCTCTTGTTGAAAGCTTGATCTTCTCTCGAGCCGTGTCTCTTCAATTCTGGAAATTCTCGATACAAATTATGAGATCAGAAAACCTAATTTGTAAGGAAATTGAGTTCCTAATTTTGTTTGGGCCAGGCTTCTAAATCTCGACTTGCTGACGTCAGCCGCGGATGCTGCACATATTAGCTCCGTGGATCATGAGAAGATTACTATCCGCGGACGCCACAGATAAAGTGGCCTGCATCCGCGATCCGCTCGGGGAAACTTCACTCAGGCTGCTCGTCAATCTTGACTTTGGCTCTTCGATTGATCTTCCATGAACTCTATGTGATGTATTTGGCACCGAAACACCGTCTTTAAGCTCGTATTCCTTCTAAAGCTTCCAAAACACCTGCGATGCAAAACAACACTAAAAAGTAACTGTTCGCATGATAAAGTGTCAAAATAAATGGGAATAACTGACTCGACGAGTCGTATAAATATGACTCATCAAACCACCCCACACCTAGACTTATTCGTCTCGAACAAGAACCAAGTCATAAAAGGAACAAAAAAAGGCATCACACTCGTTCTTCGACGTCTTGAATAAATGCACATGAATATGGGTCGCTAGTCTAGACTTGCTTTTCAACGCATAACTCAATCGTTAGTCAAATTATTATACTAAACACAGAATTAACTTGATACGTGTTACCTTAGAGCTGAAATCCAAACCAATTCGGATGAATGGGAGATAGTCCTCTTTAGACCCATGATCTGCATTCGCTGTTCCGAACTCTAGCTATATGGTTATACTTCATTTCTTTTTCTTGCACGTGATTCATTCGAGTTTCAAGGTTTTGAGCTCTTCTTGCTTCTTTTTTTTGGACAGCTTTTGTAGTGACTTTCTTTGTTGCATGATGTATGAATGATGTATTTCACTTTTTGTTGCATGAAACTTCACAATGTGGCTGATTTTTTTTTGCTTGAGCTTTGCTCCTCTATTGTGAATTTGCTCATCCTTTCTTTTCTTTTTGTCTTTTGAAGGAGGTCCAATCATCGCCCGCAAGCATATGGAGATACCTCCCCGCTCTTTCTCATCCTCGTCCTTTTTTACGCGAGTCAAGCTGAGGGTCAGTCACCTATTTTCCCGATTACTTCGGACTAGAGATAGGACGGTCTATTTTCCCGTCCCGCCTACCTACATAAACGTTGGCGGAGCTAACTCTGAACCATAAAATCTCGAAGTGCTAGCCTCCACAAATTCCATATAACCATATAGTTTGAATCCGGTCCTTTGAATGCTTCGTCAAGTCTCTCTAGGACATTTCTATCAACTCCACATCCCTGTTTATCTCAACTCAAAAGGCACGTAGTGGGTTAAATTCACGTGTAAAAGCATAATTCAGGTTTCACGAGAGAAATTCAGTATAATCAGCTCATCTATTTCACATCAACATTCAATACTGCATATTCAAGAACAAAAGAGAAATTTCATACTTTCATAATTTTTTAACAAGAAAAAATGTAAGAAATATGCAAACTCAGTGACAATATGCAAGAAAATAAATGTGCTGACACATATGACTGACTGACTCTCCCACCCCACACTTTTGAACAAAGTCGTGTCCTCACGGTACGACTTAAATTCAAAGACACAACCATGCAAGACACACAAACATATAGGAAAAGGAAGAGATCAAAGTGCTCCCCTCGTTTCGTCGTGTGAAGATGATAATTCTGGTCAAACGAGTCGGTCAACACTGGTCAATGGTCAACCGCGCCTCATGAAGAGATTACGCCGCGCCTGAAGAACACATTAGCCATTTAAAATGGCTTGTGGGCGCGGTGAATAAAATGTGCGTGAGCTACAATCCTCTCGGAATGTCACCTGTTTCCTGCATAAAAATGTTCTTCTTTCCCAAAAGACAGTATAAAAACATGACTCAAGAATCAAACAAAAATAAAACGAAAAAAATGGGAAAAAAAAAATTTGTCGGGCTGCCTCCCTACGAGCGCCTTTGTTTTACGTCATTGGCTCGATGATACCTCATTAGGGATCACATGTTAGGATCTCATGGTCGTGTGAGGTCAAATTTTGCCTCAGCTTGTCTTTCTGTCTGCCCAAAATTCTCATTTAATGGCGTGCTCGGGTCTGCTCTCCATCGATCAGGCGGGTTCGCCTTCACATCCTCTCGAGTCTACAAGTTCACTTTGATCATAGCTGCTGATCTGGTGGAACAACTAGTCTCATCTGGTGGGTCAGGAAGTAGGGCACCTAGGTATGATGTGTTCACTATGTCCGGTGGCTTTTTCATGCTCGAGTGGTCCCCATCCTCATAGATATAGAAATCTGATCTCTTGCCCCCAAACGCAAGTGAAAATAAGCCTGAGCCCATGTCAATCTTGGTCTTGGTGGCGAAGAGGAATGGCCTTCCCAAGATAAGCGCCGGAGGGTCATCGTCTCTAGTATCTCCTATCTGCAAGACACAGAAATCTGCAGGAACAACAAGGTCTCCTACTCGGAGTGTGAGATCTTCTAGAAAACCAATAGGATGAATAAGAGATTTATCTCCTAACTCTACTAATAGCTTAGGCGGTTTCAAAGGGCCAAGTTTCAAAGAACAATATAAAGAATACGGCATGGCATTAATAGCAGCACCCAAATCAATTAAACAATGATGTATTAAGGTCTCACCAACACCGCAGGTGACTGTGAAGGCACCTGGGTCCTTACACTTTTCAGGCGGTGCCTCATGACTTGCTGCATCAATTTCCTTTGGGCGCTCCATCGTTGGCTCTTTAAGCTCATCTCTTGCCTCTACCCTGCCTCCTAGCTCATCCTTTTCGATCATATGTTCTTCCGGAGCTCTTACCTGCACAGAAAACAATAAAGAAGGATCAATTTTAGTATTTTCGGCAGACCAGGTCACGGGTGATGAACACTTTAAGTGCTCCATCCGTGGACCGTTAACATATTCTTGATCCGCGGAGCTAATGTGCTCTCCATCCGTGGAGAACTGCTCTGCCACGGGTTCTTCACAGGTTATCTCCGCGGGTGATGTGGCTTTTAGCTGACTGTGGATGACGCTAAAATGCACATCATCCGCGATCCTCTCTGAGGCGGACTCCTTTGCTACTTCGTTCAAATCCTTTCCGCTTCACAGTGCCAATGCACTGACATTTCCCCTTGGGTTGGGCACTGTCTGCGATGGTAGCCTTCCTGGATCTCTCTTCAGCTCAGAAACGGTCTGTGCTAAATTAGACATCTACTTAGACAGCTCTGCTAGAGTTTCATCGTTCTTTGTCTGATTGTGCTACATGGTAATCACCAAATCCTTCACCACATCCTCTAGAGACTTGCTTGGGTTCTGAATGCTAGGGCCCCCCTAATTATAGTTTTGGCCTCTCTACTGATACTGATTCTGATTATTGTAACTGCCCTGCTGCTGGCAATACGGTGGTCGGTAGTACTGCTGCTGCTGAGCATGTTGGGGTGCACGGTTATTGTAGTTTTGGAATTCACTCACTGCGTTGACATCAACCTGTGTATCCTCCTGTAAAGTAGGGTAGGCGTCTGTCTTATGATTCGTTGCACCGCAGAACTCACAAGGCTTCACTTGGCCCGGCTACCTCATTATCATCTTCTGCATCATCTCTTTCATCTGTTTCAACTCTTCAGTCATCGAGTTGAATGGGGTCTCAGCCTTTGCAATGTTTCTAGTCCTGCTGAATTCCTCCTGCCGATTGGTTTCCTCTCTGAACCTTGCGTTTTCAGCCACTTTCGCTATCATCTTTCGCACTCCAGCTGGGGATAGATTTAAGACTGTCCCTCCAGCTGAGGTGTCAAGCAACATCCTGTCAAGAGGCCTCAACCCATCAAGCATGTACTCTATAATCAGCTTCTCTGGCACTCCAAGGTTGCAGCAGCTCTGTTCCAGCTAGTTGAACTTTTCCAAGTAGTCATACATTAACTCGTTCGACCCCTGTCTGAGATCTTGTAGCTGCCTACGGACATGTCCTGCCTTGGCTGCTAGGTAGTATTTGTCAAGAAATTTCTTCTGCCTCTGGTCCCAAGTCCTGATGCTACCTGAAGGGAGAGATAAAAAACCAAGCATGAGCTGCATCAGTTAAAGAAAAATGAAAAGCCTTGAGTTTGAAATTCTCCAATGTGGCTCCATATGGTCGGAGAGTCTGGCAGATGCCATGAAGGCTCTGAAGATGCTTGGTGGCTGACTCTCCTTGCCGACCCGAAAACTTTGGCAGATGATGCACCACTGCAGTATTGACCATGATTTCCTGCATGTCTGGCCCCTCATGGATGCACCAAGGAATGTTCTAAAAATTAGGGGCAAACAGCTCCTTCATTGTGGGCTCATAGTAATATTCTTCTTCATATTCTGGCTCCACGTGCATTGGCGGCTGCGGTGGTCGTGGCGGGGGGGCGGAGGCGGCTGCCTCGCACCAGCACCATTCTGTGTAACATGTACCCTCTGATTCAGCTGTTGAGCCTCCCTGACTACACGGTTGCGAGCACGGACGAGCTGCTCCGGATCATCATATAATGGAGGTATCACCTCGTTTTCATCAACTAGAGCAATCTCATTGTTGTTGTCATTATTGCCAAGCTGACTGCCTGCGCGAGACATGGTGAAACGAGTAGCAAGCAAAAACAATAGCTAAACAAGATAAATAACAAAAAAAATGAAACAACTTCACCGAAGCGCAACTCCCCGGCAACGGCGCTAAAATTTGACGCGCGTCGTCTGACGCATCAAACTTAAATTTATTATCTCCTGCAACTACTAGCTAGTAATAAGCAGGGTCGAACCCAAGAGAGCTGGTTTTTGGAAGTTGTATCTGTGAACAAATTAAGAACAGGGGGTTTGTGAGCAATTGATTGTGAATGCACAAAGGAAACAGGCAATAATAGGTTTTTATCAATCAGAGAGAGTATTCAGTCTAGGGTTTCTTTTGTGACACGTTTATCATAGATATATAATGATCAATTTCATATTTCAAAGTGTGATTGTTCCGACAAAGGTAATAACCCTAGTATCCTGACAAAGGTGATACGCCACAACCTAACCCAACAAAGATGTTAGACTTCTAGTTCTCTCCTTAACTAGACAATCTGACAAAGGTATTATTTAACTTAGGGTGTTACTATCTACCTTTATGACAAAGTATCCAGTAAATATTAACGGTAGGAATTAGTTGTTTAACTAAGCTTTGCGACAAAGCTTCCACTTAGTCTAGCAATTTAATTCGCAAGAATGAGCACAAGAACTAGCGAAATATAAAATAGCATTAAGAACAAGAATCTCAAAACGTGTTCGCAAATACGAAACCCTAAACTGAACGAAGAGTTTAGCTACCCATATCCATGGGAATAATAAACAAATATTTTTGAATGAAAGTAGAAATTCTCTTCTCTCTTGTTGAAAGCTTGATCTTCTCTCGAGTCGTGTCTCTTCAATTCTGGAAATTCTCGATACTAATTATGAGATCAGAAAACATAATTTATAAGGAAATTGAGTTCCTAATTTTGTTTGGGCCAGGCTTCTAAATCTTGACTTGCTGACGTCAGCCGCGGACGCTGCACAGATAAAGTGGCATGCATCCGCGGATGCCACAGATAAAGTGGCATGCATCCGCGATCCGCTCGGGGAAACTTCACTCAGGCTGCTCGTCAATCTTGACTTTGGCTCTTCGATTGATCTTCCATGAACTCTTTGTGATGTATTTAGCACCGAAACACCGTCTTTAAGCTCGTATTCCTTCCAAAGCTTCCAAAACACCTGCGATGCAAAACAACACTAAAAAGTAACTATTTACATGATAAAGTGTCAAAATAAATGGGAATAACTGACTCGACGAGTCGTATAAATATGACTCATCAGTCCTTAAAGTAACGGGGTCGGGTTGTGATTTGTCCTTCCTTCAGACTCATCTTGAACAGATCTAGGATCACACTCAGTGTGTCGAGTGTTTGCTCTAATACCAATTGAAATACTGTTATTTGTTCAAATAACTCTTCGAGGTAGTGTTCCAACGGAAAGTAGAACAGAGCTAGGACAGTGTGCGTAGGCGAGACACAATGTAATTCCCAGTTCAGCAATAGCCTACTCTGGAGGGCTTCCCGCACCGTAAAGGGATGCAAATCTTTATTGAATAATATAGAGCTACAAGTGGACTTACTCTGACAATCTCTCGAATGTAAACGCCTAGCGTCTATCGCTACTTCACTCAGATTTGATCTCGGCTCCCCCTCAATTTCCTTTGTTCGAAACTCCCTTCCGAACGTGCTCGATCTTCTCCCGAAGCTCGGTAGATTTTTCCCAAAAGCCATCAATGGTCTTATGTGTGTGCAGCGGTCAGTTCAACATGAACAGTCTGATCAGCACACTGAACAGACTGCTTCAGCGCCGGTGATTTTCCAGTGGGGAAAACTCAGCTGGCCATCGCTCTTCTTCTCCAATCTCACGAATGCACTCAAATGTGTTTCTCTTAGAAAAGCGATGCAGATATGGACGCCCAAGCACTCTATTTATAAGCATTGGTGGTTTCCAAATCTGTCCTAGATACTCTGTCAAATATTTAGGAAATATTCCTAAATATTCGATAGATATCTTATCTCCAATCTTTAAGGAAGATCTCGAGTTATCTTCCACGTCAAGTCTTCTAAGCCGACTTCTAACTGATACGAAGATACTGTTTCGAATATTTGATCGTCTATTTCTTCGCTGGCCGACTTCAACCGAACAGATCTTCGAACTTTGGAAAACTCTGGTTTAGGAAACATGCTTGCGTCTGTTCCACGCTGTACTTCAGTTCCAAGATTTGGTTGAACTCCTCTTGTACTCCTGCTTAAACTCTCTAAAGACGTTTTGCCAAAACCATACCATTCATGGGAACATCTGGAACTCTTCACCTCTTGACATGTAGTCAAGAGTTCAACTCACCTCAAATAACACCCCATTTCGCAACAAAGCTGCCTTTTTAACTGGGCAAATGTGTGATAATATTCGTCAAAATATCATTCCAAAATGCTGTGTAGAATGGGGAGGAATCGGAGATCTTGTGAAGCCGTGAGCGCATGGACTTACAATAGTTATTATTTTACAGAAGAAATGTTCAAAGGACGAGTGACACGTGCTAACATATAGAACCATAACTAACAAACTTGAGCTTTTAAACACAATATGAGTCTATAAGATGATTTATAAAATATACAATTATACATGCTATTTTTGTGACTTGAAAGTTAACGTTTTCAGTAAGAAATGAGCCCACCCAGAACTTTTCATATGGCATTACTTGCACTTGACACTTTGAATATCTTGCAGGACAAGGTTAACGAGCAGAGCACAATGCGTCTCGACAATAGACTTCCTCCTGATTACTTTCATAAGATGTATCTCGCCATCAAGCTTGAGACGGGCAGCCAATGGAAGCACACCCGATTCAATGTCGTCGCTAAAACTACGGATATCATGCTTAGCTACACTTTCGAAATTTATAAGTGTAGTGATTATGTTCAGCATCTTGATTGATCTGCCCTTGACTCGTACCTCAGTGATAAAGCCTGAACCGATCGGAGAATCCACATATAAAAATACTAAAGTTCCATTTCCGAACCTTAAGTTGCCCAAAGTCGGATTGTGTAGAGTTACTTGAGTAGCAAGTTTCATGGTTTGCAAAGGGGAGGAGGAAAAATTGACATGGAGATGTTGTATGGTGATGTTTGAAATAGTTGCTTTGGGATATCGGACGTGTAGAATTGCTTGGAAAATGGTGAGAAGGAGCACTATGTGTATCAGAGTACCCAACAGCAAGCAAAAGAAGAACTTTGTACTTGTACATCTCTTTGGTCGATACTGATGATCTTGGTCACTAGTAATCATCTTGCTCTTGCACTGGGTTTTGATCTTTTTGTAGTGTGGATATAATAGAGGAAACAAGTATCATATTTGAGCAGGATGATATATATGTTTGGGAAATTTGAAGTGCAAAGAGAGTATTGTACATGAAGGTAATTGAGAATGAGTGTGGAGGTGGTCTTCAAACAAAGTCCTTCCTCTCGGAAAATAAAGCATATAATCTTTGAATGTGGTGGACAGGAAGGACGCCTCACAGACCACAGTTGGATTCTTGCTTCAATTGCCCGGGCTTTTAACTTTTGGGACGGAGGCTTATTTGTATGAAATTAGTGTTGTTTCAATCTTTATTAGATTAACCAATTCTTTAGCCTCTTACTTTTTTTTAAACCACCAGTCCTATTCCTACGTGTGATATGCTCCCCTAATCAATCAACAATCTCCAATCCAAGCCATAGTTATGTCTAGTGAACTCATTTCTCTGTTTTGGCCTTTGTTGCATACAAATTAGCCTAATGAGACTCAAAAACTCACTCCGCCCAAAGTTTGTTAGTGATTTTAGGGTTTTAGGACCTATAATCATGTTACTAGATGTTAGGGTAGCATTCCCTAATAAAATGAACGCACGAGAGCCATGGGTGTGAACGCACGAGAGCCATGCGAGCGCACAGAGCCATGCGTGCGAACGCACGAGATTTTCATGCGGCGGGTCTGGGTTGTGCGACCGCATGAGGTGAACTGTGCGAACGCACAAGATTTTCATGCGTCGGGTCTGGGTTGTGCAAATGCACAAGGTGAACTGTGCGAACGCACAAGGTTGTGCGACCGATTGCGACTGTTCAGTCTGCAGTCGCATCTCCTGCTCGTACCCGATTGCTTGGCTATATATACATGATGTATTTTCGAGTTTCAGGGATAGAAAAGTGCTGTGCAATTACCAGAAACATCTCAATCCAATTTCTTGATTCCAAAATACCCAAACCCTAATTTTTCTTTGTTTTCTTGCCTAAGAACAAAGTGTTCCTCAATTTGGATTTAATCTCATATTCAGATTTCCTGTAACCCAAGGCAACGTAGTAGGGAGGAAATATTGAATTCGGATAGCGACTACGTGGTCCAAATTGATATCCGAAGTACTATTCCATCATCACACAAGAACAACAAGACTACAAGAAAGAAGAAGTTCACACTACCATTGAAGACCCTACACTACTTGTTGCTGCGAAGTAAAGCTCAAAGACGACCCAGCAACTACAAACAAATTCAATATCTTTCTGCAATTCAATGGCGAGCGTGAGAGACATGATGCACCAATTCCAGAAATTGGACAAGTTTGAAGGAACCGATTTCCGGCGTTGGAGGAGGAAGATGCACTTCCTATTGACGAATCTGAAAGTGGTATACGTGATGTCCACACCATGCCCAGAAGTTGGAGATAACGCACCATTGGGGGCATTCCACAAACAAAACAAATGGGAGAACGACGACTACATCGCAAGAGGACATATCCTCAACGGTATGTCCGATCCTCTTTTCGATTTATATCAAAATGTAGAGTCTACAAAAGAGTTATGGGACACTCTTGAGGCCAAGTATATGGCTGAGGACGCCTCGAGCGTGAAATTTCTTGTTAGTAATTTCAATAACTACAAGATGGTGGACTCTCGTCCTGTAATGGAACAATTCCATGAGATACAACGTATCTTGGGGCAATATGCTCAAAGAAATCTGAAGATGGATGAAGCCATCTCGGTGTCAAGTATCATTGACAAATTACCACCGGCATGGAAAGACTTCCGTCGTACTTTAAAGCACAAGAAAGAAGAAATTTCTCTTGTGGAACTCGCAAAGGAATTGCGAATAGAGGAGGAACTTCGTGTGTGCGAAAATGACGCGATGGAAGTGGATACAACCTTGCCTAAGGTAAATCTATTGTAGACAAGCTCTCAAAAGATGAACAAGAATAAAGGCAAGAAGAGGCCTAATGAGTATGTTAGCAAAGGTCCTAACAAAAAGAAGCATCCGTCTAAAGAAAACGTGTGCTGGACTTGCGGGAAAGCGGGGCACTTTAAGCATGACTGCCACGTAGGAAAGGGGAAGAGCAAGAAGGCTCAAGACAAGGCTTTTGGTAATAAAAACCAAGAGCAGAAATCTCAAGGTCAGAATTTGTTAGTTTCAGGTTTGGAAACTAATGTAGATGCACATTCTAATGTAGATTATGTTTCTAACTTTTCAGAAATCTTTGCTATGCGGGATGATGAGACTTCATGGTGGGTTGACTCCGGTGCTACGGCACATATGTGTAGAGACAAAGGATTATTCAAGTCATTTGCCGCTACAAGTGAAGGAAGAGTTCTTCACATGGGAGACGAGTCAACTGCCCCAATCCTTGGACTAGGCCAAGTAGAACTAGAGTTTTCAAGTGGAAAAAACTGTTGTTTTGTGTAATGTTCTGTTTGTACCAAATATTAGGAAAAATATTGTGTCGGGTACTGTTTTAAATAAACAAGGTTATCGGCAAGTGTATGAAGCCGATAACTATGTGTTGTCAAAGGGTGGTATATTTGTTGGCAAAGGATATTTGTGTAATGGAATGTTCAAGTTGAGTCTTAATAAAAGTGTTTGTTCTATTTACATGAATTGTGAACATGAATGTTCTATTCAATCTATAAATTCACATATTGATATATCTAGACTATGGCATGCACGTTTAGGACATGTTCATTATAAGAGATTACTTAAAATGTCAAAGCATGATTTAATTCCCTCATTTGACATGAACATTGATAAATGTAGAACTTGCATGCTTACTAAAATTACTAGACAACCATTTTATAAGGTTACTAGAGAAAGCAATATACTAGACTTGATACATAGTGATTTATGTGATTTTCATTCATCACCATCTTTAGGGAACAAGAAATATGTAGTCACATACATTGACGATTGTTCTAGATTTTGCTATGTTTACTATTTACATTCCAAGGATGAAGCTCTTGATAAATTTCAAATTTATAAGACTGAAGTTGAACTTCAAAAGGGAACTTCTATTAAGAAGTTGCGCACCGATAGAGGTGGGGAATACTTTAATCCTAGTTATTTCCAAAGTGTTGGTATCATTCATGAAACCACAGCTCCTTACACACCTCAACAAAATGGTGTATCGGAAAGGAGAAATAGAGTTTTGAAAGAAATGGTTAATGCCATGCTTTCTTACTCGGGTCTAAACGACGGATTTTGGGGTGAATCCATGTTAACGGCTTGCTACTTACTAAATAGGGTTCCTAATAATATTAGCAACTTTACTCCTTATGAAATTTGGCATGGGAAGAAGCCAAGCTTGGCACATGTTAGAGTTTGGGGATGTAGGGCAGTGGTAAGACTACCTCTACCTAAGATAAAAATTTTAGGAGAAAAGGGAGTTGAATGCATATTCATAGGATATGCCCAACACTCTTTGGCTTATAGATTCTATGTTATAGAACCTAATAAGCAAGTTCCGGTTCATACTATCATTGAATCAAGAAATGCCATATTTGATGAAAAGAGATTCTCATCAATTAGCATGCCTAGAGATTTGGTTCTTGCACCTAGTATAGTTCAAGAATCAAGTGAACCTCAAATTTCAGAAAATAGAAGGAGTAAGAGGGCTAGGAAAGAAAAATCATATGGTAACGATTTTCATATGTACCTAGTGGAAGGAACTCGGGAAGACATTGGCTTGCAATATTTATATTGCCATATGATTGAGGATGATCCTAAGACCTTCAATGAAGCCATGAAATTCCAAGATGTATCATTTTGGAAGGAAGCCATTAATGATGAAATGGACTCAATAGTGGGAAATAACACTTGGATTTTGGTAGATTTACCACAAGGTCATAAAGCATTGGGAAATAAATGGATCTTCAGAAAGAAGATGAAAGTGGATGGAACCATTGATAAATTTAAAGCAAGATTGGTCATTCAAGGCTTTAGACAAAAATTTGGTTTGGACTACTTTGATACCTATGCACCGGTTGCAAGAATATCAACAATCAGATTGTTGATTGCTTTAGCATCTATACATAAGTTGATAGTACATCAAATGGATGTAAATACTGCTTTCCTAAACGGCAATTTAAAGGAAGAAATATATATGAAGCAACCGGAAGGCTTCGTTGTAACGGGACAAGAGCATAAGGTATGCAAGCTTGTTAAGTCATTATATGGACTTAAACAAGCACCCATGCAATGGCATCAAAAATTTGATGAAGTGGTGCTTTCCGATGGATTTATCTTAAATCAATCGGATAAATGCGTAAATATCAAGTTTGATAATTCTGGAAATGGGGTTATCATTTGTCTATATGTAGATGATATATTGATTTTTGGCACTAACATAAAGTGCATAAATCAAACAAAGGAATTTTTATCATCTAAGTTTTCCATAAAGGACATGGGGGAGGCAGAAGTTATTCTTGGTATAAGAATAGAAAGAGTAAAAGGGGGTCTAGCTTTGACGCAATCCATTATATTGAGAAAGTGTTAAAGAAGTACAAGTACTTGGACTGTCGTCCAATGAGCACTCCTTTTGAATCTTCCAAACACATTTTTTCAAATAAAGGAGCCCCAGTGTCGCAGCTTGAATACTCAAGGGTCATCGGAAGTTTGATGTATGCGATGACAAGTACAAGATCGGACTTAGCTTTTGCGGTGGGCAAGCTAAGTTGATATACAAGTAATCCCAGCGAGGATCACTGGAAAGGGGTTCATAGGGTACTTCGGTATCTTAAGGGAACAATGAACCTAGGTCTTGTATATTCTGAATTTCCTTCGGTCATTGAAGGATATTCGGATGCAAGTTGGATCTCAAACGAAGAGGATCATTCCTCCACAAGTGGATGGGTATTTCTACTTGAGGGAGGTGCGATCTCGTGGGCATTCAAGAAACAAACTTGCATCAGTAGTTCAACAATGGAATCTGAATTTGTTGCTCTAGCCGCAGCTTCGAAAGAAGCGGAATGGCTAAAGAATATGATTCATGAAATACCATTGTGGGAGAGACCGATATCACCCATATTAATTCATTGTGATAGCGCTGCAGCGTTGGCTAAGGTGTATAGCCATGTATACAATGGGAAGTCTAGACACTTGGGTGTTAGACATAATGCGGTAAGAGAGCTCATTACGCATGGGGTAATATCTGTGGATTTTGTTAAGTCACAACGGAATCTAGCCGATCATTTGGCAAAGGGATTGGTTAGAGAATTGATCACTAAGTCTGTGAAAGGGATGGGATTAAAACCCATATAATCATCTAGTCGTGGGACACCCAATTCACATCTAACTAGCGTTAGAGCTGAATTCAATGCGGAAAGCCCATTCTTAGAAGATTGATGAACACAAATATGCATCCCAAGTGTGTGTTCAGTACCTACAAAGGTTTAGGTTGAAGATAAACTCTTCTTAATAGATTCTTTGAAAAAGTGCTAGGTTCAGGAGCATAATTGGGAGGTGTGACCCACAAAGGAATCTACCTATATAAACGTGAAGTTTATGGTCGCTTCATGAGATATTGGGTTTAATCTCTAATACGTTTATGAAAGGATTGGGACTCAAGGACCATTGAGAGTCAAGTTAAAATTAACGGTTTGTGAATTAACACATGCGTGTGTCGCCGTCAAGTACCCAAATGAATTGATTGGTTCAACCGTTTACGAGCACCATTTCTTTTCGGGTATATTATATGCGTGATTACACTATGCGGAAATTCAATCCTTAGCGACATTTTCGTTTATGCGTGTTTTACTTAAAAAACAAGGTATTTTGTGAATAAAAAGAAAACCCAAAAATGGGGAAGGATTGTTAGTAATTTTAGGGTTTTAGGACCTATAATCATGTTACTAGATGTTAGGATAGCATTCCCTAATAAAATGCTTCACATTATCCCATTGCTTTGAAAGAAAAATCTGCGTTTTTTTAGTTTGAGTTTACACTATTTTGAGTCTCCATTTCAAAATGTCATACTTTTATTTGGACGTAATGTGTCTAGCAAGCACCCCAAGAATGTCGCATTTTTTTTCTCGAGATCTAGTCTTATCCATTTTCGATGCTCATAGTTTCGCTCTCTCATAAGCTCATTAACGAAGTGGGACTGTGGTATCCAGACAAATAACTCTGACACATACCTTTAATGTTTATTGCTTCGCTACTACATTCATACCTCCCATGAATATCTTGCTCAACCTCGCATGTCACTAACTAACTTTGGGCACGCGATTGACGACTTGATTGATTTAATTTTTCAATAAGTCATTCATGTTAAAATTTAAGAGGAGTATTGAAAAAGTGGCACATCCGTAATAATTTAATTTTTTTTTAATAGAAAAACTTATATTTAGCAAAATGTTTGTGTTCATGTTTGGAAGGATGCCCTCATCTTCCCGTCTCACGCATGGATGTGTTATTGCCCTCCAATGAAGGTGTTATTCGATCGAAATGATGGACATGGCGTGTCTTGCAATGGTAAAGGAGCATGTCAGCCTGATGTGGCATGTGCTCAAATGTTGAAGAATGTACCAATGGTTTCGGGGCAGATGTGCGTAAATATATGGTAAAAGTGTCGGACATGGCATGTGCTTCAAGATGCGGATATATATATATATATATATATATACCATCAGGATCTGCTCGAGATGTCTTGATATATAGAGTTTCGAAGATTGATCTATATGTAATGTATAGAATCGCGAAATATATTGAAATATTATGAATTGTTCCTTTCATCACACCAAAAAAAAATCAAAATGTTGTGAAAAGTAGTCATGTTCATTTGTGATACTGTAGAATTTAAGAGTAAAAAATAAATGCTGAAGTTTCATATGAGAAACAAACATTCAAAATGAAGTAACTGAACTTGCCATATTTTCCGTAACTTGCAAACCCGAAATTGTAGCCCTCACTTTAACCGGATCCGACCGCTCGCTCCTTCTCTCTCTCTCTCTCATATTGACAGACCACGTTACGTTTTGTTGTGTGTTGTAAGATTGTGGTAGAGAGGTTGATCATATATAGCTAGAATGGCGATGGATGAGTCGGAAGTCTCTCTTGCAAAACAGATGGCTCATCATGACAAGTCTTCGTCGTCATCGGATTCTGAAATAGATGACAAGATACACGCATCCGCCGATGCCGTGAAGCATAAGATTTATCGCCTCTTCGGCCGAGAGAAGCCCATTCACAAGGTTCTCGGCGGTGGAAAACGTAAGTATATCCTTTCCCTAATTCGATCTTTTTCTTTTTGCTTGTATACAATATATATGTCTCCAATGTGTATTGTAGCTAGATCGAATAAGGTTTGAGGATTGAACTGATTTGAGATGGATTCAGGATTTAAAATAAATGATGAATGCTGCCTTAATTATATTCACAGATCGATTAATTTACATGCATATTTATCTTCCTGTTCCTGTATATATACATGTTTTATTCTTCTCCATTTTGTGGTGAACAAATTATCACTATATATATATATATATAGGGGGCGTTCTATTGAGGACGCCTCTAACTATGAGGACGTGAGGACTACCAATCAGGGCGCGCCACGTGGCGCAAATAGTGTCCAGCCGCAATTGTTGACTTTTCAAAAGTTAGTGGGGTTTACTATTTGGACACGTGGCGCACCCACAAAACAGGGGGTTAGATGGATGATGATCCAATGGCTGAGATTAGTCCCTACGTCCTCACCAAATTTGAGTGTCCTCATTTGAACACTCCTCTATATATATATATAGAGGAGCGCTCAAATGTTATGGCCTTCTTAATGTGTTATGTGTTACTTCAATCTCAACCTTTAGATCAAATGATCTAAAGGTGCAAAATAAAGTCAAAGTGCAAACTAAAAGTCAAAAAGAGACAAAGTTGTTTGTCATTTTGCACTTTTGTCTTTTACCTAAAAGACGAAAGTGCAAGATGTAATCTTTTTTTTTTTTATAATTCCACTATTATTTGGCAAGGGATGGACAAGTTCCAAACTCATGCCATTAGATGCATCCAGGGGGGTTTGAACCGTCGACCTCCTGATCATTCGACCAAGACTGTAACCGCTAGACCATAACCCTTTTTGCCAAGATGTAATCTGGACCATTAGATTCAAATGATTTAAAGGTGCACAATAGAGTAACACATAACACTTTAACAATCCATAACATTTGAGCGCGCCCCTATATATATATATATATTGGACCACTGCTACTTGAAGAAGATTTTTTGAATCTGCTTCGTGTTTCTTCCTCTAGTGCCAGCTGAAACGTTTAAAAGGATTTTCTAGTGACTCTAAACTACTGATGCTCCATATAAGAACCACAACATCATGATATGAAAACATACAACATCAAGAATTTTAGTTAACATAATCTCTGCTTGTCGCCTTCTTTTCGATGGTTGATTTTTTTTTTCTTTCTGTTCTTTTCTTTTCTTTTGGGAACTTGGGAGACTCTATTAGCTATTGAAAGTTGAAACAAGAACTGGAATCACATCAAATTATGCTTCTTGAAATGAATCTCCCAGCCATTTCTTATTATTGAACTTAACATGGAGGAGACTAGGAATTGTAGATGTTTCTTGTAATCATGACACTTGCATTGCATCAAAAATATCTGGTGGTTGCATCATTATTCCTGATTTAATTCCTTTACATATATGGCACCAACTTACATTTTGATGATCTGCATTTGTTTATCTGTCGACAGCTGCTGATGTGTTTCTCTGGAGGGAGAAGAAGACTTCCGTTTCTGTGCTGGGTAGTGCCACTGTTATCTGGTTCCTGTTTGAACTAATCGAGTACCACTTGCTCACTTTCGTTTGCCATATCCTCATACTTTTCCTCACCCTCAGCTTTTTATGGTCTAACACAAGTTCCTTCATCAACAAGTAAGTTGTATGGTGATTTAAAAGCACGTCACTCTACGACCTGATGCTATACTGATGCATTATTCTGACACTTGTTTATTTGTAGGTCCCCGCCAAAGATCCCTGAGATCAGCATTCCGGAAAAAACTGTTTTGGAGCTTGTGTCTGCCCTTACTTACGAGCTAAACAGAGCATTGGTAATTCTGCGAGATATTGCATCTGGAAAAGATTTAAAGACATTTCTTGTGGTACGTCTCCTTCATAAAATATTTTTTTTTGTAATTGATCTCAGGTAATGTATTGGCCTACTTATCCTCTCCGGCATTCTAAACAGTAACTACTTGTAATTTTGTGTTCATTTGGCTCTTAGGTGATGGCAGGCCTATGGTTTGTGTCCATTGTTGGTAGCTGCTTCAACTTGTTGACGCTCCTTTACATAGGTCACTTTCCTTTCCTTTTTTTTTTAATTTGCAAAGGTATCGCAACGATGCCACTGTTTACTAATGTTTTTTTTCTTCTTCTTCTTCACAAAACAGCCTTTGTTTTGCTGCATACGGTTCCCATGCTTTATGAGAAGTACGAAGACCAGGTTGATGTGTATGGTGAGAAGGCTGAGATTGAGATACGAAGGCAGTATGCGGTTCTAAATGAGAAGGTTCTGAGTAAAATTCCCATAGCAGCTCTAAAAGACAAGAAGAAGGATTAATCATGGGCCCTTCGCTTTCTTTTGCAGTTCCCTTTATGTTATGTGCAACTCATTTTATTTTGGAAACTAAGCGTACAATAGATATGGCAGCATTGTTACATTGCTAATTGCTTATTTGAATTCTGGAGAAAATAATGCGCGACTCTCCTGATTGATCCATTTAGAGTAAAACAAGTTTGGCTTCTTCTTCTTTTTTTTTTGGTTTGGCTTCTTCTTCTTTTTTTAAGAGTAAAACAGGTTTGGCTTCTTCTTATTTTTTTTAAGAGTAAAACAGGTTTGGCTTCTTCAATACTGAAGTTTAAGTAAAAAAGTAAAACTATGCAAAGTTATTTACATCGTCTTACTACATCACAGTTAGGGTAGGCATTTGACCTGGGTCAAAATGCCCTAAGGGTCACTCTTACCCTGTTCTATTCTCGTATCCTAACATATCATGTCTACAAAGCCTAAAGTAGGGTAAGGCTCACAAAAAAATAGACCCTACCCTGCCCCCTACCCTATCATATCCTGTCTTATCCTACTATTTTCATTTATATTATAAATTTTTTCTCAAATTATGCTTAAATTTATCATATCGGACCCGACCCTATCTACCTTACCTTGCCTTAATTTTACACTGCTCATAAGTACATTGCGGGCATAGAAAAACTACTCTACCCTACCCTGCTTTTACCCTGCACTGTTCATTGGGTCACGAAAAAACGGTCATACCCTACCCAGATTACCCTTACCCTGCCCATTGCCGACCCCTTCAGAGTTCAACTCCTGAAATGTAACAACGATATTTTAGGCCGGTAGAGGGAAAGTATATACTTAACCTGCCTGACAAATTATATAGCAGTTAACTTCAGAAGCTAAATACCAGCAATACTCAAAATTTAAAGCCGCCACAAGGCAATGGCCGTTCTATAAATTGCCAGAACATCATTTCCCAACCTAATTCACTGTACAAATGGTCTCATTGTCGGCAAGTCTTTGCCTTAGTAATTAGCGGGAGTTACATTTACACATAAGATGGATACGCCCACAGTTTGGAGCCGGTTTCTACACAATCGTAATCATTGTATGAAGTTTCGCCATCACTGTCTGAAGAGGACAACACCAGAAGTGAAGCACAACCATCCAACACATAATCTACAACCTGTGAACATCAGATGCACACCATATTCTTAACCATACATGCTATACAACAGCATTGTAGATCCAACAAGAAATAGAAGCCAGTGCTATATAAAATCCAGTCCATTTCTAGATGCGGGTGACAAGCAGCACATTATTACCGTTCCAGTTAGCCTTGAGCATAATAATTGAAGTGCAACCACAAGTGTGAGACTGACCTCCGAAATCTTTACAGGCTTTACTTGATGAGTCTCTTGTTCTCCCCCAAGTTGAAAGTTCTCACCAGCACATTTCAGGTTACTAAGCCACACAATAGTTCCACAACGTTCACAATAACCCCTATGGGATTTAAATTTTGATGGGATTCCTGTAATGTGTAATGAAACCAATATAAATAACAATAAAAGAATCGTGAGTGATGAAATTTGTGAGTGGACACTGGACAGTAAGTCAGTCGGATAGATAAAATTTATGAAAAAAGTGAGATACGTAGGATTCTAATCCATTCTAATAAAAAGTATATTTTAATCCATTGACATATTTTCATATTGTATGACTATTGAATACATCAAAGACGAAGCGTGTGCACTTTCTAGCATAAGTTGGTATTAATCTTCATTGAGTCAAGTTCACTACCTCTTGTCTCGCAAAAATCTTAAGTTATGTTAAGCTCCATTATATTGAGTTCAGTTCAATTAGAGCCGAAATGAACACACCCTAAGTGTAACACACATAAATAAGCAGTAAAAAGTTACTTTCATAAAAAACTTTGTTAGCATACCGGTAAGTCCACTTTTCAGGGATTCCCTCCAGTCGATGCTATCACTTGATGCGTCTTTTACAAGAGATAGTTTTTTACTCCGCGATGCCATCTTAGACTGCAGCTTGACGCGTATCTCAGCATTGCCAAAGATTGTATCATACTGTTTCTTCCATATATGGTTATCGCTTGCCGCAGAATTCCACACCCTTCACATGAAACATTCTATTGATTTTGTTTGCCAACATAAAATAATTTAATAACAAGTGGTAGTAGGGGTACCAATAACAAGAATGGTATGCATTGCCCTTGTATGAATATTTGGTAGAAAGAGTCTTAGTAATTTCCTCATTACTTCAATCGATGAGTGATATTTGCAGAAGTAGTTGATAAAACAAAGGGTCCAAACATAGCACTTCCATTCATTTTTCGTTCAGATGCTTAGAACAACTCAAATGCAATTGAGTCTCGGATTAGAGAAAATTGCAAAAATAAAATATAGAACCCATAAATGAGGGGAAACGCCTAAGACTTACCAGCATACTTGAGCAGCATGAAGTAATGACCGCAGATCTAAGAAAGCGAAGACATGAAGAAGAACATCTTCAGGTAGCTCAGCTGAACCTAAAATTCAAAATTAGCTCGATGTCAACATTAAAAGACAGTGATATCCTTATTCTTCCAACAATTAGTTTTCACATAAGCAGGTGCAGGTCATCAAGCACAATCAAAAGGTCATATAATTGAAGAATATGTAACCATATATGTAAAATACCATTCATTGAACAGTCCTGCACCAATTTCAACACTACCTGTATATCTATGCCGAGTTTTACTCCGCCTCTTTTGTGCTATCTTTGCATTTTTAAAATGTGTAACAGCCTGAACCTTCTTCTGTTTCGGAAGTCCAGCTTCAACTGTCTGGAAGAGGAGATGAGCTGCTGCTTCAGTATCTTTTCTCTCCATGCTGGTTACAACAATGAAATAAATTTGTAAACACTCCATCGATTTAGGATTTTTTTTTAAAAGTATTCCTGAATATATAATCTTATTTATGAAATTGAGTAAGAGAGCATGCAACAGGCTATCAAACAAAATCAAATGGCATAGTGAAGCAGCGGATTACTCGGGAAGGAGACGGAATGCGAGCAGAACATCGAGAAAGATTTGAGATTGTAAATTTTTGGGGAATTTCTTGTAAGCGTGTCTGAGGATGAAGCTGAGGTCTTTGCAGGCCAAGGGGTACCTGCAGGGGATCGTTAAGGATTCTTCGATTCCGAGTTCCCGGTACCTCTTCAACGGATTGGACATCGTCAATTCAACCGACTCGCTGCATCGATTTTTTCCAGGAAATCTGTTGATGCCCTAGCCCTAACCAATTTTTTTGTGGTATGCCCCAACCAATTTTTAACTGCGTAGGTTTTTTTTTCTTCTTGTTTTCTTTTGAGATAAGATTTTTGGAGATTATTGATAATATAATACTGTTAAAAATTATTGGAGTACACATTGTAGGTGATTATGGGACGGGTTTGGTTCGTCCCTAATCCGATCTGAAATAATGATTGGGTTACTTTGTTCAACTCGAATCCGACACTAAATATTGATCGGATCATATATGATAATTTAAATCCGTCACAAAAATAGACTTATAATATAAATATTAAGTAGGTTAAACAACATATCCTCAAAAGTCTCAGTTCGAAGTCCATTCTAATATCAAATAGCTAAAACTAGACATCAAGTATACTTATAACAATATTGTTATTACTCATTCTAAGATTAGAATCAGGTTGAAGTCATTTCTAATACATTTTTATTTTAAAATTTAACTATAAAAATTATTAGATCTTATTTTATTGGATATCAATAGGGACGGATAACCCGATGACTAACCCGAACCCGACTTATTTAGTACCGGACTGGGTTCATATTTGTCCAAATTTCAACCGAATTGGGACGGGTCACCGGATCGGGACGGGTCGTGCTCACCCCTAGTACACACCAATCCCCATTTCATTTTAGGTTCTGACGTAGCGGAAGCAAGAAAAGATGAATTCGACAACGAGTTTTACTTCCAACCGAAGCTAGAAGGATAAAAGGACAAGGAACAGAATATGTAAAAATAAAGCTGAATATTCCATGTTCTCAAATGTGTTACATGTCTCCTAATAAAGAAGAGGGAAATCCTAAAAATAGATGGAATTAAAAACATATGTAAAACAAGTAAATATGAATCCTATGAATCTGTGGAGTTGGAGCTTTTAATGGCGCATACTTCCAGGATCATGGATGCAGAAGTAAACATCTCTTCAAGCCCTTCGATTCAAGTACTTGTGCATTGAATTTGGATCTCCGTAGCTCGAGATGGTCTCTTCGGAAGTTGCGATTCCATTATTGTCAATGATAAATGCCTCAGGTTCTAAATTTAGGTGTTCAAAGGATGTGGCTTCACCATTCGCCCCCTCTTCAAGAAAGCTCATCCTCGAGTTTATGTTCGGATAAAGAAGCTCATCTGGTGCGTGATAGTCATACAAATCTGATACATTGAAGGTGGGCGAGATATCATACTCTTTTGGAAGGTCGATTACATATGCGTTGTCATTTATCTTCTTCAACACTTTGCAAGGCCGATTTTCTTCTTTTTAAGCTTGTTGTATGTGCCTGCTGGAAACCGTTCTTTTCGAAGAAAAACCATAACCATATCTCCCTCACTAAACACTTTTCTCCTTCTATGTTTGTCTGAAGCCAATTTGTAATCCGCATTCGACGCTTCTAGCATCTGCTTCACATCATTTTGGACTTTCTCAACATGTTTGGCCATATCTTTCGCTGCATAACTATAACCCGGTATGTTAGGCAGTGGCACCAAGTCAAGGATGTGGCGCGGCGGATGCTGATAAACAACGTCAAAAGGAGCACGACCCGTAGAGCGATTAACCATACTGTTGTATGCAAATTCAGCGGGTGCTAAGACGAGATCCCATTGCTTAGGTTTGTCACTGCACAAGCATCGAATGAGATTTCCAAGCGTTCTATTGACGACTTCAGTTTGGCCATCCGTCTGGGGGTGAAAAGAACTACTATACTTCAAGTCAGTGCGAAATAAGTTCCATAAGGTGCACCAAAAATGACTCAAAAATTTCACATCTCGATCAGAAGTTATTGTTTTAGGCACACACCATGCAAACGAGCAACTTCTCGAAAGAATAATCCAGCCACATGAGATGCGTCCGATGTCTTCTTACAAGCAATAAAATGAGCCATTTTTGAAAATCTATCAACGACAACGAATACTGAATCAACACCTCGTTGCGTCCGGGGTAATCCAAGAACAAAATCCATATAGATATCTTCCCAAGGGGCATTAGGGACTGGCAATGGCATGTAAAGACCTGTATTTTGTGAGTGTCCCTTGTTTGTTTGGCAAACCATGCATTTGTTTACAAATTTCCCCACGTCACGACGTAAGTGAGGCCAATAATAACGCTCTTCCACTAGGGCAATAGTTTTATCTCGGCCGAAGTGACCCTCTCTGTGTAGTTCCGCACGTAATTCTTCGCGTAAAGAGCTACGCGGGATGCACAAACGATTACGATAAAATAAGTAGCCATCATGAAGGAAAAAAGGTTCACTAATTACCCCAGCCTTGAGTTTTCGCCATGTCTCACCAAAATCATCATCATCTGAATATTGCTCCTTTAACAAATCAAAGCCAATGACAACAGAATGCATAGTAGTGAGCAACGAAACACGCCGACTTAATGCATCAGCGACTTTATTTTGATGTCCCGATTTGTGCTTGATGACAAAGGTAAATTGCTGCAAGTATGATATCCAACGGGCATGTGTGCGATTCAAATCTCGCTGACTGTTAATATATTTTAATGCTTGATGATCAGTGAGTAAGATGAACTCCATGTGAAACAGATACTGCTCCCAATGTTTGACGGCACGAACTACGGCATATAACTCTAGTTCATAGGTTGTCCATTTTTGCCTAGCTTCGGATAATTTCTCACTGTGAAAAGCTATGGGATGACCTTCTTGAGAAAGTACGGCACCGATACCAATGATGGACGCATCTGTCTCCAATTGGAATACTTTCGTAAAATCTGGTAAAACAAGAATTGGAGCTGTGGTGAGTTTTTCTTTGATGAGCTTAAAAGCAGAGTCCGCAGCTTCGCTCCAATGAAATTTGCCCTTTTTCAAACATTCAGTGATAGGAGCCATGATTGTGCTGAAGTGCCGAATAAAACAACGATAAAATGTTGCCAACCCATGGAAACTACGTACTTCATGCACTGTTTGTGGCCTCGGCCAATCACGAATTGCTCGAACCTTAGATTCATCCACTTGAAGACCAGCATCACTCACAATGTATCCCAATAATGATAATTTGTTTGTGAGGAAACAACATTTCTTGAGATTTACTAATAGCTTGTTCTCCTGCAGAACTTTCAACACTGAACGCAAGTGTGATATGTGTTCCTCTTGGGAATGGCTGAAAATTAGTATATCATCAAAGTAAACAACCACATATTTTCCGATAAAAGGTTTCAGTACCTGGGTCATGAGCCTCATGAATGTGCTAGGTGCATTTGACGGTCCGAAAGGCATGACTAGCTATTCATAGAGTCCGTCTTTTGTTTTGAACGCCGTTTTCCATTCGTCGCCGGGTCGGATTCGTATTTGGTGATAGCCACTGCGAAGATCAACTTTGGAGAATATAGAAGCTCCTTTTATCATGTCTAGCATATCATCTAGTCTTGGGATAGGAAAATGATATTTCACTGTAATTTTGTTAATTGCTCGACTGTCGATGCACATACGCCAACTGCCATCTTTTTTAGGGACTAGTAAAGCTGGAACTGCACAAGGGCTCATGCTTTCCCTAATCAAGCCTCTTTGTAGTAAGTCATCAACTTGATTCTGCAAAATGTCGTGCTCGGCCGGACTCATTCGGTAGTGTGGTAGATTAGGCAGACTTGCACCGGGGAAAAGATCAATGTTGTGTTGAATATCGCGCATAGGTGGAAGACCATGAGGAAGTTCTCCGGGCATAATATTGCTGAATTCTTGGAGTAGTGGGTGTAAGGCTTCTGGGACGTTAGGAACCATTTCAACACTAGCAGGACAAACCACCAGAGCACATAAAATAGGTGCATCCTTGATTTCGGCCAAAAACACTTGTTTAGTTGAGATAAGTAGCTCTTGTTGCTGTTGGGGAGTCTTGGAGCAGCATGGATTGGTTAGAGGACAAAGAACAATGCGCAAACTATCTTTAGTGAAAACATAGACATTATCACGGCCTTTGTGTACTGCATCACGGTCGAATTGCCAAGGGCGACCCAATAATAGATGACAAGCACTCATATCGGCAATGTCACATAGAACCTCATCTTTATACTTGCCAATGGAAAATGAAACTAAGCATTGTTCGGTTACCTGTAGCTCGCCTCCTGAAGTAATCCAACCAAGCTTGTATGGTGCGGGATGCTTGCGAATGGGAAGTTGAAGTTGCTGTACAATCGTGCGTGAAATAATATTTTCGCTGCTGCCACTATCAATGATGACATCAAAAACTCTTTGTGAGATACGGCATTTGGTGCGAAAAATATTATGGCGTTGGGCAGTGTCTTTCGGAGCGGGAGTCGTCAACATGAGGCGCTGAATGACACCAACGAAGTGTGCACCATCATCTTGAAAATGTTCTCCTGCTACCACATCATCTGGGCCAATAAAAACATCTTGTATTTCATTCTCAGCTTCCTCAGAGTGTTCAGCCATATTAGCCATTTTTCGTGTAGGGCACGAATTGGAAAGATGGCCTTGTTTGCCGCATCGATTACATTTTCCACCATAAGTGCGAGCATATGGATTATGGGAAGGTGAAGATGTCTTTGGATAGTTTTGATTAGAGCGAGGTGGAGGAGCTTCATGACCCTGAATGTCACGTGTGTCATCAAGAGGAGGGTTTGAGGAGGTACTTGGCTCAGTGAATCTTGTTTGTGACCAAGACATATTTTTAGGCACAAATCTTGTAGTGGTTGAGCGTGCTATTTGAGCCTCAATCTTTAAGGCCATTTGGATTGCTTCGTCCAACCTCCAAATAGTTTGTAAGATGCGATCTTGAATGGTAAGTCGTAATCCATTAAGATAACGAGCTACTACTTGTTCTTCAGTTTCATGTAGAAGAACACGAGACGATAGCCGGTGGAATTCTTCGCTATATTCTTGCACTGACTTTGAACCTTGGAGACAATTATGATATCTTTGATATAGTATTTGTTCATAGTCTGGGGGTAGAAAACGAGCAAATAACAATTGTTTCATCTTCCGCCATGATCGAACATTTTGTTTTCCTTGGCGCTGGCGAACACGTTGGAGTTGATCCCACCAAGCTGATGCACCAGCTTTCAATTTGTAGGCTACATATTTGACTTGAGTATGCTCTGGGATCTCAAGCAATGAAAAGTATTTTTCTACCTCAGCAATCCAATCCAAAAAAATCCTCGATGTTAAGATTACCATGAAATGTGGGCAAATCGGCACGAATTTTAGGTTGTTGTGGACGGTCTGGTGGAACATGATCTGGGACCAATTCAGAGTCATCATCAGACGAATCTTCTGGGACAGGGACGCGGATCTGATGTTGGCATTGTATAGGTGCGAGATTATTGATTTGGCGTGGAGGCACCACCCTTGCAGCTAGGTCGGCATTGTTATTTGGCTCACCAATCATCATCTGCTCGAAGCGAGCAGTGAGTTGTTGTTGCTGCTGAGTTTGTTGTTCAAGGCGATCCAATCGCTCACAAATCCTCTGAAGTATATCACGGACATCATCTTGAGGAGGATCATTCGCTGCCATGGTCCAGGAGGGCTGACTTCTGATACCAATTGACGTAGCGGAAGCAAGAAAAGATGAATTCGACAACGAGTTTTACTTCCAACCGAAGCTAGAAGGATAAAAGGACAAGGAACAGGATATGTAAAAATAAAGCTGAATATTCCATGTTCTCAAATGTGTTACATGTCTCCTAATAAAGAAGAGGGAAATCCTAAAAATAGATGGAATTAAAAACATATGTAAAACAAGTAAATATGAATCCTATGAATCTGTGGAGTTGGAGCTTTTAATGGCGCATACTTCCAGGATCATGGATGCAGAAGTAAACATCTCTTCAAGCCCTTCGATTCAAGTACTTGTGCATTGAATTTGGATCTCCGTAGCTCGAGATGGTCTCTTCGAAAGTTGCGATTCCATTATTGTCAATGATAAATGCCTCAGGTTCTAAATTTAGGCGTTCAAAGGATGTGGCTTCACCAGGTTCACTATACGGAGTTGGGTGTGAACGTCTTTTTATGTGAGAAATGAAAAATTATTATATTCGTCCGTTCTTATCAATTTAGGAACATGACTAAATCAGATTTTTTAAATTTTACAATTATTTCACGATTAATTATATCTAAAGGGTAAATTAGGGAATCAAATAAAATCTTAATCATAATCTCGTTGATTTCGTAAACCATTCAAAGCCCTAGTTCTCTTCCGCTCTCTGCGACTCAATTTTCTTTCTCTAGATCTTGCAATTTACTAATCCTTCGTAAAGTCGTCTCGTTGCTCATATCGTTTGCCGTCTAATCGGCGAATTGAAGCAATTTAATGAATTGGTAGCAAATTGGAGTAAAAAATCGTTTACGGCATCGAAAATACTGGGTTCTAGCGTTTATTGGATTATATAGGGTTTGTGGTATTGACAGATGATTGGGTAGTTGATTTTATATGAGTTCATCGGACAGTGGTGTTAAGGTAGGATTGATGAAACCTTTTTTGGATTCTATGATTTGGGTTGTGTTGGGAAAGTTGAAATATGCTTTTGAGGTTGATTTCGTAATCAAATTATTTTTTAAGAAATGTGTAGAGTGATTATTATAAAAATTTGTAGACTTAAAAAAATTCGTAATAAGAAACAATATTGGTTCCACTTTCATGATAAAATCCGTAGTTACTAAAGCCAACCTTCGTAGCTTATGAATTCATGATAAAATTCGTAGTTATTAAAAACCAACATTCCATAATTTATCTTATTATAAAATTAAGCATTTAATTTAAGTTCATATAAATGAAAGTTTTGAATTCATTTTTGAAAAGTCCCGCAATTTCACAACAAATATCATCACACTAACACTCTGCTCTGTTTTTTGCTCTGCTTTCCGATCAACCTCTGTTCGGCTCCGATGTCAACGATAAACGAAACCACTTGGAAGTGGTGTACATGTACCGTCCTCGTAAAGGACGGAGAAAAGGTCGATTTGGCAGGCTACATCAATCAAGACTTCTCACACGATTCGTTACGATGGATTATGAGTGTTTACATCAACGACGCTCTGAACGCCTCGCCGCTAGACTACGAACGGGAAGCCACATTCTTGCCCTGTACTGACTTTCCTTCGGCCAGCCATGATCCAGACACATTTAGCCTCTTTCTTGTCTCTCTGCGACCCCATTTAGCCGATTATCAAAAAAACTTCAAAAACCAAACTGCAGTAGCGCAAGAAATGAAGCCGGAGACGACGATAATTACAGTGATCAAGAAAGTGAGTGCAACTCAAGAACAGAAGAAGTCGCAGAAGGAGCCGATAACATCGAAGAAACACTGTGACATTTGCGATGGGCAGGAGGAAACTGGATCTGCTACTGTGCCTGAGTTTCATCGTTGTGTTCACGACGCCGTTGTTGAGAATGGATACAGAACGGACGTGATGTAAACTCAAGAACTGATCTTGAGCTCACTCGAGTAATACGCAGCGGAAATAAAGAAAAACAATGAAGAAATGATGGAGAATGTTGAAAGATGGTGAATATGATGAGAAATGGGGCAATAATCCGAGGTAAACCCAAGGAACTAGTCTTGGGCTCACTCGAATATTTTGCAGTGGATGTTGTTGAAATGGATGGAAATAGTGATGATGATGTAAAACAAAGGGAATGGGCGATTGTTATTGATATGATGGAAGGATGAACAGTGGGATAGGCCTACAATAGCGAACAATGCAACGATATCTCCCTTGTAGGGAAGAGATATCGCGCCCCAAAGGCAACGCCTTGACTATAAATCTATGATCAAGAGAATGAGTTCTCTTCTATTTCCTTGATGCCTTGGAGATGCTGCGTCTTCCTCTATATATAGTGCCAAGCCTCTTCATTTGAATTTCAAATAAGTGTAACCGCCCATGTCATTAAAGCCATGCGTTACTCTTTGACTTTGGAGTCCAAAGAGTAACGTCTCCCCATTGATGAACTAGTAACCGCCTGCCATTGATGGTGTTGACTCCCATTTGAATTTGAATCATGTGTATCAATATCTTGGGCTTCGTCTAATTGGGCCACGTATGTCTTCATGGGTCGAAGGCCTTGCTTTGGTGGACGCCGGGTGGGCTTGCTTATGGATTCTCGCCTAAAACCCATCAAGGGACACAAGGCTTGGGTCATGTGGCAGGGCGGTGGCCTGGTGGGCGTGCCGGGTGATGTCTCGGGCGTGCCGGGTGTCTGCTCGGGCGTAGCCTCGGAAGTCCTCGGATGGCCCAAATCTGCAGCTTTGCTGGTGCGCGGCTGCCCAGATCCTCGCACATGGTCGGGATGATTAGGCGCTGAGGTCCTTGTGCGTGTCCCGATGGCCTGGGTTGAGGAATTCTCATCAGGACGCCGGTCCAATTTTTCCGCCAGCTGTCCAATCGGATGTCATCGGTTCGACCGGTTCTTATAGTATATTCGGCCCAATGCCGACGAGTGACCATTTTGTTGCTGCATGTCAAAAATTTGATGGTTTAGGGCCTTAGGCAGTTAGGCTATGCTATGACTTTGAAGTTAGTTTTTCGCCCATTTGGAACTTAGAATCTCTCGCGTTTGGCGCATTCCTGAATGTCATCCCGTTCGAATTTTACTTGCTTTATCATGATGCAAAATCGAATCGAGAGAGGCGCTTGATTAGCCTTCAGGCAAGCCATGTGGTTTTATTTTTAAAAATAAGTAATTACATTTTTTTTATAATGTGATACAACAATTCAGAACATTATAATGCATATCACTAAAATTTTATCATCTAATACACATATATATTGATCTTTTTTTAAAAGCTCTATTAAACCATTTTGATTGGATCCAAATCATCTGGTACATCCACGCGCATCTGGTAAAGCCTGGTACATCCACGCGCATTTGGTAAAGGCTAATGAAGAGGAAGGCATCCACGCGCGATGCAGAATGAGGAAGACATCCACACGCGCGATGCGGAACGATGAAAATGAAGAAAGTCTTACAAAATTGTGAGGAAAATTAGTGACTATATGATTCGAACTCGAAATGTAAGGGGGAGAGCAAAATTCGGTAATTATCGTTTACCGTCGGTAAATTTACCGTTACCGAATCAATTCGGTTTGGTAAAACGGTAAATCAGTAAATTTACCAACGGTAAAATGGTAAAAATAAGTCGGTAAACGGAATAAATTCTGAAATCGGTAAATTTACCGTTTTACCGAAAAATATAAATAAATAAATTATATATTATAAAGAAAAAAATTAAAAAAATATTTATATATATTAAAAATCAACATATATATTTATAAGATTTATAATATATATTTAAAAAATTAGAAAAATAATAATTTTCGGTAAACTCGGTAAATTCGTAAATTTATCGAAATTTACTGATTTACCGTTTTACCGAAATATCGGTAAATCGGTAACGGAAAACGGAATAGATTTTGACATTTCGGTAAACGGTAAAATAGTAAATTTTTACCGTTTGCTCTAAGGATCCATGACGGACTCACCCATCAACAGGAAATGGGATTTCCAAGATTGTTGGAGTTCGAAAATTGAAACTTAGGAGCATTAAGCATTTATGGCCGTTGAACTTCCCTCCAAATCCAGATAAAAACTGGACACAATTTAGCCCAAATATCATAAATAAATCCCCAAACTTAAAGAAAATATCAGCTTTTGTAATCATATTTTTATAGCCTCTATCTAATTAATTTAAGAAATTATCAGTTTATTTAAATAGTAATAAATAGAGGATTTCCTACAAATTTAGATTTTCAATTTCGTTTGTGGCAATATTAACTACTATATATATATAGGGGAGCGTTCGGTTGAAGCAAGGTTGGTAGAATGTGGCAAGTGAAGCACATTGTGAGCCACTCATTTTGTATATGTGGCAGGGAATAGTACTGGAATAGTGTTTTGATTTTTGCTTTTTGCTTTTTACTGTTGGTAGTGGGTTTTACTATTTGGACACGTGGCGCACCCACAATGCACGGGGGTTGATGGATGGTTGAGATCGTGTCTCACGTTGCCTCATTCTTAGGAGGCTTGCCTCATTTGAACGCTCTTGACGCGCGTCGTTTGACGCGTCAAACTTAATTATCTATGTCTCCTACTATTAGCTAGTAAAGCGGCAAGCGGGGTCGAACCCTAGAGAGCTGGTGTTGGTAAAGTCGTTCTGTAAACAATAAAATTGGGGGTTTGGTGTGAGCAATTGTTGAAAAGTGCACGAGAAAATTAAACGATAGAGTAATTCAATCAGAGAAAGCATTCGGTCTAGGGTTTTCTATTGTGACTCGTTTATCATTGATTTCTAATAATCTAATTTTGTGTTCCTAAGTGTGGTTACTCCGTTTCAGGTTATAACCTAAGGTAAGGCCGTTTCAAGCACTTACACCACAATCCACTCCGTTTCAGGTTATAGACTTCTAGTTTTAGCAAACCTAATACTCCGTTTCAGGTTATATCAGGTTAACGTGCGACTACTTGTCCTACCGTTTCAGTATCAAACAAGCAGCAAAAATAAGGGCTGAATTGCTCGGCCAAGTTTTACCGTTTCAAGTCTCCACTTAGCTTCGCAATTCAAACCGAGATAAATAGCACAAAAACTAGTGGAACATAAAATAGCATTAAGCAAAGAATCTCAAAACTTCGTCACAATATATTGAACCCTAAACCGAATAACGAAATTAGCTACTCATAGTCATGACAAAATAACAAAAGTATTTTTGAGTGAAAGCAATAGAAATTCTCTTCTTCGGTTGAAAACTTGATCTCCTCTCGAGCCGTCTTCTCCTTTGCGAATTTTCGGTCTGGGAATAATGGCTGCTGAAACTGATGTCGAAAACCTAATTTATGAGAAAAGGTTTCTAATTTCATTTTGGGCCAGATTTCCAATTTCGATTTGCTGACGTCAGCCGCGGACGCTGAAGAGATTAGCGCCGCGGATCATTAAGATATTACCATCCGCGGTAGACACCGATAAAATGGCCTGCGTCCGCGATCCGGTCTGAGATGCATTTCTTCTTTTTCTCGTCAGTCTTGACTTTGGCTCTCGATTCGACTCCATGAACTCCATGTGATGATTTTAGCACCGAAATGCCGTCTTTAAGCGCATTTTCCTTCCAGAGCTTCCGAAACACCTGAGATGCAAACAACACTGAAAAGTAACTGTTCGCATCAAGAAAGTATCGAAATAGACGGGATTAGTTGATTCGACGAGTCGTATAAATACGACTCATCAAACCACCCCACACTTAAACTTGTTCGTCCCGAACAAGAACTAAGTCATAGAAGGAACAAAAAAAAACATCACAATCGTTCTTCGATGTCTTGAATAAATGCACATGAATATGAGTTGCTAGTCTAGACTCGCTTTTCTACGCATAGCTCAATCATTACTCAAATCATCATGCTCAGTCATGGAATTAACTTGATACATGTTACCTCAGAGCTGAAATCCAAATCAATTCGGATGTCTGGGAGATAGTCCTTTTTAAACCCATGAACTGCACTCTTGGTTCCGAACTCTCGCTATATGGTTACGCTTCATTGCTTCTTCTTGCACGTGATTGATTCGAGCTTCAAAGTGTTGAGTGTTTTTCGGCCAGCTATAGTGTCATCTGATTTGGGATTTCAATGATGCTTTCACATGAGAAACGTGTGGACTATCACAATGGTGGTGGATTTGTTGCCTTGAAGTGCGGATTGTGACTTGCTCGAACCATGGTTCCTTCTCCTTTTGACGCGAGTCAAGCCGAGGGTCACTCGCCTATTTTCCCGGTTACTCGGATTAGAAACCTTCCTTCTCTCACTCATCCTCGTCCTTTTGACGCGAGTCAAGTCAAGGGTCGCTTGCCTATTTTCTCGGCTACTTGGACTAGAGCTTGGACGGTGTGAAGTATTCCCGTCCCGACCAACCGCAAGGGTACCGCAGTGGCGGAGCAGACTCGTACTATGTTGCCTCGAAGTGCTAGCCTCCACGAAATCCACATAACCATATAACTTGAGTTCGGTCCTTTGAATGTTCTGTCAGGTCTCTCTAGGACGTTTCTATCAACTCCACATCCCTGTTTATCTCAGCTCAGAAGACACGTAATGGGTTAAATTCACAAGTAAGAGCATAATTCAAATTTCGCGAGAGAAATGCATTTAATCAGCTCATCTATTTCACATCAACATTCAATACTGCATATTCAAGAACGGAAGAGAGATTTCATGCTTTAATTTTTTTTTTTAATGAAACGTGCTGACACAGTGCATATGCAAGGAAAATAAACGTGCTGACACGACTGACTGACTCTCCCACCCCACACTTTTGAACCAAGCAGTGTCCTCACGGTACGACTTTAGTTCAAAGCAAACAAACAAATGCAGACACAACAAAAAAGGGAAAGAAAAGAAATAAAGAACAGCAGGACTCCCCTAGTCTGAGTCTGAAGATGGCGACTGTGGTGGAATCAGGTACGCTGGGGGAATGGGCTGATCCGGCGTCCATCCTGGTGGGGCTGGGACTGGCTGAGCTCCCGGCATTACATGGTGCAGTACTCTATAAATGTTGAACGTAATGTCCAACTGGTCCTGTGGGAGTTGTGCTGGCTGGGGAGCGGGCTGTGGCTGAGGCTGCTCTTGAGTGCGGCGACGGCGAGGCTCGGACGGACCTGCCTCCTGCGCACGAGTACGTCGCCTCTCAGCAGGTAACGGCTGACGATACTCAGCCACTGCATGGTACGTCCAGGCAAACTGATCCGGGACGGTGGGTCTCTTCTTGATCGCCTTCATGGCGGAGAAGGCTCTCATAGTCAGAAACTCTGCAGGAATGATCTGATGGTCCAAAGCAGGCTGCCCGTGCAGACGGCGCAGCAAATACGTGATGATCCCGCCACAAACGATCGGTCCTGAGGGTGAACGACCATCCCAGAAGACGCATAGCAAATGGCAGAAGTTTATCTGCCTCCCCTGGTCCATAGCGCTGAGGCAGATCATGTCGGTGAAGGTGAGCTTGTCTATCCCATTCACCCTAGCAAAGACAGCATTCCCCAGCAGCTTCTGAATGTAGAACAGTACTGGGTCTCGTATGAAATTCACTTTCGTCTTGCTCGGAATGAATGTACCTGTATCTGGGATTCGGAGCCTTCCCCAGGCATGCATCAGCGCAACCTCGTCGCGAATCCATTCTCCTCCTGCCTCCCATCCGAACACCTCTCTGATCTGTGGAGGAGTAGTGGTGTGCCACACTCCTCGATGTCTGTAAGCGATCCCCTCATGTTCTTGCTGCCCGATGTAGCGAAAAGAGGCTAGGAACTCACAAGTGTCCTCTACATCGGTCTCGCTGTGGAGGGTCAAAAGTCCTGGCCAACCACTGGCTGTCAGCAACTCGTGGACGCGGTCCTCGAATCCGGTCATCCCAAGAAATTCGGCGTCCACAAATCTGCTCGCCGCATGATCGCGGGCCACGAACCCCGCGTATAACTCTTCGAATGTGGGTTCTCGGGGTGCCATGACACTGCAAACAAGAAGCATGGACACAATTAGACCAGGATAGGAAATTAAACCAAAAGATTGGACCGGTCAACCTGGTCAACGCATGCCGCGGATCAAGCACACTTTAAGTGTGTCATCCGCGGCAACAAACTCTTCTTCACCCGCGGCGATAAAATTCAAAGGATCCGCGGCGATTCTGTAAACCCAGTTCGAAAGCTGGATCGATTCCTTCGATTCAATCCTTCAATCCACGACGAAATCGGGCATGATACACACTTATAAACCTCCAAGGGAATGAAGATAATACAGTTCGAACACCAATTGAGAAAAAACAAGCAACTCCACTTGGATTGGAAACCCTAACTATCCAACGAGAATAAACCCCAAAAATACCTCAATTCCGCGCAGGTTTGGTGGTGAATCGGGCACAAACGAGGCTAGGTGAAGCTCTGATGGCGGGGATTGTAGCTTGGCGATGGTGGCGATCGGTTGCAAGAGGTGGCCGGTTGCAATGTGATGAGGAGCTGGGTTTGGAAGAGTGAAAGAGAGAAGAGTGTGAAATTGGGTATTAGGGTTTCGCGTCAAACTACACCGCGGACTGTGACCATTTTATCTCCGCGGTCAAACCATAATCTGTTCTTCATTCGCGGACTTTATATTCAAATGATCCGCGATACACTCTGACAAAAACTGTTTTTCCGGTCAAACCTATTCCGCGGACGATGTGAATTTTATCGACGCGGTCAATCCTTAATATCTTCATCGTCCGCGGGATTAACGTCTTCGTAACCCGCGATCCCATCTGAGGAAAACGCCTCTTCCTGCATAAAATAAAGTTCTTTCCCACAAGACAATGTGTAAACACGACGAAAGACTCAAATAAACAGAACGTGAAATAAAAAATGAAAGAAAATAAAATAAAATAAGAAAAACGAAAAAAAAAAATTTGCCGGGCTGCCTCCCTGCGAGCGCCTTTGTTTTACTTCGTTGGCTCGACGTTACCTCTCTTATGGTTCGGTGGGAGGTTCAGCCAGGTCGAACTGCTGAGTGGGTAGTTCGGCGTCGCCGTGATAGTGCTTCACCCGTTGTCCATTGACCTTAAAGCGGTCGCCATTCTTCGGGTTTTCCAGCTCAAGTGCTCCATGGTTAAAAACCTTCGTAATTATGTGGGGACCTGTCCATCTTGAACGCAATTTGCCAGGCATTAATCGTAAACGTGATGAAAATACTAGTACCTGCTGGCCGACCTCGAAAGTGCGTCGTAGAATGAACTTGTCATGGTACAGCTTAGTGCGCGCCTTGTAGTCTGATTGGCTCTCGTAAGCCTCCAGGCGCAGCTCCTCAAGCTCACTGAGCTGTAATTTCCTGTCCAATCCTGCAGCCTTCAAGTCCACGTTGCACGTCTTAAGCGCCCAGAAGGCCTTGTGCTCTAGCTCGACTGGAAGGTGGCATGCCTTTCCATACACTAACCGAAAAGGCGAGGTGCCTATCGGTGTCTTGTAGGCGGTCCTGTACGCCCACAGTGCATCATCTAGTCTCTGACTCCAGTCCTTCCTAGTTGGCTTCACCATCTTCTCGAGAATCCCCTTGATCTCTCGGTTAGAGATCTCTGCTTGTCCATTCGTCTGGGGGTGATAAGCTGTAGAGGTGCGGTGATGAACGTGGTAGTGCTTCAAAGTTGCTGCCATCATTCTGTTGCAGAAATGTGTCCCCTGATCACTGATTATGGCTTTAGGCACTCCGTATCTGCAAAATATATTAGTGCGAAGAAAGTCTACAACCGTTTTAGCATCGTCGCATCTAGTAGCCTTAGCCTCTACCCATTTAGACACATAATCTACTGCAACAAGAATATACAAATAGCCGAACGATGCAGGAAAAGGACCCATAAAATCAATCCCCCATATGTCAAAAACATCATTAACCAAAATAGGCACTTGGGGCATCTCGTTCCTAGCAGAAATATTGCCTACCCTCTGACATTTATCGCATTTCTTACAATGATCGTAGGCATCTCTAAACACATGTGGCCAGAAAAAACCACAATCTAAAATTTTTCTGCTAGTCCTCCTGGGGCCAAAATGCCCACCACATGCATGCTCATGACAAAAACTAAGCACAGAAGCAATTTCATCATCAGGAATACACCGTCTAAGTATCTGGTCTACGCCAATTTTCCATAAATACGGGTCATCCCACATATAGTATTTAGAATCGTGCTTAAGTTTCAGACATTGAGCTTTCGAGTAAGAGGGTGGAAATGTACCTCCGACCAGGTAGTTCACGATGGGAGCATACCATGGTACTTTACCTGTAAGAGCATACAAGTGCTCGTCTGGGAAGGTCTCTGTGATGTGCCCCGCATCCTCTTCTCGTACTAATCGGCTCAAGTGGTCAGCTACAGTGTTCTCTACCCCCTTCTTGTCCTTGATTTCTAGGTCGAATTCCTGTAGCAGCAAAATCCATCTAATCAGTCGTGGCTTTGCCTCCTTTTTCGTCATCAGATACCTGATAGCTGCATGGTCAGAGAAAACAACTACTTTAGTACCAAGCAGATAAGACCGAAATTTCTCCAAGGTGAAAACTACTGCTAGTAATTCTTTCTCAGTGGTCGAGTAGTTTCGCTGAGCTGCATCCAGCGTTCTTGAAGCGTAGTAAATCACTACAGGCTTTTTATCCATCCTCTGGCCTAGTACAGCTCCCACAGCATAGTCGCTGGCATCGCACATAATCTCAAATGGCTGGTCCCAGACTGGTGCTCGAATGATAGGCGTGCTGGTAAGTGCCTGTTTCAGTTCGTCGAAGGCCTCCCTGCATGAATCTGTAAACTCAAAAGGAACATCTTTTTGCAAAAGGTTAGATAAAGGCAGAGCCTTCTTCGAAAAATCCTTAATAAATCGACGGTAAAAACCAGCATGCCCAAGAAAAGATTTTATATCACGCACCGTAGAAGGATAAGGCAGAGTAAGTATCAAGTCAATTTTCGCTTTATCTACCTTAATACCTTCGTGTGAAACAACATGACCAAGGACCACACCATGAGTAACCATAAAATGACACTTCTCATAATTAAGCACTAAATTCATAGAAACGCAACGCTCTAGTACTCTACTCAAGTTATCCAAACATGCATCGAAAGTGTCACCATACACAGTGAAATCGTCCATAAACACCTCAATAAAAACACCTATCATGTCAGAAAAAATGCTAGTAACCACCCGCTGAAAAGTACCGGGTGCGTTACACAAGCCGAAAGACATACGTCGAAAAGCAAACGTACCGAATGGACATGTGAAGTTGGTCTTTTCCTGGTCCTCAGGTGCAATGGGAATTTGATTATAACCAGAAAATCCATCGAGAAAACAAAAATAAGGCTTACCTGCCAGCCTGTCAAGCATCTGGTCAATAAACGAAAGAGGAAAGTGATCCTTACGCGTCACGGCATTCAGCTTCCTGTAATCGATGCACATGCGCCATCCGTTCTTGACTCTCGTAGTCACCATCTCACCCGCAGCATTCTTCTCAACTGTAATTCCTGTCTTTTTCGGGACTACGTGCACTGGACTCACCCACTGACTGTCTGAAATCGGGTAAATCACGTCGGCATCCAGCAATTTCTGAATTTCTTTCTGCACTACCTCCATCATGATCGGGTTCAGCCTCCTCTGAGGCTCTCTGGAAGTCTTAGCTCCATCCTCCAGCAAGATACGGTGCATGCACACAGTTGGGCTGATTCCTCTGATGTCTGCAAGCGTCCATCCAATAGCGAGCTTGTGGCTGCTTAGCACCTCGATCAATCGCCTCTCCTGGCCTGTTTCTAACCCGTTTTTTATGATGACCGGCAGCGTGTTATTCTCCCCCAAAAATGCATATTTCAGGTGCTCAGGTAGAGGTTTCAGTTCCAGTTTCGGTGCCTGCACAGTAGAAGGCAAAAACACGTTAGATTTAAATAAACGAACCTCATTAACTTCATACCTGGGAGTGAGAGGTTCCGCGATCTCCAGTTGAGATAGCACATCAAGAATCGTCTCAGCGAACTCGTAGGAGTCCTCATGTGAGTAAACCGCATTTTCTAGTGTGAGCTCGAGTGGGTCTGCTCTCCTTTCCGGTCTCACCTCCTGGACTAGATCATCCAGTGTATCTAGTGCGTGTACCGATGCAAAATCTGGTGGGTGCTTCATCGCTTGAAAAATGTCGAAGCGAATCACTTCACCCTCCACCTCCATAGACAATGTGTCACTGTCGCAGTCGATCTTCATCTTTGACGTCTTTAAGAATGGGCGACCTAATAAAATAGGAGCGTGATCCGTCGGGTCGCTGCTGTCCATCTTAAGCACGTAGAAATCAGCGGGGAACACCAGTTCGCCCACCTGTACCAGCACATCCTCAATTTTACCTTCTGGTTGCTTGCATGATCTGTCTGCCAGCTGTATCGTAAAACCTGCAGGTTCTAATGGACCAATACGAAGACAGGAATAGATAGAATATGGCAATACATTAATTGAAGCACCAAGATCGAGCATGCAATTCTCAATGCGAATATTACCAATAGTGCAAGGGATGGTGTAAGTACCGGGGTCACCGCATTTAGGAGGTACCTTCCGCTGAATAACAGCTGAGACGTTCTTACTCAGTAGTTCCTGGTCGATGCCAGTGGAACGTCTTCGGTTGATGCACAGCTCCTTTAAGAACTTCGCGTAGCGCGGAATTTGTTTGATCGCCTCGAGGAGTGGGATGTTGATTTCCACCTTGCTAAATAGTTCCCAAACTTCTCGATCGATCACATGTTTCTTTGAAGCTCTGACCTGCACAGGAAACGGAAGAGAACGATCAGATTTCAAATCTTCGACAGATGGGATCGCGGACGGTGCACGTTTTAGTACCGTCCGCGGACCATTAACCTCTTCGTGGTCCGCGCCTGTAACTTGGTCTTCATCCGCGGCATACCGTTCCTCCGCGGGATCTTTGCAGTTTATTACCACGGGCGCTGGGCATTTTATATTACCGCGGACGGCATTAAAATGCTCTTCGTCCGCGATCCGGTCTGAGGCGGACTCTTTTGTTGCGTCGTTCAAATCTCTCCCACTTCGCAGTGTGACTGCATTCACGTTTCCTCGCGGGTTAGGTATGGTTTGTGACGGTAGCCTTCCCGATTCATTCTTGAGCTCAGAAACTGTAGTGGCTAGCTGAGACATCTGCTTGGATAGCTCGGAGATTGCGCCATCGGTTTTGGCCTGATTCTGCTGTACCGTGGCGGCCAGTTGCTGGTTGTTCGCTTTCAGCTCCTTCACGATGTCCTCCAGCGATTTGCTGATGCTCTGACTAGTAGGACTTGCCTGGTTGTAATTCTGCCCACGCTGCTGATACTGGCTCTGATTATTGTAGTTGCTGTAGCCTCCCTGTTGCTGGCGGTTTGGTGGACGGTAGTAACTGGACTGCTAGGCTTGTTGAGGGTACTGCTGCTGTACTGGTTCCCTCGGCGCTGTGTTATCGTTCCCCCAGCCTTGACCGTTGGCTCCTTGCCCGTACTGTCTGCTCGGTCCAGTCCGATTGCCATAGTTCTGGTAATCGCCCACTGCATTGACTTCACCCTAGTCATCCTCCACTAAAGTCGGGCACGCGTCCGTTTTGTGGTCTAACGCTCCACAAAACTCACATGGTTTGGCTTGAACCGGCTGCCTCCTTATGACCTGCTGCATCATCTCTTTGAGTTGCTTAATTTCTTCGGCCATAGTACCAGATGGGGGCTCGACCTGTGAGACGTTCCTGGTCCGACTGAACTCTTCTTCGTTGTTGGACTCATCTTGGAACCTTGCATTTTCAGCCACTTCCACTATCTTTCTTCGCACTCCCGCTGGAGTAAGTCTCATGAGGTTTCCTCCTGTCGAGGCGTTCAGCAGCTTTCTATCCAGCTTCCTCAGTCCATTGAGCATATACTCTACAATTAGTTTCTCTGGGAGTCCGAGGTTGCAACAGCTTTGCTCCAGGGCGCTGAACTTTTCCACATACTCATACATCGTCTCATTCTGCCCTTGTCTGAGATCTTGCAATTGCTTGCGTACCTGCATTGCTCTACCCGCTGGGTAATACTTATCCAGGAACTTCTTCTGCATCTGTTCCCATGTCTGAATGCTACCTGAAGGCAGAGACAAAAACCAATCGTTAGCAGCATCTATAAGTGAGAAATAGAAGGCTTTTAATTTAAAGTCCTCCACTTCGACTCCATGTGGCTTGAGGTTCTGGCAGATTCCATGATAGCGCTGCAGGTGTGTAGTTGCGGACTCTCCTTGGCGTCCCGAGAACTTGGGCAGGTTATGAATAACTGCCGTGTTGATGGCTATTTCCTCAAGTTCTGGTCCCTCTAAAATGCACCAAGGCTGATTCCGAAAGTGTGGAGCAGACAGCTCTCCCATGGTGGCCCCTTGAAGGTTGTCATCTTCCTCTCTGAAGACCGGCTGTTGTGGAGGCCGCAGAGGCCGTTGATACTGCTGCTGAGGTGGGTATTGTGGGTAAGGTTGAGGTGGGTATTGTGGATATGGCTGTGGGGGGTATTGTGGATATTGTGGGTGTGGTTGCTGTTGATATGGTTGTGGTGGATATGGGACAGCTCCGTGTGGTGCGACCGGGGGTCTTTGGTTTACTGGGGCAGCCCCCCTGTTGTCTCCATTCTGAATTATCTGATTTTGATTTTCATGCTGTGGAAGTAGTCCTCCCCTGTCCTGCATGCCTTGTTCGACTTCCTCGTTGTTTTCACCAACCTGGCTACCTGCATGAGACATGGTAAAACAAGTAGCAAGCACGAAAAATAACTAAATAAAAATGAACAAAAAATTAAAACAAAAAAGAACAGCTTCACCGAAGCGCAGCTCCCCGGCAACGGCGCCAAAATTTGACGCGCGTCGTTTGACGCGTCAAACTTAATTATTTATGTCTCCTGCTATTAGCTAGTAAAGCGGCAAGCGAAGTCGAACCCTAGAGAGCTGGTGTTGGTAAAGTCGTTCTGTAAACAATAAAATTGGGGGTTTGGTGTGAGCAATTGTTGAAAAGTGCACGAGAAAATTAAACGATAGAGTAATTCAATCAGAGAAAGCATTCGGTCTAGGGTTTTCTATTGTGACTCGTTTATCATTGATTTCTAATAATCTAATTTTGTGTTCCTAAGTGTGGTTACTCCGTTTCAGGTTATAACCTAAGGTAAGGCCGTTTCAAGCACTTACACCACAATCCACTCCGTTTCAGGTTATAGACTTCTAGTTTTAGCAAACCTAATACTCCGTTTCAGGTTATATCAGGTTAACGTGCGACTACTTGTCCTACCGTTTCAGTATCAAACAAGCAGCAAAAATAAGGGCTGAATTGCTCGGCCAAGTTTTACCGTTTCAAGTCTCCACTTAGCTTCGCAATTCAAACCGAGATAAATAGCAGCAAAACTAGTGGAACATAAAATAGCATTAAGCAAAGAATCTCAAAACTTCGTCACAATATATTGAACCCTAAACCGAATAACGAAATTAGCTACTCATAGTCATGACAAAATAACAAAAGTATTTTTGAGTGAAAGCAATAGAAATTCTCTTCTTCGGTTGAAAACTTGATCTCCTCTCGAGCCGTCTTCTCCTTTGCGAATTTTCGGTCTGGGAATAATGGCTGCTGAAACTGATGTCGAAAACCTAATTTATGAGAAAAGGTTTCTAATTTCGTTTTGGGCCAGATTTCCAATTTCGATTTGCTGACGTCAGCCGCGGACGCTGAAGAGATTAGCGCCGCGGATCATTAAGATATTACCATCCGCGGTAGACACCGATAAAATGGCCTGCGTCCGCGATCCGGTCTGAGATGCATTTCTTCTTTTTCTCGTCAGTCTTGACTTTGGCTCTCGATTCGACTCCATGAACTCCATGTGATGATTTTAGCACCGAAATGCCGTCTTTAAGCGCATTTTCCTTCCAGAGCTTCCGAAACACCTGAGATGCAAACAACACTGAAAAGTAACTGTTCGCATCAAGAAAGTATCGAAATAGACGGGATTAGTTGATTCGACGAGTCGTATAAATACGACTCATCAGCTCTCTCTATATATATATAGGGGCGCGCTCAAATGTTACCACTTCTTAGAGTGTTATCGTGTTACTCGAATCTGATTGGTTGATAGTGGCAGGAATAGTACCGGAATAGTGGATTTTTTGGTAGTGGGTTTTACTGTTTGCTTTTTGAATAGTGCAAGTTTTTGGTAGTGGGACACGTGGCGCACCCACAAAGCACGGGGGGTTTGGATATGTGGCTTAGATTGGAGTAAGAGGTAACATGATAAGAAGCGGGTAACATTTGAGCGCTCCTCTATATATATATATGGTCTCGTGAAATGTGAATAGTATTCGGTATCTCACTCATTCTCTCATCTCTTAATAAAAGTTCTTCTTTTACTGTCTCGTGAACTACTGGACAGTAAATACAAGTATATAAATATCTCACTCATGATCAAATAAAGCTCATCGTCATTCTCTCTTATTTCTACATAAATACAAACATATAAATATCAAAATGTATCTCTATTTATAGATCTTCAAAAAATTATGAATATTGGTGAATGGTGATTATTTTATTTTTCAATACTTTGTCATTTTCAAGATATATTCATTGTAATATCTGGATTTAAACTGATAAAGTTCTGACGCGTGACATGTGCATGTCACATTCCGGTTGGTTTGGTCAAAACTAAAAAAAGATCATGGGATAACCAAATTTTGGTTTGGTCATGGGATGACCTTTTCAATTACTAGAAAAATCATGATGTGAGTCCATGATTTTTTTAATCACCTCTCATGACCCAAAAGAGAATGGTGGGATACTCTTAGGCTATAATTTACAAGTTTGTTACTTTCACGTAATCCATATTGTTACTTGTTTTTTCGTTCGTTTGGAATTTAAGAATCCCATGCTTGTGGCGAATGTTATCTTTCGATTCTCGTCATTAAATTTTACTTTTTCTATAAAATAAATTCCACCACTCCTATCAAGTTCACTAAAGAAAACATGAAATATAGTGTTCTACTAAAACCATAAAACTTAAGAAAGGGTCACATTCCTACATCCTACGACACGAAATTATTAAAGACTTCATTTCTAAGCTTGAAATAAGTGAATCTTGTTATAATTACCTTGGAAAATATAGAGAATTTTGGGACTAGTTAGAACTTAAATGCACTGCAATATTATTGAAGATTCAGAGAGAAGGAGGAGTTGAAGGTGTATTTATTTTCTTCACCCGAAGCTTCTATTTATACTACAAAGTTACTGAACATATATCCGCACTTCACTCAAATGCATTTGATTTTCTTTGGTGTGGGCCCCACATGTGGGTCTCACATGCCATGTTTTTCTCAAATGTGCAGACCACATTATAACACTCCTCCTGGGATGCACATCAAGCGTTTTAGGCTGCCTCGTTAAAAACCTTAGTTGGAAAAACCCATTGGGATAAAAACCAACTTAAGGGAAAAAGAGTGCAGCGACGCGAAGCTCCCCCTCATATTGGCATGCGTGATGTGCTCATAAATTTTGCAGCTTTCGCATTCCTATGTCGTTGACATGTTTTCGGAATGTTGAGGTAGGGAGAGCCTTTGTAAAAAGATCTGCTGAGTTTTCATCAGAACGAACATATTGTATGCTGATAACTTTGTCTTTTTCCAGCTCTTGGGTGAACGAAAAATATTTGGGATGGATATGCTTTGTTCTATCACTTTTGATAAATCCTTCCTTCATTTGAGCAACACACGCAGCGTTGTCTTCATAAAGAGTGATTGGATCATTTACTGGTAGAAGACCGCTCGTAGTTCTGATATGTTGTGTCATAGATCTCAGCCACACACATTCATGACTTGCTTCGTGTAATGCAATGATCTCAGCGTGGTTTGATGATGTTGCAACGAGTGTTTGTTTCTGAGAACGCCAAGAGATTGCGGTTCCTCCACAGGTGATTACATACCCGGTTTGTGATTTTCCTTTGTGTGGGTCAGACAGATAACCTGCATCTGCATAGCCAATCAAAACTGGTTTTGCATTGTTAGGATAAAATAATCCTAAATCAATCGTTCCTTGAAGATAACAAAACACATGCTTGATTCCATTCCAGTGTCTTTTGGTAGGAGCTGAGCTAAACCTGGCTAATAAATTAACAGCAAAAGCTATGTCAGGTCGAGTACAATTAGTAAGGTACATAAGAGCTCCAATCGCACTGAAATATGGTACTTCTTGACCAAGAATCTCTCCAGATTCTTCACATGGACGAAAAGGATCCTTGTTCACATCAAGGGATCTTACAACCATTGGGGTACTTAATGGATTTGATTTATCCATATTAAAACGTTTTATTATCTTCTTCGTATAATTCGATTGATGCACAAATATCTCATTCTGGATGTGCTCAATCTGTAATCCAAGACAATACTTTGTTTTCCCCTGATCTTTCATTTCGAACTCTTTTTTCAAATAAGAGATTACTTCCAGAATTTCTTTACTGGTACCAATGATATTCAAATCATCAACATAAACGGCAATTATTACACGACCGGATGTTGTTTTCTTAATAAAAACGCAAGGGCAAAGGGGATCATTGACATAACCCTTTTGAAATAAATATTCGCTTAATCGATTGTACCACATGCGTCCGGATTGCTTTAACCCATATAAAGATCTTTCTAACTTGATTGAATATCTTTCCCTAGGTTTGGAACTTAATGCCTCATGCATTTTAAAACCTTCAGGGATTTTCATGTAAATTTCAGTATCAAGTGATCCGTATAGGTAAGCGGTAACAACGTCCATGAGGTGCATATTCAATTTCTCATGAACTGCTAGACTTATCAAGTATCTAAACATAATTCCATCCATGACAGGGGAATATGTTTCCTCAAAATCGATTCCAGGCCTTTGAGAAAAACCTTGTGCAACAAGTCGAGCCTTGTATCTCACAATTTCATTTTTCTCATTTCATTTTCGTACAAAAACCCATTTGTATCCAACAGGCTTCACATCCTTAGGTGTGAGTACTATAGGCCCAAATACTTTGCGTTTATTGAGCGAGTCTAGTTCAGTTTCAATTGCCTTTTTTCACTCAAACCAATCGTGTCTATTTTTACACTCAGTAATAGACTGTGGTTCGGGATCACCATTATTTTCATTCATAATATCACATGCCAAATGGTAAGAGAACGCATCATCAATGTTCTCTTTTCGGTTCCATAGTATGCCTGTATTAGCATAATTAATCGAAATTTCTCGATCCTTTTCATTTTGTATTTCTACAGGAATACTTTCCTCCACCATAGGATCGCTTTGCTTTTCTTCCCCTTTTCTTTTTCGAGGATTTTCATTTTTGGAACCGAGTGGCCTTCCACGCTTTAAGCCTGTTGTGATTTCATGAAGGACTTTATTTTTCGGCTTCCCTTTTGGAATTTCAATTTGTACGGGAGCATTCTCAGCCGGTATGTGAGATTTAGTCACTCTCTTTGTGTCTGTAAATGCATCGGGAAGTTGATTTTCCATTTCTTGCAAATGTAAAATCCTTTGTACTCTACCTTCACAATCATCTGTGTAAGGATCAAGATGCAATAAAGTTGGTACAGACCAAGTAATTTCTTTCTCAAACTGTTTTCTTTCTCCCCCTAATGGTGGGAAATTTTCCTCATCAAAGTGGCAATCAGCAAAACGAGCTGTGCAAACATTACGAGTTTGAGGTTCTAGATATTTAACAATAGATGGACTTTCGAAGCCTACATAAATGCCAAGACTTCTCTGTGGTCCCATCTTTGTTCTTTGGGGTGGTGCAATAGGCACATAAATAGCACAACCAAAAATCCTTAGATGAGATATATTTGGTTCCTGACCGAATACAAGTTGTAGTGGGGAGTACTTATGATATGCACTCAATCTGATGCGAATTAATGCCGCAACATGTAATATTGCATGACCCCATACCGAAGTAGGGAGCATTGTTTTCATTATCAAAGGCCTAGCAATAAGCTGAAGGCGTTTGATCAGTGATTCGGCCAGACCATTTTGTGTATGGACATGAGCAACAGGATGCTCAACCGTAATCCCAACTGACATACAATAATCATCGAATGTCTGAGATGTGAATTCACCGGCATTATCAAGTCTGATCTTCTTGATTGTATGATCAGGAAATTGAGCTCGTAATTTGATTATTTGAGCAAGCAATTTTGCAAATGCCATATTGTGGGTTGATAACAGACATACGTGTGACCATTTGCTAGAGGCATATATCAATACTAAGAAGTATCGAAATGGTCCACATGGTGGGTGAATGGGCCCACATATATCACCTTGAATTCGTTCAAGAAACATAGGTGATTCTGCTTCAACCTTTCCCGGTGAAGGCTTTATGATCAGCTTTCCTAGAGAACAAGCTTTACATGGGGAAACATTTCCTTGAGGGATCTTTTGATCCTTCAGTGGATGCCCTTGTGAATTTTCAAGTATTCTTCGCATCATAGTTGAACCAGGATGACCTAATCGGTCATGCCATGTAGTTAGTGTTGAAGGTTTGATGACTACCATATTTGACTCAGTTGCATTCAAATATGTATAATGCAATCCGGTAGGGAGCATTGGTAGTTTTTCTAAAACACATTTAGTTCCAGATTTATATGTTGTGAGCAACATATATTTCATGCTATTTTTAGTTATAGACTGAGTATCAAATCCATGAGAATATATATCATTGAAACTTAACAAGTTTTGTTTGGACCTTGGTGAAAATAAGGCATTATTTATCGTAAATTTTGTGCCATTCGGCAATGTAAAGTTTGCCTTGCCAATTCCCTCAACCAGGTCTGCAGGACCTGATATTGTATTCACAATTGTTTGTGTTGGTCTTATCTTTGAAAAATATCTTTTATCCTTCAGGATAGTGTGCGTTGTCCCACAATCAAGTATGCAAATTTCTTCAATGTTAATCCCTTTGTTGGCTTGATGATTATCTTTGTCCATATTAAACTTGGAAAATAAAAACAAAAACTATGTTAAGAAAGGTAATGTAATAAAACACTGTACTAGTTTATTTCATATCTTAAAAGAAAATATGCAGATAAACATCGGACAACTTGACTTCATTCCCAAGAAAGGGGATTACATATTTCCATTATCTGTGTGCTCATTGGAGGTGTCACCCAGATTCACAAAATCGGATGCATCAAAGTGGGTGGAGTCATTTATCGGGTTCTCAATGAAGTTGACTTCTTTCCCCTTCCCCTTCTCAAATTTCTGATAGAGCTCGCATAAGTGCTTTGGAGCTCGACAGATTTTAGCCCAATGGCCTTTGGTCCCGCATCTGAAACAAGTAGTTTCATTATCTTTCGAGGGTCTAGGGTCATTTTCCCTTTTGTAGGGATTTTCATGATTCCTCCCATCTTGATGGTTCTTGTGGCCATATTTGGTGATCTTATAAGGTGAATTATGAAAATAACCACCTCGACCACGTCCTTGACCATAACCTCACCCACGACCTCGACCTCGCCCACGACCTCGACCTCGCCCACGACCTCGGCTATACTCTCGACCTTGAGAATGATCTCTATGTTCAGTTCTGTTGAAACGAACAGCATTCGCTTCAGGAAATGCCTTTGAGCCAGTCGGGCGAGATTGATGGTTCTTTATAAGCAGCTCATTATTTTTCTCCGCGATGAGGAGGAGACAAGCAATCAATTCTGAATACCTTTGAAAACCCCGCACACGATATTGTTGTTGCAGGGTCACATTTGATGCATGAAATGTGGAAAAAGTCTTTTCCATCATTTCATCATCTGTTTTTTTTATCTCCACAGAACCTCAAATGGGTTACGATTCTAAACATTGCAGAGTTGTATTCACTGACTTTTTTAAAGTCTTGGAACCGTAAAGCGGTCCATTCATCGCGGTAAATTGGGAGCATCACAACCTTTTAATGGGCATATCTCTCTTTGAGATTTTTCCACAGTTCACATGGGTTTTTCACGGTGAGGTACTCATTTTTAAGATCCTCATGTAGATGACGGCGAATGAAAATTAGAGATTTTGCCATGTCTATTTATGAGGGTTCATTTCCCTCCTTGATTGTCTCACTGAGACACATTGATTGCAGATGTATTTCTATGTCCATTGTCCAGGACATGTAATTGGTCCCAGCAATGCCAAGGGGACTGAAGTCTAGTTTCACCAAGTTTGTCATGATGTTAACTAAAACAAAATAAGTAATTTTTTTTATTAATTCAAGATATACAAGTCTACAAATAGTGTAAAGAAGAAAAAGGCATACATGAATCCTAACATTGCTAAACAATCATAAAATTCATCAGATGTTTGATCCCCGGTGAAATTATAAATAGTGAGTATTACAATAATTGTTGCAACAAAGACCAATAGTAAGCTAGACATTTTATTGTTTTGGAAATTTTGAGTATGTTTGAAGTGTGAAGTAGAAGAGAAAATGTGATTTAGTGTAGTTGAATGAAAACATATTTATAGGAAAAAAACTAGCCGTTTATAGCCGTTTGTTACCGTTGAGCACTATGTTACCGTTGTGTATGGGTTAATTCATGCTAAGATTTAATTAGAAACGTAATGCAATTAATTACCATGTGAGGATAGACATGTATAGTATAAATGCTATTAACCATAGGAATGAAGTAGTAAAATAATTGTAATTCACATCATATTATTTTACGGTGGCTGAGCCTCCTTTGTATAATAATATGATGTTATACAATAACAAGTAATAAGCATAAAATAAATTATACAGTTCAAAGAAAATGAAGTCTTTAAAGTAAAGATAGTTACTTTGCAGATCACAACACTTTACTATGAGGCGCTAATCCGCACATCATAATAATATGTTGTTATACATTAAGGGATCGTCGCAACTACTGCTATCTCTTAACCTCTTAAGATTACAATCGTATTCAATACGATCCTGACAGTATGTATTTGGGTTGTCGCACACTATATTTCAAGCGTAATCCGCACCAAAGACAAACTACAGAATAGAACTGAGAACTATTGTAATATTAGTTTTTCATCCAGAAAAACTCAGATATCAACACAATCAGAAAATTGTGAAAGAGGGAGAGTAGAGCTCCCTTTGAGGTAGTGAACCCCTTATATTATCCAAGTAGAACAGATGAAGAACTAAGCTGAAGTTGAGAGACAAGTGAGGAAAAATATGGTATCTCAGTTGGTTAGAACCTCGTGCTGATAACGTGTTATAATTACCTTGGAAAATATAGAGAACTTTGGGACTAGTTAGAACTTAAATGCACTGCAATATTATTGAAGATTCAGAGAGAAGGAGGAGGTGAAGGTGTATTTATTTTCTTCACCCGAAGCTTCTATTTATACTACAAAGTTACTGAACACGTATCCGCACTTCACTCAAATACATTTGATTTTCTTTGGTGTGGGTCCCACATGCCATATTTTTCTCGAATGTCCAGACCACATTATAACAAATCTAACTAAATCGAATCATCCACACCTAACCCTAATCCCAACTAGCTGAATGAGACTCTCAAGTCTCAACCCAATCGAACCCAATAATAATAACCGTACCCTTGCCCTACGACGACAAAACAAAAACTGTATCGATCACCTATACTCATATAGCTAGGTAGCATATCTCATGTGACAAGGAATCAAAAATTGTATTTAGTCTGGACCGTATTTTTTTTTGTAAAAGGTCGTTACCGGATCGAATTCAGATCCGATCTAAATTTATGCATCCCTAGTCAAAATCTGAATCCAACCAAATTAATATTTTAAAAGTTTTACGAACAAAATCGAAGGGTAGCGCATTAAGCCTAAAGAGATGCTCAGATTTAGGATATTTTCGGATACAAATAAGACCTAGTAAATTTCATACACTGACATGGTCGACGACTAGGCATCAATCAGTCGAAGGAAGCAGAAGCAGCCTGGAGCAAAAATTGGCTGAGTTCAGATGGAGCTTGATAAAACAGCACTGTGATCAGTAACCAAAGCAAAAACAAGAGATGGAGGCTTCACATCTTGATCATAGCATCCTGTTAGCATCCCTGTTGTGATCATGTAGTGTCTTGATGAACGCCCTCGGCACGCTATCAACATCCTCACCCCTGATGAACTTAACTTGATCTCCTCGAAGGGCTCTCACTGGCCCTGGCCGCAGCAACATGGTCGCGAATCTGTACTCCTGATCAATGGGTTAAGTAGTTCACATCATTTCAGATACTAAAAGCAGTATTCAAAAGTTGGAAGTCAAAACACAAAATGTGTAGTGACATGCTTTGCATAATTAGTTACTTGCCTCATCAGGGGTCATGTTGTAAACCAGCTTCCGCAGAAATTCTCGATTCATTCAGACACCGGTTGGAGGTTGGTCAGGCCCTAATCCGTAGGTGTACAATCGGTTACATCTCCGTATTCTGATAAGTCCGGTGATCCCTGTCAAACACAAAGCTGAAATAAATCACAACATATGGGGGAGATGGAACTATGGAAGACTTGGTAATTCTAATAATAAGGCTCGAGACTGATTGCGTACAGCTTTAAAGTCTTCCGGGGTGCAGAATCCATGCTTCAACATAGTTGCAGCAACATAGATAGCCATCTTGATTTTCCTACAGCCAAATTTATGAATGGCATACAGTGACGCTTTGGCCACCAGCACTATGTGCTACTAAGATCACTTGTTCCTTGTCAGGCAAGTTTTCCATGACGTCGATGAAAGGTTCGTTGTAGTCTTCAAAAGCATAGACGGTGTTTGGATCAGTTGGATTGATGCCACTGCCCATAAGGTCTAGGGAAGTGACCTTGTGCCCGAGAGATTCTAACATGGTGTGAACCTTGTACCAGCACCATGCTCCTCCTCCCACGTAATTCCATCAATACATCCCTTAATTAGATAACTAAACTATTTTGAAAGGGTACGGTTTAGGTACAAACCACATTTATAAATGAAAACTAAAAATCGGATTTAAAGTTGACACGTGTCCAATTTTGTCGAAATCTCGGATATAACACAGAGGTGCATTATGGTCATTTCACATATCTCGGAATGATCATACTTAAACAACAATGATCAGACTTAAATTAAAATAACAATGATCTGACTTAAACAGCAATGATCAGACTTAACTTAGAATGATCAGACTTAATTTAGAATGATTAGACTTAACTTAGAATGATTAAACTTAATAATCAGTCTTAAAACAACAATGATCATACTTAAAACAGCAAATATCAGACTTAAAACTAAAATGATCAGACTTAAAACAGCAAATATCAGACTTAAAATTAAAATGATTAGACTTAAAACTATTATTGTAGCAATTATCGTACTTAAAACTACAATGATCAGACTTAAAACAGCAATGATCAAACTTAAAACTACAATGATCAGACTTAAAACTATTATTGTAGCAATAATCAGACTTAAAACTAAAATGATCAGACTTAAAACAGTAATGATCAGACTTAAAACTAAAATGATCAAATTTAAAACTATTATTGTAGCAATGATCAGACTTAAAACTACAATGATCAGACTGAAAATTATTATTGTAGCAATGATTAGACTTAAAACAGCAATGATCAGACTTAAAATTACAATGATCAGACTTAAAACTATTATTGTAGCAATGATCAGACTTAAAACTACAATGATCAGTCTTAAAACAGCAATGATCAGACATCAGACTTAAAATATTATTGTAGCAATGATCACACTTAAAACTATTACAGTAGCAATGATCAGACTTAAAACTATTACAGTAGCAATGATCAGCCTTAAAACTATTACTATAGCAATGATCAGACTTAAAACTATTACTGTAGCAATTTTTAGGACGATTATACCCTCGCATCTGTTATGTGTTTTTAAATAATTCCGTTTTAATTTTTTTATTTACAAAAAGCGTCTCGAATTACGATTGGTCGAAATATACACGTGGCAATATTTTATTGAGTTTTTAATTTTTATTTATAATTGTGGTTTGTATTTGATCCGAATCTATTTTCGAATATATGCAATTATGTTTCAAAAGTACGTAATTTTATCTTAAAATCACGCCATTTCTTCAATTAATTGTTTTTATCTTGGATGCATCGGGAAATCACTACATATATAATAGGGAAAATGACAAAGATGTGGTATGAACTATCACTCATTGACAAATCACGCTCCGAACTATGAAAATTGACAATTAAGGGTATTTTAAAAATATTTTAACCACATATAACACTTAATTAATTAAATATCACTTCGTCAATTAACAAAGTTAACTAAACGAATATTTTGAAAAAATCATCATACCCTTAATTGTGAAATTGAAGATTAAAATATTTTGAAATTGCCCTTAATTGTCAATTTTCATAGTTCGGACCGTAATTTGTCAATGAGTGATAGTTCATGCCTCTTCTTTGTCATTTTCCCTATATAATAAGTCTCATTTCAACTTTCTTGGGCAGCAGGATATGATTACATATAATTGAGGGAAATTTTCCAAAATGCTTAAAATTGAAGATTGAGTTTCAATTGTACACATTTTTAGATTGGTTTCCCAATTTACACTAGTTTTGTAAGCCGCCGTTGCCAACGGCGTCTTAACATTAAGACGCTCTTGTTGAGGGCGTCTTAAGCTGAGGAGGCATTTTTGCGCCAAAATAAACAGTCATGTGACATAATATTGCCAAATAAGCCTAAAACGCTGTCACCAATAGCGTCTTTAACTTAAGACGCTGTTGGTAATAGCGTCTTAATTTATTTGTATTTTAGTAGTGTGAATGTTGTTGGTCTTTGTATTTATTTGTATTTTAACAGAGATGATCATCATGGCTGTTCATCGGAATTTACTTCGTCCAACTCGGTCGACCTCTCGCGGTGCTCTGCGATGATTCGTTCGACAAATTTGTTGACTTTGGGGACCAGGTTGAAGCATCTTGATCTGATCTTCTGCAAATCGAGCTCAGCCAGCCACGGGAGATGGTCTGACCAGTTGAGCAGGCCTAAAGGGTCATACCCTTCATCCACCACTTCCTTCAAAGCTCTGACTTCTTCATTAACAGTGTTCAGCTCGTAGCTCCGACAAAAAACAGAGCACATCATGTTGTTCAACGTAGCTGCTTTCAGCACGTCTCTGATTCTCACCTTCTGTTCTTTACTTTGGTTAAACACGGATACCATTTGCGAAGCGATTTTCAACCGTTGAGATTCTGACGATTTGATTTGTCTTGGAGAGAACATATGAGTCGCTGCGATACGACGTATTGTTCTCCAGTAAACCCCGTACGGAGCGAATCCGATAGCTCGGTTGAACAGCAAGCTGTAAGCCGACTCCTTAATCGGCCTGTCAGCGAAAACAGAGCTGTTTAAAATCTCCTTCGCTACGTCGGCGTTGCACGTAACGATGACGCGAGTCTGGCCTAGAGAGTACGCCATGAGCCTCTTGGCCCCGAACCGGGACCCAGCTGCGGCGATTTTGTGATGAGCCAGGTTGGTCATGATGCTCATGCTTCCGAACAGAGGAAGGCCTCTAGGTCCGAGAATAGTGGCGGTTTTGTTGCTGAAGCGTAGGCCTTTTTTGAACCAGTATAGTCCCCAAGCAGGGCCGCCTGGAATCCTGGATACGCCCAGAAGAGAAAAAGAGTGGTTAGCCATGTGAGGAGTAAGATGGCGGCGGAAGAGGCGAGGTTAAGGTTCGAGAAGGCTTGGCATTTTGAGGCGAGGGCGAGGAGCCAGAAGGTGTCGATTGTTTTGGTTTCCATGGCGGAATGAGAAGATTAGAGAGCCAAAGACCAACAACATTCACACTACTAAAATACAAATAAATTAAGACGCTGTTGGTGATAGTGTTTTAGGCTTATTTGACAATATTATGTCACATGACTATTTATTTTGGCGCAAAAACGCCACCTCAGCTTAAGACGCCCTCAACAAGAGCGTCTTAATGTTAAGACGCCGTTGGCAACGGCGGATTACAAAACTAGTGTAAATTGGGAAACCAATCTAAAAAATGTGTACAATTGGAACTCAATCTTCAATTTTAAGCATTTTGGAAAAATTTCCCTATAATTGATGGGTCAAGATCATATATAAAGTTGATTTTTGGTACAAAATATAAAGTTCGTCAAAATCATTTTATAATTCGTCAATTTCGAGCTGAAAAATGAAAAAGACAACATAGTTCATCAATTTCATTTTATAATTCGTCACCAAGAAAATTACAAGATCAAGGATATAAAAAAAACAGAAGATCAAGGGCTATAATTAATTTTTATTTTGTACCGAAAAAATCAACTTTCTAACAAATAACAAATAATGGATATATTAATTCAAAATTTAATATTAAATTGATCAAATTTTCTGCTTTTAAACAGAACGAACTCAAATTTTCAAAACTGAACTCTGCTCGCTCGCTTCATTTTCAGTCTCTTCGGGTAAAAGATAAAGATTCTATCTTTGAGCTCGAACATGACTCCAATCAGCCAACTACAACGCCTGATCATCGTCGCCTTCGTAATCCAGTTGGCATCTGCTTCATTCCCGGCGCCGCCGGAAGCTTCGTTCCTCTTCGCCTCCGGAAGCTGGGAAACTCAGCAAGAAAGCATCGGCATTTCCGCCATGCATATGCAACTGCTTCACAACAACAAGATCATCATATTCGATCGGACCGACTTCGGCCCCTCAAACCTCTCTCTCCCCAATCACCTCTGCCGCTTCAATGACGAGAGGTTGCCGCGCGACTGCACTGCTCACTCAATCATCTACGACCTCGACTCCAACACATTCCGCCCGCTCATGCTCCAGACCGACACATGGTGCTCCTCCGGCGCATTAGACGCATCCGGACTCTTGATCCAGACCGGCGGTTATCATTCTGGTGAACGCTCTGTTCGCATCTTCTCTCCTTGCGAAGACGCCACTTGCGACTGGGAGGAGATTCCGATCTATTTGTCCGACAGGAGATGGTACTCCTCCAACCAAATCTTGCCCGACGGGACGATCATCGTCGTCGGAGGCAGAGGAGTGTTTACATACGAGTTTTTCCCCAAGACTGATTCCGGCAGTGGAAAGTTTTACTTGAAGTTCTTGCGCGACACTTTCGATTATCCAGAAGAGAACAATCTCTACCCGTTTCTTCATCTTCTTCCCGACGGAAACTTGTTCATCTTCGCCAACAACCGCTCCATTTCGTTCGACTACACACTCAATCGAGTCGTCAGAGAGTTTCCCCGAATCCCTGAAGATCGCCGGAGCTACCCCTGTTCGGGTTCCTCTGTTTTGCTTCCTATCAGGTTACAAGCTGCTACTGGGTTGCCAGAGGCGGAGGTGATGATCTGCGGCGGCGCTCCTGCAGGGGCCTATTACAGAGCGTTGAAGAAGAAGGTCCACGTGGCGGCGTCTAGAAGCTGCGGGCGGATCCGGGTGACTGATCCAGTTTCGAAATGGGTCATGGAGGAGATGCCGATGCCACGTGTCATGTCTGACATGGTTTTACTTCCAAACGGCCACGTTTTGCTGATCAATGGCGCCAGTAATGGTACGGCCGATGGGAGTTGGGTCGCAACCCGGTGGTGAACCCGCTTCTGTATAATCCTAACGAGGAAGTATCGGATTCGGATACCAGATTTCGGATCCTGACCGGTTCGGGTACTGCGAGGATGTACCACTCATCAGCAATTTTAGTGCCGGATGGGCGGGTTTTGGTAGGAGGTAGCAACCCACATAGCCGGTATGATTTCCGGGCTTACCCGTACCCGACTGAGCTGAGCCTAGAGGCTTTCTCGCCGCCGTATCTGGCGGAGGTTTATGCTCCGGTTAGGCCATCCGTTCTAACAGTGGAAGCGCCGGGCGCAGTGGTGACTTATGGGGGCATTTTTGCGGTAAACTTCTTGCTGCCAATGTATCCGGAGGAGGAGGAGAGGCTTGAGGTGACCTTGGTGGCGCCGTCGTTCACGACGCACTCGTTGGGGATGAACCAGCGGGTGTTAATTTTGGAAGTGGTTGGTGTGTTCAGAGTGGCGTCGTATGCGTATAGGGTGACGGTAGTTGGGCCACCGACCAATAGCGTTGCGCCACCTGGTTATTACATGTTGTTTGTGGTGCACTTTGGAGTCCCGAGTCATGGCGTTTGGGTCAAAGTCCAGTGAGAGCTCAATTTGAATTTGAGTGATGCCGTCGTTTTGTTTTTAGTAGTAGTGTAAATGGAGTCATTTTCAGTTTCAAGTTCGCTTGTCTAGGCTCCATCTCTAATAAACATGTTCTTTTTTTGCTGTTGGATTTGGCACGTTACACAGTCCTTTTTGTAACTCTATATCAAAGACTTCCGACAAATGAGACCCGAATGTTCTTCCTTTTTGTTGCAGCACCGAGTGTTGCTTGTGTCGCGTGGGCAAAGCTTCAAGGCTCCTTCGATTATGCCTCGCGCATGACTTACTTCGTCTCTATGTTCCTCTACCTTTATCTGGTTAGTTTCTTCAGATGTTCTAAAGGACCTATACTATATATACACTTTTTATAATGCATCGCCAACACCCATTGATTTTCTTTTTTGCAGGCTGTGCTTATCAACTCTATTCGAGGTTGTCCTGTTCAGCTCAGCTGCCTTTGTATTTATTTGCAGGTCTGGTATTTTTGTTCTATTCAACAAATGCTCTTTGTTCTCAAATTTGATACTGAACTGGGAACCAAAGAAGGCTTGAAATCTCGGCTCTTAACATTTAGCAACTTATGTCCTACTCCCAAAATAGGTTGTAGACTGCTGTGATTATTAAACAAAACACTACCAACAATCTGGAATCGGGCTGACGTTAAAACTAAGGAATTAAGCATATGAACCACCTGATTTTCATGGAAGGATGCTGAACTATGATAATCGAGCATGAAAGCAACTTAAACAAATCACACACTGAAGGTCATTCTCCTCTGCAAATCAATGTTAGTCACCAATGTCTTATTCTCTGGGTCATAAAAGAACCAGCACTAGAACAAATGAATTACTATAATCAAAAGAATAAAATAATTGCGTACTTTACATTACATGCTTTTGTAACCTACCGTATCAATTGCCTTGCTTTATTGGGGCTCAAGGTTATTATTGACCTCCAAACATTGCCATGTAGCTAACTCCATGAACCCTGCCCTCAGGAAGTGATAGTCGACGTATCAGCTTCTTTTCTAATGATATTTTCTCCTGAGCTATGCAGCGCGCCTAACTGATTAACAACTCCAAACCCGCCGTTACATGCAGAAGGGATCTCCTTGCTTCTTAGTGGGCTAGCCGTTGTGAGGGGAGTGGATTCAATGCTATGTTGGGCAAACAGGTTGCCACCGTGAACTCGATTTTCTGATAATAGGGCACTACGTGTAGTAGCGCAAATGCCTTGTTTTCTCATAGCAGTCTTATCAAGTGAAATATGCAGAGCGCCTAACTGATTAACAACTCCTCCAACTCTGAACCCGCCACAACATGCATATGGGATCTCCTTGCTTCTTAGTGGGCTAGCCTTCTTGAGGGGAGTGGATTCAATGCAATGTAGATAACTGGCAAACAGGTTGCCACGGTGAACTCGTTTTTCTAATAATAGGGTACTACGTGTAGTAGCTCGAAGACCTTGTTTTCTCCTTGCAATCTTATCACGTGCACTGGATGCTGTTGTGAAACATGACAACAATAATGATCGTGCAAACCAACAACAAAAAACGGACACACGCAATTACCAAACAAACAAACCTTATTAACATTTCTACACTTCTATGTATACATGTAAATACAAAAGATAGAAACTAAAGATTGAGCATCAGAAAATATACGTACATCCTCCTCCGCTTATAAAACCAGATGTATCACGACGATCCATAATGATCCTGTTGAGTCTGTAAATCCAGCAGCAGATTACCAATCCTTATAAACAAGGCATCTGTTTTTGCAAACTGTGAGTGAATCGAACCAAAAAGAATAAAAAAATATCAATGATAATAGAAACAATTTTAGCGCAAGTTTGGAAATTAATAACCGAAAGAATCAACAAAACAGGCAATCAAACAAGCTACGGATTCCATGACAATCGCCATCTTAACCAGACTCGAATCCAAATCAAAAACAGTGCCAATCCAAATTGTTTGTTCATTGTTATTAAAATAAATGAATATCCAATTACGAAAGTTAAAACTCCCTCATTTCAGGAAAAAGTTCTGGAGTTTCTCATCAACAAATTGATACAAATTTTATCAGCTAGAAGTACAATACTACAACCCTAAAAAAACCGAAATTGAAAGGATTGAAAATTCAGGATAAATTCATTGCATCTCAAAAAACACAATTTACAGCTTTATATAAAAAAATCACTCAGGAATGAAGTTAAATCTCAGGCACAGTTGTGATAAAATCAGCGTCAAAATCCGAACTGGCGATCCTGCAAACGCTGCGGAAACATAAACGAATTAGTAACTTACGAAAGACGACGATCGATGCAGAAGCAGAAAACAAACGCCGATATCCGAAAGAGGCTAATATTTTCGATTTTCTGCAAACACGAACGCACTGCCTAAATGCCTCGCATTTTTTAGCCATGTTAGATATTTGTTTTCGTTCCTCAAAATTTTACCAAGTCTTATTCAATAAATAAATTCAAAAAAAATTATTTGGATTATTAGACAGTGATGAAGAGTAAAGATCACATATAAAATATATTTTTTTATACAAAAGGTAAAGTTTGTTTAAATTAAGTTATAATTTGTGACCGAAAAATTAACTATAAACGAGATTTAATCGCATCCGTACAAATAAACTAATCAAGAATTATATATATTTTCATAAAAAATATATTATTTGCATTTGATCATTTTTCTACTAGTGAATTTTTTTTAATTTTTATTATTATTATTGTTTAACAAATTGTAAAGCATTCTGTTTGTAAGAATAAAAAAAAGAGAGGAAAAATAAATAATAAAAAAAGGAAAACCTGATCTACATCTTCAACTCACGTCTCTCTGGTCATCGCGTTTCGCAACCAAAGATTTTTTTTTTTGCATTTCAATGGACCGACCAAAATTCTAGCTGAACAGTAACATAAATGGCCGACGCCGCCGCCGCGACTATGATTGACTCCTCAATTGCCGCTCGCTTCCGACCAGCCTCCTTGCGTTCGTCCCCCAAACAACTCAATTATATCTTCTTTCTTTTCTCTGACATTGACCATGTTTTTGTTTTTTGTAATTATTGCAGATTATTCTACGGCTAGTTGGTTCTGTGTTGATTCCGCTGCTCCTCGACGACGGATTTCTAGCTGCAGCTTCTTCCACGCTTCTCCGCTGTCAGTCTTGCATTTCACTTAATAATATTCTCATCCTTTGTTGCTTCTTTCTTTATTTTTACAGTTGCAAATCTATTGCTAATTTACACTGAATACGGATTCATTCTCTTTCAATTAAATATGATAAATAAATTAGCCAACATTGCTAATATCTTTCTGTAATCTAGACTCATTTTGTGCTTACTTTTTAGGAACATATTTCCCAGATTAATAAATGATTCATACACGAGGAGGCAGACCTCTATAAATACAAGAGTACGAGCCGCTGCTAACCGGTTGGGCTCTGATGCGGAACTTGATGATAATTCAGCATACCATCCATCTGAGGGAATTGGGGAATCAGATATCACAGAGACCACCGATGCCAGACTTACAGCTGCAGAAACTTCCCGCACAATTATTCAGGTATCCCAGTTTAATTTCATGATACTTCATTTTAACATTGTCTTTGTAAATTGAACACATTGAATTGTTGTGCCTCATCATTTTGTCACACAATGTAATGTGTTCAGTGTGCTCTTTGGAGGCCCATTAAGCCCATACACATATTCTGGTGAACTTCAAGATTGGTCATTTAGTAATCAAATACCAGACCAACACAATTTGAACTATGAATTTTGCACAAGTTTGGTCTCCGATGCTGTTCTATATGCTAATCCATAAGTCTTTGTTTAGCAAGTGATATGCAAACTAGTTCAGTTATTCTCTTTAGAATGACCTCTTTACCAATCGAGAAGTTATGCGGAGTCCTTAGTGTCTTTCTCTTTTTGAGAATGGTAGACAACGCTGATTTTTTCTTTAAAACATTTTAAGAAGAGTGAGCTGAAGCCAAATGGTTAGGTACAATTTATTTCCAGGTAGGTTTACAAGACATATATTAGTGAATCTTCTCGAGGGAAGTTTCCATTGTTGCATCTCTGTTTCAGATAGTTTTCGGCTTGTACTATACCACGTGTTGTATTTGACTGCTCAAAACTACAAACTTCAGACAACTTTGCAACTCTACATTAAATCTTACTTGTTTCATGGTCAGGTGAATAGCAAAGCCACAATTATGTTTTCGGGTATAGTTGATGATGGAGTTCATCATAATATTTTCTGGCCTGATGTGCCTTACGTGACCGATGAGCATGGAAGTAAGCCTATCGAGGACAATTCATTATTTCTAATACTGCTGGAACCTGTTTCACCTATTGTTTTTGGTCTGGCATGGTTTCAGATATTTACTTTCAGGTGAGCAATGATGAAAACATAATGCAAAGCCTGACAACTGACGATAATGTTGTGGTATAAATCAACAACCTTAATCACTATTCTGAACCGCAGACATCCGACAGATATGTTGTCTCACAATTGTTTTTTATATGTTTTATTCTTCAGCAAGTTATCATAGGGTTTGATACTGTTGAAATGCTTAAGGAGATGGAGGAATCTGGTTCAACAGAAATTGAGTTGGATATGGATGACATGGACAATGATGATAGTGAGTTCGATGAAGATGGAAGCAGCGATGGTGACGGCGAAGATGATGATTATGAAGGGGTCAGTTCATTACTGTGTCATCAGCTTTTTTGTTTCCCATATAAATTTAAGGAACAATAGGTACCTGAGTGTGTATTTTTTGTTTACTTGATTTTGTTTTTGTGTTTAAGGACTGGACTGCTGTCCTTGATGATGAAGATGACGAAGATTCTGACGAGTCACTGGGGGACTGGGCAAAATTGGAAACTATGAAATCTACTCACCCCATGTATTTTGCAAAGAAGCTGGCTGAGGTAACTTATAAATTCTGTAGTTTGGACTAATTTCTGGTATACCCAACAATCATCATTTTTCATGCACAATGAACATTTCATGTATATATTGAGTCCTTTTAGGTCACATCTGACGATCAAGTAGATTGGACAGATCAACCTCCAGCAGGTTTAGTTATACAAGGGCTTCTTAGACCGGCATTAAATGATGAGCAGTCTATCATCCAGAAGCGTATATCTGAACAACTTCAAAATTTGGAAACGGGTGAACCTGAGAAAATCTATATTAATGGTCAAGATAAAAACAATGGATCAGTGCCAATGATTGATGAACCAGTTGGACAAGATGACATAGAAAAGGATGAAAGCTCTCCAAATGGGAATTCTTTTTATAAATTGGAATTGGTCCGTGTGCAGCTAATGTCAGCACATGGACAGCAGGTAACTCTTCTCAATGATTTAACTTTCTGACTGAATACCGAATGATAGACCATTTATGTGCTGAGTTTTCTTATTTTTCTTGAAATGAGAAGGAACATGTGTATGAAAGATAGTGCTGAGAACATTTTGCTGATAATCGAACATCTGAACTCTACTCGTTTCCCCTAACTTTCTTCCACATTTTTTCTGTCATTGACTCATTAAGTACTTATTCTCAGACTTTTTACTAATAGATGGCATGTGACTTGATTACAAAAAACATGTTAAGGGTGCACTTGGGAACGTGCAGCTGTTTAGTGTCGATAACTGAAGGATGATGGTTAATAAGAAATTTACATGGACCATCATACTATAAAATCATGAATGCCACCTAACTGAGTGATGTGCGATTAAGCGTGTTATGGATTAGTTATTACTTGCCATATTTTCGGTGTTGTTAGTCTAGGTAGAGTAATTAGACCTAATTTGGGTCGTCCAATGATTCCTAGTATCGGGTTTAAGTTTTCTCTAAGTTTATATTTACCATGTCTTGTGGCTCACAAACGTCTTCACAGGCTGATGTTGAACTAGAGGATTTCAGGACAGCAAGCCCAGATGCTATTGCTCATTCAGCTGAAAAGATTATGTCCCGCCTTAAAGAGGGTGGAGAGAAAACGATACAAGCCTTTAAATCCCTTTGTTGGAGAATGAAGGGAATTCAAGTAGAGGTAATAAATTAAACGCAGCCCTAGTATGATCATCGATTTAGTACCTACTCGCACGGAGTAAACATCAATGAAGAACTGTTGCAAGATAGCGGAATAGGCATGATACAACATAAAATTTAGCATATTGTGCACATATTAGCCATCAACTGGGTAAAAGACTCATTTCGTAGTTCATACAAAAAAAATTATGCAATTGATTGCAGGAAGCAATACTTAAGAGCATAGATTCCCTTGGATTCGACCTGAGAGTTTGCTCGGGGAGGCAGGTCCAGACACTGCGGTTCGGATTCATTACTCGGGTGAGAATTGTGTTTTTCTTCTTCTCACATACCCTTCACTACTCCATCAATTTATTGTTATGATGCAAAGTGGATGTCTAGACATTGAAATAACAATCAATCCCATTTGCAGGCTACTTCAGAGTATAGTGCAGAAAGGCAAATGAATGATTTACTTTTCCCTCCTGCAACTAAGTTGTCCAAGAAAAAACAAGCTCGCCAATAGGAGTGTTGAACTTGTTGTATACCATTTTTTAGTTCGATCGCGTACAAATTTACCTGTGGTACAAATTGCACCTCGGGTAATAAGCTCCTTGACCTCTGTAACTTGAGTGACCTGTAAATTATATTTCAGTCATGCTCATATTCTTGATGCATCAAATTTCAACCTTGCTTCGTCATGAAGTGATGAAGACCATTTACTCAAGCTTCATAATGTTTTATAAAAAAAAAAGCTTCATAATGTCCAATAAGCAATTGTAAAAAGGAAAAAGAGAGAAAAAGACTAGACTTAAAATGTCTAAATTGAATTATTGCTGAAATCTGGTTGTCTTATTCAAGACGAGTTCCAAATAGTGTTCGAACCGAGTCTTGAACATTTATTTGACAGTCACCGAAATAGAACAATGCACGCACACACGATATGATACTCATTTCGGCAACAACCTACTCTGAGGGGTTTTCACACTCTAAATGGTAACAAATCTTTATTAAGAGTTTAGAGCTACAAGTGCACTTACGCTTACACAACTCCCGTTTGTGTAAGCGTCTAATACTATTCTCTTTGATTTGCGATCTCGGCTCTCACTCGATCCCCTATGGGTATGACGAGTCTTTTTCCCGACCTAGTCTTGGACCTCTCCCGAGTCCAGTCGCCTTCTCCCGAATGCGCGTAATGATGACTGTGTGTGTGCACTTGATTGTTCAGCAAGAACAGTCTGATCAGCACACTAAACAGACTGCTTCTTCGCCGTTGAATCTCCGATGTGGAAATATCAACCGGTCGTCGCTCCTCCTCCTCCTAAACCCTAACCTTGTATTTATAGTACACGGTTGGTTCCTAAATCAGTTTAGGATATTCAATCTCGAGTATTTAGGAAATATTTCCTAAATATTCTCAAGCTTCCAAATCTTCTATCTTCAAGTATCTTTTGAATATCCTCTTGATAATCTTGCCATGTCAATAATATGGCTCGAATATATTGCCAACCACTATGATCTTCAACCGACTACAGCCTATAACCGACTCCAATCTGCGTATCTTCGATATTAGAAAATTCCCAGATTAGGAAACTTTCGTGCTTCTGTTCAACGTTGTATGCAAGTTTCAATCTTTGGTTGAAAAGCTCCTTGACTTCTTCTGGAACACTTTGAAGACGTTTTGCCAAAAATCATGTCAAACGTAGGAACAACAATTGCCTAATCTCCTGACTCAGGTACAAGATGATATAAATTAAAGCAACTGATTTGTTTATCAATAATTGCTTTATGGTGATACTTTCTCAAGTTTCTTTTATTGACAAAGATACAGGAAAATTTGACAGAGCTTGTATGGAGGTACTTCTCAAGTATTGGAACATTCCAAGGCAAGATTTGTGCATCAGTCATTCCAAATACAAGATTTAAATAAATGGTGAATCTTTAGTATACTTTTCTCTACAATTTCATAGTCTTTGTCTGCTCATCAGCACCACGAACGGCGTCTGGTTTTGCTTGCTTCTTCATCAATGGATGCTTTGTTAATGGAAGAAAAGCTGGTAAATTGAAAATGTTTCCCATGCACAGAGGAACGCTGAGGACTATTTATGTATGTAATGACTGTCTTTAGCCAGCAATCTGTGACTACCTCAATATTTAAGCTGGCGTGCTGATAAAAAAAATCTATGTTCTTTTTCCTTTGCAGAGCGAAGATGGTTATATAATCGACTGTGTCGATATTTATCAGCAACCTGCCTTTCATCACCCGCTTCTAAAGGATCATATAATCGAGATATATCGGTATATTTATTTCAGAAAGGCTACTGGATGCAGAAGAAGGTACTAAAATGCTACTTTTCATCCGAAGTTGTTGCATGTTTTCATATGTTCAGGTACCAGATTTTTTGAATCTAAAAAGAAGCAACTTAATAGATCAAAGCCGGCCATTCATCAAACCTGGTAGAAGTCAGGAGAGTGTTCAGAAGGCACAGTCCCCATAATGAGAACTGATTCAGCGTCTTATGACAGTTTAGCAATAAGAAGATTTTTTTAAAAATAAATAAATTCCACTATTATAATCAAGGAATGTACAAGTCCAAACTCATACCGGTGCATCCGAGGAAGTTCGAACCATGGACCTTCTGGTCACTCGATATGAGTGGTTCATCATCACATGATGCTACAAACAGAGAAAATGCCCATCAAGTACGTATTTTGACTTCATCGGATTGATATGAGTGGTTCATTTCAATATCAAAACAAAAGTAGTATTTACAGGATGATGAAGTAGAAATGAAGGAGATGAAGGAACTAGGATGAAAGTCTCCCTTCTATCTTTAGAGTAACTCCAAATTTGATGTCTTGATCTCCAAAACTCTTGTTCTCTCCCAAACCCCATATGCTTTGAGTAAAACCCTTAGTTTCTATTTATAGTAAGTCAGCAAAATCCTGTCATAACAGGCCAACCGATCGACTGGCTCCTGTGAGGACTCACCAACCGATCAGTTGGCTCAAGGCTCTACAACTACAAGACCGTCCACTCTGGGCTGCTCAACAGATCGGTTGATATTTGAGGCGCTCTTCTGAATCGGTCGATTCGTTGGGCGTTAGACTCTTTTACAATTTCTGGACATCTCAACCGGTCGGTTGAGCTATGCCTGCACTTCGCCAGCCGGCCGGCTTGAAGCCTCAGAGTTGGCTCCTTTCCTGGTCTTAGCTCAACCGGTCGGTTGGCTTTAGGTTCATTCTTCTAGCTCCATTCGGGTACTTTTTTACCCAAAAAGCTTGGTTTTTCTTCGAGTCTTGATCTTTAAGCCTTGGCTTCAATGAAGAGCTGCTTTTAATCTGAACATAAGAATAAGGGTCAAAAGGCATCGAAATAGCATCATGAATGAACCAAAACTCTTAATAAATCGGTTGAGAATTTGACTCATCAAATATGCTGGTGGAAGAGAATTGAGGACCATGTTGGCTTGATCCTCATCTTCTATTTTATGTTCAATATTTTCAAGATCAATAACTATCTTGGAAAAATCATCAATATGCTCCTCAATGAACTTACTTGAGTCCATCTTGAATCCAAATAGCTTTCCCTTCAGGTAGATCCTATTTGTAAGAGTCTTTGTCATTTACAACTGCTCAAGCTTGATCCAAACCCTTGTTGCAGTGGTTTCTTTGGACACTTCCCTCAACACTTTATCACATAAATGTAGGATCAGAGTACTAGAGGCCAACTCCAAAGCTTCAGCCTTCTTAGCAGTTGTAGTAGTCTTGGGAAACTCTCCTGTCAAAGCCTTCGCCACCTTCATCTGGACCAAAATCGCCTTCATCCAATGCCTCCAAAGTCCGAAGTCAGTCTTGCCATCAAAATGCTCAACCTTCATCTTGGCCGACACCATCCTTGCAATCGACGGCTCTGATACCAAATTGTAAGATTTTGAATGCGCAAATCTTGCAAGAATCGAAACAAAGAACGAAAGAACAACACAGTTAATTTATACTGGTTCGGAGTCCAGATGACTCCTACTCCAGTCCAAAGGCAAGCCTCTTTATTGGTCGAAATTGCTACACATACAAGCTTCGCTCAGCTCGGGGAATGAAACAACAACCTCACTCGCTCTCGATTCGCACTACCGAAATTGAATTTACAGATTGCTCCACTCCAAGAACCCTAAAGCCCCAATTCTGGAAAACCTGAACTCGATTTGAACTCAGTCGTGACTCGCTCGGACTCGGACGCACTTGATTTATACCCATTACTCGTGCCAAAATGGTGCTGTTCTCTTAATGCTTCAAACCTCCAAGGCGAAACCACAACGTTTTGTCAAACTTGAACTTTCCCACAAAGTGAAAATGTCGTTGCTCCAATCAGTGTCTCACGCCACTCCAAACGCCATCGTTTAGGAAAACTTGAAAGACCCCGCTTTAATCAAACGACCGTGTTTTGACTGAAGCCCAAAACAAGCCTCTCGCGCCTTGATAAGTCGATTTCTCGAGTATCTTTCTCTTACCTGTACTAGATGTTTTGGTTCGTTCCGAGTCTCTTTCGATGCCATTTGACCCTTATTCTTACGTTTCAGGTTAAAAGCAGCTATCCTTTGATGACGAGGCTCAAAGATCAAAACCTCAAGAAAAACTAAGCTTTTGGAGCAAAAAGTGCCCAGGGAGGAGATTCAACCGGCCGGCTGAAATATTGGCTATGGAGCGAGCCTCCCGGTTGAAGACAAGGCCATAAAGAATGAAGTCTCTGAGGTATTGAGCCAGCCGGCTGAAATTCCCTCACAAGTTGAACCGACCGGTTCAAAGGCTCAGAGAGTACTCGCTCAAGCCTCCCCTGCTTGAACCGGCCGGCTGAAATTCCTCCACCTGATGAACCGGCCGGTTCAAATGCTCAGAAAGTTCAAGGAAGCATGCCCCTGCGCGAGACGGCCGGCTGGGAATCCTTCACACTATTGAGCCGGCCGGTTGAGTCGTCAAGACAGGATTTTTACTGCTTTACTATAAATATAAACTTAGGGTTTTTGAACAAGGAGCTGGGATTTTAGAGAGAAGACAAGGGTTTTTGAAGATCATCACATCAAGTTGAAGCACTTCAAGGATATAGGGGGATTCTTCATCCTATTTCCTTACTCATCTTGTTTCTATCTTCATTTTCCTTGAAACCCACTACTATTGTTTGTCTATGAACATGAGTAGTTAGTAGTCCTCTTAGTTTCTAGGGGTCTATGGATGACGGAGCCCACTGCACTATCGTTAAGGTGCAATGTTCTCTGTGCAAATAAATTTATAATTTCCGCTACTCGCAACTACACTACTGGGTAGTAAGTGGTAAGTAGGGGTCGAACCCAATGGAATTAGGGGGATACGTTGTTCTTTAAGGGATTTGTACAGGATGGGAGCGTTTTTTAGGTTTGATTGAGATTTTAGCGGTTATGACTAAGTGACTTTTTTTGGTTGTTTTTGGTTTTGAGTGCGGAAAAGTAAATTACAGAAAATAAATACTGAATTTAAAGGAGGAAGACTTACAGTGGGTGATGCGTGATTTGCGAGTCCTCCGGTAGATGAGCGGTTGGTGATTGCAGATGATCGAGCAATTCGTAAAAGTAAATACAGGGGGGTTTTGTAATTCAAGGAAAACATTCGGTTTCAGGGGCCTTGTATCATAGCCTGTTTATTATTTTAGTAAGCCTTCTAAGTATTCAAACGTGAATCAAGGCCATTCCAAGCACTCGACTTGCAACACAGTCTAGCCTTTTGCAAAAGTGTTCGAAAGTGAATCGAGGCCATTCCAAGCACTCAACTTGCAACACCGTCTAGTCTTTTGCAAAAGTCGTAGAGCACTTGTTCTACTTAGACTAATACCCCATTCCAAGGTATATTAGTCTGTGTGCATCCATTTGGTCTTTCATTCCCGAGCAACCAAATGGTGTTTTAGAAAGGTCAAACTCCTCAGATAAGCTTTGCCATTCCAAGCATCCACTTATCCGAGTATGTTTACGAACCCCCCAGAAGAGCTTTGCCATTCCAAGCATCCACTCAACCTTGGAAGTTCTAACCTAATATATGGCACATAGAACAAGTTTTGAATACAGAGAAAAGAAACTAAAAGAATTAAAACATTTTATAATACAAGTACGCCCCTTTAACCGAATAAAGAGTTTAGCTACGAATATCCATAGAGGTGGATACCATATCTAAATACTCGGGGGTTTTTGAAAACAGTAAGAGGAGAAGGGGTGGAATACTCAAGAACCAACATGAGTATTCCCAATTCCTACTGAATACTCAAGAACCAACAGGAGTATTCTCTAAAGTATAATACTCAAGAACCAACAGGAGTATTATTTCAAACCGTTATAATACTCAAGAACCAACAGGAGTATTATTTCATAAACCAAACTTACAAAGTAACAAACTTAGAGAGAGAAGTGAATTGTTGATTTGTGGATTACAAAGGAATTGGCCTGTATTTATAGCCATGGGAGAGGGATGAGAGCCATACACTTGTCACATGGGGAGAGGAGGAGCAAGGAGGAGAAGCCACATGGGGGGGAGCAAAGGAGCCGCCGGTTGCCGGTTGGAGGAGGAGGCAAGGTGGCTTTGGCTCTCAAAGCCGCCGGTCACCCAAGGAGGAGAAGGGGAGGGAGCCACCCATGAGTCATCTCTTCCACAAAAGCCGCCGGTCACTTGGTCCATGGATGAGTTTTTGACAGTTTTGTGCAGTCTTTTCATAAAACTATCAATCCAATTTTGCTCCGGTCTGACTTTGGTTGTTCCTCGGTTGGATTTGAATTGAGTAATTCAATGTCAGGATCTTGAGATTTCTTCGTTCAGCGTCTGATCTTGACCTTGGAATGACTCGTAATATCTTTTCAGCGTAAAATCCTTTCCTTAGCGTGTTTTCTCTCTAAGCGCCAAAATACCCTGTAGAAATATATCGGGACTAACAAGTAGAAGTTAGATAGACAAACAGCCTAATTTGGTGAGTTTTACTGTGTTTTTGATTCGTATAATTATGGTCCATCAATGGACCTCCTTGGTGTACAAAACTCATTTATCTATTGATTATATGCATGAATGAAGACTTGTTATGATTTGTGAATTTACTTGGATAAAATGTCAATTTGCCCACCAAGTGTTTGATAAAATGCCTAAGTGGACTAGAAACATGAATTTGAAGTTGAGTGTTCTAGCGAACGAGACTAATGGTTCTAGAATGAAGTAGATTCATCCTTGTTAAGTGATGATCACTAGCATGACTCATCTTGGCATTGAGATAGGCTTGATCTTAAACCGCTCATTGGCTATCGATCACTCAACTAGCGTCGATGATTGAGAACCTTGAGTAGGACGTGAGCTAACAACATCTAGCGATTGAGGCTCACGTGCAAGGTGTCTCTTCCTTAAATCGAGTAACAACATCTAGCGATTGAATTTGATTTAATAGGGACACGCCTTAATCTAACATGAAAAAAAAATTTGACCTTTTTTAGATAGAAGGCTACGCGCTCGAGCGCGTGGATCTGAAATTAAATCCTAGGGTTTTTTCCCCCTCAATCTCGCCGCCGCCTCCGTGCCTTTCCACAGCAAGGGCCGTCATGGCCTTTCAACATCAAGGGCCGTCATGGCCTCCACTCCCCTGCCAACGCTCCCCTGCCAACGCTCACCTCCCACACACATCGCCAGGTGTGACAGTTTCTGGACATCCGCAACCACAATCTTTCGCTGCGGCCATCGCTCAGCCTAGGATGCTCTCCCCTTTCCCTCCCATCCTCCTTGCCCCTCGGCAGGTGGGAAGTAAAGAGGATTTCCCGGCGGTCTCGTTCTCGGTGGAGGAAGTGAAGGCTGGTGCGAAGCGGTTCGATTTCTCGTTGGTGGCGAAGTTCTCGATTGGGAGGCCACCGCTGGCGGACATCCAGAAATCATTCCAGGCAGCATGGAAAATCAATGGACGCGCGACGATTAGTGAGGTTTGGGATTCGTGGCACATTCTAGTTATCCTCGACTCCAAACAGGACGTGACGACGGCTTTGGCCTCTCCCGGTCGAAAGATTGGACATTCATTGTTCTGACTGTTCAGATGGTCAACGAATTATAACCCGAGAAAGGAATCTTCCACTACAACAATCTGGATCCGACTGCCGGGATTACCAATCCCTCTTTACGACCGTGCCTACATCGAACCTATAGTTTCAGGTTTGGGAAGATTTGTGGATGTCGATCAACGTACCAAAGCTTGTCTCTCATTGCGGTTCGCCAGGGTATGTGTTGAACTTGATGTGTCCAAGGTGATTCCTCATAAAATATGGGTAAACTTACCAAATAATCAGGGGTTCTGGCAGGAGGTCAAAATTGAGAGCAAGTTGGCCTATTGTGCGAGATGCATGATACATGGACATGATTTGTCAATTTGCCGAAAGGAAGCTGCTAGAAAAGAGAAGGGCGCGACTGAGGAAGGTCAGAAAGACAGTAACAATACCAACCTTCAGGAGAACAATATGACTAAGTCGTCAACTATTCAGGAGGGATGTGTCAATAAGGTTGACAATAATATTAGTATCGCCAGCAAGATTGGTATGAATGATCTTTTTAGGGAGCAAGAATGGCAAGTTGTAAACAGAAAAAAGAAAGGAAAAGGGCAAAGGGCAAAGGGCAAAGGGAGGATGTGGTTCGACCTGTGCAAGGAAAGGGTGGCAATGTTTGTATCGTTGAACACATTGATCCGACTTCTGCAGTGGTAGTGTTCAAGGACCCAAATCAAGAGCAGGAGGATGATGTTATATGCCCTATGGTCATCACCAATTCTCAAGATGATAAGTCTATGGACCCCGACACTGCAATGGTGGCCAGTAGTAATCAAAGTGACACCGATCGCACTGATGGTGGTAATACTTCTAGTCAAATTCAGGATGGAGGTAATACTCATATTGCTCAACCTATAGCCGCACCTTGCGACCACACTTTGGATTTAAATGGTGAAACAAGTGAGGCAATTGCTGCAAAGTATAACAAAGTTCCTGTTACGGCCGATAAGGACAACCAAGTGGTTCGTTCTCAATTTCTAGATGACTATATTATATGGGCCAAGGAAAATGAAGAATTTGAAGACTTTCTCGATTACTGCAAGAAATAGGGTTTTTCCCACTCGTATGGCTCGAGTACCACTAGAGTTGACTCTGAAAGAGTTGATGAAGATCATATCACAACTCATAATAGTGATTATGAAGCTTGTAATCAGGACGAAGTTACCATCTGGAAGCCGATTCAAGGAAAACCTCGTCACTGGAAAAATAAAAGGGTTCGCTCTTCCAATCGATCTTGTCCCAAACAGAAAGATACAAATTTTGTTTGGCCTTGATCTTGTTGTTTTTTCTCTGTTTCCTTTCCATTTATAAAATGCTATCCTTTAAAAAAATCTAACATTTACATTATTCGTTCTTGCATGAAATTGAACCGTTAAGAGTTGAATGCACCAAGGAGGGAAGTAGTACCCTAGGAGCGTCTTGAAAACCTTGAAAACAACCTTTTTATCCCGTTAATCATTGTTTGACAAGTCATAAATCACATCTCACACATTCGTTAGGAAATAGACTTATTGTAGTAAAATCGAATAGTGATCTTGAGTTTAACATTGCTCCTTGGACGACCCGGTACTTACCGTTATAAATTGTTTTTGATCAATTTATTGCTTTCGAATCTTACAAATTTGAAAAGCATAAATTACAACGTTCACGCCTTCATAAACGACGTCGTTCTGCCCTGATGTTTTCCTTAAACCAAGCACAGATTCAGCTGGCCTCCCTTGCTCAATCCTTCCTTGAAAACCCTTGTATGTGTATCAATAACTCTATAAAGTGTCTGAGAACCAAAAATTACAGTTTTGAATTTCGATTCCATTCTCTGCTACTGATTTTTTGTTGACTTTGTTCTGCAATGTGCTTGTACATAGAGTGAAGGGTACAATAAAACTGGATGCTACAATACAGACTGTTTTAGTTGGAAGATGAACTACGATCGGTGACGTGCTTACCCCTTCCTAATGGGATTCAACTCAGAAGACACTTAACATCTAAGTAAGGAAGGTAATGCGTGCTTTATTTGACGAACGAAAAAAAAGTTCAGCTAAGAGAAAAAAAACATTTCACTAAAGAAAATCTAGCTGCCCCGAAAAATGAGTTCTCTGTAGTTGATTTTTAAGTAGTAGTATCTGTTGCGCATAACTTGTCTTTGCTAAAATTTTCTGTTGGCTTTTTATTAAGGATGATGTGGTAGGGTACTGGCCACCGAGTCTGTTTACGTTATGGATTGATCATGCAGAGGAGATACAATACGTCGGAGAAATTGTAGACATGGGAGATGTGCAGTGGGCACTTACCATTTGAAGGAATGGACTGAGCAGCGTATATCGAGGCAGTGACAGTAGTTGACAAGCTAGGAGGTTCCCTGGTGGATCCTGGACCTCAAAAACCAAGAACGTATCTGAGAAATTGTTATGATCTAAAAATGAATGAATATGGGAAAAGGTTTAAGGGAGTAAGTTTTTGTTTTAGAGGGCCAGTATATTCAAGTTATCATTTTTAATTGTTAGCAGTGGGTTGCGTGGAGTTTGTGTCGTGGCTCTGGCCGCGGCGTTGGGCGACTTGGATGGTTTTGGTTTGGTCAGATCAGGTGGTAGGGGTTTGCACGGGTCTAGCGGTGTCGGCTGGTTTTGATTTGGAGGGTCTTTGGAGGGGTGGAGGATGAGATAGGGAGTTCGGGTGCCTTTTGGTGGGTGTATATATCGGTTTGTTGGTTTCTTTCTCTCTAAGTGTGACTATGTCAGCCTAAGGGAGTCTTTTCCAGTCGAATTCGTTCAGAGTCAGATTGTGTTTTTGGTGCTCTTCTGGACGTCGTTGATGGAAGGAGCAATTGTTGTTGTTTTTTCGTTTTTTGTATGCATTGAGTTCTTATTTCGCTTATGCTAGTTGTCAGTGATTAGTTGGAAGACCCACTATCCGAGGCGTGAGGCCAAGTGGAGCATACTCCATTTATCTTTTAGGCAGGCTTATCAAAAAAAAATGGCAAAAAAAAACAAATAGAAAGGCATTGAAATTAGAGTTTTTTTTAGAAATGACCCAAACGAGTTTGGGCATTTCAAAACTGACCCACGCGAGTTTCACATTTCAAAGCTGACCCATTTTTAATGAAATCGGATCCCCAGTATCCGGTTTTTTACGGTTTTGAAAAGACCGGATCCTAAGACTCCGGTTAGTTGTGTTTTGTAACTAACCGGATCCCAGGTTTCGGTTTTTAGGAGATGTGGCTGATGTGCACGACGGTCGAATACGTAGCTTCCATGTAAGACCGGAGTGCGAAGATCCAGTTTTATTTTAATGAAATCGGATTTCGGTGATCCAATTTTTGGCGATTTTAAATTTTGTTTTGTTGTTAAGCCCGTTATTACGGTTTGTATTTAAAATAAAAAGATACAGCAGTTTGGGAAATCAATGAAAGTTGGACATTAGAAACAAAGTTGTAGTAAAATAAAAGTGAACAACAACAGTACTATAGGTACTTGGATATTGGATTTAGCTTGCATTGGCGAAGGGACAATACCTTCTGTTATGACCAGTTTGATGGCATAATTTGCACCTTTGAATTCTGTCTGGGGGTTGTGATGATGAAGCCTCTCCTTGAGTACCGGACTGGCCGACATCCCTCTAGTCCATTTCAGTTCGCCTTCGCCTTGTCGGATTTCTACCGACGTTTGTACGTTTGAAGTGAGGATTAGGCATATGAGGAAGTCCATCATAGGGTTCCAAGAAGTCAGAATGAGGTAATGGACTGAAATGGTAACTCTAGGTCATGTTGTAAGCTTTAAGTGTATACTCATGAGGCACATAGTCGCTGTATTCCCTGTTCGTGAACTTACAAACTGCAATTGTATGACTGCAGGGAATATGAAGTGTCGTCCATTTTCCACATTCACATATTCTCTTGGGTAGGCAAACTTTCCACATATGATGCTTAATTCCCGTGGTAACCTCATAAATTCCCTAGGATGGGTTAAAATGTACGACTCTGTGGAACTGTGCCCTCTGTCGGAGTTCCTCCAACCTCTCGTGTACCTTTGGTGCAAAAGCCGAATTTGTATTGTCGTAACGATAACGACGGGTGTTGAAGTATTTATTTTTCAACTGTTTAAAAGTGAACATAACCAATTCTGGAATTGGTAAATCACGTCCGTGCTTGAGAACGCCATTGAACGATTCCGAAGCGTTCGTGGTCATTGAGCCCCATCTCATACCACCAGTATCCATTGCCAAAGACCATAAAGGAACGTCCACGTTGCGCAACCACGTTCGTACGTCAGGTCTGTCTTTCAATAGTTTCATCAGCTCCTCATATTGAGCTGCAAACTAGTACTCTTTTTTGGAATATGCAACCTTGCCAAGTTTTTTCTTCAAATAAGAGTCTTTGACCTTCGTGTTGAAGTTGCTCTGGAAGTGGTGTGATGAGTCGAATTCTCGACTCATTTATCTATCCATTTATGAAAAGTTTTGGTCCATTCCCGATGCTCTTTCGATGCCATTTGATCCCTTTTCGTGCGTTTCAGGTACAAACCAAGTTTCCCCCATGGTCGAAGCCTAATTATGAAAACTCGGGAAAAATCGGTGTTTAGAGCAAAAGTTGGCAGGAATTCTACTCCAGTCGATCGACTGGGAAGCCCCCCTGCTCCAGTCGATCGACTCGCCAGAAGAAACAGGAGCTACGGCAAATCAGCCTGGCTCAGTCGATCGACTGGGAGCCTTCTTTGTGCCAGTCGATCGACTGAGAGCAATAAACAGGAGGTGCTGCAAATTGACTCTTCTCAGTCGACCGACTGGGAGCCTTCTTTGTGCCAGTCGATCGACTGGACTGCTACAGTGCCGAATTTCAGCCGAGCCTATAAATAGAAAGAGGGTTTTTGACCAAAAAAAGGACTTTTTTTGGGGGGATTTCGAGCTAGGGTTTTTGGGGGTTTCTAGAGAGAACAAGCTACCAAAGCTCTAAGGGAAGATCATCCATTGAAGATTGAAGATCCAAAGGGGGAAGAAGATCATCTACACTAGATTGGTTCATTCCTTCCATTGTATTTTCGTCTATGTACTCAATACACTTTGTGTTTGTCTATGAACATGATTTGTGAGTAGTGTTTTGTATTCTAGGGTCCTATGGATCTCATGTGTGTTTATACTCCTAATCTATTATGAATCAATGTTAGAATAACATGTTTGGATGATTGTGAATCTACTTATATGAAATGTCTACTCTATGCCCACCAAGTGTTTGATAAAATGCCTAAGTGGGCTAGAAACATGAATTTGAGGTTGAGTGCTCTAGCGAGCGAGACTAAGAGTTCTAGAATGAAAGTAGAATCACCCTTGCTTGATGACAATCACTAGCGTGACTCATCTTAGCATTGAGATAGGCTTGATCTTAAACCGCTTATTGGCTATCGATCACTCAACTAGCGTTAATGATTGAGAATCTTTGAGTAGGACGTGAGCTAACAATATCTAGCGATTGAAGCTCACGTGCGAGGTGCTTCTTCCTTAAATCAAGTAACAACATCTAGCGATTGAATTTGATTTAATAGTCGCACGCTTTTATCTAATCATCTAAAACAAGTATCTTGCATGAAATTGAATTCTTGGAGTCTAAAAACACACATGAGTGAAGTAGTTCCCTAGAGTGCACCCTTTGCCTTGGTAGTGACATTATCTCTAGATTCCCTTAGTTTGTTTACAATGTTCATATTCATCTTCTTTAGTAACTTCACCAAGCAAACCTTCCGCAATTAGGATAGACTTATCGGAACGAAATCGAATAGTGCTCATAAGTTTAAAGTTGCTCCTTGGACGACCCGGTACTTACCGGTCAATATAAATGTTTTTGACTTGTACCTAAAAACTACGACTGTCAAAATGGCGCCGTTGCCGGGGAGCAATGAATTAACTAGAGCACTAGAGTAGATTTTGTGAGATTTGGACTATTGTTGTAAATATTTTTTCATTTTCTTTTGTACATTCTATACACTCATAACTCTTGCTAACTTTTGCTCTTTTGTTTTGCGAGGATGTACTCATACAACCAACAAGTCTCATACAATGAAGAATATGACCAAGAGGAGGAGCATCGAAATGCCTATTGGGAAGATCATGGCTATCCGACACAATCATACACTTCTTATCGAAATGATAGCCAATACTCGTTTGAAGATGCCTCCTACCCTCAATATCAATTGAATCCTCAACCTCCTCAACCCGCCCTCGAAGAATTGCTAAACTCCTTGAAGGCAAATGAGAAGGGTAAACAAGAGGAAGACTCCTACCCTCCATACCCTCAAAATCCACAACCTATGGACAAGGAGCTCTTCTACAAGGAATTGCTAAACTCTTTGAATGAAGGTGAGAGAGTTAGACAAGAAGGGATGGCCTCTTATGAAGCTCTTAATGCCAAGATCTCCCAAGATCGCCTAGACACACAACAAGCTTTCCAAGCTTTGAACCAACGCATGGATGAACTTATAGCCCAAAGAAAAGTGTTGGAAAGCACATTAGCGCGACAAGCAATGGAAAATGGGGACTTGGATGATGAAGAAGAGGTGTCCAAAGAGGAAGTTCTTGAATCTAATGCCTCAAGGCAAGAATGGGATCAATTAAATGAGGAGGAGTTCAAGAGAACCGCTCTCCAAGCTTTTTATGAGGGGTGTGATGGTGAATCTTGTGACGAAGACGATGTGGAATGCAAGAGTGAAGCATCCTTCACTACTAGCACATCTAAAGATCATTTAGACGAGAACACACAAGAGCTCACCATTCCATCAACGTCTTGGCTCTCCGACGAGGAATTCTTCAAGGATGATGCCTCTTGCATAGAGGAAACGACTTTTATTGATGAAGAAGAACTCCTCCCTCCCGCTATAGAAGAGCCTAAATGTGAATCCCAAGTTCTTGATGATGATATGGTTGAGGAAGAGGATATTGAGCCACAAGAGCTTCAAGGGTATAGAGACTTTGTTGAGACTTTCATGGAAGAGACTAAAGAGCCACCTCGCATACAAGGAGACGATTGTTTAATGAGGGAGATTGAGGATTGGGCACCCAAGGACATCATCGAAAAATTGAAGGAAGGTGTGCCCATCAAGCTTGGGGCTAGCATTGAAGATCCCTTCTTTGTCACAAGGCCTCGGGATAAGTTTTGGAGTTTCCTACCACATTTTGCAAGATTTTTCAAAAGGAGCTCCAATGACCCCTTAATTCTAAAGGGTTCATTGTTTATGAAGGGGTCAAACTTGCAATTGGAAGTCCATCGTAGGCTTGATGGACGAGAATTCAAATGGGATTTGAAGGTGGATTGACACGCCAATTTCCAAGGCCCCGTGAGAAGGGATCCTAGCAAAGGACTTCTCACGAGTGATTCTATGGGGCGCTTTGCTACGTCTTTGCCAAGACGGGAAAAACTAGGCCCTCACGGGAGGTAACCCGGCTTGTAAGTTGTCTATTCACATTCTTAATGCTTAATTGTTTGGCATGATCATTGCGTGACTTGAATTTTGAATGTGGCATGTGTTTTGTCTTTTGAGTGTGAGATCTTAAGTGTGGAGTGAGTTTCACTCACTCCAATCCAACTTCACATTGCCAAATCCTTCACATTTCCCTTTGATTTATCCATGAATAATGATGTTGCCCTAGTGCTCATGTGCATATTATGAAGGATGTAGATTACTTTCCTTGTTTGAGGTGTATTAATCTTATGCCATGATGTTATTATGTAACTAGTGAAGCTCACTTGCTCATACTTGCGTTGCATGACCTTGTATGTCACTTGTTACTTTTAACCTCTCATGTTTTTCTTGTCATCAAGGGAATAATTTGCATCATGTTCGATCGCGTTTAGCACATTGACATCTTTTCTATTGGTGGGGCACATCTACAAACGAGGAGAGTTCCTATGCGCCTTTATCTCATTTTTTTATTGTTTGCGCTTAGGGACTAAGCTTGCTTTTAAGTGTGGAGTGGATTTATGCACGTCATTCACATGCTCACATGCTTTCATGCCTTGCATATCAATTTTTGATGGACACTTACATCTTTTGCACCTTATCCCTAACATGAGAGTGTTTTTAACCACATAGGCTTGTGACTATCGATTCTAAATTCCTATAAATCACATCTAGCCTATTCGTCGCATTTATTGAATCTTGAACCTAGAACCGACCTAGTCCTACGAATGTGCATTCTTGGGAATCAATATCATTGCTATCTCTTGTCTATCTAATTCTCTAAGTATTTTCGTTGAAATACCTTGGATCAAGTTTTAGCAAGCTCTTTTAAAAAAAATTCCACGAAAAACTTAGACCCCTTGAGTATGCTCTTTGGTGACTTGAGTTCTCTTACATTGTGCCTTGCTTATGTTTGATTCCCGCACATTTCATACACTTTTTGAACATATTGTCAAGTTTTAAGTGTGGAGTCAAAAATAAAAGAGGGCGAAGCCCCATTCAAAAAAAAAATGATACAAATGCCGGGGGTTAGGGAGGTAAGTCCCCCCTCGAAAGCATTTGTAGGCCAAAGGCCATTTCAAAAAAAAAAAAGAAAAAAAAAAAGAAAAAAAGAAAAAGAAAATAAGAAGCACTTAAAACTTGACTCTATGTTCTTCCATCATTATTCACTTGTGCGGGATTCATCATTTGCATTGTGTGCTAGTTAAATTAACTCTTGGACGACCCATGTGCTTGCACGGGAGTATACATTTGGTCTATGCATGTTTTTAAGAACTCTTGGGTCGAACTCCTCTTCCCTTATGGATTACGGCTTAAGCGCCTAAAACTTGGGAACGAGTTCCATGTCGCAAGCCCGTGGACTAGCCCTAGCTAGCATAGGCGAGCGATTGACACTTTTTGTGCAAACTAAAAGCTTTACTTCTATTGTATTACCTTGAAAATGAATAGACATTTGGATGAGACGATTGAAAGCTCTAGTATTGATGATCTTGAATGCACAACCTCATGGGATACTTAAATGGTTCAAAAGCTCTTCTGATGATATTGTGATAATAGTCCTTGCGTGGGGTGAGGGATTGGTTTTGAGAAATCCGTGCCTTGGTTAAGCACTCTTGAATTCACTCTTATGGGATAAGTGCATTTTGGGATTTGTGAGTATTCCCGTTTCTGAAAACTCTCACGAGACTATAACTCGTCCACTAGGGTAGCCTAGGGGTTTAAAGGCTTGGTGCATATGCTAAATGCACTTGTGACACCTACGAAAAGGAGTTAGATTGTAAATATGTGTTAGAGTAGTTAGAAATAAAAGTTGAGACATTAAATGGATGATAGGAGCAAATGGGCATTGAACATAACGACTTATATGCCATTTGTTTATCTTTGGCTTGATTTTATTGTTTGCTCGGGACGATCAAACTCTAAGTGTGGAGTGTTTTGATGAGTCGAATTCTCGACTCATTTATCTATCCATTTAAGAAAAGTTTTGGTCCATTCCCGATGCTCTTTCGATGCCATTTGATCCCTTTTCGTGCGTTTCAGGTACAAATCAAGTTTCCCCCATGGTCGAAGCCTAATTATGAAAACTCGGGAAAAATCGGTGTTTAGAGCAAAAGTTGGCAGGAATTCTACTCCAGTCGATCGACTGGGAAGCCCCCCTGCTCCAGTCGATCGACTCGCCAGAAGAAACAGGAGCTACGGCAAATCAGCCTGGCTCAGTCGATCGACTGGGAGCCTTCTTTGTGCCAGTCGATCGACTGAGAGCAATAAACAGGAGGTGCTGCAAATTGACTCTTCTCAGTCGACCGACTGGGAGCCTTCTTTGTGCCAGTCGATCGACTGGACTGCTACAGTGCCGAATTTCAGCCGAGCCTATAAATAGAAAGAGGGTTTTTGACCAAAAAAAGGACTTTTTTTTGGGGGGATTTCGAGCTAGGGTTTTTGGGGGTTTCTAGAGAGAACAAGCTACCAAAGCTCTAAGGGAAGATCATCCATTGAAGATTGAAGATCCAAAGGGGGAAGAAGATCATCTACACTAGATTGGTTCATTCCTTCCATTGTATTTTCGTCTATGTACTCAATACACTTTGTGTTTGTCTATGAACATGATTTGTGAGTAGTGTTTTGTATTCTAGGGTCCTATGGATCTCATGTGTGTTTATACTCCTAATCTATTATGAATCAATGTTAGAATAACATGTTTGGATGATTGTGAATCTACTTATATGAAATGTCTACTCTATGCCCACCAAGTGTTTGATAAAATGCCTAAGTGGGCTAGAAACATGAATTTGAGGTTGAGTGCTCTAGCGAGCGAGACTAAGAGTTCTAGAATGAAAGTAGAATCACCCTTGCTTGATGACAATCACTAGCGTGACTCATCTTAGCATTGAGATAGGCTTGATCTTAAACCGCTTATTGGCTATCGATCACTCAACTAGCGTTAATGATTGAGAATCTTTGAGTAGGACGTGAGCTAACAATATCTAGCGATTGAAGCTCACGTGCGAGGTGCTTCTTCCTTAAATCAAGTAACAACATCTAGCGATTGAATTTGATTTAATAGTCGCACGCTTTTATCTAATCATCTAAAACAAGTATCTTGCATGAAATTGAATTCTTGGAGTCTAAAAACACACATGAGTGAAGTAGTTCCCTAGAGTGCACCCTTTGCCTTGGTAGTGACATTATCTCTAGATTCCCTTAGTTTGTTTACAATGTTCATATTCATCTTCTTTAGTAACTTCACCAAGCAAACCTTCCGCAATTAGGATAGACTTATCGGAACGAAATCGAATAGTGCTCATAAGTTTAAAGTTGCTCCTTGGACGACCCGGTACTTACCGGTCAATATAAATGTTTTTGACTTGTACCTAAAAACTACGACTGTTATGGTGAACACAGATACGATGGTAAGCATTAGGAGGCGACCATTGTGGTTCTCTCATAGTAGCCATTATTCCTCCGTGTCTGTCAGATATGACGCACAAGCCTTGACGTGAAGTGACACCCTCTCGAATGCAACTCATGAACCAATTCCTGCTGGAGGTGTTTTCACTCTCGGCCAAAGCAAATGCAACAGGTAAAACATCATTGTTTGCGTCCAATGAGCATGCTACGAGGAGCTTCGCATGGTACTTACCGTACATATGAGTTCCGTCAATGGATAATATAGGACAACAATGCTTAGACGCATGAATACATTCAGCAAATGCCCAAAAAACACGATTTACCTGAATATACTCACCATCGATTTCTTCCGTATCCCATTTGACAACTATTTCCGGACTATAATCAACTAAAGCCTTCATCAAGTGCGGCAGGTCTACGAAGGAGTCATCCCATGTTCCAAATAAGTTAATCATTGTTTGTTGCTTTGCTTGCCAAGCTTTCAAGGGGGAAATTTCTAACCCATAGTCTTTATAAATTCTTGCTTGTATCTCTGCTCCACTCAACCGTAGTTTTTCTATCATCACATCCCACAGTTCTTTAGCGATGTACTTAGGCATCATATGAATGTTATTGGACATAATTGTATCGTTCTGACATATGTGGTGGTCACGATGCTTTCGCACTTCCCAACAGTGACTTCCTCTCAGTGCAGCTATCCGGAGGCCCCATGGACAAACTTCTCGACCTTTTCGACATTGAAACACCATAAAAGAAGGGTTAGATTTTCTTACCACTCATTCCACCTGTTTCATTATCGACCACTTCCGCACCGCATGTATGGCAAGTTCTTTTGAGTCAAACTCAGTCCCAACTCCAAGGGATTCGCGGAGATCCGGTTGACCAAAATTTCCTCCCATATACTCATCGGCTGGTTGATTGGTTTCCCATGCTGAAATATCTTCAAAATCCGGATGATCTCATACATAAAGGGGTACTGCATTCTCGTAATGCGGATTCTCAACAGCGACCATTTCCAAATTCTCAATTTCTTCTCGGTCGTACTCGTCCATGATTGGAACATCTAAATTATCAAGAGTGGGCATTTCCATGTCGAAGGAAGTTGCTAGAACGAGTGGAATGATGAGAGATTTATAGTAGGAAGTGTATTTGGATGTAGAAAATGAACGAGAGAACATGAATATATATAGGGCGTGGAAAACTAGATCGTCGGAATCTGGTTTTAGGGGAATCCGACCTGTGCTCGTCCGGTCACTTCTGGTCGAGGCGTCAGAAATTTGGGTCCCGTGAAAAACTGGATCCCGGGGATCCAGTTTGTTAAAAAAACCTATTTTTTTGTCTTTTTCCCTAAAATTTGGGTGAAAACCAGATCTCCGGAATCCGGTTTTAGGGGAATCCCGATCTGTGCCCGTCCGGTCACTTCTAGTCTTTGAATTGACAGAATGAAAGTACAAAATGTATCATAAGTTATTTTCGTCCATTAAATTTAGAGATTGAAAGTACTAAATGTTGCGTAAGTCCAACAAAATAATAAAGTAAAGTGAAAATATTCTCAATCTCTACCGAATCTATGTCTACGCAACCTCTTCAGCCATGATTGTTTCGGTGACTTTGGAGGACGAAGCTGGTGTCCGTGAGCTGGTGGTGAAGGTGGCTCCTATGAGGTGGATGGTCGAAGTGGTGGTGAAAGTGGTGCCCGTGAGGTAGATTGCCGAAACGATGGTGAAGGTGGTGCTCGTGAGCTTGATGAACGATCATAATCCGTTGTCTGTGAGTCAAGGTTGATGACATGATCTTCCTCTAGACGCATATCATCATCGTCACCTGTCGTTGAAAAGTTAGTATATTTATTAAATAATTACAAATAAAAAAATGAATTTACCGTTTTCAAACTGAATACTATCAGGGTTAATATTCAGCAGCCGCAACTCCCCCCACACCTGTAGTTCCTCCACTACAGTGTGGAAAATGTGATGGAAAATTGGTCTCGGGTCTGCAGTACTGGTGAATCCATCTAAGCCTCCGATGCGCAGATGAGCAACGTGCAAATCTATATAAACAAATTGTTAGTTTAAACATGTAAAATAGTATAAAATAGGAATATTTCGAAACATGTGAAAACGTACATTGCTATGTAATTCATGGGCACTAGGGCGATATGCTTGAGTGTCATCTTCTTCCAATTTGGGCTGGATAAGGCGACGTGTGATCCTTGAATACCAATACACATATTCATCACCGGGAATATCAATGTCCTCGCCATCCTCGCCCGGATCCCCATATATTAAGCTCTCATGTCTACTACGTTATAGCGCAACATACTGGTGGAGGTACACTCTCCAATCAACTTTCCTTTTCCTTTCTAATCTGTGGTGCTCATTCGTAAATGCTATAGGAGCAGGTGGAATCATCTGCTTCCATCCAAACTGTATCATAACACGAATTGGATGATAACACTCAACGATGTTGAAGCAAATAAGTGGCACATCAGTCGTCCATAATTCCCGCGAATCGAGACACACGGGATGTAGTCGTTCCATCAACTCCTCCTCATATGGTCGAAAAATAAAATCTCCGTGGACCATTCGCTAGAGCTGATCCCGAAAGAAGACTAAAGCACCACGTGGGACCTCCTGAAAATGTTTTGGTCCGGCCCAATGTCTGCGCATAAGAAAATGCGTTACAAATTTAATTACTAGTTAACAATTTTCAATATCAAAATAAATATAAAATTTCCTTACAAGTACGACCAACAAGGTCTTAAAAATGGATGCATGTCATCATCAAGGTCTGGGGCCTGTCTAAAATATGGTTGTGGAACTCCAATACGCATACGCTCCCAACTCCAAAACTGTAATAATAGTGCACATCCACTAATTTGCGACTTCTTAAAATTACTTGCTTTGCACAACTGACTGTACTGAAAAGCTAAAACCGCGCTCCCCCAACTGTATCTCCTGACGTTATCCAAGTTCGCCAACAATGGAAGGTAGTGGAGCGCTACCTGATCACCATACAAGTCTGACATGAGAGTTAATCCCAATAGACATAAAATGTACGCCATAGCGTATTTCTTCAATGTTTCTTCATCCACATCATCGGGAATATTAGTCAAGTAGTTATTGAACCACGTCTTGCTACCCATCAATTTCTCCTTAGGACGGTCGGGCACAGCACCCAATAAACTCAAACAAACGGGCTTCCATTCCAACTCTCCTAATTCAGACATGGGCTCCTCATCTATGGGTAAACCAGTAAGCAGAGCCACGTCCTGTAGTGTAATTGTAGCCTCCCCTCCATTTAGATGGAAGGTGTGTGTCTCGGGGCGCCATCTCTCCACTAGGGCGGTGCACAATTTAGGATCAATCTCCACATTGCATACTTGGGTCCAAGGTAGAAATCCAGCATTTGCAACATACCCCGCAAGTCGAGGATTCATATTTACGACATTATGACCCGCGACCCGCAATGGCTTATCAGACATAAATTCTCTATTCATCTATAATATGTAAAACAATTTCTTACTATAACACATTGTTATATGATATGAATTTAAAATGTTTAATTAATGAAAATCATACCTGATTTCTTCATATCGCCTCAGTGCGATGCTCACTTTGCATCGTCAATAAGGATGCATCAATGGGTCCAGGATGAAGATAATCATTCATATCCATGTTTGGATTACTCGCTCGTGAAGAAGACGGCACATCGCGTTGACTAGTGCTTCTTCGCCTATTACCTGACGGCATTTCTATAAATACAATAAATATTCATTATTACCAATTCATGAAGAAAAACACAATATATCAATACGCTAATTCAACTACAACAAATAATTGTCCAAATTCAAATATACTTATTCAATAACTATTACATTCGACAACACTCTTTTTACGAATATAAAACCATAATCCATAGACAATATCAAACCAATGTCAAGCAACCGCCAATTAACCGGACTAAATATCAACGTTATTAATTCAACGATAATAATTCAACAACAACTATTAATCGGACTAATATCAAACAAAAAAATACACAAAATTCACAATATTCATACAATTAACCGAACTAATATCAAAAACAAACAATTCAACAACACTAATAACAAAATTCACAACAACAATCCTTCAAAAACAAACAATTCAACAACACTAATTACCCAATTAACTTTTTTTACCTATCAATTTCGGACAACTTCGGAGGTGGTGATTGGGGGAGAAATCGGACGGAATCGGGCCGAATTGGGGTAGGATTTCGGACGGAATTGGAGTAGGATTTTAAAATTGTGGAGAAATCGAACGGAATTGGGGAGAAATCGGACGGGGAGAAGTAGCTTCGGCAGCTGAGATTGGGTAGGGTTTCTAATGGAGGAGAAGAAGCTGCGGCGAAAATTTAAAGACACCAAAAACCGGATCTCCGCACTCCGGTCTTACGTGGAAGCCACGTATTCGACCGTAGTCCGTCCACATCATCCACATCTCTTAAAAATCGGATCCCGGTGATCCGGTTAGTTACAAAACACAACTAACTGAATTTTCAAAATCCGATCTTTTGAAAATCATAAAAACCAGATCCCGGGGATCCGGTTTCATTCAAAATGTGTCAGTTTTGAAATGTGAAACTCGAGTGGGTCAGTTTTGAAATGTCCAAACTCGTTTGGGTCAGTTTTAAAATACCCAAACTTGTTTGGGTCATTTTAAAAAAAACTGTTGAAATTGATTATGACGTCATGTGATTGCTTATCCTCTTCATCCTGCCTGCTGTTCAGATTTCAAAACCCTCATCTTCGTCACACTCCGGAACTCACCGATGGCGTTCATCGCGACGCCGTCCCCCCAAACCTCTCGCTTCGCCCACACCCAACTCCTCCACTACCACCTCCCCACAGCCTCTTTTATCCCACAAGTTCGAGCCTACGGCTTCGCCTCCAAAGTCATCAGGCGAAGGATGAGGAAGTCGATTGCGCCCTGCTTCGTGCTGGAGGAAAGCGATAGGCAGAGTACCAGCAGCAGCAGCAGCAGCGACGCTGATGATCTGAGGCTAGCGGAGACAGAGCAGCAACATCGAATCTCGGCGCGTGCTCGGAAGAAGTTGGAGCGGTTTACTTATATGATCGCTGCTGTTTTGTCCAGCTTCGGCATCACATCCATGGCCGTTTATTCTAGATTTTCTTGGCAAATGGAGGTACATTTCGTTTCCAGTATTTTTCTTCTTATAAAAAAACCTAGATGCTGCTTTTTTTTCTATATTTGTGTTTATTTGTTTAGGGTGAAGAAATTCGAGTTACTGAAATGTTTGGTACATTTTCCCTCTCAGTTGGAGCTGCTGTGAGTTTATGCCCTTTATATTGAAGTATCCAAGCCTTGATTTCTTTGTGTAGATTTTCAAACCGTAAACTGATTTTTCTCATTTGGAGGATGATGATTAATGAATATATATTTTTATATACACAGCTTGGTATGGAACTTTGGTCGAGATGGGCTCACAAAGCACTCTGGCACGGTTCTCTCTGGCGTATGCATGAGGTAATTCTTTTTAATGGTCGCACCCTGAGTTTCATTTTCCTCTCTCATTTATGCCCCCAGTAAAATTTAACCAATATTGTTTCGCGGCTGGGCTGCTGCAGTCCCACCATAAGCCTAGAGTAGGTCAATTTGAGCTCAACGATGTCTTCGCCATCATCAATTCTATCGCAGCCATTGCCCTCCTCTCATATGGCTTCTTCCACAACGGCTTGGTACCTGGACTCTGCTTCGGTGTAGTAAGTCTTCTTCTTCCTACGGTCCTACCCTCATCTTCTGCTAGCTTTGCCGACTTATGAGCTATGAATGGGTGCTGTTCTCAGGGCCTAGGAGTAACCATGTGTGGGATGGCCTACATGTTCGTCCACGATGGTCTCGTCCACAGGAGATTCCCTGTAGGTCCCATCGCCAATGTTCCTTATCTAAGAAAAGTTGCTGCTGCTCATCAAGTAATTACTTTACTAGCATTACACTAAATTATGTTACACCACAGTCGCTGAGTGTATTCTTCGTCAATAACCACATTGCATCACATGGACATGGCGCATATTCAGTTGATGTTGATATTTGGTTATTATAGCTGCACCACTCGAAGAAGTTCAATGGTGTGCCGTATGGATTCTTCTTGGGGCCTAGGGTAAGCTTCATATGAATAGTAATATATGAGTTATTAGTCATGTCTTGGATTGTTTGCATCATTACGACTGTTGGGGCTTTATTCTGTTCTTGATGTTTCAAGGGTTGGGTGTGATTCTCAGGAGTTGGAGGAGGTTGGGGGATCTGGGGAACTGCAGAAGGAGATAGACAGGAGGATTAAGTTGTGAAAAGGGTCATCATGAAATGTCAATGATCAGGGGATGTGGCTTTTGAATCATAGGACATTTTTTGTACGTAGAAAGTAAGGGCAGCAGCTACAACAACAAGTGAGTGATTAATTACATTCTTTTTTTTTAACTCTAGAAAATGAGAATGAAAGGTCTTGTAAGGATCCTGGTTCCATGCAACAGTTAAATATCCTTCAAAATTTGGAACACAATAAACCTCAATCGTTGCACACTGACAAAATCATGTTCATTAACTTGACTAAACCATTTTGGATTGAACCTGATATCCAATAGTAGTTTTTAGTTGCAATCTTTCTTCATCGATCATTGATCTTTTAAATCTGAACCTCTCCATCAGCGCCTTTCGATCGGATCAGGTAATTCTCTTTTTCTATCTTTATTTAGAAGAAAACCTTCACATGATCGGATCGCCAATTACTTATTTCTGATTATTCCGACTTCTTTTTATACTTGCTCTTGAGGGAAGGAAGATGTCTGATATTTTTTATTCTGATGCTGAGGTCGGAATACTCTTTTGTATTCCTGTGTAACACTTTAATTTACTTGGTGTGTGTTGTGCTTTGTTTGGATTGGATTTGTTCGATTTCAGGTTGTTTCCTTGATCACAGTTCGCTGTGAATTGCGTGTGGAAATTAGGTATAGATATGTCTGTTGATTATTACATCAGAATTTATGTACCATTCAATATGTGTTTAGTTTTAATCCTTGCATATCAAGGTCTGAGCTGCGTCATTACTAAATATGTTTTCCGTTTTGTTTGGAGCTCTGATTGTAGGAAATCATGTGAACAGTTTGGACCTTCTCATTCTATGACTTTGATTCAACTATAAGTTTCAACTAGTGCTCATATGATGAGGGGATACAAGGGCTCTGGTAAATTAGGAAGAGCAATGTCCAGAGACACGTCCTTCACTGCCTACTACTATGCACTTCTGCTCTCTCCAGTTGTTTCCGTGTGGGATTGTATTGTTCGTAAAATGAGGTATTCATTCAGACCTGAGTCGGTGTAGGGGCCGACGGTTAACTCTCATTATGTACTTGAAATTAGTTTTAGCTTACCTTAATTTTATCAAAGACAAAAGAGATAGTTACGTAGATAATGTACTCTTTGTAGAGTAGTTTATACTAATAAGATACAAGAGCTGCTAACTCCTGAGCAAAGTTTGGTGTGGTCTGACTATGAAAAACATATCGTGTGCCCAAGTGCAACCCAGTGTTAAAAAAGTTAAGAAAAAGCATGGGAGAGACGAGATGGATCGCATCAAACAAGCAGAAAAGAAAAAGAGACGCGTAGAGAAAGCCCTTGCGACATCTGCAGCTATCTGTTTGGAATTGGAAAAGAAGAAACAGAAAAAGAAAGAAGAACAGCAATGACTTGATGAAGAAGGGGCTGCAATCGCTGAGGCAGTGGTCTGAATGTCTTACTCGGTGAGGAGCCAGAGGATTCTTGCAAGCTAATGCTAAAGAAAAATAATGGGTACAACCTCTGGGATTGCACTAAAAACAGTGTTCGTCCTCTTTGCGGGTGGACAGAAATTCAATATTCCGCATCAAAACGTCTCTGAGCGTTGACTTGAAGATGCAGGCTGGGTTCCTTCTAGTAATTATGGTGCTCAATGGGATGCTGAGATTGACGCATTCTGGCCTGTGTCGTCTTGTGCAAGATGCATCTACCCGCCCTACGCTCCGTGTTTTGATGATGATGCATACTGGGGGACCGAAGATGCCACATCTGCAACAAGTGTGCTTGCTCTTCACTCCGAATTGCTGAAGACTCGAATCTGGATACTGTTATCTTCAGTGGAATGTTGAGAGGTTACACTCCAAACAGGGTATTTGATGCGATGTGAGGAGTGTTTTTGGCGTTCATGGCAACTTTTTAATAATGGCTTTGTGTATTATGCAGTTGTCATTTATGAACGTTAACATTTCCATGCTTTGTATTGTAAGACTAATCACTTTTCAAACAAATTTCGTAAGTTAAAATTATATTCCATATGATGATGTTTATCAGTTTTGTGAACATTCGTGTAGACTAGCAAGGGAATGATTTAACGATTGAGTATGACGCAGCTGAGCTTCTACAGTCTACATTTTGGGTAGAGGTGGCAAATAAACCCTAAACCCTTCAACTCGCCCTTTACCCGCCCTTTAAAATCCGTCCATTAGCCCGCCCTTTTAATAAAAGGGTTGACAAACCCTTGTCCATTAAGAACCCTTTTATAAACGGGTTTAAGGGTTTTTACCCGGATAACCCTCCAACCCTTTAAGAACCCTTTTAACTAATATTAATAATAAACATAAAAAAGGGAAAATTTCAAAAACATCGCTTGTAGTTGTACTACCGGTCTATTTCAAATCAAGTATCAGATTTTCTTAATTTTCAATTTACATACTTTTGGACTAAAATGTAAATATAAACTAACGACATTAGTTAAAACGGTTATGATTATTTTTCAAAAATAAAAAAAGTCAACTTTTAACCCATTCATTTCACACATTCGGTCTACACAGATTCCATTTTAATCTCTCTTTTTTCTAATTTCAATCTTTTGAATCAAGTAAAAGTAGGCCAACCCGCAATTTTTTCCATGGTTCACAAACTGGACTAAAAATAAACCTACACACCAACTCAGAAGCAGTGAATAATGCAAAAACAACATTTCAACGAGTTAAAATTTTCACAACCTTGTAACAAATTTCAAGGCTATAATTCGATCAAATATGTGGCCAAAATTAAACCCTAAACCCACTGTCCAACATCAATTCACCAGAAGACTAAATTAATTAAAAATGATGAACTTGTGAAATGACAAAAATCACAACAAGCTGATCTCACAAACCCTAAATTTACAAACAAATAAATAAAAGATATAGAACATATCGGATTTAAAATTTATTTAATTTTTCATTTAATGAGTTAAAAATGTTAAAAATGTTTAAATAGGTTAAAAGTATTAAAGTTAAAAGGGATACGAGGGTTTAAAATGTATAAAATGGTTAAAAGATTCCAAGGATTAAAAGGGCTCTTAAAGGGTTAGAAGGGTTTAACTCTTTAACCCTCTACCCATTAAGAACCCGTCCATTTAACCCTTTAAGCTAAAAGGGTTTTAAAGGGTTCAACCCTATTAACCCTTGTCCATTAAGAACCCGTCCATTAACCCGCCCGCCCGTCCTATTTGACACCTCTAATTTTGGGTATGTGCATATAAGGATTTTCCAAGGAAGGTGCTTTTTAAACAGTTCTACATCTGTTTGTAATTTTGTCTATCTGTCATACTAGAGCGCCAGAGAAATTTTTTTTCTCTCTTGGATCAGCTGTGGAAAATACAACAGGGAATTCACAACAAATATTACATGAATAACAAGACACGAGACAAATTATGAGGAAAGCTCCTATCGTGCCCTTGAATCTTGCTGACGCAGGTCTTCTGCTTCATGGCCTTGTTGCTGCCGAAGCATCTCCCCTTCCAGATTCTGAACTTCTGGGCTACTAGATGGCTTGGCACCACTTGTTATCATGTTCTTAAACCAAGCAGCTTGGAACTTTGGGTTACTTCTGTTAGAACTGCCAGCAGAGTCTGGTGAGCCTATCACATTTGATGTGACCCCGGCAAGAAACCGATATGCTATTTTACTGGCTGACACAATCTCTGTCTTAGCTTGTTTCAACTGCAATGGTAGGAGACAACAATGTGTCAGGAAATCTGGTGGCAAAATGGACAATAACGTGTTCCTCATAAGAAAAATACACCTACAATGACATATATAGTATAAATCCACTGGTGAAATACATCCCCCTAGGAGATATTAGTGGGGAATTGAGGTGCTTGTTCAGAAAAAAAAACACCAAATATCTTAGGAAAGAGTCATGAAGTGTGATGCAACATTAAATGTCTGTTAAGGTACCCCACCGCCCTCCCCTCCCAAATGTAGAAAATATTATGAGAAGATCAGTCATCCTACCCGTACAGCAGTATTCTCTGCTACTTCAAGGGCAGCATCACCAGCATTAGCAAATCTGTTTACCCAACCTGTACCAGTCACAAACAGCAAGGACAAACATTAACCATTAAGACTTTTTATATTCACTCCAAGACTATAATGTCAATGTCACACAACAAACACAAACCCATTAGCACCCACTATATTCTATCATTTTGTAAGGAGGGAAACTCCCAACACAAATTTGCTGTCAATGTGACCAAGGCATTTTATTCACATCACAAGTGAGGGATTAATGGGATGAGGACTCTCTGCAGTCTTCGGCTTGAAGACAGAGACTGGTTCCTTATCACGAATCATAAAAGAAACAAGCACTAAGCCCTTTCGAGTTTGCTGGGGACTCGATTTAGTATACAATATTTTAAATAACATGGATTAGCTTCTGAGACCTCACAACAAATGAATTGAAGGTAAAGATAGGGATTTCAATACCTGGCAGTTTCGGCACACCAAGCCTTTCACAGAACTCGTCACAGAAATGATTGCAGTTTCTGGCCAGCAAGTCATAGGAATGTCCAGGCCATTCCCTACTAAGTTCCCTCAAGATCTGGTTTACCTTGAAAATTGAGAAATCAGTTTTTCCAAGAACAATACACTCTCTATAGGTGTACATCGGATTTTTTCCAGTCGGACAGCTGAATACTCCAGTTCCTTGATCACAAAATCCAAATGACCATTCTTCATCTCCATAAACCTGTCGAGCATGCAAGCTATCCTTTCATACTTGAAAAGACTGAGTTGAAGTAGACAGAATACTCATTTGTATTACTAGCTTATGCACATATTTATACAAGAGGGGAAAGACTAATTTAGGAAGTAGCTATGCTAGTCTAGGAAAGTAAATAATTCTAGTCTAAATACATTTATGCTAATATATTTACATTAACACAAATATATGTGTATATATTTGCATTAACACTCCCCTCAAGTTGGAGCATAGATATTTATCATGCCCAACTTGTTACGCATATAGTTGACCCGCACTCCATTTAGTGCCTTAGTAAAGATGTCTCCAAGTTGTTCGTTTGTGGTGACATACGCGGTTGAGATGGTGTTATCAGCTAATTTCTCACGAATAAAATGGCAATCCACTTCGATATGCTTGGTGCATTCATGAAACACAGGATTTGAAGCTATATGAAGAGCTGCTTGATTATCACACCATAACTTTGCTGGAGTAGTGATTTTAAATCCAATTTCAGATAAGAGTTGCCGAATCCATACAATCTCACAAACCGACTGAGACATTGCTCGATATTCAGATTCCGCACTGGAACGAGATATAACATGTTGCTTCTTACTCTTCCATGAAACTAAATTGCCCCCAACAAATACGCAATAACCAGTGGTGGATCTCCTATCATCTTTATCTCCTGCCCAGTCTGCATCAGAGAAACATTCAATCTGGAAATGACCATGATTTTTGTATATCATTCCTTGTCCGGGAGTCCCCTTTAAGTAGCATAAAATTTGCTCGAGTGCCTTCCAATGATCAATGGTGGGAGAAGCCATATATTGGCTAAGAACACTAACCGAATAAGCTATATCAGGTCTGGTCACTGTAAGATAATTTAATTTTCCCACCAAACGTCTATATCTTCCAGGATCATCAAATTTTACTCCTTCCTTTGTGAAATGTAAATTAGGGATCATAGGAGCACTGCACGGTCTAGCTTCAGATTTTCCTGTTTCCAATAAGATAAGAATATTCCTTTCTTACACCTTGTGACCTCAATTCCCAAGAAATACTTTAGAGCCCCAAGATCTTTAGTATTAAACTGACCGTGAAGAAAAGTTTTAAGAGATGCAATACCTGAGTAGTCACTCCCTGTAATAACAATATCGTCTACATAGACTACGAGGAGAATGATACCTGATGGAGAGTGCTTATAGAAGACAGAATAGTCACATTTGCACTTTTCAATTACTTGGCTGAACTTCCCAAACCAAGCTCGAGGGCTTTGTTTCAAGCCATATAAAGATTTACGGAGACGACATACTTTGACAGACTCCCCCTGAGCAACAAACCCTGGTGGTTGCTCGATATACACTTCTTCGACGAGATCCCCGTGCAAAAAAGCATTTTTAATATCTAACTGATGCAAGGGCCAGTCAGAACATGCAGCCAACGAGATAATAAGACGAATGGAAGTCATCTTAGCCACGGGAGAAAAAGTATCAGAATAATCATTCCCATAGGTTTGTGCATATCCTTTTGCTACAAGGCGAGCTTTTAAACGAGCCACGGATCCGTCGGAAATAACTTTGGCAGTATACACCCATCGACATCCAATACACTTCTTCCCTACAGGTAGAGATACCAAGTCCCAAGTGCGGTTAGCATCCAAAGCATTCATCTCTTCTATCATTGCATTGCGCCAGTCAGGATGTGATAAGGCCTCAGTGAGAGTTTTAGGAACAACAGTAGAGTCTAAAGAAGCAATAAAAGATTTGGAAGAAGGGGACAAATGGTTATATGAAACAAAGGCAGAAATAGGATAAGTACATGAGCGTTTACCTTTGCGTAGTGCAATGGGAAGATCAGAGTCAGGTGGACTGGATTCAGGTGGATCTACTTGCGAAACAGATTCTGGAACTGGGTCAGAAGCAGGAGGATTCTGACGTCTTGAGTATACATGGACAATAGGAGGCTTTGAGAGTTGTGTGGGCTCTGATCGTGGCAATTAGTGAACCTCATAAACAAGCACATCATCCACATCCTCACTAGAAGTAGATGAATGTGATGGTGTAGGAAAAAAGGAAAGGTGCTCAACGAATGTGACATCAGATGAAACAAGATACTTATCAAGAGAGGGGCAAAAACATCGATACCCTTTCTGAAGTCGAGAATAGCCAAGAAAGACGCACTTTAAGGCTTTAGGGTCGAGTTTAGTAACATTTGAGCGCACATCACGAACAAAACATGTGCTCCCAAAGATGCGCGGTGCGATATGAAACAAGGGTTTGTTAGGAAAAAGAGTACCATAAGGTGTCGCACCCTGTAACACAGAGGAAGGCATACGATTAATAAGGTAACAAGCAGTTAAAATAGCGTCGGCCCAAAAGTGTTTCGGAACATGTGTTTGGAACAACAGAGCACGTGCGGTTTCTAGAAGGTGGCGATTTTTACATTCTGCGACACCATTTTGTGAAGGAGTATCAACACAAGAAGATTGATGAAGAATCCCGTTTTGAAGCATAAAGGTTTGAAATGCTCCAGAGAAGTACTCTTTAGCATTATCACTTCGTAGAGTATGAACTGAGACGTTACATTGGGTCTTTATTTCAACACAAAAGGAAACAAAGTGAGTAAATAATTCTGAATGGGATTTCATTAAATAAAGCCAAGTAGTACGGGAGAAATCGTCCACAAAGGTAACAAAATATCCAAAACCAGATTTAGACAAAACTGAACAAGGACCCCAAACATCGGAGTGAACTAGTTCAAAAGGAAAGTTAGACCTCTTATTGACTCTTGGAGCAGAAGGTGTTCTGTGGTGTTTAGCAAACCGACAAGACTCACAATCTAAATGAGATAAACTGTGAAATTGAGGACGCAACTGTTTGAATGAAGACAAAGATGGGTGACCTAACCGACAATGCTCATGAAACGGAGTGGATATACTAGGGCATGCAATAGGCTTGTTGAGATGAGTATCCAACACGTAGAGGCCTCGTGATTCATGTCCACTACCAATAATCTGTTTCGTCAATAGATTCTGAAACAAATGATCAGGAAAAAATGAGATTGAACAGTTCAACGAACGAGTAAGTTGACGAACAGAGAGCAAGTTAAAGGTAAAACCAGGAACATATTGGATAGATGAAAGAGAAAGTGATGTAGGAGGATTAGTAGTGCCAGATCCAATGATATTTGAAATGGTGCCATCAGCCAGGGTGACACTGGAGGGGGCGTATTTGAGAAATGGGAAAACAATTTAAAGTTACCTGTAATATGATCTGTTGCGCCAGAATCAATGACCCATTTAGGAGACGATGAAATGAGGCATGTATTGGAGATACCTGACTCCGCAACTGCAGTGATAGAAGAAGAAGATTGCTGTGAAGATAAAAGAGCCTGAAACTTGGCATACTCTTCTGCAGTGAGTGTATAAGTAGGATTGGATGAGGATGAGTCACTAGCAACCGCAGCATGAGCAAACTGATTCCGTTTCAATTTGTTTTGTAACTGCACACAAGTGCGTTTCGTATGACCAGGCTCGTGACAGTAATAGCACACCACTTTTCCTCTCTCCTCTGTTCCCTTTACATCCCGAGGACTTTCTCGAGTAGACCTGTTGGACGGACGATCATATCTAGTCTTGTGGCCAACAAGGGCACTAGATCCCGGAAGGACAGGTGCTGAAGTGGCCGAAGTAGAAAGTTCTCCGCGCAAAACACGAGAAAGAGCATCATTGGCGCTGGGAATTTCAGCACTTGACAAAATCTGAGAAGTGACAGACTCATACTCGGATCCAAGTCCACATAGAAAACTGACTACAAACATTTGCTCCCTCTGAGTGCGTTGCACTTTGATGTCGGTACTAAAAGGAAGCAGCTCATTCAACTCCTCAAATGTTTGTTTGAGTTGCATGAAGTATGACTTAATCGGTAGATCCTTCTGATCTGCATGATAGAAAGCCTTGCAAACATTGAATATGCGCGACATATCGTCACTGCTCGCATATACAAATCGCAAATATTCCATAAGTTCGTTGACATACTCGCAGTGATTAATCAACCCGACAATGGATGTGTCGATTGAATTCTTGATTTGAATGAACAGACGAGCATCATTCTCAGACCAATCCTCATCATCAGGTTTGGGATCATCTGTCAAATGATGACTTTTCCGAATACTGCGTAGATAAAACTTAATAGTTTTGGACCAATCCACATAGTTAGAACCAACTAATTTATGATCGGTGATTTTAGGGGACACCGGAATGATACTAGTGACCACAGTATCAACATCCGTCTTGTCCGACATGGTGACAAATCACACAAAAAACCGATCTGGTAAAAAAACTTGTCGAGAAGAAAGAAAAAGAAAAAGAAAAGTGAAGTGAAGGAAAAAAATGGATCTGAGACCAACAGGTGAATCTCAAGATCTCCAAACGTCTACACACCAGGGTAGATAAACAAAAATGCTCACAAGGGCAGCACTGATACCATGAAAAGACTGAGTTGAAGTAGACAGAATACTCATTTGTATTACTAGCTTATGCACATCATATTTATACAAGAGGGGAAAGACTAATTTAGGAAGTAGCTATGCTAGTCTAGGAAAGTAAATAATTCTAGTCTAAATACAATTATGCTAATATATTTACATTAACACAAATATATGTGTATATATTTGCATTAACAATACTTAATATAGGATCAAGCATTATATGCAGAAGTCAGTATCATCTTTCTATGTTCTCATGTCCCGAACTTACAACAAGAACAAACATAAGTGGGGTCAGAGCAATATATGGAAACAGCAATGCAAAAGTTGAAGCCAAAATATTAAAGACACAGCATCCAATTTTAGGAAAATTCATATTTAAGACTTTGTATAACTTACTATAGAATATAGATGACAGAAAGAAAAATAATAGCTGATATTAATTTTTTCATTTTTGCATTACTGTAATATTAGTTGCTCAATCCATGGCAACTAGATGTGTAAAGTACAGCACAGCAAGCATAGACATTCTACTTCAGAAATTAATAGATGAAAATGACAGCTATTACAAACTTGCCTGGAATGGACAATAATGTATGATCTCATATTTGAAAGTAACAACTATGCTCGCCTTAGATTCTAGAGTTAAGTAAAAGATGTTCTACAAGCATGTAATTCTCTAAGATCTTACTAAGTGAAAATGAAAGCAACCAATCATGAATAAAACAGAAAGTGCCCTAATTAATACATCATTTTAAACAAGCTGTTGCCACATGAAGCTATCCTTTTATCAATAAGATAAACAGTGCGCATCCAATATTTAGAAATGCTATCTTTTTATAAAGATTGATCAAATTATCGATATCCATCGGAATTCAAATTAGATACTAGCAGGCTCTAGCCGCCCTAAAACCTCTCTTAAATTCAACTACCACTAGCTTAAAAACATTTGATCCCCGCATTAATAAATTATAATTGACCAGAATGTTAGCAGTACGTTTCTGCTAAGTGCCAAGCTGTGGGTAACGTGCTTCAGTAAAAACCAGCATAACATAAATAATTGGCTATAGAAGTGGTTTCAGGGAGTTGTCTCATTCTTCTGCTGCTAGCACCTAACTAAAGAAATGTGATCACTTGGACTAAGCACATGGGTAAAAAAATCCAATTCAGCAGAAATCGATTTAATCAGTTAGGCACTTAAACTAAGCAGATCACACTCAGGTGGCATATGAAGTTATAAAAGAGTAAAAGCAACAAAACATCAAAAAGAAATCCAACAGTAACGTTAGATCTCAATAGAATTGAAATAAATAAATAAAGAAGAAGAAGAAAGAACACCTGAACGGCGCTGTGAAAGATGCCGCCTAGGCCAATACCGTCCTTGAAGATCTTATTGATGTGAACAATGGTGTTGTTGGTCTTGTCGGAGCCGCCGTTAGTGACATCGTATATGTGAAGGATGACCTCAGTCATCGTCCAAAACCACCTTGCTTGCCTCTCACTCTCTGCTACCAAATAACAACAGATTGAATTATTGATTACAGAAACTCTAGGTTTCGGTTTGCAGAGAGGATTGGGTTAGGGTTTGGAATGATGACGAAATCAGGATATTTGGATTCAAAATGAAACACCGTCTCGCTGTCAATTTCGCTTTCCGATGACGTGTTATGTTCAACTCTAATGTGGAAAAAACACCAATCTACCCCCAATCCAAACTCAAATCACCCATATACACCAATTCAAACTCAAATCACCAATCTATCCCACTTTTAATGATTCCGGTACGACACAAACCGGAATTAGGGTTTTGGATAATTCCGGTATGTCCTATACCGGAATTCGTAGAAATGTCTGATGTGGAACGATTCCGGTACGCCACGTCTCCGTTTTCCGAAGAGTCCCGGTTGGAAATAAACCGGAATTAGCCAAAAACCCTAATTCCGGTACGACACAAACCGGAATCATTAAAAAGTGGGGTAGATTGGTGATTTGAGTTTGAGTTGGTGTATATGGGTGATTTGAGTTTGAAATGGGGGTAGATTGGTGTTTTTTCCCTCTAATGTGCATTGGTAATTGAAATATCTCTTCTTCATTTTTTTCTTTCCTTTTTCAAACTTTTGTTTTTTCTTTCAAAATACTCCGTACTATAATTCTTACCAATGGAAAAATTAATCAAGTAGTATATATATTGAGTAAGGTCATCTGCATTGAACTATCAATTCTTCATTTCATCTCATCCCAACAATCTCCCCCTCAATTAAAACAATTGTCTCCCTTCAATCAAAACCAACTATATCACTTCACATCACAAATAGTCTCTTTATAGGTATGTATGCGATCACGGATCACACCACCCCCTTTATACCAGGAGTGTTTTATGCGGTTATTCATTAGAGTTCAACTCAGTGTACATGCGACTAACGCTTTGCGATTTCCCTTAAAGACTTAAACAGGGTTAAACAATTATGTTTCTCGCTGTTGAACACTTAGCAGACTTATAATTTACGCCAAGATCACAAGCCTCATCATCAATTTAGTCATCTTTGTTAGGATCGTTAGTTAGCTGTACTTGCCAAGTATCGATAAGCGTCAAGTATGTATGCAGCGAAAATAAGTAAAAGCGTAAAAGTAAATACGAAACACATCAATATACAGTGGAAACCTAGATACTGGAATCAAAACCTAAGAAAAACCACTACCTTCTAGTTTCCTGGATGGATTTCGAAGTAATCCCTTGTATTATAGTGTTCTCGGTTACAATTGAATAGATCACTCACTCAACCTCACTCAGTGGTGTACCGCCATACTTTCAGATGCACTTTAGTTCGTGATCTATCTTCGTTGTCGCCGCACAACAAGTGGATACTTCACTTATGGCTCAGATCGGAGTAATGCTCCCTCCGAGACTCACCGTTGAATACCGGATTCAAAACTTTCTCGAACACGAACTCTGAATCGTGCTACTTCCGTGAACACGCAACCAAGGATTCCCTTTCTCAAAAACCGCACTTTGAAAGGCAGTCGTAGCATCTTTTATATAGAGGGTATCAATACCGGGAAACCCTAGATTTTCTTGCTCGAAAATCTCTCATCTTGATCCACAAGTCAGGCCAAGATCTCCAAGCTAATTCGTCCATCCCATAGTGGATTTATCAGCCTTCCAATTTGATCATCCCATTCCGATCTAATTGGATATGCGATTGAGATAAAGTTTCCTAAAATCTCCCACGCAATATTCCCAAATCTAACCAATTCCAAATCTCGTTACAAGCATCTCGAACTGATCTTGGAAATATACCAGCATATATATATATGCTATAACCGATCTTGGGAGCAAAGATCCTCCGAGAATATTTATGGAAATATTCTCGTCCTCAATCCAAGGTATTGCTACTTCTCAGAGATCAGCGCAATGCCTTGCACATTCAAGTAGCCGTTACTTCCAAAGTACCTATACTTAAACCTGTGCACTCAAGTAACACATCAGCAGGATGTTTGTCTCATCAAAACACACAGGAGTACACGTCCTCTAGACGTACTCCTACTCCAGGGTAATCGTACTCCAACAATCTTCATGTCCCCAAAGCTGAATTAATTTTGAATGACCGAATGGAAATTAATTTAAAGCCAAATATGGAGGACTTCACAGGTCAAAAAGCTGGTCAAGCCATTTTATGTCCACTAGTTGCAATGGAGGTATGCATCATCTTATCTCCACTTCAATCAAGCCATTTTATGTATTGGTCTAACCAATTGCTGGTAATTTCATTGTTTTGAAAATGAAGAAATCATGGCTGCTTGTAATGCTGTTAGTGGCGGTACTCTTGTGCATTTGTTGTGAAACCAAGTGCACAAAAGGTTGTCATCTAGCATTGGCTTCCTACTACATCTGGCCTGGATCGAATATCACCTTCATTTCTCATGTCATGGCCACCACACCTGCACAAATTCTAGCTTACAATTCTGATAAGGTGCGCGACAAAGATAACATCTCTTCGGGTATTAGGATTAATGTACCATTTACTTGTGATTGTATTGGAGGTAAGTTTTTAGGTCATGTTTTCGAGTACAGTGTTCAGCCTGGAGATTATTACAGTCTGATTGCTGAGACTTATTATTCTAATTTGGCTACGTATGAGTGGCTTGAGAAGTTTAATTCTTATCCTGAAGATGACATACCCGATACAAATGCTGTTATAAATGTCACCGTCAATTGTTCTTGTGGAGATAGTTCCATCTCCAAGGATTATGGCTTGTTTATAACTTACCCCTTGATGGAAACTGATACTCCGGATTCTATCGCAAATGAATCGGGTATAAGTCAGGATTTGTTTTCTCGGTATAATCCAAATGCAGACTTTGCTGCTGGGAGCGGTCTTGTGTACATTCCTGGAAAAGGTGAAGCGCACCGTTCTGAGTTTGCCTTATGCATTTTATTCAGAAGTATTATTTGAGAATGCTGGAGCTTGAATGCAATGTTTTCATTTCTTCTTATCAGATCTGACTGGGAAATTCGTGGCCTTACGCTCGAGGTACTCTCTTGGTTTACTTTGTATTTTTTTTGCAGTTTCCTTCTAGCAACTAGCATATAGAAACTAATGTTCACATTTGTTATACAGTGCAGGTATTTCGGGTTTTGTCATCATCATCATGTTAACGTTAGTGGAAGATGGGGGCGGTACAGTTTGAGTTGATGGTCACACCGGCCTTGTTGTACTTAGGTTTGGAACTTAAAGTTATTGTTGGCATAGCAGTAGCATCTTCCATTGGAGCTTTCATCATTGGCTTGTTCACATATTATGGATTTTTCAGGAAGAAAATAACATCAACGACATTTGACTCCGCTAAAGGTAAAAAAATTTGTTTTCTTGACTGCTTCTAATTTCACCTTTTATCTTGTTTGTTTTTAAATTCATCTGTTTCAGACAGAAAATTTCTTTTGCGGATTTGTACATGATAAGGTTATTCAACTGTAAGTGACAATGTGATAAATTATGTATTTCTCTGATCTTTTCCAACCATGATAAATTAGTAGATTACCCTGCTACTGCTAGTGATAAAGCAGAAAGCTTCGGTGTTATAACCATCGACAAATCCGTGGAGTTTACATATGGCGAACTAGCTAAGGCGACTAACAATTTTAGTTTGTCACACAAAATTGGCCAAGGAGGATTTGCCACTGTTTACTATGCAGAATTAAGAGGGCAGGTTTGTTGAGTGTCCGTTGTAATGATTTCAGATGTTTTCCTATCAGTTTTGTTAACCTGCGTTTTCGTAAGTCCTGTAGAAAGCGGCAATAAAAAAGATGGATGTGCAATCATCGAAACAGTTCCTTGTTGAACTAAAGGTCTTAACTCATGTTCATCACACAAACCTGGTATGTCTGCGCTGCTAACATGAATGGGTTCATTTGCGTATAAGAGTTCGTTATTAGAATATTTTGATGTTTGTAAGTACCCTGATGTGAGAGATACAGGTGCGCTTGATAGGATTTTGTGTTGAGAGTTCTTTGTTCCTGATATATGAATTTTTGGAGAATGGCAACTTAAACGAACTCCTGCACAACTCAGGTTAGATTCTTTTTCTAAGCTATCTTCTTACTTTTAAACTACAGTCTCAAAGTGATAATATTTGTAGAAAGGGAACCACTTTCATGGTGCACCAGGGTGCAGATCGCGCTTGATTCAGCTAGAGGTCTTGAATACATTCACGAGCATACAGTTCCTGGTTATATTCATCTAGATATCAAATCAGCAAATATCTTGATTGATAAGAACTTCCGTGGAAAGGTATACTGCTAGTGCCTAACTGATTACACATAACTAGCAAGGTTTTGAGTAGCTTTTACATATATCTCTTATTTTTTTTACAGATTGCAGATTTTGGATTAACAAAATTGGCTGAAGAAAGTGGATGTCGTCCCTCAGGTCACCTTGCGGGTACATTTGGTTATATGCCTCCAGAGTAAGATGCTTGTTACATTTCTTAACAGACACAACATTGAATTGGCAAAGAGGTGAAATTATCGGATTATTTGAATATTTTTATCTTTCTTTCTCTATTGGATCATGTGTGTAGATATGCTAGAGATGGTCTGGTGTCTCCTAAAGTTGATGTATTTGCATTCGGGGTTGTCCTTTACGAACTTCTTTCCGGGAAGAATTCTGTCATCAAGACAAATGAATCTACTATAGCAATGGGCCTTGCTGCCATGGTTGATGATCAGTTTCACTTGTTAATGTTGGATGGCAGATTTTCGACAACCCTAGTATAACCTTATTATGTTCTTTTCCTCTTTTGACAGTTCGACGATGTCCTAAATAAGATTGATTCAAAAGAAGATCTGTGCAAAGTAATGGACCCTTTGCTTGGAGATAATTACCCTCTGGAGGCTGCATTCCAGGTCAGGCTGAATTATTGAAGACATTGGTTAGATGTCATTTGTATAAATGTAAAGAGTAATGTCTCAAAATTGTAGCAGATGGCTCAGATTGCCAAGGCCTGCACACAACATGATCGTCTACTAAGACCCGGCATGAAATCAGTTGTAGTTACTCTAATGGCTTTGACATCTGATGAAGACCCAGATGTTATGCGATTACACGAAAGTCAACAGGAAGTCAGTTACTTTATTTCATAGAGCAACTGTTAAGAAGAAATTCAAGTTAATATTAGGATGATCCACAGACACAGGGCTATTCAAATGGAATTCCCAACTGTGACCAAATGAACACAAAGAACAAAAAACTGTGATCTGAGAAGGTCCAAGTAGAATGATCAGTTAACTTTGTTGCTGGTTTTGCAGTGTCCTGTAATCTGTTACTTCTATCTTTTTCAATAAGAAATACACCTGTTATCAACTGTGACCAAATGAGACTGCCTTCTGAACGTTTATGTTGCAGAGTGGACTTATGCCCAGCCAGAGCAGGTAGAAATGTGAACAATCAATCAGACCATGATATAAATCCATCAGCTATCTATGCTGAGGCAAGAACATGTTAATGTTATTTTGCATCAAACATTAATTTGAACATATTTGATTCAGTTCAGACCCAACTTCATTGTTCATTCTCCTCTATACAACATTGACCACAATTGAATGGATATCCACAGGACCCTTTCACATCTCCTTCTCTGCACATATAATGTAAAATATACACATTCCCCCCCACACACAACATTTGGGACCTTTTTTCACCATCACTGGACTAATCCCTTGCCGCCCTATGGGAGACTGACCGGACGGCCTTCTCCAGTTTCTGTTAATCATGGCTCAACCACCACACAAATAGGCACCCCAAAATCTTCAACATGGTATACTATTGTCTGTTAGCAGTCTTGAACTCCTACTTTAGTCAATGCTAATATTCCCTTCCCTTCACATCTACCTGCAACTCTTATTTCACCAGTAAGCTAGACTCCCCTTATCAGGTCAGCATGAAGCATGGCATAGGTCGCAAAAAGTTGGCTCTGAAGACGTTGCCATCTGGATGCCGTTCCAGTGGTCAATGGAGTGGAGATGTTAGATGCCATAAGACTGATTAGGCAATGGGGAGTTCGGACTAAGATCTATTGTGGGCTTTACTTTTATATCATCTCGCAAGAGTTGTCGAGACACACGATCAGCCAGCACAGATTGTCCATGATAGTGTCGTTCACCATGTCCATGTCTGCTAATCTGCTGCTTTCCATAACAGTCGCTCTCAGAAGACCCTTGTTCTGAGAATGCATGAGATCCTTGCTGCTGCATCCCTCCAAATATGTTGCGATTTACATCATGAAATGGTATGCCATTACCATAAAAGCTGCTGGAGGCCTTGGTCATCCCACCGAATCCTTCTTGCAGGCTTATGGTTGGTTTTAAGAGATGGAATGGAATGGAGCCATTACCACCGGTCAGAGGTGTAGACGAGCCTGAAGTTGTTCGTGGACTTGAAATTGGGGATGGAGACATTCTTCCATTCACGTGTTGTGGTGATCTCGAATTGAGAAGGGGGCTTCCGATAGGAGAGACAGGGCATGAGAGGTTCCTCGGGTTGTAATTATCACTGAAACCCAAGAAATAAATATAATGACGATGTAATTAAACTGTATGTATATAAATAAGACTTTGAATGCCTGATAAAAGAAAAGAAGGATGAAAACCTCGAGTGGAGGCCAGTTCTTGACACTCTAGATGAATGAACCGCAAGAGAATCCGCATCCAATGAAATCAAACTGCTAACGCGCAGCACTTGACCCTGACATATTGGAATTTAACAACTTGAATATTAGTAGGTAAATCAAAAGCAATTATTCACAAGTTTCTCCCATGTTCTACACAAGCGTACACAAACTATATAAAGAGTGAGTAAAAAACACAAGTTTATTTCCCTAAATCCCAAACTTAACTGCAAGGCGAAGAACAATGATTTGTCCATAAACAAATAAATGTAAAATAAAGAAATAGTCGCTGTATTATATATACATTGAATGTTAAGTATTGTGATGTACAGATTATAGTCAGGCTATCAAAAGATGGTTTCTCCACCGCTTATCAAGCAGTTATAATAAAGCTAGGGATAATATTTAGACATTTGATGTTTTTCCTGACTGTCAATGTTGGTGTGTCCAAAACAACACACCTTACATTAGCGGAATGCCGGAATCAACTATATATCATCGCAGGGGACATGTCTAGTATGGTCATTTTCACACAAAATGTCATCAAAATATATAGATCTGAATAGATGAACATCAAAGAATCAAGAAAAGAAACAATGTGGACAGTGAGACATACCGTAGATTTCAACCCATTTATCATCGCAGGGGGCATGTCTGAGAGTTCAGGAGCTGGAATCGGTCGTTCTAATGGTGCAGCACTCTTCACGAAAGGGTGTTCCAGGAGCTGTGCAGCTGAAGGACGATGCAGTGGGTTGCGTTGCAAACACTGTTTAATGAAGTCTTTCCCTTCTTCAGAAAGGTGTTCAGGAATTGCTGGACGTTCTTTGCCATTGCCAATCTTAAACATAGCTGCAACCTTTACACAAAGGAACAGAACAATCAGTAATCAACATATGTCTACATAAGCTCAGACATGGTAAAAAGATATCCGAGTAATATTTCAACGGACTCGGTTTCTTATAATATTCGATCAAAGTAAAGAGGGAATATCATTTATCATCATGCCTCATGAACTGCTTCACCTATGTAAGGTTCAAACTGGGCATGTAACACTGATACATGATACCTTTCAAACAAGCCATAAGTTGCACCTCCGAAGCTAAACTTTGCTACTATAATAATTTTGTCATAAAAGCCTAAGAACAATGTAAGTGGTACATCACAGATTCAGCTAAATTTCAACAGTAGATATTAACTATTTACAATGGTAGACAACCAAGATTCAGAAGTTATGGGGTGTCCTTACAAAACTTTTTATTATTATTTTAAATGTTCTCTGCCTTTTTTGCAGGAGTTCCTAAGTTCTTGAAGGCAGTTATGACTTGAGATGTCCACTTTTGAATTGACATAATCTTTATATTAACCCAGTACTAACCCCTTCATACTGACTCCAAGGTGGTTTTGTTGTAGCCATTTCCAGGACTGTGCATCCAAGGCTCCATATATCCACAGCAAGGTTGCAACCATTGGAATTTTTTATAACCTGGGAATCCATTGAAATAGGAATAAGATAAAGAAATATGAACAATCTGGATCGTCCTACAGAAAATTTAGTCAAACCTCAGGTGCCATCCAGTAAGGGCTTCCTTTGAATGACAAAGGACATGACTGCCCAGAAATCTGCAACACGTATCAAAAATGAATATTGATTCATGGTAAAAGGAAATGCAAATTTACTATTACATTTTACTAGGGATAGCCATAAATGCTATCAGTCGATCACACAAGCTAACAAAATTGTAAAAATGTTAGAGAAGGCCACTCTTTGTTAGCCCACATATACATTAAGCCTTAGTTTGCTGAACAGACACTAACTGAACAAAAAATAATAATTCAACCATTAAAGAATACTCACATGTTTCGCCATTCCAAAATCCGCTAACTTCACTCGGCCATTTGGATCAACTAATACATTTGCGCCTTTGATATCCCTGAATGATCAGCTAATGAGACAAGTTGGTCAAGATATAAACCAGAGGAACTGGTGATTTGCACTCATAACTCACCTGTGAACAGTATTTTTTGCATGCAGATATGCAAGCCCAGACAGTATTTGTTGGGTATAACTACGGATAGCAAGTTCACCAAGTTGGCCATACTCCTGGAGCAGCTTATATATGGATCCACCAGATACATACTCCAGGTATATGTAGAGTTTATCATCCACCTGTTTTAATTCTCAACCATGATCAGTTGAGTCACTTAATAAATTAATATAATGGTCTTCTTTATTGAATAAAAAACGTCTTCTTTATACAACATTTAATGTTATAATCAAAAGACATGATTGACTATTTTATCAGGCAAAAGGACCTAATATTGACCAAAACAAAAATAGAATACATTGAAAGTTCAACACGAGTTCTCTATAAGATCAAGGAGCCATGCTCACTGCCACTGAAATTAAAAATTGGTGTTTGACAACCCACCAAATCACAATGGATATATCCAGAAACATTTGTCATACCGATTCAGAGCCATAATATTGCACAATGTTTGGATGCCGTAAGCGACTCAATAAAGAAATTTCCTGTAAAACGAGCACAAAATCAGATCATGCTACATTGATTGATAACTAGGCATATAATATTTAGTACACCCTTCCTTGCACGGTAAAAGTTGATTTATTCTTAGTTCTTCTGCAACACATTGTCCACACTCCACAGTCATATAGTGAATTGTGAATGCTTCATTTTCATAAGAGGACTCGTGGACGCTAAGGCAAAATGCGGAGATATGCACATTGTAATTATATTAATGTTTCTAAGAAACTTTGCCCGCTTCAGTATAATTTCCAAGATGGAACAGAGAGCCAATTTAAAAAATCAATCTCCACACACTCATACAAATGAGCTCCATTGGCAATGAACTTACTTGGCAAAGCTGCTTAGCACTTTCCTTCGACTTTGCATCATCTGAAAATAGTGTGACCTCCTTCATAGCACACATTTCACCACTTTCACTATAGGGGACAAAAAAACAAGTTAGAAGCATAAAAACTTACCACGCCTCGGTTCAAACTGATCACGATCAACAAGAACCAGATTCAGAAGAAAGAGTGGATGTAAATGAATACCGATTATTGCAGTTTTACCTATTAAAACCAACATAAACATGCCCAAATGTGCCTCTACCCAGAAGCTTCCCTTTTTTCCACCGGGAACCAGGACTTGTAGGGTTCTCTGCCCTCCCTGGACTTCGTGGTATGGACGGAGATGTTGCTGCAGAGTTTGAGTGAGAAAATAGTGACGAATTTGAAATTGTAATAGGAGGAAGTGGCAACCGATGACTCTGTTTCTTCCCATCATCTGGCCAGTTTGCCTGTGCTTCAGACGCCGATGCTCCAGCCCTGGGATGATTTGGTGTAACAGCACCACTGTGAATCCTGGAACTTGGGCCTGGGCTATTCATTCTGGGGCTTGGTATTGGAGAACACTCAGGACTACCCCTGCTGTGTTGCCAAAAAAACTGTGCAGCCATATCACCTCCCATTGAATTATGCCCAGAATTCTGACCAGATCCTGGGCTAGAACAGTGACCAGATCCAAGTAATTGTGTGTCAGCATAAGGCTTCCCGGCCCAGAAAGTTGTATTTGCAACTTGCTCAGAGCCAAAAGCCCTCAATGGACTTCTTGACGGACTAGAAATTGAGCTGTCAGGGGCACTGCAAAAGGCTCCATGGTATGGAATATGTAGATTCGGCACATGGTGACCCAGCGGCCTTCGTTTAGGTGATTTAATAGGAACATGATTACGGAACGGATGGGTAACTGGCTTCTGCAACTCTCTTGTGCATAATTGGGCAGCAGGAGACGGTTGCTCTTTAGGCATGCCTCTACAATATAATTACAAGAATCAATGAGAACAACAAATTTGTGAGAAATTAAAATACCTAAAGCTAATAACTAATGGTGAGACTAATGAAACAATCAACTAACATAGAAAACAAAGCAGTGCACAATATCCCACGAAAGATCACCTGGAGGGACTGTTTGCAGCTGTTGTAGTCTTATTGTCATAGTCAAAAGCACAGGGGCTCTGGATGTTTGAGTCAGTTGGATCATCACTATCGGTGGAGCCCGCACTAGAAACAGAAGCCGTGACCAAGTCTCCATCCACGTCTGAGGGATTCAGCCGGCCTCCAATGCAAGCAGGTCTGGGCAATGAAAACAATGATGATTTGGAGTTTTTCTCTGATTTTGGCTTCAGAGATACACTAATGCCTGAGTTGATACGACCAACAGTAGCAGGAAGTAGGCCAGGAAGGGGAAGCGGCTGGGGCCTGTCAGCAAAACTTTGACACCTTCCAACTCTTTTGGACGGTGATGAAGATCTAGATTGTGCGACAGACTGAGATCCCTTCACTGATATCGGATCAGAACAATGTCTTCGAGATCCTCCTGATTTACTACTCAATCTACCATCAGATGGATTTCTAAATTTCCTGTGCAGAGTATCAATAAAGCTTTCCTTGCCTCCTTTCTTCTTGGATTCTTTTGATGACGATTTTGCCCACCACGAAGGCATATTTGGGGTGGGGAGGGCTTAGTGTAAGGAACCCACACTTAAATTAATCTAATCAGGCCTCTTGCAAGTAATGTAAAGCCTGTTGCACATACAAATTTTCAACCCTGATAAAAAGGCCACTGACCTCTTCCCCTCATAACAAGTGTAATCTTGTCAAAATTACTGGACCAAAGTAGCCAAGGTGTGCACCCAATAGATTTCAGAGTAGAAATAACGTCTTCAAAGCCTGTAGAACGTACATTAAGTTATATAAATCCTATAAAATCAGTGAATGTTAATTCACACACATAAAAAGCATTTACATCATGTGCAAAAAAAGGTAGCTCAAACGAACAACTTAACTGTTACAATCACAAACTGAATAAATACATGACACGTGCACTGCTCAATACAGCCGCCAAAAAATCTTTTATTTGAAAGACTACCCATCCTTGTTGCATGAACTTGTGTACTTGGTGATCAATCACGATAATCTAATATCACATAAAACTATAACATCCAATAGTCTATAGATGGTCTATATAAAAATGTTGTGATTGTGATTGCCATAATAACTTCCATCTGTTCTTAAATAATGTCGCTGGGAGTTTTATGATCGGAAACAAAGGTTTGACAGAAGACATATCATGGTGTGTCCGTCAGGTAAAGTAACTTACAAAAACACCCGTGTTCCTCTAATTTCTGATTGGCAAGGAAAATCAACTCCCCATAATTCGTGGTCAAAGGAGTTAAACTAATTCTTCAGAACCCTATAACTAGCATCACAAAACTCATCTTGCTTAGAATAAGAACATATAAACTTTCCAGTTTCCATTTGACTGATTCACTTGGTCTCAAATAGCATGATCAGTTGATTCCAGTTCAATTACCAGTCTCCCATGGAGACAAGTGACCTTCAGTCAACTCAAATGTTGAAAATGAAAAGAAATCCACTTTAAGTTAATATCAGAAGCTAAACCTAGCAGTTTCAGATTCAGCGATCCCTAATTCTGCACCGGCAGCAGATAGGTCGAAATTGGAAGTGGAGCCAGGTATAGTAACATAAAAAAGTCAGATCTAACATAAATTTCACGAAAAGAGACGACAATTTAAGAACGCGTATCGAAGATTCAGAGCAATCAGAAGCTAGATATGGGTACGAATCAGACTTACATTAATCACATGAAGATGAGGAAAGCACTGCCAAGTAAACCCAGTAAACGAGCACCACCTCCGGTACGAAGAAGCACACGAAAAATGAAAGGCGAGTGAAAGTCGACGAGTGGGGATCGGAGAGCAGCCGGAAGAAATGGATTGGAGAAGACGCAGAGAAAAAGCACGAAAGTAAGAGACTAGTGTCTGCAATGGGACAAAGTGTCTTGTTCATTTTTCATTTATTTTTTTTGTTGTACTATTTTCACAAGCAAAAACGTAAATGGGCATTTGTGTTACTTATAAATAATTGTTTTCCTTTTTTTTTTACTAAGTTTGTTTGTCACCATAATCTATGTCAACGTCATTATGGACCATTGACATCATGATACATCGATTAGACACTCAAAAATAATTTACTAGTAGGATTTATTAGACATAATAGTAGCTTATTGTTTTTGATAGATTGGTTTATTACAATTCAGTACTTATTAGACATGAGAAGAATTCGGGACATGAGACATTGCAAGGTAATACATCAACGAACAGGCGAGAAGATTTTATTGTTGAAACTTACCTTTATACAGTAGTATAATTTTTGTATCTCAAGATTTAAATATTTGTTATTATCACCTTTTTAGGAAAATGAAAAACAAATTGTGCAAAATTTCCAGTTCAGGATTTAGTATTGTTGGAAATGCATGATAGCTCTCAAATGCATTTAGATGTGAAATATGATATTTGCAAATTTAGATGATAACTACACCTACACCTTGCATCACATTTTTGACACCCATTGGCATCACGTTTTTGACATTGACACCCATTATGAAATATGAATGTGATCTCCAATTTTGCTTTGTAGAATGTCATTTTATTTTATTGTAAAGAATGATTTGAAATATATTATTTATCTATTGAGCTGCTTTTGATAATTAAAGGGATTTTTACTTAGAATACCAATTTTGAATTGATTGACTAGGAATGCTCTAATGACAAGGCGTCTTACAAGCAGTATTTTTATAAATGATAAGTATTCAAGTTAAAAGCGACTCAAAACTGCATTTACATTCACGTGGATGAAATAAGGTTCAACGAGATTTTCTTAATACAAATTATTTTATTCGATGAAAAAAGAAATACAATAAAAGATTAGAAAGTTCAATGATAATTTCTTTTAGTATTCATTTTTCTTGTGCGCCTTCAAACACGAGGCAGCATGAGCAAGTTCAATGATAATTGTTTTTATATTAAATTTGTATAAGAATGTAAATGTTTTGATAAAAATATAAATATTTGTAAAAAGAGGCTTTTGTTATGATATTATGGAAATATGAATGTCCACTTAACCTTTGGTTGTCTAACCTTTGGTTAGGCTCATTTAGATCACTTCATAATACCCCTTGTTATTTATGTAGGGTCATGCCCTTTCATCTATCTCATGTAATCCTATAAATAGGTGTCTATGTTAAGAAGGATGAATAACAAGAATACAAATCTCTTTTACCATTTCTCTCATCTCTTGTTTCTCCCCCATTATTTTACAACACGTTATCAGCACGAGTTGCTCAAAAGGTAGTGATCATCCCTCTCTGATCCTCTCTTCGATTCTTGTTCACAATGCGATGATGGCAACCATGAGTCCTCTTTGTAGAGGTTCTCAAAATAGCCTAGCATTCGAAAACTCAATATTCTTATTCATGTAATTGGTTCTATATTCACATGATGTATGAATGTGTAGTATATGTTTTTGATTCACCCGAAGTGGAATCATATACATGTATCACTTGAAGTGGATACATGTATAGTTTATGTTTTTATTTTATTCCCCCGAAGTGGAATCACATACATGTATCACTTGAAGTGGATACATGAATAGTTTATGTTTTATTTTATTCCCCCGAAGAGGAATCATATACATTTTCTCCTGAAGTAGATACATGTATAATATATGCTTTGATTTTGTTATGAAATAGAATATAATCATATACATGTATCACCCGAAGTGGGTCATATACATATATCACCCGAAGTGGGTCTTTATCTTCATCCCCCGAAGAGGATGTCTCAATTCACTCCTTGAAGAGAGTAACATTCACTTGTTGAAAGTGATAAAACATCAAGCATATGTTTTGTAGTGTGATTATACCATCTCATGTAGTAGATGATTATAATCTAGATAAAATCACTTCCTGTTGTAAGTGATAAAGTTCTGTTTTATTTATTTTATTTATGCACGTGCTTAAATCCATCTATTTATTTACTTTTATAATGGTACATTTTTATTCATATTCCATATTTCGTATATTTAATCCCCTGGAGCGGATTCATATTGATCATACACACTTAATCCCTTGAAGTGGATAAACATACATCAATATATATATTTATCCTAATGAGATAGTTAAAATCGTCCCCCGAAGAGGATGATTATGTGTAAAATATATATTACTCCTAGAAGAGAGTAATGTACCATTTTCCTTTGTTATAAGTGAAAGAAAAATAATGGTCCAAGAAATTGTTTTTATGTAGATCATATCTCTCCGGAAGTAGAAGATTATTATATCACTTTCCGTTGTAAGTGATAGATCCATGAAATTTCTCATCAAATATGTTGGATGTGTATGATCAATACTTAGTGATTTAAATGTTTTAATTTCATGTTTTGACTATTATATGCATGTCTACGTCGCAATACTTTAGTTTACTGCCTTAATGTTTCCGGAAGAAATTGTTTTACATGGGTAAACTCCTTTTAGCATGTAACAATTTGAGAGATTCTGTAAAAGAAAACTCCAGCGCATCCCAGACGGATTGTGCTTACTTCGTCATCATCTTCACGAGAGCCTGAAGCTCAAAACTTAATAGTCAAAGACTCCTCATACGCTGAAGAGCTTAAATATTTATGAGATTAGAGGACGGTCATTGTACCTCGTGCAATATATGAATGCATATGGATGCACTTGAGGATATGATATTTTAATTAGTTCTCAGATTATAATTCTGAACTATATGGTATTGGTTTCAAACTTGAGTCTATGTGAAGAGACTAATGAAGACGGAGATAAATTGGAGAAAAGATTGTTCATCTCTCATGTTATTAATCCTGTACTCCAGTAGTAGTACATGGAACATGATTATTTTTCCTATTTGTAGTTAGTTACTTTTTAAATTCGGTTTTAATGACACAACTTTAATTTCCGTAACTGAAGTTATTTTATTTATTATGAATTTGTCAAGAGTTAAATTCTATTTCAATTAGTCATATATATTGTTTATATTTCTTTATAGAATGAATCAATCTTGTACTCCAGTAGTAGTGCATGTTGTTTTTCCAACGGAAATGTTAATGATGGGGAGTTATGCCTTGTTGATAGTGCCACTACTCATACTATATTGAAAAACCCGAAGTTTTTCTTAAACTTGAACATGACAAAAACCAATGTTCATACTATCTCCAGAACGAGTAGTATTATAGAAGGTTCCGGAAGAGCCTCTATCTTGTTACCCAAAGGAACAAGAATAAACATTAGAGATGCATTGTACTCAAGCGAATCGCAAAGAAACTTACTCAGTTTCAAAGATATTCGAAGAAATGATTTTCATGTTGAAACCATGTGTGAAGATGGTATTGAGTACCTACTTCTTGTATCTTATAAGATTGGCCAGAAGCAAGTCTTAGAGAAAATGAGAGCACATGCGTCTGGTTTATATGGCACGCAAATCTACCCCATTGAAGTGTATAAAGTTACTAACATGAAGTTTGTTGACAAGGAATTATTTTCTTTATGGCATGATAGACTCGGTCACCCTGGTGAAACAATGATCCGGAGAATCATTGAAAGTTCACACGGACACCCACTTAAGGACCTGCAGATCCTCCCAATGGGTGGCTTGACATGCACGGCTTGTTCACTTGGCAAATTTATAACAAGGCCGTCTGTAACAAAAGTAAACGCGGAATCTCCTATGTTTCTTGAAAGAATTCAAGGTGACATATGTGGACCAATAGCACCGCCATGTGGACCATTCAGATATTTTAAGGTGTTGATAGATGCTTCAACACGTTGGTCACATGTAAGCCTAATCTCAACGCGAAATGTTGCATTCGCAAGGCTTTTAGCCCAAATAATCAAGTTAAGGGCTCATTATCCTGATCAACCAATCAAAAGAATCAGGCTAGATAATGCAGGAGAATTTACATCAAAGTCATTCAACGACTATTGTACATCAATTGGTATAGTGGTTGAACATCCAGTAGCTCATGTTCATACACAAAACGGCCTAGCAGAGTCGGTGATAAAGCGGTTGCAATTAATAGCAAGACCATTGCTAATGAAGTCAAAATTACCCGCCTCTGCTTGGGGACATGCAATTTTGCATGCAGAAGCTTTGATAAGACTTCGACCGACCGCTTATAATAAGTATTCTCCTTTGCAATTTATCTCTGGAAGAGAACCTGATATCTCATATTTGAAATTTTTTGGTTGTGCGATGTATGTCCCTATTTCTCCTCCACAACGAACCAAAATGGGGCCACAAAGGAGGTTGGGAATATATGTGGGGTTTGAGTCCCCATCAATTATCAAATATCTAGAGCCATTAACTGGTGATGTATTTCGAGCTCGATATTCTGATTGTCATTTTGATGAATCAAAATTCCCAACTTTAGGAGGAGAAGAAAAGGAGATTAATAATGAGGTTGTGTGGAATACGCCTTCTTTGTCGTTCTTAGATCAAAGAACAAATGAAAGTGAACTTGAAGTTCAACGGATCATACACTTGCAAAATGTAGCAAATAGGCTACCAGATGCGTTTACTGATGCCAAGAAAGTGACGAAGTCACATATACCTGCTGAAAATGCACCAGCTCGTTTGGAGATTCCTGTAGTAACTCCAAACACAAACATTGTAAGTGATTCTCAAGTACATCGAAAGCGTGGGAGACCATTAGGGTCTAAGGATATTGTTCCCCGGAAGAGGAAAGAACACGCAAGATGTAAAACGGATGTCGAGATGTCAAATACGAACATTAATGAAGTAAGGACTCTTGAAGAGTCTTTACCTAACGAAACTGAAAATAAAGACAAAGATATTGATGACAATTTTGAAATGTCAATTAATTATGCCAACACTGGTGTGAGTTGGTATCGAGATGAGGTAAATCTCAATGAAATCTTTGCTTATTCAGTTGCCCAAGAGGTCATTGGAGAAGATGACAATGATCCCCAAACCATATATGAATGTCGACATCGAGATGATTGGGAGAGCTGGAAAGAAGCAATTCAAGCAGAGTTGAACTCTTTAAATAAACGTGGTGTTTTTGGACCGGTAGCTCCAACATCGGAAGGTGTGAAACCAGTTGGCTATAAGTGGGTGTTCATACGAAAACGTAATGAGCGTAATGAAATTGTAAGATACAAAGCTAGACTGGTTGCACAAGGCTTTTCACAGAAACCTGGAGTTGACTATTTGGAAACATATTCACCTGTAGTGGATGCAACAACTCTAAGGTTTCTAGTTGCTTTGGCCGTTGTTGAACGACTCAAAATGCAACTCATGGATGTGGTAACTGCATACCTATATGGGTCATTAGATAAAGATATATACATGAAAATCCCAGAAGGATTAAAAATGCCTGAAGCATTACATGCAAATCCTCGTCATATGTACTCCATCAAATTGAAACGATCATTGTATGGGCTGAAACAATCTGGTCGAATGTGGTATAATCGCCTCATCGAATATTTACTAGCACAAGGGTTTATTAATAACCAAATATGTCCATGTGTTTTTATAAAACGCACAGAATCGGGGTATGTAATCATTGCAGTGTACGTCGATGATTTAAATATAATTGGAACTCCAGAAGAGATCCAATTGGCAGCAAACTATTTGAAAAGGGAATTTGAAATGAAAGATCTAGGAACTACTAAGTTTTGTCTCGGCCTGCAGTTCGAGCATACAACCAATGGAATCTTTATCCACCAATCAAATTACACCGAGAAGGTTTTAAAGCGCTTTAATATGGATAAAGCGCATCCATTAAGTACACCGATGGTAGTAAGATCACTCAGCATTGAAAAGGACCCTTTTCGTCCCCGGTCAAACGATGAAGAGATTTTAGGTCCAGAAGTACCTTATCTTAGTGCAATTGGAGCGTTAATGTACCTTGCCAATAATACCCGACCAGTCATATCATTTGCAGTCAATTTACTTGCAAGATATAGTTCATCACCCACTAAAAGACATTGGAGCGGTGTTAAGCATGTCCTACGTTATTTACGTGGAACAAATGATATGGGTTTATTTTTCAAAGGACCAAATGGAGTACAAAATGGTGAATTAGTTGGTTATGCCGATGCGGGATATTTGTCTGATCCACATAAAGCTATCTCACAAACGGGGTACTTATTCATGTATGGAGGAACTGCGATTTCATGGCGTTCGACAAAACAGACATTGGTAGCCACATCATCGAACCATGCAGAACTGATTGCACTATACGAAGCTGGACGAGAATGCGTTTGGCTTAGATCATTTATCAACCATGTCAAAACCTCTTGTGGATTAGTATCAGGCAAACAGAGCCCGACAGTAATATATGAGGATAATGCTGCTTGCATCGCCCAAATCAAAGAGGGATACATCAAAGGTGATAGAACAAAGCACATATCTCCCAAATTCTTCTCCACTCACGAGCTTCAAGTGGAAGGGAAGATCAACGTTTGCCAAATACAATCCAGTAAAATTTTGGCAGACTTGTTCACTAAGTCATTACCGACACGAGTTTTTAAGAAACTTGTAAATGACATAGGGATGTGCAGTCTTAAAGACTTGTCGGTTTGAGGGGGAGTTTTATAACTGTACTCTTTTTCCTTAACTTGGTTTTATCCCTTTTTGGGTTTTTTCAGGTCAAGGTTTTAACGAGGCAGTTCACCGAATAAGAAGTGTACATTCAAGGGAGAGTGTTATGATATTATGGAAATATGAATGTCCACTTAACCTTTGGTTGTCTAACCTTTGGTTAGGCTCATTTAGATCACTTCATAATACCCCTTGTTATTTATGTAGGGTCATGCCCTTTCATCTATCTCATGTAATCCTATAAATAGGTGTCTATGTTAAGAAGGATGAATAACAAGAATACAAATCTATTTTACCATTTCTCTCATCTCTTGTTTCTCCCCCATTATTTTACAACAGCTTTCACTTATATAAAACTAAAAGCCATATAACAATGAAGAAGAAGTGTGCGAGAGATATTTATCTTATTTTTTATATGTAAAAGTAAAACTTCCATTTGTAACAACTTGCTGGCTGCTGCATAGTGTTTTAAACCGAATGAAGTCCTAAAAAACTGTGCAGCCAGTATCTATCGAGATCATCTTCAGCGACACATATCACGATAAACACTAGCAACAGTTGTATTCTAAATCCATTATGTGGTCCATAGGAGATACATTTTCAGTCAGAAAGTTGTGATCAGTTGCCAAAACAACAAATTTGTATAAGATCAAAGATGCTCTGTTAGCTGACCCCTGGCCTCAGAATAGGGAAGAAGCTCCAGTTTTCATTATGCTCTACTTCGGTACCCAACTTCTTTTCACTTGTGTTGTCAAAATTGAACTCTTTGGTCGGCCCAATTGTCTGATTCTTTTTTTGTCCATCGGATGCCTCTTCTGATAATTTATTCTCATCAATCCCGACACATCCTGTAGCTCCTGAAACGAATCTGAGTGATGCCACACGTTCATATTCCATACACCTTGCAACATCTTCACCAGTCAACTCAAATGATACTCTGTGGTCAACAATAGGAACATCGTTATCACATCCACTGGCCGGAATCAGGGTCACTGGACTCCCCAGTGAATTGCCAAGGATGCCGGTGGATATTGGCTCAGCTGTATCAGGTGTTAAACAACCTGACCCTAGCCTCGAAAGCAAACCTGTGCCATTTGGTGTCACGGTTCCGGATCCTAACCTTGAAGCTATGACCACACCATCTGGCGTCACAGATCCAGATTCTATCCTTGAATGCGTTCCTGCAACATCTGGTGTCACAGCTCCAGATCCCAGCCTTGAACCCAGTCCTGCACCATCTGGTGTCACTGATCCAGATCCTAGCCTTGAACCCAGCCCAGCACCATCAGGTGTTACAGCTCCAGATCCTAATCTTGAACCCCATTTCCGGGTGGTAAAATACTCGAACCCAAGTAGCTTTGGGGCTTCCCCAATCCGTAGCTCATAAATAGATCGTCTATCAGGAAGTGGAGATGATGTACCAGAATTGGAGATTACAGATCCCGGTGATATGAGGTGACCACCCGGACTTCCAGGGTAAAGCTGGTAAGGCTGGAACTCATACTGAGATAACAAGTGCTTTTGATTATTTGCACCACCTCGTCGACTTGGATCCAAAGAAGTAAGCATCTTGGCATAAGGTACGTCAGGTGATGAGGGGGTGGTCATCTGAACTTGCTCTGGCGGAGGAGTGTAAGGAGCAGTTGATGGTTGAGTGGTGAACGCTGAAAATACAGGGGGCGAAACTAATTGAGTTTCATGGGCATAAGGACCGATAGCAAAGATGGAAGCTGGGCCTCGAGGAGAGTATACATTGGCAGAAAGGGATGTGAGCGATGACAATATGCCAGGTGATTGAGTAGAGGAGTGAGGCTCGGATTGAAGAAAGGATGCTGGTGAAGATGGCGGTGCAATGAAGGGTATCGGTATTGGGTTTGGATGAGAGGATGTTTCTGCTGCCGGAACTGGAACTCCTGGAGCTGCTGGTTCAGGAACAAGAACTGCATGACCAATCCGTTTCTTGTTTTTATGAGATCCAAAACACCAGTATAGGCTCAAATAGCTTTTCCAGTTTCTTTTCTGCAATCAAATAACGGGATTAAAGATAAAGATGAGTGACTCCTTACTACATTGAAGGTAGTATTTCATCACAGTATGTGTCTATGTTCTGGAAACAATTGCAAGAATAATTTCAATTCCTCTGGCAAATCCCCCCCTTGAATAATAATAACAATAATTTGATTCCTCGGTGTTACGGAAGCACAACAAATCCAAACCAATCAAAAAGGGAAAAGTAAAGGAACAAGACTCGGCCTATTAGAATCTAAATGTGCACTATGATTTCTCTAGGATAGAAAGAGCAACCTTGTTAGATGTTAAGGTACGTTGGCTGCACTGATAAATCATCCATGCGACTCTCGATAATATCTTACGGCAAGAAGCCAGATTCGCACAAAAAGTGCACTACCAAAGGCACTATGAAAAACTGAAACTAAAACCCTCATCCTAAATGGGAAACCGAGACAGGCAAAAGATCTCTCCAGCAGACATGAGAACCCAAATAAGTTACTAGATAAGCTAAGTAGATAGCTGTCAAAGAGCAATACTATATAACTTATTTACACCAATAATCAAGTTGATTCATTGACATAAAGATAAACATAAACTAGAGTGATTAAATCCAATTCTATGCAAAGAAATTAGTAAAACCCAGAAAATTCAGTTCCAAATGATATTCCATCATCCCCAGTCCCAGATTTGAAACAAGAACTTCTCCTATCTACGTCTAAAAAAGACAAATCAAACGAAAATTCAACTAGCATATAAGAAAAGCAGAGCATAACAATTAACAAATTCGCCAGCGCACAAACCTAAAATACATGTGAAATGAATAATTAAATAAATAAAGGAATCAATTACCTCAGCAATTTGGGGCTGAACGCGACTCTCGGCGGATACGATAGCTGTGGCGGCCGCGTTCACAGTATCAACGCTATTATTAGGAGTAATATTCATCTCCGCAATCAACCAAAATCGAATCCCTAAAAGCTACATATGCTACTCAATTCATTCCTCGGCGTCAAATCTACATCCTCCGTTCCGATTGCAACCCTTAAGGAGATTCTACTGCAACGCCTAGGTACAGAGCGAGCAGGATGCTCCAACAGCACCGTACCAAGCCGTGCGCACGCTTATTTATATACAACAATAAGTGTTTTTGAAATTTGAATCCGATCACTTGCTGCGTTCCGTCTGTCGATGGATGCGATTGAGTTTAATTACGATCTGCGAGATGGATGGATGGATCCGGGGAGGAAGAGGAAGGCGGAGAGCAAGAGCAATCAATGGCTTCTCTCTCCTCTATCCCGAAACACACCTGTATGCTTCTTCTCTCTCCCACTTCTGTAAAATTAATTAATACTTTTTTTATATTTTTCTGAAGCAATTATTAGGGAAAGAAAGAAGAAATAATTAAAGAATGATTTGGATCTGGGTTAAGCACGTGCACAAAAGTCGATCCGACCTCGTCATTTCATTTAATTACGGAAACGCCACGACGGAGCGGCGCGGCGCCAGAAAGATTATTAATAAAAATAATATATATATAAAATGTATTTATAGCGGCAGGCGATTTGGGGTCGGCGATGGGAAACTCGTGACTCGTTATGGTCGCGTGGTGACGTGGCGTGATTGGCACGTGACTCCCGTGACTTTGTTCTATAGGTCTGCTAATTTATTTAATTTAATTTAATTTAATTTGTTTTATAAAATTAAATGGTATGATCGTTTGTAAAATGTGACTGGATTAAATGAATGTGCTTTTGCCTTTGCTTCGCTGGGTCATGCACTTGTTTCTTCAGTCCCCATCTTGTCGTTTTGATTTAGTGTTTTTAGAATATTATAAGTAATAATTAGTTGATTCTTTCCCAATAAGATAGATCGTGTTTTTGGTAGGGTGAAAAAAAGATAGAGCATGACAGGCAAATTCTTTTTTTGTAGTCATAAAAGAAAATATGAGAATGTTTCACAAAGAGAAAATGTGACGGGGAGTATATAATGTGCAAACGAGATGGAAAGCATGGAGATTTGTAGTGTACTATCAAACACATCATCAGAAGTATAAAACGTCTTATTATTTATAGATTCAGATTGTCAAGTATTAACTTTTTAATTTATATTTTAGTGAGACAAGTTCAGATGTCAATCGTAGTATTTCCTTCTCAAATTTTGTGAGGAATTGTTTATGATTCAACTTCGCCTAGGACTCTTTCATGTGGATTCGTGAAGTTCCTCGATAAGAAAATGAATCATACAAAGTTGTTAGTGGATATCGTATCCCTATGTTTGTGCTTCAATGACTGATATATGTATTGTACTCAGTGGTGGATCTAGCAGCTCTTGATATGGGGTCCCAAATTTCTTTTTCCTGATAATGGTAAAAAAAATTAAATATAAAATATATTTTAATTGTTAATGATAAAATTTATATTACTTGAAGTTAATTTTAATCAATAAATATATATTGTATTTTATCTTTATAGCTTAGTGATCGAAAAATAAGCCAATAAATATGAGAAAAAGTAAATAATATGAAGTTGAGTATGATTTAATATTAAAACATATTTAATTGAAATGTAAAATCAAAAGTTTAACCTCGGAATCATATTTACTATTAGTTAACTTTAGACATAAAATCTTCACAGCAGAGTTTGTATTGTTTGGAATACTAAAATACATGAGGGTTGGGGTTCAAATCAAGAGGGTCCTGGACCCCAGGCCTCCTGGAACCGCTACTGACTGTGCTTATATGCATAAAAAAAAATAAGAAGGGTAAATTGCTTTTTCTGGCACTCTATTTAAGTTTGATACAGTCATGTATGAAAATGAGTGGTTCATCTTACATGTAAATTAATTTCATTGGGAGGTAATTTCATCTTAGTCCAAACTTAATCCTTTGTTCTATGTCGAAAATTGGGACATATAATTGATTTTGTTATCTGTCCAAACTGGAACAAACTATATTGAATTTCAATTTAGAAATATGTTTATAAAAAACGCAAGGCGCTGATCGGCGTAAAGGGTTCAATCAAGATTAATCACAGATTAATTGATTTGGTATTTTTTTAAATTTTTTTGAATAATTAATAGTGATAAGTACTATAAGGAGCGTTCAAATGAGAACCCCTCTTTTTTCGAGAACTTTGAGAATCCATTTGTTATGTAGTTTGGTCTTCGTTATGCATTTTTGAAAATGCATCAGTTTTTGCCTAAGTGCAGTTTCCGAAAGCTTAAAATGCATGCTCAAACCTGCATAATGAATGAAAAAAAGTTCGTGAGACACGTGTCACCATCATATTCAAAAATGCAACTTGATCCAATGGTGAAATTTGAGTTCTCGGGTTTTTAAATTTTTAGGGATTCTCAACCGAACACTCCCCTAAGTACTGATATGTTATGTATATATGTTTATTTTATGTCACTACTACAGAGAAGAGCTTATGCAACGGTTCAAATTTCTTATTATGCAACGGTTATTCCTTATGCAACGGTTTATGTAAAAAACCGTTGCATAAGGTAGACTTTATGCAACGGTTTTTAAGAACCGTTGCATAAGATATACTTTATGCAACGGTTATTAAGAACCGTTGCATAAGGTAAACTTTATGCAACGGTTTTAAGAACCGTTGCATAAAGTCTACCTTATGCAACGGTTTTCCTTGAACCGTTGCATAAGGTAATGACCTTATGCAACGGTTTTCCTTGAACCGTTGCATAAAGTCTACCTTATGCAACGGTTTTCCTTGAACCGTTGCATAAGGTCATGACCTTATGCAACGGTTTTAAGAACCGTTGCATAAAGTCTACCTTATGCAACGGTTGTTTACATAAACCGTTGCATAAGGAATAACATTAAGCAACGGTTTTGTGTTAACCGTTGCATATACTAAACCCTAAAATTAAAACACATTGTTTCTTCGTCAGTCGTCCGCTCTTCGCTTCATCCGCTCTTCACTCTCATCGGTTTGGAGTTGTTAGATACAGAAGCAAGAGATTCTAGGGATGTTGGATTTCGATTCGAAAGGGCGAAATGATGAACATCTTCCTCCAGATCCGGCGGAGACGAAGCCTCTGCGCCGCTTGTCCGCCAGCAACCGCTTGACCGGAGTTTCACACAAGGGTGGTTCAGATCCGTCTCGTCGACTAACTGGAAGCCATCGTTGACAGTGATTTCCGAGGAGTCGTCCGATTGTTCGAGCCGTGGAGAACAGACTCCTCAGCAACAGCAGCAGAAACGGTTTGAATTCGAATTGGAGAGGCTACGAAATGACTTTGCAAGCTTCTTCGTCGTCTTCATACAGCTTGGCAATCCCTGCGTTCACAGCCGTATCCGCTCGCCCTTATCGCCGCCTCGCGGTCCGCTGTCAAGGTACTGTGTAATCTCGCTGCTTGAGAATTTGTAGGTTTGGGTTTGGTTATGTGTATTGCATTTGTGTCTGGATGATTGGTTTTGAGATGGTTTGGTTTGTTAGCCCTAATTTTTGAATAGGTGTGAATTTGTGCTTGAATTTGTAAGGAGGATTTGAGAGGAGCTTTTGGTGCGTATGGCTGATTGTTGCTTAAATGTGTGCGGCTTGTGTTTGGCATCCATTGAGTTTATGGGGAAGATATGCTAAATTTCTGTGTAGGAATCAGAACCTGGTGTTTGAATTTGTGTGTCAAGAAAGTGGTATGTGGTGTGCATTTGGATTTTGGAATTAGATTGGAATGTTTGACACTTTGACGTGAACGATTTGTTGGCATTTAATCAGCGGTGTGGTAGTTAATGTTGGTTACGGGTCATGCAGTGTACTTATGAGGAAGTTTTCGGAGCAGTATGCTCGCAAATCAGGGACATACTTTTGTGTCGACAAAGGAGTAACTTCAGTTGTTATCAAGGTAATCATTCACTTCACACACTAGAATTTTTCTTGGTTAAATTAAAGCTATGAAGATTAGTTTATGGTGTTTGATTCGCAAGCTCTACTTGGGTACACACTTCTTGAGCTGTGAAGATTATTTTGTTTGACTTAGACGCAATTTAAAACTTGATGCAGGTGATGCTAAAGGAAAAAAGCTGCTTTCCTCAGTATCGACTTCTTTGGTTCTTGCTGCAAGTATCGGAGTCGCAGAAGCCGTTGCACTCTGCAAGTATCGACTTCTTTGGTTCTTGTTATGGGTATACCTGTTGTATGTGAGCTACTAAAGGCTTCGAGATTATTTTTTATGTGATATCAGTGATTCCTCATGCATTTGATTGTTATGTAAAGTTGTATGAATGGTGTAATGAATAGTTGTATTTTGAATGAAATGAAAGTATTTTGATGTTTGGAAAATGAGTAACAGGAAATTACATTTGTTTGCAATTTGTATTTAATTTTACAACTGGATTTGAGCTATAAAATAGCCAAAATTTACCAGATTTTTTTCGTACTTTATGCAACGGTTCTATGCTCAAAACCGTTGCATAAGGTCATGACATTATGCAACGGTTTTACTCAAAACCGTTGCATAAGGTCATGACCTTATGCAACGGTAGCTTATGCAACGGATGATGAACCGTTGCATAAGGGTCCAAATAACCGTTGCATAAGGTGTCTTCTGTAGTAGTGTGTTAATATATAAAAAACAATTAGATAGTAGAAACAACCTTAGAATATTAAAAAGATATAAAAGTAGGATTAAAATCAGGTACAAAGTTGATTTTTAATACAAACAAAAAAGTTCGTCAAAATCAACCTATAATTCATCACTTTTCGTAGTCGAAAAATGAAAAAGACGACACAGTTCGTCAGTTTTGCATATAATTCGTCACCAAGAAAATGCACAAAAAATCAGGATTTAATCTTATCCATCCAAATCACAAGATCAAGTGCTATGATTTATTTGTATTTTATACCAAAAAATCAACTTTGTACCTGATCTTTTTCCATAAAAATATGTAAATTTTGTAAGAACAAAGTAATTTTTCCCGTTTTGATCAGGAAATCGATTATTTAGGCAGCGCCTGTAGGTTTAAGGCTATAATCGGGTGACCTTTTGATGAACTGTGTATAAAATCGGAACGGATTCGAGAAATTTATCTTCTAAACGAGACCTGAGCGGGCTATACAGATAATTTTTAGAACACTCTCAAACACGACATATGATAACCAAACCAGACCGAAGTTTCATATTTGACTGGACCAGTTTTGGCCAATTTAATTGTAAATGCAATGTTGTAGGAAACTTGCATCATGGACATGATCTTGTTGAGCTAGGCTTGGTGTGATGCAGATTGGCTCTTATTTTCATGTTATAAAAGGGCTTGGGCTTTGTCTTTGGCCGTGCCACAATGATAATACATGGACATGAACCAAGTACGCATTTAAATTAAGATCCTAAAGTAAAGTTTGTCAATCTGGTTCTCTTATGTAAATTATGTATAAACATGGCACGGTGTCGGTGAGACTCGAATATTGACTTCATAAAGTCAATCACATATTCACACTACTAATTCATCATCATTGCTCTTCATCGTCATCCTAGCCTTGGTACTGCAACAAGTAGTTAGAAATAATAATTATGTGGAAGATGCTTATTGCGAAGGAGCGAGTGGATTGGATGAGGGAATGTCGTTGCCATGAGCTGATTCACTATAGATGTTACTTTTTTAAAATGCAATGGTTTGGTTATGTTTTTTTTCTTTCTTGATAAAGGGGTACAGCGATTCAATACATATCATCTAATACATATATATTATATCTTAGTACAGGTCAGGTTTGACACCTTTTACCATGAATCCACCGCTCACATTTACCATGTAATCTCCGGTACATTTCTCGACATCTGAAACACATGCCACGTTGACACATTTACATTTGCAAGCATGTCCATCATGACGGACGCATAGTACCTCCACAAGGGAGGAACAACATCCACGCTAATGGAAAAGGAAGGAAGAAAATTTGTGGGCTCGGGACTCGAACCCAGGACATTAAAGATCCAACCATCTCAGAATGTACTCCTTAATCAATATACTACCACCCCTGTTGGCGTAATAGTTGGGTTGAAATTGAATTCAAGGGAAAATTTCCTAAAATGCTCAAAAATCAAAATTGCATTCCCTTTATACTCAACTTTCAAATTTCATTCCCAATTTAGGCCCTGTCCACTTTGACATATATTTTTGACTTATAAGTTACTCTAAGTTAAGATCAGTTAAGATAAGTTAAGATCAGTTAAGATCAGTTAAGTTACTATTCACATACCATCATACTATTCATCATCATCATACTATTCATCCTACCATCATCATCATACTATCATACTATTCATCATACCATCATCATCATCATCATACCATCATCATCATCATACCATCACACTATTCATCATCATACCATCATACTATTTATCATACCATCATCATCATACCATCATCATCATCATCATACCATCATCATCATCATCATACCATCACCATCATCATCATTATCATCATACTATTCATCATTATCATCATACTATTCATCATCATCATCATACCATCACCATTATCATCATATCATCATACTATTCATCATACCATCATCATCATAATATTACTATTCATCATCATAAAAATACTATTCATCACCATCATCACCCCCATCATCATCATAAAAATTACTATTCATCATCATCATAAAAATTGCTATTCATCACCATCATCACCCCCATCGAACGGATTCATCTCGTCGCCATCCAGATAGTCATGGTGGCTTCCTTCGCGAGACATGGTTGTGCAGAAGCGAGTTCGAAAGAGAAAAGAAAGAGAGAAGAACAGCTAATCAAAGGCTAACTCCCCGGCAACGGCGCCAATTTTGACGGAGCCCACCGCACTGTCGTTAAGGTGCGATGTTCTCTGTGCAAAATAAATTTATATCTCCGCTACTCGTACTCTACTAGTGGGTAGTAAAGGGTAAGTAGGGGTCGAACCCAAGGGAGTCAGGTGAATAGTTGTTCTTTAAGTAAGACAGTTGGCGGTTGGTGGTGATTTTAGTACTGAGAGTAGCGTGGGTTGGTTGTGATTTTAGTACTGAAAGGTAAAGTAACAGTTGATATTATAATTTAAAGGAAAACATTCGGTTTCAGGGGCCTTGTATCATATTTTTGTTTATCATTGACCTCTAATGATCATACTAAGTGTTCAAAAGTGTATCAAGGCCATTTCAAGCACTCGACTTGCCACACTGTCTAGCCCATTTCAAGGTCATAGAGCACTTGTTCTATTTAGACTAGCACCCCATTTTAAGGTATACTAGCCTATGTGCATCCATTTGATCAATCATTTCCGATCAACCAAATGGTTTTTAAAAGAGGTCGAACTCCTCAGATAAGCTTTGCCATTTCAAGCATCCACTTACTCGAGTATGTTCACGAACCCCACGGAAGAGTTTTGCCATTTCAAGCATCCACTCAACCTTGGAAGTTCTGACCTAATATGTGGCACATAGAACAAGTTTTGAACACAAAGAGGCACTAAGAAAAGGGTCTAAAACATTGTATGATACAACAAGTACACCCCTTCAACCGAATGAAGAGTTTAGCTACGAATATTCATAGAACAGGACATCATAGCTAAGTGCGTTGAAAAGTAAAGTACTCTGAAAGACAGTAAAGTAAAAAGAGAGTACTTACAAAAACCGTTAAGAGTGCTCAAGATCCAACTTCGATTCTCAAGCAAAGTGATTACAAGATTAGTGCCCAAACTCTAGAGAGAAGTGAGAGCTTCTCTCACTAACTTGTGGTATGAGATGGGATGCATTTACAAGGAGAGGAGGTCTCCTTTTATAGGCATGGAGGAGCCATGAGATCACAACACTTGGCAAGATATCCATGGAGGAGCTCAAAGCCGCCGGTCCTTTTGGTGTTTTCCTCCTTAGCCGCCGCCCATGTGGCATGAAGGGAGAGGAGGAGGGGAGTTTGTGAGAGGGGAGCCGCCGGCTAGGTGGAGGGGAGTGGGTGAGAGATGTGTGTTTGTGATCTTTCACAAAAGCCATCGGTCCTTTCAGCTCCGGACTGACTCTGGTTGCTCTTCGGTTGGACTTGTTTTGAGTGATTCCACGTCCGGTTCTTGAAAGTCAGATTTTGGTCGTGACCAGGAATGACTCGTAATTCATTTTCAGCTTTAAAACTCCTCCTTAGCCTGTATTCTCTCTAGACTTCAAAATACCCTGTAGATAAATATCGGAACTAACAAGCAAAAGTTAAATAGACAAAGTGTCTAATTTGGTGGGTTTAACTGTGTTTATGATTCATACAATTATGGTCCATCAATGTCTATGTAGTACTGGTCTCATTGGAGAAGAAGAAGAGGAGTTAGAACCCATCTATTTTGAAGTTAGTGTTGGAACTGTGAAGAACCCAGAAGGGGTTACTGAATCAGGAGATACAGAGTCTTTGTTTGCTTGCTCTCAAGAGGAGGAGGATGTTGTCAAAGAAGGTAATGAAGCTTCATCTGATGCAGAAAATTTTGGTGTGAATCAGATTTTGGAAGAGCTGGTAGAGATGGGCAAGATTGCCGAGTTCAAAAGAACTGGAGGAGCTGAGGACATAGACTGTGAGATAGTTGATATGTCTTCAACAATCTCAAAGAAGTCGCTAAAGAAACCCCTACCTCTGAGAATTCAATCAGTCAGGGAGACCGGTAAGAGGAAACTGGCAGTGAAAGTGGATATTGTCCCTATGAGCTCAGTGAAGAGACCTAAACGGTCAAAATCTGGGAAAGAGATCTTGATGGAGGTGGAATGCTCTGAAAGGTTCCTGATGGATGAGGGACTTACAGAGGTATTTGAGCTGTTAAAGGCTCAGGGATGGGAGAAAGTCTGTGAGACTTAGGAGGTCGTATGTCCTAAAGCTGTTGAAGAGTTCTACAAAAACATGAAGTTAATTGATCAAAATGTTCATCACTGGAGGTGAAATTCAGAGGACACAAATTCAATCTGTCGAGCATTGAGCTGGCTATGATCATGAAATTAGATCATCATGGATTTGATCTTTTCTGTAAAAACAGTGTCTGGCCGAAAGAAGCTGGAAACAAGCAGGAGTTGGTGAAGAGGATCTGCAATTTGGACATGGTTCTAAAAGGTTCAGGAATTAGTACTCAGCTGATGGAGCCGTACGTGAAAATTCTACATAAATTGCTTGTGAGCAATTTCATCCAAAGGAGAGTTAAACCATCTTACGTTCAACATCAGGATCTGATTGTTCTGGACAAGCTGCTGAACAAAGAAAAAATCAACCTGCCCAAGATGATAATTAATCAAATGGATCATCTGAAGAAGTTAACTCAAATCGGGTTCTCGAGGGTAATTAAGAAGGTCCTTCAAGCGCATGGGCTGTATGAAGTCATGTCTGGAGTTGAGGAGCAGGTCGTTAAGGAGTTTGATCCTGATGTGTTCAGGAAGATGAATTTGGTAAAGGATCCAGCTGAAGGATGGATAAGAGCTCAAGTTCCAGAACCTGGACTTGGAACCAAATCAGATCTGAAACCTGATGTAGAAGAAGATGATGACCTGGAGAAGCCCAATGATGAGTTTGAAGCGGTTGTTGATAAGAAGGTGGAAGTTCTAGAGCAGAGTCTATCTGAAGTGAAAAGGGACATGAAGAAGATCTGGGCAGAACTGAAGGAGATTAAAGAAGAAATCAAAGGAGTGCAGGATGCACTCCTGGCTCTGGTTGAAAGGCTATGAAGTTCTTCAGTCTCCGGGATGATCACTCTTGACCTTGTGAATGCCGTGATCAGCTTCTCAATATGGATTTCCCTTCCTTGAACCCATCCAAATTATTCCCTTTGTTGTTTGAGTGTCAAAAACTTGAGTTCAGTTTGCATGTTATGATTGTCTACTTTAACTTTCAAGTATCATGCATGCATTTATAAGTTACTCTAAATTTCATGTTTTTACTCATGTTTCTGACTGCTTCGTATGTTAATTTACTCTTCTGTGATGATGTCAAAAGGGGGAATGGTAGAAGTATTAACTGAGGGGGAATCTAAAATTGAGTTAGGTTCCTGAGAAAAGGGGGGAATGATTAGAAATACCTGAAATACCTGTGTAGGTATCTAACTTAATAAGATGTATGTCAAGGTGGTTCTGAGTGTGCAGGAACTTAGGGGGAATTTGTTCCCAAGGAGAATATGTTCTCGTGTGATGCTGTGTGCATGTCTTACATCTTTTAAGTGCTGAATTGGTATTTTTCCTTGTGGGTTTGTCATCATCAAAAAGGGGGAAATTGTTAAGGCAATTGGCCTCACATGGTTTTGATGATTGACAAACCGGTTTAATGGTTTGCTTGAGTTTGTAAGTTAGGAACTTACTGGAGCACTCAGGAACGTGATGATGAACTCAAGTACCCGTAGAAGTCTCAGAGCTACCAAGAACCTGAGTATTGGTCAACGGTCGAGTCAACAGAGCAGTTGAGAACAGAAGTCAAATACATCATGGCATGATGGCACGTTCCCTCAACACATCAAAGAGATCATGAGCAGACGGTTACAAGCCATGATCTATGGCAGTTACCTGACAGTTACCTCAAGAACCTATAAGAGGCTAGCAGTTACCGCTCAGATCTGTGCGCTTCCATAATCATTGTTAGAGCTTTCCAAGGTGGGTGTACCCAGTGAGAATATCCAGCGAGCTGTGCGAGAGTGATATTCTAGTGATCGAGCTATTCTTGATCATTGCCGGAAAGCTACGGAGGTGCCGGTGACTACTGTGACGTCGAGAAGTCGGTCAGGGAAGTAGTCTGGTTTTTGCTTGTGTCGATCTAGTTTTGATCCACACTGAATAGGCAAATGTGTATAAACTGAGAATTAAGTTTGTACAGATTAAGTGGTAATAAAAGAAACCATTTAAGTTTATTCCGCTGCGTATTCTGTTTATAAGTTTATCTGCATACAAAGCTAGGTTCCTAACAGTTCCGACCTTTGTTAAGTCTTCGACTATTAACCAGAAGTCTTTGACTACTAACCACGATCCTATCACATTGCTTGCTCTCCTTCCACACCACAGTTGCCCTTTTCATCAATGTAGATTGTTCTCAACTTTCTTCTACAATCAGCTTTAAACAGCAAATTAGCCATTGATTCCAACAAAAAGCAGCAGCTCAGCTTTATATTCATGTCTTGATATGACTGAGAATGCAACTACCTGTGAACAGCATTGTTCCATGCAGCTGTAACCATTCATCACACTTTCAACAGCAAAAAAAATGTTGCATGCAAAAGGTCAGGTCAGGTCTAGCAAGTAGCAAAATGCATCCTTACATTGACAAAGCAGTCATGGAAATGAAGCCAGATGAGCTTAGCCCCAATGCGGACATCACTCGTCTCAGCTTGCTGAATCACTTCGCGCACCACGGATGACACATTGGGACAAGATGTGGCGTAAAATGTGGAGCTTAGCTGAGCTTGTGAGCTCCCAATGAGTAAAGCAGCAGCAGAAACAAGCACTACAGCCATGGCCGCGAACACTATTGCGGCGACTGAGTACGCGATTGCGTTGCTGACTTCCATAGAGCAAAACGTCTCTCGAGCTGAATGCTTCCATTAAATTTGGTGAGTTTTTTGTTTGTTAAGGCGCTATAGTTGGCAGCGGCTAAGTATTGGACGATGTGGCCAACAGCGGTTTAAGCTTACATGGCAATTTGTGCCCAATTAACTTTATTTTTGGGCGTTTGTATTGTGATCCACAGTTTACTCACTTTCTGTAGAGACTTCATTCAGAATAATGTTTTTAGTTTAGACATTATTGGTATAGGAACTTCGGCATAGAAACACACTACAAATTTTGGTCGAAATTGACGATAATAATCTTACGATAACCATGGTTATCGTAATTATTTACGATAACAATACCACAACAAATGCGATAACAAGGAATTTATACGGCAACGTTGCGTCAAATTTACGATAACTGAGTTATGCGATAACGCTAAGTTATCTTAATGCTATCGTAATGTCCAATTCCAGTATTTCAATTGCCGCTTACATTTGACTGAAAAAAATGCGAAGTCCTTAATTGCTCTCTTTTCATTTCCGCCTAAACACGACCTTCTCACAACCCCCTCGCATACATAGTCGCCGCAAACCATAGATCCCAATTTTCCTTTTGCCGCAGCCGCTTAATCCGTTCCTACCAGCCGTTTACGAAGCGAACAGGTAATTTCACTGTCTCGATTTCGTCGAGGGCTAGATTTAGGGTTAATAGTATCTTCTAGTCGTTTTTTGTTTTCGAGTTTAGGGTTAGTGCATGCTTGTGTGAGGTGTTTGTTATGGAACCATCACAATTTCTGATATCCCGCTTATCTGTTAATGGCTGTGTACTTACCCGATGTTAATGTGTGAAGTTAATGTCACTAAGTAGATGCTACCGGTTTGCTAACATTTGCTGTTCATTTCAAGTAATACTGTTATTTGTTTGATTTGATGTCATGCTGGTTGCCTGTTGTTACATGGCATTTGATGCCTTTGACCCTGCAATTTTCATGTATTCTTATTCACCTTAGCCTTATGTTCTAGAAGTGTATTATGGCCAAAATGATATCCAAATTAGTTGTTGACTGACATTACTCTTTCATGGAACATGTGAGCCAACTGAAGACATGGATGAAATTGGTTTCTCGGATGGACAGCTATCCAGTTGGACGGGGTTAGCCTGCAAAAAAGGAGCTGCTCTGCTCATATGGGAGGTGAAGCTGCCCATATTCACTTGGAAGAGTTGGTGACTATAACAGAGGTGAAGCTGCCTAAGGGAATACAAAGACATGTTCTTTACAGTGATTTTAGGCTTACTTCTTCAGGTTAGAGTATCTTATTGAACTTTGTTAGCTCAGAAGCTAATATATTTCCTGAACTGTCATGGATATATATGTATATCCATTTTTGGTCTGATTGCTGACAAGAATATTACTAGATCCGTAGATATGTATGAGTCGATCTGCGATGTCGATCGCAATGCAAGTTTTATGCAATACCCAGCATACTGTGGGACATGGCTCTTATTGCAATCGATTTCGCCGGTATCTTTTTTCACCAGTGGCTAATTGCGGTTGTTCGTATCCCATTCCGCTTACGAACCAGGTAACTTCGGCACTTCAATTTCATATGACAGTAGATCTAGGGTTTCGGTTTCAGTGACTTTGTTTGCGTATCTTGAGAGTCAGTCTTCCAGTGATATTCCTTGTTAATTTGTTGCCAATTTTCCAATCGTTATCCCTGTGATCCACTTGACACTTTGTTTCACATTAATAACATTTTTGTGTACAGGAATTAACATTTAAGTTCTCTGTCCAATTATGGACTTCCAGTGGTTTGGTCTTGGTTGGCTCATGAGTTGATTAATTACCTTTACTTGTTTTTTGTGATTATGAGAAGTTCCTATTCGTCAATTTGTACACAACTTGGTACCTCATTCTTCATCACTTTGTCTACTTGGTAGAGTGGTTATCCCATTGTGGTATCCATGCTTCATTATGAGGTTGATATCAATTAGTTAGTTTGTCTGCCTTCACTAGTTTGTTTGCTGAAGTGCATAATTAGTTTAAAAATTATGTTTGTATAAAACGTTAGTAGACTATCTCCTCGATTAGCGTCACCGAGTTATGCTGTGAAGAGATAGGACATGTTTGGTTTGAAATTAATATACATACAAGTTGTCACTTGCACCCTCACTTTTCCATGCTCAGTTATTTTATGTTCATCCTGTGAGTTGCGTCAACTAGTGATGCATTCTTTTCATTTTCAGTTATTTTAAACAAGTTGTCTCATTTTGCTTGTTTTTCTATGTTGAGTTTTAAGCGATTTATGATTCTATTCTATTTTATGCAACTATTTTCTGATTGTGAGAAACAATAAACTGAAGGATTATTTATGTTTCATGTCAGCGCCCACGGAAGAAAGCACATGACGCTCTTAGAGCTGACTATGATGGTCGGGTACCCAGGCTTTGGATTTCGAATGTTCAATCGGAAATACTGGGGATGAACAAGAGAACTAAGCTTCCCAAATTCATCAGGTCTGCTGCCATTTTAGCGGAAGTTCAAAGTTCCAAAGGCTTGCGTCGCAGCATATTACTTCCCCCGAGCCCTCTTCGAACCCGCAGCTTGATGTGGTAGTCCAACACGTGACGCGGCTCCAGGAGAAGCACCAACAGATGATGAAGTTCCAACAGATGATGAAGTTCCAGCCGCAGCATCAGGTTATAATTGATTAGTCTTTAAGCCTTTAGTGAACAACATTTTGGAGGCTAAAACTCCAGGGTATAGCTGACTACGATGGACAAAATACATTATATTGTAATCTGTGAAAAAATTTCAGGATATTTTAATAGCAATTACTTTTTGGTAACAAAAATCCAGGGTATTTTATGATTTATGATAATTAATTAATTAATTTTTTATATCAAAAATCCATGATATTTTAATAGCAATTACAAAAACGTTGCGTTTAACAAAATGTGAAAAGTGGAAGGCATCGCAAGGTTATCGTATACATCGTACGATAACGCTGCCACAGCTTTACGACGACAATAAATATTTCTCGTAATGTTATCGTAATATCCTCGTACGGCGTATCGTACCGTTATCGTAAAATCCTTACGTCAATGAAAATTACGATAACTTCGATTGTCATTGTAATGTTCTTGTCTGTCGCCCTCATACGACAACTGCACGATGAATTTTTGTTCTCGTCAATTTCGGCCAAAATTTGTAGTGACATAGACCATAACTGTAAAGAAAAATAACTTAAATATGCATGAATAGATTAAGACGCTCATAGCAACAACGCCGGCCCTACTAAAAGTGATGTTCGAAGTGACGTCCTACATAATGTCAATAAACTTCAAAAAAACCATAAATTAAGTCAAAATGTAACAAATCTAACTTAAAAACATGCTTTGACTTTCAATACAACTTGGCTATGCGTTTGTCTAGAATAATTTGGTGAGCATGGAGAATCGAATTAGGTTATGGATGACCAACTCAGCCCAAATTTTGAACCACCCCCTCATTCACCAATTCCTCCTCAGGATTGGATTTAGGTCATTCGAATTTCTGTCAATATTTGTCAACATAAACACCACAACAGTAAACCAGCGTTTGAAGAATGATTTAGGTTAACAAAATTGTTGACTTATTTTTAAAATTCCATGTTCTATTTGCCTGCTAAATTGTGCATATATGAAGAACCAACACTCAAGCATTTGTTTTATTTTTTTCCACCTTATATACTTTTTGAGACAGATGAACACCAAAAATCATTTGTCACATTTTTTTTTGATAACCAAAAATCATTTGTCACATTGACCGGCACTATTATTTTTCAGCAATGAAACTATCGCTATTAATAATACAAATATACTGGGAAAGGGATTATTGGTGAGTTTGTTGTTTAGAGAAATATTAGTAGGGAAAAGATCATATGAGAAGTAATAAATTTGGTGAGAAATGAGAAGTAATCAAAATTCGTAGCTTAAAAAACAAAATTCGTAACGTAAATAAAACTTAAAGGATCAAAATTCGTAGACTTGAAGAACAAAATTTGTAATGTAAACATAGTAAAACTTAAAGATCAAAATTCGTAGACATAAAGAATAGAATTCGTAATATCGGTAATTACATGGATACAAATTTACAATAATGCCTGTACGAACATATAATATAGATATTAAGATTAAAAAATCCAAAAAATAAGGGTTGTTAGTTCAAAAATTGAATGGTTGTGAGATCTCAACCCAATATTAGTATATATTATATGATGTTTTTTATTAGAGATATGGTAAGTTGCTAAAGACATTAGTACGTACTTAGATACCAAAACATAATATAATAATATATTAATATATCTCTGATATTTATGTTGAGTCTCCTAACTTGTTATAAAGAGGTCAAAATTCGCCTCCTTAATATTATATTTCTACACGTCGCACTTGACTTAAAAGTATTGATTTGCTTTAGCCTATCCCATCTGTGAAGATAAGCTCATTTCAGGTTTGAGATGTTATATTTTATATGTAAATCCATTGTTAAAAATAATAATAATAAGCAAGCATATGATAGTTTTCTACGATTTTAGTCTGTTAATTATATTGACAATATTATTTCCGCCTATCACTTTATTTTATGTACACAATTGCGTATTTACTTATAATATGGACAACATGCCACGTTCACATAATTAATAATTTGGTAGGGATGTGCATCCGGGTCGGACCGGACCGGACCGGATTCAGACGGTCCGGGTTGGACCGTTGGACCGGATTTTTTTGAAAAATAGAACCGTGGACCGACCCGGACCGGATATATACGGTCCGGTCCGACCCGTTGGACCGGATTTTTTTGGAAATGAAGACCGGGGACCGGACCGGACCGGATATATCCGGGTCGGGTTAGAGCTATGGACCGGACCGGACCGAAAATACAAAATATCAAAAACATAGCAATCTGTTTTCTGTTTGGAATAAAACGACTCTGGGAAAAAAAGTTGTAATACAAAAGCAAATAAGCAATCTGTCTTCTGTCCAGAGAACATGTTCTGGGAAAAAAAAGTTGTAATACTAATACAAAGCAAATAAGCAATCTGTCCAGAGAACATGTTCTGGGAAAAAAAACTAGTACAAAGTTTAAATACAAAGTTTAGTAGATTAAAACAACTCTCTCATTCTGCATTCTTCAACTCCAAAAATCCATTCTCCATTCTTCAACTCCAAAAATACATTCTGCAGTAAAACAATCAATGTAAAGGTTAAACAGTGAAGTAGGAAGATTAAATGAAAACATATGATAGTTGACAGGCACACCCAAAAACTGACCAAACAATACAAGTTACATTTACTGATTTACAGGCACACACAAAAACTGAGCAGAAATAATCAAGTTGAGCAGCAGAAATATGTTGATACAGGCATACAGCAGCAGTAATACAGCAGCAGAAATAATCAAGTTGAGCAGCAGAAATATCAGCAGCAGAATTAATCAAGTTGATACAGCAGCTTGTATGTTGAACAGCAACACAGCAGTAATAACAGTAGCATTATAATACATGGAGCATTTTTTCAGCACTTGATACATGGAGCATTATAACAACAGTCAACAGCAGCTTGTATGTTGAACAACAGCAGTAATAACAGCAGCATTATAATACATGGAGCATTTTCCTAGCTGATCCTTGTATGTTGAAACTAAATCAAGTAGTCTTCTTACCTCAGTAACACTTGCAAGTCTTCTTATCAAGCAACATAAAATGTGCCTTCATTGAGAACATTGAGAAAATCAGAAAACTGATTAAATTCGATTTCAATCCATAAAAATTTCATCGAATGCCAGACTAATGAGATGTGACAGAAACTGTCAAAGGAGTAAGGAGATTACACAGACTATGAAATCACCAGATGGAGGCGAGTTGCGAGTTGCGCTGGACGGCTGCGAGTTGCGACGCTGGACGGCTGGATGAGGCGAGTCCGAGTTGCGACGATGGACGACTGCGAGTTGCGCTGGATGGCTGCGAGTTGCGACGCTAGACGACTGGTAATTGCGAGTTGCGACGGCTGGAGGGGAGGAGGTTTGAGAGGATTTGCGATTGGTGAAAAGAAATAAGGGTTCGGACTTCGGCTGCTGTTTTCGTGTTTTGTGTTTTTTCAATTTGAATATTAAAATAATAAATTAAAAAAATTGAGTATTAAACATTACGGTCCAGACCCGGAAAATTACGGTCCAAACCGGACCGACCCGGAAAAAATACGGTCCTGGACCGGACTGACCCGAAACCCGGATTATGAAAAAAATGTGGACCGTGGACCGACCCGGTACCGGTCCTTTCCGGTCCGGTTTTCCGGTCCGGGTCAGATTTGTGCATCCCTATAATTTGGTGTTGTTCTTAGAATCTTAGTTAAATAAAATTGGAATAAACAATTGAAGGCCATAGATTATATTGAGATACTTAACTTTTCATAAAACATAGAGGATAGTCAAGCAACCACATAAAATAAAAAGTAGTTTTCTTTGCTTTGGCCTTTTTATTGGTTTGTTTGGGGGTTTTAGTCAAAATGAGGTTTGGAATATGCCCAACTCCAATTTGTATCCGTAATGGTAAACCCATGTGACTTTTTGAAACATGACAAAGTTTAACACGGAATATAACTTCTTATGACTTAATGCATTGAAAAGAATCAAATCTCATGTAATGGGATGGCTTTTATTTCAGGGAAAATGATAAAAATGGGTCAAGAACTATCACCCTATGTCTAATTACTGTTCAAACTATCAAAAATGACAATTCAAGAGCAAAATAAAAAATTTAAAACTAATTTGTCACCTAAAAATGTAGGTTAATGAAAGAATTGAAGGGCCAAGAAGTTGTGATTTGATTCATTTAGTCATTTTAACATTAATTAGTCACTTTTAATGACAAATCAATTTCAATTTCAATTTCAATTTGACCTTGAATTGTTATTTAATTTGACAGAAGTCAGTAGTTCATGACCATTTTTTGTAATTTTCCCTTTATTTTATTTTATTTTAAAAGTGATTAGAATTTAACTATCACCTTAATAAGACATTTAATATGCGTAGTTAATAATCATACATAGTTGATAATACTATAATAATTGAGACAAATGCCATTCACGTTTAAAATTAAAATAAGGCTGGAAGTTCTCATTTTATTATATTGTTTCATAACACTAATAATAGCATCACTGTTAATCAATTTAAATTTATTTCAAATTTTTATTTTGTCACATCTCATAAAAATAGATAGTTTCATGTTAGAAATGTGTTGATGATGGATAAAAACTTATAAAAAGTCAAATTAATGTTGTATAACATTTTTCTTTGAAGTGGCCTTTTGTATAAAGTTAGGGGGTCTTTAATTCCAAAAATGATAGACAAACACACAAAAATTTAGATAGTAAAATGATGCACTATAAATGCCACCATCACTCTTATGACTTATCAACAACTTTATAATTTCAAAAATCCTACACTACCAAAGGGACTGGTTGAGTAGCTTGAACTCTTGACATATTATTAAGAAGTCAAGGGTTTTGACTCTCCCGAGTAGCATAATTTTCCCTCACTTTTGTGGAGGAGTGCTTTTCGTCCCGCTTATGCGTGAACGCGTTGTTCCTCCTTCGCGGATGTGTTGTCTGTCCCTTGTGGACGTGTTGTGCTTTGCAGTGCAGATGTTGCTTGTTTCGCCAGTCTTCATGGATGCATGGAGGTGCGTGTTCGCTCGTGAGTTTTCAAGATAAGAAGTGTCTTATGGCCTGTGCTTCAGTGGAGGATTCAAGTATCATTCCGGGTGGATGCCTTGCGTGACCGTGCTCCAAGAAATTTATATGTACCCGAATTAAGAATTGTATAAGATGTAAACCCACAAAAGAAATCCTACATAGTCACTAAAAATGAGGAGAAAACAAAATGATAAAAACCAAGTCCATTTCATTGTCATCCTTTTCCCGTGTCACGGAACATATTACAAAAATATATACTGTATTAGAATACCTTCATTATTCAAACAATTTATACCCTCCAAAAAATGATTAAAAAACTAATTTGAAATTGGATGATAATTCAGACAATATTTTTGTAATTTACTAATTATTTAAATAAACGAAGGAGGCGCTAAGGGAAGTATAAAAGAAACAAACAACACCATTTCAGGTGATCTCTGCGCGTGTCGTCATAGCAAATTGAGCGCAATCTGATCCTCCAACATTCTCTCCTCTCATCTCCTCTCTCTTAATTCCTCGTTATACAATCCGTCATTTCACCAGCTGTGTTGTTGTCGTTGTTTCGAATCAAAATCCGCCACCCACCTCTCAACGATTTTTTGATGATGAGGAATTGCTGCGGTGTGCTCCTGGTGATTTTGCTTGCAGCCTTGACGCTGAGACGCGTCAAGTGTGAGCAGCGGCGGTTGGTGAAAATGACTCTGGTTCGGAACTCCTCTGTTCACGGAGCCTGTAAGCGCTATTTTCTCCGCTTTCTCCGTCAATCTTACTTTTTTTGAAAATAAAAAATTTGGTTTAAAATTGGTTCTGCTTTTATTTGATTTATTTTGTGACTTTTTAGTTAACGGATTTAATCTTGATTTAGTCTGCTTATTTCCTTTTCTTTAAAAAAATATAGAATAGTAAATAATGAGTTTTTGGTTTTGAATTTTGATAGATTGTTTGGATGGGAGTTCGCCTGCTTATCATCTGGACAGAGGATTTGGCGATGGAGCTCGAAACTGGCTTTTGCAGTTTGAGGTATTCTCTTTCCACATCGTTAAACTAAATTTTTAATTTGAAAAAAAAAAGAAGATAAATTAAGTGCTTAAAATAATCATTTCCCTTTCACAGATTAAATTTGTTATAAAGAGTCGTGTTTGGTATAAATGAGAAATCATTATCATAACTTAGAAAATTGATTTTATCCTCACTTACGTCTCATTCAAATAATAACAAATACTCTTCTAAACGCCTACGCATTATCCACAAAGCTGTGATCGTTATAGTTCACCAAATTATTAATTATCATAATTCTCATAACAACTAGCTAGTGACCACATAACTTCATCTCTTTTGCTATACCATTAATTGTATCGATTTCATAGTTTCCGGTACATGCTTTGTGGTCACAAGCAGTCCCTTTCCCGGAAACTCATTCTTATCAGTTTTCCACTTCAGCTCCATTAATAATGTGATATAGATCTCCACTAGACATCTCATATGATTCTTTAGCTGCAACACCACATGTTAGGTACGCGCACATTATAGATTATCTTCTCTATTCGCTGGCCTCACTCCATACCGAAACAACCTAGTGGGGATCTCTACAAGAACTTAATCTTGTGCTCACTTCGTTAAAGGTTATATATATTGATTAATTCCACTTACAAATGTTAGAAACCAAAGAAGTGATAGTGTTCTCTATCGATTTAAAAAAAAAATCAAGAGATGGTTGATTCAAGCACCCGAACCCATCAATGGTATAAATCTTTAGCAAAAAAAAAACACCAGAAACCAAATATCAAATTTGTAATGAAAGACTAATTCAACAACTTTAAAGTCTAACTGTCTCATGTCACCGTCATCGTTCACGTCAACGCAACCTGAAATTTATCATAAAAATCATGGTATGTTAGTCACAATATATTATAGTAGGCTTACTTATTAAACTAACACATTCACACATCTCCCGGCCAATGTAAGACCGGTGTTACTGTTAGGCACCTAAGCCCAAGGGAAGAGCTCACCACAAAAGACTAGTCTGATGGATGAGAGAACCCCTAGTGCTTAAGTACCACTAGGTGTGGAAGCACCTAGCCAATGTGGGATTGTAACATTGCCTCACACTTTGGAGACCGACGTCCTCGTCGGCCCACTCTGAGTGGCTTTCACTCTGGCCTCGTTGGGCAATCAGGTAGCCCTTTCTCAGGTCGCCCCTTCCGAGTGACGCCCACGACGGCCTACTCTGGACGGCTTTCACTCTGGCCTCATTGGGCAATCAGGTAGCCCTTTCCCAGGTCGCCCCCTTCGTGTTGGCTCTCAGTGAAAGCACCAATGTTAGGCACCTAAGCCCAAGGGAAGAGCTCACCACAAAAGACTAGTCTGATGGATGAGAGAACCCCTAGTGCTTAAGTACCACTAGGTGTGGAAGCACCTAGCCAATGTGGGATTGTAACAATTACAAAATCATTTGAGCTTAATTACAAGAATTTGCAAGAAATAGTTTATTTAAGAAGTGAAGTTATAGGGCTGTTGGACTACTTAATTATCTGGTGACACAAGGGGTACTTATTTAAAGTGTTGGATACATACAAGTGGAACTGTGGAAGTGGTCCCTTGTTTCGGATTTCTACAAACTCTCTCTCACTGGTCAGCCAACTTTGTCAGTTTCTAGACAATGAGCCTCTCTTTATCCTAAATTTTCTTCCTCTCCATATGTATATATGAATTTTCCGCAAGCACTTGTCTGGTCCCTTTCTGTATACTTGGTCCCTCAGTTCTGTCATCATAATTCATACCTCCCTCCATTAATGCCCTCACTTGTTTACTTAATTACTATAACTATAAAACAATAATTAATAACTCCTTTATAGCTGCCTACGTGCAGCAACATCTTTAACTCATTCAAAAAACAAAAAACTTCACATGTGTTCAGTTTGTCTGGATCCACAGAAATGCTCCATTCTCAATGTCCTTTTGAATTAAAATGTTTTGGAATGGAACAGGGAGGAGGGTGGTGCACTGACGTCAAGTCATGCTTGGATAGAGCCAATTCGCGACGAGGGTCAACTAAATACATGAGTAAATATGAGGTCTTCTCTGGTATTCTCAGCAACAATGCATCACTAAATCCAGGTATATGGACTAATATTAGTACTTCAGAAAAAAGAACATTTATTTGATTTAATGGTATTGGCTCGAGACACTATGGGATTGTCTGATGGCTCCCATGTGAATAAAATACATGCTGTCGGTAGATGGTACAGCTCTTAACTTTCTTTGTGATCAAGTTTAAATAATTGTCACCAGACTTTTACAACTGGAATAGAGTGAAGCTCAGATACTGTGATGGTGCCTCATTTGCTGGAGACTCCATTTTTACTAATGAGGTATCATTTTTTAATATTTGTTTCTGTGGATTACATTACCGGAAAAAAAAATAGGCCTCAATATTTTATCACTGACTTGGATTCGGTGTCAAACAGACATCAGTTCTTTACTTTAGAGGACAACGAATATGGCAATCTATAATATTGGATTTACTTCCAAAGGGTTTGAAATATGCAAGAAAGGTATAAAGCAAGCCTCTTTTGTTTTTAAATAATAATGAACATGAAGCGTCGTGACTTGCACAAAGTTTGTTACATCAAAATTTTAATCAACCAACAGCCTAAAACATTTTGATCTTTCCTTTCTCACTTCTCATTATTGATCCTAAGATTTGAGGTTTTGAATGTGTTTCTATAGGCGTTACTCTCGGGGTGTTCTGCTGGAGGCCTTTCATCATTTTTGCATTGTGACAACTTCACCAGCCACTTGCCAAAATCTGCGACTGTTAAATGTTTGAGCGATGCTGGATTTTTTCTTGACGCGTAAGTGTAAACTTATTTTGCATACATTTAAAATAAAAACATAAGTCGGGCTTAGTTTAACTAAAAAAAGATTTTCTGTATTTGTGGCACTACAGGAGGGACATAAGTTTGAATCACACTATGAGGTCCTTCTATGAGGATCTAGTGTCGCTACAGGTATGTGATTTTGCTCATACTCGAAGGAAAAAAGAATATATTTGACCGCAGAAAGTTACTGATTTATTCATGTAACAAAACCTTTACTTACCGACTGATTCTTGAAATTCATGAGGGCGTGGAACAAAACCTGAATAAGAACTGTACGAGAGATTTCCGCTTTCCAAAGCTAGTAAGTCTGGTGTTCAATCACAGCAACAAATATTCATTGAGTTCATCTTTAAAATCTGCATCCCAGACACTTACATTGTTCTTTATATATCTTCATGTGCAGTGCATATTCCCTCAGTATGCAATGAGATACATAGAAACACCGTTCTTCATTCTGAACTCAGCATATGATGTATACCAGGTATTTTCACTGCTTTATTGGATTTCTGTGCAGAAATTTCATTAAGAGCGACGAGCTCTCATGATGCTTAGTTTTGTACCTTTGCTTGAAAATAGTTCCATCACATATTAGTGCCGCCTTCTGCTGATCTCCGTGGAAAATGGAACCGATGCAAGACTAATCCAGCCAACTGTAATGCCATTCAGCTGGACGTGTTGCAAGGTTACACTTCTAGATATCGTATTGCACTCTAACATGTTAATGTTTTTTTGTATGTCGTCGACATCATTTCTGAATATATAGGTGAGAGCATCGCCCAATTGCTCCTAACTCCGAATGACTCTCGTGTATTGTGTTATTTCATTTAGGATTCAGACACGAAATGATTGGAGCCTTAAGATTATTTTACTATTATTCAAGAGAAGGAGGCTTGTTCATCAATTCATGCTTCGCACACTGCCAGAGCGAATCACAGGACACATGGTATTCCGAAAACTCGCCAAGAGTAAACAATAAGGTAATAATACTACCTGAGTAGGTTTCTAAGCATATGATAACAAGTAATCGAAACATTGCTATTACTTTGTCGCGAGTGAAATATAATAATTGAACTATATGCCAAGGAATTATTTCTAACTGGACAAAGTCTTTTGTTTTTTGTAACTCAGCTATGAAACAGACCTTTTAGTTTAATTTATTTGCTTCCCACGCAGACTATTGCAGAAGCAGTAGGAGATTGGTATTTTGGCAGACAACTTGCCAAAGAGGTTGACAGTGCGTATCCTTCGGACTCGTCTTGTCATAATCTAATTCCGTAGTAGCCCGCCCAAAAGGTACATATATCCTATTTCTACTATCACACAATTTTGTCACTAGAAACCATCTTCTTACATTTTATAGGCAACTTTGCAGGTCCAAACAAGATCCAATTTTTTTTTCGGTTTCCATAAATATTCAAAAGCTTCTTTCAAATCATATCGGCAGCGGTTAGCAGGGACTTTAGGCTTTAGCCATACATTAACAGCCATAAATATATATGTAGGTGATCAACCATATGCTCATGTTAGCTGTTTATATTCTAGACAGGAATTGGAGAGACATGCTACAACTCATTTATCAATTATGGCTGATAGATTGAATTTAGTCATAGTAGGATCTCATCTTTTGCAACCAGTGTAAATCCCACACACAAATTGTTGCTGCTGGGGAATATTTAATGAAATCATTTTTTTCTCGCTAATTTAATGCTTTGGCTAAACTTGGGACTTGAAAATTTGTTGAGAATGTCAATCTAACCTAATATACACTCACTCCTTCAGCTTGAACTTGTCAATTCTTCATTGTTTTAATGCTAACCTGTAACACACCATCCCACATCGGCTAAGAGAGCTGAATATAATAGCTTAATAAGTAAGCCTACTAATTATCTTGGCACCAACATACTATGGTTTTTGTGATAGACTTCAGGTTGTGGTGACCTGAAGGATGGTAGTGACAAGAAATAGTTAGGACAGACTGACTTATAACGGCTCGGACCAGCCTTTCCAGTCGGATCATTACATAACCAATCCAGTCCACCGATTCGCTTTTATACCGGACAACACTTGCATCTCCATATTAAATTTCGATTGATCCAATTTTCAATTTCTAAATACGAGCAGGCAGATGCTAATGTCACATATCAAATGAATTGAGAATAAAAAAAATACATTATAATATATGTAATCACAAATGGCTTTCACAGTTATTGGTAGTAATGCTTTTGGCTGTTCATGGTATGTACAATGCCTTTTTTTCTTCAATCATGCACATAAATTTGTTCCCAAGTTTCTTGCTATACTTACGTTGTGTTACTGCGGTTGATTCGATGAAGGCGCCGAGTACGAGATGAAGAAGCATGTTCACTGCTTCTTCAATCGAAATAATGATGGTATGTTGTATATTTTTTTTGACTCATAAGTGGATTTTCACCACCGAAAATAACTCTAACAAAGCCTTGAGGCAGGCTAGCAACAACACTGCGATTCTAGATCTCTTGGCTGATCTAGAAGAACCTCTGCGATCCCAGCTTTCCAGCTGATCTACTTACCTTCTTTCATTATGAAGATTCACGAAAATCTGAATCATCTCTTCCTCAGGTAAATTGCCTTTGATCCCCAGTCTCGAAGCAAAATGGTAAGTCTCCTCGGCCTCCTTTCTAACTAGCCTTCTTCTTTCTTCTTCCCCGTCTTCTTGCATCTCTACACTAGGCTTAAGGCCAAGGCCTGGACCTTCTTCCGGGGATTGATCAGCTCCAGCAGCGCGAAGCTTTTTCCTCCTTTGATATCTTATGTCCTCTTTCTCTTTAGCCTATGCTTCCTTCCTTTGTAATAATTTCCTCGCTTCTTCATCTAAACCTTCTCTTTCCACTTCAAATTGTCTTTCTGCTTCAGACAACTGAATGGACTTGTTTGAATTTTCCAACTCCACTAAGTAGGATTTCTTGAGGCGATCTAACTCTGCCCTCCTCTTCCTTCTTTGAACCTTGAAGACTTCCTTCTCCTTTGATTCTTTTCTTTTTACAACTTTAAAGGTTTTTTGAGCTTTTATAGTAAAATCCCTAGCCAAGCTCGACTTCGGATTTAACCTCCTCTTTAACACACCCTCTAAACTTTCGTGGCGGCTGCTAAAGTCCTCATCCTGAGAGATATTGTCTTCTTGAAAGAAATCGTCTTCCTCATTATCCTTTGCATCAAAAATTCTACCTGCTCTTTTGACAACTGATTGGCTGTTAGGGATGAAGCCCAAATCTGCAGCAATCTCGGCCTGATTGAGATAAACCGAATCATCACACTCCACATGGGCAAGCACGTTGCCTTGGCCCTCTGCCCCAGGGAAAGACAAGCACAAGCCTATCCCCATCTGCTCTTTAATCCCCTTCCCCGCACTCCCTTTTCCTTTTTGCTGCAAGAAAGAACTCAGCGTAGCCTCCTAACCACACTTTGACACTTCCCCATTTGAAATAGTCTTCCCAATTTCCTTTTCTTTCCCTACTGTCCGAAACAGAGAAGACTCACAAGACTCCTCCTTCCCAAGAGGAGATTCTGGCACTAATTGGATAGACTCCAAAGTACCATGAACCTCCTGTCCAGGAGTGACAGACTTGACTACATCGAACTCCCAATGAATCTTTTCCCCAACTGACACCCTATCTCGATCTCCGCCTTGGTCCACCACGCACTGCTGCCGCCCCTTGCAAATCAGTCCTTCGTTGAATGAGCAAATAGAAAAGACTTTCTCTCCTTCTTCTGAAGACTCCTCCACCTTCCACTCCGTTTCCCTTCCATTAAAGAAGCATTCTTTGCATATCACTGTTTCAACAACAATGTCTCCTACCACTGCTTCAAAGACCTCAAACATCCTGTCCAACCTACTCGTTTCCACCAGCACTTTCACCCTCTCAAAGTTAGTTTCTTGGAAATCCTTATTTTCCATCTACAAATAATAACCAAAGGGTTTTGCAATCTTCTGAAAATTTGCCTCACTCCCCGCTTTGAAGGGTAGACCAATGATGCTCAACCACACTGACCTTAGCCTTGAAGGAACCTCTTCTTTCCATTTATGAAAACTTGAGAACCTTCTACTAATAGAGGAAAAACTCCCAAAGAGGCACTACTCCAGGTCTTCCATTGAGAAAAAATGGATTAGCACCTTCTTTCTCCCAAAAGGGAAAATCTTATGAATTTTTATTCCGTTGAGCTTCAATTCTTCCTCAAGCTGGTTGGATGGGATGAAGACCTTCACCTCTGCCACTACACTTCTTAGAAGCCACTCCTCATTCTCAGGGATCACTTCTAGTGAAACCTTTCTTTTCTTCGCAGAGAACTGGCTGCTAACATCCTTTGAGAAGACCACACCATCTTTCCTCAAAAGATTTGGCCTCCACTGAAACTCCGGATATCTCCCTTGCTGACCTTCCCCCGACACTTTCTTGGGATTCCTAGGTTTACCTCCAAGGTCCGCTAACTTGACTAATAACCTGCATCTCCCGAACAAAACACCATTCCACCTACTGATAGTCGCTTGAGCCTCCTCCAAACCTTTGTATCTAACGAACCCAAATTTGGATTTAGTCACTCTTCTTTCCTTGGACGGAATAAACACGTCTGTTGTTTTCCCAACAGCATCGAACAACTTCCGTAACCAGGAAGCATCTTTATCACCAGGAATATTATCAATGAAAACACTAAAAAGGGACTCCCTCAGAAGATAAAAATGCCCTGCCCTTCCCTCTCCCTCCTTCCTACCTTTGAAGTTCTTTCCCTCACCCTGCTCCATCTTCTTCACAACCAGACAACCGAAAGAGATCCGAGCAGAAACCGACGGGATCTGACCAAGAACGGCGGAACAATCGACAGGATCTGAGAGACTGGAGCAAGCCGACCGGAACTGAACACGACCGATGAAGCAAACCAACTGGATCAGAAATACCTGAAGAATACCGACTCTGAACAAGAACGGCGAAACAAACACCCGGATCTGTGAGACTGGAGCAAACCGACCGGATCTAAACAAGAACGACAGAGCAGACCGACAGGGTTGAAAAACCGGAAGGAGCTTTAGAGGAGAACAAGCCGAGGCTCTCAGCAGAGACCTACAGCAGAGGTCCCTAGCGGACGGATCAACCGGAGTCGGCGGCTTTCAAAAGATGAAAAGAAAATCTAGATCCACGTGCGAGCACGTGGCCTTCTCTCTATCCTTTGCCTATAAGTACACATGTCATGGTATATATATATATATTGAAGAATATATCAAGATATTTGATTGAAATCAGATCTGAATAAATTAGGAAATTTAAATTATATGATTAGGAGGTAGAATATTCATGGGGAAGAATAGTTTACTATATATTAGTTGCTATGTACTTAAACTTTTCAAGTGAGAAAAAATATTTTTCACTCTGTCAACTTTCTACATGGTATCAGTGCCATGAATTTCAAAGCTACGATGGTTGGCTCTAGTTCAACCTCTACAAATGTCACTAGTGGCGCGATTTCATCAGAAGGAAGTTTCCAGCTAACCTCGACGGCTTCCTATGATAATTATCTTCAGATTACCATTCACAAATTGAATGGAAAAAATTATCTTGAGTGGTCTCAGTCCGTTCGTTTGGTGATTGACCAAAGGGAAACTCGGACACTTGAATGGTGAAATCAAAGTACCAGCCACTACTGCTCCAAAATACAAGCAGTGGCGATCTGAAAATTCAATGGTGATTGCATGGCTGATCAACTCAATGGAACCAGCAGTTGGAAAACCTTTTATGTTCTTGCCCACAGCTAGTGATGTTTGGGAAGCGGTCCGGGAAACCTACTCCGATTTGGACAATTACTCACAGTTGTTTGAATTAAACACCCGGATGTGGAAGATGCAACAAGGTGATCATGGTGTAACGACCTACTACAACGAGATGATGACGATATGGTAGGAATTGGATATGTTTGAAGATGAAAAGTGGGAAAATCCTAATGATAGTGTTTGATACCAAAATAAGATTGAGAAAGGTCGTGTCTTTGTATTCTTGGCTGGATTAAACAAAGATCTCGATGAGGTTAGAGGACGTATATTAGGGAAAAGACCCCTATCCACAATAGGAGAAGTATTTTCAGAAGTGAGAAGAGAAGAAGCACGACGAGAAGTGATGCTGAAAAAAGTTGATGATATAAAGATAGAGGGAGACGGATCTGCTCTTGCGATTTGCGGTGTAGATTCAGAAGGAGGCATGAGAGGAGGGAAATAGAGGCCTTGGCGTGATCATTGTAAAAGACCGTGGCATACACGAGACAGTTGTTGGAAGCTACATGGAAAACCAGCAAACTGGAAGAGAAAATCCGGTAGTGACACTAAATCAGGGGGAGATTCTCATGCATTTCAGGCTAGTCATTCTGATCCACAGCTTTCATCAGAATCCCTTCCTTTCACAAAGGAACAGTTATAGCATCTATACAAACTCTTTCAGCCACAAATCGTTGAACAACTCAAACACTAACTCGAACCCATCTTGTTCCCTTGTCCAGTCAGGTAATTCTATCACTGCAACTATTGCTAGTACCAGTTTTGATAACTCTGGGATATTAGATTCAAGAGCTACTGATCATATGACTGGTACTTCCTAGTTCTTTTCGTCATTTACACCTTGCGCAGGGAATAAAAAGGTTAAAATGGCAGATGGCTCTTTTGCTACCATCGCTGGGAAAGGAACAGTCATCATTACTCCGTCTTTGACTCTTAAAAATGTCCTGCATGTTCCCCTTTTGTCTTACAATCTCTTGTCGGTCAGTAAATTGACTCTTGATCATAATTGTCTAGTCATTTTTTGGCCTTCTGGTTGTGAATTTTAGGATTCCACCTCGGGGAAGATGATTGGGGGTGCTAAACAGGATTGTGGCCTCTACCTTCTTAGTAAAGGATCCAACTTTGAGAGGCAAGACCGACCAACTTGTTGCAATTCTATTTCAGTTTCCAGTGACAGTAAGATTATGTTATGGCATTATCGATTAGGACATCCAAGTTTTTAATATTTAAAGCATTTGTTACCTGACTTATTTAAGAATAAAAGTCATGTTTTTCGATGTGAATATTGTGAGTTAGCAAAACACCATCGTGCTGTTTTTTCACCTCAACCATATAAGGGATCAAAACCATTTACCATGATTCATAGTGATGTATGGGGTCCTTCGAGAGTGCCAACTCTTTCTGGGAAAAGATGGTTTGTTACTTTTATAGATGATCATACTAGAGTAACCTGGGTTTTCCTTTTGAAAGAAAAATTTGATGTTGAGAGTGTGTTCAAAATCTTTTATAACTTAATACAAACACAATTTCAAACCCCGATTAAAAAATTTCGCAGTGACAATGGAAAAGAATTTTTTAATAATATGTTGGGGAATATTTCGCAGAAAAAGGAATCATTCACCAAAGTTCATGTAATAATACACCTCAACAAAATGGAGTCGCTGAGAGAAAAAATAGACACCTTCTTGAAATGGTTAGAGCTATGAGTTTTAAAACTAAGGTTCCTAGGTATCTTTGGGGAGAAGCTGTTTTAAGTTTTAACAGCCACTTATCTGATTAATAGATTACCTTCGAGAATCTTAGGTTTTAAAACACCAATTTAGATGCTTACAGCATGTTTTCCTACCACACGACTAGTAACAAATATTCCATTGAAAGTATTTGGGAGTGTTGCCTTTGTTCATAATCATGATCCTCGTCGTTCTAAATTTGATCCTAAGGCACATAAATGTATTTTTGTAGGATATCCTACGAATCAGAGGGGTTATAAGTGTTTTGATCCAGTTTCAAAAAAATGTTTGTGTCAATAGATGTCATATTTTTTGAAAATGATTTGTACTACACTTCTCATCTCCAGGGGGAGAATACTAGTGGAGATGAGTTCTTAGATAGTATGGTGTTTGAGTTAGATGATGGTTATGTCAAACATCTACTAAAAGAGAAACAAATTGAGCCAACATATTGTGTTTTGGAAACAAATGAATTAAATATTGAAAATAGTGAAAAACCAGTGATACTGCCATATTATATAGTCAGAATACTGAAACTGCAGAGAAGTATATGGAACGGTTTAAAGGTCTTGTTTACTCAAGGAAGAAAGGAGGCTCCAATCCATAGCACTGTCAAGAATCTGATCAAAGGTTGGATCATGAAGTTCATGACGATTGCTCTTATTCCCAAGGTAACTTCGAATCAAATCCTTCTAGTAAACTTGATCTTCCTATTGCTATGAGGAAAGGTACTAGATCTTGTACAAAATATCCTTTGTCCAATTTTGTCTCATACAATAGTATTTCACTTTCGTATCGTGCTTTTGTTTCACGAATGTCTAGTGTGGTCATTCCTAATAGTGTTGAAGAAGCTCTAAATGTTCCTGAATGGAAAGAAGCGATTTTGGAGGAGATTAAAGCTCTGGAAAAGAATGCTACTTGGGAGAAAGTGGATCTGCCAAATGGAAAGTCAATAGTCGGAAGTAAGTGGATATTTACTTTGAAGTACAATTCAGATGGATCACTGGAGAGATACAAAGCTCGCTTGGTAGCTAAGGGCTACACCCAAACTTATGGAGTAGACTATTCTGAGACTTTTTCACCGGTAGCAAAGCTAAATACAGTTCGGGTGCTCTTGTCAATTGCTGCTAATCTTGATTGGCCTCTTAATCAATTAGATGTGAAGAATGCTTTTTTGAATGGGGGCCTAGAGGAAGAAGTTTATATGGTGCCTCCATCGGGCTTTACTGAGAAGTTTGGAAATAAGGTTTGCAAGCTAAAACGATCTCTATACGGTCTCAAACAGTCTCCTAGAGCTTGGTTTGAGAGATTTACAAATTTCCTCAAAAGTCAAGGATTCACCCAAGGACAATCAGATCATACCCTCTTCGTAAAGAAATCTACCACCAATAAGATGACTGTGTTGATTGTATATGTGGATGATATAATTCTGACAGGAGATGATTTACAAGAGATGATAAGATTAAAGCAGAGCCTAGCAAAGGAGTTTGAAATCAAAGACTTGGGGCAACTAAAGTACTTTCTTGGTATGGAGATATCAAGATCAAAAAGAGGTATTGTGGTGACACAGCGAAAATATATTCTAGATCTATTGAAAGAGACTGGAATGAGCGGCTGCAAACCCGCTGATACACCAATAGAACCGAATGTCAAACTTGGAGATGTTAAAGATGGAGTTCCAGTAGACAAGGGAAGATACCAAAGACTTGTTGGAAAATTAATTTACTTGTCACATACACGTCCCGATATAGCTTTTGCAGTGAGTCTGGTAAGCCAGTTTATGCATTGTCCATGTGAAGGACATTTGGAAGCAGTTTATCGAATTATTCGTTATTTGAAGAACACACCAGGAAAGGGACTTTTTTTTGAAAAAAATAAAAATAGAGGAATTGAGGTGTATACAGATGCTGATTGGGCAGGTTCTATAAGTGATAGAAGGTCAACATCGGGATATTGTACATTCCTATGGGGCAACCTAGTCACTTGGAGAAGCAAGAAACAAAGTGTTGTTGCAAGAAGTAGTGCAGAAGCAAAATTTAAATCAATGGCACAAGGAGTATGTGAAATTCTTTGGCTAAAAAGGGTTCTGGAAGAGCTAGAGAAACAAGTAAGTTTGCCGATGAAACTATATTGCGATAACAAGGCAGCGATCAGTATTGCTCATAATCCAGTTCTACATGACAGAACGAAACATGTCGAGATTGATAGGCATTTTATAAAAGAAAAACTTGAAGGAGGAGTAGTGTGCACTCCATTTGTACCCACTACACAGCAAGTCGCAGATATCTTGACTAAAGGTTTACCGAGACGGACATTTGAGCTCCAAATAAGCAAGTTGGGCATAACTGATATCTTTGCACCAACTTGAGGGGGAGTGTTGAAGAATATATCAAGATATTTGATTGAAATCAGATCTGAATAAATTAGGAAATTTAAATTATATGATTAGGAGGTAGAATATTCATGGGGAAGAATAGTTTAATATATATTAGCTGCTATGTAATTAAACTTTTCAAGTGAGAAAAAATATTTTTCACTCTGTCAACTTTCTACAATATATATTGTATATTGAACTCTCTTCGGAGGTTGATGAATTAATATTGTTAACTGCCAACAGGAAGCCTGGTGACTTTAAAAACTGGTGAACATTTCTTCACGCCATATATACTTCATTTTGTTATAAAATACCTTTAATATAAATATTTTTATTGGTGACAAATTAATAATCCTCTTATAATAAAAATCTTTGTTGGTACTAGGGTGGCGGCAGCGGTAGAATGGAAGTTACTTTACAGACTAGGCAAAGATGCAGATGGTTTTTTACCAAGGGAGAACATTAGAAACATCTATGATGGATCTTTCTTTTATCAGTTGGCAAAAAATATTAGTGGCGGCAACACAAAAGCATAAGGCTAAAGAGAGAAATGCTAGCTATAAAATAACACATTTGTCATTTCTTTGGCTCCGAAATCAAATCAAGGCCTTTATATCTGAAAAATAGTTTTTGTTCGTTTGAGATGTTGTGGTTGATTTTATGAAAACACGAACTAATAAATTTATTTTCTTTCTCAAAGACCAATTTTTATTTATGAGAATCTCAATATAGCAAATTAGATAGTCGTGGTCATCAGACTAATCCTCAAGAAATACATGAGAAGAATATTTTTTATATTGATCTTAGTAGAGTAGTAAACGGGCTATGCCTTGGGGCTAGATTATGTCTTCGATATGATTATAAGGGGATATTCGGACATTTTTTAGCTATTGTATCAAGCTTTTAAGGAGCAGCTATGTTAGGAATCTGACTTTTCCTTCATTTGATACTCACTGGTTTCGTCCTCTCATGGGCTCATCAGGGAAGCGGGAACAGCTCCCGACCAGTGTGGTGCCCAGATTGACCTTGCCGAGGGTAGACGGCAATGCCTCTGTGGCACGTACTTTGAATGTTTACTGTTCCCACGCCTCATTATGCGCAACCTAGTGAGTATTTGTCCGGGGCCCTTGTGTCACACCCATGGAACTTCCGCTTTGCGCAACAAGGCCTTTGGCCCCTTCGAGCGGTTCCTATCAAGCTATCCCTTTTATTCTTTTTCTTTCAATAATACAAAGTTTTCGCGCATTTCACATTATCGAGTCGCTATCACCAAACTAATTCGATTGGTGGGCATAAAATTCAACTTAAGATATTGATGCATCGACCAACTACTCAAGCAAGGACAGGGTTTTAGGTGTACAAAATTTATTAGGTCAAAGCAGGTGCTTTGGTGACTGAGAAAGGGTAGTAGAACAGAATAAGAACTGTGTATGAGATTTTCCAGTCCTTCATTTAAAAAAAAATTATATATTGGTGCACCGAAGAGAAAATCTGGGATATGGTGATTAGAGCTGGATATTTATGCGAGTCCATAACCATAAGAAGTGCATAAATATTCAGCTCAAGTGTTGTTATTGAAGAAATATGCAAATGTGGGAAAGGGGTGGGCGTGGGACGGGTTTTACTTGTTCCTAATTCGATCCGAAATAGCGATCGGATTATTTATTTGACCCTAAAGTGTCAATTATGTGAACCCCAAATCTGACCCAATAAAAAATTTAAAAAAATCCTTCTTTTTTTTAATATCCTTTGAAAAGCATAAAATATTCAAGTACAAATATTATGAAAATATAAACTTCGTGAATTGTAAAATTTAGTATTACGATTTTATTTTTCAGCTGATAAAAATTATTATTTAATGTAATGTAATATTGAACAAAAACAAAAATAGACTAATTTTTTTTTGAATAAAAGATGATTTCATTCAAAAGGCAAAACTGGCAAAAGCCAATAGCCATCCAATTCGGCACCTGAAACAAATAAATAGGACCCGACTAGCAACAAACCAAACCAACACCTTAAGCCTCAAACAAAATAACCCTGCACCAACACTGGCAAACGCCTCACCAACACCCTACTGACTATAAAAAACTAACAACCACCAACAACTAATGTAAAAACACTCCACAAGCTTTACAAAATGTACCATATGGATTTAATCCATCTTCTATCGTCTAAAGTAATTTTTGTAATATTAAGAGCACCTATTTTCGTCCTAAGATACCATAAAATTCTTTTCGTTTTCGTAGCAATAGGCACGGATAGGACCTCCTCTTTAAAGATCTTAGAATTCCTGACTCTTCAAATTTCATAAACTGTCATTGATATAGCTGCTGCCAGCATTCTTGTTCTCAACGCATTTGCTTTCAAATCTTTGAACCACGGGATCAGGAGGTGCCAAATAGTTGGAATCCCGTGCACCTTGAGGAACTTTGTTGATACCTCTAAAACCTCCTTGGAAAACTGACACTCGAAGAAGAGATGGTCTCGGGATTCAGGGGCTCTTTCGCACAAAACACTTGAGTTTTCCACCATGAATCCTTTGTCTCGCAATCTGTCCTTCGTAAGCAGTTTGTTTTTCGCCACTAGCCATAAGTGAAAGGAGCTCCTAGCAGGGGAATTGAATCTATTCCACACTGGCACACTAGCTTATACCACTCAATCTTTTCCGAATGTGTCAACAAGTATTATAGGTGTCTCTCACCGTGAAACCATTACCAGTGCCTTCCATATAACTCTGTTCTGTTGGTTAGAGATGCATTTAGAGCTCAAAATTTTACAGGCCTCAAGTTCCTTGTTAATCCACGTCGTTTTATTAGCGATTTCTACTTTCCACCAATCCCTACCTTTTGTCCAATACGCTCTGGTCCAAGCTTTCCACACACTATCTGCATCGTTACCCATCTCCCATAATTGATCAAGTCTCATTGCTTCATTCATGATAGAGAGGTCCTTGATTTCCAAACCTCCTTCAGTTTTCTGCACACTTCTTTCCAGCTCACAAGAAAGCTTCCTTTGCCAGTAGCATTCCCTTTCCACAATATGCAATACTTTACGAGGAAGGATGCACATCTGGGCTCAGAAATAAAAAACTGACTGTAGGACAAATTGTATAAGTAACATCCTCCCAGCTCTAGATAGAAATCTATTGCTCCAAGAATGAATTCTGCTAGTAATTCTGCTAATCAAGCAATTACGATCCTGTGAACTAATGATTTTTGAGTTTAGAGGGATACAATCCTGCAAACTAATTGGTATGGTACTGGTAGTCACATTTATTTTTTAGAGGTATAATGTTTGAATCTTGATAAAATTCTAATACTTATTGCATTATTTATGGAATCAGATAATCCGATCCTCAACCTTAACACTACTCTAAACTCGTACCGGGTTGAGTTAAACCCAAAATTAAATTGATCGGACCGAGCCGGATTATCGGACCGGACCGGGTCATGCCCACCACTATGAGATGGATCCACTTACGTTTGTGGAAAACAGAGTGGCAGAAGCTTCATGAACAAGTTGCCAAAGTTGAAGTTAATGTTAATTTAATACAAGTTGCTATCTATAACTAAAGAATCATCACCCATCAAAAAAAAAAAAAAAACTAAAGAATCATCCTTCATTATTTCCGAACTCAATATTTATCAATATGGCACTGCTCTAGATGCAAAACCCTAACACTCTAAAACATTTACCCGCACAGAACTAGTCAATTATCGCTTGAATGCTGACCACCGTTTTGGTTTTATACTGGACATAGGAGTTCGCATGTCAAATCTTGATCGATCCACTCGAGCAGGCAGTATCTAGTGTCGCATATCAAATAAATTACAGATATGCCTTGGTCATTCATCTTCCAAGAAGTCCTGAAGAAGCATGATCGCATCATCCAGCCTCATCAGAGATACCTCCAGACAACCCCTGATGTTATTCAATCGTGCTCTTTTGGTTGCAAGCACACCAGTAATCTTGCTTTTTGGTAGCTCCATCAACTACATAAGTAATCGAGGATTCTGATTAGTAAATGAGCACACAGACAAACAAGGGACACCATCGGAGACTAGATTATTAGATTACAGAACATCACCAGCCAGAAGATTATAGGGCAGTCACAAAATTCCATGACAACCATTTACATGTGTCTTTACAAATTGGTTGATTGAAGCCACAAGTTCAATGACGATAAAGGAGACACACAGACACAATATGGAAAGAATAACTTCACATCTTGACACTCTAATTCAGCAGACACAACAAGCTTAACAAATTATGAAAGTAATGCAGCCACAAGTTCAAGGATGACTAAGGAGACACAGACACAACATGGAAAGAACAACTTCAAATCTTGACACGCTAATTCAACGGATACAACAAGCTTAACAAATTATGAAAGGAATGCATGGGGATGGGGTTTGATAAAGAAAAAATAAAGATTATCAATGGCATGAGGAACAACAAACAGGATAAAAATGATTAATAGAGCCTGTGATCACGTTCAAATTAGCATTAAAAGAGCTACAAAACAGAGAAAAAAACAGCATAACACAGCACAGAAAACGTAATGAAAATTAAACCTCTGATTCTTTATTAAGCTCGAAGGATGCACGAATCATCAGGTTCAAAGCTGCTTGGAGCATTCCATCCAGAACTTGTTTCCAAACAACTTTCTTATTTATCTTCCACAGCAAGCAATTCGTTGATCTGGGTGCTGCTGGTGTTGAAAATTTCTGCAATAAAGCATGACCAGCATGTTATTACAATTTACCATCACGAGCATTCTATTATATCGACATGGCACAAACATCAAATGATGTGTTTGTACTCCACTTGTCTTGGAAAAATTTCCATGCAACGTGCATGACATTCTGAAGTCAGTATTTTTGGTTTTTACTACGTCATAGTTTACAAAATAACATTAACATGCGCTGTCTTTGGTCATAAAGCAGTGATATCCTCGTATGATAAGTCCGCTATACACTTATATTAAAATATTGCTACTATTCAGAAACAACATATCAGCATTAATCTGAAGTTAGTGTTGGTCATGCATAGCAATTCATTGTTCTTTTCATCTTGGCCTTGTTCTCCATAGTATACTATAGGTTCGATCATTTTGTGTTGCAACTTAGTTTCGTTCACCATTGAATGAAAGTGTAAGAATATAAAAAAATAGATGTTCACCTCCATAGACAATAAATTATCTTTCCACATCGAGAAAAGGTTACTATGTGTTTCCACTTTTTCCTCCGTTAGCTTACTAATGATCTGCAAAATAAGATCAATATGATGCCAATGAAAACAAGAACAACAATAACGATGAAAATGATGACCATCTGGTCTCCATCAGCTGCCCTGACAACGTTAAACTACTATTTTCTAATGACATAGCTACATACTTTTCCAGTTGGATTAGTCAGAAATAATAAATGTAGCCAAACTAAATATACAATCACATAGAGTTAAGTATTCAATTTAGTTGGACATGGTGCTACAAAGTAATTTTTCAACTTGATTTAGACTATAATGAATATACCAGGACAGTTTGCATTTGGCTGCTAGTTTTTTTCCTTCAACTTCAGTTAAAATTAGCTAAAGATGCATTTCTTTCTAATGGAAGTTGAACTAGACCAAATAAATGAAGGAAGATCAGAGTCAGACCATATCTAAACCGAAAATATGAATATTAATTCATGTCAATATCAGTTAAAGAAAAGAAACCCACTGTAAAAATAAAGGATGTTAAATATACTTGTAATATTTGAAAATAAATGAACATGGATCAGACACTTTAAGCTTAATAGCTTTTAAGACCATTAGTGATGCAATTTTCATATGTTAGCCGAACATATACCGGTGTGCCTCAAAAGACCTCAGTATACTGCTCAGTTCAATTTACAATCGACTAATGATGCACAAGGGCTAGTTTACACAAAGTCATAATTAACGAAGATTGACATCAAAAATACATATGTTGCACCTTGTCAGTTTTGACAAAACAAGATTCCATTGACAAAAACTTGAAAATCTTATAAGCAATGCTTCCATATCTCTTCTTCACGAAGGACTTGACCTGCGACAATCCAAGAATTCCGTAAGACAATGATAAACAAATGTTAGTTTGTGTGGCATTTACAAAAGAGGAACACCAAATAACCTCTTCATTCTGACAAAGTCGAACTATGTTATCCAGATCTGCGCATATGCAATTAGAATACATATCAAATAACGATAAAACGGGAAAAAATTAAAGAAAAAATAGTGAAATAGTTCCATATGGACAAGTTAGAAGCATGAGTACCAACACTGTATAAATCTTTCGCATCCTTGCAACCTAATTCGTCAAGAGAAGATCTCACGTGATCCAAAGTCATTGTACGGCCAGTCTCAGTTTTCATTACTTCTTCATATATGGCATTTAAGGACAACGGCACTGCAAAGTATTTAGATCATACATTCGTGAAGGCTACACAACAGTGCAATTTTCATCAAGTACATTAAAGTAACATCATCAACAATGACCCAAACCATTTTATATATTTAGCATCCACAACAATTTAGTTCAGTGAAAATGATAAGGGTCTTATGTTGACATATCGGACGATGGATATAACCCATCTATACGACCAATCATTTGATCAACAACTTCAGTGTTTTGGCATACCCTTGAGAAGCCTTTAGATAATAGGAAAAGGTAGAGTACAATTTTTTTAAGAAGCAAGAGTTGCATTTGCAAGTTCCGACACACTTAATGTAACACCACTAAGTGCAACCAAAATTTGATCATTAAACATGAGAAAATACATCCATGATAGACGAAAGGTGAGAAAACAAAGTGTCAATTGGAAGAATTACTGAGTTGCAATGGTTCTTGTCTATACAAACTGACAGGCATACAAAAGTCACCTGAATGTGTTGATATAACACTGCCTTCCAGGTTTCTAGAACCTTCCAGCATTGCACTCAACACAACTGCCGCTTTCTCATCGAACCGTGATCTTTCATGAACAATGCAAGCCTATGTAAAAACGGAAAGGGCCATTCAAGTTATGAAAAGGAAACATGACGTCTAGAGTGCATAGTCAATCTGAGAAAAGAAATGTACTGCTGAAAGAGAACAGAATATAAAGAACCCCATCACAATCCACAATCATATCAATGTGCACTTGAGGAATATGTTTGTGTAATTCTTACTTCTTAATGCCAATGATTTCAAAATAGGCTGGAAAAGTTCTTCAAATCAAAAAGTCATATAATCAAATATTACATTACCCATACAACAGCAAAATACACCAAACGCAACACCAAAAACAAGCAGATGCACATAAAGGTAACTCAACCTTATGTCTAAGACAGCGAATAAATTCTTCAAAATTGGGACGCCACAGAACTTCTTTCTGAAAGCGGGCAGCCCCTAGCTCTTCGTCTACCTCTGAAAAGTCGCGCTTCCTCTGCATAGAAAGACAGATGTTTTATGAGAAGATGAGTACTTGATATGATTATAAATGCTTATCTATATCATACCAACCTTCTCCCCTGACGATAAAATGGATGGGGCATCCTTTTCAGTAACTGTTGTATCATCCGGCGTATTATCATAGCTAATGAGAAATCTTTTTGCTTCCATGGGAATAGCAGCAGCTATGGCACGTTGCTCAATCGTCCGAGGTATGACCTATATCATAAATATATACATATATATAAAGTTGGAGTTATTATGTCATTCAAAGATAAGAACAAAATTTCTACGTACTAGAAAATAAAGTAAATCAGCTGGTAAAAATGTGTCGGTAGCCAGGCGTTACTAATAAAAATGTAAAAAGAAGCTGTAAACATGATTTGTTGGTTCTCAATTCAGTTTGTGTCTTTACTTCAAAATTCATGTGGAGGCTATATACCGTGGGAAGAATGAGAAAAGCTTAGGCCAACAAAACGGCTACAGATAGGAATTGGTGACGGTCAAATTTTTGACAGAACACGCCGGACATAGGACTGCAGCTACTAAAGATTATAGAATAGTGAAAGACCAAAACAGCTGACAACGGTACTGGCACCAAATATTGAGTGACATTTTAGTACATGTGTCTTCTCTGATTATAGCTCAGATTGGAGAATACCTTAGAAAACTTCGAACGACGATTCTTCGCTGTGGTTTCTTCATCGGTTGGAAGGTCGATAAAAGGATCAGAGTCAGGGCATCGTTCCACAAACCGAGCACTTGCAAGACGTCTAAAGGCGTCATGTGCAGCTTGCGGAGCTGCAATAAAGGACTTAACAATTAAAATTAAATAAAACAATGTACAATATGTTTTAATTGAATAATCTTTGCGTAGCATTGTTTACGATACTATGCTAGATGGACTTCTGAAGTTTTAGTAATCCATTTTTGCTTTCTCTAGAGAGCTCTACAATGATTGAAAATCAGTGGTGCCTAGCGTCTAAAGCGTTCTAAGTTGTTTATATCAATACTTACAAACAACAAAACCTTAACAGAAATTTAAGCAATACTTAGAATGTTGTACTATCCCAACATTTCAAAATGTGTCAGGATGACTTGCGAGAAATCATAAAATTAAGTGCATAGTAGCACAATCAGGAAAAAAATGACATTTGGAAATCAGCTAATGATTTTAAGTATCATGGCTCAACATGAACTTTGCAAGACCAAAATGTGACCCCTTAGTGTCTTTATTCTATATTTAAAACCAGAAGCCATAACTTTAATCCGTGAGGACATGGTGCAATACCATTTATATGCTTATCAAAAAGACTACTGGTTTAATGGACATAAAAATCATACGATTCCATTACGTCAAAACCACTGTCTATTCAATTATAAACTGCTCAGGTTTAACGGTGAGATAAAAAAAAATCAGTTTCTACGTTCTGACTATGGCGAAGTGGCAAGTAGTTTGTGAATGAAACATCCACCACATTTGAACTAATATTCTTCATATCTATAGAAGAAGTTGAGCAAAAAGAAAATGAAGAAGAATTCAAAATTTTATGAGCAACGAAAAGGATAACCTTGCCTTCACTTTGAGTTGATTCAGCTCTTTTGATAATTTGCTCCAATGTACGTCTACCATGTTCAAGTAAACCGTGAAGGACTTCAGCGCACTGTCGACCCCTAAAACAATTTAATCATCGAGAAGGAATGCACGTACCTCGTAATAAAAACACAAGTGAAGAGAAACAAAAACAACTAACCTCCTTTCCAAGTTTCTTAGTTACAACATCTAAGAACTTGGCAAATCTCAGACGGTGTAGTATGTTAGAATATAATGCTGTGTATTGAGTTGATACTGAGTTTCCTTCATTAAATCCACCTACATTAGTAAAAATATACGGTCAATTTGAGTAGAGAAGACAATACAATCACCCAATTTACACAAACTGAATCAGTAAAAAATTAAGAGAAGAAGAAGTGTGATAACCTCTTTGCTCTAAATTGAAAGGTTGAACGCAGTTGTGCTGGATAAGAACAAGGATGCATTTTTTGACGTCGGATTTAGAAAGACCTGTGTGATTAACAATCTGATTCAAAGTCACTGATTCTTTTAGAAGGAGACACTCGCATACTTTCTGCAAACATCATAAATTCACATTACAAGTAAGATACACACAACAATTAGCCAAGCGTAATTTTGTGTAGTTTACAATTCGAAAACAAAAATTAAAGAGAGGAAGATTACAGAAACAAGGGGGCCGAAGTGCGAGTCGATGATATGTACTGCGAGTCTGATCCCGTGCTGCGTCGGCATGACCAGCAGCAGAAGACAAGAAGGAACGCACGCTCAATTTAGCAAGCTGCAGCAGCCGAGTTTCGTCTGTGTTGTTATGAATATGAAGATCGTCAGGGCTCAATTGCATGCCCAATACAAATAACGGCCCAATAAAGCGGGCTAGTCCGTATTCTCAATTACATGCCATCAGCCCAATAAGGCGATCAATTTTTTAAAGGGCGCACGATATAAGCGTTAGACCGGGTAAGTAAATGAGGAAAGAGCATCCCACCATGATTTTTTGATTAATAAGAAAAGGTTATGTGATAATCAACTTGAAAAAAGATTTCATGATCAAAAATTAGATTTGGTCATGAGTCGTGAATCAATTGCAACGCGATGCATGTTCTGTGTAAGAAATTTTTCAATTCATAAATTTTTGAGATCTATATAACGATATATACTTTGATATATTTTTATTAATCTTAATATTTATGAGCTACAATTTATGTAGCGATGAAAGAGAATGATGATGAACTTTTTATTTGGTCATGAGTGGGGTGCACTTGATCAAAATAATCATGAGGCATGACAAGTTGGAGGTGCGGGGTGCCTTACAACCTCTGTTTCAATGGATGTTATTCAAGTATCAAAATCCTGGTCGGTGCCTTGTGTGCCATGTGCTCCAAGAATCAAGAGACATTCATATGCACTCGATAAAGTTCGCATGCAATATATGTGTAAGATGTATTAATGAATGATATCTATGAGATGTGAAAATTCACCATCAAACAAAATAGATACCAAATCGTATACAATTTTTTTTCTAATTACATTTATTTAACCTACATTAGTTTTAGAATTTTCCTATAACTTTTTACATTTTTCAGCAGAATTGAAAATTGTTTTAACATCTCGAAAGCATTTTCAATTTTGGCAAAGTAAACATGCAAAACTCAAAATATCAAAGATGAAAAAAGTTGTAACTTTTTTTTTATAAACTAACCATTTATAATATTAATTACTTGGTAAAAATAATGTTTATTATTATGTTATTCAAACTTTATGTGTTCAAAATCCAATGGATTTACTAATATAAAAAAAACATATTTATTCATCATTTTATAGACAAAACATGTGAAACGAATGAGATAATAGGACGGCCACATGCAAACTCTATGCCAACACTATAATCATATATAATTCATACATCCATCGAATGATAACATTTTACTAGAAACCCACACGGTGGACGTTCTGCATCTATTTTTTTTCTTGTGAGTTAATTGCTAGATAAGTTAAACGAGTTTGAAAAGGTTAAGAAGATTATCCGTGTAAATCTGCCAAATTCGTTTGCAAAATGATTTTTAATGAATGAGGGCTTACGCAACCTTTTATTATAAAGACAATTAATGGACGAATTTTGAAAGGCGGTTAATGAGCGTGTTAAAGGGTTAAGTGTTTGATTATCAAACGAGTCCGTTTTGAAATGTTTACAAATAACAAAAATGAATACCCCGACGTTTTACTTTGGTCAGCAAATTGTCATAGTTTTATTTGCATGTATATATCAAGTTGGCGCGTTTATTTGCATGAAAATTCTCAATTTGGAAGTTTCTCTCGTATCTCTCTAGTAGGTGCGAGAGGGTTTCAGCGGCGAAGCGGTTAAGGCGGCGAACGGTCCAGGCGGCGTCTTCCGGGGTAAATCGTGGGGCCTTTTCACCTCCCTATGTCCCTTGTCTCGGCTTGGTGCGACGGAGCTGTCGGATCTGGTTGGCTTTGGTTGGCGAGATACGGCAGCCCCGTTTGGATCGAGCGGGATGGGTGTGATTGGGGTGGTGGGGGTCGTTGATTTTGTGCTGGGTGGTCGGATTTGGTGACCTTCGGGGTTGTCGCGGTGGAGGAGGCTTTCGGCAGAGCCGTGTGGTTGTTGGATCTGGCGACCAGCGGTGGTCTGTGTGCTCGTTGACAGCGGTTCAGGCAGAGTTGCGGGGCTGTCAGGCGGAGGTCATGGATGGGGGAGGCGGGCCTTCGGCAGCGTGGATGGCTGACTTGTGGCTTTGATCGGATATGTTTGGTCGGCGGCGGTTTGTGTTTTTGAGTCTAGCTTTAGACTCGTTTGTAGTTTAGGGAGGATTTTTCAGGGTTAGCTGGATTAATCTGTTAGTGAAATAAGCCGGTGTTGACCGGCGTATGGTTTGATGAAATGGTGTGTTCAGCTTGTTTGTTTGAAGAAACGGGGTCGGGTCGTGAGTTCATCCCTGGAGCGTGGCTTCATCAATTTGGCCCCTTTGGTGGTTGCGGACTTTGGACCTTTTCACTGTTAAAGATGATTCAACAGGTGTTATAATTTAGCTGGCCACGGATTACGCTACTACGTTTTTCTGTGTCCCTTATGAGCTGTAATTGTCCGTTTGTTGTATTGTCTTTAATTGTTTGTGCTGTCCATGTTGCGCGTTTGCGCTGTCCGTGTTTGTATCTGCCACTGTTTCATCAACAAAAAAAGTTGGCGCGTTTAACTGATACTCTCCTTTGTTTGAGTTCATAGAACTTTTTTTAGTAATGCATTCAATTTGAATGAGTGTCTGAAGTTAAGGTATCAGTGATGCATCTAAACAAATGTACATACTCGTTTAGAGTAAATGTTAGACTTAAAATGAGCCTCGTTATAATTAAATTGACCATAATTCAGTATTATCTTGAGTTGTGCTGCTTACAAAATCTAACTTTCGTAATTGAATGGAGAAACTCGTATAAGAGAAATTATAGGTGAGTTTCTCTTATAGTTTGTAATTGAATAATAATAATTTCGTAATCTATTTCGTAATCGAAATTATTTATTATAACTAAAAATAGATTACGAGTTTCTCTTATAGTTTGTAATTGAATAATAATACGAGTTTGTGTAATAGGTTAGATTAAATTTCGATTAAATAATAATAATTGATTAAATTTGTGCAATTTAGTGTTCAAATGGCAAGCAGAGCTAGAGAAAGAAGATGGAGTTGGACAACGATGGAGGCCATTCCAACATTCTTATCTTCAGCTATCTTGAGGGATATGTCTTTAGCAGGGATATGTTCTTCAGCTGTTGGTCTTTGTTTTTGCGTCTGTATACGTTTTTCATCATAAAAAAAAACACTGAATTGAAAATTGAAATAGTACAGGCCGCAATTTGAAATGGTGTGGTAGTCCAGGTAGTCTTTTTGTAATTTTCCTTATATTATTTTGAGTTTGATTTTTCTTTTGGATTAGTCCAATTTTTTTTGATGGGATGTATACATGTATTGTACAAGACCAGTGCCGGCTCATTAGGGGTGCCACTAAAGCACCCGCTTTATGCCCCAAATTTTGTCAATAATTTATAAGGAAAAAATAAGTATAAAAGGTCCCATTTTAAAAAATAAAAGATCAATCAAAATTAAGGATTACCTAGAATAAAAAATAAATCTCAATATATAAGTAATAAAGAGGCCCATGACCCATATATAAAATGCTCCAAATTTATGACACTCACATTGAAATAAAAAATGTGTAAAACCCACATAAAATATAAATAAAAGGCCCAAAATTTATGTTGGCTTTAGGCCCCCAAACATGTTGAGCGGGCCCTGTACAAAACTACTGAAATTCACAAGCTAATCTAATACATTTTTTTGGATTAGTCCAATTAGACATTTGCTAATTCAATAGAGTACGTTCGGATACAAAGCTGTTTTAAAATGAGAAATAAGAACCAATCTGGTTCGTTGATTAACAAAATCTATTGGATCATATTAATTGCTCAATTTAATATTTATCTGATTAATTTATGATTTAATTAATATAGATTGCAAGATTAAGGGAAAAATCATAAAAGATAAAGGTTGACTGTCATGAGGCAAAATATTAGGTCAGAACCGGTAGATTTCGGCAGAACTTAAAATTTTTATTATCCGTTCGATTAAATCATATACGATACTTAAATTTAGAAAATAAAATAATATTTATTTACAATTTATCTTAGTTGAGGGTAGAATAGCCAATTGTAAAATGAATCCCACGATCGTATTCGAGAGAATCCCATGATTTTAGATTAATTATTCACGTGCTCTCATTATGACGTTCTCCTGTCGGAAAAAAAACGATCTAATATGAATCGCACGAACGACACCAATGCAGGTCAAATCATATGCTTTCATATCAGCTATACATCGATTTTTCTATTTTCTCAAAATATACAATCGAATTGCTTTACTATAGGACGACGCATATTTCGCAAGTGTTCATTGTTCGTGAACCAGAACTTGATGTTCGTGATTTTGAGCAGAACAGTGTTGATCATAGCTACGAACAACAGAGGCATATTCACAAACAACCAACACGGACTCAGAAATATAAATGGTTATGAAACTGGCTAGTTTTTTTTTTAAAAATGAGGTGATATCATTGATCAAAAAGGATGTACAAACTAACGCTAACACCGAGAAACTAAAACCAACCACCAACACCCTGAAAACTGGCCCTGACTACAAAACTCGCCAAGCCGAGAACAAGGGACACAAAAAACCAATCAACCGATTTGTATCTAGCTAAAAAAACGGCCTTAATCAATGAACTGCATATCAATCAACCAATTTGTATCTTCCTTGTCACACATCCTATGCCTAGTTGCGTTTTAAGTGAAGTGCTAAAATACGTAGCATTATATATCATGTTACGTAACATCCTATGAAGCCGCCTAGTTTCGTTTTAAGTGAAGTGCTAAAATACGTAGCATTATATATCATGTTGCGTAACATCATCTATGAAGAGATAAAAGAACAAGCCACCGGCTGCGGCGTCGAGGACGTTGGTCAACATGATGTTCATGGTATTCTTGGCGCGGACGGAGCCAGCGCTGAGCATGGCGAAGCCGAGGGCAAAGAAGAGGAGGTAGGTGGAGTCGATGGTGTAGGCCGGGTACACTCTACTCGCTCCGAAATCATAACCAAGCTTGTCGCTCCAAAGTAACGAGAAGATGAATAAATCCGTAAATAATGCAAAGGGTATAATGGTAAATACATTTAATTGCTACAACATTTAAATCAATGGATTATACCAGAATCCTAAATTTTGGGATAGACTAATCTTGGGCCTTGTGGTCCTTGGGTTGCCCTTTGGATTTCTGTGTAAAAAACTTTAAATTTCTCATGCAAACAAGCTTTAAAATTGAGCAGTTTGTATCGGTACATGTAATTTGAGTTTTAATATTCGAGTATCAAGTTGAGCTCGAGTATCATGAAAATATTTCGAGGCGAGTTCGAACAAATTTTTTGAAGCTCATCGAGTTCGAGTTTGATATATATTCACTCGAGTCGAGTTCGAGCAGCTTAATACTCGACTCGAGTCGAGTTCGAGTTTGATATCTCTCCAAAAGGAAATCTGATAGTCTTCCCCTGTAATCGGAATCCGTGGTGGTTCTCCTTCATTCAAGTAGAAAAATCAAGGATTTTGAGGGTGTTTTGACCTGGACAACCAATAAACTTCGCTTAAGGACAAATTAGGAGTGTCTTCAATCCCGGTAAGTAGTAGACTTGTGTCCTTGGCATGTTTGTCAAGTTTTGTTTTCTTGTCGACTGATTTTCGGATTACTGTAACTTTTGTTTCTGTTGTGCGAAAAAAAAGAGGAGAAGAAGAGGAGCTTGTCGCTTCAAAGTGCCGAGAAGAGGAGAAGAGGAGGTAGGTGAAGTCGACGGCATTGCAGATTTGTTCGGACGACCGAGGATGTAGCGATGAAAATTGATATTAATTAAAGTATTTTTAGTTTGACTAATTTACCATTTGATTTGTATTTTATCGTGAAATTAATACGAAATTGAAACTAATCACCTTTTATCGTGGGCGTAGATGAATGAGAATGGACGAACGAGATTAATTCTCATTTCTCATAAAATTTATACTTCTCATGGGATCTCAATTCCTTAATTTATTTCCTATTTTTAGGAAAAAGATCAGGTGCAAATATGATATTTGGTGCAAATTATAAAATTCGTCAAAAGTGACGTCATATTCATCACGGAGAAATCAACCATACAACATAGTTCGTCAAAGTGACCTATAATTCGTTGTAGAGAAACTAACCACACGACGTGAGATATAATTCCATCCGTCCAAATGACCAAATTAAGAATCGTCATTGATTTGTATTTTTTTACAAAAAAAAATGCTTTTGTACGGAATCCTTGTCACGAATTTAATAATGAAATTATATGGCCATAGATCAATTGTCCGACTTCAATTGATTCTAAGTTTATAGGAAAATAAGAGATTTATATCTGATCATTTCCCCGTACCTATTGAACAATATGCCATAATGTTTAATTTTTAAATTATATCTTAAGATAATACGACGTCATTTACTATCAATAGCATAGGGTCAAGATCAGGTATAAAGTTGATTTTTGGTACAAACGATTAAGTTCGTCAAAATTAACCTATAATTCGTCACTTTTCGACATAGTTCGTCAGTTTTGCATATAATTCGTCACCAAGAAAATGCACCAAAAACCATGATTTAAACTCATCCATTCAAATCACAAGATCAAGGGTTATGATTTATTTGTATTTTATATATATATAAAAATAAACTTTGTACCTGATCCTTTTTCGAAGAGCATATCATTTTATAATGGCTGCAATTGCTTGTTTTTGTTTTTTTTAATGGTCTTTCCTTTCAGCCTCCCAATTTTTTTTTTTGTTCTTATTTTTTAATTTACATTTTTGAAAAGTTCATTTTTGTCCATGGATCCCAAAATCTCAGAGCCTGGTCAGGTTTGTGCTCTGTTTTGGAAAACAATACAGTTAAAACGATGTGGACATGAATTATCCAAAGAGAACTAAGCAATCTCCCAGCCACTGTTTTTCCCACAAATTTCTCCATCCCTTGCTACTCCCATCAAAACTTGGTCATTGATCTTTTCATCTCTCATACACAAAGGATCTCTTTCTCACTTTCCTCTGACATCTCTTCCCTCTCCTCGCTTCAACAACAGCAACCATGGTACGTCACGTAAATATTTGGTTCTTGTTCTGTCGATCTGAATGTATGAACAAAACGCAAACACAATGCATAGATCGTGTAATATTATTAATGATATTCTTATTGATGCTAATATGTGAGATCCTGAGATGTAGAGATGCATTTCACTGATAACTGATTTGAATTTATTTTTTGCAATTTCTTTTGCTTTTGGGATATATGTGTTCAGGCGAACGCAGTTTCTGGGATGGCCGTGCATGATGACTGTAAAATGAAGTTTGTGGAATTAAAAGCGAAGAGGAATTACCGGTTCATAATATTTAAGATTGAGGATCAGCAGGTGGTGGTGGAGAAGCTTGGCAGCCCTGAAGAGACTTATGAAGATTTTACAAACTCCCTACCTGCAAATGAGTGTCGTTATGCCGTCTTCGATTTTGACTTCATAACAGATGAAAACTGCCAGAAAAGCAAGATTTTCTTCATTGCCTGGTACTCTCTGACAAAATGATTTACTGAGACAAGTTTGAGAAATCACTTTTGCACTGAATGTTGTGATTATGCAGGTCGCCAGACGCCTCTAGAGTCAGAAGTAAGATGGTGTATGCTAGCTCTAAGGACAGATTCAAGAGAGAACTGTATGGGATCCAAGTCGAGCTGCAAGCAACAGATCCCAGTGAAATGAGCTTGGACATCGTAAAAGCTAGAGCCATTTAAACACAGGCAATGCGCTTCTACACAAATTCAACGTCGCTTCCATGTCACACATTGTCAGCACTGATATACTTTTCCTTGAGTTCTTTCCCCATTTAATGCCAGGTTAACAAAGTATATAAAACAACGTAGTGTTGATTCAACAATCATCTGTTGATAAGATTTTATCAGATTCCACCCTCTCAATGCTGAACTTTTGTAAACACTGTTTCTTATATTGTGCTATAAACCGTAAAACACAATACATATCTCCTCCTGTCCAGATTTGATGCTATGGAGAAGCTTCTTTCATTTCCTCTCTATGGATATGTAATATCCAATAATCAAGTATACACGCGTGCGAGATGAACCTCTAGTTTTTAGCACTATGAGTATTCCAATAATTGTTCTCCCAAGTTTCAACTTGCCTAATGGAATTGGCTTGTCGCCTCTTCAGAGCAAAAAGAGATTGGGGATCGTATGGAGGAGGCAGCGTACATGGGGTTTTTACTGCTGGTCCCTTCTCCAATGATTCCATCATGAAATCCTTGGCTACTCCCTGCGCTGGGCAGGCCATAGTTTCTGAACAAAATTCTACTGCTTTCTGCGGTATCGTTGGCTTAAACTTCAGAAGCTTTGCATATTCGTTTAGGAGATGAAACATGTAGTCGTACACATAGTCCATTTTCACGTCCTCTAAAATGAACTGGCTAGCTGCCTTACCAATCTCTTGCGACTAGCAAACCCAACAAATTAGAAGTTAGATATGCCTCGGTGAAGAACTGGTGTCGTCATGACAAACTAGATTAAAATATTGCATTACCTTCTTCTTGTGGCTTTCCCCCCAATCGACAGCAAATTTGATGGATTTGCATTTGCTGTCTTCTTTTATCGGCCAGTAATGATGGACTGGCATCAAACTTCTTGTGAAGAAATCGTAGTAATGAGGAGTGACTAATAAAGTTAAAGAGTCACAAGCAAGGATGTACTTCTCACTTACGGACCATGCAGATCCCTCTATATATATTTTATACCTGAAAGGATTAAGATGAGTGAATCATGAAGAACATATCAGAGCGGCAGAAACACTAGAAAGCAATATGAATGCACAGAAACAACCAGAAACGATACCAAGTTTTAATTTCATCAGTTTTCTCAAGATAGAACAAAAAGAAGAAGATTCTAGTCGTGTTAGTCCACAAAGTATAGTACCTGTGCTTGCATTGAGTTGCGAGATTTGATTCTTTGAAACCTTCTTGTGATTCTTTGAGCCAGTCCTACACATGCATTTACAATCAGTAATATAAGCACCATGTAGAAGTAGAACTACTACTCCACCAACCGATATCAGTAACGTTAGCACAATGTTGATAAGAAAATACTCACCTGGGCATACACGCGAGCATTCCAGTCCTGATTTTCAGACACATTGCATTTGAGAAGATCCATCCTGGTTTCAGCAACAATAGGATTTCCTTTCCAGTAGGCATGAGTATCCCTGTCTACCCATTTCGTGACTTTATTGCCTTCCGCAAGTTCCTTCACCAACGAATCCCATGGCTTTATGTTGATCTCAGGCCTGGACGAACATTCACAAAAGAAGAAGAACAAAAAACATTCTTCAGTTAAAAAATTCAAATAGCCTTTTATCAACAAAAAGACCCAAATTTCAAAAAACTAGGGTTTCAAAAAAGAGAAAATTGAACATTACCATCCCCAAAATGACCAATCCGGAAAAACGATATCCAGGCTCTTATCGTCCCCGCAGTACCTAAACAGCGGCGGTGGCTGCGTGTCGGTGTGTTGTCGATAAAACTGCTTCTGAATCACAGGCCAGTCAACACAGTCAAACATCAAATCCAAGTCCGGCACTTTCCCAGGATACCTCCGCAGCAGCTGCAAAATCCCCCATATCGTAAAAGTGTCCCTGCTCTGATACGACTTCCTATACCACACCACGTAAGCCCTTCCGTCGACTATGGTTAGCCGGAAAGTGGCCGTCCTCTCGGCTCGCGCCACCATCTCTTCAGTAATCCCAGTGTCCTTCCATGGCCGGAGATCCTCGTGGATCCAACGGTAGTAATCCGGGCATGTGGATGGACGGTCAAGATCATCTGTTTGAAACGACGTCGGGTAGTTCATCGGGCAGGTCCTGGTCTCGTTTGGGGCAAGGGTGCAGTTTAGCGGGATTTCAATCCTGGGCAGTGGCCGTTTCGGGGATTTGGGCGGATCCTGAGGGTGTTTCGGGGATTCTTGTTCCTTGGTGGCGATAATTGGTCGAGAGTCTCCAGCTAGCGATGTCTGCAAATTATCGAATGACAAAACGATACCGTATTGCTGATCAGGCGGTGCATAAAAGTAAGGGTATTTATGTACACGTGGCAGATCTAAGAAAAGAGATGCGCTGGATCTGGCAAGCGTCACGCGTGATAATACGGGATAAAGCGACAAAAGGCCTCGTCAAATGTCAATTTAAAAAGGGCTCTGTTTGGTTAATGATTTTCGTGTTTTCTTATTACTTTTTAGAGGGAACTATTCAGCCCTGGGACCATTTCTTTAGCAATGATTTATTTAAAGTGCGAAGAATTAGTGGCTTGCAGTCTTGCACCGTCCCTCAATTACATTTACTTGTTAAAAGAACATCATGTTTTTAACAATAAAACATAAAACTTAAATTTGAAACCTTTTTTTAAAGAATTGAACTTAAATTACAGACTTAAATATTTACACTTCCACAATATGAATTTTAATTGATTAAATTTTTTAAAATAGTACAACTGAATTACTAAAAGTTTAAGATGTGTGGAAGCAAATGATGATGTGGTTGTCGTTTTTACGTAAAAGTCTTATTCCCCATAAATATAAGTATAATAGATAATTTGGTAAGGTAATCATCATATTTATGGACCAGACGTGGCCTAGTGTCTTTTATCAACCCATAGCTAAAATCATATGTCAAACTATTCACCGACATCGATCATCCACCCACCACTAAATTCCCACCATCGGGTAGGGGTTTCCTAAACAAAGCAACTTAGTGGCAGGGGCAATTTGGTAATTTGGGCGTCCAATGTTATAGTAAAAGTGCGGGCTTGGAGAAGAGTGCGCTATGTTGTTTTTTAAAACTTAAAACAGTAGAGGATACAAAAACTTACAGAGAGGTCGAGGAAGCGCGTGGAGAGTAACGCGCCGACGAGGAGGCAGAGTAGGAAACCGAGGAAGACCGGAGCCTGACGAAAAGTGGATGGGGTCCTCTTCATAAATGGCCTCCACACTCGGTCATTAAAATACCCAAAATGCCCCGATCCAGCTGCTATAACATCCTCATCATCATCATCTGGCCTCCGGAGCCTCTGCATATTTTACGAGGAATCAGTCAGTAGATCTAGCTCGTTGTCCAGATCCGGAGGCCGGCACGGCTGTAATATCCCAGCGATTACAACATTAAGCTGAAGATGTGACAGAGGGTTTATCACGGTGTGGAATGAGGCAGTTTTTGTTCTGATGTGTGTGAGAATATAATATTATGAACGGAAGTAAGAATGAAATTTGAGGTTTATGGTAACAAATAATGCTAAGCATGGTATTTATTAGTGTTTGAACTGACTAAAATACCCTTACTTTTATATATTTTTTTTTGAATTTATAAATAGTGATAAAAATGATTATATTTGAAATTAAGAAATGTCAGCTAAATAAGTACTAATGGGTTTTACTGCATAAATTATTACTACTCCGTAAGGAAAATGTTTTTTTTATTGAGATACGGAAAATGTTTCTTTTTATTGAGGTAAGGAAAATGTTAAGCACGTTCTAAATATCTTTAATTTTACATGTTTTGAAATTTATAAAAAAAAAGGTAAAAGAAATAACGCTTTTAAAAATGTAGATCGAGTGTGCACAAAATTTCAATGATGTGTCATTAATATTACTATAATTTAGCTGCTAACTGAATTTAATAATTATATGAGGAGAGACCAAGTATAAATTAACAACAGCTATTAATGGATATGGAGTCATGCAGTTTTCCTTTTTATTTTTAGATGTCGTTTTCTTTTATCTTACCCAACCCGTACATTGCTTGGCTGCATCAAAATCTAAACCCACGATTATTATATATATTGACTATATGTAGTTTTAGGTATATTTGTGTGAGGCCACCAAACACTAATTTGATACTTAAAATTATTCATTTTCTCTTCTTTTTTTATTCTAATACCAAAATGACAGCCGGATCAATAAGTGTCCGACTCCATTGATAACACTGAATAAATAATATGACCATTTAAAACATTGAAATGGATATTATTTGTTGTTTTGCGCCCAAAAGGTAATTCGGTTGGAGAATAGTTTAGTCTACTGGATCTGGATGTTTCTTATCAATACTTGATCGCTCGCAAATATAGTGTAAATATTCGATAAGTGAATCAAATACTTATGCTAAGTCACGTTAAATCAAAACATTTGTAAAGACTCGAGAAACCCAAGGTCGTACCCAAGAGATAGGTGATTAAACTAGTTGCGCTAATGATTAAACCTAGATTGTCTATGGTTTGGGGGGGGGGGGGTTTATGCCTCGAAAGAGGTTGATAGCAATGATTTACTATCCAAAAAGAGAGATTCTAGCAAAGAAACGAATAACGATCAATCAAAGAAGACTAGGGATTACTTCCCCACCTAGACAATTATAGTGATGATGATATTAGATGTCAATTATGAATTTGCATGCACTTGAATAGAATTTAGCCATGTAACATTTCCCCTAAGTTCCACTCGCGCTACAACCTAGGATAAAGAGGTTACACCTCGCATAGGACCTCACACTCGCGCTCTATTGGCCCTATAGAACATGCATTTCTAATCTCACACTCGCGCTCTATTGATTAGATAAACATGTTCTTGTTAAACTCAAGCCAATCTCATTAGGTTTTAAGTGTCGCCATGTAACACAAAAGTCCTAATGCCTCTTCATTCATTTCATTAAATTCATATTGATCAACGTGAGCTACATCAAACATGAAATTACACTAAGTTCCCATTGAGGACATTTCACAAACACCTTATGGGCAACTCTAGGCATGTAGTTCAAATGAAGAAGATTCATGTGCAAACTCATTCAATATGACATCAATGGTATTTACATCATCACAATATGTCTAGGGGATCCATAATCCCCAATCTAAGTCACTACTCACTCATAATGAGTGTACAAGCAAAAACAATGAAGGAGAATGAGTTTAGGAGTCTAGAACCAATTTTTAGATTGAAGAGTAGTAGAATCCTTGTTGTTGATCTTGATCTTCACTTAATACACCTTGAAACTTGTGCTAAGAGCTCCTCAAAATTCGTGCCAAAAATCCCCCAAAAAGCCCCCCCCTTTCTCACTCTTGATCCCTTTCTATTTATAGCAGAAATTAGGGTTTCCGGTACTGTAGCAGGTTCGAACCGCGCGGCACAACCATGAAGAAGGAATTTGTGCCGCGCGGCACAACATGTGGGAGGTCGTCCGAAGTTTCTGAGAAGTTGAACCGCGCGGCACGATCCATTGAGCATTTTGTGCCGCGCGGCACGAGCAGGGGAGGGGATCCTTGGACTCTCTGAGCATTTGAACCGTGCGGCACGATCCATTGAGCATTTTGTGCCGCGCGGCACAAATGCTCAGAGCCTTCATTGCTTCTGATTGTCACCTCAACCGCGCGGCACAATCCAAGACCACTATTTGTGCCGCGCGGCACAATTGCTCCTTGTGCACTTTTCGCTCCAAAAGCTCGGTTTTGCTCCAAAATCACTGCTCACTTGTGTTCTTAGCTTAAACGCTGCAATATGCCTGAAAATGAACCACAAAGCGTCAACTAGCAAGTGAAATTGTAATAAAATGATCGAAACAATAAGCGTGGCGGTTGCCTAAAGTGCATATGTTTTAGTGCCATCAAATCACTCCACACTTATCATTTGATCGTCCCGAGCAAACTAATCGTTGAGATCAACAACAATAATGCATTTTACTCGCTCAAGATCGGTTCAAAGAAACTCCATATGGTCATGAAAACTAACTAAAAATACTAAGGAACAAATACTACTTATGATAAACCACTTTCGTAGGTGACACGAGTGCATTTAGCGAATGCACCAAGCCTTTAAACCCCTAGGCTACCCTAGTGGACGAGTTATAGTCTCGTGAGAGTTTTCAGAAACGGGAATACTCACAAATCCCACATGCATTTATCCCATAAGAGATGAATTCAAAAGTGTTCAACCAAGGCCATGATTTCTCAACACAAATCCCTCACCCCACGCTAGGACTACCATCACAATATCATCAAAAGAACTTTTGAACCATTTTGAGTACCATGAGGTTGTGCATTCAAGATCATCAATACTGGAGCCATCAATCGCCTCACCCAAAAGTCTACTCATTTTCAAGGCAATACAATAGAAGTGAAGCTTTTAGTTTGCACAAAAACCGTCAATCGCTCACCTATGCTAGCTAGGGCTAGTCCACGGGCTTGCGACATGGAACTCGTTTCCAAGTTTTAGGCGCTTAAGCCGTAATCCATAAGGGAAGAGGAGTTCGACACAATGAGTTCTTAAAAACAAGCATAGACCAAATGGTACTCCCGTGCAAGCACATGGGTCGTCCAAAAGTCATTCCAACTAGCACACATGCAAATGATGAATCCCGTACAAATGAAGAATGGAGGAAAACATAGAGTCAAGTTTTAAGTGCTTCTTATTTTCTTCTTTTTTCCTTTTTTTTTGAAACGGCCTTTGGCCTACAAATGCTTTCGAGGGGGGACTTACCTCCCTAACCCCCGGCATTTGTATATTTTGGAGCAAAACTTCTCGAGCTCTTGAGAAAGTTTTTAGTCGGGGCTTTGCCCTCTTTGACCGCAAAAATCTTTTTTTTGAATGGGGCTTCGCCCTCTTTTATTTTTGACTCCACACTTAAAACTTGACAATATGTTCAAAAAGAAGTGTATGGAATGTGCGGGAATCAAACATAAGCATGGCACTAAGTTAGAAAACTCAAGTCACCAAGGAGGAAACAAATAGTCTAAGTTTTTCGTGGAAATTCTAAAAATGCTTGCTAAAACTTGTTCTAAGGTATTTCAACGAAAATACTTAGAGATTTAGATAGACAAGAGATAGCAATGATATTGATTCCCAAGAATGCACATTCGTAGGACTAGGTCGGTTCTAGGTTCAAGATCCAACAAATGCGACGAATAGGCTAGATGTGATTTATAGAGATTTAGAATCGATAGTCACAACCTATGTGGTTTTACACTCTCATATTAGGGATATGGTGCAAAAGATGCAAGTGTCCATCAAAAATGATATGCATGGCATGCAAACATGTGAACAATGCTCATAAAACCGCAAACAACAATGAAGATGAGATGAAGGCGCAAAGGAACTCCCCTCGTTTGTAGATGTACCCCAACCAAGAGAAAAAGACGCCATTATGCAAAGCGTGATTGAACATGATGTAAATACTCCCTTGATGACAAGAAGACATGAAAGGTTAAAAGTAACAAGTGACATACAAGGTCATTCAACGCAAGTATGAGCAAGTTAGCATCACTAGTTACATAATAACATCATGGCATACGATTAATAGAATTCAAACAAGGAAAGTAATCTACATCCTTCAAAATATGCACATGAGCACTAGGGGCAACATCATTACGCAAAGAAACATCAAGGGAAAATGGAGGGGCTTGGTGATGTGAAGTGGGATTGGAGTGAGAAGGCCTCACTCCACACTTAAAATTTTACCAACTAATAACACCAATCAAACTCCACACTTAAGAGATCACCATCATCAAGAATTTTCATGCAAGCACAATTCCACACCAAACACCACAAATCATACATTTCACCTTCCAAGCATCATGTTCTCAAACATAGTTCAATGAATACATGCCAAACATATATATAGAAATTATTGTGCATAAGTGGACAACTCACAATCCGGGCTACCTCCCGTTAGGGCCTAGTTTAACGTCTTGGCAAAGACCGAGCCGAATCTCTTTTTGTTAAGAAACACACTTGAGGAGTCCTTTGCTAGGATCCCTCCTCAAGCGGGCTTGTAGATTATTGGTGACTCAATCCGGGTTCTTTGAAGAGTTGCAAGCAACTTGCTTAATAGCCTTTTTCCAAAGTGATGGTAGCTTCTCGCTCTTCGATAAATTTGCTTTTCCATTCTTTTTCAACTCGTCACCGGGTGGTGATTCATAATGATCAACGGAAGGGTCTTCATTGGGATCAATCATCTTGTGCAAGACCTTCTTAGTCACCTTCTTGACCTCAACATTCTCGGCCTTAGCACTCTCTTGCTCTTCCAAATCACAAGATTTGGGCATAGCCACTTGTTCACTCGTAGGCCTCTCTATCTTAATCTTCTCTCCTCCAATTTTCAAGGTCAACTTCCCCTTCCCCAAATCGGCTTTAAAACCGGCGGTGGCCAAGAAGGGACGTCCAAGAATAAGAGAGGTGTTTCCATTATTCCCCGTGTCCATCACTACAAAATCACAAGGTATGTAGAACTTGTCTACCTTGATTGGGACATTTTCGATAACTCCCTTGGGTTGCCTTTTGGTGCCATCGGCGAGTTGCAAGGTCATCTTGGTAGCTTTCATTCCCTCTAACCCAAGCTTGTAATAGGTCGCTAAAGGCATGACACTTACACTAGCACCAAGGTCGGCTAATGGGTCCTCAAAATTCATGGCGCCAATAGAGCATGGAATGGTGAATCGCCCGGGGTCCTTCACTTTAAGAGGAATTTGTTTGGAGAAAAGGGCGCTACATTCATGGTTCAAGGCTACCATGCTAGATTCTTCCATAACTCTACGCCCGGATGCAATATCTTTTAAGAACTTTGCGTAGATGAGATTTTGAGCAATTACTTCATGGAATGGAAGAGTAACATATAATTTCCTCAACATCTCCACAAATCGTTGGAAGTGGGCATCTAGCTTGCTCCTTTTTAGCCTTTGAGGGAAAGGGACCACCGGCACATAATACCTCATCAAAGCCGGTTCTTCCTCCTTTTCCTTTTCTTCCGGAGGGGCTTGAAGTTCAACTTCGGGACTTTTACTAGCAACTTCCGCTTCCACCACCTTATCCTTAATATTTGATTTTCCTTGAGGGGTAGGCAAAACCTTTCCACTTTTCAACGTGATGGCATTGATCTTCATGGGAGATGACTCTTCATCTTCAAGAGAGATGGCATTGCAGTGCTCGGTGAAATTAACGTCCGGTTGAGACGGGAGCTTCCCAATTTGCTTTATATGAGCAACTTCTCTAGCAAGCCTTTTATTTTCGGCCACAACTTCGTCCATCTTTGCTTCCATTATTCGGTTGCCTTCCTTGTTGCTCTCTAGTATTTGCGCCATCATAGACAACATAGTGTTATCTTGGGTTGTAGAGAAAGAATTCCCTTGCTCATTCATGTTGGACTTAGCTTGAAAGGGCTTTTGATAATTCCCTTGGGAATATTGCGAATTTTGATTCGAACTTTGGCCTTGATTTGAATATGAATTTTGCCCTTGGTTTTGGTTTGAGCCATACCCTTGCCTTTGATAATTCCCTTGATAATTATTTTGCCCTTGAGGTCTTGGAGGGACGTATAAATCATTAGACATTCTTCTTTGAGGAGGCTCATAATTTCTAGTAATGGGACTAGCATTTTGAGTGTAACTCCTTTGTTGATTTACAAAGTGTGCCTCTTCATAACCGTCATCATCGTCTTCATACCTCCCATCGGGGCAATTCTTGGTCGAGTGTCTTGTACTAGCACACAAGAAGCAAGGTTGTTGGATGGGATTCTTCTCCTTTTCATTCTTCGGTTTAGACACCTCCAAAGCACTTACCATGTTTATCAAACCATCCACTTTCTTGGTCAATTCAACCATTTCCTTCTTCATTTCGGAACTCGAGGAATCATCTCTTGGCTTAGTCATCTTCTTGTGATCAACCCCTTGGTATCTATCCGAATTGGTAGCGATCTTCTCTATGACCTTAAATCCTTGGTTTGCCGGCAAATCCATGATTGCACCCCCACTAGCCGTGTCCATTTGGCCTTTGGCCTCTTTGCTCATGCCGAGGTAAAAGTATCTCAATAGATCCACTTTTCTGAAATTATGGTGTGGGCACTCCTTCAAATAATGCTTGAATCGGTCGTAAGCTTGATGGAATAGCTCATTGTCCCTTTGCGAGAACGTCAATATAAAATCTATGAATTTCTTCGTCCTTGACGGTGGAAAGAATTTGGAGAGAAAGGCATTTGCTAGCTCATTCCACGTCCTAAAAGATCCCGGTTCTTGGTTTTGCAACCATTCCTTAGCATCTCCATATAGCGAGGAGGGAAAAAGCTTCATGTAGACATATTCCACGGGCACATTCCTTGGCTTATAAGTGCGGCAATACTCCTGAAAATTGGCCAAATGAGTAGATGGATTCCCGACCCCATGATATTGGTCATGTGTCACCATATGGACTAAGGAGGATTTCACGTCGAAATCAAAGGCATCCTCATCCGGGGGCATAATAGCCGAACCATTTCCCTCATGTGTAGGGGTCATGTAATCCCCAACGGGTCTCTCATCATCCTCTTCATCATATCTCCAATTTCGGTTGTTTCTCGGTGGAGCGGGAGGGTTATGATCTTCGATATTATCATGCCTAGCGGGAGGATCTTCTATTTCATCCCCATCCATTCGACGATCACGGTTATCTCTTGGGAGAACCGGGCGGTTCTCATTTTCCTCTTCCATAATAATTTCTTGTCGTTGGTCTTGGATAACCGGTTGAGCAATAGGGGGTAGAGGGTTCTTGCGAGGTCTACCTCTCCCTCTTCCTCTATTAGCGGTTGGGTGAGAAGTGTTAGAAGAAGAACCGATAGCCACGTGTTTCTTTCCTTGAAACCTCGTGTTCATTCAAGTGCCTGCGAGAACAAAAGAAATCCTTAGCAATGAGCGGCAAAAGAAATAAACACAATCAAGATCAACACAAGCAATGGTTACCAAGTAAGGAAAAGCAAACAAAACTAGATAATCTAATAGCACGATAGTTGATTAACCTATCCCCGGCAACGGCGCCATTTGATCGCTCGCAAATATAGTGTAAATATTCGATAAGTGAATCAAATACTTATGCTAAGTCACGTTAAATCAAAACATTTGTAAAGACTCGGGAAACCCAAGGTCGTACCCAAGAGATAGGTGATTAAACTAGTTGCGCTAATGATTAAACCTAGATTGTCTATGGTTTGGGGGGGGGGGTTTATGCCTCGAAAGAGGTTGATAGCAATGATTTACTATCCAAAAAGAGAGATTCTAGCAAAGAAACGAATAACGATCAATCAAAGAAGACTAGGGATTACTTCCCCACCTAGACAATTATAGTGATGATGATATTAGATGTCAATTATGAATTTGCATGCACTTGAATAGAATTTAGCCATGTAACATTTCCCCTAAGTTCCACTCGCGCTACAACCTAGGATAAAGAGGTTACACCTCGCATAGGACCTCACACTCGCGCTCTATTGGCCCTATAGAACATGCATTTCTAATCTCACACTCGCGCTCTATTGATTAGATAAACATGTTCTTGTTAAACTCAAGCCAATCTCATTAGGTTTTAAGTGTCGCCATGTAACACAAAAGTCCTAATGCCTCTTCATTCATTTCATTAAATTCATATTGATCAACGTGAGCTACATCAAACATGAAATTACACTAAGTTCCCATTGAGGACATTTCACAAACACCTTATGGGCAACTCTAGGCATGTAGTTCAAATGAAGAAGATTCATGTGCAAACTCATTCAATATGACATCAATGGTATTTACATCATCACAATATGTCTAGGGGATCCATAATCCCCAATCTAAGTCACTACTCACTCATAATGAGTGTACAAGCAAAAACAATGAAGGAGAATGAGTTTAGGAGTCTAGAACCAATTTTTAGATTGAAGAGTAGTAGAATCCTTGTTGTTGATCTTGATCTTCACTTAATACACCTTGAAACTTGTGCTAAGAGCTCCTCAAAATTCGTGCCAAAAATCCCCCAAAAAGCCCCCCCTTTCTCACTCTTGATCCCTTTCTATTTATAGCAGAAATTAGGGTTTCCGGTACTGTAGCAGGTTCGAACCGCGCGGCACAACCATGAAGAAGGAATTTGTGCCGCGCGGCACAACATGTGGGAGGTCGTCCGAAGTTTCTGAGAAGTTGAACCGCGCGGCACGATCCATTGAGCATTTTGTGCCGCGCGGCACGAGCAGGGGAGGGGATCCTTGGACTCTCTGAGCATTTGAACCGTGCGGCACGATCCATTGAGCATTTTGTGCCGCGCGGCACAAATGCTCAGAGCCTTCATTGCTTCTGATTGTCACCTCAACCGCGCGGCACAATCCAAGACCACTATTTGTGCCGCGCGGCACAATTGCTCCTTGTGCACTTTTCGCTCCAAAAGCTCGGTTTTGCTCCAAAATCACTGCTCACTTGTGTTCTTAGCTTAAACGCTGCAATATGCCTGAAAATGAACCACAAAGCGTCAACTAGCAAGTGAAATTGTAATAAAATGATCGAAACAATAAGCGTGGCGGTTGCCTAAAGTGCATATGTTTTAGTGCCATCAATACTGTACGTAGTAAATAGTGAAAATTTTACAAATTAAATAGTCAGAGAATATAAATATTCTGAAGTGTTTTTTCTTTTGATAAAATCTATATGGATACATTCAAAAGAGGAGATATGGCTGGAGAAATACTTAGAGCAACTAAAAGAAACCATTTAAAATGGTGATATCAGAATGATAATTAAATTATTTAGAAACGAATGTATAAGATGCTACATGACAAATGTCGATTTAATACGTCACCCGCGTCGTCGCCGGATCTGCTCCTGAGTTTTTGGACGGAATTTGTTACAATAGTGGGTTGAATTTATTAGATATTAATATTTTATATTCTTTAAGAGTTATTTAGTCTTTTAGTAATTTATCGTTTGTCGCCTACTTATTTTTGTTTTTTATATAAAACTTATTTTTGTTTTATGTATCGTATTCATTAAAGATACAACCATTTATCAGACTCTTTTTCTATGTATCAATAAAACCCTAGCTTCCCTTTAATTATTTTCATCTTTTGCAATCCGAATTTACGTGATTATTCCATAGAGTAAACTTTAGTCTAATCAATATAAAAAATATATCAATTTTTCGTTATATTTTAAATTTGTGATAAACTGAATTAATTATAACTGATAACAGTGGTGGATGCACATGCAATGGAATGGGGGCATTCGTCCCCACTTATTTTTTAAAATTTTGATTCTTATAGGCTAATTCATTCAAGGTTAGTAACGATTTTAGCATTTCGCCCCCCATAAATTTTAGAGTTCACTCCGGTGGTTAAAAATTATACAAATTATATCGAAATTAGATTTCATTTTAAGTATTTCAAAGTTAATAGACTCGATCGCCCCTATTCAAAAGACTTTCTGGATCCACCACTGACTAATAACCTCTGGTATTATATAAGTATAAATTCTATTTTTCTAAAGCTAAAATCAATTACATATTCAAAAATAATCTCATCGATATTACTGGTAAAATGGTGCGTTAATTTAAAGTAGAGTAGTGTTGGAGCTAGGTCATTAAAAGCTTAGTGGTAGAAAGGCGGAGGATGCGTAACGGAAGCAGGATGAACAAGATGAGTTTTTGGGGATGAGAGATGTCTCGTGGATTGAAATAAGTCACCATATAATAATCTCCCGTGTGTTTAATAAATGTCAACAACACATTTTTTATTTGATTTTCTTCAAGTATTTTATACGGCACTAGCGGAGTTGTCGTGTGCCTCCCTTGTTTACCGTGATATACAGATTGCATTGCTATCTAAGTTTACAATCTGATACTCAAATTAAAGATTTTAAGATTTAGAAAAAAAATGAAAAAGTGGATACGGCTCCCGATCAAGCGCAGTCAAATGTGAATGTCAAAATGACGTTATTTGATTCAAACAATATTGTTTTATTGAAGATTAAAGTTTACCTGAATTAAAACAACTCTTTTTCCAGTGAAGCAACATCGTTTTAACACTCACAGCAAATGATTGCACTGCTGCATTGGATATTTGGATCCAAATCCGATTCGATAATACTTACAATTAAAACTGTAAGAAAAAGAAATAGGCACATATGGATGTATTCACTTCGTATACAATTCATCTGACTGGACTCGTGAACTTATCCTTAGTTGCAGTTTTCAGGAAAAGATAATGCTAGTCGTAAGGAGATAGCACTGCACATGTATTTTTCATTACAGGTCCCTTCTATATATAGAGAGAGTCGATCCATGAAACTCTTGTAGGAATTTGAATCTATATTGATTTGAATGCTACTTAGGTGACTTAAGAAACTTTTTTTTTTTTGGAGAAAGATGATATATCATTGACCAAAAATGTACAAACACCACAAGCCTGCGACTAACACAACAAGAGAAGAAAAGGCACTCAAACCGGGAACACCCCTACAACACAGACCAACCAACGGACCAAAACAAACTAAACAGCAGAAGACACAAACAGACTAACAAGCTAAAAACAACCGACGGGAGACACTCCGACAAAGCTTAACAAGGCTCATAATTTGTACCCTATTGACCTCATAATTTAAAAAACTTCTTGGTGACAACAACAAGGGAAGAAAAAAAAACTTCTTGGTGACATCTTTATGCTCTTGAACAAAATAATTTCAAATACTTAAGTCTTTTGTAATTGTCCAGACTGTTCAATTGTAACAAATATTGTGAAAGTAATTAAAGATATTAAAAATCTATACCTAATTTGGACTAAAGAATTTCCTTAATCCAAATTTAAAAATGAATAAAGAAAAATGACTCACGAGAAGAATTCCAATCTAATCCAAGAAAATAAATCAAGTAACAACTAACAAGAAAAATCTAGAGATGCGTGTAGAAGTATGGATAATGGTAGAGAGGAGATATTTAACTAGAATATTCTAGCCTCTAAAATTATAACTATAGGATCAATTCATTTATTGAAGAAGTGTTCTAGTATAAATAAGTATGAGTTGTAATGGTTGCACAACTCAACAAAAGATACCAGAATTTATGAGGTTACTGCGCCACGGAGTTCGTAAGCCCAAATTCCACTAGCAATGAATATTATTTATCGGTTACAAGTGAGTCAAGAATGCCTAATCTAGTCCAGAGAATGACTGAATTGTCTTAGGATGTACAGGAATCAAAAGCCCCAAAATCCATTTAAGTAAATGACAAGCGTATTTTTAACCCTTTATAGTTGTCAAATTATGAGTTTTAGGGGTCAAATCGTAGTCAAACAAAATTTATAAACCTTGCTAAGCCAAAGGTCGATCCAAGGAACAGGTGTGTGATTACTAGCAAACAATGTGACATATTTAGCTACTCCAATTAAAAGAGGTTTGTTTTGTTGTGAAAATCGCAGAAATTAAATAACAGAAAATAAAAGGTTTGTACTTATCAGAGAAAGGATGCCAGAATCCATACTTCACCCGTGCTAACCCCAAATCATGCAATCATCATCATGTAATTCATCACGATATCGAATATCCAAATAAATCGAAATAACACTAGATAAGCCGCCCATCCACGGATCATTATCTAGATTAATCTCAATTGTTGAACGCCGCCCATCCACGGATTATCAACAATCTCGATTTATTAAACTAAAGATTTTCATACAATTTCATACGATCCGGTTAATACCTAGGACCCATCCATCTTTCGGTAATTAACCTAAATACGATCTAGCATGCAAACATCCCATTCAATGTAAATACTTGCAAGAACGATAAATTAAGCACAATAAAATTGAATATTCGATTTGCAGTAATGAAAAACACTCATATGATCACATGAAGAGTTGGGTACATAGCAGATAGCACGGGATCCGTAGGATCCCAGAATAAAGAGACTACTCACTGTTCATGGTGATTAAACCAAAAACAGTGCAAAGAGAAATTAAGAACGAGTAAACCGTAAAGACGCGGTGGCTCGTTGAATCTCTCACGATGAATTGCTCTATCTTCTCTCCCAAGTTAGGGTTGTCTTCTTCTCCAAAATAAGCACACTAAATTCGTTCTGGTCGTTGCTCTTTTATAGCCCAATCGGTTGTTTTCCAAAAAGGCCCAGAAAACTTCCAAAATTAAATTAGGAAACTTCTGATAATTATGCCCGGAAGTGCCGTGACTACCGTGACCTTCAGTGGATGTCACGGCAGTCACGGCCCTGCTTGAAACGCACTGAGCCAAAAAGACACCGTGACTACCGTAATCTTTGGTGGATGTCATGGCAGTCATGGCCGTATCTCGAATTACCGTTTCCTTATGAGCAAAAATCCTACCGTGACTACCGTGACCTATATGAGGTGTCACGGTGGTCACGGCCCATTGCTGGTGCAGAGCTCGTTTTTGGTCATTTTCGTCGATCTTTTCGTTCTTTCGACACTTCGAGTCCAAGGAGTGCTGAAATGTCTTTTTATTCTGAAACACCAAAGAAAGACATCAAATAGAGACAATTTGCCCGTAGAACGAGTGTTATCCTTCATCGAATGTAGTGAATAATCAGTCAAAATATTGACCGATTAGTAAACCATAACTGATTCGAACTGATTTGATTTTTTATGCAATTTTGTTTGCTTTGGGATGTCTGTGGTTAGGCGAACACGGTTTTTGGGATTTGGGATTGTTGTGCATGATGAGTGTAAACTGAAGTTTGTGGAATTAAAAGCGAAGAGGATTTATCGGTTCATAATATTCGGGATTGAGGCTCAACAGGTGGTGGAGAAGCTTGGCAGCCCCGAAGAAACTTACGAAGATTTTACAAACTCCATCCCTGCAAATGAATGTCATTATACCATCTTCAAAGGAGATATCACAGCACATGAATTTTTCATCGCAGGTCTCATCTACAGGGAGAGTCAGTTCATGAAATTCTTGCAGGACTTTGAATCTATATTGAATTGAATGCTACTTACATTACTTAATCAACTTTTTGGTGACAACAACAACAACAGGAAAAAACAACTTCTTGGTGACATCTTTATGCTCTTAAACAAAAATATTTCAAATACTCAAGTCTTTTGTTATTGTTCATACTGTTCAATTATAACAGAAACTGCGAAAGTATTTAAAGATATTGGAAATCTATACCTAATTTGGACTAAAGCACTACTACATAAGGGGGATTATGCATCGGTTGTTGAGGGCCTTATGCATCGGTTTTGATCCGATGCATAAGCCAGCGATGCGTAAGGGTCGGACCTTATGCATCGGTTGGGACTATAACCGATGCATAATGTCCTATCCTTACGCATCAGTTAAGCCATAAAACCGATGCATAAGTTTATATATTATGCATCGGTTTTACTCCCAACCGATGCATAATGTCTCAAAAATTTTGGCAGATTTAGCTTATATTAGCTCAAATCCACCTAAAATTTTTACAAACATCGATCAATTACAGATACCCTGCTTTTCTATTACAAATTGCACTGTTGCTCAACAACATCGACATACATTCATTTCAAAGATCAAATAGAATATACAAGTACACATCTTTCTTTCCATACAACAATGCCAACACAAAAGTATTCGAATACAAACAACAAACCTAAGATTCATGTCCTAAAACGACCGGGTAACGATCGCTTATATAGTTATACAAGTAGGCGGCGCTCATTTCCCTTACATCATCGATCTTGGAGTCTTCGTGTGATTCAGTTCCATTAGGAAAACACTAGAAACAATGAAAAGCAAGATAAAAGTAAGTCAATACATAAAAGTTCCAATTAGTTCAAACCAAACCAAAATCAACGACAACTTAGAGAATAATACAAGTATAAAAGATTATTTGGCTAAGATCATCAATCTCTGCTCCGTTATTAGCACGTACAAACTAGATTATATCTCGAATACAATTCATAACATAATAACCGCATAAGTGACCCGGCGGTTGTTGTGGACACTGCACACGATCAATAATTTCTTATCACACACTATATTAATGCTAAAACTATTCAAAAGATAGTAGATATGAGACTTCGTACCTTAACTACCTTCCAACGAACACTTTGTGTATTTCTCGGTACACATCCTAGATAGTATCGGTACGTTCCCTGACGGAGCCCACCGCACTGTCGTTAATGTGTGATGTTCTCTGTGCAAAAATAAATTTATATCTCCGATACTCGCGATTTAACTATTTTGGGTAGTTAGTGGTAAGTACGGGTCGAACCCAAGGGAATTAGTGGATTAATTGTTCTTTCGAAAGGGAGGATTGAATAAAGCAGTTGGGGGGTTGGTTTTGGTTTTAGTACTGAAAAGTAAAGTGCTTGATGGACAAGTCTTGCAGAAAAGTAAGCAGTTGATAAGGTACTGAAAGTAAAGTAATAGTTGGTATTACAATTAAAGGAAAGCATTCGGTTTTAGGGGCCTTGTATCATAGTCTGTTTATCATTGACCTCTAATGATCATACTAAGTGTTCAAAAGTGTATCAAGGCCATTTCAAGCACTCGACTTGCCACACTGTCTAGCCATTTCAAGGTCATAGAGCACTTGTTCTATTTAGACTAGCACCCCATTTCAAGGTATACTAGCCTATGTGCATCCATTTGATCAATCATTTCCGATCAATCCAAATGGTGTTTTAAAGAGGTCGAACTCCTCAGATAAGCTTTACCATTTCAAGCATCCACTTACCCGAGTATGTTCACGAACCCTACGGAAGAGTTTTGTCATTTCAAGCATCCACTCAACCTTGGAAGTTCTAACCTAATATGTGGCACATAGAACAAGTTTTGAACACAAAGAAGAATTTAAGAGAAGGGTCTAAAACATTTTATGATACAAGCACTCCCCTTCAACCGAATGAAGGGTTTAGCTACGAATATCTATGGAACAGGACATCATAGCTAAGTGCGTTGAAAAGTAAAGGTTTTTGAAAGACATTAAAGTAAAGTTTTCGAAAGTAAAGACAGGAAAGTAAAGTTGCTGAATTGAAAAGACATTAAAGTAAAGAAGAGAGTACTTACATAAACCGTTAAGAGTGCTAACGATCAAGCTTCAATTCCAAAGTAAAGTGATTACATGATTGTGCCCACAAAAGCTAAAGAGATAAGTGACTTGTGACTTGTGCTTCTTGCACACAAAATGGGATGATGATACAAGGGAAGGGAAGTGTCTATTTATAGGCATGGGGGAGTGAGAGATGTGGAGGAGGGCTCAACACATGTCACAAGGGGAGAGGGGAAGCCAAAAGCCATCGGAGGTGAGTCATCCCACCTCAAAGCCGCCAGCCACATGTCATGAGGGGAGGAGAAGCCCTCTAGCCGCCGGCCACATGGAGGAAGGAGAGGAGTAGCCGCCCCTATGAGGTGGATGAGAGTGGTTGAGTGTGTTTTGTGATCTTTTCCAAAAGCCATCGGCTCTCTTTCAGCTCCGGTCTGACTCTGGTTGCCCTTCGATTGGACTTGTTTTGAGTGATTCCACGTCAGGTTCTTGAAAGTCAGAATTTGGTCGTGACCTGGAATGACTCGTAATTCATTTTCAGCTTTAAAACTCCTCCTTAGCCTGTATTATCTCTAGACTTCAAAATACCCTGTAGATAAATATCGGAACTAACAAGCAAAAGTTAAATAGACAAAGAGTCTAATTTGGTGGGTTTAACTGTATTTATGATTCATACAATTATGGTCCATCATTCCCCTAAAATGAATAACATTACATAATTAGTGATTGTTAACGTACAAGTTACAGGATAAAAGTGAGTCTAAAACTTACGTGTCCACCAAATCCTTTGCATCGACGTTTATTCCTTTATCACCTATATTTGGATCCAGCCAATGCGCTACATGTTGTTTAGGGAAGATGACACATAACATCCAATGCCATTTAACAAAAACAAACTAAATTTAAAAAAATGAATTCAATAATAGATATAAAACATAATCATTAAATAATGAACTTACTCTACATGATCCACGTAAGGTAGGAAGTAACAAAAATTGCGATCTCGGTCCGGCATACTCAACCTTGCCACAAACGTCATCAACCTCTCATCTCTGTTGATTGTTGGCGTCATGATGGAAGGATTGAAGAAACCAAACTTAATATCCCAACCCATCATCTCAGTGTTCAAAGAACTACAAATTAAAACTTTTGTTTTAGAGTTAGATCATGCATTAGAACAAATGATTATCAGAAAATAATCGTGAACATTACCATATATATAATTCACTAGCAAAGTTCCCCAATGCTTCCGTCTTGTATAGTTCCCTTAGGTCCTCTGTGGTCACAGCGATACCGTAGTCTCACAGCGATAATCATGAACATTACCATACATACCTTATGTGACGGTGCTCGGAGAATAAAAAGAGCAATATGACTTATATGCGAGGGACAAGAATACAATTCAAGACCTAAACCAATGAAACGAAACATCAATAACCGATAGGAAAAATTATGTGACTACACTTTGCACAACATCATCCTAACAAGAAATCATACCCTAACAATGACATCTGAACCCTACCAAATCCATCAAATTCATATTGAATGAAATACAAACCCTAATGAATTTAATTCATACTCAAAGCACCGATGCATAAACCCTAATAAATCAGTCAAATACATCATCAATCAATCTGAATCCTAAATACCTTTGACTGTTGCTGGCGAGGGAGGATTGTCAAGAAAGGCGAGGATTGTCAAGACGAGCGAGGACTGGCGCAGGCGGACTGTCAAGCTGCAAGGACTGGCGAGCTGCGGGGAGTGGCAAGTGAGGATTGGCCAAGATGAGCGAGGATTGGCGAGCTGCGGGGACTGGCGAGCGAGGACTGGTGAAGGCGGGCAATGGTGACAGTCGGACACGAGCGAGCAACTGGCGACGGCGTGCGAGAAGACAACGACGATGGCAGGACAGAGCAGCGACGGTCGGAGGCGGGCAACGGATTTGAATCTCCAGTAAGAAATTTTTACGAAATGTCAGAGGATGAATTCGCAGAGTGTAAAAACGAACTAGGGTAATTCGACATTATACATCGGTTCTATATAAAACCGATGCATAATGTAAGTATTATGCATCGATTTCATCAAAACCGATGCATAAGCCTTACATTATGCATCGGTTTTATAGAGAACCGATGCATAATGTCAAAACCGATGCATAATCCAAAACACGGAACCGATGCATATTCCCCCTCCTGTAGTAGTGAAGAATTTACTTAATCCAAATTTAAGAATGAATAAAGAAAAATGACCCACAGGAAGAATTTCAATCTAATCCAAAAAAAATACATAAGTAAGAAGAAGAATCTGAAGATGCGTGGAGAAGTATGGATAAAGGTAGAGAAACTGTTTAAGTACAATAATCTAGCGTCTAGAATTATAATCATAAGATCAAAATGATCCTAGTGCTTTATTGAAGAAGTGTTCTAGTATAAATAAGAATGGGTTGTAATGGTTGCGCAACTCAACAAAAGACACCAGGATTTATGAGGGTACTGTGCCCTTAAGAGCATAGTTAGTCCTCGGAGCTCGTAAGCCCAAATTCCACTATCAATGAATATTATTTACAGGTTACAAATGAGTCTAGATCGTCTAACCTATTCTAGAGAATGACTGAATTATCTCAGGAAGAACAAGAATCAGAAGTCCCAAAATCCAATTAAGTAAACCTTAACCAATTCGAACCTGACTCGACGAGCATCTGCGCCGCAACTCACTGAGTGAAACATGCGGAAAGGTGATTGAGTGATCGGAACAACTCCACAGAAGTCGATCGATTGAGGTTGTTATGGAGGAGACAAACATGAGAGAGGTGCTACCAGTGACTTTTTGAGGAGACCTGAATTGACAAATAAATTGTAGTCGATCTCGACGTGTTTTGTCGTTTCGTAGAATACATGATTGCGGGCGATGTGGATAGCCGAGTGACTGTCGTAATAGAGGAGAATTGGTCTGGGCAACGATACAACAATATCATCCAGAAGACGAATGAGCCAAGTGATCACCAGTGGCCGCTGGCATTGAGCGGTACTCCGATTCCACATACGAGCGAGAGACAACAACTTGCAACTTGCTTCTTGATCATCCAAAATACGACAGAGGAGCCAAGTAACATACAATAGCTAAACATGCAGAGTATGAAATAACTTTGTCCATTTTGAAGTAGAGAGCCACATAAATGATATATAATCTTTTTGCCCTTTGTGATTTCCTGGTGATAACAGGCACATCTACTCTCCGTGAAAAGAAATGTTCTTGTAATTAAAATGAGAAAACAATTCTTCAAAAAAATAAAGAGAAAATTCTACATAATTTTTAGTGAAAATGGCTCAATTACAAACAAGGGTTATAAATAAAACTAAAAATCCAATAAAACATTGCCACGTCTGGATATTGATGTTTAAGTCTGGATATTGTTGTTTAAGTCTGATAATTAAGTCTGATCATTCCAAGTTAAGTCTGATCATTGTAAGTTAAGTCTGGATATTGATGTTTTAAGTCTGATCATTCCAAGTTAAGTCTGATCATTCCAAGTTATGTCTGGATATTGATGTTTAAGTCGGAATATTGTTGTTTTAAGTCTGATTATTAAGTCTTATCATTCCAAGTTAAATCTGGATATTGCTGTTTTAAGCGTGATTATTAAGTCTGATCATTCCAAGTTAAGTCTGATCATTCCAATTTAAGTCTGATTTTAAAATTCGGAATATGTGAAATGACTATAATGCATCTCCGTGTTATATCCGAGATTTCAATTTCGACGAAATCGGACACGTGTCGATTTGAAATCCAATTTTTAGTTTTTATATATAATAGTAGTTTTTACTTGAACTGCACTCATTTTTAATTATTTTATTTTCCTTCAAATTTTCTTTCCATCCAAAAACCAAATGAGGTGTTACTTTTTCTTTTCTTTTTTTTTGATAGAGAAATGAGGTGTTACTTAATATAAAGAACTTGAGGTAGATATAAGTTTTTCTTCATTTGTTTTGTTTCAGATTGTCCGATAACAAAAGGAAAAAAAAGAAAGAAAGAAGAGTGAATTAGAATTAGAATTTCGCTTTCATCGATATTATACCAAACTTGAAGCTTAATTCTCCAAGCACCAAATATAACGTAAAAAATATAACAATGTATTGATATATCCCTCTTAACTGGCATGTGGCAATTTTTTGTCAATCCCGAAGGAACACTACAAGAGAAGAGGGATGTTGGATGAGAAACAAAATGGTTTTGGCAGTTAAGTAAGTTATGAAATGCTGCCAACTGTTTTGATGATGTTACCTACGGCCGTCCGGCCTCCACGGTCTGTAATGTAACATTTCTTTATTGGTCTTCAAAGTTTACTACTTATTACAACTCAATCAGTACTCTCTGTCTATCATCATCATAATCATAATCACACTTGTTGCTACTTTCTCTCCCTTGTTAATATGCCAGAAGAGGAGCACAAGAAGATTGAGGAACCTGAAATCCCCGCCTCGGATCCTCCTCCGCCCATCGAATCCGCTGATGAGAAATCAGCTGTCCCGCCGCCACCCGCTGCTGATGACTCCAAAGCTCTCACCGTGGTTGAGAGTAAGCAATTTCTATCATGTTGCAAAACAGTAGTCCTTGTGATTTTCAATAGTTTAGTCTCTGATAATTTGTTCATGACTTTCGGACAGAACTTTCAGAAATTGTGGATGAGAAGAGCAAAGAAGGTTCTATCAACAGAGGTATATATGTGTTACATAAAATGCTTGATTTTGCTATGTGTGGAGGTAAATGACTGAATTTTATTATGTAGATGCAGTGCTTGCTCGTGTCGCTACGGAGAAGACTGTTTCACTGATCAAAGCCTGGGAGGAGAGTGAGAAATCCAAGGCAGAGAACAAGTATGCAACTTTAGTATTCGTCACTTTTTAATTCATGGATCATAACAACAACAACAACAACAAATAAGAGTTTTAAGCCTCTTGAAGTATTTGTAACTTTTTAATTTTGGGTAATATGAATTGTTGAGCAGAGCTCAGAAGAAGATCTCTTCAATTGGTGCTTGGGAGAGAAGCAAGCAAGCTGAAATAGAGGCTGAGCTCAAGAAGATTGAGGTACTAATTAACCATTTGATTTTTTATCGCAGTGGTATGCGAATTCTAGTCTTTATTCACCATTGAACTTGTAGGAGAAATTGGAGAAGAAGAAGGCGGAATATGTTGAGATAATGAAGAACAAAGTAGCTATCATCCACAAGGAAGCCGAGGAGAAGAGGGCTATAATTGAAGCTAAAAAGAGCGAGGAGATACTCAAAGCTGAAGAGATTGCTGCAAAACATCGCGCTAGTGGTACTTCTCCGGTAAAGACAGGATGCTTTGGGTTCTAAGACATGATCAAATTACTTCCCTTGTTATCAAAACAACAGCTTGAAATAGGTACTTTATGCCTGAACATATGGTTCAAATTTATGTCCGTGTTGCGAATATTCTTAAGGTGTGTCGTCTCTGGACAGAGGAATAATTAGTCATGTAATCGCCGTGTTCATGTTAGTGAAACCAATGTTCCAGTGTTTATTTCTTCTAGCTAACAGATAGCAATTCGTTAAAATATCGGTCTGATAACATAACACGTACTTGTTTAATACATATAGCCTCCCAATGCAATGTTAACTACTAAGCGTCATAGTTTAATCCAAACCAACAACAGAAATGAGGCTCTGTCATTGTGATTCCAGCCAAAGCATCAAACTCGATCAGGACCGGCTATTTAAGTATAGATAGCCAGACATTCATCAAAAAAAAAAAAAATAGTATAGATAGCCAGACCAACATCCATTGGACCTTGGACACTGAAAAAAATGGAGTGAGAATATAATAGTAAAAACCAAATTTCTTTGAAAAAAAATTAATTTGTTGAGACATTATTAAAAAATGTTGTCGTTTTTCTTTAATAAGAGAGTGTAGCCTTTGTTCATTATAGTGGTGGGTTAGGGTTTGTTTTCTGGACTTAAATTTGTATTATATAAACTAACATAACACAAATTAACATAAATTCAGCTAACATAACATAAATTAACACAAATTAAATTAACATAACATAAATTACCACCATCATTATATCATCATCATCATCATATTACCACCACCATCATCATCATCATCATCACCACCATCATCATCATCATCATCATCATGCCATCATGTCATCATCATCATCATCTTCATGCCATCATGTCATCATCATCATCATCTTCATGCATCATGCATCATCATCATCATGGTGATGAATAGTAATATGATGACATGATGCTTAACATGAATAGAAATATGATGGGGATGATGATGGTGACATAATGATGATGAATAGTAATATGATGATGATGAATAGTAATATGATGTATAATATGATGATGATGGTGACATGATGATGATGATGAATAGTGATATGATGAATAGTAATATGGTGATCATGATGATGATGAATAGTAATATACTGATGATGATGGTGACATCTCAGCATGATGAATAGTAATATGATGATGATGAATAGTAATATGATGGTGAATAGCAATATGATGATGGTGATGACATGATGATAATGATGGTGATGACATGATGATGGTATGATGATGGCATGATGATGATGACATGATGATGATGATGATGATGATGATGATGACATGATGACGATGATGACGATGACGATGATGATGATGATGGTGAGATGATGATGCCATGATGATGATGATGATGACATGATTAACATAACATAAATTAACACAAATTAAGCTAACATAACATAAATTAACATAAATTAACACAAATTAAATTAACATAACATAAATTTAAACTCAATCAAACAGACCCTTAATGGTGATCAACACACATCACATCTCGGGTTTAATTATAAGTGGCCACATCGATTTTCTTATGAATGTCTCAGCGTGACAATTTGAGTGTCTCAGCGTGACGTGATCGTGAGTGATTGACTTGAGAGTCTTGTGAATGTCGAACTTGTCGTAAGAGCTTCCACGTAATTTTTTTTGAGTCACCATGTCGTTCTCCAACTTGACGGTTGACTTGAGATTATATGAATATCCAACTTATCGTTAGGGCTTCACTTTTTCTTCGTGTTTGTCATCTGTCGTTTTCCAACTTGGCGAATGACATCTTTCGAAATTCAAATGAGAATTTTTTTTATCTTCTATTGATCCCTTCCAACGTTGCATAACCAGGATAAAGATAATACTGAGCGTTTGGAAATTACCGGTGTGGGTGATCCATCTGGAAGAAGCCTAAGCATTGGTGGCTGTTGCTGCCAAAAACATGGCAGAGCCATGAACAGTAACTTCGGGAGTGAATAGTAATTCTGGGATGAACAGAGCAAAATTTTTGCTTTATGTTGTCTTCCATAGCCTTTGAGTCAGGCGCGATGTTCAGAAACAGCTGACCATTCTCCTCCGAGTCCAAGAAGAGCACCATTGCGCCTGCCTTCTTTTGGTAGAGACTTGTATCGCAACGTGAGTTCATCACAAAATGAAAGAACTATGTCGAAGAAATTAAGAACTTTACAAGGATTCCCAGGAAATTGGTGGAGTCACAAACGGTCTCACTTAAAAACCAATCTCCTTAGACTCGTAAGTCTTGGTGATAGAATCCTCAAAATCTTATTTTCTTGACACAATGTACTCAAAGTGTGAAACTACCCTCGATGGATAGCAGTCTTACGCAAAGAAGGATAGCGGGTTGGTCTCTCAACAACAAGCCAAAGTACCGTCAACAACAGTGCATCAACGTAAGAGCAGTAAAATCGGTAACTGTAGATAGAAGGGGGCCTAGTCATGAACAAGAAAAAGAAAATCAGTGAGACAAGATGTAGTCACGTTGCTCAATACAGACTACAAAAAAAAATTTGCAGAGGAATGTCGAAAAAGACCATACTCAGTGATGCTTGCAGACAAGAATGCGCCTAATATAGAAGTTTGGGAACAACGAGTATGTCAAAAAAGAACGAAATTGTCGGAGGATGACTACATCACCAAAGGCGAGAAAACATGGATACGAGGATGGTAGGGAGGTCTTTGTACCTGTTGTGGTCGCAAGCTTTCACCTTTCAAAGAGGGCGGCAGAGGGCTAGGCTTTTAGAGTTGATCAGAGGAGTGAGGCTCTCGGTTTTGGGATGCCTTGAATTCTTGACTTGAGGTTCTATTTATAGAGGGGATTAGGGCTGGGAGTTTCCTAAGGAATCCCCCAAAAGTCGGTTAAACCAAGTAGATTTAGGAAAGGTTTCCTAATCTAATCTAACCGACTTTGCTTTATCTTCAAGCTAACTTAGTTGACAAGTCATTCTAGAAGATTCCAGAACCGCCACGCATGGAATTAGGAATTTTCCAGAAAACACTATTCATGGCCCGAGTACTGTTCATCCCGGAATTACTGTTCACGGCCCAAAGTTACTGTTCATCCCGGAATTACTATTCATGGCTCTGCCATGTTTTTGGCAGCAACAACCACCAATGCATAGACTTCTTCTAGATGGGTCACCCACATCAGTAATTTCCAAACGTTCAGCATTATCTTTATCCTGGTTATGCAACGTTGGAAAGGATCAAATATGGCGATCCGCTTCATTCAGAAAGAGAAAGCTGAAGAAGATTTGAAATTATCTCTTTTCAGTTTCAACTCGTAAAAAGGAAGGGATCAATAGAAGATAAAAAATTTCTTATTTGAAGTTCGAAAAGATGTCATTCGCCAAGTTGGAAAACGACAGATGACAAACACGAAGAAAAGGTGAAGCGCTAACGATAAGTTGGATATTCACAAAAAAACTCAAGTCAACCGTCAAGTTGGAGAACGACATGGTGGCTCAAAAAAAATTATGTGGAAGCTCTTACGACAAGTTCGACATTTAAAAAAAATCTCAAGTCAACCGTCAAGTTGGAGAACGACATGGTGGCTCAAAAAAATTACGTGGAAGCTCTTACGACAAGTTCGACATTCACAAGACTCTCAAGTCAATCACTCACGATCACGTCACGCTGAGACACTCAAATTGTGTCGCACAACATGATCATGAGGGGGCAATTTGTAGACACCAAAAGTTTAAGGACCAAATCAAGATTATTAAAAGTAAAAATGGGCTGGCCCACAAGGGATATTTGGGTCAAAGCTACAAGCCCGGTCCATGAGCTAGACTCAGCCCAAAGCACGGGCCCAATCTCAAGCCCACTAGTGAACTCTATAAATAGAGCACTTCACTTCACAAAGAAGGGAGATCCTGAATTTGGAGAAGAAAAGCAGAGGGAAGAGTGCTCTCAAAGGAAGCCTCAGCCGCTAGCAACCGACAAATACGTGCCGTCTGCCCAAGCATCCCAACGTCGTCTGCTAGAGCATCCAACCGCAACGCAAGCACGTGAGACCAAGTCCCCGCGACCCTTACTTCGCTGCGCATGTGAGATCAAGTCATCAAGACCCTCGCTACGCAAGACACGTTGCACTACGCCTTCATCCGCACATATCAAGCTGAGTAGACCGAAGCAAGCAATACAGTAGAATCAGAAGAGTATTTGAGATTACGAACACAACTTCTGCTTCAAGCATAAATCATTTGTAAAACATTATTTTGTATTTGATACGAAATATTGTGACTTACAGTTGTGTCACGTGTAAGTATGCCATCTCAAGATTTTGATGATGATTCCGAAGTTGCGCGATAAATATATCGTTAAAGTGTGAACTTTAAACGTAAAAAAAGAATCTCATATGAAACATGCGGAGCAATGGTGTACCAACATATAATCAACACATTAACCCAGAAACAAAAAATTTATTCTTTAGGATGCAAAATGTACTTTTAAGCAGTAAAGAAGAAAAAGCCTGAGCACGGCAAGGAACAATGTACACATTGTGTACCAACATATAACCAACATATTGAGTCAAGATTAACTACAAAGTTAATTTTTAGTACAAAATATAAAATTCGTCAAAATTATTTTATAATACATTACTTTTCGAGCGAAAAATGAAAAAGACGACATAATTCATTACCAAAAAATACACCAAAAAATTAAGATTTAATCTCATCAATTTAAACCACAAAATCAAAGACTATTATTAATTTATATTTTATATCAAAAAATTAACTTTTTACGGGATCTTTTTTCCAACACATTAACGAGATAATTTGGCATATGCCGCACTTTGAGCAAATTGTTGGGAAAATGCCACCCAATCAAAGTTTATTTGGGTTTTGCCACAAACCGCTAATGGGGTTAGCGGTTTGTTACAAGCCAAACTTATTGCTAACGAAAATTGTATGCGGCATCCACGTTGTTAATTTTTTACATTAAAACAAACCGTTAATAGAAATATCGGGTTGTGATGAAATAATATACGTAATTTTTACATCAAAACAAAAACCGCTAATGATAATATCGGTTTGTGGTTCCTACGTGTCACGTCACATGAGCATCAAATTTGACTCCACCACAAACCGCTAACCCCATTAGTGATTTGTGATAAAACCGAAATAAACTTTAGTTGGGTGATATTTTTCCAATAATTTTCTCAAAGTGTGGCATATGCCAACATTAACCGAGAAATAAAAAATTTATTCTTTAGGATGCAAAATATACTTTTAAGTTTTAAGCAGTAAAGAAGAAAAAAGCCTGGGCACGGCAAGGAACAAGTAAAGAGCCACCCATGAGTCGGCACTTCTTCTTCGATTCGTAAACCGACATCGGGAACGTCCATCGCCATGAAAAAGCAGAAGCAGCAAGTCATCTCTCGCTTCTTCGCCCCCAAGTCCGAATCCCACACCCCAACCAGCCCTTCGTCACATCATAAACCTCAAACCCCACCTCCCAAAATCTCGACCACAGTCACATTCTCGCCCTCCAGACGCATACTCAACTCCCAGGAGCCCCGTTTGCCCACACCTTCACTTCATCGAAAGTTTCTTGATAAACTGCTCGAGCCCTCTGACTCCTCCATTCAAACTTCAGAAAAATCGCAGAAGCTGACCCCACTCGAATCCCAGGTGGTGGAATTGAAAAAGAAGTTCCCGGATGTCCTTTTGATGATTGAGGTTGGATATAGGTACAGGTTTTTTGGCCAAGATGCTGAAAATGCTGCTAGGGTTTTGGGAATATATGCCCATATGGATCATAGTTTTTTAACAGCTAGTGTACCTACTTTTAGATTGAATTTTCATGTCAGGAGGCTAGTGAATGCCGGGTATAAGGTTGGAGTTGTTAAGCAGACCGAGACTGCTGCTATTAAGTCTCATGGGGATAACAAATTGGGGCCTTTTACACGTGGTTTGTCGGCATTGTACACCAGAGCTACCCTTGAGGCGGTGGAGGACATTGGGGGAGGAGAGGAGGGTTGTGGGTCTAGTAGTAATTATTTGGTTTGTGTTGTTGAGGAAAAAGCGAATTTCGAGAATTCAAAGGGTGGGAATGATGTGAAGATTGGGATTGTTGCGGTTGAGACTTCTACAGGGGATGTTGTCCACGGAGAATTTGATGATGGTTTCATGCGGAGTAGGCTCGAGGCTGTGCTGCTGAGCTTGGCTCCGGCTGAGTTAATTTTGGGTGATCCACTTTCGAAGGAGACTCAAAAAGTAATCAATACTTTCGACATACATGTTCTCTGGCTTCTTTTGGTTAAAATAGTTTCTGTAAAGCAAATTAATAAATCTATACCAGTTGTGTTTAATTTCCATTATGGATGTGCCTCATTAACCATGGGTTTCTTATTTAGTTGCTCAAGTCATATGCTGGCACCACCTCGAAGTCTCGTATCGAATATGCCTCGCGAGAGTGCTTCCAGGACGGGGGTGCTCTTGCCGAAGTTATGTCCTTATATGAGAAGGTAGCAGAAGAGTGTCAGCATGGTGAAAGTATGGCGGTAGTGGAACTAGGAAACAATCAGGTCGCAGTCGAGGTAATTTTTATCTAAGAAACGAAGAGTGAAAAATGAATTTTTTTGTGAATTACAGACACCGTTTTACTAATGAATTTTTTAAATTCTGATTTCTGTGTCAGACAATTAGATTGTCTTCTGTCGCGAGATAATAAAGCTTAGATCAGTAAAGTTTTCCTTCATGAGTCTTTGCTCAGTTATTAACTGAGTTACTTAATATGTGTGATGAAACTTGGTAGCCTGAATATATACTATCACATCACTATCATATTAACTTTTAGTTAGGTAAAGATAATGTATCTGTTTATCTGGTGTATAGTTTTTATTCCCGGAACTTATTCATGACCTTTTTTTTCTAACGCTGTTTTTTCTTTTTCTTATTTTTTTGTCCGAAAGGGTATTATGTCAATGGCTGGTCTTGCTGTTCAAGCACTAGCCTTAACCATAAGGTATCTCAAACAATTTGGTCTAGAAAGGATCCTCTGCATGGGATCTTCCTTCAGAACACTTTCAAACAACGTGGAGATGACTTTATCTGCCAATACACTCCAACAGCTTGAGGTCAATAATCCTTTCTCATTAAGTTGAGTAATTCACTTCATCTCGGAAGTCATTTGAACACTGTGCTTGCCATGCTCTTTTCGCTACGCATTAAAGTATTTTAATCAGAACTTTTTATAGTACCAGGACCAGGAAATGCACCATGTCTTCACTCCTATATTGTTTATTGGAGGATAATACGGTTTATATTTGGACTCAGATTTTGAAAAATAACTCAGATGGTTCAGAGTCTGGCTCATTGCTACAAATCATGGATCATACACTAAGTGTACCCGGTTCAAGACTTATGAGGCACTGGGTAATGTTCTAAGTTTAGTTCATACAAATATCAACTTTCTAACACATACCCAATTTATATGTGTACTGCATGTGCAGGTCGCTCACCCTCTATCTGATAGAAACTCGATCACTGCCCGTCTAGATGCTGTTTCTGAGATTGCAGAATGTTTGGGGACATCTAAAACATTACAGATTGTGGATTTTGGATGCTCCGTAAACTCAGATATTGTTATTTCACATCCAAAAATCAGTGATGTGCTTTCTTCTATTTTGACACTACTTGGAAGAATACCTGATATTCAACGAGGAATAACGAGAGTCTTTCACGGAACAGCGACACCATCTGAGGTAATATGAGACAAATATCATTCTGAATAATTTTTGACGAATAGAACTTCTGAAGATCGCCAGGGTTTATAAGTTAATTTCATTAATGAAAGGAACATGTGACACTTTTGAGTGAGGACTTTTTTAGGCTTGGCTTGGTTTCTATCTACAAGAACAACGCTAAAAATAGAGGCTCCCTGTATGAAAGGGTTATCAAATATCTTGTTTTATCAAAGTGTATAAAGAGAGATGAGAAATGTTATTAAAGCATAAACGAATTAATAGACATCCTATAGAGGGAAACATTATTGTACAGAAGAGAGATCCTGATTCCTGACAATATCTAGCAACCTGAATGTCGCAGTTCATTTCGGTGATGCAAGCTATCCTTCATGCTGCTAAGCAACTGCAGCAACTTGACATAAGGGAAGACTGTATTGACAGTAATAGACAAGCAGACACTGTACAATCTACTCTATTGAGGAAGCTTGTTCATCTAGCTTCATCACCCAGTATTATTGAGAATGCTACAAAATTTCTATCGGCCCTGAACAAAGAAGCAGCTGATAGAAAAGATGTATCCCACTTATTTGTTACCTCAAGTGGACAATTTCCAGAGGTATGTAGCAACTGGTACTCAGATTGAGCACATCGCACATGATGTTTGAATATGACTGGTTTGCTTGATTTTCGTGAAAAACAGATTTTTCAAGCTCAGGACTCCGTTCTAGTGGTGAAGGAGAAGTTGGAGTCTTTGATTATTTCATACCAAAAGAAGTTTGGAATGCACAATCTTGAATATATCAGTGTGTCTGGATCGACTCATTTAATAGAGGTTGGATTTAAATTTTCGGAAACAACATTGACTTCTGATTTTTCCTATTATATACTTCTTTCCCAATTATTTAGAAATGAGGATTTGAGTTTATCAAATATGCATATAGATTATGGCATCTCCGGTTGCTTCAAAGGTGGCTGTGGTAGTGGCCCTCCCCTTCTGACTACTTTATCCTCCATCTAGCCTGCAGAAAATAACCTCTCCGGCCTACCAAGTAATTCACTTTCAAGTTTGAGTGCAGGGCGTCATGAGCCAGTTAGCTCTAGTATAGAGTATAGTCTCTGCTTGCCGCCTGAGACTTATTAGCTATAGGGAATGATCCTTTGTGGGTCATTGGTTCAGATGCATTTCTTTTCTTATGTGTATCCCTCCACACGCATCATCAACACATGAGTTGCACCTCTGTCCATAGATACCCGTAAAGAAACAGTGTTTCTTATTAATATTCTTGATGCTTGAAGTGACATGTTCGAATAGAATATAATATCAAATTAGTCTTTTCATAATTTTTGATACAGCTTCCTGTGGGTACAAGAGTTCCTTTTGACTGGGTCAAAATAAACAGTACCAAGAAAACCATTCGTTATCACCCACCTGAAGTAACGACTCTGTTAGACGAATTGACCTTGAAAACTGAGGAACTCGCCATTGCTTGTCGAGCTGCTTGGGATATTTTCTTAAAAAAATTCGGAAAACACTACGCTGAGTTCCAAGCGGCTGTTCAAGCATTAGCCAGCTTGGATTGTCTTTATTCTCTTGCAATTCTATCGAGGCATAAGGTAACTGTGTCAATACATTACTTTGGTAACTGCATGATTATTTCTAAAGAATTGTTTCTGATACATATTTCAAATTTTCACGTTACAGAACTATACTCGGCCAAATTTTGTGGGTGACTGTGAACCAGTTCAAATATGTATTCATTCTGGACGACATCCGGTTCGTCGCTAGATATCATTTATTGTTATGCAGCATATGCACCAAATGATAAATTTCTTATGTGTTTGATAGAAGCATCACTTTTAATTGTTGCCCCTCTATTTCGATCAGGTTTTGGACAAAACCTTACAAGACAGTTTTGTTCCAAATGATACCAATTTATATGCAGAGGGAGAGTGTTGTCAGGTTGTTACTGGACCAAATATGGGTGGGAAGAGTTGTTATATTCGCCAGGTTGCTTTACTTGCTATCATGGCCCAGGTAATCAATCCATTAGAGACGTTTTATTCACAACGCCTTGCATATATCAAATGCCATCTCAATACCTTAATTTTTCAGATTAATTTTTAGATAGTTGCAGAATTATATGATTGCTCGTAGAATCTATTCATTTGTGCTTGTGGGCATCACATATTGATCTCACTTCTCGACTACGTTTTCGCTCCATCAAAACCATAATTGGCAACTTTGATTCTTCTTGACCATGTTGCTATATCACGATGTGAAGTCGCTCTTCTTATTGTTTTAGGTTGGTTCTTATGTACCAGCATCTTCAATGAAACTTCATGTTCTAGATAGTATTCATACCAGAATGGGAGCTTCGGACAACATTCATCTCGGTAGAAGCACTTTTTTGGAAGAAGTGAGTGAAGCTTCTCACATAGTAAAACAATGCACAGAGAAATCACTAGTAATTATTGACGAGCTTGGGAGAGGCACAAGTACACATGACGGGGTGGCAATAGCTTATGCTGCATTGCATTATCTTCTTGAACAAAAGAAGTGCATGGTTCTCTTTGTCACTCACTATCCAAGTATCATTGAAATCAGAAACCGATTCCAAGGTTCTGTTGGAGCCTATCATGTTTCCTACATGACTACAGATACACATAATCATATGGATCAACCTGACAATCCAAATGGCGAAAGCGTATTAACTGAAGATGTCACTTACCTTTATAAACTCGCTCCTGGCATCTCTGAAAGAAGCTTCGGCTTCAAGGTTGCTCAGCTGGCTCAGGTTGGTATATTACCAAATATGTGATTATCGTTGTCATATGATTCATGAGATTCATGGCTTATTTCTGTTACAGATACCAACTTCTTGCATAGAAAGAGCAATTACCAAGGCTGACGAGTTGGCTTCAGTAATTAGTAGCAGAGTTGAATCCAGATCATCAAAGAGGCGTTTGATAGAAGCTCCACTAACCGATGAAAACCTCAAGTCAGAAAAAAACGTCTCTAAACGCACCCGTGTCTTGTATTCCCAAAGAAAAGACAGCATTGAGAACCTGACAGATAATTTTCGAGAAATCTTCGCCAGCTTGAATACTATATTACTAGGTGGAGGAGACACGACAGATACTGGTGAAGCTTCGCAGCTTATGTGTCATGCCCAAAGACTTTCAAAGGACTTGCTAATCACGTGGCCGCAACTTATAAATATGAACACGCAGTGAACAACCATCCGGCCTTGATGGTTGGCTATTTAGGTGCCATTAAGCTTCCTAGGATTTCATTTTGGAAATGTCATTGTAACATAATGGTAGATGTTGTAGAGTTCTTTAGTTTTGTAGTCTTTCAACGGCATGAGATTAACGACGTCGTTTGTGCGTTCGAGTGCACAGCAGTACCAGTAGGACTAATGCGTTGAAGTGTTGACTTTGTGGTTTCGATTCGATCCAAAATTGCTTATGAATTGTTGCGGTTTGGAGTCGAAAGTGATAGACTTGCTGCGAAAATGCAATTTCAAACAGCTGCGCCAGATTCATGCCCTCATTCTCACGTCATCTCTAATCCATCAAGCCCCAGTTTCATCCGCATTTCTACGTCGAAGCAGCGAGTTCGGAGAAATGGATTACGCCGGCATCATATTCGCCCAACTTGGCAGCGTTGAGAATCGCGACGTCACGATTTGGAACGCCATGATTAGAGGGTATGCCTTCAATGGTCCATTTGAGAAGTGTCTCTCACTGTTCGACGAAATGACTCAAAGACAACTCCGACCCAATAATTTCACCTACCCGTTTGTGATCAATTGTTTATCACAGACAGGGCATTTTGATAAAGCTAAGCAAGTGCATTGCAGAGTCGTCAAGAGTGGGTTTCAGTCAAACTATGCGGTTTCAACTTCTTTATTTGATATGTATTTGAAGATGGAAGATGGGTTGTCTGATGCACGTAAGGTGTTTGATGAAATGTGCAGTAGACCTGTGGAATTATGGAATCGGATGATGTCCGAGTATGGAAAGATAGCTCAAGTCGAGAGTGCGAAGAGATTGTTTGAAACTATGCCTGAAAAAGATGTTGTTTCTTGGAATACTTTGATTTCAGCTTATGCTGGGGTGAAAGATGTGAAGAGTGCAAGGAACTTGTTCCAGAAAATGCCGGAGAAGAATGTGGTGTCGTGGACTTCCATGATTGGTGTATATGCTAGCTTGGGAGATTTGGATACAGCTAAAGCTTACTTTGATCAATTGCCCTTGAGAAACACTGTCTCATGGAATTCGTTGCTATCTTGTTACACCCAATGTGGAAAATTTGAGCAAGCGCTAAGATTATTTTCTGAAATGATAACAGATGGGCTTCCTCCAGACGGTTTCACTTTTGTTTCTGTTTTAACAGCTTGTGCTCACTTGGGAAATCTACAGGTTGGGAAATGGATACATTATCTGTTAGGAGATGGTGTTCAATTTGGTGTCGAAGTGCGTACTGCTTTAATGGAGATGTACGCGAAGTGCGGGGATGTCAGCAGGGCTTTTACTATTTTTATCAAGGTAGGGAATAAAGATGTTTTCTGCTGGAACGTCATAATCAAGTCATTGGCCATCCACAGCAAAGCAGACGATTCGATTAAGCTTTTCCAATCAATGCAGAATGAAGGATTAAGACCAAACAGCTTTACATTTTCCAGTGTTCTATTTGCCTGTAGTCATGGAGGTTATGTAGACAAAGGCCGTAGAATCTTCTATGACATGGAGAGCAAATTTGGAATCCATCCAAATCTTGAACATTTTGGGTGCTTTGTTGACTTGCTTTGCCGAAATGGTCTGGTGGAAGAAGCATTGTCCATTGTGGAAAATATGCCTCATGAGCCTGATATTCCTATATGGGGAGCTCTGCTCGGAGGCTGCAAGCTAAGAAATGACTTCAATCTGGCGGAAAAGGTATTGGCCTGTGCAAATAATCTTAAAGTCAATAAATCTGGACTCTATATACTCTTATCCAACATGCATGCTGCGGCTGATCACTGGTCGGAAGCATTACTAGCAAGGAAAGAGATGGAGAACAGCAAAATACTAAAGGAAATTGGGGTAAGCTCTCTAATTTAGTCGAATTGAGGGATGCAGGGAAAACAATATATTTCCAGGAAAGAGAATCAGAAGCAAATCCAACCGTAACAAATTTTGGAACGTCCTAATTATGCGATGAAAACATTGGGCTTGCTCAGAGTCATCTAACAACAAACAAAGGGTCATAGTTGTCAGTAATGAGAGAAGCAAAGCCTAGAGAAAAGAAGAGAAAGGATGGTGAGTCTGAAGAAACTTATCAGAGGAAGAGAAGAAACTTGAACAAGGTGGGTCAAAACCACTCAATATAGACATTATAGCTGATACATGGAAAGGAATATACAAACAGGCAATTTAATCAGGAACTGTAAAAGCTTCTAGTCATTTAAGTTCCTCATCACTTGATTAATAAGGCATTTATATGGCAGGCGTATGTATAATTGGTCTATCAGGTTCCCTAACCTAAACCAGTGTTATTAAAACCGGACCGGTGATCGAATCGGTCAAGTCAATGGGTCAGTGGTTCAATCGGGTCAAACCGGTTTGATCCGCACAAATTAAATAATAAAAATAAAATACTTATATATGATATTATAATTTAACATATTTATAACTTGAATAAATATTACATGTTTATGATCAGATTACAATAACATACCATAACAAATTTAGAATTTAATAAAATACAAATCAATAATACAACAATAACAATTTTAGTCTTAATTTGTAAGTCACAACAATAATAAGGGATTTCTAAGACTAATTAAATTTCTAGCTAAATTGATAGTAAGTAATAAATTTTATAGATTTGATAAATGAATATACATTATTGAAACAAATAATAAAACAAGAATCACGTTTAGCTTGGTGGAATGAGAGTGGATAATTATAGAGGAAGATTAGGTTCGAGTCTTGTCCATGTCAAAATAAATATATATATTTTCAGACCAAATCGAACCGATTGAACCGATCAAATCACGTTTTAATGAAAAATTGGGTCAATCGGGTCAACCCATACCGGGTCTTAACCAGTTTTGACCGGGTTTGATCGGATTAGACCGAATCGATGCATTTCCGATCCGATTAAAGAACCGAACCGGTCCGACGACCGATTCCCGATCCAATCGGTCAAACCGGCTGGTCCGATCCGGTTTTCATAACACTGCCCTAAACAGAGCATATTTTAAATTGACAGTTAATAACTAGAAAATGTTATAAATGGTCTGCACATAACCTTGAAAAATATATCATGTGGGACCCACATGTGGGGCCCACACCAAAGAAATGAGTTGTAAGTTGAGTGAAATGCGGATGAATGTTTGGTAAATTGTAATATAAATAAGAGGTTCGGGTGAAGGATTAAACACACCTTCACCTCCTCCTTCTCTCTAGTTATTCAATAACATTTCAGTGCATTTGAGTTCTAACGAGTCCTAAAGTTTTCTATATGTTCCAAGGTAATTATAACACGTTATCAGCACGAGGTTCTAACCAACTGAGATACCGTAAGTTTCGAACAAATATTCGATAAAAGGTTAAGTAATTTTCCTCACTTGTCTCTCAACTTCCGCTTAGTTCTTCATCTGTTCTACTTGGATATCATAAGGGTTTCACTACCTCAAAGGGAGCTCTACTCTCCCTTTTTCACAATTTTCTGATTGTGTTGATATCTGAGTTTTTCTGGATGAAAAAAAAACTAATATTACAATAGTTCTCAATTCTATTCTGTAGATTGTCTTTGGTGCGGATTACGCTTGAAACACAGCGTGCGACAACCCAAATACATGCTGTCAGGATCGTATTGAATACGATTGTAGTCTTAAGAGGTTAAGAGATCGTAGTAGTTGTGACGATCCTTTAATGTATAACAACATATTATTATGCAGTGGCGGATTATCCCCTCATAATAAAGTGTTGTGGTTCTTACAACTTATTTTACTTTTTTAATGTATAACAACATATTATTATGATGTGCGGATTACCGCCCCATAGTAAAGTGTTGTGATCTGCAAAGTAACTATCTTTACTTTAAATACTTCATCTTCTTTGAACTGTATAATTTATTTGATGATATTAGATTGTTAATTTACCCTTAGTGCCCAACGGTAACATAACAATGCCCAACTGTAACAAACGGCTATATTTTCCTCTATAAATTCGATTTCTTTCACCATACAAAATCACACTCATCCTCTCTTCTACTACATAATCTTCTCAAGAAAACCTTGCCATAAAATGTCTCGTCTAATGCTAGTTTTTGTTTTCATAATTATTTTTGTAATTACTGTTTGTGTCCTCACCGGAGATGTTCCGACGGATGAATTTTATCATTGTTTAAAAATGATTGTAATAATGTATGTCGCCTTCTTCTTTACACTATTTGTAGATTTGTATATCTTGAATTAATAAAAATTACTTGTTTTTGTTTTAGTTAACATCATGACAAACTTGGTGAAACTAGACTTCAGTCCCTTGACATTGATGGGACCAATTACATGTCCTGGACAATGGACATAAAAATACATCTACAATCAATGGGTCTCAGTGAGACAATCAAGGAGAGAAATAAACCCTCAGAAATAGACGTGGAAAAATCTTTGATTTTCATTCGCCGTCATCTACATATGGATCTAAAAAATGAGTACCTCACAGTGAAAAAACCATGTGAACTGTGGAAAAATCTCAAAGAGACATATGACCATCAAAAGGCTGTGATGCTCCCAATTTACCGCGATGAATGGACCGCTTTACGGTTCCAAGACTTTAAAAAAGTCAGTGAATACAACTCTGCAATGTTTAGAATTGTAACCCATTTGAGGTTCTGCGTAGATATAAAAAAACAGATGAGGGGACTATGTAATCCCCTTTTGGGAATGAAGCCAAGTTGTCCGATGTTTATCTGCATGTTTTCTTTTAAGATATGAAATAAACTAGTACAATGTTTTATTCCATTACCTTTCTTAACATATTCTTTGTTTTTATTTAAAGTTAAAAATGGGAAGTGACGAGGCCAAGCAAAGAATTAATATTGAAGAAGCTTGCATACTCGATTGTGGAACAACACATACAATCCTAAAGGATGAAAGATTTTTCTCAAAAATAAAACCAACAGAAACTGTTGTAATTACAATATCCGGTCCAGTAGACCTGATTGAAGGAACTGGCATGACAAACTTCACATTGCCAAATGACACGATGTTTAAAATAAGCAATGCATTATATTCGCCAAGATCCAAAAGAAACTTATTGAGTTTCAAAGACGTATATCATCATGGATTTGATATTCAGTCTGCAACTGAAGGTGCCAGGAAGTATATGTTACTTACAACAGATAAATCTGAAAAAAAGCACATACTTGAAAAACTACCAATGCTTCCTACTGGATTGCATTATACGCATATATATGTGATTGAGTGAAATGTGGTAGTTGCCAAACCTTCAATGTTAACCTTGTGGCATGACCGATTGGGTCATCCGTGTACAACAATGATGCAAAGGATTATTAAAAATACAAATGGACATTCATTAAAGAATGAAAAGATCCATCTAAGTAATAAGTTTCCGTGCAAAGCTTGTTCTCTTGGAAAGCTAATAGTGAGACCTTCACCGGGAAAGGTTGAAAAAGAATCACCTGCGTTTTTAGAACGTATTCAAGGTGATATCTGTGGACCTATTCACCCACCTTGTGGACCATTTAAATACTTTATGGTATTAATAGATGCCTCAAGTAAATGGTCACATGTATGTCTGTTATCAACCCGGAATGTGGCATTTGCTAGACTGTTTGCTCAGATAATTAAATTGTGAGCACAGTTCCCTGATCATACAATAAAGAAAATCAGACTTGACAATGCTGGTGAATTCACATCCTAGGCATTTGATGATTATTATATGTCAGTGGGGATAAGTGTTGAACATTCTGTTCCTCATGTTCACACGCAAAATGGTCTTGCTGAATCATTGATCAAGCGCCTTCAGCTTATTGCTAGGACACTTGTAATAAGAACAAAGCTTCCCACTTCGGTATGGGGTCATGCAATATTACATGTTGCGGCATTAATTCGCATCAGACCAAGTGCATATAATGATCACTCTCCAATGCAACTTGCATTCGAACAAGTGCCAAATGTATCCCATCTGAGGATTTTTGGTTGTGCCATTTATGTGCCTATTTCACCACCTCAAAGAACAAAGATGGGACCACAAAGAAGTCTTGGGATTTATGTTGGCTTTGAAAGCCCATCCATTGTTAAATATCTTGAACCTCAAACTGGCAATATTTTCACAGCTCGTTTTGCTGATTGCCATTTTAATGAGGAAAATTTTCCAACTTTGGGGGATGAAAGAAAACAGCTGGAAAAGGAAATTACTTGGTTTGTACCAACATTAATGCATCTTGATCCTTATACAAGGGATTGTGAAAGACAAGTTGAAAAGATTTTGCATTTACAAGAAATAGCAAATCGACTTCCTGATGCTTTTACAGATACAAAGAGAGTAACAAAATCTCATATACCAGCTGTGAATGCTCCAGTTCAGATTGAAATTCTAAAGGAAAAATCTGAAAACAAAGTGAATAATGAAATCACAACACGCCCAAAGCGTGAGAGGCCACCTGGTTCTAAGAATAAAAATCCTCGCAAAGTTATAGCAACAGATAGACGAGATGACTCTGTAATGGAGGAACAAATTCCTGTAGAATTACAGGACAAGGAAAATCAAGAAATCTTGATAAATTATGCTAGTACAGGCATTATATGGAACCGAAATGAGAATATTGATGATACATTCTCATATAACATGGCTACTGATATCATGAATGAAAATAATGGAAATCCCGAGCCACAGTCGATTACTGATTGTAAAAGTCAACCTGATTGGATTGAGTGGAAAAAGGCAGTTGAAAGTGAACTAGACTCGCTTAATAAGCGTAAGGTTTTTGGGCCTATAGTACTCACACCTGAAAATGTGAGACCTGTTGGATACAAATGGGTATTTGTAAGAATGAGAAATGAGAAAAATAAAATTGTGAGATACAAGGCTAGGCTTGTTGCACAAGGTTTTTCTCAAAGGCCTGGTATCGATTTTGAAGAAACGTATTCTCCTGTCATGGATGGAATCACGTTTAGATACCTTATAAGTCTAGCAGTACATGAGAAACTTAATATGCATCTCATGGATGTCGTTACAGCTTATTTATACGGATCACTTGATACTGAAATCTACATGAGAATTCCTGAGGGTTTTAAGATGCCTGAAGCATCAAGTTCAAAACCTAGGGAAAGATATTCAGTAAAGTTGGAAAGGTCCTTATACGGATTAAAGCAATCCGAATGCATGTGGTATAATCGATTAAACGAATACTTATCACAAAAGGGGTATGTTAACGATCGTCTTTGCCCTTGCGTTTTTATCAAGAAAACGACATCTGGATGTGTAATTATCGCTATCTATGTTGATGATATAAATATCATTGGAACAAATGAGGATATTCACGAAGTAATCTCTTAATTGAAAAGGGAATTTGAAATGAAAGACCTTGGGAGAATAAAATACTGTCTCGGTTTACAGATTGAACACTTGCAGAGTGGAATACTTGTCCATCAATCAAACTACACGAGAAAGATCATAAAGCGGTTCAATATGGATAAATGTAATCCATTAAGTACCCCAATGGTCGTAAGATCCCTTGATGTTAATAAGAATCCATTTCGCCCTTGCGAGGACTCTGAAGAAATTCTCGGTTCATAAGTACCTTACTTCAGTGCTATTGGAGCACTAATGTACCTTACAAATTGTACTCGCCCTGATATATCTTTTGCAGTTAATTTATTAGCGAGATTCAGTTTCGCTCCTACGAAAAGACACTGGAGCGGAATCAAGCATGTGTTTCGTTACCTTCAAGGAATGATTGATTTAGGATTATTCTATCCTAACAATGCAAAACCAGTTTTGATTGGCTATGCAGATGCAGGTTATTTATCTGACCCACACAAAGGAAAATCACAAATCGGGTATGTAATCACGTGTGGAGAAACTGCAATCTCTTGGCGTTCACAAAAGCAGACGGTAGTTGCAACATCATCAAACCATGCCGAAGTCATCGCATTGCACGAAGCAAGTCGCGAATGCGTGTGGTTGAAGTCCATAACACAGCATATCAGAGTCACAAGCGGCCTCTCTTCAGTGAATGGTCCAATCACTCTTTATGAAGACAACGCTGCGTGTGTTGCTCAAATGAAGGAAGGATTTATCAAAAGTGATAGAACAAAACATATCCATCCCAAATACTTTTCGTTCACCCAAGAGCTGGAAAAAGACAAAGTTATCAGCATACAATATGTTCGTTCTGATGAAAACTCAGCAGATCTCTTTACAAAGGCTCTCCCTACCTCAACATTCCGAAAACATGTCAACGACATAGGAATGCGAAAGCTGCAAAATTTATAAGCACATCACGCATGCCAATATGAGGAGGAGCTTCGCGTCGCTGCACTCTTTTTCCCTTAAGTTGGTTTTTATCCCAATAGGTTTTTTCCTACTAAAGGTTTTTAACGAGGCAGCCTAAAACGCTTAATGTGCATCCCAGGGGGAGTGTTATAAATGGTCTGCACATAACCTTGAAAAATATGTCATGTGGGGCCCACACCAAAGAAATGAGTTGTAAGTTGAGTGAAATGCGGATGAATATTTGGTAAATTGTAATATAAATAAGAGGTTCGGGTGAAGGATTAAATATACCTTCACCTCCTCTTTCTCTCTAGTTATTCAATAACATTTCAGTGCATTTGAGTTCTAACGAGTCCTAAAGTTTTCTATATTTTCCAAGATAATTATAACAGAAAACAAATACAAGTATCTTAGATAATAATTGATTATTAGAAAACATGTTTTTATACTCATATGAGCCGTCTTAGCTCAGCTGGTAGAGCGCACGGCTTGACGTGAACAAAATAAAAATGTTGAGCCGTCTTATAATTTCTTGCTTCCATAGTCTTAATGCATCGAAATATCAAAACATTTGTATCGCGCTAAGAAACACGGACACAGCATTTTTGGTGAATTGCCGTTTCGGACACAGGGAAACGGCTGGACACGGCCGGACACGGCTAGACACGGTCAAACAGTCAACAGGTGGATTTCACGACCGACTCCGAGCAACTTTGCTACTCCCCCGATCTCCAAAGCTGTAGCCATCTCCGGCCACACCTTAGACGATGACGAGTCCTTCGAATTCAAACCAGTTCGTGCGAGATTTGGAGCTCGGCGGCATCTAGGGTTTGAGGGTGGGGTTCTCTCGGGGAAGAAGATGACTAGTAGTTTTTTGTTTTGTTTTATTATATAAATCCCTTAAGTTTGTAATGTTACACCTGTACCCATTTAAAATAACATTTTTCATATTACTCCAAAATCATACATAAATGTCAAATATTTCATTTATAGATAAAAGATATATATTTTAGTAAATATAAATTATATAAAAATATAATTTATATTGCCATGTCCGGCCATGTCCACTTTTTATATATTTTGAATTTGCCGTGTCCACGTGTCCTGCCGTGTCCGTGTCCCGTGTCCATATCCGTGTCCGTGCTACATAGGTATCGCGGCCCTACAAACTAGTTTCTAACATGAAGAACACACTACGCGCAAATAAACAGACACAACAATACCTTCTTTATATCCTATATGGTGCGCTGCGCAACTTCATATTGTCAATGTTAAATTTCAAGCCCTTCAGTTAAGAAATTGAAGCATGTAACTATAGAAAAATGTCACTGGGAGTCAACAGTTAATGTTGAAAGAAAAAAAAAACAATTTCAGAATGATAAAAACACGGATCATGAAAAATCCTGAGATGGATGATTGACAATCCAATTACAAACTTCACCGTTAAACCTGCAACGCCGTCAAGTCATGCACAAAAACAAATATTTCAACTGATACAAAATCCATGTTTTCAAAACAAACAAATATTCAAAACCATCCATTTTAAACACCACAACCATTGTCTTCATATCCATATCCTGCCTTTACAAGGCCAAACAAACATAAACCCAGATCAGAGAACAAGCCACATTATTTGCACGGACTTCTCCAAGATGCTTCTGATTCAGCTCCTCCCTCCTCTGATATCTGGATAACAATTTTGACAGACGAAACAAAAACATAGCAAAGAGTTTAGTTTGTGCAAAGCAAGTTTTTTTTGAAAGTTCAATTAGCCACCCACAGCTGTGGTCTATGCGCAACCCATGGCTGCTTTGATTCGGCTGCTTGTGTGGATGATGAGAGATTTCAAGACGTTGAGACTCTCCTCATCGATCACCGTAGCATGATCGCTTTTGGCCAGTACCTGAAATCCAATGGTGAGTAGTGATCCACCGCTTTCACTGATGCCCATTTTTCCATCTGAATGGATTGCGAAGCCACTTGGTAGAATGGAAATAGACGCGCTGTCTTTTCCCTCCAACACACCGTAAATTTCTGATCTTTCAAGAGGTGCGTAGGCTATGAGCGACGCTGAGGCATCAGTCCAAGTCTCTTGGATGACCACCATTGTATCCGGGTTCTGAAGAAAAAGAAGAAGAAAAAAATACTGTAAGCACTGGTGTAGTGTAGTCAGAAAACTGATTGCATTGTTATTCATTAGTTTGAGAATACTCACGGTGGAACGGAAAACGGAGATTTCATTATTATCTTGAGCCTTGTTCATATGAAGCATCTTGTAAAACTCTGATTCGCATAGCGTATCCCATTGATTCCTTTGATGAGGCATTCTCAGATGATCAAACAGATTTTGCCTGGTTACAGGCAACCATAAAGACGTCGTGCCGCTTAGAACAATTCCAGAGGGCTCGCCAGGATCATCCGCACTGATACGACTTCTGATGAACAAATTGTTATTTTCATAACTTCCATTTTGAATATTCACCCATTGGAATTTAGAACTGCAAACTCCATAGCAGAAATAATCTGACATTCGCTGCCCCAAGTTCAACAAGCCTCTTTTACCAACATCAGATATAGCCTCTGAAATATATTTACAAATGTTATTACTAATAGATGAAAATTTAGAAAATGTGAATTAAATAGAATAAACATACGTCGGGACACTCTGGCAGCAAGAGCAGACGGTGAGAAGTATGCCATGCAGCTGCACCTCCTCATTAGTCTAGCCAGCCACACAGTTGAGCTAAAACCCAAGCCAACTCTCAGCATCGGGCGATAGAGATGATTCACAGCACTTCCATCATATTCATAGTGAGTAACCCAAGTGACCTGCACAGTTCTTTTATTAATATCATGCTTATTCTGAACAACCATCTTCAATCCTAACAAGAAATATAAGATGTTGGATATCACTCTCTAAGCACGTCGCTTGCTCGAGAAAAAAAAAATAGTTAGCAGAAAAACTAAAGATGAGTAGAGGAAAAAAAGAAAGTATTTTGTAATGGTGACTGTTGTGGCCTTACTTTAGAGCAGCCATTAAGAAATTCTTCAATAATGCACCCAGAGGGCAGTTGTCGAAACGCCATATATGGTTCCTCAGTTTTAATTTGGAAGACGGTATCAGCTGACACATCGAGCACAGCCCATTTCCCAACAGCGTAATGTTTGCAGTAGCGAATGAACTTTACTTTGCATAAAGGAACCATTGGGGAAAGAACTTGGTAATCAGCTTCCATCTACACATATATGTAAATTTAGATTATAAATGTCAATTAAAAATTCTCAGGAACTTAAACCAAATTATTTAAGGTCATATAATAATATGCAGAACATAGAGATGACTTACCAGCTGTAGAGTTCCATTCTTGGTTCCATCTGTGGCTGAGGATAGCACTTGGATGGTAGAGGCAGTAGCGATCAGGCTTGGAAACGTTTTGGTCCATCGCTCCTATTAATAGAAAATAACATGAAACAAAAAAAAGGATGAAGTAATAATCAATAACTAAGACCGACAAATATATGTTCAAGGGACAGAATCTCACCGAGTCCATGAAAATATGAACAAGCGCTTTGCAAGGACATTGCACAACAGCAGTGTCCCTGGTGGCCTCGTTCGCAAAATGACTAGGCCTGACGCTGAAAATAGGAGGAAATGTTTGCATATACTCATTATAATTCAACACCTCGCTGCTACCATCCGAGCCTTTAATCCAAAGAGAAGTATTTCGTTCGTCGGTCATCCTTAATAGTTCACTCATAGCAGTATGTGCAAGTCCTATCATCCAGCCACCCGGCTCATTATTAAGCACCCCTGCTCCGGTCATGTGATTACCACTAGAATTTTCAGGTAAACCCAATCTGTCCCCGCCGGAAAAATTTCCTTCTCCAGGTCGGATGGAACTAGTTCCAGCTGTACCAGGCACTGAAGAATAATTGTTGGAGGTGATGCCCGCGTTTTGAGACCTAATGTTGCCTGCAACGTTAGAAGCATGAGCAAAATAATGTTGCGCATTTTCAATAATATTTGTATTTCCTTTTAGCGACATGGGTGGGAGCGAAGTTTGGCCTAATGCTGCCTTCAAGGCGGCATTTTCGTTCCTCAACCTATCGTTCTCTTCCCTTAGAAGTATATAGTGGTTATGCTCAGTTTGTGTCTGGTTCATAAAGAGAAAATGTATGTATAGTTAGACACTTAGACGAATTGAATTCTGAATAAATTTAAGTATATCTGTTTATGGCTAACTGTACAAAATAACTTATATGTACCTTTATTTGTGTTCGCTTGTTCTGAAACCAAAACTTGATTTGATTTAGATTGAGTCCAAGCCGCTGGCTGAGTTTGATCCTTTGCCTCTCATCGGGATGAGGACATAACCTGAATACACTGTCACATGCGTCATAAAATTGGAAGTTAGAAAATTAATTGTCAGATCATCCATCCAAACAAGGAGCTGGCGATATTCGTACGCTTCGAGTTGTTGAATCTGATAAGCATTGTGTCTCTGATACTTCTTTTGCTGCGGGATTTCAGAATTCTCACCACCTTGATCATTAGATGCCAAGATCATAGCATTATTATTATTATTGTTGTTGTTGTTGTTCTGATTATTTTCTACATCACAGTCAGCAAGAATCTGCATGATTTCATTAGCATTGTCATAATTTTCAAATGGAAAGTCGTTGTCTCTTTCGCCCAACATTTCTTCTTGCATTAATATGTTGTTCATTTCATCTCCTTGTTTGGTTGGCTGTTTGCTTGTTTCACCATGTTCCATTGCTTCCCTTTCTGCACCACAATTTATACAGTTTTAAGTTCGAATATGAATAATTTGATTTAATAATTATCAGATTTTAGTTCTCTCGAATTATAAATGGATTTTCAACTGACCCGCTCCTCTTATATATTGCGAATAAAAATTAAGTTAAGAAATCCAATGAAGATGGGTTGACTTATTACCTAGTAGCTAGATTAATTAATATAAGATATAGTATTAAAGTAGTCATATGAAGAGAAATAAGTCAACAAGAGACATTGACTTCATAAAAGAAACTACAATGATTAAATGGACCAAGATTACCAACAGATAGGGTAAATTAACTACTGAGACAAATCACTTGATTAAGCAAGAGCTGTGAAATGACTGCAGTAACGTATATTCTGAATTGAAAGACAATGAAAAGCTCAAAAGAGATGTAGAGAGACATGCCTCATTATTTATCATGTAAAAAGCTCTCATTTTATGTTAATTTTCGGAACCTGGATTTCTTGAAATTATATATACATGGAAGATATTTCTATTTGAACCGACAAATTATTGATTAAATGCATATCTAACTATATAGTTATATTAAATAAGACATTTGAGAAAATCTAGGTGTGACGGCTGTCATCTACGATAAAACACATGTGATGAATGATTGATTACCTTTCGGCCGTCGTATCTGATTGAAAATATATACTAAATAATCGAATTCAATATGCAAAAAAAAAAGAAAGACAATCATCCATATATATAATAACACATATGAAGTCGCAACAAAATAGCGAGTCTTAGTTAATATGAATCAAGATGACACGAAAGAACTGTGATCGATACATTTTTTTATTTCAAATGAAGCCTATGTGAATTTTATATACACGATTAAACGCACTTGATCACATCATGGAGAATCACTGGTACAACATAATTCAATAACGCAAATGAAAAGATGAATGATCGATTACCTATCGTCGTCGAAATGGCTGACCACCGACACAAAACGCCAACTTGAAGAAGACAATTTTTTAATTTGTTATACAAAATAAAATCATTAAAATATTTATAGGTAGCAAAATGTAATTTAAAAGTTGTTTCATTTATCTTTTCCAAAAAATAAATATTTAATATCGAAGACAATCGAAGCGAGCAATAAAAGAAAAATTATTTACTATAGAAACCTTTAATATGTACCTTTTTTGTTTATCGGTTCAATGATGTAAGTAAATGTCGCAACGAATTCGTGTGGGTATATTTTAGTTTAATTATATTAGACCACGTGATAGATTTTATTGATCACGTGGCTCACGAAGGAGTAAGGACTACTATCGAAAGTTTTATTTTGAGCTCATGCTCTTAATTAAGGTAGTATCTTCTCAATTTTGAGTTTGTGAGGACTTGAACCTTGAATCGTTTTGATACAGGAGAGTTGCTCCACTGAGCCACCTCTTTGCCTCGGACTACTATCGAAAATTGTCTAGTAAAAAATAGTCATTCTCAAAACGGTATTGTTTCAGTGTATCTGCTTACAATAACAATACTAGTTAAAGAAATATTCATCAACACTAAAGATACTATTTATCGACATCTTAACTTTAAGAAATATTACTAGTCATTACAAAATGAAATATTCATATACTATACATACTATTTATGTTATAATTATATCAACAGAAAACAATATAATCGGGCAACATAATACTGTCATGGGACCTGATCATATAAGGATTACTTATGAAGCATCCCTGCACACCAGAGGATATAAAAAGTTTGCAATTCTCAAATTTATTTCTGGTCATGTTCTATTTCATGATGTTTTAAACAAACACTATTCGGGTAAACCCTACTGCTTGGAACCTCGGGTCGGGGAGGCTCACCCAACGTCCACTATAATCCCAATCGAGTTTTGCACAATTACAAGTATCCTAACCAAGCCAATAAGTCAAGACTGAACCCTAGTCTAATTGGAATGAAAGACGTGAATGAAAACAGAGAACTGGAACTTCCCTGAGTGAGAAGAACCGCACAGCGCTGCCGGACGTCCAATGTCAGTTGACCGGAAGTCCGCTCCGAGTTGCAGTAGCTTCTCGGCGAGTCAGCTGATTCCGGGATGCAATAGCACAGCACCGGTATGTGCGAGGATGATACGAAACTTTTTGGCTAGCTCACGAGTTCGGACGCTTCAAGAATCGCTCCAATTTCTTGCTCTGGTTTCGAATTCATTCGGTGCCCTAATCCCAATTTGAGTCTGCATATTTGTATTGCGAAGAAGACGAGTGAAACGGCAGCGTTCTGAGCCAAGTCAAACCGAAGTTCGCGCTCGAGCAAACGACGCCGTCCAACTTAAGTTTGAATCTCGCGCCAAGTGAAACGGCGCAGTTTCGAGTCCAAACCGTATTAACGACTTTTGCCTCCAAACCAAAACGACTGCGTTTTGGCTCTTCTTCAGCAACATCTCAGATTCTTCTCCTGCAGTCTCCACTGATCAACTCAGCTCCGATTGCTGGCCTTCAAGCTTGAACCTGCAAGCCTAAAACTCTATACAGAATCCTCTAAGGGACATAGTCCTAATCTACGACTCATGGCTTGGTATCTAACCTAAGGAGATGCAAAAGGAGGATTAGAAACCTCACAATTTGCCCTCCTAATCCTACTTGTGCAAAGAACTCTTTTTGGAATTATTTCTGTGGAACATTGAGCAAGGCCTCGTCCCAACCATCATTGGTTCATCCACACACTCTTAAGGAACATCCAGAATGTGGAGACTTTTCCTGCAAAACAAAAACTTGTCACTAGGCACAATTTTTGTGCCAAAATCTGCAGGGTTAGTCTCTCCCAATATTTTCTTGATAATGATCTGCTTAGACTCTAACATATCTCTGATAAAATGGAACCTAACATCAATATGTTTAGTTCTCTCATGGTAAACAGGATCCTTACATAGATACAAAGCACTTTGACTATCCATATGCAAGATAGGCACACATGATCTACCTTGAATTTCTTTCACAATTCCCTTAAGCCATATTGCTTCCTTAACAGCCTCAGTTGCAGCAATGTACTCAGCCTCAGTTGAGGATAGAGCCACAATTGACTGCAACTGTGACTTCCAACTAATGCAGTTTCCAGCCCAAGTAAAGAAGAAAGAAGTTGTAGATTTTCTATTGTCTTTGTTGCTAGCATAATCAGAATCCACATAACCAACTATATCATGTTGAGAATCAAAATCAGCAAAGACCAAACCAAGTTTAACAGTTGAAGACAGATATCTCAGCAAGTATTTCATGCCTAACCAGTGTTTTTCCCCAGGATTTGACATAAATCTACTCAAGACACTAATAGAAAAGGCAAGGTCAGGTCTGGTGCAAAGCATTGCATACATAACTGATCCTACAGCAACATCATATGGGATTTTGCTCATTTTTAATTTGTCTTGATCTGTTACAGGGCAATCAACCTTAGAGAGCTCTAGGTGCCCTCCTAATGGAACACTTACTGGTTTAGAGTCTTTCATGCCAAACTTATCAACAACTTTAGTCACATAGTCTGATTGGGAGAGATAAATAGTCTTAGTCTGTTTGTCCCTAAGTATGTTAACACCCAAAATCTTTTTAGCATGGCCTAAATCCTTCATGTCAAAGTGAACACTTAAGTCTCCTTTAATTTTAGCAATAGCAGATTTATCCCCAGAAATCATAAGAATGTCATCAACATATAGAAGCACATAAAGGGGAAACTTAGCATTAACATTTTTAAAATACAAGCAAGTGTCATATTTACTTCTTGTAAAATGTAAGCTAATCATGCAAGCATCAAATTTCTTGTTCCATTGCCTAGGAGACTGTTTTAGGCCATAGATGGATTTTTTCAGAAAACAGACATAATCTGGGTGTTTTTGATCAATAAAACCAATAGGTTGGCTCATGTAAATTTTCTCCTCTAAATCACCATGAAGAAAGGCAGTTTTGACATCCATTTGTTCCAAATGCCAATCAAACACAGCAGTCATGGCAATCATAAGTCTTAAGGTCTTATATTTAACAACAGGAGCAAAAATATCATTATAGTCAATTCCCTCCTTTTGAGAAAAACCTTTAGCAACAAGCCTAGACTTATATCTTGGAGGGTCAGTTAGTTTTAAGCCATCTTTCAGTTTATAGATCCATTTGCAATTAATGACTCTAGCCTTAGGGGGTTTGGGGACTAATTCCCAAGTACCATTTTGTTTCATAGAGTCAATTTCATCATGCATAGACTTCCACCATTCAGTTGCATTAGCACTATTACTAGCTTGTGTGAAAGTTTCAGGCACATTTTGTTTTACAATGTCAGCAGCAAGGAAAGAAAACTCAACAATACCAGCATGGCCAATATGACTATCACATTCAGTAAAATCAGCATAAGCAGAATCAGAATCAGCAACAAAGTTAGCATATCTTTTAACAGGAATTCTGATCCTAGGTTCTCTATCCCTTACTAACACATAGTCCTTAATATCAGGCACATTAGTGTGAGCAGGGACACCCTGGCAACTCACAGCATCATCAACAATATCATCATCAATAATAGGTGCAGGGACACCCTGAACACCTGGTGCAGGGACACCCTGAACACCATCCACTATTGCCTCATTATCATCATTTTCTGAATGTAAAGAAGGGTCATGAAGGCTTACTTGATCATCCCCACCTGATTGGTGAGTTTGGGAGTTACCTTCAGGCTCAGTGGAGCCTTGATCATCAGCATCTGCTGCTCCATCATCTTGGTTGAAGATTCCTAGATCAAATTCTTCATTTTCCTCAGCTTGTTCCCCACCTTGATTTATAATATCCTGCTCATCAAAGAAACTGGCAGGTGGAAAACTGGGCACACTATTAGGTGTGCCTTGTTGGTTAGTCTCATTAGAGCCTTTGTTCTTGAAGTAAAAATCATTCTCATTAAATGTGACAGAAATGGCAGTCAAGACTCTATAACCACCAGGCACAATTTCAAGCAACTTGTACCCCTTAACACCATCTGGATAACCAAGCATCACACATTTAACAGCCCTTGGTTTAAGTTTACCTTGGGAAACTTTAGCATAAGCTGAGCAACCAAAGGGCCTTAGGTGTTCTAAATTAGGAGGTTTACCAGTCCACATCTCTTGTGGTGTTTTAAAGCCAATAACAGATGAGGGGGATCTGTTAATGAGGTAGGCTGCAGTGACAACTGCTTCTCCCCAAAGAGAGGGCTTCAAGCCAGAGCTGATGAGCATGCACCTTGCCTTTTCAAGCAAGGTTCTGTTCATCCTCTCAGCTGTCCCATTCTGTTGGGGAGTGCCAGGAACAGTGTGATGTCTCTTTATACCATTTTCAGCACAAAAATCATCAAAAGCTTTGTTACAAAATTCTAATCCATTGTCTGTTCTTAGGCATTTCACTTTCAGATTTGATTGACTTTCTACCATGGTTTTCCATGCCTTAAAGTTTGCAAAAGCCTCATCTTTAGTTTTAAGCAAGTATATCCAAACTTTTCTAGAATAGTGATCAATCAAAGACAAAAAATAGTTTCTACCACCTATGGTTGAAACTTGGGCAGGGCCCCATAAGTCTGAATGAATGTATTCTAGAGGTTTGTTAACTGTAAATGAAGATCTCTTAAAACTATGAGCAGATTTCTTGCCAAAGATGCAGGTTTCACAAAAGGATAAATCAGTAGGAACACAGTCAATCAAGCCATTTTTGTGCAAGTGATGTAAACCTTTGTTGCCAATGTGACCTAGTCTAGCATGCCAGATTTCTGTTTTTGCATTAGACTTAGTTTTTGGTTGGGAAAAATTAATTTCAGGTGAGGTAATCACATGATACAACCCTCCCCTGTTAATTCCTTTAATAAGAACTTTACCATCCTTATAAATTTCCCTAACACCATTATAAGTCACAATATGGCAGCCAAGTTTATCAAATTCAGATTCAGACAATAAGTTTCTCCTTAAATTTGGTACCCATTTCACATTTTTCAGAATTCTTATTACTCCATCATGCATTTTAATAGGCACATTCCCAATTCCCTTAATTTTAAGCACAGTGTGGTCACCAAGCATAACTTCACCACCATTAACAAGTTGAATAGATGAAAAAACATTCTTATCATGTGAAGCATGCATGGTACAACCTGAGTCCAATATCCAACCAGAGTGATCAATAGAATCAGCACACACAAACAGTTCATTGCCATATTGAGGACAGATTTCAAGCACATTAGTGTGACCATTCTGATTTTCCTTAGCAGTTTTTTCCTTTTGCTCATTTTTCTTCTTAAAGCATGCATTGACAAGATGACCCACTCTACCACAGTAAGTACATTTCTTAGACAGATATTCTTGGCTCCTACCAGCAAGATTGTCAGCAGGGGGATTTGTGGCAGTTTTATTAAACTTTTTCTTTTTACTCTTTGGTCTAGACTTGGCATGAGCCATCATGACCTCAGACTTAGACTCATTCTTAGTCTGATGTGTTGATTTGAATACCCTTAAGGAGTCATTCTTCTGAATGATGGCAGACATGATCTTTGCCATGGTTATATCATCCCTACCATATTGAATGACATCCTTAAGTGTATCAAACTGAGGGGGTAAAGAGTTTAATAAAATGACAGCTTGGTGAGTTTGTTTAATCTCATCATCACATCTCTTAAGCTCTTGGGTCATTTTTAAGAAGAAATCAAGATTTTCTTTCAAAGTCACATGAGTATCCATTTTAAAGGTAAAAAGTTTGCTTAACAGGGAAATCCTATTAGGCAATGACTTAGCAAGATAAATGGACTCTAAGGCATTCCATAAGGTTTTGGGAAGAGTGTGACTAACCACTTGCCTAGCCACATCATCAGAGAGTCTGAGAATAATCTCTGAGTAGGCTAGGTCTTGGACCTTCTTCTTGTGCCTATCAGTGGCACCTTCAGGCCATTCTTCAGAGATTGCATCCCAGCATTTTTCTTTAACTAACACAGCCTTCATCTTTAACTTCCACATGGTGAAGTCACTTGAGCCATCGAAGGGAGTAACCCTCACTGGTTCAGCCATGATTCCCTGAGAAGAAAAAGATCACAGAACACCAAGTTAGGTGTTACAGAATAACAGCAGAGAAAGGGATTAAGAGAAGGACCCAAAAACAGTCCAAGATCACAAGGAAACTATCCTAAGTGTTAGCAACCAAAGTTATGGATCTCTAAACACCAAGAACAGCCCTAATTTGCTCTGATACCATGTTGTAATGACTTATATTAACAATCCCTTAATCCGATTATCCCCAATTAGACAAATTAGGTCAAAGTATGGATATTGTTCAATTTGGGCAAAACCTGTAAAACTGAAAGTAATGAACACCAAGACTTTTACAAGCTTCGGGTAAACCCTACTGCTTGGAACCTCAGGTCGGGGAGGCTCACCCAACGTCCACTATAATCCCAATCGAGTTTTGCACAATTACAAGTATCCTAACCAAGCCAATAAGTCAAGACTGAACCCTAGTCTAATTGGAATGAAAGACGTCAATGAAAACAGAGAACTGGAACTTCCCTGAGTGAGAAGAACCGCACAGCGCTGCCGGACGTCCAATGTCAGTTGACCGGAAGTCCGCTCCGAGTTGCAGTAGCTTCTCGGCGAGTCAGCTGATTCCGGGATGCAATAGCACAGCACCGGTATGTGCGAGGATGATACGAAACTTTTTGGCTAGCTCACGAGTTCGGACGCTTCAAGAATCGCTCCAATTTCTTGCTCTGGTTTCGAATTCATTCGGTGCCCTAATCCCAATTTGAGTCTGCATATTTGTATTGCGAAGAAGACGAGTGAAACGGCAGCGTTCTGAGCCAAGTCAAACGACGCCGTCCAACTTAAGTTTGAATCTCGCGCCAAGTGAAACGGCGCAGTTTCGAGTCCAAACCGTATTAACGACTTTTGCCTCCAAACCAAAACGACTGCGTTTTGGCTCTTCTTCAGCAACATCTCAGATTCTTCTCCTGCAGTCTCCACTGATCAACTCAGCTCCGATTGCTGGCCTTCAAGCTTGAACCTGCAAGCCTAAAACTCTATACAGAATCCTCTAAGGGACATAGTCCTAATTGAAATAGCTACGTGTGTGATGAGCTTAACTGTATCAGTGAGTTGTAGCACAGAGTGTGATACAGTTACTTGCACAGACTAATGTAAATGAAAGTAAGGTGCAAAACAGTAAAGGACACAGAACACTTGGTGACCCAGTTCGGCTCAATGTAGCCTACATCTGGGGGACTTCTCCCAAGTCCAAGGAACAATTCACTATCACAGTGTATAGTACAGATTTATGTTTGAACAGCCTTCCAAACTACTGATCCCCTATACTACCTTATCAGAGAATTGTGTGATCTAAGCTCCCCTTAGATCCAGAGACTCCCGTCTGTTCGATCAGACCTCCTCCCGAGACTGATGTGGATGAATCCAACTCGTAGATTCAGATTGTGGTTGGTCGTCGTCTGTGACAGTCGATCTGCTAGTCCTGAGTGGTACTAAGCAGCGACAACACCTTCTTGAACTCTGGGCGTTGTAGTGCGCAGCAACAATATATGAGTTCAAGAAACAAGTAAAACAAGTGGCTTACCAACTTGCAGCCTTAATCCTCCAATGAAAGCTTGACGACCAGAAGCTTTGGATAATGAATTCAGCTTGCGGATTGAAGGCTCTCCACACGGCGTCTCTCTCAAGTGTTGCTTGTTAAAGAAACTAATTTCTGCTCTTCTATTTATAGCTGGCCGTGGAGATCTAGGTGATAAGAAAACCCTAGATCTGATTTTTTAAACCCTAGATAAGATAGGAAATAATTCCGTTGAAATCTGCATATGATTATCTCATCTGAGTCGGTTTGGTGATGTGGCGGACGAGAATATCCAGATGATATCTTTCTTTCCTAAAACTTAGCAACTGTCCTGATTTTTCGGAACTGAAAGATACACCTTGCACAGATGCTAGCACAGACCAATTCGAGTACTTCTTGTACAGATTTGTGTTTTGCCTATATGGCACTTTATGCTCCAACAATCTCCCCCTTGACATGTGAGGCAAAACACTTCTTCTGCATGACCTGATTCATTCCAGTCTTTGCATCGTTCGCAGCAGAAAACACCATCAACAAGAACGCCACACAATAAAGAACGCCACACAATAAAACCACCACATTGCAGAGTTCTCCCCCTTTTTGACTCAACAGTGGCAAGGGACTACTCCTCTTCATGTTCATCTCTACGACAATACCCTCTTCAGGCCTTTCTACGACAATACTGCTCCGGCTAACTGATCCAGGAGCTTGCACAGTTTGATTGAAAAACAACTCCCCCTTACTACATGGCACGTCAGCAACACTTATAATAGTTCTGCTCAGCTGACTGCCCCTGATGTCAAGGCCTTCTAGTTCTTCATAACACAAAGGCCAAGTGCAGACCTTAGTGTCTCAAACCTCTCAGCGTTCAACGGCTTTGTCAGAATATCCGCTGGTTGTTTCTCTGTTGGCATGTGGAACAGACTGATGAGTTTATCTTCAACTAGCTCTCTAATGAAGTGATGTCTTATGTCAATGTGCTTTGTCCGCGAGTGCTGTACTGGATCCTTAGAGATGCTGATTGCACTCATGTTGTCACAGTATAACGTCATGGTATTCTGCTCCAGTCCCACTTCCCTGAGCATCTGCTTCATCCAAAGCATTTGAGCACAACAGCTCCCCGCAGCCATATACTCCGCTTCAGTAGACGATAATGAAATACTGTTCTGCTTCTTGCTAAACCAGGATACAAGGTTATTGCCCACGAAGAAGCATCCACCAGAAGTACTCTTTCTGTCCTCGATGTTACCAGCCCAGTCTGCATCAGAGTATCCAACAATACAACCACTTGTATCTCTAGTGTACCACAGACCATAATCAGCAGTACCACTTACATATTTGATGATCCTCTTCACCTGCAACAAGTGACTTTCCTTCGGATCTGCCTGATACCTGGCACAGACTCCCACTGCTTGACAAATATCTAGTCTGGAAGCAGTCAGGTATAGCAGACTCCCGATCATGCTTCTGTACAAGGTCTGGTCCACTGAAGCTCCTGCATCATCCTTGGTGATCTTCACATGTGTAGCAGCTGGAGTTCTCTTGTGGGTAGCTTTGTCCAGTCCAAACTTCTTCACTAGATTTCTCGCATACTTGACCTGAGTCAAGAAAATCCCTTCCTTCGACTGTACAACCAGCAGCCCCAAGAAGTAATTCAATTCACCCACCATGCTCATTTGAAACTCGCTTTGCATCTGAGCCACGAACTCATCCACCATCTTCTGAGAATTAGAACCAAACACGATGTCATCGACGTAGATTTGAGCGATGATAAAGTGTTGATTATCCTTTTTCACGAACATCGTCTTGTCTGTTCCTCCTCGAGTGTATCCCATGCTCATGAGGTACCGCGTTAATCTTTCATACCAAGCTCTAGGGGCCTGCTTGAGTCCATATAAGGCCTTCTTTAGTTTGTAGACATGATCCGGGCAGTGTGGGTCTTCAAAACCTTTAGGCTGAGCCACGTACACTTCTTCAAATAGTAGACCGTTCAAGAAGGCACTCTTTACATCCATCTGGAACAGTTTGAACTTCAAGTAACAAGCGACTGTGAGGAGAAGTCGAATAGCTTCCAGGCGTGCAACGGGGGCGAAGGTCTCGTCAAAATCAATACCCTCTATCTGAGTGTATCCTTGAGCAACCAGCCTGGCTTTGTTTCTCGTAATGTTGCCACTTTCATCTGTTTTGTTCTTAAATATCCAGTTTGTGCCAATGATATTTACTCCAATTGGGCGGGGAACTAGATCCCATACATCGTTGCGGGTGAATTCTCCCAACTCTTCTTGCATGGCAGTGATCCAATGATCATCTTTCAAGGCCTCCTTTACATTCTTTGGTTCCACCTTCGACAAATAGCAGCTATGATTAATCATCTCTCTGTAATTAACATGAGATTTACCTCTAGTCTTGATCTTGTCTTGAAGGTTCCCAATGATACTCGTGAGAGGATGATTCTTCTGGATTCTGCTTGATGGTTGTATGCTTGAGTCACCACTTCTTGATTGAGTTTGATTTACCTCACTTTCATCAGCATCTTGCATGTGTACGTCATTATTCTCCCGAGCCGAGTCTAACACAGTCTCAGGCACAACTTCAAAATTCGCATCTGGTATATACTCTTGTACAGGCTGATGGAGTGTATCTTCAGAATCTTGCATATTTGTATCATCATGTTTCTCGGCTGAATCTGGCACCGTTTTAGGCACAATTTCGGAATTTGCATCTGGTACAGACCCTTGTATAGGCTTAGGACGAGTATACTGAGTCTCCATATCATCATCTGATTCTTGCCTTAGGTGTGAGTCCTTGGCATCATCGATTACAACATTGATTGACTCGATCACTATTCTGGTTCTCTTATTGTAGACACGATAGGCTCTGCTATTTGGAGAATAACCCAGGAACAGTCCTTCATCACACCTCCTGTCCAGCTTCTGCCTTTGCTCCCTATCTGTCAGCACATAACAAGTGCTACCAAACACGTGGAAGTGCTTGACTGTGGGCTTTCTTCCTTTCCAGAGCTCATAGCTGGTTTTGTCCATCCCTGGTCTAATCAGAACTCTGTTTAGGACGTAGGTAGCGGTTGACATAGCTTCGGCCCATAAGTGCAGAGGGACATTCTTTGCATGTAGCATGACTCTTGCCATTTCTTGCACAGTTCGATTTCTCCGCTCAACTACTCCATTTTGTTGCGGTGTGATGGGAGATGAGAATTGATGTACAATACCTTGCTCATCACAGAACCGGGCAAACTTCTCATTCTCAAATTCCCTCCCATGATCACTTCGAATGGACAAAAGATTTTCTCCACGATCTCTCCTCTCATTGATCAGTAGTGTAGCAAGTTGTATAAAAGCTTGCACAGTCTCAGATTTCTCACGCAGGAACATGATCCAAGAGTATCTGGTATAGTCATCTATACATACGAATGCGTACCTCTTTCGACCGAGACTCTCCACCTGCATAGGTCCCATCAGGTCCATATGCAATAGCTCCAGCGCACGCTTTGTGTAAACTTTATCCACCTTTTTGTGTACTGCTCGAGTTTGCTTTCCTGCTTGACAATCACCACAAATAATTTGCATATCACCTTTGATAACAGGAATACCTTCAATCAACTTCTCATTGGAGAGAAATTTCAGAGATCTGAAGTTGATGTGTCCCAGGCGTTGATGCCAAAGATGTATTTCATCGCACCTACTCAGCATACAAGTAACTGCTCCTGGAGTTGCAACACGGCTTAGTAAGTAGCAGTTGTTGCTTGCACGGTCTCCTTCCATTACGCAAACTCCGTGTTTGTTGTAAACATGGCAAGAGTTTCTTGAGAACTGTACCTGATTACTGTTATCGCACAGTTGACTGATACTAATCAGGTTGGCTTTTAACCCGTCAACCCAGTAAACATCATCAAGGCGTGGCATGCCTGGCACATTCAGTGTTCCCCTGGCTAGAACTCTTGCTCTTTTTCCGTCACCAAATGTCACATGGTGGCCGTTGATCTGTCTCAGATTGGTTAGGTATTCTCGAACTCCAGTCATGTGTCTTGAGCAGCCGCTGTCAAAGAACCAGCTCTCTTTATCTTCCTTGTCAGTTGAACTGTACGAGACATAGCAGCATTGATCATTCCTTGGTCTCCACACCATTCTGCCTCGTCTCCTTGTTGGTTCTTCATACTGGCTGTCACGTCTATAACGATAACAATGACGTTTGATGTGTCCAGGTATGTTGCAGTAGTAACACACCCTAGCACGTTGCCATTCTTCAGCTCTTGGGACACGATACCAACTGTCACCTTCTCTGGCACAGACAGACTCATCAGTTGTCTTGTGCTTGTTATCTTTAGGAACTGTGCCACTGGCCTTCACAAACTTCGTATCACCACTTTTCTTCTTCCCAGTGAATCCAAGCCCTGTAGTATCTTTCATTCTCTTCTGCATAGACAAGATCTGGTTCAGATTTCTGGACCCTGTGTTCAGGCTGTTCAGGACCTTCTTGATTGAATCCATCTCCTTCAAGAGCTTCTTCGATTCTTGTTTGTCTCCTTCAGCCTTTTGTTTCAGATTTTCTACTTCTTTCTCCAGATTTTCTTTCTCCTGTGCAAGGGTGTCAGCTTTGGATTTCAGTTCCTGCTTTTCCAGCTTCAAAGAGATAACACCTGCATTTAGTCTCCTGTTAATGTCTACCAGCTCAGTCCACTTTGAGAACAATAGTGCATATTTCTCAGCGATGCACTCATCAGTGATTTCTTCTCCATCACTTTCTTCGGCTTCGCTCTCTTCAATATTGGAACCATCTTTGTGGTCAGTGCTGGCACAGTCCGTGACACAGTCTATCATGCTTGTCAGTGCAACAAAGTTGCTTGTCTCTTCCTCCTCTGTGCTCTCTTCGGTCTCGTCATCACTCCAGCTGATATTCAGGGACTTGCCATTCTTCTTCTTCAGGGTGTTAGCACACTCTGCTTGTATGTGGCCGTAACCTCCGCATTCCCTGCACTTTATTCCTTTGGTCCGTCCACTATTCCCATTCTCCTTTTGGTCAGACTGTCTCTCCCGCGGCTGGAAATCCACTCTTCTGGCATCTAAATTTTTAGACTGATTCAGGCTGTTCTGGCTAGCACCTCTACGGTTGATCTTCTTCAACAGTTTATTGAAGTTCTTCGTGAGTAACGCTAGTTCCTCACTCACTCCATCAGTGGATTCATCGTCTACCACAGTCTCAGCCTTGAAACCTACAGATTTAACCTTGGGTTCTGGTACAGTCAGATGTTGCAGTTCATAAGTGCATAGGTTGCCAATCAACTCTTTCCAGCTCATGGTCTTTGTATTGTTTGCCTCTTCTATAGCAGTCACCTTCATGGCAAATCGTTTAGGCAAAGACCTCAGAATCTTTTGCACAACCTTCTCTTCGGGTAGAGCTTCACCAAGGGTAGATGCCTCATTCACAATATCACAGACTCTGGCGTTAAAGTCCTTGATGGATTCATCCTCATGCATCTTTAGCTCCTCAAATCTGGATGTCAACATCTGAATTCTGGACTGTTTCACCTTGTCAGTTCCTTCAAAGTGAGTGGACAAGGTATCCCATGCCTCCTTAGCGCTTTCACAGTTCAGGATGAGTTTGAAAATTGACTCGTCAACAACTGAGAAGATGGCATTTAGAGCTTTGGCATTCCCCATAGCGAGACGCTCTTCCAGTTCAGACCATTCTATTTCTGGTTTGGGAACAACCTTACCATCATCAGTCGCCAGCAAGGGACGGGTCCATCCAGTTAGCACAGATCTCCATGCTTTTTCATCCACATTTTTTATGAACGCCTTCATCCTGGCTTTCCAGTAGCCATAATTAGGTCCTTCTAACAGCACCGGACGAGTAGTGCTTTGTCCTTCCTTGATGCTCATCTAAAAACAGTAGCTAGCTTCCCAAGAATCTACTCCGTATGTTGAGAACTTGCTCTGATACCAATTGAAATAGCTACGTGTGTGATGAGCTTAACTGTATCAGTGAGTTGTAGCACAGAGTGTGATACAGTTACTTGCACAGACTAAGGTAAATGAAAGTAAGGTGCAAAACAGTAAAGGACACAGAACACTTGGTGACCCAGTTCGGCTCAATGTAGCCTACATCTGGGGGACTTCTCCCAAGTCCAAGGAACAATTCACTATCACAGTGTATAGTACAGATTTATGTTTGAACAGCCTTCCAAACTACTGATCCCCTATACTACCTTATCAGAGAATTGTGTGATCTAAGCTCCCCTTAGATCCAGAGACTCCCGTCTGTTCGATCAGACCTCCTCCCGAGACTGATGTGGATGAATCCAACTCGTAGATTCAGATTGTGGTTGGTCGTCGTCTGTGACAGTCGATCTGCTAGTCCTGAGTGGTACTAAGCAGCGACAACACCTTCTTGAACTCTGGGCGTTGTAGTGCGCAGCAACAATATATGAGTTCAAGAAACAAGTAAAACAAGTGGCTTACCAACTTGCAGCCTTAATCCTCCAATGAAAGCTTGACGACCAGAAGCTTTGGATAATGAATTCAGCTTGCGGATTGAAGGCTCTCCACACGGCGTCTCTCTCAAGTGTTGCTTGTTAAAGAAACTAATTTCTGCTCTTCTATTTATAGCTGGCCGTGGAGATCTAGGTGATAAGAAAACCCTAGATCTGATTTTTTAAACCCTAGATAAGATAGGAAATAATTCCGTTGAAATCTGCATATGATTATCTCATCTGAGTCGGTTTGGTGATGTGGCGGACGAGAATATCCAGATGATATCTTTCTTTCCTAAAACTCAGCAACTGTCCTGATTTTTCGGAACTGAAAGATACACCTTGCACAGATGCTAGCACAGACCAATTCGAGTACTTCTTGTACAGATTTGTGTTTTGCCTATATGGCACTTTATGCTCCAACACTAATCTACGACTCATGGCTTGGTATCTAACCTAAGGAGATGCAAAAGGAGGATTAGAAACCTCACATATATATAGTGTCATAATGTTTATGGAGATTATAATTATTTTTGTAATCTCGAGACTATATCTGTTTTGAATTGTAATTGGAATTGGACTCAAATGCTGAGATCATATCAATGATTGAATCCCTTGTGTATTTTCATTTCTTGACATGGAAGGTTAAATTAATTCACCAGAAACTTAAGCAGCGAGTAAGTTTATTTTCATTTCTTGAATAACAAAGCTTACACATATATGGAGGGATAAAGGAGACTTGAAATCAAAAAGTAACTTCAGAATTCAAGTTTATTCTCAACTTAATTTATTCTTCGATTCCTCCATAGAGTGCCTGGCAAGTACTTAGTTGTCTGAAAATTATCAAAATGGAAAATGTGATCAGTAAACAAATTCTTCAATTCAATATGAATTTAAAATTCATACCATTATAATAACACAAGCGTACCGCAGTCAAGAGGTGGGATGCTGCAGCTAGTAGGCAGCCTAGCAGAAATCCGGATAGTGCTGCAAACACAATCTCTTGGAACAGCCCGCAGAGCACCGCAGCACTCTGCGCTGGGATTACCTGCGCCAGGCATCAAAAAGGGTGTGCAAACATTCAAAGTGCTAAGTTGGGAGGGGCAGCTGTCCTGAGCTTGAGCAGTTGCCACCAGGATAAGTAGTAACATAGCAACAGACTTGAGCACTGCAGCAGCAGCCATGTCTTAATTAATTACTCTTTTGGGATTTAGTAGTTGCTGCTTGGAGTTGGGGAGTGATGGCTTCTTTGGTTTCTGACTAGGGACTTATTTATACAAGTGTGATGTATAACAATGGCTATGGTGTGGGACTAATTGCATGACAGACCTAATGCATTAAGCGCCATGGAACGCCGTTGCGTTGGGGCTTTGATATTCATGCCAGTTAGCTGATGTAGTATAAGTAGTATGTGTTAAAAGAGTTTAATCATATGACACTTATCTTTAGTCATCTTTTAGCTCTAACTCAATTTGTATATAAGATCACATGCTTGGACCAGTTTTTGGAGGCTTCAAATCTGAAACAGATTTTGAGTAATATCATATGTTTGATTGAATTCAGGCATCTTTGAATTCCTTTACACAATAGAAAAATCAAGGCAGCAGACAATAATATCCTCACAAATTGGAAATTTTGTTTCCCACATAGTGCTAGTGTAAGCTTTTTTGTTTGCTTTGAGTTCTTACTAATTACAGTAGGATATATTTCACTGTTCATGTTACCTTTGCAGAGCCAAAACAAAAGTATAATGAGATAATCAAGGCTGACATTTCATTGGACATATTACAAGTTTTTGCCCCACCAAACATCAAGTGACAAAATCAGATAACCAAACAATCCAATAGCAATTCAAGTGCTTCTTAGCTATACAATTCATGCGACTGACATAGAGTCAGTACTCAGTACCTAAGGATCCCAGCAAAAGTTCATGTTACCATCAAAGTCGTGGTTAAAAAACCCACTTCCGATCAACTCGCTTGCTATATCAGGGAAATCTTCCTCAGCCATGTGACTATTATTCTGCGGTAGATCACTGACTTTAGGTCCGCTGTCAACTCCACCAGCATTAGAGCTGCTGTTTGTGGGTGCAGTCTTTTGGCTGTTGCTAATGCTAGATGCCGGACTTTGACTCCTTGCCGATGCACTGGTGCTAGGTCTAGCTCTTGCAGACGCACTGGTTGCATTATTGCGTAACTCTACTTTGTTTCTTCCAGCTGTACTAATCCTGTTTTCATTCTGGCCTGACAGGGTTGGTTGCTGAACTTGCACAGCCCCACCATTTTGAGACATCTCCTGCAGCAATTGCTGCATCATGTGCTGTTGTAAAGCTTGGTTGCTTTGAGAAGTTTGTTGATGGCTTTGCTGTGGAAGACTATTATTGTTGTTATATGATCTCACCATATGAGCGTTCGGGAAGCCGCCAATAGGTAAATTGTTCATTGATTCATTGACCAAAGAGACCTGCCCCTGAACTGCGGATGATGGGGTCAGGTTAGGATTATTAATAGAGGATGACGCTTCCTGCTGGATTAAGTTAGGGTTTGAAGCCCTGGAGTTCTGCCTAGCCAGAAGATTATGATAATTAGTCATAGCTAAGGCTGCCTGAGCTGTGCCACCAAGGGTTCCACTGGACATTATGGCTTGGTTATTGACCATAGGGCTTTTAAGCTCGGGATGTGCAGCCATCAACTTATTCATTGTTTGAGGGTCTGTTGGAGGTCCACGGGTGTTTGCTAGGTGCTCCATCTCCTGAATTTGTTGTGTGTCATGCTTTGTGGAATTACTGTGACGGGGATAGCTTTTTAAGGCTTCTGTACAAAATGCAACATATCATATTCAATCACAACAGACTTCAAAAAATATGACCAAAATACTACACTGTAGGGTCATGACGGGGTAAACATAAATGGAAAAAATATACCAAGAGTTCTTTTTGTAAAGAACCATAAATGAAAATTTACTATGTAGAAGTTTACTGTATATGACCTACTTTTTTTTATCAATGAACTGTAACAAAAAAAGTTTACCCTATCAAAAAAAGAAAGAAAGAAGAGGAAACATAAATGAAAATGAAATAGAAAGCTAACAAAATATGTCATTATGAGTTGTTTTTAAAAGCCCCAATCAAACCTACACTACACACATTGGAAAAGGGCATGGCATAACATAATTCATTTATACTGAAGGAAAGGAGGACAGTATATAGCAAAGGAGGTTTAAGCTGGTCTCTAATGCTAATGCTGTGTACTGATTGCCAGTAGGATCAAAGCAACTTAGTTTGCTGTATCAAGTTGTCAAGAATCTAAGACGACATGCCTACTCTACATTTTGTTCATGTTCAATGTTAACAAAGTAGTAAAATAACTCACCAATAGGTCCAATTTTCTGCTCAGCACAATAATCCATCAGGTCCACCAAGCTGTTATTTACCTCAGAGATCTGTCAAAAACGTAGAGATATCAATAGAGCCAGCCGAACCAAAGCATAAATTTCATCCATGATGTACCTAATAACAACAGATGATCATACCTGTAAGCACCTCACATATCTTTTAGAGAAGCCCAGGTCATTCAGCGACTGCGTATCTAGACTTTTAGCAAGCTGACGTCCTGCTGTCAAAACTCTATAGCACAGTGAAGCAAATCATTTGTCACCATCACCACAAGGTATATTTTGGTATTATTTGTAGTAGTAGTAGTCTTTTTTCAATGTATATATAAGAGTAAAATCAACTATGCATGGAAATATATTATTGTTTTCTATTACAAGTATCATTCATTAAAATCATTGCCTTGGGACAGAGATCAGCAATCACAAGAAAGAAACAAGAAGATGATTTTGGTCAGTCATCTCACCTGTTGCTGTTCGTCTGCAGCTCTTGTTGAGAAATTCCATCAGACCCACTTTCAGCAATTGTGCTTTGACACTTCTGAGCCACTTGAAGCAATTCATTTACCTGAAATAATGCAACTTTGACAGTTATGAAGTTAACAAGCTCCAATCATATAATACAAAACTATTGTATACCCACGTGGAAACAAGATGATAAAGAAAGGTAAAACGTATGCCAGAAGGAAAAAAGGCAGAAAGAGTGGTAACTTATTCAGAAGAAAATCAATCCATTCGAAAAAAGTGTATCATGAATTCAAGTGACACCTGTGGCGCTAATAATCTTCGAGGAAGAAGCTCTTCATGCCGGTGCGCGCAAAATTCCCAAGATAGAATCTGGAAGGATTGGATGCTTACAAAATAAGAATATTGAAAAATAAAAAATCAGAACTCAGTGCACAATGGCCCAACCCCTTAACGATACCTTCAACTCTTGTGTGAATATAATCCGAAGCCGACCCTCGCGAACAACACGAAGTTGCTCATAAACACTTTCTTGTACAGCTTTTCCATATTCCAACATCATTATCCCAGATGAAAATCTGCACTCTTGTGGGTAGTCTAGAAACAAAAGCTCATCAATGACACCACTGCTGAATTTAATTTCGTTGAGCCTGGGGATTACTTCAGCAGTTGCTTCTGTAAAACAATATTTGACAGACAGATAATTAAAAATATAGTAACAGATAGATGTATAAGTTTCTTTAACTATTCAGCACACCACAAACTTCATCATAATCTATACACGATCATTTCTTGAGTCATAGAAGTAACAGAGCAATACAATATTATCCAGATTAAACACCAAGCTTCAAAAACACATAAGATATATTTCCACTTCCATAATTCCTTACAACTTATATAACACTCGATCAACACCAAAATCTATATAAAAATGGCTGCAAAGTTTAGAAACTATAAAACTCTAGTCAATAGTTTGCCAACTGATATGGTCAGTACTTTCAATTGGAATTTGAAACATCAGAATCAAACTTTAGATGCAATTTAACCCTGAAAAACAAGGATACCAGCTGTTCAATACTTACCAAATCCCCTTCCAGACTTTGAGTGACAAATGTCACACTGCCACGAATCCTGGCAAGTGGAATTTGTAAGAGATCGGTTAATAGGATTGACTGAACCAGTAAAGCCTAAGAGAACTGAAGATGATTAAAATCAGAAGTACTTGGACATATGGAAACAAAAAATAGAAGCCTACCATGGCTGCTTGAGGAAACACACCCAGCGCATGGTGTCCCACGTTTTCATATTTTGACAGGCACCACCTCTTTTTCGCACGAGGAGAATAATACTCAGCTACAAACTTTCTCCAGTAAACAATGTTGTTGTCCTGGAAGGAAGGTTATATCTCATAAGCTTCAAAAGCATAATTTGCACAAAAAAATAAATAAAAAAAGCATCTTATAAGTTGAGAAACAGAGTCATTTATAGAAATCGGAGATAAGCCTAAAAAGGTCCACTCACCGGGGGTCGTTGGCGCTGGTGATATAGGTATTGCATCAACCTACGAGCACAAATACCGCTGTCATAAGGACGTTTCACAGCTGTTCCTGGCTGAATGATTTGTGGCTGCATGTGATTACTCAACATCATTTGCTGATGTTGCTGTTGGTGTTGTTGCTGCAAGCGGGCTCGCTGAAGATTTGGCATGGACTGGAGAAGTTGCTGTTGATGACGCATTCTTTGCTGATTAAGTAATGCTTGCAGCTGTGGGTTATGGCCTTGCATCTGCATAGGGTCCTGTCTTTGCAATAGCTGTTGCATAACCTGCTGTGGCAAAACACCTTCCTGTTTCATATCTAATCGAGGTTTTTTCTGGGCCTGGGATAGATAACTGTTAGGTTCTCGAATAAAAGAACCAGATGTCGCACTTGTAGAATGTTGTTGATTTTGCTGCTGGCTTTGATATCCATGGGAACCATGGTCTTGCTGAGAATTGTGCTGCACTACAGAGGAGCCATCCATGATTGACGAGGCCGAGAAACTTATATTGTTGGATGAAAACGACATGGGTGATGCAGGATGCCGCAAATAGGATTCTGTATTAAAGCTTCCAGTTCTCTGTAAATGAGGCCCTCCTGACACTGACAGTCCTGAGTTTGCATCCGTTACTAATGAATTTTCCCCGACACTAGGCCCTGAGTTTGCAACGCTTAGTAAAACATTATTGCTTACATCTCCAGATATGAGGTTAAGACTTGGGTGCCCCGCTCCTCCAGGTAATAAATATGAAGAGTTCCCAAAAGATGAGCTCAGGTGTGAATTAATCCCACTAAGAGACTGCCCTTCCCCCTGGAAAAATATACCAGCACTTGAAGACGATTGCCCCAACCCTCTACCCCTGACACGCGAAGGTGCCATGCAACACCGTTACCCCAACGTCTAACGGACCTTTGCACACCAGACCCAGTTGAGCAAAACGTCTCACCTCATCAGCAGATTGCATTAAATACCCTTGAAATCAGAAGGTATCATAAACTAAAACCCTGACAAACCAAAACGATAAACAATGGAGGCAATAGTTAATCTATCAATTTCTAGAACACGGTTCACATCAAAACCACTTCCTTTTGAGACAAATTGTCAAATCAATCACACACAAAAAATTGTGAACTTTCAATCACGATTCTTAAAGCCACATTCAAACCAGGAGACACTCTATCAAAAACATCCCTAATAATTCATATTCAAAAACCCTAATTCCCCTCATGTGTAGATCCTGTAGAGCCAGAGCTTTGAGGAATTGAAATTACACTGAATAAAAAAGTATATAAATTTTCAATAAACTGGAAACGGACAGAATACAGTTCACACCTGATCCCAATTCACACCAATACAATTCACACATCATAAAAATTAACAGTAACTCATCGAGCTTAAAATTGAACACTACTAAACTGATATGTAGCAACGAATGAGCTCAAACAAGTCCACATGCTAAAGGATCGATCGTATTAAGCTCCACCGATTGCCGTTTAACCCAAAAAAAAATCCATCAAAAGTAATCACAACCACTGGAATGCATAAAAATTGAGAAAACACAAAAATCAGCAAACCTAAAGCAAACACGATGTAATGAAATCCTGAACAGCTTACAATTAATTCTTCTTCGCAGCCGAAATGGAGAGGAGAGGAGAGGAAGCGACGCTTCGTTGTGCTTGAGATATATATGCACGAAAATAAATAAATAATAATAATAAAATAAGATAAACTTTTTGTGATAATTAAATTAGTGAGAGAGAGTTGTGACCGGATGAATCGGTTGCAATGAGTTAAGCTCCCCATGTGATCATCTGAGACGTTGAAAACGTGACACGTTTAGATTTAAGTTGATCCGACGGCAGTGAGTAGGGAAGTAGGGTTTAAAAGAGACGTGATGTAGGTAAGGTTTGACTTGGAGCAGCCGGTTAGAGGTGGTATTCGAGGAAACGGATCAGTAGTCAGTACTTTGGCGGTATTTAATGTTCGGTGCTCCAAGTATGGACTAATTGCTGATATTGGCCCTCAAGTAGTGTCCGTATCAATTTAATTTTTTTTAAAAAAATTATTAAAGAAAAGAAAAATATATTTCAGGCTTTGAAAAAGAGCAGAGCAGACCTTCGACTTCGAGGACGAAAATGTGCAGCTGCGCAGCTTTGATTCACTTCAACCCTCCTCATCTTCGTCCTCGTATGTTTCAATCAAAATCAAGAAAACCCATTTCAGTATTCGCACGCCTAGAAAAGGACACACCTTCTCAATCGACAGAACTGAATCTCTCCGTTCTTCGTTTTACTCTCGGTAAGGTAACCAAATCAACCACTACTTTGTTTTTTTTATAATCATGCATTGATTGGTGTTTTTCTGGGTACAGGAATACCTGGGTTGGATGAATCCTATTTACCCAGATGGCTTGGATACGGATTTGGCTCTCTTTTGGTTTTGAATCATTTTGCTGCTTCAAGCTCCATCACTCCTGCACAGCTTGTAAGATTGATTCTTGACATTTCATTCTATATCTTTTGCTTGTGCTTAAATGTATGCCAATGATAATGGTGATGGTCTCATAGTCTTTTTGCATATACGTCTGCGTAGAGGACAGAGACTTTGGGTCTGTCACTGGCCGCCTTTTCGGTTGCACTTCCCTATTTTGGGAGGTTTTTGAAGGTATTTCCTTTCTTAAACACGTGGTGTATGCGTGTCCTGACTCTCGGTCGTCAATTTTGTTTTAAATTTATGTGCTTGCAGGGTTCGACCGTGTCAGATCAAGTAACTCTTCCTGAAGATGCAAAGCAAGTGTTTGTTATGTCGCAAAGCAGCTTAGATAGTCGCCGGGAGGACTTAGCTTGGGCAACATATGTCTTACTACGCAATACTAACAGTATATCAGTGGTACATTACTCCTTTTGTATAGTCTATCTTTTGTTGCTGATAATTGATTTAGAATTTATTGTTTTTCTGCCCTTTTGTCACTCTTGTTTGTTAACGAATTGGTTGTGGTTGAATGTTCAGATTATATCAGTACAAAATGAATTGTGTGTACGCGGTTATTGGAGGACACCGGATGATGTATCAAAGGAAGACATGCTTAATTGGTTCAAAAGTCAGATAAGTGGAATTGGTCTTTCTGATTTGAGAGATGTTCTGTACTTTCCTCAATTGACTGGTATGTGCTTCTCTTGCATATCTTATCCTAAAATTCCTCTGAAGGAACCCCTTTTTGTTCTATTTGAACTGCGAGGAGGATCCCAGAATTGAAACGTTGTTCCACTCCTAAAATGCCAGTTGTCACAACTGTTACTTCAATATTATAACTTATGATTGTGTAAATCATTGTTCCCAAACCAGATTCTGAGCGGTGGAAAATACTTCCAAGTGGCATTCAATCTCTGATCGTGCAGCCTATAGTGTGTGCCTCATGTACACCTGACAAGGAAACTGTGGAAGTTGAGGGTTTTATAATGTTAGCTTCGAATTTGAGCTACGCGTATAGTGAAAAAGATAAGGCTTGGATAAGAGCTATTGGTAACAAATTTAAAGGTAAATTCTCATCTCTTTACAATGGCTGTTCAAATTTATTTCATCTGCAATTATTTTGAGTTGTTTAATGGAAGACTACAAATTTTCAAATGAAGAGTTTGGATAGTTGAAATGGTTTTATATGTTTGACAATCCAATTACGAGGGACTCAAGGTGAACTTGATATGTGAAGTCCCGTGTGTAGAGTGATCTATTCATTTTCAAATTGTATTTGGATCAATTGTTGTCAATATTATTTCTCTACCCTCATTTAGCTTCGGAAGGAAAGTTTCTTTGACTGTCAAATTGTGCTACTAAAAAATATGGTGAAACGTTTGGCATTTTTAAGAAGTCACTAAAGTGGTCGTGCCCCAAAAATAAGGCACAAGGTAGCTCCAGTTGCTTTGATATTGTTTTGAATTCATAGCTATCCTTGGTCCTCAACTACAAATTCAGACTACGCCACAATGACACCAATCCTCTTTAAATCCATTTCATTTACTGTAATATCTGAGCCTGATGTATTAATTCTAGTCCAAAATATACTTGGCTCGTGTGAGGATCATATTTGCACTTATTACAGGTTTATCTCTGTTCTTTTGCCAAAGATTCAGTTATCTGGAATAACATGTTACCTCTTCTGAACATCTTTAATGTGTAGCTGACTGCTGAGTGCTGACATTTGTAACAGATCATGTGTCCTATAGTTGAACTTGTTGAAGTGAAATTCTCGAATGTCGGCCTTGGAACATTACTTGGTTAGAAGATAATCTTATTCTTGTGGGTCTTTCAATGACAAGGTAATTGTCAGTTGTCACATTTTCTGATTTTTAATGCCAGCTGATGGTAATTTTCTGAACTTGGATAACCCGGGGGTCATGGTTTGAAAGATTCATTAGTAATCCAAAATTTTTTTTATACATGGATAATTGTTTTATTACAGGCTCTATTCAATGCTTCAGCAGCGTCTGACGGCAAGTATATAAACTGTGGACTACTGGCTGAAACTTAGTGCAATGATAAACATTAAACAAGGACCAATTCCTGAAAAATAAATTGGCCCTCGGAGATCTGTTTCTTTCTAAACATCTCCATGTACCATTGTAATGTCATATTTCCTTCAACAACATAGAGATGAGATAAAAAGGTACATCTGTAAGAAAAAAAAACATTTCATGGTCAAATTGTGCTGACTTGGCGTGCTATCATATCAGTGCCATTGGACACTGCCCATATGTTATTGTCTTCTTGATGTAAAAAAAAAAAAATCCAAAATGCCACAATAAAAGTATCTTTTTTTAGGAGTGCTTAATTGGAGCTTCCCATATACGTGAAGTCTCATTTTTAGTCATTTGATCAAAAGGGGCATATTTTGCACGAAAATGAGCATTTTGGAGAATTTCTCACAAAACTCTTGCGCTGCTAACTAACATTATATTGTAATTTGTATGCCAGTTTATATTGTACAAAGTTATGAAGGAAAAAGAAGAAACATAAAGTTGACTGGAAAATGAATTTTTAAGTAAAAATTAAAATCAAGGTAAGTGATGAGTCGAGTTTTCGACTCATTAATACCCGTTTTCACTATATCTTTAGTTCGTTTCCGATGATTATTTGATGTCATTTGATCCCCTTTCCGTGCGTTTCAGGTACAAAACGAGATGTCTCAGTGCCGAAAGCCTATAGAAGGGAACTCGGTGAAAATCGGAGATTAGAGCAAAAAGTGGGCAGAACTGGTCCCCAGTCGATCGACTGGGAAGCTCCCCTGCTCCAGTCGATCGACTGGGAGAAGTCTCAGGAGGGCCTGCAATTCTTGTTTCCGCAGTCGATCGACTGGCCCCTTCAGTCGGTCGACTGGCGAATCCTCCATCTAGGGCATGCTGGCCACGTGACTTCAGTCGCTCGATTGGGACTCCAGTCGATCGACTGGGAGCAGTCTCAGAAGGATCAAAATTCCACATTACCGCAGTCGATCGACTGAAGATCCCCCCCTGTGCCAGTCGATCGACTGAGAAACTGCTATGCAAGCGATAATTCTTCCTCCAGTCGATCGACTGGGCTACAAGTACAACGCCAGTCGATCGACTGGACTGCTACAGTTCCGGAAATTTCAGCGAGGCTATAAATAGAGAGGCAAGTTTGACCTAGCATCTTGGATTTTTCTGGGGAAAAGACAAAAGGAAGTGAGCTAAATCAAGGGTTTCATCATCATCCAATCAAGGGGATTTGAAGACTAAGAGAGTTTATTAGGATTATAAATCCTACTCTAATCCCTCTTCCTTTCTCTTAGATTTGTGTTAAAAACCTACACATCATGTTGTCTTACATGATGTGTGAGTAGTCCCCCTTGTGTTTTGAGGGTTTTATGAACCTCCTTGGTACTCAATGATCATTGTATACACATTCTATTTGGATTTATTGAAGTTGATTTCATTTTACTATGCTCTTCATGTTAGACATGTCTCTAAGTGTTTGATAAAATGCCTAAGTGACATGTTTGTGTTAGAACTATGATCTAAGTATCGAGAGAGCTTAGTGATGGTTTGGATATAGTAAAATTGAACTTAACCAACATTTATGAGAGTAAATGCATGGTGAGAGGTAAACTAGAACTTTGTGCATGTAGCATTTATGAGAGTAAATGCTATGTAGTGGATCAATACTCTTTAATTAGTGAGATCCTAACTAAGATGGCTTGACTAGGATTAGACATGCATGGTTTGTCTAATGTTAGTCTAAGCTAGGTTTAAAACCTATCAACTCATAATTAATTGAACTCTTGTATGCATGATCATTGGGAAATTGCCAAGGAGGGGATTAATCCCTCGAAACTCAGTTTTAATTGAATTTAATCCTCTAAAACAATTGATTACTTGTTTTTCATCATTGATAACCATTTCTCACACTTGAATTGAAAGAATAGTCGAGTAGGCCATTGATAGACCTAAGTTTAATAGCTTGCTCCCTTGGGTTCGACACCGGTCTTACCGGTTAAAATACAAATTGTTTTTGACTATACATTTATTGCAACGTCAAAATGGCGCCGTTGCCGGCGAGTAATGAATTAACTTAGGAACGAAAGTGGCTTTACAAGATTGGGATTATTTCTCTTGTTTCTCGCGCTATTGCTTGTGACTTAACGACTCCCCTTGATTCTTGTAGATATTTGAATGAACACGAGGTTTAAGGGGCAAAAGCACGTAGCTACCGGTTCAACATCAAACTGTTTCCTCCCAACCGTCAAGAAACCAAGGGGTAGACGGCACAAGAATCCTCTACCTCTTGTTCCTCCTATTGCTCCTATTATTCCATCGGCTTCCACCTCCTCTTTTGAATCCGGTACCTTACTTGCCACCGGGGTTTAGAATGGAAGACGAGGTAGAAAACCGTCCGATTCTCCAAAGGAATGCTCGCAATCATAGAATCGATGAGGATGAGATAGAAGATCCTCCCGCTAGAAATGACAACGATGATGATCGGCGTCCTATTTGGAATCCTCCCGCTCCACAAAGGGAAAACCGTAATTATAGATATTATAACGAGGAGGATGATGAAAGACCCGTTGGAGATTACATGACTCCCACTCTTGAAGGGAATGGCTCGGCTATTATGCTTCCGGACGAGGATGCCTTTGATTTCGACGTGAAATCTTCTTTAGTGCATATGGTGACCCATGATCAATATCAAGGAGTCGGAAATCCTTCCACACATTTGGCCACTTTCCACGAGTATTGCCGAACTTACAAGCCAAGAAATGTACCCGTGGAATATGTCTATCTAAAGCTTTTTCCTTCTTCGTTGTATGGAGATGCCAAGGAATGGTTGCAAAACCATGAGCCGGGAACTTTTAGAACTTGGGACCATCTCGCAAATTCTTTTCTGAACAAGTTCTTCCCTCCGTCAAGAACCAAGAAATTCACGGATTTCATATTGACTTTCTCCCAAAGAGACAATGAGCTATTCCATCAAGCATATGATCGCTTCAAACATTATTTGAGGGAATGCCCTCACCACAACTTCAGAAAAGCCGATCTTATGCGCTATTTCTATTTGGGAATGAGCAAGGAAGCTAAAAATCAAATGGATACGGCAAGTGGAGGAGCTATTATGGAACTACCGGCGACTCAAGGGTTCAAAATTGTTAACAAGATCGCGATCAATTCGGATAGATATCAAGGAGTCGACCACAAGAAAATGGCCAAGTCAAGAGATGATTCCTCGACTTATGCAACGAAAGAGCAAATTAATGAGTTGTCGAAAAAGATGGAGTCTATGATAAGTATGGTCAATTCGGTGGAGGCAACCAAACCAAGAAATGATAAAGAGAAAACTTCGGCTCAACAATCATGTTTCTTGTGTTCTAGCACAAGGCATACAACAAAGAATTGTCCCGATGGACGATACGAAGATGATGATGACGGGTATGAGGAAGCCCAGTGAATCAACAAAGAAATTATGCTCCAAATTCCAATCCCATCACAAGAAGCTATGAGCCTCCGCAAAGAAGAATGACCAATGACTCAAATTTTACTCCTAAGCCTCAAGGGCAAAACAATTACCAAGGCAATTACCAAAGACAAGGATATAGGTCCAACCAAAATCAAGGGCAAAATTCTTACTCCACCCAAGGCCAAAGTTCCAACCAAGGGAATTATCAAAAGCCTTATCAAGCCAAGCCTCAAATGAATGATCAAGGAACCTCCAATCCACAAAGACAAGCTCCTTCCAATACTCAAGATAATGCTATGATGTCTATGTTGGCTCAAGTGCTAGAAAATCAAAAAGAAACCAACAAGAGAAAAGAGGAATTGGAAACCCATAACAAGATGTTGGAGAACCAAATTGCGCAACAAGCCGAGTCCTCTACAAGGTCACACGGGAAACTACCGGCTAAACCCGAGCACGGGCAAAGAGAGCATTGTAACGCGGTGACATTGAGAAGTGGTAAGGAGCTAGAGGATGAACAACCGAAGAAGAAGAAAGTTTCCTTTGATCTAAGAGGCCAAGCTAGTGCCAAAATTGAAGAATTGGATGAAGAGGTCCCTAACCCTCAAGCTCAAAAGGAAAGTGAGGTAGAAAAGGAGAAAGACGAACCAAGAGTATACACTCCTCCTATTCCTTTTCCCCAAAGATTAAAGAAGAAGAGCAATGATAAGCAATTCTCCAAGTTCGTCGAGATGATGAGGAAGCTCTATGTCACAATGCCCTTCACCGAGGTAATCACCCAAGCTCCATCTTATGCAAGATTTCTAAAAGATGTTATCACTTGCAGGAGAACAATCGAGGACGTTGACACGGTGTCCCTAAATGGAGAATGTAGCGCCATACTCCAACCGCACATGCCACCAAAGCTTGAGGATCCCGGTAGCTTTTCCATTTCATGCTATATTAATGACATTAAGATTGAACGTGCTATGTGTGATTTGGGTGCGAGTATATCGTTGATGCCTTATTCTTTGTGAAAAAAGTTAAATATGGGTGAGCCTAAACCAACCCAAATGATTCTAAGGCTCGCGGACCGCTCCTCAAGATTTCCTAGAGGAATTCTTAAGGATGTCCCGGTTAGAGTAGGGAATTTCTACATTCCGGGGGATTTCGTGGTGTTAGAGATGGAAGAGGACAATGAAGTTCCCATCCTATTGGGAAGGCCTTTCCTCTACACTGCGGGGGCTATATTTGATACCACTAAGGGGTCAATTACCATGAGGGTAGGTGATGAGGAAGTTAAATTTAACTTGGAAAAGGCACAAAAGGGTCCTAATTCTATCATGAGTTGCAATTATCTAGACCTTGTTGATTCTTATGAGCTATATGATGTGCCTAACTTGATTGTGAATGAAATTGACCTTGCTAATGAGCTTTCCGAGCATGTCGATTGTTGGGCTATCTTGGAAAGAGAAAGTGAAGAAGGGACTCAAAGCGACAAAGGTAAGGAGTCTCGTTCGGTAGAGTTAAAAGCTCTACCAACAAGCCTAAGGTATGAGTTCTTAGGCCCAAACTCTAGCTTGCCTATCATTGTGAATGCTTCTTTGAATGATGTGGAAACCTCTAAATTGCTTGATGTGGTTAGAGAACATAAGGATGCTATTGGCTACTCTATTGATGACTTAAGGGGAATAAGCCCAGATTTATGCATGCATGAAATCAATTTAGAGAGTGATAGTATGCCATCTAGGGAGAGAGCTAGGAGGTTGAATCCTATTGTTGGTGAGGTAGTGAAGAAAGAGGTTCTTAAATTACTTGATGCGGGGATCATTTTCCCCGTTGCGGACTCTAAATGGGTGAGCCCCATTCATGTAGTGCCAAAAAAGGGGGGAATGACGGTGGTTAAAAATGCTAAAAATGAATTGATTCCCACAAGAACCGTGACCGGTTGGCGTATGTGCGTGGATTATAAGAAACTTAACCAAGCCACTAAGAAAGATCACTTTCCACTTCCTTTTATTGATCAAATGTTGGAAAGACTAGCTAAGCATGACTATTTTTGCTATCTTGATGGATATAGTGGATTTTTCCAAATCCCTATTCATCCACAAGACCAAGAGAAAACCACCTTTACTTGTCCCTACGAAACATTTGCCTATCGGCGAATGCCCTTTGGACTTTGTAATGCGCCGGGTACCTTTCAAAGATGCATGATGGCTATATTTTCGGAATTTATTGAAAAGATTATGGAATTATTCATGGATGACTTTTCTGTTTATGGTTTCTCTTTTGATGATTGCTTAGCCAATTTGGCAAAAGTGTTGAAAAGATGTATTGAGACGAACCTTGTGCTTAATTGGGAAAAATGTCATTTCATGGTGCAGGAAGGGATAGTGCTTGGTCACTTGGTCTCAAAAAGGGGAATTGAGGTGGACAAGGCTAAAATAGAAGTTATGGAGAAATTGCCACCGCCGAGGGACGTAAAAGGAATAAGGAGTTTTCTCGGTCATGCCGGTTTCTATAGAAGATTTATCAAGGATTTCTCGAAGATCGCCAAGCCTTTAACAAACCTATTATGCAATGACACCAAGTTTCGGTTTGATGAAGAGTGCTTGGTGGCCTTCGAGAAGTTGAAAAAGGCATTGATATCGGCTCCAATCATCCAACCTCCTAATTGGGATTTGCCCTTTGAGCTCATGTGTGACGCAAGTGATTATGCTATTGGGGCGGTCCTTGGACAAAGGGTGGATAAGAAACTTCATGCCATCCACTACACAAGCAAGGTTCTTAATGGAGCTCAATTGAACTACACTACTACCTAGAAAGAGCTTCTTGCTATTGTGTACGCCTTTGATAAGTTTCATCCATACTTAGTGGCTTCAAAGGTTATAGTGTTCACGGATCATGCGGCGATCAAGTACCTCTTGGCAAAGAAAGATTCCAAGCCAAGATTGATAAGGTGGATTCTATTGCTCCAAGAGTTTGATATAGAGATCAAAGACAAAAAGGGAGTAGAAAATGTGGTAGCCGACCACCTATCGAGGCTAGAGGGAAATGAAGAGATTGAAGAGGATACTAGACCCGTTGATGACTCTTTTATTGGAGAGCAACTCATGAGAGTTGAGGCGGAAGCTCTCCCATGGTATGCGGATTTTATAAATTTCGTGGTTTGTGGGATTATTCCTCACGACATGAACCGCCATCAAAAGAGGAAGTTCCTATCCGAGACGAAGAGATACTATTGGGATGATCCCTATTTATATAGGCTATGCGCGGATGGGCTATATTGAACTTGTGTCGCCGAAGAAGAAATGAGAGACATTCTATACCATTGTCATTCATCACAATATGGAGGACATGGTAGTGGAGCAAAGACGGCGTCAAAGGTCCTTCAAAGCGGTTTTTATTGGCCCACTCTTTTTAATGATGCCTATGAGTTCGTCAAGGCTTGCGATCAATGCCAAAGGACCGGGAATATCTCCAAGAGGCATGAAATGCCCCAACAAAGCATCCTCCTGGTCGAGATATTTAACGTATGGGGCATAGATTATATGGGTCCTTTCCCGTCCTCTTACGGAAACCAATATATATTGGTAGCGGTCGACTACGTCTCCAAATGGGTTGAGGCCGTCGCTTCCCCTACTTGCGATGCCAAGGTGGTCACCAAGCTATTCAAGAAGATTATCTTTCCAAGATTTGGAGTTCCGAGGACCGTCATTAGCGATGGCGGCTCCCATTTTAAGGAAAAGCATTTTGAAGCCTTGCTTCGGAAATATGGGGTTAGCCACAAAGTTGCTACGCCTTATCACCCACAAACGAGTGGGCAAGTGGAGATTTCAAATCGTGAAATAAAGTCTATCTTGGAAAAGACCGTGGGAAGCTCAAGAAAGGATTGGTCATCGAAGCTAGATGACGTACTATGGGCCTATCGTACGGCGTTCAAAACCCCTATTGGAATGTCTCCCTATCGTCTTATATATGGGAAACCATGCCATTTGCCGGTTGAATTGGAATATAAGGCAATGTGGGCAATCAAACTCTTGAATATGGACATGCAAACGGCGGGAGACAATAGGGTCCTTCAACTCCACGAACTAGAGGAAATAAGGAATGAAGCCTACGAAAGTGCAAGAATCTATAAAGAGAAGACTAAGAAATGGCACGACAAGAAAATATTTCGTCGTGAGTTCAAGAAAGGGGAAAAAGTCTTACTCTTTAACTCTAGGCTCAAATTATTCCCGGGAAAGTTGAGGAGCCGATGGAGTGGTCCATTTATTGTCCACGAGCCTCACAAGGATGGACATGTAGAATTTCTCAACAATGATGGAACCACCTTTACGGCAAATGAACAACGGCTAAAGCACTATAGAGAGGAAATACGGAATGAGCAAAATGTGACATATTCCTTGACCGACCCGTAGAGGAGCTACTATCCGCTTGAGGAGGGATCCTAGCAAAGGACTCCTCAAGTGTGGTTCTTAAGAAAAGATTCGACTCGGTCTTTGCCAAGACGTTAAACTAGGCCCTCACGGGAGGTACCCCGGATTGTGAGTTGTCCATTTATGCACAAGTAATTTCCATATGTGTGTAGCATGCGTTTTGTGAACGTGTCATGTGGCTTGGTGATTTGGATGATTTTGAATGCATAATTTGGTGTGTGTGGTGTGATATGAAGCTTGCTTGAACATTCTTGATGATAGTGGCGTTTTAAGTGTGGAGTCCATAACCCTAGCTTGTTTTGTTTGGAAATCGTATGTTTGCATGCTAGTGATTTCTTGGGTGAGCGTTCGTTGATTTTATGTGATATTTTGAGTGGTAATTATTCTTGGTGTGGGGTAAAAATTCTGAGTGTGGAGTTGGGGTTTCGAAGAAAAGTAGAAAAGTTTTGAAGCTGAAGTCTAGCTCCAGTCGATCGACTGGCCTATGCCCATTCTCCCAGTCGATCGACTGGGGAGAGTTTCAGAGCCCCCCCATTTCCCACTTTCCGCAGTCGATCGACTCGCCTGCCAGTCGATCGACTGGGTTTATCTTATCCAAAACGCAGTTAACCTTTCTTCTTCATTTCTCCGCCCAACCGAAACCCTAACCCCAAATCCGAGCTCCGTCGATTCTCCTCCGACCTCCGCCGCTCGCCTCACCATCAGTCCGCCTCTGCATCGCCTCCTCACCGCCATCACGCCGCCGCACCAAATCGAGCCTCAACCACCCCAATTTCGGTTTTTCCGATCGGAAAACCACCACCCCTCCGATATCCTCCGTCCGCCATTCAATCACCCCATTTCAACCATCAAACTACTCCTAATCGCCTCACCATCAAACCCCATCACTCAATTTGGTCCGCCAAGCCTCCCAGAAAAACCCCCAATTTTCGACCTAATCCCGTTGGATTTTCTGTCTCCAATCGATCGACTGAGCCTTCAGCCTCATCCCAGTCGATCGACTGAGAAGCATTTCAGTGCAATTTTTTTGTTCCTTTTGGCTTTTGCCCTCCATTTCCAGTGCAATCATGCCTCGTGCTGATGCCCCGTCCAGTTCCAAATCCAAAGGCAAAGAGGTTGCTCATGAGCCCTCGCTCGATGACCAAATCGATGAGTACCACGAGTGCGATGAGGATGATAGACCCCTTGTTACACGCAAGCGGAAGTTGCTCAGGGGTTCGTTAGCTGACCAGAGCTCGGACTCGGGCGGAGAGATTAATGCCACACCGGTTTCCCCCGCGCCTCCTCCTAAGAAGAAAAGGGCTCCACCGAAGAAACCGGCACTGAAGAGGAGAGCGCCCGCGCCTCCTGTCCCTCGGGCGCCTTCGCCCTCCTTGACCAGAGAGCCCTCTCCTACTGCAGCTCCGCCATCCACGGCCATTGTGCCTATTGAGCCTCACGAGGGGCCGTATGAGGGACCGATGCCCATGCCGATTCCGTACCCATTCTTGGTTCCCATCATGTTCAGAGATGAGAGGCACCGGACTCATCATGCCACCATCACGTCGAGGAAGGCGACGGCTATCCCTACACTCTACCTCGATATGGGTTTGCTCCGTAGCATCGACGAAGCGGTCACGGATGAGGTACATTCTCGCCTCACTCAGTGTGGTTTCTCTTTCTTATTTGTGGATGATCCGGGGACTTACCCGAGGCTTGTTGAAGAGTTCATTTGCTCTTTTGAGTGGTTGAAAGAGGAGGAGGGGGATGGTTTTGTATTCTATTGGAGGTTTGTGATGGGAGGACGGGAATTCAGAATCAGGGAGAGTTTGATTAGGGAATGTTGGGATTCCCAGAGCCGGAGGCGTCGCCCCAGAAATTCAATGAGCACCAACAGTCCCGATTTTAGAAGAGGATTTCCGGGAGGAATGAGTGGTTCATCTCTTCGTATAACTCTTCGGCCATTACTGATCCGGTCTGGAAGATTATACACCACGTCATTGCCATTGGGATCAACACGAGGACGGCGAGGGCGAGGTCGTTTACTCTCCCAGATATGGAGCTCATGCTCGCTATGGATCATGGGGAGGCCGTAGATTGGCTAGCCATTCTTGCAGACCGGTTCGAGACCATTGTGAAGCCTACTACGAGGAACCGGGGCTTGGGAGGAGGCTCCTCGATTACCATGATTGCCCTAAGGTGTAACTTCACCTTCGGCTCCAAGGATTGTGAGGCTCCATCTAGGAGCGTGCTTGACATGGACCTGATGAAGCACAAGCACATCCTTAAGAGGGATGGCAAGACTTGGGAGAGGGACACGAAGCCTCATCAGGAAGGGCTTGTGACCGGTGCCGCCACGAAGAAGAGTATGTTCAAGCAGCAAAACCACCTCTATTGCCTTGCCAACCTCACTCCTTCACCTCCTCCCTCACCCCCTCCACCTCCACCAGCAGACGTGCATGAGCCACTTGCAGACGAGGAGCTCCCTCCGGTAGAGCCTGCCGTCGAGATCCCTCCCCCGGTCATAGATGATTCAGCTGAATGGAGAGGGAGAGTCTCCTCCGACATTGCCGGCTTGACTAGCGGAGTGGCTGAGTTGAGGAGCGGTTTGACTCGCCTTGAGGTCTTAGTCTGAGAGTCTGATGAGAGAGCCCGCCGGGAGTGGGAGTGGCTCAAATCCACGGTCCTGACCTTCATCAGTGGCCCCAGCGCTCCTTTCACCCCTTCTGCTACTCCTCGTGGTGCCTCCTCTTTGCCTACCACGCCAGTTTCTTTTGTAGGGAAGGCGGGCACACCGCGTATCTCAGGAGGCACCTTGGAGCCAGTTCGCTCTTTTAGAGAGGATAGCCCTCTGATGACGGATCCCACGGTGCCGCCGGATGATGATGGTGTTGTTGATTCTGCTAGGCCCGGAGAGGACGAGGCTACATCTTGATTCCTTGCTTCACTTAGTTTACACATGTGTATCTTTGATTTTGATTGTTGCATTGGATGATTGTTTTGGATGTTAAGTTGCCTTTTGGCGCAATTTTGATGATGTATGCCATTTTGATGTTTATACTCTTGACTTTCCTTTGGTTGAATGATCATTACTCTTATGATATTGAAGGTGTTTACCATTCATGTTGTTCACTCTACAGGATATCCATTTTCATATCTTATCATGTCCAAAAACACCTGCTTTGTCTACATTTGCAACCAAAAGGTTTTTTCTCTCACTCCCAAGAGTCTTATCACCGGGTCTACAAACGAGGGGAGTTCCTATGCGCCTTTGCCTTTATATTATCATTCTTTGCGCTTAGGGACTAAGCTTGAATTAAGTGTGGAGTGGTTTGATGCGCATAGTCCACATGTTTGCATGCCATACACGTCATTTTGAGATGGACACTTGCATACTTGCACCCTATCCCTACATAAGAAGTGTTCTTACCATATAGGCTTGTGACTATCGAATCTTAATTCCTATAAATCACATCTAGTCTATTTGCCACATTTATTGGATCTTGAATCTAGAACCGACCTAGTCCATTGAATGTGCATTCATGAAAGCCAATATCATTGCTATCCTTCGTCTATCCAATCCTCAAAATATTTTTGTTGAAATACCTTGGATCAAGTTATAGCAAACGCTTTTAAAATCTTCGTGAAAATCTTAGACCTTTGATAGCTCCTTGGTGACTTGAGTTTTCTAATTTAGTGCCATACTTATGTTTGATTCCCGCACTTTCCATACACTTTCTGAACATATTGTCAAGTTTTAAGTGTGGAGTCAAAAGAGGGCGAAAAATAGGCCCAAAAAAAAATATATATATATATATATATATATATACAAATGCCGGGGGTTAGGGAGGTAAGTCCCCCCTCGAAAGCATTTGTAGGCCAAAGGCCGTTTCAAAAAGAAAATTAGAAGCACTTAAAACTTGACTTTATGTTCTTCCACCATTCTTTATTTGTGCGGGATTCATCATTTGCATTGTGTGCTAGTTAGAATGACTCTTGGACGATCCATGTGCTTGCACGGGAGTATTCATTTGATCTATGTCTTGTTTTATAAAAACTCTTGTGTCGAACTCCTCTTCCCTTATGGATTATGGCTTAAGCGCCTAAAACTTGGGAATGAGTTCCATGTCGCAAACCCATGGACTAGCCCTAGCTAGCATAGGTGAGCGATTGACAATTTTTGTGCAAGCTAAAAACTTAAACTCTATTGTATAGCCTTGAAAATGAATAGACTTTTGGATGAGACGATTGATAGCTCTAGTATTGATGATCTTGAATGCACAACCTCAAAGGTACTCAAAGTGGTTCAAAAGTTCTTTTGATGATATTGTGATGATAGACCTAGCGTGGGGTGAGGAATGTAATTTGAGAAATCATAGCCTCGGTTGAGCACTCTTGGATTCATTCTTATGGGATAGGTGCATTCGGGATTTGTGAGTATTCCCTTTTCTGAAAACTCTCACGAGACTATAACTCGTCCACTAGAGTAGCCTAGGGGTTTAAAGGCTTAATGCATACGCTAAATGCATTCGTAACGCCTACAAAAAGGAGCTAGGTAGGTTGTACATACTTGCCATTTACTTTTCAATAACATGTTTATAAATAAGGATCGAGACCTTGTAAAATCTAGTGAGGCAAATACACGAAAAACATAGCACCACTAGCATTTCGGCATTTGCACCTCCTTGGCATAGTTGCATACTTTGTTCGGAACGAGCAAAGCTTAAGTGTGGAGTGTTGATGAGTCGAGTTTTCGACTCATTAATGCCCGTTTTCACTATAGCTTTAGTTCATTTCCGATGATTATTTGATGTCATTTGATCCCCTTTCCGTGCGTTTCAGGTACAAAACGAGATGTCTCAGTGCCGAAAGCCTATAGAAGGAAACTCGGTGAAAATCGGAGATTAGAGCAAAAAGTGGGCAGAACTGGTCCCCAGTCGATCGGCTGGGAAGCTCCCCTGCTCCAGTCGATCGACTGGGAGAAGTTTCAGGAGGGCCTGCAATCCTTGTTTCCGCAGTCGATCGACTGGCCCCTTCAGTCGGTCGACTGGCGAATCCTCCATCTAGGGCATGCAGGCCACGTGACTTCAGTCGCTCGATTGGGACTCCAGTCGATCAACTGGGAGCAGTCTTAGAAGGATCAAAATTCCACATTACCGTAGTCGATCGACTGAAGATCCCCCCTGTGCCAGTCGATCGACTGAGAAACTGCTATGCAAGCGACAATTCTTCCTCCAGTCGATCGACTGGGCTACAAGTACAACGCCAGTCGATCGACTGGACTGCTACAGTTCCGGAAATTTCAGCGAGGCTATAAATAGAGAGAGGCAAGTTTGACCTAGCATCTTGGATTTTTCTGGGGAAAAGACAAAAGGAAGTGAGCTAAATCAAGGGTTTCATCATCATCCAATCAAGGGGATTTGAAGACTATGGGAGTTTATTAGGATTATCAATCCTACTCTAATCCCTCTTCCTTTCTCTTAGATTTGTGTTAAAAACCTACACATCATGTTGTCTTACATGATGTGTGAGTAGTCCCCCTTGTGTTTTGAGGGTTCTATGAACCTCCTTGGTACTCAATGATTATTGTATACACATTCTATTTGGATTTATTGAAGTTGATTTCATTTTACTATGCTCTTCATGTTAGACATGTCTCTAAGTGTTTGATAAAATGCCTAAGTGACATGTTTGTGTTAGAACTATGATCTAAGTATCGAGAGAGCTTAGTGATGGTTTGGATATAGTAAAATTGAACTTAACCAACATTTATGAGAATAAATGCATGGTGAGAGGTAAACTAGAACTTTGTGCATGTAGCATTTATGAGAGTAAACGCTATGTAGTGGATCAATACTCTTTAATTAGTGAGATCCTAACTAAGATGGCTTGACTAGGATTAGACATGCATGGTTTTTCTAATGTTAGTCTAAGCTAGGTTTAAAACCTATCAACTCATAATTAATTGAACTCTTGTATGCATGATCATTGGGAAATTGCCAAGGAGGGGATTAATCCCTCGAAACTCACTTTTAATTGAATTTAATCCTCTAAAACAATTGATTACTTGTTTTTCATCATTGATAACCATTTCTCACACTTGAATTGAAAGAATAGTCGAGTAGGCCATTGATAAACCTAAGTTTAATAGCTTGCTCCCTTGGGTTCGACACCGGTCTTACCGGTTAAAATACAAATTGTTTTTGACTATACATTTATTGCAACGTCAGTAAGGCTGATTGTATTATTGTCAATTACTTTATTTTGATTTTAGCTGTGTATCAAACACAAATATTTATTTTCACCCCTTTCTTTTTTTCTTTTTTTGAAATAAGATGATATATCATTTATAAAAAAGAACTAACACAATTGAACCTGCAAAACTGGCACTTAGGATGGTGGTAAAAACTGCAATCTTTATTTAAACCTTTGAGAAGTCGAGAAAGGTACTCCATCGCAATGTAAACAATAGTGGAGAGATAGGGTCACCTTGACGCAAACCACGCTTTCCGTCAAAGAAATCCACGACGTCGCCATTAATCTGAACTGAGAAACAGGTAGACTCCACACACATAGTCACCAAGGACGAACCCACTAAGAGGGCATATTGGGATTATGCCCAACATGATTTTGCTGCAATTTTTTTCTTTCTATATTTAGAAGTGTAATTTTTATAATTTTTATACAAATTTCATTTTTTTTGCCCAAGGTACTTTGTAATCCTGGTCCGTCCCTGATAGTCACCCGACTAACAAATTTCAAGGGAAAATTTAGGTTAGTGAGCATTGCCGTAATGAACTTCCAATTGACCGAAGATCAATCTTCTAAGCAATCCTCTCACTAATGTTTTTCTTGTTATAGCCCGAGACAAGCTGCTGAGCCAAGCATACATTTCCTATAATCGATCTTCCCTGAATGAACGCCCCCTGAGCTATATCAATAATATCTGGCAGGATACTTTTTAATCTCTCAGCCAGCACTCCAGAGATGATCTTATACATAACATTACAACAGGAGATTGGTCTATAGTCACTCGGTTTAATAGCAAGGCTACATTTGGGAATAAGGGCAATAAACGCCGCATTCATGCCTTTGGGCAGAGCATTGTGTTTTAAACAATGTCTTATCCCGTTACATAATTCTATTCCAATAACACTTCAGTTCTTCTTGAAAAAGCTAGCTGAGAAACCATCCGGTCCCGGAGGCTTATCAACACCAATCTTACTCAACACATTCTATATTTCTTTGTCAGTAACTTCACAAATTAGGCCCCTGCACTGAGAATCAGCCACCTTTTACCATAGTTTACTACATCTGGTTTGATATCAATACAATCTGAGTCTTGGGCGAGAATGGACTTGAAGTATCGAACAAGCTCTAGCTTAATAGTTGTTTGGTCCGAGGTCATGGACCCATCTGCACATTCGAGAACTCTGATGTTGTTCTTGTTTCTGCGTCCTTTAAGAACATTGTGAAAATATTTAGTGCTCGCATCTCCTTCGTTTAGCCACCTCACCTTAGCTCTCTGTTGGTAAAAGATATATTGATAACCTTTAACCTTTCTAAATTCTCTAGCTAAAGTTTTTTCCTTTTGCAGAATGGACACATCATTAGGACATTGCTCAGCCATCTTCTGAACCTCACAAAGGGCAACTCTCAGAAGCTCCACTTTGCTATCCATACCTCAGGTGACATTAAGAAATTCCTTCTTCATCATAAACTTCATCTTCTTCAATTTATCTTGTACCATAAACAGATTATTACAGTCCCTTGAACTCTTCCAATAATTTGTAACTTTAACAGTATAATCATCCAGATTTTCCTAGAAATTGCAATACGGAAAGAAGGCCTCCTTCTATGCCTATACCCCCAAGACACCACTACTGGGCAGTGATCCGAGATACCGGGAGGAAGAAATAAAGCTGAAGAATCTGGATACTGATTGAACCACTTTGAATTCTCCATTCCTCTGTCTAGTTTACACCAAATACGATTCTCAGGCATAATGTTGTTATTGCTCCAAGTAAAATGAAAACCACTCGATGCAATGTCACTGAGATCACATCTAGTAATAAACATCTTGATTTCCTCTACATCAGCCTCTTTAATATGAGCCCCATTCAATTTTTCACTTGGCCTTGAAACACAATTAAAGTCCCCAGACAAATCCAACTACCAACAAAGAACCTCGACTATCTCTCTAGATCAACCCATAAAGAAGCCCTTTCCATAGCTGAATTGCTTGCATAGACAAAACTCGCAGTGAAGGAATCAGCACCTGATTGAATAGTGCAAAAGATATAATAGGAAGATCTAGTAATTTATGAAATATTGACAACCTCATCATCCCACAAAAGTAAAATTCGAGACCACCCTTCATGCATAGGACTACACAGACCCTTCCAGGAGGAATTTGGACAACAGCTTACAATAGTACCATCTCATCTATCTTCATGTAGTTTTACTTCTAACAATGCAACACAATTTACTTTCTCTCTTTTTATAGAATCTCGAATTTCAAATTTTTTTTGTAGGGTGATTTAATCCCCTCACATTCCAACTGGCTAGCTTTAACATATACATACTAATGGGAGATTAATTTGTTATTGGCCTCCTTCTTCCGCTTTTTGATTTTCCTCACTTGCCTTCCATGCCTTTGCTCGTCCGATTACACCCTTCTGTCCAGTAACATCACTAGATTCGGTCTTATCTTTAGTTGTCTGACTAACATCCCCCTGAATTCCTCCTCTCCTTCTGCCTTGCTCTCTTTTGGGTACTTTTACATGCCATAAAACTAACAGAGCTGAATAAATATGCAGCTCTAGTTACCTCTCACGCCTTTCCTGTGCAAGCGACCGCAAGGATTTAACGGCCGACTCAACAAGATCCATTTCATACTCCACCTTCTCTTTTCTTTTCTTTTTAATAAAATGTGTATTTCATTCAAAAGAGGATAACAAGAAACACGACACTACAACCCAAACAGCTACCTGAAACAAAACTACCCAACAACCAAAACAGACAAAAAAAAACCTAAACAACACACAGCTGCTGGAGGCCTGGAGCAAACAACCACCACAGACACCAACAAGACTCCACAGTTTCATTTGACCAGGACTGCATGAAAAAGATTGAATGTATATAAAAGCTGAAATTTTCCACAAACATAGGCATTTTTGTCATCAAAATCAAGTCAAGTCCGGTTTATATTTTTCATGTAGAAATCACAATAAAGCAGATGACCCAATCAAACCTTTATCACTAGATATCAAGGATATCAATCCATCAATACGACTTCATAGGAATTCAGTACCACCTAAAATATGCCGCATCTTTAATGTAGAACAGCAATATTATAGACATTCGCCACACAGCAGATCACATAGTGAGAGTGATATTCTTATTGCGAACAAACATTAACTAACAGCTAACACTTCCAAACCCTACACCTACAGTGTCTTTCAATTTTCCCCGTAAGATCCAACGGGTGAGGTAAAAATTGTATGCTTTAGACTATCAACAAAACATCATGCACAAGTACTGGAAAAAGTTTGCTTACGAACCTCCACCTCAGATGGATAGTCATTGATCATAATTGATTCTTTTTGCTTATTATCTACACCACAAGGAAGGCGCTGCCATAATTCTTCTGTAACAAATGGCATGAATGGATGAAGTAAGCGCAACTCATTGTCAAGGCAAATCCACAATGTGTCCTTTGCAAGCTTCCTTTCAGACAAAAATTTGGGATCTTTGCCATTAAAGTAAGGTTTTATTGCCTCAATATAGACATCACACAGCTGGTACTGCCACCAAGAGTACACAGCAGTGGTTGCATCAGAGAATTCGTAGGCTTCTTAATGATGAAACAGTTTTTGATATCGCTTTGTTCAATACTGACAAAATCCATTGGCAGACAAATGGCAAGGAACTGGGATCAATAATGGAGGGAGGCACGTAATCGTCTCCAAGTTTATCTATTGCGAATCTTATTGCGTTCCACAGCTTATTGCACCATTGACGGTATCCAACAACTCTTTGAATATCCAAGTTTATATTGTCAGACTGACAAATGAACAAAAAATCAGTAAGAATCCTTCTTCTCTTTCTTTAGATATTGAAGTACTACTTGTCATCTATTGATATCTAAATTTAAAGCAACAGGGTCGCATCAATATCATTGCAGCTAGATCATTTACACTATACAAATACAGGGATTGGAAAATGTAACTTAATAATAGATTTCACAGCTAGAATTCCCAAAATTTTAGATTGTATCTTATTGGGCTGGCCTGGGCTGGGACATGTCGGAAGCCTTCCGATTAAAAAAAAAGCTAGCTTATTTAATTAAATGATTCCCTGGTATGCACACATGCTTATTAGAGCAACTCAGTGAAACTCAAGTCGGACCATCTTATACAAGTTAACAGAAATGAGTGTTTTTTTCCCATATAAAAATGTTTAAACTGGTCGTACTCGAAGCTGATAAGGACCATAATCAACTCTACCAAGAGTTAAGACAAAAAAAAAGAAGGAAAAGAGTCTGTAACTCTTAGAAATAACAAAGAACATATTAAAGACAATCCAGTACCTGAGCTGTGTAAGACACAAGGGAAAATCGGAGAGCATCAGCCCCACATTCAGAAATACCACAAGGGAAATCCTTCTTTTGTCCCTCTTTGGCAACAGCCCGTTCCTTGGGATCCAAGTTACCAATATCTAACTTTTTTTTTGAAGATCTTCAAGTGTAATCCCATTAATTATATCAATGGGGTCTATTACATTTCCCAATGACTTAGACATTTTACGCCCATGTGCATCACGGACCATAGGATGTAAGTAAACCTGTAACAATTCATGATATGTGTGGTGTATCAATCAGATCAAACTAAGGCTTGTACATCACTATGTAATATCTACAGTTATAACTGTATATAGAAGCACATTTGTGCACCTTTCGGAACGGCACGTCACCACCTAGATTCAGTCCAAGCATGACAATCCGAGCAACCCAGAAAAACAGAATATCATGCCCCGTCTCAAGCACAGAACTTGGATAAAATGCCTTTAGGTCCGCTGTATCTTCTGGCCAGCCAAGAACAGATAAAGGAAACAGACCCGATGAAAACCAGGTATCAAGCACATCTGGATCCTGAGACATCTCGAACGTCTTCCCTTTGTATCTATGGTGGGCCTCTTTTTGAGCATCTTCCTCAGTTTTAGCAACAACCCAGTGATCCTCATAGGCACCAAGCTCCTTCAATTTGTCATCTTCCAATGTGACATGCCATGCAGGAATTCGATGACCCCATCACAATTGTCTCGAAATGCTCCAATCCCGAATATTCTCAAGCCATCTGGAATGAGAGTCCATTACCATCACCGTAAGACTATTTCAACCAGTTACATATTCATCTACTAAATGATTATTAATCCCGATTTAGTCATATACTGGAAAGCTATTAATTCCAATTTTTTGGCAACTCCATTTCATGCAGTGAGATGTCAAGCCCCAGGAAATGCCATATGTAGGAAACAGGCAAGTTTAGCAGACATAGTATTACCTCTTCCACTCCGCAGTATACTGTTTTGGAATAATTTCAATCTTCCTGTTGGCATCATCCGTAACAGCGTTAAGGGCTTCAGGAGCGAGGACTTTGCAATTAACATACCATTGGGGTTTTATAAGCGGCTCCACAACATCTTTTGCTTCTAGAACAGACACCAAGCCGCATCTCATTATTTTTACAACCTCTGTAAAGTCCCTGTGAACAAATGAATTGGTAATTCAATGTTTCAGTAAGTTGCAAATGATGGATTTTGATCTATCAGGACACAAATGACAGTATAAAGCAAACTTAGATGAGACTCTACCAGCAACTAAAAGAAGTACATGTATGAGATGTACGAGATGACATTGAGCTTGGCTCGAGTTATGACTGATGACCCGACTTGGCCACTATGCAAAAGAGGCCACATTCATGTGTTGCAATGGGAAGCTTCACTTATTACCTTCGTTCAAATTTAACCTAAGAAAGTCGCTAATCCATATCAGCTACCTAAACTGATTCTTCCTGAAAATAAAATATTCTAACATGACTGATTAACCTGTTAACTGGCAGACAATTGAGGTTTAGTTTTGTTAAGTTGCAAATTGCAACAAGTGTATGGGCCTTCAGCCCTTGGGTTAGATTTGTGCAATACTGAAAAAACTAGTATATAAGACAGAAGCCAGCTTCAGAGCATATAATCATTGAAGTACATACTAGAGAAAATCAAGTGAGATAATCTAAACATGTTAGAATAATTTAGCAACCACAACGGCACATGAATCAAAGCAAATAAATGCTTCCCGTCAAGATGATCAAGTTCCTTAATAGCTAACTACTACAGAAATGTTAAAGAAAGTTAACTACCTTCTTTTGAAGTGCTTTAGTCACTGCCTCCCGAGCTTTAAATCGTGGAAGACCAACAAATTCTGGAGCTGCGTTGCTATTAGTTTTTCCATCATCCGTATGAATATTGACAAACTCCAAGTTGTGACGTTTACCAACATCAAAGTCTTTGGGATCGTGTGCAGGAGTGATGTAGAAATGAGGCACACTGGATGATAAATAACATATATCTAACACTTTCATCTGACAGTGATTGACAACTCATATGAAGTACCTTCACAGCACCAGTCCCCACATCTGGATCAACAAGTACATCATCACAAATGATAGGGATTCTTCTCCCATCAAACGGATGAATGGCATGCTTTCCATGGAGATGGGTGTAGCGAGAGTCTTTTGGATGTAGGGCAATAGCAGTGTCACCTAGCATTGTTTCCACCCTGGTAGTTGCCACAATAATCTCACCGGACCCTCCTTCAAGGGGATAGGCAAAAGATGTTATAATACCAAACTCCACTTTGTTTTCATATCCGGGGACATCCAGTATATAGTTCTCTCTTTGATGTCAATATACTCTACCTACAACCAATGCCAGGAATTACTTCCGTCACTGATGCCAGCGAGTAGTGATTATTACCCGTGACTTCCACTTTCAGATTCATGATTTACCTCGAAATCTGATATTGCTGTTCGCAAGACACAATCCCAATTTACTAACCGAATATCCCTGCAATGCTCATATATAGCTTAATCGTTACCATCAACCATATAAAATAACATCAATCTATGAATTACTCATGGAAACAACTGCTATCATTTAAATGAGCTCTGATGCATCACTTTTCTTCTATTTCAGAATCCATGAGGTCATCATGCGGCTATCCATGGATTAATCATTGGCAAGAAAACATGCAACATGGCACTCCACATTGTAATTTTGACAATGTTTTAAGATCTTTCAAATCTTTCTTACAAGTCCTTGGTCATTTTAGATGAAAATCTTGCTTTCTGGTGCTTATTTAAGAGCGAACAAATGAAGATACAAAATAAACTGTACTTCAGAAGGGTATTGTCCAAGTGTAAAAAGTACCTATAAATGAGCCCACTCTTATGCAGTCTTACAAAAGCTTCTGTCACAGCGTGTGACCTCTTCTCATCCATAGTAAAGCACTGCAAATACGATGTACATGTTTAAATTATATACACAATAAAACTTGAAAAGTTTGACGCCACTGATAGTGTACAAAATATCCAAATACAGCAAGGCTGTCAAAATGACCAATCGAAACAATTCTTTTTTTGAGGCAATCGAAACAATTTTTGAGCAACAGTAAAAGTAAACCCAAGCACCAGAAATAACCCACTCAGCTATTAAACTTGCCATTGTGAAATTCGAAGTAGCAATCAATGATGCAAATTTGAGTTTGGCAATCATAATGATGGCACACTAGCAGGTGCCATCTAGAACAAGTTTCTGATAGTGTTTTCATGTCTACTAGGATTTGTTATTTTCATAAAATCTCGGTGTATGAATTTATAAGTGTTTCATTTGTCCACTCACAGGACCCTTCAACAGTTTTTTATATATATATTTTTAGTTATGATACCCTTTGTTAGATTGGCCTAGCTTACTTTTATAGTCTTTCTACCATTAACTCATTTTGAGATCCGCAAGTTCTGAGAAAATTAAGAAAACAACTTAAACAAGTCATCGGAACGTAAAAGACAGTCATGTACAATTAAGAGAAAGACCACCTTGTCAATAAGAAAACAGCTACCAACAGGCTTTATTTAGATAGATGTCTGGGAGATCACTAAGCAATGATTCACGTGAGAACTGAAAATGAGTCCAAGTAGTTTTCCAGTACCGAATACAAACAATGCGAGAAGTCTCAATGAAGATTGACAGATTTTATGGCACAAGAAATCGTTACCTCAAGCGACCAATCAAGAGATGCCCCCAATCTGCGATGTTGTTTCAAGATGGTTCCACCATACTCATTTTTCCAGTTCCAAAACCTTTAACAGTAAGCATATGCAATGAGAGCACATAAAATACGATTAGCACTGAAAAAGGCTTTGAGGCTAGCTTAGATAAACAATTACGCACTTCAGACACAAATCCTTCACGGTCAATATCATGCCGGCTTAATCCTCTTTCAGACATAATCTTTTTCTCTACAACAACCTGCAAAGCCCTAGACATCAGTCAGAAGTTGTACTCATCTATTTTCGCCATGCTCTGCTGCTAAGTGCTAACATTTATAAGAAATCTTGTACAAAATGAAATAGGAAATGAATCCGCGAAAATTTTAAATGTATATTTCATACCACACAGTTAATAAAGATATTCCCCAAAAGATAGAGACAAAAGATATTAACCTGCGTCCCGATACCAGCATGATCCATTCCTGGAACCCACAACGTATCGTACCCAGACATTCTTTGCCAGTGGATAATTGTATCCTGCAGTTTCAAGATGTAATACAATATTAAGAAAAAGAAAGATAGCCTTAAAACCAAGTAGTACAAAAACTAAATTGAACAAACAGACCCTCTATGGCAGTGGTCAGAGCGTGGCCGATATGTAGGGCTCCTGTCACATTTGGAGGAGGCAGTACCTGCATGATGGCAGAGTTCAAACCATATATATATTTTTACAGAACATATATGAATGCATTGCTCTAACTGAAAACTCACAATCACAAATGGGGGTTTGCTGCTATTAGCATCAGCAACAGCATACCACCTAGAAACCATTAAAAAAGAAAATCATATATAACTACACAACAATACAAGCTGCTGAGGGTACAGAACGCAATTTTTAAAAAAAGGACAGTATACTCACGACTTTTCGACGGCATCCGGATTGTATCGCTTGGCAATTTGATTAGAAAGCTTTTTCTTCTCAACTAATGGAGTTTCTAAGTGCAAAATGCATATTTTTATAAAAAAATACAAACCAATCATAGTTCTTGATTTGGTCATTTAGACGGATTAAATTCTGTTTATAATTAATTTTTCGATGACGAATTTTAAATGATTCGTGACGAACTATGTCGTACTTTTGATTCATCGGCGACGAATTATAATCCAGTTTTGACGAACTTTGCATTTTGCACCAAAAATATGTTTTGTTCATAATCTTTACTCTAGATTCAAATGCATAAACATTTTTAAAAAAAATAACGTCGTTAACGGCAAATTAGACCTCTAATGCTTCAAACAAGTGATAGGAATAGACTAAAGATCCGATGGAGACGAGCCATACGTCGTTGCGTAGCTAACTAAAAGATACAACTCTCCAGTTCATACAAAGAGCAGAAAATGTCGATTACAAGGTCGAAAATACAAGTCAAAGTGAGTGCATCTGCAGAACTCATAGTGGATTACACTAATGTCTGACTACTCGTTTTCCGACCTTCTAAAAGACCTTGTCTAATTTCGATGTGAACTAGGGAGTTGTAAGCTTTGACTTAGCTACCCAAAAATATATAGCTCGGCTTCATCGGATTTTTCATTTGCTCCCAACATTCATTTCAAACAAATGAAGGTCTAATATGTCATTGTGGTGTAAATTAGTTATATGCATGACCAATATGACCTAAGGACTCCTTGTTTTGCTTCAATATCATTTCACAACACATTATATAAGCCTTATAAATAATTTTTATGGTTGACATTTAGTCTCAAGTCTGAATATTTTGCTTAAGTCTGAACGCCTTAAGTCTGGACATATAGACTTAAGTCTAAACATTGAGCGGTACACAATAATGTTTGACTTTGGCTCGTGTTTCGACCTTCTAAACGACCTCGTCCGCTCTTGCCGTAAACTAGAGAGTTGTAGGGCTTTGAGTTAGCTATGCAATGATTTATAGTTCGCCTCCATCAAATTTTTCATTTGCTCACATCACTCATTTGAAACATCGAAGGTCTACTATGCCATTGTGGTGTAAATTAATTTCATTCATGGTCAATATGAGCTAAGAACTTTTTATTTTCCTTCAATATCATTTCACAACACATTGTATAAGCTTTACAAATACTTTTTCTGGCTAAACATTTAGTCTTAAGTCTGAACATTTTGGCTTACGTCTGAACAATTTGCCTTAAAAGTTTGGACATATAACCTTTAGTCTGAACACTGAGTGGTACACACTGATGATAGACTTCCACTCATATTTCTACCTTCTAAACGATCTCGTCTGCTCTCCGGTGTAAACTAGAGAGTTGTAGGGCTTTGAGTTAACTATGCAACAATATGTATCGCGCCTTCATGGATTTTTCGTTTACTCACAGTACTCATTTGAAATAGTGAATGTCTAATATGCCATTGTGGTGTAAATGACTACCACTCGTGTTTCGACCTTCTAAACGACCATGTACGCTTTAGTGTGAACTAGAGAGTTGAAGGGCTTGAGTTAGCTACTCAACGATATATATTTCGCCTCTATCTGAGTTTTCATTTGCTTCCAGTACGCATTTGAAACAGTGAATATCTACTAAATTCATTTCATTCATGGCCAATATGAGCTAAGGACTCTTTATTTTGTTTCAACATCATTTCACAACACATTGTATAAGCTTTATGAATACTTTTTATGGCAGAACATTTAGTCTCAAGTCTGAATATTATGCCTTAAGTGTGAATATTAAGCGAAATCATACTGGTACACACTGATGTTGAACTTACAGTCGTGTTTCGACCTTCTAAACGACGATTTCTGCTCTTGATGTAGCTATAAAGTTGTATGCCATTGTGTTAGTTTTATGGCATGAGTTTGGCAAAACTTAGAATTGTTGTTCTAGCTGATGTTCTAGACTAGGTGAGACAACTGTCCCTGGAACAAGCTCAAGACAGATGGATGTTTCCTAATTCAAATTAGGAAACCTAGCCGACCGTTGGAAGAGCTAGGCGGTTTCACATCCAAGGACAAAAGTTGGTTATCTCCAAATTCAGATTTGGAAAGTTGTTACAACCGACGAAGACCGACGCATCACAACTTTGCAAGAATATATCTCCGATATCAGAATTGGCAAGTCGGTGCTTAAAGATAATTGAAGGCATTACTCAAGTCGGTTGCTTGCGTATGAAGCTAACAATGCTATGAAAATATTTGAAGATTCCTAAATCAAGATTGAAGATTCAACAAAGAGGATTATCTTCTAAGATACGCGTGAAATATTAGGAAAGGATTCCTAATGATGAGAGGCGGTTATGACCGGAAACCCTAATCGTTCTAGGGTTTCTTCCGCCCTATTTAAGGAGTGCTAATACTCGGTTATTGGCAGCACTCACAGAGAAACTTATCACGCACATATTCATTGAAGGGAGGAGGAGGATTTAGGCGGTGACATAATCGTAACTGGTTATTCACGACGCTCGGCTGGAGAGCTAACCGTCACTGGTTACTCAAAGGCGCTCGGATTCAATCTGCACTGGTGCTCAACAGATTGATCGTGGAACAAGCTGAAGGCTTTAGCACAATTGTTCAACCTGCGCATTCGGGAGAAGGCGCTGATTCTCACGGAGAATCACATTGGTGGATACGGAGCGGGAGCAAAGATCTAGGGGGAGACCTAGATTGCAATTACTAGAGTGTCCGAGGCTCAGGTTGTTTAAGAAGGATTCTGTAAACGGTAATTCATGTACTCGCAATACTCAACAATAGTGAATTGTTGTCCACCGGGCTAGAGAACGCCCCCCAGAGTAGGCTCGTTAACGCCGAACTGGGTAATAACTTTGCGTGTCATTTTTATTTCCGCACTACTTGTTTTAGCGCATAAGTTGTTTTAGGATTTGCTCTGGATCTCGACCAGAACAACATCTCATCTACCAGGGGAAGATTTCAATTGGTATCAGAGCAAATACTCGACACACAGAGTAAGATCCGAAGGCTGGTTAGATGGATTTAAGAGAAGGGTAGAACATCACGCGACCTCCTCTACTTGAAGGAAACAAATATGGTTATTGGAGAGTACGTATGAAGGCGTTTCTTAAGTCTCAAGATGAAGCCGTTTGGGAGGCGGTTGAACAAGGATGGACGCACCCAGTGGCTACTGACAAAGAAGGAAAAATAAGCCCACTGGCTAAAGACAAGTGGACAGAGATTCATAAGAATGCAGAAGCGGCGAACTCTAAAGCAATGAATGCCATATTCTCAGGAGTTGATGGTAAGAACTTCAAGATGATCTCTACCTGTGAGATTGTAAAGACGGCTTGGGACATTCTCCAAACGGCTCATGAAGGTACAACCAAAGTTAAAGTCTCTCGAATGGAGACGGTAACATCAAAATTCGAAAATATAAGAATGCAGGAGGATGAGACTATTGCCGACTTCAACACACGGGTTCTCGATATCGCTAACGAAGAATTCGCCCTCGGAGAACCCATGACCGAAGAGAAACTGGTAAGAAAAGTGCTGAGATCCTTAACAAAGCGGTTCGGCATGAAAGCGCTTGCTGTTAAGGAAGCCAATGATGTCAAAATCATGAGGCTGGATGAACTAATGGGGTCCCTTCAAACACATGAGTCTGATTTAAATGAAGAAGATCTACTGACAAAGGATAAAAGTATCGGACTAAAAGATGAAGTATCAGTTGTTCTCGACAAGATGGGAGATCTGTCAGAACAACAAGTTGCACTGTTTGTGAAAAACTTCGGCAGGTTTATGAGAAAACAGTATGACAAAGGTGCTGATTCTGGTCAGTTCGCTTATTCAAGAATCCAGAATGATGGGAAATTTAAAAAGGGAAATCAATCTGGAGAACATAATAAGGACAGCAACAGCAAAGGTATACAATGCAGAGAATGTGAAGGTTTTGGTCACATTTGGGCAGAATGTCCCAATCTGAACAAAAAGAATGCATACGCTGTTAGCTGGAGCGATAGTGAATCTGATCAGGAGGGAGAAACAAATAACTTTGTCGCCCTTACGTCCATTATCAGCCAGGAAGAAGAAACAAGCCAAGAAGCCGAGTCAAAGTCGTCCTCAGAGAACCACACTCAGTACTCAAGCTGCAGTAATAATGAAGAAGTCCCGGAGGAAGACTATGCCAGGAAATACGAAGAGTTGTTCCAGGAATGGCTTAATGAGGTTGAGCAGAACAAGGCCCTTCGAAGTGATCTGATTGACCTAACGGAGGAAAAAGAAAAACTATGGGAAGAAGCCACTATTCTGGTCACTCAAAAGGTGGAGCTACAACAGACTGTCACTGACCTCCAAATTCAGCTGAAAGAAGCAAAAGATGAGCAATCAAGTCTTTCAGCTCAGAAATCTGAACTACTGGCAGTTATCTCTTCTCTGAAGCAACAGACCATTTGGAGTCCAGACAATCTTACAGAAGACATGACGAATCTAAAGAAGAAGAAAGTTGCTTTGAAACGTCAAGAGGTAATCCTTCTTAATACTATCGATGCATTGAAAATAGAGATCGAGATGGACACGGATACTCATGTCAAGACTCTGGAAGAACTGAACTGTCTAGTGGAATCTGTCAAGATGCCGAACTCATGTGGAAAAGATTGTCTAGGAACTGGTGGAGACATGCAGACAACATTGGAGATAGGTGAACCAAGCATGCAAGTTGCTCCAGAAGATCATATCGCTCAAAGAAAATCTGCTCATTCCACCACAAAGAAGATGGATGAACGAAAGTGCTTCCACTGCAATCAAGTGGGGCATCTCAAGTCACGGTGCCCTGATCTCCACAGAATGATGAGTCAAAGTCAAGGAATGTCCAAAACATCCAAGAAGCAAGTCTGGAAAGCCAAACAAAAAGGAGAAGCATGCCATGTCGCGGTCAGCTCCACTAGTCACCTGGAGAAACTACGATGGTATTTTGATAGTGGGTGCTCCAGGCACATGACTGGTAATCCACAGTTTCTGATCGAGGTAGAAAAAATTCAGGGAAACTATGTGACCTTTGGAGACGGAGTAGAAGGCAGAGTACTCGGAAGAGGAACACTGGATGTTTCGGGACTACCTAGATTGAAGGACGTCTCTCTTGTCGAAGGATTACAGGCAAATTTGATCAGCATTAGCCAATTGTGTGATGGAAAGAATCGTGTTCAGTTCACTCAGGACAAGTGTGTTGTCTTTAACAACCTGAATGAAGTTGTCCTCACTGGAAGAAGAGCCTCAAACAACTGCTATTTGTTGGACCTTAGTCGACCCACTGCTACACAAACATGCATGCTGAGAAATACCCGAAGCGTTCAGATGCGCTCTACATGCCTCCCATCCACTGTGAAGTCTACGCCGTTCAAGAGGAATGGTGAAAGCTTCAGCAAAACTTCAAAATTGGAGCTTGAGAGTTGGTACACCAAAATACTGTGGAAAACGTCAATGCTAAAAGAAGCTGATATTGAGAGGTGTTACACAAAGATGTTGTGGCTGAAGTCGATTCTGAAACAACATGGACTGGAGCAAAGATGATGAAAAAGCAAGCGGATCCTTACATCAGGATACCCAGATCCCCACCGGATCTGTGTGTCACCAACAACTAAGTTGTTCCAGCACAAGTCCGTCAGCCAGAGCCAGAAGGAGATTTGTTTAGGGCTGACGTGGAAGGGAGGTACTAGTCCAAGAAGAAACGTTTGGTCTTCCAAAGATGCTAAAATATTCAAATATTATTTTTTGCGGTGTGGAGTGACGTGGCAGCCTGGGGAGTCTCAAGAAGTTAAATGGGTGGCCTAAAATTCGAGTCTTATTTCCAAAATTATTTTCAAATCATCTGTTCGTGCCCCGCTGTTCTCTCCCGTCGAAACCCTTGACAAAGCGTGACGAAGTTCTACAATGGTGACCACAAGGAAGAACAAGGTACCCAAAGCAGTGAAAGTTGACGCATCATCAAAATCCGTTGTCGAATCCAAGATTATCAAAGAAAACCCTAAATCGGCGAGCAACAAAGTATCTACAGGAAAACCATCATCAGATACCACAGAGAAGACGACTGTTCTGAAGAATAGTAAAACTGTAGTTCCTGAGAAGAAGAAGTCGGACAAATCAGTGAAGGAGATGGAAACTGTTGTCCAGGCGAAAGAAAAGAAGCTTTCTAAATCCATTCCGGAACAAATTCCCAAAAAGGCGACTGCTTTTGTGCCTGCTTCAGACAAAGAACCACCAAAGAAATCGACTCAAGAGGTAAATTCTAATTTCTCCAAATCTCAAAATTCAAGGAGTCCTAGTACGACTGGTGTGTCGTTGGAGGAGTCAAAAGCTGTTGGAGATAAGCCAAAGGTTGTGGCTAGTGTGCAGGGGGAGGGTACTCCTGCGGTGAAAGGTTTAAGGGTTAAGATGGTTGCTAGTAAGAAAACCCCAGTGAAAGATAAGTTTAGAATTGTGAAACGTAGGGTAGTCGTTTCTGAGTCAGAAAATGAAGAGTCTGAAGAAAAGGATAATGGAGTTGATAAGCTTCATGAAATATCTGGTGCTGAAGAAAAGGAAGTGAGTCAAGATGAGCAGAGTGTAGCATCTGCTGAGAATACTGGTGATGAAGATCCAGAAGGTAACGAGATTTCTGGTGGTGAAGTTCCAGATGCTGCTGAAACTTCCAGTGCAGAGGTGCAAGCCGAGCCTGCAAGAGAAGATGCAGAGGTGTCGTTCAATGGGGAAGAAGAGGCTTCTCAGAAGGAGTCTGACAAAGTTGATGATTCCCTCCAAAGTCTATTTGATGCTGTTGAGCAATATGTTGAAGAAGAGTTCACTTCTAAAGTTGCTGAAGAGGGTGAAATCAATCAACCAGATCGAGTTGTTGTGGATGAAGAGATGGAGGAGCAGAGTAAGGGATCTGCAGATGTTTCTCTCAAGTTGTCAGACTTGGTAAAAGAAGTTCAGAAGGATGTTCCAGCAAGTAAGGAACAAGCTACCAAGTTAAAACCTGCTGCTAAGACAAAGGCCGATGTGACAAAGAAGAGGAAGGTTCCTACTCCTACCCCTATCGAAGAAACAAATGAGGTTGAAGCTTCTGCTTGAGAAAGGTGCTTCATCAGTTGCTAAGAAAGCAAAGTCAAGCTCTCATGTTGTCAAAGGGAAAGATAAAGGGAAGAAAGTCCAGTTCGTATCTGGAGTTGTCAAAGAAGGAGTTTGGTTTGTCTCAGTTGAACAGGCTGACAAATGGAAATTTGTTCAGAAAAGAAAAATTGTGGCTGAGAGAGTTCTGGAGGCTGACAAATATGCAGCCAAGGAGATTGTGAGTCTAATCAAAGAGGTGGACTTGTGGCCATCAGTATCAATGGCTAAACCTTTTTCTGCCAACCTCGTGAGAGAGGTGATTGCAAATCTGCCAGAGGGTTTTGCTGATGTTGAGAGTGCCTCTTTTGGACTGTCTAGTGTGCGAGGCAAGACGGTGGTCATCACTCCAGAGGGTATTAATGACTATTTTGGGATTGAAGCTGGATCATTGAATATTGGATAGAACCCAAATTGGCACAAGATTGCAGCTGCTCTTACTGGCGGTGTTCGCTCAAGGTGGTTCACCATGACTTTCCCAGTGAAGGACCTTTCTTCAAAGCACTCCTTGCTCCATAGCATTGCAGTTCATAACTAGCTGCCGAATAATCACCATACTACTCTTGGCCATTCAATGGGCGCTATTCTGAAGACTCTTGGAGCTGGGAAGAAGATTGACCTTGGTCGTCTTATTTTCGATCAAATTGCTAGCCATGCAACTTCTGTCAAAGTCAATCATCCGATTGGATTCCCCTCGCTGATTCACCAACACGTGGTAAGACAACATCCAGATATCTTAACAAGTCAGGACAAATTGACTAGAGATCCAAAGGCTTTTCTTGCAGATCACAAGCATTTTTCTGGGTCACATATTGTGGATCTGGACTTGGATGCCCCCATCAAGCCCAAAAAGAAGTTGTCTGGGCAATCTCTGGATGGATCAAGTGCTCATGTTCCTGCTTTCACTCGGAAAAGGATGATCACACATCTTGAAGAGGAGCTTGCTGAGGCGAATGAGAGGATGGTAGTGCTCATGGCCAAAAAGAAAAAGATCACAAAACTTTTGGTGAGCCTGTGCTATCCAGAGGAAGAAGATGATGGTGACTCGGCTTGTGATGAAGCCAGTGAAGAGGAGTCCGACTACTAGCTCTGGTGATAGATTTTTTTAAACATTACTACTTTTTGTTGAACTCTGGTTTTTGTTGAACTCTTGCTACTGTTTGGTGTTCTCCCTTGTCACTTTATGGCAAAAAGGGGGAGAAAGTTCGGAGTTTGAAAACTCCTTAAAAGATTCTGTTGTGCGGTTTTTGATTGACTTGTTCAGAGTTTGAAACCTCTTTAAAAGATTCTTTTTGTGCTTAATTTTGTTCGGAGTTTGAAATCTCCTCAAAGATTCGTTTGGTAGCTTAGTAATTAGCACAGCTAGGGAGTTTGAAATCTCCTCAAAGATTCATCTATAATAGTAGTGCATGTAGTTTACAGTAGATAGTTTTGCCAAAAATGCCAAGGGGAGATTGTTAGTTTTATGGCATGTAGTTTGGCAAAACTTAGAATTGTTGTTCTAGCTGATGTTCTCGACTAGGTGAGACAACTGTCCCTGGAACAAGCTCAAGACAGATGGATGTTTCCTAATTCAAATTAGGAAACCTAGCCGCCCGTTGGAAGAGCTAGGCGGTTTCACATCCAAGGACAAAAGTTGGTTATCTCCAAATTCAGATTTGGAAAGTTGTTACAACCGACGAAGACCGACGCAGCACAACTTTGCAAGAATATATCTCCGATATCAGAATTGGCAAGTCGGTGCTTAAAGATAATTGAAGGCATTACTCAAGTCGGTTGCTTGCGTATGAAGCTAACAATGCTATGAAGATATTCAAAGATTCCTAAATCAAGATTGAAGATTCAACAAAGAGGATTATCTTCTAAGATACGCGCGAAATATTAGGAAAGGATTCCTAATGATGAGAGGTGGTTATGACCGGAAACCCTAATCGTTCTAGGGTTTCTTCCGCCCTATTTAAGAAGTGCTAATACTCGGTTATTGGCAGCACTCACGGAGAAACTTATCACGCACATATTCATTGAAGGGAGGAGGAGGATTTAGGCGGTGACATAATCGTAACTGGTTATTCACGACGCTCGGCTGGAGAGCTAACCGTCACTGGTTACTCAAAGGCGCTCGGATTCAATCTGCACTGGTACTCAACAGATTGATCGTGGAACAAGCTGAAGGCTTTAGCACAATTGTTCAACCTGCGCATTCAAGAGAAGGCGCTGATTCTCACGGAGAATCACATTGGTAGATACGGAGCGGGAACAAAGATCTAGGGGGAGACCTAGATTGCAATTACTAGAGTGTCCGAGGCTCAGGTTGTTTAAGAAGGATTCTGTAAACGGTAATTCATGTACTCGCAATACTCAACAATAGTGAATTGCTGTCCACCGGGCTAGAGAACGCCCCCCAGAGTAGGCTCGTTAACGCCGAACTGGGTAATAACTTTGCGTGTCATTTTTATTTCTACACTACTTGTTTTAGCGCATAAGTTGTTTTAGGATTTGCTCTGGATCTCGACCAGAACAACATCTCATCTACCAGGGGAAGATTTCAATTGGTATCAGAGCAAATACTCGACACACAGAGTAAGATCCGAAGGCTGGTTAGATGGATTTAAGAGAAGGGTAGAACATCACGCGACCTCCTCTACTTGAAGGAAACAAATATGGTTATTGGAGAGTACGTATGAAGGCGTTTCTTAAGTCTCAAGATGAAGCCGTTTGGGAGGCGGTTGAACAAGGATGGACGCACCCAGTGGCTACTGACAAAGAAGGAAAAATAAGCCCACTAGCTAAAGACAAGTGGACAGAGATTCATAAGAATACAGAAGCGGCGAACTCTAAAGCAATGAATGCCATATTCTCAGGAGTTGATGGTAAGAACTTCAAGATGATCTCTACCTGTGAGATTGCAAAGACGGCTTGGGACATTCTCCAAACGGCTCATGAAGGTATAACCAAAGTTAAAGTCTCTCGAATGGAGACGGTCACATCAAAATTCAAAAATCTAAGAATGCAGGAGGATGAGACTATTGCCGACTTCAACACACGGGTTCTCGATATCGCTAACGAAGCATTCTCCCTCAGAGAACCCATGACCGAAGAGAAACTGGTAAGAAAAGTGCTGAGATCCTTAACAAAGCGGTTCGGCATGAAAGCGCTTGCTGTTAAGGAAGCCAATGATGTCAAAATCATGAGGCTGGATGAACTAATGGGGTCCCTTCAAACACATGAGTCTGATTTAAATGAAGAAGATCTACTGACAAAGGATAAAAGTATCGGACTAAAAGCTGAAGTATCAGTTGTTCCCGACAAGATGGGAGATCTGTCAGAACAACAAGTTGCACTGTTTGTGAAAAACTTTGGCAGGTTTATGAGAAAACAGTATGACAAAGGTGCTGATTCTGGTCAGTTCGCTTATTCAAGAATCCAGAAGGATGGGAAATTTAAAAAGGGAAATCAATCTGGAGAACATAATAAGGACATCAACAGCAAAGGTATACAATGCAGAGAATGTGAAGGTTTTGGTCACATTCAGGCAGAATGTCCCAATCTGAACAAAAAGAATGCATACGCTGTTAGCTGGAGCGATAGTGAATCTGATCAGGAGGGAGAAACAAATAACTTTGTCGCCCTTACGTTCATTATCAGCAAGGAAGAAGAAACAAGCCAAGAAGTCAAGTCAAAGTCGTCCTCAGAGAACCACACTCAGTACTCAAGCTGCAGTAATAATGAAGAAGTCCCGGAGGAAGACTATGCCAGGAAATACGAAGAGTTGTTCCAGGAATGGCTTAATGAGGTTGAGCAGAACAAGGCCCTTCGGAGTGATCTGATTGACCTAACGGAGGAAAAAGAAAAACTATGGAAGAAGCCACTATTCTGGTCACTCAAAAGGTGGAGCTACAACAGACTGTCACTGACCTCCAAATTCAGCTGAAAGAAGCAAAAGATGAGCAATCAAGTCTTTCAGCTCAGAAATCTGAACTACTAGCAGTTATCTCTTCTCTGAAGCAACAGACCATATGGAGTCCAGACAATCTTGCAGAAGACATGACGAATCTAAAGAAGAAGAATGCTGCTTTGAAACGTCAAGAGGTAATCCTTTTTAATACTATCGATGCATTGAAAATTGAGATCGAGATGGACACGGATACTTGATGGACCAAAGTTATACGAGTCAGAAACACAGTAAAACCCCCTTAATTAGACTGTTTGTCTATCTAACGTCTACGTGTTAGTCCCGATATATTTTCACAGGGCATTTTAGAGACTGAAGTGAAAACACGCTAAGGAGAGGATTTTAAGCTGAAAAGATAACAAGAGTCAATCCAAGGTCAAGATCATATGCCGACTGAAGAAATATCAAGGATCCTGACGTTGAATTGACCAGAACAAATTAATCAGAAGAACCAGGAGTGGAGTCAAGACAGACCGGGGAAGGAACACATTGACAGTTTTGTGAAAAGACTGCACAAAACTGTACAAACTCACACATTGGGCAAGGATGACCGACCACTTGAAGAAGTGGTGGCCAAAGGAGGAGCACCTCCCCCTTCCACCACCGGCAACCGGCGGCTCCTCCACCCATAGTGACCGGCGGCTTTTTGCTCCTCCACATGGCACCTCCTCCTTCCTCCTCTTCTCCTCCCTTGGATCAAATGCACATGTCCACCATCTCCACCACCCATCTCCTCCCCTTTGGTCTATAAAAGGAGGAGCTCCTCCTCCTCATTTCACACACCTCAATCCTTAATTCACTTCTCTCTCTAGAAGTTGTAACATTTGTAATGTTGTAATTTTGCTTTGGAAATAAAGGAAAGCTCCCTTGGCGCTTCAACGGTTGTAAGTATTATTTTTAGTATTTATTTAACTGTTGTCTTTAATTCCTTAGTATAATGTTTAGCGCGATGAATAGTAGCTAAACTTGTAGTTCGGTCTAAGGGGCGCGCTTGTATTATAAAATGTTTTAAGACTATTAACTTAGTGTCTAGTCTAAGTATTCAAAACTTATTCTATGTGCCATATATTAAGTCAGAACGTCCAAGGTAGAGTGGATGCTTGGAATGGAAAAACTCTACAGCGGGGTTCGTAAACTTGTACGGATAAGTGGATGCTTGGAATGGCAAAGCTTATCTGAGAAGTTTGACTCATCTTAAACACCATTTGGTTGATCGGGAATGATTGATCAAATGGATGCACATAGGCTAATATAACCGGGAATGGAGTATTAGTCTAAATAGAATAAGTGTTCTACGTCATTGGAATAGGCTAGACAGTGTACGCAAATCGAGTGCTTGGAATGGCCTTGATACACCGTTTGAATACTTAGGAGAGTCACTAAAGGTCAATGATAAACAGGATATAATACAAGTCCCCTGAAACCGAACATTTCTCTTTAATTATAATCTGTAATTTACTTTCCAGTATTAAAATCAACCAACCAATCAATCAATCAATCAAAATAGCTGGTAGCTTTAAAACCAACCGACCGACTTTAAACACGCTCCCACGCTGCGTAATCCCCCCGAAGAACAATTATTCCCCTGGTTCCCTTGGGTTCGACCCCTACTTACCAAGTACTACCCAGTAGTATAGTTGCGAGTAGCGGACTATTATAAATTTATTTGCACAATCGCTTTGACGACAAGCGGTTCTGTCAAATTGGCGCCGTTTCCGGGTAACTAGTCATCGGATAACTGTTCTTTGAACCGTTACGCGCTTCAAAAAACAAACCATGTCTCGCAAAGAAAGTCACCATGACTACCAGGATGACGAAGAAATAAACCTGTACGATCCGAATGATGAGGTACCGTTTCCATTCGTCGACGATCCGGAACAACTCATCAGAAACAAAAGAGCTCGTGATAGGGAAGCAGTCAGAAGAAACCAAGAATTACCCGAGGACCGAAATGCAGCTGGTCCAGTACAACCTCCTATCCATCCCCCACGACCACAACCTCAACCTCGATACATGCCAAGAAGAGAACCCGCTTTCGACGACTACTACGGAGATAACTACTACCGTGAACCGACGATGGGCGAGTTAAATGCCCCTAATTTTGAGACACAGCCGTGGTGCATCTATGAGAGCCCTGAATTAGAAAATATAACCATCAACGCATCAGTGGCACACAGTCTGCCAAAATTCTCAGGATCTCACGGAGAATCTGCCGCAACTCACCTTCAACGCTTACATGGCATTTGCCAGAATCTAAAGCCCAATCGAGTGAATATGGACGACTTCAAGTTAAAAGCGTTCTATTTTTCCCTCACTGACTCGACAAGTGACTGGTTCCTTTCATTGCCTTCCGGAAGCATTAGAACATGGGTTCAGATGCAGAAGAAATTCTTAGACAAATACTATCCGGCTGGAAGAGCAATACAAGTAAGGAAGCAACTACAGGAAATCAAACAAGGTCCCAATGAAACCATGTACGATTATCTGGAAAAGTTCAATCACCTAGAAAGGAGCTGCTGTACCCTTGGACTGCCCGAGAAACTCATCATCGAGTACCTCATTGATGGATTAAGACCATTAGACAAAATTCTCTTGGATGCCTCAGCGGGAGGGTCCATGATGAATCTATCATTAAGTGGCATCAGAAATCTCATCACCAACGTTGCTGAAAATGCTCGATTTAGAGAAGAGACCACTCGCCAAGATGAATTCTCTCGATCAAAAAGGGTAGCACAAACTGAGGCATCAGTAAACTCCATAACTGAAGAGATGAAACAGTTAAAGGAGATGATGATTGAGATCATACGTAGACAGCCAGTTACGGTAAAACCTTGCGAGTTCTGTGGTTCTACGGACCACAAAACGGACGCATGCCCAACATTGATAGAAGAAGAACCGGCTGATGTGAATGCAGTGGGAGGATATCAAGGATACAACAACGTCAGAGCTGGACAAAATAGAGAGTACGGTCAAACGTCCAACCCAGGCTGGCGTAACAACAATAGCTATCTTCAGACGGAGACACAACCAGCTGTCCCTCAACTAGCGCAGTCATTCTACCAACCACCCCACCGACAATATCACCAGAACACTCCATCAGCAGGTCAATATCACCAAAAAGGGCCAAATCAGTACCAAGCCAGACCGAGCAATCAGCAGGAGCCAAGCAAGTCGCTCAACGACACGATGAAGGAGCTCACGGGAAACATTAATCAATTGGGTACTTCACTACACCAGTACCAGGCAAAAACTGACGGTGCAATTTCAGAATTGACCAAACAAATGTCCCAGCTCGCCACCGCAATGTCAACACTCACTACTGAACCTGGCAGACTTCCTTCACAGACCGTTCAAAACCCAAAGGCGAACATAAGCATGATAAAGAGGTCAAGCATGAAGGGTACACTAGGAGAAGTAGCACGATCCCCAACCTACAGACTTACAAACAATCATTTCGACCGTAGGAGTCGACCTGATTGGAATCAAGAAGAAGACCGACCCTATGATGGCAAAACATGGGTTACACATGCCGACAATGGACGATATGCATTCACCGTCTGCATAACACCACCGCCTATTATACACACCGACGTACCAGCATCAGGATGGGACGACAACAACAACTTAAGGTCAAGGAATAGGCAGACTGGTCAAAGAATAGAAAGAGCCCTCGTTTCAGACCATGAGTCACAACCGGAAAGATATAAAGACCCAGGAGCCTTTACAATCACTTGCTGTATTGGTGAAACCCTGATCCACAAATGCTTAGTCGATCTTGGGGCTGCTGTCAACGCCATGCCTTCCTCGTTGTATTACTTACTAGGACTAGGTCCGTTGAAACCTCCCCGGTCAAATATCGAGCTAGGAGATAAGTCATGCATCCGTCCGGTTGGAGAACTGGAAGATGTAATACTCCATGTGGGAGAGCTCGTTGTTGCTGCAGACTTCTATGTAATACCAACAGAAGAAACCAGCAAAGACGATCCTCCGACAATGATATTGGGACGACCATTCCTCTACACCACTAAAGCAAGAATCGATGTGGGCAAGGGGTCATTATCACTTAAGTTCGGTGGCAAAATTGCACACTTCTACATTAATAAGAGCCGCCCGGACACGAAGAAACCGCCAGACATAACACCTATCTCAGATCACAGTGCACAGTTATCTGACCTGTCATTAGGGACCAAAAAAGTATCAAGACCAGCAGCTATGGTCAAAGGTCTCCCGCCTTCTCAGAAACAATGGAGCTCTTACTCCAGCAAGAAGTCAGGAAGAAGCAACACTGGAACGGTGGCAAAGTTTGACCTCAGCCACCCATGGGACCCAAACCAATGAACCACAAACGAGGTATCATCGAGCCAACGACGTTAAACAAGTGCACTGGTCGGGAGGTAACCCGACACTATCTTACTTTTCCGCACTTTAATTTCTGTCTTTTAAATTCAGTATTTAGTTTTAAGCTTGCATGACTTTTGAACTAAGGCACGCCTTCGTTCAAAAGTGGGGGGTAAGAACCACCTGTGTACATAAATAACATGCAGCTATTTTTCTTTTTTAATAAATACCTTTTTGAAAATATGAACTTAAGAATGTGAAAAAGATAAATCATAATTCATGCATTAACCTTGTGAAAATTCAACTGTTTAAAAACTTAGAATGTAACTTTCCATTTGTCCTTTGTGCTGAGATAACTAGGGATGTGGAGTTGATATAAACTGCCCTAGAGAGGCTTGGAAAGCAATCAAAGGATCAGATCAAACTATATGGTTTTCGAAGTCAGTGGAGGCTGCACTTCGGGTTTTCAGTGAATAATTGAAGTCAACTCCGCCAAGAAGCATCTATGCAAAGGCGAGGACGGGAATCAGACCATCCTCTCTCTAGTCAAAATAGCCGAGAAAATAGATGGGCGACCCTCATCTTGACCCGCGCAAAACGACAAAGACGAGAGGAGCGGGGAGGTATTTCCATAGGCTTGCGGGCGATGATTGGACCTCCCAAAAAGGCTCGAGAAAATGGACTAGCAATCACAAAAAGGCGAAAAGCTCAATGAAGCAAATCAAAAGAGGCCAAAGGCCCAAAATTGTGAAGGTTTTAACCGAGCAAAAGTGAAGCACTCAAAAAAGTCAAATCAAAGGCCAAAGGCCGATTCACTACAACAAAAAGCAGTCCCTCGCCAAAGAAGAAAATAAAAAAGGCTCAACTCACTGAAACCTGAACCGAATCACGTGCTAGAGAAAGCTACAAGAAAACCATATAGTAAGAGACGATCCCGAGGTTGCAGTCCAGGAGCCTAAAAAGGGCTATCTCCCGAGACATCCAATATCATTTGCATCTCAGCACGGAGGTACAAGTATTAAGTTTCTTCTATTTATTTACGCAGTTTAATTTGGTAATAAGTAAGCAATGCATGAATTAGGATAGATCGAGTACCACAGTCTAATTTTCATATTCCAAAGCCAAACTTAGAACTGACGCCCTTTAATAGCATTGTTCGGGATGAACAACTAAAAGTGGGGGGTAATCTGATGGACCAAAGTTATACGAGTCAGAAACACAGTAAAACCCCCTTAATTAGACTGTTTGTCTATCTAACGTCTACGTGTTAGTCCCGATATATTTTCACAGGGCATTTTAGAGACTGAAGTGAAAACACGCTAAGGAGAGGATTTTAAGCTGAAAAGATAACAAGAGTCAATCCAAGGTCAAGATCATATGCCGACTGAAGAAATATCAAGGATCCTGACGTTGAATTGACCAGAACAAATTAATCAGAAGAATCAGGAGTGGAGTCAAGACAGACCGGGGAAGGAACACATTGACAATTTTGTGAAAAGACTGCACAAAACTGTACAAACTCACACATTGGGCAATGATGACCGACCACTTGAAGAAGTGGTGGCCAAAGGAGGAGCACCTCCCCCTTCCACCACCGGCAACCGGCGGCTCCTCCACCCATGGTGACCGGTGGCTTTTTGCTCCTCCACATGGCACCTCCTCCTTCCTCCTCTTATCCTCCCTTGGATCAAATGCACATGTCCACCATCTCCACCACCCATCTCCTCCCCTTTGGGCTATAAAAGGAGGAGCTCCTCCTCCTCATTTCACACACCTCAATCCATAATTCACTTCTCTCTCTAGAAGTTGTAACATTTGTAATATTGTAATTTTGCTTTGGAAATAAAGGAAAGCTCCCTTGGCGCTTCAACGGTTGTAAGTATTATTTTTAGTATTTATTTAACTGTTGTCTTTAATTCCTTAGTATAATGTTTAGCGCGATGAATAGTAGCTAAACTTGTAGTTCGGTCTAAGGGGCGCGCTTGTATTATAAAATGTTTTAAGACTATTAACTTAGTGTCTAGTCTAAGTATTCAAAACTTATTCTATGTGCCATATATTAAGTCAGAACGTCCAAGGTAGAGTGGATGCTTGGAATGGCAAAACTCTACAGCGGGGTTCGTAAACTTGTACGGATAAGTGGATGCTTGGAATGGCAAAGCTTATCTGAGAAGTTTGACTCATCTTAAAAACCATTTGGTTGATCGGGAATGATTGATCAAATGGATGCACATAGGCTAATATAACCGGGAATGGAGTATTAGTCTAAATAGAATAAGTGTTCTACGTCCTTGGAATAGGCTAGACAGTGTACGCAAATCGAGTGCTTGGAATGGCCTTGATACACCGTTTGAATACTTAGGAGAGTCACTAAAGGTCAATGATAAACAGGATATAATACAAGTCCCCTGAAACCGAACATTTCTCTTTAATTATAATCTGTAATTTACTTTCCAGTATTAAAATCAACCAACCAATCAATCAATCAATCAAAATAGCTGGTAGCTTTAAAACCAACCGACCGACTTTAAACACGCTCCCACGCTGCGTAATCCCCCCGAAGAACAATTATTCCCCTGGTTCCCTTGGGTTCGACCCCTACTTACCAAGTACTACCCAGTAGTATAGTTGCGAGTAGCGGACTATTATAAATTTATTTGCACAATCGCTTTGACGACAAATCAGTGAAGGAGATGGAAACCGTTGTCCAGGCAAAAGAAAAGAAGCTTTCTAAATCCATTCCGGAACAAATTCCCAAAAAGGCGACTGCTTTTGTGCCTGCTTCAGACAAAGAACCACCAAAGAAATCGACTCAAGAGGTAAATTCTAATTTCTCCAAATCTCAAAATTCAAGGAGTCCTAGTACGACTGGTGTGTCGTTGGAGGGGTCAAAAGCTGTTGGAGATAAGCCGAAGGTTGTGGCTAGTGTGCAGGGGGAGGGTACTCCTGCGGTGAAAGGTTTAAGGGTTAAGATGGTTGCTAGTAAGAAAACCCCAGTGAAAGATAAGTTTAGAATTGTGAAACGTAGGGTAGTCGTTTCTGAGTCAGAAAATGAAGAGTCTGAAGAAAAGGATAATGGAGTTGATAAGCTTCATGAAATATCTGGTGCTGAAGAAAAGGAAGTGAGTCAAGATGAGCAGAGTGTAGCATCTGCTGAGAATACTGGTGATGAAGATCCAGAAGGTAACGAGATTTCTGGTGGTGAAGTTCCAGATGCTGCTGAAACTTCCAGTGCAGAGGTGCAAGCCGAGCCTGCAAGAGAAGATGCAGAGGTGTCGTTCAATGGGGAAGAAGAGGCTTCTCAGAAGGAGTCTGACAAAGTTGATGATTCCCTCCAAAGTCTATTTGATGCTGTTGAGCAATATGTTGAAGAAGAGTTCACTTCTAAAGTTGCTGAAGAGGGTGAAATCAATCAACCAGATCGAGTTGTTGTGGATGAAGAGATGGAGGAGCAGAGTAAGGGATCTGCAGATGTTTCTCTCAAGTTGTCAGACTTGGTAAAAGAAGTTCAGAAGGATGTTCCAGCAAGTAAGGAACAAGCTACCAAGTTAAAACCTGCTGCTAAGACAAAGGCCGATGTGACAAAGAAGAGGAAGGTTCCTACTCCTACCCCTATCGAAGAAACAAATGAGGTTGAAGCTTCTGCTTGAGAAAGGTGCTTCATCAGTTGCTAAGAAAGCAAAGTCAAGCTCTCATGTTGTCAAAGGGAAAGATAAAGGGAAGAAAGTCCAGTTCGTATCTGGAGTTGTCAAAGAAGGAGTTTGGTTTGTCTCAGTTGAACAGGCTGACAAATGGAAATTTGTTCAGAAAAGAAAAATTGTGGCTGAGAGAGTTCTGGAGGCTGACAAATATGCAGCCAAGGAGATTGTGAGTCTAATCAAAGAGGTGGACTTGTGGCCATCAGTATCAATGGCTAAACCTTTTTCTGCCAACCTCGTGAGAGAGGTGATTGCAAATCTGCCAGAGGGTTTTGCTGATGTTGAGAGTGCCTCTTTTGGACTGTCTAGTGTGCGAGGCAAGACGGTGGTCATCACTCCAGAGGGTATTAATGACTATTTTGGGATTGAAGCTGGATCATTGAATATTGGATAGAACCCAAATTGGCACAAGATTGCAGCTGCTCTTACTGGCGGTGTTCGCTCAAGGTGGTTCACCATGACTTTCCCAGTGAAGGACCTTTCTTCAAAGCACTCCTTGCTCCATAGCATTGTAGTTCATAACTAGCTGCCGAATAATCACCATACTACTCTTGGCCATTCAATGGGCGCTATTCTGAAGACTCTTGGAGCTGGGAAGAAGATTGACCTTGGTCATCTTATTTTCGATCAAATTGCTAGTCATGCAACTTCTGTCAAAGTCAATCATCCGATTGGATTCCCCTCGCTGATTCACCAACACGTGGTAGGACAACATCCAGATATCTTAACAAGTCAGGACAAATTGACTCGAGATCCAAAGGCTTTTCTTGCAGATCACAAGCATTTTTCTGGGTCACATATTGTGGATCTGGACTTGGATGCCCCCATCAAGCCCAAAAAGAAGTTGTCTGGGCAATCTCTGGATGGATCAAGTGCTCATGTTCCTGCTTTCACTCGGAAAAGGATGATCACACATCTTGAAGAGGAGCTTGCTGAGGCGAATGAGAGGATGGTAGTGCTCATGACCAAAAAGAAAAAGATCACAAAACTTTTGGTGAGCCTGTGCTATCCAGAGGAAGAAGATGATGGTGACTCGGCTTGTGATGAAGCCAGTGAAGAGGAGTCCGACTACTAGCTCTGGTGATAGATTTTTTTAAACATTACTACTTTTTGTTGAACTCTGGTTTTTGTTGAACTCTTGCTACTGTTTGGTGTTCTCCCTTGTCACTTTATGGCAAAAAGGGGGAGAAAGTTCGGAGTTTGAAAACTCCTTAAAAGATTCTGTTGTGCGGTTTTTGATTGACTTGTTCAGAGTTTGAAACCTCTTTAAAAGATTCTTTTTGTGCTTAATTTTGTTCGGAGTTTGAAATCTCCTCAAAGATTCGTTTGGTAGCTTAGTAAGTAGCACAGCTAGGGAGTTTGAAATCTCCTCAAAGATTCATCTATAATAGTAGTGCATGTAGCTTACAGTAGATAGTTTTGCCAAAAATGCCAAGGGGGAGATTGTTAGTTTTATGGCATGTAGTTTGGCAAAACTTAGAATTGTTGTTCTAGCTGATGTTCTAGACTAGGTGAGACAACTGTCCCTGGAACAAGCTCAAGACAGATGGATGTTTCCTAATTCAAATTAGGAAACCTAGCCGCCCGTTGGAAGAGCTAGGCGGTTTCACATCCAAGGACAAAAGTTGGTTATCTCCAAATTCAGATTTGGAAAGTTGTTACAACCGACGAAGACCGACGCAGCACAACTTTGCAAGAATATATCTCCGATATCAGAATTGGCAAGTCGGTGCTTAAAGATAATTGAAGGCATTACTCAAGTCGGTTGCTTGCGTATGAAGCTAACAATGCTATGAAGATATTCAAAGATTCCTAAATCAAGATTGAAGATTCAACAAAGAGGATTATCTTCTAAGATACGCGCGAAATATTAGGAAAGGATTCCTAATGATGAGAGGCGGTTATGACCGGAAACCCTAATCGTTCTAGGGTTTCTTTCGCCCTATTTAAGGAGTGCTAATACTCGGTTATTGGCAGCACTCACGGAGAAACTTATCACGCACATATTCATTGAAGGGAGGAGGAGGATTTAGGCGGTGACATAATCGTAACTGGTTATTCACGACGCTCGGCTGGAGAGCTAACCGTCACTGGTTACTCAAAGGCGCTCGGATTCAATCTGCACTGGTGCTCAGCAGATTGATCGTGGAACAAGTTGAAGGCTTTAGCACAATTGTTCAACCTGCGCATTCGGGAGAAGGCGCTGATTCTCACGGAGAATCACATTGGTGGATACGGAGCGGGAGCAAAGATCTAGGGGAGACCTAGATTGCAATTACTAGAGTGTCCGAGGCTCAGGTTGTTTAAGAAGGATTCTGTAAACGGTAATTCATGTACTCGCAATACTCAACAATAGTGAATTGCTGTCCACCGGGCTAGAGAACGCCCCCCAGAGTAGGTTCGTTAACGCCGAACTGGGTAACAACTTTGCGTGTCGTTTTTATTTCCGCACTACTTGTTTTAGCGCATAAGTTGTTTTAGGATTTGCTCTGGATCTCGACCAGAACAACATCTCATCTACCAGGGGAAGATTTCACATTGAGTTACCTACGCAACAATATATAGCTCGCCTCCATCAGATTTTTCATATACTCTCATCACTCATTTGAAACGGTGAAGGTCTAATCTGCCATTATGCACTGATGTCTGACTTCCATTCGTGTTTCGACCATCTAAACGACTATTTCTGCTCTTGATGCCTACTGAGTTGTATGGCTTTAAGTTAGCTACGCAATAACATATAGCTCACTTCTATCAGATTTTTCATTTGCTCACAGCACTCATTTTAAATAGCGAAGATCTAATCTGCCATTTGTGGTGTAAATTCATTTCAGTGATGACTAATATGAGGTAAGGAATCTTTGTTTTACTTCAATATCTTTGTATGAGCTTTTTGATTGCTGATCAATATTTTTATGGCTAAATTTTTAGTATTAAGTCCGAACATTTTTAGCCTTAAGTCCGCATAGATTGGCCTTAATAGAAAAATACTATTTTACACCTCCGTATCCGATTATGAAATTTCGATAAATCTTTCATATTTCAACTTTTGAATAGATTTATACTCCAGTTAATATAAAAAAAATCCGATTTATACAGGTACCGTACTCTTTATGAAACTTCTTTGAATTTGTTCCCTAACTCAAAATTTGAAATTTATTTCCAATTGATTTTTTTTAAAAAGGAAATTTATTTCTAAATTATTTACCTAGTTAAGCTTGATGAAGAAGTCTTCGAGCCAATCAATACTCAGGTTCCCATCAAAAAAAAATCAATACTCAGGTCGTCAGTACTGACTACTGACGAGTCGCAATGTCCGTGTTGGTTCATTCAATCGCCGCCGCTGCCATTTCCACACAATTCCCACGCGCCACCACATCCATCAAAATTAGGGTTTCTACTCGTCCGACCAACTACTGCGCAACCTCCACTCTCACTCTCCGGGCAGCGCTGGACACCGATGGCCCTAGACGACGACTCGTCGACATCATCCGAACCCTGCCGGATCTCTCCAAAAACTACTTCCGGAGACCGTCACGGCGGGCGCTATTCGGAGGAATCTCGTTGCTGGGTGGATTCTATGTGGCACAGACTATCTCGCTCTCCTTCGGTGCTTTGGGAGTCAACGATGTCATCGCGGCGGTGCTGTGCGTGCTCGTTACCGAGTATGTGACTAAGTTTTATTACAGCCGCCCTAAGGTAACATTCCCTCTTGCGCTCCTTAATAATTTCAAAATGGGGTTTACTTATGGCCTCTTCATTGACGCTTTCAAGCTTGCCAGTTGACTCTTTTTTCTAATTCCAATGTTTTGCCATTACAAAGCTGTACATCTCAACATTGCTTGAAATATAAAATAAAAAAACCGATATTTCTCTTTTTTTCCATTGAATTTTTCTAATCATTTTTGTTGATTTACCTGGTTGTGAATTGTGATTGTTTTCTTGCTGGCATTTTTCGTGAACTCTTGATCAACATACAAGTGATTTTTCAAGCATATGTGAAACTATATATATGCCAACTACATTGCTTGCGCTTACTGATATAATACACTTTTCTTAGCATATAGTGCATTTCTCGAAATCATTGCTTCTTAGATGATTTTCGAATGTACTTTTCACATCTCATCCTAGAGGAGGATCCACAGCATGTTAATTTGTGTAGGAGTTGCCTTTTAGAAAGAAATTTGTCAACGGACGCGAGTGGGGTTTCTGAGCTAGGAGAATGTTTCTATCGATATTGGTGGTATCCTTTAGGATGAGAATTGGTGAAAGAAATCTTGACAAGAGGTGAAGGTTATATATATATTTTTCGATATCCACTTCAGTCAAGGCCCGATAAGTTTCCATATTTTGTGTATCCAGTGATCATAGAAATATATGTGCCAAACTTGAGGATAGCCTTAGGTAAAGTTGTGTTTTATAACATATGAAAGGTCAGCTGGCATTATGAGAAGGATTTCCATGCTACTATGAATTAATGGCTCGCAGAAAGGAAGTGCAGTAGCATTGTTAAGGAATAGTTGAAATTTATGAGCTACACCATGGCTAAGTTAATGTATATGGTTTATCAAAGTTCAATTAAGGATTAGTTGTAATTGCAAGGTGAAAATTGCACATGGTGTTTGATACTGTTTGGTTCACATATTGCAAAAATAAGTTGAAGTTTCAGCTGCTTATCCTCCCCATTATGATAATTTGATTCATGATGCTGATAATTTGAGGTTCTCTTTTTATTTTATTTTTATGTTTTGTCATTATGCCTATGTTAATGCTCTTATTCAGTAGGACTTACCTTGTCATATCCGCTTTTCCACCTGTAACTTGATGCTACGATAAAATGATGTACATAGTTGGATGATAAATTTCTCTGTTGTCCTTTTAAATTTGTTCTCGAGCACCAAACCTCAGTACTGTCACTGTGAACATGAGAATGAAAACAATGCATATCACCTAATATGAGCATTTGGCAGTGGCTGTTCTTCAGCCTAGGCAGCTCACATAGAGTCTTTTATTCGCTACAAGCAATGATTGTCAAGGCGATACGAAGCTTGAACTTCAGAAACAACAACTTCGCGTCACAGGACAATCCTAGCCTCACTTATATGGATATACCAAACTAGTTCATATCACAACTTTTCTGACAGACACATTTCATCAAACCAACAACATCATAAATATCAATCCATTTTCTGCATTGCTTTTCTAATTACTAGCTATCTACTTCTCTCATGTTATTGTTACTTAAAGCTAACAAAATGAATAATAATTGCAAGAACCCTAAATAACCTGTCTTCCTCAATCTGTCATTCAATTAGAATCCGCTAAAGCCCATAAGCAGATTGGCACAGCGGTTTAAAAATTTGGGTCCAACCCAACCAATCCAGTTTGCCCAGCTCATTTATGACGGATCCATTTACTACTTAAGAAAAATGACAAATAGGGTATGAATTATCACTTATTCATAAATTACGATCCGAACTATAAAAATTGACAATTAAGGGCAATTTCAAAATATTTTAATCCTCAATTTCACAATTAAGGGTGAGAAAGTTTTTTAAATTCATTTGTTTTGTTAACTTTGTTAATTAACGGAGTGATATTCAATCCGTCAAGTGTTTTATGGGGATTACAATATACTAAAATTGTCTTTAATTGTCAATTTTCATAGTTTAGACAGTGATTTGTCAATGTATGAGTAGTTCATACCTCCTTTTTGTCATTTTCCCTTTTATAAACATTATTAAATAATGTCAAGACACTGTTCATTCTGTATAGTTTCTGATCAGGATGGTTCATTGGCGTTAAAGACCTTTCTAAATCAAAGATTGCTAAATGATGTTAATTCCAACTAACAATTCTATTCCAAGACTAATCAATAGAATTAAGAGTTTCTTAAAGTTGTCTCATGGTCACTCCGTTTGATTTTTCCCCTTGTCTGAATTGTATGGTGATTTTTTCACTCCATATGATGAATTTTATAGTTGGGACATGTTTAGACAAGAAATCTGAAATAAGTGATAGTTCGAGGCCTCAAACTGTATATGTTTCTTCATGGTAAATAAGTTAACCATACATACAGCAAGACGAGCCCAAGGTTGCACTAATATATATAGTTTCAACTTTCTAGCGACACATACAGCTCTCGCATCCAACTTAATGCAAGTCCAATCAGTGTATAAGCTAGTTTCTTCTTTCAGCTACAGCTAGGGACACATTTAACTTACCAAAAAATGTGAAGAACGTTTAGACGATTCTGTTAGTGTGAGAAGTGAACATATATATATATATATATATATTAAGGGAGCTTCATCACATCTCATGGGACACTAATTAGGAGTTACTTTTTTGCATTGCTACTTATGCATGCTCATTAGGTTGTTGTACAGATGAATTTATTGGGCGACTCGTGGCAGTAATACAGCTTCTTGTAGCCTAAATAGGAACATGTGTCCACGAGTATGTGAAGGGACCCTGACTATGAGACGAACTCATGTTCTTTGTAATTGGCACGTAGGGTTGTTGAGAGTTGGTAGTCTCAGTTTGGCGTTTCTTGAAAAGGTTTGGAACTGATCAACTGTTGCAGTTTTAATTTGATGACACTCGAAAAATAATTAAGGCCAAACTCACTTCAAAATTTTAAACCGGGTGCTGACTAATGTAAAGATTATTAGGATTGGAATTTGGAGTATCCGTCCCAGCTAATCTTTAATTGTAGAGTCGTACTTGGTATCGCGCTTAGATGAGATATATTTAGGTACTTATGTGTTAAGATATATACATCAGAATATTTGATTATGAGGGGCGTTCAAATGAGAACCATTTTTTCGAGAACTTTGAGAACCCCTTCGTTATGCAGTTTCGTCTACGTTATGCCCTTTTGAAAATGTATCAGTTTTTGCCTAAGTGCAGTTTCAAACTTAAAATGCATGCTCGAAACTGCATAATGAAGGAAAAAAAGTAGTGGGACACGTCACACGTGTCACCTCCACATTCAAAGATGCAACTTGATCCAATGGTAAAATTTGTGGTCTCAGATTCTCAATTTTTTAGGAGTTCTCAAACGAGCGGCGAGTGCTCTCCATTTAATTATTATATGATGTATATATTTGATATTATCTTTAGCCTTCTATATATCTTCTTTAATTGTAGGGCCGAACTTAGTATCGCTCTTAGAGGAGACAGCTATAAATTTTATAATTTAAGTTTCGATGCTTGTATTTGACAAAAGTTTATAGGAAATGCTTAGGGGCTATTCTTTAGAGCTTTATTGAACTGGAATTTTATTGTACTGAACTTAATTTAATTGTATTGAGTTTAATTTAATTGTACTGAACTTAATTAAACTGTATCGAGTTTAATTTAACTGTACTGAACTTAATTAAACTGTATCGAGTTTAATTTATCTGTATTGAACTTAATTAAACTGTATCGAGTTTTTTTAACTGTACTGAACTTAATTCAACTGTATCGAATTTAATTTAACTTTACTTTACTGAAATTGATATATATGTATTTTTTTTATTTTTTTAAAATTATACAGCTTATTAATTTAACTTGCTAAAAAATATACACTTTTTAAAATTAAGTATATTTTTATGCTTATATTTTAGAAAGTATAAAATATAATATTATGTAATAAAATATTGCAAGTCATGCCTCAAGTGTCAGATGGACGCCAAAATGATATAATTACGGCTTGCATAACTTCATTCACATGTTTAATTTTTCAATGCCCATTTTAGCTATAATGAGACAGTGCTGGGAAGAGCTGATTCAAATTTATTTGATAAACAGCGAAAAGAGCAGATGAATCAAGTACGCGACATAATAGCGTTTCAAATTATTGAGAATTGTCCAGATGATGTAGTGGAAATGAACATGGATGAAGATGATGATATGTAAATGTTTTCATTTGTACTGCACATGAATGTCATTGTACGTTTCTATGTAAAATATATATATTGTATTCATATGTTTATTTTCACATGTTCTTTAAATTCATACAAGTGTACAAAAGTTTACTTCCATTTTGAAGTTTACTTTCATATGTTTATTGTGCTTTGATACCAACTGACGCAGCGGGAAAATCGAAAGGAATAGCAAGCGCTAAACCTAGGATAAGTGATCGATTCACAAGCGTGAAATCGAACGAAAACTCTGGAATCCACCAGAAAAGATAACTCTGGAATCCACCAGAAAACTTGGAATCCACCAAGAAAAGTTTTGGAATCCACCAAAAACGAAAACCAAAAGGTTTATTTGAAAAGAAAATAAGATACATAACTGAAACCCTAATGTGGGTTTAAATAGGAAAACATAAAACCTAATTAAGAAAGGAAAACTAAACCTAATTAGGAAAGGAAATCTAAAAAGATAATTATCTGCTGCTAAAAGATAATCATCAGCTGCTAAAGATAGTCATCAGCTGCTAAAGATAATCATCAGCTGCTAAAATCTGAAAACAAAGAAATAAAGCTAAAATACTAATTCGTAGCCCTAAACGCTCCTACATCAGTCTCCTCCACTTCAAAAGAACTCGACCCGAGTTCTCTTCTAAATGTATGACCTCGTCTGCCTTGAATGGACCATGCTTGTAAGGATGTATCACATCATCACCTCCTTTAAAAGCCTTTACTCTCTCGCGCTTGTCAGCACCAACCTTCTTCTTCTTCGAGTGCTTGGATTTGTTCTCTTCCTTCTCCTTGATTCTATCCAATAACTCCTCAAATGCAAGATTTAGATTAGTATCTGAAATAGGTGGGGAACCAATATCCTCTTTAGTAGCTTCCTTAAAGTCTTCAAATGTCCAAGTTGAAGTGACGACAAGCTTCCCTGACTTGGTTAATTCTTTAATCCGAGTTTTGTCTTCATGGTACTTATTCTGCAATTCTTCTGAAACATCTTCAAATAGATCCTTTGGCGCTGAACCAGAAGTGTTTGAGGCCACAGTCATATATGGTAGTGACTCTTTCACCTTCATGCAGTAATCCCGCCATTGTGTTTTGGCAGTAAGAGTGCCATCAGCAACATGTTCATCCATTAATTGCCGGAACGCGTCATCATTTTTGCGCTCTGCCCGTCTCAGTTGTTCCTTTTGTTCTTCTTCTTCAACTTCCAAGTCATGAATGTAATCCTGAAAGACCAGTAGACGATCAACTTTCTCAAGACGCAAGAACCGTTCATCATCCTCCAGTCTATCTTGGACCCTACGCCACTGAGTGTTTGCCTTTATGAAGTCGCAGGATTCAAGGAACTTCCTAAAGTCAGCCAAATTGCCATTGAGCCCATTCTGCCACAAAGAAATTAGCCATTTAATGCATTTAAATTGATAAGGCTTCAAATTTCCACCAGACAGTAGAGGAACAAGTTCTGATTGCCCCTTTGAAACCCTCTCCCCTTCAGTGAGATTCATATCTTCAGACCCAGCACCCTCATGTGATCTAGTAAGCATTGCCGCAACAGCGCGCTTGGCTTTCTTATTGTTAAATGTAGCTTTTCTCTTTGCTCCACGCCCTTTATTCTTTTCCAGCCTTCCTTCTTCTTCAGCTGGTTCAGATTTAATGCCATTAGTTGATATATCGTCCATCTTCTCCAGCAGAAATTCTGAGTAAAGTTGAGTCTGCGTTAGAAGCTCATCCAGCTTATTAAATTGAGAATCCTTCAGATGAGGAGTTTTCTCGGAACATTTTTCATTTTCCTCTTTGACACGAGCTTCTAGTGGCTTCTCTTCTTCTTCTATCAAGTGTCTGGGCAACAGTGTACTTTTGGTTTCCGGTTCAACAAGTCCTAGAACGGGACCAGCTGTATCAACATTGTCTTCATCCTTGGGCTTAACATCTTTCAAAATGTTGAAAGTAGACTCCGTGGCTGATATTGAAAGTTTCTTGTTGCTTTCCAAATCCTTAACAATTTCTGACTCACATGGGTCAGATTGTGAATCGGAGGCTCTTACCACAGGCGCATTCAAAAAACTCATATCGGAACAATCTTCTATTAGCACTTGAGATTTCACTCCAATCTTTCCATTGGCATATTCCTCCTCAAAATCATCAGCCAGAATCCTCAGCATCGCTAGTTCATCAATCTCTTCCAATGCCTTCTCCGCCACAATAACCTTCTCCTTCTTCGGCTCAACATCTTCATTCTTCGACTTTTGCTTCGAAAGCTCTTGCTTCACACTATTTGTCAACTCCGTCACAGTTTTCTTTCCTTGAACGCATTCGACATACGTCTCATACGTGATCGATTCAAAATCTTTTGGCAAAAACCGCTCCATCATTAGTTGTTTCATTCGCCTCCACGATCTAATTGGCACTTTTCTTTCACGTTGCCTCTGAATAACGAACTTGTCCCACCACACGGAAGCTACACTCTTCAACCTCATCGCTGCCATCTTAACTTGTATATTTTTTGGGACACCCATGACGTCAAAAAATTCATCAACTTCGACCTGCCAATTCAGAAATTCCTGTCCTCCCAAGATTCCATAGAACAATGGAATATTACTCTTCACTTGCGGAACCCTATTCAGTTCCCCTCTCCTGTCTCCACGACGACTCTTGTTGACCACTTCTGCCAACTGGGTTGACAAAGCGGACATCTTTGTTGTTAAAGCAGTCAGGGCTGTGGCTATGTCCGCATTGACCCTCTCACCATCTGCTCTGGGTACGGGTTGATCTGCCATCTGATCAAGTTAGCAGAGAGACAGGAAAAGACCTGCTCTGATACCAACTGACGCAGCGGGAAAATCGAAAGGAATAGCAAGCGCTAAACCTAGGATAAGTGATCGATTCACAAGCGTGAAATCGAACGAAAACTCTGGAATCCACCAGAAAAGATAACTCTGGATTCCACCAGAAAACTTGGAATCCACCAAGAAAAGTTTTGGAATCCACCAAAAACGAAAACCAAAAGGTTTATTTGAAAAGAAAATAAGATACATAACTGAAACCCTAATGTGGGTTTAAATAGGAAAACATAAAACCTAATTAAGAAAGGAAAACTAAACCTAATTAGGAAAGGAAATCTAAAAAGATAATTATCTGCTGCTAAAAGATAATCATCAGCTGCTAAAGATAGTCATCAGCTGCTAAAGATAATCATCAGCTGCTAAAATCTGAAAACAAAGAAATAAAGCTAAAATACTAATTCGTAGCCCTAAACGCTCCTACATCAGTTTTCGAAGAGGTGTGGACACAAACTTGAAAAATCGTTAGATCATATATGTCTTACGATTTTCCAAAAATTATTTAAATAAATTAAAAGTTTTGAATAACAGGTGGGAAACTATAAAAACTGAATTGACTTGAAAAAATTATATTAAATTTTTTTTTAACTTAAATTAATTTAAAGTGTATTTAACTGTACTGAACTTAATTTAACTGTATTGAATTTAATTTAACTGTACTGAACTTAATTAAACTGCATCGATTTTAACTTAACTGTACTGAACTTAATTAAACTGTAACGAGTTTAATTTAACTGTAATGAACTTAATTAAACTGTACTGAACTTAATTAAACTGTATCGAGTTTAACTTAACTGTACTGAACTTAATTAAACTGTATCGAGTTTAATTTAACTGTACTGAACTTAATAAAACTGTATCGAAGTGCAAAAAAATAGCCCCTTAGTCCATATAAATTCGCTTACACTTATATAACATTGCAAAAGGAAGTGTATCCAAGCAAATCGAGTCTTAAAGAGGTCACAATTACTTTTTTTGGGGGCATCTAGAATTTATTGAAGGTAAACTAATGTATTATTTATTAAAAGATGAATTAACTAAAAGAGTTTTTAACCCATTCAATCCCCAGGATCAAATGGTGCCTTGACGCCTTACCTTATAAAGGAGAAAAAAAGAATTTATTAGTCTTTTTTTTTATAAACGAATTTATTAGTCGTTTTGACGTAATGAATAATGTTGTGTCATCATTTTAATAATTTACTGTGGAAAAATCAAGAAATTATGGAGGATGCCAGATTAATCTTTGGAACTAATGAAGAGTATAATTTATAACTGAGTTGATGTCTAAAGGATATAGAATACAAGCAATTACATTTTGATTTTCGGATGATCAGTCACTTCCAAAATTTGTTCCCACAAGGGAAAGCAAACAGTTCCCAAATTAGGAACCCTGCCTGCCCATATATCATCTTGCCTAAACTCCCTAAATGTCACCTAACGTGGGGCTACGTGTACCCAGTACTGTCTTATCTCATGCCATACTTATTTGGTCATGTGTAGTGGCTGCTGCAGCAACGAGATACACTCTAAGTAGATGTGTTGCTGTTACTTTCATTTTAAGTTTTAATTATTATTGTAAGGAAAATATATTATAAGAAAGGCGTTGCTGTCACTTTTATTTTAAATTTTTTTTTCTTCTTTTTAGCAAAACCTCCCAACTCATGTGCCATTTCAGCCGGATGAGAGCAAATAAATAGTGTTCAAAAGTAAACTTAAAATGAAAGTGAACAACCACACCTCTTCTTGCGTTATCTCTACCTTGCAGTTAAAGAAAATATCATCATTGTGAGGTCAGGTGAGGATGTGCTTAAGAGGAAACAGCCAAAACACCATCTCGGGAAGAGCCTCTCTGGTACTTTTATGCCAAGAGACAAAACAAATATTATTGGACCCTTCTGTAATTTGTCCACACCCTTGTATCAAAATATAGCATACTATGACTCCTTGTTTGCAATTTATGTAAAACCTCACTCTAGGTCTAGGGCATATATATTCCAACGCTTGTAATCACTTCTAGGCAGCTTTGGCTTTTCTTTCACCACTTCTTTTAAACCATATTATTACTTCACTCTTTTATATCATTTCATATTCTATATCCTTCAATTTACACAAAATGGCTATAGAAAAGCAGCAGCAAGGTGATCAAAGCCCTTTAGAATTTGATGCTTCAGTTTTAAGGCATGAAACTCATCACATACCGAAACAGTTCATATGGCCTGACGATGAGAAACCGCAACCAAACCTACGTGAACTACCCGTTCCGCTACTCGATTTAAAAGGGTTTCTGGCACATGATCCAGCTGCCACAAATGAGGCATCAAAACTAGTTGGTGAAGCATGCGAGAAGCACGGCTTCTTCTTGGTTGTTAACCATGGTGTGGATGTTGAACTCTTGGCTGATGCTCATAAATACATGGACCTATTCTTTGAGCTTTCATTAGCTGAGAAGCAAAGGGCTCAGAGAAGAGTTGGTGAGTATTGTGGCTATGCTAGTAGCTTCACTGGTCGGTTTTCGTCTAAGTTACCATGGAAAGAAACCCTATCGTTCCGCTTCTCCGCAGAGGAAAATGAGGCTAATGTTATTCATGAGTACTTCAAGAAGACCATGGGCGACGACTTCGAACATCTCGGGTATGCAATAAAATTCAGTGCTAATTTAACTTATAATTCACTTGTCAAAAAATAACTATATATATATATATATATATATCATGGTAAGTATAAATTGATCACTACATTTTCGTCAAATTTTGTGTGTGTGTGTGTTGATAACAAATTAACAATTTCATTATTGTTGCTTAAAATAGGAAGATTTACCAGGACTACTGCAAGGCCATGAGCAAATTATCTCTTGGGATCATGGAGCTCCTAGGGATGAGCCTTGGTGTGGGAAGAGACTATTTTAGGGAATTTTACGAAGAAAATGATTCGATCATGAGACTTAACTATTACCCTCCATGCCAAAAACCAGACCAGACACTCGGAACGGGGCCCCATTGTGATCCAACATCCTTAACAATTCTTCATCAAGATCAAGTTGGTGGGCTTCAAGTATTCGCAGATAACGAATGGTGGTCGATTAGACCTATTTCCGACGCCTTTGTTGTGAACATTGGTGACACTTTCATGGTACGTACTTATGATCCTTCTTCTTCATGTATTTTTTTTGTTGATAAACCTTCTTCTTCATGTTTTATTTATTATGATAAGTCCATTTCAATATATTTTAGTCCAAGCTGGTTGTTAATTAAATGGTAAATAATTACACAGGCACTTTCGAATGGGAGATACAAGAGTTGTTTGCACAGGGCAGTGGTGAACAATCGAAGTCCGAGAAAATCTCTGGCTTTCTTTTTGTCCCCGAAGAAGGATAGGATAGTAAGCCCGCCAAACGAACTGGTGAACCCTACCATGCCGAGAATATATCCCGACTTTACATGGCCAAAACTTCTCGAGTTCACTCAAAAACATTACAGGTCTGATATGAACACTCTTGATGCATTCTCAAGCTGGATACAACAAGGTCATCGTGCTATAAGATCGTGATGAGATGGCTATATGATTTATATTTAAGCAAAGTGAGATAGTTTTTTGTTCCTGTGTTTTTATTATATGCATAAAGGCATTGCCTATATATAAGAAGCTTTATGTAAGATTGCGAAAAAGCATTTGTTTCTTATCAAAGTAAAAAGTGAGTACCTCCGATACAGTTTCTTTAAGTTGTAAATAACCGCACTGCTATTTTATTCAAACTAAATATAGACTGAGGTGGTGCCCTCTCCTGTGAACCCAAAGAAACTACTACAGTAGCTCAATATAACTTAAAAGGGGAAAAGTACAAAACTCATGAACTATTACAGTTTTTCAAATTGAGATCCGAATTATTATATTTTCCAATGAGGGAGCAATTCAAAAAATTTCAAGCTTAAATAATTATTTTTCGATTTACATTGTAAAATTTTCAAGAGTTTTTTCACTTATATGATAAATTATAACATCTCAAATTATAAAATGTATGTATTAAATTAAACTCTTTTTATTTTTGATTTGTGTTCTTTTTTATAATCTTTCTCTTATAAACACGAATCAAGAAAATAATTATATAGTACTCCATCAAAAAAAAGTTATTTAGTCTTTAACCATACATATTATATGGTGATGGATTTGTCAAACTATAAAAATTGAAAATATTATACTCACCCATTATATAAGGGAAAGAACTTAAAAAATTTACAATATGAATCAAAAAAATAATTATTTAATGTTTATGCATACATGTTACATAGTAATTATGAAACGCCAAATAAATATTTAAAAGCAATACTCATTTGTAGTATGAGAATTAGGAAAATAAAAAAATTATAATAAAATTAAAAGTTAAAATATAGAATGAAAGATATATAGATTAAATTCAAGGAATAACATTTAATTGTAATTTGACTAATAGATTTGACTAACGGCGTTAACTCCATCCATTAATTAACTTTAACGGATTTTTTGAATTTGCCCCATCTTTGGAAAATATGATAGTTCGGACCTCAAATTGGAAACAGTGGTAGTTTAGGACCCATTTTGTACTTTTTCCTAACTTAAATAGAAGAAACTAACTGAGGAAAATAATTTATTGATTTGTTAAGTACTAGACATGAACGATATTCAGTGCGGTGCAGTCAAGTAAAAAAATAATCATTCAGGTAAACGGTGTAATTTTGTGTGTTTTGTGGAAAAACTGCGTAGTTTTGAAAATGGTTCATTTATCAATTTATGGTTATATTAATGAACAAAGTAGTTTCGATATTATTGTTAAATTGAAACGATGTCCGTTTCAAATAACTATTTTTGGCTTGACATGAATCCCACTAGGGATGCACATCCGGTCTGACCCGGACCAGACCGGTGGACCGAAAGTTTTTTGGAAAAAAAAAGACCGAGGATCAGACCCGAGTTTATACGGTCCGGTCCGGTGGACTAGAATTTTTTGAAAAGTAGTGGACCGAGGACCGGGCTGGACAGTAGTTTTACACCATAATACGGTCCGGAGCGTACGTAAACCCGGACTGAAATTTTACGGTCCGGGTCGGACCGGTGGATCAGAAAGTTTAGCAAATGTGGACCGTTGACCGGATCGGACTCAATTTTTTACGGTTCGATCTTGAATCGACCCATAAAATTCCGGTCCGGTCCAATCCAATTTTATGCATCCCTAAATCCCACTTTTGACTATAGTGGACCTTTAAGTACAAAAAACCGTCAAACACCTAACCTAAATAAAATGCTGATTATCCGATTAATTATATGCTTATCGCATCCGATATGAATTAGTAACATCCATTGTCTCGTTCAATTATAGTGCTTTAGGTACCTTACAAGCAAACAAAAGTTCATGCAATTTTTGGAGTTATTTAGAAAAGAAAAGTACACACTGTATTTCAATTTTCAGAATCTAGGTAGTATGCGATTTTGTCCCAACATGTTGTTCGCATGCCTAGTTTAACTCATTTTTTGTATCATTATCCAATTTTCTTAGAGATAATTTTATAAACTACACTCTGTGTGTTTTCTAGCGGATTCAGCGTAGTTTGATCTTAAGTGTAAAGTTTTTCATCTCTTTTAGCCATACGGCGTCGTATCAAAAACGTACTAAATTGTCAAAAATTAACCATTAGGTAATGTTGAAATAATGTGCAAATACACTATCTTTTTTTTTTCTAAATAAAAGAAGAAATTCATCTCACAAAAATGGGAGCGCAGGCGCACCATTATTTTAATTGCATTTTAACCCACAATTTTCTTCCCATTATAACTCATTTTTTTCCAACAAATAAATGTGCGAATACTATTACACAACAATTTTATAAAAAAATATATTGAAAACTAATTAAAATGTAACGTGTTTGGACACTGTCACACTACGCCATTTTGCATCTAATGCGACACTAAAAAATAAGTGGGGTAAGTGCGAAAGAATGTGGTTTAAGCTTATACGACGAACATAATGTCGGAATAGCTGCGTCGCGTAACATGGTGTGGCATAAGTTATATGCGACAGTACCAGACAACGCCTGTCGTATATGATACAACTTAAGTGACAGTATTTTTGAACTGTCACTTACGCTTGTTGACTGCCGTACGTATAAGTTAATTCTTATGTGACTGCAACTTAAGTGACAGTATTTGAGTGTCGCGATATACATACGCAATATTTTTTTTTCACGAATGTTCTTGCGACAGTACAGTCTTATGCCAAATTTTAGCCTAAATTAATACTATTATAATAATTTTCTATTCCATACAAAGCAAATTAAGAAACATGACATTCAAAATGTTACATATATAGTTATGACATCACAGCACACAGTTTCATAAACTATGGCATCCAAAATGTTGCTCTACAAGAGTTCAATCTGTTATGGCTGCTACCAGCCCCTAAAGAAACTAACTTAAAGTAACATCAGTTTACCATAACAACAATGTTCACAAAAGGGGTTAGCATCATCTGCATTGGAGCGACTTTCCTATCCCATGAGACTAGTTGCACCATCCGTTGCATTACTTCTCACAGCCGCATTCGACCCTCGCATCATTTCTTCCAACATCTTGACGCGCTCTTGGAGCTCTTTCACCATGGCACGATCATCAGCCTTTGCTTGAAATTCTGCTTGTATTTGAGCACTCAATCTATAACCACCCTTCGGACGAGGAGGCTTCTTCATGCAATTGCCAACACCAGATATGTGTCAGCCTCTCTTCTTGCCCACTACGTCCTCTATAATACCGACCTGAACATCCAGGGCAAAGTGTCTTCCACCCCACTACCTTCTTGGTCACCAATCACATCACGCAGCTTGTCATTCATTTTTTCCTTGACATTATAAACCAAATCACAAGTTAAAGAAAAATCCAATTCAAAATACAGCAGTCACCCATGGACAGTGCAACAAATAATCAATTGACAGTGCATAGATGAATCAATTGACAGTGCATGGATGAAAGATAAAAGATTAATCAATTGACAGTGCATAGATGAATAAAATTAGATCAAATTATCCACAAATTAGATCAAATCAACTAATAAGATAAAAGATGACAGTGCAACAAATAATCAATTGACAAATAGATGAATAAAACACAACAAGTAGATCAAATTATCCACAAATCATTAACAAAAAAACAATCACAATGCATAGATGAACAATTAGATCAGATTCACAGCAGTCACCCATGAACTAATAAGATAAAGACTCACAGTGCAACGAATATTCAACTGTGACAGTGCATAGATAAATAAAAACACAACATTTAGATCAAATTATCCACAAATCAAAAACAAAAACACAATCACAATGCATATATGAACAATAAGATCAATTTTTTTTTATAACATGATCAATTTGAATTAATATAAGCGATGAGAAAGTACCACTAAAGTTGCACCAGTCGGTTCGACACCATAAACTTTTGCATATGTCGATAGAAAAGGCGCTATTTCTCCTATGGCCTCGTAATTCTCTGCCCGGTCGATGAACATCATCTTTCCAGAGTGGTGATTAATCTTGTTTTTACGAGTATCCTTCATCTGGTTACATTTGTTCTATATTGATACAAAACAAATAAATTAGAACATTCAAACTACATAAATGAGATTGAAAATTGTGTAATTCAGAATACCTTCGTAGTAATGTTTAGAACTTCTATCCATTTTCATCCAACTTTTATCCATATGTGCCTGAGAATACAAGGAAAAACACATAAAGTTATTCCATTTACATTTTAAAAATAATAAGACAAATGTTTCACAAAAGATCAAAGATAGGAAATAATCCAAACTAAAGCTTGCAAATTGTTTTCGAGATTCAATTTCTCACCATTATTATCAAAAGCTCTAAGCAGGCACCTTCTAAAGATCGAAAATGGAATCCTCAATTGTGTACTCACACAACAACTATGAAGTATCAAGCTCCATTTTCAACAAATCTATTACAAACAACAAACTTCGAGCTAAACATAAGCTCCATTTTCAACTTCATGAGTTCATATATGGGTTTAAACAACATATACATATAAAACTACATCAAAATGGAAGATTAAAAACAAGAAATGACCCAAAACTTACTGTTTTGCTCGAGCTGAACAAAGTTTTCAATTCTCAGAATGTGCTGAATGTTCCTCAACGTACTTGGGAGAGATGAAGTGGAAATCTGAATTTTTTCATTAAATATGATGATCTTACACGACAGCCGTTGTCATACACAGTCGTATAAGATAAAAGTGGTTGACCAAAAATGTACGACGCACTAAATGCCACTTGGTATTAACTCACGCATTTAGTATTCAGAAAGTACAATTGTCAGATCTGCTTTCTTAAGGGACATCATTTGATGTGTCGCGTTAGACAATGTCGCATAGGAAAACTTATGCGACTGGTTTCGCTATGTCGGGTAAGCTGCTGTCGGAAACTCTTAAGCGACATTGTTTACAATCGCTGTCGCGTAACCATTCTTATGCGACTGCCACTTATACGACTACATCAAAAACAGCCGCATAATGTGCAAACTGGTGTAGTGTCACTATTGTTTCGACGCTGTCGTAGGATGTAAAATGGCATAGGTCATGACACTCATGAGCATGAGTATTATATATATAGGAACCACTTGGTGAATTATTAGGGTTACTTTATCCATAATAATTAAGGAACCACTGTACCGTGTACCGGATATAAAAAAACCCCAAATAATGGATATGGTTTTGAGGATCGATCGCATGGCATATCTCATATATCTGCATGCAACCATATTCGAACCATATTCATGTGTCGTATAGCATGTGTCGTGTGAATCCCACGTCGAACCATATTCATGTGCTGCATATATATATAGTTCATAATATTAGCCTCCAAGCTAATAATCCATGCATATCAACAAATGTTGATCTTCACAGCACAGTACATGTCATGACTAGCTAGTCGATCAAAAGATCCAAGTGAAAATGACCGACCACAACATGATGAAATTTGTATATGATTAAGATGCTCTGCGTGGATAACAAGGTAGCAAAAATCCAATTTAGGGTTTTGGAAGAGAACAACTTTTCTTTAATGATATTGTAAATCACATAATGTTAAGAACAGTCCTTGGTTGTATTCATAAGTGTTATTCATATCTGATGCTTGGAAGGTTGTGGGCTTTTTTTTATATAAATAATATCACAAAAGAAATGGTTTCATGCAACATTGTCTAGTGCTTTGTCTCCCCATGCAGCTGATGAGACATTCTTTCTTATATATTTTTGGGAAAAGTACATACTGATGTCTCGAACTATCGCACTTTTTTAAATGAAGGTCCAACGTATTGAATCGATGTTTCTTCTTTACAACGAATATAGTTTTTTTATTGAGTCGTTATTAATGGTCCATGGGGTTTACATGATTAACTTCGCATTTTAATCACGGTGAAGCTACGGTGCTCGGTGTTCGAAATTAGTCAATTTATTTTTATTTTGCCCTTGATTAGAAAAATTGATAGTTCGAATCTGTAAATTGAGATTAAGCCAATGAATGATATTCCAAGAAGTTTTCTTAGTCCAATTGTATATCCTTAGTTGATTTATCAATCAAGAAAATGATTTAACAAGATTGGGAACTGAATGTAAATGACACAATCAGTTTTTACGTGGTTCGTGGGGCTGCCCCTACTCCACGGAGCCTCGGGGACGAGGAGACTCAACCCATTGTTCCACTATAAGTCGGAAAAGGTTACAATATGGCACAATGTTCTTATGCGTGATCAAGCAAGCAAGCTATAGGCAATTATTAAACAATCAAGCAGAACACAGTGTAAAGACAGTGTAGGACAGTCGAAGAACTTCCCTGAAGGATCTGAGACGTACGACGGGCCAAAGACCGACTCCACCTTCCTCTCTCAAGTCTGATGAATCAACCAGTCGACTGCGTCGTCTCTGACCAAATTGCTGGTATCCAAAGACTCGTCACAGTGCTCTAAACTTCTTGGATGAATATCGAGATCGAACATGATGAATTGCGGTGTCAATCGCTCTCAAACTCTCTCGCTCAAATAGAAAACCCTAATCCCCAATTTGGAAATCCAGTTGGGAGAATATCCGGACTAAAGCTTGAAACAAAACGGCATCGTTCCTCTTCAATTTGAAACTCATCTCGTGCTTCGCCAAACGACGCCGTTCCCTTTAAGCTTGAAATCTCCCGCTTCTCTCACGACGTCGTCGTTCCACTTATGCATCCGAAAACTCTTCCCGCTTCCTCTAAACTGTGTCGTTTCGGCTGGGGCTTAAGGACCTAAGGCTGTGGGAAACCTAAGCTTATCCAAAAAACTACCCTGCACTAAATCTAACCTAGTGCTTGCATATTGATCACAAATGGGCATTGTTCCATCAAACAAAATGGATTACAAACCTAACAAATGCCCTCCTAATCTATTTTGTGCCAAAACCTTTAAATGACTTACAATGGATCATTGGACCAAGTCTCTCATATCCCTTCATTGGCTCACTCCACATCTCAGCCTACTTCATCAATGTGAAGCTTCCTCCTGCAATAAACAAACTTATCAGTGGGAACAATTTTTGTTCCAAAATCTGCCGGATTAATGTCACCAGAAATCTTCTATAACACAATTTCATTTGAGTCAATTTTATCCCTTATAAAGTGATATCTCACATCTATGTGTTTAGATCTTTCATGGTAAACTGGATCTTTACATAAGTAAAGAGCACTTTGGTTGTCCATGTGAAGATGAGGGATTGGAACTTTTTCCTCAGTCTCACTGACAATACCACAAAACTATAAGGCTTCTTTAAGTGCCTTAGTGGCAGCAACATACTGTGCCTCAGTAGAGGAGAGTGTCACAATGGATTGGAGCTGTGATTTCCAGCTCACACAGTTTCCATGCCATGTATAAAAGAAGGCAGTTGTAGACTTCCTATTATTCTTATTCCCAGTATAATCAGAGTCTACATAGCCTACCAAGCCAACATTTGGATCATAATTTTGAAAAACTAGGCCTATGTCTTTAGTTCCACTTATATACTTGAGCAAGTACTTCTTGGCCAACCAGTGTTTTCACCTGTATTGGATATGAATCTGCTCAAAACACTGATGGAGAAAGCCAGGTCAGGCCTTGTACACAACATGGCATACATGACTGACCCAGTTGCAACATCATAGGGGACATTAGCCATTTGTTATTTTTCATCTTCATTAGAGGGGCAATCAGCTTTGGAGAGCTCAAGGTGCCCTCCTAATGGGATAGGGGAAGGTTTGACATTTAGCGTAGAAAACTTGTTTAAGACCTTAAAAATGTAATCAGTTTGTGATAAGAAAATGATCCTAGATTTTCTATCTCTGATTATTTTTACCCCAAGGATCTTTTGGGCACTCCCAAAATCCTTCATGTCAAAGTTTTGTTTGAGCCTTTTCTTAACAGTTTCTATGGCAGACTTGGACTTACAAATGAGCAGAATATCATCAACATAAAGCAGCACATAGATAGGGGAGACAGTGTTTTGCATTTTCAGATATAGACAACTATCATATTTGCTTCTAATAAAGCCAAGAGAAATCATGCAAGAGTCAAACTTCTTATTTCATTGCCTAGGGGACTGTTTCAATCCATAAATTGATTTGTTTAACAGGCAAACATGCTCAGGATGATTTCTATCCTCAAAACCTATAGGTTGTCTCATATAAATTGTTTCATGCAAATCCCCATAAAAAGCTGTCTTTACATCCATTTGTTCTAACTCTAAGTCATCAATAGCCACCATAGCAATCAAAAGCCTCATAGTTTTGTATTTCACAACTGGAGCAAAAATTTCAGTATAATCATTTCCTTCTTTTTGTGTAAAGCCCTTAGCAACTAACCTAGCCTTAAATCTAGGTGGATCACTAGGACTATTTCCCTCTTTCAATTTAAAGACCCATTTACAGTCAATAGTTCTGGCTTTGTCAGGTGTTGAAATCAATTTCCAAGTGTCATTAGCATGCATGGATTCAATTTCCTCAATCATAGCAATCTTCCCTTCATTAGCATTTCTACTAGTGATGGCTTGCTTATAAGTTTCAGGAACAACAGTCTCAATAGATCTAGCAACAACAAGAGTAAATTCAGCAAGATCATTCACAGCATAATTCTCAACCGAGTTAGGATACTTCCTATTAGGTTTGGGAATCCTAGGTGCTCTGTCCCTAGATAGAAAATAATCCCTAACATGTGAATCACTAACAACAATGGGATTATTCCTGATTTGGGAATCATTCCTAAGGTGATAATCACCTGAGGTTATGGGAACCACAGGGTCATTCTCAACAATAGTGGGAGCATGATTAGTGTTTGCATCAACAACAGCATGGGAAGTAGCATCAATATTCACAGCATTAACGGCAGCAGTAGCATCATGTTGAGGATTTAAAAAAGAGTAGTTAGATGCACTTACCTCTCCCCCACCTGATTGGTGTGGATGCACATTACCTGGTGAGTTTGAGCCACCTTGGGGCTCACTGGTTACCTCATTCTCCAACTCTGGCATCTCCAAGTCCAGTGACTGGCATGAGTAAGCTCCTGGAGGGTGATGAGACGTATTTATACGACTTATCGAGTCAACAATTCCCACCAAATTCGACCTTTGGACATACAAACATGTGCTTGTTAATGTAGTTTTGCATTTCAGGAAATTTCGGAATCTTAAGAGGAAAACCGGCTAAAAGGAGTCTTTTGAAGATGTTTGGTGCGGAAAGAAATGAAGTCCCCGCCTTGGTATTTTCCTCAGTACAAACCGCTGAGGCCTGGAGAATATAATGCGCGGACGCCTTAAGCATTTCCACAATTGCAGGAGACGTCCGCGGCACAGAATTGAAGAAGACGTCCGTGGAAGCAGCGCCCAGGCCGCGCCCAGCAGAGTCCCAGGCCATGTGTGCACAGAATCAAGGCGATGCGAGAATCCTCAGACCAAAATCATCTTCCAAGAAATCTGGCTCGACCAAGTTGTTCTAAATGATCAATTACTCGGAAGTTATCAATTTCCAGCAAAACGCCCGAGCCAATTCAATGTTGCCCCATGCCTAGCCATTTCGGCTCATCCTGACAGGGCCCTGCGCAAACAGATCATGCATTTTGAGGGCATTTTTGAGCACAACTCTTCAAATCGAAATTCTGGCTCGGCACATAGTCTTAGAATATTCCATATTAGTGGAAAAGCAAATAATCCCATCGTGTCAGAAAATGTCATCAAATGGAGCTCAAAGGAGCATGGGGGATTTATATTCTAAGGGTGCATCAAAAAGCTGTCCTTTAGTGTCATATGAGAGCTGGAAAAGGCAGACAACACATGCCCAACCCATCCCCATTCGTGCATTAATCAAAGAAGAGCAAAGAAGCATGGGCAAAAGTGGCACAAGTGGGAGAAAACAATGGGGCAAAGGACACAAGGCATGGGCATCTAACTTAAAGAATGAGAGGAGCCTCTAGCTCATGGCTCTATAAATAGAGAGCCAAGACACACGAAATTGTATCCCATTTTGGAGTTGAGAGCTCCTCTCTCTTCTCCTCACTTGTTCTTGCTCTTGTAATCTCTTGTTCTTCATTTTGGCAATAGTAAGCATTTCCTTTCATTCCTTGTATTTACTTTCATGTATTTACTTTCCATGTATTGCTATTGTATTCATTTCATGAATACTAGTAGCTAATCCCTTCACTATTCGGTTTAGGGGTTGATATATTGTGGCAAGGTTTTGAGACCCTTTACTTAATGCTATCTTGTGTTCTTGTGGTGTAAGTGCTTGGAATGGCCTTACTTCGGGTTACATCTTGGAATGGAGTAACCACACTCATGGACACAAGATTAGATCATTAGAGGTCGATGATGAACTAGCCACAATAATAATTGTCAACAACTTTGAGATTCTTGTACTTAATGCTTCTTTATGTTCAACTTGTTCTATGTGCCATTATTGATTGACAACGAGGCTAAGTGGATGCTTGGAATGGCAAAGCTTAGCCGAGTAGTTCAATCCAGATTAGACAACGAACCCAAGTGGATTTTTGGAATGACAAAGCTTGGTCTAGTAGTCCAGTCCTTTTAGTAACCGTTTGGTTGTATCTGGAATGTGAGATCAAACGGTGCACTTAGGCTAATACATCTTGGAATGGAGTATTAGTCTTGCTAGAACAAGAGTTCTATGTCTTGAAAAGGACTAGACGGTGTGGCAAGTCGAGTGCTTGGAATGGCCTTGATACATCTTTGAACACATAAAATGATCATTAGAGGTCAATGATGAGTTGAGCCACAACAAAAGGCCCCTAGACCGAATACCATTCTCTTGATCACAATCCATTGTCTTTACTTTGCATTTACTTTTTGTACTCACCTTCAATTGTTCCCAAAACCCCCAATCATTTTACTTTCCTTGCAAGTCTTCAAAGAACAAAGTAGTAACCATCTAGCTCCCTTGGGTTCAACCCCTACTTGCCGCTCTACTATTCTATAGTGAGCCTAAGGTAGTGGACACTTATAAATTTGGTTTGATTTGCACACTACGACAAGGTGCTTATCAAAATTGCGCCGTTACCGGGGAGCTACGCACGGTAAAATTTGTTCTTTCTTTTTTCTCGATTTTTGCCTTAATTTCTTTTTTCCTAGCATCTAAAGGATTCTGTCACCAAGACTTACGAGTCTAAGGAGATTGGGTTTTAAGTGAGACCATTTGTGACTCCCCCAATTTCCTGGGAATCCCTTATTTGCTAGCTTTACTTTCGTTTATTTTCAAGTTGCTTGGTTTAATCTTTGGGAGTGATCTTTGTAAACCATGTCTCATCACGGTGGAAACTATGATGATGACAATGATGCGGTTAACAATGACATGAATCATTTCCCCCAAGATGAAAACCCACCCATAGCACTTGAGGATCTGGAAGTACTAGTCCGACAAGGGAATTTGAGAAGGAGGCAAGAAGCCATGGCAAACCGAGGGGGACTTGGTGCCCGAGGTGGTGCAATTCCTAGGCGTCCTTATAGGGCACCTTCACCACCACCTCCACCTCAATGTCGGGCCCGGGAGGAGTACTATGAGTACAATGATCCCCACGAACCTACATTGGCCAAACTCTCAATTCCCTGATTCCGGAATCATTCATGGTGCATATATGAGGATCCTGGCCTCGAGGACATAGCCATAAACTCGGGCGTAGTTCATAACTTGCCCAAGTTTTCGGGTTCTCAAGGAGAGTCAGCGACTACTCATTTGCAACGTTTCCATGGCATTTGCCAAAATCTAAAGCCAACTAGGGTAGACGTAGAGGACTTCAAATTGAAGGCCTTCTACTTCTCACTCGTAGATGGGGCAAATGATTGGTTCCTCTCCTTGCCCTCAGGTAGTATTCACACATGGAGTCAAATGCAAGCCAAGTTTTTGGAGAAATACTACCCGGCGAGCCGGGCTATGCAAGTGAGACGTCAGCTCCAAGAAATAAAGCAAGGACTTAATGAGTCGATCTACGACTAGGTGGAGAAGTTCAACCGGTTAGAAAGGAGCTGCTTCAACCTTGGATTGTCCGAGAAGATTCTCGTTGAGTACTTGTTGGAAGGATTGAGGCCATTAGACAAAAGACTACTGGATGCCTCGGCTGGAGGCTCGATTATGCACTTACCTTTGAGTGGCATAAGGAAACTGATGGAGGACATGGCCGAGAATGCTAGATACCAAGAAGAGACCTCTCGGACAGAAGAAATGAGCCGAACCAGGAGTGTAGCCAAGGCGGAGGTTCCTTCAGACCGTTTGACGAAGGATGTAAAACAAATGAAAGAGATGATGATCCATTTGATGAGAAGGGAGCCGGCTAAAGTGAAGCCATGTGAATTTTGTGGGGCTATGGACCACAAAACAGACTCGTGCCCTACTATACAAGAAGAAGACCATGGAGATGTGAATGCCGTGGGCAATTATCAAGGGTACCAAAACCGGTCCGGACCTAGTCGCCCCTATGGACAAGGACCGGCCGGTGAGACTTGGCGCCATGGCATTCCTTAGGACTTTGCTCAACAATCTCACCATCAACAAGCCCCTCCTCAAGCTGCTCATGATGTCTATAGGCCTCCCCAAAGGCAGTTTCAACAAGGCGCACCTTCTCAAAACCGACCGGGCCCGAATTACAATCAAGGCGGTCCAAGCTCGGTGGGACAAAACCGGTCCTTGGAAGATATGATGAAGGATATGATGAAAGAGATGGCCGCAAGTAATGCTCAATTGAATGCCACCATTCAGCAAAATCAAACCAAGACCGATGGGCGAATGAACGAGATCGAAAAACAAATGTCCCAACTTATTGCGACCGTATCCGAAATGAAGAAGGAGACCGGTCGGCTTCCCTCTCAAACCATCCAAAATCCGAGGGTAAATGTTAGCATGATGGAGGTGATCATGATTGATGATGACGAGCTAGATAGATTGGAGGAGTTGCCCGAGCAAGATGGACCCATGATGGAGCTTGCTCTCACTACGAGCCGCAAGGTTAGAGACCCGGGAGCTTTCACGGTCACATGCGGTATAGGAGAGGCTCAAGTTTCTAATTGCTTGATCGATCTTGGTGCTGCCATTAATGCCATGCCCTACTCCTTATACCACTCATTGGGGCTTGGTCCGTTGAGCCCGCCTAAACTGATGATTGAGTTGGGCGACAAGTCATGCATTCGACCGGTTGGATTGCTTGAGGATGTGACACTCCAAGTGGGAGACCTTGCTATTCCTGCAGATTTCTACGTCTTGCAGATGGGCAATGCTAGAAACGATGAGCCTCCTACGCTGATATTGGGACGACCATTTCTCTACGACACGAAGGCTAGGATTGACATGGGCGAGGGTTTAATGTCACTTTCATTCGGCGGCGGAATTTCAGATTTCTACATCTATAATAATGATGACCGTCCGGGCACAAAGAAGCCGCCGGACATTGTGCACACCTCGGATTTCAGTACCCTAGTCCCTGAACGACCAAGAGAGACCGTAGGCACAACTAGGACAGCTGCTATGGTTAAAACTTCCTCGCCGACATGGAGGAATGAGAAAGCGAACCCGCCCGACTATTGGATGCCAGAATCGTGCACATCATTCCACAAGGGCCTGGGGCGAATCGAAGGGGACACTGAGGCGAAGTTTAACCTCACCCGCCCATGGGATCCCAACGAACCTCCTTGAAGGAGGTACCGTCGAGCCAACGACGTTAAACAAAGGCGCTCGCTGGGAGGCAGCCCGGCATGTTTCAGTATTTTCCTGCATTTCATTTTCTTGCATTTATACTAACCCTCACCTCTTTTATGATTGGAAAGAAATAAGGATGTTTTTGTAGGTCGGGTCCAAGTGCTACGCAATCTGCCGGTTCTGCTACGCATTTTAGGTAGAACCGGGTGTGCCAAAGGAGAGCACCGAGCACATCCGAGACCTTAGGCCCGAGGAACCCAACGACGGTCCTAGACCGGGACACACCCAAAGCCGAGGCTCACCTAAGAGACCAAGCACGACCTAGCCCCCCATGAGTTTCCGACGCTAGTCCACGCCTTGTCACTTCATGGCATACGAGGGGAGTTCCGTTTCACTCTAGTACCTTGTTCTTTCCATTGATTGCGTGCATATTGTCTTGATTGAGTTGTGCCGTGAGGCCACGGCTCATTTCAAAAGTGTGGGGTGGGGTGTTTAGTAGTTTGTTGTGTCATCACGTCTATTTTCTTGCACATGCATGAGTCAGCACGTTTCCCTTTGAAAATTTTAAAATTTTGGAATAAAATGCGTAGTTTTGTGAATAAAATGCGTAGGAGAAGGGTGTGGAGCTTTCATGATGTGAAATAGATGGATCCTAGTACATGCATTACTCTTATGAAATTAAAATTGTGCGACTAACATGTGAATCTAACTATCTATGTGTCCTTATGAGTTGGGATAAATAGGGATGTGGAGTTGATAGAAATGTCCTAGTGAGACTTGACAAAAGCACTCAAGGATCCGGGATTCGAGTTACATGGTTATATGGACTTGTGGAGGCTGCACTCCGAGACTCGTGGTTGTAGTTGACTCCACCATTGTAGCGGATATGCAAGTGGTGGGACGGGAATCAAACCGTCCTATCTCTAGTCTTAGTAGTCGGGAAAATAGATGAGTGACCCTCATCTTGACTCGCACGAAATGACAAGGATGAGAAAGAGCGGGGAGGTATTTCCATATGCTTGAGGGCGATGATTGGACCTCCCAAGAAGGAATGGACAAGAAAATCACAAAGGGGGCAAAACTCAAAAGAAAGAAAAATCATCTCATGTGAAGTTCTAACCGAAGCCAAATGAAGGATCATCAAAGTCATACAAAGGCCAAAGGCCAAAATTCACTACAAGTATGTCCAAGAAAAGTATCAAAAGGACTCAACCCTTGAGCTTGAATTCATCACGTGCTAGAAGAAGCAACAAGTATAACCATGTAACAAGAACCGGACTCAAGAGTGTAGATCATGGGTCTAAAAAGGACTATCTCCCACTCATCCGAATTGGTTTGCATCTCAACTCAAAGGTACATGTATCAAGTTAATTCATTGTTTTAGCAAATGCCTTGAGTAGTGATTGAGAATGCATGGAAAGGGGAAGTCTAGACTAGCATTTATCTAGAGTGCCGAGAAGAACTTGTATGTGTGTTTTCCTCTTTTGACTAAGCTTTGTTCGGGACGAACAAATATAAGTGTGGGGTGATTTGATGAGAGGTATTTATACGACTTATCGAGTCAACAATTCCCACCAAATTCGACCTTTGGACATACAAACATGTGCTTGTTAATGTAGTTTTGCATTTCAGGCAATTTCGGAATCTTAAGAGGAAAACCGGCTAAAAGGAGTCTTTTGAAGATGTTTGGCGCGGAAAGAAATGAAGTCCCCGCCTTGGTATTTTCCTCAGTACACAAACCGCTGAGGCCTGGAGAATATAATGCGCGGACGCCTTAAGCATTTCCACAATTGCAGGAGACGTCTGCGGCACAGAATTGAAGAAGACGTCTACGGCACAGAATTGAAGAAGACGTCCGCGGAAGCAGCGCCCAGGCCGCGCCCAGCAGAGTCCCAGGCCATGTGTGCACAGAATCAAGGCGATGCGAGAATCCTCGGACCAAAATCATCTTCCAAGAAATCTGGCTCGACCAAGTTGTTCTAAATGATCAATTACTCGGAAGTTATCAATTTCCAGCAAAACGCCCGAGCCAATTCGCTGTTGCCTTATGCCTAGCCATTTCGGCTCATCCCGACAGGGCCCTGCGCACACAGATCATGCATTTTGAGGGCATCTTCGAGCACAACTCTTCAAATCGAAATTCTGGCTCGGCACATAGTCTTAGAATATTCCATATTAGTGGAAAAGCAAATAATCCCATCGTGTCAGAAAATGTCATCAAATGGAGCTCAAAGGAGCATGGGGGATTTATATTCTAAGGGTGCATCAAAAAGCTGTCCTTTAGTGTCATATGAGAGCTGGAAAAGGCAGACAACACATGCCCAACCCATCCCCATTCGTGCATTAATCAAAGAAGAGCAAAGAAGCATGGGAAAAAGTGGCACAAGTGGGAGAAAACAATGGGGCAAAGGACACAAGGCATGGGCATCTAACTTAAAGAATGAGAGGAGCCTCTAGCTCATGGCTCTATAAATAGAGAGCCAAGACACACGAAATTGTATCCCATTTTTGGAGTTGAGAGCTCCTCTCTCTTCTCCTCACTTGTTCTTGCTCTTGTAATCTCTTGTTCTTCATTTTGGCAATAGTAATCATTTCCTTTCATTCCTTGTATTTACTTTCATGTATTTACTTTCCATGTATTGCTATTGTATTCATTTCATGAATACTAGTAGCTAATCCCTTCACTATTCGGTTTAGGGGTTGATATATTGTGGCAAGGTTTTGTGACCCTTTACTTAATGCTATCTTGTGTTCTTGTGGTGTAAGTGCTTGGAATGGCCTTACTTCGGGTTACATCTTGGAATGGAGTAACCACACTCATGGACACAAGATTAGATCATTAGAGGTCGATGATGAACTAGCCACAATAATAATTGTCAACAACTTTGAGATTCTTGTACTTAATGCTTCTTTATGTTCAACTTGTTCTATGTGCCATTATTGATTGACAACGAGGCTAAGTGGATGCTTAGAATGGCAAAGCTTAGCCGAGTAGTTCAATCCAGATTAGACAACGAACCCAAGTGGATGTTTGGAATGACAAAGCTTGGTTTAGTAGTCCAGTCCTTTTATTAACCGTTTGGTTGTATCTGGAATGTGAGATCAAACGGTGCACTTAGGCTAATACATCTTGGAATGGAGTATTAGTCTTGCTAGAACAAGAGTTCTATGTCTTGAAAAGGACTAGACGGTGTGGCAAGTCGAGTGCTTGGAATGGCCTTGATACATCTTTGAACACATAAAATGATCATTAGAGGTCAATGATGAGTTGAGCCACAACAAAAGGCCCCTAGACCGAATACCATTCTCTTGATCACAATCCATTGTCTTTACTTTGCATTTACTTTTTGTACTCACCTTCAATTGTTCCCAAAACCCCCAATCATTTTACTTTCCTTGCAAGTCTTCAAAGAACAAAGTAGTAACCATCTAGCTCCCTTGGGTTCGACCCCTACTTGCCGCTCTACTATTCTATAGTGAGCCTAAGGTAGTGGACACTTATAAATTTGGTTTGATTTGCACACTACGACAAGGTGCTTATCAGAGGGTCACCTGGATCATCAATAGGAAAGAAAACTGGATGACCTAGTGGAAGAAAACTGGTCACATTATCGGATGTGCCAACAGGGTTATCAACACAGTTTAGTTTAGACTTGAAGTAATAATCATCTTCATTAAAGGTAACACTTCTAGATACAATAACCTTGTATCCTCCAGGTTAAATTAACAGTATTTTGTAGCCTTTCACACCCTCAGGGTAGCCAATCATGATCCCCTTTTGTGCTCTTGGCTGCAATTTTCCTTGGGAAATTTGGGTGTATGCTGTGCAGCCAAAGGGTCTCAAATGACAAAGGGCTGGTGGTTTACCAGTCCATTGTTCATGGGGAGTCTTGAAGTCTATCACAGATGGACTTCTATTGACTAAATAAGAGGCAGTGATCACTGCCTCACCCCACAATGAGGGCTTAACCCTTGAGGTGATCATCATGCATCTAGCCCTCTCTAAGAGGGTCCTATTCATTCTCTCAGCAGTCCCATTCTGCTGAGTGGTACCAGGGACAGTTAAGTGCCTTCTCACTCCATTTTCAGAACAAAATTTGTCAAATAGTTTGTTGCAAAACTCCAAACCATTATCAGTTCTTAGGCATTTTTGTTTCAAGTTTGTTTGACTCTCAACCTTAGTTTTCCACAGTTTAAAGTGTTCAAAAGTCTCATCCTTAGTTTTTAACAGATAGACCCACACTTTCCTAGTAAAATGATCAATTAAAGAGAGGAAATAATGTCTTCCTCCAACTGTGGCAACTTGAGCACGCCCCCACAGATCAGAGTGAACATATTCCAAAGGTTGGTTAACCTTAAATGTTGATTTACTAAAGGGATGTGACGTCTTTTTACCAAAGACACAGTTTTCACAAAATTTCAAGTCAATAGGTTGAGACTCAATAAGACCAGATTTATACAAGTGTAAAAGACCTTTGTTACCAATGTGACCCAGTCTGGTCTGCCTTTTATGAGTATCTTTTAAAGCTTTTTGTTCATCAACTGTGTTAATTTCAAGTGACAAAACCACATGATACAGTCCACCTTTATTAAGGCTTTTTATCACACAATTTTGTTATCTTTAATAACCTCTCTTATGTCATTATGTGTATTAATGTGACAGCCTAGGTTATCAAAATCAGATTCAGACAAAAGATTTCTTCTCAAATTAGGCACCGAACCAACATTTTGCATAGTTCTTATAACACCATCATGCATCCTTAAGGAAACTTTACCAATTCCCTTAATTTGCAGTGTAGTTTGGTCACCACGCATGACACCACCGGCATTTTGCAGCTCCAAGGAGCTGAACAAATGTCTGTGAGGAGTGGCATGCATGGTACACCCTGAATCCAAGATCCAGGAGTTACCAGCATCATCATTGGTGGCCATAAGTAGTTCCTCATTGTACTGAGGCTTTCTTTCACAAACATTACTTGTACTGGGTTTATTACCAGTGTGTTTATCTTCTTTTCTCTTGAAACAAAAGCCAATGGTGTGACCTAACCTTCCACAGTAGGTACACTTTAGGGGAGCAGAGGACTTATCATAAGTTTTCTTTTCATGATTTTTGTTAGACTGATTCTGATGAGTACCCTTATCGAATGGTGTCTTAGATTTCCCCTTATAGTTGTTTTTACCCTTAACAAAAATAACCTCAGTTTTAGGATCAATTTTAGAGCCATTTTTAGATTTGAAAACCCTTAAGGTTTCATTCTTTTGACTAACAGCTTCAATTATTTTAGAGACAGTCAAATCATCTCTACCATAGTGTATGACATCGGTTAAGGTGTCAAACTGAGGGGGAAGGGAATTAAGAAGGATAATAGCTTGATGTTCCTTCTTAATTTCATCATCACATCTTTTCAATTCTTGGGTCATCTTATGAAAGACATCCAGATTCTCTTGAAGCCTGATGGAAATATCCATCTTGAATGTAAACAATTTACATAATAGTGAGATCTTGTTTGGCAGGGATTTAGCCAAATAGATTTCTTCAAGAGCATCCCATAACAGTTTGGGATCAGAATGTTACATGACCTTCCTGGCAACATCATCTGTAAGTCTCATCATTATTTCAGAATGAGCAATTTCCTTTAAGTCCTTTTTCTGTTGGTCTGAGGTGGGAGCTATCCACTCTTCAGTGATAGCTCTATAAAATCTTTCCTTTATTAAAATGGCCTTCATTCTGACTTTCCACATAGCAAAGTCAGAAGTGCCATCAAAGGGTTTCAGTTTAAAAGAATCAACCATCCTAAATTAAGGATCAAGGCCAAACATAAAGATCACCAATATATACTTTTCCCTATATATATATATATATATTTCTTTTTGATGTGGACCTATATTTTTTTCTTTTCAGTACTCTTCTACAAACCCTAGTGATGTGTATTTTTATATGATTATTGCTACGCCCATACATAAAGAAAGAAGATTGATTATAGTAACTTCCACGTATAAAGACACGGTGCAGTTCACCTCTCTGCTGTCAATATTAAATAAAGTCGTTTGAGTTAAAACTGTATTATTTTGTTGTGTTATAAATTTTCTTGGTCCAAAATCTCATATCGTTTTGGTAGAAACTATTAGAAGAATATTAGGATATGGTTAATAGGAAAAGGATCAGGTACAAAGTTGATTTTTAGTACAAAATACAAACTAATCATAGCCCTTGATTTTGTGATTTATATGGATGAGATTAAATCCTGATTTTTGGTGCATTTTCTTTGGTGACGAATTATAAAATGAAATTGACGAACTATGTCGTCTTTTTCATTTTTTGGCTCGAAAAGTGACGGATTATAAAATGAAACTGACGAATTATAAAATGATTTTGACGAACTTTGTATTTTGTACCAAAAATCAACTTTGTACCTGATCTTGGCACATGGTTAATATATATTTTTTGTTTTGATTGTTTTATTTAGGGTGGTGGTGGTGTGTGACAATCATTTGCGTACCACCACCCCAAAACTCGCGTCCGGCTTAATTTTTTTTCCTCCGCTACTTCTCTGCCTATTGCGACTGTCAGAAGTCGTCACCTTTTTTTCGTCTTTTTCTTTTCATTGCAGATCAATTAATGCCTCCCCAAGCAGCAATCCTTTGTGACAAAGAAATATCAGAAAAAGCTAGCTTTCCATCATTGGTTCGATGACAATTGTATACACCGAACTTCTTGCCGCAGCCTCTGTGCCCATTGTGTCGCCCATCGGGTCTTTCATCCCGTTTCTTCGTTGCCGCCGTGACTGATCTTGTCACCTCGAGTTTTCTTCCCGTTCTCCGCTAAAGTACAACTTGCGACGTATCTCAATTTTTAGGAGGCTCATATCATATATTATCTATTGATGTGATCTGATTTGATTCATCTCACGTAGACTATATATAAGCGAAAGCGATTAACCTAATATATCAATAAGACATAAAATATTCAAATTAAGAGAAACAAGGAACTTTTACACTAGCAATATTAACCTACACTACACTGAATCCGAATCCTCCCCACTAGTGATCTGATTACTTATAAAGTATAAACGAACATTTTAAATAAAGATATCCGATCCATCAACAACGGCACAACACTACGTGTTAGGGCTTTTAATCACTACTTTGTGTAATTTCAAATACGGTCAATCAGTTCCCAACAAGTAGGGCTGTTAAAATAAAGAGGAGGTGGGGGATCAAAAGAGATCCAAATTTAGCTAATTAATAGACAACATCGAATCCATAAGATTAGTATATAGCCCATTTCTGTGGATCATCGAGGAACGCATCCCAGTTTTGTAATGTTCAACAATAATCGTTGTTTTATTCATCTTTTAATTAATAGCTTTAATTATTGATTCCTGCACCTGTTGAGAAAAGTGATCAAGAGTAGTGGTCGGCCACGCAGTTGAGCATAGAGAGATATTTAATTAAATTACTTTACACGATCGTCCACAGACTCAACTTGTTGACCCTTTTCTTTTCACAGTATGGTTCGTTTTTGTGTAATTGGGTTATCTTTTAAGAACTCTGTTAAAGAAATAAAGCGTTAACATGGCAATTTCTTTAGTCATTCAAAAATGTAATGCGGAAGTTAGGTTAAGATTAGGTTTTATTGATTGAGCAAAAGAATACACAAGTGTTCAAGTGAGCTTATAAACCCTAAATCTCACTCAGTCTTAATTATAACAAATCAAGCACTGAAAACTGAAATTGACAATAACAAACTCAAATTGAATCTCAGGAACCCTAGAATACGAACCCAGGAGCTTATAAGCCAACTTCGAGTTGTGTCAAAACACTGCATTTGGAAATAACAGAATTAACGGATTCGAGCGGGCCCAGCTATTTAATGGAACGGCGCAGCTTTGTTCAAAACACAAGCTTCCTTCATTTGCTTCAACGCCGCCGTTTTGACTCGGTGTGGACTTAAGTGACGCCGTTTGATACTGGACTTACTAGAGCTTTATATGCATTTGAGACTAAGTCCCATACTCTGCATCAGCTCAAAAAACACAGCAGCACCAAACCAAAAACACAATTGCCAATACTTGAACTTCAACATTCAAATGCTTGATTCTCATTTGCACAATCATCATGTTTAGATTACATAAACTCAACAAATGCCCTCTTAATCTCAACATGACTAAAATTAACCATTTGAGGGACTAAACAACCAAAAACTGAACTGAAACAATAAGGAACTGAACTGAGACAGAAAGTACATGTCCTTACCATTCAGACCATTTATTAAGTTCATGTCACTGAGCCAATTATATGCAACATATCCCTGCAAAAACAAAACTTGGCAGCAGTGACAATTTTAGTACCAAAATCTGCCGGATTCTTATCACCTAAGATTTTTCTGATTTCAAATTCTTTTGATTCTATCATATCCCTTATGAAGTGATATCTAACATCGATATGTTTAGATCGTTCATGATAAACTGGGTCTTTACACAAACACAAGGCACTTTGGGAGTCCATAAATATAATAGGCATATAGGCATACTTGTCAATTTCTTTCAAGACACCTTTTAACCAAATAGCCTCCTTAGAAGCCTCAGTAGCAGCTATGTATTCTGCCTCAATTGAGGACAGGGCTACAATGGACTGCAGCTGTGACTTCCAAGAGATGTAATTACCTGCCCAAGTGAAGAAACAACCAGTGGTAGATTTTCTATTGTCCTTGTTACTTGCATAATCAATATCAACATAGCCATATAACTTAGTTTTGGGAGCATGTGAACCATAAATCAATCCTAGGTTTCTAGTACCAGAAATGTATTTAAGCATATACTTCATAGCAGTCCAATGTTTGTCCCCCGGATTGGACATAAATCTGCTGAGTACACTAACACCAAATGCAAAATCAGGCCTAGTGCAAAGCATAGCATACATGATAGAACCAACAGCCACATCATAAGGTACTTTGCTCATTTTTTGTTTTTCCGCATAAGTTTGCGGACAATCACTCTTAGAAAATTCAAGATGCCCTCCTAAGGGGACTAAGGAAGGTTTAGCATTTTTAAGTTGAAACTTATCAAGAACTTTGTCTAAGTAGTCAGTTTGGGACAAAAACATTAGCCTCTTCGTTCTATCCCTCATTATCCTAACTCCAAGGATTCTTTGAGCAATACCCATGTCCTTCATTTCAAAACTCTTTTTCAGATAAGATTTTATAGCATTTACAGCAGTTCTGGATTCAGAAATGATCAACATATCATCAACGTAAAGAAGCACAAAAGCGGGAAACTTGGCATTTACACCTTTTAAATAAAGACAATGATCATACTTGCTTCTATAGAAACCAAGCCTAGTCATGCATGCATCAAACTTCTTATTCCACTATCTAGGGTATTGTCTCAAACCATATATAGATTTTTTCAGATAGCATACAAAATCAGGGTGTTTCTTATCAACAAATCCCTTAGGTTGCTTCATAAAAATTGTTTCATCAAGACTACCATTCAAAAATGCAGTTTTGACATCCATTTGATCAATCTCCCAATCATATACAACGGACATAGCAAGCAATAACCTCATGGTCTTATATCTAACAACCGGAGCAAATATGTCATTATAGTTGAAATTATATCCCCTATTCAAGCAAGTGTTCTAGGTTGTGTTTGGACAGACCTTGAACTCTTTTTACCACAGTTCCACAACAAGTACGAACAGAACAATAAAACACGAGTACGCACAGATTGATAACCCAGTTCGGCTACGCCTACTCTGGGGGGTTTCCCACACCCGGAAAAGGGACAACAAATCTTTATTACGAGTATAGAGCTTTTCAGTGGACTTACACTTACACCTTGTAATTGCCTAGCCTCTACTACTCCGTCTCTCAGATTTGCAACCAAGGTTTGTCGCAACTCCCCTTGATCCCCTTCGTTCAGACCTTCTGTCCGAACGTACTCGAACCTTTCCTGAAGCTCGGTCGCTTTCACTTGAAAGCTGGTCGTTCTGTTTGTGCTCTGAACTTGATCACCTTTGGTCAATCTGAATGGCACGTATCAGACTGAGCTCACACCGATGTTTTTCCAGTGGGGAAAACACAACGGCCGTCGCTTTCTTCTTTTCCAATCGATAGGATTTCTTCGTGTATTTTTGATCTTGAAAGCGATGGGAATTAGGGTTGCCTTTGCATTGTATTTATATGCTCGGACGAAACCCTAATTCGCATAAGATAATCCCATCAAATATTTCGGGAGATACTCCTGAATATTTGATGCATATCTTTAATAAATCCTTGGAAGAATATACGAAGTCGTCTTCTTTCCTAAGCAAGTCACGCCATCTTCACTTGTGAATATTCATTCGAATATCTTGTTCGAATAAGTCGCACGCCATCTTTAACTTGACGAAATCTTCATTCCCAATATCTTCCGGAAACTATCCTTTGCGTCTTGATCACGCTGTACAGGAGTACTAGGATATGTTCGAACTCCCCCTGAACTCCTGCTCGAACTGTCTAACAACGTTTTGCCAAACACATGCCACACAAGGGAACATCAATCTCCCCCTTGGCATTTTGGCAAAACCAAATCACTAGATCTATCTAACTATCTAGACAATAGGAAACCTTGAGGGAACAAAAATTGTCACCACCTCAAAATACTCCCCCTTTTTGCCACAAACTGGCAAGGGGCCGATCGAGTTCGAACAACAAATCAAATAAGTGCCAGAACAAGCACACAATAACTAGAGTTTCAAATACGGTCTGAGTTCAGAGAAAGAGTTATTAGGAGACCTTCATGAAGATGAACCATCATCGGTGCCCTCCTCAGAGACTGTATCATCAGCTTCATCGTCACTTGGAAAGCTGAGGGCACGAGCGAGCTTGTTGATACGCTTGCGCTGCTCCTTGTCCGCTTCAATGATGTCATGCAGGTCCATGAGAAGTCTGTTCCTTTCATCACGGGCCAACCTTGCTCCTCCTCGCCTTGATGGCTCGGCAATATCTTTGCCCTTCGAGGTCTCCTCCTTGAGATCATTAATATGACGCCCTTTAAATAGCTTGTGGTCTACGACAAACTTGCTGGGAGACTTTGAGAGCTGATCAATGGAGGACATCAAAGCAGGGGCATGATAAACAATCAACTCATGAATCAGTGATGGGAAGCAGATCTGGTGAAGAGTCCTCTTTGACCTAGCATGTTCAGCAATCTGTTTGAACATGACTCTTCCCAAATTGAATTTCCGCTTGTTCCCTATCTGATACAGTAGTTGAGCCACGTCCTTATTGACTGTTGATCGATGTGTAGAAGGTCTCCAGTTGAAGACAGCAATGAAGAACAGCATGGAATAAAACGTTGATAAGTCTGTTGTGTGCACAACTGATTCAGGTCTCCACCTGACAGAGCCCGCGGTGATGGTACTCACAATCTTCTCAAAATTTGCCTCCTCCTCGTCAACAGCCGGGTCATCCATCGAGAAATACACATTGATTAGGTCCGGATCAATCTTAATTCTCCTCCCTCTAACAAAGAAGACTCCATACTCAGGATCTCCAACTACCCCAAAGTGAGGGGGCAAGTTCGCCATTGCCTCACACACAAGCTGTTCACTGTAGGGTTTGCACCTAGCCAGCGTCCAAAACAGATCCGATTCTTTCAGAACCTTAACCACCTCCTTTCCCTTATACCGGGACTCATCTAGCAATCTTTCAGGTATGATTTTCCTCTTCTGGATGCATGGCCACTTTCTTGCAGCATCTTTGTTAACAAACCATACACCCTTCTTAACCAAGCCAACTGGGACAGTCTCAGCATCAGGGCCTGGGACTTCACATCCCCCAGCGTCTTCTGAAACAGGCATTGGAGCGACACGCTTCCTTTTCTTGGAGGAACCAGCTCCCCCTGCACCACTGCGTACATCAGCACCCTTCTGGGCAGAATCCTTTGTAGACTTCGCAAAGGCCACTTTTTCCTTTTCCTTCCCTTTTGACATCTTCTTTAACTTCACAAGAGGAACCAAATCCTCATCATCCCCCATCTGAGGAACTGCTTCAACATCAGTCTTCTGAGAGTCATCAAATATCCATCTGAGAACCATGGTGACTGACTTGAACAGCATCTGGAACAGTTGTCGTCTCCTTACTCACAACATTCTCTGGAGTATCAATTAACTCCTCTTCAGCTGGAACACCGGGGACTTCCTTTGGTAGATTCTCAACAAAATCATCTATGTCTTTGAGCATATCCTCCAGGTCTTCATCCCCTTCAGCAGTCTCAGTCTCTTCTGCAACAGCATCAATCTCCCCAACACTCTTCACAGATGAATCTGGTCCTTTACTCACAGTCTCAGCAACTTCACCTTCTGAGACTCCAATCTCTTATCTGGGCCATTATTAGACTTTGCTGAGAGCCTCCCTCTGACAGAGCTGATCTTGGCGAGGCACTATCTTGGAGACACAGCTCGGCGAGTCCCCTTCTTTCTCCGTAAACCATCTGGTCGAACATACCCAGACGCATGTATTTTCTCTCTCCATGCTGCTGGTCCTCCAGCCACCTTGCTGGGAACCTTATCTTCCATAATCATGATAGATTCATCCCCGATAACAGTCTTACTCGCTACATCACCAGTCACACCCCTACTGACTTCCCAATCAACAGCCCTACTGGCTCCATCATAGTTAGCAGACTTCACAGCCTCCTCCATACTCACATTCACAACTTCTTTCAACACAATATTTTCAACTGACGGAATACTTGCAGAAGTTGAAGGAAGAGATGAAATTACCTCCGATTGGAGACAGGCTTGCGTTGAACCAGCGACGACAGGGTCCACCGCGGTCGACTGAGGGATTTCAGTGGTTGTACGTTCGCCAGACTTCTTTGCTTCGACCAAAGATTCAGTGTTGGATTGTAAAGACGACGCCTTTTTCACCGTCGGAGCTCTCGATGTCGGGATTTTGGATTTTGCCGCCAGAGCTTTTGAGGACTGCATGTCTTCCCTCTTCTTTTCAGTGGATTTGACGCCGGACTTTGCTGACTTCCTTGTGTTCACCATCGCCGTTGAGTGTGTGAGAGATTGGAAGAGAAGACACTGGATGCCGTTCTAGGGTTTGAGCGAGAGAGGGAGAGTAGACTACGAACTGCTTTGTGTTTCAAACGAAATAATACTCCAGTCGTTTCAACTTCCCAATTTGGTCAACTCTCGTTTCAAATAACGGCAGGAAAGATCTTCGAGAATATTCAAAAAAAAGTTGACGATACGTGCTGTACCTTCTGTTCCAGCTCTCTTGCTCAGGTGGTCAGTCCAACTGTTGTAGCTGGTGATTTGCCTTTGACTGACCACTGCCTGGAACACTTAGTGCTTGAACCCACACAGACCCAAAGAGGATCTGGGTGTTCCAAACTGTGCAATCTGGTTCGATCTCTCGTCTGATGAGTTGGCATGAATCTGATGATGCTGTTTGAACTCCTTCTGCAACTTTGTTATCTTCTGTTCAAACTCGTTCTGTAACTGTGACACCCTGTGATCCAACAGTCTCCTGGTACACTTACCAAACTGGATTTGTGCGATTCTCCTATCTGACCTTGTGCGCAAACTCCTATTCACTCCCCCTCGCACAACTCTATGTTTGGTTTGAAAACAGTCTAGAGTAGACCGTGACTTGATAAAGTCTTCGTCTCCCATTCTGATGGTGTAACAGTTATTTGCCCTTCTTCTCCCTTTCATTACGGAATCACCATTCTCGTTAAGAACGAGGCATGAGTCACGAGAGAATGACACATAGTGACCATTGTCGCACAGTTGACTGATGCTAATAAGATTCATTGTCAGACCTTCAACCAGAAGAGTATCCTCGAGTGCAGGAAGATCCGGAACCTTCAATGTTCCACAGCCGATCACCTGACCTTTCCTACCATCCGCGAAGGTAATAAACCGCATCTTCTCAACAGGTCTAATATGAGAAAGAAATGCAGAGTTACCTGTCATGTGGGCAGAGCAACTGCTGTCGAAGAACCAACTGTCTTGCACTGTGTCTCGTGATGAGCAGCAGGCCATCATGCATATTGTCGGTTGTACCTTTGGAACCCAAACTTGTTTCTGTCGAGGTTTGGTCTGTTGTTGGTGTCCTCGACGTTTAGCAAGATACAGTCGACACTGCCGTCTGATGTGTCCAATCTGATAGCAGTACCAGCATGCGCGCAAATCTTTCCTCTGATTGGGAGTTGAACTGAGGTACGCATTCCCGGTCCCTTTTTGACTGCCCTTGGACTTGTCTTGGGACAGATCAATTTTCTGTCTAGAATGCTGTCTCAAGTGAGGTCTTGGGTACTGTGGCTTTTTTTCTCCCAGATGCTGATCCACTTTCTGTCTCTGGTGTTGTTTCAGCTGCTGTTCTGGGTTCTGTTCAGCCACTGGGTTGGTTTTAACAAACACTGTACCACTTGAGCATCCTTCTTTAGTGAGACCAAGTCCACGATGTCCAGACTCCGTTCTTTGAGACCTGAGAATATCATTCAAGTCTTTAGTGCCAGAGTTCAGCATTTTTACCTACTGCTTGAGGTGGTTGAGTTCCTTCTCAGTGTCTGACCGATCCCTCCTTTCAGACTCTAGCTGAAGTTCCAGCTGTTCTACCCTCCTCAGTTGGAACACCTCTTTGCGCTTCAGATCTGTGATAGTTTTTCGTAGACCCGCCATGCCTACAGGATGAGTGTCGCGGTCCTTCTCTATTTCAACTTTCAGTGCGGAGACAGTTCCTAAGAGCTCTGTTTTCTGAGCAAGGAGACACATCCTTTCCTGTTTCATCTCAGCTAGTCGCGTATTTAGTGAATCTACTGTGCCTTCGAGCTCAACCTTCTGTGTGAGCAGAATCTCAGCCTCCTGCCAGACCTTGTCCTTTTCAATAGTGACGCTTGCAATTGTGTCATTCAGCTTCTTGTTGATTTTGATCAGTTGCAGCCACTTCTCATACAGATCTTTGTATGTCTGAGCGAGAGACTCCTGTGTGAGTTCTTCATCATCACTGTCTGAGAGGTCTTCAGCGGGGAGTTCCGCCTGTGATGGAACTGTTGCACCGGTGATGCTACATTCTCCCAGAGTAGTGGTAAAGGCCACAAAGTTGGTGGTTTCACCTTTTTCTTCATCTGACTCACTGTCGCTGAAGCTGGCGACCATTGCCTTCTTCTTCATGAGGGTATTGGCACATTGTGAGGCAATATGGCCGAAGCCTTTGCATTCATGGCACTGAATCTCTTCCCTTCCTTTATCAGAGGAGTCTTGCCTTATATCACTTGACCTTGATCTCCCGGATTTCCAGTTTCTGAAACCAGCTGATGAAGACTGACCTTGTTCTGGACCACGTCTATTGATTTTCCTTACCATTCTGCCAAAATTCTGAGCCATCATGGCCAGTTGCTCAGTGGTGCACCCACCGTCCAGTTTGTCTTCTGTCATGTCTGCTTTGAGGGCGATTCCCTTCACATCTCCGGGTTGGAAGTCATGATTGATCTCGTAAGTTCTGAGAGAACCTATCAATTCGTCCAGCTTTAGCTTTGAGATGTCGTGCATTTCCTCAATGGCTGTGACCTTCATTGCAAATCTTGGAGGTAGTGATCTCAGGACTTTACTGGCCAACCTTTCTTCATCGATAGGTTTCCCTAGAGCAGACGCCTCGTTGGACAGTTCCAGAACTCGGGTGTTGTACTAAGCGATAGTTTCACTTTCCTTCATTTTCATCTCTTCGAACTTGGTGGTAACAGCCTGCATCCGAGAATTACGAACCTTGTCTGTTCCTTCAAAGGCAGTTTGGAGGATATCCCAAGCTTCCTTGGCTACTTCATAGTTGATAATCAGTTTCATGACATTCTCATCTACTGCAGAAAAGATCGCATTCATAGCCTTTGAATTTCCCATAGATGCTTTGTCCTCCTCTTCTGTCCACAGAGCTTCTGGTTTCGGAACCGGTTCTCCAGTGAGATTGTTCATCATGGGTTCAGTCCAACCTCTCATCACTGCTCTCCAAGCCTTTTCGTCTAGAGATTTCAGAAATGATCTCATCACGGGCTTCCAGGTGGCATAGTTCGAGCCTTCGAGCAGCGGAGGTCTGGTGATGCTTTGTCCTTCTTTCAGGGTCATCTTGAACAGTTCAGGATCCCACTCAGTGTGTCGAGTGTTTGCTCTGATACCAATTGAAATTATATCCCCTGTTCAAGCAAGTGTTCTAGGTTGTGTTTGGACAGACCTTGAACTCTTTCTACCACAGTTCCACAACAAGTACGAACAGAACAATAAAACACGAGTACGCACAGATTGATAACCCAGTTCGGCTACGCCTACTCTGGGGGGTTTCCCACACCCGGAAAAGGGACAACAAATCTTTATTACGAGTATAGAGCTTTTCAGTGGACTTACACTTACACCTTGTAATTGCCTAGCCTCTACTACTCCGTCTCTCAGTTTTGCAACCAAGGTTTGTCGCAACTCCCCTTGATCCCCTTCGTTCAGACCTTCTGTCCGAACGTACTCGAACCTTTCCTGAAGCTCGGTCGCTTTCACTTGAAAGCTGGTCGTTCTGTTTGTGCTCTGAACTTGATCACCTCTGGTCAATCTGAATGGCACGTATCAGACTGAGCTCACACCGATGTTTTTCCAGTGGGGAAAACACAACGGCCGTCGCTTTCTTCTTTTCCAATCGATAGGATTTCTTCGTGTATTTTTGATCTTGAAAGCGATGAGAATTAGGGTTGCCTTTGCATTGTATTTATATGCTCGGACGAAACCCTAATTCGCATAAGATAATCCCATCAAATATTTCAGGAGATACTCCTGAATATTTGATGCATATCTTTAACAAATCCTTGGAAGAATATACGAAGTCGTCTTCTTTCCCAAGCAAGTCACGCCATCTTCACTTGTGAATATTCATTCGAATATCTTGTTCGAATAAGTCGCACGCCATCTTTAACTTGACGAAATCTTCGTTCCCAAAATCTTCCGGAAACTATCCTTTGCGTCTTGATCACGCTGTACACGAGTACTAGGATATGTTCGAACTCCCCCTGAACTCCTGCTCGAACTGTCTAACAACGTTTTGCCAAACACATGCCACACAAGGGAACATCAATAGTCTATTCCCTTTTTTTGTGAAAAACCTTTTGTAACAAGTCTTGCTTTGAACCGAGGAGGTTCAGCAGGACTATTGCCTTCTTTTATTCTGAAAATCCATTTACAATCTATGGCCCTAGCATTTTTAGGCAAAGGAATTAAATCCCAAGTATATTATCATGCATAGATTGTATTTCCTCTTGCATAGCATTTATCCAATCAGTTGCTTGTCTAGAATTAACAGCAGATTCAAATGTTTCATGCACATCATGCTTGACAGTTTCAGACACAAGAAGAGCATATTCAATCACATTAGCAAAACTGTCATTGTACCTTCTATTAGGAATCCTAGTTCTAGGTTCCTTATCTCTAGACAACACATAATCATTCAAAGGATTATCATAAAAAACTTGTTTAGCATCATCAGCAATCACATTGGTTAAATTCTCAGTTTCGTGATCAAGATCAACATTTTCCGCAAAAACACCACTATTTTCAAGACGAGTTCACCACTATTTTCTGCAAAAACACAACCTTAAGTGCTCTCGGTTTGAGCTTACCCTCACTTACATGTGAAATCTACTTGTCTGTTCAAGACGAGTTCCAGATGGTGTTCGAACTGCATCTCGAACACTTGTTGGATAGTTTTAGGTTGTGTTCTAACAGAGACTAGAACACCTTAGCAGACAGTACGTAAATAAAGCAAAATAGGAGCACACACGATATGATACCCAGTTCGGCCTCTCTTACTCTGGGGGGCTTCCCACACCCTAAAGGGTCAATAATCTTATTACGAGTTTAGGGTTACAAGAGGTCTTACTCTTACACAACACCTTGTTTGTAATGGCCTCACCACTGACACTCCGTCTCTCGGATTTGCAATCTCAGTTCACCGCAGCTCACCTCGATCCCCTATGGGTAGGACGAGACTTCCCTATCGACCTAGTCTTGGACCTCCCAGAAGCCCAGTCGCCTTCTCTCGAAGACGTGTCTTGATCACGTGTGTGTGCACTTGGTAGTTCTTCAAGAACAGGCTGAACAGCACCCTGAATAGACTGCTTCTTCACCGTTGATATTTCGGTGTGGAATACTCAGCCGGCTGTCGCTCCTCCTCCAATCTCATGAATGCTCTCGTGTTTTCTTTTTCACTCAGGAAGCGATATAGATCTGGTCACCCTGGCCTTGTATTTATATGCATGGGCGAGATCCAAATCTGTTCCAAATATCCTCATCAAATATTTAGGAAATATTCCTAAATATTCGATGGATATTTCCAATCCAATCTTTGGGAAGATCTTGATAATTCTTCCACGACAAGTCAGCCAATCCAATTGCAAATCTGATCAGGAGATATTCGATTGAATATCTGAATCTTCGAATTCCTCGCTGGCCGACTTCAGATCGAAATTATTCTTGTCAAATATTTCAGAGATACTCCTAAATATTTGATAGATATTCAATCTCTTCCATATCCAATCTTTGGAGATTACTTCCATGCCAAGCCATCCAATATTCTCGAATTCAAGCTGAAGATATTCATCTGAATATCTAATCTTTAATGATGACTCGTCGATTGATTCCAATCAGATCATATCTTCGATCTTCCGAATTAGGAAACGTTCTTCTTTCCTCCAATCTTCAAGAAGATCTCGATCTTTCATTCTCACCAAGTAATTCCAAATCTTCTTAAACGACTCCTAATTGATGAGAGGATATTCATTTGAATATCTGATCCTCTAATTTATTGATGAGCCGACTCCAATCAGATCAGATCTTCGATCGTCCAGATTAGGAAACGTCTTATCTTCAGATCTGTTGTATGCGAGTTCCAGTAGTCGGTTGAACACTCCTTGAACTCCTGCTCGAACTGTCTACAGTCGTTTTTCCAAAACCATGCCATTCATGGGAACATCAATCTCCCCCTTGGCCTTTTGGCAAAACCAAATCTACGCTTTAGACATAACTTGAGGAACCAGAACAGTTACCTCAAAAGACTCCCCATTTTTGCCACAAACTGGCAAGGGGTCCAATCGAGCAACCTGGTCTCCTTGGCATCTAGAATCTTGTGAACTCCCCCTCGAACATAGCCTGGGACAGTGACACATACTATGAGTCTGTTGGACCATGGTGTCTCAGCAGCTATTTGACCACGGGTCAGCAAATGATAGGTTTTTGATGATCTGGTTTCTTGAACTAATTCAGCTCGTCCAGTACTGCCGCGGGGTAGTCCTTCTCCACCTCAATTTATAATTTCAAGGGCTTGACTTCGTATAGAGGACATATCTCTCTTTGGCTCATGGCAGCATGTCTTCAGATCATCCATGTCTCTAGCGTGCATGTCTTTATCTTTCTTCATCTATATTTTCAACGACTAGATAAATCAAGGAGTTTTGCCTTTTCTTCAATCAGGACATCAACTCTCTCCGTCTTCTTCATCATCACCGGGATACTTGAGAGCGCGCACCAATTGATTGATTCTTTTCCTCTTCTTTTGTTCAACCTCCAGTATGATCTCTACCTCCTTCAGTAGCTATCCACGATCAGCTCGAGACATCTTCTCACTGACAACTCTCCTTATAGATAACTCAGGAACATTCTTCCTCTTTAGCTCGGGGTCTTTTAGATCGTTCTTATGTCGACCCTTGAACATCTTGTGATCAACCACCAACTTCAACGGAGCACTTGACAGTCTGTCCTGGTCAGTCTTCAAATCTGGATGCCACTTTGTAGATATGGAGTGTTCAGCAATCTGGTCGAACATAATTCTTCCCATGTCAATGAGCATCTTGTTTCCAATCTGGTATAGCAACTATCCCATCTCCTTACTGACCGTGGTTCTTTGGAGATGAAGAACAACATCGAGTAGAATATGGTCAGATCTGCAACTAGGATGGAACTGTCTTCCCACTTGGCTGCTGCTTCTGTACTGGCACACCATACTCCCTTTTTTTCACAATCCCAGTTGGAACATGGGCAGGAACAGGATCTGGACTATACATTTTCCTCTTCTTAGACGCACTTGCTCCCCCAGCGTCTGTGTTCCCATTCATCTTGATAGTTGCCTTAGATGAGCATGCTTCGAAGATCACTATCTTCTTGGGTTTCTTCTTTTCAGCTTTCTTGAGCTCAGACAGTGAAACTATGTCCTGATCCTCCTTCTGAGTGTTCTCATGCTCAGCCTCTTCTTGATCAGATAATCGCATCTCTACAGCTGTATTAGCTTAGTGTTCCAACTCAGTCGGCACAGTTGGTGTGTCAGTGATGGACCATAATTATACGAATCAAAAACACAGTAAAACCCACCAAATTAGACTGTTGGTCTATTTAACTTCTGCTTGTTAGTCCCGATTCATTTTTACAGGGTATTTTGGCGCTTAGAGAGAAAACACGCTAAGGAGAGGATTTTACGCTGAAAAGATATTACGAGCCAGTCCAAGGTCAAGACCAGACGCTGAATAAAGAATCTCAAGATCCTGACGTAGGAATTACTCAAATTAAATCCAATCGAGGAACAACCAAGTCAGACCGGAGCGAAATTGGACTGATAGTTTTGTGAAAAGACGGCACAAAAATCACAAAACTCATCCATGGACCAAGTGACCGGCGGCTAGTATGAAGAAGATGACTCATGGGTGGCAAACACCCTTCCTCCTCCTTGGATGACCGGTGGCTTATGGCAAGGGGTGGCCAAGGGAGGAAAACCTCCCCATTTGGTGACTTGAAACCGGCGGCTAAGGGGAGAAGCCATAGGAGCTTGCCACTTGTCCTCCTCTCCTCCACATCTTCTCCCTTCTTCCTCCACCCATGGATGCACCACCACATGCCACCCATCTCCACCCTCCATCCTCCTCCCCTTTGGCTATAAAAGGAGAGCTCCTCCTCTCATTTGTATCATCCACAAAATTTGTCACTTCTCTCTCTAAGTTACTTTGTAAGTTTGGTTTGGTTTTTGAAATAATACTCCTGTTTGTTCTTGAGTATTATACGCTTTGAAATTATAATACTCCTGTCGGTTCTTGAGTATTATAATACTGTAGAGAATACTCCTGTTGGTTCTTGAGTATTCAGTAGGAAATTGGGAATACTCCTGTTGGTTCTTGAGTATTCAACCCCTTTCCCTCTTACTGTTTTCAAAAACCCCCGAGTATTTAGTTATGATGTCCTTTTCCATGGATATTCGTAGCTAAACTCCTCATTCGGTCGACGGTATTTTCTTGTATTATATAATGTTTTAATTTCTTTTAGTTTCATTTCTCTATATTCAAAACTTGTTCTATGTGCCATTTATAGTCAGAGTTTCCAAGGTTGAGTGGAAGCTGTAACAAGCAAAGCTCTTCCATGGGAATTCGTGATCATACTCGGTAAGTGGAAGCTGTAACAAGCAAAACTTATCGAGGAGTTCGGCTTATCTTAAAAACCCATTTGGAAACTGGACCAAAGAATTCAAATGGATGCACAAAAGGCTAAGATACTTCAAAAGGAGGAATTAGTCTGAAGTAGAACAAGTGTTGCTTTAAACGATGTTGCAAGTCTTGCGCTGCGAAAGGGCCTCGATTCATCTTTGAATACTTAGAAAGGTTACTAACGGTTATTAATAAACATGTTATAATACAAGGTACCTGAAACCGAATACTTTTCCTTGAATTACAAAAACCCCCTTGTATTTACTTTTATAAACTGCTCGATCAACTACAACCATCAACCGCTCATCTACCGGAGGAATCGCAATCACGCATCACCCACTGTAAGTCTTCTTCCCTTAACTCCTTTATTTTCAGTATTTATTTTCTATAATTTACTTTTCCGCACTCAAAACCAAAAGAACCAAAAACAGTAGCTTAGTTAATCGCGCTAAAATCTCAATCAACCTAAAACATGCTCCCCGCCAGTATAAAGAACAACGTATCCCTCTAATTACCTTGGGTTCGACCCCTACTTACCACTTACTACCCAGTAGTGTAGTCGCGAGTAGCGGAAAATATAAATTTATTTGTACAGAGAACATTGCACCTTAACGACAGTGCAGTGGGCTCCGCCAGTCAGATGCTTTTTCTTCAACATGTTCATTTTCTGATTGTGCTGCAGACCCAATATGCACATCTCCTTCCTTCTGTTTCTCTTTTACTTCAGCTAATGATCTAGGATTTTGACCAGCTCTCTGTGCGTGATCACCAGCACCATGTTTTGCTTCAGTCATGATTACTTCTTGGACAGCTGACTGATTTTCCTTCTTCTAGATGACAGGTTCAATAACAACTTGATCTTCTACTTATTCTGTCTCCGTCTGATTTTCAGGTAGGTCTGACTCATCAGAGACAACATCTTCAGGCTCTTGTTGCTTCATATCATCAGCTTCCATAGGAACAGCTTCTTCTTATCAGAACCACAATGTTAGCCCTACTGGCTTCACCTTCTTCTGCAGCATCGGCCACAGAATATACAGCATGTTTCAATCCCTTCGGCTTCTCATTAACCACTTTGACACCCTTATAACTCACTGAATCTTTACCAACCGCCCGTACTTCCTCATCAACAGAATTGAGTGCAGTAGCTTAGGAGTGAGAACAAGGGATTACCCTATTGAGGGGTGGTTCAGCCATTGCCTGATATTCCTTCGCAGTCTGCACACTCCCTTAAGTTGGATTAGGATCAGCCTTTGACGCCTTTGAAGTAACTTCTTTCAGTTCTATCACAGCCGCCTCTTCTCCCTTCTTGATATGCTCCAATGGTTCATAGGACTGCAAATACTTTGAATTTAATAGTACGTACCATCTGTTCCAGCCCTCTTCGTGATAGGTCAGCCCAACTGATTTGCTGGGGTTCTGCTCTTGGCTGACCTCCTTCTGGAACACTTAGTTGGCGATAACACGTAGACCCAGAGAGGATCTAAGTGTTTCAAACTGAGCAGCGTTTAGGTGAGTGGTAAGAATGTCAGCTAGCAGCTTGTCGGTTGTCACATGGTTCACTGTGATGGCCTTCTTCTCTACCGGCTCACTGTGCTTTGTCTTATACTGTTGTACCAAATTTTCAAAACTGCTACTGGTACTCATTTTGTCACAGTCAGGCGTTATCTCCTCCTGTTCAACTCCGTATTCAGACAACATATGCTTCATCCATAACCACTAAGTGTAGCAGCTCCCTACAGCGGTGCTCTCTTGCTCTCCTGCAGCGATGCTCTCCTGCTCTCCCAGCATCTGGTCAACATGTGTTCCAGGAAGGTATTTCATCTCTCCCGCCATGGTCACCTGGAGCTCCTTTTGCATCTGTCTCACGAACTGGCCAACCAGCTTCTGTGTACTCGTGTACTTGGTGAATATATGCTTCTCTACTCCCCCTCGCTCATAGCCATGGTCGATGAGGAACGTCTCGTACCATGCTCTGGGCGCTTGTGTGAGTCCGTATATAGTCTCCTTTAGTTCGTGACTGTGCACAAGATGATATAACTTCCATGCTTCATATCTGATGAGCTCTTCCAGTTCCACGTGAATGGCCACCACCCAAATCTCATCAATAAATGCTTTGATGACATTCTTCGGACTAGATGAACAGGCAGCCAGCTCTCAACACTTGATCTCATTCGCTCGACTCTTAATTCTCCATGAGGGTTGCAGCGCAGGTGCATCATCAAGTGTCCCAGCTGGAGTAGGTGTGGCTTCATCAGCTAGACCTCCCTCTGGAATTTTATCTTTTGTAGACTTGGTCTGAATGGGTGTTTCAGATGAAGTCCCGCCTCTACATTTATCATCTTCTAGAACTGAGTTTGGGGCAACTTCATCTTTCACCTTTCCAAAAGAGGACACTATACCTGTCCCTTGCAATTCCATCTCATGTATCGTGTTTGTCGGACAGACAGTGGCAGCTCCTGTTCCGAATGTGCCTAGAAAGTAGCTTTTGTTTGATGTCCTACTTCCTTCCATCAGTGTGTCTCCATTCCTATCCAGTACTTGACAGGAATCACGAGTGAATGTAACAGACTGTCCTTCATCACACAATCTACTGATACTGATCAGGTTCACCTTTAACCCATCCACTAGGAGGATATCCTCGAGCTCAGGTAGATCCGAAACCTTTAATGTCCCACAGCCGATCACCTGGCCCTTCCCTCCATCTCCAAAAGTGACAAACTGACGCTTGCGAATAGGTTTAACATTGATGAGATATTGAGGATTACCTGTCATGTGAGCCGAGCATCCACTGTCGAGGTACCAGCATTCTTCCTTCATGTGACTGAATGAGCTAAGAGCAACGAGGCACACTTCTTTCCTTGATTTTGGTTTCCTGACTTGTCTGACTCGAGGGGTGACTCTGGATTCCATTACTTTTCGCTCAGCTAGAAGTAGTCGGCACCTTGATTTGATGTGCCCCATTTGATAGCAATACCAACATGTATGATTATTTCTCCTCCATTTAGTACCATGTCTTCCAAGGTTGGGCATGAGCTGCTTTCTTCCTCGATTCCCAAGCTGCTTCTCAGGGTAGTGGTTCACATTTTGTTCTGCTCTCTGTGCAGGTTTCAGCTTTGCCTTAACAGACGAAGTCTTATCGAGCCACTGTTACCATTGAAGCCGAGACCTCTATGTCCATCTTCAATTCTTTGGGATCTTAGTATGGATTCCAAGTTCTTTGAGCCTGAGTTCCGCATCTTCGCCGATCTTTTGAACTTGCTCAATTCTTTCATAGTAGCAGCATGATTATCTCTCTCCATCTCGATTTGTAACTCCAGGGATTCTACCTTGTTCAGAAGATGAACTTCTTTGCGGCTCATCTCAGCTTCTTTCTCCTTAGCTCCACCAAGCCTGCAGGATGTGTTTCTCTATTTTTCTCCATATCAGCTTTCAGGACCGATACGGTGTCTAGCAGTTTCACCTTCTGTGCAAGAAGTGACAAGTGTTCTTGATTCATTCCGATCATCTCGTGCTTTTAAGCAGATATTTCCTCCTGATGTTCCACCTTCTGGGCAACGAGAAGTTCAACCTCCTGCCACTTTTTATCTTTTTAGTCTGTTAGGCTTGCCACTGTTTCTATGAGCTTCTTGTTCAGGCCAATCACCAATAGCCACTTCTCATAGAGTTCCTTGTACGTCACGGCCGAGGTCTCATGAACAAGTCCTTCGTCATCACATCTTGATGCATCGTCAACAGGCTGTTCAGATAGTGCACTAGAGTATGGATTTTCACTTGTCTCACTGCAGTCGTCAATAGTGACTACAAGTCTGACGAGATTGACATTCTCATGTTCTTCTTCTTCATCGTTAGATTCACTGTCTGGACCCTCATAGGCTATTCTGAGAATATCCCATGCTTCCTTGGCAACCTCACATTCAGCAATCAGTTTGAACACGTTCTCGTCCACTCCTGAGAAAATTGCATTCAAGGCCTTTGAGTTTCCAGCAGTAGCTTTTTCATCTGCATCAGTCCACAGAGCTTCAGGTTTTGGCACAGCTACTTCTTCAGGGTTGGCCATCGTGGGTTCTGTCCATCCAACCAACACAGCTCTCCAAGCCTTTTCATCGAGAGATTTCAGAAAGATTTTCATCTTGGACTTCCAGTAGAGATAGTTTGGCCCTTCAAGCAACGGTGGTCGGTTAGTGCTCTGTCCTTCCTTCAAACTCATCTTGAACAGTCGTCGGATCACACTCTATATGTCGAGTGTCTGCTCTGATACTAATTGAAATCTACTTCTCTGTTCAAGATGAGTTCCAGATGGTGTTCGAACTACGTCTCAAACACTTGTTGGACAGTTTCAGGTTGTGTTCTAACAGAGACTGGAACACCTTAGCAGACAGTACGTAAATGAAGAAAAATAGGAGCACACACGATATGATACCCAGTTTGGCCTCGCCTATTCCGGGGGGCTTCCCACACCCTAAAGGGTCACATATCTTATTACGAGTTTAGGGTTACAAGAGGTCTTACTCTTACACAACACCTTGTTTGTAATGGCCTCACCACTGACACTCCGTCTCTCGGATTTACAATCTCGGTTCACCGCTGCTCACCTCGATCCCCTATGGGTAGGACGAGACTTCCCTCTCGACCTAGTCTTGGACCTCCCGGAAGCCCAGTCGCCTTCTCTCGAAGACGTGTCTTGATCACGTGTGTGTGCGCTTGGTAGTTCTTCAAGAACAGTCTGAACAGCACCCTGAACGGACTGCTTCTTCACCGTTGATATTCTGGTGTGGAATACTCAGCCAGCCGTCGCTCCTCCTCCAATATCACGAATGCTCTCGTGTTTTCTTTTTCACTCAGGAAGCGATATAGATCTGGTCGCCCTGGCCTTGTATTTATATGCATGGGCGAGATCCAAATCTGTTCCAAATATCCTCATCAAATATTTAGGAAATATTCCTAAATATTCGATGGATATTTCCAATCCAATCTTTGGGAAGATCTTGATAATTCTTCCACGACAAGTCAGCCAATCCAATTGTAAATCTGATCAGGAGATATTCAATTGAATATTTGAATCTTCAAATTCCTCGCTGGCCGACTTCAGACGAAATTATTCTTGTCAAATATTTCGGAGATACTCCTAAATATTTGATAGATATTCAATCTCTTCCATATCCAATCTTTAAAGATTACTTCCATGCCAAGCCATCCAATATTCTCGAATTCAAGCTGAAGATATTCATTTGAATATCTAATCTTTAATGATGACTCGTCGATTGATTCCAATCAGATCATATCTTCGATCTTCCGAATTTGGAAACGTTCTTCTTTCCTCCAATCTTCAAGAAGATCTCGATCTTTCATTCTCACCAAGTAATTCCAAATCTTCTTAAACGACTCCTAATTGATGAGAGGATATTCATTTGAATATCTGATCCTCTAATTTATTGATGAGCCGATTCCAATCAGATCAGATCTTTGATCATCCAGATTAGGAAACGTCTTATCTTCAGATCTGCTGTATGCGAGTTCCAGTAGTCGGTTGAACACTCCTTGAACTCCTGCTCGAACTGTCTAAAGCCGTTTTGCCAAAGCCATGCCATTCATGGGAACATCAACATGAGCATACGATGTACAACCAAAATGCCTTAAGTATGATAGATTTGGTTTCCTTGTATGCCACATTTCATATGGAGTCTTGAAATCAATAGAAGAACAAGGGCTTCTATTAATCAAGTAAGAAGCAGTGATCACTGCCTCACCCCACATGGAATGCTTCATGCCAGAACTGAAGAGAAGGCACATAGCCTTCTCTAGCAGCGTTTTATTCATCTTTTCAGCAACTCCATTTTGCTGTGGAGTGTCAGGAACAGTTAACAGTCTTTTAACGCCATGTTCTTTACAAAACAAGTCAAAAGCATGGTTACAAAACTCAAGACCATTATCTGTTTTAAGGCTAACAAGTTTCTATCCAGCTTCAGTTTCAACCAAGGCTTTCCAGTGTTTAAAATACTCAAAAGCTTCATTTTTAGCCTTTAAAAGATATACCCAGACTTTCCTACTGAAATGATCAATAAGGGACAGAAAATAGTACCTTCCACCAATTGTTGGGACCTTATAAGAAGGTGACAGATCGCTCGTCGTCAAAGCAATTTGTGCAAATAAATTTATAATAGTCCGCTACTCGCAACTATACTACTGGGTAGTACTTGGTAAGTAGGGGTCGAACCCAAGGGAATCAGTGGGATAGTCGTTCTTTGAGGGGGTTTATCCAGCGAGAGAGCGTGTTTTAGGTTGGTTGGTTGGTTTTAAAGCTACCAGCTAATTGATTGGTTGGTTGGTTGGTTTTAGGACTGGAAAATAAATTACAATTTTACAATTAAAGGAAAGCATTCGGTTTCAGGGGCCTTGTATTATATCCTGTTTATCATTGACTTTTAGTGACTCCACTAAGTATTCAAACGGTGTATCAAGGCCATTCCAAGCACTCGATTTGCGTACACTGTCTAGCCTATTCCAAGGACGTAGAGCACTTATTCTATTTAGACTAATACTCCATTCCCGGTTATATTAGCCTATGTGCATCCATTTGATCAATCATTCCCGATCAACCAAATGGTGTTTAAGATGAGTCAAACTTCTCAGATAAGCTTTGCCATTCCAAGCATCCACTTATCCGTACAAGTTTACGAACCCCGCTGTAGAGTTTTGCCATTCCAAGCATCCACTCTACCTTGGACGTTCTAACCGAATATATGGCACATAGAATAAGTTTTGAATACTAAGGAGAGACGCTAAGTTAATAGTCTAAAACATTTTATAATACAAGTCCACCCCTTCTACCGAATGAGGTGTTTAGCTACTATTCATCGCGCTAAACATTATAACTAAGGAAATAAAACAGTTGAATAAATACTAAAAATAATACTTACAACCGTTGAAGCGCCAAGGGAGCAATCCTTTATTTCCAAAGCCACACTTACAATTACAAAACTTAGAGAGAGAAGTGAATATTGATTTTGGATTGATTCAAATGAGGGGAGGAGCTCCTCCTTATATAGCCATGGGAGGAGGAGGAGATGGCCACAAGTGTCCCATGGTGATTGGAGGAGAAAATGGATGGAGGAGATGGCCAACACATGGAGGAAGGAGAGGAGGAGCAATGAGGAGCCGCCACCTATGGTGGAGCAAAAGCCGCCGGTCACCATGTGGAGGAGCCGCCGGTTGCCGGTGGTGGAGGGAGGAGGAGGGGTGGCTTTGGCCACCTCTTGCCCAAGTGGCCGGTCATCTTGCCCAAATGTGAATTTTGTACAGTTTTGTGCAGTCTTTTCACAAAACTGTCAATGTGTTTCTTCCCCGGGCTGTCTTGATTCCTCTCCTGATTCTTCTGATTAATTTGTTATGAGTGATTCAACGTCAGGATCCTTGATATTTCTTCAGTCGGCATATGATCTTGACCTTGGATTGACTCGTAACATCTTTTCGACTTTAAAAGCACCTCTTTAGTGTGTATTCTCTCTAAGCTCTGAATTACCCTACAAAAATATATCTGAACTAACAAGCAAAAGTTAAATAGACAAAATGTCTAATTAACGGGGTTTAACTGTGTTTATGATTCGTATAATTTTGGTCCATCAGATCACCCCACACTTTTAATTGTTCGTCCCGAACAATACTATTCAAGGGCTGTACTCTAAGTTGGCTTTGAAATATGAAAATTAGACTGTGGTACTTGATCTATCCTAATTCATGCATTACTACTTATTACCAAATTAAACTGCGTAAATAAATAGAAGAAACTTAATACTTGTACCTTCATGCTGAGATGCAAATTATATTGGATGTCTCGGGAGATAGCCCTGTTTAGGCTCCTGGACTGCAATCTCGGGATCGTCTCGCACTATATGGTTTTCTGGTAGCTTTCTCTAGCACGTGATTCAGTTCGGGTTTCAATGGTTTGAGTACTTTGATTTTCTTTTGGCGAGGGACTGCTTTTTGTAGTGAATCGGCCTTTGGCCTTTGATTTGACTTTTTGAGTACTTCACTTTTTGTTCGGTTAAAACCTTCACAATTTTGGGCCTTTGGCCTCTTGATTTGCTTCTTCGAGCTTTTTGCCTTTTTGTGGCTTGCAAGTCCATTTTCTCAAGCCTTTCTTTTGGGAGGTCCAATCATCGCCCGCAAGCCTATGGAAATACCTCCCCGCTCCTCTCGTTTTTGCCATTTCGTGCGGGTCAAGGTGAGGGTCGCTCATCTATTTTCTCAGCTACTTTGACTGTCGTTTTGCGCGGGTCAAGATGAGGGTCGCTCATCTATTTTCTCGGCTACTTTGACCGGAGATAGGACGGTCTGATTCCCGTCCTCGCCTTTTGCATAAACACTGCATGGCGGAGATGACTTCAATCTTCACTGAAACCCGAAGTGCAGCCTCCACTGACTTCGAAAACCATATAGTTTAATCTGATCCTTCGATTGCTTGCCAAGCCTCTCTAGGGCAGTTTATATCAACTCCACATCCCTAGTTATCTTAGCACAAAGGACAAATGAAAAGTTACATTCTAAGTTTTTAAACAGTTTGAATTTTCACAAGGTTAATGCATGAATTGTGATCTATCTTTTTCACATTCTTAAGTTCATATTTTCAAAAAGATACTAAAAGAAAAACAGCTGCATGTTATTTATGTACACAGGTGGTTCTCACCCCCCACTTTTGAACGAAGGCGTGCCTTAGTTCAAAAGTCATGCAAGCTTAAAACTAAATTACTGAATTTAAATGACAGAAATTAAAGTGCGGAAAAGTAAGATAGTGTCGGGTTACCTCCCGACCAGTGCACTTGTTTAACGTCGTTGGCTCGACAGTACCTCGTTGTGGATTACTGATTTGGGTCCCATGGGTGGCTCAAGTCAAACTTCGCCACCGTTCCTGTGTTGCTTCTTGCTTTGATTCTTCCTGACGTCTTGCCGGATGTTGTACTCGGGTCAGGACTCCTTTGTAACCCGACCAGTGCACTTGTTTAACGTCGTTGGCTCGACAGTACCTCGTTGTGGATTACTGGTTTGGGTCCCATGGGTGGCTCAAGTCAAACTTCGCCACCGTTCCTGTGTTGCTTTTGCTTTGATTCTTCCTGACGTCTTGCCGGATGTTGTACTCGGGTCAGGACTCCTTTGTTTCGAGATCTTTTCCTTCCAATACCCCGGAGGGGGTGAGGGACCTTTCACTATTAGCCTTTTGAAGTTTTTGTATTTGGGACTGCCTAGTCCAGTTGAGGCGTAACAGTGCTCCATCGGGGAGTCATTCTGCATAGGTCCTTTTCCCATCCTCCTTTGAGCTTCTTCATTGATCGCATAGTTCGCTGCGACTTGCTCATTGATTAAGGGGAAAAGTCGGGAAGGCCTCATGAGGCTTGGTTCTGCCTCGTTATGTTGGTTCGTGAGGAACTGATCGTAGATAGTCTCAGCTGCTTGGGTAATGATAGTCGGGTATGAATTGGGCAGTTCGTCAGTGGTGTTCTGGACTCCTACTTCGTTGCTTCCGGTGCTTTCCATGTCTGATTCTTCAGACGGTTCAGGAGTCTCTTCTGACGGCTCGGTGGTTTCTTCTTTGTCTGCCTCAGGGTCAGCTTCTTCTATCTGCATTTCCTCATCAGTTTGGGGTACTCGTCTTGTGGCAGCGGCTAGGCCAGTTATAAGGTTCCACATGTCTGCAATGGTGAGGTTTGCGGCAGACCTTCTCATAGCTTCGTTAACTCTTCCCAGCTCTTCGGACTTCATCCCACGAAGAAATTTTTGGAGAAGAACTTTCTTTGTAAATCCATGGTGCGGGCAGCTTGAGACGATGGCATCGTAGTTCATGTAGTATTCGTCCAAAGTCTCATCCCGGGATTGATGAAGGCACATGATCTTCTCACGGGTTTCTTGGCGTAAAGATGGTGGGGAGAATTCCTTCAGGAATGGAACGCAGAGATCTACGTAACGTTCTGCACTGCTAGCGGTGGATGTGTAATACCATATCGTGGCGAAGTCGGTTAGAGAGAATTTGAAGCATTTCAGCTTAAATTCCTCTAATACTTTGTTCTCAGGTTTGATGTGGTTGCAGACGTGGTGGAAGTTTCGGCAGTGCTGTACTGGGTCTTCTCCCTCCGTTCCTCCGAACAGGGGCAGGTATCGCGTTGTCCATGCATGCGTAATGGGTAGTGACATAGAGAAATAAAAAAAGGGAAAGGGAAAGAACAACTATCCGACGACTGATTCTCCGGCAACGGCGCCAATTTGACAGATCGCTCGTCGTCAAAGCAATTTGTGCAAATAAATTTATAATAGTCCGCTACTCGCAACTATACTACTGGGTAGTACTTGGTAAGTAGGGGTCGAACCCAAGGGAATCAGTGGGATAGTCGTTCTTTGAGGGGGTTTATCCAGCGAGAGAGCGTGTTTTAGGTTGGTTGGTTGGTTTTAAAGCTACCAGCTAATTGATTGGTTGGTTGGTTGGTTTTAAAACTGGAAAATAAATTAAAATTTTACAATTAAAGGAAAGCATTCGGTTTCAGGGGCCTTGTATTATATCCTGTTTATCATTGACTTTTAGTGACTCTACTAAGTATTCAAACGGTGTATCAAGGCCATTCCAAGCACTCGATTTGCGTACACTGTCTAGCCTATTCCAAGGACGTAGAGCACTTATTCTATTTAGACTAATACTCCATTCCCGGTTATATTAGCCTATGTGCATCCATTTGATCAATCATTCCCGATCAACCAAATGGTGTTTAAGATGAGTCAAACTTCTCAGATAAGCTTTGCCATTCCAAGCATCCACTTATCCGTACAAGTTTACGAACCCCGCTGTAGAGTTTTGCCATTCCAAGCATCTACTCTACCTTGGACGTTCTAACCGAATATATGGCACATAGAATAAGTTTTGATTACTAAGGAGAGACGCTAAGTTAATAGTCTAAAACATTTTATAATACAAGTCCACCCCTTCTACCGAATGAGGTGTTTAGCTACTATTCATCGCGCTAAACATTATAACTAAGGAAATAAAACAGTTGAATAAATACTAAAAATAATACTTACAACCATTGAAGCGCCAAGGGAGCAATCCTTTATTTCCAAAGCCACACTTACAATTACAAAACTTAGAGAGAGAAGTGAATATTGATTTTGGATTGATTCAAATGAGGGGAGGAGCTCCTCCTTATATAGCCATGGGAGGAGGAGGAGATGGCCACAAGTGTCCCATGGTGATTGGAGGAGAAAATGGATGGAGGAGATGGCCAACACATGGAGGAATGAGAGGAGGAGCAAGGAGGAGCCGCCACCTATGGAGGAGCAAAAGCCGCCGGTCACCATGTGGAGGAGCCGCCGGTTGCCGGTGGTGGAGGGAGGAGGAGGGGTGGCTTTGGCCACCTCTTGCCCAAGTGGCCGGTCATCTTGCCCAAATGTGAATTTTGTACAGTTTTGTGCAGTCTTTTCACAAAACTGTCAATGTGTTTCTTCTCCGGGTTGTCTTGATTCCTCTCCTGATTCTTCTGATTAATTTGTTATGAGTGATTCAACGTCAGGATCCTTGATATTTCTTCAGTCGGCATATGATCTTGACCTTGGATTGACTCGTAACATCTTTTCTGCTTTAAAAGCTCCTCTTTAGTGTGTATTCTCTCTAAGCTCTGAATTACCCTGCAAAAATATATCTGAACTAACAAGCAAAAGTTAAATAGACAAAATGTCTAATTAAGGGGGTTTAACTGTGTTTATGATTCGTATAATTTTGGTCCATCAGAAGGCCCCCATAAATCTGCATGGACACATTCAAGAGGCTTGATAGCCTTATAATTAGATTTAGGAAATGGGAGAGCAATAGATTTGCCTAAAACATAAATTTCGCAGAAAGACAAATCTGTAGGGGAAATTTTCAGAATTCCAGATTTTGCTAAATTACTCAATCCCTTATTTCCTATGTGTCCTAGCCTAGCATGCCACATTTTTGCTTCATCAATGTTCTTATTAGTGTGATGACTAACTGGATTCAGTTCATGTGAAGTAATAACATGGTAAAGTCCTCCCTCCTTAACTTTTATCACTACCTTGTCATTTTTCAGAACTTCTTTAATTCCATGGCAAATGTTAATTTTAAAAGCTTGATCATCAAAATAGATTCAGATAGTAAGTTTCTCCTAAGGTGAGGAACCCATCTAACATTTTGAATCACTCTAATGACACCATCAAACATAACCAAGGGGATAGTTACAATACCTTTAATTTTCAAAGTGGTATGATCACCTAAAATAACTTCACCGCCATCACACAAAGTTAAAGATTCAAACAGATTTTTGCAAGGAGAAGCATGCATTGTACAACCAGAATCTAATATCCAAGTATCACAATCATTGGTGGAAGACACAATAAGCAATTCATTTTTTTTATTGTTTCCCTTGTTCACATATGTTGGAAAACCCATTTTGCTTGGTGTTTTGTCCATTATTCTGATCCCTATCATGTTATTTTTTCGTACATGTGTTAGCGTAATGACCATTCTTTCCACAGTAAAAACATTTTACTTGGGAAAGTGGTCTGAAATTAGTCTTCTCATTCCCATCTGAGTTAGACTTAGTGAGGGCAACAAGGGTTTTCTTTTTATGTCTTTGCTTAGGTTTACCCTTAAACATCATCACCTCATTCTTACTTTTAGACTTGTGATCATTCATATTAGTCCCTTTAGTTTTAAACACTTTCAAAGACTCATTTTTCTGCACAATGACCTCAGTGATTTTAGCAAGTGTAGTTTCATCTCTACCATATTGTATAACATCTTTGACAATATCAAACTGTGGTGGAAATGAGTTTAACAGAATCACAGCCTTATGAGTCTCCTCTATTTTATCCTTACACCTAGATAAATCCTGAGTCATTTTAAGAAATGTATCAAGATTTTCTTGAATGGACAATGAGGTGTTCATTTTGAAATTAAACAGACTACTCAACAAAGAGATTCTGCTAGGCAATGACTTGGTTAAATAGATAGATTCAAGAGTATCCCATAGTTCTTTAGGTTCAGAAATGTTTACCACTTGTCTAAGGACTTCATCACTTAGTCTGATCATGATTTCTGAATGGGTAATGTCAGATATTTCCTTCCTCTTCTCAGCAGAAGTTGGATCCAACCATTTTTGCGTAACCGCTCTATAGCACTTCTCCTTGATTAGGATTGCCTTCATCTTGGCTCTCCACAGGGAAAAGTCCGTGGTTCCATCATAGGGCTTCAAGTAGACACTGTCAGCTATGAGAAGATGAAAACACAGATCAATTCTTATTAAAACAGATAAGAACTAGGTCAATAAGAAGAATTTCAGAACACTTGTAATGCCCAAGGATCACCAACTAATCAAGATCAAAAAAATCAATCAAGATTCAACAAGCTACTGATACCAATTTGTAATGCGGAAGTTAGGTTAAGATTAGGTTTTATTGATTGAGCAAAAGAATACACAAGTGTTCAAGTGAGCTTACAAACCCTAAATCCCACTCAGTCTTAATTACAACAAATCAAGCACTGAAAACTGAAATTGACAACAACAAATGCTTCCCTATATTGACGTGAACAAAAGCCCTCATTCAGTTAGCTTGAACCTCCACCGGAATCCCTCCGGTGACTCGATTTCTCGGCTTCGCCTTCAGCGACGCGACTTCAAGAAAAATGCCCGTACTCAAAGCAATAATTCCACGCACACACTTCGAATCTCTCTCAGTGTGGCACTTGCTGACTCTTTGTGCTCGGAATCGCTCGAATTCGCTTTGTAATCGGAAAGCCCCAAATTGAATCTCAGGAACCCTAGAATACGAACCCAGGAGCTTATAAGCCAACTTCGAGTTGTGTCAAAAGACTGCATTTGTAAATAACAGAATTAACGGATTCGAGCGCGCCCAGCTGTTTAATGGAACGACGCAGCTTTGTTCAAAACACAAGCTTCCTTCATTTGCTTCAACGCCGCCATTTTGACTCGGTGTGAACTTAAGTGACGCCGTTTGATACTGGACTCACTTGAGCTTTATATGCGTTTGAGACTAAGTCCCATACCCTGCATCAGCTCGAAAAATACAGCAGCACCAAACCAAAAACACAATTGCCAATACTTGAACTTCAACATTCAAATGCTTGATTCTCATGTGCTCAATCATCATGTTTAGATTACATAAACTCAACAAAAAAAATTGTATCAAAATGGATGTTCACTTATCAATTGTAGAAAGTTATGAATATTGGGTTTTTTTATCATCGCATAAATTTTTTATGACTCAAAATATAGGCATGCCCTTAAGGGTGTATCCATTTGAACTGAACTTATAGTGTCTTATCTTATCTTAACTGATAGTAATTTATAGTGATTGAAAGTAACTTATAGTAACTGAAAGTAACTTATAGTGATTGATAGTAACTTATAGTGATTGATATTAACTTAACTGAAACTTACAGTAACTTAACTTAACAGAAAGGCCCCACCACCACCACCGCCCGCCGCCCACCACCTCCGGCCAACTCCGGCAGACCTCCGGAGGTAGCCGGAGGTGGACGGCGGTGGTGGGCAGCTGGCGGTGGTGGTGGTGGTGGTGTAACTTAACTGAAACTTATATTAACTTATAGTGACTGAAAGTAACTTATAGTAACTGAAAGTAACTTATGGTGATTGAAAGTAACTTATCTTATCTTAACCATCACAAAATAGAATTCAAATGGACATAGCCTAAGCTCCCTCTTCTCATCGAATTTTGAAGTGAATTATAAATTAAATATGGGAAAATATCTCACCCCAATTCCTATGGACGCATCAGTCTTATCAAACAATATAACCTCAGCTCACAAGTCAATTATAATGTTAAATGGAGCGGCTGGAAGAAGTGGGGAATTTGTTGTCACTCGTCACCATTGCTCCATAAATAATTATATATTATAGTATGTCAACAAACGACCGAAGTTGGAATCCTAATTCCAAGTATAATTTAATGAGGAGAAAGATTCGGTCCATCGAAGCCAAATACTGTAACGTGTTGCGGGTCAAAATAACGAAACAATATCAAGGAACTATACATGTATGATATTGCTTGCCGATTATCTAAACTCTAGAGGAATATTTTGTGTGTTGTCTTGGCCTCCGTTTTAACACTCATGAGTACGGCCCAGCCAAATAAAATCATACCTTTCAACATTTCGATGTTATTGAATTATATTCATATAAGTTGTGTCACATATTGTAACATCCCAATTTCTGTCCCACATCGATGAGAATTTAGTATAAGTGAAGCTTGATAAGTTAGCCTACTAGCTAACTATCATGTGTTGAATATATGAGAAGCATGTTGGGCTAAGTTAACCAGACAAGGAATCCCGAACAAGGCCTACTCCAACTCACACTCAAGGTCCAAGCTCGTGGCTTTGATATCGACACAGAGGTCCAGTTTTTATAGAATATGTCAGATTACACATGAAGAAGTTATAAGACCTTCGAAGAATTCTGTATCAGAGGAGGTCACATGTTCAGTTTGTTTGTTTTCTTTTTTTGAAGCACAAATTGTTTGTTTGTTAAACACTTAAAATACTTTAATTTGATAGAATATGTCAGATTACACTGGTGTGTTAACATTAACCGACAACCTTTTGCTCTTGAAATAAATGGGATTTCTCTCAGTTGGCAAGCTTCAACAGCGGCTGAATCTTCGTTTTCCAATCAGCAAGGCCTACCCTTTCAGAGATATTGAAGCAGCTCATACTCAAACCTCCCTTCTTCATTTTCATATCCTATTCACCGCCATCATCAAATTTTAAAAAGAAAAAAAAAATTACACTTAAATTACCAAGGGATCATGATGAATCAATTTATTACCATTGACAGATTTCTCATTTGGGCACGCCTCCTTCGAATGCTCATTTTCCTGCTCATCATTATCAGCTCACCAAGCGTTGGTGCCGCATTCCTCGTCACAACCATACTCCGAATGCTTTCACTATCATCAGTTCCAGTCCTGTAACTTCCCATGCTGCTTTCACAGTCCCAGTTGGAATCACATTCTGAAAATTCATCAATGAGGAGGAATGGAATCGGTTTTCCCGGCTTTTCTTCCCAAATGAAAGGAACCGAAGCAACCAAATTTGTAGCTACTTGTGAATTATGATGGACTTGAAAGATTTTCTCCGGTTTCCAGTTTTTTATGGCCACGCCGGGCCTCGATTCCCAGAGAAATGGTATTGAAGGTGGTTCTCTGATTTGCTTCCTCCTTGATGATAACTCATTGTTCTGTGCCATCTATTTGTTTGATGGATGAAGGCAAGCTATAATGTACGTAGATGCGCATCTGTTTATTTATATACGTGATTGGTAATGGGTTAGCTGAATAGAATTTACATATATGAGTTTAGTGGCTAACTGCATAATGTATTTGCTCTCATGGATCAGCTCACCTACTCTGCATTTTCTGCTCTGCTGACTGTTCTATCATATCATATAACACAAAACATAGTGAAAATATGTTGATTTTCACTTCTTTCTATAAATTTTTTGTGTGCAAATACCCATTCCTTTTTTTATTTTATATCTTAAATTGCCTACTTGATCAAAACTATATAGTTCCCTGACGTATGATTAGAAAAGCAAACAATTTGTAGACAATTGGCTCAACTGATATATTCGAGCATGTGTACATTTACTAAATTCAGTTGTATGCGTAATATTAAATAATAGTTGAGTATACAATTTAACTCAAAGCATCAGTTATTGAAAGACAAGTGTTTTTTAAGTACTTTTATTTAATGGGAAGGAAAAATAGAAACAAAAACAAAATACAAGGGATCAAGTCCAAACAAAGTTTGCATGAAAGACAAGTGTTGCAGATGCACATGGTCTTAGATGAATCTTTTCTTTTTTTAAAGCACATGGTCTTAGATGAATCTGGACACACATGAAATGTCTTGTTTTTTTTGATAAGCTGTAAGAGACAGATACTGATGGATCGTTAGGTTAGCCAACTATATGAGGGAGATCCCAGAGTGGTATCCCTCAGACAGATGACAGCGGAAATTTACTTTCGTACAGGAAATATAAGACGGAATGTAAATGCTCACGATTTAGAGTGGAAACCTTACTGCAACCTTTGCAGCAGGATAAAAACCACTTGCCTTCTGGACAGTTCCAGAAGGGCTTCAAGATCCGTATTATTGACAAAGGAATATGCTTGCAGTTTGTTACACTTGTCTCACACAGTGACAACTAACACAACTACTCAATTCGAAGAGTCAACTAATACGATCGCCTTGCCCGCACACAGCAGCACCTTGTCAGCTCCGGATTTGAACACTCTTCAATCTCCGATCGCTATTATCCAAAAGCCGAACTTTTCTTTGAGGACTTCTCTTTCTTTTATGGAGTCCTCAAGTCGGCAGTACATATCTCCATCAGAGATCCGGTTGATATCTCGCAGATGTGATATGGTTAAGATATTTCCATATCTTAACCCTGTCACATATATACTTGCCAAAACTGGCGTCAATATTCTCTTCGCATGTACTTGACATCTCCTCGTGTATATATTTGCATTAATGGTCTTAATCAAATATTGCACGCATATACTCTTGTATCTTCGATATATATCTCCGTGTATCTTTTCCCAGATCCGATCTGGTTTGTATGTCGGTGTACCTCTCACATAGAGCGCATCTCTCTCGCAGCTCTGCTCTCTCTCAGAGATGCCCAGTGAGCTTACCTGTCAGACAGTGATTTCTGCACACTCAAGTGGATTATTAGTTAAGTGTTTGTTATCATCAAAACACGAGGGTCCAAAAAATTCCCCCTTTTTGATGATGACAAACACTTCTTCACAGATAAGAAATCACACACAGCAATGATACCGAACTCACATCTACATTCCCTTTGGACAGCTAGCAACTTCAGAATTTTTTCACTAAGTTTTTATTTAAGGTCTAGCTAGCATAGTTCCCCCTCAGATAGACATCCGCTTAAATTTCGGTACTGATTTTCCCCCTTGGTGTATGCACATAGTTCTTCCCCTTTTGGCATCATCAAAAAGAATGTGCAGATAAGAACACAGAGTAATGGAAAGAAAAACATTTCATTCATGCTCGCAAGTAATAGGCGTGTCATGCCGACACCATACATGCAGCCGAGAGTTCAAAAGGCATAGAGAATTTAAATCATGAAATTAAGAAAAAAACAAGCTCAAAAAGAGGGGGGGGGGCTAAAGTGGGTGGGGATAGCAAGGAGGGGGGGGGGAACCATGAGACAGTGCAGACTAAGGCACAATCGTGAACGAGCCCTTCATCTGGTTCACAATCTCTGTGGCAAGGTCCTTCATTTGCCCTGAGAAATCCTGGACAGCCACGGACATTGCCCCCGAGTCAACAGTAATTGCAAGCTCCAGGTCAACCACCTTCTGCTTCACGAGCTGCAGTTCAGACTTCACCTCTACCAGCTCAGTTTTTGTCTCCATCACCTCACCCCTGAGCTCCTTCATCTCTGCACGAAGCACTGTCAGCATAGCCAGAACCTCACTTAAGCCCTCAGAGGAGTTTGCCTCAGCACCACTGACGGGAGCAGCAACATTGATAGGAGTCACATCCTGGACCTCCTCATCTTCAACCTCATCCTCATCCACTGCTACAACAGCAGGAACTGTCCATCCGACTCCGGCAGAAAACTCCAAACCCAGTTTGGTAATGTGATCCTCACATAGTGCAGACGAAAGCACTTTCTCCGACTCCGGTTCATAAACCTCCCAGTACTTCAGTATCTCCTTCACAAATCCTGGAAAGGGTAGCCCATTAGACGGGTTGTCCCTGTTGTTCTCCATATGCTTCATAATCTGAAATGCCAGGGTCACTGGCTCCTTCACCAAGATTCGATCAACCAACAGCAGATCCTGGAATGTGACCGCAGAGTGTTTGTGCTTCCTTGGGGAGATATTTGATACGAGGATTCTGTGCAGAATTCTGGGAAGTACGTCCATGTGAGTATTCTCCGACCCTTTGCTGAGGGATCGAGCCCGAGACGCTCAAACACTTCTGCCTTTGCCACAGTGCTAGGCCACGTTCCGTTGGAGTAGGTAGCATACTTGCCCTTGGGTATACCTAGAACAGTGGCCAACTCTCTCAGACTCACGGAGTACGACTCACCTCCGACAACAGCCGAGAGCTCCCAGTTACCTCTTCCTTCTTCCTTTTCAACCAGCTTCATTTTTGAATAAAACTCCCTCACCACTTTCTCATCTACCACAACCGGCTTCTTAAACAAAGCGCCCCACCCTTGGGCCTCCATCAGTTCCACTACTTCTCCTAACCCATTCGATAACATCCACTCGGTGTTCAGCACCAACTCCTGTGCAAACCCTTTCCCTGCTTCTTCCGATTCTTCGGCACTATCATCCGACTCGCCTATTTCTTCAACATGCGGAGCAGAGGACCGGCTGGATCTCTGGCCTTTCTTGGCGGATGTAGGAGCAGTTTTCCTTGCCCGTTTGCCCGCCGACCTGGTAGCCACCGAGGTTTCCTTTTTGACCTGGCGCTGGGAGGAGAAGTCCGCTCGCAGAGTTTCCAGACGCTCCTCAAATCGGACCACTTCATTGGCCACATTAGAGTCGGTCGGACCAGAGCCGATTGGCGTGAACGACTGTAGAATGGTTTCCAGGTTTTGAGGGTTAACTCCACTTGCAATCAGCTTAGCAGCCATGGCGGCGGCTTCAGCAGAGGAGAGATTTGACTTAGGGTTTGAGGACGCCATGGGAAAAATCTGAACTTCTGAGTTTTTGAGAGAGTCACTGTTGTTTGAGAGTGATGTTTGAGAGTGAAGGGATGCGACAGAACGCTCAGTCTGCTTGCTTTAAGTACTCTCTGCAAACCCTAGAGGTTGTGAGATAACAGAAACCCCAAACGTCGCCTCCTTTCAATAAATAAACCAGCTTCAATTTTTAGCAATTTCTATCTTTTCTTCCCTTCCAAAAGCGGTTCCACATTTATCCCTTGCGAAAACCGAATCAAACTGAAAGGGCATGTGCCAAAAGGCAAGGGAGCGACACGTATCATTTGAAATTTAAGCATGACGCCTCATAAAAGCAACCGACGCGACAACTCCCTACTGTAGAAGAACTGTTCGCCTTTCAAGTCACTTTTACCTTTTCCCAACGCTTAGTCATCTTTACTGGACGATGTAATTACTTATCTTCACAACTGTCACGCAGATGATTTCCCAACCGCAAGAATCCGTCCATACTGAGCTCAGTCTTACTGTCTCATGGGTACACAAGGTTTTGGTATGATGTGCTAATTTTACCCAAATGGTACAAATAACATCACACACAGTCAAGAAGAAAATGAAATTATCCAAACAAATCATATAGGTTTCATACCTCATGTGGAGTAACTCCAGAGAAGAACATTTCGACGGGCTCATAGGAGCGTTCCACACGAGGATAGGCTAAGGTTGGTCTAGAGTACCTCCTTGGATTATATTGTGGGATCAAATATGGAGGTCTCTTTTGGGCAGAAAGAAATCATAATTTCATGTCTTTCGGTCCCTAATGCAATCATCAGTCTCATAGCAAGCATGTATGGCTACATTATGAACACAACTTACTCTTTCACTAGCACAGAACATTCATGTTAATCTACCCATCAGACGTGACTCATATGCATCTAGTCTAGCCAATCACTGAGGGAGTAACAATAGAGCATAGCTTTAAGGGAGAGAAACCATACCTAGTTCGAGCCTCAGCTTCTCGTAGGGTTCTCTGTGCAAAGCCTTTGTGAATATGTCTGCAATCTGTTCCTCAGTTCTGCAATATTCCATCTCAATTGTTCCCTTTTCTACACAATCACGCAAAAAGTGATACCGAATTTCTATATGTTTGGTACGAGAGAACTATACTGGATTTTTAGAGATGTTAATAGCACTAGTGTTATCACACAGAATTTTAGCACAATTAGTAATAACACCATAGTCACTTAGCTGTTGCCTGATCCACAGCAGCTGCGCACAGCATACAGCAGCGGCGATGTATTCCGCCTCAGCGGTGGACAGCGCAATTGAGGATTGCTTCTTTGAAGCCCAGGAGATGAGACATGGTCCAAGATATTGAGCCATCCCTGACGTGGACTTCCTGTCTACCTTACATCCAGCATAGTCTGCATCAGTGTATGCTTCCAGACGTAGTTCACCTCCCCTTGGATAGAACAGGCATAAGTCGTCTGTTCCCTTCAGATATCTCAATATCCTCTTTACTGCTTTCACATGGGTTTCCCTGGGATCAGCCTGAAACCTTGCACACAGACAGAGGCTGAATAAAATATCAGGTCTACCGGCAGTGAGATATAGCAGCGAACCAATCATTCCCCGGTAGAGAGTTGGATCCACCCGAGGTGAGGACTCATCCTTTGTCAGGGTGTCATTTGGGGACATCCGTGTGGCACACGTCTTGGCCGATTCCATCCCAAACTTCTTTAGAATCTCCTTTACATACTTCTGCTGATGGATTCGGGTACCATCTTCTCCTTTAGCAACTTGCAGTCCAAAAAAGTACTTGAGCTCCCCTACCATGCTCATCTCGAATTCACTCGACATCAAATCTGTAAACTTTTTGACCAGTTTAGGATTAGTTGAACCGAAAATGATATCATCCACATATACCTGAACAACCAGAGTGTCTTTCCCTTCCTTCAGAAGGAAAAGTGTTTTGTCCACCTCTCCTCGGACGTATCTGTGGGATAGCAGAAACTGTGACAATCTCTCATACCAAGCGCGGGGTGCTTGCTTCAGCCCATACAGAGCCTTGTCAAGGATGTGGACATGATCAGGGTGAGAGTGGTCCTCGAACCCCGGTGTCTGACTGACAAATACTTCTTCCTCCAGGACTCCGTTTAAGAACGCCGTTTTCACATCCATCTGCTGCAGAGTAAAACCATGGTAAGTCGAGTAAGAAATTAATAGTCTGATTACTTCTAACCTTGCGACAGGGGAGAAGGTTTCATCGTAGTCGAATCCCTCTTGCTGGTTGTACCCTTTGACTAACAGGCGAGCTTTGTTTCTCACGACTACTCCCTTGTCGTCCATCTTGTTTCTGAAGACCCACTTTGTTCCTATCACATTCTTACCCGGTGATCTAGGAACCAGTCGCCACACTTTATTTCTTTCAAACTGGTGCAGTTCCTCTTGCATGGCATTGACCCATTCTGGATCCTTCAGCGCATCCGCAATCGTCTTTGGTTCTGCATGAGAGACGAAAGACGCAAATCCACAGAAATGACACAGTTCGTCCAAACTTACCTGATTCTGCGATGAGTAGCATTGGTAGTCCCTTGTCCAGGTTGGGGGCTGAGTAACTCTCCCGCTCCTTGTGGTTCTGGGTTCCTCTGCAGTTCCTGCCGGAGGAGGGTCATTCGCAATCACTTCCTCATTGGGGGGTTCTGCGTTAACTTCTATCACTTGAGCTTCTGGAGCCTGCTCTTCAGCTAGTGTCTCTGTTTGTGGAGCTTCGGCTGGCTCAGAAGGTTCTTGAGCAGCCGCTTGAACGACCTCTGAAGCTGGCTCTGCAGTCTCGTTTTGGGCAGGTGCCCAGTCGGGATTAGACCTGTCAGCAAGCTGGAGTTCTCCATCATCCTGTGAGGAGGGATCTTTCACAAGGTGTCCAGTCATAGCGCGCTCATCAAAGGTTACGTGAATGCTCTCCTCCACCCGTTCCAATCTCAGGTTGTAAACCTTGTATGCTCTGCTATGGCTTGGGTATCCTACGAACACGCCTTCATCGCTCCTTGGATTGAACTTTCCCAGATTCTCCTTTCCATTGTTGTGTACGTAGCACTGGCTGCATGTACTGCCTCAGCCCAGAATCCCTTGGGAACACCACTGGCAATCACCATTGTCCTTGACATGTCCTCCAGAGTCCTGTTCTTTCTTTCTACCACACCATTCTGTTGAGGAGTCCGTGGTGCTGAGAAGTTGTGATCTATCCCAGCTGTCCTGCACAGGGAGATAAACTGGGAGTTTCAGAACTCAGTTCCGTTGTCAGTACGAATAGATACTAATTTCTTACTCAGTTTGTTTTCAATTAGTTTCAGCCATGACACAAATTCAGAGTACGTTTCATCTTTAGAACTCAGAAAGATAGTCCATGTATACCTGGAATAGTCATCCACGATGACTAATATATACCTGTTGCCTCCACGGCTGACGACGTTGACTGGACCGCATAGATCCATGTGAATCATGTCCAGAGGAGCCGAAGTACTCACTGATTGTTTTGACTTGAACGAAGTACGTACCTGTTTTCCTGTGGCACAGGCGCTGCATATCTGATCGAACGAGCTTTCCACTTTTGGTAAACCAACCACCAATTCATTTTGATGGAGTTTATGAATCAGCCTCGTGCTTGCATGTCCAAATCTCTTGTGCCACAGCAATGTGTCTTCAGTGATGCTTGACAGACACAGCTCCCCGTCTGGGACGAATTCTGGGTCCACTGTATATATCTGATTTTCCCGGACACCTCGAAGAATTATTTTCCCTGTCTCAATGCACTTCACAACACAGTCGTTAGAGTTAAATATCACTTGGTTTCTTCCATGTTGGCACAGTTGTGATATACTCAATAAGTTGTATCTCAAATTTTCAACTAGACTTACTTGTCGAATTTTGATAGTTTCTGAAATTCTTACCTCTCATGTAGCTACTACCTTACCTGAACTCTTGTTTCCGAAGATAATGTTGTCTCCGGAATAGGCTTGGAGTGAGATGAACCATCCTGGATCTCCCGTCATGTGTTTGGAGCATCCACTGTCCAGATACCATGGTTTGCTCCTCACTCCATCCTGCAAAGAGAAGGATCAGTTTTTACGAACCCAGACAAGCTTGGGCTTACTGGGCTTTGGGATAGTTTTAACAGCAGGAGGAAACTTAATGGACGAGAGTCGTTGTCATCAGTGAGAGTGACTCTTCTCCTGGGGGTTGTTCTGGGTCGTCCGTAGATGGCTGTGTCATGGTGAGGACGAACCCACTCAGCTCTGTCTTTCCTTCTGTGAGGTGAACCACTTCTCCCATGGATGTGAGAGGTACTGGCATTTCTCTGATAGTTGTAAATCCTTTCGTTGGCTTTTCTCCATTTCTCACATTCAGCTCTGTAGTGGCCAGAGTGGCCACAGTGCCAGCAAACACGGTAGTAAAGACTGCCTATTTTCTTGTGTCTCTCTAGGGGCACTGATCTCTTGTTCCAACGTGTTTGAGGGTCTCTCTCGAGAGAGGTTGACGGTTGGAGCTCATCTTTTTCCAAATTTCAAAAGCTTTCCCAGCCTTGAAGGGTCCAGAGTTATCTTCATGGAGATGGCTTTTCCTCGGAGATGAGGCTGCTCTTCCTGACTGTCTTGTGGGTTCCAGATTTCTCTGCTGATGGGAGCTCTCTCCGATTTCTGTCATTGGTCCCTTCCCTTTAACATTATTTCTTCTGTTTTCTTCCTCTTCGTCAGTCTCTTTCATTGCTTCAACATACCCAAGTCCAGGTCTGGAAAATTTTCTTAGGTAGTCTTGTCTTACCTCCTCGACCTTTTTGGCTTCTAGTTCTCTGAGCCAGACTTTCTTTCTCTCCGTCTCCTTTTGTCTGAGATCAGCAACAGTCTGTCGGAGTTCATCGTTGTCCAACTGGATCCTGACCGATTCTGAAATTGAACCTACCATCCTGGTGTCGTCAATTCTCATGCGCCTCAGTCCCTCACTTATATCAACAATTTGTGCGTCCCTTTGGTCACAGGTAGGGCATTTGCAGATATGTTCCTTTATTCCTTTCTCTAGTTGCATAGCCTTGGTTGACCAGAGACGATTTTTTTCCATGTCGTCTTCGTGTTCATCTTTCATGATTTCAATCTGTTCCTTAAGGCTAGTGATTTTCTTTAGTAATTCGGCAATGGTTTCTGCAAAGTCTCATTCACTGAACACTTGATCTATAAAGGAGTCAGATTCATTTACCTCACTGTTTGTGGAGTTCGCCATCAGACATGGCTCCTTAGCTTGCTTCCTATCGCTTTGTTCCTCGTCAGAGTCACTCCAAGCGGCAAACATGGCATGAGCTTCCTTTGGGGCAGGTGTTTCCCCCTTCTTCTTGCTGTAGCAGTCTTTAGCGAGATGTCCCTTTTTCTGACAGTGATAGCAGGTTCTTTCTTCCTTTGTTCCTGCCTTTGTCTTGCCTTCCTCCGAGGTAGAGCCTTTGTTCCACCTTTGATTGTTTCGACTTCCGCCAGAGACACCTCTGTTGTGTGTTCTGCCTGTGTTCGCCATTTTGAAGGCCCTCGAGAGAAGAGCTATCTCCTCGTCCTCTCCTTTAGATGGCAAGCTTACTTGAGCCAGATCCAAGGCTTTCTCAACTTTCAGTGCTATAGCTTGAGTCTTTCCAGCTTGTCGCCTGGCCATTTTCCTTTGTGCTATTCCAGCTTGGCTTTGCAGATTTGCCATGAGCTCCTCCAGAGTGATGTCTTTGATCCCCTTCTGAGCTTGGAGAGCAGTGGTTACTGTGTCCCATCTGGAGCTGAGAGCTTGCATGAACTGATGAGTTACTTTCCACTGCGGGAGAACCTCATCCAGGGAGTTTAGTTGAGCGACGATGATTTGAAATCTGGTATAAATTCATCCAGAGATTCGTCCTTGCGCTGTTCGACAGATTCATAATCCTTCTTGGCAGCTAAGATTCGGTTCCTTTTAATGTCCTGGTTTCCCTCGTACAGTCTAGCAAGACCGTCCCACTGCTCCTTTGCAGTTTTGTACACAGCCATCTTCACCTGGTCTCCTGGGGAGAGAGCCATGTTAAGAACCTTTTTAGCCCTGTGATCGGTTGTGATATAGTAGGAAATATTCAAATGTAAATTTGAATACTATTTGCTAGTCACGTGATCAAAACATTTATAAAAGCTCGGGAATCCGAGATCGAACCCAGAGGATAGGTGTTAAACTAGTAGTGCTAAAGATCAAGCTAGAATGTCTAAGGTGGGGGGGGTTTGTTCCTCTAAGGAGGTCGATAGCAAGAATTTCACTATCCAAAAAGAGGTTTGATTAACAATCAATAAAAGATGACTAGGGATCCAATCCTCCACTAAACAATCATTGTGACGGTAAATTAGGACATTATTGATGAACTTCTCATGCACACACTTAGAATTTAGGCATGCAACATTAATACCAAGTTTAACTCTCGCTCTAACTTAATCTTAAGAGGTCACATCTCGCTCAATACCTCAAACTCTCGCTCTATTAGCATTATAAAGTAAGATTACCTACCCTCAAACCCTAGCTCTATTGGCTAGATAATCATACACGTGTAAAAACCATGCCATTCTCATTAGAATTAGAGTGTCGCCTGATGAGTCGAGTTTTCGACTCATTAATTGCCCGTTTTCACTATAGCTTTAGTTCGATTCCGACTACTATTTGATGTCATTTGATCCTCTTTTCATGCGTTTCAGGTGCAAACCAAGATGTCTCAGTGTCAAGAGCCATTAGAAGAAAACTCGGGAAAAAATCGGTGTTTAGAGCAGAAGTTGGCAGGATTCACACCTCCAGTCGATCGACTGGGAAGCTCCCTAGCTCCATTCGATCGACTCGCCACAACAAACAGGAGGTGTTGCAATTCAGCTCACCTCAGTCGATCGATTGACACTTTCAGTCGATCGACTGGAGAATCCCATGCCTAGAAGATGCAGATCACGTGACCCGAGTCGATCGACTGGGAAGCTCCCCTGCTCCAGTCGATCGACTGAGAGCAACAAAAAGGAGGTGCTGCAAATTGGGTCTTCTCAGTCGATCGACTGGGATCCTACCCTGTGCCAGTCGATCGACTGAGATCCTGCTAGCCAAACAACCTTTTTCTCCTCCAGTCGATCGACTGGGCCATCAACCCAACGCCAGTCGATCGACTGGACCTGCTACAGTACCGAAAATCAGCCGAGGCTATAAATAGAAAGAGGCAAAATTGACTATTGATCTGGGGGTTTTTTTTCTCTGGAAAATCGGGGGTTTGGAAGAGAGCAAGAGGTTTTTGAAGATCAACTCATCCAATCGGAGCACTCAAGGATATAGGGGGGTCCTTCACTCTATTCCTTACTCTTTTTGTGTTCTTCTTCATTTCCCTTGTAACATCACTACTTTGTTTGTCTATGAACATGAGTAGTGAGTAGTTCCATTAGTTTCTAGGGGTCTATGGACCTCCTTGGTGTATAAACTCGTTTATCTATTGATTATATGCAATGAATGAATGCTTGTTATGATTTGTGAATCTACTTGGATTACGTGTCTATTCTATGCCCACCAAGTGTTTGATAAAATACCTAAGTGGACTAGGAACATGAATTTGAGGTTGAATGCTCTAGCGAGCGAGACTAATGATTCTAGAATGAAGTAGATTCACCCTTGTTAAGTGATGATCACTAGCGTGCCTCATTTTGGCATTGAGATAGGCTTGATCTTAAACCGCTCATTGGCTATTGATCACCCAACTAGCGTTGATGATTGAGAACCTTTGAGTAGGACGTGAGCTAACAATATCTAGCGATTGAAGCTCACGTGCGAGGTATCCTTCCCTTAAATCGAATAACAAAATCTAGCGATTGAATTAGATTTAATAGGGATACGCCTTAATCTATCATTTGCATTATTCGTTCTTGCATGAAATTGAACCTTATAGAGTTGAATGCACCAAGGAGGGAAGTAGTACCCTAGGAGCGCTTTTGAAATCCTTGAAAACATCTTTTTTTTATTAGTTAATCATTGTTTGACAAGTCATAAATCACATTTCAACCAATCGTTTAGGAAATAGACTTATCGTAGTAGAATCGAATAGTGATCTTAAGTTTAACATTGCTCCTTGGACGACCCGGTACTTACCGGTTATAAATTGTTTTTGATCAATTTAGTGCTTTTGAATCTTACAAATTCGAAAGGCATAAATTACAACGTTCAAAATGGCGCCGTTGCCGGGGAGCAACGAATTAACTTAGGGAACTAAAGTAGATTTTACAAGATTTGGATTATTTCACTTGTTTCTCTTGCTATCGCTTGTGTTATTGCTTGCAACTTAACGGTTTTCCTTGATCTTATAGGTCTTGATTGAATGCTAACGAGACTTAAGGCGAAAGAAAAAGCAAGCATTAACTTTGAGGAATCTTTGAGATATTTCTTGGATCAAGAGAGAGCCAAGGGAGAAGGTTCTCGGAACAAAAGACTACCGCGAAAGCGAAGACCACAACATATGGCACGAGTAAATGGTGATGAACCTAATGGGGAGAAGCCCCTAAAGGACTATTCCACCCCGAGCCTCACCGGTTTTCGATCACCAATAGCTCCACCGGGAGTAGATGCTCCTCAATTTGAGCTCAAAACGGCGTTGATCAACATGGTGGGCAACAATGCCTTCTCCGGGATAGGAAATCCCAATGCCCACCTAACATCCTTCCTTGAGTTGTGCGAGACTTTCAAAATAAATAACGTACCAAAGGAAGCGATCTATCTAAGGCTTTTCCCCTTCTCTCTAATAGGGAAAGCCAAGGATTGGTTGTGGAGCCATGATGCCAACACCTTCACAACATGGAACGAGCTAGCCCAAGCTTTCCTTCTCCAATATTTTCCATCGGCTAAGACTCAAAGGCTCAAAAACTTAATCAACTCATTTGAGCAAGGAGAGGATGAGAGTTTCTATGAGGCATGGGAGCGATTCAAAGAGCTACAAAGAGAATGCCCACACCACAACATAGACAAGCCAACATTCAAATTTTCTATCAAGGCGTGGATAATGAATCGAAGAGACAAATGGACCAAGCCGCCGGTGGTGCATTCATGGAGCTCCACCCCACAAATGCCGGAGCTATTATAGATAGAATTGCAAGAAATTCTCATCATTGGGGGAGTGATCGGAACGTTCCAAGGAGACAAGGCAAGACAAGGGAGGTAAATGAGGCGGATTCAAATGAAGAAGTCCGAGCCCTTAGTAAAAAGGTTGATGCTTTGACAAACTCCCTTAGTGCACTACATGTGAAGCAATCTCAAAAGCAACCTCGAGTATGTGCCATTTGCACAAGCCCATCTCATAAAGAAGATGATTGCCCTCACACTTTCCCTCAAGAGGAGAACCGAGATGATGAGGATGTAAATTTCGTGCAAAGAAATCAACCAAGTTATGGTAGGGACCGGGATCATCCCAACTTCTCATATAAAACGACCGACCCGGTCAAGTATGATCCCGATTGGCGTCAGAAGAACAATGCCCCTCCCGGTTTCACATCAAGGAACCAAGATTTCCAAGGAAAAGGGCAAGGCTATCAAAGGCAAAACCAACAAGGTCAATCTAGCCAAGTACAACAAAAAGCTCCATATCAACCAAGGGCAAATTACCAATATCAACAACAAGGGAATTATCAAGGAATGAGCACTCAACAACCACAAGCCCCTACTCAAAGCACACAAGATCAATCCATAACCGATATCTTAGCAAGTCTTGTGGCAAATCAAGCAAAGGCCGCCCAAGATAGCGCGATGATGTTCCAAAGAATGGATCAAACACTCCAATCCATGAACCAAAGAATGGACGAGATGTCTACTCACAACAAGATGTTGGAAAACCAAATTGCCCAACAAGCTAGTTCATCCGCGAGGCATCCGGGGAAACTTCCCTCCAAGCCGGATTTCCACCAAAATGAGCACGTGAATGCTATATCATTGAGAAGTGGCACAACTTACAAACCCCATTCGCCTAAAGAAAAGGACACTAGTGCAAGGATGCCTATTATAGTCGAAGAAAGCGAAGAGGAAGTGGAGGAAGAAATTCCCACACCAAAGGAAGTTCCCCCAAGGAGCTCAATGAAAGAAACGGCTAAAGATGCAACCAAGGAACCTTCACCATACAAGCCACCAATGCCATTTCCGCAAAGACAACTAAAAAAGAACAATGAGTCACACTTCCAAAAATTTGCGGAGATGATGAAAAAGATCAATGTGACACTACCAATCTCCGAGGTAATATCCCAAATGCCCCTCTATAGTAAATTTAAGGATGTTATTTCTCATAGGCGTGAAATTTCTGAAATTGGCTTAGTAGATCTAAATGAGGAATGTAGTGCTATTGTGCAAAATCCCATGCCTAAGAAAGAAAAAGATCCGGGGTCGTTTTCAATTCCTATTACTATTGGTAATGTCAACATAAGCAAGGCGTTGTGTGATTTAGGTGCTAGTATTTCATTAATGCCTTACTCTCTCTATAAGAGGCTTGATATGGGAACTCTCGTGCCTACCTCTATTAGTCTACGCCTCGCGGATCGCTCCTCTAGGGCCCCTTGTGGAATCCTAGAGGACGTGCCCGTGAAAGTGGGGAAATTTTATATCCCCGTGGATTTCTTTGTCTTAGAAATGGAAGAGGAGCGAGAGATCCCGATCATTTTAGGGAGGCCATGTTTGAAAACTACTAGAGTGGTGATAAGTTGCATAAATGATTCTCTAGAATTTGAGATAGGGGGAGAGAAAATCAAGTTCCATTTAAGACAAGCATGTAGTGCCCCTAGTAGTTCACTAGATTGCAACTTGCTTGATATCTATGATGATTTCTCTTGTGACGAACTAACCTTGAATGAGCAAGAACTCTTGAGTGATGAAAGAAAAGGTGATTCCATGATGGACCTATTGATGATGGATGAGGAGGAACAAAAAGAAGGAACGGAGAAAGAAAAAGGTAAGGGACCTTGTGGGATAGAGCTTAAGGCTCTACCTACAAGTCTAAGGTATGAATTCCTAGGTCCCAACTCTACTTTTCCCGTAATAGTGAATGCCTCTTTGAATGAACTTGAAACTTCTAGACTCTTGCATGTGCTTAGAAAGCGTAGGGCGGCTATTGGATATTCCATTGACGATTTGAAGGGGATTAGCCCCGATATATGCATGCATAGGATTTCTTTGGATGATGATGCTAGACCAACCCGAGAGAGGTTGAGGAGGTTAAACCCCACGTTGGGGGAAGTTGTCTTTAAGGAGATAACTAAGTTGAGGGAAGCGGGAATCATTTATGCCGTTCTCGACTCGGAATGGGTGAGCCCAATCCACGTTGTCCCTAAGAAAGGTGGCTTGACGGTAGTCAAGAACGAGAAAAATGAACTAATCCCTACACGCACCGTCACGGGGTGGCGGATGTGTGTTGATTACCGTAAGCTTAACAAAGCCACTAAGAAAGATCATTTCCCACTCCCTTTCATCGATCAAATGCTTGAGAGACTAGCTAACCATGAATACTTTTGTTATTTGGATGGATATAGTGGATTCTTCCAAATCCCTATACATCCTTCGGACCAAGAGAAAACCACTTTCACATGCCCCTATGGAACCTATGCATATAGACGTATGCCCTTTGGGCTATGTAATGCGCCGGGAACCTTCCAAAGGTGCATGATGGCCATTTTCTCCGATTTCATTGAAAATACAATGGAAGTATTCATGGATGACTTTTCGGTCTATGGTTCCTCATTTGACTCTTGTCTAGAGAACCTTTCAAGAGTTCTCGACAAATGCATTGAGACCGATCTAGTCTTGAATTGGGAAAAGTGCCATTTCATGGTACAAGAAGGAATTGTGCTTGGACATCTTGTCTCTAATAGGGGAATTGAGGTGGATAGGGCTAAGATTGAAGTAATTGAAAAACTTCCACCCCCTAGAGATGTCAAGGGAATTCGAAGCTTTCTTGGTCATGCCGGGTTCTACCGGTGCTTCATTAAGGATTTCTCTAAGATTGCCAAGCCATTGACCGATCTCTTGCATAATGATACTCCATTCTTATTCAATGATCCTTGTGCTAAAGCTTTCGAGAAGCTAAAGTTGGCCGTCACATCCGCTCCTATCATCCAACCTCCCAATTGGGGACTCCCCTTTGAGCTTATGTGCGACGCAAGTGACTATGCCATTGGAGCCGTTCTAGGGCAAAGGGTAGACAAAAAGCTACATGTGATCTACTACACGAGCAAGGTCTTGGACCAAGCTCAATCAAACTACTCCACTACGGAGAAAGAGATGCTAGCTATTGTCTATGCCTTCGAGAAATTTAGGCAATACTTGGTGGGATCCAAAACCATAGTCTATACCGATCATGCCGCCATCAAGTACCTAATTTCTAAGAAAGATGCTAAGCCTAGGCTCATAAGATGGGTTCTTCTACTTCAAGATTTTGACATTGAAATCAAAGACAAGAAGGGAGTAGAGAACTTGGTCGCCGATCACCTTTCTAGACTTGAGCCTTTGAGGGAGAGGACCTTAAGTGATGAGTTGCCTATTGATGATTCTTTTGTTGGTGAGAACTTGATGAGGATCGAAAATGCACCCACTCCATGGTACGCCGACATAGTGAACTTCAAAGTTTGTGAAGTGCTTCCTCCAAACATGAACTACAACCAGAAGAAGAAGTTTGCGCATGATGCAAGAAGATACTATTGGGATGAACCCCACCTCTTCAAGCTTTGTTCGGATGGTATCTATAGAAAATGCGTAGCCGACGAAGATATAGTGGGAGTCTTGCACCATTGCCATTCTCTTCCTTGTGGAGGCCATGGAGGGAGTTCTAAGACCGCGGCTAAGGTGTTTCAAAGTGGACTCTATTGGCCATCAATATTCAAAGATGCCTACAATTTTGTGAAGGCTTGTGACAAGTTCCAAAGGAGTGGGAATATCTCCAAGAGGGATGAAATGCCCCAACAAGTAATTCTAGAAGTGGAGATCTTTGACGTGTGGGGAATAGACTTCATGGGCCCTTTCCCTCCTTCCTATGGGAACCGTTTCATTCTCGTAGCGGTTGATTATGTTTCCAAATGGGTCGAAGCTATAGCCTCCCCAACTCAAGATGCCAAGGTCGTAACAAAGCTTTTCAAGAAGGTGATCTTCCCTAGATTTGGAGTCCCACGAACCGTAATTAGTGACGGGGGAGCTCACTTCAAGGAAAGGCAATTTAAGGCACTCTTGAAGAAATATGCGGTCTACCACAAGGTTGCTACACCTTACCACCCTCAAACTAGTGGTCAAGTGGAAGTCTCGAATAGAGAAATCAAAACTATACTTGACAAGACGGTGGGAAATTTAAGGAAGGATTGGTCCTCAAAATTGGATGATGCTCTTTGGGCATATAGGACCGCCTTCAAGACACCTATAGGGATGTCTCCCTTTAGGCTCATCTATGGGAAACCTTGCCACCTATCAGTTGAATTGGAGTACAAGTCATTTTGGGCGGTTAGAGAATTGAACTTCAATATGAAAACCGCCGGGGAAAAGAGGCTATTGGACTTGAATGAGCTAGACGAAATAAGACTTGACTCTTATGAGAATGCCAAAATCTACAAGCAAAAACAAAAGAAATGGCATGACAAGAAGATTTTGAGGAAGGAGTTCAAGGAAGGGGACCAAGTCCTACTATTCAATTCAAGATTGAGATTATTTCCTGGAAAGCTAAAGTCAAGATGGACGGGTCCTTTCAAAATTCAAAAGGTGTTTGAGGATGGACATGTCACCTTGTTCAACTCAAGAGGGGAAATTTTCAAAGCCAATGGGCAAAGACTCAAGCTCTACCATGGAGCTCCCCTAGATTCCGAGAGCACTTCTATCACCCTACATGACTTGACCGATTGAGGCCTCCAAAAATTTGTTTCTAAAAGCTTACATGGGGAGGTTCGGCTCGGTCTTGCCAAGACGTTAAACTAGGCCCTCACGGGAGGTAGCCCGGTTTGTGAGTTGTCTATCTATGCAAGAGTAATTTCCATAAATGTGTAGCATGCTTTTGTGAACTTGTAATGTGGCTTGGTGACTTGGATAGTTTCCTATGCATGATCAGGGGTGTGTCTGATGTGATATAGGCATGCTTGAATTTTCTTGATGATTGTGGCGTTTTAAGTGTGGAGTGGTGATCCTAGCTTGTTTTGATTGAAAATCGTATGTTTATATGCTAGCGATCGATTAGGAGGGGCGTACCTTGATTATATGTGATATTTTAAGTGGTACCTATTCTTGGTTATGAGCAAAAATTCTGAGTGTGGAGTTGGGATTTGTTTGAAAAGGAAAAAAATTTCAAGCAGAAATTCAATCTCAGTCGATCGACTGGAGTCAAGCTACATGCCAGTCGATCGACTGGGACAATGTTTCAGAGAGTCCTGTTTTTTGTGCTTCTCCAGTCGATCGACTGGAATCCCAGTCGATCGACTGGGAATTGCCTATCCAAATCCTTCTTCTCCTTCTTCGTTCTTCTTCGTTCTTCATTTCACAAAAACCAAAAACCCTAAGCTTCCAATCCAAACTCCGACCTCCACCAAATCCCGCCAGTCACCTCCCAATCTGATCGCCGCCCTTCCGCCACCCGTCCGCCATCAATTGCCGCCCTCAAATCCGCCCAGAAATCAGCCTTTAATCGGAAATCGCGACCAACGTCCGATCTGCCAAATCCGACTCGCCCAACCACCGATCAATCTCCCCCCTGTTCGAAATCATCCCGCCAGCATAACCCTAGCCCCTATTCCACTCGCCGAACCCAAATTGAAGAATTCGATTTTTGCCCTAAAAGCCGTGTTCGAGTCGATCGACTGAGGGAATTGCTTCAGCCAGTCGATCGACTGAGGTGCAGTTCAGTCCCCTTTTGTGAGTTCTTGCTCAATTTGACTTGTGCTTCCATTTCCATTAGTGCTATGGGTCATGCCGGCACATCGTCTAGTGCAAAAGATAAGGGAAAAGGGATCGCTCACGAGCCCTCGCTTGATGAGCAAATTGACAACTTTACTTTAGAGGGCGAGGACGATATACCTATTGCTTCGCGCAAGAGGAAGTTACTGAGGAGTTCCCTTGCTGATGACAGTCCGGAGTCGGATGAGGAGATAGAGGCCGCGCCGGTTTCCCCGCCGCCTCCAAAGAAGAAAAAGCCCGAACCGAGGAAACCGGCACCGAAGAAGAAGGCGCCAGTGCCTGCTGCTCCTAGAGCTCCTCCGCCCCCACCGCCTAGGGCACCCTCGCCCCCTGTTGCAGCCCCTTCATCCACGGCCATAGTGCCGGTTGAGCCTCACGAGGGGCCGTATGAGGGACCGATGCCCATACCGGTCCCGTACCCATTCTCGGCTCCGTTGGTCTTTAGGGACGCTACGCACCGGACTCATCACACCACCATCACCTCGAAGAGGAAGACGGCCATTCCTACATTGTACCTCGACATGGGCTTGCTTCGTGGCATTGACGATGCGGTCACGACTGAGGTACAATCTCGCCTTACTGCATATGGCCTATCTTTCTTGTTTTCTGATGATCCGGGTACCTACCAGAGGATAGTTGAAGAGTTTACTTGCTCTTTTGAATTGGTGAAGGAGTTAGAGGGGGCGGGGACAGATTGGACTTATTATTGGAAGTTTGTGCTGGGGGGTCGGGATTTCCGCATTCGGGAGAGTTTGATCCGTGAGTGGTTGGGATTTCCACGGCCCGAGACATCACCCCCGGTAATTTCTGAGCACGACCAGTCCAAGCTTTGGAGAAGGATTTCCGGTAGGCATGAGTGGTTTATATCTTCATATAATTCTTCCGCGATAGTTGACCCGGTTTGGAAGATTATACACCACGTCATTGCTATTGGTATTAATACGAGGACAGAGAAGGCTAGGAAGGTTACTCTCCCGGATATGGACATTATGGTTGCTTTGGATTTTGGGCGAGCTGTTGATTGGCTAGCTAGGCTCGCCGAGCGGTTTGAGACCATTGTGAAGCCGGGCACTAGGAACAAGGGGATGGGAGGTGGCTCCTTGATTACATTGATAGCCCAAAGGTGTAACTTCACCTTTGGCCACGAGGGTTGTGAGGCCCCTGCTAGGAGTTTGCTTGACATCACCTTGATGAAGAATATGCACATGGTGAAGCGGGACGGTAAGACATGGAGTAGTGACCCGTCGCCTCATGTGGAGGGTCTTGTGACTGATGCTGCTGCGAAGAGGAGGGCCTTCAAGCAGAAGTTCCCCCCCTACTGCCGTGCGAACCTCTCCCCCTCTCCTCCCGGCTCACCTCCTCCACCCCCACCGGCAGTCGTTCCTGAGGGACAGGCAGACGATGAGCTCCCAGCAGCAGATGAGGAGGTTCCTGCAGTAGATCCCCCAGTCGATATTCCCCCTCCGGTCGTTGATGACTCAGCGGAGTGGAGGTAGAGAGTCACATCAGAGATTACACGTTTATCTACCGGGATGGACGACATGAGGAGCGGATTGGCTGACCTTCGGGACCTTGTCCGAGAGTCTGACGCGAGAGCCCGCCAGGAGTCGGAGTGGGTCCGCACTGCACTTGAGTCCTTGATGAGAGGCCAGACTGCGCCAGTTGCTTTAGTTCCTGCTGTTTCCCGCGCTCCCTCCCCTGTGCCCCTTGCACCATCTGCAGACGCTATAGAGGAGGACGAGGGAGCCTCTGATAGAGATGCCAAGGAGGGAGACCCTGATGGAGGCACCACCTCGGAAGACGAGGGAGCTTCCACTGATGGAGAGACCACTAGAGGAGGTGACGAGAGGGCGTCTTCACGTTCCAGTACCTTTTGATCATATTCGTATTTGACATTTTGATGTTTTCTTAGTTGGATCGTGTACTTGGATGTTAAGTCGCCTCTTGGCGCAATTTTGGATGATGCTTGCCATTTTGATTATATTCCCATTACTTGCCTTTGGTTATATGCTAGATTCGTTATGATATTGACGGTGTTTACCATTTACGATGCTCACTCTACAGGATATATATTTCATATTCTTATCATGTCCAAAACACCATCTTTATCTACAAATTGCAACCAAGAGGTTAATTCTCACTCCCATGGATTATATCATCGGCTCTACAATCGAGGGGAGTTCCTATGCGCCTTTGCCTTATTTTATCATTCTTTGCGCTTAGGGACTAAGCTTGCATTAAGTGTGGAGTGGTTGGTTGCGCATAGTTCACACGTTTGCATGCTATACATATCATTTCTAGATGGACACTTGCATACTTGCACATTTTCCCAATATAAGAGTGTTTTAACCATATGGGCTTGTGGTTCTCAATTCTAAATCCCTATAAATCACATCTAGCCTATTTGTCACATTTACCGACCTAGTCCTTTGAGCATGCATCCTTGAAAATTAATATCACTGCTATATCTTGTCTATCCAACTCTCTAAGTATTTTCATTGCAAAACCTTGGATTAAGCTAGCAAACACTTTTAAAACTTTCACGAAAACTTAGACCACTTGAATGCTCTTTGGTGACTTGAGTTGTCTAGCATAGTGCTTTGTTTATGATTGATTCCCGCACATTCCATACACTTTTTGAACATATTGTCAAGTTTTAAGTGTGGAGTCAAAAAAGGGCAAAAAATAAGCCCCAAAAAAAGAGAGAAATAATATACAAATGTCGGGGGTTAGGAAGGTAAGTTCCCCCTCGAAAGCATTTGTAGGCCAAAGGCCGTTTCAAAAAGAAATAAGAAACACTTAAAACTTGACTTTATGTTCTTCCATCATTCTACACTTGTGCGGGATTCATTATTTACATTGTGTGCTTGTTAGAATAACTCTTGGACGACCCATGTGCTTGCACGTGAGCTACCATTTGGTCTATGCTTGTTTAGTAAGAAACTCTAGTGTCGAACTCCACTTCCCTTACGGATTACGGCTTGAGCGCCTAAAACTTGGGAATGAGTTCCGTGTCGCGAGCCCTTGGACTAGCCCTAGCTAGCATAGGTGAGCGGTCGACGCTCAATTTGTGCAAGCTATAAGCCTTACCTCTATTTTGTTGCCTTGAAAATGAGTAGAATTTGGGATGAGACATTCTATAGCACTAGTATTGATAATCTTGAATGCATGTCCTCAAAGGTACTCAAAAAGGTTGAAAAAGTTCTTTTAATGATATTGTGACGATAATCTAGTTTGGGGTGTGGGATTGGTCTTGATGAATCGTAGCCTTGGTTGAGCACTCTTGCATTCACTCTTATGGGATATGTGCATTTGGGATTTGTGAGTATTCCCTTTTCTGAAAACTCTCACGAGACTATAACTCGTCCACTAGGGTAGCCTAGGGGTTTAAAGGCTTAATGCATATGCTAAATGCATTCGTAACGCCTACGAAAAGGAGCTAGGTAGATGGTACATACTTGTCATTTACTTTTCAATAACATGTTAGAAATAAGGATCGAGACCTTGTGAAATCTAGTGTGGCAAATGAACGAAAAACATAGCACCACTAGCATTTCGACATTTGCACTTCCTTGGCATATTTGCATACTTCGTTCGGGACGAACAACGCTTAAGTGTGGAGTGTTTTGATGAGTCGAGTTTTCGACTCATTAATTGCCCGTTTTCACTATAGCTTTAGTTCGATTCCGACTACTATTTGATGTCATTTGATCCTCTTTTCATGCGTTTCAGGTGCAAACCAAGATGTCTCAGTGTCAAGAGCCATTAGAAGAAAACTCGGGAAAAAATCGGTGTTTAGAGCAGAAGTTGGTGAACGTTGTATTTTTAGGTACAAGTCAAAAACATTTATATTGACCGGTAAGTACCGGGTCGTCCAAGAAGCAATTCTAAACTTATGAGCACTATTCGATTTCGTTCCGATAAGTCTATCCTAATTGCGGAAGTTTGATTGGTGAAGTTACTAAAGAAAATGTATATAAGCAATGTAAATAAACTTAGGGATCTAGAGATAATGTCACTACCAAGGCAAAAGGTGTACTCTAGGGAACTACTTCACTCATGTGTGTTTTTAGACTCCAAGAATTCGATTTCATGCAAAAACAATCATGTTAGATGATTAGATTAAGGCGTGCGACTATTAAATCAAATTCAATCGCTAGATGTTGTTACTTGATTTAAGGGAGAGGCACCTCGCACGTGAGCTTCAATCGCTAGATATTGTTAGCTCACGTCCTACTCAAAGGTTCTCAATCATTAGCGCTAGCTCAATGATCAATAGCCAATGAGCGGTTTAAGATCAAACCTATCTCAATGCTAAAATGAGTCACGCTAGTGATTGTCATCAAGCAAGGGTGATTCTACTTTCATTCTAGAACTCTTAGTATCGCTCGCTAGAGCACTCAACCTCAAATTCATGTTTTTAGACCACTTAGGCATTTTATCAAACACTTGGTGGGCATAGAGTTGGCATTAGTTCAAAGTAGATTCACAATCATCCAAACATGTTATTCTAGCATTTGTTCATAATAGATAAGGAGTATTAACACACATGAGGTCCATAGGACCCTAGAATACAAAACACTACTCACAAATCATGTTCATAGACAAACACAAATTGTATTGAGTACATAGATGAAAACACAATGGAAGGAATAAACCAAAGTGTAGATGATCTTCTTCCCCCTTTGGATCTTCAATCTTCAATGGATGATCCCCCTTGAAGCCTTGGTAGCTTATTCTCTCTAGAAACCCACAGTTTTTCTCCCCCAAAAATCAGCCTTTTTCCCCAAAAACCCTAAGTTTCAATTTATAGAAAGCAGCAAAAATCCTGTCTTTACGACTCAACCGGCCGGCTCAAATGCATGAAGGATCCTCAACCGGCCGGTTCAATTAGGGGAGGCTTGGGCGAAAACTTGCTGAGATTTTGAACCGGGCGGTTCAAATTGTGAAGGAAATTGAACCGGCCGGTTCGGCTTGTGGCTGGCTTCCTCTGGAGTCTCTGACCATTTGAGCCGGGCGGCTCAGATTTGTGCACTAATTGAGCCGGCCGGTTCGGCTCCTCAGAGCCTCTTACCATCCGAATCTGATCTTGGTGTAAACTACAAAGTTGTAGCCCTTTGAAATACCTTTCCAACAAGCTAAAGATCAGCCAAATCGGACATCGGATGAGCCCTATAGGTCCAAAACAAGACGCAAAGGTCAATATGCTCGGAAATCCATATTTTTGCTCCGAAACTTCGGTTTTCTTCGAGAATTGATCTTTTTGAACTCGGGGACCATAAGGTTGGTTTCTAACCTGAAATGGCAATCAAGTGGGTCAAATGGCATCGAAAGAGCATCGGGAATGGGCCAAAACTCTTCGTAAATGGATGGATAAATGAGTCGAGAATTCGACTCATCAAAACACTCCACACTTAGAGTTTGATCGTCCCGAGCAAACAATAGAATCAAGCCAAAGAGAAACAAATGGTGAATAGCAAGTCATTATGTTCAACGCCCATTTGCTCCTATCATCCATTAATGTCTCAAACTTTTATTACTAACTACTCTAACACATATTTACAATCTAACTCCTTTTCGTAGGTGTGACGAGTGCATTTAGCATATGCACCAAGCTTTTAAACCCCTAGGCTACCCTAGTGGACGAGTTATAGTCTCGTGAGAGTTTTCAGAAATGGGAATACTCACAAATCCCAAAATGCACTTATCCCATAAGAGTGAATTCAAGAGTGCTTAACCAAGGCAAGGATTTCTCAAAACCAATCCCTCACCCCACGCTAGTGATTACCATCACAATATCATCAAAAGAACTTTTGAACCATTTAAGTATCCTATGAGGTTGCGCATTCAAGATCATTAATACTAAAGCTTTCAAATGCCTCATCCAAAAGTCTACTCATTTTCAAGGCAATACAATAGAAGTGAAGCTTTTAGTTTGCACAAAAAACGTCAATCGTTCACCTATGCTAGCTAGGGCTAGTCCATGGGTTTGCGACATGGAACTCATTCCCAAGTTTTAGGCTCTTAAGCCATAATCCATAAGGGAAGAGGAGTTCGACAAGAGAGTTCTTATAAAACAAGCAAAGACCAAATGATAACTCCCGTGCAAGCACATGGGTCGTCCAAAAGTCATTCCAACTAGCACACATGCAAATGATGAATCCCGCACAAATAAAAAATGGAGGAAAAACATAGAGTCAAGTTTTAAGTGCTTCTTATTTTCTTTTTGGAACGGCCTTTGGCCTACAAATGCTTTCGAGGGGTAACTTACCTCCCTAACCCCCGGCATTTGTATATTTTGGAGCAAAACTTCTCGGGTACCTCGAGAAAGTTTTTAGTCGGGGCTTTGCCCTCTTTGACCGCAAAAATCTTTTCTTCCTCTTTTTTTTTCTCCTTTTTTTCTTTCCTTTTTTTTGAATGGGGCTTCGCCCTCTTTTATTTTTGACTCCACACTTAAAACTTGATGATATGTTCAAAAAGTGTATGGACTGTGTGGGAATCAAGCATAGGCATGGCACTAAATTAGTAAACTCAAGTCACCAAGGGGCAAACAAAAGGTCTAAGTTTTTCGTGAAAATTTTAAAAATGCTTGCTAAAACTTGTTCCAAGGTATTTCAACGAAAATACTTAGAGAATTAGATAGACAAGAGATAGCAATGATATTGAATCCCAAGAATGCACATTCGTAGGACTAGGTCGGTTCTAGGTTCAAGATCCAATAAATGTGACGAATAGGCTAGATGTCATTTATAGAGATTTAGAGTTGATAGTCACAAGCCTATATGGTTTTACACTCTCATGTTGGGGATAGAATACATGAATGCAAGTGTTCATTCAATAAATGATATGCAAGGCATGAAAGCATGTGAGCATGTGAACGACGTGCATAAATCCACTCCACACTTAAGAGTAAGCTTAGTCCCTAAGCGCAAACAATAATGAAAATGAGATAAAGGCGCATAGGAACTCCCCTCGTTTGTAGATGTGCCCCAATCAATAGAAAAAACATCATTGTGCTAAACGTGATCGAACATGATGTAAATAACTCCCTTGATGGCAAGAAAAACATGAGAGGTTAAAAAGCAACAAGTGACATACAAGGCCATGCAAGTATGAGCAAGTGAGCTTCACTAGTTACATAATAACATCATGGCACAAGTTTCATAGACTTCAAGCAAGGAAAGTAATCTACATCCTTCATAGTTTGCACATGAGCCCTAAGGGCAACATCATTATTCATGGATAAGTCAAAGGGAAAGTGGAGGGACTTGGAATTATGAAGTGGGATTGGAGTGAGTAGAACTCACTCCACACTTAAAATTTTACCCACTAATCACACATTTCACATTCCATATTTAAAGTCTAATCCACTCAAAATCATGCCAAACATTTAAATATAAAGAACGAGAATGAAACGACTTACAAATCGGGTTACCTCCCGCGAGGGCCTAGTTTTTCCCGTCTTGGCAAAGACGTAGCAAAGCGCCCCATAGAATCACTCGTGAGAAGTCCTTTGCTAGGATCCCTTCTCACGGGGCCTTGGATTTAGCGTGTCAATCCACCTTTAAGTCCCATTTGAATTTCTTCCCATCAAGTCTACAATGGACTTTCCTTTGGAAAGTTGACCCCTTCAAATATGAACATCCCTTTAGAGCTAAGGGGTCATGGGAGCTTCCTTCCAAAGATCTTGAAAAATAAGGCACGAAGCTCCCAAACTTGTCTCGAGACATCAGAATGAAGAAGGAGTCTTCAAAATTTGTCTCGAGCTTGATGGGCACACCCTCCTTTAATTTCTCAATAATTTCCTTGGGTGCCCACTCCTCAATATCGCTCATTAAACTTGTGTCTTCTTGTGTGCGAGGTGGCTCTCTAGTCACGTCCATATAAATCTCAACAAAGTCTTCATACCTTTGAACTTCTTTTGGCTCAATATCCTCTTCCTCAATCTTATCCTCATCAAGAATTCGGGATTCACATTTAGGCTCTTCTATAGCGGGAGGGGGGAGTTCTTCTTCATCGATAAAAGTTATTTCCTCTATGCAAGAGGCATCATCATTGAAGAATTCCTCGTCGGAGAGCCAAGGCGTTGATGGAATGGTGAGCTCTTGTGTGTTCTCGTCTAAATGATCTTGAGATGTGCTAGTAGTGAAGGATGCTTCACTCTTGCATTCTACCTCGTCTTCGTCACAAGATTCACCATCACACCCCTCATAAAAAGCTTGGAGATCGGCTCTCTTGAACTCCTCCTCATTTAATTGATCCCATTCTTGCCTTGAGGTGTTAGATTCAAGAACTTCCTCTTTGGACACCTCTTCTTCATCATCCAAGTCCCCGTTTTCCATTGCTTGTCGCGCTAATGTGCTTTCCAACACTTTTCTTTGAGCTAAAAGTTCATCCATGCGTTGGTTCAAAGCTTGGAAAGCTTGTTGCGTGTCTAGGCGATCTTGGGAGATCTTGGCATTAAGAGCTTCACAAGAGGCCATCCCTTCTTGTCTATCCCTCTCACCTTCATTCAAAGAGTTTAGCAATTCCTTGTAGAAGATCTCCTTGTCCATAGGTTGTGGATTTTGAGGATATGGAGGGTAGGAGTCATCTTCTTGTCGCGCCAATTCGCTTCTAAACACTTGTCTTTGAGCCTCCATTCTATCAAAATGGGCTTGCATGTCTCTACGCGACTTCTCTTGGGATGCAAGTAGTGTGGCAAGCAATGCTTTAATATTGGAGGGCTCACTTGAAGGTTGGGGAGGTTGAGGATCCAAAGGACATTGAGGGTAGGAGGCATATTCAAATGAGTATTGGCTATCATCTCGATGGGGAGTGTATGAATGTGTCGGATAGCCATGATCTTCCCAATAGGCATTTCGATGCTCCTCCTCTTGGTCATATTCTTCATTGTATGAGACTTGTTGGTTGTATGAGTACATCCTCGCAAAACAAAAGAACAAAAGTTAGCAAGAGATATGAGTGAATAGAATGTACAAAAGAAAAAGAAAAATATTTACAAGAATAGTCCAAATCTCACAAAATCTACTCTAATGCTCTAGTTAATTCATTGCTCCCCGGCAACGGCGCCATTTTGAACGTTGTATTTTTAGGTACAAGTCAAAAACATTTATATTGACCGGTAAGTACCGGGTCGTCCAAGAAGCAATTCTAAACTTATGAGCACTATTCGATTTCGTTCCGATAAGTCTATCCTAATTGCGGAAGTTTGATTGGTGAAGTTACTAAAGAAAATGTATATAAGCAATGTAAATAAACTAAGGGATCTAGAGATAATGTCACTACCAAGGCAAAAGGTGTACTCTAGGGAACTACTTCACTCATGTGTGTTTTTAGACTCCAAGAATTCGATTTCATGCAAAAACAATCATGTTAGATGATTAGATTAAGGCGTGCGACTATTAAATCAAATTCAATCGCTAGATGTTGTTACTTGATTTAAGGGAGAGGCACCTCGCACGTGAGCTTCAATCGCTAGATATTGTTAGCTCACGTCCTACTCAAAGGTTCTCAATCATTAGCGCTAGCTCAATGATCAATAGCCAATGAGCGGTTTAAGATCAAACCTATCTCAATGCTAAAATGAGTCACGCTAGTGATTGTCATCAAGCAAGGGTGATTCTACTTTCATTCTAGAACTCTTAGTATCGCTCGCTAGAGCACTCAACCTCAAATTCATGTTTTTAGACCACTTAGGCATTTTATCAAACACTTGGTGGGCATAGAGTTGGCATTAGTTCAAAGTAGATTCACAATCATCCAAACATGTTATTCTAGCATTTGTTCATAATAGATAAGGAGTATTAACACACATGAGGTCCATAGGACCCTAGAATACAAAACACTACTCACAAATCATGTTCATAGACAAACACAAATTGTATTGAGTACATAGATGAAAACACAATGGAAGGAATAAACCAAAGTGTAGATGATCTTCTTCCCCCTTTGGATCTTCAATCTTCAATGGATGATCCCCCTTGAAGCCTTGGTAGCTTATTCTCTCTAGAAACCCACAGTTTTTCTCCCCCAAAAATCAGCCTTTTTCCTCAAAAACCCTAAGTTTCAATTTATAGAAAGCAGCAAAAATCCTGTCTTTACGACTCAACCGGCCGGTTCAAATGCATGAAGGATCCTCAACCAGCCGGTTCAATTAGGGGAGGCTTGGGCGAGAACTTGCTGAGATTTTGAACCGGGCGGTTCAAATTGTGAAGGAAATTGAACCGGCCGGTTCGGCTTGTGGCTGGCTTTCTCTGGAGTCTCTGACAATTTGAGCCGGGCGGCTCAGATTTGTGCACTAATTGAGCCGGTTGGTTCGGCTCCTCAGAGCCTCTTACCATCCGAATCTGATCTTGGTGTAAACCACAAAGTTGTAGCCCTTTGAAATACCTTTCCAACAAGCTAAAGATCAGCCAAATCAGACATCGGATGAGCCCTATAGGTCCAAAACAAGACGCAAAGGTCAATATGCTCGGAAATCCATATTTTTGCTCCGAAACTTCGGTTTTCTTCGAGAATTGATCTTTTTGAACTCGGGGACCATAAGGTTGGTTTCTAACCTGAAATGGCAATCAAGTGGGTCAAATGGCATCGAAAGAGCATCGGGAATGGGCCAAAACTCTTCGTAAATGGATGGATAAATGAGTCGAGAATTCGACTCATCAGTTGGCAGGATTCACACCTCCAGTCGATCGACTGGGAAGCTCCCTAGCTCCAGTCGATCGACTCGCCACAACAAACAGGAGGTGTTGCAAATTAGCTCACCTCAGTCGATCGATTGACACTTTCAGTCGATCGACTGGAGAATCCCATGCCTAGAAGATGCAGATCACGTGACCCGAGTCGATCGACTGGGAAGCTCCCCTGCTCCAGTCGATCGACTGAGAGCAACAAACAGGAGGTGCTGCAAATTGGGTCTTCTCAGTCGATCGACTGGGATCCTACCTTGTACCAGTCGATCAACTGAGATCCTGCTAGCCAAACGACCTTTTTCTCCTCCAGTCGATCGACTGGGCCATCAACCCAACGCCAATCGATCGACTGGACCTGCTACAGTACCGAAAATCAGCCGAGGCTATAAATAGAAAGAGGCAAAATTGACTATTGATCTGGGGTTTTTTTTCTGGAAAATCGAGGGTTTTGGAAGAGAGCAAGAGGTTTTTGAAGATCAACTCATCCAATCGGAGCACTCAAGGATATAGGGGGATCCTTCACTCTATTCCTTACTCTTTTTGTGTTCTTCTTCATTTCCCTTGTAACATCACCACTTTGTTTGTCTATGAACATGAGTAGTGAGTAGTTCCATTAGTTTCTAGGGGTATATGGACCTCCTTGGTGTATAAACTCGTTTATCTATTGATTATATGCAATGAATGAATGCTTGTTATGATTTGTGAATCTACTTGGATTAAGTGTCTATTCTATGCCCACCAAGTGTTTGATAAAATACCTAAGTGGACTAGGAACATGAATTTGAGGTTGAATGCTCTAGCGAGCGAGACTAATGATTCTAGAATGAAGTAGATTCACCCTTGTTAAGTGATGATCACTAGCGTGACTCATTTTGGCATTGAGATAGGCTTGATCTTAAACCGCTCATTGGCTATTGATCACCCAACTAGCGTTGATGATTGAGAACCTTTGAGTAGGACGTGAGCTAACAATATCTAGCAATTGAAGCTCACGTGCGAGGTATCCTTCCCTTAAATCGAATAACAAAATCTAGCGATTGAATTAGATTTAATAGGGATACGCCTTAATCTATCATTTGCATTATTCGTTCTTGCATGAAATTGAACCTTATAGAGTTGAATGCACCAAGGAGGGAAGTAGTACCCTAGGAGCGCTTTTGAAATCCTTGAAAACATCTTTTTTTTATTAGTTAATCATTGTTTGACAAGTCATAAATCACATTTCAACCAATCGTTTAGGAAATAGACTTATCGTAGTAGAATCGAATAGTGATCTTAAGTTTAACATTGCTCCTTGGACGACCCGGTACTTACCGGTTATAAATTGTTTTTGATCAATTTAGTGCTTTTGAATCTTACAAATTCGAAAGGCATAAATTACAACGTTCATCGCCATGTAACACAAAAACTCTAATGCTTCTTCATTTAGTTCATTTGAAATCATGCTTTTCAACGCTAGTTACATCAAACATGAAATCAACTAGGGTTCCTATTGAGGACTTCTCACAAACACCTTATAGGCACCCCTTAACATTAAGTTCCAATGAAGAAGAATCATGTGCAAAATCATTCATCAATAACATCTATAGCATTTACAAGGTCACAAACATGTTTAGGGAATTCATGGATCCCCAACCAAGGTCACTACTCACTCATAGTGAGGTTACAATTAAGAACAATAACAAAAGTGTAAAAACCCATATGAGATGTGGAGTTTAGAGCTTCTAAACAAATGGAGGATCAAGAGTAATAGAGAGTATCAATGATTGGTCTTCTTATTCAACTTTCCACCTCGAAATCCGTGCAAAAACCTTCTCAAAATCAGTGTCGGCGCCTGGGAATCCGTGCAGAACTTCTCTCCAAAAAGCCACCCGTGAAACCCTAAAAATTCTGGGTTTTATAACATATGCCGCCTTATGCGATCGCATACTTGCCATTGTGCGATCACATAACTTTTCTGGTGGTCGGTGGGATGCGATCGCATATATTTTTGTGCGACTGGATTATCTTATGCGATCGCATACTTGAGCTTGTGCGATCGCACATCTATCCTTAGCTGCATTTGCAACTTCGGCTTCCGGGTGTGCGATCGCATAATAGTATATGCAACTGGATTGTCTTATGCGATCGCATAAACCAACTTATGCGAGCGCACATCTGTCCATATTCTGACCGTAGCTCCAGGATGCGCGATCGCATAAAGTTTTATGCGACTGGTCTGATTTGTGCGATCGCACAAAGATGTTTGTGCGATCGCATAAGGCTGAATTTGGTATCGGCGTAAACTAGAGAGTTGTAGCCCTCTGAGTCAGCTTTCCAACAAGCTTTGAATCAACAGAATCGGACACCAAATGAGCTCTCTAGGTCCAAAATACTCCGGAGAGGTCTATGTGTCCCGTAATGCCCGAAAATCCATGTTTTTGCTCCGCAATGCTCGGTTTTGCTCCAAAGTCAATGCCCGCTTGTGTTCTCAGCTTAAACTCTGTAATTTGCCTGAAATGAACCACAAGGCATCAAATAGCAAGTGAAATCGTGATAAAACAAACGAAACAATAAGCATAGAGGTCGCCTAAAATGCGTATATTTTAGAGCTATCAAATCACCCCACACTTATCGTTTGATCGTCCCGAGAAAACTAGACATATAGGTCAACAACAAGAAGGCATTTTGCTCAATCATGATCGTCTCAAAGAAACTCCATATGATTACGAAAACTAACTCAAAAGATTAAGAAACAAAACATACTACTAACTAACCACTTTCGTAGGTAACACGAGTGCATTTAGCGAATGCACCAAGCCTTTAAACCCCTAGGCTACCCTAGTGGAGGAGTTGTAGTCTCCTGAGAGTTTTCAGAAACGGGAATACTCACAAATCCCACAAAGAGAATAATCATCCCATTAGGCATTTTAAACTCACAATTTTCAAAGTACTAGGCGAGGTGTTTTTCATGGAGTTCATAATGTATTCAACTAGATATGTGCATTTCAATCACTACATGAGTCCTCTTCGAATCCTTATGGAAATTCATGAATTAGGACATTCAAGCAAATCAAAGCAAAGACTAATAAATCTTTAATCAAGGATTCTAGTCATTTTCTATATTGGTGACTTCAAGAAAGTGATCAAATCGTTGCAAAGAAATCTTGTTGGATCACTCACCAATGCTAGCAAGGAGGCTAGTCCATTGGCTTGTGAGCTTAGAACTCATTCTCAAGCCTAGGACGCATAGGTCACTTAGTCGTAAGAGAAGAGGAGTTCCAACATTATATTTTTTTGTAAATACTTGCAAGTCATTTCATGCCTAAGTATAAAAGAATACGAGGTTCATCCCTTAGTGAATTCTTGCTAGTAAGTATCAATTGCCCCATTGGTTTTCATGCTAGAGAATGGCGGGATAGCCGATTGTCAAATCTAAGTGCTTCGTATTTTCTTTTTCTTTTTTCTTTCAAATGGCCTTTGGCCTACAAATGCTTTCGAGGGGGGACTTACCTCCCTAACCCCCGGCATTTGTATATTTTGCTCAAAACTTCTCGTGTACATCGAGAGAGTTTTTAGTCGGGGCTTTGCCCTCTTTTGACCGTAAGAATGAAGCATATATATTTTTTTGTTGGGGCCCATTTTTCGCCCTCTTTTGACTCCACACTTAGAACTTAACAAAGGGCTAAGCGTTAAAAATGGAGCATGGCAAACCAACGGGACAAAATCCACTAGATAAACAAGGTCGCTAAGGTCACCTAAAGGCAATCATGGCATGCAAGGGTTTTGGAGTTATAAATCATTTTGATTTTATGCTTTCAAAGATCAATTCTTTAGTCTCAACGAGAAAAAAAACTTAGAATGAAAGATAAAGAAGTGCTAGTAGATGCTTTGATCCTCAAGAATGAAAGTCAACAATCCAATCCACTAGTCATCTAAAGGATCAATCAAGTGAAATCATGCCCGACTAGTTGAATTTAGAGATGAATTTTTTTCGAAATGTGTCCTTGCCTAGACTTTTTGTTTTTATTAATAACTTGAAATTTTTGGATGAATTGCACAGTAGTGTGAGCGTTTTCCCTTAAACATGCAAGTTGAAAGGATTCCATACATGAAAGCACGTCAAGTAAGCACAAACATCGCGTGTAGTCAAAACATAGGCACCCCACACTTATGCCCTATCTAGACATCTAGTTAACTAAGCACATGTTAAGAAATTATCAAATATAGGCATTCACACATGCATAGTTCATATCCTCAAATTTGTGCACGAATCAAATAGAAATCCAATCAAAATAGATATTCTTAAAGATCGGGGGAGAAAACACTCACAAGCCTAGTTTAACGTCTTGGCTAAGACGGAGCCAATTCTCCTCTTGGGAGATAAGAAGCACGCTTGAGGAGTCTTTTGCTAAGATCCCTCCTCAAGCGGGGCCTTGCACTTGATCGTGTTAAACCACCTTCAAATCCCATTTGAATTTCCTCCCATCAAGCCTACAATGGACTTTCCTTTGGGAGCATGACCCCTTCAAGTATGAAAATCCCTTAAAAATTAAGGGACCATGGGAGCTTTTTCCGAATAGTCTTTGGAAATATGGCAAGAAGCTCCAAAACTTGTCTCGAGACTTTGTAGTGAAGAAGGAGTCTTCAAAATTTGTCTCGAGCTTGATGGGCACACCCTCCTTAAGGTTTTCAATTATTTCCTTGGGTGCCCAATTCTCAATCTCCCTCATTAAACTTTTGTCTTCTTGAATGCGAGGTCGGTCTTTAGTATCTTCCATGAAAACCTCAACAAAGTCTTCATACTTTTGAAGTTCTTGTGGCTCAATATCCTCTTCCTCAATCTTATCCTCATCAAGAATTCGGGATTCACATTTAGGCTCTTCTATAGCGGGAGGGAGGAGTTCTTCTTCATCAATAAAAGTCATTTCCTCTATGCAAGAGGCATCATCCTTGAAGAATTCCTCGTCGGAGATCCAAGACGTTGACGGAGTGGTGAAATCTTGTGTGTTCTCAACCCAATGATCTTGAAACATGCTTGTAGTCGAAGATGATGCACTTTCATGTTCCAATTTATCTTCGGTGCAAGATTCACCATCACACGCCTCATGAAAAATTTGGGGAGCCGCTCCCTTGAACTCATCCTCCATTGCTTGATCCCAATTTTGTCTTGAGGCATTAGATTCATGAACTTCTTCTTTTGAAACCTCTTCTTCATCATCCAAGTCCCCATTTTCCATTGCTTGCCGCGCTAATATGCTTTCCAACACCTTTCTTTGAGCAATAAGTTCATCCATGCGTTGGCTAATTTGTAGCATGTCTCTATTCGACTTCTCTTGGGATGCAAGGAGTGTGGCAAGCAATGCTTTTATATTAGAGGGCTCACTTGAAGGTTGAGAAGGTGGAGGGTATGGAGGGTAGGAGTCTCCAACTTCAAGGCATTGCCTATCATCCCAATTCGGAGTGTTATAACTAGTCGGATAGCCATGATCTTCCCAATAGGCATTTCGTTGATCCTCCTCTTGATCATATTCTTCATTGTATGAGACTTGTTGGTTGTGGTTGTTCATCCAATAATCTTCACAATGGGCATTTGGTTGATCATCTTCATAATAATCTCCATTGTGCATGACTTGTTGGTTGTAGGGGTCCATCCTCGCAAAACAATAGAACAAAAGTTAGCAAGAGATATGAGAGAAAAGAAGAATATACAAGCATAAGAGAAAGAAAATTATTTACAAGAATAGACAAACTAAACAATCTATTAGCACCTAGTTAATTAACCTATCCCCGGCAACGGCGCCATTTGATCGGTTGTGATATAGTAGGAAATATTCAAATGTAAATTCGAATACTATTTGCTAGTCACGTGATCAAAACATTTATAAAAGCTCGGGAATCCGAGATCGAACCCAGAGGATAGGTGTTAAACTAGTAGTGCTAAAGATCAAGCTAGAATGTCTAAGGTGGGGGGGGGGTTTGTTCCTCTAAGGAGGTCGATAGCAAGAATTTCACTATCCAAAAAGAGGTTTGATTAACAAAAAGAGATTAACAATCAATAAAAGATGACTAGGGATCCAATCCTCCACTAAACAATCATTGTGACGGTAAATTAGGACATTATTGATGAACTTCTCATGCACACACTTAGAATTTAGGCATGCAACATTAATACCAAGTTTAACTCTCGCTCTAACTTAATATTAAGAGGTCACATCTCGCTCAATACCTCAAACTCTCGCTCTATTGGCATTATAAAGTAAGATTACCTACCCTCAAACCCTAGCTCTATTGGCTAGATAATCATACACGTGTAAAAACCATGCCATTCTCATTAGAATTAGAGTGTCGCCATGTAACACAAAAACCCTAATGCTTCTTCATTTAGTTCATTTGAAATCATGCTTTTCAACGCTAGTTACATCAAACATGAAATCAACTAGAGTTCCTATTGAGGACTTCTCACAAACACCTTATAGGCACCCCTTAACATTAAGTTCCAATGAAGAAGAATCATGTGCAAAATCATTCATCAATAACATCTATAGCATTTACAAGGTCACAAACATGTTTAGGGAATTCATGGATCCCCAACCAAGGTCACTACTCACTCATAGTGAGGTTACAATTAAGAACAATAACAAAAGTGTAAAAACCCATATGAGATGTGGAGTTTAGAGCTTCTAAACCAATGGAGGATCAAGAGTAATGGAGAGTATCAATGATTGGTCTTCTTCTTCAACTTTCCACCTCGAAATCCGTGCAAAAACCTTCTCAAAATCAGTGTCGGCGCTTGGGAATCCGTGCAGAACTTCTCTCCAAAAAGCCACCCGTGAAACCCTAAAAATTCTAGGTTTTATAACATCTGCCACCTTATGCGATCGCATACTTGCCATTGTGCGATCGCATAACTTTTCTGGTGGTCGGTGGGATGCGATCGCATATATTTTTGTGCGACTGGATTATCTTATGCGATCGCATACTTGAGCTTGTGCGATCGCACATCTTTCCTTAGCTGCATTTGCGACTTCGGCTTCCGGGTGTGCGATCGCATAATATTATATGCGACTAGATTGTCTTATGCGATCGCATAAACCAACTTATGCGAGCGCACATCTGTCCATATTCTGACCGTAGCTCCAGGATGCGCGATCGCATAAAGTTTTATGCGACTGGTCTGATTTGTGCGATCGCACAAAGATGTTTGTGCGATTGCATAAGGCTGAATTTGGTATCGACGTAAACTAGAGAGTTGTAGCCCTCTGAGTCAGCTTTCCAACAAGCTTTGAATCAACAGAATCGGACACCAAATGAGCTCTCTAGGTCCAAAATACTCCGGAGAGGTCTATGTGTCCCGTAATGCCCGAAAATCCATGTTTTTGCTTCGGAATGCTCGGTTTTGCTCCAAAGTCAATGTCCGCTTGTGTTCTCAGCTTAAACTCTGTAATTTGCCTGAAATGAACCACAAGGCATCAAATAGCAAGTGAAATCGTGATAAAACGAACGAAACAATAAGCATAAAGGTCACCTAAAATGCGTATATTTTAGAGCTATCACCCTGGCATTCTGCTGGAGAGCTTTGTAGTCATCATCTGTATACTCGTCTTTTTCCTTCTCTTTTGGTTTGTTAGGATCTGTCACATCCAGAATAGGGAAGTTACCCTTTTCAAACACTCGCCACAGCTTTCCATCCGGGGAATAGACATGGGCTTCGAACTGGTCCTTCCACCAGTCATACTCTCCCGGACTGAGCACCGGCGGCTTCCAGAACGAATCGCTTCCGTTAGACATGATTTCCTGCAAAGGCTAACACACAATCTAGAGCTTCCCGGCTCTGATACCAATTGATGGATCGTTAGGTTAGCCAACTATATGAGGGAGATCCCAGAGTGGTATCCCTCAGACAGATGGCAGCGGAAATTTACTTTCGTACAGGAAATATAAGACGGAATGTAAATGCTCACGATTTAGAGTGGAAACCTTACTGCAACCTTTGCAGCAGGATAAAAACCACTTGCCTTCTGGACAGTTCCAGAAGGGCTTCAAGATCCGTATTATTGACAAAGGAATATGCTTGCAGTTTGTTACACTTGTCCCACACAGTGACAACTAACACAACTACTCAATTCGAAGAGTCAACTAATACGATCGCCTTGCCCGCACACAGCAGCACCTTGTCAGCTCCGGATTTGAACACTCTTCAATCTCCGATCGCTATTATCCAAAAGCCGAACTTTTCTTTGAAGACTTCTCTTTCTTTTATGGAGTCCTCAAGTCGGCAGTGCATATCTCCATCAGAGATCCGATTGATATCTCGCAGATGTGATATGGTATTTCCATATCTTAACCCTGTCACATATATACTTGCCAAAACTGGCGTCAATATTCTCTTCGCATATACTTGACATCTCCTCGTGTATATATTTGCATTAATGGTCTTAATCAAATATTGCACGCATATACTCTTGTATCTTCGATATATATCTCCGTGTATCTTTTCCCAGATCCGATCTGGTTTGTATGTCGGTGTACCTCTCACATAGAGCGCATCTCTCTCGCAGCTCTGCTCTCTCTCAGAGATGCCCAGTGAGCTTACCTGTCAGACAGTGATTTCTGCACACTCAAGTGGATTATTAGTTAAGTGTTTGTTATCATCAAAACACGAGGGTCCAACAGATACAAAGGCAAAGCGAGGACTTAAAGCCGGAAAATAACATCCAGTTGGGACCAGTGCAGACAGTAAAAGATAAACGTGAATAAACAACAATCTGCTGCTCCACTTCGCCTGACGCTTAGTGGACGCCCCATCTAGTCACTCACAGCTGCGAAGAAGCAGGCAAACACATAACAACAATAGCTCAAAACCGCCCGCCGAAAAGCCGGACGGACCAAAACAAACACACGGTAGAGAATATCCACAAACAGAGAAGACCGTGCTAACCCGGCGACGATAACCCAGACCGAAATAATCGACTGGAAAGAAAACCCTCATAAGCAAAAACACTTGGAGGGAAAGAAAAGTACAAAAAGTAAACACAGACCACCCATCCTCAACCGTCATCCAAAAAGGCGCAGCCACCGCCAGCTGCTTCCGCCTGACCCAACCGCAGAACCTCCTTTTCCTCCACCTTCCACATAAACCAAATCGTCTCGTTGCAAGAGAACCTGCGCCACACCCCACAGACCCGCACCACTCCCTTCACTAGATTTGATCATGACAAATCCGGAGAGGCACAAGCCTGCGGCGTGGGAAAGCCACAGGCAACCGCCGACGAACCGAAGAGGAGTTCAAAAAAGGGGAAGAAGAAAGGTCGGCAATTGAACAAAAGGAAGATGGTGGTGGAGAAAGCAAAAGGAAGAGGAGTGGTGGAAAATATTTACGGAGAAGAAGGGGAATTGAGATTTATTGTGGAGTGAGTTGCTCTAGCACGTTGATTGATTTACAAGTTGAAAGTCATGCAAGCACCAAATCAACAAATATTATAATTAATTAATAATATGAAGCATTATTTGTATTAATGCACATTAATTACGAATTATATGCATCATTTATTACTAAAATGAAGATCCAAAAAACTGCCTGCCTCTTCTCTCCTCTCCTCATATTCCACAAACCGAATTCTCTCTATTTATTTTAATTATAACAGCTTCCAGATTCGTCCGATCCGACTTCGAACTGCGCTTTGAGGTCGCTGGCAGGCAGCCGTTCCGGATCTCTCTTTTCCTGTTTCGTAATTGGCCGGATCCGTAACCATTTTAAGGTCTTTTTCCCTTGCTAAATCTTTTATTTGTATTTTTTTTATGTTAATGCTTTGGGCGACTTGTTCGATTTTTAGGCTAATTAGTTTTGGTTACTCAATGTGCTTCCATTTTCGGTGCTAATGCTTGAGACTGTTACAATTTACATGGAAATAATTTTTAGTATATTAGTTGAATTTCTTCATATGCTTGAATTTCAATTTCTTTTTTGAATGCCTGAAACTGTTACAATTTACATGCTGTTTTTGATCAATACTACATTATGATCCCTGAATGTGGTTTTTCTCTTTATATGCTTGTGGCTCATGAAAAAAAAAATTAGTTTATTAGTTGAATGCTCAGCTAAATTTTTCATCGGTTTTGTTGGGTACTCAGGGTAAGCATATGGTTGTTGGTCAGGAACCAAAGGAATGTGATCTCAGCTGTAACTTTATGATATATTGGGGATTCAGTTTCAAAATATTTTGTAAGGCCTAGCTGGTGGATAGTCTGATACTTTCTAGGTTCAATAAATTGATGATGCTAGTTGAAGTGGATACTTAAGTTGAAAGGCCACCATGACCTTTTCTCTACCCAAGGGGTTTCACAGTATGACTGCCTTTCCACATAAGTTGTCCTCCATTGTTATTACAGTTGGAGGATTGGCATTGTTTTTGGTTGTGGGTTCACTATTGATATCCCATCCGATCAGTTCGGCAATTACGAGATATATTAACACTGCAAATGTGGATACCTTAGCACCCATCGAGGGGAGCAATCAGAGTAACATCAATACTTCTGGTTCTGTTGATGGAAATGGAAATGCAAATGTGATAAACAAGCATACTAATGATGTTTCACAAGCAACTGGAAAATTCCCCTCTTCAGACACCGAGGATGTTGTAGATAAATTGAAGCCAATTTCACCATTGTCATCTAATCCAACACAAGAGGATAGCTCTACAAAGTCTTACATCCCCAATTCTCCAGATCCTGTTGACTCTTTGACGCCAAAACACTCGGAAAGAATACCAGCCAGGTGGAATAACAACTCTGATGATGCTTCAGCCGCTACTCCAGAAGATGATGCACCAGAATCTTCTCAAAGTGAGGGAAGTAACAATGATCCGGTTAATTCAGGTAAGTTTTTGGTTCACGGTTAAATTTAGGTATACTGCATCTATTCCATAATGAAATATGATATACTGAGTATGAGTATTGATAGAAAGGAACCACCTAGGACTAGGAGGAAAGAAAACAAATAAGGCTGAGCAGAAATTTTTTTAACCAGAGTTGAGGAAGAAATTCGGGTGAACCATTTGGTTCTCTCATCCTTATTTTTTATGTCTGAATCAACTATCTTTCGTTAGGATTGTAAGGAGGCTCACTTGAGTATTTTATTATATACAGTAGTGAAAAGTACAAAAGGCATTATGTACTACCACTGTTTAAAAAAATGTTGATGTCACTATCTGATTTTGCTTAATAGCTTAATCGTGGACGACAGCAAATATGAGTGGCACCCTTGGCTCGCCTCCAAGAGGTGGAGTGATTTTTGCTGCATTTTAGACTGGCTAATAAGAAGGGAAATATCAAACGTTATGAAACTTTATCATTTTGATTAGTGACATGGATGTAACTAGATCAGTTCATTATAGGTTTTAATTGTAATCTTGTTTATTACAATCTAATTCCAAAATATGATCAGACCTGGAATTGCAATATTAGGTAGTGGCTAGTGCCATAGTCACATATTTTTTTTTAAACATTGGTAAAAACCTTCTTTAGTTTCTCTTTATAATACTTATTTGTTGTTATTGTCTAGATTATTTTTGGGAGCTGTCTGGCTTCATTTTCAGCAAATGGGTTCTTATATTGTTTACATATTCTGCTTAGATAATCACGTGTACCCAAAACACTGCAGACGGTTCATGTCTATACCTTCCTCGTACTGGATACCACACCCTTGCCTGGGTAAATTGAATGCCCATACATGATACATCAGATGTTTCATTCACTCCAGTGGTTCCAGCAGTTTTGCTAAGTGGTTTTAAATGTTTTATTCATTCAGTAAATATCAATATCATCACCCTACTTAAAAAGAATAAACTGAGCCTAGACATCTTCTTTTGTGGTCGTAATGAATCCATCAGATCTGACATCATTAAGATTGTAATATAAAAAGAGGGTCACACCATTCTAGTGGTGACTAGTGAACTAATTCATTCATGTTTTAGTTTTAAGTTACTCGTGCGAATGTAGATACTCAGCCATCAGACTTGTTTAATGTATGATATGACTTTGTTCTTGCAAATAGCTATATGAGACTGCAAGTCAGCCTTTTGTTCTCGTCAGTTTTTAATTGTCACCAACATATTATCATTAGTCACCACTCATCAATCTGTTTTGAATCTCTTTTTTTCTTGAAATGTGATATGCCAGATTGTGATCTGTACCATGGACAATGGATTCATGATTCTGGTGGGCCTTTGTACACAAACAACACATGCCCTGTCCTTACTCAGATGCAAAATTGTCAAGGAAACGGCAGGCCTGATAATGACTATGAGAATTACAAATGGAAGCCTGCTCAGTGTGACCTTCCTAGATTTGACCCAAAGAAGTTCCTGGACTTGATGAAGGGGAAAACTCTGGCCTTCATCGGTGACTCAGTTGCTCGGAACCAGATGGAGTCGCTCCTTTGTATCTTGTGGCAGGTAAATACTGAATGTCTATTATATACATAATGAGGAGGCATAATATCAACTTGCACCTGAATGGCTTATTGATTTGCTGATTGATGCTAACTAACAAAACTACTTCTGTTTCATTTCAATCATCTTGAAGTATACAGGAAACGAAAGGTCCCTTTGGTTTTATTTATTTCCCCCCTTTGTATTTCATTTGCTCCCAATAAGGCTTCTCCTAATGATGTTAGAGTTTGGATTTTTCTTATTCATGCAAGTAACAATTTTTATTAATAGATGATGACGTGTTCACCTTATTTTATTGCTCCAGGTTGAAGTTCCAAAAAACAGGGGTAACAAGAAAATGCAACGATGGTATTTTAGATCTACATCTGTAATGATTGTCCGCATCTGGTCCTCATGGTTAGTCCACACCACGTCAGAGCCATTTGACTTTGCACCCGCGGGTTTGGACAAACTGCACCTTGATGTGCCTGATGAGACCTTTATGGAATTCGTCCCTACCTTTGATGTCGTGGTTCTTTCCTCTGGTCATTGGTTTGCAAAAAAATCAGCTTACATCCTAAACAATGAAATTGTTGGTGGGCAGTTGTGGTGGCCAGATAAATCCCGTCCGCAAAAGATTAACAATGTCCAAGCCTTTGGGGTTTCAGTGGAAACCATTCTGACTGCGATGGTTACTCATCCCAATTACACAGGCTTGACAATAGTGCGTTCGTACTCGCCTGATCACTACGAGGGTGGGGCATGGAATACTGGAGGGTCGTGCACTGGAAAAGTGAAGCCTGCTACAGAAGTAGTTGAAAATGGCTTCACAAATGTAATGCATGAGCAACAAGTGATGGGTTTCAACAAAGCTGTTAAGAAGCAAGAAAACAAGTCCAAGTTAAGATTAATGGACATCACTGAAGCCTTTGGGTATCGCCACGACGGGCATCCTGGGCCTTACAGAAGTCCAGATCCAAACAAGATCACAAAGCGTGGTCCAGATGGAAAGCCTCCGCCGCAGGATTGCTTGCACTGGTGCATGCCTGGTCCTGTTGATACCTGGAATGAACTGGTGATGGAGATCATAAGGAGGGAATATGAAGGGAAACAGAATCTTCCATCATGATGTATAGTAGTATTTGTGAAACTCGTCACCAGTCCCAGTCCAGATATCATCACGCAAGCTGCTGTGCAGTATACCCTCGAGCAAGGAAGAATGAACAGATTTCCATGTGAAGATATAGTAAAACTTGTACATTGTGGCTGAACTCTCATTGATGCCAATCTGCCATTGTCAGAATCATTTGCTACTCATTAGGATGGGGTCAACAAGTGATCATAAAGGGCTTGCTTTGGATGTTTAATTATAATCAGAAAACTGGTATTATGTATCTATGTTTGCTTTTTATTATTTAAATTCTTGTAATATACTGTTTCAAAATTTATAAATTTAAATTTTTACACTGATAGAGAATTTAAAAGTTCACCTACTGCTCAAGCAAAATTTTCTTAGTACAAATATGGAATACAAATAAATTCAAGTTACGAATAAAATTTAAAAAAATGGATTTCGAACTGCCACCAGTTTTCTGATTTTGATCATACGGGCAAATGTCGACAAACACTGATTTTAATAATGTAACTTCAACAATCAAAATTAGAGTCCTCATCAAATATGCGGTACAAAATTGACTTGCCCATATATGAGAACAACAGAGAAAAAAATCTTAGGGAGAGACGTTTTCCAAGTAATTGGATGTAGTTTTTCATCTTGGCCCTCCCACAGAATCAGCTAATTAATTCACATTCAGCAGTTCAACATCAAACACGAGCCATGAATTGGGAGGTATCTTATGGTCAGCGCCTGCAGCCCCATAACTGTAAAAGAAATCACAAACACATCAGGAAGCGTGTACAAGCAGTCTAGACAAACATGATCCATCCCACAGGAGAAGCAAAAAAGTGCACATACCCCATAACCGGTGGAATCGTGAGCCTTCTTTTGTCACCAACTCGCATGCCTGAATAAATGTACCAGTCGTGTTAAAACTTAAAAGTCACTCAAAACGCAGGAATTATTTAAAATTGTTGACATAATTATTACCATTAATACCGACATCCCATCCCTTTATCACTTCTCCAATACCTGTGGGAATTAAAGAACAAAATAGTTTCAGGGTTGAAAACAGTGAAGACAGCTCAAAAGTTACACGAGCGCGATATGAAAATCATTACCTAGACGAAATTTGATTGGTGCTCGGCCAACGTTAGAGTCAAATATGGATCCATTTTTCTTCAGCTTGCCAATGTAATTAACACTGACCTGTAATTTAGCATAAGTAAGAACGATCAGAATGTTTTCACAAGAACTCGTTGGAGGATAAAATGTGAAAAATCAAACTCAAGTGGAGTGTCTACATAACATGAATTAGTATGAGCAAAACATCAACATGATGGGATCAAAAGAACCTCCGGGAACTAAAACGCGGAAATTCATACAAGCGTCTCCAGTGTGCAGTTAAATATAATTCAAGTAAACAAGACCTGGCAACAAATACTACACATATAGAACATTAACAGCGAAAGCATTAAATTTCTTAATACCTTCTCTTAGTTTCAATTTACAGCCTTTTGCGTTTCTAAATAAGAATGAAAAAACACTCGGAAATAGAAGTTTTAGATTTTGTAAGATGGATAGTTACCCGTTTGCCTGGAGATGCTCTTTTTCCATCTGGTTTGCCCATTTTTATCTCTTCGATGACCAAACCATTGGGAAACTCCCTCACTTGTGTGTTCTTTTCTTCAGTTTCTTTCTCTACCGCAGGAGCAATCTTCTCTACAGTTTTTTCAGCCTTGTTTTTCTTTTTCTTCTTCCTTTTCTTCTTCTCAGAGGAGTGATCTCCGGAAGCTGGGTTCATTTCAGTTTCAGATTTACTCCTGAGCATGACAACAAAATATTATTTGATCTGGCATGTGACTAATGCATATGCTATAAACTGTATTCGCATAATATACATGAATCAACTAGCTAACTGACTAGAATGTCATATTTAGCAGTGAAACACTGTTTCACATTATGTCTCCCCATTTCATATACATATCACATATCAGAAATTGTATTGCTGTTACATTGGTTCATTGAGAACATTGTAATGCAACCCATAAAAGAGTATTAAGTTCAAGCAGTGAAACTAAACTCAGGTACACTCTGATAGCTATTTTGTGCTCCATGCTGAAGATTTATAAACTATCAATGGAAGTTGGAGAATTAGAATATAGATGCCATCAACATATTAATTATTGAGTTAGGTATAGGTTGTACACTAATTATCAGGGTAAGACAAAAAGGAACTAAATACTTACTTGTCATCTGTAACAGGGACTTCGTCATTATTGTTCTCAGTACCTGTTTGAGCACCATCTGCTTTTTTAATTTGTCTATTTGTATCCTTTTTCCTTTTCTTAGGCTGATCATTGTTGTCAATTGCACCGCCTTTGGGGACTGATGAATCAGAAGGTTTTTTTTCCTCCCTGATTGAGATAAATGTTGTTAGGAGATATGGCAGCAATGCTGGTGAAGAGCACAATCAACTGTTAATTAAAACATGCAAAATGTCAAACCTCTTCTGTTGATCTTTGGGAGTGTTATCAATTTTTGAGCTGGTTTCATCTCTACTTCTTTTCTTCTTTGAGTTCTTGGATTTGTTCTCTACTGTTTCCTCGGCAATTGAGCCTTGTTTTTTCACTTTGGATTTAGTGGGCACTGAAACTGGAAACCCATCCTCATCTTCACTTTCTGACATTGGGACACCAGAAGTGTGCTTAACAACAATTTGCTTTTGAGAAGCATCACTATCACCATTCCCACTCAGTTGACCTTTCTTCTTTGAGTGCTTAGAACGCTTATTCTCAGTGGCAGGCTTCTCATCATCAACTATCTCCTCAATAACAACTGAAAAAGGAATTCAAACGTTCAAACAGCTCTTACTAACATTACCCAAATGACCAATTGAAATTACTAAGTTTAAAAAGTAATGCCATATAAATAGTTAATTTTCGAGACTGAAAGAAGACTGAAATGACAGTGGAAAACGAAATATGGTAAAGAAATACTATTATTCGAGCTACAGTAAGGATGATGAAAAAAGTGACCTACATGATCATAAGAATTAGCATAACTCAAATCAATAAGATGCGACAACTTTATAGAATGAAAGCAAATGAGAAGGCATAATGAGACACCAACACCATACCTCCACTTTTAGGGATTGGGGAAGGAGGGTACATAACAAGATCATCATCTTCATCGGTAAACCCTTCACCAAATGAGTCATCCGTATTGTAGTCGGTAGACTCGTCCGTATCACTCTCAGCAATATCCTCACCATAAGAATCACTTCAAAGTTACAGTCAAGGAATATGTGATGAACTAAAAAGCATGTCAGTACTTTAAAGAATTGAATGCAAGGAGACGGGATAAAAGTTCAATATGAAACAACATGGTCCCCATTAATGAAATATAACACTATATTCAATATGTGAGAAGGTAAGACAAGACAAGTATAATTAGGATACGTTTCAAAATCATCTCCATCATGGCCATCAGTCTCAATGAAACCAGAAAGATGAATGCTTCTGGGACCAGTTGTAGAGAACGATACTACACCATCATCTTCAAATTCAAGATTCAAGGCGCACGTCTCAGTCTTGTCAGGAAGCAATGAGCACAAGAAGATAGGACTATTATCACCAACAACGCATTGCAAAACATTTTTCATATTGGAAGATCCATTGCCAAGAGTTGCCTAAACCAATGCCACATTAAGTATCAATCAACACACACACATCATAGAAATTTAACATAAAATGGCATGACGAAATAATCAGTTGCATTTAATCAAATTTCCCTGCCTGGGGAATTGAAGGATTAGAAGATTGACCAGCTGAGAAAACATAACCAAGTTTTTGAAAGGGAAGGAAGTACCTGAGTAATATGCAGCCGTCCAGGCACAGCCTCGGAATCGTAAGGAACAGCTTTGCCTGGTTTGACTTCGAGACCTGCAGTGATATCGAATAAAAAATATATCATCAAATACATATACGATAACTCTTAGCAGCAACAAATATGAAATAGAGGATATGAAATGGAACAGTTTGGGCATACAGAGGAAAGAATGAATGAAGAAGATAGGAGGAGTATAATGAACTGGTGACGAAGGAAGTCTCACCCCAAAATACCATCTTTTTTTTTCTTCAATTCAAAGCAGAGTCGGCTGAGGAAGAAGAATGAGAAAAATAGGGCAGAGGCGCAGTTTGTGTTTTCTAAAACCCTAAAACTCTTTTCAACAACCTTAAACCTCTTCCATTTATTCCACTTTCCACCCATTACTTACCTTAAAAACACCGTTTAATTTTTTTATCCTGAAGTCTCTAGAATTTTTTATTATCATATTAGGAATAATTAATGAGTAAAAAAATGATATGAATTACAGTCAATTTATTGCTATTTTTTTGATATTATCAATTGGGTGCGATTCAGGTACAAACCTATTTATAAATAAAAACTACAAACCTATTTTTAAGCTGACACGTGTCCCATTTTAGTCGAAATCCCGAACAACACACGGAGGGGTATTATAGTCATTCCACATGGAGGGGTATAAACCTAATAATATTATTTTCAATTTAGTCCAAGAGTTGTTAATGATCAGACTTAAACAGCAATGATCAGACTTAAAAACAGCAATGATCAGACTTAAAACAAGCAACGATCAAACTTACAAAGCAGCAATGATCAGACTTAAAAGACTTAATGATCAGACTTAAAAATAGACAATAAGCAGACTTAAAATACTTAATGATCAGACTTAAAAGACTTAATGATTCGACTTAAAAATAGACAATAAACAGACTTAAAATACTTAATGATCAGACTTAAAAGACTTAATGATCAGGCTTAAAAAACTTAATTATCAGACTTAAAAAACTTAATGACCAGATTTAAAAGACTTAATGATCAGACTTAAAAGACTTAATGATCAGACTTAAAACAAGCAACGATCAGACTTACAAAGCCAATGATCAAACTTAATGATAAGACTTAAAAATAGACAATGATCAGACTTTAAAGACTTAATGATCAGACTTAAAAGACTTAATGATCAGACTTAAAAGACTTAAATATCAGACTTAAAAAACTTAATGACCAGACTTAAAATACTTAATGATCAGACTTAAAAAACTTAATGATCAGACTTAAAAGACTTAATGATCAGACTTAAAAGACTTATTGATCAGACTTAAAAATTGGTAACTAAAAGACTACAAATCGATAATGATTGGACTTATAGAGAAAATGATCAGACTTAACATTGGTAACTAAAAGACAACAAATTGATAATGATCAGACTTAAAACAGCAATGAGCAGACTTAAAACAGCAATGATCAGACTTAAAACAAACAACGATCAGACTTACAAAGCAATGATCAGACTTAAAAACAGCAATGATCAGACTTAAAACAGCAATGATCATACTTAAAACAGCAATGACCAGACTTAAAACAAACAACGATCAGACTTACAAAGCAATGATCAGACTTAAAACTAAACAAGATTAAACGCGAATTTGACTTTCTAGATGATCGAATTTACCCTAAAAACGCCGAGCTCACCGCGTGGCTGTGGTGTTGCTCAGAATGCCGTTTTCACCCAAAAAATACTAGGCTTTCATCAAATTCTGACACAGGCGCATAAACATCAAATTTTGCGTAAAATTCTTCGGATGTTCCAATTTCTGCATGCAAGTCTGATCATTACCATCTTTAAGTCCGATCATTATCAATTTTAAGTCGGATCATTATCAATTTTAAGTCTGATCATTATCAATATTAAGTCTGATCATTGTCTATTATTAAGTCTGATCATTGTCTATTATTAAGTCTGATCATTATCAATTCTAAGTCTGATCATGATCAATTTTAAGTCTGATCATTGTCAATTTTAAGTCTGATCATTATCAATAATAAGTCAGATCATTGTTTATTATTAAGTCTGATCATTATCAATTTTAAGTCTGATCATTGTCAATTTTAAGTCTGATCATTATCAATATTAAGTCTGATCATTGTCTATTATTAAGTCTGATCATTGTTCTTTTTAAGTCTTGTCATTACTGGTTTAAGTCTGATCATTGTTTTTTAAGTATGGTCATTAATGGTTTAAGTCTGATCATTGTTTTTTAAGTCTGATCGTTACTGGTTTAAGTCTCATCATTATTATTTTTAAGTCTGATCATTGTTTTTTAAGTATTGTCATTACTGGTTTAAATCTGATCATTGTTTTTTTAAGTCTGGTCATTAATGGTGTAAGTCTGATCATTGTTTTTTTAAGTCTGATCGTTACTGGTTTAAGTCTCATCATTATTTTTTTTAAGTCTGATCATTGTTTTTTTAAGTCTGGTCATTGTTCTTTTTAAGTATGGTCATTAATGGTTTAAGTCTGATCATTGTTTTTTTAAGTCTGGTCATTACTGTAGCAAATTTTGGACGATTATACCCCTCATATCTTTTATGTATTTTTAAATAAGTCCGCATGGATTATTTTTATTTACAAAAAGAACCCCGATCGAAATTAATTCTGATTGATCGATTTTTACACGTGTTATTATTTTTGTGGATTTGTAGTTTTTATATATAATTATGGTTTGTATTTGATCCAAATCCTTCTCAATTTATTGCTATTATAAATTATGGGTGCGGTTCAGGTACAAACCAAATTATAAATAAAAACTACAAACCGATTATAAAGCCGACACGTGTCCCAGTTTAGTCGAAATTCCGGAGAAAACACGGAGGGGTATAATAGTCATTCCACACTAATGGTTATAAAACCTAATTATGTTATTTTCAATTTAGTCCAAAAATTGTTAGTATTCAGACTTAAATGGTATTGTTCAGACTTAAAAAAGGTAGTGTTCAGACTTAAATGGTAGTGTTCAGACTTAAATGGTAGTGTTCAGACTTAAAAATACTTAATAATCAGACTTAAATGGTAGTGTTCAGACTTAAATGGTAATGTTCAGACTTAAAAATACTTAATAATCAGACTTAAATTGTAGTGTTCAGACTTAAAAAAAGTTGTGTTCAGACTTAAATGTACTTAATAATCAGACTTAAATGGTAGTGTTCAGACTTAAATGGTAGTGTTCAGACTTAAATGGTAGTGTTCAGACTTAAAAATATTTAATAATCAGACTTAAATGGTAGTGTTCAGACTTAAATGGTAATGTTCAGACTTAAAAATACTTAATAATCAGACTTAAATGGTAGTGTTCAGACTTAAAAAAGGTTGTGTTCAGACTAAAATGTACTTAATAATCAGACTTAAATGGTAGTGTTCAGACTTAAAAATACTTAATAATCAGACTTAAATGGTAGTGTTCAGACTTAAATGGTAATGTTCAGACTTAAAAATACTTAATAATCAGACTTAAATGGTAGTGTTCAGACTTAAAAAAGGTTGTGTTCAGACTTAAATGTACTTAATAATCAGACTTAAATGGTAGTGTTCAGACTTAAATGGTAGTGTTCAGACTTAAAATGGTAGTGTTCAGACTTAAAAATATTTAATAATCAGACTTAAATGATAGTGTTCAGACTTAAATGGTAATGTTCAGACTTAAAAATACTTAATAATCAGACTTAAATGGTAGTGTTCAGACTTAAAAAAGGTTGTGTTCAGACTTAAATGTACTTAATAATCAGACTTAAATGGTAATGTTCAGACTTAAAAATACTTAATAATCAGACTTAAATGGTAGTGTTCAACTTAAATGGTAGTGTTCAGACTTAAATGGTAGTGTTCAGACTTAAAAATATTTAATAATCAGACTTAAATGGTAGTGTTCAGACTTAAATGTACTTAATAATCAGACTTAAATGGTAGTGTTCAGACTTAAATGGTAGTGTTCAGACTTAAATGGTAGTGTTCAGACAGACTTAAAAAAGGTTGTGTTCAGACTTAAATGTACTTAATAATCAGACTTAAATGGTAATGTTCAGACTTAAAAATACTTAATAATCAGACTTAAATGGTAGTGTTCAACTTAAATGGTAGTGTTCAGACTTAAATGGTAGTGTTCAGACTTAAAAATATTTAATAATCAGACTTAAATGGTAGTGTTCAGACTTAAATGTACTTAATAATCAGACTTAAATGGTAGTGTTCAGACTTAAATGGTAGTGTTCAGGCTTAAATGGTAGTGTTCAGACTTAAAAATACTTAATAATCAGACTTAAATGGTAGTGTTCAGACTTAAATGGTAATGTTCAGACTTAAAAATACTTAATAATCAGACTTAAATGGTAGTGTTCAGACTTAAAAAAGGTTGTGTTCAGACTTAAATGTACTTAATAATCAGACTTAAATGGTAGTGTTCAGACTTAAATGGTAGTGTTCAGACTTAAAAAAAGTAGTGTTCATACTAAAAAATACTTAATAATCAGACTTAAATGGTAGTGTTCAGACTTAAAAAGGTAGTGTTCAGACTTAAAAAGGTAGTGTTCAGACTTAAAAAAAGTAGTGTTCATACTTAAAAATACTTAATAATCAGACTTAATTAAATGGTAGTGTTCAGACTTAAAAAAGGTAGTGTTCAGACTTAAATGGTAGTGTTCAGACTTAACTGGTAGTGTTCAGACTTAAAAAAGGTAGTGTTCAGACTTAAATGGTAGTGTTCAGACTTAAATGGTAGTGTTCAGACTTAAAAATACTTAATAATCAGACTTAAATGGTAGTGTTCAGACTTAAAAATACTTAATAATCAGACTTAAATGGTAGTGTTCAGACTTAAAAAAGGTAGTGTTCAGACTTAAATGGTAGTGTTCAGACTTAAATGGTAGTGTTCAGACTTAAAAATACTTAATAATCAGACTTAAATGGTAGTGTTCAGACTTAAAAAGGTAGTGTTCAGACTTAAAAAAAAGTAGTGTTCATACTTAAAAATACTTAATAATCAAACTTAATTAAATGGTAGTGTTCAGACTTAAATGGTAGTGTTCAGACTTAAAAGCTTAATGATCAGACTTTAAAAAAAAGCAATGATCAGACTAAAAATTCTTAATGATCAGACTTAAAATGGTAATGATCATACTTAAAAAGAATTCTATGATCAGACTTAAAATTAAAGAGTCTTGCCCTAAGAATTCTATGATCAGACTAAATTTTTTTTTTATATTTTTATTTTTGATTAAAACATGAATTTGACCCTTCAGATGATCGAATTTGCCCTAAAAACACCGACCTCACCACGTAGTTGTGAGTCTTGCTCAGAATGCCGTTTCCACCAAAAAATACTAGGCTTTCATCAAATTCTGACACAGGCGCATAAACATCAAATTTTGCATAGCATTCTTCAGATGTTCCAATTTCTGCATGTAAGTCTGATCATTACCATATTAAAGTCTGATCATTATCAATTTTAAGTCTGATTATAACCATTTTAAGTCTTGTCATTACTGATTTAAGTCTGAACATTGTAGTGTTCAGACTTAAATGGTAGTGTTCAGACTTAAGATGGTAAGACTTAAAAATACTTAATAATCAGACTTAAATGGTAGTGTTCAGACTTAAATGGTAGTGTTCAGACTTAAAAAGTCTGATCGTTAACAATGTTTTTTAAGTCTGAACAATATTTTTTCAAGTATTGTCATTACTGGTTTAAGTCTGAACATTGTTTTTTTAAGTCTGAACATTGTTATTTAAGTCTGATCGTTAATGGTTTAAGTCTCATTATTATTTTTTAAGTCTGAACAATGTTTTTTCAAGTCTGAACAATGTTTTTCAAGTATTGTCATTACTGGTTTAAGTCTGAACATTGTTTTTTAAGTCTGAACATTGTTATTTAAGTCTGATTGTTAATGGTTTAAGTCTCATTATTATTTTTTTAAGTCTGAACACTGTTTTTTAAAGTCTGAACAATGTTTTTTTGAAGTATTTGTCATTACTGGTTTAAGTCTGAACATTGTTTTTGAAGTCTGAACATTACTGTAGCAAATTTTGGACGTTTATACCCCTCATATCGTTTATATATTTTTAAATAAGTCCACATGTAATTTTTTTATTTACAAAAATAACCCCGACTGGATGAAATCTCGGCTGAATTTTAATTGGTTCATTTTGACACGTGTCGAATTTTTTATGGATTTGTAGTTTTTATTTATAATATTGGTTTGTATTTGATCCAAACCCATAAATTATAATTGATTCTTGCTACTATAATTTATCGTTTGGTTCCTGAAAAGTTTTTGTGACAGAAATATATATTTTGATGAAAATTTAAACAAAATAAAGATGCAATACAAAGATTTCTTATGATTTTTTTATGAGAAAACTGAATTTTTAGTTCATTTTCTTTTTATTATAATTTTCATGGTCCAAACGGAAAATAAATATTCATATGATGTTTCGATAAATGTCCGAAGATGAGCCCGAAATATATTAAACTTGTTTTTACTTAATTAAACTAAAGTCAACAACACCCCTCAAAAAAAAAACTAAGTCAACTATAGATCACCTAACACGCGAAAGGTCCTCAGTCGTCCCGCGTTCGCTTACATCACATCAGAATCGAAATCATCAGATCGATCTGGTGAAACATTGCTGCATATAGTCGCTTCCGCTCGTCGATCCCTCAGCGCTGACGACGTAGGCTGCTGCTGTTTCCTTCCTTCCATCCATCGTCGTTGACCCGACCATAAAGCTAGGTGAGCCATTTCGCCAAATTCCGCTTCTCCTGATTATTGAGCTCAGATGATCAATCCCGCCCATCATTTACTTCTTTTTTTATTTATATATATATTTAAGATTGTGTTTAGGTTTCATTCCGATTGTCTCACCTTAGCTCTGTTTATTTATGAAACCAAAATGATAGGTTAGGGTTTCATGATTAGATACTAAACTTTATTTGATTTAACACCCATTTGAGATGGCAACTTTGCTTGTTGATATACCCCCTGTGTTTATACAGATGAGCAACATTTTACTGATTTAATGTTTTGCATTTTTGTGTGGAAATCAGTGCTCAATAACAATCCGTAAAAATGGCATCAATGGTATCGCATCTTGCCTGCTCTTCATCTGTCAGCCACGACTTACTAATCAGAAGACGTCTGGCTCGATGTCCAAACCTTCAGTCTAAGGTAATCATCAAATCACTTGATTGGCTCTCTGTCTTATCATTCGTTTCTTTCGATTTGGTTCTTTTACCAGCTTAGTTGGATGAAAGAAGCTTAAATCTGAGGCGCAAATTTACTGATAAGAGTGCTTTTTTATATCTAATCCTATAGAACTAGCTGGATTTCAGTACCCTTATATTGATGTTCATGATATCTATATGTGTTTGTTGAAAGTTTCAACTCACTGTACATTTTACTAACTGTCCAATTTCGTAACCCATATTTGCAGTGCGAGTTCACAATAAGCAGTAAAGTTTATGCTGTTAAACTTTCTGCTTCGCATATTAGGACAACATTAAGTTGCACTGCACAACCGTCTACACCATATACTGAAGACTTTGTGAAGTCTTCCCCGCATGCGCATGTTGAGGAGAATGGTTCAGCATACTCAACAACAAATGAAGTGGAAAATCAAATGGCTATCCAACAGAAAAAGTTTGCAAAAATCCATGATTTCTGTTTTGGAATTCCTTTTGGTAAGTAGTTCAATTGCTTTCGTAGGTTTAAGTTTACGAATTGACACAGAAAGGATTGTTGATACCAAGAATATTATGAGCTGTATTGCAAATATTAAGTGGTTTTACATGATGCATGATAGACATAGGCAATGAGTTATTAAAATTAAGGTTTATGATGACATTTTAAAAGATTTGCTTGGTTCAATTGTTAACTCATCTAGTGCGAGAAAGCATGACCTGTAACACATTATGTTTCGTTTTGTCAAATTCATCACTTCCATAAACTTTGTTAAATGGTTGTAACTTGTAAACTCATTGTCATTCTCCATACTTTCTGGAATCTGTTTTTCTGTATTCTTGTCTTGTAAATCTTGATGGTGGTGGTGGCTTATCTAATTGAAGACTGTTACCTTTTGTATTGGACTCCTTATCCACATCTTTTAAATTCCAGAATGCGAGAGATTCAGCAATTTTCTTTTTTGTCCGGGACACTTCTTCCCCAGTATCTTACTTTGGCTGATGAGATGTGACTTTGAGCTATTAGCATTTGTCATTTTGTCTTTTATAATTTTCTGTAAATAGGCGAGATTTTTTGAGTTAATGAATGTTGTGTTGTATTAGTTCTACTGGGGTCTGGGAATAGTTGACTTCCCTTGGGGTGGCCCACCAACAAATTTTGAAGTAATTTAATAGGGCATAGTTTATTTCTCTCCCATGATGTAGTCTTATAGGATGATCTTATCAACATCAAGGGCAAACCCATGGTTGAGGGGTTGGGGTAACTGCGCCTTCCCACAACCAATTTTGTTTTTTGTATTAGTTGGCCCAAATTTATGATAAACTTGTAATATGCCCCCAATAATCCCCTAAATATGAATATAAAGAGTTTCGCCTTGTAAATAAATTAATAAAATTATTGATTTGTCGTGAAATCTAGAACATTTTCTTTTTGCATGATTGTCTTCTATATTATGATAGAGTGGCATATTTGATACCACTAATCATGGAGTTCTGATAAAGTGTTATAAAAAGATGAAAATTCACATAGAGCAATTGCAATGTAATGCAGTTAGAAAAGTTGTGTCCATCGTAGCTTCTTGAACGCAATGAATAATTTTCGGGTCCGCTGATGATCACCAGATTTGAATAGACTGTATTCCGCCTCCCATCTAATAAGTATCAATAAGATTTTTCTCGTCGTTAGCTTCCGAATTTAAAAATACGCTACCTATTTGTGCTTCAAGGACTACTGTGCTTTCACTTTTGAGCATCTATTCAGATCCCTATTTTTTTTTCTAGGTTTGATGTGACTAGTGCATTATGCATATCTAACCCATAAATACTTGAATTTGTGATATGTACAACAGCTATAAGTGGACTCGTTTATCATTGTTGCAGGAAGTACTATTCTGATTGGTGGACTTGTGGGTTTTATTTTCTCAAAAAATGTCTCAACTTTATGCAACGGTGTTCTTTCTGGTGGAGGGTTACTAGCTTTAAGCATCATCAGTTTGAAGATTTGGAGACAAGGAAAATCCAGCTTCCCTTTCATATTAGGACAAGCAGGTACGATACACTCTTGTGGATGTGATATCTATTTTTACAAAAGGTATATCAGGCAAGTTGCGATGTAATTGATACTTTGCTGGGCAGTGCGGGTAAACTTTTCCCCCGCCCCATCCTGCAATATCTGTTGCATGATTGTTACACTGTTTTTGTGCTTTACAGTAATTGCCGCAGCCGTTATGTGGAACAATTACAAGAGCTATATGTTGGTAAATATATGCCAGCTCAGTACACATTCCAGTTAACCAGAAAGCTTTCTTTCTCTTCCTTATTTTATGTTCTATTTATGCAGACAAAGAAGATATTTCCTACTGCATTCTATGCAGCCATTAGGTAGTCAATGTAATAACTGATTTCACAGTACTGTTTTCTGTTATTAGTCTCCTAAACAAATTTCTGTTTTGCTTTGTAGTGCTGCAATGCTGTGTTTTTACTCATACGTGGTGATCTCTGGAGGGAATCCGCCACCTAAGAAAGTGAAGTCAGCGGCTGCTGCTAGTTAACATGCAGAAAATGAAGGGTTGATTCCTGAACCTTTTTTTTAAAAATGCCTTGAAACAGTTAAATCCTTCAGTTTCAGGATGAAAAGTTTTAGAGCTGTTGGTCTGGCGATATGTTATTATTACCATGGTATGTTCCAAATATACATGTTTAATCGTAGTCATAAATGCAGGGTTGTGTTTTAGTAAATTACACTACGAATGTGAAGTGTGTCTGTCATATTGTACACACTGTTCGGTGCGTACGAACATATATATCATATCATGTATCTTCACTTTGAGATCGTTTTTGTGAAAATTCTGCCTTCATCGAAATTCGAAACTGCCTGTTAAAAAAAAAACTTTTCTTGGACGATCGTTCACCAAATCAACCAATTCGTAAGCTGCAAAATGTGACGATGGACTTTGACGGTGCCAGTTTGGTGGATCTGGAAGAAGTTGCAATTTTATGTGACGTCATCATAAGCTGCTGCGGACGCCATTCCTGAGATGTTTTTTTTTAGTTTTGATAGAAGAGTCCTGAGATGTGAAACTGAAAGTGAAAGAAAGTGCGTTAAAAAGGATGTCAAATTCAAAACGTCTTGCAAGTTGGAACAAAAATATCAAGTAAAATCAGGTGATACTACTGGGCCTTTTTTTTTAACTGTATTTGTAATTTTATATTACTGGACTTCAAATTTGAAAATAAAAATAAAGTTACGGGAACATTTCGGACAAGCTATATCCTCTCCGAAGGGCAACGTTGAAATACGCAAAGAACAAATCAAACGAAACGAACCGAGCTGGGACCGAGTCACGTTAGTCGCCGAATCGAAAAACAAACCCTCCGCCGTAGAAAAACCCTAAACCCTGCAAACATTCTCCGCGGAGCGAATTTATCTGAGAAGCGCTCAGTTGACTTCAATGACGTTCGGCATACGATTTGTCGCTGAGAGGACCGTCTCTGGTCAACCAATTCTCGACGCCGCCAATGGCGAGGAGTTTATGCACGAACAGCCTGGTGTCGCCATTGTCCTCCGCAATCGCACTCCCGAGTCACCCGGCACTCTCTACATCACCACCAAGTGAGTTTCGCTGTTTTCTTTTTTAAAAGTTTGACGAGTATGTGAATGAGCATATTGTTGATGTGTTTTTGTATGCCAGAAATGTGTGTGATTTATTTTCTGGTCATCTATGGTTGCAGGCAAGTTGTTTGGTTGAGTGACGTGGATGGATCAAAAGGCTATGCTGTTGATTTTCTGTCGATTTCACTTCACGCTGTGTCCAGGGATCCCGAGGCTTACCCTTCTCCTTGTATTTACACTCAGGTTACTTTTATTGTTTAGTTCTAGTCATTCTTGATGTCACTATAGGTCTTACTTGGTTGCTGATTGCAACCCTTCTGTTTTAACTCCCTTTCTCTTAATAGAGAGTTCGCATTGAATGTTTTGTCAGTTTTAACGCTGCTGAATCACACAGTAAGATGTTGTTGACACATTGAGGAATTGGGCTCGGTTACAGTGTTTCTGCTCTCAAAGTTTGCCATGTTGTTCTAACGGCGTTTCTCAATCATAACATCCTTTTAAATCTGGTGAAAAAAATTTCTGTAAAATCTGAACTCAGTTGATTACACATTATCATTTTAAACAGTTTCTCGTGTTTAAATGAGAGTCACTCAGAACCCCAACGCGCATAGTTGTGGGCAACGGTACTTTTTTATTTGGCACTAACTAGTAAGAAGCATGGTTCTTTAATGCTGGAAAGTACGTATGCAGCTCATATTTTCTCGTTTGTGATGCCTAATCAGGAACACACAGTAATCTATTTACTGAAATCTGATCCTTCTGTTGTTTCGTTAGTAGATTGAGACAGGAGCCGATGAAGATGATTCAGAGGGTTCTGATCTGGATAGTGATGAGCCACATGATTTATCGAGTATCACCGAGATGAGGCTTGTTCCCTCAGACCCAAACCAATGTACTCACTAACCTAGCACTCTCTTTTGTCCTATCTTTTTTGCCCATATGATTTATTTTCTATTCTCTTTTGATCCTACAGTGGATAATCTGTTTGAGATATTCTGTGAATGCGCTGAGTTGAACCCTGAGCCCGTAGAAGGTAAGTTTTTGAGATCCGCTTGTTGATAAACATCTTGACAAATATTGATGATCAAATTTCTTCGAATTTTAATCATACTAAAATTTAACATATTTTTTATTGCAAAAGTTCTCACCCAAGATTTTACATGGGATGTTCACAAAATGAGTGTGTAAAATTTAGTTTTGTTATTGAGCAATCAGTTCCATACCCTTCCTGCTCAGTGTCATTTTCTTAATGGGCTTGGTAATTAGACTTTTCCATAAGGTTTATGGTTATTCTCCTATTATAGTAACATGTTATTCTCATTAGTTTAATCTGGGTCTCTTGATATGTGTGAAATGTTTGCTTGATCTCTCGTGCTGAACAAATTAACAAAACGGGATATTTATCCAGAAATAACTAAATAAATATGTTTGCTTTTGGAGAAGAGTCTTTTCTTAATCCTCTCTTATTCCATGCTGATGATCAATAAATGAGCTGTAATGAAGATATATTTTTATACGCCTAATGCATTTAATTCTGTGAGACTTGATGTGCACTTGCTTTTTGTAGGCATGGAGGAAGAGGAACATAACTGGATTTTTAGCGCTGATCAATTGGAAGGGGAGATTGTGGGTATGGTGTAAAGCAGTTGGGTTAATCATTATATTATGTCATAAACTGGGCGGGGTCGCATTAAAGTTTTACTGTATTGCCGCAGAGGTAGATGATTCTGAATGGCCTGTCCTTGAGATTCCTGAGAACCCCATTGGCTACTCAAATGGCAATCATGACCTAGCCAACTCAGTTCTTGAGGTAAAGTGTTACATAGCTTGGATTTTGGGCAACCTCGTTGATTAATGGTATTCTTAGCTTTTAAGTACTCATTTGAAATGCTGAATCTTATAAGTGATTTTGCTGATTGAGGTTCTCTATGCCCATCACACTTACCTGGGGCACTTTTCCTTGTAGACTAATACTTTTGTTCTTTAATAGCATTACTGTAGAGATCACTTTCATCCTGTAATTTTTTGTTCCATTTTTTTGGTCTTATGGATATGAGAGATGAGACAATAATTCAGGGAACTTAGTATGGAGATGTCCTTGTGTATTGGCTGTGCTAAACTCTCATATACATCCTTGCTTGTTATGACTTAAGATCACAAAAATGTAGTAGCCACCTTTTAGAGATCTATTGCAGTTTACACGTTGTTTCTGACTATCACTGTGGTTAGCGGCAGGCTTTCACACAAATCGCTCTCTTGAAATGGGTGGAAACTGGTACATGTGTTGATTAATCTTTTAAAGAAAATACACGAATTCATCCAGGAATGCTCTGAGGCTTGTAACATAAATTCATTGATACTGCAAAAGACATAATTTTGTAGACCACAGCTAGATTCTTCCGTAACGGTTGTCAAAACCGTAACTGAGATCTACATGGGGTCTTGTTATGCACATCCAATTGTTTGTCTTGTGTATGTAGAGGTACTAACTATGTGCTGTCATCCCAATGCAGCTGCAGATCAATGATCAACGTTTCGAAGATGCTGAAGAAATGGATTCAGACAACAAAAGAGACGAGGACAGAGCACGTCGAGAAGCGTAGTTCTCAAGTGCTATACCTAAAAACCTCCTTCACCAGCATTTACTGTTCAAGTTATGTTGTGCTTACCTATCTTGTGACTTGATTTTCTTTGCGGGATGATTGACCTGCTTTCTAGATCTGGGTATGTGCGTCTTCGATGTTATAAAGTGCACCCAGTTGAACTAGTAAATTTATGTAGCTGAACTTTTGAACTATGGTTTTAAAATTACAATTGACCTTGAGGGACTGGGAAGTATCTCAATTCATTCACATAGACTGACTGGATGTATCAAAATAAAATTTTGGAGCTAAATGGTTAACATTACAATAATATTATAGAATTTTCAGCTACATAAATTTGTAAAGCCTTTGGCATCACTGAACTATATCTGAAAATATACGAACAGAGAAACGGATTGCCAATGTCGGCTTATGGAATTGTAGATGGGTACATCATGTAGTATGAATTTCTTCATGCTGAAAAAGACAAAAAAATCAGTAATCCTTAAAATGGTAATCCTTATGAAGAAGAAAACAAAATGGTGGTGGATAAGGGATAAGCAGATAAAATGGGTCATATCAGCCACACGAAGCCAATGCCAATCCAATCTTACTTATCAAAATCACATTTGCCCTTGCCTCGCATTGGAAGGGTCGATAGATGCCCTTAGCTCCTACATAAGGCTCCAATTCAGCAACAAGCAAAATATCTTCAGCTTTTAGCTATTTCACTTGCACAATAACATTCTCATCTTTTTCCACTCTCCACATCCACTGGTTATGGATGTAACCAGATAGAGGTGTCAAATAGGGCGGGCGGGCGGATTAGTGGACGAGTTCTTAATGGACAAGGGTTAGAAGGTTTTGAACCCTTTAAAACCCGTTTAAGTTAAAGGGTTAAATAGACAGGTTCTTAATGGGTAGAGGGCTAAAGAGTTATATGGAAGGATTTTTTTAAAGCTAAAAAAGTGAAGAAAACTGAAAATTTTGGAAAGGTCCAAAGACATTTGCTAAAAACTATCTCACGATATTAGTTGAACGGAAGACGAGATGACAGTGAAGACGGGAAGACGAAATCAGATTTGAACGTAAATCGAACGAAGACGAGATGAATCGAATCGAACGATAGGTGAGCGGGAGAGACCGAGATATACTCTTCAGAAATGGCATCGTTGCATGAAGGAGAAGATTTGGAATCGTCTAACAGAGTTCTTCAGCTCTATAACTTTCTTACTGTTTTATTTCAGAATGTTTACTGGTAGTGATACCATTTAGTGTTCTCCTTTTTCATGTATTCAATTTGTAGCACTTGTCAACCAAACAATAAAAAATAAAAACAAAAAAAAGTTAAAAGGGTTCTTAAAGGGTTGAAGGGTTATCCGGGTAAAAAAGTTCTTAATGGACAAGAGTTTGTCAACCCTTTTATTAAAAGGGCGGACTAATGGACGGATTTTAAAGGGCGGATTGAAGGATTTAGAGTTTGTTTGCCGGGTCTATAACCAGAACATACAGATATCCCAAGTGGAAGGAAAGAGCCTAAAAAGTGGTTATCGGGCTAATGGCCATTTAACTCTGATCAACACAAAAATACTCCCCAAGTGGAAAGTCTTACAAGCTATATCAGCATTACATAAAAATTACTGAAGAATGATCTAAGCAGCAGCACTGAGTTTATGAAGAGGAAATAAAATAAACAAGTTCCATTTTCTCATTATTAATCAGCCTCAAGGCATGTGTTTGAACCTGAAGATCAACAACCTCTTTTGCCGTGATTATGGACTATGAGGAGATCAAGACTCGCACGCTGTAAGAGTTCCATCTGTTTGTACTTTGTTCTCGGTTGTCCTACAGGAGTGACTTGGCTGCTTCTACAACAGCTTCCACAGTGATTCCATACTCTTTGTATATCTTTGGGGCTGGTGCACTGGCTCCAAATTTGTCTATCCCGATGGCCTTACCCTTGCTTCCAACTATTTTCATCCATCCAAATGTGGATGCTGCCTCAATACTTACTCGAGCTGTTACTGCAGCTGGAAGAACACTCTCCTTGTATTCGTCAGTTTGATCATCAAAAAGTTCCCATGAGACAAATGACACGACTCTAACAGCCTTGCCTTCTTTCCTCAGCTCATCACCAGCTTTGGCAGCAATCTCCAACTCTGATCCAGTTCCAATCAAAATCACGTCAGGTTTGTTGCCGGTGGAGTTATCTGTAATAGTGTACCCTCCCTTTTCAACCCCTTCAATCGATGTTCCAGGAAGGTTGGGAAGTTTTTGACGTGAAAGGGCAAGGATTGATGGTCTCTTTCTGTTTTCAACGGCAACTTTGTACGAGCCAGCAGTCTCGTTACCATCAGCAGGACGAAGCATCAACATGTTAGGCATGGCACGGAAACTGGCCAAATGTTCTATGGGTTGATGAGTAGGACCATCCTCCCCGAGTCCAATGGAATCATGAGTCATCACGTAAATAACTCCCGCTTCGCTCAAGGCAGAAACACGCATCGCTCCCCTCATGTAATCGGTAAAGACAAAGAATGTTGCACAGTATGGAACAAAACCTGGGCTGTGGAGAGCAATTCCATTGCAGATACCACCCATTCCATGTTCTCTGACTCCAAAACGGACATTACGCTCTTCAGGAGTATTCTTCTGAAAGTCACCAAACATCTTTAGCAATGTCATGTTTGAGGAAGCCAGATCTGCACTTCCACCTATGAGCCCAGGAATCACTTTCGCTAGAGCATTCAGACATGCTTGAGACAGGTTTCTTGTAGCATCACCAGGAATTTCTGGGGTGTATGTCTGGCAATGGAATTCGTAATATCAGAAATGCTTAACATACATATCAAATCAGAAATACATATTAATCAAGAAAATGACAATTTGACACGTACCGGAAGCGCCTTTTCCCATCCGGCAGGAAATTCACCAGTAATGATGGATTTCAGCTCTGCTGCTTCCTCGGTGTATTTCTTCTGATATTCTGCAAACTTGGCATTCCATTCAGCCTCAAGAGCCGCACCTTCTGGGGTATGTCGGCTCCAGTGCCTGCAAAGATGAAGCAATGTTACCCCAATCTCGAAGTAATTTTTCTACGAGAAACTTGCCAAGCTGCTAATGTCTCACTTTTTGACGTCCTTTGGAACATGGAATGGCTCATAAGGCCACCCAAGGTTCTGCCTAGTTGCATCTACTTCCTTGGCACCTAAAGCAGCTCCATGCACACTGTACGAGTTTGCCTTGTTGGGGGATCCAAAACCGATGGTAGTTGTGACCTGTAAAACAGAAGAATATCAAAATAAAGGTCTTGAAATCAAGACCTGAACAAATTACAACTCATATTTAATTCGTCAGGGAAACTAAAATAGTACCTTAATCAAAGTAGGCTTATCTTTGACGGTCTTGGCTTCCTTAATGGCAGCGCGGATCTCATCATATCCAGTGTTACCATTCTTCACCCAAATAATATGCCAACCAAGGGCCTCAAAACGAAGGTCAACATTTTCGGTGAACGCGATTTCCGTATCACCATCAATAGATATGTGGTTGTCATCGTAGAATGCTATCAGCTTCCCGAGTCCCCAATGCCCAGCAAGGGAACAAACTTCATTAGAAATTCCTTCCATTTGACATCCATCTCCAAGTATGCAGTACCTTAAAACAATGCCTCAAAAATTTCAGGCTGAGCAAATAATGTTCAAAAATTCCACAATTTCATAAAACACAATGACATGATTCTTACGTGTAGTGATCAACAATCTCATTATCCGGCTTATTGAATCGAGCGGCCAAATGTTTCTCAGCAAGGGCCAAACCAACAGCATTGGCAATACCCTGACCGAGAGGTCCTATACAAGAAATTCACAAAGCTCTTAATAATAAAGACTTGTTTACAGAAGAAGATGGGAGTTGAATGTCACGAAAATTCTAACCAGTAGTAACTTCAATTCCAGGTGTCTCGAAATTCTCCGGATGGCCAGGCGTCCTACTTCCCCATTGTCTAAATGACTTCAAATCCTCCTCCTAATGTGAAATTCAAAAAATTGTAACACATTCTCCAACACTCTACTCCAATTTTTTTTAAATTATTTGAAAAACAAAATAATTAAGAGACCTGGACACTGTCATATCCAGCAAGATGAAGCAGAGCGTACTGCAACATACAGCCATGTCCAGCCGATAAGACGAACCTATCCCTGTTAAACCAGTAAGGGTTTTTTGGATTGTACCTCATCACCTCATCGTACAAAATGTGTCCCATCGGCGCACACCCCATGGGCAATCCAGGATGACCCGAATTGGCCTTCTCCACAGCATCGATCGCCAGAAATCGAATCGTGTTGACGCTCTTGTCGACAAGGGTAGTGTCGGACTTGTCCAAAGTATCGACAGCAGTGGCCTTGACGATCGGAGGCGAGCGTCTGTTTCTGCGAGATGAGTGGAGGCGAGAGTGGAATTGGAGGCCAGTTAGGGCTTGGACGGAGGAAAGGTTGAGCCTTTCGGGGGCGAGAGGGAGCTGGGTGGTGGAGTGGGTGTGGGTGCGGGAGAGGAGGGATTGGGAGACGGAGAGTGCGGAAGAAGCAGCCATGGCGTGGCGTCCGTCTGGTGCGATGAGGGATGAGGAGAGTGAGTGAGCTGTTGGTTTTGAAGAGAGATATAATTTGAGGGAGAGTTGTTAGTGGCCGTTGGATTGGGAATCGGATGAAATCTGAACCGTCGAGGTTGGGTAGGAAATGATCGTTGTAGAATCGGTTTGACATTTTTGATTTTTCAACTCACTTGTTGATTTTGCTGATAATAATGTTTGCATGTTGCCAGAGTCTTTTACCTGGAGGTGTAGCAGTAGTACATGCTTATTAGTTTTTTACAAGTAAAATCTTTTTGTGCTAAAAAAAATAATTAACACATGCAAGAGTCTTTTAAGCATGCAGCTTAGACAAGAGCATTCCCTTCTCCCTGATTATTGATCTCAGAATAGAGAGGAAGTTGCGACGGTTAGTATCACAAAAAGGAAGCATAGGAGCAGTCTGCAAGCAGCTCGATGACTCGACTTCCGACATTTTGTTTTGCTTCATACTATCATATCATGAGAAACACGATCGCTGTAACCACTAGGAAGAGTGGATGGTACAGATTTGGACCTGATATGGAACTTGTCACTTTCAGCCGACGTATATCCTTTTTTTTCTGCAAGTGAATCATTCTGCCGATTAGTTGGTGTTACAGGTCACAAATATTAGAGCAAGGGGTCAAAAACTGTTTGTGAAAGATTTCTGAATTCATCATCCTGATGAGCGAGAGACTCCTCTCGGGCTGCTTTGTATCTTGACACTGTGTACATTGATCAGTGAATTTGACCTCGAGGGACTATAGGGAGTCTGTGATGCAAACAAGGAAGCAATCCTCATGGCAGTAAGCAAGCAATCAAAAGCAGGCTTCCTTAACTGCTTGTTCCATTTGATCACACTTATCAATCTCCTTTCAGATAAGATGCTTCTTGGTTCTTAAATTCTTCAACAGACAATAATTCACCATTATTCCAATCTCGCTGAAAGTCTCTTCTCCTTCAACAGCCCCAGCCCTGTAAAATCTGCAACCCGGGGAGTTCAACAACAGTCTAGCATAAGCTTCAACTATAAGAACTGTGTTCATTATGAGGAACAATTCTGGCACCAAGTGTGTTTGAGCAAGAACTTCACTGAGCGAAATGGTGTATTCATCAGCAGTAGAACCAATCAGAAAAACTTGCGTAAGAAACTGGGTTATGGCCTTGAGAATCGAGCTCGTCGGAGCCTCGATTGAACTCCGATTGATTGAACGGACGTCGGAGAAGACGAATTTGATTAGGGGAAAGCTTAGGTTTTGATTATTGGTAAAGTGAAAAATTACAGAGAATGAAAACGAAGAGGTGCTATGGCTAATAAACATCTCACCGTTGTCATTTTTGCCACAGGTGCAAATGTGTCATGATAATCAAGGCCTTCTACTTGAGTAAATCCTCTAGCCACCAATCTTGCCTTGAATCTTTCAACAGTGCCATCAGACAAGTATTTGATCTTATATATCCATTTGCAATCAACCAAGGTCTTATCTTTGGGTAATTCCGTCAATATCCAAGTGTTATTAGCCTCAAGAGCATTGATTTCCTTGTGCATAGCTTCTACCCACTTCACATCTTTACTCGCTTGATTGTAAGATGTAGGTTCCTTAATACTGGAAATTTTCAGGACAAATGCACTATGATGAGGAGCACACTTGGAATAAGAAAGGAACTGATGCATCAAATGAGGAGAAGTTTTCTTTATCACAGTATTGCATATGTAGTCCTTGGACCAAACAGGAGGTTGATGGAGTCTAGTGGATTTTCACAAAGAAACAGCAGGTTCACCAATGTTTGAAACAACAGGAATGTCAATAGAAATAGGAACTGTAGGTTCACCTTCCATTTGAACATCTGTATCATTGTTTTCAGAAAAAATCGTATCTTCTGCTTCAAAAAATGGAGCATCATCATTTGTTATGTTTTCTGACACCAAGTCTTCATCATTGAAGTCCAAATTGTCAAATACATGCTGGAAAACTGGTGAGACAGGAGCAGATGCTGATTTGGCCAATGACCTCTTAAAAGGAAAAATAGTTTCCCTAAATACAACATGCCTGCTGATCAAATATTGTTGAGTAGACAAACAGAATAATTTGTAACCCTTTTGACCAACTGGATAACCCAAAAATATGCATTCAAGAGCCCTGGGATCAAACTTATCTCTGGAATGAGCATTAGTACTAACATAACAAGAACAACCAAACACCCTCAAATGATCAATATGTGGTTTTTCTCCAAATAACATTTCCCATGGACTTTTACCTTTCAGAATAGGTGTAGGAAGTCTGTTGATAATGTGTGTAGCGGTCAAAACACTATCTCCCCAAAAGTGTTTAGGCAAACTAGCCTCAAACATAAGAGCTCTTGCAATTTCAAGAATGTGCCTGTGTTTTCGTTCAGCTAGGCCATTCTGTTGTGGAGTGTATGGACATCTGCTCTGTTGCAAACATCCTTTAGATTTGAAGAAAGAACTGAATTTGTTGTTAACAAATTCACTCCCATTATCAGACCTGAATATCTTGACAGATTTACCAAACTGAGTATGAACCATAGAAAAGAAATCAATAACAATATCAGCTGTTTCTGATTTGTTCTTCATCAAGAAGGTCCACACTGCTCTAGTATAATCATCAACAATGGTCAAAAAGTACTGAAAACCTGATATAGAAGGAACGTGAAAAGGTCCCCAAACATCACTGTGTAAAAGATCAAAGGATGCACTTGTATTATGATTGCTCAAAGGGAAAGAAAGTTTTGTCTGTTTAGCCAAAGGACACACTGAACACTGATACTTAATTGTCTTACAATTCACACTTGGTGATTTATGTCTTAACAACTGATGGACAATATCTAAAGGGGCATGTCCCAATCTATTGTGCCATATTTCCATTTCTTGTAGTGGTTTATGAACCTCAAGGCTATTAGCAGCATCTGTATCATTAGCTTGCTTCAATTGCCTTGTGGTGTACAAAGCTCCCTCAGGCCTGCCAGTCTCTAGGATTGTCTTGGCTTGACGGTCCTGAACAATGCAGTTAACATCAGTAAAGGTAACCATGCACTTGAGATCTGCCACAAGTCTATATACTGATATCAAATTCACTTGAAATTCTGGCACTAATAGAACATCATACAACATTACTCCGCTCTACAGTTCACAATTTCCCTTATATCTGATCTGAAAACACTCTCCATTAGGTAAGGTTACCATATGAGCTTCCTCTAATTCATGAACATTCTTCAACAATTTCTCATCATAAGTAAAATGGCTTGTAGCACCACTATCAAGCAACCAATCACCATTAATCATAAAAACAGGTTGTGAGTTTGCTATACCTGCCATGTGGACTTGATTCTCATTCTTTTCGATCACACCACTTCCTTTGAATAAAGTCAATATCTGTTCCAATTGTTCATTTGAAAACTTCCCTTGAGCACTGTTATCAGCCTTGTTCCCATCAGAACTAGTCATATTTACAACATTAGCTGAGGAATTCCCTGTGTTATTTCCATTGGTATTCCTATTAACTCTGTTGTTCTGCGGATATCCAATCAGCTTGTAGCAATTTTCCTTGAGATGCCCTGACATTTGGCAGTGAGTGCAAAATGGCCTACCCCTGCCAAAGCTACCTCTATTACCAGCTTCTCTACCTCTCATCTGGTTGTTAAAAGATGAATTATACTGCCTTGACTGAATATTGCCTTGAACCAATAAAGCTGAGGCCTTTACCTTACTAACTTGTCTGGCCTTTCTTGATGCTTCCTCAGACAAAGCTAAGCCATACACTGTGCTAAACTTTGGAACTTCACTTAAAGCAAACACATGTGTTCTCACAGATGCATAATCATCATTTAATCCCATCATGAACTTGATAACTCTATCCCTTTTGCTATCATCTTCAGCTTGCTTACAACAAGCACAACTACCAGTTGTGGTACATTTTCTGACCTTAAGAGCATCTAATTCTTGCCATAGGGATTCAAGTTTTCTCTTATACATAGAAACTGATAGTTCACCTTGGATCAAATTACTCAGTTCACGCTGCAATTCAGATTGTCTAGCCAGATTAGTACCAGCATGACTTGCCTCAAGAATTTCCCAAGCAGTTGCTGCATCCTTCGCATGTAAAATCTCTCCAACTATTTTCTTCGAAACTGAAGAAATAAGCCATGACATCACAACGTCATTGCACCTCTGCCATCGCGCGGCCATAATAGCCTCCACTGGTTTTGGATATTTTCCTTCCACAAAACCTAATTTCGATCTTCCTGATAAAGCTATTGCCATAGACTTTCTCCAGGTCGAGTAGTTTTTCTGACCAAGAAGAATTTTACTCACAATCGAACTTCCAGTGAGTTCGTTGTTGTTCACGAAATATGGATCATCAATAACGCCTACCATACCATTCTGATTCATCGCAACAGTATTCATGATGATCAGACTTGAATTCGCACTTGAATCAGTCACGTTTTCCATCTCCACAGGAAACAACCGAAAGAGATGAAAAATAGGTCGAAAGGAAGAATAACGCACCTAGATCGTGATTAGCTCTGATACCATGAGAATCGAGCTCGTCGGAGCCTCGATTGAACTCCGATTGATTGAACGGACGTCGAAGAAGACGAATTCGATTAGGGGAAAGTTTAGGTTTTGATTATTGGTAAAGTGAAACATTACAGAGAATGAAAACGAAGAGGGAAAGATAAGCCGAGCAGAGACAACGGCGTTTGGTGCCAAACGCAGGACAAACACGTTGACACACAAACGACGTCGCTTTACTTAGACAGCAACAGACATTCAAATGCTAACATACTTTCCCTCCAGACTACAAATCCCCTGCAACACTTCAAGCACAAACCTAGCATTAAAACCCCTAATAATAACTCCAATAGGCCTCTGAATCCAATTCTTTTACGTATGATTTCAAAGCTGATTTAAGACTATCTGGATGATCCTTGTCAAGATTATTTTCAGCTCCTGCAGCAACTAATTGGGGTTGAAATTTCTAACCATATTTGCTTCCAACCCCCCTTTTCAGATATCCAAATGTTCTTCTGGTTTGCATGACGTCGATGCGTCTTCAATACAGTTTCTAATTTTCGGAGAAGCCAAAGGTTTGAGCAGGTGAGAATCATTCGAGTCAATGTGTCTCAAGCGTCGTCGGCTCCTATTTGTTTTTGTTATCTTTCCGTTCTTCCAACTTCAACCGTGATGCATCTCCGATAATAATAACGGGCCTATGAAATAGATTTTTGTAAGAAATATAAAGTAATGATGTTCGTTGATTTGGACCAATGAGATTAAATCTAGTTTATAGTTAATTTTTCAGCGATGAATTATAAAATATTCTTGACGACGTATTTTTGATTTTTCGACAACGAATTATAATATAATTTTAACGAACTTTGCATTTTGCACTAAAAATATACTTTATACCTAATCTTTACTCTAAACCTTCAATTGGATCTTTTAATATTTGGCTGATCACTTCAATTAAAATGGTTCACGATTGTGAAAACAAAAAAGATTTGATGTTGTGAACTCAATATATTTTAGAGGGCCATAAAAAGAGGTTATACTTTTTAATTTTTAGGTAAAGTAAAACACAAAAGAGTTAATATGTTTTTTTGAGTTTTTCAATCATTTTAAAGGAAAATAACAAAATCGAGTCATGAACTACCGTCTTGTGTCAAATTACAGTCCGAATTGCCAAAAACGACAATTTATGGGCAAATTGAAATTGATTTGTTAGCAAAACTAACTAATTGATGTTAAAGTGACCAAATGAATTAAAGCACAACTTATTGTGCCCTTCAATTCTATCATAATCTACATTCTTAGGTGACAAATTAGTTTACAAAACTCAAATTGCCCTTGAATTGTCATATTTGATAATTCTGACCATAATTTGGCACAAGATGGTAGTTCATGACCAATCAGATTCAGATGTCCTTTGGCTTGTGAATGAGTCGAGTTTTCGACTCATTAATAGCCATTTTTTACTAGACCTTTGAGTCGTTTCCGACTTTATTTGATATCATTTGACCCTTGCCTTTCACATTTCAGGTACAAAATGATACCTTATGGAACTCAAGACCTCAATATCAAGATTGCTTGAAAACCCGAAGAATATAGCAAAATTGGGCAGATAAATGACTCCCAGCCGACCGATTCAAAATTCACCCTGAACCAGCCGGTCGACTGGATGAAGGAACAGACATGAAAGCAACCAGCCACCTCGAGTCGGTCGGTTGGACTCACCAGCCGATCGGCTGGTAAAAGACATCAGAGTGCTCAGTAATCGCTCACTTTGAGTCGGTCGACTGAGATCTCAATTGGTCGGTTGGAGAAGAGTTATCAGAATGCTTGCCCAATTAAATATTCAATCGGTCGGCTCATCTGGCCAACTGGTCGGCTGAGAGCTCACAACAGAAGCAGTCTGGATTTCTAGCGAATTTGGGCATTAGGCCAGCCGACCGGCTGGACATGCTACATTAGGATTTTTCATCCGAGCCTATAAATAGAAAGTGAGGGTCTTGACCTAGGGGAGGGGGTGGTTTTTAGAGAGAAAAAATGTGAGAAAAGGCTAAGGAAGGCTCGCCATCATCAAATGATTGTTTGGGGAGAAGAGAGAAGATCAAGGAAGAAATCTAGAGCTTGCTCAACATCACCAACTTGGTTTTCTCTACTCATCTTTTCTCCCTCTTGTTGTTTTGTATTAAAAACGTGTATCATGATGATGTGTGAGTAGTTCTTGTGTTTTGAGGGTTCTACAACCCTCCTTGGTACTATATGAGCACAAATATGCATTGATATTCATATAGATGATTGTTGATTTCATTTTCTCTTGTACTTTGAAATGTTATGCTACAAGGTGTTTGATAAATGGCTAAGTGATAAATTAGACTAAAACTTGAACCTATGACTTGATAGAGCTAGGGAATAGTTCTAGTATAGAGAAAATGCTTTATATCTTAATCATGAAAGTGAACCTTAGGATATGAATGCTTGACTATGATTAAATGTTTGATTTATTGGATTTGGTCATTAAGCAAATCATCAATTAATCCCAACGAATGGTGTTAAATTTATGTTCATTAAGCTCTTCATACATGACATGCTACAAGTGTTTGATGAAATGCCTAAGTAACATGTTGATCTTAAAACTCGACCTAAGTATCGATGGAGCTTAAGAAAGGTTTGGATGTAGTGAATATGATCATTTCTACGAGATTGAAACAATTTGACACCATCAATTGCTTGAATATTGTTTTTGTGATCATTGAGAAACGCCGAGGGGAGTAACCCCTCAAAACTCATTTTATCTATCTTCTATATCTAATTAACTTGTCATTCATTTATACATTTTGGTTTAGAATAGCCGAACGGAACCACAATCTCATATAGTGCATGTGTTTGGCTTGCTCCTTTGGGTTCGCCCCGGCCTTACCAATTAATATAAATTATTTTTTTGACCAAAGAGATTCTAATACATTCATTTACGTGCGAAAATCTACAACGTCACTTTTTATGAGTAGAAACGATTTTTGTGAATACATATTTTTCTGATGCAAAGTAAATCTGAACTTACAGTTGAGAAAAAAATGAATTTGAAATTCGGAGGAGGAAAGCCACCGACCGGAACTCCATCAATGGCATGGTCCACCGTCGTGGTGGTCGTCTCCCTTCTGGCCGGTGCTTCAGTCGTCCACAACATCTACAAACCCAATCTGGTACTTATGTCATCCTATCCTTCCTCAACGTATATCTAGTTTTATGTAGTCACACTCACGCGCACCACTTGTTCGACGAAATTCCCCATAGGCAAAGAAGGCTACATTATAGCTGAAACCCTCAGTCTATAAATGTGTTTCTGTTTGGTGCTTTTGTGCATCTGTATTTCTGTGATTCAGAGTTCTATCTCTTTTTATGTGTGTGCAGACATTGCCTCCGATCGAGGAAATAACGGGGGAGACAACCAAGAAGGAAGAACGATGATCAGTCCTGGATCTTAGCCTTCTCGTTATTCCTTGTTCCAAAAAAAAAAAGATCTTTTCAACTTTTTGTGGTTGTTGTTGCTGTTGAATTTATAAAATCAATTTGAGTATTTGAAATTGGACAGTGATCACTAGAAATACAGTTTGCTTTAAGGATTGATGAATTTAGAGAGGCTCATGAAAGGCCGATGCATCCTTTTCGAACTAAGCTGAGCTAAGATTACATCAGAGAAAATAATAGATGATCAACCACTGGAGGTAAAAACTACAAATTGAATATGTTCATATCGATAATGTCATTAAACCAATCAATTCCGATATCACTTTTATCTCCAAGCAGACCCTCCTCCTCTTGCTCATAGAAGTAATTCAGAGCATTTCCCTGATCAGGCTGATCTAACGACGACCAAAATGCTTCTGATAAAATGTAGTCCATTACGGAGTTGCTCTCATCTTCACTGTTACAAACTTTAGTACTGTCCTTGACTTGATCATCTCCTGACGATGAGCTAGGGACAGAGGAATTCACATTCACAGTAACTTCCTGAAACCCATCTTCAACATCATGGTCTGCTTTTGATGCATTTTCGTGCTGATTTAAATCCTCATTTGCACTTGACATTTCTTCTTTATTTATGGGTTTATGGGTGATTGGATCAATACCCATTCTTTTTAGCTTCTTCTTGATGTGTGTGTTCCAGTGGTTTTTAATCTCATTGTCTGTTCTTCCGGGCAATTTTGCAGCGATTTTTGACCATCTTCACAAAAGTTGGACAGCGTCAAAAAAATCAAAAGTAGGTCCATAGAGAATGGCATTAGGAAATTTGATATCCAAACAATTGACATAAACACAACTAGTAGTGCCTATTATAATATTACTTAAAATTTAGACTTATCACAACATGACATGCTAAAAATAGAAGATATCGAAGTATCAAACTCTTAAGACTATTTACATTCAATTCCTGATGGGGTAAGAGCTGAGGCTTTATAGGGGTAAAAGCTGGAATGTGAAAAATAAATAAAAGATTCAAAGTTGAGGAGATGAAGAAAAGGAGAGAACAACAGTACTCTACCTATTGCCAAGACTAGCATGAAGGTCTATGACGAGTTGCTCTTCCTCTTCATTGAGGAGGCCTCTCTTCAAATCGGGTCGGAGGTAATTAGTCCACCGGAGACGACAACTTTTGCCGCAACGCTTGAGACCAGCAAGTTTAGGGACAGCCCGCCAGCAACATTGGCCATTAGTGATGATGAAATTGATCAACTTCTTATCCTCCTCAGCTGTCCATGGCCCTTTCTTCACTCCAAGCTTGTCACAACAAGGTTGTCTTCCCATTTCTAATTAGTCTAGTCTCAGAAATGCCTCAATGGAGTGGTACTATGTTTTTCTCTGCTTCCACCAACTTCAGTGGATAAGTAGTATTATAAACAACCACTCCCACTTCTCACTATATATATGCACATATAGTTTACTTTTTCTTTTTTCTTTTTATGAAGAAATTTTAAAGGCCATTAGGTACATGGATTGGATTGTGGTCCTACGCGTAGTTTAGGTTATTGTAAGTGGTTGATTCGGGAAGAGAAAAAAGTATTGGTCATGGCAATACATGAACTATTTTGATAAATGTCACATCTAAAAGCATTGGTTTTAAGAATAAAATTTAGATCTGAGTTTTTATAAGAATTGATGATGCCATGATGAATAATATTGAGTGGCCTCGCTCCATCAACTTATGATGATTGATGTCATCTTGAGCTATCTAAAATGTCATCTTAGATTGAAGCGATTGAAATATTTTGTGATAATATATATGAGTCAAATGCTTGTTTAAATGAAAATTCATATTTCGAGAATTTGTGAATTTCAAATTCATATTTGAAAGTGCATGAGATCAAGTGGTTGTGTTTCAATTGCATTCCAATTTGTATATAGTCGAGAAATACAGCTAGCAAATCTAATTTCGCTAGTGAGACACATATCAGCACCACAACGACTATATTACATATTTATGATGTAGTATATACTAAACACCAATCAACGACTATATATCATATATTTATGATCTAGTATATACTAAACACCAATCAATTTGTACAATGTTCAATCCAAATGGAATAACTCTAGGGTGCATGCGTAAGCATGAAGTGGCAATTCCATAGGAAATGTCCATTATTCTCTTATGTTAAAATGAAAACTTCAATTTAAAGGGTGTGAAAAGGCAATCAGAGAGGATGGAAAGGCGTACGTGTTAATAGGGCAAGTCAGAGGTTGGAATGATGAGCGGGCGGTGGTGGATGTGTGGATGGTAGGGGCCATGTCATGGTGTCATGGGAGTTGGGACCGGGATACAGAGCCGGCCCAACCAACCTTGCCGGCTTGCCCTGGCTGGCTGCATGTCCTCAACTCAGATCGAGCCTCCTAAACTTATATAAATTTTATGATTCATCATTTTTATGATACATCAGAACAACCCCATAGGCATAATCATAATGATGGTTACTACTGCTGGTCTTCTGCTCTCTTTAATCATCACACAAGATATAATTAACTAATATATAAGAAAACAATGATACAACAACAACACTAAATATTTTGCGTATGTATGTATGTTGTAAGCATTTCATCACGCATACATATATACTGTTAGCATTCCAAATTTCAACATATAACCATCATGTGTATATGTACACGAGAGGAAGAAACGCGGTTTCAAATTTATGTGAGATCGAGTCCAAAGTTTGTACCTAGCTTAATCGAAACAACGTAGCGTTTGAATAAGTGAGTGATCCATACATAATAACTAACGAGACTCGTCAAACATATTAGGCCAGTCAATTGAGTAGTGTGAATCGAAATGTCCTACTATATATTATGCAATATATGTATGTGATGCATGTGCGCGGATCTCTAGACGTATGTGACACTTCTTCAGCAATATAACGTGACAATCTCCGTGTTATTATCATTTGTCATTTTTTGTAGTCCATTATGCAAAACAAGAAATGAATGATCTCAAATTTGTTAGTGATTTTCAGGTTTTCATGCGACCGCATGATAATCATGCGACCGCATGATAATCATGCGACCGCATGATAATCATGCGACCGCATGATAATCATGCGACCGCATGATAATCATGCGAACGCATGATAATCATGCGAACGCATGAGAATATCATGCGACCGCATGAGATTCTCATGCCTCGGGTTGGGTCATGCGACCGCTCATGCGAACGCATGAGATTTCTATGCGACTGCTCAAGGTCATGCGATCGCATGAAATAATTCATGCGACCGCATGAAATAAGGCAAAAGATGCAACGTTTCATGGAGCATGCGAACGCATGCCATGGAGCATGCGAACGCATGAATGCAACAGATGTGTCTGTTCAGTCAATAGTCTATAAATTGAGATTGTTTTCTCAATTATGGGACACGAAATTGTGCTGTGCAATTGCTAGAAACATCAAATCCTTTCACTTGATTTACAACACACCCAAACCCTAGTTTTGCTTTGTTTTATTGCCTAAAAATAAAGTGTTCTTCAATTTGGATTGAATCCCACATTCACATTTCCTGTAAACCCAAGGCAAAGAGTAGGGAGGAAATATTGAATTCGGACAGCGACTTCGTGGTCCAAATTTGATATCCAAGGCACTATTCAACATTCACACAAGAAAAAGCTTCAAAGAAGACGACATTTTCTCACTACCATTGAAGGTCCTACTCAAACCGTTGCTGGAAAAGTGAAGCAAAAGACAACCCAGCAACTACAAACGAATTCAATAGTATTCTGCAAATCAATGACGAGCGTGAGAGAAATGATGTCGCAATTCCAAAAATTGGACAAGTTTGAAGGAACCGATTTTCGACGTTGGAGGAAGAAGATGCACTTTCTGTTAACACATCTCAAGGTGGTGTACGTGCTGTCCACGCCATGCCCTGAAGTTGGAGACAACGCAGCAGTAGGAGCATTCCGTGAAAGAAGCAAATGGGAGAACGACGACTACATCGCAAGAGGACACATCCTCAACGGTATGATCGATCCTCTTTTCGATTTATATCAAAATGTAGAATCTGCAAAAGAATTATGGGATACTCTTGAAGCTAAGTATATGGCTGAGGACGCTTCAAGCGTGAAATTCCTTGTTAGTAATTTCAACAATTACAAGATGGTGGACTCTCGTCCGGTGATGGAACAACTCCATGAGATACAACGTATCTTGGGGCAATTTGCTCAATCAAATCTGAAAATGGATGAGGCCATCTCGGTGTCAAGTATCATTGACAAACTACCACCGGCATGGAAAGACTTCCGCCGTTATTTGAAGCACAAGAAGGAAGACATTAGTCTTGTGGAACTCACAAAAGAGTTGCGTATGGAGGAGGATCTTCGTATGCGTGAAAATGATGCTATGGAAGTGGATACAACCTTGCCTAAGGTAAATGTATTGGAGACAAACACTCAAAAAGGGAACAAAAACAAAGGAAAGAAAAGGCCAAGTGAGTATGTTAGCAAAGGACCTAACAAGAAGAGGCATGTGACAAAAGAAAAAGTTTGTTGGACGTGTGGAAAAGCGGGGCACTTCAAGCGTGACTGCCGCGTAGGAAAGGGGAAGAGCGAGAAGGCTCAAGACAAGGCTGTTGGTAATAAAAACCAAGAGCAGAAATCTCAAGGTCAGAATTTGATAATTTCAGATTTGAAAAATAGAAAAGATACATACTCTAAAGTAGATTATGTTTCTGATTTTTCTGAAATTTTAATTATGCAGGATGATGAGATTTCATGGTGGGTTGACTCCGGTGCTACGGCACATGTATGTAGAGACAAAGGATTATTCAAGTCATTTGCCGCTACAAGTGAAGAAAGAGTTCTTCACATGGGTGACGAGTCAACTGCCCCCATCCTTGGACTAGGCCGTGTAGAATTAGAATTCTCAAGTGGAAAAACTATTGTTTTGTGTAATGTTTTGTATGTACCAAATATTAGAAAAAATATTGTGTCGGGTACTGTTTTGAATAAACAAGGTTATCGGCAAGTATATGAAGCCGATAACTATGTGTTGTCTAAAGGTGGTATTTTTGTTGGCAAAGGTTACTTATGTAATGGAATGTTTAAGTTAAGTATCAATAAAAGTATTTGTTCTATTTACATGAATTATGAGCATGATTTTCCTAATCAATATACAAATTCACATGTTAACATATCTAGACTATGGCATGCACGTTTAGGACATGTTCATTATAAAAGATTACATAATATGTCAAAGCATGATTTAATTCCCTCATTTGACATGAACATTGATAAATGTAGAACTTGTATGCTTACTAAAATTACTAGGCAACCATTTTATAATGTCACTAGAGAAAGTAAAATACTCGATTTAATACATAGTGATTTATGTGATTTTCATGCATCACCATCTCTAGGAAATAAAAAATATGTAGTCACATATATTGATGATTTTTCTAGATTTTGCTATGTATATTTATTGCATTCAAAAGATGAAGCTCTTGATAAATTTCAGATTTATAAGAATGAAGTTGAACTTCAAAAGGGAATTTCTATTAAGAAATTGCGCACCGATAGAGGTGGGGAATACTATAATCCAAGTTATTTCCAAAGTGTGGGTATCATTCATGAAACCACAGCTCCTTACACACCACAACAAAATGGTATATCTGAAAGGAAAAACAGAGTTTTAAAAGAAATGGTTAATGCCATGCTTTCTTACTCGGGTCTAAATGACGGATTTTGGGGTGAAGCAATGCTAACAGCTTGCTACTTACTGAATAGGGTTCCTAATAGTATTAGTAACCTTACTCCTTATGAAATTTGGCATCAAAAGAAACCAAATTTAACACATGTTAGAGTTTGGGGTTGTAGAGCAGTGGTAAGATTACCATTACCTAAGATAAAAACTTTAGGAGAAAAGGGAGTTGAATGCATATTCATAGGATATGCTCAACACTCTTTGGCTTATAGATTCTATGTTATAGAACCTAACAAGCAAGTACCAATTCATACTATTATTGAATCAAGAGATGCTATATTTGATGAAAAGAGATTTTCATCAATTAGCTTGCCTAAAGATTTGACTCTAGAACCAAGTTTAGTTCAAGAGTCAAGTGAACCACAAATTTCAGCAACTAGGAGGAGTAAAAGAGCTAGGAAAGAAACATCATTTGGAAATGATTTTCAAATGTACCTAGTGGAAGGAACTCGGGAAGACATTGGCTTGCAATATTTATATTGCCATATCATGGAGGATGATCCAAAGACCTATGATGAAGCAATGAAATCCCAAGATGTATCATTTTGGAAAGAAGCCATTAATGATGAAATGGACTCTATAGTGGGAAATAACACTTGGATTTTGGTTGACTTACCACAAGGTCATAAAGCGTTAGGGAATAAATGGATCTTCAGGAAGAAGACGAAAGTAGATGGAACCATTGATAAATTTAAAGCAAGATTGGTGATTCAAGGCTTTAGACAAAAATTTGGTTTGGACTATTTTGATACCTATGCACCGGTTGCTAGAATATCAACAATCAGATTGTTGATAGCTTTAGCATCTATACATAAGTTGCTAGTACATCAAATGGATGTAAAGACTGCTTTCCTAAATGGCGATTTAGAGGAAGAAATATATATGAAACAACCGGAAGGTTTCATTGTAACGGGACAAGAGCAAAAGGTATGCAAGCTTGTTAAGTCATTGTATGGACTTAAACAAGCACCTATGCAATGGCATCAAAAATTTGACAAGGTGGTGCTTTCCGATGGATTTATCTTAAATCAATCGGATAAATGCGTGTATAGCAAGTTTGATGATTCTGGAAATGGAGTTATCATTTGTCTATATGTAGATGATATGTTGATTTTTGGCACTAACATAAAGTGTATAAATCAAACAAAGGAATTTTTATCATCTAAGTTTTCTATGAAGGACATGGGGGAGGCGGAAGTTATTCTAGGTATAAGAATAGAAAAAGTAAAAGGGGGTCTAGCTTTGACACAATCTCATTACATTGAGAAAGTGTTAAAGAAGTACAAGTACTTGGACTGTCATCCAGTCAATACTCCTTTCGAATCTTCCAAACACCTTCTCTCCAATAAGGGAGCCCCAGTGTCACAGCTTGAATACTCAAGGGTCATCGGAAGTTTGATGTATGCGATGACAAGTACAAGACCGGACATAGCTTTTGCGGTGGGCAAGCTAAGTCGATATACAAGTAATCCTAGCAAGGATCACTGGCAAGCGGTTCATAGGGTACTCCGGTATCTTAAGGGAACGATGAACTTAGGTCTTGTATATTCTGAATTCCCTTCGGTAATTGAAGGATATTCGGATGCAAGTTGGATTTCTAACGAGGAGGATCATTCTTCCACAAGTGGATGGGTATTTCTGCTTGGGGGAGGTGCAATCTCGTGGGCATCAAAGAAACAAACTTGCATCAGCTGTTCAATAATGGAATCTGAATTTATTGCTCTAGCGGCAGCTTCGAAAGAAGCGGAATGGCTAAAGAATATGATTCATGAAATACCATTGTGTGAGAGACCGATATCACCCATATTAATTCATTGTGATAGCGCTGCAGCGTTGGCTAAGGTATATAGTCATGTATACAATGGGAAGTCTAGACACTTAGGTGTTAGACATAGTGCGGTAAGAGAGCTCATTACGCATGGGGTAATATCTGTGGATTTTGTAAAATCACAACAGAATCTAGCCGATCATTTGACTAAGGGATTGGTTAGAGAATTGATCAATAAGTCTGTGAAGGGGATGGGATTAAAACCCACATAATCATCTAGTAATGGGACACCCAATTCACATCTAACTAACGTTAGAGCTGAATTCAATGTGGAAAGCCCATTCCTAGAAGATTGATGAACACAAATATGCATCCCCAAGTATGTGTTCAGAACCTACAAAGGTCTAGGTTGAAGATGAACTCTTCTTAATAGATTCTTTGAAAAAGTGCTAAATGTAGGAGCACGATCGAGCTGTGTGACTCATTAAAGAATTTACCTATGTAAACGTGAAGTTTCTGGTCGCTTCATGAGATATTGGGTTAAATCTCAAAACGTTTATGAATGGATAGGGACTCAAGGACCATTAAGAGTCAAGTTAAACTAACGGTTTGTGAAGTAACACATGCGTGTGTCGCCGTCAAGTACCCAAATGAATTGATTGGTTCAATCCTTAGTGACACCATTTCAATTCGGGTATATTGTATGCGTGATTACACTATGCAGAAATTCAATCCGTAGTGACATTTCTGCTTATGCGTGTTTTGCTTAAAACAAGGTAAGTTGTGAATCAAAAGAAAACCCAAAAATGGGGGAGGATTGTTAGTGATTTTCAGGTTTTCATGCGACCGCATGATAATCATGCGACCGCATGATAATCATGCGAACGCATGAGAATACCATGCGACCGCATGAGATTCTCATGCCTCGGGTTGGGTCATGCGACCGCTCATGCGAACGCATGAGATTTCTATGCGACTGCTCAAGGTCATGCGATCGCATGAAATAATTCATGCCTCGGAATGAATAGTGTGACAATATATTATGCATGAGTAGTGTGAATCGAAATGTCCTACTATATATTATGCAATATATGTATGTGATGCATGTGCGCGGATCTCTAGACGTATGTGACACTTCTTCAGCAATATAACGTGACAATCTCCGTGTTATTATCATTTGTCATTTTTTGTAGTCCATTATGCAAAACAAGAAATGAATGATCTCAAATTCATGTTATAAGATGATTTGAAATATCAATCTGATCATTTAATAATGACCGTGAATGATAGATCACCATCTTTTCTTCTATTATCATTTGCCCTTGCTTCATTATTTTTAGACAAGTTGTTACAAACACATTCCATTGAGAACGAATATAATTTGGAAAAGATAATGGTTTAGCGATAATAGTCTTATTATATCAAGAGCTTCCGACTAGCACTAAATCCTCTCTGGCAATCTTGTTAAATGGGTGCATATGGCACATAGTTTATCATATCTGGTACTAGTAGTTGATTGACTCCATTTTTTTCCTAGCCCTCCGATTATCGCTGTCTTCTTCATCTTCGTTGCAATCGTCTTTGTCGATGTCAAGTGGTGACGACATAATTTTGTTTAAAAGTCAAACAAGCAGCAGACAGTTTCATTTGTCTCTCGGTTTTGTAGTACTGTGAGATTTAGGTTGCATTTATATGTAGCCTATGGCTAGAGGTCGACAATGGACAGGGCAGGGCCGGTCCTGTCCTTAATAAAAGGGCTTAAGGTAGAACATATGACATTTTGGAAGGGTTTTCGAAAAAATTAGAGCCGCGCAGGGCTTGCCTCAAAATGTCTGTCCTAGGACCGGCCTAGGGCCGAGTAGTGAAAGGACTTTTAGGGCGAAACCGAACCGGTCCTATATTTTAGGACCAAACTTAGGGCCGGACTTATAAAATCATTTATTTAGCATATCAATAAAAATTGTATTATTTTAATTAAGCACATCAATAAAAGATTTACAAAGTCGCAAAAACATACATATTTTAATAGGAATTGGATCAAATACAAACCAACATTATAAATAAAAATTACAAACCCATAAAAAAATTGACACGTGTCAAAATCAACCAATCAGAATTAATTTCGACCGGGGTTCTTTTTGTAAATAAAAAAATACACGCGGACTTATTTAAAAATACATAAAAGATAGGAGGGGTATAATCGTCCTAAAATTCGCTACAGTAAAATTCGACTTTCGCTACAGTACGTTTTTAAGTCTGATCATTCTTCCGTTAAGTCTGATCATTTAGAATAAATTTTGACTTTTGCTACAGTAAAATTTACTTAAAATAAATAAATATCAGACTTAAAATAGATGATGATCAGACTTAAAATAAATAAATAATCAGACTTAAAATAGATGACGATCAGACTTAAAATAGATGATGATCAGACTTACAATAAATGATGATCAGACTTGAAATAAATAAATAATCAGACTTAAAATAGATGACGATCAGACTAAAAATAGATGATGATCAGACTTAAAATAGATGATGATCAGACTTAAAATAGATGATCATCAAACTTAAAATAGATGATGATCAGACTTAAAATAGATGATCATCAAACTTAAAATAGTCTGATAATTAAGTCTTTTAAGTCTGATCATTAAGTCTTTTAAGTCTGATCATTGTCTATTTTTAAGTCTTATCATTAAGTCTCTTAAGTCTGATCATTAGGTCTTTTTAAGTCTGATCATTAAGTCTTTTAAGTCTGATCATTAAGTCTTTTAAGTCTGATCATTAAGTCTTTTAAGTCTAGTCATTAAGTTTTTTAAGTCTGATAATTAAGTCTTTTAAGTCTGATCATTAAGTTTTTTAAGTCTGATCATTCTCTATTTTTAAGTCTGATCATTAAGTCTTTTAAGTTTGATCATTATCTATTTTAAGTCTGATCATTAAGTCTTTTAAGTCTGATCATTAAGTCTTTTAAGTCTAGTCATTAAGTTTTTTAAGTCTGATAATTAAGTCTTTTAAGTCTGATCATTAAGTTTTTTAAGTCTGATCATTCTCTATTTTTAAGTCTTATTATTAAGTTTTTTTTAAGTCTGATCATTAAGTCTTTTAAGTTTGATCATTATCTATTTTAAGTCTGATCATTAAGTCTTTTAAGTCTGATCATTGTTTATTTTTAAGTCTTATCATTAAGTCTTTTTAAGTCTGATCATTAAGTCTTTTAAGTCTGATCATTATCTATTTTAAGTCTAATCATTAAGTCTTTTAAGTCTGATCATTAAGTCTTTTAAGTCTAATCATTAAGTTTTTTAAGTCTGATAATTAAGTCTTTAAGTCTGATCATTAAGTCTTTTAAGTCTGATCATTAACTATTTTAAGTCTGAACATTAAGTCTTTTATGTCTGATCATTAAGTCTTTTAAGTCTGATCATAGTCTATTTTTAAGTCTGATCATTGTCTATTTTTAAGTCTGATCATTGTCTATTTTTTAGTCTGATCATTAAGTCTTTTAAGTCTGATCGTTGCTGCTTTTTAAGTCTGATCATTTCCAAGTTTAAGTCTGATCATTAACAACTCTTGGACTAAATTGAAAATAATATTATTAGGCTTATACCCCTCCGTGGGGAATGACTATAATACCCCTCCGTGTGTTGTTCGGGATTTCGGCTAAAATGGGACACGTGTCAGCTTATAAATTGGTTTGTAGTTTTTATTTATAATTTGGTTTGTACCTGAACCGCACCCATTTTAATAATATTAATATAAGGTAAATAGATTATTACAATTAATTGCAAAAGCATACATACTATAAAATTAATACGTATGTTGAATTATATTATTTGAAAATTATACATAAAAATGTACTTAATTGACTAGTATATTATAATTTGATTTATTGAAAGTAAAATATAAAAGGGTTTATCGATTGGGCTGTTTAGGTCGGGCCGAGTAGAGCATTGTTAGGTCGTAATTAGGTCGGGCTTTTTCAGGGCGGACATGGCCGGGCTTTTTTAGGTCATAGTTAGGTCGGGCTCGAGGGCCGAACAACACTTTGAAATCACGGTCTTTGTTCGACTTTCAGCCTTTAGGGCTTAGGGCTCGAGGGCTTAAACTCAGGGCCGGACCAGCCCTAGAACTCATAGGTTGTAGGGCTTTGTTTATGGCTTTTGAGCCCTAGGGCCAAATGTTGACCCCTACCTATGGCCCTTCTGCAAGCGTTTTCGATTATATATTTCTTACTTATTTTGTTTAAATTTCAAATATTATAATCTAATTGAAGAAATGTATCAGAAATAAACTTGACTGGCTAAAGTTAAGGTTAATTTATATAATATTTATTGATATTTTTCTATATTTGAGATAAGATTTTCATAATTTTTTGCTTCTTTCAATTTTTTCTATTAAAAATTTGTCAGTTTAAGGAAAAAAAAATTCTATGATTATGGCATATTTCACAACTTCTTACGACACCACCATATAGTCATTCCTAAGGTATTCTTTTTATTTTTACAATTCTATTTGAATTTCAAAATTTCCCATAAAAGGGAATAAAAATTGGTTACGGTGTGGAGTCCACAATCCTTATCTAATACATATTTTTTCTTCTTCTTATCATTGTTTGTTGGCAAGCAATAGCCTGGTCCGATATTTATAAATTAATTTTCAACTAACACACCAATTAAAAGAAGAAGAAAAAAAAAGAGATGGTAATGACTTCAGATCTTCGCACATGTTACAATTTTTTTATAAACGTTGTGTCTTGGTTATGGATAACTTAGATTAGACACTACTACACATCTCACATTACATTACATTTTTTTCTTTTGACATCCACTACACCATTTGGCCTCTTACATAACTGATCCAAATGAGTCGCATAAAGACATTTTCTATCGCTCCAGGATTTATGTGACTATGGTCAATCGCATAAGGACCAGTCACATAAGTTATGTGACATGAAGTTTGGGGTGACTGAACCTAAATGACACTAGTCGCCTAAGATGTAGTGCGACAGTACAAAAAAGAGTCGCATAAGGATCATGGTGTGTCGTATAAGTTCCACAAAAGATTGGTAGAAAATAGTCAATGCGCACTGTAGTGTGTCACATAAGTAGTAGCTAACAATCTTTGTTATGTAAGATGCATTATGGTATCTCGGTAAGTCTGTCGCATAAGTGTCAATAACAATCTCAGTTATGTAAGATGCTTTACGGTATCCGGTACCTCAGTCGCATAAGTACCCATAACAGTCACATAAGTGACATCAGAACAAAACTATATGTCACGTAAGTTGAGTTTTGTTTTTTGAATCCTGGTTTTTTGTCACATAAGAGTAATACAAAACATCACTGTTTCATAAATTTAGCTAATATAATAGAAATCCTGCTTGACATTCACAAAAGTACCTTAAACATTTCAAAAGAGTACAAAATGTTTACAGGATTTCAGATGACACAAAAACAGTAAAACATGTCCCCAACATAAACACGAAGCTTCTGAAATTGTCACTAATCAACCAATATTAAAAGAGTCGGCAAATCGAAACTCATCATTGCTCTAGAAATTATGTCCCATAGCTCTAGAAATTATGTCTAACTGAGTGCTCATCGGTAGAGGGTCACCAATGCTGCTAGGGTCATCGGACTGCTGGTCATCAAGAAGTTTCTGCACCTCGGCATTCATTTGGTCCTATGCACAAGTCCAATATAAATTCATACATCAAACTGAGTTGCACATATTCGGAAAATCCAACACTTATCGTAAATGAAGTTTTAATCCACAATCATATTCATTGCACAACAAACATGAACAGAATTCATGTTACAAAATAACTACAACTATGAAAGATCATTTCAATTGTAACACAATAATCCGAAAGCACAATATATTTAGGAAGACATAAAAAACATGTAATAGTTTACCACTATATCAGCACATTCGGGTTCTTGTGAATAGGCGTCAGCATAAGTTGCAACATGCTGAGCTTTGTGTCCCTTTTGGAGGTGGGTGACTGCTTGGTTGGCAAATGGAGTCTTTCCTTCATGGTGATTCTTCTTCTTATCTCGCGCTTCTTTCATTTTTTTTGATATTGCCTTCACAAGAAAGTAAAATTCCATGAAAACACAATAATAATACAAAACATTAACTAAAGTTCAATTTGAGCAACAAACTTCATCTGCTGTGCAGGCTCCTCAAAGTGCTTAACCAACCAAGTCCGTTCTTCCCTGCGGTGGACAAATTCCTTTGGAAACTTCTTCCCGTGCTTCAAATAGTGTTTATGACAAGCTGACTTCCAGTCCTTATAACGGTTATTTGCAATTCTTGTAATGTACTCCAAGAGTAGAGTGTCATCTTTTGGCAAAAAGAAATGCGGCTGCCAAAAAAGCAATGTCACATTTTATTCACTATACTACTTAAGAACAAATTTCAAAAACCAAATAACTTTCAATTTCACAAATACAACTTACAGTGAGATAGTTCACCACGATGTCCCAGTTCTTCGGATATAGCTGGCTGTATGTCGGTGCTAACATCGACACCTTCTACCTCACACATGCCCTGATTTAGTGGCAAACCATACTCCTTATTTCCCTTATCACCGGCCCATTTGCCTCTACAGAACAGTCAACCTTAATCCTCGTCCCCAATGTGTGCACCAAATTAGCTATTTTGGTGCCACAAACGATACCTCGACGCTTTCTCTTCTTCGAAGGTTCAGTTTCACTTATAGGGGCATCCTCTTCTGCTTGCATTAAGAGATAAAATATATATTATTTTCACAAGATATAATCGAGAAACAAAAGTATTTGATAAACAGTCAAAATGGTTTACCGGGAGAGGAAGAAGTCGACTTCTTACTGCAGCGGATGCTCAGAAGTTCTTCTTACACCTCATCTTGGTCATTTGGTTGGCTGTTCTCGTCAGTAAAATCCTCAGCATTTGGATCTTCATCATTGGTCTTGTCATGTGGGTTTTCAGCATCAGTGTCAAGAGTTAGAGGGTCTTTAGTCGCCAGGGAGTGTTCATCTTCACTTGGTTCATTATCACTTGGTTCAACATCACTTGCTTCATCATCATTGGTGATCTTCTCAGTTGGGTGTTCAGTATTAGTCTCAATAGGAGAGGGTTTGGATGCTCAGATACCACAGGGGAGGGTGTAAGTGAGGGCATTCGACTGTATGTTTGCAGGGAGGAGGAGACAGTTCTTATTGGGTATTTAGAAGGGGGATCAACTACCATGGGAACTAACATAGGACATTCTTCACTTGCAGTCTCATTAATAGGGGAAGGTAGGGTTATTTGAGGAGCAGTACTATTTGAAGGTTTGTCTACTCTAAGTTTAGAGGAACATCTTGGTGAACGACGTAAAATTGTTTGCACTGACCTTGTTTTCTTCTTAGGAGTAGTCATAAGCGGTGGAATAACAACATCAGTGGGTTGAATAGCTGGAACAGAACCATTACCTTCAATAGGGGCATATTTCTTCTTTGGTGTAGTGACGGCTACGTCTTTCTTCTTTGGAGTAGTAACAACTCTCGTAGGTGGCTTCTTCACCTGTTTCGCGGGGGCTTCCTTCTTCTTCACCGTTGGCTCTAGAGTGTGGATTTTCGCTGGCCGACGACAGCTTGGAGAGCGTAGCTTCATGTTTTGCCCACCGCTGGTAGCGGCGGCCACGTCGTTCAGGCTTGTCTTCTTCGGCGGCATTAATTTGGAAGATCGATTCAGAGCGAAATGGAGGAGCGAGATGGAGAGAGTAACTGAGAAATGAAGTTTGAATTAGGAAGAAACCCTAAGGCATGAAAAGGATATGAGGTTAGGTGAGGGGCAGTCGGTCACAAAACACACACATGTTCATTTTTAATACACGTGTTCGGTTATGATAGCTTTTAACTTATGTGACTGATCATACTAATAAGTCACGTAAGATACAATTCTGAAATGTCACATAAAATTTCTCAACACAGTTTTCGTTTTCCCGCTCAGGCTTTTAGAAATTTCCCACTCAATAAACATATTTCTTATGTAGCAGATAAACATATGTGATGTCGCATAAGTAAATTGAGGTAACAAATTGCAATTCAGATTTTATAATAATCCTCAGTTTGCAAAATGGAACAACAGAATCTGAACATGAACAATAGTACTCATACAACTTTGAAATGTAGACAACTTGGATCATGCTCACATCTTCAATCCTCCTCTTCATTAAACTCATCCACATCCTCATTAAACTCATCCTCATCTTCATCTTCACTTACATATTGGAGTTCATCATCATCATCCTCGTCTTCATCATCATGTTCTTCAAATTCATGGTCATCTTCTGCAGGTTGTGTATCATAATCATAATATAACGCGGGAATAACTCCTGGAGTCTCTAATCCATCTTCAAAATCATCCTCTTCTTCATGTAAATTGCAGTTGCTAGGGGGAATATTGACTGTGCTATCTTCTTGATATGCTTCTTGCACAACTAGTGAGTTTTCATTTGTAGCTAGACACGAGTCACTATAAGTCCCTCTTTGAGCGACGACATTAACAACTTTCCAACTGTCCCCAAACTTCGGATATTCTAAGTAGAACACTTGTTGTGCGTGTTTTGCAAGACAATAAGGAGCATCTTCATACCAAGTGTTAGATGTGTCAATCGAAAGAATTCCATACTCCATTTTTATGTTTCCACCATTGGATGAATCAGTATTAAACCACTTGCATTGGGAGATGACTATCGGCATTCCCTCGGCATACTTGAGTCGATAACATTGGTTAGAACACCATAATAGTTGGTATCTCCTGGAGAAAACAAATTAAACAACAAGTTCAGTTATAAGGTAATGAATTATATATGCGTGACGAAGCAAATGATTACGTGTATTGGATTAAAACTGTAATCACTAACCTGCGAGTACCATTACTCCACTATTTTGTGTCTTCAGATGTTGGTCCTTATCCCAAACAATAAACTTCAAGCCATTTATAACACAATGACTATAACACGCGTGAAATTGTGGCTTACATGCTAATATGTGAAGCTCGATGGAGTAGTCATTAGATCCTTCATTGCGTAATGCAACCATCTGCACATAAATTTAATAAATCAATAACATTTTGTCAAACAACATATTACAAATGAATATTTATTGAACTGAAAGTTAATAAAGTTTTACCTTATTAAGTAAATGTGAATGGAATTGTTCAATACGTGAATCATTGTCACCGTATGGATTTTCATTGTAAAAGTCATCCATATGTTCCTTAATATACTCCCTCGCCTCCTCACAATTTTCAAGGATACACCAATGTATCACGTCTATATCATTATCGTTCAGCCTGAACCTTTTATTATAGCCCGTTGGCTTGATGACATTTGAGACCACTGATATGTCAAACACATCTGCCTCGACTGAATCTTCATTATGAGATGTAGCTTCAATCTCCCCATGTATAACTTACAGTACATGACACACTCTTGCGCAATGTATTGCTCAGCAATGCAACCTTCTGGGTACCTAGTGTTTCTTATAAACTTCTTGTATTGTCCAAGTTGCCTACATATAACATGACACATTATAATAAAGTACGTGAACAACAAATATGTTTTAAGTAATGTATTGATCGATGGGATACATTCAACTGCAGTGTGCATACCTTTCCATGGGGTACATCCAACTATAGTGTACTGGGCCCTTCAACAAAACTTGATCAGGGAGATGAACCATGAGATGTACCATTATAGTGAAGAATGCCGGTGGGAAAATCCTCTCTAACTGACACAAAATTTTAACTATGTCTACCTTCATTCGACGCACCTCATCCTTTTGGAACTCTTTACAACAAAGTCTCTGAAACCAATGGGATAGTGATATGAGAGGGTCAACCACATTGAAGGGAAAGTAGGGTCTAATGAATACCGGCAGTAGTCTCTGTAACATAACATGACAGTCATGTGTCTTCAGTCCAATAAACTTTTTGTCTTCAAGATTAATTTTATTCCTTAAGCTTTCAGCATATCCAGATGGATACTTAGCATATTTTATGAACTCAGGTATCTCTATCTTCTCATTTGGAGTCGTTGTATAGGGTGCTTTGGTCACCTTCTCTTTCCTTGAGGTTGATCCGGATGGTTTGAACCATAATTTTCTTCCCTTTCTGGCCTTGATGTCATCCTTAGTCTTACCTGCATATTTAACAACGCATAATTACCTCTATGCAATTATTCATATATGTTTCCGTAATAATGTATTAAAACATTTTTCATACCTTCAATCCCAAGTATGGTCCCGATTATATTATCGAAAACTCCCAATATGGTAGCTCATAAAATATAGACACGTGTGTCCAACAAAACCTCTCACCACTGCCTCTCGCCTTGAATTAAGGATGCAAACTAAGAGTGGGATACTCGTGAGACATAATCTGACTGAATATGTCATGACCAACCAGTGGCGGTGGGGGGTCTCTACACTCAATCTTCCCATTATATCTATTGGCTGCAAACCTCCAGTCATGATCTCTTGGGAGCCATCTTTGGTGCCCTTGATATGACATCCTTCCAGTCAAATGTGTACCATCTATGTCATCTAGACATAAGGGACAAGCTTTATACCCTTTTGTCTTAAGGCCTCCTAACATGCCTAGACCTGGAAAGTCACTAATTGTCGAATTCACCACTGCTTTCATGATGAACAATGACCGACCGTGTCTATCAAAGGTACAAACTCCCTCTTCCCATAATATTTTCAACTCGTCGATAAGAGGTCTCATAAAAACATTAAGGCATTTTCCAAGAGATTTGGGTCCAGATATCAGCATACATAGTATGTTAAACTCTCTTTTCATACACATATGGGGTGCATGGCAGATTATAAGGTATAAGAATGACAGGCCATGTACTGTGTGAGAGTCCTGATGCCCCAAATGGATTAAAACCGTCAGTTGCTAAGCCTAGTCGGACATTCCTGATCTCACTTGCAAACTCTAGAAATTCTTTGTCAAATAATTGCCATGACTCGCCATCAGCCGGATGTCTAATGTATTCCGGATCATCAAGCTCTCTTCTAGCGTGCCACCACATTTAACCTGCAATATGTGGTGACATTTAGAGGCGATGCAGTCTTGGAGTCAAAGGGAAGTACTTAAGTGTCTTCTTCAGAATCTTGCTTTTACTTTCATTTTCTATGTATCTTCCCGCACCACATACGGGGCAAATAACACGATCTTTATGCTCCTTGTAGTACAATATACATTCTTGCTCGCAAGCGTGTATGGTCTCATAACCCAACCCCAAATTCTTCAAAACCTTTTTCACATCTTTATAACAACTTGGGTAGTTGTTATCCGGTGGTAAAATTTGTTTAGTGATCTGTAGATGTTTATTGAAACTCTTGTCCGACAGTCGGCTCTCTACTTTCATTTGCATTGCCCTCAGAATAGTTTCTAGAACAGTGCTCTTACAACCATTGTATAACGGGGTCTGAGCTTCACATACGAGACTTGTATACTTTTCAAAAGTATCCCTACTCATGATCTCTAAATCAGAACTCTCTATATTCATGTTCATCTGATGATCCAATTTTTGCATATGTGGCAAGGGAAATGCATCTCGAATAATATCTTCAGTTGGGTTCGATTGATGATGATGCATCAAACCACTGCTTGATTCTCCATACCTCTCCGCAATCCATTGTGTTCTCATCATGTACGTGACAACGTCTATTTTTACCCTCCCGACATGTCGGGTTTGAAGAGGGTCGTCGTACCGGGTCAAACCAAGAGGAGCAAGCCAAGCACATTTATAATACCGGTAAAGTATAGGGTCAAACCAAGAGGAGCAAGCCAAGCACATGCACTATGTAAGACCGTGTTTCCGTTTGGCTACTCTAAACCAAAAATGTATAACGAGTGTGTATATTCTAAATCCTATGTGATGTTCCCTTGAGTGGCATGTATTTGGCAAAACATAGTTAGACAGTTCGAGCAGGAGTTCAGGGGGAGTTCGAACATATCCTAGAACTCATGTATAGCGTGGAACAGACGCAAGGATATTTCCCGGAAGATATTGGACAGCGAAGATCTCGTCGATTTGAAGTCGGCCAACAAATTATTTGAATAACAGATATTCGAATGAATATCTACATTGAAGGCGGCGTAGCTGACTTGGGCAAGAGATCTCCTTATATTCTTCCAATCGATTTCAGAAAGATATACATCAAATATCTAGGAATATTTCCTAAATATTTGATGGTATTATCTTGTGAAGATTAGAGTTTCGTCCAAGCATATAAATACATTGCTAGGGCGTCCTTATTCTGCATCGCTTTCAAAGATCAAATATACACGACCAAACCCTATCGATTGGAGAAGAAGAAAGCGACGGCCGTTTGTGTTTCCCCACTGGAAATTCATCGGTGCAAGAGCAGTCTCATCACGTGCAACTCAGACTGCCTGGAAGCAATCAAACTGCCGCACACAACAAAGGTGAACAAGCTTTCGAGAGAAAGCATCCGAGCTTCAAGAGAAGGTCGAGAACGTTCGGACTGCAGGTTCGGACGAAGGGGATCGAGGTTAACTGCTGTAAACTTCGTTTGCAAATCTGAGAGACGCAGTGTTAGAGGCTAGGCAATTACAAGGTGTAAGTGTAAGTGCACGTATAAGCTCTAACTCGTAACAAAGATTTGCTGTCCCTTCTAGGGTGTGGGAAACCCCCCAGAGTAGGCGTGGCCGAACTGGGTTATCATTCTGTGTGTGCTCCTATTATTTGTTCTGTCTGCTGAGAAAGGAGTTTAAGGTCTGTCTCAACTATACCTTGAACACAAGCTTGAACAGGGGATATAATTTCAATTGGTATCAGAGCAAACACTCGACACACTGAGTGGGATCCTGAACTGTTCAAGATGACTCTGAAGGAAGGACAAAGCATCACCAGACCCCCGCTACTCGAAGAATCGAACTATGCCACCTGGAAGCTCGTGATGAGATCCTTTCTGAAATCTCTAGATGAAAAAGTGGGGAAGGCTGTTCTGAAAGGTTTGACGGAACCCATGATGAACAATCTCACTGGAGAACCGATCCCGAAACCAGAAGCACTGTGGACAAAAGAGGAGGACAAAGCATCTATGGGAAACTCAGAGGCTATGAGCGCAATTTTTTCTGCCGTAGATGAAAACGTCATGAAGCTAATCATCAACTGTGAAGTGGCCAAGGAAGCATGGACATCCTCCAAATAGCCTTTGAAGAAACAGACAAGGTTCGCAACTCATGCATGCAGGCGGTCACAACCAGGTTTGAAGAGATGAAGATGAAGGAAAGTGAAACCATCACTGAGTACAACACCCGAGTTCTGTAACTGTCCAACGAGGCGTCTGCACTAGGGAAACCCATTGATGAAGAAAGATTGGCCAGTAAAGTCCTGAGATCACTCCCTCTGAGATTTGCCATGAAGGTCACTGCCATAGAGGAAATGCACGACATCGCCAAACTAAAGCTGGACGAGCTGATGGGCTCTCTCAGAACCTACGAGATCAATCATGACTTTCAACCCGGAGAAGTAAAGGGAATCGCCCTGAAAACGGACATATTTGAAGACAAACTGGACGGTGGCTGCACTACTGAACAACTGGCTATGATGGCTTAGAATTTTGGCAGGATGGTACGGAAAATCAACAGCCGTGGACCAGAACAAGGTCAGCCTTCATCAAATAACTTCCGAAACTGGAAAACCGGTAGGTCAAGGTCCAGAGACATGAGACAAGACTCTTCTGACAAAGGAAAGGAAGAAATTTAGTGCCATGAATGCAGGGTTTTGGTCATATTGCTTCACAATGTGCAAATAGTCTCATGAAGAAGAAGGCAATGGTCGCTAGCTTCAGCGATAGTGAGTCAGACGAAGAAAAAAAAGGAGGTGAAACCACCAACTTTGTGGCTTTCGTCACAACTCTGGGTGAATGCAGTAACACCAGTGAACCAGTTCCATCTCAGATGGAACTCCCAGCTGAAGACATCTCAGACAGTGACGATGAAGAACTCACACAGGAGTCCCTAGCTGAGACATATAAAGATCTGTACGAGAAATGGCTGTTACTGATCAAGGTCAACAAGAAGCTGAATGACACCGTTGCAAGCATCACTATAGAAAAGGACAAGGTCTGGCAGGAGGTCGAGATACTGCTTACACAGAAGGTGGAACTCGAAGGCACAGTAGACTCACTGAACACTCAACTGACTAAAATGAAACAGGAAAGATTGTGTCTTCTTGCTCAGAAAACAGAGCTCCTGGGCACTGTCTCTTCACTGAAAGTCGACATGGAAAGGGACCGTGACACTCATCCTGTAGGCATGGCGGGTCTAAGAAAAACCATCACTGATCTGAAGCGCAAGGAGGTGTTCCAGCTAAGGAGGATAGAACAGCTGGAACTTCAGCTAGAATCTGAGAAGATGGATCATTCAGACACTGAGAAGGAGCTCAATCATCTCAAACAGTCGGTAAGGATTCTAAACTCTGGCACTAACGACTTAAATGATATTCTCATATCTCAGAGGATGGAGTCTGGACATCGAGGCCTGGGGTTCACGAAAGAAGGTACTTCAAAAGGCACTACCTTTGCTAAAGCTCAACAAGTGTCGAAATAGATGCCTGAACAGAAGGTAAGATAGTCCAAAGGAAAGAACCTAGCTGATCACAGGAAGACTCATAACACACCAAGTGGTGGAAAGACTCGTGAAACACCCGTCCAACGCCGTGATTTCTCACCAGTGAAGCAAAGGGGAGAGTGGCGCACTTGCTGGTACTGTCACCAGATGGGACACATCAAACTGCAGTGTCGCCTGTTTCTTGTTGAACGACGGGCATAGCAACATCAGACCGTACCTCAACAGAAACAAGTCTGGATTCCAAAAGCAGAACAGACCGTTTGCATGGTGGCCTGCTGCTCCTCAAACTATATAATGCAAGACAGTTGGATCTTCGACAGCGGATGCTCCGCTAACATGATAGGTAACTCTCAATACCTTACCCATATTAGACCTGTTGAACAGATGTGAATTGTCACCTTCGGGGATGGTGGAAAGGGTCAGGTGATCGGCTGTGGGACATTGATGGTTCCGGATCTCCCTGTACTCAAGAACACCCTCCTTGTCGAAGGACTGACAAGGAATCTCATCAGCATCAGTCAACTGTGCGACGATGGACATTATGTGTCATTCTCTAGCTACTCATGCCTCGTCCTAGACAAGAATGTCGATACACTGATGAAAGGAAGAAGGGATGCCAATAACTGCTACACCATTGGGATGGGACCCATGAACGACGAGAACTTCGGCAAGCAACAGGTTGCCCTAGCCTGTGCAAACGCCAAACATCGATTTCTGTGAGGGGGAGTGGATAAGACCCTGCAAACAAGATCTGATTGGAGTTGCACACAAATCCATGTTGACAACTGTCCCAGGAAACTGTTTAATCAAAAGGTGTCACAGTTACAGAAGGAGTTCGCATTATGCCCACAGAAATATCCCAGGAACCGAACAAGAAAATATGAATATGGAGGGCACCAGAAGATGATTACTCTGAGGCATACCGGCATTTCACGGCGTAGAGCACCCAGATCCTCAGTGGATCTAGGTGATGTCAACCACTGAATGCATTCAACGGTGGTCAGTCAAAGTCGAATCTCCAGCTGAACAGTTGGACTGACCACCTAAGAAAGCTGGAACAGAAGACTCAACAGCTTTGGAATGAATATTTTTGAATATTCTCGAGGATTTTTCGTGCCGTTATTTGAAACAGGAGTTGTCTAATTTGGGAAGTTGAATAGGCGGAGTATATTTCAAACACAAAAACAGTTCACTGCTTACTCTCTCTTTCGTCTTAACCCTAGAACAGCAGTCAGCGATTTAATCAAAAGGTGTCACAGTTACAGAAGGAGTTTGCATTATGCCCACAGAAATATCCCAGGAACCGAACAAGAAAATATGAATATGGAGGGCACCAGAAGATGATTACTCTGAGGCATACCGTCATTTCACGGCGTAGAACACCCAGATCCTCAGTGGATCTAGGTGGTGTCAACCACTGAATGCATTCAATGGTGGTCAGTCAAAGTCGAATCTCCAGTTGAACAGTTGGACTGACCACCTAAGGAAGAAAGCTGGAACAGAAGACTCAACAGCTTTGGAGTGAATATTTTTGAATATTCTCTAGGATTTTTCGTGCCGTTATTTGAAAAAGGAGTTGTCTAATTTGGGAAGTTGAATAGGCGGAGTATATTTGAAACACAAAAATAGTTCGCTGCTTACTCTCTCTTTCGTCCAAACCCTAGAACAGCAGTCAGCAATTTCTTTCTCAACCGCTCATCTACTCAAACGGCGATGGTGAACACAAGGAAGTCATCGAAGTCTGGCGTCAAATCCGCTGAAAAGAAGAAGGAAAGCATGCAGTCCTCAAAAGCTCTGGCGGCGAAAACATGAATCCCGAAATCAAAAGCTCCGAAGGCGAAAAAGGCATCGCCTTTACGATCCGACACCGAATCTTTGGCCGAAGCAAAGAAGACTGGCGGAGGAGCAACCGCTGAAATCCCCCAGTCGGTCACGGTGGATCTGTCTAAATCAATCAATGCTGGTCCGAGCCAAGTTCATCCCCAAACCAAGGTATTTCCTAATTCGCAGTCCGTTCCTTCGGTTTCTGTAAATATCTCTTTTGAAAAGATTGTGGTGGACGGAGTTGTGAGTGTGGATGGTGAAGCCAGTAGGGCTGTTGGTAGGGAAGCCAGTAGGGTTGTGGTTGGTGATGAAGCCAGTATGGCAGCTATTGGAAATGAAACTGCCAAGATTGTGAAAGAAGGAGAGCCCAGCATCTCTGTGTCTAAAGGTGCTGGTGGATCAGGAGTATGGAGGGAGAAAATCCATGCGTCTGGGTATGTTCGTCCGGGAGGTTTACGAAGAAAGAAGGGGACTCGCCGAGTTGTTTCTCCAAGACAATGTCTGGCCAAGATCAGTTCAATCAGAGGGAAGCTCATTGCAATGTCTGATGAGGGGACAGAGAAGTGCCTTGATTCCTAAAGAAAGAGGAAGTTGGTGATTAATGAGGCATCTGACGATGGCTCTGATGAGAAGCTTGAAGGAATTAGTGATGAACGTCCAAGTGAGCATGCTGAGACTGTGACAGAGGAGATTAATCCATCAGAGAAGACAGATGTGTTCAAAAAGGCCATACCAGAAGAATCTGACCCTACAGAAAAGGATGAAGAGTTGGAGAAGCTATACAAAGACATTGATAATGTCATGGAAGATTTGGAAAAGGAGAATAATCTGGAAATGGAAAATTCAGAGGAACCTCTTTGTGCCCAGGGTGGTGATGTTGAAGAGTCTGTTGCTGAGAAACTTGCTAGTGTTCCCACTGTGGAACCAAGTGTGCAGACTGAAGGTGAGACAGTTGGTGTTCCAGAGGAAGTTGCTGCTAAGGAAATAATAGCTATCCCAGTTGTTACTCAAGATGATCTTCGTAGTGATCATATGGAGGAGGATGGTGCATCAGTTCGTAAGGATACTGTGAAGCCAGTGTCAAAGGAAGTTACTCTTTCGGAAGATGACCAGGACCTTGTTCCTCTTGTCAATCTCAAAAGGACAAAGAAGGACAAGGAAAAGAAGAAGGTAGCTTTTGATAAATCTCCAAAGATGACAGTTCAGAAGGATGCTGAGGTGGGCATTGTGCCAGGGGGAGCTGATTCATCTAAGAAAAGAAAATGCGAAGCTCCGGTCCCTGTTTCAGAGGATGCTGGAAGATGTGAAGTCCCATCTGTTGATTCTGATATTGTTCCAGTTGGCCTGGTCAAGAAAGGAGTGTGGTTTCTCAATAGAGATGCTGCGAAGAAGTGGTCATGTGTTCAGAAAAGAAAAATCATACCATAGAGGTTGCTAGAGGAGTCCCGATACAAGGGAAAGGAAGTCATCAAGGTTCTTAAGGAATCTGGTCTATTTTGGACGTTGGACAGGTGCAAACCTTTCAATGAACAGTTGGTCCGTGAAGCCATGACAAACTTGCCCCCACAGTTTGGGGCTGTCGGAGAAGCAGATTATGGGGTCTTCTTCGTTAGAGGAAGAAGGATCAAGATTGATCCTGAGCTGATCAATGTATACTTCTCCATGGACGACCCAGCTGTAGATGAAGAGGAGTCAAGCTTTGAGAATATTGTGAGCACCATCATTGCAGGCTCTGTTCGGTGGAGGCCTGAGTCGGTTGTGAATACAGCGGATCTGTCTACGTTCTATTCCATGCTGTTTTTCATTGCTGTCTTCAACTGGAGGCCGTCTACCCACCGCTCTACTGTCAATCGGGACATGGCCCAACTTCTTTATCAGATAGGGAATAAGCTGAAATTTAACCTGGGCAGAGTGATGTTCAAACAGATCGCTGATCATGCTACTTCGATGAGAACTCTTCACCAGATTTGCTTCCCGTCCCTGATATATGAGTTGATAATCCATCAAGCTCCTGATTTGAAGGCCTCGACTGACCATCTCTCAAAGGCAACCAGCAAGTTCATCGTTGACCACAAGCTGTTTAAAGGACGTCATGTGAACGATCTCAAGGAAGGGAACCAGAAAGGAAAAGATGTTGCAGAGTCGAGTCGAGGGGGAGCCAGGATGGGCCGTGATGAGAGGAGCAAGCTGCTCAAGGACTTGCATGCCATCATTGCTGCTGATAAGGAACAGTGCAGACGGATCAACAAGCTTGCTCGTGCCCTCAGCTACCCAAGTGACGATGAGTCTGATGATGCAGATTCTGAGGACGACACTGATGATGAGTCGTCTGCATGAAGATCCCCCGACAAAACTATCTCTCTGAACTCAGTTTTATTAAACTTTCATATTTTTGTGTGCTTGTTCTAGCACAGTTTGATTTGCTGTTCGAACTAGATTGGACCCCTTGCCAGTTTGTGGCAAAAAGGGGGAGTATTTTTAGTGGTGACAATTTTTGTTCCCTCAAGGTTGTCTACTGTCTAGATAAGTTAGATAGACTTAGTTATCTAGTAGATCTGGTTTTGCCAAAATGCCAAGGGGGAGAGTGATGTTCCCTTGAGTGGCATGTATTTGGCAAAACGTAGTTAGACAGTTCGAGTAGGAGTTCAGGGGGAGTTCAAACATATCCTAGCACTCATGTACAGCGTGGAACAGACGCAAGGATATTTCCCGGAAGATATTAGACAGCGAAGATCTCGTCGATTTGAAGTCGGCCAGTGAATTATTTGAACAACAGATATTCAAATGAATATCTACATTGAAGGCGGCGTACCTGACTTGGGCAAGAGATCTGCATATATTCTTCCAATCGATTTGAGAAAGATATACATCAAATATCTAGGAATATTTCCTAAATATTTGATGGGATTATCTTGTGCAGATTAGGGTTTCGTCCAAGCATATAAATACATTGCTAGGGCGTCCTTATTCTGCATCGCTTTCAAAGATCAAATATACACGACCAAACCCTATCGATTGGAGAAGAAGAAAGCGACGGCCGTTTGTGTTTCCCCACTGGAAACTCATCGGTGCAAGAGCAGTCTCATCACGTGCAACTCAGACTGCCTGGAAGCGATCAAACTGCCGCACACAACAAAGGTGAACAAGCTTTCGAGAGAAAGCATCCGAGCTTCAAGAGAAGGTCGAGAACGTTCGGACAGGAGGTTCGGACGAAGGGGATCGAGGTTAACTGCTATAAACTTCGGTTGCAAATCTGAGAGACGCAGTGTTAGAGGCTAGGCAATTACATGGTGTAAGTGTAAGTCTACGTATAAGCTCTAACTCGTAATAAAGATTTGATGTCCCTTCTAGGGTGTGGGAAACCCCCCAGAGTAGGCGTGGCCAAACTGGGTTATCATTCTGTGTGTGCTCCTATTATTTGTTCTGTCTGCTGAACTGCTGAGAAAGGAGTTCAAGGTCTGTCTCAACTATACCTTGAACACAAGCTTGAACAGGGGATATAATTTCACTATGTGGCGAGTAATTAGGGATGAAAGATAGATACGAGGTGTTTCGAGGGGTTACTCCCCTCGGCAATTTCCCAATGATCACATACATGATATTCAAACATTTCATGGTAGTCAAATAGTATTGAACCTAGTTCACTTCATATCCTTAGAAATGATCATATTCACTACATCCAAACTATCCCTAAGGTCGTTCGATTCTTAAGTCTAGTTTTAAGATTCAACATGTTACTTAGGCATTTCATCAAACACTTAGTAGCATGGCATGTATAAAGAGCGTAGTGAACATGAATTGACACCATTTAATGGGATTAATTGACGATTTGCTAATTGACCAACTCCAATGAATTAAACATTCAATCCTTAGTCAAGCATCATATCATAAGGTTCACTTTTATGCTTAAGATATGATCATTTTCACCATCCTAGAACTATCCACTAGCTTTTACAATGCATAGGTTCAAGTTTTAGTCTAAGTTGTCACTTAGGCATTTTAACAAACACCTAGAGTGCATAACATACATAACACAAGATAAAATGAAATCAACAATCATCCATATGAATATCAATGTATATTGTGATCAAAGAGTACCAAGGAGAGTCATAAGACCCCCAAAACACAAGATCACTACTCACACATCATGTAAGACAACATGGTGTGAGTAGGGTTTATAGCACACAACAAGTAAAATGGAAAAGATGTAGAGGAAGGGGGATGGTTAATCCTTGAACTCCCTTTTGATCTTCTCTTCTTCTCCTTAGTTTGATCTTTTGATGATTGATGACCTTGGTTGGACCTCTTTTCCAATATTCTCCTCCCCAAAAACCTCTCCTTCTATTTATAGCTTTGAAACTGAAGTTTCTAGGGTTTTTTGATCCAGTCGGTCGACTGGAATAGGCTTGATACCCAGTTGGTCGACTGGCTGTGCAAAATCTGACCAGCTTCTGAAGTTATATTCGAGTCGGTCGACTGAACTTCTCAGTCGACCGATTGGGGCCTTGTTGGTGGTCTTCCCGTCCGAATTTGGTCTTGGCATCAACTAGAGAGTTGTAGCTCTTTAAGTTATCTTTCCAACAAGCTTTGAGTCAACCAATTTGGACACCGTATGCGCCCTGGGCGTCCACAACAAGTCGCAAAGGTCAATCTACTCGGTTTTGCCCCGAAACTCCTTGTTTTGCACCGAAACTTCCATTTTTCGACCAATATTGATATTTAGGCCTTGAACATGGGGGAGACTTGTTTTCTACCTGAAATGTAGAGATAGAGGTCAAATGACATCAAAATAATGTCGGAAACGACTCAAAACTATTGTAAAGAATAGCCATAAATCAGTCAAAAACTTGACTGATCAGTACGGTGAAGGTTCAGTGTTATCTTCACCATGTGATGTCCATGTGTGGTAGCCTTTCATCATACCATTGTTTATCAAATGGACAAACATTTCCTTTGTTGTAATTCTTCCTCTAATCATCAAACACCTTCTACAAGGACATATATGTGAATTTCCTCCATTTTGCTTTGCAAATTTAACAAAATCATCAATGCCTTGAATGTACCGTGTGTCACTCCTTTCCAACCCCATCCAACTTTTATCCATCTTGAATCTTCACCTTTAAAATGTAACAAAGCACACAAATTAGCAGAGATATTATAGCAAAAGTGTGGAGATCGATAGGCAGAACATAAACTAGAGCAAAAATGTGTGTGTGGATGAGATAAACAATAAAATCAACAAAAATTATTGAAAGGAGATAAACAACAAAATCAACAAAAAGCATTGTAATTAAGGAGATAAACAACAGCAGCAAATAATGTCCTAAAAACTATGCTACATGGCCGGTAGAAGAACTCAGATTAGGAACGGGTCTTAAAATCGTATGTGTTCAAGGTAATATGTCCTGAAAAAACTATAACAATGACAAACTAAAAATGCATATTGAAATTATGTCCCCTGTTCAAGCTTGTGTCCAAGGTAGTGTTGCGACAGACCTGGGACTCTTTGCACAACAGTTCAACACACAGAGGTTGAACTCTTATCACAACAGTTCAGCAAACAGATAAAGGCAGTAGAGACACACAGACTGATAACCCAGTTCGGCTCCGCCTACACTGGAGGGTTTCCCACATCCAAAAAAGGGACACCAAATCTTTATTACGAGTATAGGGTTTCCACAGGGACTTACACTTACACCTTGTAATAGCCTAACCTCAATACTCCGTCTCTCAGATTTGCAACCGAGGTTCACCGCAATTCCCCTCGATCCCCTTCGTTAAGAACCTGCAGTCTGAACGTTCTCAACCTTCTCCAGAAGCTCGGATGCTTTCTCTCGAAAGCTTGTTCACCTTTGTTGTGTGCGGCAGTTGATACGCTTCAGACAGTCTGTGTTGCACTTGAACAGACTGCACTTGCACCGATGTATTCTCAATGAGAAAACACAACCGGCCGTCGCTTTCTTCTTCTCCAATCAGCAGGATATGCTCGTGTATATTTGATCTTTGAAAGCGATGAGAATTAGGGTTGCCCTTGCATTGTATTTATATGCTCGAGTGAAACCCTAATTCGCACAAGATAATCCCATCAAATATTTCGGAATTGATTCCTAAATATTTGATGTATATCTTTCATAAATCGATCGGAAGAATATACGAAGTCTTCTTTCCAAGTAAGTCGCGCCATCTTCAATGTAGATATTCATTCGAATATCTAATGCTCAAATAAGTCGCAGGCCGACTTCCACTTGTCGAAATCTTCGATGCCAATATCTTCCGGAAAATATCCTCGCGTCTTGATCACGCTGTACAGGAGTACCAGGATATTGTTCGAACTCCCCCTGAACACCTGCTCGAACTGTCTAAGCTACGTTTTGCCAAATACATGCCACTTAAGGGAACATCAATCTCCCCTTGGCATTTTGGCAAAACCTGATCTACTAGATAACTAAGTCTATCTCACTATCTAGACAGTAGACAACTTTGAGGGAAACAAGAATTGTCTCCTCCAAAATACTCCCCCTTTTTGCCACAAACTGGCAAGGGGTGCGATCCGAGTTCGAACAGACAATCAACATGTGCCAGAACAAGCACTAAGAACGATAGTTTTAAACAAATAGTTCAGGGAGAAAGTTTGAAGAGGACCTTCAATCAGAAGCTTCTTCAATGGAATCATCTTCAGAGGCAGTAGCTTCTGATTCATCATCACTGGGGTAGCCGAGAGCTCAAGCAAGCCTGTTGATTGGGCGGCGCTGTTCCTTGTCTGTAGCAATGATAACATGGAGGTCCTTCAGTAGTTTGCTCCTCTCATCCACGCCCATTCTGGCTCCCCCTCGACTAGATTCCCCAATTTCTTTACCTAGCTTGCTCCCCCCTTTCAGATCATTCACATGCCGCCCTTTGTATAACTTGTGGTCCACTGTGAATTTGCTGGGAGCTTTAGTAAGAAAATCAGACGAGGCTGTCAAATCAGGGGCTTGATGAATAATCAGCTCATAGATCAGAGAAGGAAAGCAGATCTGGTGCAGGGTTCTCATCGATGTAGCATGGTCAGCAATCTGTTTGAACATTATTCTGCCCAGGTTAAACTTCAGCTTGTTCCCTATCTGATAAATCAGTTGGGCCATGTCCTTGTTGACAGTAGAGCGATGAGTAGACGGCCTCCAGTTAAACACTGCTATGAAAACAGCATTGAATAGAACGTGGACAGATCCGCCGTATGCACAACTGACTCAGGCCTCCACTGAACAGAGCCTGCAGTGATGGTGCTTACTATCTTCTCGAGGCTGGATTCTTCTTCATCAACAGCTGGGTCGTCCATGGAGAAGTATACATTGATCAGTTCTGGATCAATCTTGATCCTTCTTCCTCTTACATAGAAGACCCCATACTCAGCCTCTCCAATGACCCCAAACTTTGGAGGCAAGTTTTCCATGGCCTCACGCACCAGCTGTTTGTTGAATGGCTTGCATCTGTCTAACGTCCAGAATAGATCCGACTCTTTGAGCACCTCAATCACTTCTTTCCCTTTGTAACTCGATGCATCCAGTAGTCTCTCTGGTATGATTTTCCTCTTCTGCACACATCCCCATTTCAACGCAGCTTCTTTGTTCACGAACCACACACCTTTCTTGACCTTACCAACTGGGACAGCCTCAGATTCAGGGGCTGGGACTTCACATCTCCCAGCATCTTCAGAGATGGGAACTGCAGCAACGCGCTTTCTTTTCTTTGAAGAGCCAGCTCCCCCTGCACCACTGCTGACCTCAGCAACCTTCTGAGCTGGTTCCTTTGTAGGCGTAGCAAAGGCAACCTTTTTCTTTTCCTTCCCCTTCGTTGTCCTTTTGAGGTTGACAAGGGGAACACTGTCTTGGTCATCTTCTGAAAGGGTAACACCTTCTGCTGCTGATGTAGGGGCATCCTTACGAATCGATGGTTCATCCTCCTTCAAATAATCCCGACGACAATCATCTTGAACTGTCATTGTTTCTTCACTCACTGCTTTCTCTGGTACTACTCCAGTCTTATCTTCAGTTTGAACACTCTGTTCCACTATTGGAGCACTTGAGACCTTTCCAGTACCAGACTCTTCTGCTTCAACACCCAGGTTACACAGACCTTCCTCTGGAACTGGTGCTGTTTGAGCTTCAGTCTGAACAGAGGGTTCCACTGTTGAACCGCTTGCAGCTTTCTCTGTAGCTCTTCCAGTCTCAACACCAGACTGAACACTTGGTTCCATAGGTGGATCACTTGTAGCTTTTTCTACATCAACCTCTTTTGCCCTAACAGCCTGAGCTTCTTCCAGACTTGCCACTCCCTGATCCTTCTCCTTTTCTAGGTCTTCCATGACATCATCAATGTCTTTGTACAACTTCTCCAATTCATCATCCTTTTCTGCTGGGTTAATCTCCTCTGCCACAGCCTCATCATGCAAACCGGAACCTTCTTCAGTGATTCCTCCTTGATTTTCAGACGGATCAGCATCACTCATCACCACATTCCTCTTCACCGAGGACTCGATGAACTTCTCTGTTTCTTCATCGGACATTGCAATCTTCCTTCCTCGAGCTGTATAGATCTGGGCGAGATATTTTATGGGAGAGTCACTGGCCCGCTTCACCTTCTTCCTACGACCAGCCTTCGGAGGAATGTATCCTGTGGCGAAAATCTTTTCTCTCCACGTTCTTGAGCCTCCAGCCCCCTTGCTGGGTTCCTCTTCTTCCACACTCTTGACAGACTTCTTCTTAGAAATCCCACTACCGGCTTTGTCAACCGTCACAGCCCTACCACTCTCATTATTTTCACCAAGAATCTCCCTACTGGTTTCAACACCATCGGCTTTAACACCACTAACAGCCTTACCACCATTATCGCCAATTACAGCCCTTCTGGCTTCAACACCGTCAATCAACTCAACAACCTTCTCACCCTCCATACTTGTTTCTTCATTCAGCACAGATTTTTCAACAACGGGGATATTTGCAGAGACAGAAGGAATATTGGGATTTACCTGAATCTGTGGAGTTGAGTCCACTGTGCCCGACTGAGGGATTCCAGCGGTAACTCCTTCAACAGACTTCTCTTTGGCCAAAGATTCGGTGACTGAGTGTAAAGGCGACGCCTTTTTCATCTTCGCAGCTTTTGATTTCGGAATCTTTGATTTCGCCGCCAACGCCTTAAGGTCTGCATGCTTTCTTTGATTTTCTTCGCAGATTTGGCACTGGATTTTGCCGACTTCCTGGTGTTCACCATTGTCGGTTGAGGAAAGAGCAGTTGAGAGGGAAGTTCCGTTCTAGGGTTTTTGAGAGAGAGAAGACGATGCTTAGGGAAGGATTTTGATTTTTCAAAAATAAAATATGTCTATATGACTCTTCAGCTTTCCAAAACCGTCAACCAAAAAAATCTTCAAGGATATTTCAAAAAAAATATTTTGTTGAGACTTCTGTTCCCGCTCTCTTTATTAGATGGTCAGTCCAACTGTTTCAGCTAGAGATTCGACTATGACTGACCACCGTCGGATGCTCCCAGTGGTTGACACCACATAGACCCCCTGGGGATCTGGGTGTTCCATTCCGTGACCTGCCATATGGTTTGACACAAGTATGGCTACTCAGAGTTACCATCTTTCGTGAGCATTCATGTTTTCTTGTATGGCTCCAGGCACATTTCTCTCGGCAGTGTACGGACTCCAGTTGCAACTGTACCACCGTCTGATTTGATAGCTTCCTGGGAGAGCCGGCAACCTTGATTTGTGCGCATCGACAATCAGATCTTGTGTGCAAGGTCTTATCCACTCCCCCTCGCAGAAAACTAGGTTGTGCGTTTGCACATGGGAGAGCAACCGGTTGCTGGCCATGATTCTCATTATTCATTGACTCTGTCAGACCCATCCTAATAGTATAGCAGTTGTTGGCATCCCTTTTTCCTTTCATCAGTGTATCGCCATTCTGGTCTAGTACAAGACAAGAGTAGCTGGAGAATGACACATAGTGTCCATCGTCGCATAGTTGACTGATGCTGATAAGATTCCTGGTCAGTCCCTTAATAAGGAGGGTGTTCTTGAGTGCTGGGAGATCCGGAACCATCAATGTCCCACAGCCGATCACCTGACCCTTTTCACCATCCCCGAAGGTGACAAACCACATATGCTCAACAGGTTTAATATGGGTAAGATATTGAGAGTAACCTATCATGTGTGCAGAGCATCCGCTGTCGAAGAGCCAACTATCATGCGATGAGTAGTTTGAGGTGTAACAGGCTACCATGCAAACGGTTTGGTCTGCCTTTTGAACCCAGACCTGTTTCTGTTGCGATGTGGTTCGTTGCTGGAAAGCACGTCGTTCGGCTAAAAATAGGCGACACTTTAGTTTAATGTGTCCCATCTGATTGCAATACCAGCAAGTGAGCCATTCTTTCCTTTGCGCTGAATGAGAGCCGAAGTGCATCGTACCATCCCTTCTTTGACCACTGTTGGGTTGTTCTTGTTGCAGGTCTATTTTCCATCTGGGATGCTGTCTTACCTTCTGTTCTGTCTTCTGTTCCGACACCGGTCTGGTTTTAACAAGCGTCGTACCTTTTGAGCTGCCTTCTCCTGTGAACCCCAATCCTCTGTGTCCGGACTCCATTCTCTGGGATCTAAGAATATCATTTAAGTTTTTAGTGCCAGAGTTAAGCATTCTTACTGACTGCTTGAGGTGATTGAGTTCCTCTCTAGTGTCAGAGTGTTCCATCTTCTCGGATTCTAGCTGAAGTTCCAGCTGTTCCACCCTCCTTAGTTGGAACATTTCTTTCCGCTGTAGATCAATGATGGTTTTTCTCAGGCCCGCCATGCCTACAGGATGAGTGTCCCGATCCTTCTCTATTTCGACTTTTAGGGAGGAGACAGTACCCAAGAGTTCCATTTTCTGAACAAGAAGATCCAGCCTTTCCTGTTTTACCTCAGCTAGTTGAGAAGTCAGTGAGTTAATTGTACCTTCCAGTTCTGCCTTCAGTGTCAGTAGTATCTCAACCTCCTACCATACCTTGTCCTTTTCCATAGTGACGCTTGCCACTGTGTCATTTAGCTTTTTGTTCATCTTGATCAGAAGCAGCCACTTCTCATATAGATCTTTATAAGTCTGAGCCAGAGAGTCCTGTGTGAGTTCTTCATTGTCACTATCCGAGGGGTCTTCACCTGGGAGTTCCAACTGAGGTGGAACAGTTTCACTTGTGCTGCTGCATTCATCCAGAGTTGTGACGAAGGCCACAAAGTTTGTGGTTTCACCTTTTTCTTCGTCTGACTCACTGTCGCTGAAGCTCGCCACTATCGCCTTTTTCTTCATGAGAGTGTTTGCACACTATGACGCAATGTGACCGAAACCCTTGCATTCATGACACTGAATCTCTTCTTTTCCTTTGTCAGACAAGTCTTGCCTCGAATCAGTAGACCTTGGCCTGCTGGATTTCCAGTTTCGGTAACCAGTTGATGAAGACTGACCTTGTTCTGGACCATGTCTGTTGATTTTCCGCACCATTATTCCAAAGTTTTGTGCCATCATGGCTAGTTGCTCAGTGGTGCACCCAGAATCCAGTTTGTCTTCCGTTATATCTGCTTTAAAAGCGATTCCCTTCTCTTCTCCGGTTTGGAAGTCATGATTGATCTCGTAAGTTCTGAGAGAACCCATTAGCTCGTCTAGCTTCAGTGTGGTGATATCATGCATTTCCTCAATGGCCGTGACTTTCATGGCAAATCTCGGAGGAAGAGACCTTAGGACCTTGCTGGCCAATCTTTCTTCATCGATGGGTTTCCCTAGTGCAGATGCCTCGTTGGACAGTTCCAGGACTCTGGTGTTGTACTCAGTGATGGTTTCACTCTCCTTCATCTTCATCTCTTCAAACCTGGTTGTGACAGCTTGCATGCGGGAGTTGCGAACTTTGTCTTTTCCTTCAAACGCTGTTTGGAGGATATCCCATGCTTCCTTGGCCACTTCACAGTTGATGATTAGCTTCATGACGTTTTCATCTACTGCCGAGAAAATTGCGTTCATTGCCTTTAAGTTGCCCATGGAAGCTTTGTCCTCCTCTTCTGTCCACAGAGCTTCTGGTTTGGCGATCGGTTCTCCAGTGAGATTGTTCATTATGGGTTCCGTCCACCCTTTCAGAACAGCCTTCCATGCCTTTTCGTCTAGTGATTTCAGAAAAGATCTCATCACAGGCTTCCATGTGGCATAGTTCGATCCTTCGAGCAGCGGGGGTCTGGTTATGCTTTGTCCTTCCTTCAGAGTCATCTTGAACAGTTCAGGATCCCACTCAGTGTGTCGAGTGATCTGCTCTGATACCAATTGAAATTATGTCCCCTGTTCAAGCTTGTGTCCAAGGTAGTGTTGCGACAGACCTGGGACTCTTTGCACAACAGTTCAACACATAGAGGTTGAACTCTTATCACAACAGTTCAGCAAATAGATAAAGGCAGTAGAGACACACAGACTGATAACCCAGTTCGGCTCCGCCTACTCTGGGGGATTTCCCACACCCGAAAAAGGGACAGCAAATCTTTATTACGAGTATAGGGTTTCCACATGGACTTACACTTACATCTTGTAATAGCCTAACTTCAATACTCCGTCTCTCAGATTTGCAACCGAGGTTCACCGCAATTCCCCTCGATCCCCTTCGTTCAGAACCTGCAGTCTGAACATTCTCGACCTTCTCCAGAAGCTCGGATGCTTTCTCTCGAAAGCTTGTTCACCTTTGTTGTGTGCGGCAGTTGATACGCTTCAGACAGTCTGTGTTGAACTTGAACAGACTGCACTTGCACCGATGTATTCTCAATGAGAAAACACAACCGGCCGTCGCTTTCTTCTTCTCCAATCAGCAGGATATGCTCGTGTATATTTGATCTTTGAAAGCGATGAGAATTAGGGTTGCCCTTGCATTGTATTTATATGCTCGAGCGAAACCCTAATTCGCACAAGATAATCCCATCAAATATTTCGGAATTGATTCCTAAATATTTGATGTATATCTTTCATAAATCGATCAGAAGAATATACGAAATCTTCTTTCCAAGTAAGTCGCGCCATCTTCAATGTAGATATTCATTCGATTATCTAATGCTCGAATAAGTCGCAGGCCGACTTCCACTTGTCGAAATCTTCGTTGCCAATATCTTCCGGAAAATATCCTCGCGTCTTGATCACGCTGTACAGGAGTACCAGGATATTGTTCGAACTCCCCCTGAACACCTGCTTGAACTGTCTAAGCTACGTTTTGCCAAATACATGCCACTTAAGGGAACATCACATATGAATGGTGGTAATTTACGTACCTGGGGTATGTTCTTCACGGAGGAGAGATGCTGGCCGAAATGGTGTGTTCAGCCGTGGGATGGATAGAAGAAAAGATACAGGGGAGGGTACATGTGAGTGAAGTTTTTACTATTTTTCCTTTAATGCTACGTTCTATAACGACTTACTTTTAACATATCAGTCGCGTAAGTAACTTTAACGTACACTTGCCGCCTTCAATCCAACCAAAAGTTGGTAACCCATATAAAAGTCAACAATTTCAAATATATCAAGCTAACGTGGCTTTTACATTATTCACTTATGTGACTATCTTTGAGGAGGCATTCACTTACAGTCACATAAGGGAACTTAGATCACTGACGTTGAGAATGTCATATAAGATTCAGTCACATAAGACCACTTCGAAATCTTCCCCTAGTAGTTGAGATGTTGTTTTGGTCGAGTGCAGAACAAATACTAGAACAACTTATGTGAAATTAAATGCAGTGCGGAAAATAAACGACACACAAAGTTGTTACCTAGTTCGGCGTTAACGAGCCTACGTCTGGGGGGCTGTCATTTAGCCCGGTGGATAGCAATTCACTAATGATGAGTATTGCGAGTACAATTATTACCATTTACAGACTCCCTTTTAAACAACCTGAGCCTCGAGCACTCTAGCAATTGCAAACTAGGTCTCCCCTAGTTTTGAGCTTCTCCTTCGTATCCACCAATGTGATCCTCCAAGAGAATCAGCGCCTTCCCCCGAATGCGCCACAGAACACCATTGCGTGTAGCTTGAGTGTTGTTCTACGATCAGTCTGCCGAGCACTAGAACAGACTGAATCCGGGCACCGTGAGTAATCAGTGACGATTAGTTCACCACCGATTTCCTCCACCTCCCTTTGAAGAATGTGAGCGTGAGTAATATCTCCGTAAGTACTGAGTAGAATGAGTACATCAGCCCTCATTATATAGTGCGGTAGGAACCCTAAATTGAGTAGGATTGCTAATCTCAACCACCTATATCTTTAGGAAATCTTTCCTAATCTTTTAGGAAATCTTCCTAATATCTTGCACATATCTCTTGAAGATAATCCTTCAATATATCTTCAACCTTATTTAGGACATCTTTTATTATCTTCTTTGCTAAGATAACTTCAAGCGAAAGTCTTCCCTAATCTCTCAACCGACTTCTTGATATCTTCGATATGCATCCTAGCACCGACTTGCCAAATCCGTTTGAAGGAAATATCTGTTGCAACTAGGTTGTGCTACGTCAGTTGAACAAGTTGCCTAATCTGAATTAGGAAACTTCCATCTTCTGTCCTTTCATATGCAACCGCCTTGATCTCCAACGGTCGACTGTGTTTCCTAATCTAAATTTAGGAAACATTCCATCTGCTCTAACTTGTTCCAGGACAGTTGTCTCTTCCAGTCTTGAACAACAGCTTGAACAACTACACTAAGTTTTGCCAAACTACATGCCATAAATCTAACAATCTCCCCCTTGGCATTTTTAGCAAAACTACTATCTGTAATCTGCCTGTACTACTGTTACATTTGAATCTTTGAAGGAGGTTTCAAACTCCCAAGCTGTGCTATTGGCTAAAAGTTACCAACAGAATCTTTGAGGAGATTTCAAACTCCGAAAAAAATAAGCACTCGACGAATCTTTTAAAGAGATTTCAAACTCTAAAAACATGTCTAACAAAAAGCACCAACGAATCTTTTAAGGAGCTTTCAAACTCCGAAACTACTCCCCCTTTTTTCCACAAATAGACAAGGGAGTCCAAAACAGTAGCCATAGTTCAAAAATAAAGTACTAGAGTTCAAAAAAATAGAATTGTTCGTAGCATAGGGCAGAGAATCATCATCAGGAGCTAGTAGTCGGACTCCTCATCACTAGCTTCATCACCAGCTGAGTCACCTTCATCTTCTTCCTCGGGATAGCGAAGGCCCATCAGAAGTTTACTGATCTTTTTCTTTCTGGCCATGAGCAGCACAATCCTCTCATTCGCATCAGCAAGCTGCTCTTCAAGGTGTGTGATAATTTTTCTTCGAGTAGCAGAAGGAACATGAGCACTTAACTCTCCAAGGGACTGCTCAGACAACTTCCTTTTCTGCTTAACATGAGCATCCACTTCGAGATCCATAATGTGTTTTCCAGAGAAGTGTTTGTGATCAGCAACAAGTACTTTGGGAGCGTTTGTTTACTTGTCCTGGCTGGTCAGAACATCTGGATGTTGGACAAGAACAAGTTCAAAGATCAGCGATGGGAACCCAATAGGATGATTGACCTTCGTTGTATCCGCATGCGAAGCAATTTGGTCGAAGACTAGTTGACCCAGATCTATTTTCTCTTTACATCCCAGAGTCTTCAGTAAAGCCCCCATGGCACGTCCCAGTGTTGTACGATGATTGTTGGGCATCCAGTTATGCACAACAATGCTGTAAGCAATGAGTGCTTTGACGACAGGATTATCTTCGGGAAAGTCATGTTGTTCCATCTCTTTCGAACTCCACTGGTGATGGCTTCAGCGACCTTGTGCCAATTTTGATCATCGATGTTCATCTACCTTCTCTCCACACCAAAGTAGTCATTGATTGCTTTAGAGGTAATCTCCACTTCTGTCCCTTGGACTGTCACCTTACCATAATCCTTCTTCTTATTATCAACAAAATCACCTGGTAGATTCACAATAACCTCTCTCACAATGCTAGCCACAAACGGTTTAGCCATTGTCACTGACGACCACAATTCAACTTCTTTGAGCAGGCACACAATTTCCTTAGCAGCATACTTGTCTGCCTCTAAGATCCTTTCACCTACAATCTTCCTTCAATGTACAGCATCCCAGTTTTTAGCATGTTCATCTGAAGCGAACCAGACTCCTTCAACAACAACTCCAGAGTCAAACCGAACATTTTTCCCTTTTTCTTTTATCTTACCAGTGGGAGAACTTATCTTGGCTATCTTTGCTATTGGAGCAGTAGCCTTCTTCAAGTTGGTCGCCAATTTGTTAATAGTTTTCTCTCCAGAGGTAGAAGCCTTCCTCTTCTTTGGCACATTCCTTACAGTAACTGTGGGAACTTCCACATCAGCATCTGGACTTAGTACTCTTTTCTTTGTCTTAGCAGCAGGTTTTGACTTGGGGACTTGTTCCTCTCTAGCTGAAACATCCTTATGTACCTCTTCATCTTCAGAAGACCCACTCTGCTCCTCCATCACTTCATCCACAGTAGGTTGATCTAGTTGATTGATTTCACCTTCTTTAGCAGCTTAAGAACTGAATTCGTCTTCAACATAGTTCTCAACATCATCAAATAAACTTTGCAGGGATTCATCTACCTTGTTGGACTCATTCTCCGAATGCTCTTCTTCCCCATTGCTTGCCCCCTTAACCGCTTCTTTTGTAGATTTAGCCTACTCTATAGCAACATAGCCTCTTGCCTCTTCTGGTTCGTCCTCTTTAGTATTCTCAGAAGAAGCTTCACTCGGCTTCTTTTCACTAGCAGCCACCATCTCAGAATCACTAACTTCATTATCAGCCGCTTCTACATTATCTTTTTCACCAGATACTTCTTCATCTGATTCAGAGACTACAACACTCCGTTTGACAATTCCTAACTTCTCTTTTTCTGGGGTTTTCTTTGTAGCAACAACCTTCCTCCTGTTACGTTCTTTTTAGGACTAATCTCTGACTAAACTGGAATTACTACTCTCGGCTTTTACACAACAACTTCCAAGCCACCACCAGAAACAATAGGACTACTCACAATATCAGGCACTAGGGTTTTGGAAGTTACCTCTTGTGCTTTCTTAGTGGAGAGATCAACAGGAACTACCTTCTTGGGCTTTTGGATAGGAATAGATTTAGGCATCTGCACCTCCTTCGCCAGATTATCAGTCGCCGTCTTTTTGGCAGGTTTCTTCATTTCTATTTTCTCTACAATAGTTGGCTTCTTTGTCACAGTTGCTTTAGGTTTCTCTGGGACAGCCACCGGTTCAACAATGACAAATTTAGATTTCGTTGTAGCTGTCTTGTCGCTCTCTGGTTTAGGGTTTCCTTCCATGATCTTCGTCTTTTCAACTTCTTTAGATGCTTTCGGCACTTTGTTCTTCCTTGTGTCCACCATTGTTGAATTTAGTCAAACTTTGTCTAGGGTTTCGTTGGGAGAGAGATACAAACAGTTTGAACAAAATTTGATTTTGGAAACAAAACTCGTTTTGGCATGCCATATAACTTCTCAAATCTCCCCAGGCTGCCACGTCACTTCACACTGTTTAAAATATTTGAATTTTTTTGAAAATCTTTGGTAGACCAATCGTTTCTTTTCGCACCAGAAGTCTTCTTCCTACCTTGCTACGTCAACCCTTTAAATATCTCGTTCAAGCTCTGGCTGACAACTTGTGCTGGAATAACTTAGTTGTCAATGACACACAGACCCAGTGAGGATCTAGGTGTCTCGAACTGGAGGTTGTTCGTGGCTTTGGTAAATATGTCTGCTGGCTGCTTTATCATGCATGTTGTTTCAGCAGTGGGTCGACCAAGGTTCAACAAGTAGCAGTTGTTTGAGGCTCTCCTTCCGGTGAGGACTGATTCATTCTTGTTGTTCTGTACAACACATGTATCTTTTGTGAACTTGACACGATGGTCTCCGTCACACAACTGGCTTATGCTGATCAGATTAGCCTGCAGTCCGTTAACAAGGAGTTCCATTAGTCTGGGTAGGCCGGGAACCATCAATGTTCCTCTTCTAAGAACTCTGCCTTCTACTCCGTCTCCAAACGTCACAGATTTGCCTTTGAATTTCTCTATTTTGGCCAGGAACTTAGGGTTGCCAGTCATATGTCTAGAGAAACCACTGTCAAAGTACCATCTTTCCTTCTCAAGATGACTGGTTGAGCTAAATGCAACGTGACAGACCTCACCTTTTTGTTTGACACTCCAGACTTGCTTCATATGAGTTCTCGGCACTTGATTCATCTTCCTGAGGAACTTATGGAATTCCGAGCATCTTGGCTTGATGTGTCCCACATGGTTGCAGTAATAGCACTTGCGTTTGTCTTTCTTTCTTGAGGGGTACCAGGCAACTTTACTTCGTGGGAAATGTTCAGCTGATACAGTGTACAATCGTGGCTCAGCTTTCACAAACATAGTCTTCATGGAGCCAGATGTGCCAGATGTGCCAGTGAACCCTAGCCCTTTGCACCCGCTAGTTGCTCTCTGAGCTCCTAGTATGTGTTCTAGATTTTTAGTCCCAGAATTAAGCATCTTGACTGATTTCTTCAGATTGTTCAGCTCTTCTAGTGTCTCAGCATGAGTTTCTTTATCTGTCTCAATTACAATTCTCAAGGCATCCACAGTATTAAGGAGAATTACCTCTTAACGTTTTAAGGCAGCATTCTCCCCTTTTAGATCAACTATGATTTCTGGATGATCACCTTGACTCTTTTCAATCTGAGACTTCAGAGATGATACAACTGCTAGTAACTCGTTTTTCTGTGCAACAAGTTCATTTCACTCATTTTTTACTTTGATCAACTGGGCTTGAAGGTCGGTAACTGTCTGTTGACGTTCCACCTTCTGAGTTACGAGGACATCAGCTTCATCCCATAGCTTTTCTTTCTCTTCCGTCAGATCTGCCAGATGGAAGCGGTGTAACTTGTTCCACTCAATTTCATTCAGCCATTCCTGGAACAACTTCGTGTACTTGTTCGCACAGTCTTCATTAGTGATTTCTTCATTATTGCTATAGCTTGAGTACTGTGTATGATCCTCCGAGGATGACTTTGACTCTACTTCTTTGCTTGTTTCTCCTTCCTAGTTGACGTAGGTAGCAAGGCATACAAAGTAATTGGACTCACGTTCCTGATCAGATTCACTATCACTCCCGCTGACCGCATATGCATTCTTCTTTTTCTGGATGTTGATACATTCTGCACGAATGTGTCCATAACCTTCACATTATCTGCATTGGATCCCCTTGCCTTTGTTGTCATGGTTGGAGTCTCCAGATTGGTTCCCCTTTTGAAATTACCATCCTTCTGGAATCTTAAGTTAGAAGACTGACAAGCGTATTTTTAACCCTTTATAGTTGTCAAAGTATGAGTTTTATGGGTCAAATTGGAGTCAAACAAAATTTATAAACCTTGGTAAGCCAAGAGTCGATCCAAGGAACAGGTATGTGAATACTAGTTAACTAGTGACCTATTTAGCTATTCCGAATTAACAAAGGTTGGGTGTCACGAAAAACAGCAGAAATTAAATTGCAGAAAATAAAAGGTTGTGTTTAATCAGAGAAAGAATCCCAGAATCCATACTTCACCCGTGCTAACCCCACTAATCATGCAATCATGTCAAGTTTATTATTCATGCTATCGAATATGGAATATAACTGAAATAACACTAGACAAGCCACCCATCCACGGATCATTGTCTAGATTAATCTCAATCATTGAACGCCGCCCATCCACGGATTATCAACGATCTCGATTTATTAAACTAAAGGTTTTCCTATTAGTTCATGTAAACATGACCTAATATCAATATCATGCAATCCGGTTAATCCCTAGGGCCCATCCATCTTTCGGCATATAACCTAAATACGTTCTATCAATGCAAACATACCGTTTGATGTAAATACATGCATAGAACGATAATATTAAGCACACAATGAAATTGAATAATCAAATCGCATAAACAAAAACTTTAATTGATCACATGAAGAGTTAGGGTTACATAGCACGGGATCCGTAGGATCCCAAAATAAAGAGACTACTCACTATTCATGGCGATTAAACCAAAAACAGTGTATAGAGAAAGCAAGAACGAGTAAACCGTAAAGACGCGGTGGCTCATCGAATTCCTCACGATGAAATCTTGTCTCTTCTCCAAGCTAGGTGACGGAGCCTGATGGACCATAATTATACGAATTAAAAACACAGTAAAACCCACCAAATTAGATTGTTGGTCTATTTAACTTCTGCTTGTTAGTCCCGATTTATTTCTACAGGGTATTTTGGCACTTAGAGAGAAAACACGTTAAGGAGAGGATTTTACGCTGAAAAGATGATAAGAGTCAATCCAAGGTCAAGATCAGACGTTGAACGAAGAAATCTCAAGATCCTGACATTGAATTACTCAAATCAAATCCAACCGAGGAACAACTAAAGTCAGACCAAAGCGAAATTGGACTGTTGATTTTGTGAAAATTGCACAAAACCACACAACCTCCTCTTTCCTTCTAGAAGGGGCGGCTATGGGGGGGATAAGGAGGAGGATGACTCATCTCCTCCATCCTTATCCATAAGTGGCGGCTACTTGCTCTCCAAGCAAACTTGCCATGCACTCCTCCCTTCTCCTCCTCCTCCCTTGGATGAAAACCAAGTGCCACCATCTCCACCCTCCATCCTCCTCCCCTTTGGCTATAAAAGGAGCTTCTCTCCTCCTCATTTGTATCATCCCACAATCCACAATTCCACCATGTTTTAGAGAGATAGAGGGCTTAACCCTCTTCTCTTCAATTTCAATAAATATTTTGTTCTTTATTTTGGAGCTACTTCCCTTGCTTGGATCTTGCTTAGGAGCTCCTCTCCTCCACTTATTGTAAGGTATAAAATTACTTTCCGTATATTTTGTTCTTACTTTAATGTTGCTATCCTTGTTCAAGGCAATAGTTTGCTTGTACTCCTTGACATGAATACAAGTAGCTAAAGCTCATATTCGGTTAAAGGGGTGTACTTGTATTATTAATGTTTTAGATCTTACTCTTAGTACACCTTTGTGTTCAAAACTTGTTCTATGTACCATATATCAAGTAAGAATCTCCAAGGTTGAGTGGACGCTTTAACAGGCAAAGCTCTTCCGTGGGGGTTCGTGATCATACTCGGGTAAGTGGACCATTTGTAACCGGACCAAGGGGACCAAATGGGCAAGCTTATCCGAGGAGTTCGGCTTATCTTAAAAACCATTTGGAAACTAGACCAAAGAATTCAAATGGATGCACATAAGGCTAAGATACTTCGAAAGGAGGAATTAGTCTAAATAGAACAAGTGTTTTAAATGGTGTTGCAAGTCTTGCGCTAGAAATAGCCTCAATTCATCTTTGAATACTTAGCATGATCATTTCAAGTGTCCTACGCGATGTTGCAAGTCTTGTGCTAGGAATAGCCTCGATTCATCTTCGAACACTTGGTATGATCATTAGCGGTCAATGATAAACAAATATGATACAAGGCCCCTAAAACCGAATCCTTTCCTTACAATCTATTATTGTAATTTACTTTCAGTTCTCAAATCACACTCAAACTCAACCCCAATCGCATTTAATTTCTGCATAAGCTTCATTAAAGAACAACTAATCCACACTGACTCCCTTGGGTTCGACCCCTACTTACCACTTACTACCCAGTAGTAAAGTCGCGAGTAGCGAACTTATAAATTTATTTGTACATTTGCTCTGACGACAAGCATCTGTCAAATTGGCGCCGTTGCTGGGGAGTTGTGCATCGGAATAGTTGTTCTATTTTGTTTTTTCTTTTTTATTTTATCATGCAATTCACTAAGTCCTACTACTACGGAATGGAACCTTGGAACATTGAGGAAATTTCCCCACCACCCTTCGAACTTGAAGTCCGCGAGAAGATCAACAACATAAAGCAATCCCGGGACGAAACATTGGACAAGTACTTATGGTACTTCGATTCCATTGTGACGAGCTGCCCGCACCATGGATTCACCGACTTCGATCTTCAAACAAATTTCTCAGTGGGATGATGCCACAAGAGTGGAATTGGCTAAATGATGCAGCGGGAGGATCAGTGATGGACTTAACCGTGGATGATCTTTGGAACTTAATAGATGATTTGGCCGCAAGGTCAAGACAAAGACAAGATCAAGCCATGCGGAGCGAAGAACTGGACAACATAATGCATCAAATCAGGGCCAAAACTGAGTTATGGGCAGCAGAAAACGAGCTGGCAGCTAGCACCCAGCAATTGGTCGCAGATATGCAGCAAATGAATGCCTCGATGCACCAATTCACGGCCAAGACATACCCGGACCTCAATGACGAGTTACCCATATCAGACCCATACCTCAGTGTGATTACCCCCAGAGACTATACGAATGACAAGGATAAGGACCCTTGGTTACCTGAAGAAGAGCTACATTCAGATTATCCCTGGGAGTTAGAAGAAGAACTGCCCAAATCAGGCCCGGTCCTTATCACCAATCCATCCGAGGAAATCACAGTCCTAACTGCCGAGCCAACAAAAGTCCCGAACATCACTACCAAAGCGGCCGAAGAAATCAAGCTAGGCCCGGTCCTTGCGCTCAGAGCACCCTAGAAAGTCCCGGACCTCATTGCCGAACTGTCCGAGAAAGCCCTGGTCCCACTCACCATGACTCAACAAGGAAAACCGCCTGAAAACTCACTCGTTCCAAGACAACCATCCATCACTGACGCAATGAAGAGGATTGGCAGAGGCGCATGCTTAATGTCGCCTACATTTAATGGCACAAAACCAAATTTCCAAACTCACAAGGGTGCCAACTATTCCAACATGAAGAGGCGGCAAAGACATGGGCCAAAAGAATGGAAACCCAGAAGGAGTAACAAGCAAGCACGACTCATTGGACCAGCAGCTATGGTCGAAGAAACCTCACCCTCTCGGAGCAAAAGGGCTGCCAAGAAGAAGTTTGACCTCACCCACCCATGGGATCCGACCTTATGATCCATGATTGAGGTGTTGTCGAGCCAACAACATTAAACAAGTGCACTGGTCGGGAGGTAACCCGACACTATCTTACTTTCTGTCATTTTATTTTCTGTCTTTTAGTTTTTATTAATAAGTCGCTCTCACCCACTTGGTGCATAGAATGAATTGACTATTTAGGAATTGGTTTTTGGAGCACTATCGGATCAGCCAGGCAGCTTCCGTGAACTACCAGGCCTGCGCTGAGAGTTCAAGGCCCCAGCCGAACTCCCTCGATTATCCAGCCTCGAGCCATGTTGTTCACTCGACACCTTGAAGGGAGTTCTGATCTTACCTTTCCTTAATATCATTTCCTTCTCGTAATTGTCTGCTTGCATGGCTTTTGAACTAAGTTGTGCTGAAAGGCACGACTTCGTTCAAAAGTGTGGGGTGAGATCCGCATGTGTACATAAATAAATAAGCATGTTTTCTTTTCCTTTAAAAACTATCTTTTTGAAAATATGAACTTAAGAATGTGAAAAAGATAGATCTAAAATTCATGCATTTACCTTGTGAAAATTCAACTGTCTAAAAACTTAGAACGTAACTTCTCATTTGTCCCTTTGTGCTGAGATAAACTAGGGATGTGGAGTTGATAGAAATTGCCCTAGAGAGGCTTGGCAAGCATTCAAAGGGTCGAATAAACTATATGGTTTTCGAAGTCAGTGGAGGCTGCACTTCGGGTTTCAGTGAAGATTGAAGTCAACTCCGCCATGCAGTGTTTATGCAAAAAGAAATAAGGCGAGGACGGGAATCAGACCGTCCTCTCTCTAGTCAAAGTAGCTGAGAAAATAGATGAGCGACCCTCATCTTGACCCGCGCAAAACAACAACGATGAGAGGAGAGGGGAGGTATTTCCATAGGCTTGCGGGCGATGATTGGACCTCCCAAAAAGGCTTGAGAAAATGGACTAGCAAAGCCACAAAAAGGCGAAAAGCTCGAAGAAGCAAATCAAGAGGCCAAAGGCCCAAAATTGTGAAGGTTTTAACCGAACAAAAAGTGAAGTACTCAAAGAGTCAAATCAAAGGCCAAAGGCCGATTCACTAAAAAAAGCAGTCCCTCGCCAAAAGAAATCAAAGTACTCAAACCAGTGAAACCCGAACCAAATCATGTGCTAGAGAAAGCTACAAGGAAACCATATAGTGCGAGACGGTCCTGAGGTTGCAGTCCAGGAGCCTAAAAAGGGCTATCTCCCGAAACATCCAGAATAATTTGCATCTCGGCACGAAGGTACACGTATCAAGTTTCTTCTATTTATTTATACAGTTCAATTTAGTAATAAGTAAGCAATGCATGAATTAGGATAAATCGAGTCCCACAGTCTAATTTTCATATTTTAAAACCAAACTTAGAGTACCGCCCTTTAATAGCATTATTCGGGACGAACAACTAAAAGTGTGGGGTGATCTGATGGACCATAATTATACGAATTAAAAACACAGTAAAACCCACCAAATTAGACTGTTGGTCCATTTAACTTCTGCTTGTTAGTCCCGATTTATTTCTACAGGGTATTTTGGCACTTAGAGAGAAAACACGCTAAGGAGAGGATTTTACGCTGAAAAGATGATAAGAGTCAATCCAAGGTCAAGATCAGACGCTGAACGAAGAAATCTCAAGATCCTGACATTGAATTACTCAAATCAAATCCAACAGAGGAACAACTAAAGTCAGACCAAAGCAAAATTGGACTGTTGGTTTTGTGAAAATTGCACAAAACCACACAACCTCCTCTTTCCTTCTAGAAGGGGCGGCTATGGGGGGATAAGGAGGAGGATGACTCATCTCCTCCATCCTTATCAATAAGTGGCGGTGACAGAACCGCTTGTCGTCAGAGCGATTTGTGCAAATAAATTTATAATAGTCCGCTACTCGCAACTATACTACTGGGTAGTACTTGGTAAGTAGGGGTCGAACCCAAGGGAATTAGGGGAATAGGTTATTCTTTTAAGGGATTTGTCTAGCGAGAGAGCGTGTTTTAAGTTGGTTGAGGTTTTAGTGCTAACAACTACGTGACTTTTTGATTGGTTGCGGATTTGATTGCTGAAACGTAAATTACAGAAAAGTAAATACTAAAAATATAAAGGAGACTTACAGTGGGTGATGCGTGAATTGCAAGTCCTCCGGATTGTGAGCGGTTGATGGTTGCAGTTGATTGAACAATAAAAGTAAAGACAAAGGGGTTTTGTAATTGCGAGAGAAGTATTCGGTCTTGGGGGCCTTGTATTATATCCTGTTCATTCTTTTAGTAACCCTTCTAAGTATTCAAACGTGTATCGAGGCCCTTTCGTAGCGCTCAATTTGCCACACTGTTTGTAAACCCTTGTTCTACTTCAGACTAATTCCTCCTTTCGAAGTATCTTAGCCTTTTGTGCACCCATTTGGTCCCTTTGGTCCAGTTTCCAAATGGTTTTAAAGATAGATCGAACTCCTCAGATAAGCTTTGCCCTTTCGTAGCATCCACTTACCAGAGTATGTTCACGACTTCCCACAGAAGAGTTTTGCCCTTTCGTAGCTTCCACTCAACCTTGGAAAGTCTGACCTTATAAATGGCACATAGAACAAGTTTTGAATACAGAGAAAAGAAACTAAACGAAGTAAAACATTTTATAAAACAAGAACTCCCCTTCAACCGAATGAAGGGTTTAGTTACGAATATCCATGGAGTTGGACATCATAACTAGGATACTTGGGGATTTGGAAAAGAATACTCAAGAACAAACAGGAGTAAGGAGAGAAGAGAAAGAGATTACTCAAGAACAAACAGGAGTAACTCTTGAACTGTAACTGAAAACTTGAGTACTCAAGAACCAACAGGAGTACTCAAGATCGAACTAAAGTATTTGAGAACAAACTGAACTTTTATTGATATCAAAACCAAACTTTACAAAGTAACAAACTTAGAGAGATAAGTGGAATGGATTGTGGATTGTGGGATGGTTGAAATGAGGAGGGATGGCTTGGTATTTATAGCCATGGAGGAGAGGAATGGAGGGCTTGGATTGAGGCATGTGTTTTGGCATCCAAGGGTGGAGATGGGGGGAGAAGGAGAGGAAGACAAGTGTCACAAGGGGAGAGGGAGAGGGCAAAGCCGCCGGCGGCTTTTGGTGTGGATGGAGGAGGATGTGACATGTGGTGGTGTGGGAGAGGAGGAGGGGAGATGTGAGGAGAAAGCCGCCGGTCCATGTGGCATGAGGAGAGTGGTTGTGAGTTTTGTGCAGTTTGCACAAAACTATCGGTGTATTCCAGCTCCGGATTGTCTTCGGTTTCTCTTCGGTTTGATTTGTTTTGAATGATTCCAAGTCAGGATCTTTAGATTTCTTCATTCAGCGTCTGATCTTGACCTTGGATTGTCTCCTGATATCTTTTCTGTGCTAAAAGCTCTTCCTTATCGTGTATTCTCTCTAAGCTCTGAAATACCCTGTAGAAATGTATCGGGACTAAAACATCGAAGTTAGATAGACAAACAGTCTAATTTGGTGGGTTTAACTGTATTTATGATTCATACAATTGTGGTCCATCAGATAACCCCACACTTTTAGTTGTTCGTCCCGAACAATGCTTTATAAGGGCGTTACTAAGTAAGTTGGTTAAAATATAAAAATAAGATTGTGGTACTCGATTTTTCCTAATTCATGCATTACTACTTGTTACTAAATTAAACTGCGTAAATAAGTAGAAGAAACTTGATACTTGTACCTTCGTGCTGAGATGCAAATTATTTCGGATGTTTCGGGAGATAGCCCTTTTCAGGCTCCTGGACTACACCTTCGGGATCGTCTCGCACTATATGGTTTTCTTGTAGCTTTTTCTAGCACGTGATTCGATTCAGGTTTCAGTGAGTTGAGTACTTTGATTACTTTTGGCGAGGGACTGCTTTTTGTAGTGAATTGGCCTTTGGCCTTTGATTTGACGCTTTGAGTTCTTCACTTTTGTTTGGTTAAAACCTTCACAATTTTGGGCCTGAGGCCTCTTGATTTGCTTCTTCGAGCTTTTTGCGTCTTTGTGACTTGCTAGTCCATTTTCTCAAGCCTTCTTGGGAGGTCCAATCATCGCCCGCGAGCATATGGAAATACCTCCCCGCTCCTCTCATCTTTGTTGTTTCGTGCGGGTCAAGATGAGGGTCGCTCATCTATTTTCTCGGCTACTTTGACTAGAGAGAGGATGGTTTGATTCCCGTCCTTGCCTTTTACATAGATGCTTCAAGGCAGAGTTGACTTCAATTATTCACCGAAACCTGAAGTGCAGCCTCCACTGACTTCGAAAACCATATAGTTTGATCTGATCCTTCAAGTGCTTGCCAAGCCCCTCTAGGGCAATTTCTATCAACTCCACATCCCTAGTTTATCTCGGCACAAAAGACAAATGAGAAGTTACATTCTAAGTTTTTAAACAGTTTGCATTTTCACAAGGTTGATGCATGAATTATGATCTATCTTTTTCACATTCTTAAGTTCATATTTTCAAAAAGATACTATTTAAAAAGAAAAGAAAAACATGCAGATGGTTCTCACCCCACACTTTTGAACGAAGGCGTGCCTTAGTTCAAAAGTCATGCAAATATATACAAAAGAAGGAAATGACATTAAGGAAAAAGAAGAACAGAACTCCCTTTTACTGTGTCGTGGAAATGACATGGCATGAGGCTGGATAATCGAGGGAGTCTGGCTGGGGCCTCGAACTCTCAGCGCAGGCCTGGTAAATTCACGGAAGCTGCCTGGCTGATCCGGTCTTGCTCCAAACTTAATTCCTACATGAAAGATATTCCTTCTATACAAAAAGTGGGTGAGAGCGCTTATTGGAAATTTAAATGACAGAAGTTAAAAGTGCAGAAAAGTAAGATAGTGTCGGGTTACCTCCCGACCAGTGCACTTGTTTAACGTCGTTGGCTCGACGATACCTCGTTTGTGGTTCATTGGTTTGGGTCCCATGGGTGGCTCAGGTCAAACTTTGCCACCGTTCCTGTGTTGCTTCTTCCTGACCTCTTGCCGGATGTTGTACTCGGGTTCTGTTCCCATTGATCTGGTGGTTTCTCTTTCCATTGTCTCTGAGAAGGCGAGGGACCTTTTACCACAGTCGCAAGTTTCTTGAGCCGAGCTTTCTTGTTTTTCCATCCGGGCTTCCATTCCTTTGGCCCATATCTTGGTCGCTTCTTTGTATATGAACTGTTGGCATCTAGGTCATGCTCCTTGCAAGCCTTCTTCTTTGCGGCAGAGGTGAATGGTCGTTTCAGTACGAGTGAGTTTTCAGGGCTGCTTGGTTGGCTTGTGGCGAGGGAGTGCTTCATTGTTTGGTTTCTTGGCTCATGCCTTGCCTCCAACTCGCCTTGCACCTCTTCAATGATCACTTCATCTTCAAGGGTTGTGATCCTTATACAACCCGAGGGGACAAGTTGGGGGACTTCCACCCCAAGGGCCAGGTTTTTCTCGGACAGATTGATAATGAGGACCGGGTCTGCCTCGGGTGCTTTGATAGTGAGGAACGGGCCGGGCTTGATTTCCTCGTCCGCTTCGGTAGTGAGTTCCCATGAAGATTCCTCCTCGATGCTTTCTGTATCTGATTCGTCCATCACTTCGGATGGCTCGGGAGTGAGATCCCATGTAGGCTCTTCTTTGTCCCACACTGTATCAATTTCTGGCTCTAAGTCTTCTGATGGCTCGGGAGTGATATCCCATGTAGGCTCTTCCTCAGTTATCCATGCGTCCTCATCCTCTGTCAGCTTTGTGGGCTCCAATGTTGGTTCCTTTAGAGCCGCCTCTACATCCATTACTGCCCTTGCCATCTCGGCTTGATTCTGCAGAATTCTTGCATCTATTTGCGCATAACTCGCGGCCAAATCTTCCATTACGTCCTCCAAGGACCGGCTTTGGTTTTCGTCTATCCGTTGGTTGCTAGCTGCCAACTCTTTTATTATGTCCTCAAGCGCATTGTGTTGTTCTTGCCTGAGCCTTGAGTCCTCGGCCAAATCATATATCAAGCCCCAAAGAGCACTCATCGTCAACTCATAGATCGAGCCTCCTGCCGCCTCATTGAGCCTATCCCACTCGTGTGGTATCATTCCACCGAGAAATCTTTGAATAAGATCGTAGTTAGTGAATCCATGGTGCGGGCAGCTTGTCACAAGGGAATCAAAGTACCATAAGTACTCATCCAAAGTTTCATCCCAGGATTGCTCAATGTAGTTGATCTTTTCGCGGATTTCATGTTGGAAGGATGGTGGGGAACATTTCTCATCGTACCAAGGCTTTTTGCCGTAGTAAGATGACATGGTGAATTATGTACAACAGAAAAAAGAACAACTATCCATTTGCTAATTCCCCGGCAACGGCGCCAATTTGACAGAACCGCTTGTCGTCAGAGCGATTTGTGCAAATAAATTTATAATAGTCCGCTACTCGCAACTATACTACTGGGTAGTACTTGGTAAGTAGGGGTCGAACCCAAGGGAATTAGGGGAATAGGTTATTCTTTTAAGGGATTTGTCTAGCGAGAGAGCGTGTTTTAAGTTGGTTGAGGTTTTAGTGCTAACAACTACGTGACTTTTTGATTGGTTGCGGATTTGATTGCTGAAACGTAAATTACAGAAAAGTAAATACTAAAAATATAAAGGAGACTTACAGTGGGTGATGCGTGAATTGCAAGTCCTCCGGATTGTGAGCGGTTGATGGTTGCAGTTGATTGAACAATAAAAGTAAAGACAAAGGGGTTTTGTAATTGCGAGAGAAGTATTCGGTCTTGGGGGCCTTGTATTATATCCTGTTCATTCTTTTAGTAACCCTTCTAAGTATTCAAACGTGTATCGAGGCCCTTTCGTAGCGCTCAATTTGCCACACTGTTTGTAAACCCTTGTTCTACTTCAGACTAATTCCTCCTTTCGAAGTATCTTAGCCTTTTGTGCACCCATTTGGTCCCTTTGGTCCAGTTTCCAAATGGTTTTAAAGATAGATCGAACTCCTCAGATAAGCTTTGCCCTTTCGTAGCATCCACTTACCAGAGTATGTTCACGACTTCCCACAGAAGAGTTTTGCCCTTTCGTAGCTTCCACTCAACCTTGGAAAGTCTGACCTTATAAATGGCACATAGAACAAGTTTTGAATACAGAGAAAAGAAACTAAACGAAGTAAAACATTTTATAAAACAAGAACTCCCCTTCAACCGAATGAAGGGTTTAGTTACGAATATCCATGGAGTTGGAAATCATAACTAGGATACTTGGGGATTTGGAAAAGAATACTCAAGAACAAACAGGAGTAAGGAGAGAAGAGAAAGAGATTACTCAAGAACAAACAGGAGTAACTCTTGAACTGTAACTGAAAACTTGAGTACTCAAGAACCAACAGGAGTACTCAAGATCGAACTAAAGTATTTGAGAACAAACTGAACTTTTATTGATATCAAAACCAAACTTTACAAAGTAACAAACTTAGAGAGATAAGTGGAATGGATTGTGGATTGTGGGATGGTTGAAATGAGGAGGGATGGCTTGGTATTTATAGCCATGGAGGAGAGGAATGGAGGGCTTGGATTGAGGCATGTGTTTTGGCATCCAAGGGTGGAGATGGGGGGAGAAGGAGAGGAAGACAAGTGTCACAAGGGGAGAGGGAGAGGGCAAAGCCGCCGGCGGCTTTTGGTGTGGATGGAGGAGGATGTGACATGTGGTGGTGTGGGAGAGGAGGAGGGGAGATGTGAGGAGAAAGCCGCCGGTCCATGTGGCATGAGGAGAGTGGTTGTGAGTTTTGTGCAGTTTGCACAAAACTATCGGTGTATTCCAGCTCCGGATTGTCTTCGGTTTCTCTTCGGTTTGATTTGTTTTGAATGATTCCAAGTCAGGATCTTTAGATTTCTTCATTCAGCGTCTGATCTTGACCTTGGATTGTCTCCTGATATCTTTTCTGTGCTAAAAGCTCTTCCTTATCGTGTATTCTCTCTAAGCTCTGAAATACCCTGTAGAAATGTATCGGGACTAAAACATCGAAGTTAGATAGACAAACAGTCTAATTTGGTGGGTTTAACTGTGTTTATGATTCATACAATTGTGGTCCATCAGGCGGCTACTTGCTCTCCAAGCAAACTTGCCATGCACTCCTCCCTTCTCCTCCTCCTCCCTTGGATGAAAACCAAGTGCCACCATCTCCACCCTCCATCCTCCTCCCTTTTGGCTATAAAAGGAGCTCCTCTCCTCCTCATTTGTATCATCCCATAATCCACAATTCCACCATGTTTTAGAGAGATAGAGGGCTTAACCCTCTTCTCTTCAATTTCAATAAATATTTTGTTCTTTATTTTGGAGCTACTTCCCTTGCTTGGATCTTGCTTAGGAGCTCCTCTCCTCCACTTATTGTAAGGTATAAAATTACTTTCCATATATTTTGTTCTTACTTTAATGTTGCTATCCTTGTTCAAGGCAATAGTTTGCTTGTACTCCTTGACATGAATACAAGTAGCTAAAGCTCATATTCGGTTAAAGGGGTGTACTTGTATTATAAATGTTTTAGATCTTACTCTTAGTACACCTTTGTGTTCAAAACTTGTTCTATGTACCATATATCAAGTAAGAATCTCCAAGGTTGAGTGGACGCTTTAACAGGCAAAGCTCTTCCGTGGGGGTTCGTGATCATACTCGGGTAAGTGGACCATTTGTAACCGGACCAAGGGGACCAAATGGGCAAGCTTATCCGAGGAGTTCGGATTATCTTAAAAACCATTTGGAAACTGGACCAAAGAATTCAAATGGATGCACATAAGGCTAAGATACTTCGAAAGGAGGAATTAGTCTAAATAGAACTAGTGTTTTAAATGGTGTTGCAAGTCTTGCACTAGAAATAGCCTCGATTCATCTTTGAATACTTAGCATGATCATTTCAAGTGTCCTACGCGATGTTACAAGTCTTATGCTAGGAATAGCCTCGATTCATCTTCGAACACTTGGTATGATCATTAGCGGTCAATGATAAACAAATATGATACAAGGCCCCTAAAACCGAATCCTTTCCTTACAATCTATTATTGTAATTTACTTTCAGTTCTCAAATCACACTCAAACTCAACCCCAATCGCATTTAATTTCTGCATAAGCTTCATTAAAGAACAACTAATCGACACTGACTCCCTTGGGTTCGACCCCTACTTACCACTTACTACCCAGTAGTAAAGTCGCAAGTAGCGAACTTATAAATTTATTTGTACATTTGCTCTGACGACAAGCATCTGTCAGAGCCCACCGCACTGTCGTTAAGGTGCGATGTTCTCTGTCCAAAAATAAATTTATATTTCCGCTACTCGCGACTTCACTACTGGGTAGCAAGTGGTAAGTAGGGGTCGAACCCAAGGGAATTGGTGGATTAGTTGTTCTTTAATGAAGCTTATGCATAAATTAAATGCGATTGGGGTTGGGTTTGAGTGTGCTTTGAGAACTGAAAGTAAATTACAATAGTTGATAATGGACTGTAAGGAAAGGATTCGGTTTCAGGGGCCTTGTATCATATTTTCGTTTATCATTGACCTCTAATGATCTTACTAAGTGTTCAAAAGTGTATCAAGGCTATTCCTAGCACAAGACTTGCCACACCGTCTAGTCTTTTGCAAGACGTAGTACTCTTGTTCTAATATGTGCATCCATTTGACTATCATTCCTGATAAATCAAATGGTCTTTGAAAGAGGTTAAACTCCATAGATAAGCTGTGCTCTTCCGAGCCTCCACTTATCCACGGAGGTCATGAATTCATGGTAGAGCTTTGCTCTTCCGAGCATCCACTCTACCAATGAAGTTCTGACCTAATATATGGCACTTAGAACAAGTTGAACACAAAGAGGTATTAAGAAAAGGGTCTAAAACATTTTATGATACAAGTACACCCCTTCAACCGAATGAAGGGTTTAGCTACGAATATTCATGGAACAGGACATCATAGCTAAGTGCGTTAAAAAGTAAAGTACTTTGAAAGACAGTAAAGTAAAGAAGAGAATACTTACAAAAACCGTTGAAAGTGCTAAAGCTTCGATTCCAAAGTAAAGTGATTACATGATTGTGCTCTCAATCTAGAGAGATAAGTGATTTGTGATTTTGGAATGAATTTTACAAAGGAGAAGGCATGGTATTTATAGGCTAAGGGGAAGGGATGGATGTGGATGAGAGCAAGCCACTTGTCACAAGGGAAGAGGAGAGCCAAAAGCCATCGGAGGTGAGTCATCACCTCCCTTAGCCGCCCCCCCCCCCCCCCCCCCCCCATGTGTCACTTCCTCCTTGAAGCCTCCGGCCATGTGAGGTGGAGGAGAGTGAGTGGTGAGTTTGTGATCTTTTCACAAAAGCCATCGGTCCTTTCAGCTCCGGACTGACTCTGGTTGCCCTTCGGTTGGACTTGTTTTGAGTGATTCCACGTCCGGTTCTTGAAAGTTAGAATTTGGTCGTGACCTGGAATGACTCGTAATTCATTTTCAGCATTAAAAGTCCTCCTTAGCCTGTATTCTCTCTAGACTTCAAAATACCCTGTAGATAAATATCGGCACTAACAAGCAAAAGTTAAATAGACAAAGAGTCTAATTTGGTGGGTTTAACTGTGTTTATGATTCATACAATTATAGTCCATCAGATCACCCCACACTTTTAGTTGTTCGTCCCGAACAATGCTATTTAAGGATGGAACACAATCTAAGTAAAATATGAAAGTGAGACTGTGGGACTAGATTTATCTTAATTCATGCATTACTTACTTATTACCAAACTAAACCGTGTAAATACTTAGAAGAAACTTGATACTTGTACCTTCGCGCCGAGATGCAAATTAATTTGGATGTTTCGGGAGATAGCCCTTTTCAGGCTCCTGGACTGCATTCTCGGGATCGACTCGCACTATATGGTTTCCTTGTAGTTTTCTCTAGCACGTGATTCGGTTCGGGTTTCACTGAGTTGAGCACTTTGATTTCTTTTTGGCGAGGGACAGCTTTTGTAGTGAATCGGCCTTTGGCCTTTGGCCTTTGGTCTTTGATGTTGAATTGGAGTTTCTTCACTTTTGTTCGGTTAAAACCTTCACAATTTTGGCCTTTGGCCTTTGATTAGCTTCTTCGAGCTTTTGCTTCTTTGTGACTTGCTAGTCCATTTTCTCAGCCTTTTTGGGAGGTCCAATCGTCGCCCGCAAGCATATGGAAATACCTCCCCGCTCTTTCTCATCCTTGCCGTTTCGCGCGGGTCAAGATGAGGGTCGCTCATCTATTTTCCCGGCTACTAGGACTAGAGATAGGACGGTTTGATTCCCGTCCCGCCTCTTGCATAAACGCTGCACGGCGGAGATGACTTCAATCTTTACAGAAACCCGAAGTGCAGCCTCCACTGACTTCGAAAACCATATAGTTAGATTCGATCCTTTGATTGCTTGCCAAGCCTCTCTAGGGCAGTTATATCAACTCCACATCCCCTGTTTATCTCAGCACAAAGGGACAAATGAGAAGTTACATCCTAAATTTTTAAACAGTTGAATTTTCACAAGGTAAATGCATGAATTTAGATCTATCTTTTTCACATTCTCAAGTTCATATTTTAAAAAAGATAATATTAAGGGAAAAGAAAAAGGAAAAGCATGTTAATTAACTATGTACAAAGGCGGTTCTCACCCCCACACTTTTGAACGAAGGTGTGCCTTTTAGCACGACTTAGTTCAAAAGTTTATGCAAGCAAATATATACAGGAAAGGTGAGAATGTTTCAAGGCAAAAAACTAAATGACTGAAATTAAATGACTGAAAGTAAGATAGATGTCGGGTTACCTCCCGACCAGTGCATTTGTTTAACATTGTTAGCTCGACAGTACCTCATTCCTGGATCATAAGGTTGGGTCCCATGGGCGTGTGAGGTCGAATTTCTTCTCGGCTGCCCTTTTGCTTCGAGAGGGTGAGGCTTCATTGACCATAGCTGCTGGTCCAATGAGTCGTGCTCGCTTGTTACTTCTTCCGGGTTTCCATTCTTTCGGCCCATGTCTTTGCCGCTTCTTCATGTTTGAATAGTTGGCACCTTTGCAAATTTGGAAGTTTGGTTTTGTGCCATTAAATGTAGGCGACATTAAGCATGCGCCTCTGCCAATCCTCTTCATTGTGGCAGTGATGGATGGTTGTCTTGGAACGAGTGAGTTTTTAGGCGGTTTTCCTTGGCTTGTGACGAGTGAGAGTTCCTTTGTCGGCTCTTTTGGCTCATGCTCCTCCTCTAACTCCCCTTGCACCTCATCATTATTGATTATATGATCTTCGGTGGCTATGATCGGCATAAAATACGAAGGGTTAAGTTGGGGCACTTCGACCATGAGGACTGGGTCTGTTTCAGGTGCTCCGACAGTGAGGACCAGGTCTTTCTTGGACAGTTCGGCAATGAGGTCCGGGACTTCTGTTGGCCCGATAGTTAGGACTGTGATTTCCTTGGATGGATTGGTGATAAGGACCGGGCCTGATTTGGGCAGTTCTTCTTCTAACTCCCAGGGATAATCTGAATGGAGCTCTTCTTCAGGCAAACATGGGTCCTCATCCTCGTCATTCATATGGTCTCTGGGGGCAATCATACTGAGGTCCGGGTCTGTTTTGGGCAGTTCGGCACTGAGGTCTGGGTATGTCTCGGGCAACTCTTCAGTTAGGACTGAAATTGATTTGGGCAGTTTGGCAATGCGGTCCCAGATCAGTTGTGTAGCCGCCCAGAATTCCTCATTTTCGATCTCGTCTTGGTGTATCGGGGCACTCATTTGCTGGATGCTAGCTGCCAATTCTTCCTCCTTTTCCTTGAGTGGCTCGGCAATGTGGACCTGGGCTTCCTCGGGCATTTCGGAAATGTGTACCGGTACTGATTTGGGCAGATTGTTAATGAGGTCCCAGAGCTGGTTTGATGTTTCTTTTTGAGCCACCCATGATTCGTCGCTTTCGACCTGGATTTGGTGTACCATGTTGGCCAACTGCTGGTTGCTAGATGCCAGCTCCGTTATAACGTCCTCGAGTAGCTTGGCCTGATCTTCTCTTGGTCTTGACCTCGCGGCCAAATCGTTTATCAATTTCCAAAGATCATCCATGTTTAAGTTATTTACCGAACCTCCTGCCGCGTCATTAAGCCAGTTCCACTCTTGTGACATCATCCCATTGAGAAACCTTTGAAGAAGATCGTGGTTGATGAATCCATGGTGCGGGCAGCTCGTTACAAGGGAATCGAAGTACCATAAGTATTCGTCCAAAGTTTCATCCCGGGATTGCTCTATGTTGTTGATCTTCTCGCGGACTTCAAGTTCGAAGGGTGGTGGGGAAAACTCCTCATCGTTCCAAGGCTCGTTTTCATAGTACAATGACATGGTGGATTGTAAGAACAAAAACAAAAATAAAAAGAACAACTATTCCGTTTCACAACTCCCCGGCAACGGCGCCAATTTTGACGGAGCCCACCGCACTATCGTTAAGGTACGATGTTCTCTGTGCAAAAATAAATTTATATTTCCGCTAATCGCGACTTCACTACTGGGTAGCAAGTGGTAAGTAGGGGTCGAACCCAAGGGAATTGGTGGATTAGTTGTTCTTTAATGAAGCTTATGCATAAATTAAATGCGATTGGGGTTGGGTTTGAGTGTGCTTTGAGAACTGAAAGTAAATTACAACAGTTGATAATGGACTGTAAGGAAAGGATTCGGTTTCAGGGGCCTTGTATCATATTTTCGTTTATCATTGACTTCTAATGATCATACTAAGTGTTCAATAGTGTATCAAGGCTATTCCTAGCACAAGACTTGCCACACCGTCTAGTCTTTTGCAAGACGTAGTACTCTTGTTCTAATATGTGCATCCATTTGACCATCATTCCTGATAAATCAAATGGTCTTTGAAAGAGGTTGAACTCCACAGATAAGTTGTGCTCTTTCGAGCCTCCACTTATCCACGGAGGTCACGAATTCATGGTAGAGCTTTGCTCTTCCGAGCATCCACTCTACCAATGAAGTTCTGACCTAATATATGGCACTTAGAACAAGTTGAACGCAAAGAGGTATTAAGAAAAGGGTCTAAAACATTTTATGATACAAGTACACCCCTTCAACCGAATGAAGGGTTTAGCTACGAATATTCATGGAACAGGACATCATAGCTAAGTGCGTTAAAAAGTAAAGTACTTTGAAAGACAGTAAAGTAAAGAAGAGAATACTTACAAAAACCGTTGAAAGTGCTAAAGCTTCGATTCCAAAGTAAAGTGATTACATGATTGTGCTCTCAATCTAGAGAGATAAGTGATTTGTGATTTTGGAATGAATTTTACAAAGGAGAAGGCATGGTATTTATAGGCTAAGGGGAAGGGATGGATGTGGATGAGAGCAAGCCACTTGTCACAAGGGAAGAGGAGAGCCAAAAGCCATCGGAGGTGAGTCATCACCTCCCTTAGCCGCCCCCCCCATGTGTCACTTCCTCCTTGAAGCCGCCGGCCATGTGAGGTGGAGGAGAGTGAGTGGTGATTTTGTGATCTTTTCACAAAAGCCATCGGTCCTTTCAGCTCCGGACTGACTCTGGTTGCCCTTCGGTTGGACTTGTTTTGAGTGATTCCACGTCCGGTTCTTGAAAGTTAGAATTTGGTCGTGACCTGGAATGACTCGTAATTCATTTTCAGCTTTAAAAGTCCTCCTTAGCCTGTATTCTCTCTAGACTTCAAAATACCCTGTAGATAAATATCGAAACTAACAAGCAAAAGTTAAATAGACAAAGAGTCTAATTTGGTGGGTTTAACTGTGTTTAGGATTCATACAATTATGGTCCATCACTAGGGTTTCTCCGAAAAAGAACAGCCCACAACACTTCTCAATTCGTCCCCACTGCCCTCTTAATAGCTTTTCAAAAGGCCAAAAAAGCCTAAAACCGAAATTAGGAAATATGCCCAAAAATCGATTTTTTGGAAATTGCCTTCGACGGGGCCGTTACAGCCGTTACAGCTGGGTGTAACGGCTGTAACGGCCTGAGTATAAATCTCGGGCAAAATACACAGCCGTTACAGCCGTTACAGCTCAAGGCGTAACGGCTGCTGAACTTGTAACAGGATGACTTCTTTTGCCTTTTTGGAGGTCTAAACCTTCCAATCTGCTCTTTGTGTCAACTGCAACGTTGTAGGGAATTGAATTAGCTTTCCAACAAGCTAAATTTTGACTCATTTAGACACCAATTGCGACCTGTACGTGCAAAACAAGTCGGGAAGGTCAATCTGTCCTGTTTTGTCCTGTTTTTGCCCAAATCTGCACCGATTACTTTGCTTTGCTTCTGATCAATCCAAAAGTCTTAGATATGTGATATATGACCTGAAACACTAGAAAAGAGATCAAATGACGATAAAATGTCGGGAAAACAAACATAATCCATCATCGAATGAAGTGAATAATAGGTCAATAATTCGACCGATCAAAACACTCCACACTTAGGAGTTGTTCGTCCCGAACAAACATTAAGTTCAAGGCAATAAACTGCAGAATAGTTACCCACTCAAGTTTCATGTGATCAATTCTAACAAAAAATAAAAAGATAACTCACTGTCGTAGAGGATACGAATGCATTTAGCATATGCATCAAGCCTTTAAACCTCTAGGCTGCCCTAGTAGGACGAGTATAGTCTCGTGAAGGTTTTCAGAAATGGGACTACCTACAAATCTCCTATACAACTAACTAACGTGTATGCATGAATGATGCTCAACGAGTCGCAGTAAAGTCATATCATACCTCGGATTCATCGTGTTACCTCAACTTCAGGTCAAACATTTTCATCGAAGTTTTCAGACAATCATAGATTAAACGAGTTATGCATTCAAATGGTCAGCACACACGGCTAGCAGTCGACTAATCACACGTTCTAAACAGTTCTATAGCAACGTATAAAGAACCTGATTAGTTACACAAAACATGCTCGCCATTCACCTATGCTATCTAGGGATAGTCCACGGGCTCTTGGCGCAAAGCTCATTCTCAAGTGCCAAGGATTAGACAATGACTCGTAAGAGAAGAGGAGCCTGGCTTAAGAATTTTATGAGAAATAGTATGAAAATTTGCATCAAAATTTCAGTGCAAGCACGAGGATCGTCCCTTAGATTCTAGCACATAAGTTCTCAAAACAAGTCATGAATGCACGCAATGAAAGGGTGGAATTACACTACATCAAGCAGAAAGGGGCGGAAATTGTTTCAAGAGTGTTTTCCATACACAAGGGGTGACTTTTTCTCACCAGGTCCTTGGTATTTTTCTGCTCTCGCGGAATTTTTTCTGTTCAAATTGGTTTTCTTTCAAAAACAACTATGCTTGGGGTCAATTTCTCACCCACTTTTGAAAATTAAGAACTTTGTTCTTGAGGGAAAACTTGAAGGTCAATTGTCTAACTCCACACTTAAAGCTTGACATAGTGTATGAATAAAGACGGGTGCATGCAAATCACAACGAGTACAGAGAAACACATACTAGTACTAAGGTCACCTATAAAAAGAGATGCATATTTAAGCTTTAGAAATTTTTGAATCGGTGCCCACTAACTTCAAGTCTCAAACATGCTTCAAGAAATACGTAGAACATGTGATAAGCAAAGGGCTAGCAGTGATACTGACTCAAGAGAATACATACACGATTTTCACTATTTCAAGTCCTAGACTTCGAATCCAAAAGAGTGTCAATCAGTCAAGGAGTATCGTAGAAAAACGAGGATTTCAATCGCAATACATAGACAGTTGAGCATATGCAAGAGTGAATGTGTGACATGCGATGAATGTATATGTGACTATGTGTTACCCACTCCACACTTAAAAATGAGCTTAGTCCCTAAGCGAAGAAATAAAAGATAAGAAAAAACACATAGGAACTTCCCTCGTGTGTGAAAACTCGATATCCATGGAGATTAAGCGATGCTCGAGGAGTGGAACACGACTTGGGAGCTGGTAAAGATATATAGATAAAAACACAGAGCTTCACAAGTAATAGGTTAGCATCAAAAATCATGGAGGGGCACTCCACACTTAGAACCTTGAAATGTCCACACATAATGCAAATGAAAAAAATGCAAATAACAAAAACTTACAGCGCGGGTTACTCCCCGAAGAGACCTAGTTTAACGTCTTAGTGAGACATAGCTAGGGAGATAGTGTCAATTCACCTTCAAATCCCATTTGAATTTACGTCCATCAAGAATGACACGGACGTCGAGTAGAGCATGCAGTCCCTTTAAAAATTCGAGACCCTTAAGAATCAAGGGACTGTGGAGGCTCCCTAATAACAGTTTCAAGATGTAAGGCAAGAACTGTCGAAACTTGTCTGGAGGCTGTGTATCAAGATATATATCTTCAGAGCTAGCTCCAGTAAGAACACTTCCCTTGTACTCTTTAGCTAGGAACTCACGTTCCCATACTTCAAAATTTTCCTTCAATATCACATTCATATGTATGCGAGGATCCTCTGAAATCGAGCTGAGGTACACATCAACAAAGTCTTCGTACCTATAATCCTTTGATCCCTCATCAGCACCCAGAGAAACGGGTGGAACGATGTTCTCCTCCGTCTGTTCATCTAAATGACCTAGTGAAGCAGTAGTAGTGGAGGGAGATGTATCTTCATATTCTGAGACGTCATCAGTACAAAGCTCATCATCCTCCAATTCAGTGTAAGCCTTGGCAACCGTTATCAATGCCTCAAAACCATCCTCACAAACAGGTTGTTCTGGTATAGAGAGCATTCTCGTATCCCGATCATCTTCCACATGGATTGGAGATAAAACTGAAGATGTATATGCTTCATAGATTTCAACTTCTTGATGGTTGGCCATTACCATCTCAATGTCCTCATCTCTGCATTCATCGGTGGTTGCAATAGCTTGTGCTTCTAACTGGTCTTTCAGTATTCTTTGCTGAATTGAGAGTTGTTCCACCGTCCCTATAATATTATCGAGTCTGGCTTGTCGCTCTTGAGCTCGCCTACTTTGCTCTGCCATGAAACCAGTCAGAATAGACTCTATACGTGATAAGTCTCCAGTGTTTTGAGGTTGTTGCTGCGACTGATAGTTGTATTGCCATGAATTCTGATTTTATTATTATTGGGGTTGGTTGTTGTACTGATTACCTTGATTGGTGCACCCTACAAAGTTGGCGTCCTCCTGATTTCTGTTGCTGATTTATCGTCCCATCACCGGACAGCCATCTGCGAAATGAGAAGGAGAACCACATACTTTACAGTAAACAATCACATTGGCGACTACAGATGACTTCATAGAGGAGTCTATCTTCAGATTTTTTATTTCAGCAGCAAGCATCTTTACTGCGTTGGTTAACTCAGCGATATTCTTTGTTCTATCAGCGAGGTAAAGATCATGCACAGTCTTCTTGTCCTTAGGATTTCCTCGATCACTCGTCCAGAGGTGGGGGTCTTGAGACTGTTGCTGCTGCGAGTGATTCTGGTAGCCCTCATAACAATGACCATCTTGATAATAGGGTTGATCATAGAATTCATGTTGATTTCTTTCCCAATTCGTATCATATGGATATGTCTCATAATATGGCGCTTCCCCTGAGTAGGCGTCTTGGTGACCAAAAGAGTACATCCTCGCAACATTCAAAATAAAAGTGATTAGTGAATGTCAGAAGTATATAGAGTATGTACAATGAAGTAAAAAAATGGAATAGTCTAAACTACACTAGTTCAATCTAATATCACACTAAACGCTGCTCCCCGGCAACGGCGCCATTTTGACAAACGTATTTTTAACCCTTTATAGTTGTCAAAGTATGAGTTTTAGGGGTCAAATTGTAGTCAAACAAAATTTATAAACCTTGGTAAGCCAAGGGTCGATCCAAGGAACAGGTGTGTGAATACTAGTTAACTAGTGACCTATTTAGCTATTCCGAATTAACAAAGGTTGGGTGTCACGAAAAACAGCAGAAATTAAATTGCAGAAAATAAAAGGTTGTGTTTAATCAGAGAAAGAAACTCAGAATCCATACTTCACCCGTGCTAACCCCACTAATCATGCAATCATGTCAAGATTATTATTCATGCTATCGAATATGGAATATAACCGAAATAACACTAGACAAGCCGCCCATCCACGGATCATTGTCAAGATTAATCTCAATCGTTGAACGACGCCCATCCACGGATTATCTACGATCTCGATTTATTAAACTAAAGGTTTTCCTATTAGTTCATGTAAACATGACCTAACATCAATTTCACGCAATCCGGTTAATCCCTAGGGCCCATCCACCTTTTGACATATAACCTAAATACGTTCTATCAATGCAAACATACCCTTTGATGTAAATACATGCATAGAACGGTAATATTAAGCACACAATGAAATTGAATAATCGAATCGCATAAACAAAAACTTTAATTGATCACATAAAGAGTTAGGGTTACATAGCACGGGATACGTAGGATCCCAGAATAAAGAGACTCTTCACTATTCATGGCGATTAAACCAAAAACAGTGTATAGAAAAGCATGAACGAGTAAACCGTAAAGACGCGGTGGCTCGTCGAATTCCTCACGATGAAATCTTGTCTCTTCTCCAAGCTAGGATTTCTCAAAAATAGCAGCCCACAACACTCTCAATTCGTCCCCACTGCCCTCTTAATAGCTTTTCAAAAGGCCAAAAAAAGCCTAAAACCTAAATTAGGAAATATGCCAAAAAATCTGTCCAAAAAGCCCAAAAATCGATTTTTTGGAAATTGCCTTCGACGGGGCCGTTACAGCTGGGTGTAACGGCTGTAACGGCCTGAGCCCAAATCTCGGATGAATTACACAGCCTTTACAGCTCAAGGTGTAACGGCTGCTGAACTTGTAACGGGCTGACTTCTTTTGCCTTTTTGGAATTCTAAACCTTCGAATCTGCTCTTTGTGTCAACTACAAAGTTTTAGGGAATTGAATTAGCTTTCCAACAAGCTAAATTTCGACTCATTTGGACACCAATTGCGACCTGTACGTGCAAAACAAGTCGGAAAGGTCAATCTATCCTGTTTTGTCCTGTTTTTACCCAAATCTGCACCGATTGCTTTGCTTTGCTTCTGATCAATCCAAAAGTCTTAGATATGTGATATACGACCTGAAACACAAGAAAAGAGATCAAATGACAATAAAATGTCGGGAAAACAAACATAATCCATCGTCGAATGAAGTGAACAATAGGTCAAGAATTCGACCGATCAATGACTGACCGAGATCAGTCCCTTTATTGTACTGCCTTCTCATAAACTTCCCAAAGTTTTTAGCAAACATGGCATACTGTTGTTCTGATATCTCCTCTGCCTTGTCTTGAACAACAGTGACTTCAGCTTTCAGATCGACGCTGTTAACCTTCATGAGTTATTCTTCTTCATTCATATCCATCTCATGGGTCTGAAGAGATCCCATCAGTTCATCCAAACTCATGGTCTTCACATCATGTGACGTCTTGACAGCGAGAGCCTTCATTGCGTACCACTTTGTTAGTGACCTCAGCACCTTTCTTACCAACGTCTCTTCGGTCATTGGTTCTCCAAGTGCAAACGATTCATTAGAGATATCGAGAACCCTTGTGTTGAAATCAGCTATGGTCTCATCCTTCTGCATTTTTAGATTTTTGAATTTTGACGTGACCATCTCTATTCTCGATGTTTTGACCTTGGTTGTACCTTCATGAGCGGCTTGCAATATCTCCCAAGCCTTCTTCACAACTTCATATATAGAAATCATCTTGAAGTTCTTTCCATTTACTCCCGAGAATATGGCATTCATTGCTTTGGAGTTTGCGGCTTCAGCATTCTTGTGTATCTCTGTCCACTTGTCTTTAGCAAGAGGGCTTACTTTGCCAGCTTCTGTTGTCACTGGATGTGTTCATCCATTTTCAACAGCTTCCCAGACTGATTCATCATGTGACTTTAAGAAGGCCTTCATTTGCACTCTCTAATATCCATATCTGTTTCCTTCCAGCAACGGTGGTCGCGTGATGTTCTGCCCTTCTCTTAAATCCATCTCAACAACTTCTGGATCTCACTCTATGTGTTGAGCGTTTGCTCTGATACCAATTGAAATCTTCCCATAGTAGTTGAGATGTTGTTCTGGTCGAGTGTAGAACAAATACTAGAACAACTTATGTGAAATTAAATGCAGTGCAAAAAATAAATGACACGCAAAGTTGTTAACCAGTTTGGCATTAATGAGCATATGTTTGGGGGCTGTCTCTTAGCCCGGTGGATAGCAATTCACTAATGATGAGTATTGCGAGTACAATTATTACCATTTACAGACTCCCTCTTTAACAACCTGACCCTCGAGCACTCTAGCAATTGCAAACTAGGTCTCCCCTTAGATACGAGCTTCTCCTCCGTATCCACTAATGTGATCCTCCAAGAGAATCAGCGTCTTCTCCCGAATGCGCCACAGAACACCAGTGCGTGTAGCTTGAGTGTTGTTCTACGATCAGTCTGTCGAGGACTAGAACAAACTGAATCCGAGCGCCGTGAGTAATTAGTGACGATTAGTTCACCGCCGATTTCCTCCACCTCCCTTTGAAGAATGTGAGTGTGAGTAATATCTCCATAAGTGCTGAGTAGAATGAGTACATCAGCCCTCATTATATAGTGCGGTAGAAACCTTAAATTGAGTAGGATTGCTAATCTCAACCGCCTATATCTTTAGAAAATCTTCCTAATAACTTGCGCATATCTCTTAAAAATAATCCTTCAATATATCTTCAACCTTATTAGGACGTCTTTGATTATCTTCTTTGCTAAGATAACTTCAAGCGCAAGTCTTCCCTAATCTCTCAACCGACTTCTTGATATCTTCGATATGCATCCTAGCACCGACTTGCCAAATCCGTTTAAAGGAAATATCTGTTGCAACTAGGTTGTGCTACGTCGGTTGAACAAGTTGCCTAATCTGAATTAGAAAACTTCAATCTTCTGTCCTTCCATATGCAACCGCCTTGATCTCCAACGGTCGACTGTGTTTCATAATCTGAATTTAGGAAACATTACATCTGCTCTAACTTGTTCCAGGACAGTTGTCTCTTCCAGTCTTGAACAACAGCTTGAACAACTACACTAAGTTTTGCCATACTACATGCCATCAATCTAACACACTTAAACCACTGACTTATGTCAGCCACATAAGATCCAGTCACATAAGAGAACTTGTATGACTGACTTAGATCAGTCATATAAGTACTAGTCACATAAGTGTTCTTACATGACTAACCGTCTTTTCTCTGTCACTTAAGGTCACTAATGCGACAGACCCTTATATGACTGACACAAACTCTGTCGTCTAAGAGGCCACCTGGTGTAGTGATCATGGATTTTGATTTCGTTGTATAGTTTTGTGTTGCATAATATTTGACATTATGCAGCATTATCCTCGAAATGGTGCGTAATGTAGTATTGATTTATGCAGCGCTTTATAATAAAACTGATGTATATAATGTTTGAGCTTTATTTTCTCAAATCTACTTGAAAACTGATTGCTCAAACTCATTACACTGTTATAACCAAATTTAGAATACTGTTTTCATTTGAACATTGCACGAGAACGAGAACAATTCATATTTATACAATCTTTGAAATTCCACAAATTCAAATAATTTAAGAGTTACATCTCAATTCGAATGGTGTCTCCCGTCACACAAATAACCGACGAGTTCATGCTGCACTTATTCAATCTCGTGGTGTGCGTATTCATCTCGCTAAAACATTACAATAAAAAATTTAAATAATTAGAGAACTAAATCAATAATAATAGATGGTTGATAAATCAATAAAGTTATAGCTAAATATTTGCATTAAACAATTAAATCAATAATAATTCTCAAAAGCTTACTAGATATAGGTTAGGTCTTCAACTTAGGCAAGTTATGGGCTTGTGCGAATGCGATTAGGTAGTGTGTTTTTCTCCGGAAGCATATCTTTCACTAGAGTTAATAATTCACTGAAGCTCTTATCACTCCACTCATTTCTAGCTTCCAAATTGAACAACTTCAAAGTTGCAGACAACCTTGTATATTTGATACACCCTTCGTACAATAGTACTTCAGAGTCATTCCTCAACGACTCCAAAACTTGTGGCGTAACAACAAACTCATCGACAACGTTGTTATCTACCTTAACTAAAAAAAAAGAGATTAATCTTAGGGTCGATGCGGAAACAAATTACTGAAGGTAGTCAGCGAGTACGAATAATGATGGTCAATATAACAATCTGTGTTATGTAAAAGATACCATTTCAGCACCCGACTAGTTTACACAAGCAAATGGAGGTTTTATAAGTTCAGACACACGCTTAAACAAGCAGTTGATACAAGCCACTTAGCTTGCAAAATGTGGAGGACTCTTTATAGTCCTAAACAATAACACAAAGTCAACACTTAGATTTATATCAACAAAAAAAGTCAACACTTAGATTTTAGCGGCAACAGATTCATCATGTTATAAGAGCCTTATTGTTTCCCAGTTACCTACTCATCCAAGATAAGTGTCCAAGCAGAACTATTGACAGTGTACAAGCTAAGCTGCCGGTTTCCTTCCACGAACTTGAACAAAATCAATAAATACAAAACAGGACAAGTTGAGTTGCATTGAGTTAAGACATTCAAAATTGGTAACAACCAAGTACATAAACACACAATCACATAGAACCAACAATCAGCAAGCAATGCCCGTGCCATCTGAGAAATTCAAAAACCATATGGAAAACCACAAACTGATATACCTCAACAACAATTTGATTTCATCAAAATAACAACATAGCACCTCACGAATATGAAACTGCATAACTATCATACTCCACAACTGCCCCATATCATAATTCTTATACATGACTCAGAAAAGTGGATTTCAGATTAGCAAGAAAATGCATCAATAGCAGACCATGACGTTGAAGACGGGTTTCAGGAAGTTATTGTGAATGTGAATTCCTCTGTCCCTAGCTCATCGTCAGGAGATGATCAAGCCAAGGACAGTACTAAAGTTTGTAACAATGAAGATGAGAGCAACTACGTAATGGACTACATTTTGTCAGAAGCATTTTGGTCATCGTTAGATCAGCCTGATCAGAGAAATGCTCTGAATTACTTCTATGAGCAAGAGGAGGGTCTGCTTGGAGATAAAAGTGATATCGGAATTAATTGGTTTAATGACATTATCGATATGAACATATTCAATTTGCAGTTTTTACCTCCGGTGGTTGATCATCTATTATTTTCTCTGATGTAATCTTAGCTCAGCTTAGTTCGAAAAGGCCGCATCAGCCCTTCATGAGTCTCTCTAAATTCATCAATCCTTAAAGCAAACTTTATTCTAGTGATCACTATCCAATTTTAAATACTCAAATTGATTTGATAAATTCAATAGCAACAGCAAGTCAGCAACCATATAGAGGTAAACAAAAAAGAAGGTTGAAATATTCTTAATTCTTTTTGGAGCAAGGAATAACGAGAATGTTATGAATCTTGAAGCAGACTGATCATTGATCTTCCATCTTGGTTTGCCTCCCCCTTTATTTCCTCGATCGGAGGCAATGTCTGCACAAACGTACAAAGAGATAGAACTCTGAATCACATAAATAAAGGTACACAGAAAATAGATTGGAAGTTTCAGCTACAATGTAGCTTTCTTTTCCTTTCAGGAATTTCGTCGAACAAGTGGTGTGCGTGACTGTGACTACATAAAACTAGAAATAGGTTGAGGAAGGATAGGATGATACAAGAAGTACCAGATTGGGTTTGTAGATGTTGTGGACGACCGAAGCACCGGCCAGAAGTGAGACGACGACCACGACGGTGGACCATGCCATTGATGGAGTTCCTGTCGGCGGCTTTCCTCCAAATTTCTTATTCATTTTTTCAACTGTATGTTTAGATTTACTTTACTACAGAAAAATATGTATTCACACAAATCGTTTCTATAAAAACCGTTTCTACTAATAAAATGCCAACGCGGCATCTGAATCTGATTCATTTTCCATATGTTATTAGAAAAATGACAAAAGGATCATGAACTATCACCTTATGCTAAATTACGATCCGAACTATCATATATGCCAATTCAAAAGTAATTTAAGACTTCTTAAACTAATTCATCACCTAAAAATGTAAGTTTTGATAGAATTGAAGGGCACAAAAGTTGTGATCTAATTCATTTGGTCACTTTAACATGAATTTGTTAGTTTTCTAGCAAATCAATTTCAATTTGCCCATGAATTGTCATTCTTGGTAGTTCGAACCGTAATTTGACACAAAGCCGTTATTCATGATCCATTTTTGTCATATTCCCTTTGTTAGTTTATGATTAAAAAACTCAAAACAAATATTAACTGTTTTGTGTTTTACCTAAAAATTAAAAAGTACAACTTTTTTCGTCTCCCCGTCTTAAACCAAATTTGATTTTCACAATCGTAAACCATATTAATTGAAGAGCCTTATTGTTTCCCAGTTACCTACTCACCCAAGATAAGTGTCCAAGCAGAACTATTGACAGTACAAGCTAAGCTGCCGGTTTCCTTCCACGAACTTGAACAAAATCAATAAATACAAAACAGGACAAGTTGAGTTGCATTGAGTTAAGACATATTCAAAATTGGTAACAACCAAATACATAAACACACAATCACATAGAACCAACAATCAGCAAGCAATGCCCGTGCCAGCTGAGAAATTCAAAAACCATATGGAAAACCACAAACTGATATACCTCAACAACAATTTGATTTCATCAAAATAACAACAGAGCACCTCACGAATATGAAACTGCATAACTATCATACTCCACAACTGCCCCATATCATAATTCTTATACATGACTCAGAAAAGTGGATATCCTACCACAAATACTTGCTCTTTTATTTGCTCCGTAAAACTGAAGGAACTCATTTAGTATTAAATGCATTAATCCAATATATAAAAAGAGGAATCATGTATGAAGAGCTTCAACAAATGAGAAGATTCATTATGAATCAAATACTCCAACATTTCCAAAGTCATTAGCACTCGAAGACAAGAAATTTATTATAAAAAACTCAAGGCTTGCCACTAAACAACCAGAGAATCAATAAAGACCAGGCAAGGCAGCATACATAATCACGAATCAAACACCAATGCACAAAACCAAATCATCAACGTGAGATCTCAAAAAAGTAGTTCTTAATCAGAGCGGGACTAGAACTGGCGGAGGAGGAGCAACAGTACAACCTGATAATGTTGAGCTTGATAACGTGTATCGGGACTAGAACTGGCGGAGAAGGAGCAATGGCGGAGCTACAATGAAAATAGATTTAGGGCGAAACTTAATTTAATTTTCAATTCCACTTCATGTAGCGGTTGACAAATAAAAGCTGCATAAGATAGACTTTAAGCACCTGTTTACACAGTGTATCTTATGCAGCTTCTTTCATGAAATATTGCATAATCTCCAATTTATGCCGCAGTACTTGTTATAAAAGCTGCATAAAGTGTAAAATAACCGAATTTTGATGACTCATCAAGAAAATTTCCAGTAAGTTCTTTTTCTTGTTCACAGTACAAGTCCAATGGTATTCTTGACAATTTTAGGTTCAGTTGAGGGCAATAGAACGAACAACACCAATTCAACACAGCTCAATCAATCCACTATGCCTAAGAATGTTTACAACCCTGACTAATACACAGAGCAGTCCCTACGATTCTGACAAAGGCACACACACGCTTACAAACCCTAACCAATAACCCGGCACAAGTTACCTCTCTGGAACAACACAATTGCAGTGCTCGGGCTTCGCAGATCGATTCGCACTATCACGCTGGTCTTCTCACTTCTGATTACTGTAATAAGGGCTTCAACTCGAACTGAAGAAGCCGATTAACAAAAGTGAAAGCTACATTTGATTACATTGCCCAATTATACAGGGACATGTCCCTATTTATCTGCTGGATGCTCATTATTCAAAACAAGAAAAAAAACGAGGTGATGAATAAGGGTCTAATGGCGGCTTTGGAGATCTCAAAGACTTTCCATTTGATCAAAGGTGAAAGGCCGAATGAATGCATCGTTTAGTTGCCAGATTTTGAGAGATGCCTTGACACTCAAGTCTGTGGCATTGTTAAATATAAACAGCTTTGCTGCTGCATATATGGCTTGTGTCGGATAAACTCTAGCTGTTATCACTGTTCTTCCTCCTTGTCCGAAGCTTTCAACAATTGAATGGTCGACCTGAGCAAAAGAGGATCACTTTTCACATAACATCTATAAGAGCCAAAATGAATCTTAATTTTCATTTGCTTGTTCTCACCAATATGCGCGCAGAAAATTTTTCATCACTCAGTACGGGTATTTCACTTCCATAAATCAATCTTCCGACGTCATTAGCCTTTGATGATCTGCACATCAGTTAAAAACATCCTAAGACCTGTACAGCTATTAAAATGTTAAATTTTACTGTAAATTCTTTGAAACTATATTCATTTTTATGCAAAGAAAAAAATACCTAGTTTGATCGGTGCAAAACCAAGTCTTGGAAGTGCCATTTATTTTGGTAATGTAGAAGTAGATAGGTGTGAACTCTGTGAGAGCTTCATCCGCAATCGTTAGAAGGCCAAAAGGTCCCAGCTTGCCCCTTGTTGAGGCAGCACCCAATTTGTCACCACATATATAGTCTGCATCGACATCATCTTCGCTAACTGTGGCCTTCAGGGATTCCTCATCTATCTCAAACTCAGCTTCTATGTCTAACTTCACAATTTAAGAACATCAATTAAAAATCATCAACCAGTATCAGCCAACTTGACTCGGCCCAGTGTCAAAATCAATAGTATACTTTTAAGGTACCTGAGTAGCTGATCCAATGTCAACTGGCACAACCGAACCAGGCCCGACGACAATGTTTGAGAATTCGCTACTATTCATTCTTAGGCTCTCTATTTCTGCAACTGGCCACTGAAGTAAGTTTGTCCCAGTCTTCTGATCGAATATCACCACCCTTGGAATAGACTGTATGTACAAGTTTAATTACATTCGAGTTAAGCAAAAAGTGTTGTCAAAATAAAATAAAAGTACCTGAACAGATGCCCAACCCTTGTTAATGTCAGCAACTTCACTATCTGTTTCCCCAACCCAACCCCACAAAATCCTTCTCTCAGTGCTCTGATCATAAAAGGTCTTTGATGCATAGTATTTCCCATAATCAACTCGCAGCCCAATCCCTACGTCCAACTCTGGGTTATCCGGTGTCCATTTATCCGTTACAGGATCATACGTCCCGAGTGCATAATAATCGTGTTTGTTATCATCCAAACTAGACTTGAGCACATGTTTGATCCCCGGTCCGTTGGTTGAAGTATCCAATCCGTTAAGTCCAGTGGTCGAAACCGGATAAAAATCCACACATTCCCACATCCCGGTACCCTTGACGGAATGCAATAGTCCATCCAATAACTCATAGCTAGTGAAGTTAGAGGTCTGATACACAAGTGCAATGCCTGTTTTATTTAGTTTAGATCCCACCATGACGCGCCACGTCCCTTTTGGGCCTTGCCAGGCGGTCGTAGGGTCGCGAAAGTCCTTAGGAGCAATGCCGTCTGGTGGAACCATGACGGGGTTGTTTGCATACTTGACCCAATCCAGGAGGAGAGGGTCAGATAAGTTGGCCGGGTAAGCCAGGTTTTGGACCTGGACATAGTTGTCGGTGTCACCGGTGTACAACATGATTATTTGACCGTCAGGAAGGAGTGTGGCAGAGCCGGTCCATACGCCGTTCCAATCGAACCAACTGTCTGGGACCATGGCAAAGGGAAGGTAAAGCCAGTGGATGAGGTCTTTGGAGACAGCATGACCCCAAGTGATGTTGCCCCATATAGCAGAATCTGGGTTATACTGATAAAACAGATGATACCATCCCTTGTGAAACAATGGACCTACATTACATATATTACTCAATCTAATTAGTCTCATATGCTATACGATACGTCCAAAAAGGTTTGAACAGTCAATTTCTAGATACAGACCAAGACTGTTAAATTAGTGCTCCTTCTGTTTGGAATAGTTTTAAATAACCTCCATTTTAACAATAATATTATAGTTTAATAATTGTATATGTACTTACAAATATACCATACCGTGAAGCGCTCGGTTCAGAATTCCTAAAATTTTGAGAAATTGAGAATCTAAATCTCACAGTTAGATCATGATGCATCTTTAAATATGCATGTGACACATGCCAAAAAGCAAAGTCAAACTTGGTAGCTTTGACTTTGTATTAAATGTATCTTAGAAAATGCACATGGGACACGTGTCACCACCAAAATAACTCGATGATACATTTTGGAAGATCAAGAATGGAGCGCTCCTCTATACCAGGAATACACAATAACTTGAATATCACATATTAGAGCGCACCTAAGAGCACCCTCACCACTGACCAATTTGGTCATAAGAAATGGTTATGGGAGACGATTAAGAAAATCATGGACTACACTTATGGCCTTTTGGGTCATGAGAGATGATCAAACTTAAAATTGGTCAAGGAATAGGGACCCACATAAAAGTAAATGAACCGATAAAAAATGGACACACGTCAAGTTAATACAACTTAATCTTATACTTATAACGATTTTATCTTACAAATTACAAATCAAAATATTACAAAAAAATATATCAATGATTATATTATTTTGAGATCTGTAGATAGATATTCATATTGTTAAATTTTATAAAAAATTTGGAATTCTATGATGATGACCCAATTGAAAATGGACACAAGTCAACAAATGAAGATGAATTTTTTTGTTATTAGAGCATCTCACCATGATAAAAAAAAACCATGTCATCCAACTCTCTCATCCTTTTTCTCTCTCATCTAATCATCCCCATGAAAAAATGAATCATATGCATCCCACTCATGATCAAATAAAAAGTTCATCATCATTCTCTCTCATCACTATATAAATTATAGCTCATAAATATTAAGATTAATAAAAATATATTAAAGTGTATCTCGTTTTATAGAGCTCAAAAAATTATGAATATTGGTATTTATTTTGATTTTTTTTACTTTGTAATTTAGAAGATATATTCGTTGCAAGATCAAAATAAAAACTGTACTGTTTCTTCTACAGGACACGTGTCGCGTTGCGATTGGTTCACGGCTCATGATCAAATCCATTTTTTGATCATGAGATGATTTTTTTTACAAAAAATTATAGGATGATCAAAACTATGATAAAAAAGATCATGGTGGGGGTGTGATGGGGTGAAATTATACGATCCCTAAAGACAGTTAAACCCACCAAATTAACCGTTTTATCTTGACAACTTTCACTTGTTAGTCCCATGTTTTCTCTACAGTGTATTTTGAGGTTCAGCAAGAAATCAAGCTTAAATGGAGTTCTTAAAGCTAAAAAGGATGGATGAACAGTTATGGCCGAAAAACCACACCTATGGACCGAGAAAATCAGGCCTGAGCCAAGAAAGCCCCGGCCGAATCCTGAAAATGCCGGACACGTCCGATGTCCAAGTACCGAGACCTGCGCCTGAGGCCCGTGACCGAAGAATTCCAGGCCGCACCTAGCAACCAGCGCACCAACCGAGCCTCCAAGATCCAATTTCAAGTTGTCCGGGCCAAACATCATATCTGACAAATCCGCCTCGACCAAAGTGTTTCAAATGGAAAATAAGGTGGAAGATGTCGAGATACCAAGGGCAACGCTCGAGCCAATTAGCAGTTAGCCCAATCCCAAGCAAAAGCCCCGCGCGCTGAACGACCAAAACCAAGTTGCTCGACCAAACCTTCGAATCTGACAATTCTGGCTCGACCAAAGTGTTTTAAATGCCCACTAATTCGGTGAATATCACTTCCCAGACAAAATGCACGAGTGGAATTAGCTCAATCCTGATGAGGGCCAAACTAAGGCAATTCCGGCCAATTTCCAAGCTACTTGCTACTCAAGTCCGGTAACTTTGGAAGCACCTTGCTCAAGGAGGTTGGTAACGGGCACCTCTTAGCTTAAAGTCGGTTTTGCTTAGGGGAGAAGGATCTCCAAAAGACTTACATTTGGCACAAGCTAGCTTATTTGCGGCTAGCTTAAGGATGAAGAAAGCTTTGAGAAGTCGACACACACCTACTAGCTTGGATTGCGGCTAGCCAATGGGAGGCTTTCCTTAGCCATGAAGTCGCCGCCTCATATGCCTATAAATACAAGAGCAATACCTTGAGAAGAAATGTCCCAAAATTGGTCCACAAAGGTCCTTGTCCTTGTCCTTCCTTTTGATTCGAAATTGTGCTAGAGTGCTAGAGATCTTGATTGTGTTATTGTGTAAGAATTGAGAGAGAAACACTTGTAGTTTATAGCTCACAATCCATCCGTGTACCATTTGTGCTAGAAATCGGAAAAGCTTCAACTTCTTTCTACTCAATCTTGTTTACTTTCATTTAGAATGGTTATGATGTTCATTTCAATGGTTACTTGTAGCTAAATCGCCATTCGGTTGAGGGAAGTTGATGTTATGAAACCGTTCTAGACCTTTGCTATCATGTTACTATGTGTTCTAACTAGTTCTTGTGTTCTCGGATTGAACATATGAGGAAGAGTGATGCTTGACATGGCATGGTTCTTCCAAGTAGTTCGCTCCATCTATGGTTGCTTGGTTGTTTCTGAAATGAGGGATCAAGTAATTGCTCTTGGAATGACATACCTTGACATGGGGTGTTAGCCTAAGGGAGAACTAGAAGGCTTGTCTTGAAATGGACAAGTTGAGGAACGAATGCTTGAAATGGTTTCGTTTGGAGTTAGACTTGACATGGAATAACTCACTCTTTAGAACACTTGGTTAAATCTTTGATGGTCGATGATGAACGGGGACATAACAAAAGACTCCTAAAACCGAATTCACTCATTTAATTTAAACACCCTTTACTTTACTTGCACTTTACTTATTGTCTTTACTTTCCTCGCACATTTACTTTCAGTCAAGACTTGGACCTTCAAGCACCTTTATTTTCAAGCACTTTACTTTCTCGCACATTTACTTTCAGTCAAGTCTTGGTCCTTCAAGCACCCTTACTTTTCAGTCATTTACTTTACGCTCTTTACTTTTCAGTACCTAAACAACCAAAAAAACCCCAATTGTCTTTACTTTATTTTCGCTTTTAGAAGAACAACTGTTTTCTACCATAACTCCCTTGGGTTCGACCCCTACTTACCGTTTGCTACCTGTAGTGAACCACTAAAGTAGTGGAAAATATAAATGTAAATTTGCAGGTCACAACGACAGCCTGTCAAATTTTGGCGCCGTTGCCGGGGAGTTTGTTAGTGTATTAGATAAGTTATTCCTTCTTTTTCTTTAGTTTTTGCTCTTATTTCTGTATAACCATGTCTCGTGCAGAAAGCCAGTATGACGAGGAAATCAATGATGAGATAAACCTACGACAAGATGAGGCACCATTTCCATACATAGATAACCCGGAAGACCTCATCCGGAATCGCAACCGGATTGATAGAGAAGCCGCCCGGAGAGAACAAGGGCAACCGGCCGCGCGAAATGGAGCTGGCCCGAGGCAACCTCCTAGACAACAACCGCCTCCTCCACAGCAGCGAGCACCGAGGCACCGGCCCGTTTTTAACGAACGCTATAGGGACGACATCCTCCGTGAGCCTACTATGGGAGAACTCTCGACGCCCAATTTTAGGAACCAACCATGGTGCATTTACGAGGATCCTGAATTGGAAGACATTACTATCAGCACATCGGTAGTGCATAACTTGCCAAAGTTCTCGGGAAATCAGGGAGAATCCGCAACTACTCATCTTCAACGTTTACATGGCATTTGCCAAAATTTAAAACCTTATGGAGTCGATGTGGATGATTTTAAATTAAAAGCCTTCTATTTCTGCCTTATTGACTCGGCTAACGATTGGTTCCTTTCCTTACCTTCAGGTAGCATCCACAATTGGGCCCAAATGCAAAAGAAGTTCCTTGATAAATACTATCCAGCGGGAAAGGCGATGCAAGTAAGGAGACAGCTACATGACATAAGGCAAGGGCCAAATGAGTCAATGTACGACTACCTGGAAAAGTTCAATCGCTTGGAACGGAGTTGCTGTACCCTAGGACTGCCCGAGAAACTCATCGTCGAGTACCTACTTGATGGATTAACCCAACTTGATAAGAAGCTCCTGGACGCATCGGCTGGAGGAACCATAATGAACCTTCCTCTAAGCAGCATAAGAGAGCTTATCACAAGCGTCGCTGAAAATGCCCGATTTAGGGAAGAGACCACCCGTCACGATGAGTATGCCCGAACCAGGAACGTAGCAAAAGCCGAGATACCAACAAACGCTTTGCCCGAGGAAATGAAGCAGATGAAGGAAATGATGATGCAAATCCTACGAAGGCAGCCGGCTCAAGTTAGACCTTGCGAGTTTTGTGAGTCGTTGGACCATAAAACTGATGCTTGTCCGACGTTAATGGAAAACGGTTTGGAGGAAGTTAACGCAATAGAGGGATACCAGGGGTATAACAACAACGACCGAGCAGGACCAAACCGACAGTATAGACAACCTATCGGACAGAATTGGCCAAATGACCAGAAGCAGACTTGGCGAAATGATTCAGGTCCGAGCGGGCGATACGACAACAACGCCCCAAGGAGAACGCAACAGGCCGCGCCTCAACCGGTTCAGCAATTCTATCAACCACCTCACCGACAATACAACCAGGGCGGACCAGGCCAATACCCACCAAAGGGGCCGAATCAATACCAAGCCGGTCCGAGCCAGCAAAATCAGAGCAAGCCGCTTGAAGAAATCGTAAAGGATCTATCCAACACGGTGAACCAATTCATGGCAAAAACCGATGGAGCAATAGCAGACTTGGGTAAGCAGATGTCCCAGCTGGCTACCTCGGTGTCCGAGCTAACAAATGAATCAGGCCGTCTACCTTCTCAAGTTATCCAGAACCCAAAAGGATTAGTTAACATGATGAAGCTATCAGACATGAACGCGGCACTAGAAGAATCAGATCAAATGGAAAAATAACAACACAGAGGACCCAAAGCCTACACACCAACAACTAAGCATTATACCCGTAGGCACCGTCCTAATTGGAATCAAGAGGAAGATCGACCTAATGATGGCAGAACATGGGCCACTCATTCCGACAACGGACGCTATGCGTTCACCGTTAACATGACACCTCCACCAAACACAACCTATGATGTGCCAGCATCTGGCTGGGATGATGAGGGTCAAGAGTCATCTTACCCTACTGAGACTTGTGTTTATGAACATCGTGCAATCCAAAAGGAAGAAATGGATAAGGAATTGGAATCAAGAAATGTCCTGCCAACAGTAAAAAACTTAGCTTGGAGCCATGAGGTTCAACAAGAAATGCGCAAGAATCCAGGAGCTTTCACGGTCACTTGTAGTTTCGGCAAAACCAGAATCGATCATTGCTTAATAGATCTTGGGGCCGCCGTGAATGTCCTGCCTTACCCTCTATATTGCTCATTGGGGCTCGGTCCTTTGTCCCCGTCGTTAATATCTCTAGAGTTGGGGGACAAGACATGTGTTCAACCGGTTGGAGTGCTTGAAAACTTTATGCTTCGCGTAGGAAAAGTCCTTGTTCCTACAAGTTTTTATGTGATCCCAATCAAAGAAGCCAGCACGGACGATCCTCCAACAGTTATATTGGGACGACCGTTCCTTTACACCACAGGGGCGAAAATCAACATGGGCAAGGGCACGCTGTCGCTTGCATTCGGTGGCAAAACTTCATTCTATAATATCTATGGTAATAGCCGCACTTGGGACCCTGACATACCATCAAGGAGAGTCCGGACTGGAGTCATTCCAGAAGCCCCAGCAAAATTTGACTTAAGCCGCCCATGGGATCCCAACTGGTGAAACAAGGTACCGTCGAGCCAACGACGTTAAACAAGTGCACTGGTTGGGAGGTAACCCAACACTATCTTACTTCTAGTCATTTAATTTCTGTCATTTAAATTCAGTTTTTTTAAAAGTAATTCTCACCCTTTTGTCTCTTTTTGTGTAAATGTTTGCTTAAAACAGCTTTTGAACTAAGTCGTGCCGCGAGGCACAGCCTTGTTCAAAAGTGTGGGGTGAAAATCAACTTTGCATATAGTAGTTAGCATGTTTTCATTAGCTTTTACCTTTTTGAACAGTTTGAATATAAGCTTCATGATGTGAAATAGATGGACCCGACTTCATACATGTCCTTGTGAGATCTAAACTGTGTTTAAACTTTAGAACTTAACTTTTTATTTGTCTTCTCGTGCCTAGATAAAAAGGGATGTGGAGTTGATAGAAAAGGTCCTAGAAAGGTCTGAAAAGCACTCAAAGGACCGGGTCTCACTATATGGTTATCTAAAGTCAGTGGAGGTTAGAACTTCGGGTTTCAATTGAGTTTTGAGTGGACTCCGCCATGCAAAATCTATGCAAAAGCGGGACGGGAATCAAACCGTCCTACCTCTAGTTCAAATAGCCGGGAAAATATACGGGCGACCCTCGTATTGACTCGCGCAAAATAACCAAGATGAGGGAGAGCGGGGAGGTATTTCCATATGCTTTAGGGCGATGATTGGACCTCCCAAGAGACAAATAAATGGTCTAGCAAGTCACAAAGAAGAAAAGCTCGAAGAAGCAAATCAATGGCCCAAAAAGCCAGTTATGTGAAGGTTTTAACCAAGAAAACAAAAGTGAAATTCTCCAACTCCAAATCAAAAGCCAAAAGGCAAAAGTCACTTCAAAAGCCATCCGTCTCAAAAAGAAATCAAGGAGCTCGAAGCGTTGAAACCCGAATCGAATCATGTACTAAAGAAAGCTACGGAAGATAACCATATAGCCCGAGCTTGGTCCAAAGAGTGCGTACAAGAACCTAAAAAGGACTATCTCCCACTCATCCAAATTGGTTTGTATCATGGCTCGGAGGTACAAATATTAAGTTATCTTCTAAATTTTAATCACACTTTATTTTGACATCAAGTGATGCATGAATAGGAAAAGTCTAGACTAGCAATCTAACCATTTGTTTTGTGTCTTTTACCTAAGATTGTTCGGGACGAACAAGGATAAGTGTGGGGTGATCTGATGGGGTGAAATTATACGATCCCTAAAGACAGTTAAACCCACCAAATTAACCGTTTTATCTTGACAACTTTCACTTGTTAGTCCCATGTTTTCTCTACAGTGTATTTTGAGGTTCAGCAAGAAATCAAGCTTAAATGGAGTTCTTAAAGCTAAAAAGGATGGATGAACAGTTATGGCCGAAAAACCACACCTATGGACCGAGAAAATCAGGCCTGAGCCAAGAAAGCCCCGGCCGAATCCTGAAAATGCCGGACACGTCCGATGTCCAAGTACCGAGACCTGCGCCCGAGGCCCGTGACCGAAGAATTCCAGGCCGCACCTAGCAACCAGCGCACCAACCGAGCCTCCAAGATCCAATTTCAAGTTGTCCGGGCCAAACATCATATCTGACAAATCCGCCTCGACCAAAGTGTTTCAAATGGAAAATAAGGTGGAAGATGTCGAGATACCAAGGGCAACGCTCGAGCCAATTAGCAGTTAGCCCAATCCCAAGCAAAAGCCCCGCGCGCTGAACGACCAAAACCAAGTTGCTCGACCAAACCTTCGAATCTGACAATTCTGGCTCGACCAAAGTGTTTTAAATGCCCACTAATTCGGTGAATATCACTTCCCAGACAAAATGCACGAGTGGAATTAGCTCAATCCTGATGAGGGCCAAACTAAGGCAATTCCGGCCAATTTCCAAGCTACTTGCTACTCAAGTCCAGTAACTTTGGAAGCACCTTGCTCAAGGAGGTTGGTAACGGGCACCTCTTAGCTTAAAGTCGGTTTTGCTTAGGGGAGAAGGATCTCCAAAAGACTTACATTTGGCACAAGCTAGCTTATTTGCGGCTAGCTTAAGGATGAAGAAAGCTTTGAGAAGTCGACACGCACCTACTAGCTTGGATTGCGGCTAGCCAATGGGAGGCTTTCCTTAGCCATGAAGTCGCCGCCTCATATGCCTATAAATACAAGAGCAATACCTTGAGAAGAAATGTCCCAAAATTGGTCCACAAAGGTCCTTGTCCTTGTCCTTCCTTTTGATTCGAAATTGTGCTAGAGTGCTAGAGATCTTGATTGTGTTATTGTGTAAGAATTGAGAGAGAAACACTTGTAGTTTATAGCTCACAATCCATCCGTGTACCATTTGTGCTAGAAATCGGAAAAGCTTCAACTTCTTTCTACTCAATCTTGTTTACTTTCATTTAGAATGGTTATGATGTTCATTTCAATGGTTACTTGTAGCTAAATCGCCATTCGGTTGAGGGAAGTTGATGTTATGAAACCGTTCTAGACCTTTGCTATCATGTTACTATGTGTTCTAACTAGTTCTTGTGTTCTCGGATTGAACATATGAGGAAGAGTGATGCTTGACATGGCATGGTTCTTCCAAGTAGTTCGCTCCATCTATGGTTGCTTGGTTGTTTCTGAAATGAGGGATCAAGTAATTGCTCTTGGAATGACATACCTTGACATGGGGTGTTAGCCTAAGGGAGAACTAGAAGGCTTGTCTTGAAATGGACAAGTTGAGGAACGAATGCTTGAAATGGTTTCGTTTGGAGTTAGACTTGACATGGAATAACTCACTCTTTAGAACACTTGGTTAAATCTTTGATGGTCGATGATGAACGGGGACATAACAAAAGACTCCTAAAACCGAATTCACTCATTTAATTTAAACACCCTTTACTTTACTTGCACTTTACTTATTGTCTTTACTTTCCTCGCACATTTACTTTCAGTCAAGACTTGGACCTTCAAGCACCTTTATTTTCAAGCACTTTACTTTCTCGCACATTTACTTTCAGTCAAGTCTTGGTCCTTCAAGCACCCTTACTTTTCAGTCATTTACTTTACGCTCTTTACTTTTCAGTACCTAAACAACCAAAAAAACCCCAATTGTCTTTACTTTATTTTCGCTTTTAGAAGAACAACTGTTTTCTACCATAACTCCCTTGGGTTCGACCCCTACTTACCGTTTGCTACCTGTAGTGAACCACTAAAGTAGTGGAAAATATAAATGTAAATTTGCAGGTCACAACGACAGCCTATCAGGGTGCATAATTATTTTGATCATCTCTCATGATAATTTTCTATGATAAAAAAAACTATGGTGGGGGATATTCTTAGGGAGGATGTATATGATCAAAATGGTCATAACAGATACAATAATTTTGATTATGAAAGAGAAAATAATAGAAATAGGGATGACCAAATATTTTTTGTTAGTGGTATATATGTTCTAAGAGCATCCCCCACCATGGTTTTTTTGAGCATCAAAAGTGAGCATGGGAGATGATCAAAAAAATCATGCATCCCCACCATGATTTTTTTGAGCATAAAAAAAAGCATCACATGATTTTTTATGAAAATGAGCATCTCATGCTCTTTTTTATGGTTTGAGCATGAGAGTTGAGCCAATTGCAACGCGACACGTGTCCTGTGTAAGAAACAGTACAGTTTTTATTTTGATCTTGCAACGAATATATCTTCTAAATTACAAATTAAAAAAATCAAAATAAATACCAATATTCATAATTTTTTGAGCTCTATAAAACGAGATACACTTTGATATATTTTTATTAATCTTAACATTTATGAGCTATAATTTATGTAGTGATGAGAGAGATTGATGATAAATTTTTTTTTTGGATCATGGTGGGGGTGCATGTGATTGAAAAAACCATGAGGGATGATTAGATGAAAGAGAAAAAGAATGAGAAAGATTGATGATATGATTTTTTTGATCATGGTGGGATGCTCTAAAGGATCCCAAGACTTTTCAAAGAATGAAGTCAACTAGAGAATGATATAAATTGCGATCAAGAGAAGGACAATGTGAATTAATATATGCTAGGAATCGGTCCAATAAAGGCGGGCTGAACTACGATCGTGCGAAATAGGGCCTTACCTTAGGACTGGACCGAACATTAACAATAAGGCCTTAGTGGGACCTAAAGACTATAAAGCTGAACTTCGGACCGGTAGGATGTAGGGCCAAATCAGATTTCGGGGTCCATAGACTGAGTCTGCCAAGTGACAGCTCTAAATCACTTGGACCATTTGGCATTGGCCACGCCCTACATCACTAAACTGATCATTTGGAGTAGCTTCAGAAGAAGGTACTAGCTAGTTGGTGAGACTTCTGGATGACGATGATTGGTGAGTCAGAGACAGAGACACTATCCACACAATAATGTTGGAGCTACAAACTTCACGTTGGTTGTTAGGGCATGTGAGTCATGATTTGCCACATCAACTAATCAGTAACTAATTAGGCCCATATATATATATTGATTGCATTTGTTATCACTCAACCTTTTTTTGCATATACAACCACACAAAGCCACACATAATATATATATATGGGAGCTTTCGGTTGAAAGGTTCTACATTATTCATCAGAAAATGAAAATTCTTACCATCAGGATCTTCAAGAGTTGTTAATCGCCGTATGTTCCCCCAACGCCATTGACAATTACATAGGAAAACAAACAGCACACAATCAAAGTTAGATGATCAAACTATCTGATTATTGATAAAATCTTTCCTTGAAATTACCAATCCGGTAGAGTTCATTTCTTGACAAATATAAGAATTAGAATTTTTATAAGAAAATGTTTTGCTTTAGCATTGTATGCAAAATAATAACATATATCCAAGTTTACAAGACATGTAGAGTGTGTGTCCCTATTTTGACTTAAAATGAAACAGAGCTCAACTTAACAGAAAAAGGAAAATTGAACTGAAGAAATCAATCTAATGATTTAAAGTACAGACTTGACTTTTAAGCTAAAATAAATTAGCTATTTAAATTAAATTAAAAGTCTTTAAATAAAGTAACAACTAGCAGGACTGGACATACCATTCATCCAGTTCTTCTCTGGTTGAAAATGATAAGCTGTCCTCTGCCATGAAAGCATAGCATTACTCCAATTGTACCCATAAACATTATTGTCCATAACAGGCGGCCTGAATGTCTTGTCCGACACTCCCTCCGCCCGCCCTCGTTCGCATACCTCCACTATAATCTCTGCTGCTTCTTTGTCAGGTGACAAGTTTGAGTTACCACTTTGATACAGAATTACTAGGACTACTGAGGTTAGGAACGCGACTGGAGCTATGATTGAAGCATGAGTAGAGTACATGGCTGTTGGCTTCATACCACCACGTGGAACTTGTTGCAGGGAAGGGTTGGAAAGTTGATGGTAGGATGAAGAGGTATCATGTTCATCTGAATGGTTGCTCATTTTTGTGGACTTAAAGTTATTTGGGAGATGGTTGATTAATAAAGAAATGCCAAGACATGAGTAATTTTGTGTACAGGAGATCATAAAGGTTGGACACGTGGCTAATTTCCATTCGCACCTCAGAATTTGGGGTAAGTCCGTGAGATGCCATGTGTTTTACGTATATTTATTGATGGGAGCTGCTCATCCCACCCATCGGCGATAAAAACCCCAGCATAATAATTCAAATGCCCTTCTCTTTTTGATTAATTATATTCATATGACAACTTAAATATTATATATTCTTTAATTTAATTAGATGATAATTAAAATTCAATTAAATGATAATTAATATTCTATAAATTTAATGTACCATATTTATTTATTATTATTAATCAGAAAATATTCTATAATAATTAATAGTAAAAAATTAAAATAAAAATACAACATGTAGCAATTTTTTTTAAAATTATATTGTACTTGATTTTTTTTAAATTTTAATAGAACTTATAAATAGAGAGATATGGTAGTCTAAAAGAAGTGTGAGTGAGTAACTTGCTACTCATAAGTTTATTCATTATATAGATTAATTATTTAAGTTTAAAAATTTTGTGATCCAAAAAGTTAGTGGACAAAAATAGATTTGACAATACATTACGAAACAAAAAAATAGACAAATCACTGACTAGATTCTCTGGCAAAAGCAAATTACACTATTCATTTATGTATTAACTTTTAATAAAAGGAAGTAATAACAGATTTGACAATACATTACGATAGACAACTCACTGGTACATTACGAAACACAAAATAGACAACCCACTGACTAGATTCATAATTTATGTATTATATATATGTTGAGTATAACTTAGTTTTTGTTTAATCAATAATGTATTCATATTTAAAAAAATATGTGTTATATATTTAATTTATACATTGTTTTGAATTAACGATAATATCTCATTAATTATCCCCCCCCCCCTAAAAAGGGTCTGCCTCCGTCTAAGTAGGTGCCTTGCGTGATTCACACTTTTCAACAGGCAACATTCACTATGTAATTTACACGAAATGTAACTCACAATTAAAAGTATATATACGCATAGTATGGGAATATATAGGTTTCCAAAAATTGGATATATGGAGAAACATGTATGAATAAGCTAATTATTAACAGTTAGGTATAAGTATAACAGACTTTGTGTACGCACGTCGATATTGTATAAATACATTAGACTTCACGCGAACTCTTTTCCTCTATAGAACTTCAGGGTCTGAATTAGAGCATATGCAGCAAGGATTAAATTCCAGCTGGTGCTGTTTCAGACTCAAAATAGCCTTGAAAAACTTAGCTGCTACAACTGCTGAATTTTCTCATTGCTCCATATGCTCATGGACTTAGGGACACCCAACATGTGAAAAATATACCCATCATGCATCAGTAAGGGCTATTAACTTAAAACTATTTAGAAATTAACATTAATATATATATATTATAATTAATGAGATATTATCGTTAATTCAAAACAATGTATAAATTAAATATATAACACATATTTTTTTAAATATGAATACATTATTGATTAAACAAAAACTAAGTTATACTCAACATATATATAATACATAAATTATGAATCTAGTCAGTGGGTTGTTTATTTTGTGTTTCGTAATGTACCAGCACTACAAATTTTGGCCAATTATGCCACGGATAAATTGTGTGAGAAAACCGTCGCATAGTCGTCGCATAACAGAATTTGCGACGACTTTTGCGACCATTTACCACTAGCCGCAAAAACCACCGTCACATAAATATTACTGTAGTTATGCGACGACATTGCGACGACATTGCGACGATATATGCCACAGTAATGCGACGACAATGCGACAAGAAATAAATGTGTCAAAAAGTCGTCGCATAGCGGTCGCCAATTATGCCACGGATAAACTGTGTAAGAAAAGCGTGACATAGTCGTCGCAAAACACAATTTGCGAAGATAATTTATACTACAGTTTTGCGACGACGTTGCGACGATATATGCCACAATTATGCGACGATTACGCCACGCGAAAAAATAGTCAAAAAATCGTCGTATACCACAGTTTTACCACTACTATGTAACGAATTTTTCACGATAAAAAAATTTGTGACATAAATACATTTAAAATTTTTGAAATTGAATATATGAATTTTTTTTTGATAAGAAATTAAATTTCGAAATTAATACAATAAAACATTTCGAAATTAAATATATGAAATTAAATTTCGAAAGTAATACAATAAAAAACATTTCGAAATTAATAATTTAAAAGAAGATTACAAACATTTCAAATAAAAAACATTTTGCTGAAGGATTTTCTAACAGGATCTTCACCACCATCCATTTCTTCCAAGCAATCTGCAACTCCTCTGCTCCGGCAATACCCATCTTCCCACATCAACATCCTGTATATTAAAAAAAAAAGAAAAAAAGACAAACCCAGAACTCAAAACACTAAAAAAACAAACACCCAAATCAAGAAAACCAACATATTTGAAGTGAAAGTTGAGATTTTTATTTCTGGAAAAAGTCAACACTCACAAGCTGCCGTTGTCATCGCCGACCTTGCAGCCATTGCCACCGCGCACTCGGCTGCAATGATGAAAGAAGAAAAAACAAAGACAAATCCAGTTAAAAGAAACATGTTGAAAATCAAGAAAGGTTGAATCTTTTTAGGGTTTGTTTGAGCTTACGGACGAGGACGAATAGACCAGAAAACAGAGTAAATCCAGTCTGAACTGAGACAAACAGATCGAAGTGCCATCATCCCAACGGCTTCTTTCCTTCTGCTTTCTCCACTACTCACTCCTCCTGAGCCCACCATTTTTAATCTCTTCCCACTTTTCTCACTTTCTTTCTGTTTTGCTGTGTTTTTGTTTTTCACTGGTTATGATGGGAAGAAGGGCTGTTGAGGATGTTAATAAGGGGAAATGAAAACACTTAGGAGGGAAAGGTAAGGGGGAAAATGAAAATTTGTGAAAGAGAAACATGTTGTCGCAAAATCGTGGCAACATCGTCGCAAAATGTCACGATTTTCTCGCACTCAATTGCGTCGCATAATTCAAAAAATTGTCGTCGCAAAACTGTGATAAAGTTGTCACATAATGTTACGGTTTTCTCACACTTATTTGCGTCGCAAAATGGAAAAAATATTTGTCGCATATCTGTAAAAAAGTTGTCGCATAATGCCACGGTTTTATCGCACTTATTTGCGTCGCAAAATGGAAAAAATATTCGTCGCATATCCGTTAAAAAGTTGTCGCATAATGCCACGGTTTTCTCTCACTTATTTGCGTCGCAAAATGGAAAAAACATTTGTCGCATATACGTGGTAAAGTTGTCGCATAATGCTACTGTTTTGCCACAGCTATGCTGCGATTCAAAGTGTGAAGCTGGAGTTGTCACAAAACCGTAGCAAAGTGGTCGCAAATTAATAATATTTAATAATGCAAAAACTAAGTTCGTCGCAAAACGGAAGTAATACCGTCGCATTTTACGACCGTTCTGCGACGATTTTTTTCGTCACAAAAAACCGTCGCATTTGCGTCGCAAACTGGTCGCATACTCAGTTATTTATCACATAGTTGTGGCAAAACCGTCGCAACTTTTTGCGACAACTTAATTTCCGTGGGATAATCTTGTCACATATTTGATCAAAATTAGTAGTGCAGTGAGTTGTCTATCGTAATGTATTGTCAAATCTGTTATTACTTCCTTTTATTAAAAGTTAATACATAAATGAATAGTGTAATTTGCTTTTGCCAGAGAATCTAGTCAGTGATTTGGCTATAAATCCAAATTTTTAAGTTTCGTTAATCTGAAGCCCGGGTAAGTTTTGTAGAAAAAGACCAGTCCCTGGCCAAAATACAAAAAAAAAAAATTACAAACCAAATTATCGCAGGTAAGTTTCAAAAACTGGCTTCGTTACTGCTTAGACATACACATATTTTGCACGAAGGAATAAATAATCTATTATGTGAAGGAAATGTAGAAACGGAAAAAGTATTATATCGATAACTTGTCATAGTATACACTGCTGAAGACAACAGAGAGGCTTGATTATGGAACTTGAGTCTACATCAATAATTGAACTATCAAGTCTCCCTTTTTTTTGTAATGAAGTTTCATTTGTCATTTGATCACTCGATAATCTTACTTCTGATCAAACGCACCAAAACTATTTGCCAGCAACGAATAGAAAATCATCTCTTGTATTTTTATATCAGAAGTTCAGTATCTTGTCTTCAGAATCTGACAATTCCTAGTCAAAAAGTGTCGCTTGGGGATTCGGAGTGCTTCTATTTTTTAACCGTCCCAACTCTACGGTACGTTAGCACCCATTTGTCCATATATTTTACTTCAAAAGTAACATTCTCATACCTTTTCATAGTTTTAAGCATAAATGACAGAACACAGTACTGCATAATTAAAAATTTGGAGTCAAGATTAACGAACTTGTCGTCTTAATTGGATTTATAGCCTTTTTTTACCTACAATAATGTCGCCGGTTATGCATAAAGTTGACCGACATTAATCTTGGTATTTGAACTTGGTTCCATCTTTCTCCTCACTTTACAAAAGATACAATAATAAGGCAGTGCTTAATTAGTCAGATTAATAGTATCAGGCATAACATTCCACACCTGCCATTTTTGACTGAGAGCTTCCATAAGAAATTGGATGTAGTCTTCAGAATAATAATGAGTTGATTGGTGTATCTTCAGAGACAGTTTTTGATAAAGAATCAACTAGTTAGTATTTACTAATGATTAATCAACAATATTCATTAGTTCCACTAAATGGATTGTAAATGTTTCCTTTGTTGTGACTTGGGGGGATTTCTATGTGGCTCAAAATCTGCTGGCTTTACTTCACCATTTTTTTTTATTCCGCTGTTCTTTCTTTCACGACAAGTAGAGCATTGATACTACCGTATTGATGGTATTATCTTATCAACTAAAGAAAACAATTGGGATCTCAAAATAGGTCCACATATCTTGTTTGTAGAAATTATGTTGATACTTTGACTGCTTTTGCTGTTGTCTGTGGAAGTATCATAAATAAATATATACCTCTGCATGTTGAACCCAATTTTTACATACACAAAAAAAAAAACACAAGTGAATTTATTAATGATGTATAATTAGTACTGATTAGCCGGAGTTTTGTATGTTTACATAGAGATTTTTTGGCTGTACTTTCTGTCAACGGGTATTCAAGGGAAGGAAAATTTTGAAATGGAATGTTGACAAAGAGAGCTATAAGAATTAGTTTTGAGATTTAGTTGTGAGAAGGAGGGCGGGTTCTAGGCCTAGAATAATCTGAATAATCAAAACTTGGCTCTATGGAGGAACTAACATTGCTGATTGACTTATTCGTATCAGCATTTTTGTTCTGAAGTCCACCTTTTGTCGCCTTTTGCAGATTTCGATCTTGGTCCTGAGTCAAATCATCTTGTGCTGGTGGTTCTGTCACAGGAGAGGCTCCTTTCGGGCTGTGAGGATTATGTTGGAAGACAACATCAGCAGAACTACTGTTTGGATTTTCATTTCTGACTCGAGACAAACGTCTGTGTACTGCTGCTATTTCGTGTTCCTGCAGGATTAAATTACCTAAAGCATTAGAATGATGGGACAGAGAGTATGCAGATTTTTGCGACTTAGGCGTAGTACAAAAACAGATGCAGATAGTAAATGTTTATTTTTTTGCTGATACCTTAGTCGTCGAGTTAAAAAGCTGATCTGAAGAACTCAAATAGCGAGCAGTACAGTGCTCGGCCAGCCTGGAGAAGCCGAAGATGAAGAGAAAAATAAAGAAGATCAAACAAGGCATTTTGACGACGACGGAGCTGATGAAAATATGAATTAGTGGAAGTTCATTAAAATTTGAAGTTGGTATGTAAGTACTGTCATGTGTAGAGACCAAGAAAAAGCATGAATGCAAGAGAGGTAAAGTTGTTCTTACTGGAGGACAGCATTTGCTATATGTACGAACACGTGACATCGAGAAACAAAATGAAGTTTACAGACAGGAACTGTAGTTCATATTTTTGTCTCTTCTTTTTCTACACAGGTCACTAGTTATTTTAAAAACATTCAGTATCCCCATAACACTGGTAAAGACACAGCTTAAGATCAGGTGGAGCAAAAAATCAAGTCCATTGGATTACGGTCAAACAATTAATCTTTAAATATTATTTAACTTACAGGTAATTTTGGACGACACACTGATTCGAAATATGTTTTACAACTCTACCCTACGATGTTTTTTTTGATCCAGTGGCAAACACTCGGATCGATATTATATTGTAGTTGTAACATGGACTCATGGAGTGTGTTCCCTCTACAAAGCTATTTCAGGAGCAAATTATTCCAGACTTCCAGTCCATAAATTGCTCCTACAATTCATGGAGAAGACGTCAAGCTATCTATCCTGGACATGTCTAGGAGTAAAATGGGCAGCATGTTTGTGTATACATCGAAATGTGCAACAAAATGTTTTGTCGCTACATTAACGTTAATGACCTCGGTAATGTACTAATTTGGTTAAAATTTTTTTTTTGGGATAACCAACTGTGCCAAAAAAAAAACATATCTACAGGATATGGTAGCAACTGAAGCTTAAATTGCAGTCCATGTTATCTTGGCCACTAAAATGGTGGGAAGATTGCACAGAAGTCAAACTCTCTTTCATTTATATATAACAAGTCACAAAAGGGCTTGAAAAATAAAGGGAGGCTAGCTAGATACAAGAAAGATGCATTTCTTTTCCATAAGAGTATTGGTTTGAGTTATAAAAAAAACAAGGAAAGTGAAAGCAGGCTCCTCGGGCAACAGGGTAATTGCTTGCGGCCGGTGAAGTTCAAAGCATATGGTGGTCACTATAATATTGAATGGCGCTTTATATATATACAGGGAATGCATACATCGATGTGAATGGGAAACGGGTCAAAGATCGACAACAAACCACATTTAAGAATTATCTGAACTCTTCTTGTATGAAATTTCTACAAAATTTTAAAGAAAATCCGGCCAAAAAAACTTCCCCGATTAGCGCCAGAAATGTCACTGAGTTTTGAAAAAAAAAATCGGCCAAAAACCGACAAAATGGGTCAAAATTTAACAGACTCATCCAGCCGTTGTCCGACAAATATCCGGGGCATGACTTGTCGCCTTAATTATTCTCCCCGGATTTTGAGACATATTAGTATTATTTTTAAAAATCGCCGGTTTCTCGCAGCATTAGTGCATGATTAATTCCGGGGAGAATTGTTTCAACCTGAATATCTCCGGAAACTGTGGCCTGTTCAAATTGAAAATTTTGTAGTGAAAGCCACAACAAAGGTAAAAGAATATTGAATATATAGCAACTCCATATATCGCTTCCCATGGGATTCTGTGCGTGGTTAGCAAATGCTATTCCAATTGGCCCATTTTGTCAGGCCCAGTTCAAGGTCCAACAACTGACCCACTCAAATTCTCTGGATAAAAGAGAAAAAAACATTGTCACTTCCGATCCTCAAAATCCAATTTAAGTGAACAAAAGTTCCAAAAAGGAAATGAAGAATATTTAAAGGGCAATGACCATATTTTACAAATAAATAAAAAACTATTTTTATAATTCATACATTTGAGAAGATGTATATATATAAGAGCGGAGCACTCTATTGAGACAGGGTTGGTAGAATGAGGTAGTGAGGTACGTTATGAGTCACTCATTTTGATGATGTGACATGAAATAGTGCAGGAATAGTTTTTGTTTTTGATGAATTTTTGATAGTGGGACACGTGACGCGCTCACAAAGCACGAAAGTTTAAATGTATGGCTCAGAGGGTGCCTTACTGCCTCATTATAATTTGAGTGCCTCATTTGAGCGCCCGTCTATGCAAGAGAACCTAAACCTACTCTTTAAGAATTGTTATGTCACATTAACGTATATGCAAGAGAACCTTAACCTACTCTATAAATTACTGTACTTCTTTTTTGATAGGGGCGATAAATTACGTACTTGGTTGCACCGATCAGTTAGCACATGTGTGTGACTGTCAGTACCGTCAACACGAAAGTCTCACATTAGGCGCGGCAGCGCACCAAGTGTCCAAGTCCTCATCCAATCTTTTGAATATTCCATTATGTAGATGGCTTGACTTGTATGTCCTATCACATGTGTGCCCATCAAGAAATTTTGAATATTAAATGAAGTTCAAACACGAACAAGTTCTAAGTAGAACTTTGTGACGGCTGTAATATTTTTCGAGAATGTAAGAATTCAATCTTCACATTTCAAAATGTATCATTAAGTCATTGTAGTGGTGACACGTGTTCCATGTGGATATTCAAAGTTGCATTTAAAGCCACACCCTTTGACTTTACTTTTTGGACATGTGTGATGATATGCAGATTAAAGATACATCATGATCTAATTGTGAGATTTTTGAATCCCAGAATTTTGAATTGTAAGAGATTCTCAGCTAAGTGCTCCCCAACGATAATATATCTATTCATCAAATCGTTTGAATTCTCCATTATGTACTGTGGATGGCAGTAGCGGACCTACCCTATACACAATGGGATCACTTGACCCATCAATTTTTTCATTTGTTCTTTTTTTTATAGCCTAATTAGACCAAAATATGTTAATAATTCTAGTAAATACCATTGTTGTCCCCATTACTTTCTCCAAATAGTGTTCTGCTCCCAGTAAAATTTAAGTCTGGGTCCGTCACTGGTGGATGGCTTGATTCATATCACATTGTGTGCCCATCAAGAAATTTTGAGTACTTTTTTTTGATAGAGGAAATTTTGAGTATCTGGATTTCAAACAAGTTATATTGGAGATGATATCAAAACTAGTGCATCAAATTTTATTATGAATCTATTATTAACTATTTTCGAGCAATGTATTACAGAAGATAATAATTAAGAGAATTCTTGTATCATACAGTATATTTTAATGAAACAATAGTAGAATTCTAATCCGAAAATTGATTAAACGTTGCCATTCTAGTTTTTTTGATATATTAAAAGGACCTTAAAAGGTCAAATATGCTTTAGGCCCAAATTACAGAATACTCTAATTCATCACCAAACCCTGGCTTAGAACACTTGACCCCAAACTCTTTAGACCTCTGATTGACCTGGCACGGATTAACACTCTCCCCACCTCCAAAAGCACTCCTACTACCCACTAACTGCCTCCAATTACCAACTAGGGAAAACTCCGACTCCAGCTGCTCTCCTAGCCTCTATCGCCTCCAATTCTCATCTTCAGCCGGAGATTTCTCTAATCGACCTTCTACTCCTCAGAACCGACACATCTTCATCAATATGAAAGTGGTAGGTCCGTCACCCCTCTACACCGACTCCCTTTTGACTGCAAAGCTCTGAAAGCCCTACGATTTACCCTCGCTAACTTTTGGTTTTTCCTTTTCATGTACTCATTGACAACAACTACTCAATCGAGTCCGATAAGCAATTGATACCTCCCAATCAAGCAATTGTCATTCTAGCTTGTGGGATGATAGTGAGGACTGGAAGGCAGAAAGTGAGGAATGGAAGAAGAGCAGAAGAGAAAGAGAATGATCAGATAATATTTGCTTGTTTATTCTCATGCCTTACGGTGTACATATACTCACTAGTATATCATGCATACCTCACCACACTCATATAGCTCACACTCACGTCATTCTGTTGAGCCGTTAGCCTTGTGGTCCCCTCCTGTCAGCTGCAGGGTTATTGCATGGAGATCGTACTCACTCGAAGGCTAGTGCGTGTTGGGTTTCTTGATCCTTGGACTAGGTCTGGGAACCTTAGGTGGTCTTGTCTGGGGGTGTTCAGCTCTGGTGTGGATCATTTCTCCCGCCCTCAAAAGGCTTCTCGTCCTCGAGAACAAAGCTGGGGTAGTCGACCACGAATTGAGTCGTGTCCTCCCAAGTGGCATCCTCGATGCCGTGTCCCTCCCATTGGACATGGATTTGCTAAGCCGAGGTGTTGCCTCGCATGATCTGACGACGTCCGAGAATTTTGTCAGGTTGAGGGACATGGTGGTTGCCTGAGAAGATGTCAGGCTAACTTATCTGGATGAAAGGTGGTGTTGCTTTGTAGTGTTTGAGTGTGGACACATGGGAAAACATCATGAATACGCTACTGGTCCAATTCGTTTAATCACAGCAAAAGGTCCGTAGTAGCAGCGTGCGAGTTTGCTAGAGCGGAAAGGATGTAAAGTGTTTTGCATGTAGGGCCGTAGTCGTAAATAAACCCAGTCGCCAACCTCATAGGTGACCTCTGTCCTGTGTTTGTCCACTTTTTGCTTCATGCGATGCTGTGCTCGAATTAGGTTCTCGCGGAGTCGCTTGATCAGCTCAATCCGCATGGTCAGTGTGTCGTCCACCGTGCTTACTTTGGATGCCCCTGGTACATAGTCTAGTAGTGCCGGGGGTTGCATCCGTATACAACTTCAAAGGGCGAGGTGCCGAGCCCCGAGTGAGTGGCCATGTTGTAGTGAAATTCGGCCCACGATAACATGTCTACCCACTTCGACTGGCTTTCCCTAACGTAGTAGCGCGGATAATCCTCAAGAATCCAGTTCAGTACCTCTGTTTGCCCGTCCGACGATGGGTGATAGGTCGTGCTATGTGCAAGCACCATTCCTCGATGGCGAAAAAGTTCCTGCCAGAAGGAGCTCAGAAATACAGGGTCTCGGTCACTGACAATATTGGTCGGGATGCCATGAAGGTGGCAAATATCACGGGCAAAGACACCAGCCACAGATTCAGTCGTAAAGCCCTTCGCAAGGGGACTGAAGTGGGCGTACTTCGATAACCTATGCACCACAACCATGATGGCTATCTTGCCCTTGAATTTCGGTAAGCAAGTAATGAAATCCATGGTGACGGCATGCCAGATCTTGTCGGGAATGGGTAAGGGTTGCAAGGATCCGGGAGATGCCGTGTTTAATGGCTTTACTTTATGGCAGATTTAACACTTGGCCATATAAGTAGCCACATCGCGGCGTAGGTGTTCCCAGAAAAATAAGGCAGTGATTCGCCTAGTTGTTCGAGCCACTCCGGCATGTCCGCCCACATGTGAGTCGTGTTATTGATGCAAGATAAGGTCCCTGACTGCCGCATTCTGGGGAACCGATAAACGGCCTTTGTAGATGAGCAACCCATCTCTGACATGGTGTTGGGGATACAATTCTGGATTTGCTGCAATCTTGCTAATAAGTGTCTTGGTGTCACTGTCCTCCGCACATAACGTTCGTAGAGCATGTAGGAGCCCAAAGATTGAATGCGACACACCTTGCATGGCCATGCACGTCGTAGAAGGGTGTTTGTGAGATAACGCGTCGACTGGTCTGTTTTCATGCCCTGGTTTATACAACACCTCAAAATCAAACCTAATAAGCATGCTTACCCAACGCTGCTATTCTGGGGTACGGACCGTCTAGGAGATGATAGTGCGGAGGGACTGGTGATTGGTGTACAAAGTGAAGTGTCCGCCCAACAGGTAGTGGCACCATTTCTGTATGGCCATCACCACGGCTGCAAGTTCACGATTGTAAGTGGAGCTTTTCTGCAGAGTGGGGGTGAACTGGTGGCTAAAGTACGCAATCAGGTGGCTGTCCTGTGTCAAGACTGCTCCCATTCCGACCCCCGATGCATCTGTTTGGACCACAAAAGCCATATCAAAGTTTGGTAAGGCAAGGACAGGGGCGGAGGTGAGACAATTTTTAAGTGTGTTGAAGGCTTTTGTGGCTGCTTCTCCCCACACAAAAGCATCTTTCCTTAGTAGTTCGGTTAAGGGACCGACGATGGATGCAAAGTGATGGACAAAATGCCTATAGTACCCGCCCAAGCCAAGGAATCCACGCAGTTTCTTGACGGTGCTTGGTTGCTCCCAGTTTACTATAGCATCCACTTTGCTCGGGTCCATTTCCATGCCACTCTTGGAAATGATATGGCCTAGGTAGTGAACCCGGGGTCTGGCAACTTCACATTTGGAGGCTTTGATGACATAAGAGTGCTGGCGTAGGAGGTTGAGTACTTCCTTGAGGTGTGTTAAGTGCTCTGTCCAGTTTAGGCTGTAAACTAGTATATCATCCATAAACACAAGTACTGTCTTGCGAAGTAAAGATCGAAAGATGTCATTCATGGCGGCCTGGAATGAGGAGGGTGCATTGGTGAGGCCAAATGGCATCACGAGGATTTCGAAATGTCCGTCGTGAGTTCTAAACGCGGTCATATGTACATCATCATTGGCCATCAAAATCTGGTGGTAACCCGCTCGCAAATCCAATTATGTAAACACAGAGCCCCCTGCAACTCATCAAAGAGTTCATTTACAATTGGCATGGGGTATCGATCACGAATTGTAATGGCATTGAGAGCACGGTAATCAATGCAGAATCTCTAAGTGCCATCTTTCTTGCGAACCAAGAGAACCGAGACGAGAATGGACATGTGCTAGGCCGTATCACCCCTTGAGCTAACATTTCGTGCACCATTTTCTCTATCTCGACTTTCTGGTATCTTGGATAGCGATAGGGGCAGACATTCACTGGAACCGAGTTGGGTACCAAAGGAACTCGATGGTTGTGAGTTCTGCTGGGTGGTTATCCCTTTGGAGAGCCAAAGACATTGGTAAAGGCGGCAAGTAAGGTTAGGAGGTTCAGTTGTTGTGGTTACGCAAGCTCAGGTGGGATGGTAGGAAGTTGAGTATTGACAGGTCGTCGTTGTACCTGCAAATTTGAATTTATAATCTCCACTTACTCTTAGCTAGAATAGCGGCAAGCAAGGGGTCGAACCCTAGAGAGCTAGATGGCTACTACTTGTTCTGGGAAAAAGGGAAGTAAAGACAATTGGGGTGAGTGTAAACAGTTTAGAAAATAAGCGAAAATAGGAAACAATGAAGATGTAATAATGATGAGAGATATTCAGGTTAGGGTTTCTAATTGTGACTTGCGTTTTATCATTGACTTTCTAATGATCTAGTTCGTGTTTCTAAGTGTGGTTGACCCGATAAAAGTATCTACCCAAGTAACCCGACAAAGGTGTTACGCCACCACTTAACCCGACAAAGGTGCTAAGCTTCTAATTCCCCTAGGTTTAATAACCCGACAAAGGTGTTATTTAACCTAGACGTACTACCTATCTAAACGACAAAGTATTAGATAGATGATAAATATAGAAATATGCGCAACTAGGTTTCACGACAAAGTATACGTCTAGTCTAGCAATATTTCATGGAATTCATGCGCGAGAATTAGTAAAACATGAATAGCATAATAAACAAAGTCTCAAAAACGTTTTGTCACAATATCAAAACCCTAACCCGAATAAGCGGATTAGTTACACATAGTCATGAGATGAAAACAAAATAAATAAAAGAACAATTGTACTTCACTAAAAACCGAGGGAAATTGAAAACTGGCCGTGAGGGCTGAGAACGAAACCGGGCAGAGGACTGATGGTGCCGAGACAAGGCTGAATGCGGAATGATCGATCCGAGAATGGAGGAGCAGCCGAGAGCTTGTGCTTGTGGGAAGACAAGTCTCGGTTTTTTGAGAGATGATGGGACGTTTGTATGGCTGCCTTGCTCCTCTATATATAGGGTTTGAGAAACCCTAAAGTTCCCAAAATAAGCCAAGAGATAACTATGGAAATATTTCCATAATAATCTTGCTTTATCTTCAAGCTATCTCTTTGCTTGGGACTTAAGCCACCTTAAACCTTCTTGAATATTCCGAAACCCTAGATGTAAGTTTGCCCTAATATGACATTGGGCTGGACGAATTTTGGGCTTTAAACTCGGTCAAACTCGGACCCAACTCAGTTTCAACTCGGCTGGAACTCGGATGAATGCTGATCGTACTGGGTACTTTGGGGCCGTTTTGACTCGCCTTCGGACACTCTTCTGGCCGGGCTCTTGGTTTGGGATATTAGCTGGACATGTATACTTGATTCTAGGACCTTGAAGTCACCCCATTGTGTGGACGGATTAGGCCGGGGCGGCTCTCAAAGTTGGCATCTCAGCCAGCCGGAAAACAGGCCGTGAATTTGGCTAAGTCCTGAAATCTGCGCTGATCGTGCTCATGTGTTGCTGCTCCCGTCGTTCCTTGCTCGTTGGTCGAAAACCAACATGGTTTGGCCTGAGATGTAGCCAAACACATGGCCTACAACCTGATGGTCTCCGATCTGGAATTGAGTTCTCCTGTGTGAAACTACGGACGTGCCATTCCATGAGTACGGCCAGCATGCGGCGCGCCTGGGCGCTGGGACGGGAGCTCGGATGCACGAGCGGGTGCTCGAGATGAAGGTCGGATGGCCGGTCGGCTATCCGGTCGCATGGCCGGGCTGATGCTCGCATGCCCGCGTGGACGTGCGGTCGGCTGGGCATTGGAATTCCCGGACGTGGCCTGGGCGCATGGGACGCGGCCTGATTTTCTTCGGCCATCTTTTGATTCCCTCGGGCCATTCTTCATTTTTCTCGGCCATTCTTCATTTTAAGTGCATATAAACCGGCCATAAACTCCTTGTGATGTTTTTGGCTCCAAAAGCCGTCTTTTGAATGCGATCCCTCTTAGAGCGTCCAAATTTCCTGAAATGCGAAACAATACTAAGAAGTAACTGTTTGCATATAAAAGTACTGGAATTGGTGGGATTTGATGACTGGATGAGTCGTATAAATACGGCTCATCAAACCACCCCACACTTAAACTTGTTCGTCCCGAACAAGGACTAGGTCATAAGAGGAAATAAATGAAGTATGAACATCACAAAGCTTCGGTCATCCTAGACATGCTACATGGATATGAATCGGTTATTCTAGATCTCGCCTGTTATGCATGCTTGCTACTAATATCTTTGTGCGAAAACATGGGTTAAAGATACGTGTTACCTTTGGGTCGAAATGCAAATCAATTCGGATGTCTCGGGAGATAGCCCTTTTTAGACCCATGAACCCTCATTCTCAGACTCGAACTCGCTGCTATATGGTTATGCTTTGCCGCTTTTTCTTGCACGTGATTGATTCGAGCTTCAAAGTGTTGAGTGTTATTTGGCCAGCTATAGTGTCATCTGATTTGGGATTTCAATGATGCTGTCACATGAGACGTGTGGACTATCACGATAGTTTGTGGATTTGTTGCTTTGTAGTGCGGATTGTGATTTGCTCGAACCGTGGTTCCTTCTCCTTTTGACGCGAGTCAAGCCGAGGGTTGCTCGTCTATTTTCCCGGTTACTCGGATTAGAAACCTTCCTGCTCTCACTCATCATCGTCCTTTTGACACGGGTCAAGTCAAGGGTCGCTTGCCTATTTTCTCGGCTACTTGGACTAGAGCTTGGACGGTGTGAAGTTTTCCCGTCCCGACCAACCGCAAGGGTGCCGCAGTGGCGGAGCAGACTCGTACTATGTCGCCTCGAAGTGCTAGCCTCCACGAGCTCCACATAACCATACATCCTGAGTTTGGTCTTTGAATGATCTGTCAAGTCTCTCTAGGGCGTTTCTATCAACTCCACATCCCTGTTTATCTCAACTAACAAAGGCACGTAGAGATTTTAAGATCACATGTTAGTCGCACAAATCAAGGTTCGTCAAAGACATGCATGTAAAATCGGCTATATCTATTTCACCTAATCATTATCCACTACTGCAAGTCTAGGAAAAAGTGAAGTATCATGTACAAAAAATTTTAAAATTGACCCAAAACGTGCTGACTCTGTGCATGGTGCAGGAAATAAACATGCTGACTCAATACTGACTCTCCCACCCCACACTTTTGAAATAAGCCGTGTCCTCACGGTACGACTTAAATCAAGACTCACAATGCATGCAAACAATAGATAAGGAAAGGAAAAGGGTAGAACAATACTCCCCTGGGATGTAGACGGCAGTCGGCTGAACTCGGATCTAAGGGCTCTCCCGGCGGACTAAAATGCGTAGCTCCGCAAGCAAAGTGCGTAACTCGCAAAGGGAATTTCCGGCCGACTAAGTCCAATCCCTACAAAATGAAACCAAATCCTTTCCAAGGTACAATGTGACAATTTAAGACTCATAAATAAACATAGTAAATAAACAAACTGAAATGTAAAGACGTGCAAACCATGCAGGGCTGCCTCCCTGCGAGCGCCTTTGTTTAACGTCGTTGGCTCGACAGTACCTCTGTAGGGATCACAAGTTAGGGTCCCATGGGCGTGTGAGGTCATATTTCTGCTCAGCAACTCCCTCTGTTCGTCCAGTGTGCGCATCTAGCTGTGCGCTCTGCTCTACTCTCCAAGATTCAGATGGTTTCTTCCCCTTATAGCCTCGAGAAGATGTGGACATCTTGGCCATAGCTGCTGGCCTGGTAGTCTGTAGAGCCTGCTCTGGTGGGTCTGGAACTAGGGTGTCGTACTCTGATGTGTGCACAATGTCTGGCGGTTTCCTTGTGCGTGGACGATCATCATCCTCGTAGACATAGAAGTCTGCTTCCTTCCCACCGCATGATAATGACAGTAATCCTATGCCCATGTCAATCCGGGTTTTGGTGGTGTAGAGGAATGGCCGTCCCAAAATGAGCCCTGGTGGTTCGACTTTTCTGGATTTTTCCATCTGTAAGACATAGAAATCTGCAGGCACAGTAAGATCTCCTACTCGGAGGGTTAGATCTTCAAGCAATCCAGTAGGGCGAACACAAGACTTATCCCCTAATTCTATAGACAACCTAGGTGGTTTCAATGGTCCAAGACCCAGCGAGCAATACAAAGAGTAAGGCATGACATTAATAGCAGCACCCAAATCAATTAAGCAGTGAGGTATTTGGGTCTTACCGATACCACAGGTAACCGTGAAGGCCCCTGGGTCCTTACTCTTTCCTGAAGGTGTCTCCTGGCTCGCAGTGGGTGCACGCCTCATCATCTGGTCGTTCTGCGTAGGCCTCACCACCAAGCTCATCTCTGGTTCAACTTCCTTAGTAACCTGGCTTCCGGGAGCGACTACCTGCATAGCATAAGAGGAACTGTGAATTTCGGCCTCCTGAGCCATAAGGGCTGAGTCTGGTTGAGTCGTGTTGAGGGTGCCCGAGCTAGGTTCTTCTGTGGGCTCCTCGAGTGCTGCATCTGTAGCTACTATCTCTACTTGGCTGACGTTCCCTCTTGGGTTCTCAACTGTCTGTGAGGGAAGTCGTCCTGCATTCAGAGTGGCTGCGAGACCTGAGACTGTCGTATTGAGCTGGGACATCTGTTTCTTCAATTCAGCAATGTCTCCTTTGGTCGTGGCCCGATCCTGGATCACGGCTGAAGCCAGATCCTTTATCATGTCCTCGAGAGCTTTGTTGGATGAGCCTTGATTGCTCGGACCTGGCTGATTACTGTTCTGCCCTCTTTGCTGGTACTGATTTGGTGCATTCTGCTGGTACTATCCAGGCGTATTCTGCCGAAACTGATGATGTGGGTGCTGGTAGGGCTGTTGAGGCACATTCTGACGTGCTGGCTGATGTTGCTGATTGTTGCTTCTCCAAAGCTGTCCATTGGCCCCTTGATTGGGTGCTGCTGCATCATGTTGTCTGACTGGCCCTGGCTGATTGCCATAACTCTGATAATTGCCCACTGCATTTACATCAGCCTGGTTGTCTGCTACTAAGGTAGGGCACTCGTCCATCTTGTGATCGGTAGCTGCACAGAACTCACATGGCTTCACCTGGACTGGTTGCCTTCGGATGACATGTTGCATCAGCTCCCTCATTTCCTTCATTTCTGCGGCCATAGCACTGATTGAGGGCTCAACTTTCGACACGTTCTTTGTTCGGGCATACTCGTCCTCCTTGGTTGATTCATCCTGGAACCGCTCACTTTCTGCCACTGATATGATCTTCTGTTTTACTCTGGCTGGCGTCAGGTTCATGAGATTACCTCCTGCTGAGGCTTCCAACAGCTTCCTCTCTAGCCTGCGTAGTCCATCCAGCATGTACTCGACAATGACTTTCTCTGGGAGCTCGAGGTTGCAGCAACTCTTTTCCAAGGCCAGGAACTTCTCCACATACTCGTACATAGTCTCATTTGGGCCTTGCTTGAGCTCTTGTAACTGCTTCCGGACTTGCGCTGCACGCCCAGCTGGATAGTATTTGCTGACGAATTGCTTTTGCATCTGGTCCCATGTGTAGATACTATCGGGGGGCAAGGATAGAAACCAATCTGCGGCAGCGTTTGTAAGTGAGAAGTAGAACGCCTTTAGCTTGAAAATTTCGACGTCGGCTCCGTGAGGTTTCAGGTTTAAGCATAACCCGTGATAGCGTGTCAGGTGAGATGTAGCAGACTCTCCCTTGGTTCCAGAGAACTTGGGCAGGTTGTGAATGACTGAGGTGCTGACTGTTATGGCTGCGAGGTCCGGTCCTTCATAGATAGGCCATGTCTGGTCTCTGAAATTGGGAACCGAAAGCTCGCCCATGGTAGGTCCTTCATATTCGTCCTCTTCATCGTCTCTGACTACTGGCTGTTGTTGAGGTCTCTGAGGTGGTGGGTATGGATGTTGTGGGTGATATGGTAATGGTGGGTATGGTGGATATTGGGGGTATGGCGGTTGTGGGTACTGTGGATACGGTGGTGGTGGATACTGCTGATAAGGTGGTGGGTACTGAGGGTACTGTGGGTATGGCGGTTGGAGTTGGTGTTGAGGTTGGTTTTGTTGTTGCTGTTGAACTTGTCCCGGGATAGCCCCCGGATTTCTCCATTCTGTACCTGTTCGACTTCATTATTTTGACTGTTGTCACCGACTATACTTCCTGCATGAGACATGTTGCAAGAAATAGCACGCACCGAGGTAGAAAACACCGAAATAGCAAACACAGACTAGCAACCAAGGGTTCCCAGGAGATTGGAACACAATCCCCTTAGACTCGTAAGTCTTGGTGATAGAACCCTCTAGAAGCTAGAAATCAAATCGAAATAAACGAAAAACAGAAAACGAATAAACTAGCAGTAAAGGATCCCCAGGAGATTGGAGGAGTCACAATGGTCTCACTTAAAACCCAATCCCCTTAGACTCGTAAGTCTTGGTGACAGAACCCTCTAAAAGCTAGAAATAAAATCGAGGCAGTTGAAAATACGAAAAAATAAAATTCACCGAAATAGCAAAATTATGAAATAGCAAACAGTAAATAAACGGAGAAAAAGAAGAGAACAAAAGTTCACCGTGCGTAGCTCCCCGGCAACGGCGCCAAAATTTGACAGGTCGTCGTTGTACCTGCAAATTTGAATTTATAATCTCCACTTACTCTTAGCTAGAATAGCGGCAAGCAAGGGGTCGAACCCTTGAGAGCTAGATGTTTACTACTTGTTCTGGGAAAAAGGGAAGTAAAGACAATTGGGGTGAGTGTAAACAGTTTAGAAAATAAGCGAAAATAGGAAACAATGAAGATGTAATAATGATGAGAGATATTCAGGTTAGGGTTTCTAATTGTGACTTGCGTTTTATCATTGACTTTCTAATGATCTAATTCGTGTTTCTAAGTGTGGTTGACCCGATAAAAGTATCTACCCAAGTAACCTGACAAAGGTGTTACGCCACCACTTAACCCGACAAAGGTGCTAAGCTTCTAATTCCCCTAGGTTTAATAACCCGACAAAGGTGTTATTTAACCTAGACGTACTACCTATCTAAACGACAAAGTATTAGATAGATGATAAATATAGAAATATGCGCAACTAGGTTTCACGACAAAGTATACGTCTAGTCTAGCAATATTTCATGGAATTCATGCGCGAGAATTAGTAAAACATGAATAGCATAATAAACCAAGTCTCAAAAACGTTTTGTCACAATATCAAAACCCTAACCCGAATAAGCGGATTAGTTACACATAGTCATGAGATGAAAACAAAATAAATAAAAGAACAATTGTACTTCACTAAAAACCGAGGGAAATTGAAAACTGGCCGTGAGGGCTGAGAACGAAACCGGGCAGAGGACTGATGGTGCCGAGACAAGGCTGAATGCGGAATGATCGATCCGAGAGTGGAGGAGCAGCCGAGAGCTTGTGCTTGTGGGAAGACATGTCTCGGTTTTTTGAGAGATGATGGGACGTTTGTATGGCTGCCTTGCTCCTCTATATATAGGGTTTGAGAAACCCTAAAGTTCCCAAAATAAGCCAAGAGATAACTATGGAAATATTTCCATAATAATCTTGCTTTATCTTCAAGCTATCTCTTTGCTTGGGACTTAAGCCACCTTAAACCTTCTTGAATATTCCGAAACCCTAGATGTAAGTTTGCCCTAATATGACATTGGGCTGGACGAATTTTGGGCTTTAAACTCGGTCAAACTCGGTCAAACTCGGACCCAACTCAGTTTCAACTCGGCTGGAACTCGGATGAATGCTGATCGTACTGGGTACTTTGGGGCCGTTTTGACTCGCCTTCGGACACTCTTCTGGCCGGGCTCTTGGTTTGGGATATTAGCTGGACATGTATACTTGATTCTAGGACCTTGAAGTCACCCCATTGTGTGGACGGATTAGGCCGGGGCGGCTCTCAAAGTTGGCATCTCAGCCAGCCGGAAAACAGGCCGTGAATTTGGCTAAGTCCTGAAATCTGCGCTGATCGTGCTCATGTGTTGCTGCTCCCGTCGTTCCTTGCTCGTTGGTCGAAAACCAACATGGTTTGGCCTGAGATGTAGCCAAACACATGGCCTACAACCTGATGGTCTCCGATCTGGAATTGAGTTCTCCTGTGTGAAACTACGGACGTGCCATTCCATGAGTACGGCCAGCCTGCGGCGCGCCTGGGCGCTGGGACCGGAGCTCGGATGCACGAGCGGGTGCTCGAGATGAAGGTCGGATGGCCGGTCGGCTATCCGGTCGCATGGCCGGTCGGCTATCCGGTCGCATGGCCGGGCTGATGCTCGCATGCCCGCGTGGACGTGCGGTCGGCTGGGCATTGGAATTCCCGGACGTGGCCTGGGCGCATGGGACGCGGCCTGATTTTCTTCGGCCATCTTTTGATTCCCTCGGGCCATTCTTCATTTTTCTCGGCCATTCTTCATTTTAAGTGCATATAAACCGGCCATAATCTCCTTGTGATGTTTTTGGCTCCAAAAGCCGTCTTTTGAATGCGATCCCTCTTAGAGCGTCCAAATTTCCTGAAATGCGAAACAATACTAAGAAGTAACTGTTTGCATATAAAAGTACTGGAATTGGTGGGATTTGATGACTGGATGAGTCGTATAAATTCGGCTCATCAAGTATCATAGCATGAAATGTCCGCTGGTTCGACCATAGCCATGTGATACAAACTCATCACTGAGTCAGTGTTGTGTACTCTGCGCAATTCTGAAATACTGTTATCTGTTCAAGCTACTCTTCGAGGTTGTGTTCAGATAGTTGTTGAACACTTTTTCAAATAGTATCGCAAACAGAACAAAACAGGAGCACACACAATATGATACCCAGTTGGGCTTTGCCTACTCTGGGGGGCTTCCCACACCCTAAAGGGACGCAAATCTTTATTACGAGTTTAGAGCTATAAGTGGACTTACGCTTACACAACTCCTCGTTTGTAATAGCCTAGCCTCTAATACACCGTCTCTCAGATTTGCAATCTCGGTTCACCTCAGCTCACTGTCGATCCCCTGAGTTCGAGACTCTCTCCCGAACTAGCTCGAACTTCTCCCGAAGCTCAGACACTTTCTCCCAAAAGCGTGTCTTGATCACCTTGTGTGTGCGCTTGGTTGTTCTTCAAGATCAATCTGAACAGCACACTGAACAGACTGCTTCTTCGCCGTTTATATTTCGGTGTGGAATACTCAACTGGCCGTCACTCTTCTTTCCTCCAATCTCACGAATGCTCTCGTGTTTATTTCTCTTAGAAGGTGATCCCGATTATGGATGCCCTAGCGTTCTATTTATATGCATGGCTGATCTCCTAATCTGCTCCAGATATACTCATAAAATATTTAGGAAATATTCCTAAATATTCGATGTATATCTTTAAACCAATCTTTGGGAAGATTAAGATATCTTCCATGACAAGTCAGCCCTTCCGAGCTCCAATCCGATGAGATGATATTCACTCGAATATCTGAATCTCGATTTCTTTGCCGGCCGACTTCAACCGAAAAGATCTTTGATCTTTAGAACTTTCCGGATTGCATTTTTGCGTCTAATCCACGCTGTACCGTAGTTCTAGAATGCGTTCGAACTCCCCCTGAACTCCTGCTCGAACTGTCTAAAGACGTTTTGCCAAATACATACCACTCAAGGGAACATCAAATTCGCTTAGGAACATGGATGTGGGTTGGGCATATGGACGGATCCGATGCTGTTGCACCATCTCTCCCATATGCTCGAAGCTCATCCACAACTGCTTGTAATCAAACGTGACCGGGCCTATATCCACGAGCCATTGTGCCCCCAATAACTATATCCACACCATAAATGGGTAGGAGGTGCAGGTCAACCTCAAATATACGGTTGCAGCTTTTCCAATACGTGCAAAGTGTAGTTCTTCCCCGTTACCAACCATCACACTGATGTGTTTAGTGGCTTCCACAAGGACCCCTGCACTCTTAGCCACTATTGTTTGGATAAAATTATGGGTGAAGCCACCATCTATCAAGATCATTACCTTGCGGCCAGCGAGCAGTCCCTCAAGACGCAATGTGTGGGGCATGGTTTGGCCTTGAAGGGCATGATAGGTTATAGTGGGTGGTGTCTCGTCGGTGTCAGGTTCGTGTATCTCCTCATCTGTGGGACACTCGTCACTGTCACCCTCAGTTTCTTCGTCTTGCACAATCATACAAAGGAACTTCTGCTTGCATCGGTGTCCCGGGACATATTTGTCATCGCAGTTGAAACACAAACCTTTTTCCTTTCGTGCCAGCATCTCAGTAGGTGAAAGCCTTCACATCGGAGGGCTCGATGGAAGCAGGCAAGGCCTGGGTGTTGGCGGGTTGGAAGCTGGGTAGTTTGTTTGTGGGAAAAACTGTCAAACACCTGGAGCGTGTCCAGAGTAAAACTTTATACTGTTCAGTTTTTCCTCCGCTACTCGTGCCATTCCCATGGCCTTCCTTAGAGTGTCTGAGTTGAGTAGTACAAGCTCGCGACGTACATCTGTATGGAATCCAGCGATGAAACGGAAGAGTAGATTCTGAGGATTTAGGCCAGGAGTCCGCATGAAGAGGGATTCAAACTCAGAAATGTATGCCGCGACAGAACCAGTTTGATGCAACAGATTTAGCAAAACCTCAGGCTTGCAGTACTCTGAAAGGGCCAAAATGTAGTTTAACATCAGTGGTAAAGAGAAACCAGTCGTGTACCTAATGCGCTGTGTACAGCCATTGATACCATTTCAGAGCTTTGCCGGCCATGTGGAAGGTAGCTAACATCATTCGGTGATCGTAAGGGACTCGGTTGTGCTCGAAATATCGTTCGATCTGGAACAACCAGTATTCTACAGCTTCGCCAGTGAATATTGGGATATCAACGCGCAGGGGTTTATGCGCCGAGTGAGGTCTAGTGTCTGTGTGATAGTATTGGAGCTCTTGGTGTGATCCAGTGGGGTGGCCAGTGCCGCCTGCGAGAATCTTGGGTGTGGATAACAGGGGTGCCGCGGAGCGAGCTGGTGATGTTTCCTTCTCTGCCGGCTATTTTTTAGATCTCCTCGGCATAGTAGTGTGACCATATATGGCATCCACCATGGTCATGAGGTGATCAAAGCGAGCAATGTGTTTTGCGTGTTTGTCCGCTTGTTGCAGAGCTTATGCTTTATGCTGTTCTGCAAACGCCTGCAAATCAGCTTGGGTACGAGCACTGAGTTCGGCAAAACTCTAGGATAGTGTGGTAACCGTTTCTGTCAGACTCCTGGTTTCATGCATGGTAAAGGGCTCAGTGAAAGCACCAAATGGAACGATAGTGAGGACTGGAAAGCAGAAAGTGAGGAAGGGAAGAAGAGCAGAAGAGAAAGAGAATGATCAGATTATATTTGCTTGTTTATTCTCATGCCTTATGGTGTACATATACTCACTAGTATAGCATGCATACCTCACCACACTCATACAACTCACACTCACGTCATTCTGTTGAGCCGTTAACCTTGTGGTCCCCTCCTGTCAGCTGCAGGGTTGTTGCATGGAGATCGTACTCACTCGAGGGCCAGTGCGTGTTGGGTTTCTTGATCCTTGGGCCAGGTCTGGGAGCCTTAGGTGGGCTTGTCTTGGGTGTTCAGCTCTGGTGTGTGGATCAGCTTGTTTGTCCTTTGTCTTCTCATATGAAGCATTTTATCAAAAGTAATTTTCAAATTTATCAGAATTGTTAACCAACTTGTTCACAACAACATTTGAGAATTAGCATGAACATTCTCAAAGGCAAAAAAACATCATGACCCTTCTAACATCTCTATTTAAAGAATATGCATTTATCTTAAACTTGTTCATCCATCACACTCAACGCACCATGGAAGAAGAAGCCTCTCATCAAGCTTCACAACGACCTCTCAACCTCTGCCATGTCCAAACCAAAGCATGCATACTCAATAGAGCACACACTTTCCTCCATTCACTCGCTCTTCTCTCTTTGATCCACTTCAGGCTCTCACATCTCATCTTCTTGCCCATGTCCTCAAAACTAATTGCACCAATCATTCTCCATCTTATTCTCTTCTCATCTGAGCTCTTACTCTCTTTCGTGTGGCTCCTACGCACCGCCTTCGGGTGGATGCCCGTGCAACGCACAGTGTTCCCCGAAAGGCTGCCGGATCAGCTACCAGGTATTGATGTATTTATATGCACTACTGATCTGGAGAAAGAGCCAACGCTTCGGGTAATGAACACTGTTCTTGTAACATCCCTAATTTTTGTCCCATATCGCTTGGGAGTTCTGTGTGTGCAAGCTTGATAAGCTAGCCTACTAGCTAACATGTCACCAATCTACCATGGTCTTTTGTGATAGACTCTAGGTTGTGGTGACTGATGAGTCGTATTTATATGACTCGTCGAATCAACTAATCCTAATTATTTCGACACTTTTATATGCGAACATTTACTTTTTAAGTGTTGTTTTGCATTTCAGGTGCTTCGGAAGCTCTAAGAGAAAACGTGCATTAAAGACGGCGTTTTGCACCGAAAACATCACAATGACAGATTAGACCTTTGGACAGTCGACAGAGTTCTGGGAATGGACCGTTGATCAGAAAAATATGAGTCGCGCGCCATCACGTAGCTGACTCGATTCCCTACCACTTCTCTAGTTCACATCAAGAGCAGCCGAGGTCATATAGAAGGTCAAATTCAGAGTCGAAGTTGGGACTGGCGCGCAGAAGAAGGACACAAGCTCAGTGCTAACCGCGCCTGAAATCTACTTGTCTTAGTCAAGACGAGTTCCAGATGGTGTTCGAACAGCGTCTCGAACACTTGTTGGACATTTTCAGGTTGTGTTCAAACAGAGACTGGAACATCTTAGCAGACAGAACTGAAAATAGAACAAACATGAGCACACACGATTTGATAACCCAGTTCGCCTTCGCCTACTATGGGGGGTTTCCCACACCCGAAAAGGGACACAAATCTTATTACGAGTTTAGAGCTATTCGTGGACTTACACTTACACAACGCCTTATTTGTAATAGCCTAGCCTCTAACACTCCGTCTCTCGGATTTGCAATCTCGGTTCACCGCAGCTCCCCTCGATTACCTATGGGTAGGACGAGACTTCCCTCTCGACCTAGTCTTGGACCTCCCAGAAGTCCAGTCGCCTTCTTCCAAAGACGTGTCTTGATCACCGTGTGTGTGTGTGCGCTTTGTTGTCCTTCAAGAAGAGTCTGAACAGCACACTGAACAGACTGCTTCTTCGCCGTTGATATTCCGGTGTGGAATACTCAGCCGGTCGTCACTCCTCCTCCAATCTCACGAGTGCTCTCGTGTTTTCTTTTCACTCTGGAAGCGACACAGATCTGGTTGCCCTAGCCTTGTATTTATATGCATGGGCGAGATCGAAATCTGTTCCAAATATCCTCATCAAATATTTAGGAAATATTCCTAAATATTCGATGGATATTTCCAATCCAATCTTTGGGAAGATCTTGATGTATCTTCCGCAACAAGTCAGCCAACCTTCTTCAATCTGATGCGGAGATATTCATTTCAATATCTAATTCTTCATTGGCCGACTTCCATCTCGATCTTCGATCGTCCAAATCAAATTTGAATATCTTGTCAAATATTTCAGAGATACTCCTAAATATTTGATAGATGTTTAATCTCCTCCATATTCAATCTTTGGAGATTACTTCCGTGCCATGCCATCATTCTCGAATCCAAGCTGAAGATATTCATTTGAATATCTGATCTTTAATGGCGATTTGTCAATTGATCCCAATCAGATAATCTCGTCGATCTTATGGATACAGAAATCTTCATTCCAATCTTCATGAGATATTTTCTACGGTAAGTTAGTCAGGCGGTCTTCAATTCTGGTGAGGAGATATTTGAATGACATCTCGAATATCTGTTTCTTTGCTGACCGACTTCAACCGAAAAGATCCTCTATCTTTAGAACCTTCTGGATTCAAATCATGCGTCTGCTGTACGCTAACCTTCCGGATTCAAATCATGCGTCTGCTGTACGCTGTACTTCTATTCCAGTCCGTGGTTGAACTCTTCTTGAACTCTAGCTCGAACTGTCTAAAGTCGTTTTGCCAAAGCCATGCCATTCATGGGAACATCAATCTCCCCCTTGGCATTTTGGCAAAACCAAGTCTACGCTTTAGACACAACTTGAGGAACCATAACAGTTACCTCAAAATACTCCCCCTTTTTGCCACAAACTGGCAAGGGGTCCAATCGAGCAACCTGGTCTCCTCGGCATCTGGAATCTTGTCAACTCCCCCTCGAACATAGCCTGGGACAGTGACACATACTGTGAGTCTATCGGACCATGATGTATCAGTAGCTATTTTACCACGGGTCAGTAGATGATAGGTGTTAGATGATTTGGTTCCTTGAACTGATTCAACTTGTCCAGTACTGCCGCGTGGTAGTCCTTCTCCAGACATATCTCTCTTTGGCTCATGGCACCATGTCTTTTCTTCAAGCAGGACATCAACTCTCTCCGTCTTCTTTATCATCACTGGGATATCACAAAGCGCTCCCCAGTTGATTGATTCTTGTCCTCTACGCCTGTTCGACCTCCAGTATAATCTTCACCTCATCCAGTAGCTGTCCACGATCAGCTCGGGACAAATTCTCACCGGCAGCTCTCCTTATGGAAGACTCAGGTGCGTCCTTCCTGTTCAACCTGGGGTCCTTCAGATCATTCTTATGTCGACCCTTGAACAGCTTGTGATCAACTACCAACTTCAACAAAGCACTTGACAGTCTGTCCTGGTCTGTCTTCAAATCTGGTAGAGCAGCTGTCCCATCTCCTTGTTATCCGTGGTTCTATGAAATATAGGCTTCCAGTTGACTATGGCCATGAAGAACCACATCGAGTAGAATGTGTTCAGATCTGCAACTGGGATGGAAGTGTCTTCCCACCGAGGGAATGCTCCAGCCGTTAAACAGCTTCCAATCTTGTCAGAGTTCTCCTCTTCCATCACCTCGTAAGAATCATCCATTGCGAAGTACACATTGATGATCATAGGACCAATCTTGACCTTCTTTCCTCTGACAAGGACTATGCCGTAGTCTTTATCACCAACAATCCCAAACTGTTTTGGTAGATTTGCAATAGCTTCTCGCACCAACTGTTCATTAAACGGTTTGCATCTTTGGACGGTCCAAATCAGATCAGTCTCCTTCAAGAGCTGAATAATCTCCTCTCCTTTGTACTTCTTCTCATCAAGCATCCTCTCAGAGATGATCTTTCTTTTCTGCACTGCCTTCCACTTGGCTGCTGCGACTGTACTGGCAAACCACACTATATGCTTCGTCACTCCAGTTGGTACACTAGGTGGAACAGAACATGGAACACTCCTCTTCTTTTTCTTGGATGCACTTTCTCCCCCTGCATCTATTCTCTAACCATCCTTCTTGGTAGTTACTCCAGTCGAGCATGCTTGGATGGTCACTTTCTTCTTTGGTTTCTCCTTTTCAGACTTCTTGAGCTCAACCAATGAAACCAAGTCCTGATTGTCCTCACAATCTCCATTATCAGGTCTCTCTAGATCAGCTTTATGCATCGCTACATCTGGGTTAGCTGGCTGTTCTAGCTCCCTCGAAACATCTACTTCAACAGACACTTTCTCAACAGCCTTGTAGGTCTCTGACTTCTCTGCAGACTGAACAGGCTCACCTCCTTCTTGAGTGATAGTCCTTTCCTTCTGCAAATCATGGACAACCTCATCAAGGTCCTTGTACATTTCACAAGGCTCGTCATCTTTCTCAGAGGGGTCTGAATCTTCTAATCCATCATCTTCTAGCTGATGTTGCTTCTGTTTCTCAGCTAACATTGACACATCTTCATCATCAGACTTCTTTTCTCCTTCCACAGAGTCTTCCTCAAGAACCAGACTCCTCTTTCAGGATGATTCCACAAACTGTTCATCCACTGATTCTGACATAACAAGTCTCCTCCCCCTTACAGCACAAATCTGTGCAGCGTATTTTGTGGGAGTGTCATTCCTTTGAGGCACGACCTTCCTGCGGATCCCCGTCTTCTTTAGCACGAAATCGGAGACATGCACTTTTGCATTCAATAGTTTCTTCTTATCAGAAACTCCAATCTTGGCCCTACTGCTTCTCCTTCTTTCACAGCAACATAATCACTTGACTTCTTGCTGTCAATACCTCGTAGCTCAACTACAGGATAACCACTAACTTCTCTCCCTAACCATCATCCGTTTCCTCCACACTCCTCATCGAATTCACATTCAGAGAATTACGTACAGGAATCTGAGATTCAGAACACAGGATTACCTCTTTTAGGGGTAGTTCAGCCGTCGACTAATTTTCCGTCGAATGATTTTCCGTTAGCTTGCTTCCTTCAGATGGTTTAAGGTTAGCATTTGTCGTCTTCGAAGTCACCTCTCCTTTCTTGATATGCTCCAATGGTTCATAGGATTGCAAATACTTTGAGTTTAATAGTATGTACCATCTGTTCCAGTCCTCTTCGTGATAGGTCAGCCCAATTAATTTGCTGGGGTTCTGCTCTTGGCTGACCTCCTTCTGGAACACCTAGTTGGCGATAACACATAGACCCAGAGAGGATCTAAGTGTTTTGAACTTAGCAGAATTTAGGTGAGTGGTAAGAATGTCAGCTAGCAGCTTGTCGGTTGTCACATGGTTCACTGTGATGGCCTTCTTCTTTACTGGCTCACTGTGCTTTGTCTTATACTATTATACCAAATTTTCGGAACTGCTACTGGTACTCATGTTGTCACAGTCAGGCGTCATCTCCTACTGTTCAACTCCGTATTCAGACAACATCTGCTTCATCCATAAACACTGAGTGTAGCAGCTCCCTGCAACTGTGCTCTCTTGCTCTTTTGCAGCGATGCTCTCATACTCTTCCAGCATCTGGTCAACATGTGTTCTAGGAAGGTGTTTCATCTCTCCCGACATGGTCAGCTGGAGCTCCTTTTGCATCTGTCTTACGAACTGTCCAACCAGCTTCTGTGTATTCGTGACGAACATATGCTTCTCTACTCCCCCTCGCTCATAGCCATGGTCAATGAGGAACGTCTCGTACCATGCTCTGGGCGCTTGTGTGAGTCTGTACATAGTCTTCTTCAGTTCGTGACTATGAGCAAGATGAAATGACATTCAGGCTTCAGATCTGGTGAACTCTCCCAGTTCCACGTGAATGGCCACCACCCAAATCTCATCAATAAATGATTTGTTGACATTCTTCGGACTGGATGAACATGCAGTCAGTTCTCGACACTTGATCTCATTCGCTCGACTCTTCATTACTTTAGATGGATCTTCAATAGTTTCCATGGTCTGATAATGCTTGATAATTCTCCATGAGGGTTGCAGCGCTGGTTCATAGTAAAGTGTCCCAGCTGGAGTAGGTGTGGCTTCATCAGCTGGACCTCCCTCTACAACTGTAGACTTGGTCTGAATGGGTGTTTCAAATGATGTCTCACTTCTAACTTTATCACTATCTGGAACTGAGTTTAGGGCAACTTCGTCTTTCACCTGTCCAGAAGAGGGCACCATACCCGTCCCTTGCAATTCCACCTCATTTATCGTGTTTGTCGGATAGACAGTGGCAGCTCATGTTCCAACTGTGTGATGGACCATAATTATACGAATCATAAACACAGTTAAACCCACTAAATTAGACTGTTTGTCTATTTAACTTTTGCTTGTTAGTTCCGATATATTTCTACAGGGTATTGGACTCTAGAGAGAAAACACGCTAAGGAGAGGATTTTACGCTGAAAAGATATTACGAGTCATTCCAAGGTCAAGACCTGATGCCGACTGAAGAAATATCAAGTTTCTGACATTGAATCACTCAAATCAAATCCAACCGAGGAGCAACCGAAGTCAGTCCGGAGCGAAATTGGACTGATAGTTTTGTGAAAAGACTGCACAAAACTCACTCTTCTCCCATGGTGACCGGTGGATTTGGGAGGAAAGGATGACTCATGGGTGGCCTTCTTCCCCCCTTCTCCTCCATGACCGGCGGCTTGTGCTAGGAGGTGACCAAAGCCACCTCTCCTCCTCCCTTGCAACCGGCCACCAGCGGATTTCCTCCTCCATGGAGAGCTTACCAAGTGTTGCTCCTCCTCACCACATCCTCTCTTCCCTTTTGGCTATAAATACAAGCCATTCTCCTCTAATTTGTATCATCCACATCCATCCTCAAAGCAACAAACACTTATCTCTCTAGAAATTGTGGTACTTTTGTAAGCTTTGGTTTGAAATAATACTCCTGTTGGTTCTTGAGTATTTTAACAGTTTTAGAGAATACTCCTGTTGGTTCTTGAGTATTCAAGTAGGATTTGGGAATACTCTTGTTGGTTCTTGAGTATTCCCCTTTACTTACTGTCTTTCAAAAACCCCCGAGTATTTAGCTATGATATCCTCTTCCATGGATATTCGTACCTAAACTTTTCATTCGGTTGAAGGGGTGTACTTGTATTATAAAATGTTTTAGACTATTTTAGTGTTTTTTCTCTGTATTCAAAACTTGTTCTATGTGCCATATATTAGGTCAGAACTTCCAAGGTTGAGTGGATGCTTGAAATGGCAAAGCTCTTCCGTGGAAGTTCGTGAACATACTCGGGTAAGTGGATGCTTGAAATGGCAAAGCTTATCTGAGGAGTTCGATCTCTCTCAAACACCATTTGGATAAATCGGAAAAGACAATCCAAATGGATGCACATAGGCTAGTATACCTTGAAATGGGGTGCTAGTCTAAGTAGAACAAGGGCTCTACGTTTTTTGCAAAAGATTAGACGGTGTTGCAAGTCGAGTGCTTGAAATGGCCTTGATTCACTTTCAAACACTTTTGCAAAAGACTAGACAATGTGGAAAATCGAGCGCTTGAAATGGCCTTGATGCACATTTGAATACTTAGAAGGATTACTAAAATGATAAAACAGGCTATGATGCAAGGCCCTCAAAACCGAATACTTTCCTTAAATTACAAAACCCCCTTGTATTTACTTTCCTAGTATAACTGCCTTAATCAACTGCACTCACCATCCAGAGGACTCGCAAATCACGCATCACCCACTGTAAGTCTTTCTTTTTATTTTTCAGTATTTATTTTTTTTGTAATTTACTTTCCGCACTAAAAACCAAAACAACCAAAAAAAGATCACTTATTTATAACCGCTAAAACCCCAATCAACCTTAAAACACGCTCCCTCGCTGTACGATTCCCTCAAAGAATAACTTATCCCCCTAATTCCCTTGGGTTCGACCCCTACTTACCACTTGCTACCCAGTAGTAAGGTCACGAGTAGCGGAATATAAATTTATTTGTGCACATTGCCTCGCGACAAGGCAGTGCTGTCAAATTGGCGCCGTTACCGGGGAATTAGTTACTTAATCGGATAAAGTTCTTTAAATCAAAATGCGCATTGAAACAACCATGTCTCGCGAAGGAAGCTACCATGACTACCAGGATGACGAAGAAATAAACCTGTACGATCGAAATGATGAGGTGCCACTTCCATTCGTCGACGATCCGGAACAGATCATCCGAGACAGAAGAGCTGGTGATAGGGAGGCCGCCCGAAGAAACCAAGGACCACCCGAGGACCGAAATGCAGCTGGTCCAGTACAACCCCTAGATATCCACCACCCCCTCAACCTCGACAAGTGCCGAGACGAGAACCCGCTTTCGATAACTACTACGGGGATAACAACAATTTTCGCGAACCTACTATGGGAGAACTCTCAGCACCGTATTTCAGAAACCAGCCATGGTGCATTCACGAAGGTCCTGAACTGGAAAATGTCATCATCAACACTTCAGTGGCCCACAACTTACCGAAATTCCCAGGAACACGTGGAGAATCAGCAATGACTCATCTCCAGCGCTTACATGGTATTTGCCAGAACTTAAAACCAAATGGCGTAAACGTAGACGACTTCAAGCTGAAGGCGTTCTATTTTTCCCTCATTGACACGGCAAACGATTGGTTCCTTTCATTGCCTTCCGATAGCATCAGATCATGGGCTCAGATGCAAAAGAAATTCCTGGACAAATATTACCCGGCAGGATGGGCGATGCAAGTACGGAGGCAACTACAAGACATCAAGCAAGGACCCAATGAAACCATGTACGATTACCTGGAAAAGTTCAACCGCCTGGAGAGAAGCTGCTGTACCCTTGGACTGCCTGAGAAACTCACCGTTGAGTATCTCATTGATGGATTAAGACCCTTAGACAAAATGCTCCTGGATGCCTCAGCTGGAGGATCCATGATTAATCTGTCATTAAGTAGCATAAGGGATCTCATCACCAACGTCGCTGAAAACGCCCGATTTAGAGAAGAGACGACTCGTCAGGAAGAATTTTCCCAAACAAGGATTGTGGCAAAAGCTGAAACACCGATGAACTCCATGCCAGAAGAGATGAAACAATTGAAGGAGATGATGATTCAGTTCCTACGAAGACAACCAGTTCCAGTTAAGCCTTGCAAATTTTGTGGTTCTACGGACCACAAAACCAACGCATGCCCAACATTAATAGAAGAGGAACCGGTAGAAGTGAATGCAGTGGGAGGATACCAAGGATGCAACAACAACAGCAACGACAGAACTGGACAAAACCGACAGTATGGTCAAGCAACTAACCCGAACTGGCGTAACAACAACTATCCTCAGAAGGAAGCACAACCAGCTATCCCTCAACTAGCTCAGCCATACTACCAACCCCCCCACCGACAGTATAACTAGAACGCTCCATCAGCAGGCCAATATCAGCAAAGAGGACCCAATCAGTACCAAACCGGCCTGCATAATCAGCAAGAACCAACCAAGTCGCTTGATGACACGATGAAGGAGCTCGCAGGAAGCATAAATCAATTGGGTACTTCGTTACACCAATACCGGGTGAAAACTGACGGGGCAATTTCAGAATTGACCAAACAAATGTCCCAGCTCGCCACTGCAATGTCAACACTCACTAATGAGCCTAACAGACTTCCTTCACAACCCATCCAAAACCCAAAGGTGAATCTTAGCATGATAAAGAGGTCAAACAAAAAGGCGACACTGGGAGAAGTAGCACGATCCCCAACTTACAAACTTACAAACAAGCACTTCACCCGGAGGCGTCGTCCTGATTGGAACCAAGAGGAAGACCGACCTAATGATGGCAAAACATGGGTTACGCATGCTGACAATGGACGGTACGCATTCACCATTTGCATAACACCACCACCGATCATACACTCCGACATACCAGCACCTGGATGGGATGACAATAACGAATTAAAGTGGGACTCTCCAACTAATATTTATGCTCCAAATCAAAATATTAAGGGGTCCGATTATACAAATCCAAAGCCAAGGAACGGGCAGAATGGCCTGACAATAGAAAGAGCCCTCACTTCAGATCGTGAGCCACAACCGGAAAGAGATAAAGACCCAGGGGCCTTCACAGTCACTTGCGGTATTGGTGAAGCACAGATTCATAAGTGCTTAGTCGATCTTGGAGCTGCTGTCAACACCATGCCCTCTTCCTTATATTACTTATTAGGACTTGGTCCATTAAAACCACCCAGGTCCAATATCGAGCTAGGAGATAAATCGTGCATCCGTCCGGTTGGAGTGCTGGAAGATGTAATACTCCATGTGGGAGAGCTCGTCGTTGCTGCAGACTTTTATGTAATACAAACGGGAGAGACCATCGAAGACGACCCTCCAACAATAATATTGGGACGACCATTCCTCTACGCTACTAAAGCAAGAATCGATGTGGGCAAGGGCTCATTATCGCTTAAGTTCGGCGGCAAAATTGCAAATTTCTACATTGATAATAGGCGCACGGATACGAAGAAACCGATAGACATTATACCTATCTCAGATGGCGGTACACAGATTTCTGACCTGCCAAAAGAGACCGGAAAAGCAACAAGACCAGCAGCCAAGGTCAAAGGTCCCCCGCCTTCTCAGAAACAATGGAAAGAAAAAACACCAAAACCATGGAGTTCTAACCCAAACAAGAAATCAGGAAAAGGCAAGGCAAAAATCATCACAGGAACAGTGGCGAAATACAACCTGAGCCACCCATGGGATCCAAACCAGTGATCCAGGAATGAGGTACTGTCAAGCCAACGACGTTAAACAAATGCACTGGTCGGGAGTTAACCCGACACCTATCTTACTTTCAGTACTTTTATTTTCTGTCATTTAATTTTTTCCAATAAGTCGCTCTCACCCACTTGGTGCATAGAAGAAATGACTATTCAGGAATCGGACTTGGGTGCAACATTAAGCCAGCCAGGCCTACGCCAAGAATTCAAGGCCCCAGCCAAACTCCCTCGATTATCCAGCCTCATGCCATGTCATTCGACACAATAAAGGGAGTTCTGTTCTTCCTTTTCCCTTGATGTCATTTCCTTCTCATATAATATCTGCTTGCATGGCTTTTGAACTAAGTTGTGCTGAAAGGCACGCCTTCGTTCAAAAGTGTGGGGTTCTTTTTTTTAATATTATCTTTTTGAAAATATGAACTTAAGAATGTGAAAAAGATAGATCATAATTCATGCATTAACCTTGTGAAAATTCAACTGTTTAAAAACTTAGAATGTAACTTCTCATTTATCCCTTTGTGCTGAGATAAACTAGGGATGTGGAGTTGACATAAACTGCCCTAAAGAGGCTTGGCAAGCACTCGAAGGATCGAATCAAACTACATGGTTTTCGAAGTCAGTGGAGGCTGCACTTCGGGTTTCAGTGAAGATTGAAGTCATCTCCGCCATGCAGTGTTTATGCAAAAAGAAAAAAAGCGAGGACGGGAATCAGGCCGTCCTATCTCTTGTCAAAGTAGCCGAGAAAATAGATGAGCGACCCTCATCTTGACCCGCGCGAAACGGCAAGGATGAGAGGAGCGGGGAGGTATTTCCATAGGCTTGCGGGCGATGATTGGACCTTCCAAAAAGGCTTGAGAAAATGGACTAGCAAGTCACAAAGACGCAAAAAGCTCAAAGAAGCAAATCAAGAGGCCAAAGGCCCAAAATTGTGAAGGTTTTAACCGAACAAAAAGTGAAGTACTCAAAGAGTCAAATCAAAGGCCAAAGGCTGATTCACTACAAAAGCTGTCCCTCGCCAAAAGAAAATCAAAGACCAAACCATTGTAACCCGAACCGAATCACGTGCTAGAGAAAGCTACAAGAAAACCATATAGTGCGAGACGGTCCCGAGAATGCAGTCCAGGAGCCTAAAAAGGGCTATCTCCCGAAACATCCAGAATAATTTGCATCTCAGCACGAAGGTACAAGTATCAAGTTTCTTCTATTTATTTACACAGTTCAATTTGGTAATAAGTAAGCAATGCATGAATTAGGATAAATCGAGTCCCACAGTCTAACTTTCATATTTTAAAAGCTTACTTAGTGCCGCCCTTTAATAGCATTGTTCGGGACGAACAACTAAAAGTGTGGGGTGATCTGATGGACCATAATTATACGAATCATAAACACAGTTAAACCCACTAAATTAAACTGTTTGTCTATTTAACTTTTGCTTGTTAGTTCCGATATATTTCTACAGGGTATTTTGGAGTCTAGAGAGAAAACACGCTAAGGAGAGGATTTTACGCTGAAAAGATATTACGAGTCATTCCAAGGTCAAGACCTGATGCCGACTGAAGAAATATCAAGTTTCTGACATTGAATCACTCAAATCAAATCCAACCGAGGAGCAACCAAAGTCAGTCCGGAGCGAAATTGGACTGATAGTTTTGTGAAAAGACTGCACAAAACTCACAAAACTCACTCTTCTCTCATGGTGACCGGCGGCTTTAGGAGGAAAGGATGACTCATGGGTGGCCTTCTTCCCCCCTTCTCCTCCATGACCGGCGGCTTGTGCTAGGAGGTGACCAAAGCCACCTCTCCTCCTCCCTTGCAACCGGCCACCGGCGGCTTTCCTCCTCCATGGAGAGCTTGCCAAGTGTTGCTCCTCCTCACCACATCCTCTCCTCCCTTTTGGCTATAAATACAAGCCATTCTCCTCTCATTTGTATCATCCACATCCATCCTCAAAGCAACAAACACTTATCTCTCTAGAAATTGTGGTACTTTTGTAAGCTTTGGTTTGAAATAATACTCCTGTTGGTTCTTGAGTATTATAACAGTTTTAGAGAATACTCCTGTTGGTTCTTGAGTATTCCCCTTTACTTACTGTCTTTCAAAAACCCCTGAGTATTTAGCTATGATATCCTCTTCCATGGATATTCGTAGCTAAACTCTTCATTCGGTTGAAGGGGTGTACTTGTATTATAAAATGTTTTAGACTATTTTAGTGTTTTTTCTCTGTATTCAAAACTTGTTCTATGTGCCATATATTAGGTCAGAACTTCCAAGGTTGAGTGGATGCTTGAAATGGCAAAGCTCTTCCGTGGAAGTTCGTGAACATACTCGGGTAAGTGGATGCTTGAAATGGCAAAGCTTATCTGAGGAGTTCGATCTCTCTCAAACACCATTTGGATAAATCGGAAAAGACAATCCAAATGGATGCACATAGGCTAGTATACCTTGAAATGGGGTGCTAGTCTAAGTAGAACAAGGGCTCTACGTTTTTTGCAACAGATTAGACGGTGTTGTAAGTCGAGTGCTTGAAATGGCCTTGATTCACTTTCGAACACTTTTGCAAAAGACTAGACAGTGTGGCAAATCGAGCGCTTGAAATGGCCTTGATGCACGTTTGAATACTTAGAAGGATTACTAAAATGATAAAACAGGCTATGATGCAAGGCCCTCGAAACCGAATACTTTCCTTAAATTACAAAACCCCCTTGTATTTACTTTCCTAGTATAACTGCCTTAATCAACTGCACTCACCATCCGGAGGACTCGCAAATCACGCATCACCCACTGTAAGTCTTTCTTTTTATTTTTCAGTATTTTTTTGTAATTTACTTTCCGCACTAAAAACCAAAACAACCAAAAAAGGTCACTTAGTTATAACCGCTAAAACCCCAATCAACCTTAAAACACGCTCCCTCGCTGTACGATTCCCTCAAAGAATAACTTATCCCCCTAATTCCCTTGGGTTCGACCCCTACTTACCACTTGCTACCCAGTAGTAAGGTCACGAGTAGCGGAATATAAATTTATTTGTGCACATTGCCTCGCCACAAGGCAGTGCTGTCACTGTGCCTAGAAAGTAGCTTTTGTTGGATGACCTACTTCCTTCCATCAGTGTGTCTCCATTCGTATCCAGTACTTGACAGGAATCACAAGTGAATGTAACAGACTGTCCTTCACCACACAATCTACTGATACTGATCAGGTTCACCTATAATCCATCCACTAGGAGGATATCCTCGAGCTCAGGTAGATCCTGAACCTTCAATGTCCCACAGCCGATCACCTGGCCCTTCCCTCCATCTCCAAAAGTGATAAACTGACTGATGAGTCGAATTCTCTACTAGCTTACATGCCCATTTACGAAGAGTTTTGGTCCTTTCCCGATGCTTTTTCAATGCCATTTGACCCCTCTCCTTGCATTTCAGGCTTGGAACAACCATACATTGAGCTCAGGACCTTAGCACGAAGAAACGAGGAAAATTCGAAGATTTGAGCGAGTTATCAGAAATCGGCCTTCAGTCGATCGACTGGGATGCTCCCCTGCTCCAGTCGATCGACTCGCTCAACTCTCAGGAGAGCCTGCAAATCAAGCTTCTTCAGTCGATCGACTGGGATGCTCCCCTGCTCCAGTCGATCGACTCGCTCAACTCTCAGGAGGCACTGCAATTTGACCCTTCTCAGTCGATCGACTGGGATCCTTCTTTGTTCCAGTCGATCGACTCAAGCAATTCTCAGGAGGGCCTGCAAATCAAGCAACGCCAGTCGATCGACTGGGCCAACACAAAACGCCAGTCGATCGACTGGGCTACAGTACCGGAAAACCCTAACTTTGGCTATAAATAGAAAGTTTTTGGGGGATTTTCGGGGGACTTTTTGGCACGGATTTGGAGGAGATCAAGCACGAATTTCGAGGAGATTGAGTAAAGGAGAAGAAGACCAACATCATACTCTTGAATTTCTACTTTGGTTTTAGATTCCTAAACTCATCCTCTTCATGTTTACATACTCATCCATGAATACTTTTGATTGTAACTTCACTATGAGTGAGTAGTGACCTTGATTGGGGATCTATGAATCCCCTAAACATGTTTGTGACATTATAATAATTATGGATGCTATTGATGAATGATTTGCACATGATTTTTCTTCATTTGAACTTAATGATTAGAGTTGCTCATAAGGTGTTTGCGAAAATGCCTCAATGAGAAACTTTGCTTGAATTTGTGTTTGAAGCAACTTGCGTTGAAGAACATGATTTCAGTGGATCTAAATGAAGAAACATTAGGATTTTGTGTTAGTTGGATGACACTCTTAACCTAATGAGAATGGCTTGAACTTAACAAGAGTGTGATTGCCTAGTCAATAAAGCGTGAGTGTGAGACTAGATAATTAGACTCTATAATGCCAATAAAGCGTGAGTGTGAGGCGTTATGCGAGGTGTAGCCCCTTTGTGCTAAGTTGAAGCGTGAGTTGAACTTAGTACTAATGCTACATGGCTATATTCTAAGCATATGCATGTGACTTCATCAATGGTGTCCTAATTTACCGTCACAATTGTTTAGGTGGAGGATTAGATCCCTAGTCATCTTTTATTGATTGTTAAAACCCTTTCGTTGTTCACATCTCTCTTTTGGATAGTTAAATATTGGCTATCAACCTCTTAAGAGGAAAATTCCCCCCAAAACCATTAGCAATTCTAAGTAAACCTTTAGCACGAGTAGTTTAACCACCTATCCTTTGGGTTCAACCTTGGGTTCACCCGAGTCATTACAAATTGTTTTGCTTGACCGTGATTTAGCATAAGTATTTGAATTCTTATTTGAATATTTACACTATATTATCGAGCGATCAAATGGCGCCGTTGCCGGGGATAGGTTAATTAACTATCGTGTTATTAGATTATCTAGTTTTGTTTGCTTTTCCTTTCTTGGTAGCCATTGCTTGTGTTGATCTTGATTGTGTTTATCTCTTTTGCCGCTCATTGCTAAGAATTTCTTTTGTTCTCGCAGGCAATTGAATGAACACAAGGTTTGAAGGAAAGAAACACGTAGCAACCGGCTCTTCTTCAAGTACTTCTAGACCTTCTCAACCTACCGTTAAGAGGGGAAGAGGTAGACCTCGCAAGAACCCTCTACCTCCATTGGTTCCTATTGTCCCACCTATCATCCAAAATCAAAGACAAGAAGTTATTATGGAAAATGAAGATGGGAACCGTCCGGTTCTTCAAGGAAATGTTCAAAATCGTAGAATTGATGGGGAAGAAGTAGAGGACCCTCAAGCTAGAAATGACAATTATAATGAGAATGAGAGACGTCCTATCCGGAATCCTCGTGTTCATCGTAGAGAGAACCGAAACAATAGGTATGAGGAGGAAGATGAAGAAGATGAGGATGAAAGACCCGTAGGGGACTACATGACTCCGACCCTTGAGGGGAATGGCTCGGCTATCGTGCCCCCGGATGAAGATGCTTTCGACTTTGATGTGAAGTCCTCCTTAGTCCACATGGTGACCCATGATCAATATCAAGGAGTAGGAAACCCTTCCACGCATTTGGGCAATTTCCAAGAGTATTGCCGAACTTACAAGCCAAGAAATGTGCCCGTGGAGTACGTCTACTTGAAGCTATTTCCTTCTTCATTGTATGGGGACGCTAAGGAGTGGTTGCAAAACCAAGAGCCGGGAACTTTTAGAACATGGGATCATTTAGCAAATTCCTTTTTGAACAAGTTCTTTCCACCGTCTAGGACCAAGAAATTCATTGACTACATATTGACGTTCTCCCAAAGAGACAATGAACTTTTCCATCAAGCCTATGATCGCTTCAAACATTATTTGAAAGAGTGCCCTCATCACAACTTTCGTAAAGCCGATCTTATGAGATACTTCTATTTGGGTATGAGCAAGGAAGCCAAGAATCAAATGGATACGGCAAGCGGAGGTGCAATTATGGAATTACCGGCGAGCCAAGGGTTTAAAATTGTGGATAAGATAGCCACAAACTCCGATAGATACCAAGGAGTGGACCACAAGAAAATGGGTAAGCCACGCGATGATTCCTCAAATTGTGCACTTAAGGATCAAATGGCGGACTTGACAAAAAAAGTGGAGAACATGATAAGTATGGTCAATTGCGTGGAGGCAACTAAAGCCAAGGCCGATAAAGAGAAAATACCGGCGCAACAAGCTTGCTTCTTGTGTGCTAGCACGAGACACTCTACCAAGAATTGCCCGGAAGGATGATATGAAGATGATGATGATGGATATGAAGAAGCACACTACGTCAATCAACAAAGAAACTATGCTTCAAATCCTAACCCTACAACAAGGAATTATGAGCCTCCTCAAAGGAGAATGCCCAATGAGCCCAATTTTGCTCCTAAGCCCCAGGGGCAAAACAATTATCAAGGAACGTATCAAAGACAAGGATATGGCTCAAACCAAAATCAAGGGCAAGCCTCGTATTCAACTCAAGGTCAAGGGTCCAACCAAAACTCTCAATATTCCAACCAAGGGAATTATCAAAGGCCTTATCAAGCCAAACCTCAAATGAACGATCAAGGACCCTCCAATTCACAAAGACAAGCTCCTTCCAACAATCAAGATAATACTATGATGTCTATGATGGCTCAAATGCTAGACAATCAAAAAGAGACTAACAAGAGAATGGAGCAATTGGAAGCCCATAACAAGATGCTTGAGAACCAAGTGGCTCAACAAGCCGTGGCATTGAAGCAAATGGGGAAACTTCCTTCTCAACCGGACGTGAACTCCATAGAACATGTGGATGCCATCACATTGAAGAGCGGGAAAGTCTTACCCACCCCTCAAGGGAAATCTAGTCCCGATGGCAAGGAAAAAGAAGGAGGAATCGCCAAGGAAAATTTGGAAGATGAACCTCAAGCTCCCGCGGAGGAGGAGAAAAAGGAAGAAGAGCCGATTTTAATGAGGAAATACGTGCCAATGGTTCCTTTCCCTCAAAGGTTAAACAAAAGCAAGCTTGATACCCACTTCCAAAGATTTGTGGAGATGCTAAAGAAGTTGTACGTCACACTTCCCTTCCATGAGGTAATTACTCAAAACCCTACCTATGCTAAATTTTTGAAGGATATTGTGTCAAACCGTAGGGTGATTGAGGAATCTAGCATGATAGCTTTGAATGCGGAGTGTAGTGCGATTGTGCAAAGTCGTATGCCTAAAAAATGCAAGATAATGGTTCATTTTCTATTCCTATCTCTTTAGGAAAGATTGAAATTGATAGGGCATTGTGTGATTTGGGAGCTAGCATTTCTTTAATTCCCTATTCTTTATTTGAGCAAATTGATGTAGGAGAACTCCACCCTACTACCATAACATTGAAACTAGCCGATAGAAGTTCTAGAACCCCTAGGGGAGTTCTTAGGGATGTGCCTATTAAAGTTGGTAAATTCTTTATTCCCGTAGACTTCTATGTGCTAGAAATGGATGTGGAGCAAGAAATGCCCGTTATTCTTGGTAGACCCTTCCTTAACACCGTTGAAGCGGTCATTAGATGTGGTGAAGGGTCTATTGAATTGAAGATAGGGGATGAAAAGTTGAAATTTTTTTTGAAAAACGCCATGAAAACTCCCATATCGTCTTTTGAATGCAATTTGCTTGATGTATCTTGTGAAAGTCTTGAGCTAACATCTTTTGAAAATGAAGTCATGGACTTAGATGACTCTAGTATGCATTTTTCCTCACTTTTGGATATGGAAGATGAGGAAATGTATGACTTGTCTTGGGCCGAAGAAGAAAAATTGTTAGATGCTTGTCAAGGTGATGGAAACCAAGTGCCAAAAGGTAAGGAATTCGAAGGAGAGTTAAAACCTCTACCTTCGAATCTAAGGTATGAGTTTCTTGGATCTAATTCCACGCACCCGATCATTGTTGGTGCAAACTTGAATGAAGATGAAACGTCCAAACTTTTGCATGTCTCGAAAAACAATAAAAAGGCTTTGGGGTACTCAATTGATGATCTAAATGGAATTAGCCCTTCGCTATGCATGCATAGGATAAATGTGGATGAAAATGCAAAACCTTCTAGGGAGTTTCTAAGGAGATTGAACCCTAATCTTAGCGAAGTGGTTTTTAAAGAAATTACTAAGATAAGAGACGCGGGAATCATTTATTCGGTCCCGGATTCGGAATGGGTAAGCCCCATCCATGTCGTCCCCAAAAAGGGAGGACTTACGGTTGTGCAAAATGATAAGGGAGAGTTGGTCCCTACTAGAACCGTAAATGGATGGATGATGTGCATTGATTATAGGAAATTGAATAAAGCAACTAAGAAAGACCACTTTCCCATTCCTTTTATTGATCAAATGCTTGAAAGACTTGCGGGACATAAGTACTTTTGTTTCCTAGATGGTTATAGTGGATTTCATCAAATTCCCATTTTGCCGGATGACCAAAGAAAAACCACTTTTATATGTCCTTATGGAACTTTTGCCTTTAGACGCATGCCCTTTGGGTTATGCAATGCACCGGGAACGTTTCAAAGATGCATGATGTCTATCTTTAGCGACTACATTGAGAAATGCATGGAAGTTTTCATGGATGACTTCTCTATCCATGGAACTTCATTTGGTGATTGCTTAACTAATCTTTCTCATGTTCTTGCTAGGTGCATTGAAACGGGTTTGGTGCTTAATTGGGAAAAATGCCATTTTATGGTTCAAGAAGGAATTGTGCTTGGGCATTTGGTGTCTAGTAGAGATGTGGAAGTTGATAAAGCGAAAGTGCAAGTTATTGAGCAACTACCGCCACCAAAGGATCAAAAAGGAGTTAGAAGTTTCCTAGGGCATGCCGGTTTTTACCGAAGATTTATTAAGGACTTCTCAAAGATTGCCAAGCCGCTTACTCATCTCCTATGCAATGATGTGAAATTTGACTTTGATGAAGGATGCTTAGAGGCATTTGAAAAGCTCAAGAAAGCCCTTGTATCGGCACCCATAGTGCAACCACCAAAATGGGATCTTCCATTCGAGCTCATGTGCGATGCAAGCGACTTTGCTATTGGAGCCGTTTTGGGACAAAGAGTGGATAAGAGACTCCATGTAGTCTATTATGTGAGCAAGGTGCTTGATAATGCCCAATCGAATTACACCACAACCGAGAAGGAGTTGCTAGCCGTGGTGTATGCCTTTGAAAAATTTAGACCATACCTTGTTGGGTCCAAGATGATCGTCTACACGGATCACGCGGCTATTAAGTACTTGATGGCTAAGAAAGATGCGAAACCGAGACTTATTCGTTGGGTTCTTCTTTTGCAAGAGTTCAATATTGAGATCAAAGACAAGAAAGGGGTCGAAAATGTAGTCGCGGATCATCTCTCGAGAATTGAGCATTTTGATACAAAATGGTTCTCAATGCTTATACGAGACTCTTTTCTCGGGGAATATTTGCTAAGTGTCCAAGATGAAGCCCCATGGTATGCGGACTATGTGAACTATTTGACGTGCGACATTCTCCCTAATGACCTCGATCATAACCAAAGGAGGAAGTTCTTGCACGACGTTTCAAGGTACTTTTGGGATGATCCGTTCTTGTACAAGCTATGCGCCGACGGGATTTATAGAAAGTGTGTGACCAAGGAAGACGCAAAAGGAATTATAGCTTGTTGTCACTCCTCTTCTTATGGTGGACATGGTTCAACTTCGAAGACCGTAGCTAAGGTACTTCAATCGGGATTTTATTGGCCCAACATATTCAAGGACACGTATGAATTCGTCAAATCTTGTAACGAGTGTCAAAGGACGGGAAACATTGCTAGAAGGGATGAAATGCCTCAAAAGGGGATTTTAGAAGTGGAGATTTTTGATGTTTGGGGAGTAGATTTCATGGGACCCCTACCTTCGTCTCAAGGGAATTCCTTCATTCTTGTAGCGGTGGACTACGTGTCAAAATGGGTTGAGGCAGTCGCTTCCCCTTCTTGTGACGCTAAGGTGGTGATTAAAATGTTCATGAAGATCATATTCCCAAGATTTGGAGTCCCTAGAGCGGTGATCAGTGATAATGGCTCCCACTTCAAGGAGAAGAGATTTGAGTCCATGTTGAAGAAACATGGAATTTTCCATAGATGTTCGACTCCTTACCACCCTCAAGCTAATGGTCAAGTCGAGGTGTCTAATAGAGAGATAAAGAATATCTTGACCAAAACAGTTGGGAAGTCGGGAAAAGATTGGGCATTGAAGCTTGACGATGCGCTTTGGGCATATAGAACTGCTTTCAAGACACCGATCGGTATGTCTCCCTATAGGCTAGTATATGGCAAGGCATGCCATCTTCCAGTGGAGCTTGAGTACAAGGCCATGTGGGCCATTCAAGAATTGAATTTCGACAGAAAGGCTTCGGGAGAGAAAAGACTCCTTCAACTGAATGAGCTAGAAGAAATTAGGCTAGGCTCCTATGAAAGTTCAAGAATCTATAAGGAGAGAACTCGGAAGTGGCACGATAAACTTCTTGTAAAGAAGGAGTTCTCGGAAGGAGATAATGTTTTGGTGTTCAACTCAAGGTACAAGTTGTTCCCCGGGAAGTTCAAGTCTAAGTGGTCCGGGCCGTACAAAATTCATAGAGTTTTCAATGATGGGCATTTAGAGCTAATTGGGAATCAAGGGAATTTGTTCAAGGCAAATGGGCAAAGAGTCAAAATCTATCACGCCAACCATGGAAACCAACACATGTTGGAAGCCCCCTCTTGAATCCTATATGGTATCGCCGCTAGAGAAGGGATCCCGCTCGGGACTTCTCTTAGTGTGCTTCCTATTTTACAACGAGGAGATTCGGCTCGGTCTTGCCAAGACGTTAAACTAGGCCCTACCGGGAGGTAGCCCGGTTTGTGAGTTGTCTATCTATGCACAAGCAACTTCCATATATGTGTAGCATGCTTTTGTGAACTTGTGATGTGGCTTAGTGATTTGGATGATTTTATTTGCATGATTAGGGGTGCGTGTGATGTGGCTTAGGCATTGCATGAATTTTCTTGATGATGGTGGAGTTTTAAGTGTGGAGTGGTGATCCTAGCTTAATTTGATCGAAAATCGTATGTTTATGTGCTAGAGATTGATTAGGGGGGGGGGGCATACCTTGATTTTTATGTGATATTTTTAGTGGTACCTATTCTTGGATATGGGTGAAAAATTCTGAGTGTGGAGTTAGGAATCGTTGGAAAAAGAAAAATAATTCAAGCAGAATTCCGATCTCAATCGATCGACTGGAGGCAAGCTATAGCCCAGTCGATCGACTGGGAAGATATTTCAGAAGGTCCTGTAATTCGAACCTCCTCAGTCGATCGACTGGATGGAAGTTATGTCCCAGTCGATCGACTGGGAATTGCCTATCTAACCCAATTCGTCCTTCTTCGTTTTCATTCCACCGAAAACACAAATCACCAAAACCCTAATCTCCGATCGTCGATCCGTCACCCACCAATTCTCGCCATCAACTCGCCACCCGTTCGCAAGTCCTCCGCCACCCTCCCGCCGCAAGCCACCACTCAACCAACCGTCAATTCGTCCGGAAAACTGAATCTCAATCGGAAATCGCAAATCCCGCCGATGTCCTCCGTCCGGCCTCCGTTCCTCCTGCTCCAACCGTCAATCGACTCCTCTTTGGACCGCCTACAAACCCCAACCGTCAATTTGATTCAAAGAATCCCCCAGAAAAATCTTGATTTTTGCCCTAAATCACAGCTCAGTCGATCGACTGAAGCACAGCCTCAGTCCAGTCAACCGACTGAGGTACGGTTCAGTGCCCATTTGTCAGTTTTTGGCTCAGTTCAGTCGCGGATTTCATTTCCAGCACTATGGGTCGTTTCGATACATCATTGAGTGCAAAAGCGAAGGGGAAAGGGATCGCTCTCGAGCCCTCTCTCGACGATCAAACTGATGAGTTTCATAGCGAGGACGAGGATGATAGACCTCTTGTTTCGCGCAAGAGGAAATTGTTGAGGAGTTCGCTTGCTGACATTGACTCAGAGTCAGATGCTGAGATTGGGGCCGTGCCGGTTTCCCCAGTGCCACCAAAGAAGAAAAATCCTCCACCGAAGAAACCGGCACCGAAGAGGAAAGCGCCCGTGCCTCCTCCCCCTAGAGCCCTTTCGCCCCCAGTGCCCAGAGAACCTTCCCCTGTTGCAGCCCCTGCATCCTTGGCCATAGTGCCGATTGAGCCTCACGAGGGGCCGTATGAGGGACCGATGCCCATTCCGGTCCCGTATCCGTTCTCGGCTCCCTTGGTCTTTAGGGACGAGAAGCACCAGACTCATCACGCTACCATCACGTCAAAGAAGAAGACTGCCATCCCTACACTGTACCCCGACATGGGTTTGCTTCGTGGCATTGACGAAGCGGTCGCGACTGAGGTACAATCTCGCCTTACTGCATATGGCTTGTCCTTCTTATTATCTGATGATCCGGGTACCTACCAGAGGGTTGTAGAAGAGTTTACTTGCTCGTTTGAATTGGTTAAAGAGATAGATGGGGAGGGGGTAGATTGGACTTATTTTTGGAAATTTGTGCTGGGGGGTAGAGATTTCCGGATCAGAGAGAGTACGATCCGTGAGTGGTTGGGATTTCCACGGCCCGAGGCATCATTGCCCCCGGTGATTTCTGAGCATGACCAGTCCAAGCTTTGGAGGAGAATCTCCGGTAGGCATGAGTGGTTTATATCTTCATATAATTCTTCCGCGATAGTTGACCCAGTTTGGAAGATTATACACCACGTCATAGCTATCGGTATTAATACGAGGACTGAGAAGGCTAGGAAAGTCACCCTCCCGGATATGGACATTATGGTCGCTTTGGATTTTGGGCGAACTGTTGATTGGCTAGCTACTCTCGCCGACCGGTTTGAGACCGTGGTGAAGCCGGGTACGAGGAACAAGGGGATGGGAGGAGGCTCCTTGATTACATTGATAGCCCGAAGGTGTAACTTCACCTTTGGCTACGAGGGTTGTGAGGCCCCTAAAAGGAGCAAGCTTGACATAGATTTGATGAAGAACATGCATATGGTCAAGCGGGACGGTAAGACGTGGAGCCATGACCCGTCACCCCATGTGGAGACCCTTGTGACTGATGCTGCTGCGAAGAGAAGGGCCTTCAAGCAGAAGTTCCCCCTCTACTGCCGAGCCAACCTCTCCCCCTCTCCTCCCGGTTCACCTCCTCCACCCTCACCTCCAGTCGTTCCCGAGGGACAGGCAGACGACGAGCTTCTACTAGCAGATGAGGAGGTTCCCGCAGCAGATCCCCCGGTCCATATTCCCCCTCCGGTCGTTGATGACTCAGCGGAGTGGAGGCAGACAGTTACATCAGAGATTGCTCGGTTATCGGCCAGGATGACTGATATGAGGAGTGATTTGGCCCGCTTAGAGGACCTCGTCCGCACCGAGTCGGAGTGGGTCCGCTCTGCACTTGAGTCCCTGATGAGAGGCCAGACTGCGCCAGCTGCTACAGTTCCAGCTGCTTCCCGCGCTCCCTCTCCTATGCCTCATGCACCATCCGCAGACGCTTTAGAGGAGGACGAGGGAGCCTCTGATGGAGATACCGACGAGGGAGCCTCTGAGGGAGAAACTGATGGAGACACCACTTCGGGAGGTGACGAGAGAGCGTCTTCACGTTCAGAGACTTTCTGATCATGTTTTTATTGACATTTTGATGTTTCCTTATTTGGATCATGTACTTGGATGTTAAGTCGCCTTTTTGGCGCAATTTTGGGTGATGTATGCCGTTCTGAGTGATATGCCCTTTACTTGCTTTTGGTTGTATGTTACATTCGATATGATTTTGAAGGTGTTTACCATTTGTGCTGTTCACTCTACAGGATATGCACCCATATTTTGCTCATGTTCAGAATTCACCTTCTTTATCCACCTTTGCAACCAAAAGGGTATTTATCGCTCCCATGAGTTTTGTCACCGGTGCTTCAAACGAGGGGAGTTCCTATGTGCCTTTTACTTTATTTAATCATTCTTTGCGCTTAGGGACTAAGCTTGAGTTAAGTGTGGAGTGGTTTGTGCGCATAGTTCACATGATTGCATGCTTTGCATATCATTTTTGATGGACACTTGCATCTTTTGCACCTTATCCCTACATGAGAGAGTGTTAACCACATAGGCTCGTGACTATCAATTCCGATTCCTATAAATCACACCTAGCCTATTTGCTACATTTATCGGAATTTGAGCTTAGAACCGACCTAGTCCATTGAATGTGTATTCCTGAAAACCAATATCATTGCCATCTCTCGGCTATCTAATTCTCTAAGTATTTTCGTTGAAATACCTTGGATCAAGCTATGGCAAGCACTTTTAAAAATTCTTCGTGAAAAAACCTAAATCTCTTGATTATTCCTTGGTGACTTGAGTCCTCTAACACGGTGCCTTGCTCATGTATGTCTCCCGCACATTCCATACGCTTTTTGAACATATTGTCAAGTTTTAAGTGTGGAGTAAAAAAAAAACTGAATTTTCTGCTTCGCCTCTGCGGTACTTATGCAGTTAGGTGGGATGGTGGCTCACGCCGTCCAATCTCTAGTCCGAGTAGCCGGGAAAATAGTCGAGCAACCCTCGCCTTGACTCGCGTCAAAAGGACGATAAGGAGTGAGAGCAGTTTTTGAAAAAGAAAAAAAAAGAGAGAGAAAGAAAATAAGAAACACTTAAAACTTGACTCTATGTTCTTCCATCATTATTCACTTGTGCTGGTGCATGATTTGTTTTGTGTGCTAGTTGGAGTGACCTTTGGACGATCCATGTGCTTGCACGGGAGTATGTCATTTGGTTTATGACTTGTTTGTTGGGAACTCTCGTGTCGAACTCCTCTTCCCTTTATGGATTACGGCTTAAGCGCCTAAAACTTGGGAACGAGTTACATATCGCAAGCCCGTGGACTAGCCCTAGCTAGCATAGGCAAGCGATTGACACTTTTTGTGCAAACTAAAAGCTCAACTTCTATTGTATTACCTTGAAAATGAATAGACATTTGGATGAGACGATTGATAGCTCTAGTATTGATGACCTTGAATGCACAACCTTAATGGTACTCAAAGTGGTTCAAAAGTCCTTTTGATGGTATTGTGATGATAGTCCTAGCGTGGGGTGAGGAGTTTGTTTTGAGAAATCATGACCTTGGTTAAACACTCTTAAATTCAATTCTCATGGGATAAGTGCACTTGGGATTTGTGAGTATTCCCTTTTCTGAAAACTCTCACGAGACTATAACTCGTCCACTAGGGTAGCCTAGGGGTTTAAAGGCTTAATGCATATGCTAAATGCATTCGTCACACCTACGAAAAGGAGTTAGATTGTATATTTGTGTTAGAGGAGTTAGAAATAAAGTTTTCCTATTGTTTATCTCTGTCTAGTTCTTATTGTTTGCTCGGGACGATCAAACTCTAAGTGTGGAGTGTTTGATGAGTCGAATTCTCTACTAGCTTACATGCCCATTTACGAAGAGTTTTGGTCCTTTCCCGATGCTTTTTCAATGCCATTTGACCCCTCTCCTTGCATTTCAGGCTTGGAACAACCATACATTGAGCTCAGGACCTTAGCACGAAGAAACGAGGAAAATTCGAAGATTTGAGCGAGTTATCAGATATCGACCTTCAGTCGATCGACTGGGATGCTCCCCTGCTCCAGTCGATCGACTTGCTCAACTCTCAGGAGAGCCTGCAAATCAAGCTTCTTCAGTCGATCGACTAAATGCTCCCCTGCTCCAGTCGATCGACTCGATCAACTCTCAGGAGGCACTGCAATTTGACCCTTCTCAGTCGATCGACTGGGATCCTTCTTTGTTCCAGTCGATCGACTCAAGCAATTCTCAGGAGGGCCTGCAAATCAAGCAACGCCAGTCGATCGACTGGGCCAACACACAACGCCAGTCGATCGACTGGGCTACAGTACCGGAAAACCCTAACTTTGGCTGTAAATAGAAAGTTTTTGGGGGATTTTCGGGGGACTTTTTGGCACGGATTTGGAGGAGATCAAGCACGAATTTCGAGGAGATTGAGTAAAGGAGAAGAAGACCAACATCATACTCTTGAATTTCTACTTTGGTTTTAGATTCCTAAACTCATCCTCTTCATGTTTACATACTCATCCATGAATACTTTTGATTGTAACTTCACTATGAGTGAGTAGTGACCTTGATTGGGGATCTATGAATCCCCTAAACATGTTTGTGACATTATAATAATTATGGATGCTATTGATGAATGATTTGCACATGATTTTTCTTCATTTGAACTTAATGATTAGAGTTGCTCATAAGGTGTTTGCGAAAATGCCTCAATGAGAAACTTTGCTTGAATTTGTGTTTGAAGCAACTTGCGTTGAAGAACATGATTTCAATGGATCTAAATGAAGAAACATTAGGATCGCTTGCGAAAAGGTTTAACATTGATGAGATATTGAGGGTTACCTGTCATGTGAGCAGAGCATCCACTGTCGAGGTACCAGCACTCTTCCTTGTACGTCTCAGCAAGGGCCTCATGGGTAAGTTCATCTTTGTCATTGACTGAGGTGTCATCAGTAGGCTGTTCAGACAGTGCACTGGAGTATGGGTTTCTACTTGTCTCACTGCAGTCTTCAATAGTGACTACAAGTCCCATGATATTGACATTCTCATGCTCTTCTTCTTCATCGTTAGATTTACTGTCTGGACCCTCATAGGCTATTATGAGAATATCCCATGCTTCCTTGGCCACCTCACATTCAGCAATCATTTTGAACACATTCTCGTCCACTCCATAGAATATTGCATTCAGGGCCTTTGAATTCCCAACAGCCGCTACATCATCTGCTTCAGACCACAGAGCTTCAGGTTTTGGCATAAAAACTCCTTCAGGGTTGGCCATCATGGGTTCTGTCCATCCTATCATTACAGCTCTCCAAGCCTTTTCATCGAGGGATTTCAGAAAGGCTTTCATCTTGGATTTCCAATAGGCATAATTCGGCCCTTCAAGCAACGGTGGTCGGTTAGTGCTCTGTCCTTCCTTCAAACTCATCTTGAATAGTCACCGGATCACACTCTGTATGTCGAGTGTCTGCTCTGATACCAATTGAAATCTACTTGTCTTAGTCAAGACAAGTTCCAGATGGTGTTCGAACATCGTCTCAAACACTTGTTGGACAGTTTCAGGTTGTGTTCAAACAGAGACTGGAACACCTTAGCAGACAGAACTGAAAATAGAACAAACATGAGTACACACGATATGATAACCCAGTTCAGCTTCACCTACTCTGGGGGGTTTCCCACACCCGAAAAAGGGACACAAATCTTATTACGAGTTTAGAGCTATTCGTGGACTTACACTTACACAACGCCTTGTTTATAATAGCCTAGCCTCTAACACTCCGTCTCTCGGATTTGCAATCTTGGTTCACCACAGCTCCCCTCGATTCCCTATGGGTAGGACGAGACTTCCCTCTCGACCTAGTCTTGGACCTCCCAGAAGTCCAGTCGCCTTCTTCCAAAGACGTGTCTTGATCACCGTGTGTGTGTGCGCTTTGTTGTCCTTCAAGAAGAGTCTGAACAGCACACTGAACAGACTGCTTCTTTGCCGTTGATATTCCGGTTTGGAATACTCAGCCGGTCGTCACTCCTCCTCCAATCTCACAAGTGCTCTCGTGTTTTTTTTCACTCAGGAAGCGACACAGATCTGGTCGCCCTAGCCTTGTATTTATATGCATGGGCGAGATCCAAATCTGTTCCAAATATCCTCATCAAATATTTAGGAAATATTCCTAAATATTCGATGGATATTTCCAATCCAATCTTTGGGAAGATCTTGATGTATCTTCCGTAACAAGTCAGCCAACCTTCTTCAATCTGACGCGGAGATATTCATTTGAATATCTAATTCTTCATTGGCTGACTTCCATCTCGATCTTCGATCGTCCAAATCCAATCTGAATATCTTGTCAAATATTTCGGAGATACTCCTAAATATTTAATAGATGTTCAATCTCCTCCATATCCAATCTTTGGAGATTACTTCCGTGCCAAGCCATCCAATATTCTCAAATCCAAGCTGAAGATATTCATTTGAATATCTGATCTTTAATGGCGATTCGTCAATTGATCCCAATCAGATAATCTCGTCGATCTTATGGATACGCAAATCTTCATGAGATATCTTCTACGGTAAGTTAGTCAGGCTGTCTTCAATTCTGGTGAGGAGATATTTAAATGACATCTCGAATATCTATTTCTTCACTGACCGACTTCAATCGAAAAGATCCTCTATCTTTAGAACCTTCCAGATTCAAATCATGCGTCTGCTGTACGCTAACCTTCCGGATTCAAATCATGTGTCTGCTGTACGCTGTACTTCTGTTCCAGTCCGTGGTTGAACTCTTCTTGAACTCTAGCTCGAACTGTCTAAAGCCGTTTTGCCAAAGCCATGCCATTCATGGGAACATTAGCGCCACATTAAGACATTAGCGCGACTCTAATGTCTAAAGGAGACGCGGTACTAAAGTCTACACCTGACGCGGGATAACGTTAAGATGAGACGCGACCAGCTATGAGATGCTGACGTCAGCAATGCGTCTGATGACATCAGTGAGCCGAAATTTGATAATTCTAGCCCAAATTGGATTTAGAAACCCAGTCGATTATAAATAGAAAGATTGGGTTAGAGTTTCCAACCATCAAATCATCAATCATTCTACGAAGACCAAGACGGCTCTGGAGGAGAAGGCGAAGCTTTCGACGAGAGAAGAGATTTCTACTACTTTCATTATGCATATTTGTGTTTTTATCTCAATGATGTGTAGCTAAACTGTCTATTCGGTTTAGGGTTTTGAATATTGTGACGAATGTTTTGAGGCTTTTCACTTAATGCTATTTTATGTTCTACTAGTTCTTGTGCTTATTTAGATTGTGGTGTAGTGCTTGGAACGGCCCTACCTTAGGTTATAACCTGGAACGGAGTAACCACACTTAGGAGCATAAAGTTAGATAATTAGCAGCCGATGATAAACGAGTCACAATAGGAAACCCTAGACAGAATACTCCCTCTGATTGAATACCCTTCGTTTTATTTCACTTGCACTTGTTTACAATTACTCACAAACCTCCAATTTCTTTCTTTACAGAACGACTTCAACAACACCAGCTCCCTTGGTTTCGACCCCTACTTGCCGCTTTACTAGCCTATTGTAGTGAAATTATAAATTTAAATTTGAGAGGTCAGACGACGCTTGTCAAATTTGGCGCCGTTGCCGGGGAGCTACGTTTCGGTGAAGTTGTTCTTTTTGTTTTTTTATTTTTCTGTTTTTTGTTTTGTGTTTTTGGTTTGCTATGTTTTCTTATTATAGTAGGGAACCTTGTGACGATGAAGACGATGAGGAAGATGAATACGAGGGCAGCGAGGTTACGTTTTGGATGATTCGGCGTCTCCCCAAATTTGGAGGTGCCATCGGAAAATACCCCGTGACGCATGTGAGGACGTTTCACTCCATCTGCAGCCGTATGAAGCCTAAGGACGAGTCATTAGAGAGGTTTAAGCTAACATATTTTAAGTTTTCTTTAACTGACTCCCCAATATCTTGGTATTACTCATCGGGTGCAGATTATGAAAGCGATTATTTGGATCTACGAGCCCAATTTCTAAAGAAGTTTTCTCCACCATCCCTTTGATTTGAAGTCCGCGAGAAAATTATTACCCTTGAGCAATTCCAGGACAAAACACTTTATGAGTACTATGTGCGCTTCGATGCTCTTCAGGGAAGCTGTCCACACCATGGATTCACCGATTCATACCTTCTCAAGAGATTTCTTGGTGGGATGACGCTACTAGAGAATTCTATGCTTGATGCTGCTGCAGGAGGTTCGGTATGGGATTTACCCATATATGATGTCTGGGACCTGATAGATGATATGACATAGAGATCGAGATGGGGTCAGATACACAAAACGAATGATAAGACACAGACAGTAGAAGCTGATTCAGTGCAGATCATGCCCGACATCAGATGCAACACCTCCGTCACAATCTTACCCGTAACAGTGCCTAACCCGAGAGGAGACATCAGTACATTGGCAGGTGTAGAAAAATCGGGTGCAGAAAATGAAGAAAACGACTCGGAGTCAATGTCCACCGTGCCTACAGAAGACATTAGCTCGATGCTAATGTCTGAAGAAGACGCGGCCATAATGTCTAAGCGAGGCGCGACCATAATGTCTACTGCAAACACGATCGCCACTGATGCACAATTCAGAACTGACCCTTTTACTTTATTTTCTGTGCAGGTGATAGCTCCTGAAGGCCATGTGATCGATAATGATGAGCTGGAAGATGAGTTGGAGGTGAAGCATGAGCCGGAAAAGCCAACGGTGAAACACCAACGTGCTACGAGTCAAGCAGCACCACCTGAAGAGTGTAAGGACCCAGGTGCCTTCACAATCACCCGTGATGTTGACTCTTATGTTTTGCAGATGGGAGATGCTAGAGATAACGATCCTCCAGCACCTATTTTGGGACGACCACTCCTCATTGCCACTAAAACCAAGATTGACATGGACACATGCTTGTTATTACTTGCGTTTGGTGGCAAGATGTCAGATTTTTATATTTATGAGGATGATGACCATTCATTCATGAAGAAGCGACCGAGACATGGCACGTTAGAATGGAAACCAGGATGGAGAGACACGAGAGCACCACTCGATGAGGGCTATGAGCATCACAAGGGAGTAAAGAAATTTGACCTCACACATCTATGGGATCCTAACTTGTGATCCCGAAAGAGGTAACATCGAGCCAACAACGTAAAACAAAGGCGCTCGCAGGGAGGCAGCCCAGCAAATTTTTCATTTTTTCATTTTTTATTTCATTTTTCTGTTTATTTGAGTCATGAGTCATATGTTTTCTATCGTCTTTTGGGAAAGGAGATGCTTTTCATGCAGGAAATAGTGCACCTCAGTGTGGACCGCGTCAGCCCTCAACATTAGCTGACCGCGTTTTCTGTTAACATTAAGGTAACGTCTACACCATACACGGCACGTAACGTCCATACAGGGCGCGGTTGACCGTTGACCAGTGTTGACAAACTCGGTTGACCAGGATTTACATTGTCACGCGACGACACGAGGGGAGTAGGCCTGGGCTCGGTTCGGTCCTAAATTTGGTGAAAACCGACCCGAAACCCAAAAATTTGGTTCGGGTCGGGTTTGGTGTTTTTGAAAGTGAAAACCGACCAAAGCCCAATTTTTTGGGTTTCGGGTCGGTTCGGTCTTTTCAGGTTTTTTTGGCGATTTTTCAGTTTTTTTCAAGTTCGAGTCGGGTTTTTTTTCCTGGGTTTTCACGATTTTTTGGTCTTTTTCGGTCTTTCTTTGTAAATTGACAGAAAACACATATTTTCGGTTTGGGTCGGGCTTTCGGTCCGAGAAAAAAGCAAAACCGAGACCGAACTGTATATCACCATTCGGTTCGGTCTTTTTTCGGTCCGGTTTTTGGTACAAGAAGAACCGGCCCGTTTGGGCTTTTTTTGGTTCGGTTCTGGTCGGGTTCGGTCTTTTCGGGTCTGCACGTCCAGCCCTAGAGGGGAGTGCCTGTTTATTTTTATTCTCTACTTGTTTTCCCTACGTTTGTGTGTCTTGCATAGTTTGTGTTTTTGAATTTAAGTAGTGCCGTGAGGACACAACTTTATTCAAAAGTGTGGGGTGGGAGAGTCAGTCAGTCAGTTGTGTCAGCACGCTTATTTTTTGCACAGTGTCTGCACGTTTCCCTTTTAAAAAAAATTGGAAGTATGAAATTTCTCTCTATTTCCTGGATATGCAGTATTGAATTTTGATGATGTGAAACAGATGGGCTGATTAGATGCGTTTCTCTCGTGAAATTTGAATTATGCTTTTAGATGTGAATTGAACCTACTACGTGTCCTGTTGAGTTGAGATAAATAGGGATCTGGAGTTGATAGAAATGTCCTAGAGAGACTTGTTGAAGCATTCAAAGGACCGAATTTCGAGTTATATGGTTATGTGGATTTCGTGGAGGCTAGCACTTCGAGACGATATGGTTCAGAGTTAGCTCCGCCGCTGCAGCGTTTATGTAGGTAGGTTATGAGCCGTACTTATACGACTCATCGAGTCATTAAATCCCACCAATTTCTGCACTTAATTATGCGAACAGTTACTTTTTAGTGTTTTTTTGCATTTCAGGTGATTTGGAAGCTCTAGGAGGAAACGTGCATAAAAGACGACATTTTATGCGAAAAACATCACAATGGCAGATTGACCTTTGGAGCTTCGCCGGAGGACTGGGAATGCACCGATGATCAGAAAAATACGAGACACATGCCGTTGCGTAGGTGACTCAATTCCCTACAACTCTCTAGTTCACACCGAGAGCATCCGAGGTCGTTTGGAAGGTCAAATCGAGAGCCGAAGTCAAAACAGATGCGCAGAATGGATGAACAGTGTCCGCGGATGAACAGTACTTCCGGCGTGAACAGTAACTTCCGGCATGAACAGTACTTCCGCCGTGAACAGTGTTTTTGGGCAGTGAACAGTATTTTTGGGCCATGAACAGTACTCCGGCCGTGAACAGTATTTCGGCCCAAATCAATGTCATATTAGGGCAAAATTCACAAGCTAGGGTTTTGGAATATTCTGGAAGGTTCAAGATGACTTAATTCCCAAGCAAAGAGATAGCTTGAAGATAAAGCAAGAAGATATGAAAATATTGCCTAATTATCTCTTGGCTTATTTTGAGAACTTTAGGTCTTCTCAAAACCCTATATATAGAGGAGCTCACAAGACCAAATAAGCATCCCTCAACTCACACGAGTCTCTCTCTCTACACTCACGGCCGAAGCCTTGCTCCTCCGCCTTCCACCGCCTTGCTCCGCCACCGCTCACGGTTGCTCAGCCCTTGTCCGCCCTAGCTCATCCGCCCACGGCCAGCGCTCCTCCATCCTCGGTTTTGTGAAGTATTTTCGTTCTCTTTTAATTCTTGCATTATTTCCCATGACTATGTGTAACTAAACCGATTATTCGGGTTATGGTTTCGAATATTGTGACGTATGTTTTTGAGACTTGAATCGTAATGCTTATTTCTTTATTCCACTAGACCTTGTGCTTATTATCTCGATTTATATTGTGAAACTAAGTTGATACTCGGAAAGGTTAGACTTAGTCGAATAATATAAATCCCCTATTTACTGTTTGTTTGATACTAGACCGTTGAAAACAAATAGCGCACTAATTTAATATATCTTGGAATGGAGTATTAAATTACTAGGTTTAGTTTGTGGTGTAGGCGTCCGGAAAGACACTACTTTAGGTTATAACTTGGAATGGAAGTAACCACACTTAGGAATTAGAAATACGATATTTAGAAGTCAAGGATAAAACAAGTCACAATTAAGAAACCCTAACCTGAATATTCTCATCATATTATTCCACACGTCACTTTTTCTTATTGCTTATTTCGGCTATTTCGGTTTTACACTAACCTTTACTCTCACAAATCGTTTCTTATTTCTTTCCTTTTCCAGAACAAAGTAGTAACCAATCTAGCTCCCTTGGGTTCGACCCTTGCTTGCCATTGTGCTAACCCACAGTCTACAGCCAGGAAATTATAAATTTAGTAGGCGGGACGGGAAAACAGACCGTCCTATCTCTAGTTTGAAGTAATCGAGAAAATAGGTGGTGGGCCCCCATCTTGACTCGCGTCAAAAAGGTCGGGGATGAGAAAGAGCGCGGATCTATTTCCATATGCTCGCGGACGATGATTGGACCTTCTTCAAAAGAAGAAAAAGGACAAGCAATTCACAATAAAGGAGCAAAGCTCAAGAAAAAATCAGCCACATAGTGAAGTTTCATACAAAAAAAGTGAAGTACACCATTCTTACATCAAGAGCCAAATGCCAAAGAAAGTCACTACAAAAGCTGTCCAACAAAAAAAGAGAAGAAGAGCTCAAAAAACCTTGAAGCTCGAATGAATCACGTGCAAGAAAAAGCAATGAAGTATAACCATATAGCTAGAGTTCGGAACAGCGGATGCAGATCATGGGTCCAAAGAGGACTATCTCCCATTCATCCGAATTGATTTGGATTTCAGCTCAAAAGTAACATGTATCAAGTTAATTCCATGGCGAGCATAATGATTTTAGTAGCAATTGAGTTATGCGTAGAAAAGCGAGTCTAGACTAGCAACTCATATTCATGTCGCATTATCTAGAGCGTCGAAGAAATTGTGGTGTTACACTTATTTTCCTTCAATGACTTAGATCTTGTTCGGGACGAACAAGTTTAAGTGTGTGGTGGTTTGATGAGTCGTATTTATATGACTCGTCGAATCAACTAATCCTATTTATTTCAACACTTTTATATGCGAACATTTACTTTTTAAGTGTTGTTTTGCATTTCAGGTGCTTCGGAAGCGAGGAAACGTGCATTAAAGACGGCATTTTGCGTCGAAAACATCACAATGATAGATCAGACCTTTGGACAGTCGACGGAGTGCTGGGAATGGACTGTTGATCAAAAAAATATGAGTTGCGCGCCATCGCGTAGCTGACTCGATTCCCTACAACTCTCTAATTCACACCGAGAGCAGCCGAGGTCATATAAAAGGTCAAATCCAGAGTCGAAGTTGGGACTGACGCGCAGAAGAAGGACACAAGCTCAGTGCTAACCGCGCCACATTAAGAAATTAGCGCGACTCTAATGTCTGAAGGATACGCGGTACTAAAGTCTACACCTGACGCGGGATAACGTTAAGATGAGACGCGACCATCTACGAGATGCTGACGTCAGCAACGCGTTTGATGATGTCAGCGAGCCGAAATCTGATAATTCTAGCCCAAATTGGATTTAGAAACCCAGTCGATTATAAATAGAAAGATTGGGTTAGAGTTTCCAACCATCAAATCATCAATCATTCTACGAAGACCAAGACGGCTCTGGAGGAGAAGACGAAGCTTTCGATGAGAGAAGAGATTTCTACTACTTTCATTATGCATATTTGTGTTTTTATCTCAATGATGTGTAGCTAAATTGTTTATTCGGTTTAGGGTTTTGAATATTGTGACGAATGTTTTGAGGCTTTTCACTTAATGCTATTTTATGTTCTAATAGTTCTTGTGCTTATTTATCTCGGACTGAATTGTGAAGCTAAGCGGATACTTGGAATGGTAAAACTTAGCCGAACAATTCAGCCCCTATATTCGCTGCGTGTTTGATACTAGACCGTTAGAACAAGTAGTTGCACTTAACCTGATATAACCTGGAACGGATTATTAGGTTTGCTAGAACTAGAAGTCTATAACCTGGAACGGAGTAGATTGTGGTGTAGTGCTTGGAATGGCCCTACCTTAGGTTATAACCTGGAACGGAGTAACCACACTTAGGAGCATAAATTTAGATAATTAGCAGCCGATGATAAACGAGTCACAATAGGAAACCCGAGATCGAATACTCCCTCTGATTGAATACCCTTCGTTTTATTTCACTTGCACTTGTTTACAATTACTCACAAACCCCCAATTTCTTTGTTTACAGAATGACTTCAACAACACTAGCTCCCTTGGGTTCGACCCCTACTTGCCGCTTTACTAGTCTATTGTAGGGAAATTATAAATTTAAATTTGAGAGGTCAGACGACGCCTGTCAGTGACCTAGGGGAGTGCGGTGGCATGAAAGCTAAGACATGCTAGGCTTATAATGGCTCGGATTGGGTCCTCCGGTCGGGTCGTTACAGATGGTATTCAGAGCCGAACCTCCGCAGTAGGTGACCGTGAGCGGTCTCTGAATGGAGGGACGATCCTGTGTTCTCGTCTGTCCTGCTTGGTTCTAACGAGGACGTTAGAATTCTGTAAGTGGGGGTGTATGTAACGTAACATCCCTAATTTTTGTCCCACATCGCTTGGGAGTTCTGTGTGTGCAAGCTTGATAAGCTAGCCTACTAGCTAACATGTCACCAATCTACCATGGTCTTTTGTGATAGACTCTAGGTTGTGGTGACCTAAAGGAGTGCGGTGGCATGAAAGCTAGGACAGGCTAGGCTTATAACGGCTCGAATCGGGTCCTCCGGTCGGGTCGTTACAGATGTAACGCCCCCAAAATTTTTTAACTTCAAAACGGCGTCACACCGGTTGCACGTCCCTAAACCACGTATGGAACATACGAAGTCTCTAGTTGATTAATACATTAATTAAATTTCAAGTGAAATATCACATATATTACATGTAATCCATTAACAAATTGAATGCAACATGTTATTCAATATTCAAGTAACCAAAACGTCTAAGTCTCCAAAAACACTTTTTATTGATACTCTTTACTAGCGCGAGTCTCACTCATTCCTCCCACAAATCTTCTGCAATATCTAAAAAAAATATAAACATGGTAAACATGAGTCCACGGCTCGTGTAAGTAATACAGACCCAACTAGCCGAACCATGAGTGTCAGAATCCTTTTAAATAAACCATTATTAACATAAGTGAAAAGAAGCGACGAAGTGAACGATTGTACCAGAATAGCAAGTGAGTCCAGGAATAATTTTTGAAATGGGTAACATTAAAGGTATGACCAAGCAGAATGAATTCAGGCTTTACAGACATGATGGCTACATAATCAATCATGCAAACATGGGTCCCGGGACACTATCATCGTATTTTGCCCTACGACTAGGCAACAAGTTAACATACTTTGCCCTATGGGGGGCAACAGAAGCGTTATACTTTGCCCTATAGCGGGGCAACAGAATACCATACCTTGCCCTATGGCAAGGCAACAAGAATCATGATCCAATTGTGAGCCTTCAGAAATGCAAATAGATTGGACTTGTACCAAGAACGGTTAGGATATCAAGAGACAGGATGAGTAGTAAAATTTCGAGACAGGATGGATTGTAAAATTAAATGATGAGACAGGATGAGTTATAAAATTTGAAGACAGAGTGAGTTGTAAAATTTCAAGACCGGATAAATTGTAAAGTTAAACGACGAGACAGGTCGAGTTGTAAAATATCAAGACTGTAAAAATCCTCTTATCGAGATGAATAAGTTTCAGAAGAAGTCGCACTCATGATCTGAGTTTATTAAGGAAAACAAGTTTTGAAGAATAATAGGCATGCCATAAAAATAAGATTTTGAAAATAACTTGACAGGTCCATATAACTAACCTCGAATCCGCATCACATAACCTCCAATAAAATTTATATCACAGTGAAACCAGGTCAAGAGTCACCTAATCATCATAAGCAAAACATACTAAAACTCTCAGACTTCTAAAGCCCACTTTTGAATATCACGCCACAACCATTCAAGTTCATCATACCAATATCAGCACATTAGAGTCCAAAAATTCAGATTCGATTTCTTGACTTCAAAATTATTTTCTGATTTACTCATTGAGAATTAAAATACATTCTACATATTGTTAAAGAGATTTATTCGAGTACAACACTAAGGGATTTTAAAACAGCTAATTAGAACACTTAAAACATAAGTTATGCCAACTTTAAAACACGCCATCAGAACTGACCGCAATCGCAAAACAACATATAACATCAACTTCCAATCCAATTTCCTAGCAACTCAGCTAGAATCAATTTATGTGTTAAACACCGCTAGCAAGCTTGTTTCATGTAGATAATCAAAGAGTCAGAAAGCACTTAAATCGAATAAGTAAAATAGAAGATATTTTAGTTTGAAAATTGTTCGACAGATCTGCCAGATTTTTACAACATGTTTTTAAAACTCAACTTTGAAACCAATTTCAGATCAGCTCAGATTGAATCAAATTACGAGTCATACACGGTTCGAAAGATCTTTTCGTCTAGAACAGTATACAATTTGGAAACAGTCAATTCGCATAACAGAAACAGATGTTATTTGCATTTGAAAATAGGTCGACAGAACTGTCCAGAATCAGAAAACAGTTTTCAATACTCAAACTTCAAAATTAATTTTAGATTAGCTCGGGTTGAATCATAATACGAATCTTATATGGTCGAAAAGCTTATTTCGAGCAGAATAACACCAAATCAAGAAAAACTTCATTTGAATACCTAAAACAAAAGTTATAGAGAATTTAAAATCAGTCGTCAGATCTGTCCAAAACAAAAAGGCAGATTCTAATAATACTCAACTTAGAACTCAGTTTCAGATCAATTCAAATAGAATCGACATGTGTATTTTATATCGTTTAAAAGATATTTTCGAGTAGAACATGATAGAACTTTGAATGACCTTAAACACCAAAAATAAAAGTTACAGCCACCTGAAAGTCGGACGACAGATCTGATTTTTAACAAACAATAATAACCACACACCAATAGGGATGAATGCATACCTAAACGGATTGAGTTTCTTCGCCGATTCAAAAAGCTTATCTTTCTCATATCTATCCACTGAAATTAACACTATACAACTCAACTTCATTGCACATAATACCATAAATCAACTCAAAATAAAAGTAGACACTACACCTTCACAACCTTGATAACTTCTTCTTCTTTTTTCTTCTTCTCTAACGACGGATGAAGACTTGTCGTCTGCTTTTCAGTTTATTTTCATAGATATGAATGGCTATTTGATTTACTCCTTATTTTTAAGGAAGAGAAACGACAGAAGATGAAGAGGATGAAATAAGAAATTTATAGATGATTGACCAAATATAATCCCATCATCTTTCCGTTTCCAAATTCTATTTTAATCCATCATTAAAAATTTCTTTTATTAATTTGACATTCTAAAATATCAGGTCATTACATTATTCCCTCCTTAAAAAAGGAGTTTAGTCCTCTAAACTCGAATAACGTCTTCATTAATTTATCCTAATTTTCATAAATCCAAAAATCATCAGTAGACCATTTATTTATATATACTTTCTGAACACAGGTTCACAGAACACGTGTTAACCTTCGCCATTTACTTGATATTACATGAACCTTATAAACTCCACAACTAAAAAGCAAAGAAAAGCATCAATTAAGGAATCAAACATCATTTAACAAAGCAACATCTCTAAATTTCAAGAGTTCCAAGAAAACACTGGCTAGCTCATCACATATGCACAATTCATAATTTCCTTAGGAAACTCACAGGTAAAATAAATAATCCAACTTTGAAACATAGGGTTTCCCTTTACCCACCATCATTTGTTTTTCCACTGTGTACTGAAAATATCCAACCTGAATAATTATGCTGCATGCGTGTTCATCTAACATGTAAATGATATTTTCTTACACAACGCTCCATAACGTGCCATCTATGTCTTTCGAATAAACACAACTGCCATGAGTAAACTTATAATCAATGATTAATGCATGACTTATGAACTTTAAACTTTCGTGCACAATTTTTACAGTTCCATGAACATTTATGACTACATCCATCGCCCAACATGATGCAAGAATCATATTAAAAATTCAAGTGAGTTTTCAATGTCTTACATAAACTTTCTCAAATACTAGAGAAGTTCTATAATGCAAATTTTGGCATATCCTATTATTGTCATGATGTAGGTTTTAATTTACCGTTATCATAAGTTAAATAAAAATGTCATTACTTAAAAATGCATCATCAAGGGTAGACAATCATATTCTAATTAGAAAGATTCACACTTGTAAACATGAAAAGTAGTTTCGCCAACCACGCTTCCACTGCGCTACTCTAACTTAAAATCAATAATTTACCTAGACTTGATTAATCTTATGCGTTCAACCATACTATCGTAATTAGTGCTCGAAGATGAAAACTAGAATCATATTTACACCTCAAAGTATCAATATCTTGCTTCACCAAAAATGACATGTGACTAAAATTTAATACTTATACAACTAGTCTAGCCACACTTTAGCTCTCGTGTCAAACTCCTCAATTTAATAACAACTTTTACTCTTTAATTAAACGTGAAATTTTTTGCAGCCGGTCATACAAAATACTACCACCAAAAATAAGTGCAGAACACCCACAACAATCATTGATAACTCCAAATTGCAGTCCAATAATTTCATTCTTGAGAATTCTGTAGACTCTAAGTGTAAACAATAAAACTATCAAGATGTAACTCAGACGTCTTTAAATAATAAGTACCAGTTGCAAATTTGATAGTTAAGATAGCTATGATATGACAGACATCAAAATACTCCTTTAACTTCCGAAACCATATTCACCTTGTGTTGTTTAACTAACCAGCTTATGTGTTACTCATACTAATATGGAAGTATACTCGAATCCTCCAGAAAAATTCCTTATAATATCATTCTAGCACATAAAGATATAAATGCAAGACATTTCCATTACTCTACTTATTAGGGTCTATAAGTGTTTAACCTTTATAAGCAATGTGCTACAAATTACGAATGTTCAAAATTCATTCATATATATGCTCTTTTTAAGAAGTTCTTTTTTTTACTCAGACCAACCCAGTCAATCTCAGGTGTTCATAAAGTCAAACGCATCTCCCAAAGTGTATGACATCAATAACAAACTCCACAAACTTATCACAAGATGACCAAAATACATTATTCAGCAAAACCTAAAGGTTATAAGCACATACATAGACTCATATGCATCATACATAACTTATTACATACATATCATGTTCAAAAGCCGACCTTGAGAAATTCTTAAACTTTAAAATTAACATCTACTAACCTGAATGGGAAAATGTTCTCGAAACTTCATAATTCCAAATAGTTGACCAACGAAATGAATATGTATGGAGATTTATTTTTTTAAACAAATAATCACTTCTCAAGAGTCAATCTATAAAGTCACGTTATAATTTCATCATCAAAATACTTACGATAGGCAAAGATCAACTATTCATTAAACTAAAGAAACTTGTTTCATATTTGCAATTTAACCAACACACTATCCTTATATGTTATTGCATAAATGAGAAAGCTATTAACTAAAAACCTCAGCAAACTTCCGACGATGTCCTTCTAAATGCAAAAACATAAACCTTGCCTAGTTAAAATAAAATACTAGCAATTGATTTTTCTTTTGTACTTAATAATGCACTCCAAGGTACAGATTGTGTAATCACATCTAATTCTTTTCTTTCTAGCACAAACATATAAGTGTAAGATTTACAATGACATTCTTTACAAAATACCTTATAATTACTCGTCAGATAAGTGTACTTGTCATTAATAACGATCATCAACAACTTACTACAACCGTTGACTCAAACAGATAATTCAAATAACACAAGGAAACTGACAAATGATTAATAATCACGTAGCATTAGAAGTAATTGAAAGAAGGTCAATCACATACAATACAACTCCATAGCTACAAGCGATCGATTAACAAGACGTATAGTAAACAATCAAATTTCTTTCTCTGAAGTTAATATATCATAATCACGGCAAACGATTCTCTTTTTTGTCATACAAACCTAAGTAAGTGATCCATCAAAGTCAGGGTTCATACAAAGATAAGTTAATACAATAGAGTAACATGTATACACCAAATACATGATCCACGAAGTACAAATGGACGATTAAATATTTGTTGCACACTATTATACTTTTCTACTCCCGAAATAAATCTTAATCTTTAAATCATTTTTAAAATTAAAATAAGGACATTCCTAAAACCTCAAGTTTTCCATTTAAAAGTAAAACAAAAGTACAAATAAATAGGTACAAATAATATGACTTTTATACTCCAAAAACATGTTCAATAGCATACATTGGGCAAACAAGGACTTTGTCATGTATAATTAAAATGATAACCTCCAAAAGCTCATAGAGAACCTCAATAGTCAAGTTTCATTACATCCACAAGAAGTTAAAGTTCAAGCAAAAAGAATCATAAGCGCGTGCATAATAAAATTCCCAAAATAAAATTCTTATAGTCTACCCCACTCTCGCGCAATATTTTATGTACTTAAAATCTCTGATTTCTTATTAACATATGCAAGAACAGAACCTATTGCTCTGATACCATTTGTAACGACCCGACCGGAGGACCCGATCCGAGCCGTTATAAGCCTAGCCTGTCCTAGTTTCATGCAACCGCACTCCTCTAGGTCACCACAACCTAAAGTCTATCACAAAAGACCATGATAGATTGGTGACATGTTAGCTAGTAGGCTAGCTTATCAAGCTTGCACACACATAACTCCCAAGCGATGTAGGACAGAAATTAGGGATGTTACAGTTCTTTCTGCTATTGCGTTGGATTACCGGCCTCCAGAGAAGCTTAATGTGTATGTTTTTGATGATGAAGGTTTTAGTGCGACGCTGAGGGGTTTAAGAGAGGTTTGGCTTTTTGCCAAGAGTTGGGTTCCATTTTGTAGGACTTACGGAATCAGTCATTGTGAGGCTTCATAAACCCTACGAGATGATCACCGGCTTAAATTCTCCGATAAGAAGACAGCAATTGCAAGATGAGGCACGATGCTTAGCCTCATGCACATATGAAGAGAAAACCAAATGGGGCGAAGAGGTCGGGTTCATGTATGGCTCGGTGGTGGAAGATTTTTTCACTGGCATGATATTGCATTGCAAGGGCTCTGGACCTCAGTGTACTTGGATCCACCTAGACCTCAGTTTTTGGGAACTGGGGTGACTATTCTAAGTGACATGCATGTTGGTTCAGGGCACTAGATGGAGTTCGGGTCTGGTCAATGTGGCCATATCGAAGTATAATCCGATAAGATATGACATGTTGTCTAAGATGTCTCTACTTCAGGCTATGTGCTATGCTATGGTTGCCTATTTGCCATTTTACTGCATTCCATTCTGGTGAGTCGGGCTTTAAATTTAGAATTGTAATGAACATTATTTAACTCGACCTGATCTTTTGACAATAGGTTTCAAGCTCATGAATCTTCGTGACATTCATCCTGATCTTCCTATCAATCCAATCTCAAATATCTTCAAGAGGTGCTCGGGACAGAAGGATCTTTTAAAGCATGGATAAACGAGATTCGAATCTGGATGATCAAGGGCGTCACGTGCCAATTGTACGGCAAGGTAGACGGATTACTAAAGAAAATTGGTGCTAGGGAGGCCAGCTTCATGCCAACGAACAAAGTTCTAAATGAGGAGCAAGTTAAGCTTTATCATGACGATAAGTTCAACTTCCAAGCATCGGATATGTTCGTCAGACCCCTGGTCACCATTGTCACTCTCAATGCAGTGTCCTTAATCTATGGATTGGCCAAGGCGTTGGTTCTTGATGAAGGGGACAAAATGTGCATGCAAGTCTTCATTTCACTCTACATGATGTGATGTAGAAGGCTGATAAAGATTTAAGAACTAAATCTTTTAGAAGTTTTCATATTAGTTCTAGCAAGTTTCTTATTTTAGTTTTTATTTAGATTATATTTTTAAATTTAGTTTTTGTATTTTTCTATTTAAACCCTCTTTAAGGTTTCAGAAACACATCTTTCATTTTGAATAAAACTTAGCTTTGCTATTTTTTTCTGGTGGATTCCAGAGTTATATTTTCTGGTGGATTCCAGAGCTTTCGTTCGAGTTCACACTTGTGAATTCGATCATCTATCCTAGGTTTAGCGTTTGTTATTCCTTTTGAGATTCCGACTGCGTCAGGTAATATCATAGCAGATCTTTCCCTGTCTCTCTCTTCTAACTTGATCAGTATGGCAGATCAACAAATAACCAAGGCAAATTTAGATAGGGTTACTGCGGGTTTTACCACAACCCTGACTGCTTTTACAAATCAGATTACAGCTTTGACGACGAGAGTGGACAACCACAAGAGTCATCATAGAGACGGGAGAGGAACTGAATAGGGTTCCGCGAGGTGAGAATAATTATTCAACTATCTTTGCTAATTTGAGTTTGAAAGAGGAAGTTGACCATGGTGCTCGATAGGATAAGTTTGACTGTCGAGTGTCTAATATTCCATTGTTCTACGGAAACATGGGAGAGGAAGAGTTTTTGAATTGGTAGGTCGACGTTGATAGGTTTTTCGACGTCATGGGTGTCCCAAAAAACATACGAGTTAAGATTACAACGATTAGGTTAAAGAGTGTAACTTTTGTATGATGGGACAAGCTCATTACTCAGAGGCAACGGGAAAGAAAAGGGTTTGTTAGAACGTGGAGGCGAATGAAACATTTGATGATGGAGTGGTTTCTGCCTGAAAATTTCAAACAGATCCCGTATAAGAAGTACTTTGAATGCGTTCAAAAAAAGAAAATTGTGACGGAGTATAAGAATGAGTGTGTGAATCAAGAGCTTCCGAAGCAAAATCCGAAGAAGGAAGAAGCTATTGTTGCGGAGGAGGCGTTGGAGGAGATTGATGAGCTGGCGATGCTGAGGACTTTGTCTGCTGACTTTGAGGAGGAAGATGAGAAGGTTAAGATTAGTGGAGCTCAACATGATTTGCAGTTGGTGAATTCAGGCGACTTGAAGAGTGTTGAGTAGGAGGAAATAATTCCTAATGAAGTGCACGATAACCTGTAAGATTTTGAAGAGTTGATTGTATATGAGCTGCCAAATAATTTACCCCTCTGCAAGATATTCAGCATCAGATTGACTTGATCCCAGGGTCGAGTATTACAAATCTGGTTTCTAAGAAACTGGTTGGTCACTGAGAGCGCGTCGTTGTGCGCTGCAAAATTTACATTTATAGTTCCACTACTCGTGGCTCACTATTGGATTAGCAAGCAGTAAGTAGGGGTCGAACCCAAGAGAGTCAGTGTGGAGTAGTTGTTCTTTGAAAATAAAGAAAAAATAAAGTACAGATTGGGTTTTGTGGGGGTTTTTTAGACAGAAAGTAAAGTGCTGAAAAGTAAATTGTGGATACAACCGGTTTCAATATCAATCATACAACAAACATTTGGTTTGTCGCACGCTGTGTTTCAAGCGCAATACGTGCCAAACGTTAGGTTTGATTGATGCTGAAAACTGTTGTAATTAAGGTACTGAAAATAAAGTGCGTAAAGTAAAGTGCGTGAAAATAAGTGCGTGAAAGTAAATGACTTGAAAAGTAAAGTGCGTAAAAAAATGACTGAATGTAAAGTGCGTAAAAGTAAAGTGCTGAAAGTAAAGTGCGTAAAGTAAGTGCGTAAAAGTAAAGTGCAGAAATGTAAAGTGCTGAAATGTAATGACAGAAAAGTAAAGTACTGAAAGTAAATGACAGGTAAGTAAGGACGAAAGATATTCAGTCTAGGGTCTCTACTTGTGAGACAACCATCATAGACGTCAAAGATCTTACTTTGTGTTCATAAGTGTGGGTTTATTCCATTTCAAGATATAAACCCTAAGGTAAGGCCATTTCAAGCACTTACGCCACAATCTACTCCAAAATTAAGACATAGACTTCTAGTTTAAAAGTGCAGCCACTTGATCTCTCATTTCCGATCAACCAAGTGACTTAAAGGGGGTTTGAACCACTCGGAAAAGCTCTGCCATTTCAAGCATCCACTTAACTTCATTTTTCAAACCGAATGAAGGGCACAAGAACTAGTTGACACACAAAGAAGCATTAAGCTCAAGTCTCAAGATGCATACACAAGTATGAACACCCTTGATCGAATATGCTTTAGCTAATTGTATTCATGTATCCATATGACACCCCACATGGCTTGGAAGAGGATAAGAACACATCCACTTACATTTTCCTCCTCCAACCACAAGCCACCACATGCCAACCCACTTGCACTCCAACCGACTTGAGCTTGGCTCAACTCAAAGGGAAACTAGCTTGGTTTGGTTGAGGCCAACCGGAATGAATAACAAAGCTGACCGGAAAAGAAGTGGCCAACCGCAATAGTAATAGTTCGGTTTTGGTTTTGGTTGGACTTCACCGGAATTTGACCGGAGTGAGGTTATGACTGGCCGGAGTCTTGGTTGTGACTGGTCGGAGCTTGGCCGGAGGTTCGTCAAAGGTCGCCAGAGCTCGCCGGAATTTTGGCCGAAATCCGGCCGGAGTTTTGGCCGGCGTTTCTTGGCTTTTGGACCATGGATTTAGAATGTTGAGGAGATTCTAAGACTGATCCATGAAGGGTGCTAAGCCAGATTCTGCCCGGAACATGGTCAAAATCCCAAAACGGCCGAAATTGCCCTAGTTTGGCTTTGATCGGGCTTGAGCTGGTTCCACTCGGGCGTTTTGTCTGGGAAGTGAGATTGTCCTAGTCATTTGGCATTTAAAATACTTTGGCCAAGCCAGAATTTCCAGATTCCATGGTTTGGTCGAGCGACTTGGTTTCAATGCCTATGCGCGCGGGGCCTTTGCTTTCGAACTGGACCAACTGCCAATCTGCCCAAGCATTCTCCTTGGTTTTCCAACATTGTCCACCTTATTTTCCATTTTGATCACTTTGCTCGAGGTGGATTCGTCAGAGCAGCTCGTTTGCCCGAGCAACTTGAATTCAGTGCTAGACAGCTCGGGCGTGGCCTGGGCGATGCCTGGGCGGGGACCTGGTTTCTCTGACGGGGGCCTGGGCACTCCCGGACGCGGGGACCTGGTTTTCTTTGGTACTGGTTCTCGGTCAGGGACCTGAGGTTCTCAGACGCGGGCCTCGACACTTCTCGGTTGCGGGCCTGGGTACCCGGTTGAGTTTCCTCGGTCCCCGACTGGGTTTCTCGGTCCCTGGTCAAGACCTCTCGGGCCTGGCTGTATTTCCTCGGGCCATGGTCGATTTTCCTCGGGCCCTGGTTGCGATTTCTCGGCCAGAAATGCTTGGTGTGCTTTTTGGGCTCAAATCTCCCTTTTTTGGCGTGTTTCCTCTTTAGACCCCAAAATAGCCCGTATACACAAAATGGTATTAACAAGCACTTGTTCGTATCATCAAGTGTCTAATTTGGTGGGTTTAACTGATTCGATGAATCGTATAAATACGCGCCATCAAATATCCCCACACTTAATCTTGTTCGTACCGAACAAGTGTAGTCAATAAGAGGAACAAAAAACACCCTAAGTCCTAGATGTGAATGTAAGATGCAAAACTAGACTTCACCTTTTGCATGCATAACTTACTTGCTACCAAACGAAATCATGCTCACATATGAAAGTAACTAGATACTTGTACCTTTGAGCCGTGATGCAAATCAATTTGGATGATTGGGAGATAGTCCTTTTTAGGCCTTTGAACTGCACTCTCGGATCCGATCTTACTCTATGGTTATGTTACTTGCTTCTTCTAGCACGTGATTGATTCGGGCTTCACAGTTGAGCACTTTGATTTTCTTTGGAAGGACAGCTTTTTGTAGTGATGTTTTAGCCTTCGGCCTTTGATTTGACTCTTTGAGTACTTCACTTTTGCTTCGGTTTGGTTTCACCATTTTGGCTAATTTTTTTCTTTTCTTCTTTGAGATTTGCTCCTTTGATGATTGCTCATCAATTTCTTCACTTTTGGGAGGTCCAATCATCGCCCGAGAGCATATGGAAATACCTCCCCGCTCTTTCTCATCCTTGCCCTTTTCGTGCGGGTCAAGATGAGGGTCGCTCATCTCTTTTCCCGGCTACTTTGGACTAGAGAATGGACGGTTTGATTCCCGTCCCGCCTCTTGCATAAACACTGCATGGCGGAGTCCACTCTTCACCAACAAGCCCGAAGTGCAGCCTCCACAATTTTCACATAACCGTATAGTAAGGATCCGGTCCCTTGAGTGCTTGTCAAACCTCTCTAGGGCGTTTCTTTCAACTCCACATCCTACTTTTATCTCAGCACACAAAGACAAGTAGATAGTTAAGTTCACATGATTTTACACAATTTAGATTTCACAAGGAAATGCATGAATCAGATCTATCTAATTTCACATCATGAAAGTTTGTATTTTCAAAAAGTGTTGACTACTATGTGCAATAACTACTATGTGCAAATACTACTCAAATACCCCCACACTTTTGAACGAAGCCGTTCCTCACGGAATGACTTAGTTCAAAACACAAAATATAAGTAAAACGAAAGGAGGTGAGTATGAAAAAAACGACATACAAAAATAAAACTGAAAAAAACTGAATATGCCGGGTTACCTCCCGGCGAGTGCCTTTGTTTAACGTCGTTGGCTCGACGGTACCTCACTCATGGATCATAAGTTCGGATCCCATGGGTGTTTGAGGTCGAACTTCTTCTCGGCAGCCTTTTTGCTCCGCCCAAAGAACTTGAGGAGTGATGTGCTCGGTTTGGTTCTCCATTGGTCCGACAGGTTCTCTTTTACATGCATCCGAGAAGGTGAGGCTCCCTTGACCATAGCTGCTGGTCCAATGAGCCGTGGCCTCTTGCTTCTCCTTCCGGGTTTCCATTCCTTTGGCCCATGCCTTTGCCGCTTCTTCATGTATGAATGGTCGGCACCTTTGCAATTCTGGAAGTTCAGCATTGTGCCATTGAATGTAGGCGACATCAAGCTTGTTCCCATGTGAAGCCTCTTCTTTGTGGCAGCTACGAATGGTCTTCCTAGAACGAGTGAGTTTTCCGGGCTCGTGGTGAGTGAGTGCTCCATCATTGGCTCTTCTTGCCCTTTATTTGCCTCCAACTCCCCTTGCACCTCATCATCATTGATTCCATGATCTTCGGTGGCTATGATCTGCATAAAACATGAAGGGTTAAGTTGGGGCTTCTCAGCCATGAGGTCCGGGTCTTTCTTGACCAGCCCGTCCGTGAGGACCGGGGCTGTCTCGGCTAGCTCGCCAATGAGGACCAGGACTTCTGTTGGCTCGGCAGTGAGGACTGTATTAGACTCGGCTCAGCAATCAGGTCTGGGACCGGCGTGACTTCCTCGGGTAGATTGGTAATGTGGATCGGGCCTGAATTGGATAGTTTTTCTTCTAACTCCCAGGGGTAATCTGAGTGGAGCTCTTCTTCAGGCAACCATGGGTCCTCATCCTCATCATTTATATGGTCTCCCGGGAAATTACACTGAGGACCGGGTCTGAATTAGGCAGCTCGGCAGTGAGGTCCGGGTATGTCTCGGGCAACTCGTCAGTTAGGACCGGGACTTCCTCGGATAGATTGGAAATGAGGACCGGGCATGTCTTGGCTGGTTCTTCTTCGGTCATCCGTGGGTTCTCATCCTCTGCCGGCTCCTTGGGCTCTTCTTTGATGACTCTTGGCCAGAGCATCTCATTGATCCGGTCTGAAGCTTCTTTTTGAGACGCCCAGAATTCCTTGTTTTCGACCTGGTTTCGGTGTATCGTGGCACTCAATTGCTGGATGCTAGCTGCCAACTCTTTCATATCGTCCTCGAGCGGCTCGGTCTGATCTTGTCTTGGCCTTGACCTCTCGGCCATATCATCTATTAGGTTCCAGAGATCATTCATGGTTAAGTCCATCACCGAGCCCCCCGCTGCATCATTTAGCCAATTCCACTCTTGTGGCATCATCCCACCAAGAAATCTTTGAAGAAGATCGAAGTTGGTGAATCCATGGTGCGGGCAGCTCGTCTCAATAGAGTCAAAGTACGCTAAGTACTCGTCCAAAGTTTCGTCCCGGGGATTGCTCAAGGTTGATTATCTTCTCGCGGATTTCAAGTTGGAAGAATGGTGGGAAAAACTCCTCATCATTCCAAGGCTCGCTTCCATAGTAGGAAGACATAGTGAACTGCACAACAAAACAAACAAAAGAAAAACAAAAAGAACAACTATTCCGATTTCACAACTCCCCGGCAACGGCGCCAAAATTTGACAGCGTGTCGTTGTCCGCTGCAAAATTTACATTTATAGTTCCACTACTCGTGGCTCACTATTGGATTAGCAAGCGGTAAGTAGGGGTCGAACCCAAGAGAGTCAGTGTGGAGTAGTTGTTCTTTAAAAAGAAAGAAAAAATAAAGTAAGTACAGATTGGGTTTTGTGGGGTTTTTTTGGACAGAAAGTAACGTGCTGAAAAGTAAATTGTGAATACAACCGGATTCAATATCAATCATACAACAAACATTTGGTTTGTCGCATGCTGTGTTTCAAGCGCAATACGTGCCAAACGGTAGGTTTGATTGATGCTGAAAACTGTTGTAATTAAGGTACTGAAAATAAAGTGCGTAAAGTAAAGTGCGTGAAAATAAGTGCGTGAAAGTAAATGACTTGAAAAGTAAAGTGCGTAAAGTAAATGACTGAATGTAAAGTGCGTAAAGTAAATGACTGAATGTAAAGTGCGTAAAAGTAAAGTGCTGAAAGTAAAGTGCGTAAAGTAAGTGCGTAAAAGTAAAGTGCTGAAATGTAAATGACAGAAAAGTAAAGTACTGAAAGTAAATGACAGGTAAGTAAGGACGAAAGATATTCAGTCTAGGGTCTCTACTTGTGAGACAACCATCATAGACGTCAAAGATCTTACTTTGTGTTCATAAGTTTAAAAGTGCAGCCACTTGATCTCTCATTTCCGATCAACCAAGTAACTTAAAGGGGGTTTGAACCACTCGGAAAAGCTTTGCCATTTCAAGCATCCACTTAACTTCGTTTTTCAAACCGAATGAAGGGCATAAGAACTAGTTGACACACAAAGAAGCATTAAGCTCAAGTCTCAAGATGCATACACAAGTATGAACACCCTTGACCAAATATGCTTTAGCTACTTGTATTCATGTCAAGGAATACAAGCACCATGCTTATAAAAGTAAAGAAAACCGAAAAGAAAACAAAGGAAATCGAGAGCATGTAACCGAGAGCTTTTTGTAACCAAAACCGTGAGCGAGTAAAGGAAAGAACAAAAGCCGTGGCTTTGACAAGGAAAGTAAAGGAGAGGAGCTCCAAATCAAGAACAAAAACAAAAGAAAGTAAGAGGAAAGCTTCAGACTCAAGAATAAGAACAAGTAACAAGAACAAAAACAAGTAAAATGTAGAGAGGTTTAGGTATTGAAGTGGAAGAGAAGAGAGATAAGCTCTCAACTCTCTAAGTATGTACATGGGATGGTCCAAGTGATATCTAAGACTAAGAGGCTCTATTTATAGGCAAAGGAAACTTGGGGACTAAGTTTAGCTTGAGAAATATCCCAATAACTAGCCATTTTGATTGGTTCTCCATATGACACCCCACATGGCTTGGAAGAGGATAAGAACACATCCACTTGCATTTTCTTCCTCCAACCACAAGCCACCACATGCCAACCCATTGCACTCCAATCGACTTGAGCTTCGCTCAACTCAAAGGGCAACTAGCTTGGTTTGGTTGAGGCCAACCGGAATGAATAGCAAAGCAGACCGGAAAAGAAGTGGCCAACCAGAATAGTAATAGTTCGGTTTTGGTTTTGGTTGAACTTCACCGGAATTTGACCGGAGTGAGGTTATGACTGGCCGGAGTCTTGGTTGTGACTGGTCGGAGCTAGGCCGGAGGTTCGTCGGAGGTCACCGGAGCTTGCCAGAATTTTGGCCGGAGGTCCTTGGCTTTTGGACCATGGATTTGGAATGGTGAGGAGATTCTAAGACTGATCCATGAAGGGTACTAAGCCAGATTCTGCCCGGAACATGGTCGAAATCCCAAAACGGCCGAAATTGCCCTAGTTTGGCCTTGATCGGGCTTGAGCTGGTTCCACTCGGGCGTTTTGTCTGGGAAGTGAGATTGTCTGAGTCATTTGGCATTTAAAATACTTTGGCCGAGCCAGAATTGCCAGATTCCATGGTTTGATCGAGCGACTTGGTTTCGGTGCCTATGCGCGCGGGGCCTTTGCTTTGGAACTGGGCCAACTGCCAATCTGCCTGAGCATTCTCCTTGGTTTTCCAACATTGTCGACCTTATTTTCCATTTTGATCACTTTGCTTGAGGTGGATTCGTCAGAGCAGCTCGTTTGCCCGGGCAACTTGAATTCAGTGCTAGACAGCTCGGGCGTGGCCTGGGCGATGCCTGGGCGGGGACCTGGTTTCTCGGACGGGGGCCTGGGCACTCCCGGACGTGGGGACCTGGTTTTCTTCGGTACTGGTTCTCGGTCAGGGACCTGAGGTTCTCGGACGCGGGCCTCGACACTTCTCTGTTGCGGGCCTGGGTACCCGGTTGAGTTTCCTCGGTCCCCGACTGGGTTTCTCGGTCCCTGGTCGAGACCTCTCGGGCCTGGCTGTATTTTCTCGGGCCATGGTCGATTTTCCTTGGGCCCTGGTGGCGACTTCTCGGCCAGAAATGCTTGGTGTGCTTTTTGGGCTCAAATCTCCCTTTTTAGGCGTGTTTCCTCTTTAGACCCCAAAATAGCCTGTATAAACAAAATGGTATTAACAAGCACTTGTTCGTATCATCAAATGTCTAATTTGGTGGGTTTAACTGATTCGATGAATCGTATAAATACGCACCATCGGTCACTTGAAGTTGACCACGAAGCCTCATGAGAAATCATATGCACTCGCTTGGATGAGTAAGGGTTCGCAGCTTGTGGTGTCACTGACTTGGAGGGTTTTTATTTCCACTAAGAAGTACTATAGAGAAGAGATTAGTAGAGCTGATGATTGGAAAAGGAAGCCTGACCCAAAGAAAGTCTTTATTCAACCTTTTGGCACTGGAGAAATAGCTTTCGCTGGCCCAAAAGTTGTGCATGTGTTTGATGTTGGGGCTAGAAAGTCATTATGGACTCTTCTAGGGAAATCCGATAAAAAATTTACTGGAGCTGTTAGGGAGATATGTGATGCTTATGATAAGCCAAACGGGAAAGATCCAATTAAATCTAGTGAATTTGGTAGCCCATCTTCTGAGATTTCATCACAGATGCTAGGTTATGCAAAAAGTAATGAAGTTTGTGTGGTGGATCTGGTTAAACTGCCTAAGGCTTTTGGAATCAGTACATCGATTAAGAATAGGTCTGAGGAGGTTATAACTGTCAAGGCTAGATTTGAGGCTACAAAGAAGAAGAACAAGGCTGCTGTTGACAAGCGCATGAAGGTTAAAGTTTTAAAGGAAGGTGATGATGTGTTGATGTAGGTCCATTCAAGACGGATGAGGTCCTATATTTAGAAGAGAACTCGGGGTCGAGTTCCTTAGAAGTGGAGGAGACTGATGTAGGAGGCTGATAAAGATATAGGAACTAAATCTTTTAGAAGTTTCCATATTAGTTTTAGCAAGTTTCTTATTTTAGTTTTTATTTAGATTATATTTACAAATTTAGTTTTTGTATTTTTCTATTTAAACCCTTTTAGGGTTTCAGAAATACATCTTTCGTTTTGAATAAAACTTAGCTTTGCTATTTTTTTGTACGATTTCACGCTTGTGAATTCGATCATATATCATAGGTTTAGCGTTTGTTATTCCTTTTGAGATTCCGACTGCGTCACTACATTACCGTTATGGGATGGCAGTGATTGAAGCTATGCTGATCAGGAATGACAAAGGAAGAAATGGACCAGACTTTCATTAGGCCTGGCTTTGCTTGGCCCAATTAGGGGCCACTCAAGTCTTTTCCGTTATTGATTTTTATTTGCAATTGAATTTGTAAGAACAATAATTTTGAACTACTTAACAAATAGGCTGGGGGGCTGTATGGCTGCCCTGGTTCGATTCCTCACCTTAACATAATAGATACTAACAAGCTAAAAAAGCGCCAATAAAAAACAAATAGTTTGATTCAGAGCTGAACTATAAAATCGTAGCTTACTAGATGTCTGTTATCATTTGATTATTGGACCCTTTGTGTTTTGATGATAACAAACACTTAACTAATAATCCACTTGAGTATGCAGAAATCACTGTCTGACAGGTAAGTCTACTGGACATCTCTGAGAGAGAGCAGAACTACGAGAGAGATGCGTTCCGTGTGAGAGACAAACTGACTTATGATGAGATCGGATCGGCGAGAATATACTCGATACGAATCAGAGATATACAAGCATATATATGCAGGATAATTGAAGAGAAGTACTTATATCGGTATATATGCTGGAGATACGAATCAGTATATACGATGGGAAGATACAGCCAGATTTGGAAGGGAAATATGTGACAGGGTTAAGATATGGAAATATCTTAACCATATCACATCTGCTGGATGGAAATCAGATATCTGACAGAGATCAGGTTCAGCCGACTTGAAGACTCTATAAAAAAAGAGAAGTCTTCAGTGTGAAGCTCGGCTGTTGAGAGAGTGCAATTGGAGATTGAAGAGAAGATCAATTCCGGAGCTGACGAAGTGCTGCTGTGTGTGGACAAGAGTAAGATTGTGTTAGTTGTTACTTTGAGTTGAGTAGTATTGTTAGCTGTCACTGAGTGAGACAAGGTGTAACAATCTACAAGCATACTCTTTCATCAATACTATCAATCTTGAAGCCCTTCTGGAACTGTCCAGAAGGCAAGTGGTTTTCAGCCTGTTGCAAGGATTGCAATAAGGTTTCCACTCTAAATCGTTAGCATTTACTTTCTGCATTATATTTCCTGTAACAGAGTTAATTTCCACTGCCATCTGTCTGAGGGATACCACTCTGGAATCTCCCTCACATAGTTGGCTAACCTAATGATCCAATAATTGGTATCAGAGCCAGGAAGCTCTAGATTTTGTGTTAGCCTTTGCAGGAAATCATGTCTAACAGAAGCGACTCGTTCTGGAAGCCGCCGGTGCTCAGCCCAGGAGAGTATGACTGGTGGAAGGATCAGTTCGAAGCTCATATTTGTTCCCTGGATGGGAAGCTGTGGCGCGTGTTTGAAAAGGGTAACTTCCCTATTCTGGATGTGACGGATCCTGCCAAACCGAAGGAGAAGGAGAAAGACAACTACACGGATGCTGACGACAAATCTCTCCAGCAGAATGCCAGAGCTAAGAAGGTTATGTACATGGCCCTCTCACCAGGAGATCAGGTGAAGATGGCTATGTACAAAACTGCCAAGGAGCAGTGTGATGGACTTGCTAGACTGTACGAGGGAAACCAGGTGATGGACCATATTTATATGAATCATTAAGACAGTTAAACTCACCAAATTAGACGCTTTGTCTTGACAACTTTTACTTGTTAGTTTCACTTTTGTTCTACAGGCTATTTCAAGGAGTAGAGATGAAACGAGCTAAAAAGGAGTTCTTAACGCTAAAAGTAGATTACAAGTCAAAACTGGCCATGCTCCGGCAGTACTCCGATCAAGCCACAACTAAGTCCCAATGACTTGTTCCAACAAAGTTCAAGAACTCAAGTGAATGCCCTTTGGCACAAGCCACAACCTTGCCACCCTTTGATGTCAACCAAGAAGCAACCAAGGGGCAACCAAAGTCTAACCGGAGTTGGGAGGCAACCGATGGCTTTTATAGAACAAAATATCACAACCCACTCAACTCACTTCCTCCTCCACCTAAGGTCGGCGGCTTCCATGGGAGAGTGACACATGGGCGGCGGCTTTGGGGTGTTGCCACCTCATGGCCGGCGGCTGTTGAGCCCTCCTCTCCCCCTTTGCCATGTGTTCTCCTCCTCTTGTCCCCCTTGCCTATAAACACTACATCTCCTCTTCCTTAAAAAAATGTCTTTGGTCCCAAGTTCTAGTTCCAAGTTCTAATCTCATAGCCTTAGTTTGGGTCCTTTGATCACTTGTTGCTTGGATAGAAATCTCTCTACAATCCATCCCACAATCCTTATAAACACTTTACTTTGAATCAAAAGCTCCAAGTTTGTTCTTGAGTTTTACTTTCAAAAACCTTTACTTTCCTGTCTTTCAAAATCAAAACCTTTACTTTCCTTGTCTTTGATTTCAAAACCTTTACTTTTCTAAGCACTTAGCTATGATATCCACCTCTATGGATACTCGTAGCTAAACCCTTCATTCGGTTGAAGGGGTGTGCTTGTATCATAAAATGTTTTAGACCCTTCTCTTAGTGCCTCTTTGTGTTCAACTTGTTCTATGTGCCATATATTAGGTCAGAACGCTATTGGTTGAGTGGAGGCTCGAAAGAGCAAAGCTCTTCCATGGGTTCGTGAACTTCCGTGGATAGGTGTAGGCTCGAAAGAGCACAGCTTATCTGTGGAGTTCAACCTCTTTTAAACACCATTTGGTTGATCGGAAATGATTGATCAAATGGATGCACATAAGCTAAGATACTTCGAAAGGAGGAATTAGCCCAACTAGAACAAGAGTTCTATGTCTTGAAAAGGACTAGACGGTGTGGCAAGTCAAGTGCTAGAAATAGCCTTGATACATCTTTGAACACTTAGTATGATCATTAGAGGTCAATGATAAACGGACTATGATACAAGGCCCCTAAAACCGAAACTTTCCTTTGATTAAAACATCACCTGTCACTTTACTTTAAGTCTCATTATTAACTGCTTATTTTCAGTCATTTACTTTCAGTACTTTAATTTTCGCACATTTACTTTACAGTAATTTACTTTCTGTCGCTTATTACAGACCCTTTCAATATCAGTCCATACCAAAAGTATGTTGATTAGTCGATATTGAATTTGACTGTTCCAGCAATTTACTTTCAGTAATTTACTTTCTGTCGCTTATTACAGACCCTTTCAATATCAGTCCATACCTAAAGTATGTTGATTAGTCGATATTGAATTGGGCTGTTCCAGCACTTTACTTTTCAGTATTTACTTTCAGTCCTGTATTTACTTTCTTTACTTTCAGTCATTTACTTTTCAGTACTAAAATCACAACCAACCCACATTACTTTCAGTACTAAAATCACAACCAACCCCCAACTGTCTTATTTAATTTTCCATTTTTGAAAGAACAACTATCTACTAATTCCCTTGGGTTCGACCCCTACTTACCGCTTTACTACCCATTAGTAAAGTCACGAGTAGCGGACTTATAAATTAATTTTGTACACATTGCCTCGCGACAAGGCAGTGTTGTCACCAGGACATAAAAAGGAATAGAATCCTAGCTGCCACAAAAGATTACGAATCTATCGAACAGCGCAAGGACAAATCTCTGGATGACTTCTACACCAGATTTCAAGTCATCGTCGCGCAGCTGAACTCCCTGGATGAGGTACTCCCACAGTGGAAAGTAACTGATGGATCATATTTATATGATTCATTAAGATAGTTAAACCCACCAAATTAGACGCTTTGTCTTAAAAACTTTTACTTGTTAGTTTCATTTTTGTTGTACAGGCTATTTCGAGGATTAGAGATGAAACGAGCTAAAAAGGAGTTCTTAAAGCTAAAAATGGATTACAAGTCATTCCAGGCCACGACCAGATTCCGGCTTTACAACCTTCATGAACCCAACGTAGAATCACTCAAACATGTCCCAATGACTTGTTCCAAACCTCAACAAAGATCAAGAACTCAAGTGAATGCCAAGTCTAGCCACCCATGTGCAAGGCTTGTGCCTTGTCTTTTGATTGCAACCAAGAAGCAACCATGATGCAACCAAGGTCTAACCGGAGTTGAGGGGGAACCGATGGCTTTTTGGAGACAAATATCACAACCCACTCACTTCCTCCTCCACCTCATGGCCGGCGGCTTTGCTTAGGGGAGTGACACATGGGCGGCGACTTTGGGGAAAGCCACCTAAGGCCAGCGGCTTTCCCAGAGATGATGCCATCTATGGCCGGCGGCTTTGGCCCTCCTCTTCTCCCCTTGCCTATAAATACAACATCCCCTCTCCTTTGTTCAATATCCCAAATTGTAGTCTTAAGTCTCATAGTCCTTGTAGAAAATCTCTCTAGATTTTAGGCACAATCCTTGTAAACACTTTACTTTGATATTGGAAGCTCCAAGTTTGTTCTTGAGTACTCTTGTTGGTTCTTGAAGTGCTCAAGCTGTTCCTTGTCTTTTACTTTCAAAAAACTTTACTTTTTTGTCTTTCGAAAACCTTTACTTTTCAAGCACTTAGCTATGATGTCCTCTTCCATGGATAATCGTAGCTAAACCCTTCATTCGGTTGAAGGGGCGTGCTTGTATCAAAACATGTTTTAGACCCTTCTCTTAGTGCCTCTATTGTGTTTAAACTTGTTCTATGTGCCATATATTAGGTTAGAACACTATTGGTTGAGTGGAGGCTCGAAAGAGCAAAGCTCTTCCATGGGGTTCGTGAACATAGGTGGTTAAGTGGAGGCTCGAAAGGGCAAAGCTTTTCTGTAGAGTTCAACCTCTTTAAAACACCACTTGGTTGATCGGAAATGATTGATCAGGTGGATGCACATAAGGCTAAGATACTTCGAAAGGAGGAATTAGCCTCAATAGAACAAGTGTTCTATGTCTTGAAAAGGACTAGACGGTGTGGCAAGTCGAGTGCTAGAAATAGCCTTGATACATTTTAAACACGTAGTATGATCATTAGAGGTCGATGATGAACAGATTTATGATACAAGGCCCCTAAAACCGAATCCTTTTCAATAATTAAAACATCACCTGTCACTTTACTTTTAGTCTCATTATCAACTGCTTATTTTCAGTCATTTACTTTCAGTACTTTAATTTCTGCACATTTACTTTCCAGCAATTTACTTTTCAGTAATTTACTTTCTGTCGCTTATTACAGACCCTTTCAATATCAGTCCATACCAAAAGTATGTTGATTAGTCGATATTGAATTCGACTGTTCCAGCAATTTACTTTTCAGTATTTACTTTCTGCACTTTACTTTCACTACAGACTTGTTCAACATCAATCCAACACAACTTTGGCGCGCATCACGCTTGAGACACAGCGTGCGACAAACCAAAAGTGTGTTTGCGGTTGACATTGAACTCGACTGTTCCAGCACTTTACTTTTCAGTATTTACTTTCAGTCCTGTATTTACTTTCTTTACTTTCAGTCATTTACTTTTCAGTACTAAAATCACAACCAACCCCCAACTGTCTTATTTAATTTTCCATTTTCGAAAGAACAACTATCCACTAATTCCCTTGGGTTTGACCCCTACTTACCGCTTTACTACCCAATAGTAAAGTCACGAGTAGCGGACTTATAAATTAATTTTGTACACATTGCCTCGCGACAAGGCAGTGTTGTCAAATTGGCACCATTGCCGGGGAATTAGCTATCAGATTAGTTGTTCTTTTCTTTCCCTTTTCATTTCTTCCTTGCACTGTCCACTATGTATGCATGGATGACTCGACATCTTCCTCAGTTTGGAGGTACAGTTGGAGAGGACCCTGTAATACATTGCCAACATTTTCACCATATATGCCTCCACATGAAACCTGAAAATGGACGTTAGAGAAGTTTAAGATGGAATGCTTTAAACTTACTTTAACTGACTTCGCTACAATTTGGTATTACTCATCAACTGCTAGTTGTGTAGGCTATTATGAGGATCTTCGTGCCCAATTCCTAAAAGAATTTTCAACGCCAACCTTACGACATGATACCTGCGAGAAGATCATCCGCCTTCAACAATCTTGGGACGAGACACTAGATGAGTATTATACGTACTTCGACACTATTGTTTCGCGCTGCCCGCACCATGGATTCATGAACGTGGTTCTTCTTTAAAAATTTCTTTGTGGGATGAGGCCGGTTGACCAATCAAGGATTAATGACGCAGTAGGAGGATCGGCCATGCACTTAACCATGACTCAAATGTGGGATGTTATAGATGACTTGGCCGAAGCCACAAAACGAAGGCCAATGCTCCAAGCTGATAGAAGAGCGCAGATGGTAGAAGCTAATCTAGAAAGGAGTGGAAAAGACATTGCAGAGGCCATGATGGTCGAATCGGATACAGAAAGCACCGGAAGCAACGAGGAAGAGCCTACATGGGAAATCACTGCTGAGCCATCAGAAGACTTAGAGCCAGAAACCGATACAGTGTGGGACGAGGAAAAGCCTTCATGGGAACTCACTACCGAGCCGGCAGAGGAGGAAACCCGGGATACCACTGGCGAACTGCCCGAGACATACCCTACTCTCACTACCGAAGCGGCCGAAGAAATCAACCAAGACCAGGTCCTCACGGACAGGCTGGCCGATGCAGATCCGGTCCATCTAATGAGAGCTTCCCAACTTTTCCCCTTGATCAATATGCAAATCGTAGAAAACTATATGATCAATGATGAGTCTGAAATAAGGATGGAAGAAAGGCCTAAGCAGAACGACTCCTTGATGGAGCATTTTTTCGCCACAACTAGACAAGGCAGCCCTAAACATAAGAGAGCCCGACTCAAGAAACCAGCGACTATAGTGAAGGGTCCCTCGCCTTCTCAGAGGTGTTGTAAGGAAAAACCACCGGAACAAGGGAGTCCTTCCCCGAGCACATCATCCCACAAGAACTCGGGGAGAATCAAGGCTAGAATCAAGGTAGGCGCGGCAAAAAAATACGACCTGAACCGCCCATGGGATCCAAACTTGTGATCCCCAATCGTCGAGCCAACGACGTTAAACAAAGGCACTGGTTGGGAGGTAACCCGACATCTATCTTATTTTCAGTCATTTAATTTCAGTCATTTAGTTTTTACCTTGTCAGTCGCTGACAGAACCGCTCGTCGTCAAAGCGATTGTGCAAATAAATTTATAATAGTCCGCTACTCGCAACTATACTACTGGGTAGTACTTGGTAAGTAGGGGTCGAACCCAAGGGAACCAGGGGAATAATTGTTCTTCGAGGGGATTACGCAGCGTGGGAGCGTGTTTAAGGTCGGTTGGTTGGTTTTAAAGCTACCAGCTATTTTGATTGATTGATTGGTTGGTTGGTTGATTTTAATACTGGAAAGTAAATTGCAGTTTATAATTAAAGAGAAATGTTCGGTTTCAGGGGACTTGTATTATATCCTGTTTATCATTGACCTTTAGTGACTCTCCTAAGTATTCAAACGGTGTATCAAGGCCATTCCAAGCACTCGATTTGCGTACACTGTCTAGCCTATTCCAAGGACGTAGAACACTTATTCTATTTAGACTAATACTCCATTCCCGGTTATATTAGCCTATGTGCATCCATTTGATCAATCATTCCCGATCAACCAAATGGTGTTTAAGATGAGTCAAACTTCTCAGATAAGCTTTGCCATTCCAAGCATCCACTTATCCGTACAAGTTTACGAACCCCGCTGTAGAGTTTTACCATTCCAAGCATCCACTCTACCTTGGACGTTCTGACTTAATATATGGCACATAGAATAAGTTTTGAATACTTAGACTAGACACTAAGTTAATAGTCTTAAAACATTTTATAATACAAGTGCGCCCCTTAGACCGAACTACTAGTTTAGCTACTATTCATCGCGCTAAACATTATACTAAGGAAATAAAAGCAGTAAATAAATATGAAGAAATACTTACAACCGTTGAAGCGCCAAGGGAGCTTTCCTTTATTTCCAAAGCAAAATTACAACGTTACAAATATTACAACTTCTAGAGAGAGAAGTGAAATTGGATTTTTGGTGTGTGGAATGAGGAGGAGGAGCTCTCCTTATATAGCCATGGGAGGAGGAGGAGATGGAGGCAAGTGTTGCATTTTGATTGGAGGAAGAAATCAAGGGAGGAGATGGCCACATGTGGAGGAAGGGGAGGAGGCCGGCGGCTTTTGGTGGAGGAGGTGGCGCCGCCGGTTGCCGATCACCCAAAGGGGAGGAGCTCCTCCCTTTCCCACCTCCTTGAATGGTGGCCGGTCACCTTGCCCTATGTGTGAGTTTTGTACAGTTTTGTGCAGTCTTTTCACAAAACTGTCAATGTGTTTCTTCCCCGGGCTGTCTTGACTCCACTCCTAATTCTTCTGATTAATTTATTATGGTCAATTCAACGTCAGGATCCTTGATATTTCTTTAGTCGGCATATGATCTTGACCTTGGATTGACTCTTGTTATCTTTTCAGCATAAAATCCTCTCCTTAGCGTGTTTTCACTTCAGTCTCTAAAATGCCCTGTGGAAATATATCGGGACTAACACGTAGAAGTTAGATAGACAAACAGTCTAATTTGGTGGGTTTAACTGTGTTTCTGACTCGTATAACTTTGGTCCATCAGATTACCCCACACTTTTAGTTGTTCGTCCCGAACAATGCTATTAAAGGACGTAAGTTCTAAGTTTGGCTTTGGAATATGAAAATTAGACTGTGGTACTCGATCTATCCTAATTCATGCATTGCTTACTTATTACCAAATTAAACTGCGTAAATAAATAGAAGAAACTTAATACTTGTACCTCCGTGCTTAGATGCAAATTATATTGGATGTCTCGGGAGATAGCCCTTTTTAGGCTCCTGGACTGCAATCTTGGGATCGTCTCTTACTATATGGTTTTCTTGTAGCTTTCTCTAGCACAGGATTCGATTCGGGTTTCAGTGAGTTGAGCCTTTTTGATTTTCTTCTTTGGCGAGGGACTGCTTTTTTTGTTGTAGTGAATCGGCCTTTGGCCTTTGATTTGACTTTTTTGAGTGCTTCACTTTTGCTTGGTTAAAACCTTCACAATTTTGGGCCTTTGGCCTCTTTTGATTTTCTTCTTTGAGTTTTTCGCCTTTTTGTGACTGCTAGTCCATTTTCTCAAGCCTTTTTGGGAGGTCCAATCATCGCCCGCAAGCCTATGGAAATACCTCCCCGCTCCTCTTGTCTTTGTCGTTTTGCGCGGGTCAAGATGAGGGTCGCTCATCTATTTTCTCGGCTATTTTGACTAGAGAGAGGACGGTCTGATTCCCGTCCTCGCCTTTGGATAGATGCTTCTTGGCGGAGTCGACTTCAATTATTCACTGAAAACCCGAAGTGCAGCCTCCACTGACTTCGAAAACCATATAGTTTGATCTGATCCTTTGATTGCTTGCCAAGCCTCTCTAGAGCAGTTTATATCAACTCCACATCCCTAGTTATCTCAGCACAAAGGACAAATGGAAAGTTACATTCTAAGTTTTTAAACAGTTTGAATTTTCACAAGGTTAATGCATGAATTATGATTTATCTTTTTCACATTCTTAAGTTCATATTTTCAAAAAGGTACTTAAAAAAGAAAAAACAACTGCATGTTATTTATGTACAGAGGTGGATCTCACCCCACACTTTTGAACGAAGGCGTGCCTTAGTTCAAAAGTCATGCAAGCTTAAAACTAAGTACTGAATTTAAATGACAGAAATTAAAGTGCGGAAAAGTAAGATAGGGTCGGGTTACCTCCCGACCAGTGCACTTGTTTAACGTCGTTGGCTCGACGATACCTCGTTGTGGATTACTGGTTTGGGTCCCATGGGTGGCTGAGGTCAAACTTCTTGATTCCACCGACTTTGATTCTTGCGGTGAGTCTTCCTGATTTTTTAGCAGATGACGGGTTTGGGTCCAGCTCTGATGGTATCTCCTTCCAACGTCTCTGAGAAGGCGAGGGACCTTTCACTATCAGCCTTTTGAACTGGGTGTTCTCCTGTTTAGGGCTGCTGATGGACCACAATTATACGAATCAAAAACACAGTAAAACCCCCCAAGTTAGACTATTTGTCTATCTAACATCCATCTGTTAGTCCCGATATATTTCCACAGGGCATTTTAGAGACTGAAGTGAAAACACGCTAAGGAGAGGATTTTATGCTGAAAAGATAACAAGAGTCAATCCAAGGTCAAGATCATATGCCGACTGAAGAAATATCAAGGATCCTGACGTTGAATTAATCAGAAGAATCAGGAGTGAAGTCAAGACAGTCCGGGGAAGGAACACACTGACAGTTTTGTGAAAAGACAGCACAAAACTGTACAAAATTCACATATGGCAAGATGACTTGGTGACTTGATGAAGAGGTGACCAAAGGAGGAAAACCTCCCCATTCCACCACCCACTACCGGCGGCGCCACCCCTCCTCCTCCTTGGTGACCGGCTTCTTGCCTTGGAGGTGGAGGAAACAACCCATTGCTCCTCCACCACAACCGGCTACCGGCGGCTGAGCTCCACCACTCCTCCTCCGCCACTTGGTGGCTCCTCCTTGGCTCCTCCTTGCCTCCTCCTCCTCCCTTGGATCAAACCAATCTCCACCACCCATCTCCACCCATTTTTCCTATAAAAGGAGGTGCTCCTCCTCCTCATAAATCATCCCAAAAATTGTAATCACTTCTCTCTCTACATTTTGTTACTTGTAAGTTTGGTTCGGTTTTGAAATAATACTCCTGTTTGTTCTTGAGTATTATACTGGAAATTATAATACTCTTGTCGGTTCTCGAGTATTATAATACTGTAGAGAATACTCCTGTTGGTTCTTGAGTATTCAGTAGGAATTAGGAATACTCCTGTTGGTTCTTGAGTATTCCACCCCTTTCCCTCCTACTGTTTTCAAAAACCCCCGAGTATTTAGCTATGGTATCCATCTCTATGGATATTCGTAGCTAAACTCTTTATTCGGTGGAAGGTATTTTCTTGTATTATATAATGTTGTAATATCTTTTAGTTTCATTTCTTTGTATTCAAAACTTGTTCTATGTGCCATTTATAGTCAGAATTTCCAAGGTTGAGTGGATGCTACGAAAGGGCAAAACTCTTCCGTGGGGATTCGTGAACATACTCGGGTAAGTGGATGCTACGAAAGGGCAAAGCTTATCTGAGAAGTTCGACTCATCTAAAACACCACTTGGTCAATCGTAACTGTGAGATCAAGTGGATGCACAAAAGGCTAAGATACTTCGAAAGGAGGAATCAGTCTGAAATAGAACAAGGGTTGCTTTAAACGATGTTGCAAGTCTTGCGCTACGAAAGGGCCTCGATTCATCTTTGAATACTTAGAAAGGTTACTAATAGTTTATTATATACATGTTATAATACAAGAGTACCTGAAACCGAATGCTTTTCTTTACTGTTAAACCGCAATCACCAACTGCTGATCTACCGGAGGAATTACAATCACGCATCACCCACTGTAAGTCTTCTTTGTATTTACAGCATTTTAATTTCTGTATTTACTTTTCCGCAATCAAAACCAAAAACCCCCCAAAAAATCACGTAGTTAATTAGAGCGCTAAAATCTCAATCAACCATAAAACACGCTCCCCCCAGTTCAATCACCCTAAAAGAATAGCCTATTCCCCTAATTCCCTTGGGTTCGACCCCTACTTACCACTTACTACCCAGTAGTGTAGTCACAAGTAGCGGATATTATAAATTTATTTGTACAGAGGACACTGCACCTTAACGACAGTGCGGTGGCCCTCCGTCAGCTGCCTTGTCCAGTCATGGCGAAAGCGTGCTCCATGTAGGAGTCATTCTGCTCAGGCCCTTTTCCCATTCTCCTTTGAGCTTCTTCATTGATCGCACAGTTCGCGGCGACTTGCTCATTAATTAAGGGGAAAAGTCGGGAAGTCCTCATGAGGCTTGGTTCTGCCTCGTTATGGTTGCTCGTGAAGAACTGATCGTAGATAGTCTCAGCTGCCTGGGTAATGATAGTCGGGTATGGAATAGGCAGTTCGTCGGTGGTATTCTGGACTTCTACTTCGTTGCTTCCGGTGCTTTCCATGTCTGATTCCTCGGATGGTTCGGGAGTCTCTTCTGACGGCTCGGTGGTTTCTTCTTTGTCAGCCTCAGGGTCAGCTTCTTCTGTCTGCATTTCCTCGTCAGTGTGGGGAACTCGTCTTGTGGCAGCGGCTAGGCCAGTTATCAGGTACCACATGTCTGCAATGGTGAGGTTTGCGGCAGACCTTCTCATAGCTTCGTTAACTCTTCCCAGCACTTCGGCCCTCATCCCACGAAGAAATTTTTGGAGAAGAACTTTCTTCGTAAATCCATGGTGCGGGCAGCTTGAGACGATGGCATCGTAGTTCATGTAGTATTCATCCAAAGTCTCATCCCGGGATTGTTGAAGGTTCAGGATCTTCTCGCGGGTTTCTTGGCGTAAAGATGGTGGGGAGAATTCTTTCAGGAACGGAACGCAGAGGTCTACGAAACGTTCTGCACTGCAAGCGGTGGATGTGTAGTACCATATCGCGGCGAAGTCGGTTAGAGAGAATTTAAAGCATTTCAGCTTAAATTCTTCTAACACTTCGTTTTCAGGTTTGATGTTGTGGCAAACTTGGTGGAAGTTTCGGCAGTGCTGTACAGGGTCTTCTCCCTCCGTTCCTCCGAACAGGGGCAGAAATCGCGTTGTCCATGCATGCGTAACGGGTAATGACATAGGAAAAAGAAAGAAAAAGAAAGGGGAGGGAAAGAACAACTATCCGATAACTGATTCCCCGACAACGGCGCCAATTTGACAGAACCGCTCGTCGTCAAAGCGATTGTGCAAATAAATTTATAATAGTCCGCTACTCGCAACTATACTACTGGGTAGTACTTGGTAAGTAGGGGTCGAACCCAATGGAACCAGGGGAATAATTGTTCTTCGGGGGGATTACGCAGCGTGGGAGCGTGTTTAAGGTCGGTTGGTTGGTTTTAAAGCTACCAGCTATTTTGATTGATTGATTGGTTGGTTGGTTGATTTTAATACTGGAAAGTAAATTGCAGTTTATAATTAAAGAGAAATGTTCGGTTTCAGGGGACTTGTATTATATCCTGTTTATCATTGACCTTTAGTGACTCTCCTAAGTATTCAAACGGTGTATCAAGGCCATTCCAAGCACTCGATTTGCGTACACTGTCTAGCCTATTCCAAGGACGTAGAACACTTATTCTATTTAGACTAATACTCCATTCCCGGTTATATTAGCCTATGTGCATCCATTTGATCAATCATTCCCGATCAACCAAATGGTGTTTAAGATGAGTCAAACTTCTCAGATAAGCTTTGCCATTCCAAGCATCCACTTATCCGTACAAGTTTATGAACCCCGCTGTAGAGTTTTGCCATTCCAAGCATCCACTCTACCTTGGACGTCCTGACTTAATATATGGCACATAGAATAAGTTTTGAATACTTAGACTAGACACTAAGTTAATAGTCTTAAAACATTTTATAATACAAGTGCGCCCCTTAGACCGAACTACTAGTTTAGCTACTATTCATCGCGCTAAACATTATACTAAGGAAATAAAAGCAGTAAATAAATACGAAGAAATACTTACAACCGTTGAAGCGCCAAGGGAGCTTTCCTTTATTTCCAAAGCAAAATTACAACGTTACAAATATTACAACTTCTAGAGAGAGAAGTGAAATTGGATTTTTGGTGTGTGAAATGAGGAGGAGGAGCTCTCCTTATATAGCCATGGGAGGAGGAGGAGATGGAGGCAAGTGTTGCATTTTGATTGGAGGAAGAAATCAAGGGAGGAGATGGCCACATGTGGAGGAAGGGGAGGAGGCCGGCGGCTTTTGGTGGAGGAGGTGGCGCCGCCGGTTGCCGGTCACCCAAAGGGGAGGAGCTCCTCCCTTGCCCACCTCCTTGAATGGTGGCCGGTCACCTTGCCCTATGTGTGAGTTTTGTACAGTTTTGTGCAGTCTTTTCACAAAACTGTCAATGTGTTTCTTCCCCGGGCTGTCTTGACTCCACTCCTGATTCTTCTGATTAATTTATTATGGTCAATTCAACGTCAGGATCCTTGATATTTCTTCAGTCGGTATATGATCTTGACCTTGGATTGACTCTTGTTATCTTTTCAGCATAAAATCCTCTCCTTAGCGTGTTTTCACTTCAGTCTCTAAAATGCCCTGTGGAAATATATCGGGACTAACACGTAGAAGTTAGATAGACAAACAGTCTAATTTGGTGGGTTTAACTGTGTTTCTGACTCGTATAACTTTGGTCCATCAGTCGCTCTCACCCATTTTGTGTATAGAAGGAATGACTACTCGTATAGGAATCAGCTTTGGGGAGCGCCGAGAGTTCAAGGCCCCAGCCGAACTCCCTCGATTATTCCGCTCGGAGCCATGTCATTTGCTTGCATGTCCTCGACATGCAACGACACCATAAAGGGAGTTCAGTTCTTCCCTTTTCCTCATGTCATTTCCTTCTCTTGTAAATATTTGCTTGCAATCGGCTTTTGAACTAAGTCGTGCTGTGAGGCACGCCTTCGTTCAAAAGTGTGGGGTGAGAACCACCTTTGTACATAGTTAATTAACATGCTTTTTTTTTTCCTTTTCCCTTAATATTATCTTTTTGAAAATATGAACTTGAGAATGTGAAAAAGATAGATCTAAATTCAAGCATTTACCTTGTGAAATCTCAACTGTATGAAAACTTAGGATGTAACTTCTCATTTGTCCCTTTGTGTTGAGATATACAGGGGATGTGGAGTTGATATAAAATGCCCTAGAGAGGCTTGGCAAGCACTAGAAGGATCGGATTTCACTATATGGTTTACGAAGTCAGTGGAGGCTGCACTTCGGGTTTCAATGGAGATTAGAGTCATCTCCGCCATGCAGCGTTTATGCAAGAGGCGGGACGGGAATCAAACCGTCCTATCTCTAGTCCTAGTAGCTGGGAAAATAGATGAGCGACCCTCATCTTGACCCGCGTGAAACGGCGAGGATGAGAAAGAGCGGGGAGGTATTTCCATATGCTCTCGGGCGATGATTGGACCTCCCAAAAGGTTGAGAAAGTGGACAAGCAAGTCACAAAGAAGCAAAGCTCGAAGAAGCAAATCAAAGGCCGAAGGCCCAAATTTGTAAAGGTTTTAACCAAACAAAAGTGAAGAAACTCCAATTCAAAATCGAAGGCCGAAGGCCAAATCACTTCAAAAGCTGTCCCTCATCAAAAGGAAATCAAAGAGCTCAGATCATTGAAACCCGAACCAAATCATGTGCTAGATAAAGCTACAAGAAAACCATATAGTGGGAGTCGGTCCCGAGAATGCAGTCCAGGAGCCTGAAAAGGGCTATCTCCCGAATCATCCGAATTAATTTGCATCTCAGCTCGAAGGTACAAGTATCAAGTTTCTTCTAAGTATTTACACGGTTTAGTTTGGTAACAAGCAAGTATTGCATGAACAGGATAAATCTAGTCTCACATTCTCACTTTCTTATTTAAAGTTTTTACTTGGATTGTGAGTGCCTCTTTCAAATAGCATTGTTCGGGACGAACAAGTATAAGTGTGGGGTGATCTGATGGACCATATTTATATGATTCATTAAGATAGTTAAACCCACCAAATTAGACGCTTTGTCTTAACAACTTTTACTTGTTAGTTCCATTTTTGTTGTACAGGCTATTTCGAGGATTAGAGATGAAACGAGCTAAAAAGGAGTTCTTAAAGCTAAAAATGGATTACAAGTCATTCCAGGCCACGACCAGATTCCGGCTTTACAACCTTCATGAACCCAGCGTAGAATCACTCAAACATGTCCCAATGACTTGTTCCAAACCTCAACAAAGATCAAGAACTCAAGTGAATGCCAAGTCTAGCCACCCATGTGCAAGGCTTGTGACTTGTCTTTTGATTGCAACCAAGAAGCAACCATGATGCAACCAAGGTCTAACCGGAGTTGAGGGGGAACCGATGGCTTTTTGGAGACAAATATCACAACCCACTCACTTCCTCCTCCACCTCATGGCCGGCGGCTTTGCTTAGGGGAGTGACACATGGGCGGCAGCTTTGGGGAAAGCCACCTAAGGCCGGCGGCTTTCTGATGGACCATAATTATACGAATCATAAACACAGTTAAACCCACTAAATTAGACCTTTTGTCTATTTAACTTTTGCTTGTTAGTTCCGATATATTTCTACAGGGTATTTTGGACTCTAGAGAGAAAATACGCTAAGGAGAGGATTTTAAGCTGAAAAGATATTACGAGTCAGTCCAAGGTCACGATCAGACGCTGAATGAAGAAATCTCAAGATCCTGACATGGAATCACTCAAAACAAATCCAACCGAGGAGCAACCAAAGTCAGACCGGAGCAAAATTGGACTGATAGTTTTGTAAAAACATCACAAAACTCACACAAACTCACTCTTATCCATTGATGACCGGCGGCTTTGGGTGGAATGGATGACTCATGGGTGGCATTTCTCCCCTTCCCTCCATGGTGACCGGCGGTTTTGTGGAGGAGGTGACCAAAGTCACCTCCCCTCCTCCATTTCCTCCTTGCAACCGGCGGCTTCTCCTCCCACCATGAGAGCTTGCCACTTGTCTCCTCCTCCACCACAACCTTCTTCCTCCCTTCTCCTCCCTTGGATGAAAGCCATCTCCACCCTCCATTCTCTCCCCATTTGGCTATAAATACCAATGCCAAACTCATTTGTAATCCATCCCAAAATCAACAAACACTTATCTCTCTAGAAATTGTGGTACTTTTGTAAGCTTTGGTTTGAAATAATACTCCTATTGGTTCTTGAGTATTATAACAGGTTTAGAGAATACTCCTGTTGGTTCTTGAGTATTCAAGTAGGATTTGGGAATACTCCTGTTGGTTCTTGAGTATTCCCCTTTACTTACTGTCTTTCAAAAAACCCCGAGTATTTAGCTATGATATCCTCTTCCATGGATATTCGTAGCTAAACTCTTCATTCGGTTGAAGGGGTGTACTTGTATTATAAAATGTTTTAGACTATTTTAGTGTTTTTTCTCTGTATTCAAAACTTGTTCTATGTGCCATATATTAGGTCAGAACTTCCAAGGTTGAGTGGATGCTTGAAATGGCAAAGCTCTTCCGTGGAAGTTTGTGAACATACTCGGGTAACTGGATGCTTGAAATGGCAAAGCTTATCTGAGGAGTTCTATCTCTCTCAAACACCATTTGGATAAATCGGAAAAGACAATCCAAATGGATGCACATAGGCTAGTATACCTTGAAATGGGGTGCTAGTCTAAGTAGAACAAGGGCTCTACGTTTTTTGCAAAAGATTAGACGGTGTTGCAAGTCGAGTGCTTGAAATGGCCTTGATTCACTTTCGAACACTTTTGCAAAAGACTAGACAGTGTGGCAAATCGAGCGCTTGAAATGGCTTTGATGCACGTTTGAATACTTAGAAGGATTACTAAAATGATAAAACAGGCTATGATGCAAGGCCCCCGAAACCGAATGCTTTCCTCAAATTACAAAACCCCCTTGTATTTACTTTCCTAGTATAACTGCCTTAATCAACTGCACTCACCATCCGGAGGACTCTCAAATCACGCATCACCCACTGTAAGTCTTTCTTTTTATTTTTCAGTATTTATTTTTCAGTATTTATTTTTCAGTAATTTACTTTCCGCACTAAAAACCAAAACAACCAAAAAAAGGTCACTTAGTTATAACCGCTAAAACCCCAATCAACCTTAAAACACGCTCCCTCGCTGTACAATTCCCTCAAAGAATAACTTATCCCCCTAATTCCCTTGGGTTCGACCCCTACTTACCACTTGCTACCCAGTAGTAAGGTTACGAGTAGCGGAATATAAATTTATTTGTGCACATTGCCTCGCGACAAGGCAGTGCTGTCACTTTCCATGAGATGATGCCACCTATGGCTGGCGGCTTTGGCCCTCCTCTTCTCCCTTTGCCATGTGTTTGGCCCTCCTCTTCTCCCTTTGCCTATAAATACAACATCCCCTCTCCTTTGTTCAATGTCCCAAATTGTAGTCTCAAGTCTCATAGTCATTGTAGAAAATCTCTCTAGATTTTAGGCACAATCCTTGTAAACACTTTACTTTGATATTGGAAGGTCCAAGTTTGTTCTTGAGTACTCTTGTTGGTTCTTGAAGTGCTCAAGCTGTTCCTTGTCTTTTACTTTCAAAAAACTTTACTTATTTGTCTTTCAAAAACCTTTACTTTTCAAGCACTTAGCTATGATGTCCTCTTCCATGGATAATCGTAGCTAAACCCTTCATTCGGTTGAAGGGGTGTGCTTGTATCAAAACATGTTTTAGACCCTTCTCTTAGTGCCTCTATTGTGTTTAAACTTGTTCTATGTGCCATATATTAGGTTAGAACACTATTGGTTGAGTGGAGGCTCGAAAGAGCAAAGCTCTTCCATGGGGTTCGTGAACATACGTGGTTAAGTGGAGGCTCGAAAGAGCAAAGCTTTTCTGTAGAGTTCAACCTCTTTAAAACACCACTTGGTTGATCGGAAATGATTGATCAGGTGGATGCACATAAGGCTAAGATACTTCGAAAGGAGGAATTAGCCTAAATAGAACAAGTGTTCTATGTCTTGAAAAGGACTAGACGGTGTGGCAAGTCGAGTGCTAGAAATAGCCTTGATACATTTTAAACACGTAGTATGATCATTAGAGGTCGATGATGAACAGATTTATGATACAAGGCCCTTAAAACCGAATCATTTCCTTTAATTATAACATCACCTGTCACTTTACTTTCAGTCTCATTATCAACTGCTTATTTTCAGTCATTTACTTTCAGTACTTTAATTTCTGCACATTTACTTTTCAGCAATTTACTTTTCAGTAATTTACTTTCTGTCGCTTATTACAGACCCTTTCAATATCAGTCCATACCAAAAGTATGTTTATTAGTCGATATTGAATTCGACTATTCCAGCAATTTACTTTTCAGTATTTACTTTCTGCACTTTACTTTCACTACAGACTTGTTCAACATCAATCCAACACAACTTTGGCGCGCATCACGTTTGAGACACAGCGTGCGACAAACCAAAAGTGTGTTTGCGGTTGACATTGAACTCGACTGTTCCAGCACTTAACTTTTCAGTATTTACTTTCAGTCCTGTATTTACTTTCTTTACTTTCAGTCATTTACTTTTCAGTACTAAAATCACAACCAACCCCCAACTGTCTTATTTAATTTTCCATTTTCGAAAGAACAACTATCCACTAATTCCCTTGGGTTCGACCCCTACTTACCGCTTTACTACCCAATAGTAAAGTCACGAGTAGCAGACTTATAAATTAACTTTGGCACATTTGCTTTAACGATGAGCATCTGTCAGTAACTCATCAGTTCATGCAAGCTCTCAGCTCTAGATGGGACACAGTAACTACTGCTCTCCAAGCTCAAAAGGGGATCAAAGAAGTCACTCTGGAAGAGCTCGTGGCGAATCTGCAAAGCCAAGCCGGAATAGCAGAGAGGAAGATGGCCAGGAGACAAGCTGGAAAATCTCAAGCTATTGCACTGAAAGTTGAGAAAGCTCTGGACATAGCCCAAGTGAGCCTACCATCTAAAGGTGAGGACAAGGAGATAACTCTTCTCTCGAGGGCCTTCAAGATGGCGAACACAGGAAGAACACAGAATAGAGGTGTCTCTGGCGGAGCACGAAATAATCAACGGTGGAACAAATGATCTGCCTCAGAAGAAGGCAAGACAAAGGCAGGAGCAAAGGAAGAAAGAACCTGCTATCACTGCTAGAAAAAGGGGCATCTTGTTAAAGACTGCTACAGGAAGAAGAAGGGGGAACCACCTGCTCCAAGGGAAGCTCAAGCTATGTTCGCTGCCTGGGGTGACTCTGACGAGGAACAAAGCGACAGGAAGCGAGCTAAGGAGCCATGTCTAATGGCGAACTCCGTAAACAATGAGGTAAATGAATCTGACTCCTTCATAGATAAAGTGTTCAGTGAATCTGACTTTGCAAAAACTATTACCGAACTACTTAAGAAGATCACAAGCCTTAAGGAACAGATTGAGATCATGAAAGATGAACATGAAGACGACATAGAGAACAATCGTCTTTGGTCAACCAAAGCTATGCGGCTTGAGAGAGAAATGGAGGAGCACATCTGTAAATATCCCACCTGTGATAGAAGGGACACACAAATCAGTGATCTGAGTGATGAACTGAGGGGCATGAGAATTAACGATACCAGGATGGTAGGATCCATTGCAGAATTGGTTAGGATCCAGTTGGACAACGAGGAACTCCGTCAGACTGTCGCAGATCTCAGACAGAAAGAGACGGAGGGAAAGAAAGCCTGGCTTAGAGAACTAGAAGCCAAAAAGGTCAAGGAGGTAAAACAAGACTACAAAAGAAAGCTTTCCAGACCTGGACTTGGGTACGTCGATGTAATGAAAGAGACTGATGAAGAGTCGGCAAATAGAAGGATTGCCAAAGGAAAGGGACCAAGGACTGAAGTCGGAGAGGGCTCCCATCAGCAGAGAAAGCCGGGAAGAGTTGCTTTATCTCCGAAGGAGAGTCATCTCCATGACAATGACTCTGGACCCTTCAAGGCTGGGAAGGCTTTTGAAATTTGGAAGAAGATGAGCTCCAACTGTCAATCTTTCTCGATCGACATTCAGGCTCGTAGAAACAAGAGACCTGTACCCTTAGAGAGACACAAGAAAACTGGTAGTCTCTACTACCGTGTCTGCTGGCACTGTGGTCACTCTGGCCATTACAGAGCTGACTGTGAGAAATGGAAAGAAGCCAACGAGAAGAGTCACAGCTATCAGAGAAAGGACAGTACCGCTCATGTCCCTAGGAGAAAGGTTTCTCCTCATAGAAGGGAAGACAGAGTTGAATGGGTTCATCCTCACCATGACACATCCATCTATGGACGACCTAGAAGTACCCCCAGGAGGAGAATCAATCTCACCGATGACAACGACTCCCGTCCTTTAAAGTTTCCTTGTGTTGTTAAAACTATCCCAAAACCCAGTAAGCCCATGCTTGTCTTCGTAAAAACTGATCTCTCTTTTGCAGGATGGAGTGAGGAGCAAACCATGGTATCTGGACAGTGGATGCTCCAAATATATGACGGGAGATCCAGGATGGTTCATCTCACTCCAAGCCTATTCCGGAGATAACATTATCTTCGGAAACAAGAGCTCAGGTAAGGTAGTAGCTACAGGAGAGGTAAGAATTTTTGAAACTATCAAAGTTTGACAAGTAAGTCTGGTTGAAAATTTGAAATACAACTTATTGAGTATATCACAATTGTGTCAACATGGAAGAAATCAAGTGATATTTAACTCTAATGACTGTGCTGTGAAGTGCAATGAGATAGGAGAAATAATCCTTCGAGGTGTCCAGGAGAATCAAATATATACAGTAGACCCAGAGTTCGTCCCAGACGGGGAGCTATGTCTATCAAGTATTGCTGACGACACATTGCTGTGGCACAAAAGATTTGAGCATGCAAGCACGCGGCTGATTCATAAACTCTATCAAAATGAACTGGTGGTCGGTTTACCCAAGGTGGAGAGCTCGGTTGATCAGGTATGCAGCGCCTGTACCACGGGCAAGCAGGTACGCACCTCGTTTGAGTCAAAACAATCAGTGAGTACCTCAGGCCCTCTGGACATGATCCACATGGATCTGTGCGGTCCAGTCAACGTCATCAGCCGTGGAGGCAACAGGTATATATAGGTCATCGTGGATGACTATTCCAGGTATACATGGCCTATTTTCTGAGTTCTAAAGATGAAACGTACTCTGAATTTGCGTCATGGTTAAAACTAATTGAAAATAAGTTGAGTAAGAAGCTGGTATCTATTCGTACTGACAACGGAATTGAGTTCCGAAATTCCCAGTTTATCTCCCTGTGTAAGGGAGCTGGAATAGATCACAACTTCTCAGCACCACGAACTCCTCAGCAGAATGGTGTGGTAGAGAGAAAGAACAGAACACTGGAAGACATGTCTAGGACAATGTTGATTGGCAGTGGTGTTCCCAAGGCGTTCTAGGCTGAGGCAATACATGCTGCCAGCTACATACTGAACTGAGCATCTCTACGATCTCTGATAGGGAAAACACCATACGAGCTGCTACAAGGAAGAAAACCTAACATTACTCATTTGAAAGTGTTTGGATGCAGGTGTTACGTTCACAACAATGGAAAGGACAACCTGGGAAAGTTTGATCCAAGGAGCGATGAAGGAGTTTTCATAGGGTACTCAAGCCATAGCAGAGCATATAAAGTATACAACCTGAGACTGGAATGGGTGGAGGAAAGCATCCACGCTACCATTGATGAGCGAGCCATGTCTGGACACCTGGTGAAAGATCCCTCCTCACAGGATAATGGAGAACTCCAGTATGCTGATAGATCAGACCCTGACTGGGAACCTACTCAGAATGAGGCCACAGAACCAGCTCAAGAGGCCGCTCAAACAGCTGGTCAGGAACCTGCCGAGCTAGCCGAAGATGCTCAGATAGAGATGCTAGCTCAAGAGGATATCCCTGTGGTCCCAGTGACAGACGTCATCGCTGATCCCCCTAACGAGGAAGAGGTTGCTGATGGACCAAAATTATACGAATCAAAAACACAGTAAAACCCACAAAATTAGACTGTTGGTCTATTTAACTTCTGCTTGTTAGTCCTGATTTATTTCTACAGGGTATTTTGGCGCTTAGAGAGAAAACACGCTAAGGAGAGGATTTTACGCTGAAAAGATATTACGAGCCAGTCCAAGGTCACGATCAGACGCTGAATGAAGAATCTCAAGATCCTGACGTAGGAATTACTCAGTACAAATTCAACCGAGGAACAACCAAGTCAGACCGGAGTGAAATTGGACTGATAGTTTTGTGAAAAGACTGCACAAAACTCACAAAACTCATCCATGTGCCAAGGTGACCAGCGGCTTTTGGTGTTTGGATGACTCATAGGTGGCCAAAACTCCTCCCCTCCTCCTCCATGACCAGCCACCGGTGGCTTTCCCCTCCCCTAACCGGCGGCTTTCTTCCTCCCCCATGTGTCACCTCCTCCTTCCTCCTCCTCTCCCCATGTGACAAGTGTATGGCTCTCATTCTCCTCCTATGGCTATAAATACAAGACAAATCCTTTGTAAACATTCATTCCAAAATCAATAAACACTTATCTCTCTACATTTTGTTACTTTGCAAGTTTGGTTTGAAATTATAATACTCCTGTCGGTTCTTGAGTATTATAATACTGTAGAGAATACTCCTGTTGGTTCTTGAGTATTCAGTAGGAAATTGGGAATACTCCTGTTGGTTCTTGAGTATTCTACCCCTTTCCCTCTTACTGTTTTCAAAAACCCCTGAGTATTTAGTTATGATGTCCTTTTCCATGGACAGTCGTAGCTAAACTCCTCATTCGGTCGAAGGTACTTTCTTGTATTATATAATGTTTTAATTTCTTTTAGTTTCATTTCTCTGTATTCAAAACTTGTTCTATGTGCCATTTATAGTCAGAGTTTCCAAGGTTGAGTGAACCATTTGTAACTAGACCAAAGGGACCAAATGGGCAAGCTCTTCCGTGCGAATTCGTGATCATACTCGATAAGTGGAAGCTGTAACAAGCAAAACTTATCGAGGAGTTCGACTTATCTTAAAAAACCATTTGGAAACTGGACCAAAGAATTCAAATGGATGCACAAAAGGCTAAGATACTTCGAAAGGGGGAGGAATTAGTCTGAAGTAGAACAAGTGTTGCTTTAAACGATGTTGCAAGTCTTGCGCTACGAAAGGGCCTCGATTCATCTTTGAATACTTAGAAAGGTTACTAGCGGTTATTAATAAGCATGTTATAATACAAGGTACCTGAAACCGAATACTTTCCCTTGAATTACAAAAACCCCCTGTATTTACTTTTATAAACTGCTCGATCAACTACAACCATCAACCACTCATCTACCGGAGGAATCGCAATCACGCATCACCCACTGTAAGTCTTCTTCCCTTAACTCTTTTACTTTCAGTCATTTATTTTCAGTATTTATTTTCTGTAATTTACTTTTCCGCACTCAAAACAAAAAAAAACCAAAAACAGTAGCTTAGTTAATCGCGCTAAAATCTCAATCCACTTAAAACACGCTCCCTCGCTGTACAAATCCCCCAAAGAACGACTATCCCTCTAATTCCCTTGGGTTCGACCCCTACTTATCACTTACTACCCAGTAGTGTAGTCGCGAGTAGCGGAAAATATAAATTTATTTGTACAGAAAACATTGCACCTTAACGATAGTGCAGTGGGCTCCGTCAAATTGGCGCCGTTGCCGGGGAATTAGCCATCGGATTAGTTGTTCTTTCCCTCCCATGTCCTCATGACGCAACCCCCTTCATATGCATGGACAACACGACATCTGCCACTGTTCGGAGGTACGGATGGAGAAGACCCAGTACAACACTGCCGAAACTTTCACCACGTCTGCCACCTCATTAAACCTGCAAATGAAATGTTAGAAGAATTTAAGCTTAAATGCTTCAAATTCTCTCTAACTGATTTCGCAACAATCTGGTATTACACGTCAACCGCTAGCAGTGCAGTACATTTCGTGGACCTCTGCGTTCCATTCCTAAAAGAATTCTCCCCTCCATCCTTACGACAACAAACCCGTGAGAAGATCATGTGCCTGCAACAATCCCGGGATGAGACTTTGGACGAATACTACACGAGCTTTGACACCATCGTCTCAAACTGCCCGCACCATGGATTTACGAAGAAAATTCTGCTTCAAAAATTTCTTCGTGGGATGAAGGCCGCTGATCTAGCAAGGATTAACGAGGCAATGAGGAGATCAGCTAGGAACTATTCCATAGCAGACATGTGGTACCTCATAAATGACCTGGCCGCAGCCACAAAACGAATACCCGAGGCTGACGGAGAAATACAGACAGAAAGAGAAGAGACTCCCGAGCCATCAGAAGAAACTCCCGAGCCATCAGAAGATTGGGATATAGAAAGTGTCGGGAGTAACGAGGAAGTGTCAGCAATGGAAGAAGTCCAGAATACCACTGACATGCTGCCAAAGCCATACCCAGCTATCATCACCCAAGCAGCCGAGACAATCTACGACCAGTTCCTTACAAACAGACACGACGAGGCAGAACCGAGCCTTAAGATGCAAGCTTCCCGACTTTTCCCCTCGATCAATAGACAAATCGCTGAAAACTATGTGATCAATAAAGAGGCTGAAAGAAGGATGGGAAAAGGGCCTAAGCAGAACGACTCCTCGATGGAGCAAGTTTATGCCATGACTGGACAAGACAGCCCTAAGAAAACCCGGTTCAAGAAGCTAGTGGTCAAAGGTCCCTCACCTTCTCAAAGACGTTGGAAGGAGACATCACCAGAACAACGGGAACTGGACCCAAGCCCATCATCTCGCAAGAAGTCGGGAAAAGGCAAAGCAAAAGTCAACACTGGAACAGTGGCAAAATTCGACCTAAGCCACCCATGGGATCCCAACCAGTGATCCAGGAATAAGGAACTGTCGAGCCAACGACGTTAAACAAGTGCACTGGTCGGGAGGTAACCCGACACTATCTTACTTTCCGCACTTTAAATTTCTGTCTTTTTATTTTCTGTATTTTACTTTTTCAATAAGTCGCTCTCACCCACTTGGTGCATAGAATGATTTGACTATTTAGGAATTGGTTTTTGGAGCACGATCGGATCAGCCAGGAAGCTTCCGTGAACTACCGGGCCTGCGCTGAGAGTTCAAGGCCCCAGTCGAACTCCCTCGATTATCCAGCCTCATGCCATTCGACACAATAAGGGAGTTCTGATCTTACCTTTCCTTAAGTCATTTCCTTCTCGTATAACATCTGCTTGCATGGCTTTTGAACTAAGTAGTGCTGAAAGGCACGACTTCGTTCAAAAGTGTGGGGTGAGAACCGCATGTGTACATAAATAAAAAACTTTTTCTTTTTTAGTGTATCTTTTTGAAAGTATGAACTTAAGAATGTGAAAAAGATAGACCGAAATTCATGCATTTACCTTGTGAAAATTCAACTGTCTAAAAACTTAGAACGTAACTTCTCATTTGAGTAGAACAAGTGTTGCTTTAAACGATGTTGCAAGTCTTGCGCTACGAAAGGGCCTCGATTCATCTTTGAATACTTAGAAAGGTTACTAGCGGTTATTAATAAGCATGTTATAATACAAGATACCTGAAACCGAATACTTTCCCTTGAATTACAAAAACCCCATGTATTTACTTTTATAAACTGCTCGATCAAATACAACCATCAACCAGTCATCTACCGGAGGAATCGCAATCACGCATCACCCACTGTAAGTCTTCTTCCCTTAACTCTTTTACTTTCAGTCATTTATTTTCAGTATTTATTTTCTGTAATTTACTTTTCCGCACTCAAAACCAAAAAAACCAAAAACAGTAGCTTAGTTAATCGCGCTAAAATCTCAATCCACTTAAAACACGCTCCCTCGCTGTACAAATCCCCCAAAGAACGACTATCCCTCTAATTCCCTTGGGTTCGACCCCTACTTATCACTTACTACCCAGTAGTGTAGTCGCGAGTAGCGGAAAATATAAATTTATTTGTACAGAGAACATTGCACCTTAACGACAGTGCAGTGGGCTCCGTCAGTTGCCAACAATCTTCCTCCGGTAGACACTGCGGCGGAACCTAGAACTACAAGAAGCGGGAGACACATTCTACCTTAGACGAGAATGAAGGACTACCAGTGCTATACATCGCAGGATCAGGTAAATCTGGATGGTCTGTGTCACTTCTGTGGATTCGCGTCGTTTGTCTCTCATGCAGAACCAAAGACAATAGCAGAAGTGTTGAAGGATCCAGAATAAGTTAACGCCATGCAAGAAGAGCTACATCAGTTTGAGAGGAATAAGGTGTGTCGATTGGTTCCCAGGCCGAGGGACAAGAATGTGATAAGGACAAAGTGGGTCTTCAGAAACAAGATGGACGACAAGGGAGTTGTTGTGATAAACAAAGCCCGCGTTGTTGTCAAAGGGTGCAACCAACAAGAGGGGATAGACTACGATGAGACATTCGCCTCAGTCGCAAGGTTAGAAGTAATCAGACTATTAATTGCTTATTCAACTTACCATGGTTTTACTCTGCAGGAGATGGATTTGAAAACGACCTTCTTGAACGGACTTCTGAAGGAAGAAGTATATGTGAGCCAGACACCAGGGTTCGAGGATCTCACTCACCCTGATCATGTCCACATCCTTGACAAGGCATTGTATGGGCTGAAGCAAGCACCACACGCCTGGTATGAGAGACTCACAGTTTCTGCTATCCAATAGATACGTCCGAGGAGAGGTGGACAAAACTCTTTTTCTTCTGAAGGAAGGGAAAGACACTCTGGTTGTTCAGGTATATGTGGATGATATCATTTTCGGTTCAACTAATCCTAAACTTGTCAAGAAGTTTACAGATCTGATGTCGAGTGAATTCGAGATGAGCATGGTAGGGGAACTCAAGTACTTTCTTGGACTTCAAGTTGCTCAAGGAGAGGATGGTACCTGAATCCATCAGCAAAAGTATGTCAAGGAGATTCTAAAGAAGTTTGGGATGGAATCTGCCAAGACATGTGCCACATCGATGTCCCCAAATGACACCCTGACAAAGGATGAGTCCTCACCTTGAGTGGATCTAACTCTGTATAGGGGAATGATCGGTTCCCTACTGTATCTCACTGCTAGCAGACCTGATATCTTATTCAGTGTTTATCTGTGTGCAAGGTTTCAGGCTGATCCTAGGGAAACCCACGTGAATGAAGTGAAGAGGATAATGAGATATCGGAAGGGAACAGATGACTTATGCATGTTCTATCCAAGGGGAGGAGAATTATGACTGGAAGCATACAGTGATGCAGACTATGCTGGGTGTAAGACAGACAGGAAGTCCACGTCAGGGATGTCTCAATATCTTGGACCATGTCTCATCTCTTGGGCTTCAAAGAAGCAGTCCTCAATTGCACTTTCCACCGCTGAGGCGGAATACGTCGCCGCTGCTGCTTGCTGTGCGCAGCTGCTGTGGATCAGGCAACAGCTAAGTGACTATGGTGTTATTACCAATTGTGCTAAAATTTTGTGTGATAACACTAGTGCTATTAACATCTCGAAAAATCCTGTGCAGTTATCATGTACTAAGCATATAGAAATTCGATATCACTTTCTATGAGACTGTGTAGAAAAGGGAACAATTGAGATGGAATATTGCAGAACTGAGGAACAGATTGCAGACATATTCACAAAAGCTTTACACAGAGAACCCTACGAGAAGCTGAGGCTCGAACTAGGAATGGTTTCTCTCTATTAAAGCTATGCTCATATGTTGCTCCCTCAGTGATTGGCTAGACTAGGTGCATATGAGCCACGTCTGATGGAGAGTTTAACATGGATGTTCTGTGCTAGTGAAAAAGTAGGTTGTGTTCATTATGTATCCATGCATGCTTGCTATGTGATTAATAACTGCATTAGGGACTGAAAAACATGAAATTCTGATCTCTTTCTGCCCAAAAGAGACCTCCATAGTTGATCCCACACTATAAGCCCAGGAGGTACTCTAGACCAACCTTAGCCTATCTTCATGTGGAGCTCTCCTATGAGCCCGTCGATATGTTTCTTTTTGGAGTTGTTCCACATGAGGTACAAAGACAATATAATATGTTTGAAGGTTCTCATTTCTTTTTTTTGCTTGATTGTGTGTGGTGTTATTTGTACCCTTCGGGTAAAGTTAGCACACCATACCAAAACCTTGTGTACCCTTGAGACAGTAAGACCGAGCTTCACTATGGACGGTTCACCTTTGGCTGGGAAACAATCTGTGTGACAGTTGTGAAGATGGGCAGTTATACGTCCTTTGGTAAAGTTGGCTTAGCATTGGGAAGAGTTAAAGATTGAATTGAAAGGTGAACAGTTTCTGCTGCAGGGAGTTGTCCCATCGGTTGCCTTTATAAGGAGACACGAATGCTTGCTGCGGACACGTGTCGCTCCCCTCTCGGTTGGCGCATGCCTTTTCGACTGAATTGAAATTGGCAAGGTGTTAATACGGAACCATTTTTGGAAGGAAGGAAAAGGTGGCAGTTGCTAAAAATTAGGGGCGGTTTAATTATTGCTATAAGGAAGGGAGGCGACGCTTCGAGAAGAGACAGTGTCGTTATAGTGCTAGGGCTTGCGGGGATATAAGAAGAGGGAAGAAGTAGTGCAGTTCTCAAATCAACTTCAGACTATTGCTTTCTCTCTCACAAAAAAAATCTAGAAGTTCCGAAATCCTCCATGGAATCTACAAACCCTAAATCAAGCCTTTCACCCACCGCCGCCGCCGAGATGGCTGTGCAGTTGATCGCAAGTGGAGTCAACCCTCTTAGCCTGGAGACTATTTTGCAGTCGGTCACGCCGTCTGGCTCTGCTCCGACCGACTCTGAAGTGGCCAGAGACGAGGTCAAACTCGAAGACCGACTCGAAGAACTTCGAGCAGATTCCTCCTCCCAGCGCCATGTTCAAAAGGAGTCCTCGGTGGCTGCACAGTCCACTGGCAAGCGAGCTAGAAAATCTGCTCCTCCCAACGCCCGGAAAAGTCAGAGATCTGCCCGGTCCTCTGCTCCTCCAGTTGAAGAGGAGGCCGAGTCGGATGGAAGCGCCGAGGAGTCAGAAGAAGCCGGGAGAGGCTTCGCTCAGGAGTTGGTGCTGAATGATGAGTGGTTGGTGGAGAACAGTTTGGGAGAAGTTGTGGAACTTCTGGAGGCCCAGGGGTGGGGCGCGTTGTTGATGAGTCAAATTCTTGACTATCATTTCTATTCTATTACTCAGTATTTTTGATACGTTTCCGATTTTATTATGATGTCATTTGACCCGATTATTGATGATATAGGTCATAAGCCGCCCTTACAACTGCGGAGCTTGGGGAGACCAAAAACTCATGGAAGTTGTCAGTTTTATCTAGAAAGTGAGGAGCTTCTCACAAAAATCAACCGAAGCCCGCCCGAGTCCCAGGGCACCCGGTCGGTTCCCACCAGCCGCTCCTTGCCCAAGCTCAACCGCCCGATTCAAGATCCAACCGCCCGGTTGTGTTTGGCAGCATGCACGGGATGAGCAGATAATGGCCAACACCCGGCCGGTTCAAACTTCAACCGACCGGTTCTCCACCAAATCCCCTGTTGAGCTGAATCTCAACGCCCGGTCGGTTCCTTCTTCACCCGAATGGGTCTCCCCTGGAAGTTCGGATTTTACTGATGACTATAAATAGAAACTTTCTTTTTTTGGAGATCATCATCGGGATTGGAGAGAAAACTCACCTAGGGTTTTGGAGCACATCTCTTGGGGAAATCATCAACAACACAAGGATTGATTGTGTCTTCATATTGGTTCTAGATCTTCAAACTCTACATCTCATATGTTTTCTTCAACTTTGGAAATCGTTTTTGTTTGTAAACTCACTATGAGTGAGTAGTGGCTTTGGTTGGGGATTATTGATCCCCTAGACATGTTGTGATGATATAAATGCAATGGATGTTGATATTGAATGAATTGCCCATGAATCTTCTTCATTTGAATTAAATGTTTAGAGTTGCCCATAAGGTGTTTGTGAAATGTCCTCAATGGGAACTTAGTGTAATTTCATGTTTGATGTAGCTCACGTTGATCAATATGAATTTAATGAAATGAATGAAGAGGCATTAGGACTTTTGTGTTACATGGCGACACTTAAAACCTAATGAGATTGGCTTGATATTAACAAGAATGTGTTTATCTAGTCAATAGAGCGCGAGTGTGAGACTAGAAACGCATGTTCTATAGGGCCAATAGAGCGCGAGTGTGAGGTCCTATGCGAGGTGTAACCTCTTTACCCTAAGTTGTAGCGCGAGTTGAACTTAAGTTGAACGTTGCATGGCTAAATTCTACTCATGTGCATGAAAATTCATATTCGACATCCAATATCATTGTCACGACAATTGTCTAGGTGGGGAAATAATCCCTAGTCATCTTTGATTGATTGTTAACTCGTTTCGTTGCTAAAATCTTTATTCGGATAGTAAAATCTTTGCTATCGACCTCTTCGAGGCATAAACCCCCCCCCCCCAAACCATAAACAATCTAGTTTTAATCGTTAGCATAATTAGTTTGATCTCCTATCTTTTGGGTACGACCTTGGGTTTCCCAAGTCATTACAAATTGTTTTGATTAATCGTGATTAGCATAAGTATTTGATTTTCTTATCGAATATTTACACTAAATTACAATCGATCAAATGGCGCCGTTGCCGGGGATAGGTTAATTAACTAGGTGCTATTTGATTATTTAGTTTGTCTACTCTTTTCCTTACTTGGTAGTTATTGCTTGCTTGATGCTTAATTGTGTTTATTTCTCTTGCCCTTCATTACTAAGAATTCCTTTTGTTCTTGTAGGCATTTGAATGAACACGAGGTTTAAAGGGCAAAAGCACGTAGCTACCGGTTCAACTTCAAACTCTTCTCTCCCAACCGTAAAGAAACCAAGGGGTAGGCCGCGCAAGAATCCTATTCCTCCCATTGCTCCTATTGTTCCACCGGCGTTCCAAGGGCCGAGACCTCGCCCACCTCCTCTCTTAAACCCGGCGCTTCATTTGCCACCGGGATTTAACATGGAAAACGAGAATGAGAACCGCCCGGTCCTCCAAGGAGACAACCGCGATCGTAGGATCGACGGGGACGGAATAGAAGATCCTCCAGCTAGAGGGGATAATGACAGTGACGATGAGAGACCTCCCGCTCCACCGAGAAATAACAGAAATTGGAGGTATGACGATGAGAATGATGAGAGGCCCGTGGGAGATTACATGACTCCCACCCTCAAGGGAAATGGTTCGGTTATTATGCCTCCCAACGAAGACGCTTTTGATTTCGACGTTAAATCATCCCTAGTGCACATGGTTACGAATGATCAATTTCAAGGGGCCGGGAATCCCTCCAATCATCTAACCAACTTTCAAGAATACTGTCGGACATATAAACCAAGGAATGTGCCGGTTGAGTACGTATATCTTAAGCTCTTTCCTTTGTCGCTATATGGAGATGCCAAGGAATGGCTACAAAATCATGAACCGGGGACGTTTCGTACTTGGGACCATTTGGCTACCTCATTTCTTAACAAGTTTTACCCTCCTTCAAGAACCAAGAAGTTTACAGATTTTATTCTAACGTTTTCTCAAAGGGACAACGAGCTCTTCCACCAAGCTTATGATCGGTTTAAACATTACTTGAGGGAGTGCCCTCACCACAATTTTAGAAGGGCCGACCTAATGCGATACTTCTACTTGGGGATGAATAAGGAAGCTAAGAACCAAATGGACACGGCTAGTGGAGGCGCTATAATGGAGTTACCGGCTAATCAATGTTTTAAGGTTGTGGACAAAATAGCTTCAAACTCCGATAAATACCAAGGAGTAGACCACAAAAAAATGGCCAAGTCAAGAGATGACTCCTCAAATTCTGCATTGAGGCCCGAAATAGCCGAATTGACAAAGAAAGTAGAAAATATGGTGTGTCAGGCGAACTCCGTTGAGGCAACTAAGCCTAAGGCCGATAAAGAGAGAACTTCGGCACAACAACCTTGCTTTCTATGTGCTAGCACTAGACATTCTACCAAAAATTGCCCCGACGGTCGCTATGAAGATGATGATGATGGTTATGAAGAGGCACACTTTGTAAATCAACAAAGGAACTGTGCTCAAAATGCTAATCCTATTACTAGAAATTACGAGCCTCCGCAAAAGAGAATGTCCAATGATTCTAACTTCCCTCCAAGGCCTCAAGGGCAAGGAAACTATCAAAGCAATTATCAAGGGAATAATCAAAGGCAAGGGTATGGATCTAGATCTAATCAAAATCAAGGACAAAACTCATATTCGAACCAAGGGCAGAATTCCTACTCAAATCAAGGCCAAGGGTCAAATCAAAACTCTCAAAATTATCAAGGAAATTATCAAAGTCAAAAGCCCTATCAAGGGAAGGCCAATATGAATGAGCAAGGGAATTCCTCTTCTTCTTCTTCTCAAGATAATTCCATGATGGCAATGATGGCACAAATGCTAGAGAGCAACAAAAAATTGGAGGCTAGGATGGATGAGATAGCGGCCGAGAACAAAAGACTATCTAAAGAGAATACCCAATTGAAGCAAATAGGGAAACTTCCCTCTCAATCGGACGTAAGCTACGTAGAGCACGTTGAAGCCATTACATTGAAAAATGGGAAAGTGCTAACTACTCCTCAAGAGAAGCCTAGTTCGAAAGGCAAGGAAGTGGAAGGAGAAACTTCTAAGGAAAATTCGGAAAGTAAGCCTCAAGCTCCAATAGAAGAGGAAAAGGAGCATGAAGAGCCAATCCTAATGAGGAAATATGTACCCATGGTGCCTTTCCCGCAAAGACTCAACAAGAGCAAGCTTGATGCTCATTTCCAAAGATTCGTGGAGATGCTTAAAAAGTTGTATGTCACGCTCCCCTTCCACGAGGTAATCACGCAAAACCCTACTTATGCTAAGTTTTTAAAGGATATTGTGTCAAACCGTAGGGTAATTGAAGAGTCTAGCATGGTAGCTTTAAATGCTGAATGTAGTGCAATTGTACAAAGCCGCATGCCTAGAAAAATGCAAGACCAAGGGTCGTTCTCTATTCCAATATCCATAGGCAAAATTGAAATTGATAGGGCTTTATGCGATCTTGGTGCTAGTATTTCTTTGATCCCATATTCCTTGTATGAAAAAATTGACATGGGTGAGCTACATCCCACCAGTATTTCATTGAAGCTAGCCGATAGGAGCTCTAGAGTGCCTAATGGAGTCCTAAGGGATGTGCCTATAAAAGTTGGGAAATTTTTCATCCCCGTGGACTTCTATGTCTTAGATATGGATAGTGAACAAGAGACGCCCGTCATTTTAGGAAGACCTTTTCTAAATACCGTTGAAGCGGTTGTCAAATGTGGTGAAGGGTCAATTGAGTTGAAAATAGGAAATGAAAAGCTGAAATTTTTTCTTAAGAATGCTATGAAAGCCCCTACTTCATCATTTGAGTGCAATATGCTTGATATTTCTTGTGAAACTTTCGGGCTAACGTCATTTGAAAGTGAAGTTATGGAGTTAGACAACTCTAGTACGCTATTTGCCTCTTTGATGAGAATGGAGGATGAGGACATGGGCGATATTGCCCTAGATGACTATGAGCAAAAGCCGAATGAGCATGAAATCAAGGAAGACCCGGTGCCGAGAGGTAAAGAATTTGAAGGAGAGTTAAAACCTCTACCTTCGAATCTAAGGTATGAATTTCTTGGATCCAATGCTACATTTCCCGTGATAGTTGGTGCTACATTGAATGAGGATGAAACATCCAAGCTTGTGAATGTGTTGAAGGCAAATAAAAAAGCCCTAGGTTATTCTATTGATGATATAACGGGGATTAACCCTTCTCTTTGCATACATAGAATTAACCTAGATGATGATGTGAAACCCTCTAGAGAAATGTTGAGGAGGTTGAATCCTAAGCTAAGTGAAGTGGTTTTTAAAGAAATCACCAAGCTTAAAGATGCCAGCATTATTTACTCCGTTCCGGACTCGGAATGGGTAAGCCCCATCCATGTCGTCCCTAAGAAGGGAGGACTCACGGTCGTTAAAAATGATAAAGGGGATTTAGTCCCTACGAGAACCGTGAATGGGTGGAGAATGTGCATTGATTATCGAAAATTGAATAAGGCAACGAAAAAGGATCACTTTCCTATCCCGTTCATAGATCAAATGCTAGAAAGGTTAGCGGGGCATGATTATTTCTGTTTCTTAGATGGATATAGTGGTTTCTACCAAATACCCATATTGCCTAATGATCAAAGCAAAACCACTTTCACATGTCCGTATGGAACATTTGCGTTTAGACGTATGCCTTTTGGTTTGTGTAATGCACCGGGGACTTTTCAACGTTGTATGATGTCAATTTTTAGCGATTATATTGAGAAGTGCATTGAGGTTTTCATGGACGATTTTTCTATCCATGGATCCTCTTTTGATAATTGTTTGACTAATCTCTCTAATGTTCTTGCTAGGTGCATCGAGACAAATTTGGTTCTCAATTGGGAGAAGTGCCATTTTATGGTGCAAGAGGGTATCGTGCTAGGGCATTTGGTTTCTAAGAGAGGAGTGGAGGTTGATAAAGCAAAAATTCAGATTATCGAGCAACTTCCTCCACCAAAGAACCAAAAGAGCATAAGGAGTTTTCTAGGCCACGCCGGTTTTTACCGGTGGTTTATAAAAGATTTCTCAAAAATCACGAAGCCGTTGACTCATCTTCTATGCAACGATGTGGAATTCAATTTCGACGAAGGATGCCTTGAGGCATTTGAGAAGCTAAAGAAGAACCTTGTATCGGCACCTATTGTGCAAGCACCGAACTAGGACCTCCCCTTTGAATTAATGTGTGATGCAAGCGATTACGCCATTGGGGCAGTGTTGGGACAACGGGTAGAAAAGAAGCTTCATGTGATATACTACGTGAGCAAGGTGCTCGATAGTGCTCAGATGAATTATACTACCACGGAGAAAGAGCTATTAGCGGTAGTCTATGCATTCAAAAAGTTTAGACCCTATCTTGTTGCAACAAAGACTATAGTCTACACGGACCATGCCGCTATCAAGTACCTAATGGCGAAGAAAGATGCTAAGCCAAGGCTTATCCGATGGGTTCTCCTCCTACAAGAGTTTGACATCAAAATTCGGGACAAGAAAGGAGTAGAGAATGTAGTGGAGGATCACCTCTCTAGAGTCGAAGTTTATGACTCGAAATGGTTCTCGGCGCCGATCCAAGACTCCTTCGTTGGAGAATATTTAATGAGTGCCGAAGGTGATGCTCCTTGGTATGCGGATTTTGTGAACTATTTGACTTGGAACATCATTCCTGAAGGCCTTAGCTATAATCAGAAGAGCAAATTTCTGCATGATGTCTCGAGGTATTATTGGGATGATCCTTTCCTTTACAAGCTATGCTCGGATGGAATTTACAGAACATGTGTGCCCAAGGAAGATTATAGAGAAATCATAGCTTGTTGCCATTCTTCTTCCTATGGTGGTCATGGCTCGGCCTCAAAGACCTCGTCAAAAATCCTTCAGTCCGGTTTCTATTGGCCGAGTATGTTCAAGGACACTTACGAGTTTGTCAAAGCCTGCAATGAATGCCAACGCATGGGTATATAGCCAGGAGAGAGGAAATGCCTCAAAAAGGCATATTGGAGGTGGAAATCTTTGACGTATGGGGCATTGACTTCATGGGCCCCCTACCCTCGTCTCAAGGGAATTCTTTCATTCTAGTAGCGGTGGACTACGTGTCCAAATGGGTTAAGGCGATAGCTTCCCCATCTTGCGACGCTAAAGTGGTGATAAAGATGTTTAAAAAGATAATTTTCCCGAGGTTCGGTGTTCCTAGAGCGGTAATCAGTGATAATGGCTCTCATTTTAAGGAGAAGAGATTTGAGTCCATGCTAAAGAAGCACGAGATTTATCATAGATGTTCAACTCCCTACCACCCACAAGCTAATGGTCAAGTCGAGGTGTCTAATAGAGAAATAAAGAACATATTGACCAAGACAGTTGGGAAGTCGGGAAAAGATTGGGCATTGAAGCTTGATGATGCCCTTTCGGCGTATAGAACCGGTTTCAAGACACCAATTGTGATGTCTCCTTATAGGCTAGTGTATGGCAAATCATGCCATCTTCCGGTGGAGCTCGAGTATAAAGCCATGTGGGCAGTAAAAGAGCTAAACTTTGACACGAAGGCCTCGGGTGAAAAGAGACTCCTTCAACTCAATGAGTTAGATGAAATCCGATTGGACTCCTACGAGAGTTCAAAAATCTATAAGGAGAAAACCCGGAGATGGCATGATAAGCTCATTTTGAAGAGACAGTTCTCGATGGGAGACAAGGTTCTATTGTTCAACTCCAAATATAAGCTATTTCCCGAGAAATTCAAGTCTAGGTGGTTCGGGCCTTACAAAATCCATAGAGTTTTCGATGATGGCCACCTAGAGCTAGTGGATAACCAAGAGAACATCTTCAAGGCAAATGGACAACGAGTAAAGATCTACCATGCCGCTAATGGAGACAAAGACCTATTGGAAGCGCCCTCGTGAATTCTATACCGCTAGGGAAGGGATCCCGCTCGGGACTTCTCCTAGTGTGCTTCTTATTTTACAACGAGGAGATTCGGCTCTGGCTTTGCCAAGAAGTTAAACTAGGCCCTCTCGGGAGGTACCTTGCAAGTGTTTATTTCGGTTTTAAACTATCAAATGTTTGGTTTGGTGAGTACGAATGTTGGTTTCAATTAGGTTGAAATTAGTTTGCTTGACATGACTTGGACTCTAAAAAGCCGGTTGGGCATTTTGAAGTGTGCAAAAATTCAAGTGTGGAGTGTGTTTGGTACAGTCTTCGACCCGCCCGGGTTTAATTCATCCCGCCTGGGTGTTTTCTGCACCTCCTACGGCTGAAACAAAATTGAAAAAAAAACCCGACCGGTTCGAATTTCAACCGGCCGGGTATTGACTCATCAAAATCTTATCAACTCACATTCCACTCGCCCGGGCTTAAATCCTACCGCCCAGGTGATATTCGCATAACCCACGGTTGAAATAAACAAACCAAAGAACCCGTCCGGTCTAAATTACACCCGACTGGGATCCATGCCTATCAAACTTCAATCCCTCTTCAATCCCTAAATCTCACTTCCTCTCAACCCCTAAAATCCCTAAATCAAACCCTCCGACATCTCGTCCCGCCGCTCCTATCATCCTTCCGCTCGCCGCTCACCGCCACTCAATCTCCCATCACACGCCGCTCGTCCCAACTCCCCTGTAAACTTCATCCGCCATTCTTCAAGTCCCCCACCCGATTCCCTATCTATTTTTTCTCCATGGCAAGAACAAAGGGAGGAGGAAAAGACAAGGAAAAGCTTCCCCTAGACAAGCCTCAAGTTCCATCATCCAAGGGCATCACAATTGGTTCGAAACCAAAGAAAAAAGTTTCGGCGAGTGAAAAACCTCAACCCTCATCTTCCAAGGCAAAAAAGAGAAAGACCATTGTGAGTTCCCCATCATCGAGTGAGGACCCCTCAGACCCTCTGTTCGAAGTCGAAACCCCACAGCCAAAAAAGAAGCAAAAGAAAGCAAAGAATATTGAATCCTCCTCCGCCCAAGAGCCCGCGCCAAGCTTGGAGCTTGCTCCACCCATTGCTCCGCCCATTGCTCCGGCCATTGCACCTTCCATTGAGCATACATGGCCGATTCCCTATCCGATCGGTGAAACTCTAGCATTCCAGAGCAGTTTGTACCAAGGGAATCTCAACTTGATCGCGAAAAAGGGAAGGGAACCCGAGGTAACTCTTTACCCCGATATTGGTATTCTTGTTGATAAAGGAATACATGGTGAGATACATTCCCGGCTTTTGCATGCCAGCTTAGGAATATTATTTGATGATGATCCCGAGATGTATCCTAGGCTAGTGAAGGAATTTATGCGCTCCTTCGAAGCGGTTAGATTAAGTGGGAATAATACCACGCATTGGAAATTTAGGATGGGAGGTTGTCAGAGGAGAGTTCCTAAAGCGACGATATGTGAGTGGTTGAAATTTCCGTTGGATGGAGTAGCTGTGCCGAAGTTTTCTGATTTTGAGAGATACAAGTTTTGGTTGAAAATCTCGGCTCGTGATGAATGGTTTGCCTCGGGGTACTCTTCCCTTACTATTAAAGATAAGATTTGGAAAGTTATTCATCATTTTATTTCTATGGGAATCAATGTGAGGAAGGATGGTGGGAGGATGGTAACCATAGAAGACTTGGATATCATGTTGGCCATTGATAATGGTTTAGCTCTTGATTGGTTTAGCATCCTCGCTAAAAGGTTTGAGGGGTATGTGAGCTCTTCTGCAAAGGTGGGCGTGCTTGGTGGAGGTTCATTCGTGACCCATCTCGCTTTGAAGTATAACTTCACATTCGATCACGTTAATGAGGAGCCGATGAAAAAGGCCCTGAATTTGGAGGCTTTGAAAGCCTTTGGTCTCCTTAAGAGCGATGGGGAAACTTGGACTCATAGTATGGAACCTCACACCAAGGAAGGTTTGAGAAAGATGGCGAGGAGCAAGAAGAACAAGTATGTAAATGACCATAGGGCAGACCTCGACCGCACCATAGCTTCCTCTGACTCGACCGGATCCTCTAGTAGCTCTCCAGCACCATCTATTGAGCCCTCAGTCCGAAATGCCCCCCTCCAAGGGAGAGTTCCTTAAGGGGCAAGCTCACCGCCATTTCCTCGGACCTTGCCGGTTTGAAGACAACGGTTTCCTCTGTCCATGTGCGAGTAGAGAGCTTGGATGAGTTTGTGTGCGAAAACTCTCGATGGGTCACCGCTACATTGATGGATATCTGTCGTGCCATGAGCATCATGCCTTCCACCATGCCTCCCTTATTTCCGGGGTATTCTAGTCCCCGAGCACCCTCCCCTTTGCCCATCATTCCTCCACCCACTGTTGCCGAGGCTACTGCTCCTACACCTTCTCATATTGAGGAGCCTCTACGCACCATCGCGGAGGTTGATGAGGGAATCATAGCTCGTGTAGAAACTGAAGAAGGAGGCACTCCAAATGAGGATGGATCCACACCACTAGGAGATGGAGAGGGCGACACTTCAGAGGCTCCATGATTTTCACTGTCGACATTCATTATTGTTGGGATGTTTTGCTTTAGCCTTTGTAGTAGCACTGTGTTTGATGTTTTGGATGTTTAAGTCGCCCTTGTGCGCAATTTTGGGATGTTTTACTTTTGGATGATTCATTATGTTACATTTCCTTGTTTTGGCTATCTTTCATTTATGACATTGAAATTGACTTGTCTCTTGCATGCTATAATTTTCCATATCGACAAATGCTCACATCTTGTTCAAGTTAACTTTCACTTGTCTCATTTTTGCCATCAAGGAACATTAGCCCGTGCCTAGAGTAAAACAATTGGAGGAGACTTACATTCTACAAACGAGGGGAGTTCCTTTGCACCTTCACTTCTATTTCATATTTCTTTTGCGCTTAGGGACTAAGCTTTGTTTAAGTGTGGAGTGTTTGTTATTGGTTTAGGCTCATAATTCACATATTCATGCCATGCATATCTTTTGAAATGAACACTTGCATCATGCTTTATCCCAACTTCTCTTGAGTATTATACTTCCAAAAGCTTGTGATTATCGATTCCCATATTCTATAAGTCACATCTAGCTTGCAATTCCCTTTCACATGATCGAGAGTCCAAAACCAAACTAGCTCTATTGAATGCTTATTCTTGTGAATCAATTTCATTGCTATCTTGTGCCTATCTAGAAATCTAAGTATTTCTCACGCATGCTTTGAAAAGTTTTAGCAAGCACGCTTTGAAATCCTCATGGAAAAAAACTTAAATTTCTAAATTGCTTTTAGGTGACTTTAGCTTTCTTGCCTCGTGCCTTGCTTGTGGTTGATCCTAGCACATTCCATATTCACATTGAGCATATTGTCAAGTTCTAAGTGTGGAGTCAAAAGAGGGCGAAAAATAGGCCCCAACAAAAAAATTATACCATACTCCCATGGTCAAAAGAGGGCAAAGCCCCGACCAAAAACTTTCTCAAGTGCACGAGAAGTTTTGTGCAAAATATACAAATGCCGGGGGTTAGGAAGAAAAGTTCCCCCTCGAAAGCATTTGTAGGCCAAAGGCCAAGTAAAAATCACTTAGAACTTGACTTTACGCTTTCCCGCCATTCTCTTATATGTGTGAGTTCACCACATGCATTGTGTGCTAGCAAGTTGAGCTCTAGGACGATCCTTGTGATTTCACGTAAGCTATTGATTGGTTTATGCTTGTTTTAAGAACCCTTGTTGTCATACTCCTCTTTCCTTATGGATTACGACTTTAGCGTCTAAAACTTGGAAATGAGTAAACATCGTAAGCCCATGGACTAGCCCTAGCTAGCATAGGTGATCGAACGACATTTTGTGCAAAAAGCTTTAACTATCTTTCAAAAGCCTTGCATCATGAAATGAATAGACTTTTGGGTTAGGCACTTGATAGCGCTAGAACTGACTTCCTTGAATGTGCACCCTCATGTGATCTTAAACGGTTGAAAACTCTCTTGAAATGCATAGTGATTGTGATGCTAGCATGGGATGTGAAGTAAGTTTTGAAAAAATCCTCGCCTTAATTGCTAGACATTCTTGCTTTACACTCTTATGGGATAAATGCATGTGGGATTTGTGAGTATTCCTATTTCTGAAAACTCTCACGAGACTATAACTCGTCCACTAGGGTAGCCTAGGGGTTTAAAGGCTTGGTGCATACGCTAAATGCACTCGTAACACCTACGAAAAGGAGTTCAATTGCTAATAATAAGTGTTGCCCTAAAATAATTTTTGGTCTCACCCTTGCTTTCTCTTGACTTGTTTTTATTGCTTGATCGGGACGATCAAACCTAAGTGTGGAGTGTTTTGATGAGTCAAATTCTTGACTATCATTTCTATTCTTTTACTCAGTATTTTTGATACGTTTCCGATTTTATTATGATGTCATTTGACCCGATTATTGATGATATAGGTCATAAGCCGCCCTTACAACTGCAGAGCTTGGGGAGACCAAAAACTCATGGAAGTTGTCAGTTTTATCTAGAAAGTGAGGAGCTTCTCACAAAAATCAACCGAAGCCCGCCCGAGTCCCAGGGCACCCGGTCGGTTCCCACCAGCCGCTCCTTGCCCAAGCTCAACCGCCCGATTCAAGATCCAACCGCCCGGTTGTGTTTGGCAGCATGCACGGGATGAGCAGACAATGGCCAACACCCGGCCGGTTCGAACTTCAACCGATCAGTTCTCCACCAAATCCCCTGCTGAGCTGAATCTCAACGCCCGGTCGGTTCCTTCTTCACCCGACCGGGTCTCCCCTGGAAGTTTGGATTTTACTGATGACTATAAATAGAAACTTTCTTTTTTGGAGATCATCATCGGGATTGGAGAGAAAACTCACCTAGGGTTTTGGAGCACATCTCTTGGGGAAATCATCAACAACACAAGGATTGATTGTGTCTTCATATTGGTTCTAGATCTTCAAACTCTACATCTCATATGTTTTCTTCAACTTTGGAAATCGTTTTTGTTTGTAAACTCACTATGAGTGAGTAGTGGCTCTGGTTGGGGATTATTGATCCCCTAGACATGTTGTGATGATATAAATGCAATGGATGTTGATATTGAATGAATTGCACATGAATTCTCTTCATTTGAATTAAATGTTTAGAGTTGCCCATAAGGTGTTTGTGAAATGTCCTCAATGGGAACTTAATGTAATTTTATGTTTGATGTAGCTCACGTTGATCAATATGAATTTAATGAAATGAATTAAGAGGCATTAGGACTTTTGTGTTACATGGCGACACTTAAAACCTAATGAGATTGGCTTGATATTAACAAGAATGTGTTTATCTAGTCAATAGAGCGCGAGTGTGAGACTAGAAACGCATGTTCTATAGGGCCAATAGAGCGCGAGTGTGAGGTCCTATGCGAGGTGTAACCTCTTTACCCTAAGTTGTAGCGCGAGTTGAACTTAAGTTGAACGTTGCATGGCTAAATTCTACTCATGTGCATGAAAATTCATATTCGACATCCAATATCATTGTCACGACAATTGTCTAGGTGGGGAAATAATCCCTAATCATCTTTGATTGATTGTTAACTCGTTTCGTTGCTAAAATCTTTATTCGGATAGTAAAATCTTTGCTATCGACCTCTTCGAGGCATAAACCCCCCCAAACCATAAACAATCTAGTTTTAATCGTTAGCATAATTAGTTTGATCACCTATCTTTTGGGTACGACCTTGGGTTTCCCAAGGCATTACAAATTGTTTTGATTAATCGTGATTAGCATAAGTATTTGATTTTCTTATCGAATATTTACACTAAATTACAATCGATCAGTTGTTTAGAAAGCCTGTTCTCGTGGATGATAAGTTGGTGAGAGAATTTTATTCAAAACTGAAAGTGGTGGAGAAGGAGAAGGAAAAGGGCAACCTGGAGCTGTCGGTTGTCATTGGCGGTGAGTCGTTTACAGTGAGTATGAGGGAACTGGCCACCGTTCTGAAGGTGCCAAAAGGCGGTTATGCCATATACTCTAAGGGTACGTGGCCAGGCACCATGGCGAAGTCAGAAGTTTTTGAGCGACTTGAGTTGAATCCCACTACAAAGGGACAGAGGGAAAACCTCCATATGAACGTGCTTCCACGGATTCTTCACAGAATCCTTGTGTCAAGCATCTCTCCAAGGCGGCACAAGCACAATTTAGTGACCTTCCAGGACATCATGCTGGTTGATCAGATTCTACAGAAGAAGCCAATCAACTTGGCCTTTCAGGTCATGAAGAATATGGAGAAAATAAGGACAACCCGTCAAATGGACTACCCTTTCCGGGGTTTGTGAAGGAAATCATGAAGTATTGGGAGATCTATCATCCTGAGTCTGAGAAAGTGCTTTCGTCTGCACTGGGTGAAGATCAGATTGGTAAATTGGGTTAAGAGTACTCTGCGGGAGTTGGGTGGACAGTCCCTGCTTTTGAAGAAGAAGCTGATGATGAGGACGTTATTGAGGTGACTCCCATCAGTGTTGTTGTCCCTGTATGTGATGAAGCGGCTCTCCCCTTTGATACTTCGGGTGAGGTGTTGGCGCTGCTGAAAGTGCTTAGAGCTGAGATGAAGGAGGTGAAGAGCGAGTTGAAGGAGGTGAAATCCGAGTTAGTGGATGCCAAGACCGAGTTGACAGTCGTGAAGGAGAAAATGGTTGCCCTGGAGGTGGCCATCACAATTGACTCGGGTGCCATGTCAGTGGCAATCGAAGGGTTCCCAGGGCAGATGAAGGCCCTTGCCACGGAGATTGTTGAACAGATGAAGGCTTCGTTCCAGATTGAAATTTAGTCTGAGCTGTCTCATGGAACCCCTCTCCTTGCCACCCTCCCACATCCACCCCTGTCTTTACTGTTTTTCTTCTTTTGAATTTCATGTTTGGGTTTCCCGTGTTTTTGTTAATCCCTACTGCATGTGTGGTGTCTGTATGACACACCTCTGACTTACCAGCATGAATGAAATGTTTTCTTTCCATTATTCTGTGTTCCTATTTGCATATCTTTTTGATGATGCCAAAAGGGGGAAGAACTATATGTGCATACACTAAGGGGGAAAATCAGTACCGAAGTTTAAGCGGATGTCTATCTGAGGGGGAACTATGCTAGCTAGACTTTAAATAAATATTTAGTGAATAAATTCTGAAGTTGCTAGCTGTCCTAGGGGAATGTAGATGTGAGTTCCGTGCCATCGCTGCGTATGATTTCTCAATTGTGAAGAAGTGTTTGTCATCATCAAAAAGGGGGAATTTTTTGGACCCTTTGTGTTTTGATGATACTTTGAGTTGAGTAGTATTGTTAGCTGTCACTGAGTGAGACAAGGTGTAACAATCTACAAGCATACTCTTTCATCAATAACATCAATCTTGAAGCCCTTCTGGAACTGTCCAGAAGGCAAGTGGTTTTCAGCCTGTTGCAAGGATTGCAATAAGGTTTCCACTCTAAATCGTGAGCATTTACTTTCTGCATTATATTTCCTGTAATAGAGTTAATTTCCGCTGCTATCTGTCTGAGGGATACTACTCTGGATCTTCCTCACATAATTAACTAACCTAACGATCCAACATTGATTTTGGGAGGTTTGTACTGTATTGATGTAGAAGGAAAGACTGCATTATCCTGATAGGATTTTGGGAGGTTTGTACTTTATTGATGTCATATTACATTGGATTTCAAAGTAACATAATCCAAGTGACTGTTCATTATTGATGAACAACCTCTGAAGTATAGATTTTTACATCGTCCCTAATTACAAGGGATTACCGGCCAACGTTACCATGACATAGAGGGTCATCAGCATTATTTTTCGGGCATAATGGCCGTCCCTGTGTTTTTGCCACCGTATCCTCCCTCATCGCACGTGATGACCGGATCCAATTGATGCTACGGCATCGAAGGTTATGACGTGGGCATAAATGATGCGTCTGCGCGACTGTATCCGAAACGATGAGAAGCACAAGCACAATGAGAAAGCCAAGATCAACAAATTTCTTACTCACCATGTGTTTTGGCCTAACAGGTGAGGTATGTAGGGAATATATATACTTGTGTGGGTTGTTCATGCTTCATTACCAATATATTTATACTCAACTCAATAGTAAAATGTAAATCAAATAAGAGAAAATACACATGAACTTACAAGTTTGACTAGATTGATTATTGTGATGAGGACCAAGACCCCTCATGTGATTGGTCACCTAAAGAAGATAAGGCCTGGCCGACAAGTCTCTTACATGCCACATGTTTTTTCCACAGCCTTGAGATTCGAGCCACACACATGTGCTGGTATTAATCTCAAAAAATAAAATCCATGCCGACATAAGTGTAGACTTTCTCTTGTATAGATACGGTATATATTGACACGAGGCAGCGCTTAAATGAGAAGTTTTTTTTTTCCGAGAATTTAATATTATATTTTTTATCTTCCAAAATGCATTATGAATAAATTATTGTAGTTTTAATGCAAGATTGCGGTTCAGGTACAAACCGAATTATATATAAAAACTATAAACTTAATTCTACGCTGACACGTGTCCCATTTATTTGAAATCCTGAACAAACACACGTAGGGGTATTATAGTCATTCCACACGGAGGGGTATAAAACTAATAATGTTATTTTCAATTTCGTCCTCGAGTTGTTAATGATCAGACTTAAACTTGGAAATGATCAGCCTTATAAAACAGTCGTGATCAGACTTAAAAAACAATGATCAGACTTCAACAGTTAATGATCAGACATAAACAGTTAATGATCAGACTTAAAAAAATAATGACCAGACTTAAAATAGTAATGATCAGACTTAAAACAGTAATGATCAAATTAGTAATGATCAGCTTTAAAATTGATAATGATCAGACTTAAACAGATAATGATCAGACTTAAAAAACAATAATCAGACTTAAAACAGTTAATAATCAGACTTAAGAAACAATGATCAGACTTAACACAGTTAATGATCAGACTTAAAAACAATAATCAGACTTAAAACAGTTAATGATCAGACTTAACAAACAATGATCAGACTTAACACAGTTAATGATCAGCCTTAGAACAGTTAATGACCAAACTTAAAAAATAATGATCAGACTTAAAACAGTTAATGATCAGACTTAAGAAAACAATGATCAGACTTAACCAGTTAATGATCTGACTTAAAAAATAATGATCAGACTTAAAACAGTTAATGATCAGAATTAAAAAACAATGATCAGACTTAACACAATTAATGATCTGACTTAAAGCAGTTAATGATCAGACTAACAATAGTTAATGATCAGACTTAAAAAATAATGAGCAGACTTAAAACAGTTAATGATCAGACTTAAACAGTTAACGATTAGACTTAAAAAAACAATGATCAGACTTAAAAAGTTAATGATCAGACTTAAAACAGTAATGATCAGACTTAAAAAATAATAATCAGACTTAAACGGTTAATGGTCAGACTTAACAGTTAATGATCAGACTTAACAGTTAATGATCAGACTTCAACCAGTAATGATCAAAGTTAAACCAGTAATGATCAGACTTAAAACAACATTGATCAGACTTAAAAAAACAATGATCAGACTTAAACAGTTAATGATCAGACTTAAACCAGTAAATGATCGGACTTAAATTTGATGTTTCTGCGTCTGTGTCAGAATTTGATGAACGGCTAGTGTTTTTTTGGGTGGAAACGACATTTTGAGCAAAACTCATCGCTTTGCCAAGAGCTCGGCATTTTAAAGGCAAATTCCTTCATCTAGAGAGTCAAATTCGCGTTTTACTCTTCTGATCATTATTGGTTTCAGTCTGATCATTATTGTTTAAGTCCGATCATTGTCTGTTTAAGTCTGATCATTATTTTTTAAGTCTGATCATTAACTGTTTAAGTCTGATCATTAACTGTTTAAGTCTGATCATTGTTTTTTTAAGTCTGATCATTAACTGTTTAAGTCTGATCATTATTTTTTTTAAGTCTAATCATTTACTGTTTAAGTCTGATCATTACTGATTTAAGTCTGATCATTATCTGTTTAATCATTACTGGTTTAAGTCTGGTCCTTATTTTTTTTAAGTCTAATCATTGTTTTTTAAGTCTGATCATTATTTTTTTAAGTCTGATCATTACTGGTTTATGTCTGATCATTAACTGTTTAAGTCTGATCATTGTTTTTTTAAGTCTGATCATTAACTGTTTAAGTCTGATCATTAACTGTGTTAAGTCTGATGATTATCTATTTTAAGTCTAATCATTACTGGTTTAAGTCCGATCATTGTTTTTTAAGTCTGATCTTGTTTTTTTAAGTCTGATCATTATTTTTTAAGTCTGATCATTGTTTTTTAAGTCTGATCATTACTGATTTAAGTCTGATCATTACTGGTTTAAGTCTGATCATTACTGGTTTAAGTCTGATCATTATCTTTTTTTAGTCTGATCATTACCAATTTTAAGTCTGACCATTACCATCTTTAAGTCTTATCATTACTGTAGCAAATATTTAGGACGATTATACCCCTCCTTTCTTTTATGTATTTTTAAATAAGTCCACGCGTATTTCTTTTATTTACAAAAAGAACTCCGAACGCGATGAATTTTGATTGGTCGACATTTACGCGTGACAATATTTGTATGGGTTTGTAGTTTTTATTTATAAACGTGGTTTGTATTTGATCCAACTCTTAATGCAAAGTCCAAGCCACCAACTTTGACATTACTTTTTGGACATGTGTCACTTGCAGATTTAAATATGCATCATGATCTAATAGTGAGATTCAAAATTTCAAGTTTTCGAATTTTTGTGGGGTCTCAGCCGAGCGCTTTCCATATTGACATTATTAGTATATTTTTTTATTGAAGTATATATCTCACATTAAACTTTTCTGAAATTATATCCCCTGTTCAAGCTTGGGTTCAAGGTATAGTTGAGATAGACCTTGAACTCCTTTCTCAACAGTTCAGCAGACCGATTAAATCATAGGAGTACACACAGAATGATAACCCAGTTCGGCCACGCCTACTCTGGGGGGTTTCCCACACCCTAGAAGGGACATCAAATCTTTATTACGAGTTAGAGCTTATACGTGGACTTACACTTACCCCTTGTAATTGCCTAGCCTCTAACACTACGTCTCTCAGATTTGCAACCGAGGTTTACAGCAGTTAACCTCGATCCCCTTCGTCCGAACCAGCAGTCCGAACGTTCTCGACCTTCTCTTGAAGCTCGGATGCTTTCTCTCGAAAGCTTGTTCACCTTTGTTGTGTGCGGCAGTTTGATCGCTTCCAGGAAGTTTGAGTTGCATGTGATGAGACTGCTCTTGCACCGATGAGTTTCCAGTGGGGAAACACAAACGGCCGTCGCTTTCTTCTTCTCCAATCGGTAAGGTTTGGTCGTGTATATTTGATCTTTGAAAGTGATGCAGAATAAGGACGCCCTAGCAATGTATTTATATGCTTGGACGAAACCCTAATCTGCACAAGATAATCACATCAAATATTTAGGAAATATTCCTAGATATTTGATGTATATCTTTCTCAAATCGGTTGGAAGAATATATGGAGATCTCTTGCCCAAGTCAGCTACGCCGCCTTCAATGTAGATATTCATTCGAATATCTGTTGTTCAAATAATTCGCTGGCCGACTTCAAATCGACGAGATCTTTGCTGTCCAATATCTTCCGAGAAATATCCTTACGTTTGTTCCACGCTGTACATGAGTGCTAGGATATGTTTGAACTCCCCCTGAACTCCTGCTCGAACTGTCTAACTACGTTTTGCCAAATACATGCCACTCACGAGAACATCAATCTCCCCCTTGGCATTTTGGCAAAACCAGATCTACTAGATAACTAAGTCTATCTAACTTATCTACACAGTAGACAACCTTGAGGGAACAAAAAATGTCACCACTCAAAATACTCCCCCTTTTTGCCACAACTGGCAAGGGGTTCAATCTAGTTCGAACAGCAAATCAAACTGTGCCAGAACAAGCACACAAAAATACGAAAGTTTAATAAAACTGAGTTCAGAGAGATAGTTTTGTCGGGGGACCTTCATGCAGACGACTCATCATTAGTGTCGTCCTCCGAATCTGCATCATTAGACTCATCGTCACTTGGGTAGCTGAGGGCACGAGCAAGCTTGTTGATCCGTCTGCGCTGTTCCTTATCAGCAGCAATGATGGCATGCAAGTCCTTGAGCAGCTTGCTCCTCTCAACACGCCCCATCCTGGCTCCCCCTCGACTCGACTCTGCAACATCTTTTCCTTTCTGGTTCCCTTCCTTGAGATCGTTCATGTGACGTCCTTTAAACAACTTGTGATCAACGATGAACTTGCTGGGTGCCTTTGAGAGATGGTCAGTCGAGGCCTTCAAATCTGGAGCTTGATGGATTATCAACTCATATATTAGGGACGGGAAGCAAATCTGGTGAAGAGTTCTCTTTGAAGTAGCATGATCAGCGATCTGTTTGAACATAACTCTTCTCAGGTTGAACTTCTGTTTATTCCCTATCTGATAGATTAATTGGGCCATGTCCCGGTTAACCGTTGAACGGTGAGTCGAGGGTCTCCAGTTGAACACCGCAATGAAGAAAAGCATTGAATAGAACGTAAACAGATCCGCTGTATTCACAACCGACTCAGGCCTCCATCGAACAGAGCCTGCAGTGATGGTGCTCACAATCTTCTCAAAGCTTGACTTCTCTTCATCTACCGCTGGGTCGTCCATGGAGAAGTATACATTGATCAGCTCAGGATCAATCTTGATCCTTCTTCCTCTAACAAAGAAGACCCCATAATCTGCTTCTCCGACAGCCCCAAACTGTGGGGGCAAGTTTGTCATGGTTTCACGGACCAACTGTTCATTGAAAGGTTTGCACCTATCCAACGTCCAAAATAGATCAGATTCCTTAAGAACCTTGATGACCTCCTTACCCTTGTACCGGGACTCCTCTAGCAACCTCTCTGGTATGATTTTTCTTTTCTGAACACATGACCACTTCCTCGTAGCATCTCTATTGACAAACCACACTCCTTTCTTGACCAGGCCAACTGGAACAATATCAGAATCAACAGATGGGACTTCACATCTTCCAGCATCCTCTGAAACAGGGACCGGAGCTTCAAGTTTTCTTTTCTTAGATGAATTAGCTCCCCCTGGAACAATGGCCACCTCAGCATCCTTCTGCACTGTCATCTTTGGAGATTTTTCAAAAACTACCTTCTTCTTTTCCTTGTCCTTCTTTGTCCTTTTGAGATTGACAAGAGGAACAAGGTCCTGGTCATCTTCCGAAAGAGTAACTTCCTTTGATACTGGCTTCACAGTATCCTTACGAGCTGATGCACCATCCTCCTCTATATGATCACTATGAAGATCATCTTGAGAAACAACTGGGATAGCTATTGTTTCCTTAGCAGCAACTTCCTCTGGAACACCAACTGTCTCACCTTCAGTCTGCACACTTGGTTCCACAGTGGGAACACTAGCAAGTTTCTCAGCAACAGACTCTTCAACCTCACCACCCTGGGCACAAATAGGTTCCTCTGAATTTTCCATTCCCAGATTATTCTCCTTTTCCAAATCTTCCATGACATTATCAATGTCTTTGTATAGCTTCTCCAACTCTTCATCCTTTTCTGTAGGGTCAGATTCTTCTGGTATGACCTTTTTGAACACATCTGTCTTCTCTGATGGATTAATCTCCTCTGTCACAGTCTCAGCATGCTCACTCGGACGTTCATCACTAATTCCTTCAAGCTTCTCATCAGATCCGTCGTCAGATGCCTCATTAATCACGAATTTCCTCTTTCTTGAGGAATCAAGACACTTCTCTATCTCCTCATCAGACATTGCAATGAGCTTACCTCTGATTGAACTGATCTTGGCCAGACATTGTCTTGGAGAAACAACTCGGCGAGCCCCCTTCTTCCTTCGTAAACCTCCCGGATGAACATACCCAGATGCATGGATTTTCTCCCTCCATACCCCTGATCCACCAGCACCTTTAGACACAGAGATGCTGGGCTCTCCTTCTTTCACAATCTTGGCAGTTTCATGTCCAATAACTGCCCTACTAGCTTCATCACCAACCACAACCCTACTGGCTTCCCTACCAACAGCCCTACTGGCTTCACCATTCACACTCACAACTCCGTCCACCACAATCTTTTCAACAGAGATATTTGTAGAAACCGAAGGAACGGACTACGAATTAGGAAATACCTTAGTTTGGGGATGAACTTGGCTTGGACCAGCATTGATTGATTTAGACAGATCCACCGTGACTGACTGAGGGATTTCAGCGGTTGCTCCTCCGTCAGTCTTCTTTGCTTCAGCCAAAGATTCGGTGTCGGATTGTATAGGCGATGCCTTTTTCGCCTTCGGAGCTTTTGATTTTGGGATTCGTGTTTTTGCCACCAGAGCTTTTGATGGCTGCATGCTTTCCTTCTTCTTTTCAGCGGATTTGATGCCGGACTTCGATGACTTCCTTGTGTTCACCATCGCCGTTTGAGTAGATGAGCGGTTGAGAAAGAAATCGCTGACTGCTGTTCTAGGGTTTTAACGAAAGAGAGAGTAAGCAGCGAACTATTTTTGAGTTTCAAATATACTCCGCCTATTCAACTTCCCAAATTAGACACTCCTGTTTCAAATAACGGCATGAAAAAATCTTCGAGAATATTCAAAAATATTCATTCCAAAGCTGTTGAGTCTTCTGTTCCAGCTTTCTTCCTTAGGTGGTCAGTCTAACTGTTCAGCTGGAGATTCGACTTTGACTGACCACCGTTAAATGCATTCAGTGGTTGACACCACCTAGATCCACTGAGTATCTGGGTGCTCTACGCCGTGAAATGCCGGTATGCCTCAGAGTAATCATCTTTTGGTGCCCTACGTATTCATATTTTCTTGTTCGGTTCCCGGGATATTTTTGTGGGCATAATGCGAACTCCTTCTGTAACTGTGACACCTTCTGATTAAACAGTTTCCTGGGACAGTTGTCAATATGGATTTGTGTGCAACTCCAATCAGAACTTGTGTGCAGGGTCTGATCCACTCCCCCTCGCAGAAATCGATGTTTGGCATTTGCACAGGCTAGGGCAACCTGTTACTTGCCGAAGTTCTCGTCGTCCATTGGTCCCATCCCAATAGTGTAGCAGTTGTTGGCATCCCTTCTTCCTTTCATCAGTGTACCGCCATTCTTGTCTTGGACGAGGCATGAGTAGCTAGAGAATGACACATAATGTCCATCGTCGCACAGTTGACTGATGCTGATGAGATTCCTTGTCAGTCCTTTGACAAGGAGGGTGTTCTTGAGTGCAGGGAGATCCGGAACCATCAATGTCCCACAGCCGATCACCTAACCCTTTCCACCATCCCCGTAGGTGACAATCCACATCTATTCAACAGGTCTAATATGGGTAAGGTATTGAGAGTTACATGTCATGTGGGCGGAGCATCCGCTGTCGAAGATCCAATCGTCTTGCATTATATAGTTTGAGGAGTAGCAGGCCACCATGCAAACGGTCTGTTCTACTTTTGGAACCCAGACTTGTTTCTGTCGAGGTACGGTCTGAAGTTGGTATGCCCGTCGTTCAGCAAGAAACAGGCGACACTGCAGTTTGATGTGTCCCATCTGGTGACAATACCAGCAAGTGCGCCACTCTCCCCTTTGCTTCACCGGTGGGAAATCACGGCGTTGGACGGGTGTTTCACGAGTCTTTCCACCATTTGGTGCGCTATGAGTCTTCCTGTAATCAGCTAGGTTCTTTCCTTTGGACTGTCTTACCTTCTGTTCAGGGAGCTGTTTCGACACTTGTTGAGCTTTAGCAAAGGTAGTGCCTTTTGAAGTACCTTCTTTCGTAAACCCCAGGCCTCGATGTCCAGACTCCATCCTCTGAGATCAGAGAATATCATTTAAGTCGTTAGTGCCAGAGTTTAGCATCCTTACCGACTGTTTGAGGTGATTGAGCTCCTTCTCAGTGTCTGAATGATCCATCTTCTCAGATTCTAGCTGAAGTTCCAGCTGTTCTATCCTCCTTAGTTGGAACACCTCCTTGCGCTTCAGATCTGTGATAGTTTTTCTTAGACCCATCATGCCTACAGGATGAGTGTCACGGTCCCTCTCCATGTCGAATTTCAGTGAAGAGACAGTACCCAGCAGCTCTGTTTTCTGAGCAAGAAGACACAATCTTTCCTGCTTTATCTCAGCCAGTTGAGTGTTCAGTGAGTCTACTGTGCCTTCGAGTTCCACCTTCTGTGTAAGCAGTATCTCGACCTCCTGCTAGACCTTGTCCTTTTCTATAGTGACGCTTGCAGCGGTGTTATTCAGCTTCTTGTTCACCTTGATCAGTAGCAGCCATTTCTCGTACAGATCTTTATATGTCTCAGCTAGGGACTCCTGCATGAGTTCTTCACCATCACTGTCCTAGAGGTCTTCAGCTGGGAGTTCCAACTGAGATGGAACTGGTTCAATGGTGTTACTGCATTCACCCAGAGTTGTGACCAAGGCCACAAAGTTGGTGGTTTCGCCTCCTTCTTCGTCTGACTCACTGTCGCTGAAGCTAGCGACCATTGCCTTCTTCTTCATGAGAGTATTTGCACATTGTGAAGCAATATGACCAAAACCCCTGCATTCATGGCACTGAATATCTTCCTTTCCTTTGTCAGAAGAGTCTTGTCTCATGTCTCTGGACCTTGACCTGCCGGTTTTCTAGTTTCGGAAGTTATTTGATGAAGACTGACCTTGTTCTAGTCCACGGCTGTTGATTTTCCGTACCATTCTGCCAAAATTCTGAGCCATCATAGCCAGTTGTTCAGTAGTGCAGCCACCGTCCAGTTTGTCTTCAGATATGTCCGCTTTTAGGGCGATTCCCTTTACTTCTCCGGGTTGAAAGTCATGATTGATCTCGTAGGTTCTAAGAGAGCCCATCAGCTCGTCCAGCTTTAGTTTGGCGATGTCGTGCATTTCCTCTATGGCAGTGATCTTCATGGCAAATCTTGGAGGGAGTGATCTCAGGACTTTACTGGCCAATCTTTCTTCATCAATGGGTTTCCCTAGTGCAGACGCCTCGTTGGACAGTTCCAGAACTCTGATGTTGTACTCAGTGATGGTTTCACTTTCCTTCATCTTCATCTCTTCAAACCTAGTTGTGAAAGCCTGCATGCGTGAGTTGCGAACCTTGTCTGTGCCTTCAAAGGCTGTTTGGAGGATGTCCCATGCTTCCTTGGCCACTTCACAGTTGATGATTAGCTTCATGACGTTTTCATCTACGGCAGAAAAAATTGCGTTCATAGCCTTTGAGTTTCCCATAGATGCTTTGTCCTCCTCTTCTGTCCACAATGCTTCTGGTTTCGGGATCGGTTCTCCAGTGAGATTGTTCATCATGGGTTCCTTCCAACCTTTCAGAACATCCTTCCATGCTTTTTCGTCTAGAGATTTCAGAAAGGATCTCATCACGGGCTTCCTGGTGGCATAGTTTGATCCTTCGAGTAGCGGGGGTCTGGTGATGCTTTGTCCTTCCTTTAGAGTCATCTTGAACAGTTCAGGATCTCACTCAGTGTGTTGAGTGGTTGCTCTGATACCAATTGAAATTATATCCCTTGTTCAAGCTTGTGTTCAAGGTATAGTTGAGACAGACCTTGAACTCCTTTCTCAACAGTTCAGCAGACAGAATAAATCATAGGAGCACACACAGAATGATAACCTAGTTCGGCCACGCCTACTCTGGGGGGTTTCCCACACCCTAGAAGGGACAGCAAATCTTTATTACGAGTTAGAGCTTATACGTGGACTTACACTTACACTTTGTAATTGCCTAGCCTCTAACACTGCGTCTCTCAGATTTGCAACCAAGGTTTACAGCAGTTAACCTCGATCCCCTTCGTCCGAACCTGCAGTCTAAACGTTCTCGACCTTCTCTTGAAGCTCGGATGCTTTCTCTCGAAAGCTTGTTCACCTTTGTTGTGTGCGGCAGTTTGATCGCTTCCAGGCAGTCTGAGTTGCACGTGATGAGACTACTCTTGCACCGATGAGTTTCCAGTGGGGAAACACAAACGGCCGTCGCTTTCTTCTTCTCCAATCGATAGGGTTTGGTCGTGTATATTTGATCTTTGAAAGCGATGCAGAATAAGGACGCCCTAGCAATGTATTTATATGCTTGGACGAAACCCTAATCTGCACAAGATAATCCCATCAAATATTTAGGAAATATTCCTAGATATTTGATGTATATCTTTCTCAAATCGGTTGAAAGAATATATGGAGATCTCTTGCCCAAGTCAGCTACGTCGCCTTCAATGTAGATATTCATTCGAATATCTGTTGTTCAAATAATTTGCTGGCCGACTTCAAATCGACGAGATCTTCGCTGTCCAATATCTTCCGGGAAATATCCTTGCGTCTGTTCCACGCTGTACATGAGTGCTAGGATATGTTCGAACTCCCCCTGAACTCCTGCTCGAACTGTCTAACTACGTTTTGCCAAATACATGCCACTCACGGGAACATCAATTTCTTCTTATGATTCAGACTTTGACCATATATCAGTAACCCTGATGCGCGACTCCAGAACTTTATGTTAATATATCAGATTCGAGAGGGCACGCATGGACAATCAACGACGGAACCAAGATTAATTATTAAATATTACCTAAGGCTATTTTTTTGTTCCCTAGAATAGTGCATTCAATAAAAGTTCTATAAATTTTTGAAAACTACACTTTAAATTATTAAAAAAAGCATGTTAGAGTCAAAATAATTTGGGCTTAAGTCAGCCTTTTACATAGCTCCGTCCCTGACACCACAACGGAAGACTATGTGCCAAACAGAAGTAAAAAAAAAATCAATAGAAACTATAAAAGTTAACAAAAGAAATTGGTTCAGTCACTAGGAATTGAATCTGAAACTTGATGGTTTAATGATCAACACTTTTACCATCAAATCACCACCTAATAATGACGAGCAATATATGTAAATTTTAAAGTGTATTTTTTCTGCTAAATTTAAAATTTTCACCTATTGAATCATTAAGGTATTTTGTCAATGAAGTTAAGTCTTATGACTTTATATTAGCTTGATTGAATTAGGTAGTTGAATTGCCATTTGGGTGTTGACATGTTGGTTGAGGGGTTGCTTGTGTTACTATCATTTGCTTCTGTTCAATCCATAGACATTCTCTTGTGTATGCAGCCGCTTCTTTGGATGAGAGTTGATATGAGAGACATGCGTTTCAGTTAATAGAAAATATACTAGATAGTTACTGTATGTATTGATTCTGTATTGACTTATATCAACCCCATCAATATAAAAAAAGGTAGTTGAATTAATAAGCTTTGCCTCTAAAATTTTGAAAAGTAGATTATGAAACTATTACCATTTTCTAACTAATGAGACTGGAACATATACGCGTTACAGTTAAACAGATTGAACGAATCCATTGAGGGTAGTTTAAATCATCGCGCTTAGCAATCAAAAAAATGTGCACTGAAACATGCAATTCAGTGATAACACAGACATATTTTTAAATGATCTTATATTGAAAATTACATTCATTTATAGTGTAGCACACGAGTACGTAACAAGTTCCATTACTCCTCGGATTGTTTCATTCGGAGGTCGGAGCTAACAACGATTGCGCCAAGGCAAATGATCCTCTTATTGAAAGAAGCAGCACGAAAGTATACGGAAAGATGCACTATTTTGAAAAGCCAAACTTAGGAGTATATATTTCAAAGTAGTATCAATGCAATGACCGCCGAACAGCCTATGAAGTAAGTTTTCACATCCTCCCGGGTTCCACCTGATGATCGTCGTCCTCGTCTACCGCCATGGCATAAAGGATTATCACGGGGGCATAATTGGCGTGGTTGCGCGACCGTATCAGAAGCAAATAGAAGTACAGACAGAATGAGTATAAAGCTGAAAGGGACAACTTTCTTACTCACCATGAATTCGGCCTAACAGATCAGGGAAAATATATGAGGTATGTGTAAGAATATATTTTTGGGTTTGTTTATAATCTCCATTTGTAACTCCTGTGTATTTATACAAGAATGGAACGCGTAGCAAAGCTAACAATATTTCATGATTTCATTGGTTGATGAATTATTGCCAAATCAACTTGTGAGAAAATACCAGATTCATTAAAGTAGATTGTGATTTGAGAGGGACAGGTCTCGGTCATCTGTAAAAGATAAAGCAGGCGGAGAACTGAAAAGTTTCTTCTAAGTAATTTCTATGCCTCATATTTCCACATCCTTTTTCTTTTTTGATAGTCATATTTCCACATCCTTTGAACGAGACATCTACAAATAATAATATCCTTGAGTTTGGCACTCAGACAGTGCGGTAGTTAATTAATTTAAAACATCTAATTCACTAGCCCGCCTATTGGATCGTTAGATTAGCCTTCACGTGAGAGAGATCACTATGTGGTATCTATTAGACAGAAAGCAGCGGAAGATAACTAAAGTGCAGGAAATAAAGTGCAGAAAGTAAGTACTCGCAGTTTTAGAGTAGAAACCTTATTGCAACTGTGCAACAGGCTGAAAACCACTTGCCTTCTGGACAGTTCCAGAAGGGCTTCAAAGATCAATGTTATTACTTGACGAATATGCTTGTAGAATGTTACAATCTGTCTCACTCAGTGACAGTGAACCGATTCTACTCAATTCGAATACCAAATAATAGATCTTACTCTCGTCCGCACACATCGAGCACTTTGTCGACTACCGGAATTGATCGTAGCTTCAATCTCCGTTTGCACTCTCTCAACAGCCGAACTTCACTTTGTCGAGCTTCTCTTGCTTTTATAGTCGACCATCCAGATCTGATCTCCATCACAGATTCGATCTCAATCTTCCAGATGTGATTTGGTTAAGATATTTCCATATCTTAACCACATCAATTATTCCCTTTCCATATCTGGCTCGTATCTTTCCATCACGTATATTGAGTCGTATATCTTGTGTATTTCATATCTCGAGCGTATATCCTGAGTATATTTCCGGACCGAATATTCCCATCACGTATATTGAGTATATCTCGTTTATAGCTCGTATATCTGCATATATATCCGATCGCTACTGATCTTGACCTCACGTAGAACTCATCTCCTTCGTGGCGCCAAGCTCTCTCAGGGATGTCTAGTCATTGTTTCTCTCAGACAGTCTGGACCCTGCGACTTCTCAGACAGATTTGTGATTTCTGCACACTCAAGTCAAATTTTAGCTAAGTGTTTGTTATCATCAAAACACAAAGGGTCCAACAAATTCCTCTTTTTGATGATGACCAACACTTTTTCACAAGCAAGAAATCACAATCAGCTATGACAAGGAAATCACATTTACAATTCCCTACAGCAGTTAGCTACTCTCAGAATTTATCCACTGAGTTTTCAAGTCTAGCAAGCGTAGTTCCCCCTCAGATAGACATCCGCGTAAAGTTTGGTAATGATTTCCCCCTTAGTGAATGCACACATATATCTTCCCCCTTTTGGCATCATCAAAAAGATTAAGCAAGCAAGGACACAGAGTAATGGAAAGATAAAGCACTCCATTCAAACTAGCAAGCATAAGTGTGTCACGCGGACACCACACAGGCAAGCAAGGAAGTCAAAATGCACAGAGATCTTAAACTTGAAATTTAATTTTTTTTCCCAAAAAGCAGGGATTGATATGGAGGGGTTGGCAAAGATGGGGGCCATGAGACAGTCCATACTAAGCATCATTCTGGTACAGAACCTTCAGCTGTTCCACAATCTCTGCAGCAAGGTTCTTGGTCTGCTCTGGGAACCCCTCAATCACAGCAGCCGTAGCACCCATGTCTTTCACCCAATTCTCCTCTGGGATTTTCAGAGCTTTCTCTGCTGCCACCTCCAGAGCTGCTAACCTCCCCTTCACATCCTGAGCCTCAAACCGAAGCTCCCTCAACAACATCATCATCTCACCTATTCCTTCAGCGGGGAGAACATTTTCTTGACGCACAGGGTCAGCAACGGGAGACATCTCAACATCAACTGGTTCTGCAGGTGGTGGTGACTGTGCGCTCGGTTTTGTCCATCCTTCATCTCCTTCATCACCAGACTTCAGCAATCACGCTCATAAGTAGGAGCAAGAAGAACACCAACTGCACTACATGACTCATGATCTTCTTCTCATAATGTGTGTGACTCAACAGAATACACTAACCATCACCAAAACTGATCTCGCAGTACTCGTGGACCATTGTCCATACCTCATGTTTCTATCACCGCAGCGGCCAGGCCTTCATCAAACCCTCTCTTGGGTTTACTCCCAAAATTACTATTCTTGACATTTTTTTTGAGCGTCTCAAAACTGTCATCTGACATCCTTCACAACTTCTTGAGTTATGAATGCCGATTGCACAGCATCATGTTACTTGCGGACCAGCTCAACGTGCACACCTTACTCTGTTGAATTTTCCATACAAGTCATCAACACAGCAACTTGGCTTGTCATCACTTTCCTTCAACTTCTGAACAGTTCATTAGCTCAAAGATAGCCTTCTCCGTCCTTGTGAGGACAAAACTCAGGTCATCATCATTCTTAACAAGGAATTATATGCCACTCCATTCTCTTGGCCGATCCTCATCAGCCATCATCCATCTGCAAAGTGTTTTAATCTGAATCATATTTTGACTCACTTAACTTTCATATAACCATCATCTTCCTCACACCATCAACTGCATGAAAGTGACATGTACATAGCTAGCCACCCATCCAATGTGGTCTTCTCTGCTTCTTCATTCCTCTCATCAAAGGAAGTTTCCTCGATGAGATTACATCATCATTTGTTTTTCTCACGTACTCACAGAACTGCAGTATTGTCTTCTCCACAACAAGGCACATCGGTTCAAGCACGCAAAACTTACTCTCTAAAGCGTGGAGATCATCCTCACACGACCCTGAATTCTAAAGTAGGAGAGCTGACCTCAACTTTTCCTCACCATAGTTTTTTTTTCATCTTAGTATTTGTTGCTCCATTTCAGCAGCCTTAAAAATGGTAGCAATCTCCATTTTCATAACTACCTTCATCTTTATCTTCAATTCTAATCCATCCATTATCTGAATGTCACAGATCTCCTTATCTCCACAACTGTTACAAAGATTATTTCCCAGCCAAAGTTGAACCTTCCAAAGTGATAACTCAATCTGACTTGTCTCATGGGTACACAAGGTTTTTGGTATGGTGTGCTAACTTTACCCAAATGGTACAAATACACCACACACAATCAAGCAAAAACAAATAAGATCATCCACGCACATTTTTATCAATTACATACTTCATGTGGGATGACTCCAGGAAAATAGAACAGCAAATCAACGGGCTCATAGGAACACCTGGGCTTATAACGTGGGATCAACTATCGAGGTCTCTTTTGGGCAGAAAGAATTAAGAATTTCATGTTTTTCAATCCCTAATGCAGTCATCAATCACATAGCTAGCATGCATGGATACAGTGTGAACACAACCTAATTTTCACTAGCATAGAACATCCATATTATATTTCCCATCAGACGTGACTTGCATGCATCTAGTCTAGCCAATCACCGAGGTAGCAACATATGAGCACAACTCTAAGAAAGTGAAACCATACCTAGTTCAAGCCTCAGCTTCTCGTAGGGTTCCCTGTGCAATGCCTTTGTGAATATGTCCGCTATTTGTTCCTCAGTTCTGCAGTATTCCATTTCTGTTGTTTTCTTTTCTACACAGTTGATAGCGCTAAAATATATGCTTTTTAGGCGACCTCTATGCTTATTGTTTCGATCCTTTTACTACGATTTCACTTGCTATTTGATGCTTTGTGGTTCATTTCAGGCAAATTACAGAGTTTAAGCTGAGAACACAAGTGAGTAGCATTTTGGAGCAAAACCGAGCATTTCGGAGCAAAAATATGGACTTTCAGGCAACACGGGACAGACTGACCTTTGGGGCTTATTTTGGACGCACAGATCTTATTTGGTGTCCGATTTGGTCGATTCAAAGCTTGTTAGAAAGATAACTCAAAGGGCTACAACTTTCTAGTTGACGCCAAGGCCAAATTCGGACGGAAAGACCTCAAAAAAGCCCCAAGAATGCGGTCGCACAAGACCATGCGAACGCATGGTAAGAAGCATGCGAACGCACAACCCAGAGCCGACGCATGGAAATCTCATGCGTTCGCACGCGAGGCCCAACCTTGCCGGAGTATTTTGGACGTCCAGGGCGTTTCCGATGTCCGATTTAGCTGATTTTTGGCTTGTTGGAAAGGTAATTCGAAGGGCTACAACTCTTCAGTTGACTTTAAGACCCAGTTCAGACGATAAGACTGCGAAAGAGGCCAACAATAATCCATGCGTTCGCATGGTTCAGACTGTGCGAGCGCACGCTGTCGTAAAAATCAAATTTTTACTTCTGGGGTATAAATAGAAACTTAGGGTTTCTAAACAAAGGGGGGCTCGATTTTCTGGGTTTGTAGAGCAGTTTTTGGAGGAAATCTGGGATTTTAGAGAGAAGGAAGAGCCACAACAACATCTTAAATCCCCATATTGGTTTTGAAGTTCTAAACTCTACTTTTCATATGGATGTTTCCATCCTTGTTATTGATTTTGTTTGTAAACTCACTATGAGTGAGTAGTGACCTTGGTTGGGGATTATGGATCCCCTAGACATGTTTGTGACGTTGTGAATACAATTGATACTAATGTTGAATGAGTTTGCACATGAATCTTCTTCATTTGAACTTAATGTTTAGAGTTGCCTATAAGGTGTTTGTGACATGTCCTCAATGGAAACTTTGTTTGATATCATGTTTGATGTAGCTCACGTTGATCATCATGACTTCAATGAACTAAATGAAGAAGCATTAGAGCTTTTGAGTTAGTTAGATAACTCTATAACCTAATGAGAATGGCTTGAACTTAATAAGATCATGTTTATCTAGTCAATAAAGCGCGAGTGTGAGGCTAGACATTCATGTTCTATAGTGCCAATAGAGCGCGAGTGTGAGGTGCTATGCGAGATGTAACCTCTTTGTACTAGGTTGTAGCGCGAGTGGAACTTAGTATAAATGTTGCATGAGCTAAATTCTACACATGTGCATATGAATTCATCATTGGTATCTAATTTCATTGTCACAATAATTGTCTAGGTGGAGAAGTGATCCCTAGTCATCTTTTAATTGAAAGTAAATCACCGTTTAGTAAGTTTTAATCTCACTTTTGGATTGAAAACCCCCCCCAAACCATAGACAATCTAGTTATATCTTTGGCACTATTAGTTTAATCACCTATCTTTTGGGTTCGACCTCAGTTCACCCGAGTCATTACAAATGTTTTGATTGACGTGACTTAGCAATAGTGTTTGAATTCTATTCGAATATTTTACGCTAAATTACAACCGATCAAATGGCGCCGTTGCCGGGGATAGGTTAATTAACTAGGTGCTAATAGATTGTTTAGTTTGTCTATTCTTGTAAATATTTTTCTTTCTCTTATACTTGTATATTCTTCTTTTACCCTCATATCCCTTACTAACTTCGTTAATCTTGTTTTACGAGGATGGATCACTATAACCAACAAGTCATGCACCATGAAGATTATTATGAAGAGGATTTTTCCAATTATGCGACAAAAGATCAAGTTAGTGATTTGGACAAGAAAGTGGATAGCATGATAAGTATGGTTAATGCTTTGATTGACAAAGGGAAGTACGGAGATGATGAGGATGGATATGAAGATGATCAACCAAATGCCCATGGTGACGACTATTGGATGAACAACCAAAACCAGCAAGTCTATTCTAATGAGGGGTACTATCAAGAGGAAGAGCACATAAATTCTAATTACCAAGAGCATGGCTATCAAACTAGTTATTATAATTTGAATGGGGATGACCAAGAAGAGGAGCAACCAAACGCCTATTAGGAAAACTCTTGACATCCATCACATACCTACACTCAAAATTGGAATGATAGTCAATGTCTTGAAATTGAAGACTCCTACCCTCCATACCCTCAACCTCCTCAACCTTCAAGTGAGCCCTCCAATATAGAAGCCATGCTTGCCACATATCTAGCAAACCAAAAGGAGATGGATGCTCGCTTGGATAAGCTTCTATCCGAAATGGCACAACAAGAAATTGACATTAAGAACTTGGGTGAGGAAGAGGAGGTCTTCGAAAAAGAAGAAGTCCTTGAATCTAATGCCTTAAGAGAAGAACGGGATCAAGAAAGGGAGGATGAATTTTGGAGAGTCGGCACCGTAACTCATTACAACCAAAGGGATGGTGAATCTTGTAACGAAGAAGAGATGGAATGCAAAAGTGAAGCATCCTTCACCACTAGCACATCTCAAGATCATTTAGATGAGAACACACAAGAGCTCGACGTCTATTTGGCGCTCTCCAATGAGGAATTCTTCAATGATGATGCCTCCTACATAGAGGAAATACCTTTTAATAATGAAGATGAACTCCCTCCTCCTGCTATGAGTGAGCTTGAATGTGAACCCGAACTTCTTGATGAGGATAAGATAGAGGAAGAGCATATAGAGGTTGAAAGTCTTCAAGGGTATAGAGACTTTGTTGAGGTTTTCATGGAAGAAACTAAGGAACCATCTCGCATGCAAGAAGACAAAGGTTTAGAGAGGGATATTGAGGAATGGGCACCCATTGACATCATAAAAAAATTAAAGGAGGGTGTACCCATCAAGCTTGAGACAAATTTTGAAGACCCTTTCTTCATTATGAAGTCTCGAGACAAGTTTTGGAGCTTCTTGCCATACTTTCAAAGATTATTTGAAAAAAGCTCCCATGGCCCCTTGATTTTCAAGGGATTTTCATACTTGAAGGGGTCATGCTCCCAAAGGAAAGTCCATTGTAGGCTTGATGGGAGGAAATTCAAATGGGATTTGAAGGTGGTTTGACACGATCAAGTCCAAGGCCCCGCTTGAGGAGGGATCTTAGCAAAAGACTCCTCAAGTGTGCTTCTTATCTCCTAAGAGGAGAATCGGCTCCGTCTTAGCCAAGACGTTAAACTAGGCTTGTGAGTGTTTTCTCTCTCGATCTTTTAAGTATATCTATTTTGATTGGATTTCTATTTGCTTCATGCAAGAATTTGAGGATATGAACTATGCATGTGTGAATGCCTATATTTGATGATTTCTTAACATGTGCTTGGTTAACTAGATGTCTTGATAGGGCATAAGTGTGGGGTGTTGAAATTTTGTGCATGAGTGTTGATGTACGACTTGAGATTGGCTTAGAAATTCTTATCCATAACTCCATGCGTTCGCATAATCTCATTCATGCGTTTGCATAGTTTGCCTTCCCTTCATTTCGTTGTGCTTGCATAGATTTCATGCGCTCGCACTAAAAATCAATGCCACTGCCTTCATTCATGCGTTCGCACAAGCCAATCCGTGCGTTCGCACAAGCCTAAGTGTGGGGTGCCTATGTTTTGACTACAAGAGATGTTTGTGCTTGCTTGCCATGCTTTCATGTTTGGAATCCAATCAACTTGTATGTTTAAGGGAAAACACTTACACTACTGTGCAATTCATCCAAAAATTTCAAATTATTAATGAAAACAAAAAGTCTAGGCAAGGCTACATTTTTGAAAAACTTCATCTCTAAATTCAACTAGGCGTGCATGATTTCACTTGAGTGATCCTTTAGATGACTAATGGATTGGATTGTTGACTTTCATTCTTGAGGATCAAAGCATTTACTAGCACTTCTTTATCTTTTATTCTAAGCTTTTTCTCAATATAGACTTAAGAGTTGATCTTTAAAAGCATAAAATCTAAAAAAATATAATTCCAAAACCCTTGCATGCCACGATTGCCTTTAGGTGACCTTAGTGACCTTGCTTATCTTGTGGATTTGTCTTGTTGGTTTGTCATGCTCCATTTTTAACACTTAGCCCTTTGTCAAAGTTCTAAGTGTGGGGTCAAAAGAGGGCAAGAAAAAAAAAAGGAGAAAGAAACAAAAAAAAGAAGAAAAAAATATATGAAATAAGCCCCAAGTTCCTTCCTTATGATTGATCACCATTAGGAAGTGAGCTTAAAGAAGTATGTGCTAAGCGCCGAGGGTTAGGAAGGTAAGTTCCCCCTCGAAAGTGCTTAGTACGGCCAAAGGCCATTCTACCCCCTTCAAGTTGCACTTAGACTTGACAATCGGCTATTCCACCATTCTCTAGCATGAAAACCAATGAGACGATTGATACTTCCTAGCAAGAATTCACTAAGGGACGAACCTCGTATTCTTTTATACTTAGGCATGATATGACTTGCAAGTATTTACAAAAAAACCGTGATGTTGGAACTCCTCTTCTCTTATGACTAAGTGATCTTTGCGTCCTAGACTTGAGAATGAGTTCAAAGCTCACAAGCCATTGGACTAGCCTCCTTGCTAGCATTGGCGAGTGATCCAACAAGATTTCTTTGCGACTATTAGATTGTTTTCTTGAAGTCACCGATATAGAAAATGACTAGAATCCTTGATTAAAGATTTATTAGTCTTTGCTTTGATTTGCTTGAATGTCCTAATTCATGAATTTCCACAAGGATTTGAAGAGGTTTCATGTAGTGATTGAAATGCACATGTCTAGTTGAATACATTATGAACTTCATGAAAAACACCTTGCCTAGTACTTTGACAATTGTGAACTTAAAATGCCTATTTGGATGGTTGTTCTCTTTGTGGGATTTGTGAGTACTCCCTTGTCTGAAAACTCTCAGGAGACTACAACTCCTCCACTAGGGTAGCCTAGGGGTTTAAAGGCTTGGTGCATTCGCTAAATGCACTCGTGTTACCTACGAAAGTGGTTAGTTAGAAGTAGAATTTGTTCCTTAGTGTTTTTGGTTAGTTTTCATGACCATATGGAGTGTCTTTGAACCGATCTTGAGTGAGTGAAGTGCCTTCTTGTTGTTGGTCTCTATGATTAGCTTGCTCGGGACGATCAAACGTTAAGTGTGGGGTGATTTGATAGCGCTAAAATATATGCTTTTTAGGCGACCTCTATGCTTATTGTTTCGATCCTTTTACTACGATTTCACTTGCTATTTGATGCTTTGTGGTTCATTTCAGGCAAATTACAGAGTTTAAGCTGAGAACACAAGTGAGTAGCATTTTGGAGCAAAACCGAGCATTTCGGAGCAAAAATATGGACTTTCGGGCAACACGGGACAGACTGACCTGTGGGGCTTATTTTGGACGCACAGATCTCATTTGGTGTTCGATTTGGTCGATTCAAAGCTTGTTAGAAAGATAACTCAAAGGGCTACAACTTTCTAGTTGACGCCAAGGCCAAATTCGGACGGAAAGACCTCGAAAAAGCCCCAAGAATGCGGTCGCACAAGACCATGCAAACGCATGGTAAGAAGCATGCGAACGCATAACCCAGAGCCGACGAATGGAAATCTCATGCGTTCGCACGCGAGGCCCAACCTTGCCGGAGTATTTTGGACGTCCAGGGCGTTTCCGATGTCCGATTTAGCTGATTTTTGGCTTGTTGGAAAGGTAATTCGAAGGGCTACAACTCTTCAGTTGACTTCAAGACCCAGTTCAGACGATAAGACTGCGAAAAAAGGCCAACAATAATCCATGCGTTCGCATGGTTCAGACTGTGCGAGCGCACGCTGTCGTAAAAATCAGATTTTTACTGCTGGGGTATAAATAGAAACTTAGGGTTTCAAAACAAAGGGGGGCCCAATTTTCTGGGTTTGTAGAGCAGTTTTTGGAGGAAATCTTGGATTTTAGAGAGAAGGAAGAGCCACAACAACATCTTCAATCCCCATATAGGTTTTGAAGTTCTAAACTCTACTTTTCATATGGGTGTTTCCATCCTTATTATTGATTTTGTTTGTAAACTCACTATGAGTGAGTAGTGACCTTGGTTGGGGATTATGGATCCCCTAGACATGTTTGTGACGTTGTGAATACAATTGATACTAATGTTGAATGAGTTTGCACATGAATCTTCTTCATTTGAACTTAATGTTTAGAGTTTTCTATAAGGTGTTTGTGACATGTCCTCAATGGAAACTTTGTTTGATATCATGTTTGATGTAGCTCACGTTGATCATCATGACTTCAATGAACTAAATGAAGAAGCATTAGAGCTTTTGAGTTAGTTAGATAACTCTATAACCTAATGAGAATGGCTTGAACTTAATAAGATCATGTTTATCTAGTCAATAAAGCGCGAGTGTGAGGCTAGACATTCATGTTCTATAGTGCCAATAGAGCGCGAGTGTGAGGTGCTATGCGGGATGTAACCTCTTTGTACTAGGTTGTAGCGCGAGTGGAACTTAGTATAAATGTTGCATGAGCTAAATTCTACACATGTGCATATGAATTCATCATTGGTATCTAATTTCATTGTCACAATAATTGTCTAGGTGGAGAAGTGATCCCTAGTCATCTTTTAATTGAAAGTAAATCACCGTTTAGTAAGTTTTAATCTCACTTTTGGATTGAACCCCCCCCCCCAAACCATAGACAATCTAGTTATATCTTTGGCACTATTAGTTTAATCACCTATCTTTTGGGTTCGACCTCAGTTCACCCGAGTCATTACAAATGTTTTGATTGACGTGACTTAGCAATAGTGTTTGAATTCTATTCGAATATTTTACGCTAAATTACAACCGATCAAATGGCGCCGTTGCCGGGAATAGGTTAATTAACTAGGTGCTAATAGATTGTTTAGTTTGTCTATTCTTGTTAATATTTTTCTTTCTCTTATACTTGTATATTCTTCTTTTACCCTCATATCCCTTACTAACTTCGTTAATCTTGTTTTACGAGGATGGATCACTATAACCAACAAGTCATGCACCATGAAGATTATTACGAAGAGGAGTTTTCCAATTATGCGACAAAAGATCAAGTTAGTGATTTGGACAAGAAAGTGGATAGCATGATAAGTATGGTTAATGCTTTGATTGACAAAGGGAAGTACGGAGATGATGAGGATGGATATGAAGATGATCAACCAAATGCCATTGTGACGACTATTGGATGAACAACCAAACCCAGCAAGTCTATTCTAATGAGGGGTACTATCAAGAGGAAGAGCACATAAATTCTAATTACCAAGAGCATGGCTATCAAACTAGTTATTATAATTTGAATGGGGATGACCAAGAAGAGGAGCAACCAAACGCCTATTAGGAAAACTCTTGGCATCCATCACATACCTACACTCAAAATTGGAATGATAGTCAATGTCTTGAAATTGAAGACTCCTACCCTCCATACCCTCAACCTCCTCAACCTTCAAGTGAGCCCTCCAATATAGAAGCCATGCTTGCCACATATCTAGCAAACCAAAAGGAGATGGATGCTCGCATGGATAAGCTTCTATCCGAAATGGCACAACAAGCAATTGACATTAAGAACTTGGGTGAGGAAGAGGAGGTCTTCGAAAAAGAAGAAGTCCTTGAATCTAATGCCTTAAGAGAAGAACGGGATCAAGAAAGGGAGGATGAATTTTGGAGAGTCGGCACCGTAACTCATTACAACCAAAGGGATGGTGAATCTTGTAACGAAGAAGAGATGGAATGCAAAAGTGAAGCATCCTTCACCACTAGCACATCTCAAGATCATTTAGATGAGAACACACAAGAGCTCGACGTCTATTTGGCGCTCTCCAATGAGGAATTCTTCAATGATGATGCCTCCTACATAGAGGAAATACCTTTTAATAATGAAGAGGAACTCCCTCCTCCTGCTATGAGTGAGCTTGAATGTGAACCCGAACTTCTTGATGAGGATAAGATAGAGGAAGAGCATATAGAGGTTGAAAGTCTCCAAGGTTATAGAGACTTTGTTGAGGTTTTCATGGAAGAAACTAAGGAACCATCTCGCATGCAAGAAGACAAAGGTTTAGAGAGGGATATTGAGGAATGGGCACCCATTGACATCATAAAAAAATTAAAGGAGGGTGTACCCATCAAGCTTGAGACAAATTTTGAAGACCCTTTCTTCATTATGAAGTCTCGAGACAAGTTTTGGAGCTTCTTGCCATACTTTCAAACATTATTTGAAAAAAGCTCCCATGGCCCCTTGATTTTTAAGGGATTTTCATACTTGAAGGGGTCATGCTCCCAAAGGAAAGTCCATTGTAGGCTTGATGGGAGGAAATTCAAATGGGATTTGAAGGTGGTTTGACACGATCAAGTCCAAGGCCCCGCTTGAGGAGGGATCTTAGAAAAAGACTCCTCAAGTGTGCTTCTTATCTCCTAAGAGGAGAATCGGCTCCGTCTTAGCTAAGACGTTAAACTAGGCTTGTGAGTGTTTTCTCTCTCGATCTTTTTAGTATATCTATTTTGATTGGATTTCTATTTGCTTCGTGCAAGAATTTGAGGATATGAACTATGCATGTGTGAATGCCTATATTTGATGATTTCTTAACATGTGCTTGGTTAACTAGATGTCTTGATAGGGCATAAGTGTGGGGTGTTGAAATTTTGTGCATGAGTGTTGATGTACGACTTGAGATTGGCTTAGAAATTCTTATCCATAACTCCATGCGTTCGCATAGTCTCATTCATGTGTTCGCATAGTTTGCCTTCCCTTCATTTCGTTGTGCTTGCATAGATTTCATGCGCTCGCACTAAAAATCAATGCCACTGCCTTCATTCATGCGTTCGCACAAGCCAATCCGTGCGTTCGCACAAGCCTAAGTGTGGGGTGCCTATGTTTTGACTACAAGAGATGTTTGTGCTTGCTTGCCATGCTTTCATGTTTGGAATCCAATCAACTTGTATGTTTAAGGGAAAACACTTACACTACTGTGCAATTCATCCAAAAATTTCAAATTATTAATGAAAACAAAAAGTCTAGGCAAGGTTACATTTTTGAAAAACTTCATCTCTAAATTCAACTAGGCGTGCATGATTTCACTTGAGTGATCCTTTAGATGACTAATGGATTGGATTGTTGACTTTCATTCTTGAGGATCAAAGCATTTACTAGCACTTCTTTATCTTTTATTCTAAGCTTTTTCTCAATAGAGACTTAAGAGTTGATCTTTAAAAGCATAAAATCTAAAAAAATATAATTCCAAAACCCTTGCATGCCACGATTGCCTTTAGGTGACCTTAGTGACCTTGCTTATCTTGTTGATTTGTCTTGTTGGTTTGTCATGCTCCATTTTAAACACTTAGCCCTTTGTCAAAGTTCTAAGTGTGGGGTCAAAAGAGGGCAAGAAAAAAAAAAGGAGAAAGAAACAAAAAAAAGAAGAAAAAAATATATGAAATAAGCCCCAAGTTCCTTCCTTATGATTGATCACCATTAGGAAGTGAGCTTAAAGAAGTATGTGCTAAGCGCCGAGGGTTAGGAAGGTAAGTTCCCCCTCGAAAGTGCTTAGTACGGCCTAAGGCCATTCTACCCCCTTAAAGTTGCACTTAGACTTGACAATCGGCTATTCCACCATTCTCTAGCATGAAAACCAATGAGACGATTGATACTTCCTAGCAAGAATTCACTAAGGGACGAACCTCGTATTCTTTTATACTTAGGCATGATATGACTTGCAAGTATTTACAAAAAAACCGTGATGTTGGAACTCCTCTTCTCTTATGACTAAGTGACCTTTGCGTCCTGGACTTGAGAATGAGTTCAAAGCTCACAAGCCATTGGACTAGCCTCCTTGCTAGCATTGGCGAGTGGTCCAACAAGATTTCTTTGCGACTATTAGATTGTTTTCTTGAAGTCACCGATATAGAAAATGACTAGAATCCTTGATTAAAGATTTATTAGTCTTTGCTTTGATTTGCTTGAATGTCCTAATTCATGAATTTCCACAAGGATTTGAAGAGGTTTCATGTAGTGATTGAAATGCACATGTCTAGTTGAATACATTATGAACTTCATGAAAAACACCTTGCCTAGTACTTTGACAATTGTGAACTTAAAATGCCTATTTGGATGGTTGTTCTCTTTGTGGGATTTGTGAGTACTCCCTTGTCTGAAAACTCTCAGGAGACTACAACTCCTCCACTAGGGTAGCCTAGGGGTTTAAAGGCTTGGTGCATTCGCTAAATGCACTCGTGTTACCTACGAAAGTGGTTAGTTAGAAGTAGAATTTGTTCCTTAGTGTTTTTGGTTAGTTTTCATGACCATATGGAGTGTCTTTGAACCGATCTTGAGTGAGTGAAGTGCCTTCTTGTTGTTGGTCTCTATGATTAGCTTGCTCGGGACGATCAAACGTTAAGTGTGGGGTGATTTGATAGCGCTAAAATATATGCTTTTTAGGCGACCTCTATGCTTATTGTTTCGATCCTTTTACTACGATTTCACTTGCTATTTGATGCTTTGTGGTTCATTTCAGGCAAATTACAGAGTTTAAGCTGAGAACACAAGTGAGTAGCATTTTGGAGCAAACCCGAGCATTTCAGAGCAAAAATATGGACTTTCGGGCAACACGGGATAGACTGACCTGTGGGGCTTATTTTTGACGCACAGATCTCATTTGGTGTTCGATTTGGTCGATTCAAAGCTTGTTAGAAAGATAACTCAAAGGGCTACAACTTTCTAGTTGACGCCAAGGCCGAATTCGGACGGAAAGACCTCGAAAAAGCCCCAAGAATGCGGTCGCACAAGACCATGCGAACGCATGGTAAGAAGCATGCGAACGCATAACCCAGAGCCGACGAATGGAAATCTCATGCGTTCGCACGCGAGGCCCAACCTTGCCGGAGTATTTTGGACGTCCAGGGCGTTTCCGATGTCCGATTTAGCTGATTTTTGGCTTGTTGGAAAGGTAATTCGAAGGGCTACAACTCTTCAGTTGACTTCAAGACCCAGTTCAGATGATAAGACTACGAAAAAAGGCCAACAATAATCCATGCGTTCGCATGGTTCAGACTGTTCGAGCGCACGCTGTCGTAAAAATCAGATTTTTACTGCTGGGGTATAAATAGAAACTTAGGGTTTCAAAACAAAGGGGGGCCCAATTTTCTGGGTTTGTAGAGCAGTTTTTGGAGGAAATCTTGGATTTTAGAGAGAAGGAAGAGCCACAACAACATCTTCAATCCCCATATAGGTTTTGAAGTTCTAAACTCTACTTTTCATATGGGTGTTTCCATCCTTATTATTGATTTTGTTTGTAAACTCACTATGAGTGAGTAGTGACCTTGGTTGGGGATTATGGATCCCCTAGACATGTTTGTGACGTTGTGAATACAATTGATACTAATGTTGAATGAGTTTGCACATGAATCTTCTTCATTTGAACTTAATGTTTAGAGTTTTCTATAAGGTGTTTGTGACATGTCCTCAATGGAAACTTTGTTTGATATCATGTTTGATGTAGCTCACGTTGATCATCATGACTTCAATGAACTAAATGAAGAAGCATTAGAGCTTTTGAGTTAGTTAGATAACTCTATAACCTAATGAGAATGGCTTGAACTTAATAAGATCATGTTTATCTAGTCAATAAAGCGCGAGTGTGAGGCTAGACATTCATGTTCTATAGTGCCAATAGAGCGCGAGTGTGAGGTGCTATGCGGGATGTAACCTCTTTGTACTAGGTTGTAGCGCGAGTGGAACTTAGTATAAATGTTGCATGAGCTAAATTCTACACATGTGCATATGAATTCATCATTGGTATCTAATTTCATTGTCACAATAATTGTCTAGGTGGAGAAGTGATCCCTAGTCATCTTTTAATTGAAAGTAAATCACCGTTTAGTAAGTTTTAATCTCACTTTTGGATTGAAACCCCCCCCAAACCATAGACAATCTAGTTATATCTTTGGCACTATTAGTTTAATCACCTATCTTTTGGGTTCGACCTCAGTTCACCCGAGTCATTACAAATGTTTTGATTGACGTGACTTAGCAATAGTGTTTGAATTCTATTCGAATATTTTACGCTAAATTACAACCGATCAAATGGCGCCGTTGCCGGGGATAGGTTAATTAACTAGGTGCTAATAGATTGTTTAGTTTGTCTATTCTTGTAAAATTTTTCTTTCTCTTATACTTGTATATTCTTCTTTTACCCTCATATCCCTTACTAACTTCGTTAATCTTGTTTTACGAGGATGGATCACTATAACCAACAAGTCATGCACCATGAAGATCATTATGAAGAGGATTTTTCCAATTATGCGACAAAAGATCAAGTTAGTGATTTGGACAAGAAAGTGGATAGCATGATAAGTATGGTTAATGCTTTGATTGACAAAGGGAAGTACGGAGATGATGAGGATGGATATGAAGATGATCAACCAAATGCCCATTGTGACGACTATTGGATGAACAACCAAAACCAGCAAGTCTATTCTAATGAGGGGTACTATCAAGAGGAAGAGCACATAAATTCTAATTACCAAGAGCATGGCTATCAAACTAGTTATTATAATTTGAATGGGGATGACCAAGAAGAGGAGCAACCAAATGCCTATTAGGAAAACTCTTGACATCCATCACATACCTACACTCAAAATTGGAATGATAGTCAATGTCTTGAAATTGAAGACTCCTACCCTCCATACCCTCAACCTCCTCAACCTTCAAGTGAGCCCTCCAATATCGAAGCCATGCTTGCCACATATCTAGCAAACCAAAAGGAGATGGATGCTCGCATGGATAAGCTTCTATCCGAAATGGCACAACAAGCAATTGACATTAAGAACTTGGGTGAGGAAGAGGAGGTCTTCGAAAAAGAAGAAGTCCTTGAATCTAATGCCTTAAGAGAAGAACGGGATCAAGAAAGGGAGGATGAATTTTTGAGAGTCGGCACCGTAACTCATTACAACCAAAGGGATGGTGAATCTTGTAACGAAGAAGAGATGGAATGCAAAAGTGAAGCATCCTTCACCACTAGCACATCTCAAGATCATTTAGATGAGAACACACAAGAGCTCGACGTCTATTTGGCGCTCTCCAATGAGGAATTCTTCAATGATGATGCCTCCTACATAGAGGAAATACCTTTTAATAATGAAGAGGAACTCCCTCCTCCTGCTATGAGTGAGCTTGAATGTGAACCCGAACTTCCTTATGAGGATAAGATAGAGGAAGAGCATATAGAGGTTGAAAGTCTTCAAGGGTATAGAGACTTTGTTGAGGTTTTCATGGAAGAAACTAAGGAACCATCTCGCATGCAAGAAGACAAAGGTTTAGAGAGGGATATTGAGGAATGGGCACCCATTGACATCATAAAAAAATTAAAGGAGGGTGTACCCATCAAGCTTGAGACAAATTTTGAAGACCCTTTCTTCATTATGAAGTCTCGAGACAAGTTTTGGAGCTTCTTGCCATACTTTCAAAGATTATTTGAAAAAAGCTCCCATGGCCCCTTGATTTTTAAGGGATTTTCATACTTGAAGGGGTCATGCTCCCAAAGGAAAGTCCATTGTAGGCTTGATGGGAGGAAATTCAAATGGGATTTGAAGGTGGTTTGACACGATCAAGTCCAAGGCCCCGCTTGAGGAGGGATCTTAGCAAAAGACTCCTCAAGTGTGCTTCTTATCTCCTAAGAGGAGAATCGGCTCCGTCTTAGCCAAGACGTTAAACTAGGCTTGTGAGTGTTTTCTCTCTCGATCTTTTAAGTATATCTATTTTGATTGGATTTCTATTTGCTTCGTGCAAGAATTTGAGGATATGAACTATGCATGTGTGAATGCCTATATTTGATGATTTCTTAACATGTGCTTGGTTAACTAGATGTCTTGATAGGGCATAAGTGTGGGGTGTTGAAATTTTGTGCATGAGTGTTGATGTACGACTTGAGATTGGCTTAGAAATTCTTATTCATAACTCCATGCGTTCGCATAGTCTCATTCATGCGTTCGCATAGTTTGCCTTCCCTTCATTTCGTTGTGCTTGCATAGATTTCATGCGCTCGCACTAAAAATCAATGCCACTGCCTTCATTCATGCGTTCGCACAAGCCAATCCGTGCGTTCGCACAAGCCTAAGTGTGGGGTGCCTATGTTTTGACTACAAGAGATGTTTGTGCTTGCTTGCAATGCTTTCATGTTTGGAATCCAATCAACTTGTATGTTTAAGGGAAAACACTTACACTACTGTGCAATTCATCCAAAAATTTCAAATTATTAATGAAAACAAAAAGTCTAGGCAAGGCTACATTTTTGAAAAACTTCATCTCTAAATTCAACTAGGCGTGCATGATTTCACTTGAGTGATCCTTTAGATGACTAATGGATTGGATTGTTGACTTTCATTTATGAGGATCAAAGCATTTACTAGCACTTCTTTATCTTTTATTCTAAGCTTTTTCTCAATAGAGACTTAAGAGTTGATCTTTAAAAGCATAAAATCTAAAAAAATATAATTCCAAAACCCTTGCATGCCACGATTGCCTTTAGGTGACCTTAGTGACCTTGCTTATCTTGTGGATTTGTCTTGTTGGTTTGTCATGCTCCATTTTTAACACTTAGCCCTTTGTCAAAGTTCTAAGTGTGGGGTCAAAAGAGGGCAAGAAAAAAAAGGAGAAAGAAACAAAAAAAGAAGAAAAAAATATATGAAATAAGCCCCAAGTTCCTTCCTTATGATTGATCACCATTAGGAAGTGAGCTTAAAGAAGTATGTGCTAAGCGCCGAGGGTTAGGAAGGTAAGTTCCCCCTCGAAAGTGCTTAGTACGGCCAAAGGCCATTCTACCCCCTTAAAGTTGCACTTAGACTTGACAATCGGCTATTCCACCATTCTCTAGCATGAAAACCAATGAGACGATTGATACTTCCTAGCAAGAATTCACTAAGGGACGAACCTCGTATTCTTTATACTTAGGCATGATATGACTTACAAGTATTTACAAAAAAACCGTGATGTTGGAACTCCTCTTCTCTTATGACTAAGTGACCTTTGCGTCCTAGACTTGAGAATGAGTTCAAAGCTCACAAGCCAATGGACTAGCCTCCTTGCTAGCATTGGCGAGTGATCCAACAAGATTTCTTTGCGACTATTAGATTGTTTTCTTGAAGTCACCGATATAGAAAATGACTAGAATCCTTGATTAAAGATTTACTAGTCTTTGCTTTGATTTGCTTGAATGTCCTAATTCATGAATTTCCACAAGGATTTGAAGAGGTTTCATGTAGTGATTGAAATGCACATGTTTAGTTGAATACATTATGAACTTCATGAAAAACACCTTGCCTAGTACTTTGACAATTGTGAACTTAAAATGCCTATTTGGATGGTTGTTCTCTTTGTGGGATTTGTGAGTACTCCCTTGTCTGAAAACTCTCAGGAGACTACAACTCCTTCACTAGGGTAGCCTAGGGGTTTAAAGGCTTGGTGCATTCGCTAAATGCACTCGTGTTACCTACGAAAGTGGTTAGTTAGAAGTAGAATTTGTTCCTTAGTGTTTTTGGTTAGTTTTCATGACCATATGGAGTGTCTTTGAACCGATCTTGAGTGAGTGAAGTGCCTTCTTGTTGTTGGTCTCTATGATTAGCTTGCTCGGGACGATCAAACGTTAAGTGTGGGGTGATTTGATAGCGCTAAAATATATGCTTTTTAGGCGACCTCTATGCTTATTGTTTCGATCCTTTTACTACGATTTCACTTGCTATTTGATGCTTTGTGGTTCATTTCAGGCAAATTACAGAGTTTAAGCTGAGAACACAAGTGAGTAGCATTTTGGAGCAAAACCGAGCATTTCGGAGCAAAAATATGGACTTTCGGGCAACACGGGAGAGACTGACCTTTGGGGCTTATTTTGGACGCACAGATCTCATTTGGTGTCCGATTTGGTCGATTCAAAGCTTGTTAGAAAGATAACTCAAAGGGCTACAACTTTCTAGTTGACGCAAAGGCCAAATTCGGACGGAAAGCCCTCGAAAAAGCCCCAAGAATGCGGTCGCACAAGACCATGCGAACGCATGGTAAGAAGCATGCGAACGCACAACCCAGAGCCGACGAATGGAAATCTCATGCGTTCGCACGCGAGGCCCAACCTTGCCGGAGTATTTTGGACGTCTAGGGCGTTTCCGATGTCCGATTTAGCTGATTTTTTGCTTGTTGGAAAGGTAATTCGAAGGGCTACAACTCTTCAGTTGACTTCAAGACCCAGTTCAGGCGATAAGACTGCGAAAAAAGGCCAACAATAATCCATGCGTTCGCATGGTTCAGACTGTGCGAGCGCACGCTGTCGTAAAAATCAGATTTTTACTGCTGGGGTATAAATAGAAACTAAGGGTTTATAAACAAAGGGGGGCCGATTTTCAGGGTTTGTAGAGCAGTTTTTGGAGGAAATCTGGGATTTTAGAGAGAAGGAAGAGCCACAACAATATCTTGAATCCCCATATTGGTTTTGAAGTTCTAAACTCTACTTTTCATATGGGTGATTCCATCCTTGTTATCGATTTTGTTTGTAAACTCACTATGAGTGAGTAGTGACCTTGGTTGGGGATTATGGATCCCCTAGACATGTTTGTGACGTTGTGAATACAATTGATACTAATGTTGAATGAGTTTGCACATGAATCTTCTTCATTTGAACTTAATGTTTAGAGTTTCATATAAGGTGTTTGTGACATGTCCTCAATGGGAACTTTGTTTGATATCATGTTTGATGTAGCTCACGTTGATCATCATGACTTCAATGAACTAAATGAAGAAGCATTAGAGCTTTTGAGTTAGTTAGATAACTCTATAACATAATGAGAATGGCTTGAACTTAATAAGATCATGTTTATCTAGTCAATAAAGCGCGAGTGTGAGGCTAGACATTCATATTCTATAGTGCCAATAGAGCGCGAGTCTGAGGTGCTATGCGAGATGTAACCTCTTTGTACTAGGTTGTAGCGTGAGTGGAACTTAGTATAATTGTTGCATGAGCTAAATTCTACACATGTGCATATGAATTCATCATTGGTATCTAATTTCATTGTCACAATAATTGTCTAGGTGGAGAAGTGATCCCTAGTCATCTTTTAATTGAAAGTAAATCACCGTTTAGTAAGTTTTAATCTCACTTTTGGATTGAAACCTCCCCCCCCCCAATCCATAGACAATCTAGTTATATCTTTGGCACTATTAGTTTAATCACCTATCTTTTGGGTTCGACCTCGGTTCACCCGAGTCATTATAAATGTTTTGATTGACGTGACTTAGCAATAGTGTTTGAATTCTATTCGAATATTTTACGCTAAATTACAACCGATCAAATGGCGCCGTTGCTGGGGATAGGTTAATCAACTAGGTGCTAATAGATTTTAGTTGTCTACTTTTCCTTGCTTGATAGCCATTGCATGCTTTGAGCGCACTTGTGTTTATTTCTCTTGCATTTCATCGCTAAGAATTTTCTCTCGCTGAAAGTGATATCGAATCTCTATATGCTTAGTGCGTGAAAACTGCACAGGATTTTTGGAGATATTAATAGCACTAGTGTTATCACACAGAATTTTAGCACAATTAGTAATAACACCATAGTCACTTAGCTGTTGCCTGAGCCATAGTCGCTGCGCACAGCAGGCAGCAGCGACAATGTATTCCGCCTCAGTGGTGGAAAGTGTAATAGAGGACTGCTTCTTTGAAGCCCAAGAGATGAGACACGGTCCAAGATACTGAGCCATCCATGACGTGGACTTCCTATCTATTTTGCAGCCCACATAATCTGCATCAGTGTAAGCTACCAGGCGTAAGTCTCCTCCCCTCGGATAGAACAAGCACAAATCATCTATTCCTTTCAGATATCTCAGTATCCTCTTCAGCGCTTTCACGTGGGTTTCTCTTGGTTCTGCCTGAAACCTTGCACACAGACAAACAATGAATAAGATATCAGGTCTACTGGCAGTAAGATATAAAAGTGAACCAATCATCCCCTTGTACAGAGTTGGATCCACTCGTAGTGAGGACTCATCCTTTGTCAAGGTATCATTTGGAGACATCGGTGTGGCACACGTCTTGGCGGATTCCATTCCGAACTTCTTTAGAATCTCCTTTACGTATTTCTGCTGATGGATTCGGGTGCCATCCTCTCCTTGAGCTACTTGAAGTCCAAGAAAGTACTTCAACTCTCCCACCATGCTCATCTCAAACTCGCTCGACATCAAATCTTTGAACTTCTTGACAAGTCTAGGGTTAGTTGAACCAAAAATAATATCATCCACGTATACCTGAACCACTAGAGTGTCCTTCCCTTCCTTCAAAAGGAAGAGAGTTTTGTCCACCTCTCCTCTGGCATATCCGTGGGACAGTAGAAATTGTGACAGTCTCTCATACCAAGCACAAGGTGCTTGCTTTAGCCCATACATCGCCTTCTCCAGGATGTGGACATGATCAGGGTGAGTGTGATTCTCAAACCCTGGTGTCTGGCTCACATATACCTCCTCTTTCAGAACTTCGTTCAAGAAGGCCGTTTTCACATCCATTTGCTGCATAGTGAAACCATGGTAAGTTGAATAAGCAATTAATAGTCTGATCGCTTCTAACCTTGCAACTGGGGTGAATGTCTCATCGTAGTCTATCCCCTCTTATTGATTGTACCCTTTGACTACCTGGCGGGCTTTGTTTCTCACAGCGACTCCCTTGTCGTCCATCTTGTTTCTAAAGACCCACTTCATCCCTATAACATTCTTGTCCTTCGGGCTAGGAACTAATCGCCATACCTTGTTCCTTTCGAACTGATGTATCTCTTCTTGCATGGCATTGACCCATTCTGGATCCTTGAGCGCTTTTGCTATTGTCTTGGTTCTGCAAGAGAGACAAAGGACGCAAATCCACAAAAATGACACAAATTATCCAGGTTTACCTGATCCTGCGATGTATAGCACTGGTAGTCCCTCAGCCTTGCTGGGGGCTGACTAACTCTCCCGCTTCTTGTAGTCCTGGGTTCCTCCCCAGTGCATGTAGGAGGAAGATTTTTAACTACCTCTTCCTCGTTGGGGGGTTCAACGTTGATGTCAGTCACAGGGACATCAGGGACGTGCTCTTGAGCTGGCATCTCCGTCTGAGCATTTTCAGCTGTAGTCTCCATGGGTTCTTGACCAGTTGTCTGAGCAACCCATTGGACTGGTTCTGTAGCCTCACTTTGAGTAGATTCCCAGTCAGGGTCAGACCTGTCCACAAATTGAAGTTCTCCATCATCCTGTGAGGAGGGATCTTTCACCAGGTGTTCGGTCATGGCGCGCTCATCAAAGGTTACGTGGATGCTCTCCTCCACCTGTAACATTCTTAGGTTGTACACCTTGTATGCTCTACTATGGCTCGAATAGCCTACGAATACGCCTTCATCGCTCCTTGGATCAAACTTGCCCAGATTGTCCTTCCCAATTTTATGCACATAGCACCTGCATCCAAATACTTTTAAATGAGCGATGTTAGGTTTTCTTCCCCGCAACAGCTCGTATGGAGTTTTCCCTATCAGAAATCGTAGAGATGCTCGGTTTAGTATGTAGCTAGCGGCATGAACAACCTCCCCCAGAACCCCTTGGGTACACCACTGGCAATCAACATTATCCTGGACATATCTTCCAGTGTCCTATTCTTTCTCTCTACCACGCCATTTTGCTGAGGTGTCCGTGGTGTGGAAAAGTTGTTATCTATTCCACCGGTTCTGTACAGGGAGAGAAATTGGGAATTCTAAAACTCGGTTCCGTTATCAGTACGAATGGACACCAGCTTTTTACTCAATTTATTCTCAATCAGTTTCAACCATGTGACAGACTCAGAGTACGTTTCATCCTTAGAGTTTAAGAAAATGGTCCACGTATACCTGGAGTAGTCATCCACGATAACCAATATATACCTGTTCCCTCCACGGCTGATGACATTCACTGGACCGCACAGATCCATGTGGATCATGTCCAGGGGAGTTGATGTACTTACTGATTGTTTTGACTTGAACGAGGTACGTACTTGCTTGCCCGTGGCACAGGCACTGCATATTTGATCAAATGAGCTCTCCATCTTGGGTAGTCCAACCACCGGTTCATTCTGATGTAGTTTATGAATCGGCCTCATGCTTGCATGCCCGAATCTTTTGTGCCATAGTAGGGTGTCCTCAGCTATACTTAGTAAGCATAGCTCCTCATCAAGGACGAACTTTGGATCCACTGTGTAGATTTCGTTCTCACGAACACCTCTGAGAATTGTTTTTCCTATCTCAATACATCTCACAATACAATCATTAGAGTTAAATATGACCTGATTTCTGCCACGTTGACACAATTGTGATATACTCAGCAAGTTGTATCTCAAATTTTCAACCAAACTTACTTGTCGGACTTTGATAGTTTCTGAAATTTTTACCTCTCCTATTGCAACGACCTTACCTGTGCTTTTGTTTCCAAAGATGATACTTTCTCCGAAGTAGGCTTGGAGTGAGATGAACCACCCTGGATCTCCTGTCATGTGTCTAGAACATCCACTGTCCAGATACTAGGGCCTGGCCCTCCCTCCAACCTGCAAGAAAGAGATCAGTTTTTATGAACCCAGACAAGCTTGGGGTTACTGGGTTTTGGAACAGTTTTAACAGCAGAAGAAAATTTTAGAGATCATGAATCGTTATTATCATCAAGGTTAATTCTTCTAGGTCGTCCGTAGATGGCTGTGTCATGGTGTGGACGAACCCATTCAGCTCTGTCTTCCCTCCTGTGGGAAGAGACTTATCTCCTAGGTAGGTGAGCAGTACTGACTTTTCTCTGGTAGTTTCCCTCTGGAGATGTGTATGTGGCATTTTCCTAGTTGTAGTTTCTCTCGTAGGTTTCTCTTAATCTCTCACAGTCTCGTCTGTAGTGACCAGAGTGACCACAATGCCAACAGACACGATAAGAGAGGCCACCCATTTTCTTGTTTCTTTCTAAGGGTATGGACTTCCTGTTTCTCCGTGCCTAAAAGTCAATCATGAATGGTTAACGATTGGAGCTCTGTTTCTTCCAAATTTCAAAGGCTTTCCTGCCTTTGAAAGGTACAGATTCACTGTCGTAGAGGTGACTCTCCTCTGAAGCTGTGTCTTCTCTTCCCAACTGTCTCCTGGTCTGATAAATTTACTTTTGTAATTTTCTCTTTCTTCTTCGACCCTCTTGGCTTCAAGTTCTCACAGCCATATCTCCTTTCTGTCAATCTCCTCTCGTCTAAGATCTGCCACTGTTTGCCTTAGTTCATCATTATCCAACTAGAGTCTGGCCAATTCTGCCTCTAATTCTTCCATTTTAGTTCTGAAATCTATCAGCTCGGTGTCGTCAATTTTCATGCACCTCAGCTCATCACTTAGGCTATTGATCTGCGTGTGCTTTCCGTCACATGTGGGACACTTGCAGACGTGCTTCTCCATCTCGTCTTCGTGTTCAACTTGCATGATTTCTAGCTGTTCTTTAAGACTTTGAATTTTATTCAACAGTTCGGCAATAGTCTCTGCAAAATCAGATTCACTGAAAACCTCATCAATAAAGGAATCAGATTCATTTACCTCACTAATTGTGCCTTACGCCATCAGACATGGCTCCTTAGCTTGCTTTCCATCGATGCATTCCTCATCTGAGTCACCCCAGGCAGCAAACATAGCTTAAGCTTCCTTTGGTGCAGGTGGTTCACCCTTCTTTTTGTTGTAGCAATCTCTAGCAAAATGTCCCTTTTTGGCAATGATAGCAGGTTCTTTCTTCCTTTGCTCCTGCCTTATCTTAGGTAGCTCCCTTGTTCCCTTTCTGATTTCTTCCTCTATTAAAGTTTTGCACTCTCCCTGTGTTTGCCATCTTGAAGGCTCTCGAGAGGAGTGCAATCTCCTCATCCTCGCTTTTGGATGGCGAACTCACCTGTGCAATATCCAAGGCCTTTTCAACTTTCAATGCTATAGCTTGAGATTTACATGCTTGCCTCCTAGCCGTTTTTCTCTCTACTATCCCAGCTTGACTTTGCAGATTCACCACAAGTTCTTCTAAAGTGACATCTTTGATCCCCTTCTGAGCCTAGAGAGCTGTAGTCACTGTATCCCATCTGGAGCTGAGAGATTGTATGAACTGATGGGTTATTTTCCACTGTGGAAGTTTCTCATCTAGAGAGTTCAGTTGGGCGACTATTACTTGAAATCTGGTGTAGAAGTCTTCCAGAGATTCATCCTTTTGCTGCTCCACTATTTCGTAGTCCTTCGTGGCTGCCAGAATTCTATTCCTTTTTATATCCTCGTTTCCCTCATACAGTCTTGCTAGGCCATCCCACTGCTCCTTTGCAGTTTTGTATACAGCCATTTTCACCTGATTTCCTTGTGAGAGGGCCATGTACAAAACCTTCTTAGCCCTGGCATTCTACTGGAGAGATTTGTAGTCAGCGTCTGTGTACTTGTCTTTCTCCTTCTCTTTCGGGTTGGCGGGATATGTCACATCCAGAATATGGAAGTTACCCTTTTCAAACACACGCCACAACTTTCCATCCAGGGAGCAAACATGAGCCTCGAACTGATCCTTCCACCAGTCATACTATCCCGAGTTGAGCACCGGCGGCTTCCAGAAGGAGTCGTTTGTGGCAGACATGATTTCCTGCAAAGGCTAACACACAATCTAGAGCATGGCTCTGATACCAATTGTTGGATCGTTAGATTAGCCTTCTGCGTGAGAGAGATCACTGTGTGGTATCTCTTAGACAGAAAGCAGCGAAAGATAACTTAAGTGCAGGAAATAAAGTGCAGAAAGTAAGTACTCGCTGTTTTAGAGTGGAAACCTTATTGCAACTGTGCAACAGGCTGAAAACCACTTGCATTCTGGACAGTTCCAGAAGGGCTTCAAAGATCAATGTTATTACTTGACGAATATGCTTATAGAATGTTACAACTCAGTGACCGTGAACCGATTCTACTCAATTCGAATACCAAATAACAGATCTTACTCTCGTCCGCACACAGTGAGCACTTTGTCGACTACCGGAATTGATCGTAGCTTCAATCTCCGTTTGCACTCTCTCAACAGCCGAAATTCACTTTGTCGAGCTTCTCTTGCTTTTATAGTTGATCTTCCAGATCTGATCTCCATCACAGACTCGATCTCAATCTTTCAGATGTGATTTGGTTAAGATATTTCCATATCTTAACCACATCAATTATTCCCTTTCCATATCTGGCTCGTATCTTCCCATCAGGTATATTGAGTCGTTGACAGGCGTCGTTGTACCCGTCAAAATTAATTGTTTCTTTATCTCTGACTAGCAAGTGATAAGTCGGGTCGTATCCACAGAGATCGGTTGAGAATCTGTTTCACTAAGTAAAAACGTAACAGGGGGGTTTTGAACAAGTAGACTAAACGCAGCAAACGACTATGATTAAAAGAGCAATTGTCACACAATTTCAAGTATCAAATATCAAAGAGAAGTGCAAGCTAGAACTCTCGACTATGATGCAAGACTAAATCATTAACCTAACCGTTTTGATTTCTAATGTTTTACAACTTATAGCTCCCCGCTAGGTTGCACTACAAGTTGTCCTAGGGTGTCAATCCTAGTGGTATATTACTCGTATCCTAGTTTTCTATCCCCGCAAGGTTGCTAGTAAACTGTGATAATCGGAATTAACAAACTAACAAAAGCTCCCCCGCTAGGGTTCCACTTATGCTAGCACATCAGTTCCATAAACATTGCATAGTAATATAACGCAAAACATAAAGATAAATATATGTTTCAAGTCAAAACATCACAATTTCGAGTTCTAGCCTACACATATGAGTTTAGCTACTCATCGTAATGGAATACATCATCAAATTGTTTGAATGTAATGAAACGAAAGTACTAATGATGAATTCTTCACCAAGCTGCAGCTCAACTCGAACACTTGAATCCGTGTCTCTTTTCTCTTCTGAAATTCGATGTCTGGTCGCCTAGGTTTCGTGCTTATTTATTCTCTCCTTGGGCTTTCCAATAATGCAATTCGAAATTAGGAAATTTCGACTTGCCAGCTGTCCCCGCGGACGCCTCCTGTGTTTGCGTTCCATGGACGTCTCTTGATTTATGGTAATTGTTCAGACGTCCGCGCCCTTAGTTCTTCAGCCGTCCGTGGTTTGCACTGACGAAAAGTCCAAAGTGCTTCGAACTTCATTTCTTTCCGCGCCAAACATCTTCAAATAGGCTCCTTTTAGCCGGTATTCCTTCCATGGTCTCCAAATGCACCTAAGAATGAAAACTACTCACAGGTAGTGAAATAATATACAGGTAACACTAAGAAACGGGGTTTTAACATATAAAATAGTCGTACAACTACGACTCATCAAACTACCCCACACTTGAACTTGTTCGTCCCGAACAAGAACAAAGCCATAGAACGAATTACAATGTACTAGTCATGCTAATCCTTACATCTCAATCTCAAATACAGCAATTAATCTTATCATGCTTAAGATTCTAACAATGCGAGTATATATAGATTTTTCGATACTTGTTACCTCGCGAGTTGCAATTCAAACGACCTTGGATGTTTGGGAGATAGTCCCCTATAGGTACCACGGACATTGCATTCTTTTCTGAGTTCTGGTCTTTAGAATTGAGTCAGCGGCTTTCTCTGACACATGATTCATTCACTGCTTTCATACCGTTGAGTCTTGAATTCTTTAACTTGTATGGACTTTGATAAACGACACATCTTTGCTTGAATCAATCAGATTTCTGATTTTTTTCCTTTTTTTTACTTGATGGTTTTGCCTTCGGCTTTTGAATTTGTTTCTTGTCCACATAATCATTTGCGCCCTTGAACCACTCCAATCATAGCCTTCGGATAACAGCATAGGAGTGCATCCCGCTCTTTTCTCATCCTCGTCTTTTCTGCATGAGGCAAGGTAGGGGTTACCCACCCATTCCCACCTACTTCGACTAGAGATGGACAGTTCGTTTTCTCTGTCCCGTCACCACTTCGAACGCATGAATAAACTTGTATAATTGGTGACGGAGCTACTCGCAGGACTAGGCTAGTGAAGCGTCAACCTCCACCGCTTTTCTCAACCATCAGAACCAAAAACTCAGAACTTCCTTTAATTTACCGTACCTTTCTAAGACATTTCTGTCAACTCCACATCCCTGCATATCACAACTCGAAAGAACAAAGCATCGAATTTTTTTGAAATTTCGCATTTTTAGTCAAATGAGCACAATAGTCCTAAAAAGCTGGAAATGAGATTTCTGACATATGAGAAAAGCATAGCAGTGCATCATCAGTTCATTACGAGTTCATCAACACGCATAACATGCGACATAAAAATTTAAAAAAATAGACACGACGCACAACTGACTCAACAACATCCCACCCCACACTTAGATGGATCCGTGTCCTCACGGTACAATTCAAGAAATGAGATGTATAACAAAACAGACTCAAATAAAAATAAAAAGAAATAAATTAAAATGAAAGGAACTGGTACTCCCCTAATAGTCCGGCGGTGGAGGTGGCTGCATGTTTGGGCGGAATAGCATGACCTGGACGCCATCCTGGGGGAGCGGAAACTAGGTGGAAGCCGCCACCCATTGCCATCATCATAGCCCTGTTCACATTAAATAAATGGTCAATCTGCGCCTGTGAATACTCTCTGGGCTGTCTCGGTACCTGCTCTGCTGGTGGCTCCACATTCAATGGGACCTCTTCCTCTTCTCTCCGACGTCTCCTGCCCCCTGCAACTCTTCCACACCCTGGCGGTCTCCCTCTCTGTCGCGGTGGGCTAGGCGGTGGCCTAAGAGCTGGATCTGCAAAATAAGTCCAACGCACTTCACCCTCACTGCTGACTCTATATGTCCTCCCAGAACCAAGTCTTTCACCGTCAGCTAATCCATAAGCAAGAATCCTGTGGCCTGGTAGTGCATCCATGTCTGGGTGAAGATTGCGCAGCAGATAAGTTACCATGCCACCCATACTAACTGGCCCTCGAGGCTTAATGTTCTTCAAGTGATCACAGAAAAAATATCCCCAGTGTGGGACTACCCCTCTCACCAAAGAGCCTAGAAGCGTCAGATCTCGTATCGACGGCTTATCATTGCCGTTCGCCCTCGCAGTCAGGTCCTCGTCAAAATGAAATGTACTAGATACCAGAAGTGATCCGTGAATGTTGTGACTGAAGCATCGCTCGGTCTGTAGCGACCCGTCCACGTAAGGATAAGGTAAGTGTCGCTGATTTCCGTCCCAAGCATGAAATTGGCGAAAGTCCCATCTCTTACTGCTGGCCACCCAAAGATTTGACGCAGCCGCGTCATCGTGCAATGGTGCTCCACACCTCTGAAAGTGTACCTGAATCCTTCATGCTCCCTAGGCCCAATGTAGTCGTAACCGGTTAGGAACTCACAAGTATCTTCAATATCAGCATCACTACGGAGCATGAGCAATCCCGGCCAACCACATCTGTCCAGCAGCGCCCTGAACCTCTCTAAGAGTCCCCAACGCTCCAGAAAGTACCACTCAACCCACATGGGTGCCTTATGTGTACGCGCAATGAATGCCTCAAATCTCTGCTGCCTGTCATCAACGACAGCCGGAACTAGTGCCTCGGCATCAACAGGTGGTGTCTGAGCTCTGCGATCACGGGATGAACTAGCACGAGCCGATGTACGAGTCATCTTGAGCTGAAAAAAATTGTTGAAATTTCCAGAATTCCGCACACCCCTTGTGAATTTACGTCCCGCGGAGGTCTCAACAATTTCCCAAATGATTCAAACGTCCGCGCTTTATATCATCAGACGTCCGCGGTGAACCCTGATTTCTGAATTCCAAGCTCCGATCACTTCCGTTCGCAATCCGTCCAATTCCAACTTAATATCAAAATTCCAAGCTTCAAACAACCCAAATCCAGCAAACTCCGACAACTCCCTTCCACCGATTCAACCAAAATTCACTTCAATCCACACCAAACCCTAATCCAATAACAATCTAATCGGGAAGTCTTACCTCAATCCGGCGGAGCTTTGATTTAGTTGAGAATCGCGGACGTGAATTTGAGGATCGCGGACGTTGCTTGAGACAATCGCGGACGGAGCTGTGAAATCCAATGTTTTCTTTTTGTTTTTGTTCTGAAAAAACCAGATCTGTAAAATCACGTCTGATTTAAATTCTTTGATGTTCTGCGGAGGCCTTCGCAATTGTTTCCCGCGGACGTCTTGTGATTTTGCGTTAATTGTATAGACGTCCGCACACTTAAATGTTGAGACGTGCGCGGTTTGCACTGATGTAGAACTACTTTCTTCGTTTAATTCACCTGAAACCACGAGAAATAAAACATGCACTCGAGGCGCATTATCAGGGTACCAATTCCACTAACTAATCGACTCTTAACATGCGTAAAATAAAAAACACACCGGGTTGCCTCCCGGTAAGCGCCTTTGTTTAACGTCCTTGGCCGGACATTACCTCTTTAGCTAGGTAGAATATACTGGCTCCGCCAGTTCAACGTCCTCCGTGGTTGCCTCAAATCCATCATAGTATGGCTTGACTCTTTGCCCATTCACCTTGAAACTCTCTCCTCCTTCGGGTCCTCGCAATTCCAACGCCCCATGATTGTACACCTTTACAACGACGTATGGACCTGTCCAACGAGAACGCAATTTCCCAGGCATAAGTCTTAATCTTGAGGAAAATAAAAGTACCTTTTGCCCCACTTCATAGCTGCGCCTTAATATGTACTTGTCATGGTACATTTTCGCTCTTGCTTTGTAGTCTGACTGGCTCTCATAAGCCTCTAAGCGGAGCTCCTCCAACTCATTCAACTGTAGCTTTCTTTCGATCCCTGCATTGGTTAGATCAAAGTTGCATGTTTAAATTGCCCAATAAGCCTTATGTTGTACCTCAACCGGGAGATGACAAGCCTTCCCATAAACCAGTCTAAAAGGGGACATTCCAATTGGCGTCTTGTAGGCGGTCCTGTAAGCCCACAAAGCCTCTTCAAGTCTTATTGGCCAATCCTTTCTCGACGGCTTCACCATCTTCTCAAGTATAGACTTGATCTCTCGGTTCGACACCTCAGCTTGTCCATTAGTTTGAGGGTGGTAGGCGGTGGATACGCGATGAATAACACCAAAGTGTTTGAACACCGATGCAACGGAACGATTGCAAAAATGTGACCCTTGGTCACTGATCACCGCCTTTGGTACTCCATACCTACAAAAGATATTATTACGCAAAAAATCTACCACCGTCTTACCATCATCATGTTTGGTGGCCTTAGCTTCGACCCACTTAGATACATAATCAACAGCAACCAATATGTATTGTAAGCCATATGCAGAAGGAAACGGTCCCATAAAATCAATACCCCATATATCAAATATCTCATCAACAACAATGGGCATTTGAGGCATTTCATTTCTAGCAGAAATATTCCCTACACGTTGACATCTATCACATGCTTTACAATGGTTATATGCATCTCTAAACAAATGTGGCCAATAGAAACCACTATCAAGAATTTTCCTAGATGTCCTCTTCGGTCCAAAATGACCACCACACGCATGTTCATGACAAAAAACAAGCACAGAAGAAATTTCAGAATCAGGCACACACTTTCTAACAACTTGATCCGAGCCAATTTTCCACAAGTAAGGGTCATCCCAAATATAATATCGCGAATCATATTTGAGCCTTAAACGTTGAGCAGTAGTAAATGACGAAGGAAACTTACCCCCCACCAGGTAATTAACTATGTTAGCATACCATGGTGCTTTTTCCTGGACAGCAAATAAATACTTGTCCGGGAATGTTTCGGTTATAGCTCCGGTTTCCTCCTCTCTCACTATTCTGCTCAAGTGATCGGCCACTGTATTCTCAATGCCCTTCTTATCCTTTATTTCCACATCGAACTCTTGTAGCAAGAGGATCCATCTAATTAGTCGCGGTTTCGACTCCTTCTTTGTCATCAAATAGCGAATAGCTCATGATCAGAGAAAACAACAATTTTAGAACCAAGTAAATACGGGCGAAATTTTTCCAAAGCAAATATAACAGCTAAAAGCTCTTTTTCGGTCGTGGAATAATTTTGCTGAGCCGCGTCAAGCGTCCTAGACGCATAATGGATCACCACATGCTTCTTTTCCTTCCTTTGCCCTAGCACTGCTCCAACTGCGTAGTCGCTCGCATCACACATTATCTCGAAGGGCTGTGTCCAGTCCGGTGCCTGAATGATAGGTGCACTAGTCAGTGCTGCTTTAAGATCATCGAATGCTGCCTGGCATTCTGCTGTAAACTCAAATGATACATCCTTTTGCAGCAACCTGGAGAGAGGTAGCGCCCTTTTTGAGAAATCCTGTAAAAACCTCCGATAAAATCCTGCATGTCCCAAAAAAGACTTCACCCCACGCTGATCAGAAGGGTAGGGCAAGCTCATAATCAAGTCAATTTTAGCCTTGTCTACCTGTAGTCCTTCCCTAGACACAACATGTCCCAATACTATACCGTGAGTGACCATAAAATGACATTTTTCATAATTCAAAACCAAGTTAGTCTCCTCACAACGTGCAAGCACTCTATCGACATTAAGCAAGCATTCATCAAAAGTATTGCCATACACAGTGAAATCATCCATGAAAACTTCAACACATTCACTAATCAATTCCGAAAATATACTCATTACCACACGCTGGAAGGTGCCAGGTGCGTTGCACAAACCAAAAGACATGCGTCGAAACGCGAATGTACCGAATGGGCATGTGAAAGTAGTGTTCTCCTGGTCTTCGGCTGCAATCGGAATTTGATTATACCCAGAAAATCCATCTAAAAAGCAAAAATAAGGCTTACCTGCGAGCCTATCCAACATTTGGTCAATGAACGGCAAAGGAAAGTGATCCTTGCGTGTCACGGCATTTAGCTTTCTGTAGTCGATGCACACGCGCCATCCGTTCTGGATTCTGTTTGTTACCAACTCACCTTGAGCGTTAAGCTCTACTGTAATTCCTGTCTTCTTTGGTACTACATGTACGGGGCTTACACATTGACTATCTGAAATAGGATAAATCACGTCAGCGTCTAAAAGTTTTTGTACCTCTTTTTGAACCACCTCCATCATCAATGGGTTCAATCTACGCTGTGGCTGTCTCACAGGTTTGGCTCCATCCTCGAGTAAAATCCGGTGCATGCACACGGTAGGTGATGGACCACAATTATACGAATCAAAAACACAGATAAACCCCCCAAGTTAGACTGTTTGTCTGTCTAACATCCACTTGTTAGTCCCGATATATTTCCACAGGGCATTTTAGAGATTAAAGTGAAAACACGTTAAGGAGAGGCTTTTAGCACAGAAAAGATATAAGGAGTCGATTCAAGGTCAAGATCATATGCCGACTGAAGAAATATCAAGGATCCTGACGATGAATCACTCATCACAAATTGTGCAGAGATGGAATCAAGTCAACCCAGTGCCAAATTACACTGACAGTTTTGTGAAAAGACAGTGCAAAACTGTACAAAACTCACATATGGGCAAGATGACTTGTGACTTGGAGAAGAGGTGGCCAAAGAGGAAAACCACCCCAAAACCACCACCCACCACCGGCGGCTCCTCCCTCCTCCTCCATGGATGACCGGCTCTCCTCCGCCCAATGAGCCGCCGCCATGTGGTGGCTCCTCCACCACATGTTCCTCCTCTCTCCTCCTTGGATGACTTGATGACTTGCTTGGAAGGTGGCTTCCACCACCATTTGCTCCTCCACCACCACCTCCTACCGGCGGCTGAGCTCCACCACTCCACCACCGCCAAGTGGCGGCGCCTCCTTGGCTCCTCCATGCCTCATCCTCCACCCTTGGATCAAATCAATCCTAGCCCTCCATTTCCTCCCATTTCTCCTATAAAAGGAGGCTCACCCCTCCTCATTTTATCATCCAAAAACCATTCCATACACAATCACTTATCTCTCTACATTTTGTAATATTTTGTAAGTTGGTTTGGATCAATAAAGTTACGATATTTGGCTAGGCGCCCTCCTCCATGGACAGGCGAGGCTAAACTCCTCATTCGGCGGAAGGTATAATCTTGTATTATTTAATGTTTAATTAGCTTAGTTTATTTTCTTAGTATTCAATACTTGTTCTATGTGCCATATAAAAGTCAGAATGTCTCTAAGGTAGAGTGAACGATTTTGGGAATGTGACCATTAGGGGTCCAACTTCGTAAGCTATTCCTTAAGATATTCGTGATCACACCCGGATAGGGGAGGTCGTAACAGACAAAGCTATCTGAAAGAGGTCGACTATATTTAAAAAACCATTATGGGAAACCGTAACAGGAGAGCAGGTGGATGCACATAGACTAGCGTACCTAACTGGTACTGGCGCTAGTCTAAATAGAACAAGTGTGATTTAGCCGATGTTGCAAGTCTTGAGCTATCGCTAGCCTCGATTCATCGTTTGAATACTTAGAAGATTTACTAAACTAATAAACATGTGATAATACAAGAATACCTGAAACCGAATACGCTCTTTCAATTGCAAACACCCCCTGTATTTAATTTCCTAGTATAACTGCTCAATCAAACACAACCACCAACCACTCGCATACCGGAGGAATCAACAATCACGCATCACCCACTGTAAGTCTTCTAACCCTCAACTCCTTTATTTTCTGTATTTAATTTCAGTATTTATTTTCTGTATTTACTTTCCGCACAAAAAACCCAAAAAACCCAAAAACAGTAGTTTAGTAATTAGCAGTAAGTCCACACTCGACCTAAAATCACGCACCGTGTAAGCCGTAACGAACAATCTATCCCCCTAATTCCCTTGGGTTCGACCCCTACTTACCCTTTCTACCCAGTAGTTAAGTCGCGAGTAGTGGACATTATAAATTTATTTGTACGAGACGCATTGCACCCTAACGACAGTGCAACCGACGCTCCCGTTAAATTGGCGCCGTTGCCGGGGAATTAGCCATCGGATAGTTGTTCTTCACCTCACATGACCTCATGACTCAACCACCCTCGTATGCATGGACAACACGGTACCTACCACTGTTCGGAGGTACGGATGGAGAAGACCCAGTACTACATAGCCGAAACTTTCACCATGTTTGTCAATACATAAAACCTAATAATGAGACGTTAGAAGAGTTTAAGCTTCATTGCTTTAAATTCTCTCTAACCAATGTTGCGGCAATCTGGTATTACACATCACCCGCTAGTAGTACAATACGTTTCATAGATCTCTGCATTCAATTCTTGAAAGAATTCTCTCCACCATCCCTACGACAACAAGTGCGAGAGAAAATCATAGGCCTCCGACAATCCCGGGATGAGACTTTGGACGTATACTACACGAACTTCAACACCATCGTCTCAAGCTGCCCGCACCATGGATTCACGAAGAAAGTTCTGCTTCAAAAATTTCTTCGTGGAATGAGGACCGATGATCTAACAAGAGTAAACGAAGCAATGAGAAGATCAGCCGAGAACTTCACCATTGCGAGCATGTGGAACCTTATAATTGGCCTGGCTGCAGTCACAGAACGAACATCCCAAACTGACGAAGAAATGCAAACAGAAGAAGCTGACCCTGAGGCTGATCACGAAGAAACTACCGAGCCGTCAGAAGTAACTCCTGAACCATCTGAAGAGTCAGACATAGAAAGTATCGGGAGTAACAATGAGGTGTCAGCAATAGAAAAAGTCCAGAATACCGCTAACATGCTGCCAGAACCATACCCAGCTAGCATCACAAACAAACACGACGAGGCAGAATCGAGCCTTAAGATGCAAGCTTCCCGACTTTTCCCCTCGATCAATAGGCAAATCGCTGAAAACCATGTGATCAAAGAAGAGGCTGAAAAGAGGATGGGAAAAGGGCCTATGCAGAATAATTCTCCAATAGAGCATTGTTACGCCATAACCGGACAAGCCAGCCCTGAACACCAGAAAACCCGGTTCAAGAAGTTGGTAGTAAAAGGTCCCTCACCTTCCCTGAGACGTTGGAAGGAGGCACCACCAGTACAAGGGGAACGGGACCCCAACCAGTCATCTGCTCAAAAATCAGGAAGACTCACCGCAAGAATCAAGGTCGGTGGAATCAAGAAATTCGACCTAAGCCACCCATGGGATCCCAACCAATGATCCAGAATAAGGTACTGTCGAGCCAACGACGTTAAACAAGTGCACTAGTCGGGAGGTAACCCGACACTATCTTACTTTCTGTCATTTTAATTTTCAATAAGCGCTCTCACCCATCTTTTTGTCCAGAAGAAATGTCTTACATGTAGGAATTAAGTTTCGGAGCAAGGATCAGATCAGCCAGGCAGCTTCCGTGAATTTACCGGGCCTGCGCTGAGAGTTTAAGGCCCCAGCCGAACTCCCTCGATTATCCAGCCTCATGCCATGTCGTTCACTCGACACCTTAAAGGGAGTTCTGCTCTTCTTTTTTCCTAAAGTCATTTCCTTCTCCTATATATATTTGCATGACTTTTGAACTAAGGCTTGCCTTCGTTCAAAAGTGGGGGGTGAGAACCAATGCATGTTTTTTCTTTTTTAAAAAAAATTATCTTTTTGAAAGTATGAACTTAAGAATGTGAAAAAGATAGATCATGATTCATGCATCAACCTTATGAAAAGGCAAACTGTTTAAAAACTTAGAATGTAACTTTTCATTTGTCCCTTTGTGTTGAGATAACCTAGGGATGTGGAGTTGATAGAAATTGCCCTAGAGAGGCTTGGCAAGCAATTAAAGGATCAAATCAAACTATATGGTTTTCGAAGTCAGTGGAGGCTGCACTTCGGATTTTCAGTGAACAATTGAGTCAAACTCCGCCAGGAAGCATCTATGCAAAGGCGAGGACGGGAATCAGACCGTCCTCTCTCTAGTCAAAATAGCCGAGAAAATAAATGAGCGACCCTCATCTTGACCCGCGCGAAACGACGAAGACGAGAGGAGAGGGGAGGTATTTCCATAGGCTTGCGGGCGATGATTGGACCTCCCAAGAAGGCTGACAAAATGGACTAGCAAGTCACAAAGGAGCAAAAAACTCAAAGAAGAAAATCAAAAGAGGCCTAAGGCCCAAAAAATTGTGAAGGTTTTAACCGAGCAAAAGTGAAGCACTCAAAAAGACAGAGGCAGAATCACTACAAAAAAAAAAGCTAGTCCCTCGCCAAAGTAGAAAAAAAGAAAATCAAAAAGGCTCAACTCACTGAAACCCGAATCGAATCACGTGCTAGAGAAAGCTACAAGAAAACCATATAGTGCGAGACGGTCCCGAGGGTGTAGTCCAAGAGCCTAAAAAGGGCTATCTCCCGAAACATCCGGAATAATTCGCATCTCGGCACGAAGGTACACGTATCAAGTTACTTCTAATTATTTTTACAGTTTAAATTGGCTATAAGTAGTAATGCATGAATTAGGAGAAATCGAGTACCGCAAACTTAATTTCATACTTCAAACCAACTTACATAGTGACGCCCATATAAAGCATTGTTCGGGACGAACAACTAAAAGTGGGGGGTGATTTGATGGACCACAATTATACGAATCAAAAACACAGATAAACCCCCCAAGTTAGACTGTTTGTCTGTCTAACATCCACTTGTTAGTCCCGATATATTTCCACAGGGCATTTTAGAGATTAAAGTGAAAACACGTTAAGGAGAGGCTTTTAGCACAGAAAAGATATAAGGAGTCGATTCAAGGTCAAGATCATATGCCGACTGAAGAAATATCAAGGATCCTGACGATGAATCACTCATCACAAATTGTGCAGAGATGGAATCAAGTCAACCCAGTGCCAAATTACACTGACAGTTTTGTGAAAAGACAGTGCAAAACTGTACAAAACTCACATATGGGCAAGATGACTTGTGACTTGGAGAAGAGGTGGCCAAAGAGGAAAACCACCCCAAAACCACCACCCACCACCGGCGGCTCCTCCCTCCTCCTCCATGGATGACCGGCTCTCCTCCGCCCAATGAGCCGCCGCCATGTGGTGGCTCCTCCACCACATGTTCCTCCTCTCTCCTCCTTGGATGACTTGATGACTTGCTTGGAAGGTGGCTTCCACCACCATTTGCTCCTCCACCACCACCTCCTACCGGCGGCTGAGCTCCACCACTCCACCACCGCCAAGTGGCGGCGCCTCCTTGGCTCCTCCATGCCTCATCCTCCACCCTTGGATCAAATCAATCCTAGCCCTCCATTTCCTCCCATTTCTCCTATAAAAGGAGGCTCACCCCTCCTCATTTTATCATCCAAAAACCATTCCATACACAATCACTTATCTCTCTACATTTTGTAATATTTTGTAAGTTGGTTTGGATCAATAAAGTTACGATATTTGGCTAGGCGCCCTCCTCCATGGACAGGCGAGGCTAAACTCCTCATTCGGCGGAAGGTATAATCTTGTATTATTTAATGTTTAATTAGCTTAGTTTATTTTCTTAGTATTCAATACTTGTTCTATGTGCCATATAAAAGTCAGAATGTCTCTAAGGTAGAGTGAACGATTTTGGGAATGTGACCATTAGGGGTCCAACTTCGTAAGCTATTCCTTAAGATATTCGTGATCACACCCGGATAGGGGAGGTCGTAACAGACAAAGCTATCTGAAAGAGGTCGACTATATTTAAAAAACCATTATGGGAAACCGTAACAGGAGAGCAGGTGGATGCACATAGACTAGCGTACCTAACTGGTACTGGCGCTAGTCTAAATAGAACAAGTGTGATTTAGCCGATGTTGCAAGTCTTGAGCTATCGCTAGCCTCGATTCATCGTTTGAATACTTAGAAGATTTACTAAACTAATAAACATGTGATAATACAAGAATACCTGAAACCGAATACGCTCTTTCAATTGCAAACACCCCCTGTATTTAATTTCCTAGTATAACTGCTCAATCAAACACAACCACCAACCACTCGCATACCGGAGGAATCAACAATCACGCATCACCCACTGTAAGTCTTCTAACCCTCAACTCCTTTATTTTCTGTATTTAATTTCAGTATTTATTTTCTGTATTTAATTTCCGCACAAAAAACCCAAAAAACCCAAAAACAGTAGTTTAGTAATTAGCAGTAAGTCCACACTCGACCTAAAATCACGCACCGTGTAAGCCGTAACGAACAATCTATCCCCCTAATTCCCTTGGGTTCGACCCCTACTTACCCTTACTACCCAGTAGTTAAGTCGCGAGTAGTGGACATTATAAATTTATTTGTACGAGACGCATTGCACCCTAACGACAGTGCAACCGACGCTCCCGTCAGTAGGCTCACTCCCTTGATGTCCGCAAGTGTCCATCCAATCGCGGTCTTATGTTTCCGCAGTACCGCTGCCAATCTCTCCTCCTGATTAGGCTCCAAGCCTTTCTTGATTATGACCGGCAACGTCTCACCCTCTCCCAAATAGATATACTTTAAATGCTCGGGTAAGGGCTTAAGCTGCAACTCAAGTGCCTATACAACAGATGGTACAGGTGTAGATTTATTAGTTAAAGCAACTTGATTAGCCTCATACCTTGGGGTTAATGGTGGCGAAACTCTAAGCTCCTGTAGCATGTCACTAGTGTCACGAAGCATCCCTATTGATGTGCCACGTGACTCAATAGCCTCCCTCAAAATTACTTCAAGCACATCATCCCCATAGGGAATGTCTAGAGACTCCACTAGCTCATCGATCGCATCCAAAGCGTGTACTCCTACATCATCAGGTGGATATTACATAGCTTGATATATATCAAAGTTTATTACCTCATCTTCCACCTCCATGGAAAGCGTGCCACTATCCACATCGATCTTAGTTCTAGCTGTCTTCAAGAATGGCCTACCAAATAGAATTGGTGGTTGATCTTGTGCTCCCTCATCATCCATTTTCAGCACATAGAAATCTGCAGGAAAAATAAGATTTTCTACCTGCACCAAAACATCCTCGGTCACACCCAAAGGTTTGGTGCATGATCGGTCAGCCAATTGAATGGTCAAACCCGCTGGTTTAAGTGGACCAATACGCAAAGATAAGTACAAAGAGTAAGGAAGAACATTTATGGAAGCACCAAGATCTAGCATGCAATTTTCGATCCTCACGTTACCAATAACACATGGAATAGTAAAAGTCCCTAGATCCTTACACTTTTTGGGTACCTTCCTTTGTATCGCTGCCGATACACTTTCTCCAAGCATTACCTGCTCATTCTGAATTGTACGCCTACGGTTAGTACATAATTCCTTGAGAAATTTTGCGTACCTTGGAATTTGCCGAATAGCCTCAATGAATGGAATGTTAATTTCCACTTTGCTGAACAACTCCCAAACCTCCTTGTCTGTGATAGACTTCTTTTTGGACTTAGAAACCTGCATTGGGAATGGTAGAGGAGTGTTCGAAATAGGAATTTCCTCACCTGAATTAGTGCACCCCGCGGACGTCTTGTGTTCATTGTCCGCGGACGTCTCTTGATTTGTGTGTAATTCTTCAGGCGTCCGCGCATTAATTGGTGAGGCGTCCGCGTGCTGCACTGAGGTAGAATCTTCGTTCAGCTCTTCTATTCCATTCTTCAATTGTTTTCCATTTCTAAGCATTACAGCGCTGATATTGGACTTTGGATTGGGAATCGTTTGCGATGGCAACTTCCCTTTGTCTTCACGTCTTTCGTATACATCTTTGGCAATTTGAGACACTTGCTTCTTCAGCTCATTAACGTCTCCAGCTTGTTGCACCATCTTTTCAGTGAGTTCTTTGAACATGCCTCTCACTTCATCCCTAAATTTCTTGATCAGGCTGTCTTCTCCTTGTTTGATGTGCGTTGGTTTGTACGGCTGCTTTTGTGGGTACGAAGATTGCCCCACATCATAGTTGTTGTTCCTTTGCCAACCACCCTCATTCTGCCTTGGCTGCCATTTGTTATTGCCTTGATATCCATCATACTTCCTGGGTGGCAAATCTCCCTTGTTCATGTAGCCCACGACATTCACATCTTCCGTTCTTTCCTGAAAAATAGTGTTATCATTATTTATTGGATTAAAAGTGGACTTGTTTACCTTACATTCCACTTGTTGATTGCCTTGTGGTTGTTGCGTCATCATTTGAGCCATCATATTCTTCAGTTCCTGCAATTCAGAATGTACATTTACGTTAGCAACTCGTGCGGTTCTGTGTGTTTCCTCTAAATACCTTGTGCCCTCAGCAACTCTCTCAATCAACTCCCATATCTCCTCGGGGTACATGTCAAGGATAGACCCCTGAGCAGAGGCATCTAGCATTCTCCTTTCCATTAGAACCATCCCATCCATGAAGTATTCAAGCAACATTCTTTGTGGGATTCCATGATTCGGACAACTCTCTTCCAATAGCTTAAACCTCGCCAAATAATCGAACAACGTTTCTGCACGTCCTTGTCTAAGCATAGAGAGCTCCTTCCTCGTTTGAGCTGCCTTCAAATGGGAGTAGTACTTGTCCATGAATTTCCTTTGCATCTGATCCCATGAAGTAATCGAACCTGAAGGCAAAGACATTAACCAAGATTTAGCTTGACTTTCTAAAGAAAAAGGAAATGTCTTTAATTTAAAAATATTCTCCGGAACCGATGCAGCTTTCATGGACATGCAAATTCCATGAAATTCCTTCAAGTCCCTTAGGGGGTTCTCATCGGGCATTCCTCCAAACTTGGGCAAGTGGTGTATCACCCCACTCTTTATCTCGATGTCTTCTGCGTCCTCATCCAACCTAATGCACCAAGGTGCCTCATCAATATACGGCGCACATACTCCTCTCATAGTGCGTCCCAAATCCCGACGTCTAGCTAACTGTCCGTATTGGTTTCCTCCACCGAGGTATTGTCGATCCAACTCATCCTCGTAATCATCATAATTTTCGTGTCTAGCTACACGATGTCTAGCAAACTCATTCACAAATTGCTGATTTCTGGGGGGTGGTAATCTTTGATTAACAGGGGGCAGTCCTTGCCTCTGTTCCTACATGTTATCTCCTAGTACACTTCCTCGCTCTTCACCATCACGTTCAACACTTCTCTGTGACATGGTTACTTAAACAGAAAAATAATCAAGTGACAGAAAATAAAAAAGACAATAAAATAAAACTAAAAGAAAGAAATACTTAGTGAGATTTTTCGTTACCAATCCCCGGCAACGGCGCCAAAATTTGACGGGCGTCGTTGTACCCGTAAAAAATAATTGTTTCTTTATCTCCGACTAGCAAGTGGTAAGTCGGGTCATATCCACAGAGATCGGTTGAGAATCTGTTTCACTAAGTAAAAACGTAACAGTGGGGTTTTGAACAAGTAGACAAAACGCAGCAAACGACTATGATTAAAAGAGCAATTGTCACACAATTTCAAGTATCAAATATCTAAGAGAAGTGCAAGGTAGAACTCTCGACTATGATGCAAGACTAAATCATTAACCTAACCGTTTTGATTTCTAATGTTTTACAACTTATAGCTCCCCGCTAGGTTGCACTACAAATTGTCCTAGGGTGTCAATCCTAGTGGTATATTACTCGTATCCTAGTTTGCTATCCCCGCTAGGTTGCTAGTAAACTGTGATAATCGGAATCAACAAACTAACAGAAGCTCCCCCGCTAGGGTTCCACTTATGCTAGCACATCAGTTTCATAAACATTGCATAGTAATATAACGCAAAACATAAAGATAAATATACGTTTCAAGTCAAAACATCACAATGTCGAGTTTTAGCCTACACATATGAGTTTAGCTACTCATCGTAATGGAATACATCATCAAATTGTTTGAATGTAATAAAACGAAAGTACTAATGATGAATTCTTCACCAAGCTGCAGCTCAACTCGAACACTTGAATCCGTGTCTCTTTTCTCTTCGGAAATTCGATGTCTGGTCGCCTAGGGTTTTGTGCTTATTTATTCTCTCCTTGGGCTTTCCAATAATGAAATTCAAAATTAGGAAATTTTGACTTGCCAGCTGTCCCCGCGGACGCCTCCTGAGTTTGCGTTCCGCGGACGTCTCTTGATTTATGGTAATTGTTCAGACGTCCGCGCCCTTAATTCTTCAGCCGTCCGCGGTTTGCACTGACGAAAAGTCCAAAGTACTTCGAACTTCATTTCTTTCCGCGCCAAACATCTTCAAATAGGCTCCTTTTAGCCGGTATTCCTTCCATGGTCTCCAAATGCACCTGAGAATGAAAACTATTCACAGGTAGTGAAATATACAGGTAACACTAAGAAACGGGGTTTTAACATATAAAATAGTCGTACAACTACGACTCATCAGTCGTATATCTTGTGTATTTCGTATCTCAAGCGTATATCCTGTGTATATTTCCGACTCGTATATTCCCATCACGTATATTGAGTACATCTCGTATATAGCTCGTATATCTCCATATCTATATCCGATCGCTACAGATCTTGACCCTGACGTAGAACTCATCTCCTTCGTGGCGCCAAGCTCTCTCAGGGATGTCCAGTCATTGTTTCTCTCAGACAGTCTGGACCCTGCGACTTTTCAGACAGATTTGTGATTTCTGCACACTCAAGTCAAATATTAGCTAAGTGTTTGTTATCATCAAAACACAAAAGGTCCAACACCGCCAACAGGGTGGTGGTGGCTTATTTGTTGAGGTGTTGGACAATACACTTCATGTTCGATGTGCCGCCTCGAGACTTAGATAGAGATGGTGGAGTTCTGAAGGTGCACGATGCGGACGTTGATACATCATTTAAGTCTAAATGATATTTAATGTACACATCGATAAAAACAATAAAATTTACTATTTCAATGTTGATATTGATGTTTTTATCGAGTGTGATCCAATCAGTTAAACTGTTAAAGAGTCTTATTCGATTATAAAAAATTAAGTAATGTTTTGATATGTATTAAATTTTTTCTCGTTACCATTACCATTTGGTTCGTTTCACCAATTAAGTTCAGTTGAATGGTGTTGTAATAGGCCAAGGCTGAGCCTTTTTTCTTGGCACAAAACTCAGGCAAATATGAGTGTAATAGGACGTATGTTAGCAGTTTTGAGTCATATTGTAAACTCGAGTCCTTAGTGTTTCTTTTTGGTGTGAATATCAAGTATCATGCCAAGATTGATCGCCTGGGCATGAGGGATTTTTTGGGCCATTTTTGGCCATGCCCAAGAAGAAGATAAGGAGGAGCTGCAGCTTTGTTTGAACACTGCGTTTTGCAAGTCAACAAAAGTCAAAGACATAAAAGGCGAGATTCTCTATATTCAACCCTTTTGAAACTCAAATCTCTCAAATATACCATTTAAACCTCAAATATCTAGATTACCTCATTTGATTTGATACCGATTCCCCGAGAACCGGTAATATGCATTTTTTTAGAATACCGGTTTATCACGAATCAGTATTAGTACAATATCCAAGTCAATCTGGCGTACATGTAAAATGCCGATTTTGGAGGAATCGGTATCTTTTTTTTAGTATCTTAATGATACCGGTAGCTGGAGAACCGGTATCATCTGATGAAAAAATAATGTTGATTTGGTAATCATGTTGGCGTACACTTCTTCTTCTTCTTCTATTGGCGAATAGTTGCCCTAAAATTGCGGGACAGCTTTTGTCGGGTGCATGCCCTTGAACTCATTTTCAATGAAGAAGGTGATGTTCGTCTTTCAGCACATACGAGGATGGATGGACACTACACCATTTTCCGTTATAGGCGACTGACCTAAATGTGTCGCCTAAGTTTGTTTTTAGTCGCCCAGAGACTTATGAGACTAACTGTGTGTCGCCTAAGGTATGTAGCCCAAGCAATGTGGCCCAAGTATATAGGCGACTGACGGAGGGCCACCGCACTGTCGTTAAGGTGCAGTGTCCTCTGTACAAATAAATTTATAATATCCGCTACTTGTGACTACACTACTGGGTAGTAAGTGGTAAGTAGGGGTCGAACCCAAGGGAATTAGGGGAATAGGCTATTCTTTTAGGGTGATTGAACTGGGGGGAGCGTGTTTTATGGTTGATTGAGATTTTAGCGCTCTAATTAACTACGTGATTTTTTGGGGGTTTTTGGTTTTGATTGCTGAAAAGTAAATACAGAAATTAAAATGCTGTAAATACAAAGAAGACTTACAGTGGGTGATGCGTGATTGTAATTCCTCCGGTAGATCAGCAGTTGGTGATTGCGGTTTAACAGTAAAGAAAAGCATTCGGTTTCAGGTACTCTTGTATTGTAACATGTATATAATAAACTGTTAGTAACTTTTCTAAGTATTCAAAGATGAATCGAGGCCCTTTCGTAGCGCAAGACTTGCAACATCGTTTAAAGCAACCCTTGTTCTATTTCAGACTAATTCCTCCTTTCGAAGTATCTTAGCCTTTTGTGCATCCACTTGATCTTACAGTTACGATTGACCAAGTGGTGTTTTAGATGAGTCGAACTTCTCAGATAAGCTTTGCCCTTTCGTAGCATCCACTTATCCGAGTATGTTCACGAATCCCCACGGAAGAGTTTTGCCCTTTCGTAGCATCCACTCAACCTTGGAAATTCTGACTATAAATGGCACATAGAACAAGTTTTGAATACAAAGAAATGAAACTAAAAGATATTACAACATTATATAATACAAGAAAATACCTTCCACCGAATAAAGAGTTTAGCTACGAATATCCATAGAGATGGATACCATAGCTAAATACTCGGGGGTTTTTGAAAACAGTAGGAGGGAAAGGGGTGGAATACTCAAGAACCAACAGGAGTATTCCTAATTCCTACTGAATACTCAAGAACCAACAGGAGTATTCTCTACAGTATTATAATACTCAAGAACCGACAAGAGTATTATAATTTCCAGTATAATACTCAAGAACAAACAGGAGTATTATTTCAAAACCGAACCAAACTTACAAGTAACAAAATATAGAGAGAGAAGTGATTACAATTTTTGGGATGATTTATGAGGAGGAGGAGCACCTCCTTTTATAGGAAAAATGGGTGGAGATGGGTGGTGGAGATTGGTTTGATCCAAGGGAGGAGGAGGAGGCAAGGAGGAGCCAAGGAGGAGCCACCAAGTGGCGGAGGAGGAGTGGTGGAGCTCAGCCGCCGGTAGCCGGTTGTGGTGGAGGAATGGGGAGGTTTTCCTCCTTTGGTCACCTCTTCATCAAGTCACCAAGTCATCTTGCCATATGTGAATTTTGTACAGTTTTGTGCAGTCTTTTCACAAAACTGTCAGTGTGTTCCTTCCCCGGACTGTCTTGACTTCACTCCTGATTCTTCTGATTAATTTATTCTGGTCAATTCAATGTCAGGATCCTTGATATTTCTTCAGTCGGCATATGATCTTGACCTTGGATTGACTCTTGTTATCTTTTCAGCATAAAATCCTCTCCTTAGCGTGTTTTCACTTCAGTCTCTAAAATGCCCTGTGGAAATATATCGGGACTAACAGATGGATGTTAGATAGACAAACAGTCTAACTTGGGGGGTTTTACTGTGTTTTTGATTCGTATAATTGTGGTCCATCAGAATACCCCCCACTTTTAGTTGTTCGTCCCGAACAATGCTATTAAAGGGCGTAAGTTCTAGGTTCGGATTTGGCATATGAAAATTAGACTGTGGTACTCGATCTATCCTAATTCATGCATTGCTTACTTATTACCAAATTAAACTGCGTAAATAAATAGAAGAAACTTAATACTTGTACCTCCGTGCTGAGATGCAAATTATATTGGATGTTTCGGGAGATAGCCCTTTTCAGGTTCTTGGGTTGCAGCCTCGGGATCGTTTCGTACTATATGGTCTTCTGGTAGCTTTCTCATGCACGTGATTCGGTTCGGGTTTCAGTGAGTTGAACCTTCTTGATTTTTTCTTTGGCGAGGGACTGCTTTTTTGTTGTAGTGAATCGGCCTTTGGCCTTTGATTTGACTTTGTCGAGTGCTTCACTTTTGCTCGGTTAAAACCTTCACAATTTTGGGCCTTTGGCCTCTTTTGATTTTCTTCTTTGAGTTTTTCGCTTCTTTGTGACTTGCTAGTCCATTTTGTCAGCCTTCTTGGGAGGTCCAATCATCGCCCGCAAGCCTATGGAAATACCTCCCCTCTCCTCTCATCTTCGTCGTTTTGCGCGGGTCAAGATGAGGGTCGCTTATCTATTTTCTCGGCTATTTTGACTAGAGAGAGGACGGTCTGATTCCCGTCCTCGCCTTTGCATAGATGCTTCTTGGCGGAGTTTGACTCAATTATTCACTGAAAACCCGAAGTGCAGCCTCCACTGACTTCGAAAACCATATAGTTTGATCTATCCTTTGATTGCTTCCCAAATCCTTCTAGGGCAATTTATGTCAACTCCACATCCCTAGTTATCTCAGTACAAAGGACAAATGGAAAGTTACATTCTAAGTTTTTAAACAGTTTGAATTTTCACAAGGTAAATGCATGAATTCTGATTTATCTTTTTCACATTCTTAAGTTCATATGTTCAAAAAGATACTATTACTATAAAAAAAACAGCAAGCATGTTATTTATGTACACAGGCGGTTTTCACCCCCCACTTTTGAACGAAGGCGTGCCTTAGTTCAAAAGTCATGCAAGCTTAAAACTAAGTACTGAAAGTAAGTGCGGAAAGTAAGATAGTGTCGGGTTACCTCCCGACCAGTGCACTTGTTTTACGTCGTTGGCTCGACGATACCTCGTTGTGGATTACTGGTTTGGGTCCCATGGGTGGCTGAGGTCAAACTTTGCCACCGTTCCTGTGTTGTTTCTTGCTTTGACTTGTCCTGACTTCTTGCTGGAGTAAGAGTTCCATGGTTTTGGTGTTTTCTCTTTCCATTGCTTCTGAGAAGGTGGGAGACCTTTGACCATAGCTGCTGGTCTTGTTATTTTTTTGGTCTCTAATGACAGGTCAGAAAACTGTGCACCGTGATCCGAGATAGGCGTTATGTCTGGCGGTTTTTTTGTGTCCGGGCGGCTCTGATGAATGTAGAAGTGTGCAATTTTGCCGCCGAACTTAAGTGATAATGAGCCCTTGCCTACATCGATTCTTGCTTTAGTGGCGTAGAGGAATGGTCGTCCCAATATTATTGTTGGTGGGTCGTCTTTGCAGGTCTCTTCTGTTGGTATTACATAGAAGTCTGCAGCAACGACGAGTTCTCCCACATGGAGTATTACATCTTCCAGTTCTCCAACCGGGCGGATGCATGATTTATCTCCTAGTTCGATGTTTGATCGGGGTGGTTTCAATGGACCAAGTCCTAGTAAGTAATATAAGGAGGAAGGCATGGCATTGACAGCAGCCCCAAGGTCGACTAAGCACTTATGGATTTGGGTCTCACCAATACCGCAGGTGACTGTGAAGGCCCCTGGGTCTTTATCTCTTTCTGGTTGTGACTCATGATCAGAAGTGAGGGCTTTTCCCAATGCTGGGCCATTCTGTTCATCCCTTTCATTGCTATTGTAATCCCATCCAGATGCTGGTATGTCAGAGTGTATGACTGACGGTGGTGATATGCAGACGGTGAATGCGTACCGTCCATTGTCAGCATGCGTGACCCATGTTCTGTCATTATTGGGTCGGTCTTCCTCTTGATTCCAGTCAGGACGACGTCTACGGTTGAAGTGCTTGTTAGTGAGTTTGTAGGCTGGGGCTCGTGCTACTTCTCCCAGGGTTGTCTTTACGTTTGACCTTTTTATCATGCTAAGATTCGCCTTTGGGTTTTGGATGGTTTGTGAAGGAAGTCTGCCAGGTTCACTGGTCAGTGTTGACATTGCAGTGGCGAGCTGGGACATTTGTTTGGTCAATTCAGAAATTGCCCGGTCAGTTTTCGCCTGGTATTGGAGTAGCGAAGTACCCAATTGATTTACGTTTCCTGCGAGCTCCTTCATTGTGTCATCGAGCGACTTGGTTGGTTCTTGCTGATTATTCAGGCCGGTTTGGTGCTGACTCTGATTCGGTCCTCTTTGCTGATATTGTCCTGGAGTGTTCTGGTTATACTATCGGTGGGGGGGTTGGTGGTATGACTGAGCTGGTTGTGCTTCCTTCTGAGGATAGCTGTTGTTGTTACGCCAGTCTGGTTTGGATGTATGACCGTACTGCCTATTCTGTCCTGCTCTGTCGTTGCTGTTGTTGTATCCTTGATATCCTCCTATTGCATTTACTTCCGCCGGTTCCTCTTCTATTAATGTCAGACATGCGTCAGTTTTGTGGTCTATAGATCCACAGAACTCGCAAGGTTTTACCGGAATTGGTTGTCTTCGTAGGAGCTGAATCATCATTTCTTTTAACTGCTTTATTTCCTCAGATATAGGCCCCGTCGATGTTTCAGCTTTTGCCACATTTTTCGTTCGGGAGAATTCTTCCTGCCGAGTTGTCTCTTCTCTAAATCGGGCATTTTCGGCAACGTCGTTGATGAGTTGCCTAACACCACTCAATGATAGATTCATTATGGACCCTCCAGCTGAGGCATCCAGGAGCATTTTGTCTAAGGGTCTTAATCCATCAATGAGGTACTCGATTATGAGTTTCTCGGGCAGTCCAAGGGTACAGCAGCTTCTTTCCAGGTGATTGAACTTTTCCAGGTAATCATACATGGTTTCGTTGGGCCCTTGTTTGATGTCTTGCAGTTGCCTTCTTACTTGCATTGCTCTTCCTGTTGGGTAGTATTTGTCTAAGAATTTCTTCTGCATCTGAGCCCATGTTCTGATGCTTCCGGAAGGTAATGACAGGAACCAGTCGTTTGCCGCATCAATGAGGGAAAAGTAGAACGCCTTTAACTTAAAGTCGTCTACGTTTACGCCATTTGGTTTGAGGTTTTGGCAAATCCCATGTAGATGCTGGAGATGAGTCATTGCTGATTCTCCACGAGTTCCTGAGAATTTTGGCAAGCTGTGGGCCACTGAAGTGTTGATGGCGATGTTTTCTAGCTCAGGTCCTTCGTAGATACACCATGGATGAACTCTGAAATCTGGTGCCGAAAGTTCTCCCAGGGTGGGTTCACGGTAGTTGTCATCCCTGTAGTAGTTATCGAAGACGGGTTCTTGTCTAGGAACTTGTCGAGGGCGAGGGGGTGGGGGATATCTAGGGGGTTGTAGTACTGGACCAGCTGCATTTTGGTCCTCGGGTGGTTCTTGGTTTCGTCTGATGGCCTCCCTATCACGAGCTCGTCTGCTTCTGATGAGTTGCTCCGGATCATCCATAAATGGAAGTGGCACTTCATCATTTCGCTCGTACAGGTTTATTTCATCGTCATCCTGGTAGTCATGATGACTTCCTTCGCGAGACATAGTTGTTTCGAGCGCGAGAATTTAAAAGAGATGGAGGGAGAGAAAAGAACAGTTTATTCGACGGCTAATTCCCCGGCAACGGCGCCAATTTGACGGAGGGCCACCGCACTGTCGTTAAGGTGCAGTGTCCTCTGTACAAATAAATTTATAATATCCGCTACTTGTGACTACACTACTGGGTAGTAAGTGGTAAGTAGGGGTCGAACCCACGGGAATTAGGGGAATAGGCTATTCTTTTAGGGTGATTGAACTGGAGGGAGCGTGTTTTATGGTTGATTGAGATTTTAGCGCTCTAATTAACTACGTGATTTTTTGGGGGTTTTTGGTTTTGATTGCTGAAAAGTAAATACAGAAATTAAAATGCTGTAAATACAAAGAAGACTTACAGTGGGTGATGCGTGATTGTAATTCCTCCGGTAGATCAGCAGTTGGTGATTGCGGTTTAACAGTAAAGAAAAGCATTCGGTTTCAGGTACTCTTGTATTATAACATGTATATAATAAACTGTTAGTAACTTTTCTAAGTATTCAAAGATGAATCGAGGCCCTTTCGTAGCGCAAGACTTGCAACATCGTTTAAAGCAACCCTTGTTCTATTTCAGACTAATTCCTCCTTTCGAAGTATCTTAGCCTTTTGTGCATCCACTTGATCTCACAGTTACGATTGACCAAGTGGTGTTTTAGATGAGTCGAACTTCTCAGATAAGCTTTGCCCTTTCGTAGCATCCACTCAACCTTGGAAATTCTGACTATAAATGGCACATAGAACAAGTTTTGAATACAAAGAAATGAAACTAAAAGATATTACAACATTATATAATACAAGAAAATACCTTCCACCGAATAAAGAGTTTAGCTACGAATATCCATAGAGATGGATACCATAGCTAAATACTCGGGGGTTTTTGAAAACAGTAGGAGGGAAAGGGGTGGAATACTCAAGAACCAACAGGAGTATTCCTAATTACTACTGAATACTCAAGAACCAACAGGAGTATTCTCTACAGTATTATAATACTCGAGAACCGACAAGAGTATTATAATTTCCAGTATAATACTCAAGAACAAACAGGAGTATTATTTCAAAACCGAACCAAACTTACAAGTAACAAAATATAGAGAGAGAAGTGATTACAATTTTTGGGATGATTTATGAGGAGGAGGAGCACCTCCTTTTATAGGAAAAATGGGTGGAGATGGGTGGTGGAGATTGGTTTGATCCAAGGGAGGAGGAGGAGGCAAGGAGGAGCCAAGGAGGAGCCACCAAGTGGCGGAGGAGGAGTGGTGGAGCTCAGCCGCCGGTAGCCGGTTGTGGTGGAGGAATGGGGAGGTTTTCCTCCTTTGGTCACCTCTTCATCAAGTCACCAAGTCATCTTGCCATATGTGAATTTTGTACAGTTTTGTGCAGTCTTTTCACAAAACTGTCAGTGTGTTCCTTCCCCGGACTGTCTTGACTTCACTCCTGATTCTTCTGATTAATTTATTCTGGTCAATTCAATGTCAGGATCCTTGATATTTCTTCAGTCGGCATATGATCTTGACCTTGGATTGACTCTTGTTATCTTTTCAGCATAAAATCCTCTCCTTAGCGTGTTTTCACTTCAGTCTCTAAAATGCCCTGTGGAAATATATCGGGACTAACAGATTGATGTTAGATAGACAAACAGTCTAACTTGGGGGGTTTTACTGTGTTTTTTATTCGTATAATTGTGGTCCATCAGCGACTGAACCTAATGTCCTCTGTCGCTTAAGTATTTAGGCGACTGAACCTAAGTTTCTCTGTCTCCTGGACCTTGGGCGACATATTCATATGTGTATGTCGTTCAAATGGTTGAGCGACTGAATTAAGGTCAGTCACATAGGACTTTAAGTAACTTACTTTGGATGTCACATAAACATTTTAGAAAATTCATTTTTCTGATGAATTTTTTCGAATCCACTTTTGATAGCTTATAAACATTTTTCGAAGATTCATAAACTAAAACATGAACCTGTTAAATTATAAACCAGCATAGTTGATAGCTTTCAAAAAGATACATAATTCAATTACAACTTCCAAGCAAACATCAAAATACAAAATGAAAAGTTCATAGCAGTTGGCCATATTCTGAAAAGTTCCAAGCATGAGCTTCAAAATGATCACTAAACTTCAGTAAAATATCAAGGTCACCTCATACCATAGCTCGCTCCATCCGAAACATTGTTACTTCCTGCCCCTCCTCGCACTAGATCTTCAAGCTCCCGCATTTTTTCTTCTAAGATGAGTATCCTCTCATCTTTTTTCACTGAATCCTCCTTGGCCCTAATCAGCTCCTCTCTCATTTGTGAAGTTTGGGCAGCCACTTTAGCTCCACCTCTAGGGCGTGGAGGCTTCCTAAAACATTTCCCAGCACCAGAAATTCGGGTCCCTTTTTTCTCGCCAACCGCTTCACTTATGATAGCAAGTTGGATTTCCTCCGAGAGAGGTTCATCTACGGAGCTTCCGCCTTCATCAAGCATATCACGAACCTTATTTTCCATATCCTCCTGCACAAAATTTAAAAGAACCTTTAAACTACAAACTAAGATAGGTATACAACTACAAGTTAAATCAATATGTATGCCACATAACAACCACTGCAGAATGGATAACAAGGTGCGTACTTGCTTTGCATTATATCATATTAAGTTGGAAAAACATATTTACCACTGCATCACAAAGATTTATTCCACTTAACAACAATTATGCCAACCACTGCCAATAGTTTCCACTTAACAACAATTATGCCATCATTATGCCACTGCATCACAAAGATTTATTCATATGCCAAATTTATATGTACTATCACTTAACAACAATTAATGTGGCACCAAGCAACCAACAAATTTGTCAAACAAAACCAACAATACGAAAATTTAAGAAAAGCAACCCAAATACCATTATTTTGGCTGCAGCGGGTTCACCCGCGTACGCATCGCCATAACTTGCCACATGAGGTGCCTTGTGTCCTTTGGCCAAATGTCTCTTAGCCCTACGAGCAAGGAGGATCTTCCCGGAGTGATGATTAATCTTCTTTGATCGAGCATAGCTCATTCTTTGGGATAATTTCTGTAGGAATAAGTAAAAAAATCAGTGCTTCATTTAAAAAATAAAATCAAATGAAAATCACAAATTACCTGCTGTTCTGGGCTGTTGAAATGGGATACGAGCCACTTCCACTGATTACGACGATCAATAAACTCTAAAGGGACTTCTTTACCCTATTTTTTCCAATGGTCGCAACACTTGGACTTCCAGTCTTTGTATCTGTCCGCTGCAGCTCTTCCGATGTAGTTCCACAGCCAAGTAACATTCGGCGTAACCACAAAAAGAAGCTAGGAAAAAAATGCAACAAGTCAATAATTAATAATGTAAAGACTAAATATAAATACATGAATAGAATTATAGTTAATGTATCAAGGACTTACAGAGAGATGGTTATAAACAATATTCCAAGTATCCTCATCGTTAAGTTCTACATAGCTTGGTGCTACCATAGGTATCTTTTCACGCACACAACTTCCAATTTCATGGATTAACAAATTATATTGATCTTCATTGTCAGGGCCTAAATGTTCAGTTCCACTCGAAATTTCAATTAGTTTGTCACCTGTCCTTTTGACGATGCCCGCTATTTTCATACCAGTCACCAATCCACGCTTCTTTTTATTAGTATCATCTTCAATCTCTATACGAAAAATAACAACTAGTAAATTCTTAGCAGGTAAAGATAAGGAAAACAAAAAACAGGAGCTGAAAAACATCATCTCAAACAAAAAAACAAAGACACAGAAGCTGAAAAACTACCTGATAGTTTCAATCCTTTGTAACGAATGCTTCTTGGATCTTCCGGGATAGGAAATTCATCACCAATATCCATTTCATCAGGATTGAAGTAGGCCTGGTCCTGACCTTGAGATATAGCTGTCTGCGAGTTAACAGAACTTAGAGGGGGTGGTGATAGTGGAGCTGGCCTAATCGGTGAAGCTGTCCTAACCGGTGAAGCTGGCCTAACAGGAGCTGGAACCAGTGGAGCTAGACTAACAGGGATAGGGACAGGGGCAGGGGCAGATGGTGGTGGATTTAAGGGTTGAGGGCAATTGACTACTCGCCTTGGAAGGTGTTTAGAGAGCCTAGGGCTATGACGAACTGATCTAGCCGGTGGAGCAGCAACAGGTGAATGTGGCGGCTTAGCTGGTGGAGCAGCAACAGGTTCAAGTACCGGTTTTGGTGCAGGCTGTGGAGCAGCAACAGGTTCAAGCCGGCTTTGATGAATTGCTGGTTTTGGTGCGGGTTGTGGAGGTTTAGGCCGCTTGACAGGACTAATGGGTGGACTATAGCCGTTTGGTGGACGCCGACTCGCCGGAGAACGAAGTTTCATTGTCTTCTGGCTTGCTTTTTTGATTTCTTGCAGTGTCTTCTTCTTCTGTGGAGCCAAGGAGCAAGGACCGGAGATGAAGAGAATGGGGAGAACGAAGACTCGAGGATGGGGATCGAGAACGAGAAGACTCGAGCGCAGAGAAGGGGAGAACGAAGATCACTCGAGCGGCGGATCGGCTGTGATTTTTCATTAGGTCAAGAAAAATACCCTAACCAAATTAAGTAGTGGGCCGAGGCCCAATAATTTTTAATTTGGGCGCGGGGTGACCAAATTTTCCAGAAAAATACACTTAACCAAATTTTGTTGCTTCTTTCCCCAATTTGACCAACTTTACACTAAAATTAGATCAAATTGAAACATCACGAATTCACCAATTCACCAATTCACCTGATGACAATCATACATTTTACCAAGCACTTTAAACTAATTGAAAAACTTAATAATTAATCTTCATCATCATCATCTTCTTCATTCTTATCTTCATCCTCATCTTCATCTTCATCCTCATCCTCATCCTCATCCTCATCCTCATTATCATAATCTTCTTCATTCTTATCTTCATCTTCATCGTCATCTTCATCAAATAATTCATTTTCTTCATGATCTTCTGTTTCATGATCTTCATACCTTTCTTCTAGGGGTTGATCTTCTTCTTCATTTGCATCATCATCAAAATAATCAATGTGAATATCATCCATGAGAATATTGTAATTTGGGATATTTTCAGTTTTATCTTCTTGATATGCTTCATGTATTGGTAATATGTCTTGATCGAGCGGAAGTGATGTATCATTGTAAGTTCCTCTTGGCGCCACGAAGTTAACAACTTTCCAATTATCGCCTGCTTTTGGATCGTCTAAGTAAAATACTTGTTGTGCAGTGGAAGCAAGACAGTAAGGCTTATCGTCATACCAACTTGTTGAAGTGTCTACTGAAAGTAATCCATGATCAACCCTTGTGCTCCCTCTCACCGAAGGATCCGAATTAAACCACTTGCATCTGAAGACAATAACAGCCATTCTTTCTGCATACTTAAGTTCAACTACATTTTCCAGAATGCCATAAAACTTAACTCCATCTGTAAAGTAAAATAAATAAAATATGAGTACAAATCTACACAAAACTAATTTATTAAGGAGACATATTGACAAAAAAATATGTAAAACTTGACCTGCTACGACCAGTACTCCACTGTTTTGTGTTTTCAATTTGCGATCTCGTTCCCAAATCACAAATTTTATGCCATTTACATCACACTGCGAATAACAGTTGTACGCTTGTGGTTGACATGCTAATATGTGGAGTTCTCGATCATAGTGTACACTCCCTTTCTTTAGTAGACCAGACATCTGTAGAATTCAATTTCAATCAATATTAGAACAAAATGCAAATAAGCAAAAAAAATGCAAATAAGAGAAAAAAACAAATGAAAGAAAAAGCCGTATTTACCCAACCAAGAAAATATGGATGAAAATGATTTAATCGTGCATCATCACTACTATTAGGATTTTCTTCGTTGAATTGATTTCTGTGGTATTCAATGTAATCTTTAGCTGGTGGAAAAATCCGCTCTAACTGACAAAGAATCATCACAATATCCTCTTTCATCCTCTCAACATCTACTTTATTCAACTCTCTGCAACATAGCTTTTGAAACCATTGAGATAGTGACACAAGAGGACTGACAACATTATACGGTAGATAAGGCCGAATAAAGACGGGAAGTAATCGTTGTAGCATCACATGACAGTCATGTGTCTTCAATCCATTAAATTTTTTGTCATCCAAGTTAATCTTACTTTTTAAGCTGCCGGCATAACCATGTGGATACTTGGCATCTTTCATCAGCTCAAGTATTTCGATCTTATGTTCCGGTAAAACGGTGTATGTTGCTTGTGAAACTCTCTCTTTTCTTGAAGAGGAGCCTATGATTTTCTTCCATAGATGCTTACGAACTCCCTGCTTCTCTAAACCTTCTCGAGCCTTGACATCATCTTTAGTCTTCCCTTCAAGGCCAAGAATGGTGCCAATTATGTTATCGAAGACATTTTTCTCAATGTGCATTACATCGAGCGAATAGGGTTCACGAAATGTTTTCCAATAAGGCAACTCATAGAATATGGTTTTGTGTGACCAACAAAGCCTCTGCGTGGTACTTTTAGGCTTCAACGGTGGATGCAAGCTAAGTGTCGGATATTCATGCTTATCTATCTCCTCCAAAATTTCTAAACCTGATAGGGGTCGCGGTGCATCCCTCCATTCAATATGACCGTTAAATTTATCTTTTTGTTTCCTCCATGGGTGAGTTTTTGGAAGCCACCTACGGTGCCCTTGATATGCCATTCTACTTGCTAAATGTTTAGCATCAACGTCATCTAAGCATAAGGGACACGCTTTATACCCTTTTGTCTTTAGGCCTCCCAACATGCCTAAGCCTGGAAAGTCGCTAATCGTCCATCATACGGCAGCTTTCATCATAAATGATGATTCATCATGACGATCATAAGTAGGAACCCCTGTGTCCCACAAGATTTTGAGCTCATCAATCAACGGCCTCATGAAGACGTTCAAACATTTACCAGGAGACTTAGGACCAGATATAAGCATACTAAGTATGTTAAACTCCTTCTTCATGCACATAGAAGGTGAGAAATTGTACGGCATCACAATAATAGGCCAAGTGCTATGAGAAAGACCGGAAACTCCAAACGGATTAAATCCATCAGTTGCTAAACCAAGTCGCACATTTCTAATGTCTTTTGCAAATTCTGGAAATTCTCTGTCAAAATTTTGCCAGACCTCTCCATCCGTAGGATGCCTTAAAAGATCTTTATCACTACGATCTCTTCCCCCATGCCAACGCATTTCTTTTGCTGTATGTGGAGACATGTAAAGACGTTGTAATCTAGGAGTTAAAGGAAAGTATTTCACAACTCTGTTTGGAATCTTGCTACCCTCAGTATTTGTGTACCTTGGCTCATTGCATACGGGACAACTTTGAAGAGCCATGAATTCTTTGTAGTACAAGATAAAACCTTTCTCACATGCGTGTATTGTCTCATAACCTAAACCCAAGTTCTTCAAACCTTTTTTCACGTCTTGATAAGAATCAGGGTACTTGTTTTCTTTAGGAAGTGCTAATTTTGTGAGACGTAAAATGTCATTCAAACTCTTGTTTGACCACCGATTCTCCACTTTGGCTTGCGTTGTCTTTAAAATTATCTCAAGCACCGTCAACTCACTACCAGTGTATATCGGAGTTTGGGCTTCCGCAACAAGATTTTGATACTTCTCATAAGCAACTTCTCCAAGATGATCAAATTCAATGGCATCATTCATCACTTCGTCGTGAACGTAAGGAAATGTGTCATGTAGGATCTCCATAGTGGGATTAAAATGATCCATCTGACTTTGTGAGCTACTTTCTCCCCTTCTGTGCATTAAGTATTGTTGTCTCAACGCATACATTGCACGTCCATCACCAACTTCGCCGTGCGACGTCCATGTGGTGTATCCCCGCATCATACCATATTGAATTAAATGCATGTATATCTCGTCCAATGTAATTTTCCTTCTATGTAGATTACATCGCTGGCATGGACATAGGTGCTTAGGATCAACGGAATTCCGCCTAACAAAATCAATGAAAATAGCAATTCCCTCGCTGTAACGTGCATCACATCTTTCCAAACTCATCCAACTTTTATCCATTTAAATCTGTAAGAAAAAAACAATAATTAACTTAAGTTAACAAGAAGTTACAATAACAACAAATTGAGGTCATTTGACCTGCAAATTAGTTGAACAAATTTATCAATTGTTCAATTTTTCAACCCAAAAAATTCAACTACAAATTTTTTCCATTTTTCAAATTAAATGGAACAACTTTAAAGGAGGACTTCCGTTTTTCAAACTAAATGGAACAAAAAAATTCAACTACAAACATAATCTACCGTACCTGCTTCGATGTGTATTTGCAGTTTGAGGAGGAGCTCAAAATCGCCCAACAATGGAGAATAGAAATGGAGAAGATGAGAAAATTAGCAAAGCTCTCGCACTGAGTTACAAAAGGTGACTTTTACTTCATTAAATGACAAGCATCTTAGGCGACTAACATTCCCAATATCAGTCGCCTATATAACTGCTTCTAGAAACATCGTACAAATGTTGGTGTGCGGGTGGTGGGCCTTATTAATTGCCAGATTTTCGAAATAAACTTTTCATACTTAAGTGACGCAGTAATATAGTAGCATATGATTCAGTCGCCTACGACCGCTTAAGCGACACACGTGGTCAGTGGCATGCGAGTAAGTCGCCTAAGACCTCTTAAGTGACACACTTTAGTCAGTCGCACAAAAGTATGTCGCCTGAGTGTACTTAGGCGACACAGGTAGTAAATGTGTCGCGTAGAGCTTCTTGGGCGACATACACTTGTGCGACTGCAGCAAAATAGGTCGCCTATAACGAAAAATGGTGTAGTGGGATATATATGCAGAAGATCCTGAATGGTTTCCCTCTTCAATATTTCATGTGAACGTTCAAAGTCTAAAATCTAAAAAACTGCGTCATTTTTGTTTTGACAACAAATAGGTGCACTGCTTGGGATTTCATTCAAAGTGTATACGACAGTAACAATGGCGAAGTAAATCAGTTCAATTTGAACGTGTAAACATTTATTGATAGAAAGTTTCACAAATAACATGCTAGAAAAAACTAGCAATTCCACAGACTAATAGGTAGGGAGAAAAACGATGGGTCATTGCAGGCTAAATGCCTCTTATTGAAAGACCAAACAAAGAAGAAGAAGAAAAACTAGACAGAAATTAAGACGCATTATCTTTGACTAAATGCCTCTTATTGCGCGCTAGGGAATATTTCAAAGTGCCATAAATTGAGACGAACAACCTATAAAGTAATTAGTTCCAACATAGTTGTCCAGTATTTCAGGATCACAGCAGTAGTCGCCTGCCGCCATGGCAATAAGGGTTATCACGCCTGCATAACTGGCGTGTCGTTTGTGCAATTGTACTGGAAGCAAACAGAAGCACAAAAAGAGTGAGGAGAAAACTCAAAACAACAACTTTCTTAATACTCACCATGTTTTTGGCCTTAACAGAGCAGCACTCAGGTTGTGAGAGAAAATAATTTTTTTATGAAGTTTTCATTATATATAGTAACCTTATATTTATACTCGAGAATGGAAAGTTTAGCAAGTTAACTACTCTCATGATTTCATTAGTTGAATGGCCATCGCCCATCAGCTAATTTAGAGACAAAATACATATATGAAAGTTCAATCATACATTTAAGTAGATTGTGATTTGAGAGGACGACTCTCTCAATCATGTGATGGTCATCCGGAAAAGATAAGGTCTAGATCGAGAACTCTCTTCGACCCCTCATATTTCCACAGTCATGACCCATGAACGAGACATTTATAATTGCCATGGAAAAGTATATGGATAACTCTGACCTACCATTATTTCCAAAATTGAAGTTCAAAATATGACCCCCTTTTTTTCTCTTCTAATTAGAGGATAAAAATAATTTATTAAAGTTAACGGAGTTTATGAAAGTACATATATGATAGATAACTCTGACCGAGTTAGGATCATATGAGAAATGATAGTTTTGGTGAGAAATAAGAAATTTTAATAATCGTTGGATTACTCATTAAACGGTCCTGATTAAACCAATATATTTGCATTAATTTTCAGATTAAAATCCTTAATAAGGGTAAGAGCGTCATTTTATTGTTAATAATTTTAGCTAATTTCCTAAATTGTCGCACACGTCGTGCGAATCGGTTTTTTAAATTTGATTTTCAGGGCCGGAGGACTGGAGGAGGGTCTGAGTCTGGTGGACTCGGCTGATAATCTAGGCGCTGGAACATGAATTTGTTGGCTTCGGTGCAGGACACGTTTCTCAGGTGGCCGAATTGGAGGATTTCAATCGGAGGATTTCTAAGAAATTTGGGCGGAGACATCGAGAGGCAAGTCAGCAGGACGAGATCGAGAGATTCGAGCGACGTGGCGGTCGTTGTGGAAGCGATTCACGAGTTGCTCCTGAGTAAAGTGACCGGAAACCGCCGCACGCAGACGAGATTTTTACAGGTATTAATTTCGAGATTTTTACTTTTTAAGCTGAGGTTCGGGCGTGTATAGATTTGTTTTTGAAATCATTGTTGTTGATGTATAATTGCAAATTGGGTTTTGTTGTTGGGAAATTAGATTGGTAATCTCCCGCATGGAGACCGAATGTGGATAGCTGGTGTATTGTTTGCTGTGAAGGTTTAGTTTCTTGCCAATTTTGAATTTAGCTGCACACAAATAACTATTTAAAAGAAATCTGGCTGCTTGAGGTGCTTTTTTTTATAAGGTTCAGTAGCCAAGATACAAAACAGAAGGGCTTACAACAGTTGATGAAATCATATAAGACCAGCACCAATGTTTTTTCTTTTGTTTCTTTGTGATTTGGAATTGAGTCCAAGCTAGAACATTACCAGTCGTGCGGGGGGATTCCTTTTTATGTATTACGATTGCTTGTTAGACAATATGGCTATCTTCAAGTTCGTTTTTACTGGTAAATGTGGATTTGGATTGTCAATATGCCACCAGGTATTGGTTGGAGGTTTCAGTTTTAAGGTGATGGCCTTTTTAAAACCTTTTTGTTTAACAAAAGATATATACTATCTTTTTCAGGGATCGAAAATGGGGTGAAACAATCTGTATAAAGTCTAGACGCATTTCATCTGGTAGAAAATAAGATCTAGAGAAGTGCAAAAAAGGCCTATTTTTGACATTTCGCTTCAGGCCCCTTGAAGCCTTGAGACGGCCCTGCCTAGCGGTGTTTTGCAACATCAGCCAGGTCCTCTGCATTGGGCGATTCTCTGCAGTATCTTTCCAAGTCCTGGGCCACATGTAATAGACCAGGAATTTTATGTATTTTACTTTAATTTTTACGCATTTTACCAGGAATCTTACGCATTGTACTTTAAATCTTACGCATTTACATTAAATCTTACGTCCTTTTCTTTTGCAATCCTAAACTTTGTATCACTTTTTCTATGTCATCTGTAGCAACCTTTGTCGCCGTTTCAGCATTAGGACAAAGGTTGAAAAAGTTTGGGATCAGTCTTCCAGCCTGCACCAGTACACAACTACACATGCATTGTTTACATTATGTGAAAATTAGATTTATGAAAAGTAGTATTACGCATTTACATGAAATCTTACGCATTTACATTAAATCTTACTCATTTTGAATAGAAAAATACGCATTATTAAGTTACGCATTTTGATTAGAAAGATACACATTATAAGGTTACGCAGTATGAAGTTACGCATTTTGAATAGAAAGATACGCATTACACAGTTACGCAGTATAAAGTTACGCATTTTTACTCATGGATAATGCATTTTAAACATCCAATGAACAACACCTTCCTGTTTGTCTCTACAAAATCAAATTCAATTGTTTACAATTGCTCCAAAAGGAACACAATTTGTCGTAAGATACAGAACAGTCTCAGTCTCTGTTTATATCAAAATGAGCAACATTAGAAAATGCGTAACTTAATTTATTAGTTGCACTAGGTAGATGAGTAGAATTGCTCTCTTTCTCCACCATGATGAATTCTCCCTCTAGAGTGTTATCTTCCTCATCTTTATTGTTGTTGATTTCCACATCATGTGAATCTTGTTGGTATTACTTGTTCCCACTTCTCTATACAAATATGGCGTATGCATCAGCTGCGTACCTAAAAAAATGAAGGTCCAAAAGGTTATGCATAGAATTAGAATCCAAGCATGTACTTGAATAAAATTTTACTAAATAATTTCATGGACCTACTTGCCAACACCATGCAACTGAGTGACATGAGTCCAAGTATCTTCCAAGTACTCTGTAGACGTAGGCTGAATCATTAACGCCCTTTTCTTTTGCAATCCCAAACTTTGTATCACTTTTTCTATGTCATCTGTAGCAACCTTTGTCGCCGTTTCAGCATTAGGATAAAGGTTGAAAAAGTTTGGGATCACTCTTCCAGCCTGCACCAGTACACATGCATTGTTTACATTATGTGAAAATTAGATTTATGAAAAGTAGTATTTTGCAAGTAGTTTACAACACAATCTATAGACAACAGAAGAATGTATGGAAGAGTATTTGTATTTGATACTAATTCCTCGGAAAGAAAAAAACAAACCGAAAGATACAAGTTTATGTCACTACACAAGTAATTACATGATGCAAGATGGATTGCCAGAATTTGGCAGTACAGAGCTCAATATAATAAAAATACATGTCTTAAATTTTGGGGGAATAACATTAGAATCCTCAATAATGGAACGCTTAATCACTAAAGCTAACAAAATCAAATCATAGTACTTGAGAAGTGTCAAAGTCCTCAACCATGTTGGGTAAACATATAGGCAAAGCAAGACAACAGCTCCAAATTTATGGGTCAAAACAGAAAGATCATTCCTTGTGCATGCTGAAGACATGTATCAAAGTTACGCAGTTATGCATCCAAATTTACGCAGTTATGAAATGAAGACATGTATCAATGTTACGCAGTTACGTATTTACGCAGTTATGTATGAAATGAAAAGCTAACGCATTTCACATTACAAATTAGGCATTTCACATGTACATCTACGCAAATCATATGTATATTTTACGTATTCATCAAACGCGTTTAAGCAATTTACACAGTTATTCTATTACTCTTCTGATAATGAAATGATGGCAGCCCAATTTGGAAACATAAGCGTACGCATTTACTAGTGACTCTTACGCATATATCATTTTGAAGTTTTCCAGTATAAAATAATAAGCATTTGCACTAAATTCTTACGCAATTACACTTATATCTTACGCAATTAACATTTAACAATTGCAATCCCATTTCATAACTTCTGGGACTTTAGCTCTTATTAGAACAATTTGACTGCGCATTTATCTAAACCTTTTACGCATTTCAAATGGTATTTTCCAAACCTACACTTTGTATCATACGCAGTCCCAACTTCAGTGTCTTCACATACAAACACTAAGACCTATGAATATGCGGTTAAACCCTAAGTTATACACAACATCGGTAGAAATCCCAAATCCGAACGGAAATTAGAAATCCCAATTTTTGATAACCCTAGAATCTAAACAGTAGTCTAATTAATCAATAGCAACCACCGGAATCGAAGATAATCTACGCCTCCTGCGTCGAATCCAGAAAGGTTTGATTTTGTCGTACCTGCGTTATTCTTTCCCTCCGTTGTTTTTTTCCGACGTTTCCCACCGTCCGCCATTCTTGTGATGTCGTCCGGTATTCGTCGCCCCCGTTCGTCGAAACTAGGGTTCGCACACTGACTTCGTCTCTTATCGCGAGTGCTCTCTCTCTTGATTCGATTGGGATAGTGATTTCAGCGATATGAGACAATTACGGGATTGCGGTTTCGATTTTCTCATTTGTACCTAATATGCCCTCAATCAAGATTTGAGTATTAAAATATTACGCATTTACGTATAATCTCCACCGTTTGTTCTACAAATCGGACGGCTGTCATAATTTCCTATTTCTCATTATATTTGCATTTCTCACGTGAACCTCACTCAACTCTGACCTACCATTATTTTTTAAATTGAAGTTCAAAATATTGACAATTTCTTCTTCTTCTAATTAGAGGATAAAAATAATTTATTAAAGTTAACGGATGGAGTTTATTTAACTAATGATAACTAAGTGATTTTTTCCTTTAATTTAATTTATTCATCTCTCATTTTAATGGTATATATTCAAGTTCAACTATTCATTTTATATTAATTTTTAATTTTTTGTTGTAAATCTCATACTATTAGTGGGATTACTTTTAAATTAATTATTTGCAATGTCACAATTTACTAATGACAGCCATTGATGTGGTTATTTGGACGGATGATAATCCTGTTGTATGGATGACTTTTTCGGCGATGAATTATCACTACAAATTTTGCAAATATTTCCATCGCAACAAAGTCGACACCCAAAATGATGGAAAAAAACGTCAAATTTCCATGTTAATTCTGTCACCAGGAAACTATCGTTGATATTCCATCACAATAACGTCAATATCATTCCGTCACACTTCCGTCATTAGTTCGGCAACAAAAATTTTCAATATTTCCGTCTGTTGACCGTTAGTTTTCCGTCAATATTAATCCGTCAAACGTCAGATAATATTTCATCGACGAAACATTTTCAATGTTTCCGTCATGCATCCGTCCGTTTGCCATCAATAGCAATCCGTCAAAATTCGGTCATTTGTCCGTTGGCAAAAAATATTCAATGTTTCAGTCAGTTGTCCGTCAGTGTTCCGTTACTGATTTAGTTACCATTTTTTTACCGTTGGTAATTTCAGTCACAAATCCATCACTATTTCGTCAAAAATAGTTATTGTTTTTTATCGTTGGTTTGTCGACGGAATCATGACGGAATTCCGATGATATTTTGGACACATATTACACACAAGTAACCTATATATATGAATTCATTCAAACCTCAACATACATCCTTTCAATTGATAATCGTCAACATGTCTCCTTCATTTGATCATGTTCATTTCGCTGTCAATCCACGTGACGTCGATCGTAGACAGCATATTACACCTGTTGGAAGGAACGCGTAAGAACTGATTGTACCGTTCATATTGATTGTTTTTATAAATTTAACCATATTACGTGATCCCAATATTTGTAACAGTTTCTGCCCATTCGACGTTCATCGACGGATTGCACGAGAATGCATAACAAAATGCTGGGATGCAACGTGGACATCGTGGCACATGATCTCAGAAACCGCTAAGGCAATTTGGTACAAGGAGTTTCTGGTATATAACGGTAACTCAATTTTTTAAATAAATCAATTTGTTGACAAGCAGTAATTGGTATTTAAAATGAATTGCTTGTAGAGTATTGCTACTTGGGAAGCACGATATGACAGTTGCATTCGGGGTAATTTCATGAGGAGATGCAATATGATTGTCAACGACGAAATGAGAATGCAAAGAACTGGAAGGGTTTCACGGATTAGGTTTTAAACCAAATAGAAAAATGGCATAATTATGAACGCCTGCCAATGTTTGCAATAAATTAGTGACAACTTTAAATTCCATGAATTAACTAGATTATTGATTTGCAACAGCTTACAATGTATTTCATAAATTTTATATTACATACATATATATGTTTTCCAAATGAATTTGTACTGGACTTTGCCAATGAAGCGGGAGATAAATTTATGATTCAAATCGATATTTGTTGAATAATAATTGATTTGATATGCAAGTGTAAGACAAATTTATTAAATCTTAAACAAAATAGATATCACACAAAATTGAAAATTGTAAACTGATGTAATCTAGTGACAATATAGACAGCGCTTAATAATAAAGCGCTGTTTTATTATGTTAAAATAATAAATTTATACAACGCAAATTGATTATACATTAAAATAAATTTATATTACACGACATATCAATATAAAAAATTCGTCGAAAAATATGTTTCGCAAATAAAGTTTTTGAGTGAGTTAGGACATCGCTTACTACATAAAGCGCTGTCGAACATTGTAAATAAGACAGCGCTTCAATAATTAAGCGTTGTCTTATAGTTTATTTCAACATCGCTTCACCCATTAAGCGATGTACATTTGTAGTTCAATAGCGCTTTTTTCGTTAAGCGCTGTCTAAAGTCTGAATATAAATTGCTTACATATACGTGTAAATATTTATATAATTTATTTGCTTCATTTACATTTATTTTGTTGACACGTCTATGTCACAAAAATATTCGAACAATAATGCGTGACATGACTAAGTGTTGTAATATCATAATAAAACACGATTTCGAAAAATAATCAACAACACGTTTCAATTCATAAATGTCGACCCATAATGTACACTTTATAATCCTTCAAGTTTATACATTATGATACACTTGTCGTATGTAAGTAATCAAACCATCGGCAAAGTGCTCCCTCATATCATCAAGCAATGCGTCACCATATGGTCGTAGCCTTGATTATGTCTAGAATATATTGCATGACATAGTAGGCACATAGTTCAGTGTCTGGGGGCTGATGCGGGCACTGAAATCAGAATGAATTTATAATCAACGAAAATTATTAATTAATGAAATATTAAGTTGTATAACAATTGTTATATGTTAAGCAAATACCGTCACCGTCTTCCATTCTACTTCGTCACCTGACGAGATGTTGAAGCACAGACTCATGCTCCTGTAACAATAAGGTAATTTTTACATAAGAAATTTGTAGGTCATGTTATAATGGTAACTAAAGTGCACTACCATAGTACTTACGTGTTAACAAAATTCACTGCATCAGGGCGCAGTGCCTTGTCCAGCGGATCGAGCCAAAGGGCCACTCGCTTCTTTGGGAATAAGACAACTATAATCCAATGAAACCTAACATAGATTTAACGTAACCATTGTAGATTAGTGAAATAGCCACAACATTGAAAATAGACAAAAAAAAATGTATATAATATCAACTCACTCTTTCACATCTATGTAGGGAAGGAAGTAGCAAAAATTATGCTCATAGTCGGGCATTCTCAATCTCTTCTGGAAGAACTCCACCCTTACATTGAATTCCTCGGACGGAGTCATATAACTTGGTCTAAAGAATCTAAACTGTATGCCCGGTGGTATCGTATCATGGATGAATCTGCTGGCATTTGATTTAATTAGTACAATTCTTATAAACTTAAGAAATCATTTTATAATGAAATCAATACTTACCTTATGTAAACTTCTGCTGATTGGGCACCCAAAGCTTGTAAGAGTGTGAACTCAGTAATGCAGTTGTCATTCAAAACGACAAAGCAATCATCACCAAATACTTTGCTACTAATGTAAACCGAATATGTGGTTGTCTTGCCCATCGTGTTAGCGTGTTCGTGAAGAAAGCGGCATTGCATTTTCATTCTGCTAATCACTTCGTCGTCGAAACTGGAGCTTAGCATTTTGAAAAATCTGAACTCATCATATCCCTGTTGAAAATGAATAATGTCGTTCGAATGAGTATATATGACAAAGTGATAGATGTTTAGTGTGGAAGACATGAATATACGTAGTTACCTTTTCATCAATGTGTACTAGAGATTTCGGCCATCCCACAAAACCACCCACTGCATCCGATACTTTCTCCATATTCCCAAACTTCTTTGGCAGCTCCCTCCATCCTTCAAGCGCCTCGTCTACCATCATCTTCGCCATATCATCATCTAACTCTTGATATTGCACGATTTGTCCTTCCATCACTTTACCAAGTGCCACGATTTCCAATCCCGTATCGAAACCTTCGTCCACGTGTATTAAGCACTTCTTACCAACCTGATATTTGACAAAAAAATCAAATGGATTGACATTATGAATGAACACCATACACCTTAATTTTGTTTCTCGTTAAACTACTGCATAATACCTCAGGTATATCTTCGAAGGGGTTTGGATTGGTACCACCATCATGGTTCTGAAGCGTCGGCGTGTGCGATGTAACTGTGGATCGTGTTGATGTATATGAAGACGACTGCTTTCCGAATACCTCCTTCCAACCTACAAAACTACCGACTCCACGTGTGCATCCAGTGTACTCATCCTTCCCTGTGGCCTCTGTCAAAATGTCGCTTCGACCCCGTGATGTAAATAATCCCTGTGCGACCTGCTCTTCTAATTGTTCCTGTTATCAATAATTTTACGTCCATCATAATCACAAATGAGTCATGAAGTTTTGAACAATTTTGCTTTTTACAAGTAACTTACAATTTTTCCGCCACCTCCCTCATTGACTCTTTTACGTACTCTTTATTCTTTCGGATATGACCCTTCAGCCATTACTCATGCCTCTCAACGTGGATTACAGGTTCATCCCCAGACGATGTTAACCCTTAGGCCTCCATCTCCGCTTTCTTCGCTGTGAGGATATCCACCCTCGCCTTATTGACCCGCCTCGAGACAATGTATGCTGGAACTTGTTTGATTTTGCTCGAGCAATGTTCTTCTCCCTAATTTGCAGTACATCGGGAGTCAAGCGTTGTTCCACGAACCTCCTCCAGTGCTCCGGACTAAGGAAAGAATACTTCTCTCTTGGGTCATGTCCTTGTTTCGACCCAAATATGTACTGATTTGTGATTTCGCTCTTGAAGTTTCTCCACATAGTCGCGGCCGCTCGCATCTCCTTATTCATGAACTTAATAGTCCTGTCATTTTGGGGCACATCAAAGTACCTCTACAAATGTAAAAAAAATTTGTTAATAATTTTTTACATGTAGAATATTATCGTATTTCAATTTAAAACATACGAGTGTCTCGTCCCACAAAGAATCCCTAAGCTCTTTAGGTACCAACTTCCATGTTTCGTATGTAATTGGCACTCGAGATTTAGCAACTGTTCCTGCAAATACATAATATATTAATTATTTTCCCAACGCAATTATACTTGTTATGCATTACGTAAACAAATACATAACATACTATTTAATTACCAATGTATGTCCTGAATGATGTCCTTATTTTACCAACGACAATTGTTCCATCTGCCTCAATCGTCACCTGCTCTTTAGTCCCATCCTTATGGTGATCGATAAAATTCGTCATAGAGGTTAGCCCCCTGCTCTTACGGTTTGATGATGAGCCTCCCTCCGTGCCACTTCTGCTAACCATCTTCCTTTTAATAGTAACAAATAACACAAATTACATTACACTGCACTACTAATTCCTAATGATTGCATAAGGCTGTACAATGTAATAAACAAATTCCTAACATACCGGCACAAACATGAAGATACATTAGTACTACAAATAAATTAGCATATGCTTCGCACAAGTTGGGACAACAGGGTGAAACAATCAGGAATCAGTGTATTCAACTACGGACAATCGAATCTCAACAACAGACTATCGTAACAAAAGGAAACCAAATCTAAGGTTAAATCTGGACGCCAGTCGGAAAACTATATATTTACTTGAATGGCGACATGGACACAAGGGTAAATGGGAACTTAAATCGACATACCCTAGCGACTGCTAAATCGTTTTGTATGCTTCGGTGGGCAAAGCCGGAAGTAACAATTCGAAGGCGAGGTGAATCAGAGTATCTGAGCGAGTGAATATGTGGAGTTATTTTTTTTGTTGAGTTAATAAACCTAGTAAAATTTGTGACAGCGTTTATTCTTTAGGCGCTCTCTTTACTACTATTGTAACAGCGCCTATTCACAAAAGCGCCGTGGTAAGTTATATATAACAGCGCCTATGAACTAAAGCGCTAATTTATGGAAAATTTAACAGCGCTTTCATTAAAAGCGATGTCTCGGTTCATATTTGAAATTAAACATAGCTTATACGTAAAGCCTTGTTACACGCATAACGAACTAATAGCTGAAATAAGACGGAATCAGACATCGTCCACCCTATAAGTAAAAGTACTAGCTTATCTTTAACATTTCATCCTGACAATTTCATATAATGAGTTTGAATTCTATAGTTGAACGTTTTTTTGCTGAGATGTCTGAAGAAGAATCAAGCGGTTATGAAGGATATGTTTGTTCTGCTCAAGATTTTATATATCCTTGTGATAAAGGCTCGAACTGTTTAGGAGAGCATAGCTTCAGTCGGGAAAAATACAGACATGACGAAGACAATAGTAGACAAAGTACTTCTTCAAAGCCAAACCAATGTGAAGGTGACCAAGAAGTTGACCAGCCATCCCCCCGTGGGTCACCCGGAAATGAAGGATCGCAACCGCGTTGAGTTTATGAAATTAGCATTGCGAATCATCTGAAATAATCGTATGTCTGTTGTTGATGTTGAACGTATCTAATGAAGTTAACTTTCCTTTAAGTTGTTTAATTTTTTCTGTATTAATGCAATTAATATAACGTAATGTATATAATACAAAATAATACCGAAACTTTTGTGTAACAATCTTGTAATGTGATATACTTTTATATCAGAATTTGAAGATAATTCTAAATATTTTCGCACGTGTAGTTTGTATGTTTTTTTTAATAGTAAACATTTTTCTTGTCGTGTTCTAATACATTTTCAAAACATTTATAAATTAATTACTACATGATGTGACGATTCGATGTCGGGGGACATTAATCACAATTTTTATTAACTGCAACGTTTCCGTCTGCATTACCTTACAAATCCGTCAACGTTGACGGAAATGTAACGATAAACTGACGGAGATTTGTTTTCAAGAGACATTATTGAATTAAACAAGCCGACATAATTTCCCTATATTTTCCATTGCAATACCTACACTAATGACGGAATTATAACGTATACTTGACGCTTTTCATGCCACCGTCACTTCACATTTAATTAATAGGTTCAGGAAACATGTGACGGAATCGAGCTGCTGTGTTGACGGAATAAGGTCTTGTAATTATTAACTTCTGACTGATGGACCATAATTGTATGAATCATAAACACAGTTAAACCCACCAAAATAGACTCTTTGTCTATTTAACTTTTGCTTGTTAGTTCCGATATTTATCTACAGGGTATTTTGAAGTCTAGAGAGAATACAGGCTAAGGAGGAGTTTTTAAGCTGAAAATGGATTACAAGTCACTCCAGGACACAACCAGATTCCGACTGTATAACTTTCATAAACCTAACATAGAATCACTCAAAACAAGTCCAACCGAAGGGCAACCAGAGTCTGTCCGGAGCTGAAAGGACCGATGGCTTTTTGGAAAGAATCACAAAACCACACAACTTCTCTTCTCTCCTCCACCTAGCCGGTGGCTTTTCCTCCTTGATGACTCACAACCGGCGGCTTTGGGGGATGAAGCCACATGGGGTGGCGGCTACAAGCTCCTCCTCCCATTTTGTGCCATGTGTTTCACTTCTCATCCACATCTCTTCTCCTCCCTTGGCTATAAATAGAAACATCCCTTCCCTTTGTAACTCATCTCATTCCAAACCATCATCCACAAGTCACTTGTCACTTATCTCTCTAGATTTTGGGCACAACTCTTGTAAACACTTGTTTTAATCTATAATACTCATGTTGGTTCTTGAGTATTCTAGTTGTTCTTGAGTTTACTCCTGTTGGTTCTTGAGTATTCTCTTTACTTTATTGTCTTTCAAAAACCTTTATATTTCCAAGTACTTAGCTATGGTATCCACCTCTATGGATATTCGTAGCTAAACCCTTTATTCGGTTGAAGGGGTGTACTTGTGTCATAAAATGTTTTAGGCCATACTCTTAGTGCCTCTATGTGTTCAAAACTTGTTCTATGTGCCACATATTAGGTTAGAACTTCCAAGGTTGAGTGGATGCCTGACAGAGCAAAACTCTTCCGTGGGGTTCGTAAACATACTCGGGTAAGTGGATGCTTGGAATGGCAAAACTTATCTGAGGAGTTTGACCTCTTTAAAACACCATTTGGTTGATCGGGAATGATTGATCAAATGGATGCACATAAGGCTAATATACCTTGGAATGGGGTATTAGTCTAAATAAAACAAGTGCTCTATGTCTTGAAATGGACTAGACAGTGTGGCAAATCGAGTGCTTGAAATGGCCTTGATACACTTTTGAATACTTAGTATGATCATTAGAGGTCAATGATAAACAGACTATGATACAAGGCCCCTAAAACCGAATACTTTCCTTAACTTAAAACATCACCTGCACTTTACGTTCAGTCTCAATATCAACTGCAATATCAACTGCTTACTTTTCGCAAGACTTGCCCTTCAAGCAACCCACTTTCTGTAAGTCTTCTCTTTCAAGCAATTACTTTCAGTACTTTATTTTCTGCACTAAAATCACAACCAACCCACTTACTTTTCCGCACTAAAAACCAAAACCAACCAAAAAGACACTTACTTTTCAGCACTAAAACCCCAAATCATGCTCCCTACCAGTACATTCCTCAAAGAACAACTATCCCCCTAATTCCCTTGGGTTCGACCCCTACTTACCACTCTACTATCTAATAGTAGAATCACGAGTAGCGGACTTATAAATTTATTCTTGACTTTTGCACACGACGACTGTGCATCCGTCACTGACCTACAGATACATACAACCTGTGACATAAAAATGGACATTTGGAAAACACAAATGTATTTCTACCATATTTGTATATTCACGCTTACAATCCGCTGTTTCAATTTTACCAACTGTCGTGTTTATAATGCTCCGACTTTTTCCTTTTAAAGATCTTTTTGGAATTCTTGTGTTGGTTAGTCAACCACATTATTTGGTTATGTTTCATGATCAGGTCCATTCTGTGCTCCTCTTTCTTATTCAGAATTATTCGTTCATCGTGAGAGACAAATTCTGCACAAGACCGATGAGAACAGAAAAAGGAGCTTGTCATGAAACATAATCATATAATGTCGTTGACGCATCTGCACAAGCAATCAAAAAAGATCATTAAAAGAAAAATCTCGCAGCACAAAAAATTCTTTATTACGTCTGTATTCCGTCACTTTACAGTCAACAAGAACGTATATGCATCGCAATTATAACGGACATATTTTGAGAAGACCTAATGACTACCACAGCGCTTATCAAATTACGCGCTATCATTTTCTGGCTTACAATGGCGCTTATGTAATTACGCGCTGTCTTTTGTTTCCGTACAACGGCGGTTTTTAATTAACCGCTGTCTTTTGGTGACATACAACAGTGCGTAATTATGAAGCGTTTTCTTGTATTAAATAAGTGTACCGATAATATTTAACCGTTGTTAAAAAACGTCGAGAATTCGTTGTTATTCCGTCACTACGTGACGGAATGGTCCCGCCGTTTTGACAGAATACTTATCATCACCATTACGTTACCATTTGATGGACCATAATTATATGAATCATAAACACAGTTAAACCCACTAAATTAGACTGTTTGTCTATTTAATTTTTGTTTGTTAGTTCCGATATATTTCTACAGGGTATTTTGGACTCTAGAGAGAAAACACGCTAAGGAGAGGATTTTACGCTGAAAAGATATTACGAGTCAGTCCAAGGTCACGATCAGACGCTGAATGCAGAAATCTCAAGATCCTGACATGGAATCACTCAAAACAAATCCAACCGAGGAACAACCAAAGTCAGACCAGAGCAAAATTGGACTGATAGTTTTGTGAAAACTACACAAAACTCACAAAAACTCATCCTTATCCCATGGTGACCGGCTACCTTGTGAAGAAGGATGACTCATGGGTGGCTTTCTCCCCTCCCCTCCTCCATGACCGGCGGCTTCCCTCCATGGCAACCGGCCACCGGCGGCTTCTCCTCCACCATGGGAGCTTGCCAAGTGTCCCCCTACTTCTCCACAAGTTTCCTCCTCCCATGGCTATAAATAAGAGCCCGCCCCTCTCATTTGTATCATCCACATCCATCCCAAAAATCATACACTTCTCTCTCTAGAAAGTTTGGCATTTGTAAGTTTTGTTTTCAATATATAATACTGCTGTTGGTTCTTGAGTATTATAGTTTGGTCTTGAGTACTCATGTTGGTTCTTGAGTACTCAAGCTTTTCTTTATTTTCGAGTACTCTTGTCGGTTCTTGAAGTACTCACCCCTTTCCTTTACTTACTGTCTTTCAAAAACCGTAAGTACTTAGCTATGGTATCCACCTGTATGGATATTCGTAGCTAAACTCTTCATTCGGTTGAAGGGGTGTACTTGTATTATAAAATGTTTTAGACTATTTTAGTGTTTTTTCTATATATTCAAAACTTGTTCTATGTGCCATATATTAGGTCAGAACTTCCAAGGTTGAGTGGATGCTAGAAATGGCAAAACTCTTCCGTGGAAGTTCGTGAACATACTCGGGTAAGTGGATGCTTGAAATGGCAAAGCTTATCTGAGGAGTTCGATCTCTCTCAAACACCATTTGGATAAATCGGAAAAGACAATCCAAATGGATGCACATAGGCTAGTATACCTTGAAATGGGGTTCTAGTCTAAGTAGAACAAGGGCTCTACGTTTTTTGCAAAAGATTAGACGGTGTTGCAAGTCGAGTGCTTGAAATGGCCTTGATTCACTTTCGAACACTTTTGCAAAAGACTAGACAGTGTGGCAAATCGAGCGCTTGAAATGGCCTTGATGCACGTTTGAATACTTAGAAGGATTACTAAAATGATAAAACAGGCTATGATGCAAGGCCCCCGAAACCTAATGCTTTCCTTAAATTACAAAACCCCCTTGTATTTACTTTCCTAGTATAACTGCCTTAATCAACTGCACTCACCATCCGGAGGACTCGCAAATCACGCATCACCCACTGTAAGTCTTTCTTTTTATTTTTCAATATTTATTTTTCTGTAATTTACTTTCCGCACAAAAAACCAAAACAACCAAAAAAGGTCACTTAGTTATAACCGCTAAAACCCCAATCAACCTTAAAACACGCTCCCTCGCTGTACAATTCCCTCAAAGAATAACATATCCCCCTAATTCCCTTGGGTTCGACCCCTACTTACCACTTGCTACCCAGTAGTAAGGTCACGAGTAGCGGAATATAAATTTATTTGTGCACATTGCCTCGCGACAAGGCAGTTCTGTCACCATTCCGTCAATAAATTTTAATATTTCCCAAATAATATATAATAAGCCAATAGACTGACGTATTCCAACCATCTTTCTATATGCACGCTTACAAAAAAATATTTCAATTTTACACGATGGCTTGTTTGCAATGTCCAAGGAATTAAGGCATCGGAAAATTTGACCAATAACCACCCTTGCTGATAGTTGCTTCAACCCAGTCATGACGTGAGTTACTCTATTTCAGTTTAGTTAAATCATACTGCATATAAGTATAAATGGCATTTTATATCACGAAAGGAGATGGATGTACGAAGCACGTGCTCATGGAGAGTCATACACCAATGATGTTTTCATCGCCGGAGTCAATAATTTTATTGAAACAGCTGTGGCAAAAGGTTTTCCAGCCAGCGACAACAAAATCCGATGTCCATGTACGAAATGCAAAAACCGGCGATTCATCAATATAAGAATGATGGAGGAGCATTTGTACAAATACGGTTTCACACCAAACTACTTCAATTGGACCCTACACGGCGAAGATCTTGTGGTAATAGAGTACGTGAATACTTACCCAACCATACCTCACCCGAGCACAGTTGACCCAGTTCTTAATTCTGAAGAAGAAAATTCAACTCATGATCATGCGGCCTTCCCATAGATAGTTCATGATTTTGCCAGTCCTGCTGATATTCGTGAGTCGTCTAACTTTGGTGAACATCAAACAGAGAATTTTGAAGCAAATAGATTCTTCAATCTCCTTAATTCATGTTCAGACCCAGCTTACGAAGGATGCACGACAGAGACAGAGCTTTCGATTAACATGAAAATACTGGCAACAAAAGCTAACTATGGATTATCCGAAGGTGCATTTAACGTCGTATGTGGTACGATGAAAAATCTAATTGGGGGGGAGAATAATATCCCTTCTGCTTTCAAACAATCAAAGAAACTCATAGATGATCTCGGAATGGGGTACAAACGGATTGACGTTTGTGGAGGAGGGTGTATGATTTACTATGCCTGTGACGAAAGTAGGACTGTTTGTCATTTCTGCTCAGAACTAAGATATCATCGTCCAAGACGCACAGAAAGTTCTTCGTCGTACCAACGGAATGCGAGATGCCAAATGTTTTACTTGCCGATTATACCGCGTCTACAGAGACTTTTTTATCGCAAAGTCTGGCATCAGAAATGTGCTGGCACGCTACACCCAAAGCGGACGTGCATCGCATGGTTCACCCTTCAGACGGGGAATCTTGTAATCATTTTGATCGGTGCCATCCAGACTTTGCAGCGGATGCACGTAATGTAAGATTGGGATTATGCAAAGATGGATTTAATCCATGGGGTATGTCAACTAAACAGTACTCCGTTTGGCCTGTCATGGTAACACCCTACAACTTACCACCGTGGTTGTGCATGAACACGAGATTCATATGGTTAACTATAGTAATCCCTGGGCCATCTAATCCAAAGAAGCGTTTGGACATTTATCTAAGGCCTCTTATTGATGACTTGGTACATCTTTGGAATGTTGGGGTCGACACTTACGATACTAATCGGAAATAGAGTTTTACATTGAGGGCAGCTCTCATGTGGACTGTATCCGATTTCCCTGCATATGCATTGTTATCGGGGTGGTCAACTCAAGGAAAAATCGGCTGCCCCTATTGTATGGAAGACACAAAGACATTCGTGTTGAAGAACGGAAGAAAAGTTTCATATTTTGGCTGTCACAGACGTTTTTTATCAACAAATCACCCATATCGGGGTAATGCAAGGAATTTCTACAGAGATCAAATCGACTTAGACGGTCCTGTCCAATTTCGATCAGCTCAAGAAGTTTATGACCGGGTACAAAACTTGAAGTATATATGGGAACAACGTATCAATGAGGTTTTGAATGGCTTCGGGGTCGAACACAACTGGACAAAGAAATCAATATTTTGGCAACTACCTTACTGGGTGGACGTGAAGCTTAGACATAACTTGGACGTCATGCACATTGAGAAGAATGTTTTTGAGAATTTATTGAACACCATCATGGATGTGAAGGGAAAAACAAAGGATGATGGTGTGAAGTGCAGAAAAGATATCGGGTTGTATTGTCGAAGACCAGAATTGGAAGTGAAAACGTACCGTAGTCGTTTGGTAGCGAGCAAGGGTAAATATCAGCTTACAAGAGAACAACAGAATCTTGTGCTTATTTGGGTCAAGTCGCTTAAGTTTCCGGATGGATTTTCATCTAATTTGGGAATTAAAGTAGATTTGAGTGCACTAAAACTAGTAGGTTACAAGTCACACGACACACACGTATTCATCGAGCGACTCATGCCGATTGCTTTCAAGGGATTTTTACCAAACAAGATCTAGGAAGCTGTATTCGAGTTGTGCACATTTTTCCGAGATATATGTGCATCTGCACTTCACATTGAGCGAATGGAACATTGGCAGAACGACATACCGGTCACACTGTGTAAGCTGAAGACAATATTACCCCCTTTATTTTTCGACTCTATGGAACACCTACCAATTCATTTGGCTGATGAGGTCCTACTTGGCGGACCAGTACATACCGTTGGATGTATCCGTTTGAGCATTTCATATACCGTCTTAAACAATTGGGACAAAAGGGAAACAGAGCTGAGGTGGAAGCCAGTATTGTTAACGCATACATACAGCTGGAGACTTCGTATTTAGGATCCGACTACCTAGATCCGGAATTAACAACGACCGGGGTACGCTTACAACGAAATGAAGTAGCGACATCAGATTTTGAAGATCCTCAGATTTCTATTTACAATTAACCGAGAGTCGGTGGTAGAAAAATTAAACGGAGGGTATTAGACAGCCGAGAATTTAAAAAAGCAACTCATTACATATTTAGCAATATGCCTGAACATGAACAATATTTTGCGTTATTTGAGACCAACTTCAAACAAAGACGCCCGCGATTCACTGATCAGTAAATATACATTGGTATATTAACGGAATTTCCAGAATGGCCGTGTTCCCATGTAAGTGTAATTAAGTAACTTAAATTCATTTCATTATGTAGCAAATTAAAATGTACTTGTACTTACATGTTCATCCAAAATATTATGTTCAGGTTTGGGAGCTTGGCGAAACATTAGCACTACCACAGTGGATTCACTACTTGTTCGCTGGCTTTCAATCCGACATTGCATGTTCGGCTACATACAAAGTGAACAATTACAAATTTCACATTGAAAGTCATGGTGATGGGAGGAACACGGTGAACAGCCATGTTTACGTGAAAGGAACAGAGGGTACACACTACTACGGGGTGATTGAAGAAATAATTCATATGAGATGTAGAACCAACCATCGCCTAAAGGTTATCTTGTTCAAGTGCCGTTGGTACGACCCTCAGTTTGTTAGGTCATACCCGTCTAACAAGATTGTCATCATGAACACTCATAGACCCTACCCCCATTACGACCCTTACATTCTTGCCCAGCAAGCGGTGCAAGTTTACTATGTGACGTTTCCGGGATTAACTGGACAAAATAATCAGGGTTGGGTTACAATTTGTCCTGTGAAACCAACAAACGCAATCAACATGGAGGTAGCAAATGTTCCGTTCCAAGATGAGGGTGAAATTGGAACTGAAATGCCTGTATTGGTCAACGTAATCGGATCCTTAGGGGACCTCGCTGATGATGAGGTTTACGAGTACGACACCGAAGAAGACGGCAACGACGAGCACGTAGCTGACAATCCAGATACCGAAGAAGAGTCTGACGAATCGTCGTGAGTAAATCAAGATAATCCAAATACCGGACGTATGTTTTACATGGTCAATAAATTGTAAAGGAAAATAATTTAATAAATATTAAGTAACCAAAAAAGGTTTTGTATTTGTGATCATTAATTTTGTTTTTTAGTAATGCAAATGGCTGTAACGTTTCGTGTAATGTAATTTTCTGAAAAAATGATAAGTAAACAGCGCTTAATATATATGCGTTGTGTAAGAAAACTCAGACACATCCCTTCATAAATAAACGTTGTCTTAATGTAATCAAACAACAGCGCGTTAGTGATAAGGGCTGTTATATTTCACACCTACGACAGCGCTTAATGTGTATGCGCTGTAAAAACCAGTAAACTACATCGCCTAAATTATATGCGCCCTAATAATTAATATGTACAACAGCGCTTAATTAATAAAGTGTTGTCATAGGTTAATAAAGACAGCGCTTATTTAGAAAAGCACTGTCGTATTCCTTTCTAAAAAACCCCACCGTATTCGCCCGCCTAGACAACTAAGGAAATTTCGGCTAAAATAGACTAATTACATTTTGTTTGGAGGAATTGAAATTACATGCGCAGTGAAAACCCTCATTTGTTTGTTTGTTTTTTCGAACCCAGATTGTATCAAAGGTGTAGCAAATGATATGCGCGTGTCCGATTTCGGAAGCAACTTTGTTTGTTCGGCGTGTGTTCTTGTGTGTTTGTTTGTCTGAGTTCTGTAAAAAAATATTTCAAATTCTGGTTATGGCCTCTGTGATAGCTGTACTTGGTCAGGTATTCATCAGTCGATATTTCGACTAATTATTCACTACATTCGATGAAGGATAATACTTGTTCTCCCGTCAAATTGTCCATATTTGATGTCTTTCTCCAGTATTTCAGGACAATAATGTTTTCCTCGCTCCGCGAACCCATGAAAATGAAAGGACGGAAAAATTGACGAAAAAGACCAACAAATGGTGCTGAGCCAGCAACAGCCCGTGACAACCGTGACACACTCACCTGTCACGGGTGTCACGGTAGCCTTTTCTCCCCGAGAATTTCACTCAGCACGTGACAGCCGTGACACACTCATCTGTCACGAGTGTCACTGCAGTCTTTTCTCCCCGAGAATCCAGCCAAGCCCATGACAACCGTGACACTCTCACTGTCACGGCACGGTCGGGAGACAAATCTTCAGCAGATTTCCTAATTTCGTTTTTGGGCTTTTCGGTTCTATTTGGGCGAGCTATAAAAGGAAACACGATCACATTAATTCAGTGTGCTTATTTTGGAGTAAAGAAACCCTAGCTTGGAGAAGAGACAACAATTCATCGTGAGAGATTCGACGAGCCACCACGTCTTTACGGTTTACTCGTTCCTTACTTCTCTATACGCTATTTTTGGTAAATCGCCATGAATAGCGAGTAGTCTCTTTAATTCTGGGATCCTACGGATCCTGTGCTATGTAACCCTACCTCTCATGTGATCAATTGAAGTTTTTTATTTATGCGATTCGAATATTCAATTTCATTGTGTGCTTAATTTTATCGTTCTATGCAAGTATTTACATCAAAGGGTATGTTTGCATTGCTAGAACGTATTTAGGTTACTTACCGAAAGATCGATGGGTCCTAGGTATTAACCGGATTACATGAAATTGATATTAGGTCATGTTTACATGAATTAATAGGAAAACCTATTGTTTAATAAATCGAGATCATTGATAATCCGTGGATGGGCGGCGTTCAACGATTGAGATTAATCTAGATAATGATCCGTGGATGGGCGGCTTGTCTAGTGTTATTTCGGTTTGATTCCATATTCGATAGCATGAATAATTTACGTAACATGATTGCATGATTAGTGGGGTTAGCACGGATGAAGTATGGATTCTGGAATTCTTTCTCTGATAAGTACAAACCATTTAATTTTCTGTTATTTAAATTCTGCAATTTCGTGACAACAAACCGTTTTATACTTGTTAACTCGGAATAGCTAAATAGGTCGCTTGTTAGCTAGTATTCACACACACTGTTTCTTGGATCGACCCTTGGCTTACCAAGGTTATAAATTTTGTTTGACTACGATTAGACCCCTAAAACATATAATTTGACAACTATAAAGGGTTAAAAATATGCATTGTCAAAATGGCGCCGTTGCCGGGGAACATCGTTTAGTGTGATATTAGATTTAACGTGTGTAGTTTAGACTATTCCACCTAGTTCGTTACTTGTCTTTTTCTGTTTTTTTCTTGCTACGTTCACTCTTCCCTTGGCTTTTTGCAGGTGTTATTTAGTACATGCCAAGGAAAACACCCGGGCGAAAGAAGCAGATTCAAATTTCAGACAAGGACACACCAGACCAACGAAACAATATTTGCAGGGTCCAGAACGAAGCTCCGCAGCTACGAGCACTGAACCGAAACTTTGCAGCAATGGCCATGAATCAAAATAACCAAGCCTTGCTGAATGGAGTGGTCGAAAACAATCAGCAGCATCCAGCGCAACCACCAGTGCGCAGAACTCTTCGAGATTACACTACTCCACGTGCCTCGGGATTCCAGTCTGCCATTGCACCACCTAAGATTGCCAACAATACCTGAGAGCTTAAAACATGACTCATTCAGATGGTGCAAAACAATCAGTTCTCGGGAAGGATGAATGAGGACCCTCACCAACACCTAAAGCGGTTTGTCCAGATGTGCAACACAGTGAAGACTAATGGTGTCCCTCCAGAATCCTACTACCTCAGACTGTTCTCATTCTATTTATCTGACAAGGCTAGTAGATGGCTGGACATCCACGCTGAGAAGACTTTTACTACATGGGACAAATTGGCCGAAGCTTTCCTCCAACAGTACTTCCCACCGTCTAAGACAGCTCACTTCAGGAGCAAGATCATCTCGTTCCGTTCTATAGATGGTGAGACTTTGTACGATGCTTGGGAAAGGTACAAGGAGCTGACGAGAATGTGCCCCCACTACAATCTAGAGCTGTGGCAGATCATGGACACGTTCTATCAGGGGATTGACCAGGGAATGCGCACTCTGATAAATCAATCTACTAGTGGCAGCCTTACTGGAGTTCCTTTGGAAGACACTTATGCTATTGTGGAAATGGCAGCCCAAGATTACCATCTCTGGATGAGCGACCGAGGAAATCCTAAAGATAGAAAAGGTGTGCAAGATCTCTGCCAAGCTGAGAGCACTAATGACATCGCTAGGTTGACTGATACTGTGAAGCTGCTCGCAACCGATATCAAAAATCTGAAGATAGAATCAGCTATGAAGCCGTCGGTTCTTGCCAATGTCAGTGTCTATTATCAGATTTGTGGCTCTCCTTCTCACTTTGCAGATGGCTGCCCGGTGATGGGACAAGATAATAACGGCGGAAACCAGGAGGACGCCAATTATGTGGGGCAATACAACCAAGGATCAGGCATGAACCGATGGGATAATCCGAATAGGAATAATCCCAACCTCTCTTACAAGCCGCAGAATCAGGTAGCACCAGGTTTTCCTTATAGACAGCAGCAGGAGAATGCCCCTTACTAGCCCAGGACTCAGTACAATAACCAAGCTCAACAACAACAAAATCAGAATTCAGGGAGCTATAACAATCCAACTCATCCACAGCGAGATCAAAACTCAGGACCGACGTCAACCATGGAAACCATGCTAGCTAGCTTCATAGCCGAACAGCAAAAGACGTCTGATGATCAACGCAGAATGTTCGAGGAACAGAGAAAGGCATCCGAGCAGATCGCCACTGAGGTAAGAAACCTGCAAAAGACGGTCGAGCAGCTCGCTATTCATGGCAGAATGCTGGAAAATCAGATTGCTCAACTAGCAAATTCAGCAAACAGAGAACATGGGAAACTCCCTTCAAGGTCGGATCCGAATCTTAGGGAGACAGTGAACGCCATCACGCTCCGAGGAGGAAAACATATTGAAATGGTGCCAGCTCAAACCACTCGAACTCCAGCTGCGAAATCAGCACTTGATTTTGCACCTGCCGAAGGGGAAACGTCAAAGGAAGCTGAAAACCAAGCTAAAAATTCTGCGCAGACAGTGGAGCCAGCCCCCTACATGCCACCAGTCCCTTTCCCTCAGCGACTCAAGGGTGCAAGAAGAGATAAAGAGTTCATGCAGTTCATCGATAAAATTCATACTCTTTACATCACGATGCCCTTAACCGATGCAATCACCCAGATCCCCACTTATGCCCAATTCATGAAGGAGATTCTGATTGGGAAACGGAGAATTGATGGTACTGAGACGGTGGCCTTGACCGAGGAGTGTAGTGCAGCCATGCACCAGCCCATGCCGCCTAAACTTCAAGACTCAGGGAGTTTTTCTATCCCTTGTGATATTGGTGGTTTTCCTGTTCATCGTGCTTTATGTGATCTTGGTGCTAGCGTGTCTATCATGCCATATTCTCCGTATGCTAAACTGAAATTGGGTGATCTATGTCCTACTAACGTCACTATTCGCCTTGCAGATCGTTCTTGTAGACTCCCGAGAGGGATTCTGAAGGATGTTCCAGTCAAGGTGAAGAACCTGTATTTTCCTGCTGATTTCATAGTGTTGGACATCTCAGAGGACGTAGATATCCCAATTATTCTTGGTAGACCATTTCTTTACACGGCTAAGGCAGTCATTGACATGGATAGAGGTTCCTTAGCTTTGCGAATAGGCAATGAGAGAGTTGTTTTTTATTTACCTGACATGTCTAAGAGTCCTTGTCTGTTTGCTGACTGTGATAAACTGGACTCTATTGATGTTGATGATCCTATTTTGCTAACCTCTATCGAGCCTTACAGAGTTTTACAGGGCTGCCCCATCCCAATGAATATATGCGAGGTGAGCACAGAGGGAGCAGCTGATGCTGAACAGTCTTTCGGTTAAGGTAAGGAACCTGGCGAGGGAGAGCCGAAACCTCTACATGCACGTGGCATGGATGAACTTCTTGACCCAGGTGATATCTATAAGGAGAGGACAAAGGCTTGTTATGATAAGCGAATGGTGAGCAGAAAATTCAGAAGAGGCGAGCGGATTCTTCTCTACAAATCACGCCTTAAATTATTCCTTGGGAAGCTGCGCACCAAGTAGAGTGGTCCTTACACAGTGGAGAGAGCATATTTAGATGACCGCGTGGAGCTTAGTAATAAGGGAGGAAAATCAATGGTGGTCGACGGGCAGCGCCTTAAGTATTACCACGTCCCGAAGCACCGGGAACCACCTGACAGCATTGATGATGGCATTCTTCTCGGGAAGGGATCTCAGCAAGGGACTTCCCGAGAATGCTTCTAGTTCTATCTCCCTTGCTTTGTCTCGCCCAGACGTTAAACTAGGCCTCTTCGGGGAGTAACCCGCACTGTAAGTATTTAGCTAGTTTTTCATCTGCCTTTGCATAGTGTGATTTCATGTGTGTGTAGCAATTTTAAGTGTGGAGTGCCAGCAAAGGAAAGCCGAAGAAATTCAGTCCCGTGACTGCCCGTGACGGATCGATCATCACGGGACCTGCTCGAGCATCACTTAATCTCCATGGATATCACACCATCACACACGAGTGAAGTTCCTATACGCTTTATCTAATCTTTTATTTCTTCGCTTAGGGACTAAGCTTATTTTAAAGTGTGGAGTGGGTAGCGCATAGTCACACACATTGCATATCACATTCATTCTTGCATATGCTCAACTGTCTATGTATTGCGATTGAAAAAAACATTCATTTTCTACGATACTCCTTGACTGATTGACACTCATTTGGATTTGAAGTCTAGGACTTGAAATAGTTTTAACCATGTGTGTATTCTCTTGAGTCAGTATCATTGCTAGCCTTTGACTATCACACATTTTACATATTTCTTAAAGCATGTTTGAGACCTGAAGTCAGTAGGCACCGGTTCAAAAATGTCAAAAACTTAAATTACATCTCTTTTTCTAGGTGACCTTAGTACCAGTATGCGTTTCTCTATACTTGTTGTGATTTGCATGCACCCGCCTTTATTCATACACAATGTCAAGCTTTAAGTGTGGAGTTAGACAACTGGCCTTCAAGTTTTCCCTCAAGAACACAGTTCTTAAATTTTCATTGTGTGGGTGAAAAATTGACCCCAAGCATAGTTGTTTTTGAAAGAAAACCAGTTGGAACAGAAAAACATTTCTGTGAAAAAAAAATACCAAGGACCTTGTGACAAAAGTCGCTCCTTGTGTATGGAAAACACTCTTGAAACAATTTTTGCCTCCTTATGCTTGATGTAGTGTAATTACATCTTCTCATTGCGTGCAATCATAACTTGTCTTGAGAATTCAGGTACTAGAAACTAAGGGACGATCCTCGTGCTTGCACGGAAATTTTTGATGCAAATTTTCGTACTATTTCTCAGAAAAATTCTTAAGCCAAGCTCCTCTTCTCTTACGGGTCACTGCCTAGTCCTTGGCACTTGAGAATGAGCTTTGCGCTAAGAGCCCGTGGACTATCCCTAGATAGCATAGGTGAATGGCTAGCATGTTTTGTGTAACTATTCATGTTCTTATCACGTTGCTCTAGGACTATTTAGATCGTGTGATTAGTCGATTGCTACCCGTGTGTATTGACCATTTGAATGCATAACTCGTTTAATCTATGATTGTCTGAAAACTTTGATGAAGATGTTTGACTTGAAGTTGAGGTAACACGATGAATCCGAGGTATGACATGACTTTACTGTGACTCGTTAAGCATCATTTCATGCATACACGTTAGTTAGTTGTATAGGGGATTTGTAGGTAGTCCCATTTCTGAAAACCTTCACGAGACTATACTCGTCCTACTAGGGTAGCCTAGGGGTTTAAAGGTTTGATGCATACACTAAATGCATTTGTGTGCTCCACGACAGTGAGTTATCTTTTTTATTTTATTTTTTATGTTTAGTTAGAATTGATCACATGTCACTTGAGTAGGCAGCTTTATGGTCGTTGAGCATTACATTCCCTCATGTATTTATTCTGCCATTTGCTTGACATTTGTTCGTGACGAACAAATCCTAAGTGTGGAGTGTTTTGATCAATCGATATTTCGACTAATTATTCACTACATTCAATGAAGGATAATACTTGTTCTCCCGGTAAATTGTCCATATTTGATGTCTTTCTCCAGTGTTTCAGGACAATAACGTTTTCCTCGCTCCGCGAACCCATGAAAATGAAAGGACAAAAAAATCGATGAAAACGACCAACAAATGGTGCTAAGCCAGCAACAGCCAGTGACTACCGTGACACACTCACCTGTCACGGGTGTCACGGCAGCCTTTTCTCCCCGAATATTTCACTCAGCCCGTGACAGCCGTGACACACTCACCTGTCACGGGTGTCACGGCAAAATCCAAGCCTGTGACAGCCGTGACACTCTCATTTGTCACGGGTGTCATGGCACCGTCGGGAGACAAATCTTCAGCAGATTTCCTAATTTCATTTTTGGGCTTTTTGGTTCTATTTGGGCTAGCTATAAAAGGAAACACGATCAGATTAATTCAGTGAGCTTATTTTGGAGTAAAGAAACCCTAGCTTGGAGAAGAGACAACAATTCATCGTGAGAGATTCGACGAGCCACCGCGTCTTTACGGTTTACTCATTCCTTACTTCTCTATACGCTATTTTTGGTAAATCGCCATGAATAGCGAGTAGTCTCTTTAATTCTGGGATCCTACGGATCGTGCTATGTAACCCTAACTCTCATGTCATCAATTAAAGTTTTTTATTTATGCGATTCGAATATTCAATTTCATTGTGTGCTTAATTTTATCGTTCTATGCAAGTATTTACATCAAAGGGTATGTTTGCATTGCTAGAACGTATTTAGGTTACTTATCGAAAGATGGATGGGTCCTAAGTATTAACCGGATTACATGAAATTGATATTAGGTCATGTTTACATTAATTAATAGGAAAACCTTTAGTTTAATAAATCGAGATCGTTGATAATCCATGGATGGGCGGCGTTCAACGATTGAGATTAATCTAGATAATGATCCGTGGATGGGCGACTTGTCTAGTGTTATTTTGGTTTGATTCCATATTCGATAGCATGAATAATTTACGTAACATGATTGCATGATTAGTGGGGTTAGCACGGGTGAAGTATGGATTCTGGAATTCTTTCTCTGATAAGTACAAACTATTTAATTTTCTGTTATTTAATTTCTGCAATTTTCATGACAACAAAACCGTTTTATACTTGTTAACTCGGAATAGCTAAATAGGTCGCTTGTTAGCTAGTATTCACACACACTGTTCCTTGGATCGACCCTTGGCTTACCAAGGTTATAAATTTTGTTTGACTATGATTAAATGTTAATACAAAAACAATGTGTGTTTGCTTGATTGCCAACATTGTGGTCTATTTGTGTTTTAAAAATACTATTTTAAATTTTGTGGCAGGGTAAATGGTACCACTCAAGCGCAATGTACACGGTAAAAGGAAATTTGTGGCTGGTAGAGGTACTGAGACTTCACTACAAACACGGCTAACTGACGTACGCCAACCAAAACCGTTGAGTGAGGACATGCAACATCAGCATTCGACTGGGGATACCAGTCAACATCGACATGCATACAGACATTCTATTCCGGTACTGGATCATACCCCTGCGAGACAAGGGGGTGAGGACAGGCAACGTACACCGGCGTCAACCGAGGACAGACGTCCAAGTCCAGACCAGTACATGCCTTCTATGCATGTACCGGACCCTACCTTGGATCCTATGGATGAAGACAGAAACTTACCAGAAGTGGATGATTACAACTTCGAGGACCTCATGAATATGGTGGCGGGAACAGGGAGGTTGACGAGGATGCTGAAGAGATGGCCTCACCTTCGGCATATGATGACGATCATGATGATGCAATTCGGCCATAATTCATTAGAGGAGGGACTTCGGCCGGTGGCGGACCCAGTGAGGAGACACCATTGGGTTCGATGCCACATGATACTCGGCCTTGGATCATTCTAGCTGGGGATGACAAGTGAGTAATTTTTATTGTACATAAATTTGTGCAGTTTATTTATACTAACCATATTATAAATGTTATACCTTGTATTTTTTTTAGCTTTGACCCCCCTTCAGCTGTTAACAAAATCGGGCTTCAATGTATTGGATCTGGATTTAAGATTGGTTGGACGATAATGGGGACATGTGATCCACAAACTCCGGTGAAGTGGTTTCGACACTTCAAGGTAAAATGTAGTAAAATTATAGTAGTTGCGTAATTTTTGGGTAATTTGTTTTCGATTACATAGTTTTATGCTTCTATTAAATTGTTCGTAACATAACTATGGTAATGTATATGTAGAGCTTGTACCGGTGGGATTCGATCCACACCGACCAAATTTAGGCCAACTTCAGGAAGAAGGCGGCTAAGATTCTACAAGATACCTAGAGAGGTTTACGAACCGGTAAAACAAAAGGCCCGAAATGGTTGACTGAAGATCACAAAGCTGCGGGAAGAGCTCGATTTAACACGGACCCAGCATTCATAGCCCGCAGTGAAAAGAACAAGCAAACTTATTCTGCCCAGCATGCCAGAAACGGCCCAGCATTGCACGCATTTGGGTCTAGACCAGCACACTTTCACTTTGCAAAGCTGGTAATACATACTATTTTAGAATTATTCAATTTTTAATATAATATATTATAACACATTTTTCATTAAATTTACCGGAAAAGGATAATCAAAGACAAGTGTTGCCAACTGATCTATTTGACAAGAAATACAAGCGGAAGGATGAAACGTATTTGATACCCGACGGGGAGAACAAAAGGGTATACACTTTCCAAATTATATTTGTTTATTACATTTGTTTATCTTATTATATTGTATAATTAGTGTTGACAACTAATATGTTTTTTATTGTATAACCTGATTACATTTATTTGGGACTTGATCGCAATTTTTTGTTTCATTTGTACAAATGCGCAGAAACAACTTGATGATGCTCAAGCTTTGGTCCTGAAGGATCTCGTTGCAGATGAAAGGGTGCCGGATGAAAAGCTGGTGGAGGCCACTGCAACTGTCATGGGAGTTCACCCGAGGTCGGGGATACCGTATCTATATGGTCCTGCAGCCACATTAGTGTCGGACAAGTTCTCTTTGACGGGCAGCCAGTCGTGTGCCAACTCGCACAGAGCAAGGGGCCAATCATCGGACGATTCCACTCTGGAGCTGATGCCGCGTTTAGAGCGCATGGAATCCCGACAGGAGGCTGATTTGAGGCGCATGGAATCCCGACAAGAGGCCTTGAAGGACAGCATAGATCGGATGATGGAAATGCAGGCTGCTATGATGAGGATGCTCACTACTCCTGGATACCAGCCTCCCTCCAGTCGAAGCTCGGATGAAAACAACCCTGATACGCGTAATCAGGAATCGATTGATAACAACCGCAGAAATTAGACATTTTAATTTTGTTTGAATTGAATTCTTTGATATATTTATTTGACTCGTCATTTTTTAATTAAATATGGAAATTTCGAATTTTAATCATTTCTTTTTTGATAATTTTAATAATTTTTTAAATTTTTTTATAAATTTTTTTAAAAACTGACGGAATTGAAATAATATTAAAAGTAAACAATTTATATAATATAATATATTCATAAATAGGAAATTTAAAATTGTGCCGGAAAAAGGACGGTATGTAAACGGAAATAAAGATGACGGAATGTAGATGGAATTTTGATGGTATACAATTGACGGCATTTCGATGGAAAGACGACGGAAAGACTAGTGACGTAATAATGACGGAAAGAAGACGGAAATCTGAGTAGCGTAATGGAGACGAATTATTGACGGAAACGTTATTGATGGAAGTAAGATGGAAAATGGACGGAACGGTGAATACGGAAGTAAGACGGAATAATGACTGAATATAGTATTAATGGAATATAGACGGAATTTGGAAGGAAAATAAGGTTGACGTAATGTAGACGGAATATAGACGCAAAATATTTGGAACGGAAATGTGTTGGAATATAGACGGAAAATACTACTAACGAAATTTAGACGGTATTTAAACGGAGCTATTCAACGATACATGTCGGATTGATGACGGAATTATACGTAACGGAACTATGACGGAATGTCAACGGCACAATGACGGAATAAAACGACGAAATGTCGATGGAAATGTTTTACCGTCGGGAAAATTTCCGTCACCAACTTTGTTGAAGGAACGTTAACGGAAATTTAACTTTTTCGTCAACTTTCCGTCAGTTTTCCGGCGTTTTCTTGACGTCGGAAATTTACCCAAAATTAGTAGTGTATATATCATTTTTTACGAACTATGGCGTACTTTTGGTTTTTTGGCGACGAATTATAACCCACTTTTGACGAATTTTACAGTGTGCATCAAAAATATGATTTGATCTTTACTCTTGAGTAAAAAAAGTACTCCCTCCGTCCCATTTTGTTTGTCCAAAAGGACAATCGCCACGCTAATTAAGAAAAGTAAATAAAGGACGGTGAGAGAAGGAGAAAGATGATGGGAGTGTATGTAGAGGTGGGTCCCACACACGAATTATTACTTTTTTATGATTAAAAGTACAAATTTTTAATAAAAATAAATATATTTGGTAGGAAAGAGATGATTGATATGATTATTGGGTTGTATATAAAAGGAAAGTGGACAAATATTAGGGGACGCTTAAAAAGGAAAATGAACAAACAAAATGGGACAGAGGGAGTATAAATTTATCTAGAATTTTTCTCATAAAAGAGTGCACACCAAACTGAACTCGAACGTGTGAACATTTTTGTGGTAAGAAGTTTCACACACAACATGCAGGCAAAATGCCTCCTAATTGACAGACGCAACATAAAAGAGCTAGACAGAAATATGCTTAGCGAATTAGAAGCGCGTGCAAGAGACTTCGCGCGAGGTGCCATCATGGCAATGGTAGCGCCATGACGAAGATCTAAGAAACATGTATATACTCTCCCTCTCGTTGCCTTGTAAAATCAACTGGTGCTTGGAATTACAACAAGCAGGTCCAATATGGCCTTTTCAGACCCAAAGTCAGGATTCAGCCGACGAGCTTCAATTTTTCCTTCAATTAGCTTCACAAATGCAATAGCAAAGGCAACCAATACAAAGAGCACCGCCAAAGCAACGGACGCAGCTGTTGTCAAGCTCAAAGAATCGATCTTTTCCAATGCACAAAGCGGTGCAAGAAAAAGTACCACAATAACCAAAATCACAAGTTTCCTATGGTCCCAAAATCCATTCCCTAACCACTGGTCAAACACCCCAGCATGATGAGGTGAACCAGACATAACGTCCCCCATTATAATCAATACACAACCAGCACTCCTGCATTGTTCACAATAATATAAATCTCAGACACTAGCCTGGCCTTCCTTCCCAAGGCGTGCTGCACAACCTCTCCATACGAAGAAGATTTACTCAATACCGAAAACCTCACAAGCATCTCCACACTAATCTCAGACAAAATACCCATAAAAATTATCAAAAGGAAACCCAGCACCAATCCATGCACCTTCAATATGTTGGAAAACGACGTGGGGGCAGCATCTTGGTATATCAGGGCGTAGGTGCTGTTCCAGTAGAATAATAAAGATCAATCTTTGTCCGAAATGGTTAGGAAATTTAGATGGGTGAAAAATAAAGATTGCTCGGATTTTAGTATATACGTACTGATCAGAAGAATATACTTGTCATTGTCACTAGGAATTATTTTAGAGAACTAACCTGAGCGACCACAGCTGATGAGGCTTCTGCAAAGCTGAGATTATGGTAGGGCATGTCGCAGCAATAGATTTCCCATAAGCATATTCCAAAACTATAAACATCACATTTTCTGTTGTATGGTTTTCCATCAAGGACCTGTGCAAAAATAATGTTATTAATTTACTAGATCAATTGTAAGCACTTCGTACAGCGCAACAAAAAAATCGTCAGATACGTATTTTGGAGGCTCGGACTCAGAGTAACTTGATATTGATGTGTAAATGGTAAATACCTCTGGGGCCATAATCCCAGCACCAATAATGGAAGTGGTGAGATTAAAGACTAGTAAATCCATCCTCGTCGTCGTCGCTCATGTCGCCACTTTCTCAATCGGCATGGGACCGATCGCGTGGGTGTACAGCTCGGAAATCTTCCAGCTCCGCCTTCGAGCTCATGGAACCAGCAACGGCGTCACCGTCAACAAACTCACCGGGGGCGATTTCTAATTGTTAGAAGCGGAATCTGATCGGGGCGGGGGCGCCGGTAGTGAGATGAAATCCAGAGATGAAGAGACATATTGTTTTAAGGTTTGGGTGAGATGCAGAATTTGTTCTTCCAATAATATCCTTTAAACATAATTAACAATTAATTAAATGCTAAATATATTGATTATTAACAATCGTCCGATCTTTGATCCAATGGCCAATTTAAATTCTTATTTCTTACCAAAACACACACTTTGTACTTGCCATGTCACAATTTACTAATGACAGCCATTGATGTGGTTATTTGGACGGATGATAATCCAGTTGTATGGATGATTTTTTCGGCGACGAATTATATATCATTTTTGAAGAACTATGTCGTACTTTTGATTTTTTGGCGACGAATTATAACCTACTTTTGACGAATTTTACAGTGTGCATCAAAAATATGATTTGATCTTTACTCTGGAGTAAAAAAGGTATAAATTTATCTGGAATTTTTCTCATAAAAGAGTGCACACCCAACTGAACTCGAACGTGTGAACATTTTTGTGGTAACGAGTTTCACACACAACATGCAGGCAAAATGCCTCTTAATTGATAGACGCAACATAAAAGAGCTAGACACAGAAATATGCTTAGCGAATTAGAAGTGCGTGCAAGAGACTTCGCGCGAAGTGCCATCATGGCAATGGTAGCGCCATGACGAAGATCTAAGAAACATGTATATACTCTCCCTCTCGTTGCCTTGTAAAATCAAGGATCATAGAGCAGTCGTCTGCCGCCGTGGCATAGAGGGTCATCACGCCGGCATAATTGGCGTTTTTGTGCGACCGTACTATATATGTAATCTCATTATCTCAGAGTTCGGTTCCGGTGAGAAGTGTATGTTACGGTGAGAAATGAGAACTAATCTCATCCATTCATATTTGTAATCAATGACTACGATTAATAAGAATTTAATACATTATTCGTAGTCATTGATTACAAAATATGAATGGATGAGATTAGTTCTCATTTCTCACCGTAACATACACTTCTCATGTGATCTTTACTCCATTATCTCAATGCATCAATTGTATCCTTCCAAATTCAACCGCCTCTCTAATTCACTTCATTCCAAATTCAGACGCACAAGTCCCAGTGTTTGTCTCTCTTTGATGAATGCGGTACGGTTTTTAATGAGGCTGTTTTTTATTTTTTTTGCCAAAATGCATGATGACTAAATTAAAAGATCAAATTTCTTTTAGAAAAATCATTTTGACCAAAATTCAAAACTCGCCCAACTATACATACTATGACATATCTAAAGGCCGAAACTCAAAAAAATGACAAACTAGCAAATATCTTCATGTGATGGCCGCCATATATAAGGTGTATTGGAGTTGGAGGCATGGAATCCAGTGCAACCAAAAAAAATAGTTATTTGAAAAAATTATATTAGTTTATGTATTTTAAGTTAAAATGCATAGTTTTAAAAATGGTAAATTACTGATTTAGGGGTTATATTAATGAAACTATGTAAATTTTTATTAAAACTATGTCATTTTTAAAATATGTTTTCCGCTTGGCTGCACCGGATATGAATTTGTCAATTGGATAATAATTCTAAATGAAACTATCATTAAGATTTAAGAGCAAGCTCACTATTAACCTTTTGAGTCTTGAAAAGGGAATAGTACAATTTGGGGTCTTAAACTATCACCTGATTGCAATATGGGTCGAACTAAAAAAAAGTTCCAAAGAGTGTGCGAACTTTGATTTGTTTTCCAAAGAAGGAACATAGTTAAACAGAGTAAACAATTTTAGGAACTATGTTTACCTCCGTCCAACGCCGTCAAGGAACTATTGACACTAAATTGTTGACTATGTTCAACAAACCCTTGATGGCGTTGGACGGAATTAAACAATCGTTTACAATAGGGGTGGGTGTGGGACGGGTTGGGATGAATTTTGCTCGTTCCCAACCCGACCCGAAAGACCGGGTCAATCATGTGTACCCAAACCCGACCCTAAAACTAAAATTTATAACAGACATAAATATTCAATATCATTTATCGGAATACAAATACTTTGAAATTATAAGCTTAAATTCATTGATTTGTGATTTAAAGTTTAGTATTACGATTTTAGAAAATCATTTTTACCAATATTCAAATAATATTAAACTCACCCAACTATACATATATAATACTATGACAGGGGGGCGTTCGGTTGAGGCAGGGGTATAAGAATGAGGCAGTGTGGCACGATCTCGGTCGTCTGTGGAGTTGATCACACGCACGTGGCGAAGCCACGTGACACGACCCGCCAAACGCGTTCATACTACTTTTACTATTTGCATAGTGTTTTACTATTTGTTGCCACGTGGTGTGCCCACAATGCACGGGGGTTGATGGATGGCTGAGATCGTGCCTCACACTGCCTCACATTTGGGAAGCTTGCCTCATTTGAACGCTCCTCTACTATGACATATCTAAAGGCCGAAACTCAAAAAATGAAAAACTAGCAAATATCTTCATGTGATGGGGCGCCATATAAGCAAGGTTGTCAGAATCGAGTTTTTACCCTGACTCGTTTTACCTAGGTGAAATCAGAACGTAAACTAAAATCTCCGAGTTTACTTTATATTAAAATAATATCAAATAGGGTGCGGTTCGAATACAAACCAAATTATAAATAAAAATTACAAATCGATTCTTAAGCTGACACGTGTCCCATTTTAGTCAAAATCCCGGACAAAATATAGAGGGGTATAATAGTCATTCCACACGGATGGGTATAAACCTAATAATGTTATTTTCAATTTAGTCCAAAAGTTGTTAATGATCAGACTTAAAAGACTTAATGATCAGACATAAAAATAGACAATGATCAGACTTAAAAGACTTAATGATCAGACTTAAAAATTGTAATGATCAGACTTAAAAAGCAGTAATGATCAGACTTAAAAGACTTAATGATCAGACTTAAAAATAGACAATGATCAGACTTAAAAGACTTAATGATCAGACTTAAAAATGGTAATGATCTGACTTAAAAAGCTGCAATGATCAGACTTAAAAGACTTAATGATCAGACTTAAAAATAGACAATAATCAGACTTAAAAGAATTAATGATCAGACTTAAAAGACTTAATGATCAGACTTAAAAAACTTACTAATCAGATTTAAAAAGCAGCAGTGATCAGACTTAAAAGACTTAGTTATCAGACTTAAAAAACTTAATGATCAGACTTAAAAGACTTAATGATCAGACTTAAAAATAGACAATGATCAGACTTAAAAATAGACAATGATCAGACTTAAAAGACTTAATGATCAGACTTAAAAATGGTAATGATCATACTTAAAAAGCAGCAATGATCAGACTTAAAAGACTTAATGATCAGACTTAAAAATAGATAATAATCAGACTTAAAAGACTTAATGATCAGACTTAAAAGTCTTAATGATCAGACTTAAAAGTCTTAATGATCAGACTTAAAAGACTTAATGATCAGACTTAAAAGACTTAATTATCAGCCTTAAAAAACTTAATGATCAGACTTAAAAAAGCAGCAATGATCAGACTTAAAAGACTTAATGATCAGACTTAAACTTAGAAATGATCAGACTTGAAAGACTTACTGATCAGACTTAAACTTTGAAATGATCAGACTGAAAAAGCAGCAATGATCTAATAATCAGACTTAACAATAGACAATAATCATTCTTAAACGACTTAATGATCAGACTTAAAAAACTTAATTATCAGACTTAAAAGACTTAATTATCAGACTTAAAAAACTTAATGATAGACTTAAAAGACTTAATGATCAGACTTAAAAATAGACAATGATCAGACTGAAAAGACTTAATTATCAGACTTAAAAATGGTAATGATCAGACTTAAAAAGCAGCAATGATCAGACTTAAAAGACTTAATGATCAGACTTAAAAGACTTAATTATCAGACTTAAAAAACTTAATGATCCGATTTAAAAAGCAGCAATGATCAGACTTAAAAGACTTAATGATCAGACTTAAACTTGGTAATGATCAGAGTTAAAAAGCAGCAATGATCAGACTTAAAAGACTTAATGATCAGACTTAATGATCATTGTTTTTTTAAGTCTGATCATTGCTTTGTAAGTCTGATATTAATGGTTTAAGTCAGCTCATTATTATTTTTAGTCTGTTCATTGTTTTTTAAGCTGATCATTGTTTTTTAAGTCTGGCCATTAATGGTTTAAGTCTGATCATTGTTTTTAAGTCTGATCATTACTGGTTTAAGTCTCATCATTATTTTTTTAAGTCTGATCATTATTTTTTAAGTCTGATCATTGTTTTTTTAAGTCTGGTCATTAATGGTTTAAGTCTGATCATTGTTTTTAAGTCTGATCATTGTTTTTTTAAGTATGGTCATTAATGGTTTAAGTCTGATCATTGTTTTTAAGTCTGATCACTACTGGTTTAAGTCTCATCATTATTATTTTTAAGTCTGATCATTGTTTTTTTAAGTCTGGTCATTACTGGTTTAAGTCTGATCATTGTTTTTTTAAGTCTGATCATTACTTTAGCGACAGTCAAAATAGCTATAGTAAAAGTCAAAAATTTAGGATCAGCTTAAAAGATCAGACTTAACGCATGATGATCAGACTTAAAAACGTACTGTAGCGAAAGACGATTTTTACTGTAGCGAATTTTAGGACGATTATACCTCTCCTATCTTTTATATATTTTTAAATAAGTCCAGGTGTGTTTTTTTGTTTACAAAAAGAACCCCGACAGGATGAAAGTTCAGATGAATTTTGATTGGTCAATTTTGACGCGTGTCAATTTTTTTTATGGATTTGTAGTTTTTATTTATAATAGTGGTTTGTATTTGATCCAAACTCTATCAAATATTATATATTTATTTATAAGGGCATCCACACCAAGGGGAGCAATAAGCAATAATAGAAAGACTTTATTGCTTATTGGTCTCATGTAGCAAGTGATCAAAAAAAAAACAAAAAGCAATGCTTGAAAATCCATCTCATATCGAACCCAGCAATACATCATCCACTAAACTTATCCAACTCAACACGCTCCAAATCATTTAATATTGTCCTCGGTAGATTAGATGAAGTCGATGCATATCAATTTGAAAAACGACTGATTCTAACTTCAACGCACAACCAATCCGCTCTATCAAAAAAATAACGCACAGTCAATCCAACTTCAGAAAAAGAGAGAAACGAAACAACAACGATCGTTGACCATCAAGCTCGAGAACAACCCATGACGAGGCCGCTGTGGCGTCGCAGATATCTCCATTACGAGCCCCATCGTACGGTCCCAATTTCCATCGATTTGAAAAATTAGGGGTTTTCCTTGCTGAGCTGAGAGCTCGATGATTAGTAGTTTAGGGCGGAAAAAAAATGAAAAGGAATTATGAAATAAATGGGCCTGGACAATTTATTTGGCCCAACAATAAAGCGTACGATTTCATTCGATTTTAACGAGTTTAGACCGTTCAAAATCATTTAAAATCGTTTTGACTTCTGATTTTATTAAAAAAACGATTCTACCTACGACTTAACACAAAACATACATGTAGAAACGTAAAGTAGGACGAATTTACGTTTTAAAACGCGATTTCAACAACCTTGAATATAAGGACCAGGTGTATTGGAGTTGGAGGCATGGAATCCCGTGCAACAAAAAAATAGTTATTTGAAAAAATTACAGTAGTTTATGTGTTTTAAGTTAAAAATGCGTAGTTTTAAAAAAATGATAAATTACTTATTTATGGGTTATATTAACGAAACTACGTAGTTTGATATTTTTTTATATTAAAACTATGTCATTTTTAAATGTATGTTTTTCGCTTGGCTGCACCGGATATGAATATGTCAATGGGATAATAATTCTAAATGAAACTATCATTAAAAGCATGCTCACTAATAACCTTTTTGAGTCTTGAAAATGGATTAGTACAATTTGGGGTCTACTATCACTTGATTATAATATGTAGAAACGAATGTACGCACTTTAATTTGTTTTCCAAAGAAGGGACATAGTCAAACAGAGTAAACGCTTTTAGGAATTCTGTTTACCTCCGTCCAACGCCGTCAAGGGACTGTTGACACTAAATCGTTGACTATGTTCAACAAACCATTGATGGCGTTGGACGGAATTAAACAATCGTTTACGATGTTTGAACATGCCCCTTCTTTGGAAAAATAATTAAAATATGTGGCCTCTTTGAAACTTTTTATAGTCGCTCATATATTGAAATCAGGTGATAGTTTAAGACCCAAAATTGTACTTTTCCCTTAAAAATCATGCAATATACTAACGAATTTTTGGGTCATGAAGTTGATCATCCCATTACCAAACTAAAATTTGGTCACATTTAATAATGTCGTAGCTGCTATCACAAAAAATTTGGTCACCTTTAAAATTTTAAAAAGGAATTCAAAGTTTGAAGATAATTTGATTGAATAATGAATTCAATTATCAAATGTGTTACATGGTCCTCCCTAGGGTAAGGGATATCAAAAAATAGATAAATTAATACTACTACAGAAGGGGGATTACGCATCGGTTCCATGTTACATCGGTTTGGACCTTATGCATCGGTTTAGGATAACCGATGCATAATGTCGCTCTTATGCATCGGTTTTGGGTTAACCGATGAATAAGGTCAAGATTATGCATCGGTTAGTCTAAACCGATGCATAAGCCTCGACATTACGCATTGGTTAGTATGAAACCGATGCATAAAGTCGAATACAATTTTACCCTAATTTCATTTTTACATCTGCAGTTTTCATCCTCAGTAAACTTACCGATGCGAAACCAATCGATTTACTAGAATTTTGAACTTTCCGTGCGCGCCTTCCTGTCGACCTCGCTCCATCTCGCCGTTGCTTCGCTCGTCAGTTGTCGTTGTCGACCTCACTCACGTCTCGCTAGTAGTCTTCTTGCCTGTGGTCGCTCGTCGCCAGTTCTCCATCCAGCAACACTCCTTGCTCACTCGCCAGTCCCTCTAGCAACACTCCACTCCTCACTCACTCGACAGTCCTCCAGCAACACTCAAAGGTATGTAATGATGATGGATTTATTAGGGTTTACTCATTGTGTAATCGAAATGTAATTACTTGTTGTAATTTTCTTTGTTGATTAAATTATTTTGTTGGTTTAGGCCTTGCATCATACTCTCGACCCTCGCATATCAGTCAAATAGCTTCTTTGATTCTCCGAGCAACATCACATAAGGTATTTATATGTTTAGTTCTTTTGTTCATGTTTCATGATTTATGCTTGTCAATTCTTTCTTAACACTTGTGTTTTTAAATCCAGTGTTCTTCTGCCTTTGCTCATTGCATTCCTCAACCTACTACTACATTTCTCCTCTCTCGATTTCACACAAGGTATTCTTGTGGTATTCTTTTATTTTTACTATGTTTATTTTTTAAACATGAACATTTTGGTTAGGATGCTCTTTCATGTCCATTTGTTCTTTGTTTAACAAGATGGTGTATTTATTGAATGATTAGCTAACTTGTTCTCAGTCTAATAATAATATTTACATGATTCATGTAGTGGATTTATGATGAGTGGAGAGTGAATGTCCGATAATAGGTTAAGTGATGAGTATGAAAAAAGGATAATGGATTTCTGTGAATTTGCATCGGCGTATGCATTAAAAATGCACTTGAACGTGTCTGCTGTCCGTGTAAGGCGTGTTTCAATAAGATAAAGGTCAAAGTGGAGGATTTGCATAAACATCTTTTTTAAAGGGAATTGATCCACACTACAAGGTTTGGTACATGCATGATGAGGCTGAACCGCAAGACGTTGAACCTCAACCCGTAGAAAGTTTGCCTGAAGATAATGATGATTGGGAGGAGGACAATTTAATTGAAATGGTTAACAACGTTACCGATGAGTTTGTTTCTAGAGCACAAGTTGTGGAATCATTGAGGAATGACTCTGAATTACCACTGTATGAAGGTTACTCTAAATATACAAGGTAATCTGCAACTTTGAAGTTATTCAATTTGAAAGCTAAAAATGGATGGTGTGATAAGAGTTTCACTAAAGTGTTATCGTTGGTGAAAAATATGCTTTCCGAGGGAAACACTTTACCTAACCGTACTTATGAAGCTAAAAATGTTATGTGTCCCATGGGAATCGAGTACACGAAGATACATGCTTGTCCCAATGATTGTATATTGTATCGTAATGCTTATAAGGATTTGACTGAATGTCCGGTCTGCAAATCTTCTCGCTACAAGTTAAACAAAGGACATATAGATACCTCAAAAGGCACTTCGGCCAAAGTATTGTGGTATCTTCCACCGATTCCCAAGTTTCAACGATTATTTGCAGACACGAAAGATTCAGATAATATGCGATGGCATGCTGAGAAATGTGTCGTTGATACCAAAATACGTCATCCGGTCGATTCACTGAAATGGGCCAAAGCAGACAACACATTCCCAGAGTTTGGAATAGAGTCTAGGAATTTATGCCTTGGCTTGTCTACTGATGGAGTGAATCTGCATGGAAATCTCAGTAGTCAACATAGTACATAGCCCGTGATATTAGTGATATACAACCTACCTCCTAGACTAACCATGAAGTGCAGATATATGATGCTTTCTTTGTTTATATCGGGTCCTAGACAGCCTGGAAATGATATGCTAGAGATGAACATTCGTACCAAATTAGCACCAGATTCCCGAGGGCAACGTACATATCTGCCTCCATCATGCACCACTCTTTCTAAGAGTGAGAAATCAAGATTTTGCTGATGTCTTAAAGGAGTTAAAGTTCCGTAAGGCTTCTCTTCAAATATTGTCAGTTTGGTTTCGATGAAGGATCTGCGTTTGAATGGATTAAAATCTCACGACTATCACACTTTAATTCAACAGCTCTTGCCTATTGCAATTAGTGGTATATTATTGCCTCCAAAAGTGAGAGTCGCTATACAAAAACATTTCGTGATTTTCAGCTCTTTATGTGCTAAGGTTGTTGATCCAACAGAGCTTGATAGATTACAAGAGCAGGTAGTGATTACATTATGCCAACTTGAGATGTTCTTCCCACCATCCTTTTTCGATATAATGGTGCATCTAACTGTTCATTTGGTGTGCAAGCTTTGAATTCTCGGACCAGTGTATATGAGATGAATGTACCCTTTTGAGAGGTACATGAAGATTCTAAAGAGCTACGTGAGAAATAGGCATCGTCCTGAAGGATGTATAGTGAAAGGATACATAACTGAAGAGACAGTTGAATTTTGCACTAACTTTTTGGGAAACACCGCTGCAATTGGGATTCCAAGGCCACGTCATTTTGATCGATTTCAAGGAAAAGGAACAAGTGGATTGAAACAAATAGTTAAATCTGTGGATGAGTTATCAATAGCCCATTTCTATGTATTGCAACATATACCTGAGATCACGCCTTTCATCGAGCAGCACTTAAACATAGTGAGGAGTGCACACCGGGGGAAAAAATGAGATGTGGGCGCAAAGAGAACACTGTCGGTCATTTTGTAAATGGCTGAGAACTAATGAAGCTTTAAGTAATCAAGGGAACTCGGAAGAAGAGTCTGAGGATGACTTAGTGAAGTGGCTTATGGCAGGTCCGAGACCAAGTGTATACATGTGGAGAAGTTTTGACATTAACGGATTTTGTTTTCACACAAAAGATCAAGACGAACACAGCGTTGCGCAAAATAGTGGTGTCACACTTGTTGCTGAAACCACTCACGTTTCTAGCGCTAGAGATCGAATCCAATATCTGCTCCTCTCAATTATTTTGGGGTTATCGGAGAAATATGGCAGTTGGATTATGTTAAACTACAAGTACCCATTTTTGAATGTAAATGGGTTAACCATTCTGCGGTTTGCACTAATGATTTTGAAATGACGTTTGTGGATTTTCGAAGGGAGGGTTATAAAGATGAGCCCTTCATTATGGCCGAACAAGGAAGACAAGTATTTTATGTCAAGGACCCTTCGGACAGAAATCTGTTTGTTGTCCTCCATGGCAAACAACAAGTAACCAATGATGCTACAAGTGGCACATCTGAAGACCTCGCTGAAGATTGCATACCTGTGTGTACGATCGTTCCTGTGGAAATCGTCGAAATTGAAATTGATGACGAAATGCAATTAAGAGAAGATCACGACGAAGGAATATGGATTGATAAACAAACTTAACTTATGTGTATGTTGTATGTTACTTTATCACTGATGTTCATCACACGTCATTTTTTTTATTGTGTACACCTATGTATTTACATTCTATTGAACTAACATTTATGTGATATTTCAGGGATAATGACACACAGTAGTAGTAGTGGAGAGGAAGACTTCCGTGTGGAACAGCGCACGTCCACCAAGAAAACTAAGAGGGGCCCATCGTTGATGCTCGATTTGATTAGGAGACATAGGGAGGATGGTACCAAGATTACAATCGAATTTAAGGCCACAGGATATCCCTTGGGGAAGGCTAGTGACAACTGGAGGAGTTACCTAGGGGCTGTGGTCCGTACTCGAGTTCCCATCGACTACACTGATTGGAGGAAGGTGCCTCAAAAGGTTAAGGATGTTATGTGGAACGAAGCAACGGTAATATATTCTATAATTCCATTATCATAGTGTTAGCAACATTAAATGTTGATTGTACTAATTATAACTTGTTATATATATTTTTCAGGAAGTGTTTCTTGGACCAGAAAGACACAAAGAGCAAGAGGTCAAATATGCATCCAGTGCGTGGAGGAACTTCAAATCAAGACTCGCATCAAACTATATATTCGGTAAAAAGAAGGACGAAGATCCCCACGAAGGAGTATCAATACATTAATTCTGTGAAGTGGAAGAAATTTGTAGAGCATAGACTCAGTGAAGATACGAGGAAGCTATCTTCTCAGAATAAGACTCTAGCTGCTAAGAAGGAATATGCGCACATCATGGCCGATGAGGGTATAGAAAAGTGAAGGAGGTGCTAATAAACGAGAAGTTGGCTAATTTAATTGCGCAGGGCGTAATTGAATAGGGAGAGACACCTTCTATCACTGTCGAGAAATATGAGGTATAGAAGAGGGCACGCCTCAAGAAGAATAAAGAATTCGTCACCCCGACAGCTCGGCATGTGGCTGAAAATATTCTGAGTAGTTAACTTTTTTTCAATAGTTTAACTTTTTCCGTATACTAAACATTCAATTGGGACGCCTGAGTATCTTGGACGTACCAGAGGAATAGGCACGTTCCGTGGAACATTGGATTCTCGAAAGCCACATCTTCTAAGACGACACTGAGTTCCAGTACTTCTCACGTAGAGATGCCTGATCGCCTCGGCTGTCACTGTCATGTCGATGTAGACCCGACGACGAGCATACCCGAGGTACGTTTAGAATGTTTCGCTTTCTTTTTGTGACAATTTGGCTTAATTTTTCGGAACGTATGTAACATCAATTGTTCGTGCTAACAGGGTGGCTTGAAGTGCGTATTATAAATCGAGGGGTAGTCGAAGGTGACCGAGAGCAAGTGGCCATTGGTCGAGTCATGAAAGGTCATTTTATTAATTATTGACAGATACCAGAACATACATTAAAGGTGATGTCCTCTCTCAGTCCTTATAGCCTCTCTATAGATGTCACATTCTTATTCGTATGTCATTCTAACCCTAAACATTTGTTCTTTATATATAGGTAAAGGTTGAAAAAGCACTCGTTCGGTCTGCCATATTGCCAGTACCCCATGCGAAGTATAAGAATGTTATTGAGGCAGAGTCTAACCATGTAGCATGGCCTAAAGACTTGGTCGTTTTTCGGTAATAGGGTGAGGTAATCGAATAATACAAGTTCATTTGCATTTTCTATTATACTGTACATAAAAAATAATTTCATATCATTAATCAAATTCAACATGCAGGAATATGATAACGTGTTCTGTATTTCTTTGCCACTTACCGACGATGAATTCATAGAGTGCTTGCCCATGTATTGTCGACTTTTAAATGAGGTATGGACACAGTTGAACAGACATATGCTTGAAGTGGACGTGGACCAGAATGTGTTCGGTGACGACTATGGTATTGATGTGAACATAGAAGACCTAAAGGAACTATACAAGACGGCAGCGTTGGGGAACTTTGCTTGTGAATTATTTATATGGTAATGTTCACGATTATTTTCGAATGACCATTTGTCCTAATGCATGGTTTAACTAACACAAATTTTTTACTTTGTAGTTCTTTGAACAATGAGATGATGGGTTGGGATATTAAGTTTGGTTTCTTCAATCCTTCTATCATGACGCCACAATCAACAGAGATGAGAGGTTGATGACGTTTGTGGCAAGGTTGAATATGCCGGACTGAGATCGCAATTTTTGTTACTTCCTACCTTACGTGGATCAGGTAAAGTAAGTTCATAACTTAATGATAATATTTTATATGTTTTTTTGAATTTAGTTTGTTTTTGTTAGGTGGCATTGGATGTTATATGTCATCTTCCCTAAACAACACGTAGCGCATTGGCTTGATCCATCGAATAGTGATGAAGGAATAAACACCGATGCAAAGGATTTGGTGAACACGTAAGTTCTAGACTCACTTTTATCTTGTAACTTGTATAAAAACAATCACTAATTATGTTATGTTATTCATTTTAGGGGAATGTACCGATACTATCAAGGATGTATACCGAGTAATACACAAAGTGTATGTTGGAAGGTAGTTGGGGTACGAAGTCTCATATCTACTATCTTTTTTAATAGTTTTAGCATTAATATAGTGTGTGATAAGAAATTATTGATCGTGCAGTGTCCAAACAACCGCCGGGTCACTTATGCGGTTATTATGTTTTGAATTATATTCGGGACATAATCCAGTTTATACGAGCTAATAACGGAGTGGAGATTGATGATCTTAGCCAAGTAATCTTTAAGACTTGTATTATTCATTAAGTTGTAGTTGACTTTGGTTGGTTTTGAACTAATTGGAACTTTACTGTATTGATTTACTTTTCTCTTGCTTTTCATTGTTTCTAGTGTTTCCTAATGGAAGGGAATCATACGAAGACTCGAAGATCGATGAAGTAAGGGAAATAAGCGCCGGCTACTTGTATAACTATATAAGCGATCGTTACCCAGTCGGTATATGACATCAATTTTAGTTTTGTTGTTTGTATTACGAATATTGACTTTTGTGTTGGCATTGTTGTATGGAAAGAAGATGTACTTGTATATTCTATTTGATCTTTGAAATGAATGTATTTCGATGTTGAGCAACAGTGCATTTGTAATTGAACAGCATGGTATTTGTAATTCAACAGTAGGGTATTTGTAATTGAATGGCAGGTTATTGATGTTTGTAAAAATTTCAGGTGGATTTGAGCTAATAGAAGCCAAATCTACCAAAAAATTTTTAGACATTATGCATCGGTTTTAGGCTGAACCGATGCATAATGTCTGACCTTATGCATCGGTTCAGCCAAATAACCGATGCATAAGGTCAGACATTATGCATCGGTTTTTTTTTTGAACTGATGCATAAGGTCCGAACCTTACGCATCGCTCGATTATGCATTGGATGAAAACCGATGCATAATCCCTTGAAAAACAGATGCAGATTCCCCAGCCTGTAGTAGTGTAAAAGCACCTAACAACACTGAAGGTCACATAGAAAATAAAAATACCTATTTAATATAAGTGTTAAGATCATATGAGAAACAGTAATTCTCATGAGTAATAAGAAATAACAATAGTCGTTCGATCTTCGATCTAACGGTCCTTAATTTTCGTAATTATACGCATATTTTTATGCATTAAATTCGTGCTTGAATTCGTCATTTGTGCACACATTTGTCGTTCGTTCTCGGTCGAAATTCTGTTCGCTGAAACTCATTGATCGTCGATTGCATCGCTAATTGATTAGATTTCTCTAGTGGCATAGTCGATATTCAATTGCGTCTTCAAATCGTAGTCGCTCATTTGAATTGCATAAGAAATTCTCAAATCGTAAATTTTGGATTTTGGATTGTGGGAATGCTCTGCGACCAAAATTCGTAGCAGTCAAAGTGACTGCTGTGAATTTTGTTTGTAATTGATATGCATTTTAGTCGGAAAACACCAAAACATGACTGCTACGATTTTTTTTTGTAATTGCTACGCAATTTAGTCGGAAAGCACCAAAACATGAGTGCTACGAATTTTGTTTGTAATTGCTACGCATTTTATTCGAAAAGCACCAAAACATGACTGCTACGAATTTTGTTTGTGATTGGTACGCGTTTAGTCGGAAAGCACCGAAACATGACTGATACGAATTTTGTTTGTAATTGCTACGCATTTTATTCGGAAAGCACCAAAATATGAGTGCTACGAATTTTATTTGTAATTGCTACGTATTTTAGTCGGAAAGCACCAAAACCCTAAATCTATGATTTGGAAATTTTCTTATGCAATTGGAACGAGCGACTTTCGTTTCTTCAGCCGTGGAATGAGTCGAGTCGATTGAGAATGGATTAAAGACGATGACACGTCGATCGGTGATGAATGGTATATCGAAGCTCGTCTTCATCCTCGTAGGTCGTGACCAAATTGCCCCTAAATTGACGAAATCTTGTTGATTAGTGTGATTTCTAACTTTTTAATTCAATTTAATCTTGACCGTGAATCAACTAAGATGAACGACTGAGAATATTTCTCATTTATCATCCTAATTCCACTTCTCACGAAACCGCACTCTTTAATATAATAATAACTAATTAAATACCTAAATATTAAGTTAATAAAGTAAAATCCATACAACAAGATCAAAATATCCGAATTCGAATATCGTTCGTACTTTGATCGTCTCCTACATCAATCATATTTTAAAATTCTGGTAATAACCATTAACCACATCTTTCAATTGGTCAACATTACACATTTCACACTAATAAACATTTCAATAGTGACATCCTATCAAAAAAAAACATTTCAATAGTGGCATCATATTAGCAAGAGAAAAGCAATGTAGCCAAACGGAAATTCAAGTAACAAAATTGTAGCAGTTTGCCAGTAATAAAATTGTAGCAGCGCTGTAGTATATATGGGGAGCTGCACATCTCAGTACTGCCAACAAGGCCTGGGCCTGGGCCTGGTTTGCCTGTAAATAACAGTCTTTGCAGCACCTTGAACACCTTCTTCGCGAACTTGAGGGCAATCCTCTACAACCAAGAGTGCCAACTTATGCGACTCAACCAGAGGTTTCATCCCTTTATGTGTGAATCTTGTACAGTCACTAAATCGGACAGTACTTAACCTGGGGAACTTTGCTACAAATTGTATCCCCTCATCGGTTATGTCCTGGCAACTAATTAATTCCAGTGACTCCAAATACTCTGCAGAACAGATAGCTTCCATACCAGAATCATCGAATGACCAGATGTGCTCGAGAGATGGTTCTCAAATAGGACAATTTCTCATCAGAGCCACAATTCTGCTATTGGAGAATGACAAGGGTAGAGGAAACCCACCAGATGCACATGATGATAGCCTCACTGATTCAAGCCTGGTGCAGTTTTGAGCCACAGATAACAAAGAAGCATCTGTCAATCCCAAAGGACCCAACGAAATAAATGAGGAGTTATAGTATGGAACTCATAAGGACAGAGACAAAAGGGTTCCGGAGTTCTGTACCACCATGGATATAAAATCCGAGTCCCTTACCCCTATACAATTGTCTAAGTAAATCTTTTCCAATTTCTGACACACAGGCAATGCACAATAATGTTCTTGACCAAGGTGCATATCACAATTCACTAAACTAAGCTCTAGCAAACTGTCACATGATATATTCTTCTTCAGCAACAAATCGCAAAGTGTGGAACTGTCATTAAAATTCTTATAATAAAAAGGACCATCACCCTCAAACTGCATTCGCTTCAGTTTACTCCAACAAGTTCCCAGCTTGATCAGATCACCCTCCCCAATACCTCTACAATTTTTTATCGACAAGTCTTCTAGTTGGTTAAGTTTACCAAGATATTCAAGCCACTCATCACTCCCGACATTTAAGCATCTGTTGAGGTGAAGAGAACTGAGCCTTTTGCAGCTGATGACTATAGTCAATATGCCACAACTGGTGATTCTAGGGGCAAAGCTCAACTTGAAAGCCGAAAGCTTTGAGCAGGAAGCCAAGTTACTAAGACCAGCATCAGTAATGTAAGTAGAGTGACTGAGAGTAAGCTTTCGCAGAGTAATCTAAGTTCTAATCCCAAATCAAATCTTGAAATCGCAACACACACTCTATACATACAATAAAATCATTAAAGTACGAAAGTATACAAAACAGACAGAACAGTACCAAAATTGAGCTTCAAAGGCGCAGAAAATTCATACTCCGCATCACCACTTCGAGTCCTAAAATCAAAAATTAATCGACTACGCCTAATATGTATTAGCCAATAAGACTATACAAATTCTTTGTAATTATTATTTTGTTTTTATCGATATAATCTTCCCCATAGATCGTAGGTATTCCACTCTCTTGTAACTATATATGTACATAAGGGTGCGTGAACTTACCATCATTATCATTCCATATAAAAAAGCTGTTATCTTTTGAATTAAATTGTAATTTAAAATTTCAAAGCTCAAACGTCACTATACCGCCTGAAACCAGAATATGAAAAGGTAATCTGATGTTCCCATGAATGTCATGGTCTTGTCAAAACGACTTTAGAGAGTTTAAGCAGGAGTTCAGCCGCAGACTGGCACCGAAGTACAGCATGGAAATGACGCTACGAGGTTTCCTAAACCGGAAGTTTCTAAAGATCAAAGATCTTGTCGGTTGAAGTCGGCAAGCAAAGAAGTAGACGATCAGATATTCAAACGAATATCTCCTCATCTGTCAGAAGACGGTTTAGAAGATTCGGCTGACTTGTCAATGAAGATATCTCGAGATATCATTGAAGATTGGATACGGCTTAAAGAAGATTGAGTATCTATCAAATATTTAGGAGTATCTCCAAAATATTTGACAGGATATTCTGATTGGATCTGGACATCACCGAAGCCTATAAAAAGAATGATATCCATGATGTGTATCGCTTTCTGAGAGAATTACACACGAGTGCCTTCGTGAGATTGGAGAAGAAGAGCGACGGTCGGTTGAGCTTTCCCCACTGGAAAATAACCGGCGTTGTAACAGTCTGTTCATTGTGTTGATCAGACTGTTCGTGTTAAACTAACCGTTGCACACACCAGAGACCATTGCTGGCTTTCGGGAGAAAGCAACCGAGCTTCGGGAGAAGATCGAGCACGTTCGAAAGAGAGTTTCAAACGAAGGGGATTGAGGGGGAGCCGAGATCATAAATCTGAGTGAAGTAGTGATAGAGGCTAGGCATCTTCGTTCGGGAGATTGTAAGAGTAAGTCCAGGTATAGCTCTATACTATTTAATAAAGATTTATATCCCTTTAGGGCGTGGGAAGCCCCCCAGAGTAGGCTGTTACCGAACTGGGAAGTACACTGTGTGTTCTTTTCATATACTGTCCCAGATACTGTTTGCTAAGGTGTTCAAGGTTTGTTTGAACACCACCACAAAGAGTAGCTTGAACAGATAACAGTATTTCATTTGGTATCAGAGCAGACACTCGACATACTGAGTGTGATCCTAGATCTGTTCAAGATGAGTCTGAAGGAAAGACAAAGCACAACCCTACCCCCGTTACTTGAGGGATCAAATTATGCCTCCTGGAAGCCCAAAATGAAAGCTTTCCTGAAATCTCTCGATGAAAAGGCTTGGAAGGCCGTTTTGATTGGATGGGCACAACCCACGATGGAAAATCTTGTAGGCGAGTCGTTCCTAAACCAGAAGCTCTGTGGACTGATGCAGATGAAAAATCGGCTGTTGGAAATTCAAAGGCTATGAATGCAATCTTCTCTGGAGTAGACGAGAACGTATTGAAACTAATTATTAATGGTTAAGTCGCCAAGGAAGCTTGGGATATCCTCCAAACAGCTTATGAAGGTACAGACAAGGTTTGGAATTCTCGAATGCAGATAGTAACAAAAAAGTTTGAGGATATGAAGATGGAGGACAGTGAATCCATTCCTGAGTTCAATGCAATAGTTTTAGACCTGTCCAACGAGGCTAATGCACTGGGAAAACCAATTGATGGAGAACAAATGGCTAGCAAAGTTTTGAGATTGCTCCCTCTGAGGTTTGCCATGAAGGTTACTGCTATTGAGGAGATGCATGATATCCCCAAACTAAAGCTAGACGAGCTCATGGGTTCTCTTAGAACTTACGAGATGAATCAAAAGCACGAAGTCCAACCCAGAGACGGGAAAGGAATTGCACTAAAAGCAGAAGTGTCTGAAGACATGCTTGAGTCCGGCTACACCAATGAACAACTGGCTATGATGGCGCAGAACTTTGGCAGAATGGTATGAAAGATCAACAGACGTGGTCCTGAGCAAGGCGATGAAACTACCAACTTTAGCGACAGCAAGTCAGATGATGAGGAGGAAGGCGATGAAACTACCAACTTTGTTGCATTTGTTGCCACCATAGGAGATTGCGGTGAATCCAGTTAAAGTATGACCCCTCTGTTCGAACAATTAGCTGACGACTCCTCAGACAGTGATGATGAAGAACTCACTCAGGAGACTCTGACTGAAACTTACAAAGAATTATATGAGAAGTGGATGATGGTGATCAATCTCAATAAGAAGCTTACCGACACCATTGCCAGCGTAACTGTTGAAAAGGACAAGATGTGGCGAGAAGTCGAGATCCTTGTTACACAGAAGGTGGAACTCCAAGGTGAGGTTGCTTTCCTGAAAACTCAACTGACTGAAATGAAATAGGAAAGGTCTTCTCTGCTTGCACAGAAAATTGAACTCCTGGGTACCGTTTCTTCTCTGAAAGTTAAAATGGAGAAAAATCGTGACATCCATCCAGTAGGCATGGTGGGTCTGAGGAAAATGATAACAGACCTGAAGCGCAAGGAAGTGTTTCTCTTAAACAAAGTAGAGTCGCTCGAACTACAGATGGAATCAGAAAGGATGGAACATTCAACCACCATGAAGGAGCTCAACCAGTTCAAACAATCAGTAAAGATGTTAAACTCTGGATTTAAGAATCTGAACGAGATTCTCAAGCTCAAAGGATGGAGTCCGGACACCGAGGACTGGGATTCACAGAAGAAGGCTGCTCGAAAGGCACAACATTTGAAAAGGCAAAATTGGTGGTAGTACAGCACCCTGGACAGAAGGTGACACAGAATCAAGGAAAAACCCGAATAAATCAAAGGAAGATTCACAAGGCTCACATCAGACCTCACTCAGAACAGAAGAGAGACTCTCGCACGTGCTGGTACTGTTACCAGATTGGACACATCAAATCTAAGTGTCGCTTGTTTCTTGCTGAACGGAAGGCCATGGAGGTCACGACTAAACCTCGAATGCGACAAGTCTGGGTACCAAAAACAAGTAAGACCGTGTGCATGGTTGCCTTCAGCTCATTAAGTCACATGTAGAAAGATCGATGGTACTTTAATAGTGGATGCTCCACCCATATGACAAGTAACCCTAAATATCTTACACATATTAGACCTGTTACGAAACGGCAGTTTATCACTTTCGATGATGGAGGAAAGGGTCAGGTGATCGGCTGTGGGACATTGAAGGTTCCGGATCTCCCTGTACTCAAGGATACCCTCCTCGTTGAAGGATTAAAGGTGAACCTAATCAGTATTAGTCAACTGTGTGATGGCGGACACCATGTGCAATTCACTCACGACTTATGTCAAGTCATGGATAAGAAAGGAGACACACTGATGAAAGGTAGCAGGGCAGCCAACAACTGCTACCTCATAGGATCTGCTAGAACAATTGCTGCATCAGCCTGCTTGACGAGTCAATCGGATGAGATGGCACTATGGCATAGGCGCTTGGGTCATCTGAATCTCAAGACCTTAAAGAAAATCTCCACAACTGGACTCATCCGAGGAATGCCCACTGTGACAGGAGATATAGATGTAATCTGTGGAGAGTGCCAGATAGGGAAACAGACGAAGGCTTCGCACCCCAACACCTCGCAGATCAGCACTAGCAGACCTTTGGAACTGGTTCTTATGGATCTGATGGGTCCTATGCAAGTTGAGAGCTATGGCGGCAAGAAGTATGTACTAGTGTGTGTGGACGACTTTACCAGATTTACCTGGACTAGATTTCTTCTAGACGGGACTGAAGCTGCTCAACAGTTCATTCAACTTGCTACCCTACTTCAGAGAGAGAGGGAGGACAAAGGAGAAAGCCTGGTAACTATCAAGAGTGATCACGGCACAGAGTTTAAGAACAACACTATGGCCACCTACTGTGTAGAACACGGCATAGCACACCAGTTTGCAGCTGCCATCACCCCTCAACAAAATGGAGTAGTGGAATGCAAAAATTGCACAATTCAGAAGATAGCTCGTGTAATGCTACACGCCAAGAAAATTCCTCTTAAGTTCTGGTCAGAAGCTATGAATACTACATGTCACATCATCAATCGTGTTACAATACGCATTGGATTGGAGATGACCTGTTATGAGCTTTGGAAGGGGAAGAAGCCCAAGGTGAAATACTTCCACATCTTTAGGAGTGTGTGCTACATCCTGAATGACCAAGAGTACACACAGAAGCTGGATCCGAAGAGTGATGAGGGCCTCTTTCTAGGATACTCCTCGAACAATCGAGCATACCGAGTGTTTAACAAGCGTACAAGCTCGGTCATGGAGTCAGTCAATGTCAAAGTGAAGGATGAAGTGGTTGAGAAGGCTGTCTCAGACGATGCTGACTATGAAGTTGGAACAGTGCTAGAGACACCTTCCTCGTCTCAGTCGACTGGACATGATCAGCCAGGAGGAGTGCAAACAGACGATAATCCCACCTTAGACTCCTCATCCGATGAGGCTGAAGACACCAGTACCTAAGAGAATATTGCTGCTTTACAGCCCTCTCAACGAATTGCCAGGAACCACCCGATTGCTAAAATCATTGGTGAACCGAGTGAAGGTATGAGGACTCGCGTCAACTCGATTAACTTCAGAGAACTAGCTGCATTCTCATGTTTTTGTCCACTATAGAGCCGAAGAACATCAAGGAAGCATTGCTTGACGAGTATTGTGTACTGGCTATGCAGGAAGAGCTGGAAGAGTTTGCTCGGAATGACATATGGGACTTAGTTCTGAGACCTGATGATGTGAATGTCATCGTCACAAAATGGATCTTTAAGAACAATTCAGACGCCACAGGAAATATCACAAAAAACAAGGCTCGCCTAGTGGCACAAGGCTACACTCAGATAGAGGGCATCGACTTTGATGAAACTTTTGCTTTTGTCGCACGTCTTGAAGCCACTCGCTTACTTCTTGCTCTGGCCTGTCACTTAAAGTTTCGACTATTCCAGATGGATGTGAAGAGCGCGTTCCTGAACGGGTTTTTGAATGAGGAAGTAGACGTTGCACAGTCAAAAGGTTTTGAGGACCCTCATCACCTTGCTTATGTGTACCGTCTGAAGAAAGCGATGTATGGTCTCAAACAGGCGCCCAGAGCATGGTATGAACGCCTCACTGTGTTTCTCGTCGATCATGGATATGTGCGAGGGGGAGTAGATAAGACCCTATTCGTAAAGCTCACAAGGTCAGATTTTATTATCGCACAAATCTATGTTGACGATATAGTGTTTGGTTCCAACACACAGAAGCTGGTGGATCAGTTCGTGGAACAGATGCAGAAAGAGTTCAAGATGAGTATGGTTAGAGAGATGAACTACTTTCTGGGACTCCAAGTGATACAGAAGGAGTATGGCATCTTCATCTCTCAAAATAAGTATGCCAAGAACCTGATCAAAAAATTTGAGCTTGAGAAGGCAAGCCTCAAAAGGACACCTGCTACGACGCACTTGAAGATCACTAAAGACAATGCTGGAACAAAGGTCGACCAGACACTGTACAGGAGTATGATTGGGAGCCTCTTGTACTTAACAGCTAGTCGACCAGATATAGCTTATGTAGTAGGAGTATGTGCAAGGTACCAGGCAAATCCGAAAGAGAGTCATCTATTGCAGGTGAAAAGAATTATAAAGTATGTATGTGGAACTGCTGACTTTGGAATCTGGTACACCAAGGATACCAACCCGTACCTAGTTGAATACTACGACGCGGACTGGGCAGGAAACGTTGTAGATCGAAAGAGCACTTCTGGAGGTTGTTTTTTCTTGGGAAATAACTTGGTTTCCTGGTTCAGCAAAAAGCAAAATAGCATCTCGCTCTTTACAGCCGAAGCGGAGTATATAGCTGCGGGAAGTTGCTGCACTCAACTCTTATGGATGAAGCAAATGCTGTCTGAATACGGAGTAGAACAGGAGGAGATGACCTTATACTGTGACAACATGAGCGCGATCAGCAGATCCAAAAATCTAGTACAGCACTCCAGGATGAAGCACATTGACATCAGACATCATTTCATCAGAGAGCTGGTTGAACAGAAGGTAGTTACACTGAAGCATGTAACAACGGACAAGCAACTGGCTGATATCTTCACCAAGCCTTTGGATGCTACACAGTTTGAGACACTCAAATCCTCCTTGGGTCTATGTGTTGCCAAAAACTAAATGTTCCAGGCATGTGGTCAGTCAAGGGCAGAACTCCAGCAAAATAGTTAGACTGACCATATAAGGAAGGGAGCTGGAACAGATGTGCATATTTAGAAGGTGAATATTTTTTTAAAAAAATATTTCCAGATATTTCAAGCCGTTAAGAGGAGTAAGGAGATTCGACAGAAGATTGTTTTGAACCGACGTAGGGAAGTTGAAGAGGTGAGTACATTTGAAATTGAAAATCATAACTCTCTCTCTCAACCGCTTTTGTCGACGTCGCCCAAACCCTAGCAGTCATCATTCTCTCAAAATCACAAGATCAAGAAAGAATGGTGAATACTCAAACTACAAGGAAGGCGACTGCAACAACTGCTCCTCCTCTTGAAATCCCAGTGAAGAAAACGATAAAGAAAGGAAAAAAGGCGGCACCGAGTGTCTCGATAGGCAGTGAAACGATGGCCGTAGATATGACAAAGTCAAACAAAAATCAGCAAAGCCCTAAACTCGGTGTGGTGGAAAAAGGACCAGAACCTACTGCAAAGCAGAAGGTGGTGCCCTCGCAGATGTCGGAGGGGACTCCTAAACCAGTTGATGCTAGTTCGACATCAATAAGGCAAGTTCCACCACCGACTGTGCCACAAATTGAGGTAATCCCTAGCCCTAAAGCTCCGATTTCTGCTCCCTTACCTGTGAAAGTTGTGAATGTTGAAAATAAGAAGAGAGATAAGGGAAAGGATGAAGGGGTTAATGGGATTGGAGAAGCCAGTAGGGCTGAGTTTGATAAGGATGGCCTCGGTGTGGTGAAAGAAAGCATACCAAGCAAGCATGTATCTAAGGTAACCACTGGAGTAAGTGTGTGGAGAGAAAAGATACATGCATCCGGATACGTAAGGCCTTCAGGCGGACTTCGCAGGAAATTGGTTGTTTATAAGAATGAGTCTCCAAGGAAGTATCTTGCAAAGATTGTAGCTGTAAGGGGATGCCTCATTGCTATGTCAGATTCAGAGACTGAGCAGCTTATTGAATCATCCAGCAAGAGAAAGGTAGTCATTGATGAAGAGACTGAAGATGGATCAGAAAAAGGGGATGAGATTGTAGCTGACAAGCAGCCAGCAAAACAAGTTGCTGATGAGTCTGATGAGTCAGATCCTTCTGAGAAAGATGATGATCTCGACAAGATATACAAGGACATTGATGAAGTGGTCCAAGATTTGCAGAAGGAGGAGGCAATTGTGCAAGTAGAACAGACACCGAAACAGTGTCAAGAAGCAAAGAAAGCAGGTGCTGAAGAGTATGCACCTGTCAACAAAACACAAGCTGCTGAGAAAGCAAGTGAGCTAGTAGGTGTTAACTCAGAAGTTCAACAAGCAGTTGAGACCGTGCAGCCCCTAGATGTCGAGACTGCAGAGGTGGCTCAGGGACAAACTATCCCAGGAGGTGTACCAGCTGAAGTACAAAATGATGGTCAAGTAAGGGTCGAATCAGAGGCTCGAGAGGAAGTAGACACTCTGGCTGATCAAGACGTAGAAATGGAAGAGGCAGATCAGGCTGAGCCTATGTCAGACACTCTACATGAAGATCCTCAGGACTCCATTCCTCTGTCTGAGATCAAGAAGAATGAGAAGGTTAAGGGAAAGAAGAAGGTTGCCTTTCAAGATTCAGTGGATAAAGATAATATCGAGCAAGCTGAGGTGGGTCGAGCTGCAGAGGGAGTTGATACAACCAAGAAAAGAAAGCGTGATGTCCCACCTTCTGTGTCAGTAGATGCTCCAGCTGGGATAACTAAAGGTGGCATATGGTTCGTGGATAAGGATGTCGCGAAGAAGTGGAAGATGGTGCTGAAAAGAAAAATTATCTCGGAGAAACTTCTTGATGAGAAAAGCTATAAGGGATGAGAAGTTGTGCATGTGCTGAAGGAAACATGTTTGTTCTGGACACTGATGAGGTGCAAGCCCTACAATGAACAACTGGTTCGTGAAGCGATAGTGAACCTTCCAAAACAGTTTGGAGTCGTGGGAGACAAGGACTATGGAGTGGTCTATGTTCGGGGAAAAAGGGTTGAACTGGATCCGGATCTCATCAACATCTATTTTTCCTTGGATGATCCAGCAGTAGATGAAGAGGAACCCGATTATGACAAGATTGCAAACTGCATTACTACAGGTTCTTACCCGTTCTGGGGTGATGCTGCCATTCCTACCGCAGACTTGACAACGTTCTACTCAATGCTGTTTTTCATTGCCATTGTCAACTGGAAGCCCACTTCTCACCGCTCTTCGGTCAGCAAAGAGATGGGACAGCTGTTGTATCAAATCGGGAACAAGATGCTTTTCAATCTGGGCAGGGTTATGTTCAACCAGATTGCTGAACATACCACTTCAAGCCGGTGTCTTCACCAGATTGGTTTCCCATCTCTCATATATGAGTTGATTATCTACAAGGCTCCAGAACTGAAGACTCCACATGATCGTCTCTCCAAAGCCCCGCAAAAGTTCACGATGGAGCATAAGCTCTTTAAAGGACGCCATAAGAATGATCTCAAGGAGCCGGGACAGAAAAGGAAGGACATTCCAGAGTCATCAAGGAGAGGAGCTACTGGGGGCCTGAAGATGGCTCATGCTGAGAGGGATAAGCTGCTGAAGGAGCTGAGATCATCCTCACAGTGGACAAGGAGCAACGAAAATGCATCAACAACCTGGTTCGTACGCTACGCTACCCCAGCGATGATGAAGAAGATGATGCTGAGAAGCTGATGGTGACTCTGATGATATCTCGTCTATATGAAGGTCCATGTCTGAACACATTCTGAACTCTGCTACTTTTTCGTTCATTCACTTTAGTGCTTGTTCTGGCACATGTTTCTCGTACTGTTTGAACTTTGTTTAGACCCCTTGCCATTTTGTGGCAAAAAGGGGGAGTAATTTTGAGGTTGGTTTGTCCATTCCTCAAGTGTCTCTAAAGTCTAGATAGATAAGTAGACCTAGAAGATTTGGTTTTGCCAAAAAATGCCAAGGGGAGATTGATTTTCCCATGAATGGCATGGTCTTGGCAAAACAACTTTAGAGAGTTCAAGCAGGAGTTCAAGGAGAGTTCAACCACAGACTGGCACCGAAGTACAGCGTGGAACAGACGCTACGAGGTTTCCTAAACTGGAAGTTTCTAAAGATCAAAGATCTTGTCGGTTGAAGTCGGCAAGGGAAGAAGTAGACGATCAGATATTCAAACGAATATCTCCTCATCTGTTAGAAGACGGTTTAGATGATTCGGCTGACTTGTCAACGAAGATATCTCGAGATATCATTGAAGATTGGATACGGCTTAAAGAAGATTGAGTATCTATCAAATATTTAGGAGTTTCTCCGAAATATTTGACATGATATTCTGATTGGATCTGGACGTCACCAAAGCCTATAAAAAGAATGCTAGGGCGTCCATTATGTGTATCGCTTTCTGAGAATTACACACGAGTGCCTTCGTGAGATTAGAGAAGAAGAGCGATGGCCGGTTGAGCTTTCCCCACTGGAAAATCACCGGTGTTGTAACAGTCTGTTCAGTGTGTTGATCAGACCGTTCATTTTGAACTAACCGCTGCACACACCAGAGACCATTGCTGGCTTTCGGGAGAAAGCAACCGAGCTTCGGGAGAAGATCGAGCACGTTCGGAAGGGAGTTTCGAACGAAGGGGATCGAGGGGGAGCCGAGATCATAAATCCGAGTGAAGTAGTGATAAAGGCTAGGCATCTTCGTTCAGGAGATTGTAAGAGTAAGTCCACGTATAGCTCTATAATATTCAATAAAGATTTATATCCCTTTAGGGCGTGGGAAGCCCCCCAGAGTAGGCTGTTGCCGAACTGGAAAGTACACTGTGTGTTCTTTTCATATACTGTCCCAGATACTATTTGGTAAGGTGTTCAAAGTTTGTCTGAACACCACCTCGAAGAGTAGCTTGAACAGATAACAGTATTTCATAATCCTTCCACAAGCATCACAATCTCCAGAGCTGTCATTTACTCCCCTCGAGCTGCTAATGTTTTAAGATGCCATGGACAAATCAGATGGGATCCAAATAATTGAATCGGCTTTTAGGAATTAGTTCTTACTGTTCGCTAGAAAACTCGTTGCTGTGCCATCCTGTCTCCACCAATCTTTGTCCCTTTACACAGTCTCCTTCAGATGCAATGGCCGCTACCAGACCCATACAGCTCATCTTTATGGCAACTAAACACTACATATTAAAAATCTACTACAATGCCTTCCTTTTTCTCAATTGAGGTATTGTCAAGGAGACAAAAGTGTGCAAAAGAGCTGGCTTGCCAGAATGCATAATTTCTATTACAATAGAAGCACAAGCACTTCATACAATCAGTACTAGCAGTTGCTATCTTTCTCAGTGTAAAAAACTACTACAAGTTTTACCTGGTCTCCAATCACCAATACTGAAACCTCAAAGTGAACAACTTTCAGTTGTCTGCCTTAGGCTAGAGCGTCTTTGATGAATGTCTTGCACCATCAGCTGGTGGTTAAGGACATATGACAGCATGAAGATGATTTTAATCACAGCTGCCAAATAGATCAACCAATGAACAACCAGATCCTTGTCATATGAGCAACTGCCTCCTGCCCATAAATTCTTAAGCTGGCCAATCCTCCTTCTGAGGCAAAATAACATTCATTTTCTTGGAATTAACTTATTCTTAGCTCATCCTCCATTTGCTTTCTGTCGACTCCTTGATCTGCCCAACAACTTGGAAGGAGGAGATGGAGACAACTCAAACGGGAGGGCCGGCATATCCATCTCCCCGTTCAAAATTTTCACCACATCTCCTATATCAGGTCTTAGCTCCGGCATTTTCTGTAAGCAAGACAAGGCTAAGTTAATGCATAATGTCGCTTGATCCTTTCTATACCCTTGTTGCTTCAACCTCCTATCTACGAGTTCCAACACATTTCCGCTTCTTGCCAAATGCCTACACCAGCTGACCAAATTAGCCTTTTCAAGCTTCATTGGGGATGACAGAACATGTAACGGCCTTCTACCTGACACAATCACAAGTATAAGAACTCCTAAGCTGTAAATATCTGCCTTCTCCATGAAGTACCCACACCCACCACACTCCGGCGCTACATAGGACAAAGTCCCTCGCATGCTTGTTGTGCTACTCAGCTCTCGGCTAAACAGGTCACCGCTCCAGAGCTCGCTGCCTCCAGAATGAGCCTCCTTATTCTTCTTCCAACCTCTCCTAAAACTAAAGTCCGAATCAGGATCACAATTACGGGTATCATGTTCTCCAAATTTTCGCTTTCTTCTGAGCTTTACGCTCCTAGAGAAAGTAAGAATTGGCTTTTTGATGCTCTTACTCCACTTCTTTTCCAACTTCCTCAGCTTTATCCTTGTCTTACTAATCTCAGGATGGTGATCCTCACTCCACCATTCGTGCAACTTCCTATGCGTCGTCTTCTTGTCACGCCCCCTGATCCAGCTCTTCCTTTCTTTCTTTGGCAATCGGGGTTTTGGCACCTGCAACTGAACTCTATTATGCAACACAGGTGAATGATTGTTTGCTGACTTCTCTTCGTCTTCGTCATTCCAGTCATGGTCATCTGTGCTGGGACAAATCTGACTACCAATCCACTCAGTGACATAATCTTTACTGCACAACTCTCCGCTCCCATCCTGTCTCCACCACCAATCTTTACCCCATTGCATCCCTTCTTCCAAATCCTCCTCTTCGCAATGCTGCTGCGCACCTGACAGCGCATCTTCACGACGAGTAGAATTCAAAAGCACCTCATTCCTCTTCCCTGCACAATTCTTATCAACATTGTCCTCAATCACCAAATGATCCTTCAACATGTACTCACTTTTCAAAGAAGCGGAAGCTTGCAGTGCTTGAGCAAAATCAACCTCATTGTAGCTGTAGTGGCTGCTGCTCCCTGCTGGAGTCCTATTGCATTCAACAGCAGCCACGTTTCCAGAAAGTTCCTGACTGAATGGCGGCCCAACCCCGAACTCACAATCATCTTCCTCCTGCTCCTCTTTCACCCTAGAAAGCCCAAAATCGGAAACCCTAGCTCTGAAATCCATGTCCAGCAGCACATTACTCGGCTTCAAATCTCCATGGATAATCGGCGGATCACACTCAAGATGCAAATACGCTAGCGCGTTTGCCACGTCCTGCACAATTCGAAACCGATGATCCCAGCCGAGATCGGATCCACTGCTGTCTTCAAACAACATCTCTTGCAAACTCCGATTCGGCATGTACTCGTACACCAGAATCCGATCCTTTTTTCTGACGCAGTATCCCAAAAACGCAACGACGTAGGGAGAGCTGAGACCGCCGAGGATACGGAGCTCGTTATGGAACTGGTGGTGAGCGGAGGGGGAAGAAGCGTCGATGAGTTTGACGGCAACGGATTTGCCGTCGGAAAGGAGTCCGCGGTAGACGGTGGCAGATGCGCCGGTGCCGATGGCGTTGCGAGGGGAGAAGGAGTTGGTTGCGGCGAGGAGGTGTTTGTATGAGAAGCGTTTTGATTCGTATAAGTGGAGTAGTGGGATGGTGCGGGAGCGGCGGAGTCGGTAGTAGATGAGGTAGCAGATGATGAGAAAAGTAGTGAAGATGGTGAGGATCAGGATGATGGCGGTGATGATGAATGCGGAGGAGTTTGATGATGATGACGATGCTGCTGATAAGTGGCGAGAAGGCATTTTTGTTGCTGCTACATGAAAATGCTGAGCAGTGTGTAGTTTTGAATACAGAATGATGAAGAATGGAGATGAAGAAAATGGAGGTAAAAAAGAGGCGATGATGATGATGATGGTGGTGGGGGAGGTTTCCCATTAACATTTTACTTTGCTTTTATGGTGATTTGATTTTCGGGTGTAATGGAGGGAAAAGTGTAACAACACTTCAAATGTTGTGTCTCACATTGTTTGAGATGTTCCTGATTGCAAGTTATTTTGTTACTATTTTTTTCTTTTGATAGTGGTTATAATATTTCATACAAATCAAGTAGTACATAAATACTGGTTCAAGTCCTACACAAATACTGGGGCAAAGAGAGTAGCCTGGTGGTCAGGTGCTCCCCCGTTGCTTTCGAAAGCACGGGTTCAAGTCCCCATTCCTTCATTAAAAAAGGGCAGATACTAACTAACTTAACCCAAGTCCTTATCAAAAAAAAAGTAGTACACAAATACATTTTGTATATATTACATGAGCACTTATAATTCGGATACAATCTCTAGACTTTTAGAGCACGACTACGCAGGGCACCAACCTGAATTGATACTTGAATCGTCCACAAACCTGCGGATTTGAAGAGCACAACACGTCCACAATGGACGGACAACACATCCGCGAAGGAGGAACAACACGCCCGACGAATAACACCTTCATGAGAGAGGAACCGCGTCCACGCCGAGGCGGAATGAAAATCACCCTCCGCAAAATTGTGGAAAGGAAAATATCACGGTGGGGCTCAAACCCTTGACCTTGCTATTGCAAGTCAAGTGCTCTACTTTATATTAAGATCTTCTTAATGAAATTAATATGTTTATGTGGAAATATAAATTGGGGATATTAGTGATAGCTTCTTTCCAAATTATGATTCAAATTATTAGAGTTTTCATCGGGATAAAATTAACGAGTTTTCGAACGTCAAGCACCATAGTTGTATCGTAATTAAATCGCTTACATACTTATGTGAATTCTGTTGAAAATGATTTGATGATGCCATTCTAAACTCTGAATATATTTAATCGGTTTGTCTCTCTGTAGCGTTTCTAGAACTATTTACTGAGTCATTTTTTATGGAGCTCACATGATTGAAAAAATATTTTAATCATGGTGTGATTGCAGTGTTCGTCGTTCGAAAATTCATCAATTTGATTTATTGTACTCTTGATTAAAAAACTTAATAGTTTAAACCTTAATTTTAAAAGAAACAATACTACAAGACCTCAGTTTATACATGTCTAATTTTATTAAAATAGAAAATATCTACAGCAAGAAATAGCTAAAAACCAGATTTTGAGTCGATTAAAGAGTAAGAAATTCTGCAGTTTCAGAACAAAAAATAAAATGGTTTGCAGACCATCGAGAAGAATCTTTAAAAGTGAGATGGGAAGGGAGGAAAAGAGGTTAAAGTGGGATCAAATCAAACGTTGTAGGCTACCTTTACTTTTGTAGTGTCTATTTTTGAGTTGTTTGTGGACCAGTAAACTGATGACTCTCTATTGAAGTGAAGCACCGGAGGATGAAATAAATTGGATGGATGATAAATGTTATGATCCATGATACCTAATGACCACAGGCCCTGAGTCAAATTTTAGTTTTGATAGTGTACAGAATGTAAATTCACAATGAAAAATGTTTATATTAACCCAAAAATAAAAATATTTGATCGGCTGCACGTCCGAACTTGAGTTCCACTTTTTCGATTTCTTGATTATGAATTTCAAAGTAACTTAAATTTTTACAAGACTGATATTGTGAAGATCTTTGTATTATTGGTAACGACATTACCGATTTGGCAAAAAAAAATACCTACAAACCAGATTAATGTTGTTAATAATGATCTCCTAGACGAAATATACAAACTCTTAGGGACAATATCGCTCTCATAAAAAACATGACAATTTTAATACTCTAGTTCAAAAGACGGCAATTTTCAAACCCAAACGTAACACTTAGCAAAATAAATAAATAAAATTTCAGAAAAGCTTTTTAGGAAAAATCTATAATAAAAAAATTAAAGAGTTAATCTATGGTATTCGGAGTTTTTTTTAAAAATGACCCTTTTGAGTTTGGCCATTTCAAAACTGACCCCCTCGAGTTTCACATTTCAAAACTGACCCTTTTTAATAAAACCGGATTTCCAGGATCCGGTTTTCTGTATTTTTTACAAAACCGGATCTCTAGGATCCGGTTTTCTATATTTTTCACAAAACCGGATCTCCAGGATCCGGTTTTCTGTGCAAACGCAACACGTGGAGTTCTCTCATTCGAACATGCACATAACACCGGATCCTGAGGATCCGGTTTTGTAAAAAATACAGAAAACCAGATCCTGAGGATCCGGTGTTTCGAAAATCGTAAAAAACCGGATCCTGGAAATCCGATTTTATTAAAAAATGGTCAGTTTTGAAATGTGAAACTCGAGAGGGTTAGTTTTGAAATGATAAAACTCAAAAGGATCATTTTAAAAAAAAAACTCTGGTATTCGTGTCAAAGTTCTTGAAAAAATGGTTATCTGCTAAAGGTTTATTTGAAATTTACAACAAACCTTTAATTGCATTAGCGGTTTGTGGGGAAAGTCATATTTTTTGTTACCGGATTCCTATGTGCTATGTTGATTTCACATAAGAATCACGTTGACATATTTTTACTTTTGGCAAATCGCTAATACCATTAGCATTTTGTGTTGAAACAAAATTTATTCCATTTCAATACAACTTGTCCAATACTATTACAGTAGCAATTTATGTCGAAATTAAAAAATGATTACCTTAGAAGCCACGTTGACATCAAGTTTGAGTGCATAACAAAGGGCATGTGGTTTTCAAAGAATTTAAGGAGAGACAAATCTCAAGTTAATTCAAAAATTTTAGTTATACACAAAACGGGAATTAAAAAGTGATGGTTGCTTCGTCTGTAATGGCTACCGCTGAATATCAATATACCACTCATTCCTTAATTAATATTCACTCACTCATTCATCAATCTTATCTGAAATCGAAGCTTCCTGATTTCATCTCCAATGGCAACCGCCGCTCTATCATTCTCAATATCTCCGCCTCCGCGATTTCATCATCCTTCTTCCCCGCACCTCAATTTCACCACCACCACTCCATTTAAACCTCCGCCACTGCCGCTTCCCCTTGCAACAAATATCACAACTTTGAAGATCGTAAATGTCCAATGCAAAGCTGTCTCCTCTTCATCTCCGTCCGATACAAACCCTAGAAGCGGAGTCGCTGTTTACAAACCGAAATCCTACCAAGTTCTCGTCACCGACGCTGCTAATTCCCTCCTCGCCGCACTTGATGACGGCAAAATGCGCCTCGAAATTGACTTCCCGTAATCTCTCGCTCCCCTCTCATTCTCTCTGCCTTTCTTTTTAATTTTTAATTTATTTATATTGGTGCTGCTAGGCCACTTCCGAGCAACATTTCTTCATACAAGGTATCTATGAACATTTCACTCCGCTTTCTCTCTTTTCGTTTACTCTTGTTTTTTAAATGAAAACATATCTGATTAGCTTTTTGATTGGATCAAAGGGATCCTCAGATGACTTCATAGATGCCAATATTCAACTTGTTTTGTCCCTAGTCAGAAATCTTCAAGAGAACAAACCCACCAACAAAGCATGTATAGTAAGAACAGTTATATCTTACTTACTATTCCGCTTGAGTTTGTATGAAAGAAGCACATGGCCTTTTTTTTACAGTACATTATTGCCCTCTCAGGTTTTTCCTGATAATCCAGAAAGGCGCAGAGCCACTGAGATATTTAAATCTGCTCTGGATTTGGTAAGGAAATGAATCAGTATTACAATCGTACGACATTGTTATCATTCCTTCTTCTCTTAGGTGCGTAGAAGCTTTACATACTGTCCAGTTGGGTTATAGTCACCAGTGTGATTTATTCGGTAAAGATACTTTTTTTTATAAATATTCTACAACTTTGGACATTTCTGCTTGACTGTACATTTTCGATTGTTAAAGACTTATAAGATACCCGATATGGGATTCATAGTTCAAATAAATTACGAGTCATAAGAAGATCAAAGAGAAAGATGCATGGTATGACAAAGGAACGTGATAGAGTTTGTTCTGTGATAGATGCAATAATACCTTGCTACTACCGTTTGATGCGAATGAAATTTAATAGACTGATAGGAGGTTACATATTCTTCTTCTAATGCTTTATATCCCATTGCAGATAGATGGAGTTACGATAGGTTCACTGGATGATATCCCCAGCACTCCAGTCAACTCATTCTTCAAATCTATAAGAAAGACTCTAGATTTTGACTTTGATGACGAAAATGAAGGTTTGTCAGATTCCTATCATGCCACGTCATTCTTTTAATTTCTTAAATCGCATTAACTCTTAAAGGCTTAGATATTGCTGAAAGCACAAAGGCAATACTTTATAGCAACATTAATGCTGAATGCATCATTGGAAGTTATTGGGTAGCATGGTTGTTTGAATGCATGGCCATGTTTGCTAGGTAGTTTTGGATAAACAATTATGCTCACAGAACTTTCCAGGGTTGTTATGAATCAATGTCATACTTGCCTGGTTTATTATGTATTGTTTGATCCTTTTTTATTGTAGATCGTTGGAAGTCGAGCGAGCCACCATCATTGTATATTTTCATCAACTGTAGCACGCGTGAGCTCGGATCTATAGAAAAATATGTGGTATGCTGTCTCTTCCAGGATGTCCCTAGTTTTATAATCGTACTGTCAGGAGCTTCCCTAAACAGGTTTTCTGTTGCTTTCAAAACATCTGAAATCTGATATGCAGGAAATTTTTGCTCAAACAACTCCAGCACTTCTTTTCAATTTGGAACTTGAGACATTGCGGTATGCTTTGGCCCCCAATTTTTTGAATTTCACCATTCTTCAATCTGTATGTTTAGTAATCTGTCACCCATCATTTAATGATTATGTATTAACTTGCAGCGCTGATTTGGGTCTTTTTGGATTTCCACCAAAAGATCTGCATTATAGATTCCTTTCTCAATTTATTCCAGTTTTTTACGTCAGAATTAGAGAATACTCAAAGGTACCTTCACATATAATCTTTGTTTCCACTTCATTACTTTTTACTATACAAATATTGTAGTTTGAACAATAAATAATAATGTGATTCTTTTCTTGAAAGACAGTGGCAGTGGCTCCTTACATTGTGAATTACAATGGAGCACTTTTCCGCCAGTATCCTGGTATGTGAGAGGCGTCATGCCTGTTGGGCTTCTCATAGATATTTATTGTTAATTCTAATCAATATTTGGATGTACCTGCTTTTAAGATCCTTATCTCATGTCAGTGGCTGCAGCTTTTAGTTTGGAAGCATACATATTAAGTTACTTTTTTTCCATGTTCAGTTTATCTGAGTGTGTTTCTACCTATTGCTTAACCGATAATGAGTTGCCAAGTTTAGTGCAGCTATAATGATTCGAGTTTTTCCAGGACCTTGGCAGGTGATGCTCAAACAAAATGATGGATCCTTCGCTTGCATAGCAGAGAGTGCAACTCGGTTCACATTGGGCGAGGTAAGTTTCCAACTGACTTGGCTTCATAGAGACTACAAAATCAAATATTCTCTCACATTTGCTTATAAATCAGACGAAGGAAGAACTACTGAGGGTATTGGGACTGCAAGAAGAGCAAGGAAGCTCTCTAGAATTTTTAAGAAGAGGCTACAAGGTTCTTAAATCTTAACGCATTCCTAAAATGGTATGTGATGTTTTAAATAACAAAGTTGAATTCTGCAGAGTGCTACGTGGTGGGAAGAAGATGCTGATTTGGAACTGTCAGCGGGATGGCGTTCTTGAGCATTAAGTATATGGCTATATGCCAAAGGCAGCAATAAAGGTTCTAAGCGTTAATATGCATCTGTATATTATAGATTTACGATGAACACATTGGAGGATCCAAGTAGGCATATTCAGATTGAACAAAATGCCTCGAGGTATATGACAGGGAAACCTTGTCCACACTCTAGAGAACAGAACAGCAAATTTTCTTTGTGAATTATCTCCCCAATTGGCAAAGCCAGAACAATTTAACTGTTACAAATATGCTTCACTATCCAATATTTGATTGTATACGAGTTTCATACATGCCTTATCGAGATATTTTTCAGTCTGCCCTTGTTTCACCAATTGCTTTACGTTGTATCCCACTAATCATTTTGCTTATTGATTTGCCCTCTTTTTTCAAGAAAGTGTGTATTAGGGGTCTCGGTTTTGAATTTTTCTTGACCCAAAAGTTCGAATCGAATGTCGAAAAAAGCCCGAAAAAGCCCGAAAAAGACCGAAAAACAATGGAAAAAAAAGCCCGAAAAACCCAAACCCGAATCGAACCGAATTTTCGGGCTTTAGTCGGTTTTTGCTTTAAAAAAGCCCGAATCTGAACCGAATCGAATTTTCGGGTTTCGGATCGATTTTCACAAAAATTCGGCCCGAACCGACCCGAGCCCAGGCCTAGTATGTATACCAATTTGTCTGCAATCGTACTATCATATTAATAATGGTCTTTGATCGCGTACTTGGCATTATTATCACAGAAGCTCTTTCCAGATTCAATCGTTAGTTAATTGTTAAATTTTTTTTTATCAAGCACTGCCAGGATTTGAAACGGTGACTTAATTAGTTGAAGTTTGCATGACAGTAGTTGTTTTGGTTGTTATATAATTGACCAAGGTGAAGGTTGGATTTTATAGATCAAAGCAAACAAATACACACACCAAGTATAAATCGGCCAAGTGTTCAAGCAAGCTGTTGGATCGTTAGTGTTAGCCTTTCCTTCAGATGGTAAGTCACGAAGTGCTTTTCCGTCAGATGGTCAGACAGCAGCGGAAATATGAATATAGGAATGCAGGAAAGTAAATAGCAGAAATTAACTGTACACGATTTTAAGTGGAAACCTTATCACAATGGTGACAGTATGAAAACCACTACCTTTCAGATTTCTCTGAAAGGATTTCTAAACCAGATTATTTCTTATTCAGATATGCTTGTAGGGTTTACAAATTAGGTCTTTACTCAAGACACTATTTGATGACCTCTACTCAACCCGACTCAAATAATCTGATCTGAGAACTTGAACCTTCGTGCGTGCAATCCCAGCAGTTGCTCTTCGAATGCGAACACTTGATTCTCCCGAAAACTGCCGAACTCTTCTTGGGCAAGCCCTAAATCCTTATATAGGGTTTTAGAGGATCTCGTAATCCGAGCCCAGTGATCCGGCCCAAACCGACTTTCCAAACGTGATATATCCTTTCCCGATTAGTCAAGATTCCATTCGTAATCTTTCCTAAATCAGTTCCTTCGAATATTCGAACCTTCCAAATCTGGCCTGCGGATATCATCCTTAATATTCTTTGATCACTTATATCTTGTTTGGATCTTTCTTGATTTCCAACCATATCTTCGATCTTCAATCAATATCTGCAGAATATTCTCCTTGAATCTTCGATCAATATTTCCAATCATATCTTCAAGATTGGGCGCACAATATCTTCGCATATCTTTGTCTTTGATCTTCACACGCCAACTCAATCTTCTGTTCATGGATTTCTGCACACTTAGGCAACATATCAGCTAAGTGTATGTAATCATCAAAACCAAAGGGTTCCAACAAATTCCCCCTTTTTGATGATGACAAACACTTCTTCAAAGGACAAGAAATCCATGACAAGTATTTCAAACCATCACAAGTCCAGCCGATAGATATCCCTGTCAAATTTTTAGTTAGGCAAACAAATCTACGATCGCTTAACAATTCCTTCTTAGATGGACATCCAGTTAGATTTTCAGTAGTGACTTCCCCCTCAAGTAATGCACTCATGTTATCTTCCCCCTTTTGACATCATAAAAAAGAATGCAAGTAGAGACATCCATGCAATGGAAGGAAACTGCATACTTAATTGATAAACGAACAAAAGTGCCCCAGAGGGAACACACGACATACTGAAAATTTAAATTCTATCAAGCAGACACAGGGCATGACAGAAAAAAAACATCAAAGAAAAACATGGGAAGATGTGGTGGGGATAGCAAGGAGGGGGCAACCATGAGACAACGGCAGGGTTAACCATTAAGCACAGTCTTCAACTGGTCAACCACCTCAGTGGCCACAAATTTCAGCTAACGATTCAGCTCCCTCAACTCTTCCTTGATCTGATTGCAGTGGACCATACTGATATTTGTAGTATCCTCAACCTCCTTCACCAAGGATGGCAATGACTCAATAGCAGCAATTTTGGTGCGCAAGTCCTGCACCGAATCAACTTCAGACCCCTTCATCATCTTCTCAGCTATGAGCTCCAGATTGCTCACCCTCTCAGCCAACATCCCAACCTTCCCTGACAAAGCCTGCAGAGCCTCAAGCACAGCTGGCGACCCCTCTTCTGGATGTAGTGATTGCTGGTCCAGGGGCTCGACTTCCTGAGGTGCAGCTGGCTGGGGAGGAGGAGTGGCTATCCGAGCATTCTGCCATCCTTTGGCTTCATCAAACGTCCAGCCGATATTATTAAGGACCTCCATATCGAGGGCCGTAGATATCACACTCTCAACCTCCGGCTGATAGACACCAAGATGACTCAAAATCTACTTCACAAACCCAGGGTAGGGTAATCCACGCGTATCACTTGAAGAGCAGTTCTTTATGTGCCTTAAGATCTACTTGGGAAGGCTAATGGGCTCTTTGGCTCTTATCTTGTCAAGCAGGAGGAAATCCTGGAAATTGACAACCACATGCTTCTGACTTCGAGGCGTCACAGTTGTGCAGAGAACCAGTGGAGGATTCTGTTGATAATGCCCATCATCAGGGCGCTGCCTTGGTTGGCCGTGTTGTTCGGGTCCTCTCCCACCCTTAAGATTACCTCTGCCTTCGTAACAGACGCTGGCTAGCCTCCCTTAGTGTAGTCCTCATAACCAATCGCTGGAACATTCAGAATTGCGGCCAGGTCACGGTGGGAGAAAAACTGCATCTCTCCTTTGATCACAACCGTTGCCAAGAGCAGCCCTGGTCTTTCCTCCAGCTTTAACTCGGAGTAGAACTCCCTCACAACATCCTCATCAGCCAGAACCTCCTCTCGTAAGAGGTGATCCCAGCCTTGAGCGGTGAGGAGGTTGTTCACCTCCACCAATTGGTGTTCAGCCAGAAACTTACGGTTGACAACCACCTCCGACACCACTGACCTCTTTTCTGGATCCTTGTCAACATTATCCTCTGATATAGTGGGCTCCTCTGCCATGGAAACAGGCCCTCTTTTGGTGCGAACACTCTTTCGTACAGCAGTCTGAGGAGTGGCGGTCTTCGTGCGCTTGCGACGGGATCCTTCGGCGGCGACCGCCTCCTTTTTGACTTTTCTTTTGGAAGCTCTTTTGTCTTGGACCTCCATCATCTCAACATTACCGGAGGCGTTGGACTTTCTTTTTACTGACTTCCCATCAGCGGCAAAAGAACCGGGTGCCTCTGACTGGTCCCTCAGAATCTCATCCACATTTATTCCCTTTGCCTTGAACTTGGCAAGCAACTTAGCAACAGCAGCCACAGGGATTGCTGGGTTTCTATCTTCGGAGGCCATGAGAGCAGAAGGGTAGAGAGTAAAGGCTAGGGTTTGAAAGATTGAAACTTTGGACGAAGATTGCGTTGCCAAGATCTCACCTTTTCTTCTCTTCTTTATACTGAGAAACCCTAGAATGCCTTTTCAATTTCAAAACCCAACCGGCATCCTCAAATCTCGCAAGATGTAATCTTTATTGCCAAAGAGGGCTGTGCATTTAACGCTCTTTCCAAATCCAAGATTAGGCAAAAAGTAAACCACCTCGTGTACCTCCCATACTTTGAATCACTACACAGGGAGCGGTCACGTGTCCATCTGCAGGTAATTAAGCCTTAAAGCTTCGGACTATTCAGTTACTAAAGGCTTTCTGTTTTGTCACGCCACAAGGACCATCAGCCATCATGACTGAAGCGGCGCAGTGAAGACAGCTGTTCTGCAGACACAGCTTTCCCTTTTCTCCATGCAGGTCAGTCTGATGGACCATAATTGTATGCATCATAAATATAGTTAAACCCACCAAATTAGACTGTTTGTCTATCTAACTTCTACGTGTTAGTCCCGAAATATTTCCACAGGGCAATTGAGAGATAAAAGTGAAAACACGCTAAGGAGAGGATTTTATGCTGAAAAGATATCAAGAGTCAATTGAAGGTCAAGATCAAGCACTGAATGAAGAAATCTCAAGATCCTGACGATGAATTACTCAAATTAAATCAAAATGAGGAATTATCAAAGATAGCCTGGAGTGAAATTGGACTGATAGTTTTGTAAAGACAGTACAAAACCGTCAAGATTCATCCATGTGCATTGGTGACCGGTGGCTTGGGTGAAATGGATGAGTCATTGGGTGGCTTCCCCCTCCTCCTCCATGGGATGACCGGTGGCTTTGGCAAAGGGTGGCCAAGCCACCTCCTCTTCCTCCCCTTTGGACCGGCAACCGGCGGCTTTTGGGAGGCTCCTCCCCTTGTGCCACTTGTCTCCTCCACAAGCTCCTCCATCTCCACCCTTGGATGCTCCTCCACATGCCTCCATCTCCACCCTCCATTCCTCCTCCCTTGGCCTATAAATACAAGCACCCCTCCTCCCATTTGTATAATCAATCCATACACAAAACACTTATCTCTCTAAGTTTGGTTACTTTGTAAGTTTGTTCGGTTTATGAAATAAAACTCCTGTTTGTTCTTGAGTATTATACTATAGAGAATACTCCTGTTGGTTCTTGAGTATTCAGTAGGAAATTGGGAATACTCCTGTTGGTTCTTGAGTATTCCACCCCTTTCCCTCTTACTGTTTTCAAAAACCCCCGAGTATTTAGCTATGGTATCCACCTCTATGGATATTCGTAGCTAAACTCTTCATTCGGTGGAAGGTATTTTCTTGTATTATATAATGTTGTAATATCTTTTAGTTTCATTTCTTTGTATTCAAAACTTGTTCTATGTGCCATTTATAGTCAGAATTTCCAAGGTTGAGTGGATGCTACGAAAGGGCAAAACTCTTCCGTGGGGTTCGTGAACATACTCGGGTAAGTGGATGCTACGAAAGGGCAACGCTTATCTGAGGAGTTCGACTTATCTAAAACACCACTTGGTCAATCGTAACTGTGAGATCAGGTGGATGCACAGAAGGCTAAGATACTTCGAAAGGAGGAATTAGTCTGAAGTAGAACAAGGGTTGCTTTAAACGATGTTGCAAGTCTTGCGCTACGAAAGGGCCTCGTTTCATCTTTGAATACTTAGAAATGTTACTAATGGTTTATTATATATATGTTATAATACAAGAGTACCTGAAACCGAATACTTTCTTTCAATCACAAAAACCCCCTGTATTTACTTTCCTAGTATAACTGTCCCGATCAACCACAACCATCAACCGCTCAACAATCGGAGGAATCGCAATCACGCATCACCCACTGTAAGTCTTCTAACCCTTATCTCTTTACTTTCAGTATTTACTTTCAGTATTTACTTTCAGTATTTACTTTCAGTATTTACTTTCGGTATTTACTTTCAGTATTTAATTTCTGTATTTACTTTTCCGCACAAAAAACCCAAAAAAAACCAAAAACATTAGTTCAATTACTCGCGCTAAAATCTCAATCATCCTAAAACACGTCCCTGTTAGTAAAAGAACAACGTATCCCCCTAATTCCCTTGGGTTCGACCCCTACTTACCACTTCTACCCAGTAGTCGCGAGTAGCGGACTTTATAAATTTATTTGTACAATTTGCTCTGACGACAAGCGAATTGTCAAATTGGCGCCGTTGTCGGGGAGTTAGTTAATTAATCGGATAAGTTGTTCGAATCGATACGCACTTCAAAACGACCATGTCTCGCGAAGAAAGTCACCATGACTACCAGGATGACGAAGAAATAAACCTGTACGATCGAAATGATGAGATACCGCTTCCATTTATCGACGATCCGGAACAACTCATCAGAAACAGAAGAGCTCGTGATAGGGAAGCTAACAGACGAAACCAAGAACTACCCGAGGACCGAAATGCAGCTGGTCCAGTACAACCCCCTAGATATCCACAACCCCCACGCCCTCGACAAGTACCGAGACGCGAACCCGTCTTCGATAACTACTATGGGGATAACGACCATTACCGCGAACCTACTTTGGGAGAACTCAATGCACCGGATTTCAGAATTCAGCTGTGGTGTATCTACGAAGGCCCTGAGCTGGAAAATATCAACATCAACACTTCAGTGGCCCACAACTTACCGAAGTTCGCAGGAAATCGTGGAGAGTCAGCAATGGCCCATCTCCAGCGCTTACATGGTATTTGCCAAAACTTAAAACCGAATGGCGTAAACGTAGACGACTTCAAGTTAAAAGCGTTCTACTTTTCCCTCATTGACGCGGCAAACGACTGGTTCCTTTCATTGCCTTCCGGAAGCATCAGAACATGGGCTCAGATGCAGAAGAAATTCTTAGACAAATACTACCCAGCAGGAAGAGCAATGCAAGTAAGAAGGCAACTGCAGGACATCAAGCAAGGACCCAACGAAACCATGTACGATTACCTGGAAAAGTTCAACCACCTGGAGAGAAGTTGCTGTACACTAGAACTGCCCGAGAAACTCATAATCGAGTACCTCATTGATGGATTAAGACCCTTAGACAAAATGCTCCTGGACGCCTCAGCTGGAGGATCCATAATGAATCTATCATTGAGCGGAGTTAGGCAACTGATAAATGACGTTGCTGAAAATGCTCGATTCTGAGAAGAGACGACTCGGCAGGAAGAATTCTCCCGAACAAAAAGTGTGGCGAAGGTCGAAACACAAATGAACTCTATGTCTGAGGAGATGAAACAGTTAAAAGAAATGATGATTCAGATCCTACGAAGGAAGCCAGTTCCAGTTAAGCCTTGCGAATTTTGTGGCATGACGGACCACAAAACTGACGCATGCCCGACTTTAATGAAAGAGGAACCAGCAGAAGTGAATGCGACAGGAGGATACCAAGGGTACAACAACAACAGCAATGACAGAGCCGGACAAAACAGACAGTATGGCCAAGCAACCAACCCGAATTGGCATAACAACTATCCTCAGAAGAACGCTCAACCATCTGTCTCCCAATCAGCTCAGTCATCCTACCAACCTCCACACCGACAGTATAACCAGAACACTCCATCAGCGGGTCAATATCAGCAAAAAGGACCAAATCAGTACCAGACTGGCCAGCATAATCAGCAAGAACCCACCAAGTCGCTTGATGACACAATGAAGGAGCTCGCAGGAAACATAAATCAATTGGGTACTTCGCTACACCAATACCAGGCGAAAACTGACGGGGCAATTTCCGAATTAACCAAACAAATGTCCCATCTCGCCACTGCGATGTCAACGCTCACTAGCGAACCTGGCAGACTACCTTCACAAACCATCCAGAATCCAAAGGCGAATCTTAGCATGATGAAAGGGTCAAACGGAAAGGCGACACTGGGAGAAGTTGCACGATCACCAGCATACAGACTAACAAACAAGCACTTCAACCGCAGGAGTCGTCCTGATTGGAATCAAGAGGAAGACCGACCCAATGATGGTAAAACATGGGTCACGCACGCTGACAACGGACGATATGCATTCACCGTGTGTATAACACCGCCACCAATCATACACTCTGACATACCAGCATCTGGATGGGATGACAGTAACAATTTAAGGAATGGGCAGAATGGCCCAACAATGGACAGAGCCCTCACCTCAGACCATGAGCCACAATCTGAAAGAGATAAAGACCCAGGGGCCTTCACAGTCACCTGTGGTATTGGGGAAACCCAGGTTCATAAATGCTTGATCGATCTTGGGGCTGCTGTCAACGCCATGCCTTCCTCCTTATATTACTTGTTAGGACTTGGCCCACTAAAACCACCCATGACAAACATCGAGCTGGGAGATAAATCGTGCATCCGTCCGATTGGAGTGTTGGAAGATGTTATACTCCATGTGGGAGAGCTCATCGTTGCTGCAGACTTTTATGTAATACAAACGGGAGAAACCAGCGAAGACGACCCTCCAACAATAATATTGGGACGACCATTCCTCTACAATACTAAAGCAAGAATCGATGTGGGCAAGGGCTCATTATCACTCAAGTTCGGCGGCAAAATCGCAAATTTCTACATTAATAATAGCCGCACGGATACAAAGAAACTGCCAGACATTATACCTATCTCGGAACGCGGTACACAGATTTCTGACCTACCAAAAAAGACCAAAAAAGCATCAAGACCAGCAGCTACGGTCAAAAGTCCCCCGACTTCTCAGAAACAATGGAAAGAAAAGACACCAAAACCATGGAGTCCTGACCTAAGCACATCAACCAGCAAAGAACCCGGTAGAATCAATCCAGGAGCCGAGGTGAAGTTTGACCTGAGCCACCCATGGGATCCCAACCAATGATCCAGAACGAGGTACTGTCGAGCCAACGACGTTAAACAAGTGCACTGGTCGGGAGGTAACCCGACACTATCTTACTTTCTGTTATTTAAATTTCCAATAAGCGCTCTCACCCACTTTTTGTCTAGAAGGAATGTCTTTCATGTAGGAATTAAGTTTTTGGAGCAAGATCGGATCAGCCAGGCATCTTCCGTGAATTTACCGGGCCTGCGCTGAGAGTTCGAGGCCCCAGCTGAACTCCCTCGATTATCCAGCCTCATGCCATGTCGTTCACTCGACACCTTAAAGGGAGTTCTGTTCTTCTTTTTCCTTAATGTCATTTCCTTCTCCTGTATATATTGCATGACTTTTGAACTAAGGCTTGCCTTCAATCAAAAGTGTGGGGTGAGAACCAACTGCATGTTTTTTCTTTTTTTTAATAGTATCTTTTTGGAATTATGAACTTTAGAATGTGAAAAAGATAGATCATAATTCATGCATCAACCTTATGAAAATGCAAACTGTTTAAAAACTTAGAATGTAACTTCTCATTTGTCCCTTTGTGCTGAGATAACCTAGGGATGTGGAGTTGATAGAAATTGCCCTAGAGGGGCTTGGCAAGCACTTGAAGGATCAGATCAAACTGTATGGTTTTCGAAGTCAGTGGAGGCTGCACTTCAGGATTCAGTGAATAATTGAAGTCAACTCCACCAAGAAGCATCTATGCAAAGGCGAGGACGGGAATCTGACCGTCCTCTCTCTAGTCAAAATAGCCGAGAAAATAAATGAGCGACCCTCATCTTGACCCGCGCGAAACGACAAAGATGAGAGGAGCGGGGAGGTATTTCCATAGGCTTGCGGGCGATGATTGGACCTCCCAAAAAGGCTGAGAAAATGGACTAGCAAGTCACAAAGAAGCAAAAAACTCAAAGAAGAAAATCCAAAAGAGGCCTAAGGCCCAAAATTGTGAAGGTTTTAACCGAGCAAAAGTGAAGCACTCAAAAAAGACAGATCATAAAGCCAAAGGCAGAATCACTACAAAAAGCTAGTCCCTCGCCAAAGAAGAAAAAAGAAAATCAAAAAAAGGCTCAACTCACTGAAACCCGAATCGAATCACGTGCTAGAGAAAGCTACAAGAAAACCATATAGTGCGAGACGGTCCCGAAGGTGTAGTCCAGGAGCCTGAAAAGGGCTATCTCCCGAAACATCCAAAATAATTTGCATCTCGGCACGAAGGTACAAGTATCAAGTTTCTTCTATTTATTTACGCAGTTTAATTTGGCAATAAGTAGTAATGCATGAATTAGGAGAAATCAAGTACAACAGTCTAATTTTCATATTTCAACAAGCTTACTTAGTGCCGCCCTTTAATAGCATTGTTCGGGACGAACAACTAAAAGTGTGGGGGTGATCTGATGGACCATAATTGTATGCATCATAAATACAGTTAAACCCACCAAATTAGACTGTTTGTCTATCTAACTTCTACGTGTTAGTCCCGAAATATTTCCACAGGGCAATTGAGAGATAAAAGTGAAAACACGCTAAGGAGAGGATTTTATGCTGAAAAGATATCAAGAGTCAATTGAAGGTCAAGATCAAGCACTGAATGAAGAAATCTCAAGATCCTGACGATGAATTACTCAAATTAAATCCAAATAAGGAATTATCAAAGATAGCCTGGAGTGAAATTGGACTGATAGTTTTGTAAAGACAGTACAAAACCGTCAAGATTCATCCATGTGCATTGGTGACCGGTGGCTTGGGTGAAATGGATGAGTCATTGGGTGGCTTCCCCCTCCTCCTCCATGGGATGACCGGTGGCTTTGGCAAAGGGTGGCCAAGCCACCTCCTCTTCCTCCCCTTTGGACCGGCAACCGGCGGCTTTTGGGAGGCTCCTCCCCTTGTGCCACTTGTCTCCTCCACAAGCTCCTCCATCTCCACCCTTGGATGCTCCTCCACATGCCTCCATCTCCACCCTCCATTCCTCCTCCCTTGGCCTATAAATACAAGCACCCCTCCTCCCATTTGTATAATCAATCCATACACAAAACACTTATCTCTCTAAGTTTGGTTACTTTGTAAGTTTGTTCGGTTTATGAAATAATACTCCTGTTTGTTCTTGAGTATTATACTATAGAGAATACTCCTGCTGGTTCTTGAGTATTCAGTAGGAAATTGGGAATACTCCTGTTGGTTCTTGAGTATTCCACCCCTTTCCCTCTTACTGTTTTCAAAAACCCCCGAGTATTTAGCTATGGTATCCACCTCTATGGATATTCGTAGCTAAACTCTTCATTCGGTGGAAGGTATTTTCTTGTATTATATGATGTTGTAATATCTTTTAGTTTCATTTCTTTGTATTCAAAACTTGTTCTATGTGCCATTTATAGTCAGAATTTCCAAGGTTGAGTGGATGCTACGAAAGGGCAAAACTCTTCCGTGGGGTTCGTGAACATACTCGGGTAAGTGGATGCTACGAAAGGGCAAAGCTTATTTGAGGAGTTCGACTTATCTAAAACACCACTTGGTCAATCGTAACTGTGAGATCAGGTGGATGCACAGAAGGCTAAGATACTTCGAAAGGAGGAATTAGTCTGAAGTAGAACAAGGGTTGCTTTAAACGATGTTGCAAGTCTTGCGCTACGAAAGGGCCTCGATTCATCTTTGAATACTTAGAAAAGTTACTAACGGTTTATTATATACATGTTATAATACAAGAGTACCTGAAACCGAATACTTTCTTTCAATCACAAAAACCCCCTGTATTTACTTTCCTAGTATAACTGTCCCGATCAACCACAACCATCAACCGCTCAACAATCGGAGGAATCGCAATCACGCATCACCCACTGTAAGTCTTCTAACCCTTATCTCTTTACTTTCAGTATTTACTTTCAGTATTTAATTTCTGTATTTACTTTTCCGCACAAAAAACTCAAAAAAACCAAAAACAGTAGTTTAATTACTCGCGCTAAAATCTCAATCATCCTAAAACACGTCCCTGTTAGTAAAAGAACAACGTATCCCCCTAATTCCCTTGGGTTCGACCCCTACTTACCACTTCTACCCAGTAGTCGCGAGTAGCGGACTTTATAAATTTATTTGTACAATTTGCTCTGACGACAAGCAAATTGTCACAGTCCAAACGTTATAAGTGTAGCAGATTTAACTTCTTTTCCTGCTGGCAGCCACTAACCCTCCAAATGGCACTTACCAACAGCCACAATCCATCTGATTGAACCAGTCTGAACCAATGCTGAGTTAACCCCGGTTTTGTCTCATGGTTTTCATAAGATTTGGGTGTGATGCACTAGGTTTACCCAAGTGGTACAATAAAACAACACACATTCAAGAAATAAAAATTCACCGAATCATGACAAAGAAATTTCATGTAGTGTGGAGAAAACCAAGAAAATAATTTTAAAATCAACGGGCTAAACATTTATTCTCCATACATAATAGGCTAGGGTTAGTCGTAGAGTACTTCCTTGGCTTATAATGTGGGTTCAAATTAGGAAGTCTCTTTTGGGCTGTAAAAAATTACGTGTCATGCTCATGATGTTTGCTAGCTAGTAATCTCATTTAACATGCATGCAGTGGTGACCTCACAGAACAACTTTCACACAGTCATCTACTACATATGCAATAACTCCACACATGGTAGCTTAGCATGCAGACTAGTCTAGCCAATCATCGATGGAATTTAACATGGAATGCAGACTAGGGAAGGGACGTCATACCTAGTTCAAGCCTTAGCTTTAGGGTTCCCTGTGTAATGCTTTCGTAAAGATGTCTGCAATCTGCTCCTCAGTTCTACAGTATTCCATAGCTATGGTGCCTTTCTCTACACAGTCACGTAGGAAGTGATATCTAATCTCTATGTGCTTAGTGCGTGAAAACTACACTGGATTTTTCGATATGTTAATAGCACTAGTGTTATCACATAAAATTGAAACACATTTAACAAGAACACCATAATCACTTAGCTATTGTTTTATCCATAGCAGTTGTGCACAACAAGCAGCAGCGATGTATTCAGCCTCTGCGGTGGATAAAGCAATGGAAGACTGCTTCTTGGACTTGATCAAGCATGGTCCAAGGAATTGTGCCATCCCTGACGTGGACTTCCTGTCTATCTTGCAGCCAGCATAATCAGCATCTGTGTAGGCCACCCGACGTAAGTCTCCTCCCCTTGGGGTACAATATGCACAAATCGTCCGTCCCCTTTAGGTACCTCAAAATCCTCTTCACAGCTTTCACATGTGTCTCTCTAGGATCTGCCTGAACTCTGGCACATAGACAAACGCTAAATAAGATATCAAGTCTACTAGCTGTAAGATATAAGAGTGAACCTATCATCCCCCTGTATAGGGTCGGATCCACTTGTGGTGAGGACTCATCCTTTGTCAAGGAGTCATTGGGAGACATGGGTGTAGCACACGTTTTTGCGGACTGCATCCCAAACTTCTTTAGGATTTCCTTCACGTACTTCTGCTGATGGATTCGAGTTCCATCCTCCCCTTGTGCTACTCTTGAAGTCCCAGAAAATACTTCAATTCTCCCACCATACTCATCTCGAATTCGCTTGACATTAGATCTGTGAATTGTTTGATAAGTCTAGGGTTAGTTGAACCAAAAATAATGTCATCAACATATACATGTACCACTAGAGTGTCATTCCCTTTCTTCAGGAGGAAAAGAGTCTTGTCCACCTCGCCTCAAACATATCCATGCGACAGAAGAAACTGTGACAGTCTCTCGTACCAGGTGCGGGGTGCTTGCTTCAACCCGTACAACGCCTTGTCCAGGACATAGACATGATCAGGATGAGCTCTATCCTCAAACCCTGGAGTCTGGTTCACTTACACTTCTTCCTTCAAGACTCCATTTAGGAACGCCGTCTTTACGTCCATCTGTTGCAAGGTAAAACCATGGTAGGTTGAATAAGCTATTAACAGTCTGATTGCTTCTAACCTTGCAACTGGGGCGAACGTCTCATCGTAGTCTATTCCTTCCTGCTGGTTGTATCCCTTGACAACTAGACGGGCTTTGTTCCTTATTACGACTCCCTTGTCATCCAACTTGTTCCTAAGACCCATTTTGTTCCTATCACGTTCTTATCCTTCGATCTGGGAACCAGACGCCATACCATGTTCCTCTCGAACTGGTGCAGCTCCTCTTGCATGGCATTTACCCATTCTGGGTCTTTAAGCGCTTCTGCTACGGTCTTCGGTTCTACAAGAGAAATAAAGGAGGCAAATCCACAAAAATGACATAAACTATTAAGATCTACCTGTTCCTGAGAGATGTAGCAGTGGTAGTCCCTTAGTCTAGCTGGCGGCTGAACTACTCGTCCTTGACGTGTGGTTCTGAGTTTCCCCTCAGGGTTAGCAGGAGTAGGATCAGCAGCTATCTCATTCTCCCCAGCAACCTCATCATTAACTTCCACCGTAGGATCATCGTAGAATTGCCCACTTGCTGGATCGGCTATCTCGCCATTTTCCACTTGATCATCTGGTGGTGCTTCTTCTACATGCTGGACATCCGTATGAGGTGCGTAAGCATTAGGTGCTGGTGGTGGTTCTCAGTCAGGGTCTGACTCATCTGTGAATTGGAGCTCTCCAGCATCTAGCATGGCATTAGTTGATGGATCTTTTATCAGGTGACCAGCCATCACCATCTAATCGAATCTCACATGCACGCTTTCCTCAACTTGCTCTAGCCTTAAGTTGTAGACTTTGTAGGCTTTGCTATGACTAGAGTATCCAACGAACACTCCTTCGTCACTTTGAGCATCAAACTTTCCCAAGTTTTCCTTGCCATTATTGTGGACAAAACACTTGCAACCAAATACCTTCAAATGGGAAATATTAGGTTTTCTTCCACGTAAAAATTCATATGGAGTTTTCCCTATCATGGATCGAAGCGGTGCGCTGTTTAGGATGTAACCCGCAGCATGCACTGCTTCTGCCCAGAAGCCTTTTGGAACTCCGCTAGTAATTAGCATTGTTCGTGACATATCCTCTAAGGTTCTGTTCTTTCGTTCCACAACACCGTTCTTCTGTGGTGTCCGTGGGGCAGAAAAGTTGTGATCAATACCTTTGTTCCCGCACAACGAAAGAAACTGCGCATTCTGGAACTCGGTTCTGTTATCAGTACGAATAGAGGTCAATTTATGTTCTAACTTATTTTCCATCAAATTCAGCCATGCTTCAAATTCACTATATGTTTGATCTTTAGTAACTAGGAAAATAGTCCATGTGTACCTGGAATAGTCATCGACTATGACCAGAATGTACCTGTTTCCTCCACGGCTGACGACATTGACTGGACCGCACAGATCCATGTGGACCATGTCCAGTGCTCCAGAAGTTCTCACGGTTTGCTTAGATGGAAATGATGTTCGTGCTTGCTTTCCCGTGACACAGGCACTGCATACCTGATCAAAAGCGCTCTCCACCTTGGGTAAGCCAACTACCAATTCCTTCTGATGGAGTTTGTGCAGTAGCCTCTTACTTGCATGCCCAAACCTTCTGTGCCATAGGGTGGAAACTTCTGCTACACTTGCTAGACACAGTTCTTCTTCAGGGACAAAATCTGGATCAACAGTGTAGATTTCATTCACCCGGGGTCCTCTCAGAACTGCCTTCCCTGTCTCATTACACCTCACAAGACAATCATTTGAGTTGAATATAACTTGATTTTTTCCACATTGACATAATTGAGATACACTTAGCAGGTTATATTTCAAGTTTCAACTAGACTTACCTGCCTGATTCGGATAGTATCTGAAATTCTTACCTCTCCTATTCCTATCACGTTTCCTGTGCTTTTATTTATGAATATTATGCTATCTCCGGAGTGTTTATGGAGCGAGTCGAACCATTCTGGATTCCCTGTCATATGTCTTGAGCAGCCGCTATCTGGGTACCAAGGACGGGACCTCACTCCTTTATGCAAGAAAATGATCAGTTTTTACGAACCCAGACAAGGTTGGGCTTTGACAGATGCTCGTCGTTAGAGTAAATGTGCAAAAGTTAATTTATAAGTCCACTACTTGAGACTTCACTATTGGGTAGTAAAGCGGTAAGTAGGGGTCGAACCCAAGGGAATTAGTGGATAGTTGTTCTTTGAGGAATTTGTACAGAAATGTAAGTGCGATTGGGGTTGATTGTGGTTTTAGTACTGAAAAGTAAATTACAGAAAAGTAAATGACTGGAAATAAAGTGCGTAAAGTAAATACTGAAAAGTAAGTGTGGAAAATAAAGTGCTGAAAATAAGGGCGTAAAAGTAAAGTGCGTAAAGTAAATTGCTGGAACAGTCAAATTCAATATCAACTGATCAATATACTTTTGGTACTGGCCGCACGCTATAAGCGTAATGCGTACCAAAGATATATTGGGTTAATATTGAAAGCGTCTGTAGTAAGCGTACTGAAAGTAAATGACTGAAATGTAAATGTGCGAAAAGTAAAGTACTGAAAGTAAATCTACTGAAAGTAAACAGTTGATGATAGGACTGAAAGTAAGGTGACAGGTTGTGAATTGATTAATGGAAGGATTCGGTTTTAGGGGCCTTGTATCATAGTCCGTTCATCATCGACCTCTAATGATCGTTCTAAGTGTTCAAAGATGTATCAAGGCCATTTCTAGCACTCGACTTGCCACATCGTCTAGTCCTTTTCAAGACATAGAACACTTGTTCTATTTGGGCTAATTCCTCCTTTCGAAGTATCTTAGCTTATGTGCATCCATTTGATCAATCATTTCCGATCAACCAAATGGTGTTTAAAAGAAGTTGAACTCCACAAAAAAGCTGTGCTCTTTCGAGCCTCCACTTAACCACGTATGTTCACGAACCCCATGGAAGAGCTTTGCTCTTTCGAGCCTCCACTCAACCAATAGTTTTCTAACCTATTATATGGCACATAGAACAAGTTTTGAACACAATAGAAGCACTAAGAAAAGGGTCTAAAATGTTTTATGATACAAGCACACCCCTTCAACCGAATGAAGGGTTTAGCTACTATTATCCATGGAAGAGGATATCATAGCTAAGTGCTTAAAAGTAAATGGTTTTGAAATCAAAGACACGGAAAATAACAAAGAGGGTTTCGGTTTTGAAAGACAAGAAAGTAAAGAGGAGAATACTCAAGAACCAACAGGAGTAAACTCAAGAACAACAAGAGTACTCAAGAACCAACAAGAGTACTCTAGAACAAACTTAGAGCTTTCAATATCAAAGTAAAGTGTTTACAAGGATTATGCCTAAAATCTAGAGAGATTTTCTACAAGGACTAGAGAATATGGAACATGGGACTCAAACTAGGACTATGGGACATTGAACAAAGGAGAGGGGATGTTGTATTTATAGGCAAGGGGAAGGAGGAGGTCCAACCACATGGCAAAGGGAGAGGAGCTCCTCCCAAAGCCGCTGGCCATGTGGCATCATCCCAAGCAAAGCCGCCGGCCATGAGGTGGAGGAGGAAGTGAGTGAGTTGTGATATTTGTTTCTCAAAAGCCATCGGTTCCCCCACAATCTCCGGTTAGACCATGGTTGCATCATGGTTGCTTCTTGGTTGCAATCAAAAGACAAGGCACAAGCCTTGCACATGGGTGGCTAGACTTGGCATTCAATTGAGTTCTTGATCTTTGTTGAGGTTTGGAACAAGTCATTGGGACATGTTTGAGTGATTCCACGTTGGGTTCATCAAGGTTGTAAAGCCGGAATCTGGTCGTGGCCTGGAATGACTTGTAATCCATTTTTAGCTTTAAGAACTCCTTTTTAGCTCATTTCATCTCTAATCCTCGAAATAGCCTGTAGAACAAAAGTGAAACTAACAAGTAAAAGTTGTTAAGACAAAGCGTCTAATTTGGTGGGTTTAACTGTCTTGATGAATGATGGACCATAATTGTATGAATCATAACCACAGTTAAACCCACCAAATTAGACTCTTTGTCTATTTAACTTTTGCTTGTTAGTTCCGATATTTATCTACAGGGTATTTTGAAGTCTAGAGAGAATACAGGCTAAGGAGGAGTTTTTAAGCTGAAAATATGTTACGAGTCATTCCAAGGTCACGACCAGATGCCGACTGAAGAAATATCATGAACCTGACTTGGAATCACTCAAAACAAGTCCAACCGAAGAGCAACCAGAGTCAGTCCGGAGCTGAAATGGACCGATGGCTTTTGTGAAAAGCTCACAAAACTCACAAATTCACTCCACCTTGCCTTATGACCGGCGGCTTTTGGGAGTTTGATGACTCATGGGGGGCGGCTCTCCCCCTTGCCACCTCCCCAACCGGCGGCTTTTTGAGCTCACCATGGATTTGTGCCATGTGTGTTGCCTCTAAACCACATCTTCTCCTCCCCCTTAGCTATAAATAGACCCCTTCCCTCCTTTGTATCATCCCATCCACAATCCCACAATCCACAAATCACTTATCTCTCTAAGATTTGGGCACTACTCTTGTAAGCTTTTGTTTTAAATCTATAATACTCCTGTTGGTTCTTGAGTATTCTAGTAGTTCTTGAGTTTACTCCTGTTGGTTCTTGAGTATTCTCCTTTACTTACCGTCTTTCAAAAACCCTCGAGTACTTAGCTATGGTATCCACCTCTATGGATATTCGTAGCTAAACCCTTCATTCGGTTGAAGGGGTGTACTTGTATCATAAAATGTTTTAGGCCATACTCTTAGTGCCTCGTTGTATTCAAAACTTGTTCTATGTGCCATATATTAGGTTAGAACTTCCAAGGTTGAGTGGATGCTTGGAATGACAAAGCTCTTCCGTGGGGGTTCGTAAACATACTCGGATAAGTGGATGCTTGGAATGGCAAAGCTTATCTGAGGAGTTTGACCTCTCTAAAACACCATTTGGTTGATCGGGAATGATTGATCAAATGGATGCACATAGGCTAATATACCTTGGATGGGGTATTAGTCTAAATAGTACAAGTGCTCTATGTCTTGGAATGGACTAGACAGTGTGGCAAATCGAGTGCTTGGAATGGCCTTGATACACTTTTGAATACTTAGTAGGATCATTAAAGGTCAATGATAAACAGATTATGATACAAGGCCCCTGAAGCCGAATACTTTCCTTAACTTAAAACATCACCTGCACTTTACTTTTCGGTCTCAATATCAACTGCAATATCAACTGCTCACCTTCCGCAAGAATTGCCCTTCACGCAACAATCGCTGTAAGTCTTCTCCTTTTATTTTCAGTACTTTACTTTTATGTCATTTACTTTTCCGCACTAAAAACCAAAACCAACCAAAAAGTCACGTAGATAATAGCACTAAAACCTCAATCAACCTAAAATCACGCTCCCTTCCTGTACAATCCCTCAAAGAACAACTATCCCCCTAATTCCCTTGGGTTCGACCCCTACTTACCACTCTACTATCTAATAGTAGAATCACGAGTAGCGGACTATAAATTTATCTTTGCACAGAGAACACCGCACCTTAACGACAGTGCGGTGGGCTACGTCAAAATTGGCGCCGTTGCCGGGGAATTAGTTACTTAATCGGATAAGTTCTTTGAATCGATACTCGCTTCAAAACAACCATGTCTCGCGAAGGAAGCCACCATAACTACCAGGATGACGAAGAGATAAACCTATACGATCGAAATGATGAGGTGCCACTTACATTTGTGGACGATCCAGAACAAATCATCCGAGACAGAAGAGCTCGTGATAGGGAAGCTATCCGAAGAAACCAAGGACCACCCGAGGACCGAAATGAAGCTGGTCCAGTACAACAACCCCCTAGATATCCACCACCCCCTCAACCTCGACAAATGCCAAGACAAGAACCTGTCTACGATAACTACTATGGGGATGCCAACTACCGTGCACCTACTATGGGAGAACTCTCGGCACCATATTTCGGAAACCAGCCGTGGTGCATTCACGAATGCCCTGAACTAGAAAACATCGTCATCAACACTTCAGTGGTCCACAACTTGCATAAATTCTCATGAACACGTGGAGAATCAGCAATGACTCACCTCCAGCGCTTACATGGTATTTGCCAAAACTTAAAACCGAATGGCGTGAACGTAGACGACTTCAAGTTAAAGGCGTTATACTTTTCCCTCATTGACGCGGCAAACGATTGGTTCCTTTCATTGCCTTCCGGTAGCATCAGAACATGGGCTCAGATGTAAAAGAAATTCCTGGACAAATATTACCCGGCAGGATGGGCAATGCAAGTAAGGAGGTAACTGCAAGACATCAAGCAAGGGCCCAATGAAACCATGTACGATTACCTAGAAAAGTTCAACCGCCTGGAGAGAAGCTGCTGTACCCTTGGACTACCCGAGAAACTCATCATCGAGTACCTCGTTGATGGATTAAGACCCTTAGACAAAATGCTCCTAGATGCCTCAGCTGGAGGATCCATGATGAATCTGTTATTAAGTGGCATAAGGGATCTCATCACCAACGTTGCTGAAAATGCCCGATTTAGAGAAGAGACAATTCGGCAGGAAGAATTTTCCCGAACAAGGAATGTGGCACAAGCTGAAACACCGATGAGCTCTATGCCAGAAGAGATGAAACAATTAAAGGAAATGATGATTCAGATCTTATGAAAGCAGACAGTTCAAGTAAGACCTTGCGAGTTCTGTGGCTCTATAGACCACGAAACTAACGCATGTCCGACAGTACTAGTTGAGGACCCGGCAGAAATAAATGCATTAGGAGGATACCAAGGATACAATAATAACAGTAACGACAGAGCCAGACAAAACAGACAGTATGGTCAAGCAACCAACCCGAGCTGGCGTAACAACAGCTATTCTCAAGAAGAAACACAACCAGCTGTCCCTCAACTAGCCCAGTCATTCTATCAACCGCTCCACCAATAGTACAACCAGGACGCCCCACCAGCAGGCCAGTACCAAGCAAGCTCGAGCAATCATCAAGGACCAAACAAATCACTTGAGGACATGATAACGCAATTGTCAGGTACTGTGCAGCAGTTGAACACTACTATGCATCAAAACCAAGCCGAAACAAAGGGAGAATTATCGGACTTGAAGAAGCACATCTCCCAACTCGCTGCCTCAGTGTCCGCACTCGCTAATGAGTCCAGCAGACTCCTTTCACAAACCATTCAAATCATGCAGGAAGATGTGAATGCCTTGACTCTTAGGAGTGGAAAAACGCTTGTCGGCAAACCTTTGGAGCAAGAGGAGGACAAAGACCCAAGGTTGCCCGGAGAAGAGCAAATGAGGCCCAAATCTCTCGAAACTCTAGAGGATGATGCGGCCGATAAAGACGACGACATATTTGAGGAAGAGCGGGACGTAACCGAAGAAGAAGAGAATACGTCCAAGGAACACAGGCCTGGCCCGGTGCCCAGAACCGAAACCCCTAAAATCAGCGCAACACTTCCATTTCCAGTACCTGCTCACGTGCAAAAACAACATGTCATGGATGAGGACGTGTTTGAGTTGTTCAGCAAAGTTGAAATCAACATCCCCCTTTTGGAAGACATCAAGCAAATTCCTCGGTATGCCAAGTTTTTAAAAGAACTTTGCACCAACCGGAGGAGGAGTACTAGATACGATCAAGAGCTGATGAGTAGAAACGTGTCGGCCGTCATACAATGAAAAGTGCCCCCCAAATGTGGAGATCCAGGAACTTACACCATTCTATGCACAATTGGCAACATCAGGATCAAGAACTGCATGCTAGACCTTGGAGCATCAATCAATATTCTTCACTTCTCTATCTACTCATGTCTTAAGATTGGGCCGCTCAAACCCACCAGTCTCACTATTCAACTAGCAGATCGGTCATGCAAACAGTCCGAGGGCAAAATAAAAGACGTCCTGGTTCAAGTACGCAAATTAGTGTTTCCAGCAGACTTCTATGTCTTAAAGATGGAGAATGGCGGACCTACAGATCATGCACCCATCCTTCTCGGCCGTCCATTTCTCAAAACATCACAAATGAAGATAGACTGTGGAAGTGGAATGCTCTCAATGGAAGTAGAAGGAGAAGTCTTCAGCTTTGACATATTCCGAGCAATGAAGCACCCTATGGAATTCGAGGAAGTACACGCTCTCGATGCTTTGGACGACCTGGTCCAAGAAATTCAACCAGAACCAAGAGCAGATCCCTTAGAAGCCATACTCAACGGAGCCGAAGGCTCATACGACTTAACCGAAGACTTGCATGAAACGGTGGCCCACTTAACAATCTCGGAGCCCCTCACACCAGAATATGAAGTCAACGAGGTAAAATTATTCAAATCAAATACTTTTCTGCCCTCGGTGATGCAAGCCCCCAAAATAGAATTGAAGCCCCTGCCTGGACATCTGAAGTACGCCTTCCTAGGGGATAATGACACACTCCCAGTAATCATCAAGAGTGGCTTGGAAGCAGGCCAGGAACAAAATTTGATAAAAGTACTGAAACAACACAAGTTGGCTATTGGATGGACTCTGGCCGACGTGAGGGGAGTCAGCCCGGCTGTAGGCATGCACCGTATTCTACTTGAGAATGGAGCAAAGCCATCAAGAGAGCCTCAATGACGACTAAACCCAATCATGATGGAGATCGTCCAAAAGGAAATACAAAAGCTACTAGATGCGGACGTTATCTATCCCTTATCAGATAGTCAATGGGTGAGTCCTGTCCACGTGGTCCCAAAGAAAAGTGGGATCACAGTCGAGGAAGATGCCGAAGGAAAAATGGTAACAACAAGGATCAAGAACGGCTGGAGAATGTGCATCGACTACAGGAAATTAAACGCCGTCACAAGAAAAGACCATTTTCCCCTACCATTCATCGATCAAATGCTAGACCGACTGGCAGGCAAGCCATATTTCTGCTTCTTGGACGGATTCTCAGGATACAACCAGATCCCCATAGCACCTGAGGACCAAGAGAAGACTACATTCACCTGCCCATTCGGTACATTCGCCTTCAGAAGAATGTCGTTCGGCCTATGCAATGCCCCCGGAACTTTTCAAAGGGTAGTAACCAGCATCTTTTCAGACATGATCGGGGAACTCATTGAAGTCTTCATGGACGACTTCACCATCTATGGCAATACATTCGATGTTTGCCTAGATAACTTGAGCACGGTTCTGGCACGATGTGTCTCAATGAACCTCGTGCTCAATCATGAGAAATGCCACTTCATGGTAACTCATGGAGTAGTCTTAGGGCACGTCGTCTCACAAGAAGGCATATAGGTGGATAAATCTAAAATAGACCTGATCATGACTCTACCATACCCCTCCACTGTCCGAGACATCCAATCCTTCCTTGGGCATGCAAGATTCCACCGACGATTCATCAAGGACTTCTCCAAAAAGGCGTTTCCTCTATCCACTATTATCCAAAAAGAAGTTCCTTTTGAATTCACCAATGCATGCAAGGAAGCCTTTAATGAGCTCAAAAAGGCCCTCACTAGCACACTCATCATCCAAACTCTGGATTGGAAAAAACCATTTGAGATCATGTGCGACACAAGCAACTTTGCTGTAGGAGCAGTTCTCGGTGAAAAGATTGATAAGAAGGCAGGTGTGATCTACTACGCCTCACGAACCCTAGATCCTGCCCAACGGAACTACTCCACCACCGAGAAGGAACTCTTAGAAGTGGTGTTCGCTCTGGAAAAATTCTGACCCTATTTGCTTGGAGCAAAAGTGATAGTTTATTCTGACCATGCTGCCATCCGTTACCTGATGAAGAAAAAGGAGGCCAAGCCAAGACTCATTCGGTGGATATTACTACTGCAAGAATTCGATGTGGAAATAAGGGACAAAAAGGGGATCAAAAATACTGTGGCCGACCACCTAAGCAGGATTGTCCGAAAGGAAGAAGAAGGACACATAACTGAGTCATTTCCAGACGAGCATCTCTATGCAGTCTCAACCAAGGTGCCATGGTACGCGTCAATCATCAACTATCTTGTAGGAGGTACATTTCCTCCCTCTTTTACTAAAGCATAATGCATGAAACTTAGGCATGACGCTAGACATTACTTATGGGATGATCCCTATTTATGGAAAATAGGAGCAGATCAAATACTTAGGAGATGCATCCCAGATAATGAAATAGCTTCTGTCGTTAGCTTCTGCCATGAGTTTGCATGTGGAGGACACTTCGGACCTAGGAAAACCGCTAGAAAAATCCTAGATAGCGGCTTTTTCTGGCCAAGTATATTTAGAGATACCTATGAAAAGTGTAAAAAATGTGATAAGTGTCAAAGAGTAGGAGATGTGTCAGCTAGAAATGAGATGCCTCAAGTACCCATATTAGTCAACGATGTTTTCGACATTTGGGGTATTGATTTTATGGGACCATTCCCAGTTTCATGCGGGTATACTTATATTTTAGTTGCTGTAGATTATGTGTCAAAATGGGTAGAAGCCAAGGCCACAAGGTGCGACGATACAAGGACTGTCATAGAATTTTTGCGCACTAACCTGTTTTGTAGGTACGGGGTACCCAAGGCCATAATAAGCGACCAAGGAACTCATTTCTGCAACCGCATGATGGCTGCTACCTTAAAACGCTACCATGTCCACCACCGGACGTCCACGGCATATCACCCCCAATCCAATGGTTAAGCGGAGATCTCCAACCGTGAAATCAAAGGAATTTTAGAAAAAATGGTAAAGCCGGGTGACAGATGCTTGTCGTCAGAGCAAATGTACAAATAAATTTATAAGTCCGCTACTCGCGACTTCACTACTGGGTAGCAAGTGGTAAGTAGGGGTCGAACCCAAGGGAATTAGGGGGATACGCTATTCTTTGAGGGAATTGTACAGCGAGGGAGCGTGTTTTTAGGTTGATTGAGGTTTTAGTGCGGAAAAGTAAGTGTTTTTTTGGTTGGTTTTGGTTTTTAGTGCGGAAAAGTAAATGACAGAAAAGTAAATACTGAAAATAAAAGAGAAGACTTACAACGATTGTTGCGTGATTGGCAAGTCTTCCAGAAGGTGAGCAATTGATAAGCAGTTTATACTAAAATTGAAAGGAGGTGCAGGTGGTGTTTAAATCTAAGGAAAGCATTCGGTTTCGGGGGCCTTGTATCATAGCCTGTTTATCATCGACCTTTAGTGATCCTACTAAGTATTCAAACGTGTATCAAGGCCATTTCAAGCGCTCGATTTGCATACACTGTCTAGCCCATTTCAAGGTCGTAGAGCACTTGTTCTATTTAGACTAGCACCCAATTTCAAGGTATTCTAGCCTATGTGCATCCATTTGATCAATCATTTCCGATCAAACCAAATGGTGTTTAAAAGAGGTCGAACTCCTCAGATAAGCTTTGCCATTTCAAGCATCCACTTACCCGAGTATGTTCACGAACCCCCACGGAAGAGTTTTGCCATTTCAAGCATCCACTCAACCTTGGAAGTTCTGACCTAATATATGGCACATAGAACAAGTTTTGAATACAAAGAAGAGGCACTAAGAGTATAGCCTAAAACATTTTATGATACAAGTACACCCCTTCAACCGAATGAAGAGTTTAGCTACGAATATCCATAGAGGTGGATATCATAGCTAAGTACTCGAGGGTTTTTGAAAGACAGTAAGTAAAGGAGAATACTCAAGAACCAACAGGAGTATTCTCAAAAACTACTAGAATACTCAAGAACCAATAGGAGTATTATAGATTTCAAACAAAAGCTTACAAAAGTGCCAAAATCTAGAGAGATAAGTGATTGTGTTGTGTGAAGATGGGATGAAGATTACAAGTGAAGAGGAAGCTCTATTTATAGGCCATGGAGAGGGAAGGATGTGGTTTTGATGAGAACACATGGCAAGCATCCAAGGGGGGGGGGAGGAAAGCCGCCAGTTGGGGAGGTGGCAAGGGGGAGAGCCGCCCCCCATGAGTCATCAATCTCACAAAAGCCGCCGGTCATATGGAGGGTGGAGGAGGTTTTGTGAGTTTTGTGAAGTTTTCACAAAACCATAGGTTCATTTCTGCTCCGGACTGACTCTGGTTGCTCTTCGGTTGGACTTGTTTTGAGTGATTCCATGTCAGGTTCATGATATTTCTTCAGTCGGCATCAGGTCGTGACCTTGGAATGACTCGTAATATATTTTCAGCGTAAAAACTCCTCCTTAGCCTGTATTCTCTCTAGACTCCAAAATACCCTGTAGATAAATATCGGAACTAACAAGCAAAAGTTAAATAGACAAACAGTCTAATTTGGTGGGTTTAACTTTGTTTATGATTCATATAATTATGGTCCATCAGATCACCCCACACTTTTAGTTGTTCGTCCCGAACAATGCTATTAAAGGGCGGCACATACTATCTAAGTAAACTTTTAAAATATGAAAGTGAGACTGTGGGACTAGATTTATCCTAATTCATGCATTACTACTTATTACCAAATTAAACCGTGTAAATAAATAGAAGAAACTTGATACTTGTACCTCCGTGCCGAGATGCAAATTAATTTGGATGTTTCGGGAGATATCCCTTTTCAGGCTCCTGGACTGCAACTTCGGGACTGTCTCTCACTATATGGTTTCCTTGCAGCTTTCTCTAACACGTGATTCGCTTCGGGTTTCACAGATTAGTTGAGCCTTTTTTATTTTCTTTTTTGGCGAGGGACAGCTTTTTTGTAGTGAATCGGCCTTTGGCCTTTGATTTGACTCTTTGAGTACTTCACTTTTGTTCGGTTAGAATTTTCACAACTTTGGCCTTTGGCCTTTGATTAGCTCTTTGAGCTTTTGCCTTTTTGTGGCTTGCTCGTCCATTTTCTCAAGCCTTTTTTGGGAGGTCCAATCATCGCCCGCGAGCATATGGAAATACCTCCCCGCTCTCTCCCATCATTGCCGTTTCATGCGGGTCAAAATGAGGGTCGCTCATTTATTTTCCCGGCTACTTTGACTAGAGATAGGACGGTTTGATTCCCGTCCCGCCTTTTTTCTGCATAAACGCTGCATGGCGGAGATGACTTCTGACTCAACTGAAAACCCGAAGTGCAGCCTCTACTGACTTCGTAAACCATATAGCGAAATTCAGTCCTTCGATTGCTTGCCAAGCCTCTCTGGGGCAGTTTATGTCAACTCCACATCCCTTGTATATCTCAGCACAAAGGGACAAATGAGAAGTTACATTCTAAGTTTTTAAACAGTTGAACTTTCACAAGGTAAATGCATGAATTTAGGTCTATCTTTTTCACATTCTCAAGTTCATATTTTCAAAAAGATAATATTAAGGGAAAAGGAAAAGAAAAACATGTTATGTACACAGGCGGTTCTCACCCCACACTTTTGAACGAAGGCGTGCCTTTCAGCAAGACTTAGTTCAAAAGCCATGCAAGCAGACAATTATGAGAAGGAAATGACATTAAGGAAAAGGGAAGAACAGAACTCCCTTTAAAGTGTCGAGTGAACGACATGGCATGAGGCTGGATAATAGAGGGAGTTCAGCTGGGGCCTTGAACTCTTAGCATAGGCCTGGCTGGCTTGATGTTGCACCCATAACCGATTCCTAAATAGTCATTTCATTCTATGCACCAAGTGGGTGAGAGCGACTTATTGGTAAAAACTAAATGACAGAAAATAAAAGTACTGAAAGTAAGATAGGTGTCGGGTTACCTCCCGACCAGTGCCTTTGTTTAACGTCGTTGGCTCGACGCATGGGGATCATTGGTTTGGATCCCATGGGTGGCTCAGGTCGAATTTCTTTATTGCACCAACCTTGATTCTTGCTTTGACTCTTCCTGTGTTTTTGGGGGATGATGGGCTTGGGTCTAGTTCCCATGCTTCTAGTGGTTTCTCCTTCCAACGTCTCTGAGAAGGCGAGGGACCTTTTACTACTAGTTTCTTGAATCGGGTTTTCTGGTGTTTAGGGCTGCCTTGTCCAGTTATGGCGAAAACATGCTCCATCGAGGAGTCGTTCTGCTCAGGCCCTTTTCCCATCCTCCTTTTAGCCTCTTCATGGATCACATAGTTCTCTGCTATTTGCTTATTGATCAAGGGGAAAAGTTGGGAAGCTTGCATCTTAATGCTTTGTTCTGCCTTGTCACGTCCATCTGTGAGGATTTGGTCGTAGATGGTCTATGCTGCTCTGGTAATGATAGTTGGGTATGACTCGGGTAGCTTGCCAGTGGTGTTTTGGACTTCTTCTTTTGTTGGCACCGCCTCGAGTTCCCATGAGGGTTTTTCCTCGTTGCTTCCGATGCTTTCTATGTCTGATTCTTCCGATGGCTCGGGAGTATCTTCTTCATCTGTTTCTGGACCAGCCTTTTCTATCTGCATTCCTCTGTCAGCCTGGGGTATTCGTTTTGTGGCTGCGGCCAGGTCATTTATGAGGTTCCACATGTCTGCCATGGATAAGTTCCCGGCTGATCTTCTCATTGCTTTGTTAATCCTTGTCAGCTCATCGGCCCTCATCCCACGAAGAAATTTTTGAAGAAGAACTTTCTTCCTGAATCCATGGTGCGGGCAGTTTGAGACGATGGTATCATAGTTTGTGTAGTATTCGTCCAAAGTCTCATCCCGGGATTGTTGCAGGCACATGATCTTCTCACGGGTTTTTTGGCGTAAGAATGGGGGGAAATTCCTTCAGGAATGGGACGCAAAGGTCCACAAAATATTCTGCACGACTAGAGGTTGATGTGTAATACCAAATCGTCGCAAAATCAGTTAAAGAGAATTTGAAGCATTTAAGCTTAAATTCCTCTAACATTTGTTTTTCAGGTTTTATGTGGCGGCAAATGTGGTGAAAGTTTCAGCAATGTTGTACTGGGTGTTCTCCATCCGTACCTCCGAACAAGGGAAGATGTCGCGTTGTCCATGCATACATAGTGTGTAGCGTGATGAAGAAACGAGAAGGGAAAGGAAAGGAAAGAACAACTAGTCCGACGGCTAATTCCCCGGCAACGGCGCCAATTTGACAGATGCTTGTCGTCAGAGCAAATGTACAAATAAATTTATAAGTCCGCTACTCGCGACTTCACTACTGGGTAGCAAGTGGTAAGTAGGGGTCGAACCCAAGGGAATTAGGGGGATAAGCTATTCTTTGAGGGAATTGTACAGCGAGGGAGTGTGTTTTTAGGTTGATTGAGGTTTTAGTGCGGAAAAGTAAGTGTTTTTTTTGGTTGGTTTTGGTTTTTAGTGCGGAAAAGTAAATACTGAAAATAAAAGAGAAGACTTACAGCGATTGTTACGTGATTTGCAAGTCTTCCGGAAGGTGAGCAGTTGATAAGCAGTTTATACTAAAATTGAAAGTAGGTGCAGGTGGTGTTTAAATCTAAGGAAAGCATTCGGTTTCGGGGGCCTTGTATCATAGCCTGTTTATCATCGACCTTTAGTGATCCTACTAAGTATTCAAACGTGTATCAAGGCCATTTCAAGCGCTCGATTTGCATACACTGTCTAGCCCATTTCAAGGTCGTAGAGCACTTGTTCTATTTAGACTAGCACCCCATTTCAAGGTATACTAGCCTATGTGCATCCATTTGATCAATCATTTCCGATCAAACCAAATGGTGTTTAAAAGAGGTCGAACTCCTCAGATAAGCTTTGCCATTTCAAGCATCCACTTACCCGAGTATGTTCACGAACCCCCACGGATGATATTTGCCATTTCAAGCATCCACTCAACCTTGGAAGTTCTGACCTAATATAGGGCACATAGAACAAGTTTTGAATACAAAGAAGAGGCACTAAGAGTATAGTCTAAAACATTTTATGATACAAGTACACCCCTTCAACCGAATGAAGAGTTTAGCTACGAATATCCATAGAGGTGGATACCATAGCTAAGTACTCGAGGGTTTTTGAAAGACAGTAAGTAAAGGAGAATACTCAAGAACCAACAGGAGTATTCTCAAAAACTACTAGAATACTCAAGAACCAACAGGAGTATTATAGATTTCAAACAAAAGCTTACAAAAGTGCCAAAATCTAGAGAGATAAGTGATTGTGTTGTGTGAAGATGGGATGAAGATTACAAGTGAAGAGGAAGCTCTATTTATAGGCCATGGAGAGGGAAGGATGTGGTTTTGATGAGAACACATGGCAAGCATCCAAGGGGGGAGGAAAGCCGCCAGTTGGGGAGGTGGCAAGGGGGAGAGCCGCCCCCCATGAGTCATCAATCTCACAAAAGCCGCCGGTCATATGGAGGGTGGAGGAGGTTTTGTGAGTTTTGTGAAGTTTTCACAAAACTATAGGTTCATTTCTGCTCCGGACTGACTCTGGTTGCTCTTCGGTTGGACTTGTTTTGAGTGATTCCATGTCAGGTTCATGATATTTCTTCAGTCGGCATCTGGTCGTGACCTTGGAATGACTCGTAATATATTTTCAGCTTAAAAACTCCTCCTTAGCCTGTATTCTCTCTAGACTTCAAAATACCCTGTAGATAAATATCGGAACTAACAAGCAAAAGTTAAATAAACAAACAGTCTAATTTGGTGGGTTTAACTTTGTTTATGATTCATATAATTATGGTCCATCACTGGGCAGGAAAGATTGGAGTCAGAGGCTAGATGAAGCTCTTTGGGCTTATCGGACGGCATACAAAACACCAATAGGAACCTCCCCCTTTCGGCTTGTTTATGGGAAGACATGCCACCTTCCGGTGGAATTAGAACATAAAGCCTATTGGGCGCTCAAGCATTGCAATCCAGATTTAAAAGCTGCAGGACTGGATAGAAAGCTTAATCTGTGTGAGCTTGAGGAATTACGGCTTGAGGCCTATGAAGGGCAAACGGACTACAAAGCGCGGACCAAATTGTATCATGACAAATTCATCCTCCGACGCTCATTTGAGGAGGGACAACAAGTGCTGGTCTTCTCCTCGCGACTGAAATTGATGCCCGGGAAGCTTAAATCTAGATGGACCGGCCCTTTCACAATAACTAAGGTATTCAACCATGGGGCAGTTGAGTTGGAAAGCCCGGACGATGGAAGAAGATTCACGGTAAATGGGCAGCGAGTCAAACATTACCATAGCAAGATCAACTTGATAACACAAAAATACGACCTGAGCCACCCATGGGATCCAAACCAGTGATCCTCATGCGTCGAGCCAACGACGTTAAACAAAGGCACTGGTCGGGAGGTAACCCGACACCTATCTTACTTTCAGTAATTTTCTTTTCCGTCATTTAGTTTTTACCATAAGTCACTCTCACCCACTTTTTGTCTAGAAGGAATGTCTAACATGTAGGAATCGGTTTTTGGAGCAAGATCAGATCAGCCAGGCAGCTTCCGAGAATTTACCGGGCCTGCCGAACTCCCTCGATTATCCAGCTCCGAGGCATGTCATTCCACGACACGACACAGTAAAAGGGAGTTCAGTTCTTCTCTTTTCCTTAATGTCATTTCCTTCTCTTGTATATATTTGCATGACTTTTGAACTAAGTCTTGCTGAAAGGCAAGCCTTCGTTCAAAAGTGTGGGGTGAGAACTGCCGTTGCACATATGTTTTTCTTTTTCCTTTTCCCTTAATATTATCTTTTTGAAAATATGAACTTGAGAATGTGAAAAAGATAGGTCTAAATTCATGCATTTACCTTGTGAAAATTCAACTGTTTAAAAACTTAGAATGTAACTTCTCATTTGTCCCTTTGTGCTGAGATAAACAGGGGATGTGGAGTTGATAGAAAATGCCCTAGAGAGGCTTGGCAAGCAATCGAAGGATCGAATCTAACTATATGGTTTTCGAAGTCAGTGGAGGCTGCACTTCGGGTTTCAGTTGAATCAGAGTCATCTCCGCCATGCAGCGTTTATGTAGAAAAAAGGCGGGACGGGAATCAAACCGTCCTATCTCTAGTCCTAGTAGCCGGGAAAACAAATGAGCGACCCTCATTTTGACCCGCGCGAAACGGCGAGGATGAGAGAGAGCGGGGAGGTATTTCCATATGCTCGCGGGCGATGATTGGACCTCCCAAAAAGGCTTGAGAAAATGGACTAGCAAGTCACAAAAAGGAAAAAGCTCAAAGAAGCTAATCAAAGGCCAAAGGCCAAAGGCCAAAGTTGTGAAGGTTTTAACCGAACAAAAGTGAAGTACTCAAAGAGTCAAATCAAAGGCCAAAGGCCGATTCACTACAAAAAAAAAGCTGTCCCTCGCCAAAAAGAAATAAAAAAGGCTCAACTCAGTGAAACCCGAACCAAATCACGTGCTAGAGAAAGCTACAAGGAAACCATATAGTGCGAGTCGATCCCGAGAATGCAGTCTATGAGCCTAAAAAGGGCTATCTCCCGAAACATCCAAATTAATTTGCATCTCGGCGCGAAGGTACAAGTATCAAGTTTCTTCTAAGTATATACACAGTTTAATTTGGTAATAAGTAAGTAATGCATGAATTAGGATAAATCTAGTCCCACAGTCTCACTTTCATATTTTAAAAGTTTACTTAGATAGTGTGTGCCGCCCTTTAATAGCATTGTTCGGGACGAACAACTAAAAGTGTGGGGTAATCTGATGGACCATAATTGTATGAATCATAAACACAGTTAAACCCACCAAATTAGACTCTTTGTCTATTTAACTTTTGCTTGTTAGTTCCGATATTTATCTACAGGGTATTTTGAAGTCTAGAGAGAATACAGGCTAAGGAGGAGTTTTTAAGCTGAAAATATATTACGAGTCATTCCAAGGTCACGACCAGATGCCGACTGAAGAAATATCATGAACCTGACATGGAATCACTCAAAACAAGTCCAACCGAAGAGCAACCAGAGTCAGTTCGGAGCTGAAATGGACAGATGGCTTTTGTGAAAAGCTCACAAAACTCACAAATTCACTCCACCTTGCCTTATGACCGGCGGCTTTTGGGAGTTTGATGACTCATGGGGGGCGGCTCTCCCCCTTGCCACCTCCCCAACCGGCGGCTTTTTGAGCTCACCATGGATTTGTGCCATGTGTGTTGCCTCTAAACCACATCTTCTCCTCCCCTTTAGCTATAAATAGACCCCTTCCCTCCCTTGTATCATCCCATCCACAATCCCACAATCCACAAATCACTTATCTCTCTAAGATTTGGGCACTACTCTTGTAAGCTTTTGTTTTAAATCTATAATACTCCTGTTGGTTCTTGAGTATTCTAGTAGTTCTTGAGTTTACTCCTGTTGGTTCTTGAGTATTCTCCTTTACTTACTGTCTTTCAAAAACCCTCGAGTACTTAGCTATGGTATCCACCTCTATGGATATTCGTAGCTAAACCCTTCATTCGGTTGAAGGGGTGTACTTGTATCATAAAATGTTTTAGGCCATACTCTTAGTGCCTCGTTGTATTTAAAACTTGTTCTATGTGCCATAAATTATGTTAGAACTTCCAAGGTTGAGTGGATGCTTGGAATGGCAAAGCTCTTCTGTGGGGGTTCGTAAACATACTCGGATAAGTGGATGTTTGGAATGTCAAAGCTTATCTGAGGAGTTTGACCTCTCTAAAACAGCATTTGGTTGATCGGGAATGATTGATCAAATGGATGCACATAGGCTAATATACCTTGGAATGGGGTATTAGTCTAAATAGAACAAGTGCTCTATGTCTTGGAATGGACTAGACAGTGTGGCAAATTGAGTGCTTGGAATGGCCTTGATATACTTTTGAATACTTAGTAGGATCATTAAAGGTCAATGATAAACAGATTATGATACAAGGCCCCTGAAGCCGAATACTTTCCTTAACTTAAAACATCACTTGCACTTTACTTTTCGGTCACAATATCAACTGCATTATCAACTGCTCACCTTCCGCAAGAATTGCCCTTCACGCAACAATCGCTGTAAGTCTTCTCCTTTGATTTTCAGTACTTTACTTTTATGTCATTTACTTTTCCGCACTAAAAACCAAAACCAACCAAAAAGTCACGTAGATATTAGCACTAAAACCTCAATCAACCTAAAATCACGCTCTCTTCCTGTACAATCCCTCAAAGAACAACTATCCCCCTAATTCCCTTGGGTTCGACCCCTACTTACCACTCTACTATCTAATAGTAGAATCACGAGTAGCGGACTATAAATTTATCTTTGCACAGAGAACACCGCACCTTAACGATAGTACGGTGGGCTCCGTCAATGAATCATATAAATATGGTCCATCAGGCTTACTGGGTTTAGGAATGAATTTAGCAACAGGAACAGAATAAGATGAATAATATGCATCATGGTTAGTTAAGTCAATCTTTCTCCTAGGTGCATTCCTCGGTCTGCAAAAGATGGCTGGATCATAGTGGGGGCGAAAGTGTGCAGCTCTACCTCCCTTCCTGTATGCATTGACTTCCCTTTGATAGCTGGCTTCTGGATAATGGTCTTGGGTGAACAGCCAGTTCCAATTCCTTTCGTATGTCTCCCTCAGTCTTGGACATTCAGATCTATAGTGCTCAGAGTGTCCACAATGCCAGCATACTCTATGACTTGGAAGACCAACATACTTGCTTTTGCCAGGTGTTAGAGACCTTTTGATCTTCCTTGCCTGGAAGTCTTTTGGTGGAGGCTTACGACTCAGATTCTGTTTTTGCCAGATTTCATAGGCTTTCCTAGCCTTGTGAGGAACTGACTCCTCATCATAGATGTGGCGTCCCTCCTATGGACTGGCTTCCGTTCTTGCCTGCCTCGTAGCATGACGCCTTCCTTTTTGGCGTGAGCTTTCACATGGTTCTTTCATTACCTCCTTTCCTTTGGCGGCCTTCTTCTTTGTTGCCTCTTCTTCTTCATATCCAAGTCCCAGTCTAACAAACCTTTTCTCATAATCTTTCTTTTCTTCTTCATCCCTCTTAGCTTCCAGCTCATGAAGCCATTCTTCTTTCCTTACAGCTTCCCCGCGTCTAAGATCTTTCACTGTCTGAAGGAGTTCTTCATTATTTTGTCTGAGATTGATTAGCTCATCGTTTAACTCTTCAACCTTTGTTTTGAAGTCGATTGACTCAGTGTCTCCGATCATTATACGTCTCAATTTGTCACTTAGCTCACTGATCTGTCTCTCTCTTCCTTTGCAAGAGTGACACCTACACACATGCTCTACCATCTCTTTCTCAAAACGCATGGCTTTGGTTGACCAGAGACGGTTCTCTTCTATGTCATCGTGATGATCCTGTTGCATTTCTGCCAGTCTGTCCTCCATATCTCGATTTTTAGCTAAGAGCTTGGCTATTGTTTCTGCAAAATCAGATTCGGAAAAGACTTTATCAACAAAGGAGTTAGTATCCATTACCTCACTAGATGTGGAGTGAGCCATTAAGCAAGGCTCCTTTGAACGCTTTCCATCGTCACTATCCTCATCCGAGTCTCCCCATGCAGCAAATATAGCCTGAGCTGGCTTTGGGGTAGGTGCTTCTCCTTTCTTTTTGTTATAGCAATCTTTAGACAGATTTCCCTTTTTTTGGCATTGGTAACATGTTTAATCTTCTTTTTCTCCTGGGTTCCTTCCGTTTTCACTTGACGTAGCACATTTGTTCCCTTTGGAGGAGTTGCCACCGCTTCCTCCTGCTTTGAAGTTTCGTCCTTTGCCGAAATTGGCCCTTGTGAGGGCTCTCGTTAATAAGGCTATTTCATCGTCCTCCTTCTTAGGTGACTCATTTGCTTCTGCAAGATCGAGAGCTTTTTCTACTTTCAGAGCAATGGCCTGGGACTTTTCAGTCTATCTCCTGGCCATCTTCCTTTCCACGATTCCTGCTTGACTCTGAAGGTTGGCTACCAGCTCTTCCAGTGTAGTGTCCTTTATGCCCTTTTGAGCCTACAGTGCTAATGTCACTTGATCCCATTTTGAGTTCAAAGCTTGCATGAACTGGTGCGTGATTTTCCATTCAGGAAGCTTTTCGTTCAGGTATTTTAGCTGTCCAACTATGACTTGGAATCTGGTGTAGAAATCTTCCAGGGATTCATCCTTCATCTGCATGACCGTCTCATAGTCCTTTATGGCAACTAGAATCATGTTTCTTTTGATGTCTTCGTTTCCACCATACAGTCTCACCAGTCCATCATACATATCTTTTACAGTTTTGTACATTGCCACTTTAATTTGATCTCTGGGAGAAAGGGCTATGTAAAGAATTTTCATCGCTCTGGCATTCTTTTCAAGACGTTTGTAGTCCTCGTCCGTGTAATCATCCTTGGCTTTCTCTACTGGTTCATTGTCAGAATCTGTGTCGTCAAGGATGGGTAATGGACCTTTCTTGAATATCCTCCAAAGTTGTCCATCCAGCGAGTAGACATGAGCCTCAAATTGATCTTTCCACCAGTCAAATTGTCCAGGCTTTAGCAGTGGCAGCTTCCAGAACGAATCATTGATTGCTGACATGATTTTCCTGCAAGGCTAACAAATAAAATCTAGAGTCCTCGGCTCTGATACCACGTGTTGGATTGTTAGTGTTAGCCTTTCCTTCAGACGGTAAGTCACGAAGTGCTTTTCCGTCAGATGGTCAGACAGCAGTGGAAATATGAATATAAATATGCAGGAAAGTAAATAGCAGAAATTAATTGCACACGATTTTAAGTGAAAACCTTATCACAATGGTGACAGGATGAAAACCACTACCTTTCAGATTTCTCTGAAAGGATTTCCAAACCAGATTATTTCTTATTCAGATATGCTTGTAGGGTTTACAAACTAGGTCTTTACTCAAGACACTATTTGATGACCTCTACTAAACCCGACTAAAATAATCTGATCTGAGAACTTGAACCTTTGTGCGTGCAATCCTAGCAGTTGCTCTTCGAATGCGAACACTTGATTCTCCCGAAAACTACCGAACTCTTCTTGGGCAAACCCTAAATTCTTATATAGGGTTTTAGAGGATCTCGTAATCCGAGCCCAGCGATCCGGCCCAAACCGACTTTCCAAACGTGATAGATCCTTTCCTGATTAGTTAAGATTTCATTCGTAATCTTTCCTAAATCAGTTCCTTCGAATATTCAAACCTTCCAAATCTGGCCTACGGATATCATCCTTAATATTCTTTGATCACTTATATCTTGTTTGGTTCTTTCTTGATTTCCAATCATATCTTCGATCTTCAATCAATATCTGCAGAATATTCTCCTTGAATCTTCGATCAATATTTCCAATCATATCTTCAAGATTGGGCGCACAATATCTTCGCATATCTTTGTCTTTGATCTTCACACGCCAACTCAATCGTCTGTTCATGGATTTCTGCACACTTAGGCAACATATCAGCTAAGTGTTTGTAATCATCAAAACCAAAGGGTTCCAACACAAGCCCATAAAACTGACTATCACAGTCTTATACAGAACAACAACCAAAGCAGCAATAATAGACAATCAAAAGAAAGCTTGGAGGGATCGATGCCCCCTCCGAAAGCCCCTGATTTGGCGAGCAGCTGAATCCCCTGCAGACTGCCTCGAACTCAACTCGCAACCAGCACCACTCGGTCGTCGACGCACATACAGCAACCCGCACAGTCGCGCACGCCTTCCAGACAACTTGAATCGCTTCGCAGAAGCCCAAATTATTGTTCGATTTCTTGGAGAGAATCGCTCAATCACACACGCTCTGGAAATTTTGGGATAAACCCTAATTCCCAAATTGAAGACGACTTATATTCCGAGCTACAGCTCGACCAAACGCCGCATTTCGCTCGAATTCGAATTCGACTCCGCGCCAGCCAAAACGCCAACGTTTCATTAATGTAACTAACATAACTGTCATCCACGCCACACGAAAACGCTGTCGTTTCCTTTGATGTTTGAACGAGCCAACTCCCGCTTAGGCAATACTGCGCCGTTTTGCTCCAGTTTGAGACATAAGCCAATTTGGCTATGTCCCAAACCCAGAATGCACATACTACTGCTTTGGAGCTTAAAACTAGACCAGTTCTAATCCTAAAATCTGAGCTTGCTTGTGTCCATTAAGTAGATTAACATACTTACAATTTGCCCTCCTAATCTACTTGCACTTGAATGCTTTGCTTGACCTTCTTTTGGGCATCATCTTCTAACACTTCACCAGCTTTTCCCAGGCACCACTAAGGCTTGAGGTCACCTTATCAACATGTAATGCTTTCTTGCAAAACTCAAATTTAACATAAGGAACCACCTTTGTGCCAAAATCAGCAAGGTTGATATCACCTAGAATTTTTTTCAATTCTAATCATGCCCTTCTCTACCATATCCCTAATGAAATGTAGTCTAATATCGATATGTTTACTACGTTCATGATAAACATGATCATGGCATAAATGCAATGCACTTTGACTATCAGATTAGATCAATGGAACATAATCAATCAATGTGATTTCAGACAATAAACCTTTCAACCAGACAGCCTCCTTTGTTGCCTCAGTTGCAGCAATAAACTCAGCTTCAGTAGAAGAAAATGCTACAACATATTGTAATTGTGATTTCCATGATATGCAATTACCACACCATGTAAAGAATAGACCAGTTGTAGATTTTCTATTGTCCCTATTACTAGCATAGTCTGAATCCACATAACCAAACAAATCAGATTTCTGTCCATTACAAGCATACACAAGGCCAAAGTTCTTAGTGTTATTCAAGTATTTCAACAATATTTCATAGCATGCCAATGGTTCTCACCAGGATTAGCCATAAACCTACTTAACACACTTATAGCAAAAGCCAAATCAGGCCTAGTACATAGCATACAATACATGACAGACCCAACAACAACATCATATGGAATATCAGCCATTTCTTCTTTTCTTCTACTGTTTCAGGGCAGTCTTATTTGCTAAGGGCTAAGTGCCCTCTTAAGGGTATTACTGCAGGTTTGCTGTGTTACATACTGAACTTTTTAATAACCTTATCAATGTATTCAGCTTGTGACAGAGTCATCTTTTTATTTGGTCTATATCTGATTATGTTTATGCCTAAGATTTTCTTAGCATTTCCCAAGTCTTTCATGTCAAAGTTCATGCTCAGTTCTTTCTTTATCTTTTCAATCTCAGATTCAGCATTGCTCATTATCAGAATATCATCAACATATAAGAGCAAATACAAACACAGGCCAGATTTAGGTCTCTTCAAATATAGACAAGTATCAAACTTGCTTCTAATAAAACCAAGAAACAACATGCACTCATTAAACTTAATGTTCCACTGCCTTGGTGATTGTTTCAAGCCATAGATAGATTTCTTCAATAGACAAACATGATTGGGTTTACTACTATCTTCAAAACAAACAGGTTAAGACATATAGATTGTTTCATTTAGGTTTCCATGAAGAAAAGCAGTTTTTACATCCATTTGTTGTAAATGCCAATCATTAACAGTTGTCATTGCAAGCAAGAGTCTTAATGTTTTGTTTTCACTACAGGGGCAAAAATTTCATTGTAGTCTACCCCCTCCCTTTGCTTAAAGCCCTTGGCACAAAACCTGGCCTTAAACCTAGGAGGATCATCTAGATTATTACCTTCTTTTATCCTAAATACCCATTTAGAACCAATTACCTTAGCCCCTGCAGGTTTTGGTACTAATACCCAAGTGCCATTATTATACATAGACTCTATTTCTTCACACATGGCAAGTTTCCACTTATCACATTCTTTACTTTTCATAGCATCAGAATAAGTTTCAGGCACAATGTATTTCACATTTTTAGCAACAATCAAGGCATATTCAAGAACATTAGCAAATTCAGCCACACTTGCATATCTTTTATTTCGAATCCTTGTCCTAGCAGGCCTATCTCTTACTAACTAATAGTTTGACAAATCAGTGTTATCAATCACACCATCATTAGTAGACAAGTCAGCACTCACAACAGCCTCCGGAAAATCAATATTTGTGCCTCTATCACTGTTGCTTATAGAGGCACCTTGCACAGGACTAATATTATGCCTAGCAGAATTATTACTAACTCTACTAATATTATGCCTATCAGCCTTTGACACCACTAGGATATCCAAGCATAACAGATTTAATGGCCCTAGGTTCAGAAGTTTTAGCATAGGCAGTGCATCCAAATGGCCTTAAGTGGTCTAAGTTTATCTTCTTATTTAGCCACATTTCTTGGGGTAACTTAAAGTCAGTAGCAGAATAAGGGGATCTATTAACAAGATAAGCAGCAGTCACAACAGCTTCTCCCCACATGGAACTCTTAAGGCCTGAACTAAACAACATGCATCTAGCCTTATCTAAGAGTGTCCTATTCATTCTTTCTGCTATCCCATTCTGCTGGGGTGTACCAGGAACAATGAGATGTCTTTTAATGCCATTTTGAGTGCAAAAGTCATCAAATATTTTGTTACAAAACTCAAGGCCATTGTCAGTTCTTAAACATTTTAGTTTCAGATCAGTTTCACTTTCAACAGACAATTTCTAGGATTTAAAGCAATCAAACACCTCAGTTTTTGATTTCAGCAAGTAAACCCAAACCTTTCTAGAGTAATGATCAACAAAAGAGATAAAATAGTTCCTACCACCAACAGTTTGTACTTGGGCAGGGCCCCAAAGATCACTATGCACATATTCAAGTCTAGCATTAACAGTCATTTTAGATTTAGTGAATGCATGTGTAGTTTTCTTTTCAAGTACACAAATCTCGCAAAAATCAATGTCACAAGGCTTATTTTTCAATAAACCATTCTTAAACAGATATTGCAAGCCATTGTTCCCTATATGACCAAGCCTAGCATGCCACAATTTTGTTTCTTCAAGGTTTTTAGTACTAGCATGCATCATATTCAGTTCAGGAGTCAAAGAAACATGATATAGTCCACCTATCCTCATGCTTCTAATCACTGTATGATCACCTTTAATGACTTCTCTTATTCCATTTTTAGATATTATATGGCATCCTTTTTGTTCTAATACAGATTCAGAAATCAAGTTTCTCCTAAGATTAGGAACCCAAGCAACATTTTGCAAAACTCTGATTTTCCATCATACATTTTCAAAGGAACATTCCCCATACCCTTAACATGCAAAACTGTGAGATCACCCAACTTGACCTCACCCCCATTACATGTTTTCAAAGAATCAAATAAAGATTTATGAGATGTGGCATGCATAGTACAACCAGAATCAAGTATCCATGCATTGACATTTTCAGAACCAGCAAGAACAAGCAATTCATTATCATAAATTGTCTCACACACATTAGTAAAATCAGTCTTAGATCCACTAGGCTTATTCTGCTGGTTATCCTTCTTTTTCTTAGGGCAACTATTCATGTAATGTCCCATTTCCTTGCAATAAAAACACTTTACATTCTCTCTGGATTTTTCAGTTTCTTTGGATTTATCCTTAGGCTTCTGGGATTTGTTGGACCTAGCAGGGTGTTGTTTCTTATGCTTCATAAACAAAACTTCAGTTTTAGCCTCAGCCATACTTCCATTTCTAGACTTAAAGACCCTTAGAGATTCATTTTTCTGAGTGATCAATTCTGTGATTTTAGTTAAGGTCAAATCCTCCCTTTCAAACAGGATAACATCTATTATGTTGTCAAATTGGTGGGGCAGTGCACAAAGGAGAATCACAGCTTGGTGTTCCTCCTTTATGGCATCCTCACATCTTTCTAACTCTTGGGTAAGCTTAAGGAAAATATCTAAGTTTTCTTGGATACTCAAGGACACATCCATTTTAAATGTAAACAATTTCTTAAGAAGAAATATCCTATTGGGTAGGGATTTGGTTTAGTATGTAGCCTTTAGGGTATCCCACAAAACTTTTGGATCAGTTATCTTCATAACTTGCCTAGCTACATCATCTGTTAATCTCATCATAATCTCAGACAAAGCTATCTCCTTAAGGTCTTTCTTAGCCTGATCAGAAGTGGACATAACCACTCTTCACTAATAGCCCTCCAACATTTTTCCTTAATCATAATTCCCTTCATTCTCATAATCCACATTGCAAAATCCATTTGCCCATCAAAAGGCTTAAGTTAATATCAGACATCATAGCAAGAGAGAAAGAAAGATCAGTAGAATATCAATTGCAAGAAAAACAGTTTCAATGCTCTCAATGATCAATAAAACAGTCATCACACCACAGGTCACAAGAAAAACAATCCAAGGTCAAGGCAATGCAAGAAAGCACACAAGATATGATCTAGTGCCAGTCCGGACTCTACAAGCCACAGGGCGGAGCGACAATGATACTAGTGATCGGCTATAATTTAGCGTAAATATTCGAATAGAATTCAAATACTATTGCTAGTCACGGTTAATCAAAACATTTATAAAGACTCGGGAATCCGAATTCGTACCCAAAGGACAGGTGATTAAACTAATAGTGCTAACGATTAAATTCGGAATGTCTATGGTTTGGGGGGGGTTTGTTTCTCTTAAGAGGTTGATAGCAAGATTTTACTATCCTAAATAGAGGTTTGATCGACGAAAAGGAGTAAACAAACAATTCAAAGATGACTAGGGATCTATTTCCCCACCTAGACAATTATTGTGACGGTAAATTGGGACACTATTGATGAATTCTCATACACACATATAGAATTTGGCTATCTAACATTAATACCAAGTTCAACTCGCGCTACAACTTAGTATCAAGAGGTTACACCTCGCATATCACCTCACACTCGCGCTCTATTGGTGCTATAGGACATGATTTATCTAGCCTCACACTCGCGCTTTATTGGCTAAGTAAACCATGCACTTGTTAAATTCAAGCCATTCTCATTAGGATTAAAGCATCGCCATGTAACACAAAAATCCTAATGCTTATTCATTTCTATCATTTGAAATCACACTTTTCAGGGGTTAGCTACGTCAAGCATGAAATCAAGTAGAATTCCTATTTCAAACTTGTTAAAAACATGTCATAGGTAATTCAAAAACATTAAGCTCAAATGAAGAAGATTCATGTGTAAAATCATTCATCAATAGCATTCATAATATTCACAATGTCACAAACATGTCTAGGGGGTTCATAGACCCCCAACTAAAGTCACTACTCACTCATGGTGAGATTACAACCCATAATAACAATGGAATAGCAGAAAAACATGTAGAGTGTAGAGTTTAGGGATCTAGAACCAATATGGAGCACTAATGATGAAGGATGAATCACGATTTGAGTTGTTGATGATGATAAAATAAGATGTCTTCTCTTCCAAGCCAACTTTCGTCCAAAACCCAGCAGAAATCGCAGAAAAACCAGAATCCGGGCTTGAAAACCCTAACTTTCTATTTATAGTTCAGCATAAAAATGCAGACTTTACGACGTTGTGCGGTCGCACAAATGGGTTGTGCGGTCGCACAGATGCCCAAAATCCTGTCTCGTGCTGTCGTGGTTCTTGATCGTGCGACCGCACTGATTTTCCATGCTTCTGGTCCGGTTAGTGCAACCGCACAGAGATGTTGTGCTTCTTGTTTGAGGCGTGCGACCGCACGGATGAAGTTGTGCGAGCGCACAGGATTGCTGTGCGTCTGTCTCGAGTCGTGCGACCGCACGCCTCAAACAAGAAGCACAACATCTCTGTGTGGTTGCACAAACCGGACCAGAAGCATGGAAAATCAGTGCGGTCGCACGATCAAGAACCACGACAGCACGAGACAGGATTTTGGGCATCTGTGCGACCGCACAACACATCTGTGCGATCGCACAACCCATCTGTGCGACCGCACAACGTCGTAAAGTCTGCATTTTTATGCTGAACTATAAATAGAAAGTTAGGGTTTTCAAGCCCGGATTCTGGTTTTTCTGCGATTTCTGCTGGGTTTTGGACGAAAGTTGGCTTGGAAGAGAAGACATCTTATTTTATCATCATCAACAACTCAAATCGTGATTCATCCTTCATCATTAGTGCTCCATATTGGTTCTAGATCCCTAAACTCTACACTCTACATGTTTTTCTGCTATTCCATTGTTATTATGGGTTGTAATCTCACCATGAGTGAGTAGTGACTTTGGTTGGGGGTCTATGAACCCCCTAGACATGTTTGTGACATTGTGAATATTATGAATGCTATTGATGAATGATTTTACACATGATTCTTCTTCATTTGAGCTTAATGTTTTTGAATTACCTATGACATGTTTTTAACAAGTTCGAAATAGGAATTCTACTTGATTTCATGCTTGACGTAGCTAACCCCTGAAAAGTGTGATTTCAAATGATAGAAATGAATAAGCATTAGGATTTTTGTGTTACATGGCGATGCTTTAATCCTAATGAGAATGGCTTGAATTTAACAAGTGCATGGTTTACTTAGCCAATAAAGCGCGAGTGTGAGGCTAGATAAATCATGTCCTATAGCACCAATAGAGCGCGAGTGTGAGGTGATATGCGAGGTGTAACCTCTTGATACTAAGTTGTAGCGCGAGTTGAACTTGGTATTAATGTTAGATAGCCAAATTCTATATGTGTGTATGAGAATTCATCAATAGTGTCCCAATTTACCGTCACAATAATTGTCTAGGTGGGGAAATAGATCCCTAGTCATCTTTGAATTGTTTGTTTACTCCTTTTCGTCGATCAAACCTCTATTTAGGATAGTAAAATCTTGCTATCAACCTCTTAAGAGAAACAAACCCCCCAAACCATAGACATTCCGAATTTAATCGTTAGCACTATTACTTTAATCACCTGTCCTTTGGGTACGACTTCGGATTCCCGAGTCTTTATAAATGTTTTGATTAACCGTGACAAGCAATAGTATTTGAATTCTATTCGAATATTTACGCTAAATTACAGCCGATCAAATGGCGCCGTTGCCGGGGATAGGTTAATTAACTAGGTGCTAATAGATTGTTTAGTTTGTCTATTCTTGTAAATATTTTTCTTTCTCTTTTACTTGTATATCCTTCTTTTTCTCTCATATCCCTTACTAACTTCGTTATTCTTGTTTTGCAAGGATGGATCAGTATAACCAACAAGTCATGCACGACGAAGATTATTATGAAGAGGATTTTTCCAATTATGCGCTAAAAGATCAACTTAGTGATTTGAAAAAGAAAATTGATAGTGCGATGAGAATGGTTAAGGCTTGGGTTGACAAAAGGAATTATGAAGACAATGAAGATTATTATGAAGATGATCAACCAAATGCCCATTGTGAAGACTATTGGATGAACAACCAAAACCGACAAGTCTCTTCTAATGAGGGATATTATCAAGAGGAGGAGCAACCATATTGGAATTACCAAGAGCATGACTATCAAACTAATCGTTATAATTTGGATGGGGATGACCAAGAAGAGGAGCAACCAAACGGCTATTGGGAAAACTCTTGGAATCCATCGCATACCTACACTCAAAATTGGAATAATAGTCAACGCTTTGAAGAAGAACACTCCTACCCTCCATACCCTCAACCTCCTCAACGAAGAATGCCCAATGATTCAAGTTTCCCTCCAAGGCCTCAAGGGCAAAATAATTATCAAGGGAATTACCAAAGGCAAGGGTATGACTCTAACCAAAACCAAGGGCAAAACTCCTATTCAAACCAAGGGCAGAATTCGTATTCAAATCAAGGCCAAGGCTCAAATCAAAATTCGCAATATTCCCAAGGGAATTATCAAAAGCCCTATCAAGCCAAGTCTAACATGAATGAGCAAGGAAATTCTCCCTCTAACTCTCAAGATAGCTCTATGATGTCTATGATGGCTCAATTGATGGAAAGTAACAAAGAGAGCAAAGAGAGCAATCGAAGAATGGAAGCAAAGCTAGATGAATTAGCGGCCGAAAACAAAAGACTTGCTAAAGAGAACACTCAACTAAAGCAAATAGGGGAACTTCCTTCTCAACCGGATGTAAATTCCCTAGAACGTGTCGAAGCCATCACATTGAAGAGTGGGAAAGTATTACCTACCCCTCAAGGAAAATCTAGTCTCAATGGCAAAGAAATGAGAGGAGGAATTGCCAAGGAAAGTTTGGAAGTTGAACCTCAAGCTCCTACGGAGGAGGAGAAAAAGGAAGAAGAGCCGATTTTAATGAGGAAATATGTGCCAATGGTCCCTTTCCCTCAAAGGTTAAACAAAAGCAAGCTTGATGCTCACTTTCAAAGATTTGTGGAAATGTTAAAGAAGTTGTATGTCACTCTCCCATTCCATGAGGTAATCACTCAAAATCCCATCTATGCAAAGTTCTTAAAAGATATTGTGTCTGGTCGTAGAGTTTTTGAAGAACCTAGCATGGTAGCCTTGAACCATGAGTGCAGCGCCCTTTTCTCAGAACAAATACCTCTCAAGATGAAAGACCCCGGCCGATTCACCATTCCATGTTCTATTGGCGCCGCGAGTTTTGAACACCCACTAGCCGACCTTGGTGCTAGTGTAAGTGTCATGCCTCTAGCAATTTATTACGAGCTTGGGCTAAGGGGAATGAGAGATACCAAGATGGTGATGCAACTCGCCGATGGAACCACAAGGAGACCCAAGGGTTTAATCGAGAATGTCCCTATAAAGATAGACAAGTTCCACATACCTTGTGATTTTGTAGTGATGGACACGGGGAATAATGTCAACACATCCCTTATTTTTGGGCGCCCTTTCTTGGCCACCGCCAATTTTAAAGTCGATCTAGGGAAAGGAAAGCTGACATTGAAAATTGGAGGAGAAAAGATTAGGATAGAGAGGCCTATGGGTGGACAAGAGGCTATACAAAAGCCGTTTGATTTGGAAGAGCAAAAGAGTGCTAAGGCCGAGAATATTGAGGTCAAGAAGGTGACTAAAAAGGTCTTGCACAAGATGGTTGATCCCGATGAAGACCCTTCCGTTGATCATTATGAATCACCATCCGGTGACGAGTTGAAAAATAATGGAAAAGGAAATATATCGAAGAGTGAGAAGCTACCACGTTGGAAAAAGGCTATTAAGCAAGTTGCTTGCAACTCTTCAAAGAACCCGGATTGAGTCTCCTAATATCCTACAAGTCCGCTTGAGGAGGGATCCTAGCAAAGGACTCCTCAAGTGTGTTTCTTAAAACAAGAAGAGAATCGGCTCCGTCTTAGCCAAGACGTTAAACTAGGCTTGTGAGTGTCTTTCCCATGTTCTTCAAAATGTCTATGATTAGATTTCCATTTGCCTCGTTGATTGAGCTATTCATGAGAAACAGTGAAAATTTGAACTATGATAGTGCGTGTGCGTGTATTTGATGATTGATGGGAGTTTGGGTCACCCTGTGGTGGTGTGCTTGATTGACTGGATGTTTTGATAAGGCATAAGTGTGGGGTTTCGAAATTTTGTGCAGGAGTGTTGATATACGTTGTGGAACCGACTTAGAATTTTACTTCGAGAACTCTGTGCGCTCGCACAAAAGTGTTGTGCGGTCGCACAACAGAGCGAATCAGCGTCTTTCAAGAACGCACAGATTTTGTGCGCCCGCACAACAATGTTGTGCTTCTGTTTTTATCCGTGCGCTCGCACAGACTTCTTTGTGCGTTCGCACAACAGGCCAAATCCACGTCCATCAGGAACGCACAACATTTGTGCGCTCGCACAACATTGTTGTGCGTCTGTTCTCATCTGTGCGTTCGCACAGATCCTGGCGTGCGTTCGCACGCTCCCTATTGTAGCATTTTGACAAGATTTTGAGTTGACTTGTTTAACTTTGACACATTTAGATGATGATTTCCCCTTCCTCGTATGCTTAACACTCTCATTTTTAGTTCCTCACCCCATAGAAGAAAAAGGGGAGTCATACATCGAGCCTTTGAAGCGAGTCTTCCTCAACAAACAAGCGACGTCTCCAACCTGAAAGGGGCTGCCTCCAAACGAGAGAAGTTCATCTTAACTTCTTTTTCGCTTTTTACTCTATTCATTGCTTAGGGACTAAGCAATTGCTAAGTGTGGGGTGGTCTATATTTGACTTTGTCTATTCTACATAAGATGCTGTGTTTGTTTGATATGCCTTCACGTTCATAATCTAATCACCATATGTTTAAAGAAAGACATTTACACCTTTGCACAATTCATCCAAAAATTTCAAATTTTTAATGAAAACAAAAAGTCTAGGCAAGGCTACATTTTCGAAAAACTTCATTCCTAATTCAACTAGTAGTGCATGATTTCACTTGATTGACCTTTTAGATGACTAATGGATTGGATTGTTGACTTTCATTCTCGAGGATCAAAGCATCTACTAGCACTTCTTTATCTTCTATTCTAAGCTTTTTGTCGTTGAGACTAAAGAGTTGATCTTTGAAAGCATAAAATCGTAATGATTTATAACTCCAAAACCCTTGCATGCCATGATTGCCTTTAGGTGACCTTAGTGACCTTGTTTATCTAGTGGATTTTGTCTTGTTGGTTTGTCGTGCTCCATTTTTAACACTTAGCCCTTTGTCAAGTTCTAAGTGTGGAGTCAAAAGAGGGCGATAAATAGGCCCCAACAAAAAACATGTGTATACTTCATTCTTATGGTCAAAAGAGGGAAAAGTCCCGACTAAAAACTTTCTCAAGTGCACGAGAAGTTTTGTGCAAAAACATACAAATGCCGGGGGTTAGGGAGGTAAGTCCCCCCTCGAAAGCATTTGTAGGCCAAAGGCCATTTGATAGAAAAAAAAGGGGAAAAGAAAATACGAAGCACTTAGGCTTGACAATCGGCTATTCCACCATCCTCTAGCATGAAAACCAATGAGGCAATTGATACTTACTAGCAAGAATTCACTAAGGGACGAGCCTCGTATTCTTGTATACTTAGGCATGATATGGTTTGCAAGTATTTACAAAAACTTTATTGTTGGAACTCCTCTTCTCTTATGACTAAGTGACCTATGCGTCCTAGGCTTGAGAATGAGTTCAAAGCCCACAAGCCAATGGACTAGCCTTCTTGCTAGCATTTGTGAGTGATCCAACAAGATTTCTTTGCAATTATTAGACCATTTCCTTGAAGTCACTACTATAGAAAATGACTAGAATCCTTGATTAAAGACTTATTAGTCCTTGTTTTGATTTGCTTGAATGTCTTAATTCATGAATTTCTATAAGGATTTGAAAAGGTTTCATGTAGTGATTGAAATGCACACTTCTAGTTGAATACATTATGAGCTTCATGAAAAATACCTTGCCTAGTGCTTTAACAATTGTGAACTAAAAATGCCTACTTGGATGATTGTTCTCACTGAGGGATTTGTGAGTATTCCCGTGTCTGAAAACTCTCAGGAGACTACAACTCCTCCACTAGGGTAGCCTAGGGGTTTAAAGGCTTAGTGCATTCGCTAAATGCACTCGTGTCACCTACGAAAGTGGTTTATCATTAGTAGCTTTCGCCTTTTAGTATTTTGCTTGGTTTTAGAATCCGTATGGAGTTCTCCTTGGACGGATCCTTAGTAGTTGAAATTGCAATACTGATTAATGATCTATATGATTAGTTTGCTCGCCATTTGATCGGCTGTAATTTAGCGTAAATATTCGAATAGAATTCAAATACTATTGCTACTCACGGTTAATCAAAACAATTTATATTTTGACTCGGGGAATCCGAGGTCGTACCCAGAGGATAGGTGATCAAACTAATTGGTGCTAACGATTAAACCTAGAGTGTCTAATGGTTTGGGGGGGGTTTGGTCCTCGAAAGAGGTTGATAGCAAATGATTTACTATCCTGAAAGAGATTTTAGCAACGCAACAGGTGAACAATCAATCAAAGATGACTAGGATTCTAATCCCTCCTAGACAATTATTGTGACTGCGAATTAGAACACCATTGATGGACTCAAACACACACATTTAGAATTTAGCCATGTAACATTAATACTAGGTTCCACTCGCGCTACAACCTAGCATCAAGAGGTTACACCTCGCATAGCACCTCACACTCGCGCTTTATTGATACTATAGCACATTATTTATCTAGCATCACACTCGCGCTTTATTGGCTAAATAAATCATGCACTTGTTAAATTCAAGCCATTCTCATTAAGATTAAAGCATCGCCATGTAACACTAAAATCCTAATGTCTCTTCAATTCTATCATTTGAAATCATACTTTTCAGGGGTTAGCTACATCAAGCATGAAATCAACTAGAATTCCTATTTCAGACTTGTTAAAAACATGTCATAAATAATTCAAAAACATTAAGTTCAAATGAAGAAGAGTCATGTGTAAAATCATTCATCAATGGTATTCATAGTATTAGCAATGTCACAAACATGTCTAGGGGTTCATAGAACCCCAACCAATATCACTACTCACTCATAGTGAGATTACAACCCATAACAATGGTAGAAAAACAGAAAAACATGGAGAGTGTAGAGTTTTTAGATCTAGAACCAATATGGAGCCCTAATGATGGAAGATGATCACGATTTGAGATGTTGATGATGATCAAGTAGGATGTAATCTTCTCCCAGCAGTTTTTCGTCCAAAAGCCAGCTGAAAATCGCCCAGAAAAATTGAACCTTTGCTGAAAAACCCTAACTTTCTATTTATAGTTCAGCAGAAAAACGCAGCCTTTACGTCGTGTGCGTTCGCACAGATGGTTTGTGCGTTCGCACAGATGCCTGAAATTCTGTTCTGTGCTTTCTTGGCCTCAGTTTGTGCGAACGCACAACATTGTTGTGCTTCTGGCTTGATCTGTGCGTTCGCACAGATGCGGGTGTGCGACCGCACATAATTTGAGGGTTTGTGCTCCGACTTTACTTTTGCTCGTTTTTGCTCCAAAATCAATGTCTACTTGTGTTCTTGGCTTAAACTCCGTAATTCGTCTGAAATGAACCACAAGGCATCAAATAGCAAGTGAAATCGTGATAAAATGAACGAAATAGTAAGCATAGAGGTTGCCTAAAATGCATATATTTTAGTGGTATCAACTAGACACTATTCAATGACCAAGGATCATACCTATGTCCACTGAAATCAATAATGATTGATGAATCATGGGATCTAATACCACAATGTTATATATTTGACTAAGGTGAAGGTTAGATTTTATAGATCAAAGCAAACAAATACACACACCAAGCACAAATCGGCCAAGTGTTCAAGCAAGCCCAGAAAACTGACTATCACAGTCTTATACAGAACAACAACCAAAGCAGTAATAATAGACAATCAAAAGAAAGCTTCGACGGATCGAAGCCCCCTCCGAAAGCCCCTGATTTGGCGAGCAGCCGAATCCCCTGCAGACTGCCTCGAACTCAACTCGCAACCAGCACCACTTGGTCGTTGACGCACATACATCAACCCGCACAGTCGCGCACGCCTTCCAGACAACTCGAATCGCTTCGCAGAAGACCAATTCGTTGTTCGATTTCTTGGAGAGAATCGCTCAATCGCACACGCTCTGGAAATTTTGGGATAAACCCTAATTCCCAAATTGAAGACGACTTATATTCCCAGCTGCATCTCGACCAAACGCCGCATTTCGCTCGAATTCGAATTCGACTCCGCGCCAGCCAAAACGCCAACGTTTCATTAATGTAACTAACATAACTGTCATCCGCGCCACACGAAAACGCTGCCGTTTCCTTTGATGTTTGAACGAGCCAACTCCCGCTTAGGCAATACTGCGCCGTTTTGCTCCAGTTTGAGACATAAGCCAATTTGGCTAAGTCCCAAACTCAGAATGCCCATACTGCTGCTTTGGAGCTTAAATCTAGACCAGTTCTAATCCTAAAATCTGAGCTTGCTTGTGTCCATTAAGTAGATTAACATACTTACATTGGTTTATATTCACATTTCGTCGTCAGCCCGACTTAAATGGAGCTGATTGTTTCAGTTGTATCTATCTGAATCTGAACTTCATCATTATCAGTGTAACTTGGTTTGCTACTTAATTTTTCTGGCCTCGCAAATTTGATTCTCCGTTATCAATCATTCAGTATCAGTGCTAAACTACTATGCCTTGACGTACAGCTGAAAAATGCGAGCTGAAAAAGGTAGTAAAAGATTCCATACAACCATCCTCCATTGAAAACTGAAGCACCTTCGATGGTTACCAAGCGCGATCGAGCAAAAGTAGGAAGAATATATTCTCCCTCCGTCAGGTCTTTTTCCTCCCTTGTTACTTATCATTGACCCGGTTGTTCACACTGTTTGCTAGCTAATGGTACGCTTAGACGAGATTTATGTCACTATTCTCAGTATAGTCCAGGCCTCCTTATTGGACTCGCGTACTTCTAATTGCCTTCGTGACCTACACCTTAGAACATTTTGTCTGGTAAACGGACCAAGAACCAATTTCTGAATCGAAATTGTTAGCAGTGGAAGAAGCCTCAATTTAAATGTTTGACACTATATGTAGAAAAATGAAGTGAGGCAAAACAAAAAACAGGTCCGAGCCCTCAGATGGCTTTATTTTCTTTGTTTGGTGAGTTTAGCAGACTGACGGTGACTGCTGGGGCTACTCACATATCTATTAAGAATATATTCCAAATTAATGTACACATGCTTCATTTTGTCATCTTTCTCTTTTTTTCCTCTGGCCTTTTGGATTTGCTTTTGAACTAAGCTTGTCTTGAAGATGCTGATTTGCATTTTTCCTTGACCATTCTTTTTCGAACTTTTTACTCTAAAATTCTTAGCAAGGGAACATTAAGATTATCCTGAGTATTATGCATCGACTAAGAAAATTTATCATAAGCGCACAATTTTGATCCCAAAACTATATATTATATCATACTTTATAATGAAAAAGAAAAAGTGAAATGTGTCCACTCAAATATTTATAGGCAACTTATTAGCTAATAGAAGTAGAAAAAGAAAGGTGATGGGTAAGGCAAGTGGTCACACACAACACTGGCACACGCCTCTCATCCATTTCGGCAGCAAATGAAAATTTTCTTTCTGGTGCACAAACAAATCCGAAGGTGCATGTGTAGCAAATATGATGGCTAGTGGTGGCTACTCATATATTTTTCGACTTTGACAATTTCTCAACTAACGGATTGTGATTAAAGGTAGGAATGTTTGACCAAGTCTCTCGTCTTAAAATCATATCCTTATTTTTTTTTCAAAAAGTATATTGTTATATAAAACTAAATTTTAACCATAATGAAATAAGAGGAAATGGTACACAAAAGTTAAAGATGTAAATCAATTGTTGCACTTGCACGAACCATTGGAACTTAAGTTGTTAAAATTTCAACCATGATTTGTGCTTGCGACGAATAAAATACAGTTCATATACTATTTTCACATTATAACCAAATTGATGGAGTAAACATAATCATCTTAAGTTGGAAAATAATATACCATCAAAAAAAAAGTTGGAAAATAATATCACCATTATGTTGGTGGCATTGATTTTAATTGATTGATGCGTGTATTAAATGTTATCAAAATGTATTTTATTGGATTTGGATTCGGTGCAACGTACCAAAAATGTTCCGAGTGACAAAATCATGTCGTTGTAATTAAAAGGGTCTTGTTTCGTTATATTTCAAAAAAAAAATTCATTTTTAAAAACGTCACTTTGACATTTGTAATATTTAACTGCGTTGTACCGTGATCTTTCTTCGTACTTAATGAATCGATATCAAAAATGAAGTTAAAAAATCAATTTATATTTATCCAAGAATGGGAAAAGATCAGGTGAGAAGTGATACTTTTGGTGAGAAATAAGAAGTAATCTCATCCATTCATCTTTGTCATCAATGGCTAAGATTAATTTATATAATATGTAATTTTTCAAAGAATAATCCGTAACATTACAAAAATGAATGTATAAATTTACTTGATATTTCTCACCAAAAGTGTATTTCTTACCAGAATCATAACCCATCCAAGAATAGCTTTGGTTATAAAAAGGGGCAGTGTTGGTAGCCATTTGTCATTAGCAATGGGCTGAAAACAGAGCATCCTCCTCTGTTCCCTATTCATAGCGAGTGCGAGAGTGGTGATGCTGTTCTTATCGGGAACTGTGTAGCGATCTCAGTAGTCGAATACTCTTCTTCTCTCCTCTCAATTTATTCGCACTGATTTCGTCGCGGTCAGCTCAGGATGGCATCATCGGCTGCAGGTGCCTCCTCTCGGCAGCAGTTTATGGTCGGTTCAGGGAATGGAAGCATCTCGAATGCTCCTTTGATTGACGACTCCACTGAATTTAATCAGATTGTTGTCCCCGATGTAACTATCGTCACTTTCTTCTTTCTCCAATCGATTCATTTTGTGGTTTCTGCATTGCATGTTTCTTCTTTTGTTGACATACAACTGGTAACCCTAATTTAATTTTGCATGTGTTGTCATGTGTTTGCTGTTGGTGTAGATTACTGAACTGATTCAGAAGAAGTGCCACTTTGCAAAAAATCTTAACTTTTACAGTTTGATTTAGTGGTTTGTGATTCTCTATAATTAAGCAATAAATCTGTCGCTGGGTAATTGTGTTGGTTTTTATTTATTTCTGTTCTTGTTTATGGAAACTCACAAACACCCAAATCAACCTATTTTGTTGTGATGTGAGGGATGGCGATGAAATACCTAAGTTATGCAAATGCATGCGCCCAAAGCGAAAGTGTCCCTAAAGTAAAGGATATTTATATAGCAAGAGAAAGAGAAGTTGAAGTCCCAAACGAGATTACTGAAAAAAAAAAAGTAGACTGCCCCACTGGTCCTGAACTAGTTGCATTGTTAAAAGATTCTCAATTTCAGTATGGATTTGTAGTTTCTACAACATTTGGTGCGTGTGCTACTTTGTGAGCAGCGCCCAACATTTAAGTGCATTTTTCTGTAGGCCTGATATTATATTGACATTCATGGTACTTAAATTTTGCATTCACTTTTGATGGGGGATAAATAAACCAACTTGTTAGTAGCTTTTAACAAGAACTGCAAATTTGAAAGATGAGTTTATTAACTTCAGAATCAGAAAAATGTGGAGTTTTGGTGATGATAATTAAATGTTACTTGTTGCTCTATGTTCACATTTGGTTGAATGTCTGGCTCTGGCTTGGCTTGTCTGTCTGTGTTGAGAGTGAGACCATATAGCATGGGAAATTTACAGAGAACAGCCCCTTATTTGTGTCATGGAATCAAACTGATCTATTTAACCAGACACATGATTTTCCTTTCTTTTGTTTTTTGTATCATGCAGAAGACAAGTTGGAAGAACTTTTTTGCGTATTTTGGTCCTGGATTTCTTGTTTCAATTGCATACATAGACCCTGGAAATTGTGAGTTCATAGTTGCCTATTTCTCTACTTTATTTGTATATATATGATATAATGTTATATGCTCACTTTTATTTATTGTGTTGGAATTGCAGTTGAGACAGATTTGCAGGCAGGAGCTCAGTACAAATATGGGGTGAGCTCACATTTTTCACTTTAAAGGCATGATGAATGGTTTACTTTCACTCCTTACTTGAATGGTTTTTAATTTAGTAACTACCCTTTTTTTGGTGTCAAGGTAGGGTCTGAATGGGTAACCATTACATTTTCAAGAAAATTAGCTTCCTATTTACCTTTCTTGACATCAGATAGCATTAAAACTTCTTCTTTGTCAGATATAAACATATAGATCATGAAACTCTCTTTAAAACTAGCTCTGAAATTGTTTGTGTCAAGAAATAATGTATGGCGTACGCAACAAGTGGTTGATCTAATTATTTGTGGATAACATATTTTATGTGAGTCTTACTATGTAGTGTGACTCGTTGTCCTTTTAAGCAAGCTTATGAGAGTGTGCATTTAACTCATATTTCTTTGTTAGATATAACACATTATTTCTTTATTTTTGTTTTTTCCTTGTGGTTGACATGTATCAGTTTTCTTATAGTTACTGTGGATCATATTGGTGGCTTCTTGTGCTGCCCTTATTATACAGTCTTTGGCTGCCAACCTCGGTGTTGTGACAGGTTTATCAGCCTCAAACCAAATGTTGCATCTTTCCATTTATATTTCCTTACATATTTTGAAATTTTCTTGTTTGATCTTTTGATTTCAGGAAAGCATCTGGCGGAGCATTGTAGAAAAGAGTATTCGAAGGTTCCAAATTTTATTTTGTGGGTTCTTGCTGAAATCGCTATCGTAGCATGTGACATACCTGAAGGTATCAATGACCTTAGTTACACCAATTGGAATCGCACGCTTGATACGCTTTCTATTTTTTTTTCTTTTGTTTTGCAAGTTTCGGTGATTTCATAATTTTTATGATTGTGTGCTTGTAGTGATTGGAACTGCCTTTGCATTGAACATGCTCTTCAAAATTCCAATTTGGTGCGGCGTCCTTTTTACCGGGCTTAGTACATTGGTTCTTTTGGCATTACAGCAATACGGGGTATGATTATCTTTTATTCGGGGTATGCTCAACAGTTTGATGATTGATGTGACGATACCATGCACTTTAATCATCTTATGAAAGAATACAGTAAGCTGATATGTAACCATATATAATTCGGCGTCTATATCTCCAGGTAAGGAAACTAGAGTTTTTGATTGCATTCTTGGTATTCACAATAGCAGCAGCCTTCTTAGCAGAGCTTGGTTATGCAAGTCCTGAACCTTCTGAGGTTCTAAACGGCTTATTTGTTCCGCAACTCAAAGGAAATGGTGCTACTGGACTTGCTATTTCACTTTTGGGTGCTATGGTCATGCCGTGAGTCACTGCCCCCTCTTGATCGTTGTAGCCTGTTATGATGGGAATCTTTGATCATGTACAGTCTTTGATCCATTCTGGATTTCTTGGCTCTTTTCAGGCATAACTTGTTCCTGCACTCAGCACTGGTGCTTTCAAGGAAAATACCTAGATCTGCACGAGGCATCAGAGTAACTTTTTTATCCCTACAAATATATGACAATCCGTAGTTTCTATCTTGTCCAAATGAACCAATTTTTCTTTTCCTTACTCTGTGTATAAGAAATTTGCATACACAAGTCATTCTAAATGAAATTAGTGTGGTTTAAAATCTATATGAAGTCTGAAGTCATGTTCATGCTGCTCAATATTGGAATTCAAACTTCTCATTAATAAATCAGATGCTTTGCGGGTTCTTGATTTAAGTTTGTAATGAACTGGTTGTTGGCTTGTCGCTTAGAAAGAACTAAGTGATGACAGTGTTTGTGCAAATCCATGTTTAGTAGTTTTTCTGGATGTTGTTTTTGTACACTTATACTCTAAATCATCTTTTGAAATGATTATCTCTATACCTGTTTAGTAATTTTAAGACAGTAAGAGAGTGCATACACAACAAATATTTTATTGTATATTCATTCGATATTCATATCATAAGTATGCTTCATGTATTTGTCTTGTACATTCATATATAGCGAGCGGTCTATTGGCCTCATAATAATAACTAACAAAAACATGAGACTTGAACATTAATCAAATAGCATGAAGGATTTTATTGAAAAGAGCTTTGAAGTTTAATTTGGAATTCAGTCATCATATGATAAACAACCTAATATTAAGCATCTGTTAATTACTGATTGTCTTGGCAGGAGGCGTGCAGATTCTATATGATCGAAAGTGGATTTGCTCTCATGGTAGCTTTTCTCATCAATGTAGCTGTTATATCAGTCAGTGGTGCTGTTTGCAGTTCAGTGAATTTGAGTGATGAAGACAAGATGAATTGCAGTGATTTGGATTTAAACAAAGCATCATTTCTATTAAGAGTAAGATACAAATGTTTGGTCCTGGTCATACGTAGCTGTTAACCTAAAACGTGAGCAGTTATGCTTATAACATTATGCTCAATTTCAGAATGTCTTGGGCAAATGGAGTTCAAAGCTGTTTGCTATCGCGTTGCTTGCATCTGGTCAAAGTTCGACAATAACAGGAACATATGCAGGACAGTACGTAATGCAGGTATGCAAATGTTCATCTAAGGATGTCAACGAGAGTCTTATACACCAGACATGACACATTTACAACCTTTGTTTTTTAGACAAACATTAAGAAAATCAGTTTAATACATAAACATCTTCTACAGTCAGCTTTCAAAAACGTGCAAAGAAAATATGGAAACCAAATTTGCTTTTGAACTTAGAATACACTTGGTTATTTACATCTAGAGAGCTTAAGAAAATTGATAACAAATCTAGAAAATGAAAAAGCCCTTCCAATTGACACCCTTCTTTTGGATTTTCATGCCTGGGAATGCAGAAGACCATATATAAATACTACAATTGGTTTGACTTGCGAAAGTGTTTCTTTTGCGACTTGATTCACCATATGATCCCTATAACATAGAAAAAATTTGTTAAAATGCTTGTTTATTGATTAAGTCCTCATTTATGGGTTTTCAGGGATTTCTTGATTTGCGTCTAGAACCATGGATACGAAACTTTCTAACACGTTGCTTGGCAATCGTTCCAAGTTTGATTGTTGCACTCATCGGTGGTTCTTCTGGTGCTGGAGAGTTGATTATTATTGCTTCGGTAATCTGAGCTCTTTTGTTCTTACTAGCTTACCAATTTGATCTTTTTGTTTTCCCTTCCAAGGCATTATCATTATTAATAGATGATAGTTTGCTATTGCACGTATGTAAGTAAATCCAATTTTTTTTCTAATGAGTAGCGTAGTACATTTGCTCTATGTTTCCATATACGAATGCTCTTCTGTCCTAGATCATAAGTGGCATGTGTAAGTGGTGTTGAAGTTTTATATCATGTAGCTCATCTTACAGAGTTAATCAGAGATCTGATCGCTTTTAATGCTTGCCATACAGATGATCTTATCATTTGAGCTCCCTTTTGCTCTCATTCCGCTTCTCAAGTTCACAAGTTGCAAAACTAAGATGGGTTCACATGCCAATTCAGCTGCGGTAAGACTCTTGGACTCACCATTTGCCTTCATAAAGCCAGTGGATCAACAACAGAATGTTGATCTCAGCACTTGAAGAACTCTATTGTGAAAAAGAAAAAAAAGAAGACTTTTTTTATATTTTTTTTGTTTGATGACTTTGCCCTCATACTATTTGCGTGCTAATCTGTGTGACAGATATCAGCAGTTACATGGATCATTGGCTCCCTGATCATGTCAATCAACATGTACTACTTAGCATCCAGCTTCATAAAGCTCCTCCTTAAAAACGGCTCCCATCTGGGTCTTAAAGTGCTCTTTGGTGTATTAGGCTTTTCCGGCATGGCAATCTACCTTGCTGGAGTTGCATACCTTGTAATCCGGAAGAACAAGAAAACAACTCACCTCTTGGCATTAACAAATGAAGATCACACGGCAGAGTCATGCATTACATCTCTTCCGAGAGAAGACATAGTCGATATGCAATTACCTCAACGAAGATCTGCCTCAGACATCGAGTAGAGGCATCCCATACAGATATGTGACTAGAATAATTCAATAATAAGGTCAGCATGCACCTCTCAGTTAATGTTCAATGATAAGATGGATTCTCAATGAATGAACTTTTGTAGACAACCATCAATGACATTAATTTACCCCCCCCCCCCTGACCATGCAAAATGAAGTTTGGGAGTACAAGATACTAAAGACACAAGTAAAATAAGTAAAAAGTCAGCTACTGCTACCAACAAAAAATGGACATAAAACGAAATCCACTGAAATGATGTTGATTCAACAATTGGCGCGAGGTAAATGGAGCTGCTAAAAAAAATGTAAATCTTTAGGGTGGAGCTGATACTGTCCCTTATATTGCAGATTTTGTCCAACTGTTGTAAAGTCCTCCTTCTAGCCTTATCTGTGTTATAAGTATAGAGTTGAAATCTGGTAAGAATAGTTTTTTTTGGTGAGAAATAAGAAATTATAATATTCATCCGATCAATCCAATAAACGGTTAAGATTATGCTTGATTTAAATTAAAATTCGTATTTGTTTAATTAATTAATATGTTTAAAGGGCAAATTAGGAAGCGAAAAAAAAAATCAAAACCGTAATTCCGCTTTTGTCTCGCGCAAATCACTAAACCACCGATTGAGGCGACTCAAACTGAAAATACGAGACACGGTGACCAGAGTTGAGGCGACTAAAATTTGACGGACAGAAGCGACTAAAGGTTGAACGACGACATGGATTAATGGCGGACAAAGGGCAACAGACAAAAAATTCAACACAATTTTACGGTATGTATTGTTTACGGTGCGAAAAATTCAACTCATTATAGGGTTAAGCGTAAAGTGAAGTTAAATTCCCACTGTCTACGAATGTTGTGGATGTTACTGTCAATGTTAGGCTTTAGAGGCTACCTGAACTAGATATGGAGACTATACGAATTTGAGGGTTTACGGGTTAGGAACTTCCGATTACCGTTGGGGTTAGGAATGTTACATCTGAGTTTACGAATGATAAGTGTTAAGGGAACGTCAGGGCTAAATGTGAAACCTTTGCAGTTGTCTACGAATGTTTCAATGTTTGAATATTGATAAATATAACTGTAAAATGTGTAGCATCTCATACGTAAATGCGTAACATTTGTCTAAATGCGTAGCATCTCATACAGATATACGTTACAACTGGCAATTTCTACATTCTAAACATTCGTAAGTCAATGAATGCTACACATTATACACTTGTTGCTGCTCATACGTATGCATAAAACACAAGATGTTAGGACTTCTTATTTGAACACTTCCAGTTGTGTCTACGGATGTTACAATTTTTGAACATTGTTAAATGTAACTGAAAAATGTGTAGCATAACAAACTTAAATGCATAACATCTGATTAAAATGCGTAGCATCTCATACCAATATGCGAAGCAACTGGGAATTCCTACATTCTAAACATTCGTAAAGTCAGTGAAATGATACGTATTATACACTTGCTGCTGCTCTTACGTATGCATACAACATGAGGTGTTTGGACTTCTTTATTCATACAAACTTAGATTATTCATTACTTTGTTTTCATCAATCACGTATGTATAATTGGTGTCTACTCTTGAAACAAAGTAAATTATCCAGCTCTTTATTTGCAGAGCAAAAAAGAAAGAAGCGAGATGGAAACGACATTAACTCGTCAGAAAAAAACCTGCCACATAAGGGTCTCCTACAAAAAAGCAAAGTCTGTTACATATCATACTAGCACACAGACATATAAAGGTATGTTATATTTATATACTAATTAAATTAGGGTATTGCATAAATTAAGTTGAGAACACATTGTTTTAAACTCGTGACAGTCGGTGGTTGTGCTTCAACAAACACACGAAAAGGAGCAGTTGCATCTGGAGAAAAATCTAGGCAGACTGAAAAAGCAGGTAAATATTGCTTGATCATTAGCCATTCAAATGCATATCTATGTAATCAAATGCTATTATTTATAATGCGTATCTTTCTATTCAATATGGGTACCAATTGGCTTTGTGTTTACTGTTTTTAAATAAAGATGCAATCTACAATGGGAGGCCATTATAATTTTGTATATTACTTCTTTCGCAGCAAGTGGAAAACAATAGTCGCCCAAAATTGATGGCCAATCTGCAAACAGCGATGATGATTTCGAAGACAACAATTTACAAATTGTGTTGTCGAATGGAGTTCCCAAAGATCATCAAAACATTCCCAAACCTAAAAAACCAATACTCAGGCTTCGAGACGAGAACCACACCTAAACCACTGACAGACTGCGTAGTTGCCCTTAACAAAGACCAGAGGTTAACTATGGCTTCAATGGGTTTGGAAGCCATGCTTCATTTGAATATAAACATGGTGCGTGTAGATTTGGCAGAATGGGTTCTAGAATCATACGACTCAAAGACTAGCACACTCATCACAGACAGAGGGGACGTACACATAGTACCAAAGGATGTTCATTTCATCCTTGAACTACCATTAGGCGGTCGTAACATAAAACTGCTAGGAAGGACAAATGCAGACAGTCCACTTGTACAACAATTCAGATGCCAGTATGGTGGTCCAAAGGACTCAACTGTGACCTGTAAAACTATCGTGGATAAGATTCAACAATCTGGAGCGGCAGATGACACATTCAAATTAAATTTCCTTGTGCTGTTCTTCTCGTCCATGGTTGAAAGCACTAAGTCATGTGTTTCCAACCAAAGGATCATGAATGGAATTGAAGGGACCGATGACATACGCGCACTGAACTGGTGCGAGTACATTTACACTTGCTTACGGGACACAAAGGACGAATGGGAAGGAAATAGGAGAAGTCCGTACAACGGCCCAATTACATTTCTAATTGTAAGTGTGTTTTGTTATGTGTAAATTTATGATGCATTTAAAATTCACTATCTGACTCAAAACTCAACAATCTTGTTTTGCAGGCACTTTACATCGACATGTTTGAACACATGCTATTTAAAATAGAAAGACAAACTCCTTCTATAAAAGGAATCACTGACTTAGTCATTGCAAAGAGGATCGAGTTTGAGACTACAAGGGTGGATTCGGTAAAGGAACTACATTATTAAAACGGAACAAACCTACCAGTATTACACTGCCACTGGAAAAAGTTTCAAACAAGTAGAGGAAAGTACGAGAAGGGGTTAGTGGGAAGAAGACACTTACAGTAAGTTTTATAATGTGTAGCCTGCTATTTAAAATTCGTATCGTGCTCTATACCTGATTCTCTTTATATCTCCATTTATCATCACCAGGTGGAAGACAACCAAAATAATGTGAGTGTTGGTTGTACACCTGAGGTGGTTCAAAACACCAACAGAGAAGTACAAGAGGATATTAGACTGAGGAAGACACATATTGTAAGTTCAAAGTTACGATTTTATTTATAATGTGTACGAATCTTCATAAATTCGTAGCATTGATCGGTTGTAATTTAGCGTCAATATTCGAATAGAATTCAAATACTATTGCTAGTCACGATTAATCAAAACAATTTATATTGACTCGGGTGAACCGAGGTCGTACCCAAAAGATAAGTGATTAAACTAATAGTGCTAAAGATTTAATTTAGAACGTTTGTGGTTTGGGGGGGGTTTGTTCCTCGTAAGAGGTTGATAGCAATATTTTACTATCCGAAAGAGAGATTTGATCAACGAAGGAAGGTTAACAATCAATTAAAAGATGACTAGGGATCACTTCCCCACCTAGACAATTATTGTGACAACGATATTGGATACCAATGATGAATTCACATGCACAAGAGTAGAATTTAGCCCATGCAACATTCGTACTAAGTTCAACTCGCGCTACAACTTAGTATGAAGAGGTTACATCTCGCATAGCACCTCACACTAACGCTCTATTGGCCCTATAGAACATGCATGTCTAGCCTCACACTCGCGCTCTATTGACTAGATAAACATATTCTTGTTAAGTTCAAGGCAATCTCATTAGAATTAGGGTGTCGCCATGTAACACAAAGACTCTAATGCTTCTTCATTTATTTCATTGAAGTCATGGTGATCAACGTGAGCTACATCAAACATGAGATCAAGGTCAAATGAATAAGATTTCATTGAGGACATTTCACAAACACCTTATGGGCAACTCTAAACATTTAGTTCAAATGAAGAAGATTCATGTGCAAACTCATTCATCATTTGCATCTATAGTGTTCACAATGTCACAAACATGTCTAGGGGATCCATAATCCCCAATCAAGGTCACTACTCACTCATAGTGAGTTTACAAGCATAAACATCAATGAAAGTGCAAAAACCCATATGAAAAGTTGAGTTTAGGAATTCAAAACCAATATGGAGATTCAAGAACACTAGAGGATCCAATCTTCGATCTTTGTTGTTGAAGTTCTCCCAAAATCTCTAGCTTCTTCCCCAAGAAAGTGGCTCCAAAAACCCAGAAAATCTCCCTTGAAAATCCCCCAAAAAGTCCCCCCTTGTTCAGAAACCCTAAGTTTCTATTTATAGCCCAGCAGTAAAAATCCTGTCTTGACGACTCAACCGGCCGGTTCAATTCGTGAAGGATTTTCAACCGGCCGGTTTGATCAGGGGAAAGCTTGCTTGGACTTTCTGAGCATTTGAACTGGGCGGTTCAATTCGTGAAGGGATTTCAGCCGGCCGGTTCGGGTCCTCAGAGCCTCTTAACATCCGAATCCGATCTTGGTGTAAACTACAAAGTTGTAGTCCTTTGAATAAGCTTTCCAACAAGCTTTGAATCGACCAAATCGGACATCGTATGAGCCTTGGGCGTCCAAAACAAGGTGCAAAGGTCAATATTGCTCGGTTTGGCCCCGAAACACCATATTTTGCTCCGAAACTGCTCGGTTTTGCTCCAAAATGCTACTCACTTGTGTTCTCAGCTTAAACTCTGTAATTTGCCTAAAATGAACCACAAAGCATCAAATAGCAAGTGAAATCGTAATAAAATGATCGAAACAATAAGCATAGAGGTCGCCTAAAATGCATATGTTTTAGCGCTATCAAGCATGTAGTTTGTTTACATGTAATAAATTTCAAATTACTCTGCGTAATCCAGTATTGAAATTATGTTATCCTCAAATGCTATTAATTATAATGGATTTATAATCCGTAGCATGCTATTTAAAATTTGTATCATGCTCGGTACACGATTCTCTTTATATCTCCACATATCATCACCAGGTGGAAGACAACCAAAATAACGTGAGTGTTGCCGGTTCACCTGAGGTGGTTCAAAACACCAACATAGAAGTACAAGAGGAAATTAGACTGTGGAAGGCACATATTGTAAGTTCAAATTACGATTTTATTTATAATGCGTACGGATCTTCATAAATTCGTAGCATGTAGTTTGTTTACATGTAATAAATTTCAAATTACTCTGCGTAATCCAGTATTGAAATTACGTAGCAGTATATTCAAATATTTAAAATGCGTAACAGTATATTCAAAATCTGTAGGTAGTTGCACATTTTATGTATAATGCGTATTACGATACACAAAATTCGTATCACAAACCCTGTTTGCATACTGGTTTCGTATTTAAAGTGCTGATTGAAATTCAAATACATTCTTATGTTATCTTACTAATTTCTTCTTAACCTAGCAGAAATTTGTGACAAATCATGAAAAAGCAGCGAAAGTACGCACTTGAGAATTACAATCTGGCTTACAAAGAAGCTACATCCCAGTCCAATTTCCAAGACACAATCAACAAAACAAATGAAGAGGTCTGGAAATGTATTGACAGTTGCAGAGGAAACAAAAGGCAGAATGATGAGAGCAGACAATCATCAAAGGAATCCTTTTTACCTGGTATTCGTATTGCCGAACACAGCGATACGAATTATATGTATCAAACTACACATTTTAATCAATTGCATTGACGTGGTATTCGTACTGCCGAATTATGAATCTAGCGATCATGAATTACCAGATGCGATGACATTTGAGTGTCGATACTGCCGAATTACAAAAACGACTGTTCGATTGATATGGATTCGTATCATTCTAATCAAAACGGTTACATACAATGCAGCCCCTTATAACCAACTGATTACCTGCGATGGCATCGACGGATGTGCTCATTCTTCACACATGGACGAACGACGACGAATGGCAATAAAGGCTTTAAGATATCGACGACGAACGACTTTCGAGAAGAAACATAAATCGAGGATCGAAAACCTAACCGAACGAACGTGTGCGACAAAATAGGAATTTAACTAAAATTAGATTAATCAAATGACGAATACACCCCCATTCTCGATTTTATTCCGAAAATAAATGCAAATATATTAATAAAATCAAGTCCGTTGGATGATAAATCGAACGGATATTAAAATTTCTTATTTCTCACCAAAAATGTCATTTCTGATTTGATCCCAACTTTATAAGTATAATTCTACGAGTTGGCACTTTTAGCCCACCAACAAATTTTCAGACTTTCCACGTTATCAAATCCAAAATTTTGAATTTGTCAAACCAGTCCAAAACTACAACAACAACAACAAAAAAACAAAAAAAGACTATTTAAGATTAAGTATGACATTAGTATTGGGTCTGCAATTACATATCCATTCCCAAACAATGTCCTACATTACAATTACTTAATCCAAAATACTAAGCAATCAACCTGTACTTGGGTCTTTATTCTATTAATTCATAATAAATGGTTGAATTTGAAAATTTAAATCGAACTCAACCTAGAAATTAGAATATTTTTTTTTGCCAGACTCCTGGCGAGTGGCGTCTCGTCTACTATAAATATTTAAGAGCTGTCGTACAATGCAAACCTCATCCTCGTAATCATCAACGTCTTCTTCCAAAATGTGTCCCAACCTCATGCCAGACGAAATCTGGATATCAATCTTCACCTTCATCCCCGACAATCACCACGAGGCATTATCACTAGTCTGCAAGCACTTCCTCATCCTCACTAACCATCTCAAACGCACCCTCCACCTCCTCCCTTCCTACCCAACACAGAACATCCTCCCAACTCTCCTCCACAGATTCACCCACCTCCGATCGATCCACGCATCCGCCCATCTCGACACCCTCCTCTACCTCATTTCTCGATCCCGATTACCAATCCATGAAATCTCCCTCTCCAATCAGACACGTCTCCCCGTCCACATCCTCGCACGATTCCGAGATTGTTTAACGGAACTCCGGGTTTTGAAATGCTCTAAGATTCGGATTCTGCGCGGCGATGATCTGGTGGCTGTTTCCGTAGCTCTTCCGTGGCTTCGGGATCTGGACATTAGTTATCCGGAGAGTGACTGCGATTCGATTAGGGTTATGAGGACCCGGAAGGCTAATCTGAGTGATGCGGGAATCGAGGAAATGTCGATGAAGCTTCCGGATTTGGTGAAGATCAATCTCTCCGGCAATCCGTTCATATCCGATCGTGCTATTGTTGCTTTAGCTACGAATTGTGTGATGCTGAGAGAAATTGTGGCGCTCGATTGTTGCTTCGTTACGCAGATTGGGATTGTGGATGCAATGAGGAAAAACCCTAATTTGACTTCTGTGTCTGTTAGCGGAGTGGAATTGGCCTACTCGATTAGGGATTCGATTTGGAGCCGCAGCTCAATGTCTGCACTGCATTTTTCCTACTCGTTTATCTCTGATGAGTTTTTGTGCTCCATGGTGGAAGCCAGGCTGCCGTTGAAGCAGCTCACTATTTCTCATTGCTTCGGTTTCAATCTTGTTGGGATTTCAGCTTTGATTTCAGCATATCAGAGTTTGACATATGTGAATTTGGAAAGAGTGGAGTGTCTTACGGATGGAGCAATGGCTGGACTTGCTAAGTTACTACCTAGTTTGATTTCTGTCAATCTCAATGGGTGCTCTACAGTTGGCAATTTGACACTCTTCGCTATCATCAAATTTTGTCGTTGCATTGAACAAATCTTGATGGAGCGCACCAGTCTAGGGAAAGGATGGGTTCCTGCTGATGCCCTTTTTTCAGTAAATCAAAACATTCGGTCACTGAAGGTGGCCAGGAACAGCCTGGCTAACGAGTGTGCTGTCAGGATCGCGTCTGCATGCCCCAATTTGGAAGTACTTGATCTGAGCCAATGCAGGGAGATTACTGTGACTGGGATCACTGGAATACTTTACTCGTGTAAGGAAATCAGGCATCTGGGTCTGAATCACTTGACGATTGGTGACCTGATGAAGTGGGATAAGTGTAAAGTTGAGGTTCTAGAGATGAAGGGGCTGCTGGGCCTCAATGATGATCAGTTGGATGTGATCAGCAATATGTGTCCTAACTTGTTGTGTGTGGATTTGTCGAGCTGTTTGAATCTGAGTACATCTGCTGTAAAAAGATTGGTGAAGAGATGCACTAATTTGAGAGAAATGAAGTTGGATTGGTACGAGGAAATGAGCTTTGGAAACTTGGCATCTATGGTGTTTCAGAGGAGGTCATTGAGGAAGGTGGTGTTTAGCAGTAAGAGGAGTACCGATCTGTTGCTGAGCGCGAAGCAGAAGGATGTATTACTTCGACACGGCTGTCAAATAGTCCAGTGCTAAGCTAGCCTGTCCTCAGTCATCTCTTGATGTGTTTTGTGTACACAGTGTAATTGCAATTTACTTGCAGAAATTAACTGCCACCAATAAGAAACATGGAAATCCCAAAAAATTTCAAATCAGGTACACGTTTCTCACTGGCAGTGTTTACACATAAGACAGAAATTCAGCTAACAAAATTGTAGCAGTGTCCAAGTAAATATTAGGAGTTGCGCATCTCAGTACAGCCAAGACAAGTCTTGCCTGAAGGTGACAGTCTTTGCAGCTCCTTGAATACCTTCTTCGGAAACTAGAGGACAATCCTCTACAACCAACAATGCCAGCTTATGTGACTCAACCAGAGGTTTCATCCCTTCATCTGTGATTCCCATACAGTTGGTAAGCCGGACAGCTCTTAGCCTGGGGAACTTTGCCAGAAACTGTATCCCATCATCGCTTATGTCCTGACATCTAAATAGTTCCAATGACTCCAAATACTCTGCAGAGCTGCAGAGACCTTCCATCCCAGAATCATTGAAGTAGTCAAGAGAAAGTTCTCGAATGGGACAATTTCTCATCAGAGCAAGAATTCCGTTTGTGGAGAATAACATAGGCAAAGGAAGCTCGCCTTCCGCACCTTCCACACATGATATCCTAACCGATTCAAGCCTTGAACAGTTTTGGGCCACAGCTAACAAAGCTGCATCTGTCAATCTCAAATGATTTCCAAATGGAATAACTGAAAACATATCAAATGTTTTTGGAACTCGTAAGGACAAAGACAAAAGGTTTTTGGAGCTATGTGCCATGGAAACAATATCGGAGTCCTTAACCCCCATACACATGTCTAAGTGAATCTTTTCCAATTTCGGACACACTGGCAATGCATAAGATTGTTCTATACCTGGGCTCATACGACAATTTACTAAACTAAGTTCAAGCAAATTGTCACACGATATATCCTTCTTCAGCAACAGATCGCTAAATATTGAACTTCCATGAAACGTCGTACATCTATTATTAGCATCCACCTCAAACTGCATTCGCTTCAGTTTACTCAAACAAGTACCTAGTCTGATTAGATCACTCTCCCGAATACATCTACAATTTCTTATCGACAAGTCTTCTAGTTGGTCAAGTTTACCAAGATATTCAAGCCACTCATCGTTCGCGACATATACGCATCTGTTGAGGTGAAGAGAACTGAGCCTTTTGCAGCTAATGACTATAGTCTGTATGCCACAACTGGTGATTCTAGGAGCAAAGTTCAACTTGAAATCTGAAAGCTTTGAGCAGGAAGCCAAGTTAGTAAGACCAGCATCAGTAATGAAAGTGCAGTAACTGAGAGTAAGCTTTTGCAGCGAAGGACAATTGCTGGAAAGAATAAGAAGCCCTTCATCATCCATCTGTTTCCCTAAATTGGACATCCAGCCTGAATAACTGATCTCTAAAGCCTCCAGATTCTGAAACCTATGACAAAGAGAAGTCAAAGCTTGATTTACAGGTTTCAGTCCACAGCCAATTTTGAGAAATGTTGTCTCCTCATTCCTCAACTTCAAGAATCGTTTACATGACAAGGATAGGGCGTTTTTCTCAGAATTGCTCTGAAGCCTGGTAAAAATATCAAAAATTATTTGATCTGGCAAACCATCCATCTTCCTCCTCAACCCATCGGATTCGTCCTCGCGGCAGAAGACCGGCGCTCGGACAGCTGGCCAAGCAGCACGGATGTGTGATGTTAGGGCTTTGTCCGCTTACAGCAGCGCCAATTTGGCAAAATTGTCATTTGAGGTAAATATTAACTGCCCAAGAGATTATGGGCCTATTCTAAACGACACGGTTTTGGGGTTATATAGATAAGCTGGAGAGAAGAATCCAAATTCAAGCTTGGAGGAGTTTTTTATCTTTTCAAAATGATCCATTTCAGTTTCAATATATCTAAAATAATTCATGTGAATTTGATATTTCAGTTTTGATCTGTTTTTGATAAGATCAGATTTTTAGGTGCGTTTTTCACAAAATCGGATTGTGGGAATCTGGTTTTTTGCGTTTTTAATAAAACCGAATTACAGAATTCAGTTTTATGTGCAAATGATAAGACGCATAGTTCTCTCATTCGCACATTCTCTTGTTTGCACATAAAAACAAATTTTGGGATTATTTTGTTAAAAACACATAAAATCATATTCAAGATTCAATTTTGTTAAAAACATACCAAAATTGAAATATAAAACTCATTTGGTCCTTTTAGATATAGTGAAACTGAAACACATCATTTTGATGAAAAAAAACTCAGCTTCGAGGCGTGCGTTTCTGACTGCTAGGGCTTGCAGTTGTCGACTGAAGGGCTCTGAGGACGCTCTGAAGTCGTTAGGTTATACAGGCAAGTGTAGGTTTTAGATTGGGGATTTCTGGGTGGTGTAGGGTTTCTGATTTAGATGGTAACTTGTACAGGACGGATTGGCCGAACCATGTAATTTAGTGTTCTTTGTTACTTTTTCAGCTAAGCTCACTATCACTAGTGAAGCAGCTTAAGAATAAAGACAGATTGAAAATTCGATCCACAATCATATTCTGTTGTTAGTACTTGTGTAGCTTAATTTCCTATATTAGTTCATCAGTCTCACCCTCACGGTATAAATTTTTTTTTGTTTCGATTGGACCAATTTTTTTGTTCATGTTTTTTTTTTGTAGTTGGGGAAGAAGATGGCAGTGATCAGAGGAAGCAAGCTGCTTCTGACCACATCCCAAATGATATCATCTTCTGCATCAAAACTCTTATGGGTGGAAAGGCGTGAAAAAGATACATGCATATTCCCATTGTTGCTCAGTTTCTACACAACAACTAAAACGGTGTGTGCTCATTCGAATGTGCATCAACCAGTGAAGTTGTACTTATCAGATGAGGATTCAGCTATATTGGGTCCTTGTTTTGGAGTGTTTTGTTTTGGGGTGTGTAGCTACAAGAAGCAATCCGTCAAGATTTGAGTTGTGTAACATTGTCACGGGAGAAACAAACGTGTCCTTATTTAAACTTTCAGAAGTATGTAGTACTCGGGAGTCGGGTGTACATTTGGGTTCGGATGTGTTCATAAAGATATTATTAGTGTTCCTGAGTTTAAAGTTGTGATGCTGAGGTACTATGTGGACATGGACCGTTGTGCATTGAAGTGTTCTACACATCTGCGACCAATTCTAGTAAATCGGTTGAATCTTGTCAAACCCTTACTTTTGGAAAAGGGACAGAGGTGAATGGAGTTATTCATGGGATGGCGATACGTTTTAAGTCAACAAAGTATGAAAAGACGTTCGTTCTCACTTTTGATTTGCAAAAAGAGGTTTATGGCTATGGGAACATATAGTGACTGTAGGTCCTTGCATACTAAACAAGATGATAAATACTTGTCACTTATTACTATCTCGGATGATTTTGTTGATGTGTGGGTCATGCTCGCCGGATGCTCTTGGGTTAGGCAAGCGAGAGTTGGACCATCTGTTAGTAATGGGACGGAGGATTACTTCGGAAAGTTCATGGTATGGAGGATGGGGGGATAATCATGGCCATTGGAGATAATCGTTATAAGTGTTGTGTTAAGTTTTTTGATATGGCTCTTTTTGGCCATGTAGATTCAACTTCTAATTATTCTAGAGTAGCACATCTTATTATCAAGCAAGTAGAATATATTTGTTGCGAACATGATATGCTATGTGCCCCACCTGATAATTCATTCATATATAGTCAATACTCTAACCAGCATTTGTAAACGTGACCATTTGATAGGAACATAAGTATTATAGTTTCGCTTCTTCATCAAAATAAAGATCATCGTAAACAACAACTTCTGGATTTGCAGAGTGACAATGGAATAGAAACTTATAGATTTTCAGGATAAATGATTTCATCTTCATCTTCATATTCTTGTTTTGATTGTTGAGAGCTTTGACGCATCTTCTCCAAGACGTCAATTACTCGATCAGTTTTTTTTTGTTCTGGACGTAGCCCGGACGTGCATAGATTTACGGGGCGAGACGACGATCCAAAGATTACCGTGTAGAACTTGTGAAACTACTTGGATTCGTGGATTTCTTTTTTCAAAATGTGTTTTGCAGACGCGTTTCGTATTTTTTGCACGTAAAGTAAATTGCAGCGCGTTTTTATTGTTTTGCACAAAAATGACGAATACTGCACGATATAACGCACCGCCTTAGAGTTAGTTTTTCATCTACATACAACCCCTGATTTGTTTCTCACGTCGAACCTTCTAATCCTAGTGAAGGGTGATAAGTCGAGTTTTCGACTTATTAATACCCGTTTAACTAAAACTTTGGTACGTTTCCGGCGATAATTAGATGTCATTTGATCTCCTTTCGTACGTTTCAGGTACAAAACAAGATATCTCAGTGTCAAAGCCAAAATACAAAAACTCGGGAAAATCGAAGATTTGAGGCAAAAGTGGACTGAATCTGAGCTCAGCCGACCGGCTGGGAAATACCCCATATCCAGCCGAGCGGCTGGACGGAAGAAGCAGACTCAATGGCGAAGAAGTCATTCGAGCCGACCGGCTGGCCTCATCAACCGACTGGCTGACCAGAGTTCTCAGGAGGTCTCTCTCCAAGCATATTCTCAGCAGCCGAGCGGCTTAACCGACCAGCCGATCGGCTGGCCAAGCACCTCAGAAGCAGACTGCATTCACCCTGCTCCAGCCAACCGGCTGGACTCTGAAGGCCATTCTCAGCCGACCGGCTGAACCTGTTTCAGCAGAGGATTTTTACCCGAGGCTATAAATAGAAAGTGTTAAGTTTGACCTAGACACTTGGCTTCGTTGGGAGATTTTACAAGGAAAAGTGATCAAATCAAGGGCATCCATCATCATCCAATCAAGGAGGATTGAAGATCAAGGGAGTTTACTAGGATTAATCATCCTATTCTATTCCTCTTCTCTTCTCTTTAGATTGTGTAAAAACCCTACTCACACCATGTTGTCTTACATGATGTGTGAGTAGTCCCCTTGTATTTTGAGGGTGCTATTACCCTCTTTGGTACTCAATGATCATTGTATACACATTCATATGCAAATTTATGGAGTTGATTTCATTTTACTATGCTCTTCATTTTAGACATGTTGCTAAGTGTTTGATAAAATGCCTAAGTGACATGGTTGTGTTAGAACATGATCTAAGTATTGAGAGAGCTTAGTGATGGTTTGGATATAGTAAAAATGAACTCATCAAACATTTATGAGAGTAAATGCATGGGTGAGGGGTTAACTAAGACTTAATGCATATAACATTTATTACCTTGGGAGATGTTCCAATGATAATAAGTGCTATATAGTGAATCCATATCTTTAATTGGTGAGATTCTAATTAAGAGAGCTTGACTAGGATTAGACTTGCATGATAGTTTGTCTATTTTTAGCCTAAGCTAGGTTTTAAACCCATCAACCCCTAAAATGATTAAATTCTTGTATACATAATCGTTGGGAAATTGCCAAGGAGGGGAGTAACCCCTCGAAACTCTCTTTAATCGAATTGAAATCCCCTAAAAACCATTTCATTACTTGTTTCTTGATTGATAATCATCCTCAACATTGAATTTGAAGGAATAGCCGAGTTAAAATTTAATCCACCTAGCGTATAATCACGTTTGCTCCCTTGGGTTCGACACCGGTCTTACCGGTTAAATTATAAATTCTTTTGACTATACAAAATTACCACACGTCAAAATGGCGCCGTTGCCGGGGAGCAATGGCTAGATTGTCTCTAGGAAAAATCATTTAGAACTCCGACTATTCCATGTTTTTCTTTATTTGTTTTGCAACTTGTGATTCTTGAGCCTTTTGCAATATCCTCACTTGTTTTATTTGTTTTCCCCTTTTAGGTTTATTTCTTTTATGCCACCTAAGACAAAGAAGCTTACTCAAATTGTGGATAGAGATTTGAATCAACCAATAAGAGAATTCGTTAACCCCTACCCTACGAGGAGTAAGACAACCAAAGACAAATGAACTACCTCGAACGCTCAAGGAATCATTCATCAAGCCATGGGAGATAGAGATGGACTTCCTCCTCCCCCTCCACCTCCCGCTCGACTACCACAAGCCCCTCAAGCTAGAAGGGTTCTCAAGGACTATGCCGCTCCTACGGCTTATGAATATCGTTCTCCCATCCTTGTCACGGCGGTAGATAACCGAGACTTAGATTTGAAGACCTCGACCATCCAAATGGTTCAATCAAACCAATTCTCGGGAAGAGACCATGAGGACCCGAACTCCCATTTGACCACATTCCTTGAAGTTTGTGGCACCTTCAAAACTAATGGGTTCTCCGAAGATGCAAAGCTCCTAAGGTTATTCCCCTTCTCCCTTACGGGAAGAGCAAGAGATTGGCTAAGAAGCCAAACACCGGATAGCTTTACCACTTGGGAGGAGCTTGCCGTTGCGTTCCTTAACAAATACTTCCCTCCTTCCAAGATGGCGTATGACGGAGCCCACCACACTGTCGTTAAGGTGCGATGTTCTCTGTGCAAAAACAAATTTATATCTCCGCTACTCGTACTCTACTAGTGGGTAGTAAAGGGTAAGTAGGGGTCGAACCCAAGGGAGTCAGGTGAATAGCTGTTCTTTAAGTAGGACAGTTGGGGGTTGGTTGTGATTTTAGTACTGAGCGTAGCGTGGGTTGGTTGTAATTTTAGTACTGAAAGGTAAAGTAACAGTTGATATTACAATTAAAGGAAAGCATTCGGTTTTAGGGGCCTTGTATCATAGTCTGTGTTATCATTGACCTCTAATGATCATACTAAGTGTTCAAAGATGAATCAAGGCTATTTCTAGCACAAGACTTGCAACATCGTTTAGAACACTTGTTCTATTTTAGACTAATTCCTCCTTTCGAAATATCTTAGCCTTATGTGCATCCATTTGATCTTCAGTTACGATCAACCAAATGGTTTTTTAAAAGAGGTCGAACTCCTCAGATAAGCTTAGCCCGTTAAAGCATCCACTTACCCGAGTATGTTCACGAACCCCACGGAAGAGCTTTGCCCGTTAAAGCATCCACTCAACCTTGGAAGTTCTAACCTAATATGTGGCACATAGAACAAGTTTTGAACACATAGAGGCACTAAGAGTAGGGTCTAAAACATTGTATGGTACAAGTACACCCCTTCAACCGAATGAAGGGTTTAGCTACGAATATTCATGGAACAAGACATCATAACTAAGTGCTTGAAAAGTAAAGGTTTTGAAAGACAGAAAATAAAGTTTTCAAAAATAAAGACAGGAAAGTAAAGTTGCAGAATTGAAAAGACAGTAAAGTAAAGACGAGAGTGCTTACAAAAACCGTTGAAAGTGCTAAAGCTTCAATTCCAAAGTAAAGTGATTACATGATTAGTGCCCAAACTCTAGAGAGAAGTGAGAGCTTCTCTCACTAACTTGTGGTTTTTGGATGTTGGAATGAGATGGGATGATTTACAAGGAAAGGGATGAGCTCGATTTATAGCCAAGGGAGGAGAAGAGATGTGGATGAGAAGCTAGCCACTTGGCATGGAATGGGAGGAGGTAGCAAAAGCCATCTGGTGATGTCATCCCCTCCAAAAGCCGCCGGCCACATGTCCATGGAGGAGAGGTTTGAGCTTTAGCCGCCGCCCATGTGGAGGAAGGGGAGTGGAGTGTGTTTTGTGAGCTTATCCCAAAAAGCCATCGGTCCTTTCAGCTCCGGACTGACTCTGGCTGCTCTTCGATTGGACTTGTTTTAAGTGATTCCACGTCCGGTTCTTGAAAGTCAGAATTTGGTCGTGACCTGGAATGACTCGTAATTCATTTTCAGCTTTAAAACTCCTCCTTAGCTTGTATTCTCTCTAGACTTCAAAATACCCTGTAGATAAATATCGGAACTAACAAGCAAAAGTTAAATAGACAAAGTGTCTAATTTGGTGGGTTTAACTGTGTTTATGATTCATACAATTATGGTCCATCAGATTACCCCACACTTTTAGTTGTTCGTCCCGAACAATGCTTTTTAAGGGCGGTGCACACAATCCAAGTAAAAACTTTTAAATATGAAAGTGAGACTGTGGGACTAGATTTATCCTAATTCATGCATTACTTACTTATTACCAAACTAAACCGTGTAAATACTTAGAAGAAACTTGATACTTGTACCTTCGTGCCGAGATGAAAATTAATTCGGATGTTTTGGGAGATAGCCCTTTTTAGGCTCCTAGACTGCATTCTCGGGATCGACTCGCACTATATGGTTTCCTTGTAGCTTTCTCTAGCACGTGATTCGGTTTGGGTTTCACTGAGTTGAGTACTTTGATTTCTTTTTGGCGAGGGACAGCTTCTGTAGTGAATCGGCTTTTGGCCTTTGGCCTTTGATATTGAGTTGGAGTTTCTTCACTTTTGTTCGGTTAAAACCTTCACAATTTTGGCCTTTGGCCTTTGATTAGCTTCTTTGAGCTTTTGCTTCTTTGTGACTTGCTAGTCCATTTTCTCAGCCTTTTTGGGAGGTCCAATTATTGCCCGCAACCATATGGAAATACCTCCCCGCTCTTTCTCATCCTTGCCGTTTCGCGCGGGTCAAGATGAGGGTCGCTCATCTATTTTCCCGGCTACTAGAACTAGAGATAGGACGGTTTGATTCCCGTCCCGCCTCTTGCATAAATGATAAGTCAAATTCTTGACTATCATTTCTCTACTTTTACTAGGTCGAGCCAACGACGTTAAACAAAGGCACTGGTCGGGAGGTAACCCGACACCTATCTTACTTTCAATCTTTTATTTTTCTGTCATTTAGTTTTTACCAATAAGTCGCTCTCACCCACTTGGTGCATAGAAGAAATGACTATTCAGGAATCGGACTTGGGTGCAACATCAAGCCAGCAAGGCCTATGTCAAGAGTTCAAGGCCCCAGCCAAACTCCCTCGATTATCCAGCCTCATGCCATGTCATTCACTCGACACTTTAAAGGGAGTTATGTTCTTCCCTTTTCCTTAATGTCATTTCCTTCTCATAATTGTTTGCTTGCATGGCTTTTGAACTAAGTCTTGCTGAAAGGCACGCCTTCGTTCAAAAGTGTGGGGGTGAGAACCACCTGTGTACATAAACATGTTTTCTTTTTTCCTTAATATTATCTTTTTGAAAATATGAACTTAAGAATGTGAAAAAGATAGATCATAATTCATGCATTAACCTTGTGAAAATTCAACTGTTTAAAAACTTAGAATGTAACTTCTCATTTGTCCCTTTGTGCTGAGATAAACTAGGGATGTGGAGTTGACATAAACTGCCCTAGAGAGGCTTGGCAAGCACTCGAAGGATCGAATCTAACTATATGGTTTTCGAAGTCAGTGGAGGCTGCACTTCGGGTTTCAGTGAAGATTGAAGTCATCTCCGCCATGCAGTGTTTATGCAAAAAGAAAAAAAGGCGAGGATGGGAATCAGACCGTCCTATCTCTAGCCAAAGTAGCCGAGAAAATAGATGAGCGACCCTCATCTTGACCCGCGCGAAACGGCAAGGATGAGAGGAGCGGGGAGGTATTTCCATATGCTCGCGGGCGATGATTGGACCTCCCAAAAAGGCTTGAGAAAATGGACTAGCAAGCCACAAAAAGGCAAAAGCTCGAAGAAGCAAATCAAGAGGCCAAAGGCCCAAAATTGTGAAGGTTTTAACCGAACAAAAAGTGAAGTACTCAAAGAGTCAAATCAAAGGCCAAAGGCCGATTCACTACAAAAGCTGTCCCTCGCCAAAAGAAAATCAAAACCAAACCATTGAAACCCGAACCGAATCACGTGCTAGAGAAAGCTACAAGGAAACCATATAGTGCGAGACGGTGGGTCCCGAGGATGCAGTCCAGGAGCCTGAAAAGGGCTATCTCCCGAAACATCCAAAATAATTTGTATCTCAGCACGGAGGTACAAGTATCAAGTTTCTTCTATTTATTTACACGGTTTAATTTGGTAATAAGTAGTAATGCATGAATTAGGATAAATCGAGTCCCACAGTCTAACTTTCATATTTTAAAAGCTTACTTAGTGTGCTGCCCTTTAATAGCATTATTCGGGACGAACAACTAAAAGTGTGGGGTGATTTGATGGACCATAATTATACGAATCATAAACACAGTTAAACCCACCAAATTAGACTGTTTGTCTATTTAACTTTTGCTTGTTAGTTCCGATATTTATCTACAGGGTATTTTGGAGACTAGAGAGAATACACGCTAAAGAGGAGATTTTACGCTGAAAATATATTACGAGTCATTCCAAGGTCACGACCAGATGCCGACTGAAGAAATCTCAAGATCCTGACAAGGAATCACTCAAAACAAATCCAACCGAAGGGCAACCAAAGTCAGTTCGGAGCTGAAATGGACTAATGGTTTTGTGAAAACTTCACAAAACCACACAAAACCTCCTCCACACCCTCCATGACCGGCGGCTTTGGAAGCCAAAGCCTCCTCCCATGACCTCCAACCGGCGGCTTTCAAGCCTCCTTGAGATGATGCCAAGTGCTCTCATCCTCACCACACATCTCCTCCTCCCATGGCTATAAATAGAGCCCTCCTCCTTTGTATTCATCATCCCACAATTCACAAAACACTTCTCTCTCTAAGTTTGGCACTTTGTAAGTTTGGTTTTCAATCTATAATACTCCTGTTGGTTCTTGAGTATTATAGTTCACTCTTGAGTACTCTTGTCGGTTCTTGTAGTACTCAAGCTTGTCTTTACTATTCTTGAGTACTCTTGTAGGTTCTTGAAGTACTCACCCCTTTCCTTTACTTACTGTCTTTCAAAAACCGTAAGTACTTAGCTATGGTATTGATCGGTCGAATTCTTGACCTATTATTCACTTCATTCGATGATGGATTATGTTTGTTTTCCCGACATTTTATTGTCATTTGATCTCTTTTCTTGTCATTTTATCGCCATTTGACCCATTTATTGATGATCTAGGTCATAAACTGCTCATACAGTCCTCGGGCTCAAAAAGATCAATTCCCGCAGAAAACCGAAGTTTTGGAGCAAAATATGGTGTTTCGGGCAAAACGGGACAAATTGACCTTGCTGGCTTATTTTGGACGTACAAATCTCATACGATGTCTGAATTGGTTGATTCAAAGCTTGTTAGAAAGATAACTCAAAGGGCTACAACTTTGTAGTTGACGCCAAGGCCAAATTCGGACGGGAACAAACTCACTGACCCTTTGAACCGACCGGTTCAAAATTCCTTCACAATCTGAACCGCCCGGTTCAAAGTCTCAGAAAGTTCTCGACCAAGCTCCCCTGCTCGAACCGGCCGGTTCAATTTCCTTCACAATTTGAACCGCCCGGTTCACAATCTCAGCAAGTTCTTGCCCAAGCCTCCCCTAATTGAACCGTCCGGTTGAGGATCCTTCATGTATTTGAACCGGCCGGTTGAGTCGTAAAGACAGGATTTTTGCTGCTTTCTATAAATTGAAACTTAAGGTTTTTGAGTCAAATGAGCTGGGATTTTAGAGAGAAGGCAGAGGATTTTGAAGAACTCTACATCAAGTTCGAAGCATTCTAAGGATATATGGGGATTTCTTCATCCTATTTCTTAATTCATCTTGTTGATTCTTCATTCCCTTTGAAAACCCACTACTATTGTTTGTCTATGAACATGAGTAGTGAATAGTCTTTTTAGTTTCTAAGGGTCTATGGACCTCCTTGGTGTATGAAACTCGTTTATCTATTGATTATATGTATGAATGAACATTTGTTATGATTTGTGAATTTACTTGGATTAAATGTCAATTCTATGCCCACCAAGTGTTTGATAAAATGCCTAAGTGGACTAGAAACATGAATTTGAAGTTGAGTGTTCTAGCGAACGAGACTAAGAGTTCTAGAATGAAGTAAATTCACCCTTGTCAAGTGATGATCACTAGCGTGACTCATATTGGCATTGAGATAGGCTTGATCTTAAACCGCTCATTGGCTATCGATCACTTCACTAGCGTTGATTATTGAGAACCCTTGAGTAGGACGTGAGCTAACAATATCTAGCGATTGAAGCTCACGAGCGAGGTGTCTTTCCCTTAAATCGAATAAGAACATCTAGCGATTGAATTTGATTTAATAGGGACACGCCTAAATCTAACATTTACATTGTTCGTTCTTGCATGAAATTGAACCGTTAAGAGTCGAATGCACCAAGGAGGGAAGTAGTACCCTAGGAGCGTCTTTTAAAATCTTGAAAACAACTATTTACATTGCATTAATCATTGTTTGATAATTGATAATCACAATTCTCACAACCAATTGGCAATAGACTTATTGAGTAAAATTGAATAGTGATCCTAGGTTTACAATTGCTCCTTGGACGACCCGGTACTTACCGGTCAAATATAAATTGTTTTTGACTTGTACTAAAAATACAACGTTCAAAATGGCGCCGTTGCCGGGGAGCAACGAATTAACTTAGGGAACTAAAGTAGATTTTACAAGATTTGGATTATTTCACTTGTTTTACGTGCTATCGCTTGTGTTATTGCTTGCAACTTAACGGTTCTCCTGGATCTTGTAGGTCTTGATTGAATGCTAACGAGACTTAAGGCAAAGGAAAAAGCAGGCATTAACTTTGACGAATCTTTAAGATATTTCTTGGATCAAGAGAGAGCCAAGGGAGAAGGTTCTCGGAACAAAAGACTACCGCGTAAGCGAAGAATATAACCTATGGCACGAGTAAATGATGATGAACCTAATGGGGAGAAGCCCCTAAAGGATTATTCCACTCCAAGCCTCACCGGTTTTCGATCACCAATAGCTCCACCGGGAGTAGATGCTCCTCAATTTGAGCTCAAAACGGCGTTGATCAACATGGTGGGCAACAATGCCTTCTCCGGGATAGGAAATCCCAATGCCCACCTAACATCCTTCCTTGAGTTGTGCGAGACTTTCAAAATAAGTAACGTACCAAAGGAAGCGATCTATCTAAGGCTTTTCCCCTTCTCTCTAATGGGGAAAGCCAAGGATTGGTTGTGGAGCCATGATGCCAACACCTTCACAACATGGAACGAGCTGGCCCAAGCCTTCCTTCTCCAATATTTCCCACCGGCTAAAACTCAAAGGCTCAAAAACTTAATCAACTCATTTGAGCAAGGAGAGGATGAGAGTTTCTATGAGGCATGGGAGCGATTCAAAGAGCTACAAAGAGAATGCCCACACCACAACATAGACAAGCCGTCCTTGATTCAAATCTTCTACCAAGGCGTAGATAATGAATCAAAAAGGCAAATAGACCAAGCCGCCGGTGGTGCATTCATGGAGCTCCACCCCACAAATGCCGGAGCTATTATAGATAGAATTGTATGAAATTCTCATCATTGGGGGAGTGATCGGAACGTCCCAAAGAGACAAAGCAAGACGAGGGAGGTAAATGAGGTGGATTCAAAAGAAGATGTCCGAGCCCTTAGTAAGAAGATTGATGCTTTGACCAATTCCCTTAGTGCATTTCATGTGAAGCAATCTCACCAACAAGAAGAAAACCAAGATGATGAGGACGTTAACTTCGTACAAAGAAACCAATCAAGCTATGGTAGAGACCGGGATTATCCTAACTTTTCATACAAAACAATCGAGCCAATCAAGTATGATCCCAATTGGCGTCAAAAGAACAATACTCCTCCCGGCTTCACCCAAAAGAACCAAGATTACCAAAGGCAAGGGCAAAGCTATGAAAGGCAAACCTATCAAGGGCAAGCTAGCCAACCTCAACAACCTCAAGTCCAACAACCTCCAATGGAAGACCCCATTATGACTAAAATACTAGCTTCACTAGTTACCGGTCAAAACCAATGGATTGAGGAGCGAAACAAGCTAGCTCAAGACCAATTCAACGCCTCCCAAGAAAATAAATTCATGTTCCAAGCAATCAACCAAAGGCTTGATGAAATATCCGCTCACAACAAGATGTTGGAGACTCAAATAGCCCAACAAGCTAGTTCGTCAATGAAAGCACAAGGAAAATTGCCCTCTAGGCTGGATTATCACCAAACCGAGCATTGCAATGCCATTTTTCTTGAAGAGGAAGAGTCGTATCCCATGCACATCAATGTCATCGCACTCAAGAGTGGGAAAGTGTACGAATCCCCAAGCCAAAACCAAAAGCCACTAGCAACCAAAAACTCAAAATGAATGAAGGGGACGAGGGAGAGAATGAGGTAGAGATTCCTAAGTCGAGGGAAGGGCCTCCAAAGGCCCCCTACAAAGAGCCTCCACCGTATGTACCTCGTTTTCCATTCCCTCAAAGGCAAGTGAAGACCACTAAATTGAACAAGGAGTTTGGAGCCTTTACCGCAATGTTGAAGAAGCTATATGTCTACTTGCCGTTTCACGAGCTCATAAGGAAAGCCCCACTCTATAACAAATTTCTAAAAGAGGTCTTGTCCAATAAGAGTACCATTGAAGAAGATGATCCCCATTCCCTCAACCACGAGTGTAGTGCCCTCTTTTCAAAGAAGATTCCCCAAAAGGCGAAAGATCCTGGTAAATTCACTATCCCTTGCTCAATAGGTGACATGAACTTCACAAGTCCACTAGCCGATCTTGGAGCTAGTGTGAGCGTTATGCCCCTAGCCACCTACCACAAGCTTGGATTGAAGGGGGTAAAATCCTCCAAAATGACACTACAACTCGCGGATGGGACTACAAGGCACCTTTGGGGACTAGTGGAGAATGTCCCAATCAAAGTTGACAAATTTTACATACCATGCGACTTTGTGGTGATTGATATGGGGGACAATTGCACTTCTTCCTTGATTCTTGGGCGTCCCTTCTTGGCCATCGCCGGATTTAAAATTGATATGGGAAAGGGGAAGTTGACTTTGAAGATTGGTGGAGAAAAGGTGAGGATAGAGAGGCCTATGAGCGAACAAGTGGATAAACTTGAAACTTGTGATTTGAAAGAGCAAGAGAGCGTGGGAGCCGATAATGTTGAGGCCAAGAAAGTAACTAAGAAGGTTTTGCACAAGATGATTGATCCCAATGAAGACCCTTCCCTTGATCACTATGAATTGCCCTCATGCCATGATGGGGTAAAAAGAAAGGTCGATGCTAAAATAGCGAGAAATGAGAAGCAAACATCACCTTGGACAAGAGCTATTAAGCAAGTTACTTACAATTCTTCAAAGAACCCGGATTGACTCCTCTACTTCTCAGCATATCCGCTTGAGGAGGGATCTTAGCAAAAGACTCCTCAAGTGTGCTTCTTATTTCTTAAGAGGAGAATCGGCTCGGTCTTTGCCAAGACGTTAAACTAGGCCTCACGGGAGGTAACCCGGTTTGTAAGTTGTCTATTCATGTTCTTAATGGTTAATTTTTGGCATGGTCATTGCATGACTTGAGTGGGACTTGAATATTAAGTGTGTCATGTGCTATTTCTTTAAAGAGTGAGATCTCAAGTGTGGAGTGTTTTCACTCACTCCATCCAAATTCACATCGCCTAAGCCCTCCACATTTCCCTTGATTTATCAATGAATAATGATGTTGCCCTTAGTGCTTATGTGCATATTATGAAGAATGTAAATTACCTTCCTTGTTTGAGGTCTATTAATCTTGTGACATGACGTTATTACGGAACTAGTGAAGCTTTCTTGCTCATACTTGCGTTTCACATGACCTTGTATGTCACTTGTTACTTTTAACCTCTCATGTCTTCTTGTCATCAAGGAAGTTATTTGCATCATGAACAATCAAGTCTTGCACAATGACGTCTTTTCTATTAGTGGGGCACATCTACAAACGAGGGGAGTTCCTATGCACCTTTATATCATTTTCTTTATTGTTTGCGCTTAGGGACTAAGCTTGCTCTTAAGTGTGGAGTGGATTTATGCACTTCGTTCACATGCTCACATGCTTTCATGCCTTACATATCATTTTTTGATGGACACTTGCATCTTTTGCACCTTATCCCTAACATGAGAGTGTTTTTAACCACATAGGCTTGTGTCTATCGATTCTAAATCCCTATAAATCACATCTAGCCTACTTTTCATTTTCATTGGATCTTGAACCTAGAACCGACCTAGTCCCTTGAATGTGCATTCTTGAGAATCAATATCATTGCTATCTCTTGTCTACCTAATTCTCTAAGTATTTTCGTTGAAATACCTTGGAACAAGTTTTAGCAAGCACTTTTAAACTTTTCACGAAAAACTTAGACCTTTTGTTTGCTCCTTGGTGACTTGAGTTTTCTAATTTAGTGCCATGCTTATGTTTGATTCCCGCACATTCCATACACTTTTTGAACATATTGTCAAGTTTTAAGTGTGGAGTCAAAAGAGGGTGAAAAATAGGCCCCAAGAAAAAAAAAACAAAAACAAAAAAATGTTTGCGGTCAAAGAGGGCAAAGCCCCGACTAAAAACTTTCTCGAGAGCTCGAGAAGTTTTGTGCAAAAATATACAAATGCCGGGGGTTAGGGAGGTAAGTCCCCCCTCGAAAGCATTTGTAGGCCAAAGGCCGTTTCAAAAAGAAAATAAGAAGCACTTAAAACTTGACTCTATGGTTTTCCTCCATTCTTCATTTGTGTGGATTCATCATTTGCATGTGTGCTAGTTGGAATGACTTTTGGACGACCCATGTGCTTGCACGGGAGTTATCATTTGATCTTTGCTTGTTTTATATAAGAACTCTCGTGTCGAACTCCTCTTCCCTTATGGATTACGGCTTAAGCGCCTAAAACTTGGGAATGAGTTCCATATCGCAAACCCATGGACTAGCCCTAGCTAGCATAGGTGAACGATTGACACTCTTTTGTGCAACCTAAACTATTACTCTATTGTATTACCTTGAAAATGAATAGACCTTTGGATGAGACATTTGAAAGGTCTAGTATTGATGAACTTGAATGCACAACCTCAAGGGATACTTAAATGGTTCAAAAATTCTTTTGATGATATTGTGATGGTAATCCTAGCGTGGGGTGAGGGGTTGATTTTGAGAAATCATAGCCTTGGTTGAACACTCTTGAATTCATTCTCATGGGATAAGTGCATATGGGATTTGTGAGTATTCCCATTTCTGAAAACTCTCACGAGACTATAACTCGTCCACTAGGGTAGCCTAGGGGTTTAAAGGCTTAGTGCATATGCTAAATGCACTCGTAACACCTACGGAAAGGAGTTAGCTTGTAAATATGTGTTAGAGTAATTAGAAATAAAAGTTCTAGACAATGAATGGATGATAGGAGCAAACGGGCATTAAACATAATGACTTAGCTATTCGCCATTTGTTTCTCTTTGGCTTGATTTTATTGTTTGCTTGGGACGATCAAACCCTAAGTGTGGAGTATTTTGATAAGTCAAATTCTTGACTATCATTTCTCTACTTTTACTAGGTGTTTTGATTCGTTTCCGGCTTTATTATATCGCCATTTGACCCATTTATTGATGATCTAGGTCATAAACTGCTCATACAGTCCTCGGGCTCAAAAAGATCAATTCCCGCAGAAAACCGAAGTTTCGGAGCAAAATATGGTGTTTCGGGCAAAACGGGACAAATTGACCTTGCTGGCTTATTTTGGACGTACAAATCTCATACGATGTCCGAATTGGTTGATTCAAAGCTTGTTAGAAAGATAACTCAAAGGGCTACAACTTTGTAGTTGACGCCAAGGCCAAATTCGGACGGGAACAAACTCACTGACCCTTTGAACCGGCTGGTTCAAAACTCCTTCACAATCTGAACCGCCCGGTTCAAAGTCTCAGAAAGTTCTCGACCAAGCTCCCCTGCTCGAACCGGCCGGTTCAATTTCCTTCACAATTTGAACCGCCCGGTTCAAAATCTCAGCAAGTTCTCGCCCAAGCCTCCCCTAATTGAACCGTCCGGTTGAGGATCCTTCATGCATTTGAACCGGCCGGTTGAGTCGTAAAGACAGGATTTTTGCTGCTTTCTATAAATTGAAACTTAGGGTTTTTGAACCAAATGAGCTGGGATTTTGGAGAGAAGGCAGAGGATTTTGAAGAACTCTACATCAAGTTCCAAGCATTCCAAGGATATAGGGGGATTTCTTCATCCTATTTCTTAATTCATCTTGTTGATTCTTCATTCCCTTTGAAAACCCACTACTATTGTTTGTCTATGAACATGAGTAGTGAGTAGTCTTTTTAGTTTCTAGGGGTCTATGGACCTCCTTGGTGTATGAAACTCGTTTATCTATTGATTATATGTATGAATGAACATTTGTTATGATTTGTGAATTTACTTGGATTAAATATCAATTCTATGCCCACAAGGTGTTTGATAAAATGCCTAAGTGGACTAGAAACATGAATTTGAAGTTGAGTGTTCTAGCGAACGAGACTAAGGGTTCTAGAATGAAGTAAATTCACCATTGTCAAGTGATGATCACTAGCGTGACTCATATTGGCATTGAGATAGGCTTGATCTTAAACCACTCATTGGCTATCGATCACTTAACTAGCGTTGATTATTGAGAACCCTTGAGTAGGACGTGAGCTAACAATATCTAGCGATTGAAGCTCACGAGCGAGGTGTCTTTCCCTTAAATCGAATAACAACATCTAGCGATTGAATTTGATTTAATAGGGACACGCCTAAATCTAACATTTACATTGTTCGTTCTTGCATGAAATTGAACCGTTAAGAGTCAAATGCACCAAGGAGGGAAGTAGTACCCTAGGAGCGTCTTTTAAAATCTTGAAAACAACTATTTACATTGCATTAATCATTGTTTGATAATTGATAATCACAATTCTCACAACCAATTGGAAATAGACTTATTGAGTAAAATTGAATAGTGATCCTAGGTTTACAATTGCTCCTTGGACGACCCGGTACTTACCGGTCAAATATAAATTGTTTTTGACTTGTACTAAAAATACAACGTTCAATTAATGATGCACGGCGGAGATGACTTCAATCTTCACTGAAACCCGAAGTGCAGCCTCCACTGACTTCGAAAACCATATAGTTAGATTCGATCCTTCGAGTGCTTGCCAAGCCTCTCTAGGGAAGTTTATGTCAACTCCACATCCCCTGTTTATCGCAGCACAAAGGGACAAATGAGAAGTTACATTCTAAGTTTTTAGACAGTTGAATTTTCACAAGGTAAATGTATGAATTTAGATCTATCTTTTTCACATTCTCAAGTTCATATTTTCAAAAAGATAATATTAAGGGAAATGGAAAAAGAAAAACATGTTTACTATGTACACAGGCAGTTCTCACCCCACACTTTTGAACGAAGGCGTGCCTTTCAGCACGACTTAGTTCAAAAGTCATGCAAATATATACAAGAGAAGGAAATCACATTAAGGAAAAGATAAGAACTGAACTCCCTTTTACTGTGTTGTGTCGTGGAACGACATGCCTCGGAGCTGGATAATCGAGGGAGTTCGGCTGGGGCCTTGAACTCTCAGCGCAAGCCCGGTAATTTCTCGGAAGCTGCCTGGCTGATCTGATCTTACTCCAAAAACCGATTCCTACATGTTAGACATTCCTTCTATACAAAAAATGGGTGAGAGTGACTTGCGGTAAAAACTAAATGACAGAAAAGAAAATTACTGAAAGTAAGAAAGGTGTCGGGTTACCTCCCGACCAGTGCCTTTGTTTAACGTCGTTGGCCCGACGCATGGGGATCACAGGTTTGGATCCCATTGGAGGCTCAGGTCATAGTGTTGTGGAGTGCCTACTTTCGATTTTGCCTTGCCTTCCCCCGAGTTTTTGTGGGATGATGGGTCAGGACTTCCTTGTTTCGGTGGTTTTTCTTTCCAACTCTTCCGATTCTTTTGGTTCTTCCAGGAAGGTGAGGTTCTTTCGATCGTAGCTGCTGGTTTAGTCACCCTCTCGGTTTCTTTTGGTAGGTCAGAAACTAGTGCGCTGAGATCAGCGGTATTTACAATGTCTGGCGGTGTCCATGTTCCTGGGCGGCCATCATAATCATCGATGTAGAAATCTGAATTTTTGCCGCCAAATGTAAGTGATAACAAGCCTTTGCCCATGTCGATCCATGCCTTGGTGGCGTAGAGAAAAGGTCGTCCCAATATAAGCGTTGGAGGTCCGTCTTCACTGGTCTCTTTTGTCTCTATTACATAAAAGTCCGCAGCAACTACGAGCTCTCCTACATCGAGTATTAGATCTTCAGCATTCCAATCGGTTGGATACATGATTTGTCTCCCAACTTGATATTTGACCTTGGTGGTTTCAATGGGCCCAGTCCCAGTAAGTAATATAAGGAGTAAGGCATGGCATTGACGGCAGCCCCAATATAGATTAAGCACTTGTGAATCTGGGCTTCTCCAATACCACAGGTGACCGTGAAGGCCCCTGGGTCCTTATCCCTTTCTGGTTGTGACTCATGATCTGAAGTGAAGGATCTTTCCATGATTAGGCCATTCTGTCCATCCTCTGGCTCTGGATTTGTATGATCGGGTCCTTTTAATTCTTTATCTTCCAGGTAAATATTTTGCTCCGACGCGTATATGTTAGTTGGGGAATCCCATCTGAGACCATTAGAGTCATTGTCATCCCAGCCAGATGCCGGTATATCGAAGTGTGCAATCGGTGGAGGTGTCATGCTAACCGTGAATGTATAACGTCCATTGTCAGCATGCGTGACCCATGTTTTGCCATCATTGAGTCGGTCTTCTTCTTGATTCCAATCAGGACGGTGCCTACGGGTGAAGTGTTTGTTTGTAAGTTTGTGAGTTGTGGATCGTGCTGTTTCTTCCAGTGATACCTTCATGTTTGACTTTCTTATCATGCTGACATTCGCCTTTGGGTTTTGGATGGTTTGTGAAGGAAGTCTGCCAGGTTCATTAATGAGTGCGGACATTGAGGTGGCGAGCCGGGACATTTGTTTGGTTAAATCTGAAATTGCCCCGTCAGTTTTTGCCTGATATTGGTGTAGCGAAGTCCCTAATTGATTTACGCTTCCTACGAGGTCCTTCATTGTGTCTTCAAGCAACTTGCTTGGTCCTTGCTGATTATTTGAGCTAGATTGGTATTGATTCGTTCCCTTCTGCTGATATTGGCTCGTCGGGTATTGATTTGATCCTCTCTGCTGATATTGGCCTGCTGATGGAACGTTCTGGTTGTACTGCCGGTGGGGAGGTTGGTAGAATGACTGAGCTAACTGTGATGCGGCTTGTTGTGTCTCCCTCGGAGGATGGTTGTCGTTTCGCCAGCTTGGATTGGTTGCTTGATTATACTGCCGGATTGGTCCTGCTCTATCGTTGCTGTTGTGGTTGTTGTATCCTTGGTATCCTACCACTGCATTCACTTCTTCCGGTTCCTCTACTATCAGTGTCGGGCATGCGTCAGTCTTGTGGTCCGTAGAACTACAAAACTCGCAAGGCTTTACTTGACCTGGCTGCCTTCGCAGGATTTGCATCATCATTTCTTTCATTTGTTTCATCTCTTCTGTCATAGAGTTTTCTGACGTCTCGGCTCGTGCTACGTTTTTTGTTCGGGAGAACTCTTCTTGTCGAGTGGTCTCTTCTGTAAACCGAGCATTTTCAGCAACGTCAGAGATGAGTCGCCTTATGCCACTCAATGATAGTCTCATCACGGATCCTCCAGCTGAAGCATTAAGGTGCTTTTTGTCTAAGGGAGTCAATCCATTGATCAGGTATTCGATGATGAGCTTCTCGGGTAGTCCAAGAGTGCAGCAGCTTCGCTCCAGGTGGTTGAATTTCTCCAGGTAGTCGTACATGGTCTCATTAGGTCCTTGCCTTATGTCCTGCAGTTGTCTTCTTACTTGCATCGCTCTTCCTGCTGGGTAGTATTTATCTAGGAACTTCTTTTACATCTGAACCCATGTTCTGATGCTTCCCGAAGGCAATGAAAGGACTCAGTCGTTTGCCGAGTCAATGAGGGAAAAATAGAACGCTTTCAACTTGAAGTTGTCTATATTCACTCGATTGGGCTTTAGATTTTGGCAAATGCCATGTAGGCGTTGGAGGTGAGTTGTGGCAGATTCTCAATGAGCTCCTGAGAATTTTGGCAAGCTGTGGGCCACTGATGCGTTGATGGTAATGTATTCTAGCTCAGGGCCCTCGTGAATGCACCATGGCTGTGTTTTGAAATCTGGGGCATTGAGTTCTCCCATAGTAGGTTCACGGAAGTTGTTATCCCCATAGTAGTCGTCGAAGACAGGTTCTTGCCTTGGCATTTGTCGAGGTTGAGGGCGTAGGGGACGTAAAGGGGGTTGCACTGGACCAGCTTCATTTCGGTCCTCGGGTGGTTCTTGGTTTCTTCGGATGGCCTCCCTATCACGAGCTCTTCGGTTTCGGATGATTCGTTCCGGATCATCGACAAATTGTGGCGGCGCTTCATTGTTTCGATCGAACGGATTCATCACGTCGTCATCCTGATAGTCATGGTGGCTTCCTTCGCGAGACATGGTTGTGCAGAAGCGAGTTCGAAAGAGAAAAGAAAGAGAGAAGAACAGCTAATCAAAGGCTAACTCCCCGGCAACGGCGCCAGTTTTGACAGCACTGCCTTGTCACGAGGCAATGTGTACAAAATTAATTTATAAGTCCGCTACTCGCGACTTCACTACTGGGTAGCAAGTGGTAAGTAGGGGTTGAACCCAAGGGAATTGGTGGATTAGTTGTTCTTTAATGAAGCTTACACATAAATTAAAGTGCGATTGGGGTTGGGTTTGAGTGATTTATACAGAAAGTAAATTACAGTGCGTAAAAGTAAATGACAGAAAGTAAATGTACAGAAAGTAAACAGTTGATATTTTAATGGAAGGAAAGGATTTGGTTAAGGGGTTTTATATCATATCATCGTTCATCATCGACTTCTAATGATCATACTAAGTGTTCAAAAGTGTATCAAGGCTATTCCTAGCACATGACTTGCCACACCGTCTAGTCTTTTGCAAGACAAAGAACTCTTGTTCTAGTATGTGCATCCATTTGATCAATCATTCCTGATCAACCAAATGGTGCTTAAAAGAGGTTGACTTCCACAGATAAGCTGTGCTCTTCCGAGCCTCAACTTATCCACGGATGTTCACGAACCCCATGGAAGAGCTTTGCTCTTCCGAGCCTCCACTCAACCAATGGTGTTCTGACCTAATATATGGCACATAGAACAAGTTTTGAACACAAAGAAGCATTAAGCAAAGAGTCTAGAAACGATTCATGATATAAGAAACACCTTCAACCGAATATAAGTCTTAGCTACTTGAATTCATGTCAAGGAATACAAGCAAGCCGTGGCTTTGAACAAGAACAAGTAAAGGGAGATGAGCTCCAAAGCAATAACAAAGTAAAGGAAAGTAAAGGAACAAGGCAAAGGAAAGCAAGAACAAGTAAAGAAAGTAAAGGAAAAGTAAGGAAGCCGTGGCTTTGTACCTACAACAAGTAGAGGAGAGGAGCTCCTAAGCAAGATCAAAGCAAGGGAAGTAGCTCCAAAATGAAGAACAAAGCAAGAACAAGTGAAGAACAAAATGTGTATTGAAAATGAAGAGAAGAGAGGTATGCTCTCTATCTCTCTAAGGAATTCGAACAAGAGGAATGGGATGATTATTACATGAGGGCATGGCCTCTATTTATAGGGAAATGGATACTTGGGAGCTAAGTTTTGGGGATGAAATATCTATGGGGGAACCATTGGATTGGAACACACATGCATTCATCCAAGCCATCCATTTCTCCTCCAACCACAAGCCTCCACACTCCTCCTCACACATGTATCTTCCTCAGCCGCCCCCCTAGGTGGCACTCCAAAAGCCATCGGAAGATATTTGTTTCTCAAAAGCCATCGGTTCCCACACAACTCCCGGTTAGACTTTAGTTTGCCTTTGGTTGGAATAGTTGGATTTGGCGGGAATTGTCGCTGGAGCAAGAAATGACCGGAGCATGGTGGTGATTGGATGAGCTTGATCGGAGCATCGCCGGAGGTTGGCCGGAGCTGGCCGGAATATGGCAGGAATCTGACCGGAGCTTTAGTCAGAGCTTCTTGGATTTTGGAGAGTGTATTCTGAATGAAAATGTCATTCTAAGATGATCTCAAGAAGGAACCTAAGCCAAATTCTGCCCGGAACATGGTCGAAATCCCAAAATGGCCGGTAATGCCCTTGTTTGGCCTTGAGCGGGCTTGAGTCTTTGGCATTGCGTTCTCAGCTTTTTGGCGATGGTTCTAGCATTTTAAAGTGATTTTAAGATGAATGCTCGAGCTAGATTTGTCGGAACGCAGCCGGAAAGTGGTCGTGGTCTGATTTGAAGTTCTGGTTGGGCATGCGCTCGCATGGTGCTGTGCCGAGGCCTTGTGCGCTCGCACGATTCTTCTAGTGAGCTCGCACAAATGGCCTTGTGATGATTTTAGCTTAAGAACCCCCTTTTTAGCTCGTTTCCTCTTTAGACTTCCAAAATTGCTTGTATACACAAAATGGTATTAACAAGCACTTGTTTGAATGACCAATTGTCTAATTTGGTGGGTAAAGTGTACTCAATGAATCGTATAAATACGCTCCATCAGCCTACTATAGAAATCAAATTACAAATTTTTCACAAATGGATGGGGAAACACTTTATGAAGCTTGGGAGAGGTATAAAGAGTATCAAAGGCTTTGCCCACATCACAACTTGGACGACCTCCTCATTTTCCATACCTTCTATCATGGTGTTGATGGTGCCTCGCGGCTTGCACTTGACACCACCGCGGGAGGAGCTATCATGGAGCTTGAACCTCCCCAAGGATATGCGGTGATCGAGAAGATCACAAAAAACTATTTCATGGGGGAGTGAAAGAGGGAATCCAAGAAGGAAAAATGAGAGGCATGAAGTGAAGGCGGTGAGCACAAGTGACTATGATGATTTAAGAAAAGACTCTGAGAACCTCTCGGATGAAGTCTTAAAGTTGAAACACCCGGAGAAAGAACCTTCAACAACCCAAGGTTGTGATATTTGTGAGGTGTATGAGCATGAGACCAATTCTTGCCCCTTGGTTCAAAGGGATGGACATAGATATGGCTATGAAGAAGCAAATTTTGTGGGAGGAAACCAAGGTAGAGAGTATGGAGCTAGTGCCACTCAAGGGCAAAATCCTCAAGCTAATTACACTACACCAAAGTTTTCCTCGGGATGGAGGAATCACCCTAATTTCTCCTACAAGACCACAACTCCCACTCGTCCCATCTTTGGAGCTACACCTCCCGGATTTGGTCCTAAGCCTACTAAAGCTAACCAAGCTTTCCCACCAAAGAACCAATTCCAACCTAGAAATCAATATCGAAGTCAAGGACCGACTTTGCTTCAAAGAAACCAAAACCAAGGGCAACAATACCAAACTCAAGCTCAAGGGCCCTACCAACAAATTGACCCTCCTCCATAAACTTCAAATGAACTCTCCGGTGTTGAAGCAATGTTTGCCAAACTCCTTGCCAACCAAGATAAGATGCAAGCCCAAATTGAAAGGATGGAGACCCACAACAAGATGCTTGAGAACCAAATAGCTCAACAAGCCGAATCATCAACAAGGGCTCAAGGAAAATTACCGGCTCGACCCGAGCTTGGGAAAAGGGAGCATTGTAATGCGGTTACATTGAGGAGTGGTAAAGAGTTAGAGGATGAACAACCGAAGAGGAAAAAAGTTTCTTTTGATCTTGGAGGCCAAGCTAGTGCCGAAATTGAAGAGTTAGATGAAGAGGTCCCTAACCCTCAAACCCAAAAGGAAAAAGTAGTGGAAAAGGAGAAAGATGAATTAAGGCCATACACCCCTCCTATCCCTTTCTCACAAAGGCTAAAGAAGAAAAGCAATTCTCAAAGTTCGCCGAAATGATGAGGAAGCTTTATGTTACCATGCCCTTCACCGAGGTAATCACTCAAGCTCCATCTTATGTAAGATTTCTAAAAGATGTTATTACTTACAGAAGGACGATCGAAGACGTTGACACGGTGTCCCTCAATGGAGAATGTAGTGTCATACTCCAACCGCGCATGCCACCCAAACTTGAGGATCCTGGTAGCTTCTCCATCTCATGCTATTTAATGATGTTAAAATTGAACGTGCTATGTGTGATTTGGGTGCTAGCATATCGTTGGTGCCTTATTCTTTGTGTAAGAAATTGAATATGGGTGAGCCTAAACCAACCCAAATGATTTTAAGACTCGCGGACCGCTCCTCAAGATTCCCTAAGGGAGTTCTTAAGGATGTCCCGGTTAGAGTAGGGAATTTCTATATTCCGGGGGATTTTGTGGTGTTAGAGATGGAAGAGGACAATGAAATTCCCATTCTTTTGGGAAGGCCTTTCCTCTACACTGCGGGGGCTATATTTGATACTACTAAGGGATCAATTACCATGAGGGTAGGTGATGAGGAAGTTAAATTTAATCTACAAAAGGCACAAAAAGGTCCTAGTTCTACAATGAGTTGCAATTATCTAAACCTTGTTGATACTTATGAAATGTATGATGTGCCTAACTTGCTTATGGATGAAATTGACGACCTTGATTATGAGCTCCCAAAGCGTGTTGATTGTTGGGCTATCTTAAATGACAATGATGAAGGGGATACTCAAAGCGACAAAGGTAAGGAGTTATGTTCAGTAGAGTTAAAAACTCTACCAACAAGCCTAAGGTATGAGTTCTTAGGCCCCAATTCTACTTTGCCTATCATTGTGAATGCCTCCTTGAATGCTAATGAGCCTTTGAGATTGCTTGATGTGGTTAGAGAACACAAAGATGCTATTGGCTATTCTATTGATGATTTGAAAGGGATAAGTCCCAATTTGTGCATGCATAAAATTAATTTGGAAGATGATAGTTTACCATCTAGAGAGCATGCTAGGAGACTTAATCCCATTGTTGGTGAAGTAGTCAAAAAGGAAATTTTGAAAATGCTTGATGCGGGAATCATTTTCCCTATTGCGGATTCTAATTGGGTGAGTCCCATTCATGTGGTACCCAAGAAAGGGGGCATGACGGTGGTTAAAAACGATAAAAATGAGTTAATACCAATTAGAACTGTCACCGGTTGGCGAATGTGCATTGATTTTCAAAAACTCAACCAAGCCACTAAGAAAGATCATTTTCCACTTCCATTCATTGATCAAATGTTAGAAAGGTTAGCCAAGCATGATTACTTTTGCTATCTTGATGGATATAGTGGATTCTTTCAAATCCCTATTCATCCACAAGATCAAGAAAAAACTACCTTTACTTGTCCTTATGGAACATTTGTCTATCGGCGAATGCCCTTTGACTTTGTAATGCACCGGGTACATTTCAAAGATGTATGATGGCTATATTTTTAGAATTTATTGAGGAGATTATAGAAGTGTTTATGAATAATTTTTCCATTTATGGTTCCTCTTTTGATGATTGCTTGGCCAACTTGGAAAAAGTTTTGAAAAGATGTATCGAAACAAATCTTGTGCTAAATTGGGAAAAATGTCATTTTATGGTGCAGGAGGGCATAGTGCTTGGACATTTAGTCTCAAAGAGAGGAATTGAGGTGGATAAGGCTAAAGTGGAAGTTATTGAAAAATTGCCACCTCCATAGGATGTTAAAGGGATAAGGAGCTTTCTAGGCCATGCCGGGTTCTATAGAAGGTTTATTAAGGACTTCTCAAAGATTGCAAGGCCTTTGACAAACTTATTGTGCAATGACACCAAATTCCAGTTCAATGAAGAATGCTTGGTGGCCTTTGAGAAGTTGAAAAAGGCATTAGTCTCGGCTCCCATTATTCAACCTCCTAATTGGGATTTGCCTTTTGAGCTCATGTGTGATGCAAGCGATTATGCTATTGGAGCAGTGTTCGGTCAAAGGGTGGACAAGAAACTTCACGCCATTCACTACACAAGCAAGGTCTTAAATAGAGCTCAATTGAATTATTCTACAATAGAAAAGGAACTCCTTGCAATTGTGTATGCCTTCGACAAGTTTCGTTCATACCTTGTGGGATCAAAGACCATTGTCTTCACCGATCACGTGGCAATCAAATATCTTTTGTCAAAGAAGGACTCCAAGCCAAGACGTTAAACTAGGCCCTTACGGGAGGTCACCCGGTTTGTGAGTTGTCCATCTATGCAAAAAAATTTAGTTTCTTAAGTGCTTGGCATGTGTGCATCAAACTTTGATTGCACTAAAATTGCATGATTAGGCGTGCTTGGTGTGGAATTGTGCTTGTACGAAATATCTTGTTGATGGTGGTGTCTTAAGTGTGGAGTGTATGATCCTAGCCTGAGTTTTGTTGAAAATCATATATATGCTAGTTGGAATAGAATTCGTGTGGATATTGAGTGTGCTCATTTGTGATGCGGGATAAATTTCCAAATATGGAGATTGGGGTTCATGGAAATATCAGAGAATATTTGGAGTAAAAGCCTGCAGCTTTCTCGCTGAAACTGGCCCCAGCCCATCGGCTGATGAGTAACCAAATTCTCAGCCGACCGGCTCGAGGGAACTCTCAGGGAGACCTCACTGAAACAGAGCCCAGCCGACTGGCTGGCCATATCAACCGACCGGCTGACATCAGGCTATCAGAACCCCCCCCCCCCCCCACTTCTCCTTCTTTTCTCATTCTTCACTCAAATTCACCCGACCGCATCAAACCACTTCTCCGTCCAACCTCCGACCTCAACCTACGATCATCCGACCTCGCCATCAGTCGTCTTTGCCTCGCCATCGCCTCACCATCAGCTCGCCACCTCCGGCCATCGCAGTAGCACAAACAACCACCCAAACCCCCGATTTCGATCAGAAAAGCTCAAACCGGCCGATCTCCTCCGTCCGACGTCACCTGCACCGGTCTGACCTGCCATTCTGCTAGAAATCCTCCCGCCTACAAACCCCAAGCATCAATTTCACCCACCAAGCCTGAATCAAAACCCCCAATTTCTACCCTACAATTGACCAAAAATCACCTTTCAGCCGACCGGCTGAAAATCATTACTCAGACCAGCCGAACGGCTCGATTCTGTTTCAGCAGAAATCATGCCTCAAGCCGGTTCTTCATCCCAAAACAAGTCTAAGGGCAAGGGGATTGCCCAAGTGCCATCGAGGGATATTCGGATCGAAGAACGGTCTGATAGTGATGACGTTGACATGCCCCTTGTCACTCACAAAAGGAATCAATTACATGATTTCAAATGACAAAGCTACAAAAGCACACATGACTCGAAAGAGAAAGATACCACAAAGCATGACGAGAGGAATAATCAGAACGGATCTACATTACTTACCTCGAATCCGCATCACGTAACCTTCAATACAATTTATATCAAGCTGAAATCAAGTAAGAGTCACTTAGAAACCATAAACAACATACTTAAACTATCAGACTTATTAAAACTCACTATCAAATATCAGGCTACATATTATTCCAGTCCAATTTGCCATTATCAAATCAATAACATTAGAGAATTCAGATTCGAACCTAAGCATTCACAGAACAAACACAACTCCATAAATTCTATTTTATTCAATCAATCAAAATCAAATCTGTCATTGTTCATATAATTCAGATTTCATGCCTGAAGTTGAAAACTATTTTTCTCACAAAATACTTAAGAGTTAGAATACGAAAATAATATTTTCAAAAAGATTATTTCGATTACTATAATTTAGGATTTTGAATCGCTCAATTCCGACATCTGAGCTTCAAGATAATAATTGTTGAAGTTTAACCGTCTAAAATTTCAGATATCAAATTCTGCAGTTCTCAGATTACAGGTGTTAACTTGTAACTCGTTTTTCTAACAATCCAAGAAGAACTAAAATATACTCGGCAGTTGTTGGAAATATATTTTCAAGTACAACATTATAGCCTCTTGAAACACACAATTCGGACATCAAAAACAGGATTTATTTTCAATTGAAAATCGCTCAGCGAACCTGTCCAGATTTACTTGACAGATTACAGCATCAACTTCAAAAATTGAACATCTCTCACATCCGATTGAATTAGAAAACAATATATACATGGTTGAAAAGCTCGTGTCGACTACTACAACATAGCATCAAGAATTTCTGAATTCCAGTAAGTGAAACATAAGTTATCCTCACTTTAAACTCATCCAGCAAATCTGATTTTTCACCTCATAACCCATAAACTTAAAACGTAAATCAAAACCTTACCAAACATTTGACGCTTCCCCAAATTATCCAAAAATGATGTCGACTGATTAATCTGATTGTCCTTAGTGTTGAGGACCTTTTTTTCTGACGAGAGAGTGAGAGAGTGACTGTCGGACAACAAGAAAGAAAAGAAACCATAGAGGCCTAGGGTTTTGGCCCAATTTTACTTGACTCTTTATTCTTTTAAATTCAATTCAATAATACAGTATCTTTTATGTTTATTTCCTAAATTAAATCAGAATTTTATTTTTTGGGCTATTACATTGTGTTTTAGCTAAACAACATAGACTAAAATTTCTGCTGGTGTTCATGCTAGTAAAAATGTTTTAGACTACCTGCATGTTGATTTGTGGGGGCCTGATGCTCAGTTAACATATGGTGGAAACAAATATTTTTAAGCATTGTTGATGACTTTTCTAGAAGAGTTTGGACTTTCTTGCTAAAAACTAAGGATGAAGCATTTCAGAAATTTAAGGAATGGAAACTGTTAGAGGAAAACCAGTGTAGTTCTTAAGTGAAAACTCTTAGAATTAGAATTTTGTAATGCTGAGTTTGACAATTTCTGAAAAGAAAATGGTATACTTAGGCATAAAACTATTAGATTAACTCCTCAACAGAATGGTGTTGCTGAAAGAATGAATAGAACTCTTCTTGAAAAGGTGAGATGCTTATTGTTATTTCTGGTTTACCTAAGTCTTTTTGGGGTGAAACATTGTATACTGCTTGCTATTTGATTAACAGGAGTCCTAATAGAGCTTTAGAGTTTAAATGCCCTATGGAACTGTGGAGTGGTAAGCCACTAGAGCTGTCTGAATTAAGGGTATTTGGTTGTGCTGCTTATGCACACAACAAGGAGGGTAAGTTGGATCCTAGAGCCATTAAGTGTGTGTTCTTAGGATACCAGAAACAGTTGGGAACAAAAGGGTATAGACTGTGGGATAGGAGTGCTAGAGGGATGAAGATTTTTGTAAGTAGAGATGTAACCTTTGATGAGGATAGTTTCCCTTGTAAGGAGAAACCAGATAATAGCCTTAGCAATTCTCCTAATGTAGCAACTTCCCCTGTACCTATAGATTTGAGTCCAGCTCCCTTAGATCCTCTTAATGACCCTGATATAGAGCAAGTAGTTGGTCAAGCTCCTGAAAATCCTCATGAAGAACCAGGTAATGAACCAGAGGCTGAACAAGGTAATGAAGATGACCACAATCAGGTGGAGGAACATCATGATGAGAACCAGCAAAATCTGGAAGGATATCAGTTAGCTAGGGATAGAACTAGGAGGGAGGAAATTAGGAGACCACCTAGATATGCTTATGCTGATCTAGTTCTATCTGCTCTAGTTGATGCTCAAGACTTAAAGGATGAATCTGAACCTCAAACATATTTGGAGGCAATGACTTCAAGAAGGAAAGAAAAATGGCAGACTGCCATGGATGATGAAATTAATTCTCTAAAGGTAAATAAAACTTGGGAGTTGATTCCTTTACCTAAATCTCAAAAGATTATTGAGTGCAGGTGGATCTTCACATTAAAGGAGGGACTGACCAAGGAGGAACCTCTAAGGTATAAATCCAGATTGGTGGCTAAGGGACACACAAAGGGAAGGTATTGATTTCACTGAAATCTTTTCACCTGTAGTTAAGTTTAAAACTATTAGACTTATGCTATATTTGGCTGCTTGCTTAAACCTTGAAGTAGAATAGCTAGATGTAAAAACTGCTTTTTTATATGGTGATTTGGATGAAAAGATTTATATGAGACAATCTGAAGGTTATGTTAATAATAAATACCCTGAACATGTGTGTTTCCTTAAGAGGTCTTTGTATGGTGTGAAACAAAGTCCCAGACTTTGGTATCAGAAGTTTGACAAGTTTGTGTTAAGTCTTGGCTTTAAGAGAAGTGAGTATGATACTTGCTTTTATTTTGCATCTGTTGATGGTCTACCTATATATCTGTTGTTATATGTTGATGATATGCTATTGATATGTAAATCCATGGATAAAATTAAGTCATTGAAAAAGGACTTGAATTCTGCTTTTGACATGAAAGACCTTGAGCATGCTAAAAGAATTTTGGGCATGATAATTAAAAGGGATAGAAACAGTTTTTCACTTAAACTACACCAAAGGCCTTACTGAGAGAAATTAGTATCTAGGTTTGGTGACTTGAATTGTAAAACTGTTTCATTATATTTTCCTGTACATTTTGATTTGAATAAATCACAATGCCCCGTTACACAATCTGAGAAGGTTAAGATGGAAAATTTTCCTTATGCTAATGCCATTGGGTCTATAATGTATGTCATGATTAGTACTAGGCCAGACTTGTCCTATGTTATTTCAGTTTTAAGTAGATACATGAGTAATCCTGGTTATGAGCATTGGCTTGCTGTGAAATGGTTGATTGCATATATAGCTAGCACTTTGGATATTGGACTGTCATATTCTAAGAGGTGTATTGAGCTTGACTTGATTGGATATGTAGATGCAGATTTTGCTAGAGATTAGGATAGTAGGAAATCTACTACTGCTTATTATTTTACTTTTGGAAAGAATTGTATTTCATGGAAATCTGGTTTACAATCCATTGTTACACTGTCAGCTACTGAGTCTGAATATATGGCTATCTGTTATGCTTTTAAGGAGGGAATTTGGTTACAAGGTTTGGTTAGAGAGGCTGCATTAACTAACAGTGTTGTGTCAATTTTTTCAGACAGTCAATCTGCCATATACCTGTGTAAAAATCCTATTTTTCATGATAGAACTAAGCACATAGATGTGAGATACCATTTTATTAGAGATAAGGTCTGTGAAGGTGCTATTAAACTGCTGAAAATTGAGACTGAGTATAACCCATCTGATATGGGGACTAAGCCTGTGACAGTTAGCAAGTTCAAGCTATGCTTGGACTTGCTACATATATCTTGAGTTGTTTGTGTTGCAGGTGTGGCAATGATCGGCCGGGTAAGTCCTTATATGCATTGTGGGGTTGGGTCGGATTGGAGTGAAGGCCTAAAGTAGTTTGAAGGAGAAGCTGCTTTAGGTGGAGGATTGAAGGGTTTAAAGCAGCTGTTTCTGCCTGTCCCGTGACAGCCCGTGACAGCCGAGAGGTCCCGTGTCGCCATCTTAATCACGGGAGCAAGCGAAGTCAATCCAGGCCAGAGTTCTCGGTTCGTTGCTGAAGCTTTTCGTCTGTTGCTGAAGACTGGAAGTCGTAGCCAAGGGAAGTAAGTGGAACCAATAGCGGAGTGCCACGTCAAGGCAGGAATCCACGTTTAAGAAGTCGTTTTGTTCGTTGTGGATGGACGGCTGAGACTAGAAGAACGTTGGCGTGATCCAACGAACGAGGATCGATCTAGCAAAATCAGGCGGGCACATATAAACGAAGAAGAACAGAATTAGGGTTCATTCTGCACAATCCGAATTCTCTCTCGTTCGACCATCAAGTGTGATCATCTTGGGCAATTGGAAGAGGGCTTCAACTCAGCGTTTGTTGGCGAGTAGTTCGGCGTTCAATCGAGTGAAGTCATCCATTTTGTGTTGTAATCGGTCCATTTCCAAACACTGTTCATCTGTATCATCTCCAGGCAGTGTCTGGTGCGATTCCGGCCACCTATAGTGCATACGGGGCTCCGACAGTGAGCAAAAATGGATTAACCCCTCACCTAGGGGCGAACCAGTATAAATCCGATTGTTCTTTGTCTTTACTTTAAGTTTTCAATTTTAGGGCTTAATTGACATTGAATTGAACTTAAAATTAAATGCTAGTAATCTGATTTGATCCTGGGAATAACATTAAGGATTTACTACACCCAGATTGAATCTTGATATCACAACACGCGCTTCCATTCATATACATACAATACAACCATCAAAGTAAGTAAGTACAGATAACATACAAATCTTCACCACGATTGAGCTTCAAAGACGCGGTAAATTCGACCTCGAGATCACCCCTTCGAGATTTTTTTTTGATGGGAATACATGTCGTACAGGAGTTGGAAACTATCGAAATAATGACTCAATCCTAGCACATTCGAAAGAAAATAAGCTCATGCCACAGCAGCAACCCATCGAAATCAAGCAGAAAATCTGTAAAGGCGCAGTGCCTTAACGAAAACACCTCCGCAAAGTGAGGGAATCCAACCCCTACAAAATCAATCAACTACATATTATATTATTCTTATCAACTACATATATATTATTAACTCCTGCTGGCAGTTTTTAAAAGATAAAATCCACCAATATTCATATATGGAATTTTTGATTTCCTTCTGATGTATACTGTCGATCTTCTCCCTATGTTATCATCCATTATTCAAGAAGATAAATAAATTATCGAACTTGTGCAGATAAAATGGTCGAATTTTTTTAGAGTTGATTTATGATGTGATATGCAATGGATTAGAGTTTTGAGAGTTTTTATTAAAACTGACCCTTTTTTGGATTTCAAATTCCCCAAATGATCCATCTGATTTGCTCTTTAAAAAATGACCTATTTTTAATAAGATCGAATTCCCGGGAACCAGTTTTTCCCATTTTATAAAACTCCGATGCCTGAGAATCCTGTTAATTACGTTTTGTAACTAATCGGATCCCGGGGAACCGGTTTTTAGGAAATACAGGTGACGTGGATTAGGGTTGAATATGTGGACGATACATAAAATCGGTTTTTCAGGATCCGGTTTCATTAAGGGAACCGGTTCCCGACGATCCGGTATTTGGAAAAAAAATTGTTTTGTTGTTTTGCCAGTTAATTACAGGATGGATTAAAGATAGTTAAATATAGCAGTTTGAAACTCATTCAAAGTTGCACATTGGAACAACAAAGTTGAACTAAAATAAAAGTGAACAACAACAGTACTACGGGTAATCAGATATTGGGTTTAGCTCGCATTGTTGAATGGACAAGCCCTCCTGTTATGGCCAGTTTGCTTGCATAATTTGCATCTTTGAATTCTTCCAGGGGTTGTGATGATGAAGCCTCTCCTTGAGTACTGGACTGACTGACATCCCTCTGGTCCATCTCATTATGTCTTCGCCTAGTCGGATTTCTACCAACTTTTGTACGTTTGAAGTGAGGATTAGGCCTATGAGGAAGTCTCACATAGGGTTCCCAGAAGTCAGCATGAGGCAATGGACTAAAATGGTAACTCCAGGTCACGTTGTAAGCTTGAAGTGTATACTCATGAGGCACAAAGTTGCTGAATTCCAAGCGCGCGAACTTACAAGCTGCAATTGCATGACTGCAGGTAGCCTCCCCTCCATTCAAGATGTAATGGTAGCCTCCCCTCCATATAAATGGGTGTCTCAAGGCGCCATCTCTCCACTAGCGCGGTGCACAATTTGGGATCTATCTTCACATTGCAAACTTGGGACCAAGGAAGAAACCCGGCATTTGCCACATACTGTGTAAGTCGAGGGTTCAGACTGACGACATTATGACCCGCGACCCTCAATGGCTTATCAGACTTCAATTCTCTGTCCATCTGTAAAATGTAAAATATTTTGACATTATAAATATGCAACTGAATATCCATCAACAAAACTATGCAAATGATGAATATTTAAAATGTAAAAAGTGTTATATGATTTGTAACTGTAAAATTATAATCAATCAAAAGCATACCTGATTTCTCCAAATCGCCTCAGTGCGATGCACACTTTGCAGCGTTAACAAGGATGTATCGATCGGTCTGGGATTAACAAAATCATCAACATCCATGTTCGGATCAACAGTCGCCTGTGAAGAAGACGGCATATCGCGTTGACTGGATCACCTGTTACCTGATGACATTTCTATAACAACCATAAAAATTAATTATTATTAATTCATTTAGTACATCACTATAACAAATACACTAATTCAACGACAACCAATAACAACCCAAATTCAAACACACTAATTCAATAACAATCATAATCGACAACACTATTTTAACGAATATCAAAACCAAAAAGGTTCAACAATATCAAACCAATATCAAACAACCACCAATTCAACGACAATAATTCATCAACAACCACTATCGATCAATATCAAACCAAAAATGCACAAAATTCACAATTATTAACACAAATATCAAACAACAACAATTTCAACAATAACCATTTCAACAACAATCAATTCAACAACACCAACTACACAATTTTGGATATTTACCTATAAAATTGGGAGGAATTCGGAGGTAGTTAGGGGTTGGGCGAAATGATGAATTGGGCGGATGAAATGCTCAAATCTGGGATTCCAATCGGACGTGGGCGTATTAAATTGGACGACGGACGTGATGCAATTCAAATCGGACGAAATCGGACACAAATCGGACGAAATCGGACACAAATCGGACGGGAAGAAATCAAATTAGGGTTTCGAATGCCGGAGAGAATGGGGGAGAAAGAAGCTGCGGCGATTTTTAATTTCGCCAAACACCGGATATCCAAGAACCGATGTTATTAAAAAAATGATTTCTCGTGATCCGGTGTCACGTGACATCCACGTCCTTGCCATAATCCACGTCATATGTATTTCCTGAAAACCGGTTCCCCGGATCCGGTGTTTTAGAAAATGAGAAAAACCGATTCCCGAGAATCCGATCTTATTAAAAACAGATCATTTTTGAACAAACAAACTCACATGGATCATTTGGGGAATTTGAAACCCAAAAGGATCAGTTTCAATAAAAACTCGAGTTTAGAGTGTTAAGTTTTAGTGAATAGGTATATATATAGCGCTATTTTTTTTGAATAAAAGGTGCATTTCATTCGAAAGAGGATTACAAGTAACACAACTTTAATGCCCAAACAACTACCTGAACCAAAACACCCAAACAACCAATACAGACAAACTTCACCTAACACAAACCAACAAACAACTGCTGGAGCAAACATCTAAAAATAAACTATATTCACAGAATGGTGCATATAATCATTAAATCCTACTCAGCTCAGAGTGTGCAGCCCCGCCAGGGATAGTCAACTAGTATTTCAGGCAGCGCTACTGACTACGACAAATCTATAGAGGCATGCATATGCATGTATTATCATAAAGGGGGCAACATTCGTCATCCTCTCCCTTTTGTGACACTTTTGGTTGGTTTCCCCCAAGAGGAACCTGCCTGAATGGATAACACAGTTCCTTCTTTGATATCATTTGACAAAGGATGCTGATCTATGGTGTTTCCAACCTCAATGTGACCCATCAAATCTTGAAGCTGCATTCCAGGCAAAAACATTTTTTTTAGCAATCAGTGGAATTATGCATATTTATAGATTAAAACATGCAACATTTGAGCTTCTACCTGTTCTTCTAACTGCCTTATTTTGTCATCCTTGATCTGAAATGCTTTTCTCTGCCTAGAATTACATAAATGACAAAGCTTGTCAAGCTGAGTAAAATTAGAAGCTAGTTTGTGAGAACAAAAAAGTTCACTATCTTCATAAACTGTTCTTTCACTTCAGGTACAAAATAAAATTGCTGGAATATAACAAGAATCTTATATTCTTATGACGTGCCTAAGAATTTCGTCAGATCACACAAGACTTCAGTTTTCAGACAGTGAAGGCTCTCCCTGGTCATATGTCAGCAAAGGTTAACTACCAAATCCCCACCAAAATTTAAATTGTGTTTTATTTATAATAAGGGTGGTGCATTGGATGAACAAACTTTCAAACAATGAATGATCCCACTCTAGAGTCTAGACTGTGATCACGCACTAGGTTTTCTTGGGACTGGTTCACACTCTAGTATAACCTAATTCGGAGCAATAGTTCAATAGTAAAATAAATTAAGCTGACCACAACAGTCAATTATCGCTTGGATGAAACAAATGTAACAGGATAACATCTGTAATACCTCTCCTCAATCTTTTGCAGCCTTTCTTTCCACAACTCTTGGTTTTTCACGAGGCTCTCATTTATCTACAAAACAAAATAAACAAATACATAAGAATCATACAATAGTTCACGGGAGCTTATATTTTAAGGATGATAAGACTTGATCATTGTGCAATAGATACTAACAAGCTGAAAGCAAGAAAGTGTAATCAAAGTGCTTACTTGATCAAGAAACTTTTTCTCTTCAACACACTTGTCCAGTTTTGCTTGCATCTTCTGCAGTTTTAACGTGACCGCTTTACCAACAGCTTCTGATATTTCTTTATCAGTCTCATCTTTGATTTCTTGAAGTAGACCCTCGTAGTACTAGATAAAGAATCAAAATGAGATACAAAAACACCCGTCAAAAATGAAGATATTGTACTCAAAGTATCACGGGAATGGAAATCAAAGAGATATTAGTAATAGGCTAATATTTGAATATAAATGTCAAACTTACTAATTTTTGGTTCTCAAGTTGAGTGCAAAGAAGCACATTGTACTCATCCACAATCTGCAAACGAACGCCCAGAAGGTTATTTCCGAAGAATATGAATCCTATAGCAATCAACAATACAAGGAAACAGGTATTCGTAAATGAAAAACTATAAACAATACAAGTAGGAAACATTACAGCTTCTACTTTACTATTTAACAGCACTTCACTAATGTCATTATCTGCGCTGCAGTCGCAACTACCACAGCCATCATCTACATGCGAACAGCGAGAATTCAACGCAACCAATTTTCCATCAGTTTTTGACTGAATAAGCCGATGAACATAGTTGTCTCCAACATAATCCCACACACGTTGTGTCTCTACTTCGAGGGAGTAACAATGCTGCGTCTCTTTCCAGTGCCTTATTGCATGCCCTTCTTTATACCTATACCACATTCAGAACTATTAGACAACGCAAATAACACAGACCAAACAGATTAAGAAGGAGCAGATTCTGAAGTAGTTACCTGCCGCATCCAACAAACCCGCATATTAAACAAATCCATAGGTTCTCTGAAGTTTGACAAATGAAACAAATTGATTTTTCAGGCTGCTGTTGGCAGTACCGACACACCTAAAGTGGAACTCAGGGAGAGTCAAGTCCAATTTCTTTGATAAGCACATAGAGAACACAATTTTGTTGATGTAATCAGTTAAAATACAAAACTCAGCCATTCAGGTGACAAAGATATTATACAAAACTAACAGTAATGGCTTTCAATCTCAGTTAACTTTGTCTATAAGAGCTCATCAAAATAAATAAGCAAAACGAGAGAGAAAAACGCATTGTGTCTAGATGTCAAAGTACTAATGAGTATTTAATTATTTTAGAGTCATGACTAACCATGAGGGTGAATTTCTTTCAAATGGAATGTCAATATTCTTACCTTTTTACCACTGTAAATGAACTAAGGTCCACACCAATTCCAATGTGTCAAAGCTATAAGCCTATAACAATATTTACTTTTATTGTATCTTCAGTAAATAGTGTACTTACCGGACAGGAAGAGTCTGTCCACAATGAAATGCATGAGCAATGGAAAGAGTGATTGCAAATGGTTGTCAGGATTCCACTGGCATCTTGGTCCAATCTCTCTGTCAAACGGTACATAAGATACTAGTGACATTAGCTTCCTACAGATTTTTGAAATGTAATGTAAGTTCCCTAATTATACAGGCTGTGTTATCAAAATTCTTTAAATACAAACTATATAAAAACAACAACATACAAACTATAACGAAAGCAGGGACATCTAGTCACAATTGCACTTAAAACTGGACTGCATGCATCTCCGCAACAATATACAAGGAGTTTCAAGTGTCCACTGTCCATCTCAAGTTGCTATAGCAGAATGAAAGCTGGAAGTTGGCCTTGTCCTTTAACTCAAATTTAGAACCTCTTGCATATACTGAATCTAAGAATTGAAATTTCCTGTTTTAAGAAACAATTTTTCTCTTCTATGGACTAAATATTTTTAATAGGCATATGTGATGTCAAACTCACAACAATAGAGGCACTTGTGCTATTAGCTTCCTAGGATATAAACACGGGTGCAAAAGAACTACAAGTAAATAATGCCCAAACACATATCATTCAACAAGACAACAACTTTATTATTTATGCGATAACAAGTAAGATGACATGATTCAGAAGCATACCAAGACAAACTGCACAAGTTGCATACTCAGTTGAGCTAGTTGGTGATGGTTGGGTGTGTTCAACTGATCCGGTGTACTGTACGTCCTCTGTGAATAGCATGTAACATGTCTCTTCCTACATGGAGATGTCACAGGTATACTAGGATCAACTAAAGCAAAATTTCAAAAAAAAAAGTGAGACACAGAACAATGTGACTAAATCAGACCTCAAGGGATGAAAACTGCCTCCCATTAAAATGCTTGTAGAAACTATCAGCAGAATCCTGGTTATCAAACCGCATTAATATACTGTACCGATCCTCAATCCCGTCTTTCCTACAAGACATTAGTGTAAATTGTTTTAAATAAAATTATGATGACTACATTATCTCACAAACGTGCCCTAAAGAAGAAATGTTGGGAATTTCAAGAATTAACCTCACAATTCTCATCTCCAGGACATTGTGTATGAAAGAGCCACAAAACTGACAAAAATCAGCATATGTCATGTGATTTGGTACTCCCAACACACACAGAAGAGGCTTCCTTCCACTCTGATCAACATCAAGAAAAAAAAAGGAAACAATAAGCCACCAGCTTTCTTAGGCACTACAACTAGCAAGCATCAGTATGAATTATTTCACAACAAACAGTAAAAGGGAAATAAGCACATAATCAAACCCTAAAATATAACAAATTTTAATGTACAGGTTTTTCCAATGGGAAATAGATTCAGACTTTCGTAAATTATAGAGCAAAGAAAAGCGTGTATACTATCAAATGTTTGGGGGAAGCCTCACCGGTAAACCAGAGGAGGAGCCATCGGATGGATCTTGAGTGAAAAGATGTACGAGGCCTCTGGTCTCTTCAATTCTAGGGTTTCCTGATGAGAAAGCGAAGGCCTGAGTCCGGGACGAGGAGGAGATTTTGGAGGAAGAGGATGATTCGTCGTCTGCAGCGGTGGGGAGAGATGGAGGTGGGAGAAGATCATCAGCTGCACTTGCTGAAGATGCGGCCGCCATGAATCGATCGATCGATGTTGAGTTTCCCGGGCTAACTTTGAAAGCCAGCCTTGTGTGTTCTGCAATTCAACGAGTGTTTCCCTTTTCTTGCAAATAATGCTAAACAGTACAAAAATCAGGATACCCGGCAATTACAGCGTGTTATTTGAGCCCAAGTGCCGAACGGAATTGAATCTAAGGAAACAAAAAATCATGTATAAAATTCTTTTTTTATTAATAAGAAATACAAATAAATTATACCCTTAATCTTGTGATTTAGATATATGAAATTAAATCTTGATTTTTTGTGTATTTTCTCGGTGACTAATTATATGGAAAAATTACGAATTATGTAGTCTTTTTCATTTTTTGGCGACGAACTATAGGTCGATTTTGATGAACTTTGTCGTTTGTACCAAAAAATCAACTTTGTACTTGATCTTAACCCTTGAATCTAAAATTAAAATTTTAATTTGATTTAACTAGTAAAAGTAGATCGATGGATTTAATTTAGGTATAATATTTCATTTTTAAGTTATAAATTAACTTAATTTATATTTAAGTTATAAATCAAAGTTCGTCAAAATCGACTTTAATTTAATTAAGGGTTCGAACCTCACCGTTATATTTTGATTCCACAATTTTGTGGATTTTCATAGTCCCACCGTTAGAGATGTCAAATGGCTTGTGCTTTATCCTAGAGTGGTGCCTAGAAATATATGTGTACCCGAAATATAATATGTATGTGTTGTCTTCCTGAAAATGTTCCATGTAAATCCACAATCAAAAAAATGCTATAAATTTGATATCTAACTCAAATTAAGTGTCTGATTATAAATCATAAATCAGCTTTGAATTAATTGAAACTGGACAAACTGAGAACGTTAATTTTTTTTTATTGTGGGTTGCGGGACGAAAATCACTTCACCACATAAGTGGAGAAAATTATGTTACTCAAGGGAGTCGAACCTTGACTTCTTGACATAATGTCTTGTCAATGGTATAAGCCACTCGACTAAACTCTTTTTGACAACTAATAACATTAATTTGTCAGTTCAATTTATACCAAAAAAAAGTTCAATAAATTTTTTCCAAATTACATCTTTCATAAAATATATATGAGTGTGGTTCAGGTACAATTTGATTTATATATAAAAACTACAAACTCAATTTCAAGCTGACACGTGTCCCATTTAGTCGAATCCTGAACAAACGTACGGAGGGGTATTATAGTCATTCCATACTAAGGGGTACAAAACTAATAATGTTATTTTCAATTTAGTCCTCGATTTGTTAATGATCAGACTTAAACTTGGAATGATCAGACTTAAAAAATAATGATCAGACTTTAAAAAAACAATGATCAGACTTAAAAAATAATGATCAGACATAAACCAATAATGATCAGACTTAAAACAACAATGATCAGACTTAAAACACAAACTATCAGACTTAAACAGATAATGATCAGACAAAAACAGTTAATGATCAGACTTAAAACAACAATGATCAGACTTAAACAGTTGATGATCTGACTTAAACCAATAATTTGACAATGATCAGACTTAAACAGTTGATGATCAGACTTAAACCAGTAATGATCAGACTTAAAAAAACAATGATCAGACTTAAACCAATAATGATCAGACTTAAAAAAACAATGATCAGACTTAAATAGACAATGATCAGACTTAAAAACAATGATCAGACTTAAACCAGTAATGATCAGACTTAAAATTATTATGATCAGACTTAAAACTTGGTCGAAATCGCCATTCTATCCTCTCCCAGTCAACATATCCTCTCCCAATCCTCATAAGTCGATTTTCTGTGTCTTTAGTCGACATATAAACAATACAGGACATGATGCGCGCCCAATTCAAACATTAGTGCGCCGCGCCCAGTATAGACATTAACATGTTAATGTCTACACTGGGCGCGGTGCTAATGTTAAGGCTGGACGCACGGAACCAAAATGATCAGACTTAAACGCATGATGATCAGACTTAGAAATATTACTGTAGCAAATTTTAGGACGATTATACCCTCCTATCTTTTATGTATTTTTAAATTAGTCCGCGTTAATTTTTTTATTTACAAAAAGAACCCCGAACGGGATGAATTCTGATTGGTCGATATTTACACGTGGTAATATTTTGTTGGGTTTTTAGTTTTTATTTATAATTGTGGTTTGTATTTGATCCGTTTTCAATATATATAATTCCTTATTAATTCTACTAGTCGTAAATAACTTTAGTTGTGTTTATTGTGGGTTACAACATCTCATACAAATCAAGTACTACACGAATACATCTTGTATATATATTACATGAGCACTTTTTACTTGGGTACAAACACTAGACTTTAGAGCACGAGTCACACTAGGCACCACTCGGATTGATACTTGAATAGTCCACATTGAAGCACAGGTCATAAGTCACCTATATCTTGAGATTTCACGACTGAATACGCATCATGCAAGCAACACCTACATAACACAAGATGTTTTTACATCTCATACATTATAAATCTTTAATTATGTAAATAAAACCATATCCTCTTATTAATATATATATATAATTATAATTATATTTTTTATATAAAAAAAATTGCTGCCTCACTATTTAGAAATTTGATTTTAATTCAATAGAGTGGAATAGATACTTTTGAATTTGAAAGGTACAATTCATTTCAAATTATCAAACATTCAAACCTCTCTCCACGAGGGGAATAACAACAAAATGTGATACCTAATGTCATTGTTAAGCTGTCTTGAATTTGAGGTGGGCTTTAGCCCACTAATTGGTTAGGATTAGGGGTTTTCTGTAATAGCTATATAAACCCTACTAGTCAAGTTGTAAACACATACTCTCCAAATCTGAATACAAGTTGTCTCTTCTTGCCTGTGGACTAGCCAACACACTATTGGTGAACCACGTTAAATTTCTTTGTCGTTCTTTCTTTATACGTTCTAATTCTTTGTTGTTGAATCACTTTTGTCACAACAAACTTGTATCAAGAGCTGGGTTTTGCCGCTGCTGCCAGGGTTTGTGATTTCGACATCAAAGATGGTTGCTATGAACGTGAAGATCGATATATTTACCGGAAGGAACAGTTTCAGGTTATGGCAGATCAAGATGTGAGCTCTAGTGAAGCAGCAGGGTCTGTGGGCGCCGTTGTCTGGGAAGAAGAAAGCGGACGCCGATGACAAAGAGTTGAATAGCCTGAAGGAGAAGGCTCATTCAACAATCATGTTGTATCTGGATGATGACGTCATCACTAAAGTCGCTAATGAAGATACTGTCGTTGGTCTGTGGTTGAACCTGGAAAGTCTTTATATGACGAAACCTTTAAAAACAAGTTGCTTTTGAAGCAACGTCTGTTCAGTCTGCGGATGCAGGAAGGTACACCTCTTAGAGATAACCTTGATAAATTGAATTCGATATTATTGGATCTGCGTAATATCGATGTTAAGGTTGATGATGGGGATGCTGCCTTAATTCTGTTGGTTTCCTTGCCCATGTCGTACGAGAATTTTGTGGAATCGTTTATTGCTGGGAAAGATAGTTTGTCGCTGGAAGATGTCAGATCATCCCTTCACACCAGGGAAGTCCGCCATAAAGTTTCTGGTCGGCTATCGAAAATCAGGTTTCCGAAAGGTGTTCATAGAACAAAAGGCACGTTGGATTATATTCACTCTGATTGCTGGGGTCCTGCTCGTGTTGAATTCGCTGGAGGTAACAGATATTTTGTGTCATTTATTGATGATTATTCTCGCATGACTTGGGTGTTCATGATGAAACACAAAAGTGAAGCCTTCAACAAATTCAAACAGTGGAAAACTTTAGTGGAGAATCAGAATGGGAAGAAGATCAAAAGGCTTCGAACTAACGGGTTGGAGTTCTGTTCGTCTGAGTTGAATGAGTTCTGTAAGACTGAGGGGATTGCGCGGCATCACACTGTGAGAGACACGCTGCAGCAAAATGGGGTTGCAGAACGTATGAATCAGACTCTACTGGAGAGAGCGCGGTGCATGCTCTCTATTGCTGGATTACCTAGGAGATTCTGGGCAGAGGCTGTAAGCACGGCGTGCTATTTGATTAACCATGGACCTCACACAGGTATTGGCAGGAAGACACCTTATGAGGTGTGGTCTGGTAAACCTGCAAATTATTCTTTGTTGAGAGTTGTTGGTTGCACTGTCTACTATCATGTTAGTGAAGGCAAACTAGAACCAAGAGCTAAGAAGGGTATATTTGTTGATTTTCGGAGATGGAATTAAGGGATATAGAATTTGGCATCATCTGAGAAGAGGGTTATACTTAGCAGAAGTGTAATCTTTGATGAAAGTTCTATACTTAACCCCACTGTGAAGTCCACTGGTTCGCAGGAAAGTGGTAGTGTTGATAAACAGGTGGAGCTGCAGATTACTCCAGGTGAGAGTGAATCACAGCACCAAGGTGGAGAAGATCAACATGCTGTTACAGAAGTTGATATGCCAGAATTAGATGGTAATCATTCTCATCTGTCAGAAACACGCCAGCATAGTATAGCTCTTGATAGAGCTAGAAGAGTGGGTGGACCTCCAAAGAGATATGGCTTTGAGTAGGGGTCTCCAATAGGCCGGGTTGGGCCGGCCTAGCAAAAAAAAATAGGCTTGGGCTAGGCTTGGGCTAGGCTTGGTTAAGCCTTAGCCTACACTTCAACTTTAAGTGGGCTAGGCTGGGCCAAGCCCATGCAAATTTTTGGAGCCTTAAGCAGCCCATGAGCCTTGCTTTTTGGTAGGCCTATGGGCTAGGCCGGGCTGAGCCTTATATATCACTAGGCCGTACTATGTAATCTTGTTATAACAATTATAATATAATGTTCTATGCTTGTGAATAACTTATACGGCGGATATACACTGGCTGATAGCCAAAAGATCAAAAGTAAACTTGATAAGAAACTAAGTTTATCAAAAAGTTTGGCACTCAACACAACCTTAGAATCCACAAATCTTCTTTATCTGAGACATTAATATCATTAGCATCACTGTCAACAATGCAAACATCAAGAAAAATCAGTTCATAGAAACAAAATGTGGCATCTATTTTGTTTTTGGTAGGTTTCACTAGGCTTTTTGGTAGGCTTCATTGGGCTTTCCGATATGGGCTATGATAGGCCGGGCCTATGGGCCGGACCGGGCCAAAAATGTTGAACCCTTACCCGGCCCGTCAAACTTAAGGCTGGGAAATGGGCTGGGCTAGGCTAAGGCCCGCGGGCTACGAGGCCCCTATTAGGCTTTCTAGCCCATGAGGCCATTTGGAGACCCCTAGCTTTGAGGATATGGTAGGTTATGCACTATAGGCTGTTGAAGAGGTGGATATTCATAAGTCGGCTCCACATGTCAAGTTCAAGCATTGTTTGGACTTGCTCAATGTTTTAATTAAGTTGTTGACGGCCCTTAGGGGCATTTGAGGCAGGAAGAGGATTTGAGTATTTCTGACGCATTAAGGTGCATCTGGTGTCTGGGGATTCAAGTCAAGGTGGAGATTTATTGGGCTGCCTTGAATCTGAGGTGGGCTTTGGCCCACTAATTGGCTAGAGTTAGGGTTTTTCTGTAATAGCTATATAAAACCTACTAGTCAAGCTGTAAACACATACTCTCCAAATCTGAATACAAGCTGCCTCTTCTTGCCCGTTGACTAGCCAACCACGTTAAATTTATGTGTCGTTCTTTCTTTATTCGTTCTAATTCTTTGTTGTTGAATCACTTCTGTCACAACAGTCATGGTGGCCACAAACGAAAGGTCAATCTTATATTATATATTTTTCGATAAAAGTAGTAACTAATCTTCAACTAGCTAAAGTCAGCCAATCGCCAAAAATAGTAGTGATCGCAGCATTACATGGATCATATTTTTTCTATAAATAAAAAGAGAGATTATATCTATGAAAGTATGAATCCAAATCGTGTCCCCTTAAATTAACTCAAAATGCACGTAAGTCAACGCAGTTATGGACGACCCATCAGTCACGGAACTCTCCATGTGACAAGATTCTCGTCTTTTCGCCCATCCCCAAAACCCTAATCACAGATCCATTGAATGACTATTGCCCACATATATATACCTACTTGCATGCAAGTTGCAACATGCATTATAGTTAGATTAGATCCCAGGAAAAAAAAATCCTACTGAACCGGATCTATCTCCACTACTTTCCAGTACGTGCAGAGAGCATTCTAACTTTTTTTAAATTTTTGATAGGGAGAGCATTATAATTAATGAAGTCAAATTAAGCACAAAACATATCTACTTATATGTAGTGTAATATTACCAAGCTTCAATCATTCTCTCAAGTACCTGTGCAATCTACTCTACACATATATCCCTCACATATCGCCTTTGTGCTTTACTGCTTTTGCACTTCTTCTGCTGTTTATATGTACTAATTAACATCTTCATCTTTGATCAGATAAGGTGCTTCAAATGGTGTCTAAGCAACAAAACACGCAGCCTCGCATTACAGGCATACTCCTTCTCTTTATCATCCTTTCCACAAATCTACTCACGTTCTACATCTCCACCACTTTCTTCACCAGCTGCTCCTCATCTTTCATCAATGAACTCGCCAGCGAGTCCGACAGAATCTCCGATGAGCAAGAAGAATCGGTAGATAATAAAGATAGCTCAGAGAGTGAGAAGAACGTGGTGGAGGAGGAGGAAGAGGAGGATCTGCCACCGGAGTTTTTGGCGTTCACCGGGCCACAAAAGCTTCCATTTGGCTTCAACCCTAACTTCAGATCCGACCACATGTTCCCACCCGTCGGTCATCCTTGCACTAAGTTCCCAAACGAGCTTAAAAAATACATGACGTATGAAGTCAACGGCTCGTGCCCAGCCGACGAAGCATTAGGTCAACAGCTCCTTCTCAAGGGCTGCGAGCCACTACCAAGGCGAAGATGCCGCCCTGCAGCTAACCCTAACTACGTCGAACCTTACCCATTTCCGAAAAGCCTATGGACCACGCCACACAACTCATCCGTCGTCTGGTACGCATATCGTTGCAAAGACTACGCTTGCCTAGTTAACAGGCGCAACAATCAAAAGGAGTTCGATGACTGCAAGGACTGTTTCGATCTCAGCGGTCGGGAGAAAAACCGATGGACCGGAAAAGGAAAGAGCGACGAAGGCAGCCTAGATTTCACGATCGACGAAGTTTTAGCGACGAGAAAGCCAGGAACGATTCGTATCGGGCTTGACATAGGTGGTGGTGTGGCAACATTCGCTATAAGAATGAGGGACAGGAACATAACTATATTAACGACCTCAATGAACTTAAACGGTCCTTTCAACAACTTCATAGCGTCAAGAGGAGTTGTGCCGTTGTACATCAGCATCTCACAAAGGCTTCCGTTTTTCGACAACACATTGGATATGGTCCATTCGATGCATGTGTTGAGTAACTGGATTCCTACAAAGCTGTTGCAGTTCATGTTGTTTGATTATTACAGGATCTTGAGGCCTGGGGGACTGTTTTGGCTTGATCATTTCTTTTGCGTGGGAGAGCAGCTGGAGGACGTTTACGAGCCGCTTATAGATAGTGTAGGGTTTAAGAGATTGAAATGGGTGGTTGGGAAGAAGTTGGATCATGGTCCAGAGAAAAGAGAGTTGTATCTTTCTGCTTTGTTGGAGAAGCCTCTGAAGAACTCTTGGTGATCATGGATCGTACACGCATGCAGTGAATCAGCTGTCATCGATCTTTTCTAGCAACTAAATTTTGGCTCATTACAATGACTTCTTGAAATGGCCTTACCAGCTTATGTTCTTGCAGAAACGGCCTTTGCAATAATGTTTGGTCTTCATCTAATTGAATTTTTCTTTCTTATCTTTTTCATGAAATAAAACAATTTTCTATAAAAGAAAAAATAAGTAAGGAATAATGTATTTGATGGTTGTGTTTAATCTGCTTCTTCAATTGTTTACTTTCTTTGTTTCCATGGTGAGAAAATATGCAACCTACACAACTTTTCCAATTTAACAGAATTTTGGATTTTGAAAAGAAAAGAAAAACACTCCTTAACTGCATGCTCGTAGTCAATTGTCCCATGTAGAAGTATCAATCATTCGGAAACCGATGATTTTCTTTTTTGATAATCGATTTTTACATCCCACACATTATGCTGCTCTTATCGTACCAAGAGTTCGTCAATCCAGATGATTAAATTTTAGACTTTGTTTGATACCACCCTACTGCTTTGGCGACGTTACGATTAACATTCCATAGAACAAGAAAAAAAAAGTGGACAAGTTGAGAATCAATTTCGAAAACTAGATACAACGAAAAACTATTTGTCCAAAATTAAGTAAATCGGCGAAATAAATCTAACTTATTTATAGCTGCGACAAAGCTTCTTGTCATAGTAAAAGTAAAACCACAAGTAAATCGGAGACGTTTTATTTATATTTTGTTTTGGGAAAAGTACAAATTGATGCCCCGAACTATCGTCATTTTCCAATTGAAGGTCCAAACTATCAATTTTTCCAATCAATGGCAAAATACAAAATAATTTGACCAATTTTCGAACACCGTTCACCGTAGATTCACCGCGATTAAATTGCAAACTCAATAATGTGAATCCCGTTAATAACGACTCAATAAAAATTCTATTGGTGTTTAAAGAAGAAAGATCGATTCAATACGTTAAGAGTTTATGATGCGTTCATCGAGTTATTTTCAATGAGATTCACATGATTGAGTTCACAATTTAATTACGGTGAAATTATGGTGCTCGGTGTTGAAAAATTAGCCAAATTATTTTTTATTTTACCCTTGATTGGAAAAATTGATAATTTAGATCTCCAATTGGAAAATAACGACAGTTTGGGTCACCATTATATACTTTTCCCTTTTATTTTTATACGGAGTATCTACCTCACTACCTGAGCTCACACCTGATGCCTACCAAAGATCGGTGAAGGGTTTCGTACACCTCTTCTGCCGTCCAACCCTATCACTTTTTTTTTTTGATTCATAAGTGGACTTAAGCCACCGAAAAGCTACAAGCAAAGCCACGAGGTGGGCAGCACCACAGAAACAACTAAAAACCACAACTGAAAAACGCAAACACTGAAGCCGCAAGCACTGAAACGAAACACACTGAAAAACGAAAAAAAACCCCTGCACCACAAAGCACGGCACTCCAAAAACAACTCCGAATACGAGGCTACTCCAAACACCGGCCACCGCTGCCTTCTCTGAAAACGCCCGGCAGGGATCACTCCACCCAAAACACAACACACCACGCCTTGATACCTACTTTATCGAGTCCAACCCTATCACTTCCTGTTACATCTAGCAGCGGTACATTTCTAAGCGATACATCATACACTAAAACTGTTGGGACCATGGCACTGATGAAAATAAGAATCTGCTGCTCATTCCGGCTCTATATATTTCTAACTGGGTTTTTGCTTCTAGTTCAATCTCACATTGAGCCGCAACAAAGAAAACATCACCTTTGCTAATCTCTTCTTTTACTGAATCAGTCTCCACCTTTCCTTGTCCGTCCATGACAAGGAAAATCGACGGCCCAGGAATTGACGAAAACGTAGTTGACGCCCCTTGTGGAAGGGCACAGTGATCAACTTCAAATTCCTCAAAAGGTGGCAGGTATTTTTTAGTATAACGATCTACAGAAATTCCCTTTAAGATTTCTGGGTTTTCCTGCAAACATATAATTAACATATTGTCAGAACGAGTTAAAATTATTATACAAATTTTCTGGTTCGAGAGATTTCAGATTTGTTATTTACCTGCTTGTATGTGAGCATGGAACACAGAGTCTGAACATCTCGTAACTTAGGCGTAAGGCCCGCACGGACTACATTGTCGGATGTTGCCATGCACTCGATACATTCACCACTTATGTATGCGTGTGGCTCATTTGCACCTAGATACAATGCTTCGCCTGGTTTCAGCCTGACGTGATTAAGGAAAAACGCAGACACCACGCCCACATCTCCTGGATATTGTTCTTCTAGCCGCAGTACTAACAGCTCTTTGTCCGTCAACTCCCTCACCTAAGGTACATGCGATGCAAGCAAGGTAATCAAAATTTATTGACCTACTAAAGTGAGATCAATGAATCAAAAGGACACGCACAAAGCCATTCAAAAAAAAACACGACAATATTTGCTTTTTTCTACTTTTAACGAGGCTCTGTTTTTATGACAGATCATTACACCCAAAATGTGAAAAAGAATCTTCTTCCTCTTTACGTGTAAAACTGTAATAACATTTTCAACAGCTCACAGCCTATACGTCGCGCAAATATTGATTTAGTAAATTCAGTAATGCGTGAGCTAAAAATAGTAAAATTGCTATCGACATATTGCATTCTGAATTACCTAGTATACAATTACCTGGTCAAACAAGGCTCTAGACGGAATTTGATCCTAAAAAAAGAGAAGTCAATAAGAAAATTTATGCCAACCTGATTTTCTGATTCCAGCCGAATTTTAATCTTTGAGACGACTTTCGCAACTACATCTTTGTCTGCTGACATTAGTTGCGTGAATACTTCCTGTAACAAAGGTTTGAACATCTCCTGGCCATCTTTGACATTGTAATGCAAGACTTTGTCTTTGTTCAAGTTGCCAATTAGCTCCCCTACCTCAGGAACACCGGCAACTACTTCCTTCAATTCCTGTATGTTGAAATTAATTTCTGGTGGGCCGGACTAAGCACCACCCGGGCTACGCTGGGCCGGATTAAGCACCAGACGCTCCCTAACATATTGGGCTGCCTGCAGGCATATGCACTCCAACCATGAACAAGGCCCAAGAGCACATGGCTTGATATGGCAACTATGGCCCAGCACATGGCATGAATATTGGGGAAGCTTGCAGGTTGTTGGTGGGGATTGAACCCTCACCCTTTAACACATGTACCAACTTGTGGTAACATGGTAACCATGTGAGCTGCAGCTCATATGGTTACCATGTTACCACAAGTTGGTACATGTGTTAAAGGGTGAGGGTTCAATCCCCACCAACAACCTGCAAGCTTCCCCAATATTCATGCCATGTGCTTTGGGCCAAGAGTTGCCCCCACATGTGCATTGGGCCTTGTTCATGGTTGGGGTGCATATGCCTGCAGGCAGCCCAATATGTTGGGGCGCGTCTGGTTAACTTGGTCCAGCGTTGTCCCGGGTGGTGAACTGGATGTCCAGCCCCAGCCCACCAAAGTTAATCTTCAACACTGTACGCAAAGAAACGACGAAATCGTAAACAAATCAGAATCAAGAGACTGAACAAAAAAGTAAGAACTAATAATGCAAAACATGCAACTCAAACAAGTTTAAAAAAATTGCAAGTACCTGAAGGGATACAAAGCCACAAAGAGCCTCAGATCGAGTAATAGCCAAAGCCATCTCAGGTTTATGATTGGCATCTTTGTAAATACTGGGAAGCCTCTCGTGCAGCATTCTGGCCAATTCTTTATCAGGATGAGCTTGTATAGAAACTGCCTTCCCAACTGATAGAACCTAAATTAAAATAAATCACCAGATTTCTATAAGAGAAAAGCAGCCTATTGTGGACCTTCACAACAAATTCATACCACATATTTAATTACTAATGGTTTGAGAAAAAAAACACCAACAGAAAAAAAAAAGCATTGAAATAAACAAAGAAAAAAAACAGCATGAATCTAGGGAAAAACCATTTTTAATTTGAAACCTTAAAATGGTGTTTAAATAAATAACTGTTCACCAACCTTGAAGAGAAAGGGAAGATCAGAGCCCCAATTCTCCAAAACCCTCTCCCCAAGCACACCCGGATTCTGCAAAACCCAAGATTTCAAGGTGATCGGCACGCCATTCTCACTAGACTCCTTTTTCAAACAGGAAGGCCCGGAGGCATGAGTACCCATCCACAGCTCAGCATAAGGCTTTGTAGGATCAACCGCCGCCGCACCCGAATTGAGGGCGTAAAGCGAAGCAACGCGTGACTCGGATGCCGGCAAGCCCCAGTCGTAGTGCTGCACGGCACATTGAAGCTTCTGTAACTTGCTCGAATTCTCCTGCTGCTGGCGGTGAATGTCCATTGAAGGTATGATTTTGATTCAGGAAGAGAGACAACAAAAAAAAGTGGGGTTTTGTTGAGGGTATAAATGGTATGATGATAATGCCAGCTGAGTCAGCGTCGATGACAAAAACGTGTTTAAATGGAGAAAAGAAGATAATGATGAGATGCGGGTGCGAGACGAAACAGCGATCGATGTCCTGCCGCTAGATCCGGTACCCCGCTGCTATTTGCTGCCGACACTTTTGCTTAATTAGTAAAATTAACCCTAATATCTATCATACGACGCAGTAAGACGTAAAGAAAATCAAACTCCACGCGCCTCCTCTCTTATTTCATCCGCAAATCACGGAGAATCGATTGGAAATAGATTCGTAGAAAAATATTCGCCTAGGTTCGTCGGGCTAGGAGTAAGAGAGGAGGCGCATGACCAAACTTGGCTCTCTTTGTTTAACGAAATTAAAAAGCCAATCTTTTTACATGAATTTTAGTTGGAGTGAGAGTGACAGAGAAAAAAATTGTACTAAAATTATCATTGTTAAAAAAGTACTGTTATATTAAAATAAAGAGCGTCTTGTTTCCATATCGCGGATATTATTGAATCTGTACTGAACGTCTGAGCTATTTCTTTCTCAATGTTGACAACCAAGCAATCTGATAAGAAATCATCTTCCATCTTGTTATGAAGTGCGCTTTTCACTATATTCATTCTTGAAAACGAGCGTTCGGTAGTAGCAGTGGAAACTGGAAGAGTCAGAATAAGAGTTATCACCTTGTATAGCAAAGGAAACATGTTTGATTTTCTTGTCCTCGTCAACCATTTGCATAGTTCAAAAATTTCAGTCAAAGTGTTGAAATCAGGAAGTTGTCGAACTAGCTCAAAATGTTGGATTTCCATGCGCAACGAGATATCCTTTCATCTTCGTCAAAGTCTGTTGGATAAAATTTCTCTACCAGTTTGCATATATCGTCGACTCTGAGTGTTGTACGCATTTCTTTAGGATCTAAAGCTGAAGAAAGAATGATCAATTCCACAGTGTCATCTTTGAATCTTTTGTTTAGCTCTTGCAATTGAGAATCTATCACTGTGTAGAAATATCAACTCTATAATAATGCTCCATTGCGATTCTATTGTGTTGATGAGAAGCTCCTCTTCTTATTACATGATGAGCGCTGAAATCAGGAACTTTTATACTTACTTTTTCACAAAAAGTTGTCACCTTTTCAACTAATTTGCTCCATCCATCGTCTCTAAGCTTTTGAAGAAGAGACTTTGATGTCGAAACAAGTGACATAGCATTCAAAATATCTTGAGACTGAAGCTGCAAAGCATTACAAAGGCAAATCGTAATGTCTAAAACTTCTCTCATCAGATGCATAATAAAGACAAAGTAGAAAGAAGTCATCGTCTCATAAACTGAACTTGCTTCACCACGCTGGCTATGAGTATTTCCATCTGATTTGATAGTCAATAAAACTTCGCATGTCGCAATAAACATCTTGATCAAACTAGAAAATGATTTGAAGTGAGAAGTCTGATGGACCATAATTATACGAATCATAAACACAGTAAAATCCACCAAATTAGACTGTTTGTCTATTTAACTTTTGCTTGTTAGTTCCGATATTTATCTACAGAGTATTTTAGAGACTAGAGAGAATACACGCTAAGGAGGAGTTCTTACGCAGAAAAGATGTTACGAGTCATTCCGAGGTCAAGATCAGACGCCGACTAAAGAAATCTCAAGATCCTGACATGGAATCACTCAAAACAAATCAAACCGAAGAGCAATCAAAGTCAGTCCGGGGCCAAAATACACCGATAGTTTTGTGAAAACATCACAAAACTTCACAAAACTCCTCTTCTCCCCTTGGTGACCGGTGGCTATTGGGAGGAGGTGACCAAAGGAGGAAGACCTCCCCCTTTTACCACCCAAAACCGGCGGCTTTTACCTCTTCCCTCCTCCCTTGGATGAAACCATGTGGTTTCATCCTCACCGCCCATCTCCTCCCCTTTTGGCTATAAATACAAGCCATTCTCCTCTCATTTGTATCATCCAAAATCATAAACACTTCTCTCTCTAGAAAGTTTGGCATTTGTAAGTTTGGTTTTTAATATATAGTACTCCTGTTGGTTCTTGAGTATTATAGTTCGATCTTGAGTACTCCTGTCGGTTCTTGAGTACTCAAGCTTTTCTTTATTCTCGAGTACTCTTGTCGGTTCTTGAAGTACTCACCCCTTTCCTTTACTTACTGTCTTTCAAAAACTGTAAGTACTTAGCTATGGTATCCACCTCTATGGATATTCGTAGCTAAACTCTTCATTCGGTTGAAGGGGTGTACTTGTATTATAAAATGTTTTAGACCCTGCACCTAGTGCATCTTTGTGTTCGAACTTGTTCTATGTGCCATATATCAGGTCAGAACTTCCAAGGTTGAGTGGATGCTTTAACGGGCAAAGCTCTTCCGTGGGGTTCGTGAACATACTCAGGTAAGTGGACGCTTTAGCGGGCAAAGCTTATCTGAGGAGTTCGACTTATCTAAAACACCATTTGGTCGATCGTAACTGAAAGATCAAATGGATGCACATAAGGCTAAGATACTTCGAAAGGAGGAATTAGTCTAAGTAGAACAAGTGTTCTAAATGATGTTGCAAGTCTTGTGCTAGAAATAGCCTCGATTCATCTTTGAACACTTAGTATGATCATTAGCGGTCAATGATAAATAGGCTATGATACAAGGCCCCCGAAACCGAATGCTTTCCTTAAATTTAAACACCACCTGCATTTACTCTCAATTTTAGTATAAACTATTTATCAAATGCTCACCTTCCGGAGGACTTGCCAATCACGCAACAACCGCTGTAAGTCTTCTCTTTTATTTTCAGTATTTACTTTTCTGTCATTTACTTTTCTGCACTAAAAACCAAAACCAACCAACCAATCACTTACTTTTCCGCACTAAAACCTCAATAACCATAAAACACGCTCCCTCGTTGTTCAATTCCCTCAAAGAATAGCTTATCCCCCTAATTCCCTTGGGTTCGACCGTTACTTACCACTTGCTACCCAGTAGTGAAGTCGCGAGTAGCAGACTTATAAATTTATTCTTGACGTTTACACACGACGACTGTGCATCCGTCAAAGTCCAACGAGTATCACCGGCTCTTTGTAAAGAACCTAATTGATTCAGACCTTTTCCACTTTCGAGCTCACCAGTAGTAAGTAAAAAAGCCACATTTGAAGCATGAGCATCTCTTAGTTGGTCGTTGCGTTTACAAGACGCACTGACGATATTGACAATAAAATTGAGCTTCTAAAAAAATGTTGAACGTGATAAACTTCTTTTAATGCAGCAACCAAGGATAACTGCAAACGATGAGCAAAACAATGGGCATAATAAGCATATGGACATTCACATGAAACTAAAGCTTGCAAACCGTTCCATTCTCCACGCATATTAGTTGCACCATCATAACCTTGCCCTCGGATAGACTCAATATCAAGATTATAACGAGAGAGCATGGAAAAAATTCTAATTTTCAAAGTCAATGATGCGACATCTTTAACATGAAGCAACCCAGAAAAACGTTTTTGTATGCAACCATCTTTGTCAACGAATCTCAAAACAAGTGACATTTGCTCCTTTTTAGATTCATCCCGAGCTTCATCCACTATTGTACAAAACTTTGCACAACCAATTTCTTCCTGAATAAACTTCTTAACTTTTATCGCCAAGACTTGCAATATTTGCTTCTGTATTTTTGGTGATGTATATGATGTATTTCGTGGAGCATTGTCGAGAACCTTTGCTACATCATTATTCAAATTTGCAGAGTATCTCAACAATTCAATAAAATTACCACGATTGCTTGAGCTGTCAGACTCATCATTGCCTCTGAAAGCACATGACTGGAAAGTGAGCCATCTAGCAACTTCAATAGAAGTTTTCAATCAAAATCCATTATCAAGTATCTTTTGTGTTCTGAAATTCTCAAACTTATTTGAAATATGAGCCGGTTGATTCATGAGATATGACCAACTCAAGAGAGCTTTAGGATGAGCGGAATTGTGATCTTTTCCAACATGTGCCATAAGTGAACAAGTTTTTCCTCCCACCTTATTCCATGTTCGGAATCCACCAACAGTGAATGCATTCGATCCTGAAGGTCCATCTTCTTTTTGAAATAAAAAGCTTGGCAAACAAAATATAGCATCTACAGCCATAGAATATTCCAACCACGGTGCAAAACGACCATACCAAGATGACTGAAAGCTGCGGGAATTTCTTTCATCAGATTTTGGATACTCGTCAAGCATAGGTTGATTCGGACCAAAATTAATATAAGCTCTTCGAACCTCGTCACGCTTATCAGTGGGATACTTCCATATTTGTGGCCATAACCCTGGGTCACGTTCTAATTTGTTTATATCAAAATCAGCATCAATTTCAAGCCTTCGTAATTTTGGAGCATGATGTTCCTCACTGTGTACATGACTGTCTTTCTTTGTAGTGTCTGTAGTTTTTCTTTTGAAGAATGAATCAATAGTTGGCGTTTTCATCTATAAAATACAAAAAATCAGAGATCAGAAGTAACATGATTTATTTCAAGTTCAAAATAACACAAATTGACAAACCCTAATTATCACAATCCACACAAACAAAAGTCAAAATAATACAAATCATAATTCCAAAACCATGACAGATGACTCCAATACACATACTCATCACGAAATTTTATGAATAAAAGAACATAAGACAAAAAAAATACCCGGAGGCTAAAGGAAGTCGCCCACTGCCGCACTGCCGATGCTGAGGAAGTCGCCACTTTTCAAAATAACACAAATTGACAGGTTTTACAAATATAATAATCTAATTTAATAATAATATATATATTAATTTAATTTATAATTTATATTACATATAATATTTTTTTTTGAGAAATCATGGGGTGACATCAGCCACCCCTCTCTTCACACAGTTCCGTCCTTGCTTACGACGTCGTATAAATATTAGGGTTAATTTTATTAGTTATGCAAAACGATGTCATTTTCTAGTGCTCACAACAAATAGCAGTGCAGCACTGGATCTGAGTCCGCTCAATATGGGAGAGTAGTATACGCGAATTGACGAGGTCGTCAACCGAGTTGAAGTGATGTGGGATCGTAACCGTAATTATCGACATGTCTGCTTGCGTTGCATGCTTCGAGGTGGGTTGACGTACGAGTCAGACTCGGACTTATCCCTTTTAAGGTACAAATATGCAATAAACTTTTTTAATAAGTTGGACTTTTTTTTATGAAGGGGTGCAACAATTCATAACATTTCAAATCATATCTCGATAACATTTATCATGTAGTACATATGAAGCTCTTATCAAGGTATCTTGGACAGGAACTCGAAATTATTAGTATATATATCCGCATCTTGAAGCACATGTCAGGTCTAGCACTTTTACCATGGATCCGCACAAATCTACCCTTGATATCTTCTACACGGGATGTAGGAAGCATCACACGTGAGGCGAGACGAACCCCTGAAATCTTCCACACGGGATGTAGGAAGCATCACACGTGAAGCGAGACGAGGAAGAAGGAAAGGAGCGAGACGAGGAAGAATGAAATGAAAATGAATAGGAAAATCTCATAAATTTGTGAGAAAATTGTTGGCCCTAGAATTCGAACCCGAAGTATAAAGATTCATGTCTAACTCCTTAACTAACAAACCACATCCTATTAGCTTATTATCAAAGTTGGACTTTAGTTGACTCTTTATCAAAATTAACAAATAATGTATTTAAGAATATTGTTTTTATTTAATTTTTTGATTGAGGAGTATTGTTTTTTTAGGTATATTAAACAATCGATGCTATATATCATTTTTCTTTTATCTGTAGTCTAGAGTTAGGATCATATGAGAAATGACAATTCCTGTGAGAAATGAGAAATTATTACAACCGTTAGATTTACAATTGAAAGGTCTTGATTTATTCGAATTATTTACATATATTTTCGCATTAAATTCAATATAAAGGGTGTAATTGTAATTTACTCAATCATAATATTGATTTCCTATTTTATCGACCCACGTTCTTCTTCTCCTCGATCAGATCGGTGTGGTTTCCATCTCTATCCGATGGTGTTCTTCGCTTCTCCTCAGATTTATTTCGACAAATCACCTCCGCAGGCTGCCGCACATCTTCGAGAAGGTTGTAGAACTCCCCCGATGTTCAAGAAAGCCCTCAATCATTCCATTTTTCCGCCGCAGCGGATGGGTTGTGCGTGGAAATTAGGGCGGAGGCGATTGAGATTTATCCTGGCGTTACAAGGGTGATTATTCGTGGAGAGAGTGAGGACGACGGATATGATGGGTTGGAGATTGATCGGTGGAGGTTTAGGTTGCCGGAATGTACCAGGCCGGAGATGCGAGTGCAGAGTGTGTGGGTGGGATGCTGGTTGTGATTGTGCCTAAAGGTGAGAGCTTGGTTGCTGGTGATGATGAGGATGGAGAGATATGGGGTGATGGTCATGATCATCCTCTTCATGTATGGTGAATTTTGAATCTTCTTTTATTTTTGTTGTCTTTGCACATTCAAAGCTTTTGTCAGAAGGTCCTGAAACCCTAAAATCACTAACAATCCTCCCCCATTTTTGGGTTTTCTTTTGATTCACAAAATACCTTATTTTAAGCAAAACACGCATAAACTGAAATGTCACTACGGATTGAATTTCCGCATAGTGTAATCACGCATACAATATACCCGAATTGAAATGGTGTTACTATGGATTGAACCAATCAATTCATTTGGGTACTTGACGGTGATACACGCATGTGTTACTTCACAAACCGTTAAGTTAACTTGACTCTTAATGGCCCTTGAGTCCCTATCCATTCATAAACGTATTGAGATTAAACCCAATCTCTCATGAAGTGACCAGAAACTTCACGTTTACATAGGTAGATTCCGTTGTGGGTCACACCGCTCAATCGTGCTCCTACACCTAGCACTTTGTCAAAGAATCCATTAAGAATAGTTCATCTTCAACCTAGACCTTTGTAGGTACTGAACACACACTTGGGGATGCATATTTGTGTTCATCAATCTTCTAGGAATGGGCTTTCCGCATTGAATTCAGCTCTAACACTAGTTAGATGTGAATTGGGTGTCCCATGACTAGATGATTATATGGGTTTTAATCCAATCCCCTTCACGGACTTAGTGATCACTTCTCTAACCAATCCCTTTGTCAAATGATCGGCTAGATTCTGCTGTCTAGACTTCCCATTGTATACATGGCTATACACCTTAGCCAACGCTGCAGCGCTATCACAATGAATTAATATGGGTGATATCGGTCTCTCCCACAATGGTATTTCATGAATCATGTTCTTTAGCCATTCCGCTTCTTTCGAAGCTGCGGCTAGAGCAACAAATTCAGATTCCATTGTTGAGCTACTGATGCAAGTTTGTTTCTTAGATGCTGATAGCACTAAAATATATGCATTTTAGGCATCCTCTATGCTTATTGTTTCGATCATTCCTCTACGATTTCACTTGCTATTTGATGCTTTGTGGTTCATTTCAGGCCTATTACAGAGATTTAGCCAAGAACACACGCGAGCAGTGATTTTGGAGCAAAACCGAGCATTCTGGAGCGAAAGAGAGCAAAATGGAAGTCGGAGCACAAACTCCTCAAGGGCATGCGCTCGCATAAATAGATCATGCGCTCGCATGGACCGGACCAGTCGCATAAGGATGTCATGCGCTCGCATGCCTCAAGCCCAAGCTCGCATGACCAACTTTTAGGCATTCATGCGCTCGCATGAAGTCATGCGCTCGCATGATTTATTCATGCGTTCGCATGACGTCGTAAAGTTGCGATTTTTACTGAACGAGTACAAATAGAAGCTAGGGTTTTCAAGCCCAACACATCTGGATTTTTGCTGGGTTCTTAGAGAGAAGATTGCTTGGAGAAGAAGCCAGAATTTTCTAGGGTCATCAACAACTCAAAGAGTGGATCATCCTTCATCATTAGTGCTCCATATTGGTTCTAGATTCCAAAACTCAACTTTCTACATGGTTTTCTGCTCATCTATTGTTGTTTTTGATTGTAACCTCACCATGAGTGAGTAGTGACCTTGGTTGGGGATCTATGGATCCCCTAGACATGTTTGTGACTTTGTAAATATTATGGATGCTATTGATGAATGATTTGCACATGATTATTCTTCATTTGAACTTAATGTTTCAATTGCCTATAAGGTGTTTGTGAGAAGTCCTCAATACCAATTATGCTTGATTTCATGTTTGATGTAACTTGCGTTGAAAAGCATGATTTCAATTGATCTAAATGAAGAAGCATTAGGGTTTTTGTGTTACATGGCGACACTTTTATTCTAATGAGAATGGCTTGGACCTAACAAGAGTATGATTATCTAGTCAATAAAGCGTGAGTGTGAGGCTAGATGTTCATAGTCTATAATGCCAATAGAGCGTGAGTGTGAGGCATTATGCGAGATGCAACCTCTTTATACTAAGTTGTAGCGTGAGTTGAACTTGGTATTAATGTTGCAATAGCCAAATTCTAAACATGTGCATGTGATTTCATCGTTAGCATCCCCATTTACTATCACAATAATTGTCTAGGTGGAAAAATAGATCCCTAGTCATCTTTGAATTGATTTTTAACCTTTCTCTGGATCAAACCTTTAATTTGGATAGTAAAATCTTGCTATCACCCTCTCAAGAGGAACAAACCCCCCCAAACCATAGACAATCTAGTACAATCTTTAGCATTATTGGTTTAATCACCTATCCTTTGGGTTCGACCTCGGATTTCCCGAGTCAATATAAATGTTTTGATTACTGTGACTAGCATAAGTATTTGAATTCTTATTTGAATATTTCTCGCTATATTTGCAACCGATCAGATGCCCACAAGATCGCACCTCCCCCAAGCAGAAATACCCATCCACTTGTGGAAGAATGGTCCTCTTCGTTAGAAATCCAACTTGCATCCGAATATCCTTCAATGACCGAAGGAAATTCAGAATATACAAGACCTAGGTTCATTGTTCCCTTAAGATACTGAAGTACCCTATGAACTGCTCGCCAGTGATCCTCGCTAGGATTACTAGTATATCGACTTAGCTTGCCCACCGCAAAAGCTATGTCAGGTCTTGTACTTGTCATCGCATACATCAAACTTTCGATGACCCTTGAATATTCAAGCTGTGACACTGGGGCTCCCTTATTTGGAAAAAGGTGTTTGGAAGATTCAAAAGGAGTATTCACTGGATGACAGTCCGAGTACTTGTACTTCTTTAACACTTTCTCAATATAATTAGATTGCGTCAAAGCTAGACCCCCTTTTACTCTTTCTATTCTTATACCAAGAATAACTTCCGCCTCCCCCATGTCCTTCATGGAAAACTTAGATGATAAAAATTCCTTGGTCTGATTTATGCACTTCATGTTAGTGCCAAAGATCAACATATCATCTACATATAGACAAATGATAACTCCGTTTCCAGAATAATCAAACTTGCTATATACGCATTTATCCGATTGATTTAAAATAAATCCATCGGAAAGCACCACCTTGTCAAATTTGTGATGCCATTGCATAGGTGCTTGTTTAAGTCCATACAACGACTTAACAAGCTTGCATACCTTGTGCTCTTGTCCCGTTATAACGAAACCTTCCGGTTGCTTCATGTATATTTATTCCTCTAATTCACCGTTTAGGAAAGCAGTCTTTACATTCATTTGATGTACTGTCAATTTATGTATAGATGCTAAAGCAATCAACAATCTGATTGTTGATATTCTTGCAACCGGTGCATAGGTATCAAAGTAGTCCAAACCAAATTTTTGTCTAAAGCCTTGAATGACCAATCTTGCTTTAAATTTTTCAATGGTTCCATCCACTTTCATCTTCTTTCTGAAGATCCATTTATTTCCCAATGCTTTATGACCTTGTTGTAAATCTACCAAAATTCAAGTGTTATTTCTCACTATTGAGTCCATTTCATCATTAATGGCTTCCTTCCAAAATGATACATCTTGGGATTTCATGGCTTCATCAAAGGTCTTAGGTTCATCCTCAATGATATGGCAATATGAATATTGCAAGCCAATGTCTTCCCGAGTTCCTTCCACTAGGTACATTTGAAAATCATCACCAAATGATTTTTCTTTCCTAGCCCTCTTACTCCTTCTATTTTCTGAAATTTGAGGTTCACTTGATTCTTGAACTATACTAGGTTCAAGAACCAAATCTATAGGCATGCTAATTGATGAGAATCTCTTTTCATCAAATATGGCATCTCTTGATTCAATGATAGTATGAACCGGAACTTGCTTATTAGGTTCTATAACATAGAATCTATAAGCCAAAGAATGTTGGGCATATCCTATGATTATGCATTCAACTCCCTTTTCTCCCAAAGTTTTTATCTTAGGTAGAGGTAGTCTTACCACTGCCCTACACCCCCAAACTCTAACATGTGCCAAACTTGGCTTCTTCCCATGCCAAATCTCGTAAGGAGTAAGGTTACTAATATTATTAGGAACCCTATTCAGTAAGTAGCAAGCCGTTAACATGGCTTCACCCCAAAATCCGTCGGTTAGACCCGAGTAAGAAAGCATGGCATTACCATTTCTTTCAAAACTCTATTTTTCCTTTCCGATACACCATTTTGTTGAGGTGTGTAAGGAGCTGTGGTTTCATGAATGATACCAACACTTTGGAAGTAACTAGGATTAAAGTATTCCCCACCTCTATCGGTGCTCAACTTCTTAATAGAAGTTCCCTTTTGAAGTTCAACTTCACTCTTATAAATCTGAAATTTATCAAGAGCTTCATCCTTGGAATGCAATAAATATACATAGCAAAATCTAGAACAATCATCAATGTATGTGACTACGTATTTCTTGTTCCCTAAAGATGGTGATGCATGAAAATCACATAAATCGCTATGTATCAAGTCTAGTATATTGCTTTCTCTAGTAACCTTATAAAATGGTTGTCTGGTAATTTTAGTAAGCATGCAAGTTCTACATTTATCAATGTTCATGTCAAATGAGGGAATTAAATTATGCTTTGACATTTTAAGTAATCTCTTGTAATGAACGTGTCCTAAACGTGCATGTCATAGTGTAGATATGTCAACATGTGAACTTATAGAATGAGTAGGTATTTCATGCTCATAATTCATGTAAATAGTTTCATTAAGACTTAACTTGAACATTCCATTACACAAATATCCTTTGCCAACAAATATACCACCCTTTGACAACACATAGTTATCGGCTTCATACACTTGCCGATAACCTTGTTTATTTAAAACAGTACCCGACACAATATTTTTCCTAATATTAGGTACAAACAGAACATTACACACAACAACAGTTTTTCCACTTGAGAACTCTAGTTCTATATGGCCTAGTCCAAGGATTGGGGTAGTTGACTCGTCTCCCATGTGAAGAACTCTTCCTTCACTTGTAGCGGCAAATGACTTGAATAATCCCTTGTCTCTACAAACATGTGTCGTAGCACCGGAGTCAACCCACCATGAAATCTCATCATCCTGCATAGCAAAGATTTCAGAAAAGTTAGACACATAATCTATATTAGAATGTGCATCTATATTAGTTTCCAAATCTGAAACTAATAAATTCTGACCTTGAGATTTCTGCTCTTGGTTTTTATTACCAAAAGCCTTATCTTGAGCCTTCTCGCTCTTCCCCTTTCCTGCGCGGCAGTCACGCTTAAAATGCCCCGCTTTCCCGCAAGTCCAGCACACGTTTTCCTTAGACGGATGCTTCTTTTTATTAGGTCCTTTGCTAACATATTCATTAGGCCTCTTCTTTCCTTTGTTCTTGTTCATCTTTTGAGAGCTTGTCTCCAATACATTTACCTTAGGCAAGGTTGTATCTACTTCCATTGCGTCATTTTCACGCACACAAAGTTCCTCCTCCATTCGCAATTCCTTTGCGAGTTCCACAAGAGAAATATCTTCCTTCTTGTGCTTCAAAGTACGGCGAAAGTCTTTCCATGCCGGTGGTAAATTGTCAATGATACTTGACACCGAGATGGCTTCATCCATCTTCAGATTTCTTTGAGGAAATTGCCCCAAGATACGTTGTATCTCATGGAATTGTTCCATTACAGGACGAGAGTCCACCATCTTGTAGTTATTGAAATTACTAACAAGAAATTTCACGCTTGAGGCGTCCTCAGCCATATATTTGGCTTCAAGAGTGTCCCATAACTCTTTTGCGGACTCTACATTTTGATATAAATCGAAAAGAGGATCGGACATACCGTTGAGGATATGTCCTCTTGCGATGTGGTCGTCGTTCTCCCATTTGTTTTGTTCACGGAATGCTCCCACTGGTGCGTTGTCTCCAACTTCTGGGCATGGTGTGGACAACACATACACCACCTTCAAATTCGTCAGTAGGAAGTGCATCTTCCTCCTCCAATGCCTAAAGTTGGTTCCTTCAAACTTGTCCAATTTCTAGAATTGGTGCATCATGTCTCTCACGCTCGCCATTGAATCGCAGAATGATATTGAATTCGATTGTAGTTGCTGGGTTGTCCTTGAGCTTCACTTCGCAGCAACAAGAATGGATAGGGTCTTCAATGCGGGCTATGAGCTTCGGTTGAATGCAGAAATCTTCTTCCTTGTGTGTGATGAATGAATGCTTGGATAGCAATTTGAACCACGTAATCGCTGTCTGAATCAATATTTCCACCCTATTCTATGCCTTGGGTTGCAGAAAATTTGAATATGGGATACAATCCAAATTGTAGAAAACTCTTTTTTTCTAGGCAAAGAAAACAAAGCACAACTTAGTGTTTGGGTGTGTTGCAAATCAAGGAAATGGATTAGGATGTTTCTAGGTATTGCACAGCACTTTTCTCTGTATCTCAAACTCGAAAATATATCAAGTATATATAGCCATACAATTGGGTACGAGCAGGAGATGCGACTGCAGACCGAACAGGCACACCTGTTGCAGTCATGCGTTCGCATGGTTCATGGCATGCGTTCGCATGCTAGTGAAACGTTGCGAAATTTAGCCTTGTTTTGTAGCCTTGTGCGTTCGCATGGATCACTTCATGCGATCGCACAACCTCGACCAGTCGCATAGAAATCTCGTGCGTTCGCACGATTCTCAGCCTGCGCTCGCACAGTCCTGACCCGACGCATGAAGATCTCGTGCGTTTGCATGGCTCTCGTGCGTTCACACGGATCTTGTGCATTCGCATACATGGCTCTCGTGCGTTCATTTTATTAGGTCCTGAAACCCTAAAATCACTAACACATTCCTCTCGAATCATTATCTTCCGTGCTGATAAAAAAATATCAAAATAAATAAATATATTATAAGTTAACAAATTTTAAGTGTCATCATCTGACTGATGTTGTCATGGAGCTACTTTTTATTATTATTGTCATGGAGCTACTTGGCTTCATTGAAATGCTGAGTGAAAGGAATGGAGAGATTAACAGAATGCACAGCATTGATTCCCATCATATGACCTCTGACGCTGCTGCTGGTTCTTTAACAATTTGAGAATTTGATCATCTAAATTTTATAATTGGATCATATTTTAAACTAACTAGGTTAAATGGGTTTGGCGTGTTAAACGGATTTGACGGATTAATCGGGATAAACGGGTTAGGTGGATTAAACGGCCTAACGCTCTTAACTCGCTAAACGGGATAATGTCATTTCATTTGCTTGTTGATGATTTATATGCAAACTCTAAGCAAGTTGACATGTTTCTTCGCTTGCATCATTCAACATTGACTTGGTTCAACGATGATGCATGTCATTGGAATCTCTCACATTATAATTTTATTATTTGATAATGAAACACGTATAATAGTTTTTAGACTAAAAAAGTTAAACGGGTTAATCGGGTAAACCCGCTTAACCCGCTACCCGTTAAGAACCCGCCCGTTAAACCCACTAACGTTAAACGGGTTTAACGGGTTTGACCCGCTTAACCCGCTACCGTTTACAACCCGCCCGTCCGCCCGTTTTGCCACCCCTAACTAAAGCCTCATACTTCAATTACTAAAAAAAAGTAACAAACATCATTTCCAAGTAGTGCAACCGTCCGCCGACAACTCGTTTCCTCATTTGTGCGATCAGCCTTGCGCCGACCTACGTGAATCCTTCTCATGCGTTGGTTCGAGGTGCTCAGGCCGAGTTTGATGAGGCCGAATATTGTCGGAGAGGCATCGAGGGTCATATATCTGGTGACGGTGGGGATGTAAAGGAGTGTGCGGCGGGTAGAGAGAGTTGGAGGGAGTATGGAGTAGAGGAGGTGAGAGTGGGGAGCATATTTTGGGTGTGTACATAATGGTGTATATATAACTATTTCTTCAGGTTTTTCTCTCTAAGTGTTTACTGCTTAAAAGAGTCATTTTCAGTTGAATTCGTTCAGACTATTTTCTTTTGTGATCATCCTGACGAGTCCGGTGAAGCTTGCAAACCTCCTGTTTTGGCAGCATCTTACCAATTTTCGAAATTCTGATAATATTTGTTGTCGAAATTTATGGCTTTCGTATGCTTCCAGCTGGTTTTTTCCTCGGAAGACCGTTTCAATTATGGCCCCCGCATGCCTGACTTGTGTAAAGGCTAGTGATGACTGATGAGTTAGCAGCAGCTTTTGCCTTGCCTTCTGTGTTCTGCACGTTTGTATTACATGTGTCCAGTGTCCACAATCACATGCCTTTAGTGTTGGCGGCCATTTGCATTTCCTGTTTATGCGATGCTTTCCCGGGCCCATAACTTATTTAATCACGTATGTTCGTATTGTAGGAGCTGATCACATTTGGAATTCTTTTCAGCTTTAAGTTCTCAGTGCGCCTTTGTTCTGCTTCTAGTAGTTTATAAAAAAAATGACCAAAAAAGTATTATATTAGCTGAGAAAAATGATCCGGTGCAAAGGGCATATTTTTGTAAAAATTACAAACAAAAGACAACCTTTAATTTGGTTTATTAGACGGATGAGATTATATCTCATATTAAATACCGTTTATGGTTCATTTCTCGATGACGAATTATAAGTTATTCGTGACGAATTATGTCGTACTTTTAATTTCTCGGCGACGAATTATAATTCAGGTTTTTTATGAACTTTGCATTTTGCTATTAAATGATAATTGTATATCGACAATCTTATATTAAATTTTTTTTTGATTCAACAATCTTATATTAAATTAGTTGTACTTATTAATTAAAGAAACCCCTGAAAACCTCAAATGCTTATCAAAGGTCTTTAAGACCTCAAATCAGAGAAAATGTCACGTTTATCTGTTTTGTCTCTAAGAGTCCTTTTCTAAAACCCGAGACCTCTCGAATTAAATGAAGTGATTATCAAAAATTAAAAACCATGTGACGTGCCAAGTGCAAAGTTTAACAGATGAGATTTCATAATCAATATAGTTTAAACACGTGCGATCATATTGATGAAACAAATGCGTGTCAAATAATGTGATATCATGAACGTGATAATTTAACAATAAGTATATATTACAAATAATGAAATAAAAATAAAATAAACAAAACAAAGAGATATTATGAAAATTGGAAACTATATTCTTTTTGGATGATGAATTTTCCTCTTATACACATCAAATAATACATGAGCTATCTCAATATATGTTACATGCATGCTTTTATTGGGTGAAATATACTATTCAACAAAGTCTACCATAGTTAGTAGCCGAGTGGGTAGATAATTGAAATGAGACAAGTTTCAAGTGGAATAAATCCTTAGTAATTCGGTTGACCCTGTCACCTTATATTGGAATGATCACACCTGCTTGTCATAATTTGCAGATTATTAGACCAACCATTAGGAGTCATATCTTTTTAAAGTGGAGACTGGAGAGTTCAGGCCAATTCCAACTATTTGGCGAAAATTGAAAACTATCCAATCATCAATTTATGTTGCTTACGTTTACAAATGAAATTAGCTCAATGGACCCGGATTTCTAACATAGGTCGTAGTTGGGCCTCGTCCACCGACCCAACCGAAAGAGAACTTTAGACAGGTTAAAATTGAGGAGCACTCAAATGAAAATTTCTATTTTTTTCGAAAACTTTGAGAATCCATTCGTTATGTTTTTTTGAAAATGCATCAATTTTTGCCTAAGTGCAATTTCCGAAAGCTTAAAATGCATCTAGGCAAAATGCATGCTCAAAACTGCATAATGAAGGAAAAAAAGTTAGTGCAACACATGTCACCCCCATATTTTAAGATGCAACTTAATCAAATGGTGAGATTTGTGTTTTCAGGTTCTCGAATTTTTAAAGATTCTCAACCGAACTCCTCGGTTAAGATTTATGTTATATATAATTTGGATCTTTTGCATAAAGGGTTGTGGTCTAACGGTTATAGTCTTGGTCGAATGACCAGGAGGTCGACGGTTCAAACCCCCCTGAATGCATCTAATGGCATGAGTTTGGGGCTTGTCCATTCCTTGCCTATCATAGTGGAACTAAATTTTAAAAAAAAAAAATAATAATAATAATAATTTGGATCTTTTACCATTAGAGTTTTATTATCATAAAAATGTAAATCTTTTTAATAAATCTTTCAATAATGATTCTCTTAGTAATTTAAACCAAAGTTAATTCCTCTATTTTAACCAAATGTATTCCAGTATGATAAGATAAATTTTTTTTTGATGATGATGATGAGTGGATACAATGAGAATATTATAATACATATGACGATAGTCTTCTAACATTTGTTATGGATATATATTGATCTTCTAACCTCTATTAAAGCATCTTGATCAGATCACGGAGAATCAAACTCTTGACAATTAATAAAAATTGCAAGCCTCTCGATCAAGACCCATTCACGATTTAATATGATAATATTAATACTTGGTTTTAATAATAATTAGTGTTATAATTAGGTTACCTACTCGACTAGATCAGATAAGGGCTGACTCTATCAATTGCTGTTAGCATGTATATCAGATTTGTATAAATAAATACGAGGCAAAGAGATTAGCCCAGTGGAAGGGTGTCCCCTTGCGCTCAAAGTGGCCATGGTTCAAGTCCTCACCAGCTCAAAATGAGCAGATACTAACTTTAACCCACTAACTCCCATAAAAAAAAAGATTTGTATAAATAATATACATGGTATCTGCCAACCAATACGAATGAACGGCGTTCATCGCCGCCTCCCTTGTTGAAGTATCGGTCAACCAAAAACTAATAAATTAAATGATACAGCAAAAATATTCCGAATATATTATCATATATTTTTATAGTGAGTGAATACAACAACTAGTAACATTATAATGCATATAGATTTTTTATCATCTAGTACATATATATTGATTTCCGGAGCTTTTAGTAATGCATCTTGATCGGATCCGTAAGCATCTGATACATCTCTCCACTTTCGAAGCGCATGCCACATTTGGCACCTTTACCATGAATTCGCACACATCCACCCAAATCATTGGTACATATTTGACACTTGGAGCTCAGGCCACATTTGTGCACTTTTACCGCACACATCTCGTGCGAGGCGTGAAAAGGAAGGCCTGGTACATCTCTCCACTTCTGAAGCGCAGGCCACGTTCGACACCTTTACCATGAATCCGCACACATCCACCCAAATCATAGGTACATCTTTGACACTTGGAACTCATGCCACATTTGGGCACCTTTACCGCACACATCACGCGCGAGGCGTGAAGAGGAAGGCCTGGTATATCTCTCCACTTCTGAAGCGCAGGCCACGTTCGACATCTTTACCATGAATCCGCACACATCCACCAAAATCATCGGTAAATCTTTGACACTTGGAGATCAAGCCACATTTGGGCACCACTCAAATTGGTGGCCTCGGGACTCGAACTCAGGGTGTAAGAATCGAACCATCACAAGACGATCTACTTAACCAACAGACCACCACCCTGTTGGCGAATATTATCATGTTATATGCTTGTTTTTTTACTACACTATTATTATCTTAATGCAAAACTAGTTTCTGCACAATTTGATAAAAATAATTAATATTTTACACACATATAACTCATAGAATTAATCTTTAAATTCAACATACGAGTACATGTGAACTTTCAACTCACACCCCCAATTATTTTACTAAAAATATAGCTTCAATGCAATTCGAAAGCTCAAGCTTAAGTTGTCTAATTTCACAAAATCATATAAGCTAGTATTTTCTCTCTTTTTTTATCGATGAGTTCATTACAAGTCGACGTAGAATCAGTACATATAGGTACTATCTAGTGTACTTTTCAATCAATTGAAGCGCATGTCTCTCATATGAATTCTCATCATCCAAAGATTAGAGCTCAGGCTCAATCGATGTATCAATGTCGCAACGCGCAGCTCTAGAACTCCACTATTACCAACAAAAGTTGTCAATAAGATAGAGACTTGTTGGTTGAGGCGCTGCTTATAACGTGACAGTGAGCGGTCTCCGAATGGAGGGACGATCCTGTGTTCTTGTCTGTCCTGCTTGGTCCTAACGAGGACGTTAGGATTCTGTAAGTGGGGTGTATGTAACATCCCGAATTCTGTCTCACATCGCTTGGGAGTTCTGTGGGTGCAAGCTTGATAAGCTAATCTACTAGCTTTCATGTCACCAATCTACCATGGTTTTTGTGATAGACTCTAGGTTGTGGTGACCTAGGGAAGAGCGGTGACATGAAAGCTAGGACAGACTAGGCTTATAACGGCTCGGATTAGGTCCTTTGGTCGGATCGTTACATAACGCCTCAGGTCCCGAACTTAATTCTTGATCACCGCACTATAATAAATTTCACTAATTTACCCAGAGATATAATTCAACTGTAATCAGAATCTTATACATATGAATCATACATAACGAGCTTACAACATTTTTTTCCCTCCTACTATGTGAGACATTTATACAAATTACATTTCATCAACAATTATATAACCTTAATATTTGCATTATATACATCGCTAAGTTTAGCAAATATTAGCTTCAACTCACTCGCCTTAATTAGGCAATTATCCGATTTTGAACCTTCAATATTACTCCAAATTTCATGTCTATTATCCAATAATAATTAATCGAGGATAAAATAATAATATTATTATTATTTTGATTAAGGGGACTATTGTCTCTAGGGTGACTCGAACTCGAAAACTTTGGAATCGGGTGGTGAGTACCTACCACCAGACTAACTCACTCTCGTCAATATTATGAAATAGTACGCATGCAATGCAAGATAAACATGAGCCACCAAAATACACCGCGTGGTCTACGTGTGTCCAGTCACCAATTAAGGGTTTGTATTTTCTGTATAATTTTCTACTGTTAGCGGAAGATAAATATATGAAGAATTAGAAAACTTTTTCTTGTGACTGACTATGTATGAAAAGAAAAAAAGAAGAACAACACAAATTTGTTTCCAAAATTAATTAAACTATTAAATGAAAAACCATTAAAATTATAGTCAATATTTTGTTGTTTCAAATATAACTTTGAGTGGATCACAAATCTCATTTGGTTAATTTTAGATCAGATACGCGGCGGAGCGAAATTGAGCTGCCAGGTCACACTTGTCCGTCCATCTTTTTCTGCTATAAAAACTAAAAACTCACGTAGCCAAACCTAACTACCAAGCAAAAAGCAAACCAATCTCTCTCTCGCTCTCCCATCTAAGGTCCATCCACCCATCTCTTCTTCACCATGCAAATGGCTTCATCCCCCTCCGATCTCTCCCTCATTCTTCCTCGCGTCCTCATCGTCTCCAGACGCACCGTTCGCAAGAATAAGTTCGTCGATTTCGTCGGTATTAATTCACTTATATGTTAATTATTAGCTGCTTTCATTTGATAGCTTTTCCAGTCTTTTTGATTGCCACACATATTTCCGTTTAACCACAAATTGTGATTGTGAGATATTAATAAGTAGTAAGAAAAAAAATGATAGTAATAAACGTCAGATAGTTGAGTCAGACAAGACTTATAACTGCTCGAATCGGATTCTCTTATTTGAATTGTTACATGTAATTGATGTAATTTTACATGTGTGTTTCTTAATGTGTGGCAGGTGAGTACCATCTTGATCTGATAGTAAGTTATGGAGCAGTGCCGGTAATCGTCCCACGAGTCAGCGGAGTTCACTTGCTTCTCGACAGTTTTGAGCCCATACACGGAGTTCTTCTCTGCGAAGGAGAAGACATTGACCCATCGCTCTACGACTCTGAAAACCTTTCCTCCGAAGAGATCGACGAGATCAGAAAATTACACGCCAGCGACACCGCTATTGACAAGGAGAAGGACTCGATTGAGCTAGCTCTTGCTAAATTATGCCTTGAGCGCAACATACCTTATTTAGGGATATGCAGAGGCTCCCAAGTCCTCAATGTGGCTTGTGGTGGGACTTTATACCAAGACATCGAGAAAGAAGTGTCCAAAAACTGCCCTAAGGAAAATGTTACCGTGCATATTGATTACGACGACTATGATGGGCATAGGCATAAGGTGAATGTTGTAAAGGAGACTCCTTTGCATGATTGGTTTAGAGATTCTTTGGAAGATGTTAGAATGGAAATTTGGGTCAATAGCTATCACCATCAAGGTGTTAAGAGACTAGCTCAGAGGTTTGTGCCGATGGCTTTCGCTCCTGATGGTCTCATTGAAGGCTTTTATGACCCTGATGCTTATAACCCTGATGATGGAAAATTTATCATGGGCTTGCAATTTCATCCTGAAAGAATGAGAAGCCAAGAAACTGATCAATTCGAGTATCCCGGCTGCCCTTCTGCTTATCAGGTCCAATTTTGTCCGCTGCCTATAAAACAGTACACAGATTTAGTCGTACATTTGAACATCAGTGCTTATTTTTGTGTAACAGAGGTTTGTGAAGGCTGTGATCGCATACCAAAAGAAGCTCGACGGCTCAACTCAAGTTCCTAAGCCTTTCAAGTTAAACACCGAGTTGGAGAACAAGCGGATGACTATAATCCGTAGTTTCTCTCTAGCCAAGGACTTGTACAACACCGGTCGTGATTTGAATCCTTTGAAAGAATCCCAACTCCAAATTGGTGCTGAATTCTTGGAGGTATAGTTTTTTTTTCATATTTAAATCAGTCTGTCATTTGATCAAACTGATGTATGCTTTTGGGAAATTATTGAGCGCAGTCAAACACGGCATTGAGTTTGTACCAAGTAAACAGACTGAAACAACTGGGAGCAACAATTAGAGATGGTAACTCTTACATGGAGAAAATGAAGCTGAAAGAAGACCAAGAGAAACTGGTCCAGAACATATTAAGTAAAATGAATGTGGAGCAGTTATCGGAACTTATGTCATTCCACCATATGATGTCGCAAATATGCGCAGACTTGATAGAATCAAGGCTAACTGAAGTGAATGATGAGTGTGAATAATCATATTCATACCTTGTTACTCCTTGCCAGAATTTGCATCTGTTCAATTTTATTTCGGTATATAAGTTCCTGCAAGTGTTATTTAGCAAATATGGCCTTATGTAATGGTTGAGATAAGGCTGGGTTTAATGATTAATGGACTGTGATATATACCAGAACTGGGCATCCTAGTCTGTTTCAGTGTGTCTCATTGTGTAAACTGCATAACGAAGACAAAAATACATACGGAAGGGAGCTATTTATTTCACATGACTCCAAAGTACATGTTTTAAAAAAAAGGGTTTTATCCGTAATGGTTAACCCAAAAGCGACAGTCTCCACCGAGTTATTGAGAATTTTTATTCTCCTCGTAAGTGTTTAGTAGGAATGAACCTAGAATCTTGTCCAAATCAATTGCACACATACGCATTCGGCCACCAACTATGTTGGCAAGCACATGTTTTTTTTTGCTAGTACTAGCACATGTTTTTCTTTGCTAGTACTACTTTTCTTTTTGTTTTTTTGAAAATGCTAGTACCTCTTTTCAAAGATGCCTTTTCCATCTCCCTTCAACTCCAAAAGATACATACTTTTCCAATAAAAAAAATGAATTCTTCATAGACTGAGACTCACTTTTCACACTAATAGTCCCATAGACTAGTCCAACATGGTGACCTATCCAGATCCAGACAAGGACCCAAAATGGACGACCAATGGACAACCCCAAATTCAAGTGACTATGCCCATACTTGTTCGGTCTTCCAAGTTGATACACATCTATGCGAAGGAATTTGTATACGAAACAACGTCCCAACTTCCACTTTATGTTACCAATTATTACCTGATCTTCACCTTTGATGAAAAGTCATACACTAGCTCTCAAGCCATCAAAACTCCACAAGCTACTCAGAGATTCAATAATCAATCTGCTTGCAAAATGGCACTGCACAATCCTGATGAGCTTCATGATCAAAAGAAGACGCATTCATCACCGCTGACCTTCCTCTTTCCCATCACTTTTATCTTCCTTATGCTACTTCTGCCATTCTGCCTCTTGGATGATTTCCCTGCTAGCTTCAACTTCCTTCTACGTTCAACAACACCTAACGTCGACGCTAAGTGTGATTTGAGTATCGGGCGATGGGTGAGGCATCCTAAACAAGAACCCTATTATACTAATTCAACTTGCTATTGGATCATACCTCAGCATAACTGCATCAAATTCGGAAGGCCCGAAACGGAGTACCTCAACTGGAAATGGAAGCCAGATGGCTGTGAACTGCCTCCTTTTGATCCTGCTCAGTTTTTGAATCTTGTTAGAGGAAAATCAATAGCCTTCGTTGGAGATTCTGTCAGCAGAAATCAAATGCAATCCCTGCTATGCATTTTATCAGCAGTAAGTAAGTTTGACCCTTTATTTTTCTTTGCTTGTATATTAACTGAAATGAACTTAACTTACCTTAACCGGTTGTGTTATATATGTATTTTCAGGTGGCGTATCCTGTAGACATATCTAATAAATATGAAGGTGATAAACAATACTTCAAAAGATGGTATTACCCAAAATACAATTTCACCATGGCAGCACTTTGGTCGCGGTTTCTAGTACGATCATCGGGAGATAGTAGTCCATACAATATCACTAGTCTTTACATAGACGAGGCGGATCCTGCTTGGGAAGATGAGATAGAGAACTTTGATTATGTAATCTTGTCCGCCGGGCACTGGTTTTTCAGACCATTTATGTTCTACCAAAACAACAAATTAATCGGATGCCACGAATGCAACGAAGCAAGTGTTAAAAATGTTACTAATTTCTTTGGGTACAGAATGGCTTTCAGAACTGCATTTAGTACTCTTAAAGGTTTGGATTTCAAGGGAACGATTTTTCTGAGAACTTTTTCGCCTGCGCATTTTGAGCATGGGAAGTGGAATACAGGAGGGAGTTGTCCAAGGACAAAACCGTATGAATACGGGGAAAATGAATTGGATGAGGATTCACTAGAGTTTTACTTGACTCAGATTGAAGAGTTCCAGGAAGCGAAAAAGAAAGGTTTGAAAGTGAGATTGCTAGATACCACGGGGGCAATGGTAATGAGACCTGATGGGCATCCTAACCATTATGGACTTCCACTACGAGGAAACACGTCGTTAGCTGACTGTGTTCACTGGTGTTTGCCTGGCCCCATCGATACCTGGAACGAGTTCCTGATTCATATGATGAAGGTGGAATCATGATAAAGGGATATGTAACTACATCATCATCAGTATAATTAACAAAGGTATCTCTTATTAGTGTGACTAGGCAAGTAAACTCTAGTATAACATTCCATGAACACAGTTACACAGCATATTTTGTTGTTTCCCCTTTCATGATTGTGTTCAATCTTTGTTGATTTCGAAAAGTATTAATAAGATGTTGTTGCTCATTTTGATCTCCCTGGCCTACACTCAGGATTGTTAATAAATTTTGATGTAGAGACTAGAGAGTACTTGGAGTGTTTGGGGGGAACTTCATGGGATCATAACAGTATCTGAATTACTTTTTAAACTTTGACATCATATATGTTCCTCCACAACGCCTGTCTACAACTTCCATTTCTAGTGACGGAATTGACCAGACTATTTGGCCATAACTCACAATTCAATTGAGCATCCAACAGCGATAAGTTGCTTACAGACCAATGAACACTTTTGCCTATCTTAGTTGAGTGAATGAAAAACCACAACAGACCTTTATAAAGTGGCCAGGAGAGGCGAAAGATGCTCTCTTCTCTGATTACAAGTACAACAAAACCAAATACACAATGCGATGAGCATTTATTTCAAAATGAAAAATGGGTGATCAAAATCTCACTGACAGTCCTGGATGTCCCAAAAGGGTGAGCAAAATCTCATTGACGGTCTTGGATGTTCCACTTGCATAAGCCGATACAAAATCTTGAACAGATTTAAGGAAAGCCCTCTCTGATGCTATCAAACTTCTCTATATGAGTAGGTGTTCCCTGTATTCTCTCACAATGACTGGGACACTTGTAGGAGGGACCTGAGAACCACATAAAATGAGATAAAACATCACATATATAAATCAATGCTCAGTAAAATAAGCCAACAAACTGACACAAGGAATAACAGTGTGGTCTAAGTTTCACGAATCGCTTTGCTAGTCTTTCCAACCCGGCAACAACAGTTTTGTCCACATGAGCATTGATAATCAAACAGAGCAAAAAGTATGCTTATACATATGAGATTACAATCGAAGGACCGATTATTACTGTTTTGTCATGAAGTGAGATGAGTTGTCGTTAACAATAATAGCGTTTAAAAAGCCTACGTGATCACAGGACAGTTTGACTTGAGCACATAAACGAGGCATAAAAGAACAGTGTTTGTGAACAAAAATTACAAATGAAGAATAAAAACTCTGTATAGGTATAATGTACTGCTGAAGGGATATATGACATACCATGCCATAGTCCGTGATAATCATTGAAATGTAGTCTGCAGGTGTTGCATCGTAACTGTCACAATTTTGAATATGCAAGGTCATTATGAATTTACATTCCCACAAAAAAATAAAATACTATTTCCAACCAAAGAACAAGAAGATAAAACATCTTTGTCTCACATCAGATTTAGGAGTTGCAAATTCTCAGAGCTGGACCAGTCTTTCAAATAGTTTATATCATGCCTGCCACGAACTTTTGAAATCACATCCGGATCACCTGCACATACAGTTAACTGAAGTTCAAAAAATAATAATAATACAAGCTGCACGCAAACCAGTACATGATGCTTCCTGTTTGTACGTACCCAGCTCATTGAAGCAGATTGAATCAAGCTGTACCCTCTCGTGAAATTTATAAGCCTCGCAACAAACAATAACCGGAACGCGAAATGCATTGGCAACCATAGCAACACATGCAGTCCCCACCCTTGAATAAACTGTTCCGTTGGACAAAATTGATGACGCGCCCAAGAAAACTCGTGTAACTTCATGCATAACATAGGAAACTGCATTGATATGAGTATATGTACAAGTAATGCCCTTCCCTACCAGCCTACGAAGTAAAAACTGTCCTTCAAGTTTTGGACGAGAATCAACTATCACGACACGGAATTGCCTTCCCAACTCATGAGCATGTACTATTATCATTTCAACAGCAGAGGAAGATCCAAATGTAAGAAGAACGTCCCCATCCCTGATCTTTGTAACTGCATGTTTCACTATAACCTCGTCCGCAAGTATTATCTTTTCATTAATAAAACGACTGATTTCCGACTGGAGAGTCGCTTTAGCTTCTGACTCAGAAAGATTTAGAGGTAACTTTGCAATGCGATTCTTTAAGAACCTTATTGCATTTCCCATGCTTATAGAAAGGGGTCGAAATTCAATCAAGAACGAAACATAACTGCTTAGTTTAGCAGTCAAATCTCTACTGAGTGTCTTTTCCGGTGGTGTTGAGTAGTCTTTGATGGCTTCTTGAAATGCTTGAAGCATGGCAATGCATCGTGCATTCCCACCTGATATGTCTCCAGCTAAGTATAACAGTGCCACCTGGTGAAGGATCAAGGGTTCATTTAAGATCAAAATATGCACCTTTTTCATTCAAGACCACCACCTAAGGCCTATTTCACAACTACGGAAAGAAACCAATCACTTGGAAAAATGAAACAGACAGGTAGATAAATACTTGCAATTGCAATCTACAATCTGTCACAAACAGGGCAATGAAATAGAAATATTTACTATCAATGACAAGTTAGTGCCAACTATCTAACTTCATGTCATTGATGAAGAATACAGTACGTGATTATACGTACCTTGTAAACAGCAGGATGCATTGGATCAAGTTGGAAGAATCTGGACTCTAGATCAGGAAGTTGGGTTCCATGTTCATACTGGGGTAAGTGCCGAAACAGTTCAACTATGTTTTTAGCCTCAGTTTGTTTGACAACGGAACGTCTTTTAGCCTTCTCCACCCGACTCTTGTCATCAAACTGCATTCGTGGCTGTGGAACATCTTTCTTCCGGTCCTTCTCCACAGCTCGATCAACTCCTGCTTTTTCAGAAGGTGCAACCGAAGAATTGTCTTTAGGTCGAGCAGGAGCCTTTGCAGATTTTGAGAGTTTTGCATCTTCTGTGTTCCCCATTCCAGAAGGAGCTGCTTTACTTGCTACAGTGATAAAAGGTCAAACTGAAGGTACGACTACACAAGGTAAAATTAAACAGAGCCAAGTAAACTTAAACCAGCTTCAGCCCTGGACAGATACCTATGTTGATAGTAACCTTTCAAATCTATATTAGAAGCATAGTTGACCAAGAAGTAGTGATGCCATCATACATCATTAATTTAGGAGGATTCAGCTCCAAATGATATACTTAGTACTGAATTACAAACTAACGAAGTACCTACTACTTAATTTTCTATCAGACAACAAAAAAATATGTATGTAGCAATCTGTACCTTTTGAGGCTTTTGCAGCTCGCTGTGATTCTTGTATAGCCCGCCTCTCAGCCTTTGAAGTTTTCTCTTTTAGCGGCTTTGACTTCCCCGGTCGTTCTTTCTGCATATCGACCACGCCTCCACTTTTTTCTGCACAACCAGTATTCAGCCTGTCAGTAGCACATCAATACCAATTCCTATCAGAGACAAATACTCATCCCCAGCCTCTTATGAGAGGCAAAATAATTGAAAGACATATTAGTTGGACACTAGAGTTTGAAACTAAAAATCAGCTGGATCCAGTCAATGACCCCATAAGTCAATACAAGATGTACAGAATCAGATTCAGGTGACGAACAATTAATAAGAATAAAACATGGATGAACCTCAAACGCAGAATGACTAAAAACAAGTGTTTCGTGAAACAAAATAGAAAATAGGAGTCAAAACATCAACAAGAAAATAAACTAGTTTGAACGGAAAAATCAATTTCAATAATTATGTTGATGATTCAGTAGGGAAGCATTGTACATGCTCCTATGTATACGAACAATATCTCCTGCAAGACGTCAGCCAGCGAATGAGTATTATATTAGTCTCATTGTGACGCTATAACCATTTTCTTATTCGGTTATAATATTTAGAATTGCTATGTCAGCAATATTTTCAAGAAATATTAACATTTTCAGTACCCCTACATGTCATTCCCAATCGACCTAGATATGCATTAGATGTTCCAACTTCCAAGACGTTAAGTGAAAAAATAACACACATTTCTAACAAGACAGTTTCCAGACTAAATCTAACACTTAGCTGACTTATCAAGATAGCAGCAGTTGTCAACATTACCAGCAGGCATACCAATAGCTGCATTGACAACAGAAACAGTGGTAAGCGGACTGGCAGCCACATTAACCGGCTTGGCAGCGGTCAAATCAAACCCTCCACCGGGAAACGACGACGCCACAGCCTTACTGGGCTCCCCTCTCCTACTCCACCCCGGCGAAGAAGTCGACAACGCCACATCCTCCACTCCATTCCGAATGCCACTCTTGTCGTTACCAACACCAGGCGTACTTGGCGAAGTGGGAGGATAGAAATCGGAGGCATTGTAACTCCCGACTCGAATGCTCTCGCGCAGCTGGGTTGGAGTATAATTGACAGGGCGAGCTGTTGCGGCGGCAGTGAATGAGTCGGAGGCGTGGCGAGGGGGAGGGATCATGACTGGGGAGAGTGAATTGGCGGAGGGGGAGATGGTGGAGAGGGGAGGGGAGGAGGAGGACGGGTCTGGTGGACCGGATTGGGTGCGGTCGGGTGGGGCGAAGAAGCCGACCTGGCGGACCTTTGGGTCGATTACGGTGCGAGGGTTCCGGCGAGGATCCATGTTGGTGAATTTGGGGGAAATGAATTTTTAGGGTTTTGGAGATTCGAAAGAGTACACAAAAGAACGAGTTGCAGCAGTGCGTGTGCCTGCTATTTTTATTTTCATTAAAGATAAACAAATTAAATATAATTTAAGATAGCTGTATTCTTTTAACTTAAAATGTACGTAATTAATAGAGAGAAATACAAATAAGGTTACAACCCTCTCCTATGTTTCCAAATCCAATGAATGGTGAGGATCGTGACTTATCCTAGTGGATTGGTGTTCACTCGACATCTAATGGTGCCCGCGATTCCTCATCCTAACCTATTAACACTTGTAATCGGAAAAAAAAATAATGAATAGTAAAATAAAGGGAAAATTGCAAAAATATAACTTGGACTGTATGCAAATATAAATTAATTTTTAATTTCAAATCAAGTACCGGACTTTTTTAATTTTCAATTTACTTACTTTTAAGCTAATATGCAAATATAAGTTAACACCGTTAAAAACCTCGCGTTTATCATAAAACCTCTGTGTATATCTCATGGAACTATATGTCTATCAAATATAGAAGATATAAGCTTAGCTACAGTATGGCAATCCCCAGTCCCCACATACGCGGAGGGGGAGATTCTTCACCACTCGTATTGTTGTTCCAGGAGGAGTTTACTGACCCACAAGCCGTGGCAAGTTTCTCAGTGTGATATCTTAATTGAACTTCTTTCTATGCTTCGTTAATTTTAGCGTGGACTACTAGAGATGTGTCTGGAACGTATTCAGCCAGCTTTAGTTCCTTCACAAGCTCATTGAGAGCTTTGTGTGCCTATATTGACTCTGAACAAGTTCCATCACCAGAGAAGAACTCATGATCTACATTGTTTACCTCCATTGAGCTGCACCCCGATATATTTGCTGCTCCACGGTGGCTCATGAGTTCCCCCCACATGGTTCACATCTTCCCATCCCATACTGGACTTCTCAGACCTCGCTTGCATTTCCCTAAACAATGACAGAGACTCGTTTGGCTGACTAGCTCTTAGCGTATCCAGTAATTAAAGCAATAAAGCTCACCACAGAAGGCTCCAGCATATATCTCATCAAAAACCCTATGTGCCGAGCTCATTTCTCCACATTCAGTTTACTGATTTATCAAAGTTGGACATCGATTACCATTGCTACTAAACCCAAGCTTAATAGCAAAATAATCCAATTGCTTCCCTTCCTCCGATGCCTTCCCTTTCCCGCACGCCTTAACAAGCGAGGGAAAATTATACTCATCTAGCACAATCCCAATAAACACCATCCTCAAAAACAATCTAATAGCTTCAAGTATTTGTGGATTTTGGTTCTCAGATGACTTTAGGAAATCGAAGTGTCTATGTTAGTGTTTGCAGGGCTGGAAGATGCAAGAAGGATCAGCTAAGTTCAAATGATGCTGGGAAATCAAAGCCAGAACAAAACGGAGTCGTTTCGTGGAGCGGGAATCTGGGTTTGATTAAGCGTAAGGAAAACGCAGTCGTTTGGAGGAACGCGGGAGTTTTAGACTTGGAACAAAATGGGAACGCATGCAGAAGGAGCTACGTCGTTTCACTTGAGAGAAGCAATTCTCGATATCGAGCAAAGCGTCGTCGTCTTCTGTTCAGTCCAGTTCGGTAAGTTCGTTACATTATAAGCGCGACGTCGTTTTGAGGCGAGCTGCAACGGATATAACGGAGCGTACAAGTTGAGTCCGAGTCACTTCCGTTTTTCGAGCGAGTTGAATTTTCCAGAATTTGGCGCTTAGGGTTCTTGAGCGAGCGAGCGAAATTCGATTCCGATTTCTGAAATTGAGTTGTGCGATTAGTCGCGTTTCATTCATTGATATTGTAAACACTTGTATTCACTTCGATTGATCAATAAACGACTATCTTTCTGGCTGGAGTAGGTCCTCGACTGGAGGGGGCCGAACCAGGGTAAATTTTTTGTTTGTTCTTCTGGTTTTTTGTTGTCGTTCCTTGTAAGATTAGCGTCCGCAACTCTTCAATTGGTATCAGAGTCGATTATTGTAAGGATGGTGTCGACCAAAGTTAAAATTGACTGGTTTTATGGGAAGACTGACTTCGCACTTTGGAGGCAACAGATGAGAGCCATTCTTGTTCAAATGAAGGTGCCTAAGGCATTGAAGCCTGACGCTGAAATGCCAGCAACACTTACAGAAGCTGAAAAGGAAGAGATGAAGGAGACGATGACGTATAGTACGATCATTCTACGTTTGGGGTGATAAAGTGCTTAGAGAAGTGATCAAGGAGAAGTCATCGGCTAAAGTTTGATTGAAGTTGGAACAACTGTATATGACCAAGACTCTCACCAATAGAATCTACTTGAAAGGTAAACTATTCGGATTCAAGATGGATAGTGATATGTCTATTGAGGAACATTTGGATGAATTTGCTAAAATAGTCATAGACCTTGAAAATATTGGTGAAAAGATTGATGATGAGGATCAAGCCATCATGGTGTTGAACTCTTTGCCCTCATCCTATGCTACTTTTGTGGACACTATGAAATACTCTAAGGATGCTCTGACCATGGAGGAAGTTCTGGCTGCTTTGAAGCAAAACCAGTTGGACTCAGAGACTAACTCTGGGACAGCAGATGGGTTAGTGGCTCAGGGGAAGTTTCAGAGAGGAAATTCCCTAAGAAAGGTGCCAAGCCTGGAAATCAGCAGAGGTCTACCAATCAAGAAAATCAGAGCAGTGACAAGAAGAAACTGAAGTGTTATTTCTGTAAAAAGGAAGGGTACTTCAGGAGGGATTGCCCTGTCAGACTGAAGAAACCAAATGGTAAAGGTCAAGAAAGGGGAGAGGCTGCTTTGGCTGAAGAAGGGTATGATTCTACAGAGGCTTTGGTGGTCACAAGAAGGAATCCTGAGACAAGGTGGATCCTGAGACAAGGTGGATCCTTGATAGTGGCTGTTCTTGCCACATGACCCCTCACAAGGAATGGTTTAGAGATTTTAGAGAACAAAACCAAGGCTCAGTCCATCTAGGCAACAATGAAGTCTGTAAGATGGAGGGGATTGGGACTGTCTTAATTAAGATGGAGGATGGACCTAAGATCAAACTCTCAGGTGTGAGGTATGTGCCTAAACTTAAAAGAAATCTTATCTCGTTGGGTATGCTTGAGGCACATGGTTGCATTTTTAAGGTAGAACTTGGTAAGATTGAAGTGTTTAAAAATGACTGTTTGAAACTAAGAGGAACTAGAAGCAATGGAATATATGTTTTGTCTGGTGATGTTGTTGTGAATGACTGTTTGAATTATTATGAAAGGAACATTGATAAAACTGTTTTGTGGCATTTGAGATTAGGACATTTGGGACAGATTGTGAAATCTTCCCGTGGTAGATGAGATGTTGTTCTGGTCGGGTGCAGAACAATATCTAGAACAACTTATGCAAATAATAATAAATGCAGTGTGGAAAATAAATGACACGCAAAGTTGTTACCCAGTTCGGCGTTAACGAGCCTACGTCTGGGGGGCTGACTCAGCCCGGTGGATAGCAATTCACTAATGTTGAGTATTGCGAGTACAGGAATTACCGTTTACAGAATCCCTCTTAAACTACCTGAGCCTCGAACACTCTAGCAATTGCAAACTAGGTCTCCCCTAGATCTGAGCTCCCGCTCCGTATCCACCAATATGATCCTCCGTGAGAATCAGCGCCTTCTCCCGAATGCGCAGTAACAGCTTAAGTGCGTGTATCTTCAAGTTGTTCCACGATCAATCTGTTGAGCACTAGAATAGACTGAATCCGAGCGTGTTAGAGTTCACAAGAATAATGAACTTAACACCGATGACCTCCTCCAACCCTTCTTTAAATATCAGCGTGAATAATATCTCCAACAGTGCTGAATTCTGCAACTTGTTCAACCGCCAGTCTGTAACAGCAACCTGGAATAACTGGACAGCACCGCCGTGGGTTCACCGGAATGATGAACTCAAGGCCGATCGATCTCTCTCCTCTCTGAGTGTGTATCTGCGTTTAGCTTAATGATCGATGCAGAATTGACAAGCCTAGCACTGCTTATATAGGACGGTAGAAACCCTAAATCAAATAGGATTCCTAATCTTAACCGCCTATATCATTAGGAAACGTTTCCTAATCTTTTAGGAAATCTTTCCTAAATCAATGCGCATATCTTCTTGTAGATAAGCCTCCAAATATCTTCAACTCAGTTTAGGAAACCTTCGATTATCTTCTTTGTTAAGTTATCTTCTTCGGCAAGATAACTTCAAGCGCAAGTCATCCCTAATTCTTCTCAACCGACTTCTTGATATGCATAAACATATTTACGTCCACCGACTCCAAGATCTGCATCATATCTTTAATATGCCACAACACCGACTTTCCTAAACTGCCTTAGGAAATCTCTGCTGCGTCTGAGTTGTTCCACGTCGGTTGAAACAAGTTACCTAATCTGAATTAGGAAATTTCCAACTTCTGTTCTTCCATGTGTGACCGCCTTGATCTCCAACGGTCAACTGTGTTTCCTAATCTGAATTAGGAAACATTCCATCTGCTTCGACTTGTTCCAGAACAGTTGTCTCTTCTAGCCTTGAAACAACAGCTTGAACAACTATACTAAGTTTTGCCAAACTACATGCCATAAAACTAACAATCTCCCCCTTGGCATTTTTGGCAAAACTAACTACTGTAATCTACCTGTACTACTATTACCGTTGAATCTTTGAAGAGGGTTTCAAACTCCCAAGCTGTGCTACGAACTAAACTACCAACTGAATCTTTGAGGAGATTTCAAACTCCAAACATAATAAAAACTCAACGAATCTTTTAAGGAGATTTCAAACTCCAAAACTTCTCCCCCTTTTTGCCACAAATGAGCAAGGAGGGTTCAACAACATAAAAGGTAGCGTTCAAGGAAGATACCTCAGATCATCAGGCGACGGGCTTAGCATCCTCATCTTTGGCAGCATCTTGTGCAACCAACTGGAGTACCATGTTATTGGTACTGACTAACTCCTCCTCTAGATCATGTATCACTGTTTTCTTTGTGACTGTTGCAAAGCTGATAGATGTGCTGGCACTTCGCAGGGATGTCTCTAGAACAACTCGGTTAAGACCTCTTGACACTTTTTCTTCAAGATCATATACGTGTTTCTTCTCCAAGTACCTATGATCACCTTTTACGACATGTGGAACATCTGTTAACTTGTCCTAACTTATCTTGATCTTTGAAAGCTAGATCATGATAAATGTAGCTATCTTGTTCCAGACTGGCTTTGCTAGATCCACTTCTCTGCCTTGTACTCCATAGACGTTATTGTTCACATCTGAAGTGATCGTGATCTGCTTCTTTCTTATGCCTAGCTTCCCATACTCCTCGCTATAAAAAAAATCCAAATACCTTTGGTAGATTTGTTATGGCTTCTCTCAGAACATGTTCCACGAATATCTTCGCCATAGTAATTGAAGGAAATAAATCCAACTCCTTGAAAAAGCTCACAATCTCCTTGACTGAGTAGTTGTCAGCTTCCAAGATCCTTTCAGGGACAAAATATATTCTTTACATAACGTCCCGCTTCTTGGCTTGTTCCTCTGACAAGAACCAGATTTCTTTAACAAAAACTCCTAGCACAATTGCTTTCCTCTTTCTATCAGTCTTTTCTCCCCCTGCAACCTTGCTTATCTTCGTGTAGCAAGTACTTCACCTCATGTGAACCTTCCTCAGCTTGATCAACATCCATCTACTTAGCTGGTACAACTGCTGGTTCATTAACTTATACTGGGTGGTCTTTTTCTACTTTTGAGGTAGCTTATCATGAGCAGCATGTTTAACTGCAACCGATTCTTCTTCTGTAACAACCTCTGACTTCTCTTCATCACTGGCTTCTATATCATCACTTGATTGATTCACCTCTGTGACATCATACTGCTCAACAACTACTAGCAACTGGTCAAGCGAGTCATCTTACTTGCTAGATTCATTCTGTGATGCCCTATCATTATATGGAACAATAGCTTGTTCCTCAATCTTCATGAAGGTTGTCTTCTTAACAATAACAGGAGCAACCTCTTATCCTCAGATTGTGACTCTTCATCATTAGCACCAGTAATAACACCAACTTGTTCCATCCTTCTTACGTCAGCTTTTCAATGTATATCTCGTTCAAGCTCTAGCTGACCAACTTGTTCTGGAACAACTTAGTTGTCAATGACACATAGACCCAGTGAGGATCTAGGTGTCTCGAACCGTAGATTGTTCAAGGCTTTGGTGAAGATGTCTACTTGCTGCTTCTTCCACAACATCTGGGTGCCACAACTTCCAGCGTCCGACCTTACGTGTTTGACGAAAAACGGCCTAGTGTCTACTCCCCCTCGAACATAGCCATGGTTGAGACGTTCACACCATGCTCTGGGCGCCTTCTTGAGTCGATACCCAGCCACCTTAATATTTTTGGGTTTGACCGTGGATATAAAACATGTTAAACCAGCCGTATCTTGAAATTTTGCTTGTTTACTTTGAGTATGTATGCCGTCATTTGGTTCACCAATCACCTCAGCAAAGGGATGATTCATCTCAACAGACCTAGAAGGTTGAAGAATCCAAGAGGTAGCAGGAGGTGTCTCCGATTCAGCTTCCTCGTCAGTCTGGTCATCTTTTTCAGCAAGATATTCCGAGGCTTTATTCAGGACAACTTCTGGATTTGGTGTGGGTGCAACATGTTGTTTCTCACTCCTTTGTTTAACTCTCCAGACTTGTTTGACCTGTGGAACAGGCTTCTGCTTCAACTTCTTAAGATAAGAAAGGAACTCATAACATCTCGGTTTGATATGTCCCCTTTTGTTGTAGTGGTAGCAGATTCTCTCATCTCTTCTCCGTACAACATTCTGTTTTTGCTTTCTTGAGGGATACCAGGTTGCTTTTCTTCACGGGAGATGCTCAGCTGGAACAACGTGCGATTTTGGCTTGGCTTTTGACGTGAAATATTTTTGAGATACACTTTGTCAAAAACAATTTATAAGTGAACCGGTAAGACCGGTGTCGAACCCAAGGGAGCAAACGGATTACGCGTTAGTTCTATCAAATTTTCTTACTCGGCTAATTCCTAAAATTCAAGTGTGATTGAGTTATCAATGATTCAAAGAAACAATGAAATGGTATTTAAAGGATTGAATTCAATTTAAAATGAGTTTCGAGGGAATAATTCCCTCCTTGGCAATTTCCCAATGATCATGCAAACTAGAGTTCAATTAATTATGAGTTGATAGGTTTTGAACCTAGCTTAGACTATGAATTAGGCAAACCATGCATGTCTAATCCTAGTAAAGCCATCTTAGATAGGATCTCACTACTTAAAGGATATTGACCCCCTATATGCATTTACCCTCATAAATGCACATGCACAAAGTTCTAGTTCACCTCTCACCATGCATTTACTCTCATAAATGTAGGTTAAGTCCATTTTTACTACATCAAAACCATCCCTAAGCTCTCTCAAGACTTAGATCAAAGTTCTAACATAAACATGTCACTTAGGCATTTTATCAAACACTTAGAGGCATGTCTAACATGAAGATCATAGTAAAAATGAAATCAACTTTGATAAATACAATAGATGTGTTTACAATGATCATTGAGTACCAAGGAGGTTCATAGAACCCTCAAAACACAAGGGGGACTACTCACACATCATGTAAGACAACATGATGTGTAGGTTTTTACAAACAAATCTAAGAGAAGTAAGAGGGAATAGAGTAGGATGATTAGTCCTAATGAACTCCCTTTATCTTGATTCCTCCTTGATTTGATGATGATGAAACCCTTGATTTTGATCACTTTTTCTTGTCTTCTCTCCAGAAAATTCCAAGATATTAGGTCAACTTTGCCTCTTTCTATTTATAGCCTCGGAAAAGATTCGGCACTGTAGCAGGTCCAGTCGATCGACTGGCGTTGGGCTGTTGGCCCAGTCGATCGACTGGAGCGAGATTAGGCGCTTGGGAAGCAGGTTCTCAGTCGATCGACTGGCACATGGTGGGCTCCCAGTCGATCGACTGAGGAAACTCAATTTGCAGCTCCTCCTGTAAGTCCATTAAGTCGATCGACTGAGTTCCAGTCGATCGACTGGTGGTCACGTGATCTGCATGCTCTGGGCAGGGAACTCTTCAGTCGATCGACTGAATGGGTCAGTTGGTCAACTGGCGCTGATCGATTTGCAGCACCTCCTGTTAGTCTGTTAAGTCGATCGACTGGAGCAGGGGAGCTTCCCAGTCGATCGACTGAAGACCAAATACTGCCACTTTTTACTCTAAAACACCGATTTTCCCCGAGTTTTCTTCCAATGGCTCTTGACACTGAGACATCTTGCTTTGCACCTGAAACGCACGAAAAGGAGATCAAATGACATCTAATAGTCGTCGGAAACGAACTAAAGCTATAGTGAAAACGTGCATTAATGAGTCGAAAACTTGACTCATCAACACTCCACACTTAAGCTTTGCTCGTCCCGAACAAAGTATGCAAATATGCCAAGGAAGTGCAAATGTCGAAATGCTAGTGGTGCTATGTTTTTCGTGCATTTGCCTAACTAGATTTCACATGGTCTCGATCCTTATTTCTAAACAAGTTATTGAAAAGAAAATGGCAAGTATGCACAATCTACCTAGCTCCTTTTCGTAGGCGTTACGAATGCATTTAGCGTATGCATTAAGCCTTTAAACCCCTAGGCTACCCTAGTGGACGAGTTATAGTCTCGTGAGAGTTTTCAGAAAAGGAAATACTCACAAATCCCAAATGCACATATCCCATAAGAGTGAATGCAAGAGTGCTCAACCAAGGCTACGATTTTTCAAAACCAATCCCCCACCCCAAACTAGAACTATCCTCACAATATCATTAAAAGAACTTTTTCAACCCCTTGAGTACCTTTGAGGATATGCATTCAAGGTTATCAACACTAGGGCTATGAAATGTCTCATCCAAAATTCTACTCATTTTCAAGGCTACACAATAGAGGCAAGGCTTGTAGCTCGCACAATAGAGTGTCAACCGCTCACCTATGCTAGCTAGGGCTAGTCCAAGGGCTCGCGATAAGGAACTCATTCCGAAGTTTTAGGCGCTTAAGCCGTAATCCATAAGGGAAGTGGAGTTCGACACTAGAGTTCTTTAACAAACAAGTCATAAACCAAATGAATACTCCCGTGCAAGCACATGGGTCGTCCAAGAGTTATTCCAACTAGCACACAATGCAAATGTTGAATCTGGCACGAATGAAGAATGATGGAAGAACATAGAGTCAAGTTTTAAGTGCTTCTTATTTTCTTTTTGAACCTTCCTGCTCTCACTCATCATTGTCCTTTTGACGCGAGTCAAGCCGAGGGTCGCTCGTCTATTTTCCCGGCTATTAGGACTAGAGATTGGACTATGCGTGCCACCGTCCCACCTAACCGCATAAGTACCGCGGTGGCGGAGCAGATTTTTTTTTGATTGACTCCACACTTAAAACATGACAATATGTTCAAAAAGTGTATGGAATGTGCGGGGAACAAACATAAGCAAGGCACCGTGTTAGAGAACTCAAGTCACCAAGGAATATTCAAGGGGTCTAAGATTTTCATGAAGATTTTTAAAAATGTTTGCTAGCTTGATCCAAGGTGTTGCAACGAAAATACATAGAAGGTTGGATAGACAAGGCGTAGCAATGATATTGATTCTCAAGAATGCATGTTCAAAGGACTAGGTCGCTAAATGTGGTAAATAGGCTAGATGTGATTTATAGGGATTTAGAATCGAAAATCATAAGCCTTTGAGGTTAAAAACACTCTCATGTTGGGATAATGTGCAAGTGTGCAAGCGTCCATCTAAAATGATATGCATGGCATGCAAACATGTGAACTATACGCATCAAACCACTCCACACTTAATTCAAGCTTAGTCCCTAAGCGCAAAGAATGATATAATAAAGGCAAAGGCGCATAGCAACTCCCCTCGTTTGTAGTGCCGGTGATATAATCCATAAGAGTGAGAAATAACCTTTTGGTTGCAAGTGTAGATAAAAGAGGGTGTTTTAGACATGATAAGAATATGTGAATGTATATCCTGTAGAATGAACAATATAAATGGTAAACACCTCCAATATCATCATAAGAATATAGCCTACAACCAATAGGCAAGAAAGGATAGATATCACCAAAATAGCATACATCATCAAAAATGCGCCAAAAGGCGACTTATCATCCAAATCAACATCCAATGCAACAAGTCAAATAAGGAAAATACACATGTGGAAATAGAAATGAAGCATGGACTAAGATGTAGCCTCGTCGTCTCCCGAAGGGGTCCTCCTAGCTGAATCAACGACTCCATCATCCTCAAGCGGCTGCGTGGAGCCTGGGAATAGCGGGCTACCCTCGCGAAAGGAATGATCTGGCGGAGCGGTGTCTCCTGTGAGACGCGATCCCACCTCCCCGACTCTGGAAGCTGGAGTGGTGGGCAAAGGGGAGGCGCCATGTGGAGCTGAGAACTCTGGAGCGAGTGGAGGGGCAACTGGAGTGCTGGGGCCTCCGGTGAAGGACTGAACTACAGATCTGAGCCACTCCCACTCCCGACGCGCTCTAGTATCAGACTCTCTAACAAGGTCCTCTAACCGGGACAAACCACTCCTCATGTCCGCCACGTCGGCCGATAACGTAGCAATATCTGACGTGACTCTCTGCCTCCACTCCGCTGAGTCATCAACGACTGGAGGGGGAATATCGACCGCGGGCTCTGCTGGGGGAAACTTCTCATCGGCTGCGTGGAGTCCCGCATCTGCCTCGGGAATGTCTGCCGTAGGGGGAGGAGAGGCAGGAGGCGAGGGAGCGGGTGAGGGGGTGAGGTGGGTAAGGCAATAGAGCGGGTTCTGTTGCTTGAAGGCTCTCCTCCGCGCAGCAGCGGCGGTCACAAGATCCTCCACATGAGGCGACGGGTCACTGCTCCACGTCTTACCGTCCCGCTTGACCATATGCATATTCTTCATTAAATCCATGTCAAGCTTGCTCCTAGTAGGGGCCTCACAACCCTCGTGGCCAAAGGTGAAGTTACACATTCGGGCTATCAACGTAATCAAGGAGCCACCTCCCATGCCCTTGTTCCTCGTACTCGGCTTTACAACGGTCTCAAACCGGTTTGCAAGAACCACTAGCCAATCAATGGCCTCCCCGTGATCCATGGCAACCATGAGGTCCATATCTGGGAAGGTAACCTTCCTACCCCTCTCTGTCCTCGTATTAAAATCAATAGCAATGACGTGGTGCATAATCTTCCAAACCGGGTCAACGATCGCAGAAGAGTTATATGAAGACACGAACCACTCATTCCTACCGGAAATCCTCTTCCAAAGCCTGGACTGGTCGTGCTCAGTGAATACTCGGGGCGATGCCGCAGGCTGTGGAAAGCCAAGCCACTCTCGGATTGTACTCTCCCTGATCTGGAAATCCCTACCTCCCAACATAAACTTCCAATAATAAATAGAGGCACCATCCTCCCCCACTCTCTCCTTATCCGACTCAAACGAGGACATGAACTCCTCAACTACCCTCTGGTGTGGATCCAAAGTCGGGTCGAGTAGGATTAGTGGTCTTGTAGAAGAAATTGGGGTGATTTCTCCATCCCGAAGAGAATTTTGGTGTAGTATAATTCGCTTGGGAGCCTTGCCCTTGATTGGTACTAGTCCCATAGTCTCTAATTTGGTTTCCCCCCACAAAATTGACTTCTCCATAACCTTGCCCTTGCACGTCCCTTTGAACCAATGGGCAAGAAGTGGTTTCATGTTCGTACACCTCACAAATGTCACACCCTTGCCTCGTTGAAGACTCTTTTTCGGGGTGTTTCATCCTAAAGACTTCGTCCGAGAGATTATCAAAGTCCTTCCTCAAAGCATCGTAATCGCTAGAGCTCACCGCTTTCACTTCGTGTCTCTCATTTCTTCTTCTAGGGTTCCCTCTCTCGCTTTCCCACATGAAATAATTCTTCGTTATTTTCTCTATAACCGCAAAGGCTTCATGTGGATAACCACCCCACACTTAAACTTGTACGTCCTGAACAAGAACTATGTCATAAGAGGAACGAATAATGTAAACACCACAATGCTTCGGTCATCCTAGACGTGCTACATGGACATGAATCGATTACTCTAGATCTCGCCTGTTATGCATGCTTGCTACTAATATCTTTGTGCGAAAACATGGGTTAAAGATACGTGTTACCTTGGGTCGAGATTCAAATCAATTCGGATGTCTCGGGAGATAGCCCTTTTTAGACCCATGAACCCTCATTCTCGGACTCGAACTCGCTGCTATATGGTTATGCTTTGCCGCTTTTTCTTGCACGTGATTGATTCGAGCTTCAAAGTGTTGAGTGCTTTTCGGCCAGCTATAGTGTCATCTGATTTGGGATTTCAATGATGCTTTCACATGAGAAACGTGTGGACTATCACAATGGTGGTGGATTTGTTGCCTTGAAGTGCGGATTGTGACTTGCTCGAACCGTGGTTCCTTCTCCTTTTGACGCGAGTCAAGCCGAGGGTCACTCGTCAATTTTCCCGGTTACTCGGATTAGAAACCTTCCTGCTCTCACTCATCCTCGTCCTTTTGACACGGGTCAAGTCAAGGGTCGCTTGCCTATTTTCTCGGCTACTTGGACTAGAGCTTGGACGGTGTGAAGTATTCCCGTCCCGACCAACCGCAAAGGGTACCGCAGTGGTGGAGCAGACTCGTACTATGTTGCCTCGAAGTGCTAGCCTCCACGAGCTCCACATAACCATATATCCTGAGTTCGGCCTTTGAATGATCTGTCAAGTCTCTCTAGGGCATTTCTATCAACTCCACATCCCTGTTTATCTCAACTAACAAAGGCACGCAAAAATTTTAAATCACAAGTTAGTCGCACAAATCAATTTTCACCAAAGACATGCATGTAATTGGCTCTATCTATTTCACCTAATCATTATCCAATACTGCAAGTCTAGGAAATAGTGAAGTATCATGTACAAAAATTTTAAAATTGACCCGAAACGTGCTGACTCTGTGCAGGGTGCAGGAAATAAACATGCTGACTCACTGACTGACTCTCCCACCCCACACTTTTGAAATAAGCAGTGTCCTCACGGTACGACTTAAATCAAGACTCACAATGCATGCAATAAATAAAAGGAAAGGGAAAAGGTAGAATGGGACTCCCCTCGTGTGATGTGTGACGACCAGGAATGGCTGATTATTCTCCTATGAGTCCTCAAAGAGAGCCCCATCGAAGCTTGTGTCGCAACGTGAGTTCGTTGCACACTGAAAGGTCTGCGTCAATGACATTAAGACGAATAAAAGATTCCCAGGAGGTTGGAGGAGTCACAGCGGTCTCACTTAAAACCCAACCTCCTTAGACTCGTAAGTCTTTGTGACAGAATCTTTAAACGCTCATGTTTCTTGACACAACTTATTCAAGGTGTGAACTACTCATGTCGGATACAGTCTGATATTGGAGCGAAGCAAGTCCGGGCTAAAATGCGTAGTCCCGTACTTGTTTTTTTTCGGTCGGCCTGGTCCAGTCCCTACACAATAAAACCAATTCCTTCCCAAGGTACAATGTGATAATGATGACTCAAAACAAACATAATAAGTAAATAAACTGAAATGTAAAAGAAATGCAAACCGTGCAGGGCTGCTGATAAGCAATTATTTGCATGATCTTTGATGTAATAATTCACACATTTTGAGCTCCATATTTATATAATATTGCGCAGATTTGATGGTTTTACTTAGTGTTTCAGTGACAAATCAAATTGAGAAGTAAATGGCAAAATAGCAAAATTGTGAGCTCGGACCTCCGAGGGGCTACCCGACTTAAATTGCTCAAAAACACTCGTGCATCCGAGGGGCCATCCGACCGTGTATCCGACCGTGCATCCGACCTTCTTCTTGCGCAAAAAGCAAAACCTCCGCCCGGCCAGCCGACCTCCACTCCTCAGCCGCTCGTGCCCACGCCCGGCCAGCCGCCCTCCGCACATGCACCCGCACAGCCGCTCGCACAGCCGAGCCATCCCTCGGCCAGCCGCTCGCACCTCCTAGCTCAATCCCTCGGCCAGCCGCTCGCATACCCGAGCTCATGCCTTGTCTAGCCGATCGGCTATGCTTGCGAACAATAATCAATAATCAAGTCGGCTTAAGGTCATTTATTTCCATCATCGATCAATGTGAGTTTTATCGGGACACGAAGAAACTATTGAAATTGGATAAGCCGGCATTGGGAACCATGTAGACAAAAGGGAAGACATCAGTATAGAAGAGGAGCAGCGCGCATCAGTGAAGAGTGGAGATCTGAAATCGAAAACCTAATCGAAGGAACAGGCGACAACAACATTCACGCAGAAGAAGTTCAACATCAGGGGTTTTCTTAACCTTTTCTTGTACTTCTATTTTTATTTACCTGTTGTCATGCATCAGCTCACCATGAGTGAGTAGTCCGCTTATTGGGATCCAATGGATCCCCAGAAACATCTACAGTTGTAACACATGTCTTTTTATATGATTGCTGTTTTATTTCTTTACATCAGATATGAATAGTTCAATTCGTGCATCCTGTATTTGGTATTTTGCAAGATATCAATAACGTTTGTATGAGGATTGTTCGTATCGATTGTCTGTGTTTGCAGTAGCATGTCACAGTAGGTTTACATAATTGCATGATAGGCGAGAAGCGAAAGTTGAGTCTATGCATGTAATGAGATAAAATCTGATAGGCGAGAAGCGAAAGTTGAGTCTTGATGATTTGTGTATCTAGTTTTGTTATTATGCGAGAAGCGAAAGTTGAGCATGTAATAAAGCAAATGACCTAGGGAAATAATTCACTATCATATATTAAGATCTACTGTTAGGCAAGAAGCGAAAGTTGAGTCTGCAGTAATTTGTGTTATAATTTGTCTGTTTCTGGGGAAGTCATTGATTCCCAATGTTTCATCATTCTGAAAAACAACCAAACAACAACCGCATGCAACAACAAATCAAACCTTAAATTCTGTATAAATCATTTCACTGTTTCTTTTATTTACTCTACTGTACTGCACTTTTATTTCAAACCCCCCATTTCCGTACTAATATAAACAACTATTTACAGAAAGTAGCCAAACTAGTTCCCTGTGGATTCGACCTGAGTCACACTCAGATTATTTGTTTGATCGCGAGTTGCACTACAATCACTATATTTACAACCGATCAAAATGGCGCCGTTGCCGGGGAGCTAGTCATTTGTTTATTTTCTGTTATTATATTTGTTTATTACTTTAGTACATTATCTGTTTAGTACTCACTTTTAATTCTTCTTTTGTCTGTTGATGCAAACGAGAAACAAGACGAAGAGAGGAAGGAAAGGTAGAGGAAAGATGGAGAACATTCACAACAACAATCTGGTGAACGTTGCTGTTCAGCAGAGAGAACCTACTGTCGCAGACTTCATGATACCATCAACCCATACTCAAGGAAATCCCATCCAGATGCCTGAAGGAGGAAATATCGAATGGAGGTCCGGCCTCATACAGATGATAACTAGTAATGCCTACAATGGTATGACTGGTAATGCTCATCATCACCTGGATCAATTCAAGGATTTCTGTGCTACATACAAGCCAACTAATGTGGACCTGGAAACGATGTACCTTCGTTTGTTCCATTTGTCACTAAGGGACAGAGCCAAGGAATGGCTCAAGAACCATCCGCCAAACACCTTCACCACATGGGACCAGTTATCCAGTGCATTCATGATGCAATTCTTCCCACCAGCAAAGACTAAAGAGCTTAGAGAAGCAATCATCAAATTCACTCAAAAGATGTGCGAGGATTTTCATGAGGCCTATGAAAGATTCAAAAGATTACTGTGGGAATGCCCGCATCATGGAAACTCGCCTTGGCAGCTGCTGTATTCCTTCTACAATGGAATGGATAAGGCAGCCCGGCATCTGATGGATAATAGTGGAAAAGGAGCTATCAACAAACTGCCACCAACTGAGGCCTTCCAACTGATAGAAGAACTGGCGTCAAACTCACTACAGTTTGGCAGTGGACGTAACAACTATCCTAAGGATAGAGACTTCATCAGTGGTGCTGTTGCAACCAAGGACGACATTCAACGCCTCACCACAATGTTCGAAACAATGATGAAGAATCAAAATCCTAGCGTAGCACAAGTCGGAATGGAATACAATAACCAGTACACCGTTCCACCGCCACCTGCAGTCCTTACTCAACAACCAGTACCATTACCACCCATGCCTATGCACGCTGCAGAAGATGTAAACTTCATACGGAATCAACCCTACAACAACAACAGCAGACCTGCATATGAAGCTAATAGGAACTACCAGTGTCAACCATACTTCAATTATCAGAACAATCAGATGCCTCAAACAAACTATGCAGCCCCGAAACCATGGAACGCCAATCCTGTTGCACCCACTGCTCCCAAACCTCAAAATACTCATCCAGGTAATGTGTCATCATCCAGTAATTCTAATCAGACTGACTTGTCTTCTATTGTTGCACAGCTTGCGGCAACACAACAACAAATGATGCAACAGATGATGCAGCAGCAGCAACAGAGTCAACAGGAAAGCCAACTAATAGTGCAGAAGCTTAACGAACTACAGAAACATAATGCTATATTGGAGAATCAAATAGCTCAGCAAGCATCTGCATCTAGATTCCAGAGTCAATTACCAGCTCAAGCGGATGCAAATCAGATGGAATCAATGCTATCACCTTGAGGAATGGGAAGGAATTGCAAGGAACAAAACAAGCTAAGGCAGCCGACCTCATGTCCGAGCGGGTACACGACTGGACCTCCGAGCAAAACGCCGCAAACAAGCTACCAGCCGATCGTGCAGCCGAGCTAACACACGACCGCGTGTCCGAGCAACAAGATCGGGTAGCCGAGCGGACCTCCGACCGTTTCACCCGAGCAGCCGCTCGCACCTCCGAATTTCCAACCAATCGCACCTTCGAGCAAAACTTACGTATGCCTGATTCCCCTTCAAATAAAAATTTCGCTAACTTATTTGAACCTTTACAGAAAGAAGAAAGACAGCCAGAAATCAAGGAGAAAGTACCTTTTCCTCAAAGACTGAAAAAGCGGAACGACAATTCGCACATACAAAGGTTTGCTAAACTTATTAGCAACCTTCAGGTATCAATGCCATTCACTGATATAATGCTTAAGATGCCTGGTTATGCAAAATTTCTGAAAGATATTGTCACAAACAAGAAAAAGTTAGACACTGATGATGTTACACTTGATGCAAATTGTAGTGCCATTATACAACATGCCATACCTAAAAAGTTGAATGATTTTGGTGCATTCTGTATTCCCATTACAATAGGTCCTGTTAATGTGTCTAATGCTCTATGTGACTTGGGTGCCAGTATTTCGTTAATGCCATATTCTCTGTACAAAAAGCTTGATGTAGGAGAATTAACGCCAACGCCCATTAGTCTGAGATTAGCTGATAGAACCTCCAGGTTGCCTAAAGGTATTTTAGAAGACATGCTCATTAAAATTGGTGAACTTTGGGTGCCTGTTGACTTCTATGTTCTAGAGATGGATGTTGAGAATGAAACTCCGATCATACTAGGTAGGCCGTTTTTGAATACTGTTCAAGCTGTGATTAACTGCGGTAATGGAACTATTGAAATGAACTTGGGCAGTGAGAAAGTAAAATTTTCCTTGAAATCTATGATGAAAAAACCTAGGGACTCTTTGGACTGTGCTTGGCTTGATACTTATGATGATTCTAACAATTTTGATGAGCCGCCAAATTCTGAACATGAGCTATTAGGCAGTGAAAAAGAAGCAGGTGCAGTTATGATGCTGACGGAGTGCGAAGCAGTGAAGACGCTGAACTACGACATGAAAGTTGCAGGTGAAAAACAGATATTCGATTCACATGAAGTAGAAGAAATTCGTATGGAGAGCTATAAGAGTGACAAGCTGTACAAGGAACGTTCGAAAAAATGGCACGATAGGAAATTAAGAGCTAAACACTTTTCTGTTGGAGAAAAGGGGTTACTGTACAATTCCCAACTTAAGCTGTTTACAGGAAAGCTAAGGCCAAGATGGATGAATGAACACATGCTGAAAGAATATTTCGGATACAAGCCAGGATTACAAATTTGAAGACGTCGAATAAACCTACAATCCCTACAATCTCAACATTTAAGCGCAGCTCCGTCTTGGCCAAGACGTTAAACTAGGCCGGTAAGAGCTTCAACTTCATTTTTTTTTCTGCAAAAATTTACACTTTCATCAATCAAATAATATTTTTCTGCCCTACTTGCTCAATTTTTATGCTAGAATGCTTAGGGACTAAGCATGTTTTAAGTGTGGGGTGGCTGATGTTTATTCGATTATATTTGATTAATGACTGCTATATGTGCTGAAAAAAAAAAATTGCAGAAAAATGATTGAATGTGCTTACCTGATACTTGCTCAAATCTTTGCTGAGAACACGTTGAATGATGAACATGTTAATCTCTGATGTTATGGCTTTGCTGCTCTGAACTCATGAATTTGTTAGCATCTGATTTCTGATTTTCTTGTGATATGAAAGTTTATGTAAATAGACGATTTCATGCTAGCTTAGTTCAGCCTATTGAATTCGTTTAGAATTTTGGAAAAATCATGGTGAACAAACTTTTGCAAACAAGTTTATTTTTCAGATTGGCTCTTAGGTGACTTCAGAAATACTATGGTCGTGTTTTTGTGCTACACATTATTTTGGTACACTGTCAATTTCAAGTGCGGGGTTAGAAAAAAATGATTGAAAAAAAAAGAAAAAAAGAAAAAAAAAAGAAGTGTAGATGGCGGAGGTTAGGAAGCGGTAGATATGGGTAATCCCCTGAACCAGGTCTTCCCCTTCGAAACCATCCTACACTAAAGTCGCCTGAAAAAAAAAAAAAACCAATCCAAAAAAAATCCCCTGCTTGATCGTGACTTTGTACCATATTTTGTGCACTAACATATTCACAGGTATTGTTTGAGGAAAGACCCTTGCAGATTACTGCGTGAGCCTTGAAGAGAATTTACAAGTTTCGTGTAAGTGAAATTCTTCTTGACGATTCAATTGACTAAACTGACTTTTCGATTAGTCTGAATGAATGCTAGCATATTTGAGTCAAATTAGCATAAGCTGAACATCATATTGAAATGAAGAAATCTTTTGTCTGTTTTGAAGTGAGTGATATTGATGCAGTACTGCCTGAACAGATGAGTTATCATGTTTATCACTGTTTTAAAAGTTCATTCCTAACTGAGCAAGTATCACGGGATTTGTGAGTATTCCTGTTCTGAAAACTCTCACTAGTTTTATTTGTTCTTTTGTTTGCTTAGTCTTAAGATGTTCTGGGATGATGTTTCTGATGTGTGTTTGTTCGGGACGAACAAAGTTCAAGTGTGGGGTATTTTGATAAGCAATTATTTGCATGATCTTTGATGTAATAATTCACACATTTTGAGCTCCATATTTATATAATATTGCGCAAATTTGATGGTTTTACTTAGTGTTTCAGTGACAAATCAAATTGAGAAGTAAATGGCAAAATAGCAAAATTGTGAGCTCGGACCTCCGAGGGGCTACCCGACCTAAATTGCTCAAAAACACTCGTGCATCCGAGGGGCCATCCGACCGTGTATCCGACCGTGCATCCGACCTTCTTCTTGCGCAAAAAGCAAAACCTCCGCCCGGCCAGCCGACCTCCACTCCTCAGCCGCTCGTGCCCACGCCCGGCCAGCCGCCCTCCGCACATGCGCCCGCACAGCCGCTCGCACAGCCGAGCCATCCCTCGGCCAGCCACTCGCACCTCCTAGCTCAATCCCTCGGCCAACCGCTCGCATACCCGAGCTCATGCCTTGTCTAGCCGATCGGCTATGCTTGCGAACAATAATCAATAATCAAGTCGGCTTAAGGTCATTTATTTCCATCATCGATCAATGTGAGTTTTATCGGCACACGAAGAAACTATTGAAATTGGATAAGCCGGCATTGGGAACCATGTAGACAAAAGGGAAGACATCAGTATAGAAGAGGAGCAGCGCGCATCAGTGAAGAGTGGAGATCTGAAATCGAAAACCTAATCGAAGGAACAGGCGACAACAACATTCACACAGAAGAAGTTCAACATCAGGGGTTTTCTTAACCTTTTCTTGTACTTCTATTTTTATTTACCTGTTGTCATGCATCAGCTCACCATGAGTGAGTAGTCCGCTTATTGGGATCCAATGGATCCCCAGAAACATCTACAGTTGTAACACATGTCTTTTTATATGATTGCTGTTTTATTTCTTTACATCAGATATGAATAGTTCAATTCGTGCATCCTGTATTTGGTATTTTGCAAGATATCAATAACGTTTGTATGAGGATTGTTCGTATCTATTGTCTGTGTTTGCAGTAGCATGTCACAGTAGGTTTACATAATTGCATGATAGGCGAGAAGCGAAAGTTGAGTCTATGCATGTAATGAGATAAAATCTGATAGGCGAGAAGCGAAAGTTGAGTCTTGATGATTTGTGTATCTAGTTTTGTTATTATGCGAGAAGCGAAAGTTGAGCATGTAATAAAGCAAATGACCTAGGGAAATAATTCACTATCATATATTAAGATCTACTGTTAGGCAAGAAGCGAAAGTTGAGTCTGCAGTAATTTGTGTTATAATTTGTCTGTTTCTGGGGAAGTCATTGATTCCCAATGTTTCATCATTCTGAAAAACAACCAAACAACAACCGCATGCAACAACAAATCAAACCTTAAATTCTGTATAAATCATTTCACTGTTTCTTTTATTTACTCTACTGTACTGCACTTTTATTTCAAACCCCCCCATTTCCGTACTAATATAAACAACTATTTACAGAAAGTAGCCAAACTAGTTCCCTGTGGATTCGACCTGAGTCACACTCAGATTATTTGTTTGATCGCGAGTTGCACTACAATCACTATATTTACAACCGATCAGCTGCCTCCCTGCGAGCGCCTTTGTTTAACGTCGTTGGCTCGACAGTACCTCCTCTAAGTGTCAGGAGGCTCGGCAAGGGCTATCTCATCAGTGGTGGTGTCAAGGGGCTCGGCTAGGTCAAACTGGTGAACGGTCAGGTCAGCCTCTCCATGATAGTGCTTCACTCGCTGTCCATTGACCCTGAATCGGTCTCCTCCTGTCGGGCTCTCAAGTTCGACTGCTCCATGATTAAAGACCCGTGTGATGGTGTAAGGGCCGGTCCATCTGGACCTCAACTTCCCGAGCATGAGTCGTAACCGAGATGAGAATAAGAGCACCTGCTGTCCGACTTCAAACGTGCGCCTGAGTATGAATTTGTCGTGGTAGAGCTTGGTCCGTGCTTTGTAGTCTGTTTGGCTCTCATAAGCCTCGAGGCGCAGCTCCTCAAGCTCGCACAACTGTAATTTCCTGTCTAGCCCGGCTGCCTGTAAGTCTGGATTGCACTTCTTCAGTGCCCAATATGCCTTGTGCTCTAGCTCGACTGGTAAGTGGCACGACTTCCCATAGACCAACCGAAAAGGCGATGTGCCTATCGGTGTCTTGTAGGCTGTCCTGTATGCCCAAAGAGCCTCATCTAACCGCTGGCTCCAATCCTTCCTGGTCGGTCCCACCATCTTCTCCAGAATTCCCTAAATTTCACGGTTGGAGATCTCCGCTTGCCCATTCGTCTGGGGATGATATGCTGTGGAAGTCCGGTGATGAACATGGTAGCGCTTCAGTGTGGATGCCATCATACGGTTGCAAAAGTGCGTCCCCTGATCACTGATAATGGCCTTAGGTACTCCGTACCTGCAAAAGATGTTAGTGCGCAAAAAGTCTACGACAGTTTTAGCATCAGCACATCTAGTGGCCTTGGCCTCTACCCACTTGGACACATAATCAACTGCAACTAAGATAAAAGAAAAACCACATGAAACAGGAAAAGGACCCATAAAATCTATCCCCCAAATGTCAAACACATCATTCACTAGTATGGGGACCTGTGGCATCTTCTGTCTGGCCAAAATATTACCTACTCTCTGGCATCTATCACATCTCTTACAATGATCGTAGGCATCTCTAAAAACATGCGGCCAAAAGAAACCACTATCTAAAATCTTCCTAGCCGTCCTCCTAGGGCCGAAATGGCCACCACACTCTAATTCATGGCAAAAACTGATAACTGAAGCAATCTCATCATCGGGAATGCACCGTCTAAGAATCTGATCTACACCTATTTTCCACAAGTACGGATCATCCCACACATAGTATTTAGCATCATGCTTCAGTTTCAAACACTGTGCCCTAGAATATGAGGGCGGGAACTTACCTCCGACCAGGTAGTTCACTAGAGGAGCGAACCATGGCATCTTACCCGAAATAGCATACAAGTGCTCATCTGGAAATGTCTCGGTAATCTGCCCGGCCTCCTCTTCTCTGACAAGACGGCTCAAGTGGTCGGCCACTGTGTTCTCTATGCTCTTCTTGTCCCTGATCTCCACGTCAAACTCCTGTAGGAGCAAGATCCACCTAATGAGCCTCGGCTTTGCCTTCTTCTTCGTCATCAAGTACCTAATAGCTGCATGGTCAGAATAGACAACAACTTTAGTACATAGCAAATATGATCTAAATTTCTCCAAGGCAAAAACCACGGCTAGCAGCTCCTTCTCTGTGGTCGAATAGTTCTTCTGGGCCACATCTAGTGTCCTCGAAGCGTAGTAGATCACCACGGGCTTCTTGTCTACCTTCTGACCAAGAACTGCTCCTACGGCATAATCACTCGCGTCACACATAATCTCAAAGGGCTGTGTCCAGTCCGGAGCTCTAATGATGGGCGTGCTGGTGAGGGCCTCCTTCAGCTCGTCAAATGCTGCCCTGTGAACAGGCTGTCGTCGTACCTGTGCAAAAACAATTTATATTTTTCCTCGCTCTTGGCTGTGGGTTAGTACAGTGATGAGTAAGGGTCGAACCCTAGGGAGCTAGATGGTTACTACTTCGTTCTGTAATAGAGAAAAAACAAGAAACTAATGTGAAAGTAAAGGTTAGTGTAATAATCGAAAATTGCAAGGGATTTATCAATCAAAGAAATATTCAGGTTAGGGTATTATTCAATTGTGACTTGGTTTTATCATTGATTTCTAAATATCATGTTTCTAATTCTTTTAAACCTAATAATTCAATACTCCATTCCAAGATATATCGAATTAGTGCACTACTTGTTAATAGCTCTCTAGTGTCAACAAATAGCAAATAGGAGAGTTGAATTGATCAGTTAAGCTTTGCTATTCCAAGCTTCCACTTAACCTCACAATTCAATCCAAATAATGAGCACAAAAGATTTAATCGAATAACGAAACAAGCATTAAGATTCAAATCTCAAAAACATAAGTCACAATTATTTAACCCTAACCCAAATATGGGTTTTAGTTACACATAGTCATAAGGAAATAATGCAGGGAAATAAAAGGGAAATAACAACTTCACTGATGACCGAGTAAACAATAGAGCAAGGCACGGCTGAATGAGCGGATGGACTGGCGAGCAAGGGCGGCGCAACAATGGTGGCGGGCAGAGGAGAGGAGTCGAATGAGAACTGTGTGATGAGATTTCTCTCTGATTTTCTGATGATTTGAAGACTGCGGGATCTCTTGTATTTATAGGGTTTGAGAAACCCTAACTTGGTGATAAAGCTACGAAACCCTAGCATCGCATGCAAATTGGGCCGGCTGCTGGACTTTGGACGTGCGAATGGACTCAGCATGAAATTTGGATTTTTCCCCGAAGTTACTGTTCACGGCCCGAAAATCACTGTTCACCCCCGGATTTACTATTCACGCCGGAATTACTATTCATGCGGAGTTACTGTTCGCGCTGAGTTACTGTTCACGAGCCGAAAAACACTGTTCACGGCCCTCTTTTGGCTCCGTTCTTCCACTGCGATGTTTTTGGCTTCAAAAGCCGTCTTTTAAGCACGATTCCTCCTAGAGCTTCCAAATCACCTGAAATACAAAACAACACTAAAAAGTAACTGTTCGCATAATAAAGTGAATGAAATGGTGGGAATTAATGACTCTATGAGTCGTATAAATACGGCTCATCAAACCACCCCACACTTAAACTTGTTCGTCCCGAACAAGAACTAGGTCATAAGAGGAACGACTAATGTAAACATCACAATGCTTCGGTCATCCTAGACGAGCTACATGGACATGAATTGAGCTACTATAGATCTCGCCAGTTATGCATGCTTGCTACTAATATCATCGTGCGAAAAACATGGGGTTAATGATACGTGTTACCTTTGAGTCGAGATGCAAACCAATTCGGATGTATCGGGAGATAGCCCTTTTTAGACCCATGAACCCTCATTCTCGGACTCGAACTCGCTGCTATATGGTTATGCTTTGCCGCTTTTTCTTGCACGTGATTGATTCGAGCTTCAAAGTGTTGAGTGCTTTTCGGCCAGCTATAGTGTCATCTGATTTGGGATTTCAATGATGCTTTCACATGAGAAACGTGTGGACTATCACAATGGTGGTGGATTTGTTGCCTTGAAGTGCGGATTGTGACTTGCTCGAACCGTGGTTCCTTCTCCTTTTGACGCGAGTCAAGCCGAGGGTCGCTCGTCTATTTTCCCGGTTACTTGGATTAGAAACCTTCCTGCTCTCACTCATCCTCGACCTTTTGACACGGGTCAAGTCAAGGGTCGCTTGCCTATTTTCCCGGCTACTTGGACTAGAGCTTGGACGGTGTGAAGTATTCCCGTCCCGACCAACCGCAAAGGGTACCGCAGTGGCGGAGCAGACTCGTACTATGTTGCCTCGAAGTGCTAGCCTCCACGAACTCCACATAACCACATATCCTGAGTTCGGCCTTTGAACGATCTGTCAAGTCTCTCTAGGGCATTGCTATCAACTCCACATCCCTGTTTATCTCGACTAACAAAGGCACGCAAAATTTTAAGATCACATGTTAGTCGCACAAATCAATTTTCACCAAAGACATGCATGTAAAATCGGCTATATCTATTTCACCCAATCACTATCCAATACTGCAAGTCTAGGAAATAGTGAAGTATCATGTACAAAAATTTTAAAAATGACTCGAAACATGCTGACTCTGTATGGTGGGCATGCTGACTCGATAACTGACTCATAACTGACTCTGCCACCCCACACTTTTGAAAGGAGCCGTGTCCTCACGGCACGACTCAAATCTAGACACACAAATGCATGCAATAAATAGATAAGGAAAGGAAAAGGGTAGAACGAGACTCCCCTGGGATGTAGACGGTGGTCGGCTGAACTCGGATCAAGTCCGGGGGCTAAAATGCGTAGCTCCAAGGGGATTTTCCGGCCGACTAAGTCCAATCCCTGCAAAATGAAACCAAATCCTTTCCAAGGTACAATGTGACAATAATGACTCAAAACAACATAATAAGTAAATAAACCGAAATGTAAAAGAATTGCAAACCGTGCAGGGCTGCCTCCCTGCGAGCGCCTTTGTTTAACGCCGTTGGCTCGACAGTACCTCATGTAAGGGTCACAAGTTAGGATCCCATGGGCGTGTGAGGTCATACTTCTGCTCAGCAACTCCCTCTGTTCGTCCAGTGTGCGCATCTAGCTGTGCGCTCTGCTCTACTCTCCAAGATTCAGATGGTTTCTTCCCCTTATAGCCTCGAGAAGATGTGGACATCTTGGCCATAGCTGCTGGCCTGGTAGTCTGTAGAGCCTGCTCTGGTGGGTCTGGAACTAGGGTGTCGTACTCTGATGTGTGCACAATGTCTGGCGGTTTCCTTGTGCGTGGACGATCGTCATCCTCGTAGACATAGAAGTTTGCTTCCTTCCCACCGCATGATAATGACAGTAATCCTATGCCCATGTCAATCCGGGTTTTGGTGGTGTAGAGGAATGGCCGTCCCAAAATGAGTCCTGGTGGCTCGCCCTTTCTGGAATTCTCCATCTGCAAGACATAGAAATCTGCAGGCACAGCAAGATCTCCTACCCGAAGGGTCAGATTTTCGAGAAGTCCAGTGGGGCGAACACACGACCTGTCTCCCAACTCTATAGATAGCTTAGGGGGCTTCAACGGACCGAGGTTCAGCGAGTAGTACAGAGAGTAAGGCATCACATTGATGGCAGCACCTAAGTCAATCAAGCAGTGGGGTATCTGGGTTTTGCCGATGCCACAGGTGACCGTGAAGGCCCCTGGGTCCTTACTCTTTCCTGAAGGTGTCTCCTGGCTCGCAGTGGGTGCACGCCTCATCATCTGGTCGTTCTGCGTAGGCCTCACCACCAAGCTCATCTCTGGTTCCACTTCCTTAGTAACCTGGCTTTCGGGAGCGACTACCTGCATAGCATAAGAGGAACTGTGAATTTCGGCCTCCTGAGCCATAAGGGCAGAGTCTGGTTGAGTCGTGTTGAGGGTGCCCGAGCTAGGTTCTTCTGTGGGCTCCTCGAGTGCTGCATCTGTAGCTACTATCTCTACTTGGCTGACGTTCCCTCTTGGGTTCTCAACTGTCTGTGAGGGAAGTCGTCCTGCATTCAGAGTGGCTGCGAGACCTGAGACTGTCGTATTGAGTTGGGACATCTGCTTCTTCAGATCTTCTATGTCTCCCTTGGTTGTGGCCCGGTCCTGAATCACAGCTGATGCTAGATCTTTTATCATGTCCTCGAGAGCCTTGTTGGATGAGCCTTGATTGCTCGGACCTGGCTGATTACTGTTCTGCCCTCTCTGCTGGTACTGATTTGGTGCATTCTGCTGGTACTGTCCAGGCGTATTCTGCCGAAACTGATGATGTGGGTGCTGGTAGGGCTGTTGAGGCACATTCTGACGTGCTGGCTGATGTTGCTGATTGTTGCTTCTCCAAAGCTGTCCATTGGCCTCTTGATTGGGTGCTGCTGCGTCATATTGTCTGACTGGCCCTGGCTGATTGCCATAACTCTGATAATTGCCCACTGCATTTACATCAGCCTGGTTGTCTGCTACTAAGGTAGGGCACTCGTCTGTCTTGTGATCTATAGACGTACAGAACTCGCATGGCTTGGCCTGGACCGGTGTCCTTCGGACTACATGCTTCATCAGCTCCCTCATCTCCTTGAGTTCTGCGAACACGGCACTGATAGAGGGCTCAGCGGTGGACACGTTCTTAGTGCGGGCATACTCGTCCTCTTTTGTGGTCTCATCCTGGAATCGCTCACCCTCTGCCACTGATATGATCTTCTGCTTTACTCTGGCTGGGGTCATGTTCATGAGTTGGCCTCCAGCCGAGGCCTCTAGTAACTTCCTGTCCATCCTGCGAAGTCCGTCCAGCATATATTCTACGATCAACTTCTCCGGGAGCTCCAGATTGCAACAACTCTTCTCCAAGGCAAGGAATTTCTCCACGTACTCGTACATGGTCTCGTTTGGGCCTTGCCTGAGCTCTTGTAACTGTCTCCGGACTTGCGCTGCACGCCCTGCTGGATAGTACTTGCTGAAGAACTGCCTCTGCATCTGCTCCCACGTATAAATACTGCGTGAGGGTAAAGATAGGAACCAATCTGTAGCGGCATCCTGTAGTGAGAAATAGAAGGCCTTCAGTTTGAAGTCATCCACTTTGACTCCGTGTGGCCTGAGGTTCAAGCATATCCCGTGAAAACGCGTCAAGTGAGACGTGGCAGACTCTCCCTTCATTCCTGAGAACTTAGGCAAGTGGTGGACGACTGAGGTGCTGATTGTGATGGCTGCGATGTCTGGTCCTTCATAAATTGGCCATGACTGGTCTCTGAAACTAGGAACCGAGAGCTCGCCCATAGTAGGTCCTTCATTTTCGTCCTCCTCATCGTCTCTAACTACATGCTGGCGTGGAGGTCTCTGAGGGGGTGGGTATGGATGTTGTGGATGATATGGTAGTGGTGGATATGGTGGTGGGTATTGAGGGTAGGGCGGTTGCGGATACTGTGGGTACTGTGGTGGTGGATACTGCTGATATGGCGGCGGGTACTGAGGGTACTGGGGGTATTGGTGGGGGTTGAGTGGTGGTTGTTGTTGCTGCTGAAGCTGTTCAGGGATAGCCCCCCTGATTTCTCCATTCTGGACCATAGGCCCCTGATTTTGTAATCCTTGAACATTCTGGTTGACTTCATCATTATTGTGACTGTTGCCACCTACGCTACTTCCTGCGTGAGACATGTTACAAGAAATAGCAAGCACCGGTCTAGCAAACACCGTAATAGCAAGAACAGACTAGCAACAAAGGGTCCCCAGGAGAGTGGAGGGGTCACAGCGGTCCCACTTAAAACCCAAAATCCTTAGACTCGTAAGTCTTGGTGACAGAACCCTCTGAGAGCTAGAAAACGGAAATCGAATAGAATGGAAAACAAAAATCGAACAGTTGAAATTGAAATATCACCGAGATAAGCAAATTTCGAAATAATGCAAAGAGAAAAATAAACGAAAAAGTAAAGAAGAACAAATTTCACCGTGCTTAGCTCCCCGGCAACGGCGCCATTTTGAACAGGCTGTCGTCGTACCTGTGCAAAAACAATTTATATTTTTCCTCGCTCTTGGCTGTGGGTTAGTACAGTGATGAGTAAGGGTCGAACCCTAGGGAGCTAGATGGTTACTACTTCGTTCTGTAATAGAGAAAAAACAAGAAACTAATGTGAAAGTAAAGGTTAGTGTAATAATCGAAAATTGCAAGGGATTTATCAATCAAAGAAATATTCAGGTTAGGGTATTATTCAATTGTGACTTGGTTTTATCATTGATTTCTAAATATCATGTTTCTAATTCTTTTAAACCTAATAATTCAATACTCCATTCCAAGATATATCGAATTAGTGCACTACTTGTTAATAGCTCTCTAGTGTCAACAAATAGCAAATAGGAGAGTTGAATTGATCAGTTAAGCTTTGCTATTCCAAGCTTCCACTTAACCTCACAATTCAATCCAAATAATGAGCACAAAAGATTTAATCGAATAACGAAACAAGCATTAAGATTCAAATCTCAAAAACATAAGTCACAATTATTTAACCCTAACCCAAATATGGGTTTTAGTTACACATAGTCATAAGGAAATAATGCAGGGAAATAAAAGGGAAATAACAACTTCACTGATGACCGAGTAAACAATAGAGCAAGGCACGGCTGAATGAGCGGATGGACTGGCGAGCAAGGGCGGCGCAACAATGGTGGCGGGCAGAGGAGAGGAGTCGAATGAGAACTGTGTGATGAGATTTCTCTCTGATTTTCTGATGATTTGAAGACTGCGGGATCTCTTGTATTTATAGGGTTTGAGAAACCCTAACTTGGTGATAAAGCTACGAAACCCTAGCATCGCATGCAAATTGGGCCGGCTGCTGGACTTTGGACGTGCGAATGGACTCAGCATGAAATTTGGATTTTTCCCCGAAGTTACTGTTCACGGCCCGAAAATCACTGTTCAGCCCCGGATTTACTATTCACGCCGGATTTACTATTCACGCCGGAATTACTATTCATGCGGAGTTACTGTTCACGAGCCGAAAAACACTGTTCACGGCCCTCTTTTGGCTCCGTTCTTCCACTGCGATGTTTTTGGCTTCAAAAGCCATCTTTTAAGCACGATTCCTCCTAGAGCTTCCAAATCACCTGAAATACGAAACAACACTAAAAAGTAACTGTTCGCATAATAAAGTGAATGAAATGGTGGGAATTAATGACTCTATGAGTCGTATAAATACGGCTCATCACCCTGCACTGATCTGTAAACTCAAAAGGAACATCTTTCTGCAAGAGGTTAGATAAAGGCAGCGCCTTTTTAGAAAAATCCTTAATGAATCTACGATAGAAACCAGCATGCCCCAAAAATGACTTAATATCACGGACTGTGGAGGGATATGGCAGAGTAACAATCAAATCTATCTTAGCTTTGTCTACCTCTATACCCTCATGTGAGACTATGTGACCGAGTACGACTCCATGAGTAACCATAAAATGACACTTTTCATAATTGAGCACCAAATTCATAGAAACACAACGTGCTAATACCGTGCTCAAATTATCTAGACATGCATCAAAAGTGTCACCATGCACAGTGAAGTCATCCATAAACACCTCTATAAACAAACCTATCATGTCAGAGAATATGCTAGTAACTACCCGCTGAAAGGTGCCGGGTGCGTTACACAAGCCAAAGGACATCCGGTGAAAAGCAAACGTACCGAATGGACATGTGAAGGTCGTCTTCTCCTGATCCTCGGGTGCTATGGGAATCTGGTTATAGCCTGAAAAACCATCTAGAAAACAAAAATAAGGCTTACCTGCCAAGCGGTCGAGCATCTGGTCAATGAATGGAAGAGGAAAGCTTCCTGTAGTCTATGCACATGCGCCATCCATTCTTGACTCGTGTCGTGACCATCTCGCCCTCGGCATTCTTCTCCACTGTGATCCCTGTCTTCTTCGGCACAACATGTACCGGACTTACCCACTGACTGTCTGAGATCGGGTAAATCACATCAGCATCCAATAGCTTCTGAATCTCCTTCTGGACCACCTCCATCATAATAGGATTCAATCTGCGTTGAGGCTCCCTCGAAGGCTTCGCGCCATCATCCAGCAAAATCCGATGCATACAAACTGCCGGGCTAATTCCCTTGATGTCGGCTAATGTCCATCCAATGGCCAGTTTGTGCTCGGTCAGCACTCCAATCAACCCGCGCTCCTGATCTGCCTCGAGCCCACTCTTAATGATGACTGGCAGCGTGCTGTCCTCCCCTAAGAATGCATACTTCAAGTGACTAGGTAGAGGCTTCAGTTCTACTGTAGGTGCCTGCACAACAGAAGGCAAACACACTTGTGATTTGAATAACCGAACTGCATTAACCTCATACATTGGTGTGAGTGGCTGAGCAATCTCGAGCTGGTCTAGCACGTCCAAGATGGCCTCTGTATGCTCATATGAGTCCTCTGGTGAATATACAGCCTCCTCAATCACCTGCTCTAGTGGGTCGGTCCTTCTCTCCGGGTGTACCTCCTGGACAAGGTCGTCCAAGGTGTCTAAGGCATGGACCGCCTCGTACTCTGTAGGATGCTTCATGGCTCTGAAGATGTCAAAGCTGATCCTTTCGTCCTCAACCTCCATGGTCAATGTCCCAGTGTCGCAATCTATCTTCATCTTGGAAGTCTTCAGGAATGGTCTGCCGAGTAGAATCGGTGCATGGTCTGTCGGGCTAGAATGCTCCATCTTGAGCACATAGAAGTCTGCTGGGAATACGAGCTCGCCCACCTGTACTAGCACGTCCTCAATCTTGCCCTCGGGTTGCTTGCATGACCTGTCCGCCAGCTGTATGGTAAGACCTGCAGGTTCTAGAGGACCAATGCGCAGACAGGAGTATATAGAATACGGTAAAACATTAATAGAAGCACCAAGATCAAGCATGCAGTTTTCTAGTCTAATGTTACCGATCGTGCAGGGGATGGTGTATATGCCTGGATCTCCGCATTTTGGTGGCACCTTGCGCTGAATTACCGCTGAAACATTCCTGCTCATGAGCTCCTGGTCGGGCTGGGTTCCTCTTCGTCTGTTTGTGCACAACTCCTTCAGAAACTTGGAGTACCTCGGGATCTGCCTGATGGCCTCAAGGAGTGGGATGTTGATTTCCACCTTACTGAATAGTTCCCACACTTCCTTGTCCATCACATACTTCTTCGGAGCTCGAACCTGTACAGGCAAAGGTAAAGGTACCTGGACATTAGAATTCTCGATAATGGGTACCTGAACTGGTCGAGCGGCCTCAGCTGATGGGACTAGGTCTGGTCTGGTCTCATCCTGGATGAAGGTACTAGGCTCGGCTGCCTCATCTTCGGGCTCATCCTCTGCTGGTTCTGCTATTTTTCGTGCACTCCTCAATGTTACAGCACTGACATTCCCCTTCGGATTCTGAATGGTCTGTGCGGGAAGTCGTCCCGTGTTGCCTTCGAGCCTTGAGACTGTTGTGGCCATCTGGGATATCTGCTTCTGTAGGTCGGTTATCGCCCCGTCGGTTTTGGCCATGTACTGGTTCAAGGTTGTATTGATTTGTTGATTGCTAGCCATCAACTCCGTCATCATGTCCTCCAGGGATTTATTTTGATTGCTCGGGCCCGACTGATTGTTGTTCGGCCCTTTCTGCTGATACTGTCCAGGTGTACTCTGCCGAAACTGATGATGTGGGTGCTGGTAGGGCTGCTGAGTCTGCTGAGGTATATTCTGTCGTGCTAGTTGCGCCTGATTCTGCTGGTTGTTGCTCCTCCAGGGCTGTCCATTGGTTCCTTGATTGGGCGCTGCTGCGCCATACTGTCTGACTGGCCCTGGCTGGTTGCCATAGTTCTGATAATTGCCCACTGCATTGATATCAGCCTGGACGTCTTCTTGTAAGGTCGGGCACTCGTCTGTCTTGTGATCTGTAGCTGTACAGAACTCACATGGCTTGACCTGGACTGGTTGCCTTCAGACTACATGCTTCATCAGCTCCCTCATTTCCTTCATTTCTGCGGCCATAGCACTGATTGAGGGCTCAACTGTTGACACGTTCTTTGTTCGGGCATACTCGTCTTCTTTTGTTGACTCATCCTGGAACCGCTCACTTTCTGCCACTGATATGATCTTTTGTTTTACTCTGGCTGGCGTCAGGTTCATGAGATTACCTCCAGCTGAGGCTTCCAACAGCTTCCTTTCTAGCCTGCGTAGTCCATCTAGCATATACTCGACGATGACTTTCTCTGGGAGCTCGAGGTTGCAGCAACTCTTTTCGAAGGCCAGGAACTTCTCCACATACTCGTACATAGTCTCATTTGGGCCTTGGTTGAGCTCTTGCAACTGCTTCCAGACTTGCGCTGCACGCCCAGCTGGATAATATTTGCTGACGAATTGCTTTTGCATCTGGTCCCATGTGTAGATACTATCGGGGGGGCAAGGATAGAAACCAATCTGCGGCAGCATCTGTAAGTGAGAAGTAGAACGCCTTCAGCTTGAAAATTTTGACGTCGGCTCCGTGTGGTTTCAGGTTTAAGCATAACCCGTGATAGCGTGTCAGGTGAGATGTAGCCGATTCTCCCTTGGTTCCAGAGAACTTGGGCAGATGATGGACGACTGAGGTGCTGACTGTTATGGCTGCGAGGTCTGGTCCTTCATAGATAGGCCATGTCTGGTCTCTGAAATCGGGAACCGAGAGCTCGCCCATGGTGGGTCCTTCATCTTCGTCCTCCTCATCGTCTCTGACTACTGGCTGGCATGGGGGTCTCTGAGGTGGTGGGTATGTATGTTGTGGCTGATATGGTAATTGTGGATAGGGTGGTGGATACTAGGGGTATGGCGGTTGTGGGTACTGTGGGTAGAGTGGTGGTGGGTACTGCTGATACGGTGGTGGATACTGAGGGTACTGTGGATATTGCGGTTGAGGTTGGTTTTGTTGTTGTTGATTTTGTTGTTGTTGTTGAAATTGTCCCGGAATAGCCCCCCGGATCTCTCCGTTCTGTATTTGTTCGACTTCATTATGTTGACTGTTGTCACCGACTATACTTCCTGCATGAGACATGTTGCAAGAAATAGCAAGCACCGAGATAGAAGACACCGAAATAACAGGAACAGACTAGCAACAAAGGATCCCCAGGAGAGTGGAGGAGTCACAACGGTCTCACTTAAAACCCACACTCCTTAGACTCGTAAGTCTTGGTGACAGGATCCTCTAAAAGCTAGAAATTGGAAATCGAAGAATCGGAAAACGAAATCGAGACAGTTGAAAATAACGAATTTAGGAAATCACCGAATAGCAAGAAGTATCTAAAATAAACGAAAAAAAGAAATAAACGAAAATTTTGAAAATTTCTAAAAACACAAAAAATTCAAAATAAAATACTAAACGATCTCCGATGGCCGAAAAACACCGTATAACACAAGCGAATGCTTGTGATTTCTGATCTCCTCGTCGTTCCGCTCAGAATAAGGTATTATGGGCTGAAATCGGACACTGGTAGCTCGAATCCTGCAAACTTTTTGTAAAACCGAAAAACAGTGAAAAAACACTAAACCAAAAAAAACAAAAAAACAGAACAAATATTTCATCGTGCGTAGCTCCCCGACAACGGCGCCAAAATTTGACAGGTCGTCGTTGGTACCTGCAAATTTAAATTTATAATTCCTTGCGAGAGACTAGTGTGGTGGCAAGCAAGGGTCGAACCCTAGAGAGCTAGATTGGCTACTACTTTGTTCTGGAATAGGGAAGAAAAGACAATTGGGTGAAAGTATGGATTAAGAAACAAGAGCAGTGCACGAAATTAAGTAAGGTTGTAAATATCAGAGAATATATTCAGGTTAGGGTTTTATTCAATTGTGACTATGTTTATCCTTGATTTCTAAATATTTATTCTTGTCTTCTTTGGGTTACTCCTGGTCAGGTTATAACCGATTAATTCTAGCAAACCTAATACTCCTGGTCAGGTTATATTAAGTTTTAGTGCATCTACTTATTCTAACGGGTCAGTATCAAATAAGCAGTGAATAGATAGTAAGTATTACTAGGTTAAGTTGTACCCTTTCGAATCTCCCCTTAACCTAATAATTTGAACTTGATAATTTGCACAAGAACTAATTAGAATGCAATAATAATAATGAAGAACAGAATCTCAAAACATAAGTCACGATTATTCAACCCTAACCCGAATAATCAGTTTAGTTACACATGCTCATGAATAACGATGCAACTAATAAAAGGAATGAGTAACACTTCACTAATGACCGAGAACACAAGGCTGGCCGTGAGTCACGGCTGGGATGGGCGGCGCACGGTAGAACTGGCGGAGGAGTAAGGCGGCGAGGCAAGAAGAGCTAGGGCACGACTGAGTGTAGAGAGGAGTACTCGTGTATGAGATGGGATGATGGATGATTGAGAGGCTCGACCTTGGCTTCTATTTATAGAGTGGAATGATGCCCTAGTAGTCGGTTTTCCTTTAGAAATCCAAGTATATTTCGGTTTAGGCCCAAATCTAGATTAGGAAATATTCCCAAATCTTCTTCCTTGAATTATCTTTAGGCAATATCTTTGCTTGGAGATCACGTCATCTAGAAGCTCATGGAATTATCTAGAACACTCCTAAGCCGCCTCAAAAGAGAGGGAAAAGACGAACCAAAAAAACTTGGGCTTTTTGGCTTCTCGGACAGGCCTGGTCGGGTGCTTGCGTCTTTCGGACGCTGACTGGGCTTGTGTGTTCTTGCTGCCGTCATTTCTTGGTCTTGGGTCGAAATTCCCTTTGGTCTGGCCTGAGATGTAGCCTAGCACATGTTGAAGACCCTGGTGTGGATGAATTTGAGCTGGGCTGGACCTGGTCCCAACGACCGGTGTTTCTTTCACTGAGCGCGGTCAGCCTGCGGACGCGCCTGGGTGCCTGGGCCTGATGGAACGCTGATCGGCCTCACAGAATCATGCTCCGAGCGTGGCTTGGTATTTGGTCGAAAGTCCAATTGTCTTGGCCTGAGAGGTACCCTGAGACATGGCCTACAACATGGTGAACTCCGATCCTCGGTTGAATCCTTCAGTGTCAAACGACACTTGCCTCATTCCCTGAGCACGACCAGCCTGCGGATGCGCCTGGGCATGGGCGCCAGGGACGCATTGGCTGGGCTCCTTCGGTCCTCCTCTGATTTCTTTGGGCCATTCTTCATTTTTTTCGGCCATTCTTCCTTTTAAGTGCCTATGGACCGGTCAAAAACTCATTGTGATGTTTTTGGCTCCAAAAGCCGTCTTTTGAATGCGATTCCTCTTAGAGCGTCCAAATTACCTGAAATGCGAAACAACACTAAGAAGTAACTGTTTGCATATAAAAGTACTGGAATTGGTGGGATTTGATGACTCGATGAGTCGTATAAATACGGCTCATCATGGTGCAAGGTCCATTATAGCTCCGCCCGAAGCGGTGTCTAGTGCAAGACGAGAATTACCGTCCACACCTTGATAGAAGGTGTGGAATAGAAGAAGATCATCCAAATTGTGGTGAGGACATAGCCTTTGATATTCTTTGTATCGCTCCCATGCTTCATAGAGCGTCTCTCCATCCATTTGCACAAAATTTGTAATTTGGCTCCTATAATGCGCCGTCTTGGAAGGAGGAAAGTATTTATTTAGAAAGGCCACGGCTAGCTCCTCCCAAGTAGTGAAGCTATCGGGAGTTTGACTCCTCAACCAATCTCTTGCTCTTCCCGTGAGGGAGAAGGGGAAAAGCCTAAGTAGCTTAGCATCTTCCGAAATTCCATTGATCTTGAATGTAGCACAAACTTCAAGAAATGACGTCAAATGGGAATTTGGATCTTCATTGTCCCTCCCCGAGAATTGGTTAGATTAAACCATTTGAATGGTGGACGTCTTCAAATCAAAATCCCGGTTATCCACGGTAGGCAATTGGATGGGAGAACGGTAGCCATATGCCGTAGGGATGGCATAGTCCTTGAGGGCCCTTCTAGCTAGGGGCAATTGCGGAGGAAGGTTGTCTTGGTTTCTATGGTGAGGAGGGGGCGGGGGAGGAGGTCTATTGTTGTTGTTTTCGGCCATGACTCCTTGAGTATTGGAGGTTTGTCCTTTGTCTTTGTTGGTCTTACTCCTTGTGATATGAGGATTAAGTAGCTCTCTAATAGGTTGGTTCAAGTCTCTATCCACGATTTGAGTAAGTTTCTTGGTCTTCGGTGGCATAAAAGAAGTGAACCTACAAGAGAAGCCAATTAAAACAAGTAAGCGTAGTGAATAAGTTCAAGAAATGAAAGTAACAAGTAAAATAAAGTAAAACATGGAATAGTCGGAGCACTAAATGATTTTCCTAGGGGTAATCTAGCTATTGCTCCCCGGCAACGGCGCCATTTTGACGTGAAATATTTTTGAGATACACTTTGTCAAAAACAATTTATAAGTGAACCGGTAAGACCGGTGTCGAACCCAAGGGAGCAAACGGATTACGCGCTAGTTCTATCAAATTTTCTTACTCGGCTAATTCCTAAAATTCAAGTGTGATTGAGTTATCAATGATTCAAAGCAACAATGAAATGGTATTTAAAGGATTGAATTCAATTTAAAACGAGTTTCGAGGGAATAATCCCCTCCTTGGCAATTTCCCAATGATCATGCAAACTAGAGTTCAATTAATTATGAGTTGATAGGTTTTGAACCTAGCTTAGACTATGAATTAGGCAAACCATGCATGTCTAATCCTAGTAAAGCCATCTTAGATAGGATCTCACTACTTAAAGGATATTGACCCCCTATATGCATTTACCCTCATAAATGCACATGCACAATGTTCTAGTTCACCTCTCACCATGCATTTACTCTCATAAATGTAGGTTAAGTCCATTTATACTACATCAAAACCATCCCTAAGCTCTCTCAAGACTTCGATCAAAGTTCTAACATAAACATGTCACTTAGGCATTTTATCAAACACTTAGAGGCATGTCTAACATGAAGATCATAGTAAAAATGAAATCAACTTTGATAAATACAATAGATGTGTTTACAATGATTATTGAGTACCAAGGAGGTTCATAGAACCCTCAAAACACAAGGGGGACTACTCACACATCATGTAAGACAACATGATGTGTAGGTTTTTACAAACAAATCTAAGAGAAGTAAGAGGGAATAGAGTAGGATGATTAGTCCTAATGAACTCCCTTGATCTTGATTCCTCCTTGATTTGATGATGATGAAACCCTTGATTTTGATCACTTTTTCTTGTCTTATCTCCAGAAAATTCCAAGATATTAGGTCAACTTTGCCTCTTTCTATTTATAGCCTCGGAAAAGATTCGGTACTGTAGCAGGTCCAGTCGATCGACTGGCGTTGGGCTGTTGGCCCAGTCGATCGACTGGAGCGAGATTAGGCGCTTGGGAAGCAGGTTCTCAGTCGATCGACTGGCACATGGTGGGCTCCCAGTCGATCGACTGAGGAAACTCAATTTGCAGCTCCTCCTGTAAGTCCATTAAGTCGATCGACTGAGTTCCAGTCGATCGACTGGTGGTCACGTGATCTGCATGCTCTGGGCAAGGAACTCTTCAGTCGATCGACTGAATGGGTCAGTCGGTCGACTGGCGCTGATCGATTTGCAGCACCTCCTGTTAGTCTGTTAAGTCGATCGACTGGAGCAGGGGAGCTTCCCAGTCGATCGACTGAAGACCAAATACTGCCACTTTTTGCTCTAAAACACTGATTTTCCCCGAGTGTTCTTCCAATGGCTCTTGACACTGAGACATCTTGCTTTGCACCTGAAACGCACGAAAAGGAGATCAAATGACATCTAATAGTCATCGGAAACGAACTAAAGCTATAGTGAAAACGGGCATTAATGAGTCGAAAACTTGACTCATCAGCTTTCACAAACGTTATTTTTTCGGAGCTAGATGCACCAGTGAACCCTAACCCTTTATAACTGCTACTCGTCCTTTGAGCTCCCAGAATATCGTCTAGATTTTTAGATCCAGAATTGAGTATTTTGACAGACTTCTTCAGGTTGTTCAGCTCTTCCAGTGTCTCGGCATGAACAAGTTTTTCTGTCTCAATCTCACATTTCAAAGCATCCACAATATTAAGAAGGTTTACCTCTCTTCGTTGTAGAGCATCATTCTTCTTCTTTAGATCATCTATTATTTCTGGATGTTTGTCTTGGCTTGTTTCAATCTGAATCTTCAGAGACGACACAACTTCCAGTAGCTCGATCTTCTGCGCAACAAGTTCAGCTCGTTCATCCTTTATTTCAATCAACTGGGCTTTAAGGTCAGTGATTGTCTGTTGAAGTTCCACCTTCTGAGCTACTAAGACAGCAACTTCTTCACATACCTTTCCTTTTTCTTCTTTCAGATCTGCCAAGTTGCTGCGATGCTTTTTGTTCCTCTCAACTTCAATCAATAATTGTTGGAACAACTCCTTGTAATTGTTAACAACATCTTCTTCAGTGATTTCTTCATCATCACTGCAGCTTGAGTACTGTGTGCGATCCTCAGAAGATAACTTGGACTCTACTCCTTTACTTCGTTCTCCTTTCAGATTGACACGGCTAGCAAGGGCTACAAGGTTATTGGACTCACCTTCCTGATAAGATTCACTGTCACTCCAGTTACCAGCATATACATTCTTCATTTTGTGTGTGTTAACACACTCTGCCTGAATATGTCCATAGCCTTCACATTCTTTGCATTAGATCCCTTTGCCTTTGTTGTCCTGGCCATAATCTCCAGATTTGTACTTTCTTTGAAACTTCCCTTCCTTTGAGATTCTTGAGTTGGATGATTCTCCTGGATCTGAACCTTCATCGTCCAGTCTTCTCATGAAGTTCCTTGCCAGCATAACATACTGTTGTTCAAACATCTCCCCTTCTTTGTCTGGAGCATCAGTAACTTCAGATTTCAGACCAACACACTTAACTTTCTTGTGTTTTTCTTCTTCATCCATCTCCATCTCCATCTCATGAGCCTGTAGGGATCCCATCAGTTCATCCAGCCTCATAGTCCTCACATCGTGTGCTTCCTTGACTGCGAGTGCCTTCATTGCATACCGCTTTGGTAGAGACCTCAGCACCTTTCTTACTAGCGTCTCTTCGCTTATGGGCTCTCCAAGTGCAAACGATTCATTAGAGATGTCAAGTACCCTTGTGTTGAAGTCAGCTATAGTCTCGTCCTCCTGCATTCTTAGATTTTCGAACTTTGACGTGACCATCTCCATTCTGGATATTTTGACCTTTGTTGTACCTTTGTGAGCCGTTTGCAATACGTCCCAAGCCTTCTTCGCAATCTCATAGGTTGATATCATCTTGAAATTCTTCCCATCAACTCCTGAGAATATGACATTCATTGCTTTGGAGTTTGCGGCTTCTGCACTCTTCCGTATTTCGGTCCACTTGTCTTTAGCAAGGAGATTGACTTTGCCAGCATCGGTAGTCATTGGATGTGTCCACCCGTGTCCAACAGCTTCCCAAACTGATTCAACTTGTGACTTTAGGAAAGCCTTCATTCGCACTCTCCAATATCCATAATTGTTTCCTTCAAGTAGTGGAGGTCGCGTGATATTCTGCCCTTCTCTCAAATCCATCTCAACAACCTTCGGATCTTACTCTGTATGTTGAGTATTTGCTCTGATACCAATTGAAATCTTCCCGTGGTAGATGAGATGTTGTTCTGGTCGGGTGCAGAACAATATCTAGAACAACTTATGCAAATAATAATAAATGCAGTGCGGAAAATAAATGACACGCAAAGTTGTTACCCAGTTCGGCGTTAACGAGCCTACGTCTGGGGGGCTGACTCAGCCCGGTGAATAGCAATTCACTAATTACCGTTTACAGAATCCCTCTTAAACTACCTGAGCCTCGGACACTCTAGCAATTGCAAACTAGGTCTCCCTTAGATCTGAGCTCCCGCTCCGTATCCACCAATATGATCCTCCGTGAGAATCAGCGCCTTCTCCCGAATGCGCAGTAACAGCTTTAGTGCGTGTATCTTCAAGTTGTTCCACGATCAATCTGCCGAGCACTAGAACAGACTGAATCCGAGCGTGTTAGAGTTCACAAGAATAATGAACTTAACACCGATGACCTCCTCCAACCCTTCTTTAAATATCAGCGTGAATAATATCTCCAACAGTGCTGAATTCTGCAACTTGTGCAACCGCCAGTCTGCAACAGCAACCTGGAATAACTGGACAGCACCGCCGTGGGTTCACCGGAATGATGAACTCAAGGCCGATTGACAGAACCGCTTGTCGTCAAAGCGATTGTGCAAATAAATTTATAATAGTCCGCTACTCGCAACTATACTACTGGGTAGTTCTTGGTAAGTAGGGGTCGAACCCAAGGGAACTAGGGGAATAATTGTTCTTCGGGGGGATTACGCAGCGTGGGAGCGTGTTTAAGGTCGGTTGGTTGGTTTTAAAGCAACCAGCTATTTTGATTGATTGATTGGTTGGTTGGTTGATTTTAACACTGGAAAGTAAATTACTATTTTAATGATTAAGAGAAATGTTCGGTTTCAGGGGACTTGTATTATATCCTGTTTATCATTGACCTTTAGTGACTCTCCTAAGTATTCAAACGGTGTATCAAGGCCATTCCAAGCACTCGATTTGCGTACACTGTCTAGCCTATTCCAAGGACGTAGAACACTTATTCTATTTAGACTAATACTCCATTCCCGGTTATATTAGCCTATGTGCATCCATTTGATCAATCATTCCCGATCAACCAAATGGTGTTTAGGATGAGTCAAACTTCTCAGATAAGCTTTGCCATTCCAAGCATCCACTTATCCTTACAAGTTTACGAACCCCCATGGTGAGCTTTGCCATTCCAAGGTCCCCTCAACCATGGACGTTCTGACTTAATATATGGCACATAGAATAAGTTTTGAATACTTAGACTAGATACTAAGTTAATAGTCTTAAAACATTTTATAATACAAGTGCGCCCCTTAGATCGAACTACTAGTTTAGCTACTATTCATCGCGCTAAACATTATACTAAGGAAATTAAAGACAACAGTTAAATAAATTAATACTAAGAGAAACTTACAACCGTTGAAGCGCCAAGGGAGCTTTCCTTTATTTCCAAAGAAAAATTACAACATTACAAATATTACAACTTCTAGAGAGAGAAGTGAATTTGAGTTGAGGTGTGTGAAATGAGGAGGAGGAGCTCCTCCTTTTATAGCCAAAATGGGAGGAGATGGGTGGTGGAGATGGTGGACATGTGCATTTGATCCAAGGGAGGAGAAGGGAGGAGGAGGAGGAGGTGACAAGTGGCGAAATAGTGAAGCCGCCGGTCCCTCCTCCCATAGCCGCCGGTTGCCGGTGGTCCAAGGGGGAGGAGCTCCTCCCTTGGCCACCTCCTTGAGTGGTGGCCGGTCATCCTTGCCCAATGTGTGAGTTTGTACATATTTGTGCAGTCTTTTCACAAAACTGTCAATGTGTTCCTTCCTCGGTCTGTCTTGACTCCACTCCTGATTCTTCTGATTAATTTATTCTGGTCAATTCAACGTCAGGATCCTTTGATATTTCTTCAGTCGGCATATGATCTTGACCTTGGATTGACTCTTGTTATCTTTTCAGCTTAAAATCCTCTCCTTAGCGTGTTTTCACTTCAGTCTCTAAAATGCCCTGTGAAAATATATTGGGACTAACACGTAGACGTTAGATAGACAAACAGTCTAATTAAGGGGGTTTTACTGTGTTTCTGACTCGTATAACTTTGGTCCATCAGATTACCCCCCACTTTTAGTTGTTCGTCCCGAACAATGCTATTAAAGGGCGTAAGTTCTAATTTTGGCTTTGGAATATGAAAATTAGACTGTGGTACTCGATCTATCCTAATTCATGCATTGCTTACTTATTACCAAATTAAACTGCGTAAATAAATAGAAGGAACTTAATACTTGTACCTCCGTGCTGAGATGCAAATTATATTGGATGTCTCGGGAGATAGCCCTTTTTAGGTTCCTGGACTGCAACCTCGGGATCATCTCTTACTATATGGTTTTCTGGTAGCTTTCTCTAGCACGTGATTCGATTCGGGTTTCAGTGAGTTGAGCCTTTTTGATTTTCTTCTTTGGCGAGGGACTGCTTTTTTGTTGTAGTGAATCGGCCTTTGGCTTTTTGATTTGACTTTTTTTTGAGTGCTTCACTTTTGCTCGGTTAAAACCTTCACAATTTTGGGCCTTTGGCCTCTTTTGATTTGCTTCATTGAGCTTTTCGTCTTTTTGTGATTGCTAGTCCATTTTCTCGAGCCTTTTTTGGGAGGTCCAATCATCGCCCGCAAGCCTATGGAAATACCTCCCCGCTCCTCTCGTCTTTGTCGTTTTGCGCGGGTCAAGATGAGGGTCGCTCATCTATTTTCTCGGCTATTTTGACTGGAGAGAGGACGGTCTGATTCCCGTCCTCGCCTTTGCATAGATGCTTCTTGGCGGAGTTGACTTCAATTATTCACTGAAAACCCGAAGTGCAGCCTCCACTGACTTCGAAAACCATATAGTTTGATCTGATCCTTTGATTGCTTGCCAAGCCTCTCTAGGGCAGTTTATATCAACTCCACATCCCTAGTTATCTCAGCACAAAGGACAAATGAAAAGTTACATTCTAAGTTTTTAAACAGTTGAATTTTCACAAGGTTAATGCATGAATTATGATTTATCTTTTTCACATTCTTAAGTTCATATTTTCAAAAAGGTACTATTTATTAACTAATGTATACAGGTGGTTCTCACCCCACACTTTCGAACGAAGTCGTGCTTTTCAGCAAAACTTAGTTCAAAAGCCATGCAAGCAGATATTATACGAGAAGAAAATGATATTAAGGAAAAGGAAAGACTGAACTCCCTTTAAGGTGTCGAGTGAACGACATGGCTCGAGGCTGGATAATTGAGGGAGTTCGGCTGGGGCTTTGAACTCTGAGCGTAGCCCTATCTGGCCTAATGTTGCACCCAAGTCCGATTCCTGAATAGTCATTTCTTCTATGCACCAAGTGGGTGAGAGCAACTTATTGAAAAAACTAAATGGCAGAAAATAAAATGACAGAAAATAAAGTGCAGAAAGTAAGATAGTGTCGGGTTACCTCCCGACCAGTGCACTTGTTTAACGTCGTTGGCTCGACGATACCTCGTTGTGGATTACTGGTTTGGGTCCCATGGGTGGCTGAGGTCAAACTTTGCCACTGTCCCGGTGTTGGTTTTCGCCTTGCTTTTTCCTGATTTCTTGTTTAGGTTGGAACTCCACGGTTTTGGTGCTTTTTCTTTCCATAGTTTCTGAGAAGGCTGGGGACCTTTTACCATAACTGCTGGTTCAATGAGCCGTGCTCTCTTGTTTTTCCTTCCGGGCTTCCATTGCACCGGGCCATGTCTTTGTCGCTTCTTAGTGTATGGCCGGTTGGCATCTTTGTAGTTTTGGAAGTTTAGTCTTTTGCCAAGCGACCTTAAGCATGCGCCCTTGCTAACCCTCTTCTTTGTGGCAGAGATGAATTGCCATCCTAGAACGAGTGAGTTTTCAGCCGGCTTTTCTTGGCTCATGACGAGAGAGTGCTCCATTGTTGGCTTTTCTTGCCTTTGTCCCGCTTCCAACTCGCCTTGCACCTCCTTATTGATCACTTTATCTTCAGGGGCTGTGATCTGTATACAAACCGAGGGGACAAGTTGGGGGACTTTCACCACAAGGGCTAGGTCTTTCTTGAGCAGTTCTTCAGTGAGGGCCGGGCCTAATTTGGCCGATTCCTCTTCGGTTATTTGTGAGTCCTCATCCTCAGTTGGCTCCGTGGGCTCCAATGTTGGCTCCTTTAGAGCCGCCTCCACGTCCATTACTGCCCCTGTACTGGTGTCCTCTTCCAGGTTTTTTGCGGGCAAGCTCGCAATGGGTGTGGTGTTGGGCTCGTTTTGCACTGAGTCTACTTCCATCGTCGGTGCCTTATCTTTAGTTTGGTGCCACAGACCCTGTTTTGTGTTTTTTGCCAAATCATTTATGAGGCGCCAGGCTTCACCTATGGTTAACTTCCTGAGTGAACTCCCCGTTACATCATTAAATCTTTTCCGCTCAAGTGGCATCATTCCACCGAGAAATATTTGAAGAAGATTGAGTCTGGTGAATCCATGGTGCGGGTAGCTCTCTATCATGGAGTCAAAGCACGCTAAGTACACGTCCAAAGTTTCGTCCCGCGATTGCTTAGTGTCGATGATCTCTTCGCGGAGTAGCGAAACATATGCCTCATTGTTCCAAGGCTCGTGATCGTAGTAGGAAGGCATGGTGAAATTTTAAAAGAACAACTATCCATTAACTAGTTCCCCGGCAACGGCGCCAATTTGACAGAACCGCTTGTCGTCAAAGCGATTGTGCAAATAAATTTATAATAGTCCGCTACTCGCAACTATACTACTGGGTAGTACTTGGTAAGTAGGGGTCGAACCCAAGGGAACTAGGGGAATAATTGTTCTTCAGGGGGATTACGCAGCGTGGGAGCGTGTTTAAGGTCGGTTGGTTGGTTTTAAAGCTACCAGCTATTTTGATTGATTGATTGGTTGGTAGGTTGATTTTAACACTGGAAAGTAAATTACTATTTTAATGATTAAGAGAAATGTTCGGTTTCAGGGGACTTGTATTATATCCTGTTTATCATTGACCTTTAGTGACTCTCCTAAGTATTCAAACGGTGTATCAAGGCCATTCCAAGCACTCGATTTGCGTACACTGTCTAGCCTATTACAAGGACGTAGAACACTTATTCTATTTAGACTAATACTCCATTCCCGGTTATATTAGCCTATGTGCATCCATTTGATCAATCATTCCCGATCAACCAAATGGTGTTTAGGATGAGTCAAACTTCTCAGATAAGCTTTGCCATTCCAAGCATCCACTTATCCATACAAGTTTACGAACCCCCATGGTGAGCTTTGCCATTCCAAGCGTCCCCTCAACCATGGACGTTCTGACTTAATATATGGCACATAGAATAAGTTTTGAATACTTAGACTAGATACTAAGTTAATAGTCTTAAAACATTTTATAATACAAGTGCGCCCCTTAGACCGAACTACTAGTTTAGCTACTATTCATCGCGCTAAACATTATACTAAGGAAATTAAAGACAACAGTTAAATAAATTAATACTAAGAGAAACTTACAACCGTTGAAGCGCCAAGGGAGCTTTCCTTTATTTCCAAAGCAAAATTACAACATTACAAATATTACAACTTCTAGAGAGAGAAGTGAATTTGAGTTGAGGTGTGTGAAATGAGGAGGAGGAGCTCCTCCTTTTATAGCCAAAATGGGAGGAGATGGGTGGTGGAGATGGTGGACATGTGCATTTGATCCAAGGGAGGAGAAGGGAGGAGGAGGAGGAGGTGACAAGTGGCGGAATAGTGAAGCCGCCGGTCCCTCCTCCCATAGCCGCCGGTTGCCGGTGGTCCACGGGGGAGGAGCTCCTCCCTTGGCCACCTCCTTGAGTGGTGGCCGGTCATCCTTGCCCAATGTGTGAGTTTGTACAATTTTGTGCAGTCTTTTCACAAAACTGTCAATGTGTTCCTTCCCCGGTCTGTCTTGACTCCACTCCTGATTCTTCTGATTAATTTATTCTGGTCAATTCAACGTCAGGATCCTTTGATATTTCTTCAGTCGGCATATGATCTTGACCTTGGATTGACTCTTGTTATCTTTTCAGCTTAAAATCCTCTCCTTAGCGTGTTTTCACTTCAGTCTCTAAAATGCCCTATGAAAATATATCGGGACTAACACGTAGACGTTAGATAGACAAACAGTCTAATTAAGGGGGTTTTACTGTGTTTCTGACTCGTATAACTTTGGTCCATCACCGATCGATCTCTCTCCTCTCTGAGTGTGTATCTGCGTTTAGCTTAATGATCGATGCAGAATTGACAAGCCTAGCACTGCTTATATAGGACGGTAGAAACCCTAAATCAAATAGGATTCCTAGTCTTAACCGCCTATATCATTAGGAAACGTTTCCTAATCTTTTAGGAAATCTTTCCTAAATCAATGCGCATATCTTCTTGTAGATAAGCCTCCAAATATCTTCAACTCAGTTTAGGAAACCTTCGATTATCTTCTTTGTTAAGTTATCTTCTTCGGCAAGATAACTTCAAGCGCAAGTCATCCCTAATTCTTCTCAACCGACTTCTTGATATGCATAAACATATTTACGTCCACCGACTCCAAGATCTGCATCATATCTTTAATATGCCACAACACCGACTTTCCTAAACTGCCTTAGGAAATCTCTGCTGCGTCTGAGTTGTTCCACGTCGGTTGAAACAAGTTACCTAATCTGAATTAGGAAATTTCCAACTTCTGTCCTTCCATGTGTGACCGCCTTGATCTCCAACGGTCAACTGTGTTTCCTAATCTGAATTAGGAAACATTCCATCTGCTTCGACTTGTTCCAGGACAGTTGTCTCTTCTAGCCTTGAAACAATAGCTTGAACAACTACACTAAGTTTTGCCAAACTACATGCCATAAAACTAACAGATTGGTTTATCTAAGCTATTTGATCAAGGCTGTTTAGATAAGGATCAGATTAGAAAACTGGATTTTTGTGAAAACTGTGTTCTAGAGAAAGCCACAAAATTAAGTTTTGGTAAAGGCATTCACAAAACAAAGGCAAAACTGGATTATGATCAGCCAGATTTATGGGGACCAACTAAGGTCCAGTCACATGGTGGAAAAAGATACTTCATGTCCTTAATTGATGATTTTTCTAGGAGATCATGGATTTATTCAAAGAATCAGGTATCACCAAGCACCACACAGCTCCTGGAAATCCTCAGCAGAATGGACTGGCTGAGAGGTTCAATAGAACCATATTGGAGAGGGTAAGATGCATGTTACTGCAGGTAGGTATGCCAAAAAGCTTTTGGGTTGAAGCACCTCATACTGCTTATTATTTACTAAATAGGAGTCCATCATCTATTCTGAATTTTAAGACACCTATGCAAATATGGTCTGAGAATGTAGAGAACTATGATAGACTTAAATTTTTTGGCTGTGCTGCCTATGCATCTGTTAAACAATGTAAGCTTGATCCAAGGGCTTTAAAATGAATTTTTATTGGTTATCCTGATGGAGTTAAAGCTTATAAACTGTGGTGTTTGGAAAATGATCATAAGAAGTTTTTTGTTAGCAAGGATGTGACATTTAATGAGCTTGAATTTCCTTTAAAGAAAAATGGTCAATCTTCACATATAAATCTGGAAATTGTATAACCCGTGAGTGCAGGTAATTCTGGTGATACTATAGCTGAGGTGGAGGTTCAAGGGGAGCCCGAGTCTCCTGATGAAGGTGTTCCCCAGCAGGATGATGTGGAAGGTAGTTCTCATAACTCATATCAGGATTTTTGGCTAACTAGGGATAGTTAAAGAAGACCATTTAGACAACCTGTTAGATATGGTTATGAAGACCTTGTAAATTTTACCTGTCTAGTTGCTGAGAATATAACTGAACCTGAACCTCTTAACTATACTGATGCTATGAATTGCAAGGAAGGTAAGCTGTGGTTGCAGGCAATGAACTCAGAGATGGATTCCTTGAAGAAGAATCACACATGGGATATTGTTGACAAGCCTGCAAAGGCAAGAGTAATTGGCAGCAAGTGGACTTTTACAAGAAAAGAAGGAATACTAGGTGTAGAGGCTCCAAGGTTAAAAGCAAGGTTAGTTGCAAGGGGTTTTCCCCAGAAGGAAGGTATAGATTTCAGTGAAATTTATGCACCTGTTGTAAAGCATAGATCTATTAGGATTCTCTTATCTCTAGTTGCAAACTTTAATCTTGAGTTGAAAAAACTAGATGTTATAACTGCTTTCCTATATGGTAGCTTAAATGAAACAATATATTAAAGGCAACCTGAAGGCTTTTATGTAGGACATCCTGATAAAAAGGTATGTTTGCTGATTAAATTATTGTGCGGCTTTAAACAATCACCTAGACAATGGTATAGGAGATTTGATGAATTCATGATGAAATGTGAGTTTAAAAGATCTAGCTATGATTGGTGTATTTATTATAAGAGATTGGATAATGATGCTGTCATATATCTCTTATTATATGTTGATGATATGCTGTTAGCCAGTAAAAATATGAAAGCCATAACTGATTTGAAAGAACAGTTGGCTACTAACTTTGAAATGAAAGATCTTGGTGCAGCTAAAAAGATTTTAGGTATGCAGATTATAAGGGACAGAAAACTAGGTACTTTGTTCTTATGTCAGACTAATTACTTGAAGAAAGTGGTGGAAAGGTTTGATATGCTGAATGCAAAACCAGTGGGCATACCTGTTGCTGGTCATTTTAAGCTGAGCAAAAGCCAAGAACCTAAGACCGATCAAGAGAAGGATTTAATGAAGAATGTGCCATATTCAAATGCTGTTGGTTGTCTAATGTATGCTATGGTCTGCTCAAGACCTGATATAACTCATGGGGTCAGCCTAGTAAGTAGGCACATGGCAAATCCTAGAAGAAGTCATTGGCAAGTGGTTAAATGGCTGTTAAGGTATGTAAAGGGAACTCTTGATAAAGGACTCATGTTTGGTGGTGATCAGCAGAACTCAGAGATTGTTAAAGGATTTGTGAACTCAGATTTTGCTGGGAACATAGATACAAGAAAATCTCAGACTGGATTAGTATTCAAGGTTTATGGAATAGCAGTGTCATAGAAGGCAAACCTGCAGAAGGTTGTAGCCTTATCTACCACGGAAGCAGAGTTTATGGCTATTAGTGAGGCAGTAAAAGAGGCTTTGTGGTTAAATGGAGTCATGGCAGAGCTGGGACATGGACAGGTTTTGTGTGAAAGTACACTGTGACAGTCAAGGGGCAATACACTTATTCAAGCATCAAGTGTTTCATGAGAGGAGCAAGCACATTGATGTTCGGATGCACTTTGTGCGGGAAATTGCTGAGACTAGAGAAGTAAAAATGGTGAAGGTCAGCACCATTGACAACCCTGCTAAGATGTTAACCAAATCAATCCCAAGCGACAAGTTTGAACACTGCTTGAGGCTGATTAGGTTGGTAAAACATGGATGAAGCAAGGGGCAGCGGGATAGTCGTATAAGGAGGAAAGTGATCTAGAACCAAGGTGGAGATTTGTGGATTTTGGTTCTCATATGACTTTAGGAAATTGAAGTGTCTATGTTAGTGTTTGCAGGACTAGAAGATGTAAGGAGGATCGACTAAGTTCAAATGATGATGGGAAATCAAAGCCAGAGCAAAACGGAGTCGTTCGTGGAGCAGGAATCTGGATTTAATAAGCATAAGGAAAACACAGTCGTTTGGAGGAACGCGGGAGTTTTGGACTTGGAACAAAACGGGAACGCATGCGGAAGGAGCTACGTCGTTTCACTTGAGAGAAGCAATTCTTGTTATCGAGCAAAGTGTTGCCATCTTCTGTTCAGTCCAGTTCGGTAAGTTCGTTACATTATAAGCGCGACGTCATTTTGGGGTGAGCTGTAATGAATATAAGAGAGTGTGCGAGTTGAGTCCGAGTCACTTCCATTTTTTCGAGCGAGTTGAATTTTTCAGAATTTGGGGCTTAGGGTTCTTGAGCGAGCGAGCAAAATTCGATTCCGATTTCTGAAATTGAGTTGTGCGATTAGTCGCGTTTCATTCATTGATACTGTAAACACTTGTATTCACTTCGATTGATCAATAAACAACTATCTTTCTGGCTGGAGTAGATCCTCGACTGGAGGGGGCCAAACCAGGGTAAATTCTCTGTTTGTTCTTCTGGATTTTTTGTTGTCGATCCTTGCAAGATTGGCGTCCGCAACTCTTCATGGAGCATCAAAACATGTATACACACGATCCATGAAGTTAAACAGAACAACATCTCTGTCAGGACTTTTATCAAATAGCTCCCGTGCATAATCAATGTACTCAGTATTTGCACTCACAGTGCAGCTATTTACTAACTTGGTTACAGTCTGGATGTCATTTTGGAGGCGGGCGTTGATGGCTCTAGCTTGTACATCTGCTTGAGCTCTCTGATTGATCGGCATCTGGGTATTAAAGATAATGCTTGGAAAGGGCTTGTTGTGTCGTCGTTAAAGATAATGCATAGGAGATTTTTAACGGTGTTAACTTATATTTGCATATTAGTCTGAAAGTAAGTAAATTGAAAATTAAGAAAGTCCGGTACTTGATTTGCAATAGAGCGATAGTCCAAACTATATTTTTATAATTTTCCCTAAAATAAATTATAAATTTATAAATTGTAATGTCGAGCAAGTAGTTAAACGGTCATTCAATTGTTTAGACAATCATGTGAATTTCATCTAATAAAACTTGATATACAAGCCGTACGAAAGGAGAAATATCGATTTATTTTATTTAGAGTTTAGGATGATATTGTCATGTCATTTCCAATAATTGAGTAACAATTTAATAACGAATCAACTATAATGGTCGACGTCTAAAAATTCATCAATTTATCTTTCATTTCATCCTTAATAAAAAAAATTGATGGTTTGAACTGTAATTTGGAAATAGATAAATAAAAGCCTCATTTTGTTTTTTTCCTAATTAATAATCAAATATTTCCGGACGGAAGCACAAGCAGCTGTACATATGATGAAAACAGTGACGGAATTGGAACTACAAGAAACTGAAAATAAACTGTAAGCCAACACTTTGAATAGAAGTAAAAAAAGAAGAAGAAGAGTCAAAGTTTATATGTATTTAATGTTTCATTTGTATAATGAAAAATTTGATAGAAAGATTAAAAAAAGAAAAAAAAATTAGACATTGACTTTCTCATATAAAATTATAAGGAAATTTTGTATTATATTTTTTATTGAGTGCAGTTCAGGTACAAATCGATTTATAAATAAAAATTACAAATCGATTTTTAAGCTGACACGTGTCCCATTTAGTCGAAATCCCGAACAAACACACGGAAGGGTATTATAGTCATTCCACACGGATGGGTATAAACCTAATAATGTTATTTTCAATTTAGTCCACGAGTTGTTAATGATCAGACTTCAACTTGAAAATGATCAGACTTAAAAATTGAGAATAATCAGACTTAAAGAGAGAATGATCAGACTTAAAAATTGGTAATAATCAAACTTAAAATTAAGAATGATCAGACTTAAAGAGAGAATGATTAGACTTAAAATTGATAACTAAAAAACTACAAATTGAGAATGATCAGACTTAAAGATAGAATGATTAGACTTACAAAGAGAATGATCAGACTTAAAACTGGTAACTAAAAGACTACTGTAGGCACTAAAAGTTTAAGGACCAAATCAAGATTATTAAAGTATAAATGGGCTGGCCCACAAGGGATATTTGGGTCAAAGCTACAAGCCCGATCCATGAGTTAAACTCAACCCAAAGCACGGGTCCAATCTCAAGCTCACTAGTGAACTCTATAAATAGAGCACTTCACTTCACAAAGAAGGGGATCTTGAAGTTTGAGAAGAAAGCAGAGAGAAGAGTGCTCTCAAAGGAAGCGTCAGCCGCCAGCAACCGAAAATACGTGCCGTCTGCCCAAGCATCCCAACGTCGTCTACTAGAGCATCCAACCGTAGCACAAGCACGTGAGACCAAGTCCCCGCGACCCTTCGCTGCGCATGTGAGATCAAGTCATCAAGACCCTCGCTACGCAAGACACGTTGCGCTACGCCTTCATCCGCACACATCAAGCTGAGTTGACCGAAGCAAGCAATACCGTAGAATCAGAGGAGCAATTGAGATTACGAACACAACTTCTGCTTCAAGCATAAATCATTTGTAAAACATTATTTTGTATTTGATACGAAATATTGTGACCTACAAATTTTGGTGAACCCGACGTGAAAATCTCTACCTCTCATCCCTACGCTACAGCTAAGATGTCTGCTCAACCTACCAGTCCACAAACTCCCAAGAAGACTTACGCCGCAACTGTGGCTCAACCAACCGGCATCTGCACAAGAATGACTCAGAGGATGGCTGTCAATGCCGCTGATGCAAGCTTACGAGCTTCTCAAGTGTCAAGGAGGGAACGCACATATACCATTGCTTCCATCATGGCTGCAGCTACGGCAGTGATTACCTCCAACTCCTCACGACACAAGGGAAGTGTGAAAGCTGACGGAACACCCTCACCAAAAGCGAAGGTGGCTCTGCCAAAACAAGCCGAGACACCCAAACCCTGTGTAGCTTCTGTCATGACCATAGGCACTAAGACCATGGAGGAGCAGATGCAAGAACTAAGAGAGATGCTTGAGCTAGTCCTGAAAGACAACCAGGAGAAGAACAAGAAGCTTGAAGAGCTCCAGAGAGAGGTGGTTGGGCTCGGGAAACGAAATGTTGAAGAAGTCAATCTGACGGTAGAAGATGAAGACGCTAATAAGATGATCCCTATAGAAACCAACAGGAACGGAGGTGTTGCGTGTAACGAAGACCAACTTCAAGTGATGATAGCCAACGCGGTTAAGAGCCAGCTAGGTGGAGATTCTTCTGGTGGTGCACGCTGTGCCAAACCCTACAGCAAGAGGATAGACGGTCTGCGCATGCCACAGGGATATCAGACCCCAAACTCCAATAGTTTGACGAAAAAGGAAGTCCAAAGCAACATGTTGCCCACTTCGTAGAAACGTGTAACAACGCGGGAACTGAAGGGGATCTGCTGGTCAAACAATTTGTGCGGTATCTAAAGGGCATTGCTTTCGATTGGTACACTGACTTGGAGGCAGAGTCTATTGACAGCTGGAGTCAGATGGAGGACGAGTTCTTCAACCGATTCTATAGCACTAGAAGGGTTGTCAGTATGAGTGAACTGACGAATATGAAACAATGGGAAGAAGAACCTGTGGTTGACTATATCAACCGCTGGCGTTCATTGTGCCTTGAATGTAAAGATCGCATCAGAGAAACGTCAGCTGTAGAGATGTGCATCGATGGAATGAACTGGGAGTTGCTATACATCCTTAAAGGTATCAAACCTAGGATTTTTCAAGAGTTAGCCACACGCGCACACGACATGGAAATCACTGTGAAAGGACATGGAAGGAATCACATATCCTCGTCAAAGGCGATCATCGATAAGAAGGAATACAAGAAGTCCGAGAAGGTCAACAAAAATGCTCCAAAAGAGGCCATGTCCATCAGCACCAACGACGCTCCTGTGAAGATATCATCAAAACCAAAGCAGGAGAAGAGGAAAGAAGTCACCTCAAAAGACTTCAAGCGCACGAAGCCTACACTGAAAGAATTACAAGCCAAGAAGTGTCCATTCCCTGACTCTGATCTATCAGGCATGCTCGATGACCTGTTGGAAAAAGGCATCGTAAACTTACCGGAAGCAAAACGCCCAGATGAAGTCAACAGGACGAATGATCCCAAATACTGTCGCTACCATAGATTGGTTAGTCATAGTATCGAAAACTGTGTCACTCTCAAGGAGCTTATAATGAGATTAGTCAAAGAAGGACGCATCGAGCTAGACACAGATGAAACAATAGAAGCAAACCACGCCTCCGTGACGACTAGTTGCGACTCACTTTGCAAGCCACAAGAATGGTACATGCAACAAATCCAATTTGGCACCCTTGAGCCAACAAAAGCGTGTATATCAAAGCCATCTATTGAAGCTGAATCAAAGAAGTTGAGATGCGATTATAACCCAAAAAGAATCGAAACTTATAGGATCATGAAAGAGGTTGAATGCATGGAGGATGGACTATTGTAACTCGAAGAAGGTCAAAGAAGCAAGTCAGTCCACAACCAGAACCTGTCCGCCGAAAGAAGAAGCAGGTGACCAAGAAGAGACTACGTCAGGCGAAAGGGAAGAAAAGACTCAAGAGGAGTCTGAGGTCACATATACTGCCTATTGGTCCTTTGAAGCAGATTCCACCAAGTCCCATTACCTTAGAAGACTTCTTTCCGGAGGATTACTTCGATAAAGTTGGTGTCAACGCAACCTCAGGGGCAATAAGCGAAGGAAGTGAAGAAGAACAAAAAGTTGAGCGGAGGAATGAAGCTCCAACCATAAAGACACAACCACCTTCGGATCCTCAAGATGATGCTGATGTGCTTGATATCCTGGAAGCTCTCCCTAAACACGAGCAGTGGGAGCAGATTTTCCACTTGCCAGAGGAATCACGACAACAAATAGCGCAAGCACTCCTACATCCAAAACTGAAGATGGACATCATCAAAAATCCAGAAAAGCTAAGGAAAAGTCAAGCCAAATGCACCTCCTGCAACACGACCTTGACATTTTCTGGCGAAGATCTTCTCCTTGGATCCAAACCTCACAACAGACCTCTGTATGTCACGGGCTACATTCGAGGACAAAAGGTGGGAATAATTTTGGTGGACGAAGACTCTGGAGTAAACCTCATGCCAAAAGAAACCATGGACTTATTGGGAATCACTATGGACGAACTCTCCAATAGCCAGCTTTTAATTCATGGATTCAACCTAAAAACTGAATGCGCGATTGGCATGATCCGTGTCTATCTAGCAATTGGAGAGCTATCTACTGATACCTTGTTTCATGTCATTAACGTTAGAACTTCATTCAAGTTGTTACTCGGTCGACCATGGAAGCATGAGAACGGAGTTGTTGCATCAACTCTTCACCAATGCTTGAAATATTATCGTGACGGTGAAAGAAAGATAAATGGGGACATCAAACCATTTACCAAGGTAGATTCATTTTTTGCAGATGCTAAGTTCTTTGAAGAAGACGGTGTGTCAAGTGAACTACTGCCATCAATCATCCCTTCCACTAGAGAAAATGATAAGGAAAGACCGAAAGCAAACCAAAACCAGCCAAAAATAAAATCAGAAATTGAATCAAAGGCTAGGAACAGGGCATGTGTCATGACACATGTACAAACGCAAAGGCCGACTCCTGAAAGCACGCTCCCTATCTTGCGATATATACCTAAATCTCGACGTAAAGCAGGACAAAGACCCTTGGAAGACTGTCAAAAATAAGAGACAAGTTTGGCAGATCAAAAGAAGGTCAGAAGGATGGTCAAACAAGAATGGGTAGCAAAAGTAGTCATTCCATTACCCAGCGCAAATACAACACAGGTTCTGAGACCTCCACCAGAAGAATTCATTTCGGAGTCAATTGAACCACATGAAGGGAATGTAAGTGACGGATGCACAGTCGTCGTGTGCAAACGTCAAGAATACATTTATAAGTCCGCTACTCGCGACTTCACTACTGGGTAGCAAGTGGTAAGTAGGGGTCGAACCCAAGGGAATTAGGGGGATAGTTGCTCTTTGAGGAGTGTACTGAAAGGGAGCGTGATTTTTGGTGGATTGAGGTTTTAGCGATGAAAGGTGAGTGGTTGGTTGGTGATTTTAGTCTTAGTACAGAAAAGTAAGTGGGTTAGTTGGGATTTTAGTGCGGAAAAGTAAATGACAGAAAAGTAAAGTACAGAAAGTAATTGATTAAAGGAAAGACTTACAGTGAGTGGTTGCGTGAAGGAGAAGTCTTGAGGATAGTAAGCGGTTGATATTGCAGTTGATATTGAGACTGAAAAGTAAAATGCAGGTGATGTTTTAATTTAAGGAAAGATTCGGTTTCAGGGGCCTTGTATCATAATCCGTTTTCATTGACCGCTAATGACCATACTAAGTGTTCAAAAGTGTATCAAGGCTATTCCTAGCACAAGACTTGCCACACCGTCTAGTCTTTTGCAAGACGTAGTACTCTTGTTCTAATATGTGCATCCATTTGACCATCATTCTTGATAAATCAAATGGTCATTGAAAGAGGTTGAACTCCACAGACAAGCTGTGCTCTTCCGAGCCTCCACTTATCCACGGAGGTCACGAATTCATGGTAGAGCTTTGCTCTTCCGAGCATCCACTCTACCAATGAAGTTCTGACCTAATATATGGCACTTTAGAACAAGTTGAACACAAAGAGGCATTAAGAAAAGGGTCTAAAACATTTTATGATACAAGTACACCCCTTCAACCGAATGAAGGGTTTAGCTACGATTATCCATGGAAGAGGACATCATAACTAAGTACTTGAAAAGTAAAGGTTTTTTGAAAGACAGAAAGTAAAGTTTGCAGTTTTGAAAGATAGGAAAGTAAAGTTTTCGAAAGTAAAAGACAGTAAAGGAAAGGGGTGAGTACTTCAAGAACCGACAAGAGTACTCAAGAATAGTGAAAAGTAAAGACAAGCTTGAGTACTTTAAGAACCGACAAGAGTACTCAAGAACACTAGAATACTCAAGAACCAACAAGAGTATTATAGATTAAAACAAGTGTTTACAAGAGTTGTGCCCAAAATCTAGAGAGATAAGTAACTTGTGGATTGTGGGATGTTGGAATTGTGGATGATTTTACAAGTGAAGAGGACTTGGTATTTATAGGCAATGAAAAGTGTGGTTTGTGGAGGAGATGAGACCACATGGCACAAGATGGGAGGAGCTCACAAAAGCCATCGGGAAGGATCTAGATCCATAACACATGGCATGAGATGGGGAGGGGAAGAGATTAGCCGCCCCATGTGGTGTTTCCATGGCAAAAAGCCGCCGGTCACATGGCAAGGGGGAGTGAATGTGAGTTTTGTGATCTCATCCACAAAAGCCATCGGTCCATTTCAGCTCCGGACTGACTCTGGTTGCTCTTCGGTTTGGCTTGTTTTGAGCGATTCCATGTCAGGATCATGAAAGTTGTACAGTCGGAATCTGGTCGTGACTTGGAATGACTCGTACTTCATTTTTAGCTTTAAAAACTCCTCCTTAGCCTGTATTCTCTCTAGACTTCAAAATACCATGTAGATAAATATAGGAACTAACAAGCAAAAGTTAAATAGACAAAGAGTCTAATTTGGTGGGTTTAACTGTGTTTATGATTCATACAATTATGGTCCATCAGATCACCCCACACTTTTAGTTGTTCGTCCCGAACAATGCTATTTAAGGGCGTAACACAATCTAAGTAAACTCTTAAAATATGAAAGTGAGACTGTGGGACTAGATTTATCCTAATTCATGCATTACTTACTTATTACCAAACTAAACCGTGTAAATACTTAGAAGAAACTTGATACTTGTACCTTTGCGCGGAGATGCAAATTAATTCGGATGTTTCGGGAGATAGCCCTTTTCAGGCTCCTGGACTGCATTCTCGGGATCGACTCGCACTATATGGTTTTCTTGTAGCTTTTTCTAGCACGTGATTCGGTTCGGGTTTCACTGAGTTGAGCACTTTGATTTCTTTTTGGCGAGGGATAGCTTTTGTAGTGAATCGGCCTTTGGCCTTTGGCCTTTGATGTGGAATTGGAGTTTCTTCAATTTTGTTCGGTTAAAACCTTCACAATTTTGGCCTTTGGCCTTTGATTAGCTTCTTTGAGCTTTTGCTTCTTTGTGACTTGCTAGTCCATTTTCTCAGTCTTTTTGGGAGGTCCAATTGTCGCCCGCAAGCATATGAAAACACCTCCCCGCTCTTCCTCATCCTTGCCGTTTCACACGGGTCAAGATGAGGGTCGCTCATCTATTTTCCCAGCTACTAGGACTAGAGATAGGACGGTTTGATTCCCGTCCCGCCTCTTGCATAAACGCTGCACGGCGGAGATGACTTCAATCTTCACTGAAACCCGAAGTGCAGCCTCCACTGACTTCTAAAACCATATAGTTAGATTCGATCCTTCGAGTGCTTACCAAGCCTCTCTAGGGCAGTTTATGTCAACTCCACATCCCCTGTATATCTCAGCACAAAGGGACAATTGAGAAGTTACATTCTATGTTTTTAAATAGTTGAATTTTCACAAGGTAAATGCATGAATTATGATCTATCTTTTTTACATTCTCAAGTTCATATTTTCAAAAAGATAATATTAAGGGAAAGGAAAAAGAAAAACATATGTGCAACGGCAGTTCTCACCCCACACTTTTGAACGAAGGCATGCCTTTCAGCAAGACTTAGTTCAAAAGTCATGCAAATATATACAAGAGAAGGAAATGACATTAAGGAAAAGAGAAGAACTGAACTCCCTTTTACTGTGTCGTGTCGTGGAACGACATGCCTCGGAGCTGGATAATCGAGGGAGTTCGGCTGGGGCCTTGAACTCTCAGCTCAGGCCCGGTAATTCACGGAAGCTGCATGGCTGATATGATCTTGCTCCAAAAACCGATTCCTACAAGGGGTCATTTCTTCTATACAAAAAGTGGGTGAGAGCGACTTATGGTAAAAACTAAATGACAGAAAATAAAATTACTGAAAGTAAGAGATAGGTGTCGGGTTACCTCCTGACCAGTGCCTTTGTTTAACGTCGTTGGCTCGACGCATGGGGATCACAAGTTTGGATCCCATGGGTGGCTCAGGTCAAAGTTCTGTGTTGTTAAGTTGACCTCGCCATGGTAGTGTTTGACTTGCTGTCCATTCGCATTGAATCGTCTTCCATCCTCCATGCTTTCCAACTCAAGCATCCCATGGTTGAATACCTTAGTCACGGTATAAGGACCGGGCCATCTTGATTTCAGTTTGCCTGGCATAAACTTCAACCGTGAGGAGAAGAGTAGTACTTGTTATCCTTCCTCAAATGAGCACCGGAGGATGAATTTGTCATGATATAATTTCGTCCGCGCCTTGTAGTCTGTTTGCCCTTCATAGGCCTCAAGCCGCAATTCTTCAAGTTCGCATAGCTTAAGCTTCCTATCTAGTCCGGTAGCTTTTAAATCTGGATTGCACTGCTTGAGCGCCCAATAGGCTTTATGTTTTAATTCCACCGGAAGGTGGCATGCTTTTCCATAAACAAGTCTAAATGGAGAGGTCCCAATTGGCGTCTTGTATGCCGTCCGATAAGCCCAAAGGGCTTCATCCAGCCTTTGACTCCAATCTTTCCTTGCCGGCTTCACCATCTTTTCTAGAATACTCTTGATTTCGCGGTTGGAGATCTCCGCTTGACCATTGCTTTGAGGATGATATGCCGTGGACGTCCGGTGGTGGACATGGTAGTGTTTTAAGGTGGAAGCCATCATGCGGTTGCAGAAATGCGTTCCTTGGTCGCTGATTATGGCCTTGGGTACCCCGTATCTACAAAACAGGTTAGTGCGCAAAATATCTATGACAGTCTTTGCATCGTCGCACCTTGTGGCCTTGGCTTCTACCCATTTTGACACATAATCTACAGCAACTAAAATGTAAGTATACCCGCATGAAACTGGGAATGGTCCCATAAAATCAATACCCCAAATGTCGAAAACATCGTTGACTAATATGGGTATTTGAGGCATCTCATTTCTAGCTGACACATTTCCTACTCTTTGACACTTATCACATTTTTACACTTTTCATAGGCATCTGTAAATATACTTGGCCAGAAAAAGCCCCTATCTAGGATTTTTCTAGCGGTTCTCCTAGGCCCGAAGTGTCCTCCACATGCAAACTCATGGCAAAAGCTAAAACAGAAGCTATTTCATTATCGGGGATGCATCTCCTAAGTATTTGATCTGCTCCTATTTTCCACAAATAAGGATCATCCCATAAGTAATGTTTAGCATTATGCCTAAGTTTCATGCATTGTGCTTTAGTAAAAGAAGGAGGAAATGTACATCCTACAAGGTAGTTGACGATTGAGGCGTACCATGGTACCTTGGTTGAGACTGCATAGAGATGCTCATCTGGAAATGACTCAGTTATGTGCCCTTCTTCTTCCTTTCGGACAATCCTGCTTAGGTGGTCGGCCACAGTATTCTCGATCCCCTTTTTGTCCCTTATTTCCACATCGAATTCTTGCAGTAGTAATATCCACCTAATGAGCCTTGGCTTGGCCTCCTTCTTCTTCATTAGGTAACGGATGGCAGCATGGTCGGAATAGACTATCACTTTTGCTCCAAGCAAATAGGGTCTGAATTTTTCCAGAGTGAATACCACTGCCAAGAGTTCCTTCTCGATGGTGGAGTAGTTCCGTTGGGCAGGATCTAGGGTTCGTGAGGCGTAGTAGATCACACCCGCCTTCTTATCAATCTTTTGGCCGAGAACTGCTCCCACAGCAAAGTCGCTCGCGTCGCACATGATTTCAAATGGTAGTTCCCAATTTAGCGTTTGGATGATAGGTGTGCTAGTGAGGGCTTTCTTCAGATCATCAAAGGCCTCCTTGCATGCATTGGTGAATTCAAAAGGAACTTCTTTTTGGAGAAGAGTGGATAGAGGCAACGCCTTTTGGGAGAAGTCCTTGATGAATCGTCGGTAGAATCCTGCATGCCCAAGGAAGGATTGGATGTCTTGGATAGTGGAGGGGTATGGTAGAGTCATGATCAGATCTATTTTAGCTTTATCCACCTCTATGCCTTCTTGTGAGACGACGTGCCCTAAGACTACTCCATGAGTTACCATGAAATGGCACTTCTCATAGTTGAGCACAAGGTTCATCGAGACACATCGTGCCAGAACCGTGCTTAAGTTGTCTAGGTAAGCTTTGAATGTATCTCCATAGATGGTGAAGTCGTCCATGAAGACTTCGATGAATATTCCGATCATGTCTAAGAAGATGCTGGTCACCACTCTTTGGAAAGTTCCCGGAGCATTGCATAGACCGAACGACATCCTTCTGAAGGCGAATGTGCCGAATGGGCAGGTGAATGTAGTCTTTTCTTGATCCTCAGGCGCTATGGGGATCTGGTTGTAGCCTGAGAACCCGTCCAGGAAGCAAAAGTACGGTTTGCCCGCCAGTCGGTCTAACATTTGATCGATGAATGGCAGAGGGAAATGGTCCTTTCTTGTGACGGCGTTCAATTTTCTGTAGTCGATGCACATTCTCCAGCCATTCTTGACCCTTGTTGTCACCATTTTTCCTTCGGCATCTTCCTCGATTGTGATTCCAGTTTTCTTTGGGACTATGTGGACTGGACTCACCCACTGGCTATCTGATATTGGATAGATTACATCTGCATCCAGGAGCTTCTGTATTTCCTTCTGGACGATTTCCATCATGATTGGATTGAGTCGTCGCTGAGGTTCTCTTGCTGGCTTAGCTCCATCCTCGAGTAAGATGCGATGCATGCAAACTGCTGGGTTGACTCCTCTCAAGTCGGCTAGAGTCCATCCAATAGCCAACTTGTGTTGTCTCAGCACTTTTATCAAACGACGCTCCTGGTATGTTTCCAAGCCACTCTTTATGATTACCGGGAGCGTGTTATTTTCCCCAAGGAATGCGTATTTCAGATGCACGGGCAGGGGCTTCAATTCTAATTTGGGAGCTTGCATCACCGAGGGTAAAAAGGTATTCGATTTGAATAATTTTACCACGTTGACTTCATATCCTGGTGTGAGAGGCTTCGAGACTGTTAAGTGGGCTAGTGTTTCATGCAAGCCTTCGGCCAATTCATACGAGCTCTCGGCTCCATTGAGTATGAGTTCTAAGGGATCTGCTCTTAGTTCTGGTTGAACTTCTTGGACTAGGTCGTCCAAAGCGTCGAGAGCGTGCACTTCCTCGAACTCCATGGGATGCTTCATTGCTCTGAATATGTCGAAGCTGAAGACCTCTCCTTCTACTTCCATTGATAGCATCCCACTTCCGCAGTCTATCTTCATTTTTGAGGTTTTAAGAAATGGTCGACTGAGAAGGATAGGAGCATGGTCTGTTGGCCCACTATTCTCCATTTTAAGGACATATAAGTCTGCTGGAAACACCAATTCTCCTACTTGGACCAAAACGTCTTCAATTTTGCCCTCGGGCTGTTTGCACGACCGGTCTACCAGGTGAATAGTGAGACCGGTGGGTTCGAGCGGCCCAATCCTAAGGCATGAGTAGATAGAGAAGGGCAAGACGTTGATTGATGCTCCAAGGTCTAGCATGCAGTTCTCGATCCAGATGTTGCCAATTGTGCTTGGAATGGTGTAAGTTCCCGGATCTCCGCACTTGGGGGGCACCTTTCGTTGCATGACGGCCGACATGTCCCTTCTCATCAGCTCTTGATCATTTCTATTGCTCCTCCTCCGGTTGGTGCAAAGCTCCTTTAGAAACTTAGCATATCGAGGGATTTGATTGATGGCTTCTAAGAGGGGGATGTTGATTTCGACTTTGCTGAACAATTTGAACACCTCTTCATCCATGACATGTTGTTTTGGTACTCGGGCTGACATTGGAAATGGAAGCGCGGTGCGGATCTTGGAGGTCTCGGTTCTGGGCACCGGGTGTGGCCTGTGTTCTTCGGACGGTGGAACTAGGCTAGGCCTGTGTTCCTCAGGTGCATCCCCATTTTTCTCGGCCGCATCCTGCTCAAGAGTTCCGCGAGTCTCGGGCCTCATTTGTTCTTCTCCGGGCAACCTTGGGCTTTTGTCCTCCGCTTGCTCCATGGGTTCGACGGCAAGCTTTCTCCTGCTCCTTAGGGTCGCGGCATTAACATTTTCCTTCGGGTTTTGAATGGTTTGTGAAGGAAGTTGGCCAGGCTCATTATTTCGCTCGAACATTGAGGTAGCGAGCTGAGACATTTGTTTTTTCAGGTCGGCTATTGCTCCATTATTTTTCGCCTGGTTTTGATGCACAGTAGTACTCAACTGCTGCACAGAGCTCGAGGATTGCAGCACAGTACCCTTCAATTGATGCACAATACTCGAGAGCTCCTTCACCATGTCCTCCAGCCACTTGTTCGGTCCTTGCTGATTACTCGGGCCCGCCTGATATTGACTTGGGGTCTTCTGTTGATATTGGCCTATCGGGTACTGGTTTGGTCCCTTTTGTTGATACTGGCTCGTTGGTGGGGCGTTCTGGTTGTACTGCTTGTGGGGAGGTTGGTAGAACGTCTGAGCTGGTTGGGGTACGGCTTTGTTGTTGTTGTTATACCCTTGGTATCCTCCCACTGCATTGGCCTCCACCGGGTTAACTTCGATCATAGTTGGGCATGCATCAGTCTTGTGGTCCGTAGAGCCACAAAACTCGCAAGGTCTTACTTGAACTGTCTGCTTTCGTAAGAATTGCATCATCATTTCCTTCATTTGTCTCATCTCTTCTGGCATGGAGTTTACTGATGTCTCGGCTTGTGATACGTTTTTTGTTCGGAAGAATTCATCTTGACGAGTAGTCTCCTCTCTAAACCGAGCATTTTCAGCAACGTTGGTGATGAGATCCCTTATGCCAGTTAATGATAGATTCATCATGGATCCTCCAGATGAGGCATCCAGGAGCATTTTGTCTAACTCAGTTAGTCCGTTAATTAGGTACTCGATGATGAGCTTCTCGGGTAGTCCAAGAGTGCAGCAGCTTCTCTCCAGGTGGTTGAACTTCTCCATGTAGTCGTACATGGTTTCATTAGGTCCCTGCCTTATGTCCTGCAATTGCCTTCTTACTTGCATCGCTCTTGTCGCTGGGTAGTATTTGTCCAGGAATTTCTTTTGCATCTAAACCCATGTTCTGATGCTTCCCGAAGGCAATGAAAGGAACCAGTCGTTTTCCGAGTCAATGAGGGAAAAATAGAACGCCTTCAACTTGAAGTCGTCTATATTCACTCGATTGAGCTTTAGATTTTGGCAAATGCCATGTAATTGATGGAGATGAGTTGTCGCAGATTCTCCATTAGTTCCTGAGAACTTTGGCAAATTGTGGACCACGGACATGTCGACGGCAATATTTTCTAGTTCAGGGCCGTCGCAAATGCACCACGGCTGCGTTTTGAAATCTGGGGCATTGAGTTCTCCCATAGTAGGTGCGCGGTAGTTGTTATCCCCATAATCATCAAAGATGGGTCCTCGTCTCGGCATTTGTTGATGTTGAGGGAGTGGGGGATGTCTAGGGGTGGTACTGGACCAGCTTCATTTCGGTCCTCGGGTGGTTCTTGGTTTCTTCGGACGCCTTCCCGATTACGAGCTCCTTGGTTTCGGATGAGATGTTCGGATCGTCAAGAAATGGAGGCGGCGCCTCATAATTACGATCGTACAGATTCATCTCGTCATCATCCTGGTAGTCATGGTGGCTTCCTTCGCGAGACATGGTTGTGTTGAAGCGAGTACCAATTCAAAGAACACTTATCCGATTGTTAATTTCTAACTCTAACTCCCCGGCAACGGCGCCAATTTTGACGGATGCACAGTCGTCGTGTGCAAAAGTCAAGAATACATTTATAAGTCCGCTACTCGCGACTTCACTACTAGGTAGCAAGTGGTAAGTAGGGGTCGAACCCAAAGGAATTAAGGGGATAGTTGCTCTTTGAGGACTGTACTGAAAGGGAGCGTGATTTTTGGTGGATTGAGGTTTTAGCGATGAAAGGTGAGTGGTTGGTTGTTGATTTTAGTCTTAGTACAGAAAAGTAAGTGGGTTGGTTGGGATTTTAGTGCGGAAAAGTAAATGACAGAAAAGTAAAGTACAAAGTAATTGATTAAAGGAAAGACTTACAGTGAGTGGTTGCATGAAGGAGAAGTCTTGCGGATAGTAAGCGGTTGATATTGCAGTTGATATTGAGACTGAAAAGTAAAATGCAGGTGATGTTTTAATTTAAGGAAAGATTCGGTTTCAGGGGCCTTGTATCATAATCCGTTTATCATTGACCACTAATGACCATACTAAGTGTTCAAAAGTGTATCAAGGCTATTCCTAGCACAAGACTTGCCACACCGTCTAGTCTTTTGCAAGACGTAGTACTCTTGTTCTAATATGTGCATCCATTTGACCATCATTCCTGATAAATCAAATGGTCTTTGAAAGAGGTTGAACTCCACAGATAAGCTGTGCTCTTCCGAGCCTCCACTTATCCACGGAGGTCACGAATTCATGGTAGAGCTTTGCTCTTCCGAGCATCCACTCTACCAATGAAGTTCTGACCTAATATATGGCACTTTAGAACAAGTTGAACACAAAGAGGCATTAAGAAAAGGGTCTAAAACATTTTATGATACAAGTACACCCCTTCAACCGAATGAAGGGTTTAGCTACGATTATCCATGGAAGAGGACATCATAACTAAGTACTTGAAAAGTAAAGGTTTTTTGAAAGACAGAAAGTAAAGTTTGCAGTTTTGAAAGACAGGAAAGTAAAGTTTTCGAAAGTAAAAGACAGTAAAGGAAAGGGGTGAGTACTTCAAGAACCGACAAGAGTACTCAAGAATAGTGAAAAGTAAAGACAAGCTTGAGTACTTCAAGAACCGACAAGAGTACTTAAGAACACTAGAATACTCAAGAACCAACAAGAGTATTATAGATTAAAACAAGTGTTTACAAGAGTTGTGCCCAAAATCTAGAGAGATAAGTAACTTGTGGATTGTGGGATGTTGGAACTGTGGATGATTTTACAAGTGAAGAGGACTTGGTATTTACAGGCAATGAGAAGTGTGGTTTGTGGAGGAGATGAGACCACATGGCACAAGATGGGAGGAGCTCACAAAAGCCATCGGGAAGGATCTAGATCCATAACACATGGCATGAGATGGGGAGGGGAGGAGATTAGCCACCCCATGTGGTGTTTCCATGGCAAAAAGCCGCCGGTCACATGGCAAGGGGGAGTGAATGTGAGTTTTGTGATCTCATCCACAAAAGCCATCGGTCCATTTCAGCTCCGGACTGACTCTGGTTGCTCTTCGATTGGACTTGTTTTGAGTGATTCCATGTCAGGATCATGAAAGTTGTACAGTCGGAATCTGGTCGTGACTTGGAATGACTCGTACTTCATTTTCAGCTTTAAAAACTCTTCCTTAGCCTGTATTCTCTCTAGACTTCAAAATACCCTGTAGATAAATATAGGAACTGACAAGCAAAAGTTAAATAGACAAAGAGTCTAATTTGGTGGGTTTAACTGTGTTTATGATTCATACAATTATGGTCCATCAGATCACCCCACACTTTTAGTTGTTCGTCCCGAACAATGCAATTTAAGGGCGTAACACAATCTAAGTAAACTCTTAAAATATGAAAGTGAGACTGTGGGACTAGATTTATCCTAATTCATGCATTACTTACTTATTACCAAACTAAACCGTGTAAATACTTAGAAGAAACTTGATACTTGTACCTTCGTGCCGAGAAGCAAATTAATTCGGATGTTTCGGGAGATAGCCCTTTTCAGGCTCCTGGACTGCATTCTCGGGATCGACTCGCACTATATGGTTTTCTTGTAGCTTTTTCTAGCACGTGATTCGGTTCAGGTTTCACTGAGTTGAGCACTTTGATTTCTTTTTGGCGAGGGATAGCTTTTGTAGTGAATCGGCCTTTGGCCTTTGGCCTTTGATGTTGAATTGGAGTTTCTTCAATTTTGTTCGGTTAAAACCTTCTTAATTTTGGCCTTTGGCCTTTGATTAGCTTCTTTGAGCTTTTGCTTCTTTGTGACTTGCTAGTCCATTTTCTCAGTCTTTTTGGGAGGTCCAATTGTCGCCCGCAAGCATATGAAAATAGCTCCCCGCTCTTTCTCATCCTTGCCGTTTCGCGCGGGTCAAGATGAGGGTCGCTCATCTATTTTCCCGGCTACTAGGACTAGAGATAGGACAGTTTGATTCCCGTCCCGCCTCTTGCATAAACGCTGCACGGCGGAGATGACTTCAATCTTCACTGAAACCCGAAGTGCAGCCTCCACTGACTTCTAAAACCATATAGTTAGATTCGATCCTTCGAGTGCTTGCCAAGCCTCTCTAGGGCAGTTTATGTCAACTCCACATCCCCTGTATATCTCAGCACAAAGGGACAATTGAGAAGTTACATTCTATGTTTTTAAACAGTTGAATTTTCACAAGGTAAATGCATGAATTATGATCTATCTTTTTTACATTCTCAAGTTCATATTTTCAAAAAGATAATATTAAGGGAAAGGAAAAAGAAAAACATATGTGCAACGGCAGTTCTCACCCCACACTTTTGAACGAAGGCGTGCCTTTCAGCAAGACTTAGTTCAAAAGTCATGCAAATATATACAAGAGAAGGAAAGAAGCATCAAGCAAGCCACAAAAAGGCAAAAGCTCAAAGAAGCAAAAGCTCAAAGAGCTAATCAAAGGCCAAAGTTGTGAAGGTTTTAACCGAACAAAAGTGAAGTACTCAAAGTGTCAAATCAAAGGCCAAAGGCCGATTCACTACAAAAAAAGCTGTCCCTCGCCAAAAAGAAATAAAAAAGGCTCAACTCAGTGAAACCCAAACCGAATCACGTGCTAGAGAAAGCTACAAGGAAACCATATAGTGCGAGACGGTCCCGAGAATGCAGTCCAGGAGCCTGAAAAGGGCTATCTCCCGAAACATCCGAATTAATTTGCATCTCGGCGCAAAGGTACACGTATCAAGTTTCTTCTAAGTATTTATACGGTTTAATTTGGTAATAAGTAAGTAATGCATGAATTAGGATAAATCTAGTCCCACAGTCTCACTTTCATATTTTAAAAGTTTACTTAGATAGTGTGTGCCGCCCTTTAATAGCATTGTTCGGGACGAACAACTAAAAGTGTGGGGTAATCTGATGGACCATAATTATACGAATCGTAAACTCAGTTAAACCCACCAAATTAGACTCTTTGTCTATTTAACTTTTGCTTGTTAGTTCCGATATTTATCTACAGGGTATTTTGGAGTCTAGAGAGAATACAGGCTAAGGAGGAGTTTTTAAGCTAAAAATATATTACGAGTCATTCCAAGGTCACGACCAGATGCCGACTGAAGAAATATCATGAACCTGACATGGAATCACTCAAAACAAGTCCAACCGAAGAGCAACCAGAGTCAGTCCGGAGCTGAAATGGACCGATGGCTTTTGTGAAAACCTCACAAAACTCACAAAACCTCTTCCCCTTACCATATGACCGGCGGCTTTTGGAGCTTGATGACTCATGGGGGGTGGCTCTCCCCCTTGCCACCTCCCCAACCGGCGGCTTGGTGAAGCTCCATGGGATTGTGCCAAGTGTTGTGGCTTAAAGCCACATCTTCTCCTCCCCTTAAGTTTATAAATACCCAAGCCATCCTCATCCAATCATCATCCCACAATTCACAATCACTTATCTCTCTAGATTTGGGCACTACTTTGTAAGCTTTTGTTTGAAATCTATAATACTCTTGTTGGTTCTTGAGTATTCTAGTAGTTTTTGAGTTTACTCCTGTTGGTTCTTGAGTATTCTCCTTTACTTATTGTCTTTCAAAAACCCTCGAGTACTTAGCTATGGTATCCACCTCTATGGATATTCGTAGCTAAACTCTTCATTCGGTTGAAGGGGTGTACTTGTATCATAAAATGTTTTAGGCCATACTTTTAGTGCCTCTTCTTTGTATTCAAAACTTGTTCTATGTACCATATATTAGGTTAGAACTTCCAAGGTTGAGTGGATGCCTTGAATGGCAAAGCTCTTCCGTGGGGTTCGTAAACAGACTCGGATAAGTGGATGCTTGGAATGGCAAAGCTTATCTGAGGAGTTTGACCTCTCTAAAACACCATTTGGTTGGTCGAGAATGACTGGTCAAATGGATGCACCTAGGCTAATATACCTTGGAATGGGGTATTAGTTTAAATAGAACAAGTGCTCTACGTCTTGGAATGGACTAGACAATGTGGCAAATCGAGTGCTTGGAATGGCCTTGATACACTTTTGAATACTTAGTAGGATCACTAAGGGTCAATGATAAACAGGCTACGATACAAGGCCCCCGAAACCGAATACTTTCCTTAGATTAAAACACCACCTGCATTTACTTCCTTAGTATAAACTGCCTTATCAACTGCTCACTTCCCGGAAGACTTGCCAATCACGCAACAACTGCTGTAAGTCTTCTCTTTTATTTTCAGTATTTACTTTTCTGTCATTTAGTTTTCCGCACTAAAAACCAAAACCAACCAAAAAAACACTTACTTTTCCGCACTAAAACCTCAATCAACCTAAAACACGCTCCCTCCCTGTACGATCCCTCAAAGAACAACTTGTCCCCCTAATTCCCTTGGGTTCGACCCCTACTTACCACTTGCTACCCAGTAGTAAAGTCACGAGTAGAGGAGACATAAATTTATTTTGCACAGAGAACACCGCACCTTAACGACAGTGCGGTGGGCTCCGTCAAAATTGGCGCCGTTGTCGGGGAGTTAGCAAATGGATAGTTGTTCTTTTTTCTGTTGTACATAATTCACCATGTCGTCGTACTACGGAAGCGAGCCTTGGTACTATGAGGAGTTTTCCCCACCACCCTTCGAACTTGAAATCCGTGAGAAGATCAACAACCTAAAGCAATCCCGGGACGAAACTTTGGACGAGTACTTATGGTAGTTCGATTCCCTTGTAACGAGCTGCCCGCACCATGGATTCATCAACCACGATCTTCTTCAAAGGTTTCTTAATGGGATGATGCCACAAGAGTTGAATTGGCTAAACGATGCAGCGGGAGGCTCGGTGAATAACTTGGACATGGATGATCTTTGGAACTTGATAAATGATCTGGCCGAGAGGTCAAGACAAGATCAGGCCATGCGGCACGAAGAACTGGACAACACGATGTGCCAAATCCAGGCCGACATTGAGGAAACACGGGCAAATATTGAGGCAATTCAAAAGATGCTCAAGCCAAGAGTCATCAAAAAAGAGCCCACAGAACCGGCAGAGGATGAGAACCCACGGATGACCAAAGAAGAACCGGCCAAGACAGGCCCGGTCCTCACTGCCGAACTGTACGAGGCTGGCCCGGTACACATTTCCGAAATACCCAAGGAAGCCCAGGTCCACATTGCCAAGCCACTCCAGGACAAGGAGGAAGAATCGGCAGCTAGCATCCAGCAAATGAGTGCCTCGATACACCAAGACGAGATCGAAAATGAGGAATTTTGGGCGGCTACACAACTGATCTGGGACCGCATTGCCAAACTACCCAAATCAATTTTGGTCCTAACTGAAGAACTGCCCAAAACAGACCTGGACCTTAGTATGATTGCCCCCCAGAGACCATATGAATGACGAGGATGAGGACCCATGGTTGCCTGAAGAAGAGCTCCATTTAGATTATCCCTGGGAGTTAGAAGAAGAACTGCCCAAATCAGGCCCGGTCCTTATCACCAATCCATCCAAGGAAATCACAGTCCTAACTGCCGAGCCAACAGAAGTCCCAAACCTCACTACCGAAGCGGCCGAAGAAATCAAGCCAGGCCTGGTCCTTACGCTCGAAGCACCCGAGGAAGTCCCGGACCTCATTGTCGAACTGTCCGAGAAAGACCTGGTCCTCACTATCGGAGCACCTGAAAAAGACCCGGCCCTTGTGGTGGAAGTCCCCCAACTTGTCCCCTCGGTTTGTATACAGATCACAGCCCCTGAAGATGAAGTGATCAATGATGAGGTGCAAGGGGAGTTGGAGGCAAAACATGAGCCAGAAGAGCCGAAGATGGAGCACTCACTCGTCATGAGCCAAGAAAAGCCGGCTGAAAACTCACTCGTTCTAGGATGGCCAATCATCTCTGCCACAAAGAAGAGGCTTGGCATGGGAACAAGCTCAAGGTCGCTCGTGTTCAATGGCACAATACTAAACTTCCAGAATTGCAAAGGTGCCACCCATTCAAACACGAAGAAACGGCCAAGACATGGGCAAAAGGAATGGAAACCCAGAAGGAGAAGCAAGAGAGTTCGACTTGATGGACCAGCAGCTATGGTCAAGGAGTCCTCGCCTTCTCGGGGATATGTGAAAAAGAAGCCTCCGGATCAAGGGAGAGCAGAACTGAGCCCGCTGCCATATGTGTTCTTTGGGCAAATCAAAAGAGCTGCCTAGAAGAAGTTCGACCTCAAGCACCCATGGGATCCCACCTTATGATCCAGGAATGAGGTAGCGTCGAGCCAACGCCGTTAAACAAAGGCACTGGTCGGGATGTAACCCGACACCTATCTTACTTTCAGTACTTTTATTTTCTTTCATTTAGTTTTTTCCAATAAGTCGCTCTTACCCACTTGGTGCACAGAATTAAATGACTATTCAGGAATCGGTTATGGGTGCAACATCAAGCCAGCCAGGCCTATGCCAAGAGTTCAAGGCCCCAGCCGAACTCCCTCGATTATCCAGCCTCAAGCCATGTCGTTCGCTCGACACCTTAAAGGGAGTTCTGTTCTTCCATTTTCCTTAATGTCATTTCCTTCTCATATAATATCTGCTTGCATGGCTTTTGAACTAAGGCACGCCTTCATTCAAAAGTGTGGGGTGAGAACCGCCTGTGTACATAGTTAAATAACATGTTTTTCTTTTTTCCTTTTCCCTTAATATTATCTTTTTGAAAATATGAACTTGAGAATGTGATAAAGATAGATCTAAATTCATGCATTTACCTTGTGAAAATTCAACTGTTTAAAAACTTAGAATGTAACTTCTCATTTGTCCCTTTGTGCTGAGATAAATATGGGATGTGGAGTTGATATAAACTGCCCTAGAGAGGCTTGGCAAGCAATCATAGGATCGAATCTAACTATATGGGTTTTGAAGTCAGTGGAGGCTGCACTTCGGGTTTCAGTAAAGATTGAAGTCATCTCCGCCGTGCAGCGTTTATGCAAGAGGCGGGATGGGAATCAAGACGTCCTATCTCTAGTCCTAATAGCTGGGAAAATAAATGAGCGACCCTCATTTTGACCCGCGCAAAACGGCAAGGATGAGAAAGAGCGGGGAGGTATTTCCATATGCTTGCGGGCGACGATTGGACCTCCCAAAAAGGCTTGAGAAAATGGACTAGCAAGCAACAAAAAGGAAAAAGCTCAAAGAAGCAAAAGCTCAAAGAGCTAATCAAAGGCCAAAGGCCAAAGTTGTGAAGGTTTTAACCGAACAAAAGTGAAGTACTCAAAGAGTCAAATCAAAGGCCAAAGGCCGATTCACTACAAAAAAAGCTGCCCCTCGCCAAAAAGAAATAAAAAAGGCTCAACTCAGTGAAACCCGAACCAAATCACGTGCTAGAGAAAGCTACAAGGAAACCATATAGTGCGAGACGGTCCCGAGAATGCAGTCCAGGAGCCTGAAAAGGGCTATCTCCCGAAACATCCGAATTAATTTGCATCTCGGCGCAAAGGTACACGTATCAAGTTTCTTCTAAGTATTTATACGGTTTAATTTGGTAATAAGTAAGTAATGCATGAATTAGGATAAATCTAGTCCCACAGTCTCAATTTCATATTTTAAAAGTTTACTTAGATAGTGTGTGCCGCCCTTTAATAGCATTGTTCGGGACGAACAACTAAAAGTGTGGGGTAATCTGATGGACCATAATTATACGAATCGTAAACATAGTTAAACCCACCAAATTAGACTCTTTGTCTATTTAACTTTTGCTTGTTAGTTCCGATATTTATCTACAGGGTATTTTGGAGTCTAGAGAGAATACAGGCTAAGGAGGAGTTTTTAAGCTAAAAATATATTACGAGTCATTCCAAGGTCACGACCAGATGCTGACTGAAGAAATATCATGAACCTGACATGGAATCACTCAAAACAAGTCCAACCGAAGAGTAACCAGAGTCAGTCCGGAGCTGAAATGGATCGATGGCTTTTGTGAAAACCTCACAAAACTCACAAAACCTCTTCCCCTTACCATATGACCGGCGGCTTTAGGAGCTTGATGACTCATGGGGGGCGGCTCTCCCCCTTGCCACCTCCCCAACCGGGGGCTTTGTGAAGCTCCATGGGATTGTGCCAAGTGTTGTGGCTTAAAGCCACATCTTCTCCTCCCCTTAAGCCTATAAATACCCAAGCCATCCTCATCTAATCATCATCCCACAATTCACAATCACTTATCTCTCTAGATTTGGGCACTACTTTGTAAGCTTTTGTTTGAAATCTATAATACTCCTGTTGGTTCTTGAGTATTATAGTAGTTTTTGAGTTTACTCCTGTTGGTTCTTGAGTATTCTCCTTTACTTAATGTCTTTCAAAAACCCTCGAGTACTTAGCTATGGTATCCACCTCTATGGATATTCATAGCTAAACTCTTCATTCGGTTGAAGGGGTGTACTTGTATCATAAAATGTTTTAGGCCATACTTTTAGTGCCTCTTCTTTGTATTCAAAACTTGTTCTATGTGCCATATATTAGGTTAGAACTTCCAAGGTTGAGTGGATGCTTGGAATGGCAAAGCTCTTCCGTGGGGTTCGTAAACATACTCGGATAAGTGGATGCTTTGAATGGCAAAGCTTATCTGAGGAGTTTGACCTCTCTAAAACACCATTTGGTTGGTCGGGAATGACTGGTCAAATGGATGCACATAGGCTAATATACCTTGGAATGAGGTATTAGTCTAAATAGAACAAGTGCTCTACGTTTTGGAATGGACTAGACAGTGTGGCAAATCGAGTGCTGGGAATGGCCTTGATACACTTTTGAATATTTAGTAGGATCACTAAGGGTCAATGATAAACAGGCTATGATACAAGGCCCTCGAAAACGAATACTTTCCTTAGAGTAAAACACCACCTGAATTTACTTCCTTAGTATAAACTGCCTTATCAACTGCTCACCTCCCGGAAGACTTGCCAATCACGCAACAACCGTTGTAAGTCTTCTCTTTTATTTTCAGTATTTACTTTTCTGTCATTTAGTTTTCCGCACTAAAAACCAAAACCAACAAAAAAAACACTTACTTTTCCGCACTAAAACCTCAATCAACCTAAAACACGCTCCCTCCCTGTACGATCCCTCAAAGAACAACTTATCCCCCTAATTCCCTTGGGTTCGACCCCTACTTACCACTTGCTACCCAGTTGTAAAGTCACGAGTAGCGAAGATATAAATTTATTTTGCACAAAGAACACCGCACCTTAATGACAGTGCGGTGGGCTCCGTCACTACACAGAGATGCCGGGGCTTAATCTAAAGATAGCTTTGCACCGTCTAGCGATCAAGAGGGGAGTCGGACCAAAGAAGCAGTCCCAATGGCGATTTAGGCTAGAGCTGGTTCCTGAAATTGAAAAAGAAGTTAATAAACTCATCGACGCAGATTTTATTCATGAAGGTAAATATCCAACGTGGATAGCCAACAGTGTTCCAGTACGGAAGAAGAATGGGCAGCTGCGAGTGTGCGTGGACTTTCGAGATCTCAACGAAGCATGTTTAAAGGATGACTTTCCCTACCAGTTACAAAGCTCATGATAGATGCAACAACTGGGCATGAAGCTCTCTCCTTCATGGACTGCACGGCTGGATACAACCAGATACACATGGCGCCTGGAGACCAAGATGCTACAGCATTCCGAACTCCGAAAGGGATCTTTTACTACAAAGTCATACCTTTTGGCCTAAAAAATGCGAGAGCCACATATCAGCGTGCTATGCAAAAGATTTTTGAGGACATGATGCATAAAATGGTAGAATGTTACGTCGATGATGTGGTGGTCAAGTCAAAAGCCAGGAGTGACCATGTCCAAGATCTTCGTACGGTCTTCGAAAGACTATGAAAATGCCAGCTCAAAATGAATCCACTCAAATGTGCGTTTGGTGTCACATCGGGGAAATTCCTTGGCTTCGTAGTCACACACAGGGGCATCGAAATAGACCAGACAAAAATCAAAGCTATTCAAGAAATGCCCGAATCAAAAAGCTTGAAAGAACTGCGCGGATTGCAAGGATGACTGGCTTACATACGAAGATTCATCTCCAACCTCGCAGGGCGTTGTCAACCATTCAGTCACCTCATGAAAAAGGATGCTCCATTCGTTTGGGATGACAAATGTCGCAAAGCTTTTGATAACATAAAGAAGTACGTGTCTACTGCACTAGTGCTTGGGGCACCGACCCTAGGAAAGCCACTGATATTTTACGTTGCCGCTCAAGAGAAGTCGCTTGGGGCAATGTGTGCACAAGAAACCGACGAACGAAAAGAAAGACCCCTCTATTACTTGAGCCAAACTTTGGTAGGAGCTGAACTCAATTACTCTCCAATCGAGAAGATATGTCTTGCATTGGTGTTCGCAGTATAGAAGTTGAGGCACTATATGCAAGCACATACAGTACACGTAGTTTCCAAAGCTGATCCCATCAAATACATACTTTCAAGACCAGTCTTGTCAGGTCGACTAGCAAAGTGGGCTGTGCTTCTCAAGCAATATGATCTAGTGTTCGTACCTCAGAAGGCAACAAAAGGGCAAGACATAGCAAACTTCTTCGCTGACCACCCAGTTCCGGCCGAATGGGAGTTTTCCATCGACCTTCCAGGTGAAGATATATTCTACATCGATGTACTACCTCCATGGCAGATGTTCTTCGACGGAGCTGCAAGACGCGATGGAGCTGGAGCTGGAGTTGTGTTTGTATCACCAGAGAATCATCTTCTCCCCTTTTCGTTCACACTCACTCAACTTCAAATAACATGGCTGAATATCAAGCACTTCTCTTGGGACTTCAAATGGCCAGACAAATAAGTATCGACAAAATGGATATCTATGGAGACTCACAGCTAGTAATCAATCAAGTGCTTGGCGATTACGAAGTTAGGAAGGGAGACTTGATCCCTTATCATAGACATGCGACACAATTGCTTAACGAGTTTGACTCCGTCAGTATAGGACATGTTCCGAGAAGTGCCAACAAGTTGGCTGACGCGCTTGCTAACTGACGGAGCGCACTGCACTGTCGTTAAGGTGCAATGTTCGCTGTACAAATAAATTTATATTTTTCCGCTACTCGCGACTACTGGGTAGTAAGTGGTAAGTAGGGGTTGAACCCAAGGGAATTAGGTGGATAGTCGTTCTTTGATGGAATTGTACAGTGAGGGAGAGTGTTTTAGGTTGATTGAGATTTTAGCGCGATTGACTAAGCTACTATTTTTGGTTTTTTTGGTTTTTTGTGCGAAAAAGTAAATACAGAATTTAAAATACTGAAAATAAAAGAGTTAAGGGAAGAAGACTTACTGCGGGTGATGCGTGATTGCGATTCCTCCGGTAGATGAGCGGTTGATGGTTGTAGTTGGTCGAACATTTTATAAAAGTAAATACAGGGGGTTTTGTATTTCAAGGAAAACATTCGGTTTCAGGGGCATTGCATCATAGCCTGTTTTATCATTTTAGTAATCCTTCTAAGTATTCAAACGTGCATCAAGGCCATTTCAAGCGCTCGATTTGCCACACTGTCTAGTCATTTGCAAAAAACGTAAAGCCCTTGTTCTGCTCAGACTAGCACCCCATTTCAAGGTATACTAGCCTATGTGCATCCATTTGGATTGTCTTTTCTGATTTATCCAAATGGCATTTGAGAGAGATCGAACTCCTCAGATAAGCTTTTCCATTTCAAGCATCCACTTACCCGAGTATGTTCACGAACTTCCATGGAAGAGCTTTGCCATTTCAAGCATCCACTCAACCTTGGAAATTCTGATCTAATATATGGCACATAGAACAAGTTTTGAATACAGAGAAAAAAATACTAAAATAGTCTAAAACATTTTATAATACAAGTACGCCCCTTTAACTGAATAAAGAGTTTAGCTACGATTATCCATGGAAGAGGATATCATAGCTAAATACTCGGGGGTTTTTGAAAACAGTAAGAGGGAAAGGGGTGGAATACTCAAGAACCAACAGGAGTATTCCCAATTTCCTACTGAATACTCAAGAACCAACAGGAGTATTCTCTAAAGTATAATACTCAAGAACAAACAGGAGTATTATTTCCAATCAGTATAATACTCAAGAACAAACAGGAGTATTATTTCCAAAACCAAACTTACAAAGTAACAAACTTAGAGAGAGAAGTTACAATTTTTGTGGATGATACAAATGAGAGGAGGAGCTCTCCTTTTATAGGGAGGAGAAGGGAGGAATGGATGGAGGAGATGGCTCCATGTGGTTTTGCATCCAAGGGTGGAGGAGGAGGGCTTAACCTTGTGGAGGAGAAGGCCACCACATGTCACCACCTTTTGGTGGCACAAAAGCCGCCGGTAGGAGGTTGTGGGAGGAGGAGGGGAGGTGACTTAGATCACCTCCTCCAAAAGCCGCCGGTTGTGTTTGGATAAGGATGAGTTTGTTTGATGTTTTGTGTAGTTTTCACAAAACAATCAGTCCAATTTCATTCCGGTCTGACTTTGATTGTTCCTCGGTTGGATTTGATTTGAGTAATTCAACGTCAGGATCTTGATATTTCTTCGTTCAGTGTCTGATATTGACCTTGGATTGACTCGTAATATCTTTTCAGCGTAAAATCATCTCCTTAGCGTGTTTTCTCTCTAAGCGCCAAAATACCCTGTAGAAATATATCGGGACTAACAAGTAGAAGTTAGATAGACAAACAGTCTAATTTGGTGGGTTTTACTGTGTTTTTGATTCGTATAATTTTGGTCCATCAGATCACCCCACACTTTTAGTTGTTCGTCCCGAACAATGCTATTAAAGGGTGGCACTCTAAGATTGGTTTTAAAATATGAAAATTAGACTGTGGGACTCGATTTATCCTAATTCATGCATTATTTACTTATTACCAAATTGAACTGTGTAAATAAATAGAAGAAACTTGATACTTGTACCTCCGTGCTGAGATGCAAATTATTCTGGATGTTTCGGGAGATAGCCCTTTTTAGGCTCCTGGACTGCAACCTCGGGATCGTCTCTCACTATATGGTTTCCTTGTAGCTTTCTCTAGCACGTGATTCAGTTCGGGTTTCAATGGTTTGAGTACTTTGATTTTCTTTTGGCGAGGGACTGCTTTTTGTAGTGAATCGGCTTTTGGCCTTTGATTTGACTCTTTGAGTACTTCACTTTTTGTTCGGTTAAAACTTTCACAATTTTGGGCCTTTGGCCTCTTGATTTGCTTCTTTGAGCTTTTTACGTCTTTGTGACTTGCTAGTCCATTTTCTCAAGACTTTTTGGGAGGTCCAATCATCGCCCGCAAGCCTATGGAAATACCTCCCCGCTCCTCTCATCTTTGTCGTTTCGCGCGGGTCAAGATGAGGGTCGCTTATCTATTTTCTCGGCTACTTTGACTAGAGAGAGGACGGTCTGATTCCCGTCCTCGCCTTTTTCTTTTTGCATAAACACTTCATGGTGGAGATGACTTCAATCTTCACTGAAACACGAAGTGCAGCCTCCACTGACTTCGAAAACCATATAGTTTGATTCGATCCTTCGATTGCTTGCCAAGCCTCTCTAGGGCATTTCTATCAACTCCACATCCCTAGTTTATCTCAGCACAAAGGGACAAATGAGAAGTTACGTTTTAAGTTTTTAGACAGTTGAATTTTCACAAGGTAAATGCATGAATTTCGGTCTATCTTTTTCACATTCTTAAGTTCATATTTTCAAAAAGATAATACTAAAAAAGAAAAACATGTTTATGTACACAGGTGGTTCTCACCCCACACTTTTGAACGAAGGTGTGCCTTTCAGCACAACTTAGTTCAAAAGCCATGCAAGCAGATATTGTACGAGAAGGAAATGCTATTAAGGAAAAGGGAAGAACAGAACTCCCTTTAAGGTGTCGAGTGAACGACATGGCATGAGGCTGGATAGTCGAGGGAGTTCGGTTGGGGCCTTGAACTCTTAGCGTAGCCCTGACTGGCTTAATGTTGCACCCAAGTCCGATTCCTGAATAGTCAAATCTTCTATGCACCAAGTGGGTGAGAGCGACTTATTGAAAAAGTAAAATAAAAGACAGAAAATTAAAGTGCGGAAAGTAAGATAGTGTCGGGTTACCTCCCGACCAGTGCACTTGTTTAACGTCGTTGGCTCGACAGTACCTTATTCCTGGATCACTGGTTGGGATCCCATGGGTGGCTCAGGTCGAATTTTGCCACTGTTCCTGTGTTGGTTTTTGCCTTGCCTTTACCCGATTTCTTGTGTGTGTTAGAATTCCATGGTTTATGTGTTTTTTCTTTCCATTGTTCCCGAGAACGCGAGGGAACTTTGACCATAGCTGCTGGTCTTGTTACTTTCTCTTTTGGCAGATTGGAAATCTGCGTACCACGATCTGAGATAGGTATTATATCTGGCGGTTTCTTCGCGTCCGTGCGGCTATTGTCAATGTAGAAATATGCAATTTTGCCGCCGAACTTAAGCGATAATGAGCCCTTGCCCACATCGATCCTTGCTTTAGTAGCGTAGAGAAATGGTCATCCCAAGATTATTGTTGGAGGGTCGTCTTCGCTGGTCTCTCCCGTTTGTATCACATAGAAGTCTGCAGAATGACGAGCTCTCCCACATGGAGTATTACGTCTTCCAGCACTCCAATCGGACGGATGCACGATTTATCTCCTAGCTCGATATTTGACCTGGGTGGTTTTAATGGACCAAGTCCTAACAAGTAATATAAGGAGGAGGGCATGGAGTTGACAGAAGCTCCAAGATCGACCAGGCACTTATTAATCTGAGTTTCACCAATACCGCAGGTGACTGTGAAGGCCCCTGGGTCTTTATCTCTTTCCGGTTGTGACTCTTGATCTGAAGTGAGGGCTTTTTTAATTGTCGGGTCACTCTGCCCACTCCTTGACTTAGGATTAGTATAACTGGATCCCTTAATATTTTGCTCAGAAGCATAATTATTAGTTGGAGAGTTCCACCTTAAATTGTCAGTGTCATCCCATCCAGATGCTGGTATGTCAGAGCGTATGACTGGTGGTGGTGTTATACAAACGGTGAATGCGTACCGTCCATTGTCAGCATGTGTAACCCATGTTTTGCCATCATTGGGTCAGTCTTCCTCTTGATTCCAATCAGGTCGATGCCTCTGGGCGAAGTGGTTGTTCGTAAGTTTGTAAGTTGGGGATCGTGCAACTTCTCCTAGCGTCGCCTTTTCGTTTGACCTTTTTATCATGCTAAGATCCACCTTTGGGTTTTGGATGGTTTGTGAAGGGAGTCTGCCAGGTTCATTAGTGAGTGTTGACATTGTCGTGGCGAGCTGGGTCATTTGTTTGGTTAATTCTGAAATTGCCCCGTCAATTTTTGCCTGGTATTGGTGTAGCGAAGTACCCAATTGACTTATGCTTCCTGCGAGCTCCTTCATCGTGTCATCAAGCGACTTGGTTGGTTCTTGCTGATTATGCGGGCCGGTTTGGTACTGATTGGGTCCTCTTTGCTGATATTGACTTGCTGATGGAGCGTTCTGGTTATACTGCCAGTGGGGGGGGGGGGTTGGTAGAATGACTGAGCTAGTTGAGGGACAGCTGGTTGTGCATCCTTCTGAGAATAGTTATTGTTACGCCAGCTCGGGTCGGTTGCTTGACCATACTGTCTGTTTTGTCCGGCTCTGTCATTACTGTTGTTGTTGTATCCTTGGTATCCTCCCACTGCATTCACTTCTGCCGGTTCCTCTTCTATTAATGTTGGACATGCGTCAGTTTTGTGGTCTGTAGAACCACAGAACTCGCAAGGTTTTACCGGAACTGGCTGCCTTCGTAGGATTTGAATCATCATCTCCTTTAGCTGCTTCATCTCTTCAGGCATAGAGCTCATCGATGTTTTCACTTTTGCCACATTTTTTGTCCGGGAGAATTCTTCCTGCTGAGTTGTCTCTTCTCTGAATCGGGCATTCTCAGCAACGTTGGTGATAAGATCCCTTATGCCACTTAATGATAGATTCATCATGGACCCTCCAGCTGAGGCATCCAGGAGCATTTTGTCTAAGGGTCTTAATCCGTTAATGAGATACTCGATGGTGAGTTTCTCGGGCAGTCCAAGGGTACATCAGCTTCTCTCCAGGCGGTTGAATTTTTCCAGGTAATCGTACATGGTTTCGTTGGATCCTTGCCTGATGTCCTGTAGTTGCCTCCTTACTTGCATCGCTCTTCCTGCTGGGTAATATTTGTCTAAGAACTTTTTCTGCATCTGAGCCCATGTTCTAATGCTTCCGGAAGGCAATGAAAGGAACCAGTCGTTTGCCGCGTCAATGAGGGAAAAATAGAACGCCTTTAACTTAAAGTCATCTACGTTTACGCCATTCGGTTTGAGGTTTTGGCAAATCCCATGTAAGCGCTGGAGATGAGTCATTGCTGATTCTCCACGAGTTCCTGAGAATTTTGGCAAGTTTTGGGCCACTGAAGTGTTGATGACGATGTTTTCTAGCTCCGGGCCTTCATAGATACACCACGGCTGAACTCTGAAATCTGGTGCCGAGAGCTCTCCCAATGTAGGTTCGCGGTAGTTTTTGTTAACTCCGTAGTAGTCATCGAAAGCGGGTTCTCGTCTCGGCACTTGTCTAGGTCGCGGGGGTGGTGGATATCTACGGGGTTGTCGTACTGGACCAGCTGCATTTTGGTCCTCATGTAGTTCTTGGTTTCTTCTGATGGCCTCCCTATCACGAGCTCGTCTGCTTCGGATGAGTGGCTCCGGATCATCCATAAATGGAAGTGGCACCTCATTGTTTCGATCGTACAGGTTCATCTCGTCGTCATCTTGGTAGTCATGGTGGCTTCCTTCGCAAGACATGGTTGTTTCGAGCGCGTATTGATTTAAAGAACTTATCCGATGGCTAATTCCCCGGTAACAGCGCCAATTTGACGGAGCGCACTGCACTGTCGTTAAGGTGCAATGTTCTCTGTACAAATAAATTTATATTTTTCCGCGACTCGCGACTACACTACTGGGTAGTAAGTGGTAAGTAGGGGTCGAACCCAAGGGAATTAGGTGGATAGTCGTTCTTTGAGGGAATTGTACAGTGAGGGAGCGTGTTTTAGGTTGACTGAGATTTTAGCGCGATTGACTAAGCTACTGTTTTTGGTTTTTTTGGTTTTTTGTGCGGAAAAGTAAATACAAAAAATAAATACAGAATTTAAAGTACTGAAAATAAAAGAGTTAAGGGAAGAAGACTTACAGTGGGTGATGCGTGATTGCGATTCCTCCGGTAGATGAGCGGTTGATGGTTGTAGTTGGTCGAAAAAATTATAAAAGTAAATACAGGGGGTTTTGTATTTCAAGGAAAACATTCGGTTTCAGGGGCATTGCATCATAGCCTGTTTTATCATTTTAGTAATCCTTCTAAGTATTCAAACGTGCATCAAGGCCATTTCAAGCGCTCGATTTGCCACACTGTCTAGTCTTTTGCAAAAAACGTAAAGCCCTTGTTCTACTCAGACTAGCACCCCATTTCAAGGTATACTAGCCTATGTGCATCCATTTGGATTGTCTTTTCCGATTTATCCAAATGGTGTTTGAGAGAGATCGAACTCCTCAGATAAGCTTTGCCATTTCAAGCATCCACTTACCCGAGTATGTTCACGAACTTCCATGGAAGAGCTTTGCCATTTCAAGCATCCACTCAACCTTGGAAATTCTGATCTAATATATGGCACATAGAACAAGTTTTGAATACAGAGAAAAAAATACTAAAATAGTCTAAAACATTTTATAATACAAGTACGCCCCTTTAACCGAATAAAGAGTTTAGCTACGATTATCCATGGAAGAGGATATCATAGCTAAATACTCGGGGGTTTTTGAAAACAGTAAGAGGGAAAGGGGTGGAATACTCAAGAACCAACAGGAGTATTCCCAATTTCCTACTGAATACTCAAGAACCAACAGGAGTATTCTCTAAAGTATAATACTCAAGAACAAACAGGAGTATTATTTCCAATCAGTATAATACTCAAGAACAAACAGGAGTATTATTTCCAAAACCAAACTTACAAAGTAACAAACTTAGAGAGAGAAGTTACAATTTTTGTGGATGATACAAATGAGAGGAGGAGCTCTCCTTTTATAGGGAGGAGAAGGGAGGAATGGATGGAGGAGATGGCTCCATGTGGTTTTGCATCCAAGGGTGGAGGAGGAGGGCTTAAACTTGTGGAGGAGAAGGCCACCACATGTCACCACCTTGTGGTGGCACAAAAGCCGCCGGTAGGAGGTTGTGGGAGGAGGAGGGGAGGTGACTTAGATCACCTCCTCCAAAAGCCGCCGGTTGTGTTTGGATAAGGATGAGTTTGTTTGATGTTTTGTGTAGTTTTCACAAAACAATCAGTCCAATTTCGTTCCGGTCTGACTTTGATTGTTCCTCGGTTGGATTTGATTTGAGTAATTCAACGTTAGGATCTTGATATTTCTTCGTTCAGCGTCTGATCTTGACCTTGGATTGACTCGTAATATCTTTTCAGCGTAAAATTCTCTCCTTAGTGTGTTTTCTCTCTAAGAGCCAAAATACCCTGTAGAAATATATCGGGACTAACAAGTGGAAGTTAGATAGACAAACAGTCTAATTTGGTGTGTTTTACTGTGTTTTTGATTCGTATAATTTTGGTCCATCACTAACCTCGCAGCCAATCTGGCACTGGGGGCAGAGGAGACTATGTCCATTCCAGTTTGCAATCGTTGGGTACTCCCGCCGTTGGAGGAAAACGAAAAAAACATGAAATCGTCAAACGTAGTATATGCCTATGAAATCGAAAGAGAAGATTGGCGTCAACCTATCATCGACTTCTTGGATCATCAAAAGTTACCAATCGATCCAAGACACAAGATAGAAATCTGTCGACGTGCCCCAAGGTTTATCCGCTACAAAGGGACATTATACAGACGCTCGTTCCTGGGGCAATGGTTAAGGTGCTTGAGCGAAGAAGAAGCAGTGGAAGTTATGCAAGAAGCTCATGCCGACATTTGTGGTGCTCACCAGTCTGGTCCGAAACTTTATGATCGCGTCAAGAGGATGGGGTATTATTGGCCAACCGTTGTGCAAGACTGCATAGATTTTGCAAAGAAATGCGATGCATGTCAGTTCAACGCAAATTTCATACATCAACCTCCAGAACCTCTACATCCGACAGTTGCATCATGGCCTTTCGAAGCATGGGGACTCGACGTAGTAGGACCAATTAATCCTAAGGCATCCAACGGGCACACGTATATTCTTGCTGCAACCGACTACTTCTCCAAGTGGGCAGAGGCAGTGACGCTACGTGAGGTAAAGAAATAAAACGTGGTCGACTTCATAAAAAAGCATATCATCTACCGACATGGCGTTCCACAAAGAATTGTAACAGATAATGGAAAGCCATTCTCCAACAAACTCATGACAAGCCTCTGTGAAAAGTTCAAATTCAAGCAGTACAAGTCGTCGATGTACAACGCTCATGCAAATGGACTGGCCGAAGCATTTAACAAGACTTTGTGCAATTTGCTAAAAAAGGTGGTTGGGAAGTCAAAACGTGATTGGCACGAAAAGATCGGTGAAGCATTGTGGGCGTATCGAACAACATACATAACACCGACCCAAGCAACTCCGTACGCTCTAGTATATGGAGTGGAAGCTGTATTACCACTTGAACTTCAAATTCCATCCATGCGCATAGCCATCCAAGAAGGACTTAGCAGTGACGAAAATGACTTGCTACGCTTAGCGGAGTTGGAAGCCCTCGATGAGAAGAGATTGCAAGCACAACAGATCTTACAATGCTACCAGGCAAGACTTTCACGTGCATTCAATAAGAAGGTGCGTCCTCGCCCCTTTCCTAACTTTTACAAATCGAGAATGATTAGACTTAAAGAGAGAATGATCAGACGTAAAAATTGTTAATGATCAGACTTAAAATTGAGAATGATCAGACTTAAAATTGATAACTAAAAGAGTACAAATTGAGAATGATCAGACTTAAAAATTGGTAATAATCAAACTTAAAATTAAGAATGATCAGACTTAAAGAGAGAATGATCAGACTTAAAAATTGTTAATTATCATACTACAAATTGAGAATGATCAGACTTAAAGAGAGAATGATCAGACTTAAAAATTGGTAATAAATAATAATCATCCTTAAAATTAAGAATGATCAGACTTAAAGAGAGAATGATCAGACTAAAAAATTGTTAATGATCAGACTTCAAATTGAGAATGATCAGACTTAAAACAGGTAACTAAAAGACTACAAATTGAGAATGATCAGACTTAAAGAGAGAATGATCAGACTTAAAAATTGGTAATAATCAAACTTAAAATTAAGAATGATCAGACTTAAAGAGAGAATGATCAAACTTACAAATTGTAATGATCAGACTTAAAATTAAGAATGATCAGACTTAAAATTAAAAATGATCAGACTTAAAGAGAGAATGATCAGACTTAAAACTGGTAACTAAAAGACTACAAATTGAGAATGATCAGACTTAAAAATGGGTAATAATCAAACTTAAAATTAAGAATGATCAGACTGAAAGAGATAATGATTAGACTTAAAAATTGTTAATTATCAGACTACAAATTGAGAGTGATCAGACTTAAAGAGAGAATGACCAGACTTAAAAATTGGTAATAATCAGACTTAAAATTAAGAATGATCAGACTTAAAGAGAGAATGATCAGACTTAAAAATTGTTAATGATCAGACTTAAAATTGAGAATGGTCAGACTTAAAGAGAGAATGATCAGACTTAAAACTGGTAACTACAAGACTGCAAATTGAGTATGATCAAACTTAAAGAGAGAATGATCATACATAAAAATTGGTAATAATCAGACTTAAAATTAAGAATGATCAGACTTAAAAGAGAGAATGATCAGACTTAAAAATTGTTAATGATCAAACTTAAAATTAAGAATGATCATACTTAAAGAGAGAATGATCAGACTTAAAATTGATAACTAAAAGACTACAAATTGAGAATGATCAGACATAAAGAGAGAATGATCAGACTTATAGAGAGAATGATCAGACTTAAAACTGGTAACTAAAAGACTACAAATTGAATGATCAGACTTAAAAATTGGTAATAATCAGATTTAAAATTAAGAATGATCAGACTTAAAGAAAGAATGATCAGACTTAAAAATTGTTAATGATCAGACTTAAAATTGAGAATGATCAGACTTAAAGAGAGAATGATCAGACTTAGAAATTGGTGATAATCAGACTTAAAATTAAGAATGATCAGACTTAAAGACAGAATGATCAGACTTAAAATTGGTAACTAAAAGACTACAAATTGAGAATGATTACACTTAAAAATTGTAGCAAATTTTACTGTAGCGAAAGTCAAATTTGCTACAGTAAAAGTCAAATTTTAATGTAGCAAAAGTCAAATTTTATTCAAGATGATCAGATTTAACGCATGTTGATTAGACTTAAATACGTAAGCGAAGTCGAATTTTACTGTAGCAAAAGTCAAAATTTATTCAATATGATCAGACTTAACGCATGTTGATCGGACTTAAAAATGTACTGTAGCGACGTCAACTTTTAATGTAGCAAATATTAGGATGCTTATACCCCTCCTATCTTTTTTGTATTTTTAAATAAGTCCGCGTGTGTTTTTTTTACAAAAAGAACTCTGATTGAAAAATATTGATTGGTCGATTTTTACAATTGTCAATTTTTTTTTATGGGTTTGTAGTTTTTATTTATAATTTTGGTTTGTATTTGATCCAAAGCTTTTTTTTATTTTCACCCTTCATAACAAATTAAAAGCAAAATATTATTTTCTTTAGAGTTTTGTTTGAATTTTTTTTGTTACAAGTTTTGTTTGAAATTTGAATATCTTATTTTCAATTGTTTGAACAGGAGTCAAAAAAAAATTTGTTTGAACAAAAATAGGGCAAAGATAACAAGCAGTCCAGCTGTAGTGTAGACTCAGGGTGTGTCTGAAAGTAATTTATAGTGACCGAAAGTAATTTATAGTAACTGAAAGTAACTTATAGTGACTGATATTAACTTAACTGAAACTTATATTGACTGATAAATAGTAATATGATGATGATGATGAATAGTAATATTATGATGATGAATAGTAATATACTGACGATGATGGTGATGAATAGTAATATGATGATGGTATGATGAATAGTAATATACTGACGATGATGGTGATGAATAGTAATATGATGATGGTATGATGAATAGTAATATTTATGATGATGAATAGTAATATACTGATGATGATGGTTGCGATGATGGTGATGAATAGTAACATAATGATGATGAATAGTAATATACTGATGATGATGGTGATGAATAGTAATATTATGATGATAAATAGTAATATACTAATGATGATGGTTGAATAGTAATATACTGATGATGATGAATAGTAATATACTGATGATGATGGTTGTGATGATGGTGATGAATAGTAATATGATTATGATGAATAGTAATATACTGACGATGATGATTGTGATGAATAGTAATATGATGATGAATAGTAATATACTGATAATGATGGTTGTGATGATGGTGATGAATAGTAAGATGGTGATGAATAATAATATACTGATGATGGTGATGGTTGTGATGATGGTGATGAATAGTACTATGATGATAAATATTATGATGATGGTGGTATGATGATGATGAGGTTATGTTGATGACTAGTAATATGATGATGATGCTGATGGTATGATGATGATGATGGTATGATGATGATGATATGATATGCTGATGATGGTGATATGATGATATGATATGCTGATGGTATGATGATGATGATGATGATGATATGATGATGGTATGGTATGATATGATGATGATGGTATGATGATGATGGTATGTTGAAAGTAACTTAACTTAACTGAAACTTATATTAACTTATAGTGATTGAAAGTAAGTTATAGTAACTGAAAGTAACTTATGGTGATTGAAAGTAACTTATCTTATCTTAACCATCACAAAATAGAGTTCAAATGGACAGGACCTCACTCGTGCACCTTGAGCCCAAGAACATTAGTCATGGGGCCACACGGCCTGAACGCAGCAACCCAACACTGAGAGGTTTGGCTTCTATGGTATTGAAAAGATATTATTCAGAACCAAGGCATTGAGATGTTTGACTTTCATATTGTCATCAATGGAGTCTGGAAGACTCGATCAAATTTAAGTGCCCTAGTTTTTGAAGGTTATAAAAAAATTGCTAGGTGCTAGTCGGGCAGAATGAGCTTCCGATGATTAATCGTGGATTAATTGAAGATAATTAAAGATTAATCGATTTTGTATTTTTGAATTTTCAAATAATTAATAATTATATAAATATTATTATAATATATAGGCTACTGTATTTTAATATATAGAGAAGCAATCAGATAGTAGAAACATCTTAATAGTTTATCGAATATTAAAAAGATATAATAATATGTAAATATTGTAAAACTAAAGGATTTTTTTTAGTTTTGATCAAAAAGTTGGTCATGGTCAGCGTCTAGGCTCTAGGGCGAGTCTAGAGCGATTAGACGTGTCTCGGCGGGTTTAGGCGGCAACTAGGCGAGTCTAGGCGGTGACTAGGCGCTTATAAATCAGTGACCTTCTGATGTGCTGATTGATAATAAATCGGACGAATTCATGAATTTTACCTTCTAGGCGGAGCCAAAACAAACTAGACGGAAGAAATTTAAAACATTGCAATTTTTAAAGTATTTAGAAGAGAGTTCAAACTTATGACCTTGCATACTCTCGTTTGGCTGCTCTGCTCACCAACTTCTGATGTGTTAGAACTTAGAATTGCTAATGCTAACCGGTAGGAGATCTTTTTTTTTTTGATGGAGTAGGAGATCATTTTAAATATAAAGAAAATCTGTATCTTTTATTTTTATGCAAGTTTGACATTTATTTTTTTTTTCATCCATTGATATTTCTTTAACTGTGTCATACTCATAATTCTCCATTTAATTGGAGAAATGATATATGTTCTTCGCGATCATTACTATGCTAGTATGGGCTCATTTCTTGTATATACGTCGTCTTGGGAGTTCTTCTCTCATTTGGGATCTTAACAGATGATACTTCATCCCAAAAAGGAGCGTTCAAATAAAAAAAATTCGAGAATGTAAGAACATATAATTTCACATTCCAAAATGCATCATTAATCATTATGGTAGTGTAAGTGTCACATGTGCATATTAAAATTGCATTTAAATGCAAAGTAAAAGTCACTAAGTCATTGTGGTGGTGATACGTGTCCCACCCCGTTAAGAACGACTCGATAAAGAGGTCTATTGGTTTTAAAGAAGAAATGTCGATTCATTACGTTAAGAGTTTATAATGAGATCATCGGATTATTTTCAACAGGTTTCACATGATTGAGTTTTCAGTTTTAATCACGGTGTAGCTACGGTGCTCGGCGTTTGGAAATCTGTCAGTTTATTTTTTATTTTCCCTTAATTAGAATTTTTTTAGTTTAGATCTTCAGTTGAAAAATGTCAATAGTTTGAAGCACTAATGTGTACTTTTACCTTTTAAATAATAAACCTTAAATTCATTTCCCAGAGGACCCAGGAAAAAGATCAGGTGAAAAGTGTGTGATTTGGTGAGAAATAAAAATTTAAATTAGCCATTAGATCTAAGATCCTATGGTTGTTAATAATCAGCATATTTAGCATTTTATTAATTGCTAATTATGGTGTAAAGGGTATTTTAGGAAGCACAACTTAGAGAGAAATCAAGATCCGTTCAATCCGCCGAACCTCTTCGATTTTTGATTTCTCATCCTCTGCAGCTCCAAAGCCGATCCTTTTCTACCATCCGCCGCCGATTCGATCGGCAACCGGGCGATTTTAATTCTGCGATGCTGTGACGCGCTCTGACTTTCCACCTATGTTGAACTCAAACCAGTATGGATGCGATTGAGTTTGGCTTTGAATAGACAATTACGATATGATATAGTGAGTATGACGCTTTAATCAGTCGCAAAGCTTCGGAGGTGCGTCTTTTGGTTATTTAATTTTGATTTGATTAGTGTTGTGTTTGGATCTCTGATAGTTTTTTTGTTTGCATTTGATGATTTGGAAGAGGCTTTGAGCGGAGGTAACTACCGAGTTGAACCTACTTGCTGAGAGTTGGAAGTATCTTCTGGCCTGGCTTATTTTTCAGGTCAGGGTTTAATGCAAAAGGAAACTATGCAGGCTTTGGCCGAATTCATTCTACTAATCTAGGTTTTCTTATAAATTTATCATCAGTGTTAGTGTTAACGAGTTTTCTGACTAGTGTCGTTTTATTTTCCCTTTCAGGATTATACATCCAAATTATCTGATTTTGGTTTGTGTTAAAAATACAGTATGTAACATTACGATTTGAAGGGTTACAAGCTAATCAACTCTATAGATTTGATACAATTGTAATTTGTGCTAAATTTGACTCGTGTAATTTGTTGAGTTTGATGCAGTTGTGATGATTGCAATGCTGCTCAGTGGTGTAAGTGTAATGCACTTACCGAAAGTCAGCTTGTAATGCGATCTGTATTGGCCATATCCAAATTTTTATTTAGCAGCAATGTGATTTCTTTTGTTTAACATGGCTGGTACACATGATATTTTGCAATCTGCGAGGGACTTATTTTTGTTGTTGTAGCTGTTGTCAAAGTTTTGTTTTGTTTTGTTGTCGCTGTTGCCAGTTCTCTTTGCAAGCTGTTCGACGATCAAGAGGACCACACTGAGCCTTGTTTATGTTGGGCTATAGAGCCTGATACCCAAAGCCTATATGTTTCAGCGGTGGCTAGGGTTTCAGCTGTGCAACACGGCTAGGGTTTCAACTGAGCAACACGGCTAGGGTTTCATATCTTGCCCTATATAAACATGGTTTGAGTATTGTAATTGCATCTCATCAACATAGTGAAAATCTCCTGGCTTGGTAGTGCCCCCAGACGTAGTCACATTCGGGGCGAACTGGGTATCAAATTTCTTGTGTTCTTTGTTATTTTCTTTCATTACTGCTTTAGATCCTAACAACTTGTATCAGAGCTGAGGTTCTAGCATCGCGATGGGAGATGTAAGACAACCTGTGGAGAAATTCGACGGATCGGATTTCAGATTCTGGAAGATGCAAATCGAAGACTACCTATACGGTAAAGATTTACATCAGTCTCCAGATGAAAAGCCGAAGGACATGAAGGATGAAGAATGTAAGTCGTTGGACAGAAAAGCAATGAGTGCGGTCCGGCTGTCGCTGTCCAGAGAAGTTGCACACCATACAGTGAAGTCAAAGACGACGAAGGAGATGATGGAGACTCTGTCGGCGTTGTAAAAGAAACCATCAGCATCAAACAAAGTCCATCTGATGTGGCGGTTGTTCAACCTGAGAATGACAGAGAGCACGACGGTGGCAAAACACCTGAGTGAGTTCAACATGACGATCGCACAACTGAGCTCCGTTAAAATTGAGTTCGATGATGAAATAAAGGCCTTAATTTTACTAACTCATTACCAAAAAGTTGGAGCGGGACAGTTACAGCCGTTAGTGCCTAAGCTGGGAAGGCAAAACTTAAGCTGGTTGAAGTCAGAGACCTGATCGTTAGTGAAGAGATTCACCGGAGGGAGTCAGGCTCTAGTTTAGGTCTAGCTTTGAATGCTGGTAACAGAGGCAGATCTGCGTTCAGGTAGAAGGTGTAGCGTGGCAAGTCAAAGTCCAGAGGGAAGGACAAACATGCTAGAGATAAAAGCAAAGTAAAGTGTTGGAAGTGTGACGGAGTGGGTCACTACAAAAGTGAGTGTAAGGCACAGTCCGCAAACGCAACCACTGAAGAAATTGCGGAGGCACTAATTTTGAGTGTGAGCAGTCCATTGGAGTCTTGGGTGTTAGACTATGGAGCATCGTTCCATTCTTGTAGTAATTCTGACATAATGAAGCATTACAGATCTGGAGATTTCAAGAAGGTTTATCTCGCTGATGATGAACCATTGGAAGTCGTGGTGAAAGGAGATGTCCAGATAAAAGCTCCAAATGGGTCAGTGTTGCAGCTGCATGATGTCAGACATATTCAAGACTTGAAGAGAAACTTGTTGTCAGTTGGCCAATTGGATGATGAAGGCTATGCAGTAACATTCGGTTGCAGTACTTGGAAGATAACCAAAGGTTCCATGGTGATAGCTCGAGGTAAGAAAAAAGGGGACATTGTAAATGACAAGCAACCTCCAAGAAAGCATCGCTGTTGCAAGTGTGAAAGGTGATGCAGATCTGTGGCATTGTCGTCTCGGTCATATGAGTGAGAAAGGGATGAAGGTCTTATGCTCGAGGGGTCTGCTACCTGGTCTCAAGTCTCTTGAAGTCGGATTATGTGAGGACTGCGTGTTCGGGAAGCAGAAGAGAGTCAGCTTCTCAAGAGGTGGCAGGACGTTGAGAAAGCAGAAGCTGAGTTAGTCCATAGCGACTTATGGGGGCCAGCACCTGTTACATCTCTTTGTGGAGCATCATATTATATGACCTTCATTGACGATTGCACAAGGAAGGTATGGGTTTATTTTCTGAAAAATAAATCTAATGCGTTTGATATTTTCAGAAAGTGTAAAGCTCTGGTAGAGACTGAGACATGTCTTAAAGTGAAGTGTCTGAGATCTGATAATGGTGGAGAATATGAGCTGCGAGAGTTCAAGGAGTATTGTGCAGCTAATGGAGTTCGCATGGAAAAAACTTTGAAGGGAACTCCTCAGCAGAATGGCGTGGCAGAACATATGAACAGAACTTTGAATGAACGTGCTAGGAGCATGAGATTGAAGTGTGGACTTCCGAAGATGTTTTGGGTAGAAGCAGTTAAAACTGCAGCTTACCTGATTAACAGAGGACCATCAGCTCCGTTGGAGAATGGAATTTGAGAGGAGGCTTGGAGTGGCAAGGAGGTAAATCTATAATTTCTTCATATTTTTGGATGTGTTGCATATGTTTACATACCTGCTGTTGAAAGAAGTAAGCTGGATGCAAAGTCTGTTAAGTGTACATTTATTGGATATGGTGGTGATGACTTCGGATATCGACTTTGGGATTAGCAGAATAAGAGATTATTTGTAGTCGAGATGTCATATTCAATGAGTAGGTACTGTACAAAGACTTGACAGGTGCATCATAAGCTGGCAGCTCAGAAACTGAGATGGTTGAGTTAGATATTTCTAACTCGGGTGGGAGTATGATGGTTCCAGATGACCATGAGGTTGATGAGGAGAATGAACCTAATACACCAGAAGCTCAGCTGCGAAGATCCAGTAGAGAGCACAGATCACCAGATAGATATTCGCCTTCCAATTTCTATTTGTTATTAACTGATAGTGGTGAACCAGAATATTTTGCAGAAGCGTCTCAGAGAAAACATGCAGATCAGTGGAAGCTAACAATGGACGATGAGATGAAGTCATTGCTTGCAAACGAGACATGGGAGCTAGTTGAGCTTCCACGAGGCAAAAAGGCGTTGCATAACAAGTGGGTTTACAGAATTAAGGAGGAGGCGAATGGAAGTAAGCGTTACAAGGCAAGATTGGTTGTGAAAGGATTTCAGCAGAAATACGGTATAGATTACACTGATGTTTTCACTCCTGTTGTCAAGATGACTACTATACGGCTTGTGTTGAGTATGGTTGCAGCTGAAGATCTTGAGTTACAGCAGCTGAAGATCTTGAGTTACAGTAGCTAGATGTGAAAATAGCCTTTCTTCATGGTGACCTGGAAGAAGAAATCTATATGAAGCAATCAGAAGGCTATTTATCAAAGGGTAACGAGTTACTGGTGTGTAAATTGAAGAAGAGCTTGTGCGGTTTGAAACAAGCTCCCAGACAGTGGTACAAGAAGTTTGATGGGTTTATGCACGAAGTTAAGTTCGTGAGGAGTGAGGCTGACCATTGCTGTTATTTTAAGAAGTTGCTGACTATTATATCATACTGTATTATATGTTGACGACATGCTAATAGCAGGTTCCAGTGCTCAGGAGGTGAGTAAGCTGAAGAAGCAGTTATCCAAATGGGTTGCCATGAAAGATCTGGGTGAGGCAAAGCAGATTTTGGGAATGCAAATTGAACGTGACAGAAAGGCAAAAAAGCTGCATCTCTCGCAAGCTGAGTACATCAAGAAGATTCTGGAGAGGTCCAGCATGCAAGATGCAAAGCCGGCTAAGATTCCATTGACACTTTCAATTAGAGACTCACCGAAAGACCAAGAAGAGCGTGACTACATGCAGAAGACTCCATATGCCTTAGCAATTGGCAGCTTGATCTATGCGATGGTGTGTACTAGGCCAGACATTGCACATGTGATGGGAGTAGTGAGTCGGTTCATAGGCAATCAGGGGAAAAAGCATTGAGAAGCGGTAAAATGGATCTTGAGGTACTTGAAGGGGACCACTGAGCATTCCTTGTGTTTTAAAGGCAAGAAAGTTGAGTTAGCATGATATATTGATGCAGATTTGCATCAAGTGATATTGACAAGAGGAGAAGTACAACCGGATATGTCTTCACATTGGGTGGTACTGCTATCTCTTAGCTTCAAAGTTGCAGAAAATTGTAGTCTTGTCTACTGCTGAATCTGAATATGTTGCATTGATTGAGGTTAGTAAGAAGATGATGTGGCTACAGAATTTCTTGCGTGAATTGGGAAAGGAGCAAGGGGGTAGTACTCTTTACAGTGATAGTTAGAGTGCCATCCACTTGGTCAAGAACCCTGCATTTCATTCGAGGACCAACCACATAGAGCTGAAGTATCACTATATATGCCATCTACTGTAGAAGAAGACCTTGGAACTAATGAAGATTGTTGGAAGTAAAAATCATGCTGACATGTAAACTAAGGCTGTGACCTTAGAGAAGTTGAATCTATGCATGGCTTCAACTGACCTTGGTACTTAAGGTGAAGGCCTGGCACTACCAAAATTCATGGGTTGATGAATGTGGAGATGACAGCGATAATGATTGGAATCAAACTCCAGATGGGAGATTGTTGGCTATGGAGCCTGATACCCAAAAGCCCATATGTTTCAGCAGCGGTTAGGGTTTCAGCTGTGCAACACAGCTAGGGTTTCATACCTTGCCCCATATAAACATGGTTTGAGTATTGTAATTGCATCTCATCAACATAGTCAAAATCTCCTAGCTTGGTAGTGCCCCCAGACATAGTCACATTCGGTGGCGAATTGGGTATCAAATTCCTTGTGTTCTTTATTGTTTTCTTTCGTTACTGCTTTAGATCCTAACAGTTTAATGCATTTACTGACATTACTTTTGTACTTCTCAGTCCATGAGGGGTTGTTGGATGACTGCCTCACTAATCGAGGTTACATTGTTCCAAGTTATATTCATTTGTAGTGGATCATAGTCATATATGACATTAATAGATGACTCCCGTGTTTTCACAAACCCACATTTTATCTGCTTCTTTATGCATACTTTCGATGGTCTCCTTGCTTACTGGTATAGTCTTTGGTAGCTCGCGGTTGTCAAAATAATTTTATAACTAATGGTCAATATCAATGCATGGATACTCAACTGATAATATTTTTGGTTTGGTTGGGCAGCTGTTGAGCTCTGATGATATGTGGATGTATTCATGTATATATACCCCCTTGGCTTATAGTTGGATGGACATTGAACTTTTTGGCAGCAAGAACACCACGAAATACCCAGACACAGTAGCATAAAAATTACCTTTATTGAACTTGATTTCCCCCAACCATTCTAAGTTTCATTCAGATATTGTGGTGGGCTTTAGTGTCAAATTTGTTGATTTTTGGGCAGAGAAGGAGTCTTGAAAACGCTTATTCTAAATTTTCATTTGATAATATGAACAAGATGCTGGTGAAATTTGTATATTTTTTGGCTAAAGTCACAGTTTTATTAATATTTCATTACTCTATCCATGTACTAGCTCATACAAACAGGTCAACTCTATGAAGTGGCCTAGTTTTGTTTTAAGTAAAATGATAAGATACATAGCTTTATAGTTAAAATACATAGTTTGTAGTCAAGATGAGTGTGAAATACGTAGATTTCAAGTTAAAACTCCATCTTTTTAAATATAAAACGTAGTTTTAACGTATAATTCGTATCTGAAGGGGCAGAAGTTGCCAGGAACAAAACTGTTTAAACATCTTTACTGGATGATCATTGTGAGTACAAGCTGGTTGAAAAAATTCGGAATGACTAGATAAATAAGAAACAGTTTTGATCTTTAAAACTAAAAGCCTTCAAAGTGATCATGCTCGGATCAATGGGATTTCACGTATTCCTGAACAATGTGAAGACCTTCTGATGCCTCTTCGTAGTCCTGCAAAACATATAGGAACTGTAAAAAATTTTCCAAAGCAAAAAACATCAAAGACCATAGAAAAAAATGGGTATTTTCATAATTGGTACCTTGTATCATAAACTACGTAAGTTCCCATTACTCGTGTTGAGACATGGGTGTTTTCACCAACAAGGCCTAACTTAGCAAGTCCAAAATCTGAAAGCTTTGCTTTAAAATCTGAATCCAGCAAAATGTTAGCTGATTTCAAATCACGATAAATTAATGGTGTATTTGCTTCACAATGAAGGTATTCTAAACCACGAGCAGCGCCCACAGCTATCTTAATCCGGTTTTCCCAACTTAATGAAAAAGAATTGAAATTGTGAGCAGCGCCCACAACTATCTTGATCCGGTTTTCGCTGGTTCTGAGCTTTCTGTCTCTTCTTCAATGAAAAAGAATGATAAAACATAAGATTGGTTATGCAGTATAATACGTAGCAGTTATGCACTATAATACGTAACACCTGTGTTATAAGACGCATCAGTTATGCATTATAATACGTAACAACTGTATAATAATACGTAGCAACATCATTTAAGTCCGAATCACTGTATTAAAACATGTAAGTATGCTGCTTTATAGAACATGCAATTATATTACAATACATAGCAACTGTGTTATGACCCAAATTATGATCAATATAGTACAAATTGATAGAATTATGATGTATAACCCACATGTCTATGAATCATGATCAATATAGTATGAATCATGATCCATATACTACAAATAATGAGCTACAAATTGTGATACGATGTATCAATTATGAAATACGTATTATGATTAATGACACATTACCTATTATGTCTACGAATTATGATCAATATACTACGAATCATGATACATAACCCACATGTGAATTCAACGGAAACTCCCTCACCTTCTTGATAAACGATGCTACGAATTATGATAAATGTACCAATAATGAATCACAAGTCCCATCTTACGTATTATATGATACAAAGTACCAAATATGAAAGAAATTAGTACCACTAATGGTAAAGAAACACTACATAGTCCCAGATTACGTAGTTTATGATACAAATTATGAATAAAAAACTACGAATTTTGCTCATTATAGTAAAGAGGCAAATAGAATGCAATATATTAACATGCAACGCGCTATCACACAACCAAGTGTTTGCTAACCTGATAACTAAAGTATACATAAGTATAGCCTATCATCGTGGTGGTAGTACCTCAGTGTAGATCCCTTGTGCCAAAATGCAGCCCCCAACCATAAAAGCTTCATCATTGCTGAAGGTGGTTTCATCAGAAGGAAACTCCATCCACAGTGGCCGCATGAATGGCCTCCCTGATGAGTTCAGTGTTTCTTTCACTGCAAAAAAGAAAAGAAAGAGAATTTATGTTTGCAAAAAGTGATGTGAATAGGATAATGTGTGGATATCTATTGGTGCTGTTGATAGAAATCTGAGTTACAAATAATAGATGCAAGAAACTACACACGAAAGGTTCTCGTCTTTTAGTGTCGTGATGGGCATGACCCCTGAAGAATGGATAGAAAGCTCCCAGTTGGTAGTGGTACCAACAGATCAATATGACCTTAACCTATAATTTGGTACGAATCAGGATCAATATAGTACGAATCATGATCCATATACTACGAATCATGATCCATATACTACGAATTATGAGCTACAAATTGTGATACGATATATCAATTATCAGTGGCGGACCCAGACTTTTTTTTGACTGGGGGCAAAGAATATCTAGTCTATTAATAGTTATAAATTTCAAATTTCAAGCTATTTAAATTAAACTCTTAGTGTATAAAATATATATTAAATTGACTATGAGAATTATATTAGATTGAATGTACTTATTTTAATTATATTTAATGACAAAATTAACATGGTAAAAACTATTTTTATATGTCACATCAGCTATTTGAACTTAAATTCGAGAATCAAATTAGATTACTTTCTAAATTATATCAAATTATTTATACGTACATATATTGGTGAGAGTTTTCAAACTATTTTTGAACATGTAAATGTTACTTTTAAATTATTGGGGGCGAAACATTAAAATTAATGGGGGCAAAACATTACAATATTTGAAAACATTTAACTAATTACATAATGTTAATCAATTTTTTCAAAAATTAGTGGGGGAATATGACCCCATTCCTCCTAACCTGCGTCCGCCACTGTCAATTATGAAATACGTATTATGATTAATATACTACGAATTATGACACATTACCTATTATGGCTACTAATTATGATCAATATACTACGAATCATGCTACATAACCCGCATGTGAACTCAACAGAAACTCCCTCACCTTCTTGATAAATGATGCTACGAATTATGATAAATGTACCAATAATGAATCACAAGTCCCATCTTACGTATTATATGATACAAAGTACCAACTATGAAACAAATTAGTACCAATAATGGTGAAGAAACACTACATAGTCCCAAATCACGTAGTTTATGATACAAATTATGAATAAAAAACTACGAATTTTGCTCATTATAGTACAAATCTTAGATATCCTCAAATTGGTACGTATTATATGAATTCATACAAACCTAAAATAGGCAGAGTGAAACCCTGGTGTTACGCATCTTGATAAACGATGCTACGTATTTTGTCAATCCAACAAAAATCAAACTATGCATCCTGATGGGAAACAAAGTGATAGTCGTCCGATCGACTGTGGAGCAACTTCTCAAAACCTAACAAACTGTGATAGTAAAAAACGAGGATGAGAAACACATCGTATACTTGATTCGAGTTGTTCGGCGGTGGATTCGAGGGCTCTTCCATGACCGTCGTCGATCCGAAGTTGCTCGTCTGCAAGGTTCAATCGCAGTTGCAGGTCTGTAGGGTTTTGGTTACGTAAATCGCAATCAAAGGGATTTTTGGTTTGAGAGATTTTGGTTATGACTAAATTACCCTTAAAACGTAGATTAGCGGGATAATTAGCGTGATTTTGAGTTTTTTTGTCGTCTAATCTTGGCAGTTGAATAAGAAAGATCAATGGACTGTATTAATTATTATTTCTCACCATAAACCCACTTCTCACCGGATCTTAACCCGAGGACCCATAAAGTGAGAACCGTCCAGAAATTATTTATTTTGTAATTCATCAAACTATTTATTTCAGTTGAATATTAATAAAATTTAATTTTTTAGTTCGGATCAAATACAAATCACAGTTATAAATAAAAACTGAAAACCCAATAAAATCTTGCCACGTGTATATTTCGACCAATCGAAATTCGGGGTCTTTTTTTAAATATCGGAAATTAAATTGGACGTGTTTGTGATTACAAAACATAAACGAGGGGTAAAAATGTCAGTATGTTATAACGGCGTTATAAGTACGTTTGAATTAAACGTACAACGGAAACGAAAAAGTACAAATGAAAAACCATTTTTTTTAAATATGATCATTGTCTATTTAAATCTGATCATTATCAATTTTAAGTCTGATCAAAACCAATTTTATGTCAATTCATTGAAAATTTTAAGCTGATCATTTTTTATTTATGTCTGATCATTACCATTTTTTAGTATGATCATTATCAATTTTAAGTCTGATCATGATCAACTTAAAGTCTGATCATTAATCGTTAACTCTTTAAGTCTGATCATTATCTTTTTTCAGTCTGATCATTCATCCTTTAAGTCTGATCATTGTTTCTTTAAGTCTGATCATTATCAAATTAAGTCTGATCAATAACACTCTTAAGCCTGATCATTGTTTTTTTGACAAGATTGTTTTTTAAGTCTTATCATTTATAATTTTTAGTTTGATCATTGCCAATTTTAAGTCTGAATATTACAATAGTAGTTTAAGTCTAATCATTGTCCCTTAAGTCTTATCATTATCTATTTTATGTCTGATCATTACAAAATTTTAGTCAGATCATTGCCAATTTTAAGTCTGAACATTACAATAGTAGTTTAAGTCTGATCATTGTCTCTTAAGTCTGATCATTATCTATTTTATGTCTGATCATTACAAAATTTTAGTCTGATCATTGCCAATTTTAAGTCTGAACATTACAATAGTAGTTTAAGTATGATCATTGTCTCTTAAGTCTGATCATTATCAATTTTATGTCTGATCATTACCAAATTTAAGTCTGATCATTGCCAATTTTATGTCCGATCATTACAATAGTAGTGTAAGTCTGATCATTGTCTTTTTAAGTATGATCATTATCTATTTTAAGTCTAATCATTCATTTTTTAAGGCTGATCATTATTTCTTTAAGTCTGATCATTAAGTCTTTAAGTCTCATCATTATCTATTTTAAGTCTGATCATTCATTACAGCGGAAAACAAAAAAGAAAAACCAAAAACCAAAATTTTTTATGTCCGATCATTGTCTCTTTAAGTCTGATCAATTATCACTTTTAAGTCTGATCATTTTTTTATTTTTGTCTGATCATTACCATTTTTTTAATATGATCATTATCAATTTTAAGTCTGACCATGATCTATTTTAAGTCTGATAATCAATCATTAATTCTTGAAGTTTGATCATTATCTTTTTTAAGTCTGATCATTCATCTTTTAATTCTGATCATTGTTTCTTTAAGTCTGATCATTATCAAAATTAAGTCTGATCATTGTTTTTTTAAGTCTTATCGTTTATAATTTTTAGTTTGATCATTGCCAATTTTAAGTCTGAACATTACAATAGTAGTTTAAGTCTAATCATTGTTTCTTAAGTCTGATCATTGCCAATTTTAAGTCTAAACATTACAAAGTATGATCATTGTCTCTGAAGTCTGATCATTATAAATTTTATGTCTGATCATTACCAAATTTAAGTCTGATCATTGCCAATTTTAAGTCACAATAGTAGTGTAAGTGTTATCATTGTCTTTTTAAGTCCGATCATTATCTTTTTTTAAGTCTGATCATTCATTCTTTAAGTCTGATCATTGTTTCTTTTAGTCTGATCATTAAGTCTTTTAGTCTTATCATTATCTATTTTAAGTCTGATCATTCATTACAGCAGAAAACGAAAAAGAACAAATGAAGAACAAAATTTTTTTAAGTCCGATCATTATCTCTTTAAGTCTGATCATTATAATTTTTAAGTCAGATCAATACCAATTTTAAGTCAACTCATTACAAATTTTAAGTCTGATCATTTTTTATTTATGTCTGATCATTACCATTTTTTAGTATGATCATTATCAATTTTAAGTCTGATCATGATCTATTTTAAGTCTGATCATTATCTATTTTATGTCTGATCATTACAAAATTTTAGTCTGATCATTACAAATTTTAAGTCATAACACTACAATAGTAGTTTAAGTCTGATCTTTATCAATTTTATGTCTGATCATTACCAAATTCAAGTCTGATCATTGCCAATTTCAAGTCTGATCATTACAATAGTAGTGTAAGTCTGATCTTTGTCTTTTTAAGTCTGATCATTATCTATTTTAAGTCCGATCATTCATTCTTTAAGTCTGATCATTGTTTCTTTAAGTTTGATCATTAGTCTTTAAGTCTGATCATTATCTATTTTAAGTCTGATCATTCATTACAGCAGAAAACGAAAAAGAACAAACAAAAACCAAAAATTTTAAGTCTGATCATTGTCTCTTTAAGTCTGATCATTATCAATTTTAAGTCTGATCAATTACAATTTTAAGTCAATTCATTAGAAATTTTAAGTCAGATCATTTTTTATTTATGTCCGATCATTACCATTTTTTTAGTATGATCATTATCAATTTTAAGTCTGATCATGATCTATTTTAAGTCTGATCATGAATCATTAATTCTTTAAGTCTGATCATTATCTTTTTTTAAGTCTGATCATTGTTTCTTTAATTTTGATCATTATCAAATTAAGTTTGATCAATAACATTCTTAATTCTGATCATTATTTTTTAAGTCTTATCATTTATAATTTTTAGTCTTGATCATTGCAAATTTTAAGTCTGAACATTACAATAGTAGTTTAAGTCTGATCATTACAATAGTAGTTTAAGTCTGATCATTGTCTCTTAAGTCTGATCATTATCAATTTTATGTATGATCATTACCAAATTGTAGTATGATTAATGCCAATTTTAAGTCATAACACTACAATAGTAGTTTAAGTCTGATCATTGTCTCTTAAGTCTGATCATTATCAATTTTATGTCTGATCATTACCAAATTTAAGTCAGATCATTGCCAATTTTAAGTCTGATCATTACAATAGTAGTGTAGGTCTGATAATTGTCTTTTTAAGTTTGATCATTATCTATTTTAAGTCTGATCATTACCAATTTTAAGTCTGATCATTACCAATTTTAAGTCTGATCATTACCAATTTTAAGTCTGATCATTACCAATTTTAAGTCTGATCATTACCAATTTTAAGTCTGATCATTACCAATTTTAAGTCTGATCATTAACAATTTTAACTCTGATTATTGTCTCTTTTAGCCAGTTCATTGTCTATTTAAGTTTGATCATTGTCTTTTTAATTCTGATCACTTTCTGTTTTTTAAGAATGATGATTGTTTCTTTAAGTTTGATTATTGTTTCGTTAAGTCTCATTATTATCAATTTTAAGTCTGAACATTACCAATTTTAAGTCTGATTATTACCAATTTTAAGTCTGAACATTTCCATTTTAAGTCTGATTATTACTAATTTTAAGTCCTATCATTACCAATTTAAAGTCTTATCAATGTCACTTTAAGACTGAACATTACCAATTTTAAGCCTGATCATTAAAAATTTAAGTCTGATCATTATCAATTTTAAGTCTGATCATTACCAATTTGAAGTCCGGTCATTGCAATTTTCAGTCTGATCATAACCAATTTTAAGGCCGAGCATTATCAATTTTGAGTCTGATCATTATTAATTTTGAGTATGATCATTATCAATTCTTTAGTCTAATAAATTTCAATTTAAAGTCTGATCGTTGTCTATTTAAGTATGATCATTTCCAATTCTAAGTCTGATTAATTCCAAATTTATGTCTGATCATTACCAATTAAAATTCTGATCATTACAGATTTTAAGTCTGATCGTTACCAAATTTTTGTCTGATCATTACATATTTTGAGTCTGATAATTGTATTTTTCGATCTGATCATCATGTCTTTAAGTCTGATCATTGTCTCTTTAAGTCTGATCATTATCAATTTTGAAAATATGGCGTCTTTTCGGGGTCTTTTTTAAATTATGCAATATTCAATTGGACTTTTTGAGAGTACACAACATAAAGCAGGGGTAAAAATGTCATATTTCTGTCTTAGTGTACGTTTTAATAAAAAAAGAGTAAAAGAAATAACGTACAACTTTAGTTTGATTTCATCATTCAACAAGCTCAGGCGAACGAACAACCAACAAGGTCAGACGAACGAACAACAACCAAGCTCATGCGAACAAACAACCAACAAGCTCAGGCGAAACAAAGTTTGGCAGTTTTCAATATGACCAGTGAATGTGGCAGTATGTTTTCTTTTTTTCTGCAGAGTTTGTGCTGTCTATGTTTTCTTTTTGGTTTCAGATAAGTGTTTTTAAGGTTTTAAGGGTTTTCTTCAATCATGTTTTTTTAGCACGCTACTACTGCTTATTATCAATTTTATTTCTAATAATTACCAAGTTAAGTCTGGACATTAACAATTTATGTCTGATCATTATCTCTTTAAGTCTAGACATTAAAAATTTATGTCTGATCATTATCTCTTTAAGTCTGATCATTACTGAAATTCTATCCCCTGTTCAAGCTTGTGTTCAAGGTACAGTTGAGACAAACCTTGAACTCCTTTCATAACAGTTCAGCAACCAGAATAAAAGTAGTAGCACGCACAGAATGATAACCCAGTTCGGCTTCGCCTACTCTGGGGGGTTTCCCACACCCTAGAAGGGACAACAAATCTTTATTACGAGTTTAGAGCTTACACGTGGACTTACACTTACACCTTGTAATTGCCTAGCCTCTAACACTCCGTCTCTCAGATTTGCAACCGAGGTTTACCGCAGTTCCCCTCGATCCCCTTCGTCCGAACCTTCTGTCCGAACGTGCTCGACCTTCTCTTGAAGCTCGGATGCTTTCTCTCGAAAGCTTGTTCACCTTTGTTGTGTGCGGCTGTTTGATCGCTTCCAGGCAGTCTGAGTTGCACGTGATGAGACTGCTCTTGCACCGATGAGTTTCTAGTGGGGAAACACAAACGGCAGTTGCTTTCTTCTTCTCCAATCGGTAGGGTTTACTCGTGTATATTTGATCTTTGAAAGAGATGCAGAATAAGGACGCCCTAGCATTGTATTTATATGCTTGGACAAAACCCTAATCTGCACAAGATAATCCCATCAAATATTTAGGAAATATTCCTAGATATTTGATGTATATCTTTCTCAAATCGGTTGGAAGAATATACGAAGTCTTCTTGCCCAAGTAAGCTACGCCGCCTTCAATGTAGATATCCATTCGAATATCTCATGTTCGAATAAGTCGCTGGCCGACTTTAACTTGACGATATCTTTGCTGTCCAATATCCTTCCGGGAAATATCCTTTCGTCTGTTCCGCGCTGTACATGAGTACTAGGATATGTTCGAACTCCCTCTGAACTCCTGCTCGAACTGTCTAATCTACGTTTTTCCAAAAACATGCCACTCAGGGGAACATCAATCTCCCCCTTGGCATTTTGGCAAAACCAAATCTACTAGATAACTAAGTCTATCTAACTATCTAGACAGTAGACAACTTTGAGGGAAATATAAATTGTCTCCTCCAAAATACTCCCCCTTTTTGCCACAAACTGGCAAGGGGTGCAATCTGAGTTCAAACAGCCAATCAAACAGTGTCATATCAAGCACATAGTACGAAAGTTTTTTAAAACAAATAGTTCAGGGAGAAGGTTTTTTCAGGGGACCTTCATGCAGACGACCCATCATCAGTGGCATCCTCAGAATCAACATCATCATATTCATCTTCACTTGGGTAGCTGAGGGCACGAGCGAGCTTGTTGATGCGCCTGCGTTGCCCCTTGTCCACTTCAATGATGACATTCAGGTCCTGGAGAAGCTTACTCCTCTCACCCCGGCCCATCCTGGCTCCCCCTCAACTCGACTCCGCAACATCTTTTCCTTTCTGGTTCCCCTCCTTGAGATCGTTCACGTGACGCCCTTTAAACAGCTTGTGGTCAACGATGAACTTGCTGGGTGCCTTTGAGAGATGGTCAGTCGAGGCCTTCAAATCTGGAGCTTGATGGATTATCAACTCATATATCAGGGACGGGAAGCAAATCTAGTGAAGAGTTCTCATCGAAGTAGCATGATCAGTGATCTGTTTGAACATCACTCTGCCCAGGTTGAATTTTAGCTTATTCCCTATCTGATAAAGAAGTTGAGCCATGTCCCGATTGACAGTAGAACGGTGGGTAGAAGGCCTCCAGTTGAAGACAGCAATGAAAAACAACATGGAATAGAATGTAGAAAGATCCCCTGTATGCACAACCGACTCTGGCCTCCATCGAACAGAGCCTGCATTGATGGTGCTCACAATCTTCTCAAAGCTTGATTCCTCTTCATCTACAGCTGGGTCGTCCATGGAGAAGTAAACATTGACCAACTCAGGATCAATATTGATCCTTCTTCCTCTAACGTAGAAGACCCCATAATCTACTTCTCCGATAGCCCCGAACCGTGGGGGCAGGTTTGCCATGGCCTCACGAACCAACTGTTCGTTGAAGGGTTGGCACCTGTCCAATGTCCAAAACCGATCAGATTGTTTCAGCACTTCAATCACCTCCTTCCCTTTGTAATTGGACTCTTCCAGTAACCTCTCAGGAATGATCTTTCTTTTCAGCACACAACTCCATTTTGAAGCAGCCTCACGATTGACAAACCATACTCCTTTCTTGACCACACCTTCTGGAACAGTGTCAGACGCAGGGGATGGGACTTCGTATCTCCCAGCATCCTCGGAGACGGGAACCGCAGCATTGCGCTTCCTTTTCTTGGATGAACCGACTCCCCCTTCTCAGCAACATTCTGAACTGATCCCTTTGTAGACTTTGCAAAAGCTACCTTCTTCTTTTGGTTGTCCTTCTTTGTCCTTTTGAGATTGACAAGAGGAACAAGGTCCTGGTCATCTTCCGAACGAGTAACATGCTTTGACACTTGCTTCGCAGAGTCCTCACGAGCTGATGCACCATCCTCCTCCATATGATCACTCCGGAGATCATCTTGAACAACTACTGGTACAACCATTGTCTCCTTAGTACCAACTTCCTCTAGTTTTATTCCAGTCTCAACTTCAGTCTGAACACTTGGTTCCACAGTTGGAACACTTGTAACTTTCTTGGCAACAGACTCTTCTGCCCCAACAGCCTGGTCACGCGGAACTTCCTCTGAACTTGCCACTCCCCGATCCTTTTCTTTTTCCAAATCTTCCATGACATCATCAATGTCCTTGAACATCTTTTCCAACTCTTCATTCTTCTCTATAGGGTCAGATTCTTCTCCTGTGGCTTTCTTCAGTGTATCAGCCTTCTCTGATGGAATAATCTCCTCTGTCACAGTCTCAACCTTCTCACCGGGACATTCATCAATGATACCTTCAAGATTTTTAGAGGGCTCACCATTAGACCCATCATTGATCACCAACTTTGTCTTCCCCGAGGTCTCAATGAACATCTCTGTTTCTTCATCGGACATAGCAATCTTCCGACCTCTAGTAGCATATATCTGCGCTAGATATTTTCTGGGAGAGTCACATGCCCGCTTAATCTTCTTCCTGTGACCACTTTTTGGAGGAACGTATCCAGAGGCAAAGATCTTTTCCCTCCATGTTGCTGAGCCTCCAGCCTCTTTGCTGGGTTCCCCTTCTACAACATTCTTGACGGTTTTATTTCCAGTATAAGTACGGCTGGCTTTGTCACCAACAACAGCCCTACCACCAATAACATCCCTACCATCATCACCACCAATCACAGCCCTACTGGCTTCATCATAGTCAACAGACTTACCATCCTTCTCAACACCCATATTCATATCCTCCTTCAACACAGTATTTTCAACAAACGGAATATTTGCAGAATCTGAACAAACAGTTGGAAATACCTCAGATTGGGGACGGACAAGGGGCGTACCAACAACGATTGAGTCGGATGAGTCCACCGCGGTCGATTGAGGAAATTTATCGGCTGTTCCTTCGTCAATCTTCTTGGTCTCGGCCATGACTTTAGTATCAAAGTGTAAAGGTGCCGCCTTTTTCTCCTTCGGAGCTTTTGACTTTGGAACACGGGGTTTCGCCGTTAGTGCCTTTGAGGATTGCATGCCCTTTTTCTCAGCGGACGAGACACCGGATTTTGACGACTTTCTTGTGTTCACCATTGCAATCGATCGGATTTGAGGATGAGAGGGCTTGAACTTGGAAGTCGTACTTAGGGTTTCCGAAGAGAGGAGAGACACAGAGCAACTGATTAGATTTTGAAAACAAAATCTTCTTCAAATCAATATTTGTCGCTACAACTTCCCAAAACCGTCAATTCCTGTTTTAAAAACAACGGCATTAAAAATCTTCAAGAATATTCAAAAAATATTCATTCCAAAGCTATTGAGTCTTCTGTTCCAGCTTTCTTCCTTAGGTGGTCAGTCCAACTGTTCAGTTGGAGATTCGACTTTGACTGACCACCGTTGAATGCATTCAGTGATTGACACCACGTAGACCCACTGAGGATCTGGGTGTTCCACGCCGTGAAATGCCATGGGGGTTGACGAAGGTCTTGGTATGCCTCAGAGTTATCATCTTCTGGTTCCCTCTATATTCATATTTTCTTGTTCGGTTCCAGGCATATTTCTGTGGGCATAGTGTGAACTCCTTCTGTAACTGTGACACCTTCTGATTCAACAATTTCTTGGGACAATTGTCAACATGGATTTGTGCGCAATTCCAATCAGATCTTGTGTGCAAGGTCTTATCCACTCCCCCTCGCAGAAATCGATGTTTGTCGTTTGCACAGGCTAGGGCAACCTGTTGCTTGCCATAGTTCTCATCGCCCATTGGTTCCATCAGACCCATCCCAATGGTGTAGCAGTTGTTGGCATCCCTTCTTCCTTTCATCAGTGTACCGCCATTCTAGTCTAGGATGAGGCATGAGTAGCTAGAGGATGACACATAATGTCCATCGTCGCACAGTTGACTGATGCTGATAAGATTCCTTGTCATTCCTTCGACAAGGAGGGTGTTCTTGAGTGCAGGGAGATCCGGAACCATCAATGTCCCACAACCTATCACCTGACTCTTTCCACCATCCCCGAAGGTGACAAACCACATCTGCTCAACAGGTCTAATATGGGTAAGGTATTGAGAGTCACCTGTCATGTGGGCGGAGCATCCGCTGTCGAAGTACCAACTGTCTTGCACTGTGTAACTTGAGGAGCAGTGGGCCAACATGCATACGGTCTGGTCTACCTTCTAAACCCAGGCCTGTTTCTATCGAGGTGTGGTCCGTTGTTGGTATGCCCTTCGTTCAGCAAGAAACAGATTACACTTCAGTTTGATGTGTCCCATATGGTGGCAGTACCAGCAAGTGCGCCGATCTATCCTTTGCTTCACTGGTGAGTAAGCACGGCTTTGGACTGGTGTTCCAAGAGACTTTCCACCACCGGGTGTGCCATGAGTCTCCTTGTGATCAGCTCGGTTCTTTCCCTTGGACTGTTTCACCTTCTGTTCAGGCAGCTGATCTGTCACCTGTTTGGCTTTAACAGGGGTAGTGCCTTTGGAGGTGCCTTCTTCCGTAAAACCCAAACCACGATGACCAGACTCCATTCTCTGAGACCTGAGAATTTCATTTAAGTCTTTAGTGCCAGAGTTCAGCATTCTTACCGACTGTTTGAGGTGATTGAGCTCCTTCTCAATGTCTGAACGACCCATCCTTTCAGATTCTAGCTGGAGTTCCAGCTGTTCTACCCTCCTTAGTTGGAACACTTCTTTTCGCTTCAGATCTGTGATGGTTTTTCTCAGTCCTGCCATGCCGACTGGATGAGTGTCACGGTCCCTCTCCATGTCAACTTTCAGAGAAGAGATAGTACCCATGAGTTCTGTTTTCTGAGCAAGAAGACACAATCTTTCCTGTTTCATCTCAGCCAGTTGAGTATTCAGTGAGTCTACTGTACCTTCCAGTTCCACCTTCTGTGTAAGTAGTATCTCGACCTCCGGCCAGACCTTGTCCTTTTCCATAGTGACGCTTGCAACTGTGTCATTTAGCTTCTTGTTGATTTTAATCAGTAGCAACCATTTCTCATACAGATCTTTGTATGTCTGAGCCAGAGATTCCTACGTGAGCTCTTCATTATCACTATCTGAGAGGTCTTCAGCTGGGAGTTTCAACCGAGATGAAACTATTTCACTGGTGTTGCTGCATTCACCCAGAATTGTGACGAAAGCCACAAAGTTGGTGGTTTCACCTCCTCCTTTTTCTTCGTCTGACTCACTGTCACTGAAGCTAGCGACCATTGCCTTCTTCTTCATAATAGTATTTGCACATTGTGAAGCAATATGACCGAAACCCCTGCATTCATGGCACTGAATCTCTTCCTTTCCTTTGTCAGATGAGTCTTGCTTCACATCACTGGATCTTGATCTTCTGGGATTCTAGTTTCGGAAGCTGGTTGATGACGGCTGACTTTGTTCTGGACCACGCCTGTTGATTTTTCTCACCATTCTTCCAAAGTTCTGTGCCATCATGTCCAGTTGCTCAGTGGTGCAGCCAGCGTCTAGTTTGTCTTCTGTCATGTCTACTTTTAGGGTGATTTCCTTCACATCTCCGGTCTGGAAATCATGATTGATCTCGTAGGTTCTGAGAGAACCCATCAGTTCGTCCAGCTTCAGTTTGGTGATGTCATGCATTTCCTCAATGGCCGTGACCTTCATGGCAAATCTCGGGGGAGTGATCTTAGGACTTTACTTGCCAATCTTTCTTCATCGATGGGTTTCCCTAGCGCAGACGCTTCGTTGGACAGTTCCAGAACTCTGGTGTTGTACTCAGTGATGGTCTCACTCTCCTTCATCTTCATCTCTTCGAACCTGGTTGATGTTCCCTTGTGTGGCATGTGTTTGGCAAAACATTGTTAGACAGTTCGAGCAGGAGTTCAGGGGGAGTTCGAACATATCCTAGTACTCCTGTACAGCGTGATCAAGACGCAAAGGATATTTTCCGGAAGATATTGGGAACGAAGATTTCGTCAAGTTGAAGATGGCGTGCGACTTATTCGAACAAGATATTCGAATGAATATTCACAAGTGAAGATGGCATGACTTGCTTGGGAAAGAAGACGACTTCGTATATTCTTCCAAGGATTTGTGAAAGATATGCATCAAATATTCAGGAGTATCTCCCGAAATATTTGATGGGATTATCTTATGCGAATTAGGGTTTCGTCCGAGCATATAAATACAATGCAAAGGCAACCCTAATTCTCATCGCTTTCAAGATCAAAAATACACGAAGAAATCCTATCGATTGGAAAAGAAGAAAGCGACGGCCGTTGTGTTTTCCCCACTGGAAAAACATCGGTGTGAGCTCAGTCTGATACGTGCCATTCAGATTGACCAGAGGTGATCAAGTTCAGAGCACAAACAGAATGACCAGCTTTCAAGCGAAAGCGACCGAGCTTCAGGGAAGGTTCGAGTACGTTCGGACAGAAGGTCTGGACGAAGGGGATCAAGGGGAGTTGCGACGAACCTTGGTTGCAAATCTGAGAGACGGAGTAGTAGAGGCTAGGCAATTACAAGGTGTAAGTGTAAGTCCACTGAAAAGCTCTATACTCGTAATAAAGATTTGTTGTCCCTTTTCCGGGTGTGGGAAACCCCCCAGAGTAGGCGTAGCTGAACTGGGTTATCAATCTGTGCGTACTCGTGTTTTATTATTCTGTTCGTACTTGTTGTGGAACTGTGGTAGAAAGAGTTCAAGGTCTGTCCAAACACAACCTAGAACACTTGCTTGAACAGGGGATCTAATTTCAATTGGTATCAGAGCAAACACTCGACACACTGAGTGGGATCCTGAACTGTTCAAGATGACCCTGAAAGAAGGATAAAGCATCACCAGACCTCCGCTGCTCGAAGGCTCGAACTATGCCACCTGGAAGCCCGTGATGAGATAATTTATGAAATCTGTAGACGAAAAGGCTTGGAGAGCAGTGATGAGAGATTGGACTGAACCCATGATGAACAATCTCACTGGAGAACCGGTTCCGAAACCAGAAGCTCTGTGGACAGAAGAGGAGGACAAAGCATCTATGGGAAATTCAAAGGCTATGAATGCGATCTTTTCTGCAGTAGATGAGAATGTCATGAAACTGATTATCAACTGTGAAGTAGCCAAGGAAGCTTGGGATATCCTCCAAACTGCATTTGAAGGAACAGACAAGGTTCGTAATTCTCGGATGCAGGCTGTTACCACCAAGTTCGAAGAGATGAAAATGAAGGAAAGTGAAACTATCGCTGAGTACAACACCCGAGTTCTGGAACTGTCCAACGAGGCGTCTGCTCTAGGGAAACCTATCGATGAAGAAAGGTTGGCCAGTAAAGTCCTGAGATCACTACCTCCAAGATTTGCAATGAAGGTCACAGCCATTGAGGAAATGCACGACATCTCAAAGCTAAAGCTGGACGAATTGATAGGTTCTCTCAGAACTTACGAGATCAATCATGATTTCCAACCCGGAGATGTGAAGGGAATCGCCCTTAAAGCAGATATGACAGAAGACAAACTGGACGGTGGGTGCACCACTGAGCAACTGGCTTTAATGGCTCAGAATTTTGGCAGAATGGTAAGGAAAATCAATAGACGTGGTCCAGAACAAGGTCAGTCTTCATCAGCTGGTTTCAGAAACTGGAAATCCGGGAGATCAAGGTCAAGTGATATAAGGCAAGACTCCTCTGATAAAGGTAGGGAAGAGATTCAGTGCCATGAATGCAAAGGCTTTGGCCATATTGCCTCACAATGTGCCAATACTCTCATGAAGAAGAAGGCAATGGTCTCCAGCTTCAGCGATAGTGAGTCAGATGAAGAAAAAGGTGAAACCACCAACTTTGTGGCATTTACCACTACTCTGGGAGAATGTAGCAGCACCGGTGCAACAGTTCCATCACAGGCAGAACTCCCCGCTGAAGACCTCTTAGACAGTGATGATGAAGAACTCACACAGGAGTCTCTCGCTCAGACATACAAAGATCTGTATGAGAAGTGGCTGCAACTGATCAAAATCAACAAGAAGCTGAATGACACAGTTGCAAGCATCACTACAGAAAAGGATAAGGTCTGGGAAGAAGTGGAGATTCTGGTCACACAGAAGGCTGAACTTGAAGGCACGGTAACTTCCCTAAACTCTCAACTGGCTGAAATAAAACAGGAAAGACTGTGTTTTCTTGCTCAGAAGACAGAGCTCCTGGGCACTATCTCCTCGCTGAAAGTCGACATTGAAAAAGACCGTGAAACTCATCCCGTTGGCATGACTGGGCTAAAAAAGGTTATCTCAGATCTAAAACACAAGGAGGTGTTCCAACACAGAAAGATAGAACAGCTGGAACTCCAGCTAGAATCAGAAAAAATGGACCGAGAAGTTGCTGAAAAGAAGCTCACTCACTTCAAACAGTCAGTGCGGATGTTGAACTCTGGCTCAGAAAATTTAGATGAAATCCTCAACGCTCAAAGGATGGAGGCAGGACGTAGAGGATTGGGGTTCGTGGTCGTGGGAAAAAGGAGTTCAAAGGACACTATGTGTGTTAAAGATAAACCTGTGTCTGAACAGTTGCCTGAACAGAAGGTGAGAAAGCACCCTAGACAGAAAGTGGATCTGTCCCAAGACAAGTCCAGGACTACTTACCTCAGTTCAAATCAGAAGAAAGACTTGCTGACATGTTGGTACTGCTACCAGATGGGACACATCAGACGGCAGTGTCGACTGTTTCTTGCTGAACGTCGAGGACACCAACAGCAACAGATCCAACCTCGACAGAAACAAGTTTGGATTCCGAAGGAACGACAGACAGTATGTATGGTCGCATGCTGCTCATCAGGAGATACAGTGCAAGCCAGTTGGTTCTTCGATAGTGGATGCTCTACACACATGATAGGTAACTCTGAATACCTCTCTCATATTAGACCTGTTGAGCAGATGCGGTTTGTCACCTTCGCGGATGGTCGGAAGAGTCAGGTGATTGGCTGTGGAACATTGAAGGTTCCGGATCTCCCTGCACTCGAGGACACTCTCCTGGTTGAAGGTCTGACTATGAATCTCATTAGCATCAGTCAACTGTGCGATAATGGACACTATGTGTCATTCTCTCGTGACTCATGCCTCGTTCTTAACGAGAATGGTGATTCCGTAATGAAAGGGGGAAGAAGGGCCAATGACTGTTACACCATCAGAATGGGAAACGAGAAGCTAAGGTCTACTCTCAACTGTGTTCAAGCCAAACATCGAGTTCTGCGAGGGGGAGTGAAAAAAAACCTACACAATAGAAGGATCGCACAAATCGATTTTGGCAACTGTACCAGGCGACTGCTGGATCAAAAGGTATCATAGTTACAGCGAGAGTTTGAACAACAGATCACACAGTTGCAGAAGGAGTTCGAACTGCTTGCACAGATGAATGCCAGTTCACCAGAAAAGAAATTGAATGAGATTCCTCGGTTTGGAACTCCCAGATCCTCCTTGGGTCTGCGTGGGTTCATGAACTGAGTGTTCCAGGCAGTGGTCAGTCAAAGGCGAATCCCCAGCTACAACAGTTGGACTGACCACCTAAGAAGGGAGCTGGAACAGATGGGAAAGATCTTATGATCAAATATTTTATTCCGAAAGATTCGAATTACGCCGTTTTATTTGGAAAGCGACTGGCGTATATTGAGAAGACAAAAAGGCAGGAGGATATTTTTATTTTCAAATCTCAACTGTTGAGCGTGTCTTCTCTTTTCGTCTCCGAAACCCTAGATTGGAAGTCTCCCACTCTCGACTGCACCGAAATCGACGATGGTGAACACAAGGAAGTCAGCAAAATCCAGTGCTATATCCGCGGAGAAAAGGAAGGAAAGCATGCAAATCTCAAAGGCGATGACAGCAAAATCAAAGATTCCAAAATCCAAGGCTGCGAAGATGAAAAAGGCATCGCCTTTACACGAGATGTCTGCCGAGGAGATAACTGCTGAAACTTCTTAGACAGTCACAGCGGTTTCTACCCCTCAAGCGTGTCCACAATCGGAGGTAAATCCCGTCTTTCCTTCGGTTTCTGCAGTCGTTGAAGAATCTGTGGTTGTTGATGAAATTATTATGGGAGTTAAGAATGTTGGGAGTTTGGGTGCTGAAGCTAGGAGGGCTGTTAGTGATGAAGAAGCCGGTAGGGCTGAGATTTGTGTTGACAAGGACAAGATTGTGGTTGGTGAAAAGGGTGATGAAGTCTCTAAATCTGTTGAAGAAACGGAACGCAGAATGTCAGTGCCAAGAAAGTCTGGTGTTTCAGACGTTTGGAAGGCAAAGATTCAAGCTTCCGGGTACGTTCGCCCAGGAGGTTTTCAAAGAAAGAAGGTGTCTCGCCGAGCTGCCTCTCCCAGACAATGCCTAGCCAGGATCTGTTCTATCAGAGGGAGGGTCCCTGATATTTCTAATGAGGAAAGGAAGAGTATGAGGAATATGGGTATGAAGGATGCGCTTGTTGATAACTTGATTAAGGAGATTGGAGTCTCAGAAGGTAAAGTTGGTGAGACTGTGAGTAAAGGACCAGATTCATCTGTGAAGAGTGTTGGGGAGATTGATGCTGTTGCAGAAGAGCCTGAGACTGCTGAAGGGGATGAAGACCTGGAGGATATGCTCAAAGACATAGATGATTTTGTTGAGAATCTACCAAAGGAAGTCCCCGGTGTTCCAGCTGAAGAGGAGTTAATTGATTCTCCAAAGAATGTTGTGAGTAAGGAGACGACAACTGTTCCAGATGCTGTTCAGGACAGTCACCATGGTTCCCAGATGGATATTGATGTCTCTCAGAAGACTGTTGTTGAAGCAGTTCCTCAGATGGGGGATGATGAGGATTTGGTTCCTCTTGTGAAGTTAAAGAAGATGTCAAAAGGGAAGGAAAAGGAAAAAGTGGCCTTTGCGAAGTCTACAAAGGATTCTGCCCAGAAGGGTGCTGATGTACGCAGTGGTGCAGGGGGAGCTAGTTCCTCCAAGAAAAGGAAGCGTGTCGCTCCAATGCCTGTTTCAGAAGACGCTGGGGGATGTGAAGTCCCAGGCCCTGATGCTGAGACTGTCCCAGTTGGCTTGGTTAAGAAGGGTGTATGGTTTGTTAACAAAGATGCTGCAAGAAAGTGGCCATGCATCCTGAGGAGGAAAATCATACCTGAAAGATTGCTAGATGAGTCCCGGTATAAGGGAAAGGAGGTGGTTAAGGTTCTGAAAGAATCGGATCTGTTTTGGACGCTGGCTAGGTGCAAACCCTACAGTGAACAGCTTGTGCGTGAGGCAATGGCGAACTTGCCCCCTCACTTTGGGGTAGTTGGAGATCCTGAGTATGGAGTCTTCTTTGTTAGAGGGAGGAGAATTAAGATTGATCCGGAGCTAATCAATGTGTATTTCTCGATGGATGACCCGGCTGTTGACGAGGAGGAGGCAAATTTTGAGAAGATTGTGAGTACCATCACTGCGGGCTCTGTCAGGTGGAGACCTGAATCAGTTGTGCACACAGCAGACTTATCAACATTTTATTCCATGCTGTTCTTCATTGCTGTCTTCAACTGGAGACCTTCTACACATCGATCAACAGTCAATAAGGACGTGGCTCAACTGCTGTATCAGATAGGGAACAAGCAGAAATTCAATTTGGGAAGAGTCATGTTCAAACAGATTGCTGAACATGCTACGTCAAAGAGGACTCTTCACCAGATCTGCCTCCCATCACTGATTCATGAGTTGATTGTTTATCATGCCCCTGCTTTGACGTCCTCCATTGATCAGCTCTCAAAGTCTCCCAGCAAGTTTGTCGTAGACCACAAGCTATTTAAAGGGCGTCATATTAATGATCTCAAGGAGGAGACCTCGAAGGGCAAAGATATTGCCGAGCCATCAAGGCGAGGAGGAGCAAGGTTGGCCCGTGATGAAAGGAACAGACTTCTCATGGACCTGCATGACATCATTGAAGCGGACAAGGAGCAGCGCAAGCGTATCAACAAGCTCGCTCGTGCCCTCAGCTTTCCAAGTGACGATGAAGCTGATGATACAGTCTCTGAGGAGGGCACCGATGATGGTTCGTCTTCATGAAGGTCTCCTAATAACTTTTTCTCTGAACTCAGACCGTATTTGAAACTCTAGTTATTGTGTGCTTGTTCTGGCACTTATTTGATTTGTTGTTCGAACTCGATCGGCCAATTGCCAGTTTGTGGCAAAAAGGGGGAGTATTTTGAGGTGGTGACAATTTTTGTTCCCTCAAGGTTTCCTACTGTCTAGATAGTTAGATAGATCTAGTGATTTGGTTTTGCCAAAATGCCAAGGGGGAGATTGATGTTCCCTTGTGTGGCATGTGTTTGGCAAAACGTTGTTAGACAGTTCGAGCAGGAGTTCAGGGGGAGTTCGAACATATCCTAGTACTCCTGTACAGCGTGATCAAGACGCAAAGGATATTTTCCGGAAGATATTGGGAACAAAGATTTCGTCAAGTTGAAGATGGCGTGCGACTTATTCGAACAAGATATTCGAATGAATATTCACAAGTGAAGATGGCATGACTTGCTTGGGAAAGAAGACGACTTTGTATATTCTTCCAAGGATTTGTGAAAGATATGCATCAAATATTCAGGAGTATCTCCCGAAATATTTGATGGGATTATCTTATGCGAATTAGGGTTTCGTCCGAGCATATAAATACAATGCAAAGGCAACCCTAATTCTCATCGCTTTCAAGATCAAAAATACACGTAGAAATCCTATCGATTGGAAACGAAGAAAGCGACGGCCGTTGTGTTTTCCCCACAGGAAAAACATCGGTGTGAGCTCAGTCTGATACGTGCCATTCAGATTGACCAGAGGTGATCAAGTTCAGAGCACAAACAGAACGACCAGCTTTCAAGCGAAAGCGACCGAGCTTCAGGGAAGGTTCGAGTACATTTGGACAGAAGGTCTGGACGAAGGGGATCAAGGGGAGTTGCAACGAACCTTGGTTGCAAATCTGAGAGACGGAGTAGTAGAGGCTAGGCAATTACAAGGTGTAAGTGTAAGTCCACTGAAAAGCTCTATACTCGTAATAAAGATTTTTTGTCCCTTTTCCGGGTGTGGGAAACCCCCAGAGTAGGCGTAGCCGAACTGGGTTATCAATCTGTGCGTACTCGTGTTTTATTGTTCTGTTCGTACTTGTTGTGGAACTGTGGTAGAAAGAGTTCAAGGTCTGTCCAAACACAACCTAGAACACTTGCTTGAACAGGGGATATAATTTCACTGGTTGTGACAGCCTGCATGCGAGAGTTGCGAACTTTGTCTGTTCCTTCAAAGGCTGTTTGGAGGATATTCCATGCTTCCTTAGCTACTTCACAGTTGATGATCAGCTTCATGACGTTTTCATCTACTGCGGAGAAGATTGCATTCATAGCTTTTGAATTTCCCATAGATGCTTTGTCATCCTCCTCTGTCCACAGAGCTTCTGGTTTCGGAACCGGTTCTCCAGTGAGGTTGTTCATCATGGGTTCAGTCCAACCTTTTAGTACTGCCTTTCGAGCCCTTTCGTCTAGAGATTTCAGAAAGGACCTCATCACGTGTTTCCAAGTAGCATAGTTTGATCCTTCAAGCAGTGGAAGTCTGGTGATGGTTTGTCCTTCCTTCAGAGTCATCTTGAACAGTTCAGGATCCCACTCAGTGTGTCGAGTGTTTGCTCTGATACCAATTGAAATTCTATCCCCTGTTCAAGCTTGTGTTCAAGGTACAGTTGAGACCGACCTTGAACTCCTTTCACAACAGTTCAGCAACCAGAATAAAAGTAGTAGCACGCACAGAATGATAACCCAGTTCAGCTTCGCCTACTCTGGGGGGTTTCCCACACCCTAGAAGGGACAACAAATCTTTATTACGAGTTTAGAGCTTACACGTGGACTTACACTTACACCTTGTAATTGCCTAGCCTCTAACACTCTGTCTCTCAGATTTGTAACCGAGGTTTACCGCAGTTCCCCTCGATCCCCTTCATGCGAACCTTCTGTCTGAACGTGCTCGACCTTCTCTTGAAGCTCGGATGCTTTCTCTTGAAAGCTTGTTCACCTTTGTTGTGTGCAGCAGTTTGATCGCTTCCAGGCAGTCTGAGTTGCACGTGATGAGACTGCTCTTGCACCGATGAGTTTCCAGTGGGGAAACACAAACGGCCGTCGTTTTCTTCTTCTCCAATCGGTAGGGTTTACTCGTGTATATTTGATCTTTGAAAGCGATGCAGAATAAGGACGCCCTAGCATTGTATTTATATGCTTGGACGAAACCCTAATCTGCACAAGATAATCCCATCAAATATTTAGGAAATATTCCTAGATATTTGATGTATATCTTTCTCAAATCGGTTGGAAGAATATACAAAGTCTTCTTGCCGAAGTAAGCTACGCCGCCTTCAATGTAGATATCCATTCGAATATCTCATGTTCGAATAAGTCGCTGGCCGACTTTAACTTGACGATATCTTCGCTGTCCAATATCCTTCCGGGAAATATCCTTGCGTCTGTTTCGCGCTGTACATGAGTACTAGGATATGTTCGAACTCCCCCTGAACTCCTGCTCGAACTGTCTAATCTACGTTTTGCCAAAAACATGCCACTCAAGGGAACATCAATTACCATGTTAAGCCTGATCATTACCAAGTTAAGTCTGGATATTTGCATTAATTTTTTATTTCTAAAGGCATTTGTTTTTAAGTCTGATCATTAAATAATTAAAGTATGATCCTTAACAAGTTAAGTCTAATCATTAACATTTTAAGTCTGATCATTACCTAGCTAGCTAGTTAAGTTTGATTACGTTTGCATTTCTAAACACATCTGTGCATTTTAACTCTTATCATTACCTAGTTATCATGTCAAGTCTGATCGTTACAAATTTTAAGTCTGATCATTACTAAGTTAAGTCTGATCATTATCAAATTAATGTTTGATCATTATTAAGTTAAGTCTGATTATTAACTAGTTATGTCTTATAATTACTAATTTAAGTCTGATCATTTGAATTAAATTTTGATTTTAACTAGTTAAGTCTGATCATTACCGAGTTAGCGTTTTAAGTCTTACTATTAACTAGTTAAGTCTGATCATTACCTAGTTAAGTTAGCTCTAATCATTACAAAGTTAGCTCTGATCATTACCAACTTAGCTGTGATCATTTCCAAGTTACGTCTCATCATTACCAATCTAAGTCTGTATATATCTAGTAATTTTGATTATGTGATCATTTTTCTAAAGGCATGGTGTTAAGCATGCTCATTTTTATCAGAGTTAAAGAGGCGTTGTGTTAATCCTGCTCATCATTGGCAATTTCATGATGAATCATCAAGGTCTTATTCAGAGTCGTCTTATAACACTGACATTGAATCTGCTCAGTTGGTGCTTAATTTGGCGGATGTTCTTCTAAAAGATAAAAAGAAAAAAAAGAACAGAAAGAATGGTCTTCAGTTAAGAGGAACCCCATCTGTATTAAAGGATGTTATTGATGGCTTAAGCGATGAGCAAAAAATTGATGTGGCTTCAATGGGGTAAGCTCCTATTTTGCAAATGAAATTTAAAAAAATCCCTACATGTATAGCCCTTCAAGTTCTGCAGTCTTTCAACCCGGATACGCTAACCCTAACAACTAAATCAGGAGATCTACATATAAATGAATTGGACGTACACTGTGTCTTTGGATTCGATTTGGAAGGTCAGGATATTTCTATACGCAAAAGGAAAAAGAAAGGGTCAATATTTAAGAAATGGAAAGAATCATACGGGTTTGATGATAAGAAGCAATATCCGAAAAATATTGATATCGCTGCACGATTGGAAAGGATGAATGGGGTTGACTATTGGTTCAAGGTGGATTTTCTAGTCCTCTTCTATTCTGTCCTGATACACTTACCCAATAATAACAATTCCCAATCATACATTATTGACTTTATAGTTTCGGAGGATTATATTCCCGAAGTTCAACTGGTGCAAGTTGATAATGTAATAGCCCAAAATTATTTTACTTATATTTAGTATTATTAAAGTTGTCAAAAAATCTGATGGAAATAATTTTGGAAGGTGAAGGTTCAGTTTTAGAAGGGGAAAGGATTTTGTAGTTTGTTTTATACGTTTCTCTTCTTTTGATCGTAACTTGAACAAGAAAAAAAATATTGGATAAAAGAAAACTCATGGACGATGAAGTTCAAAGCGGCGAAGGTTTTATTTGAGATGTTAATTTCTAGTATGTTGTTCTTTGGATTCTTGTATGATTATATTACTCTGAAATTATTAGTTCCGGCGAGTAAAATTAAACTGACAATAACTTCTGTTTCCGTTTCTTAAATAGTGCGTTTCTGAATCTTACGTTGTTCTACTCAAAATAAGTTTTCCATCCATATAAGATTTGTGTTCTAATTCAATTCGAGCTGATCTGAAATTAATTTTGAAACTGAGTATTGAAAACTGTTTTCTGAAATTCTGGGCTGTCGACTCATCTTAAGTTGCTGGTAACTTATATTAAAGTTATTCAAAATGTGTGGTTCTTGATTATATGATGTTCTACTCAAAAAGATCTTTCCAATCGTATATGATTCGTAATTTGATTCGTTTGGATCTGTTCGTAAATTGGATTTGAAGTTGATACGAATAACCTTTCTGTAAATGTGGCAGATGTACTGTGTGACGTTCAACTGAAAATAACTTATGTTTCGCTTATCCAAATTGAGTGTTTTAAAATTCTAGGATCATCTACATGATAAGATCTTTCGAACCGTATATGATACCTGTGTTGATTTTAATGGAGCTGATCTGAAACTGATTTTAAAGTTGAGTGGTTAAAACTAATGTAACATTGTTGGACAGTTCTGTTGAACCATTTTGAAGGCAAAATAACTTATATTTTCACTCATTCAAATTCAGTGTTTTATGATTCTATCATTATCTACATGAAGCAAGCGTTCTAGTAGTATTTAACACATAAATTGATTCTATCTGAGTTGCTAGGAAATTGGATTGGAAGTTGATGTTATATGTTGTTTTGTGATTGCGGTCAGTTCTGATGACTTGTTTTAAGGTTGACATAACTTGTGTTTTAAGTGTTCTAATTGGCTGTTTTAAAATCCCATAGTGTTGTACTCGAATAAATCTTTCTAACAATATGTGGTATGTATTTTAATTCTCAGCGAGTAAACCAGAAAATAATTTTGAAGTCAAGAAATCGAATCTGAATTTTTGGACTCTAATATTCTGATATTGGTGTGATGAACTTGAATGGTTGTGGCGTGATATTCAAAAGTGTGCTTTAGAATTTTGAGAGTTTAAGTATGTTTTGCTTATGATGATTATGTGATTCTTGACTTGGTTTTAGCGTAATATAAATTTTGTTGGAGGTTGTGTGATGCGGATTCAAGGTAAGTAATATGGACTTGTCTAGTTATTTTCAAAATCTTATTTTTATGGCATGCCTGTTATTCTTCAAAACTTGTTTTCCTAAATAAATTCGGATCATGAGTGCGACTTCTTCTGAAACTCATTCATCTTGGTAAGAGGATTTTTACTGTCTTGATATTTTACAACTCGGCCTGTCTCGTTGTTTAACTTTACAATTTATCCGGTCTTGAAATTTTACAACTCACTCTGTCTTGAAATTTTATAACTCATCCTGTCTCATCATTTAAGTTTACAATCCATCCTGTCTCGAAATTTTACTACTCATCCTGTCTCTTGATATCCTAACCGTTCATGGTACCAGTCCAATCTATCTGCATTTCTGAAGGCTCACAATCGGATCATAATTCTTGTTGCCCCGCCATAGGGCAAAGTATGGTATCCGGTTGCCCCGCTATAGGGCAAAGTATAGCGCTCCTGTTGCTCCGCCATAGGGCAAAGTATGGTATCTTTTTGCCTAGTCGTAGGGCAAAATACGACGATAGTGTCCCGGGACCCATGTTTGCATGATTGATTGTGTAGCCATCCTGTTTGTTATAAGCCTGAATTCATTCTGCTTGGGCATACCTTTGACGTTACAAGTTTCAAAAATATTTCCTGGACTCACTTGATATTCAAGTACAATCGTTCGCTTCTTTTCACTTAGGTTAATACTGGTTTATTTAAATGATTCTAACACTTATGGTTCGGCTAGTTGGGTCTGTATTACTTACACAAGCCGTGGACTCATGTTTTCCATGTTTATGTTTTTTCAGATATTGCTGGATGATTTGTGGGGGAAATGAGTGAGACTCGCGCTAGTAAAGAGTATCAATAAAAAGTGCTTTTGGAGACTTAGACGTTTTGGTTGCTTGAATACTGAAATACGTGTTGCGTTTACTTAGTTAATGGATTTCATTTTATTTAAGTTATATTTCCATTGTAAGTGTAATTTATTCATGTATTGTCTAGAGGCTTCGTACCTTCCAATTGTGGCTTAGGGGACGTGCGGCAGGTGTGACGCCGTTTGGAGTTATTAAATTTTGGGGCGTTACATTTAATGGTATCAGAGCAATAGGTTACACTCTTTAATCTGTTATGAAGAAAAGAAAATTTATTAAGTACATAAAAGACTGCGCGAGAGTGGGGTAGACAAAAATGGCTTTATTTTGTGAATTTTACTTTACTTCAGCCTGTGATTCTTTTTCTTGAACCTTAATATCTTGTGAATGTTATAATACTTAACTATCGAGGTTATCAAAAATGTTTAAGAGTTTACCGGTTTAGCTATACACCACTAGTACCTACTTGCCCATTGTATGACAGTGAACATGTCTTTGGAGTTTTGAAAGTTATTTGATTTTATTTATTTTCATATGATATTCATATGTGAGTCTTGAGGTTTTATGAATATTTTTCTTAAAATAATATTTAAATTAAATTAACATTGACTTTTGGCGTTGAAAAGAATTTTAACTGTATGCAGCAATTACTTGATTGTCCACTTGTATCTTGTTGATCTTGTGCTTGGTGTTGTTATTGTTACTTTATATGTACTGACTCGTTTTCTTTTGTGCGAACCCTAACTTTTTAGGGATCACTCGGTTAGACTCGTAAGCGAAACAAACAAACAAAAGTTTGGCATGATTATAGTATTTAGTTTGGAGGTTGGGATTCGAGTTCGAAATCTCTAATTAACTAGGTCTTGTTAATCGATTTATTGCAGCTATGGAGTTGTATGTTTTTGATCTTCTTCAGTTATTACTAATTCAAAATTCTGGTTAAATCAATTTTCTGAATAAGCCATGCATATCATCAGTTATTATTATTGCTATGTGATTATTAATCATTTGTTGATCTTTGTGTATTGTTTGAATTATCTGTTTGAGCCTTTAGTATTGTGTTGATGATGATCGTTATTGATGACGGGCACACTTAGTTAATGAGTAATTATAAGGTATTTTGTGAAGATTGTCATTGTAAATCTTGAAGATATGTTTTATGCAACAACAAAAAACCATGCTAGTATTTATTTTGATTAGGCAAGGGTTTTACGTTTCTGTATTTAGAAGGCATCGTTGGAACTTTGTTGAGGTTTTTACTTAACATCTTTCTCATTTATACAATAACATTTAAGGACATTGTGTTGGTTAAACTGTAAACAAGAACTAAGTTTTCTTTGGATAAATACACAGTTGGCGTTTGCATCTAGTTTAACTATTTTGATGGCGGAATTATATGGTGACCATATGGACTGACTTTCGGGATGTGAGTATTGGTTCATGAATAGATAAATCTGTATCAATATCTATCATGTTGGCCAGCTATTGAGTTATGGCGTTTTGAGATTATTTTCTGTTCAGGCTAGTGAATGTAAATTTTAAATTAGGAATATCTCAAGTTGGTCGAAACATGGTATGTACAAAGTAAAATATTCATGATGCATTTAATTTTACCGATGTACTCATAACCTTTAGGTTTTGTTGAATAACAATTTGTGCCACCTTGTGATAAGGTCTGTGGAGTTCATTGTTTATGTCATACACATTTGGAGATGTGTTTGATTTGTGGACACCTAAGATTTACATGGTTGATCCGAGTAAAAATAACATTCTTAAAAATAATGTATATGAGTGAATTTTGAACAACATAATTTGTGGCACATTGTTTGTAAAGGTTAAACACTTATACACTATAATGAGTAGAGTAATGGAAAAGTGTTGCATGTATATCTTTATGTGCTAGAATAATATTATAAGGAATTTTCTAGAGGATTTGAGTATATTCCCACATTGGTATGAGTAACACACAAGCTGGTTAGTTAAACAACACAAGGTGAAGTTTCAAAAGTTAAGGAGTGTTTTAATGTCTGTCATATCGTAGCTATCTTAAATATTAAATTTGTGGCTTGTACTTATTCTTTAAAGACGTCTGAGTTACATCTTGGGCAAACTGATAGTTTTATTGTTTACGCTATGAGTTTGCAGAATTCTCAAGAATGAAATTTTATTTGACTGCAATTTGGAATTAACAATGATTGTTGTTGGTGTTCTGCACTTATATTTTGTGGTATTATATTTCTTAGCCGGCTATATGCAATTTGACGATTTATTAAAGACTAAAATTTGTTACACTATTTAAGGAGTTGGACACAAGAGCTAAAGTGTGGCTAGACTTGTTGTGTAAGTATTAAATTTTAGTCACATGTTATTTCTGGTGAAGCAAGTAGATTGATACTTTGAGGTGTAAGTATGATTCTAGTTTTCATCTTTGAGCACTACTTACGATCGTATGCATGGTTGAATGCATAAGATTAATCAAGTCTAGGTAAATCATTGATTTTAAGTTAGAGTAGCCGCAGTGGAAGTGTGGTTGGCGAAACTACTTTTCATGTTTACAAGTGTGAATCTTTCTAATTAGAATATGTATGATTGTCTGTCCTTGATGATGAATTTTCAAGTAATGATATTTTTTTCTTAACCTATAGTCACTGTTGATACATCATGATGCTAATAAGATATATCAAAATTTGTGTAGTTGAGACTCGAGGTGTACCTCTAATTTTGAGGAAGTTTATGTAAATTATGCACGAAACTTTGGAGTTGATAAGACATATATGTGTTTATCATTAGTTAAGTTTACGCAGAGTTAGTGTTTTTACTCCAGCATTTAGGTGACACATTATGGAGCAAAGTATGAAAATATCATTTATATGTTGGATGATTATGGATGAAGGATAATTATCAAGGTTGGATATTTACGGTATACATTTAAAAAAAATGAAGAATGATGGTGGTTAAGAGGGAAACCTATTATTCAAGGTTGGATTTTTTTATATTCTATTTTATCCGTCAACTTTTTGTTTTAGAGAAAAATGAATATGGCACATGTGGTAAGCGAGTCCATGTTTCGTTAGACCTTGAAGTCGTTAGCTTTGTTAGGTAATGTTTTGCTTCTCATTTAAATTATAGTTGCAAGGTGCATATGCATGTACAGGTTTGATATAAGGGATGACTTCTATTAATTGAACGATTGAGTTTCCACATGGCTATAAGAAATATATAACGAGCTTGGAGTCGTTGGAAAACTGAATGTAGTGGATTCATTGACACTTAAAGTATATGACACTTTCGTATTGGGGTGCAACACGATCCTACGAGTCATAGTTGAAAAATATATTTCTCATATTATAAAGTGTTGGCTTTGGAGTTGCTGAAATTATGGTATAAATTAATCATGAAGAGTTTATCTCGAGTTTAAAGGACTAAACTCCTTTTTAAGGGGAATAATGTAATAGCCCAAAAATATTTTACATATATTTAGTGTTATTAAAGTTGGAAAAAAAAATCTGATGGAAATGATTTTTAAAAAAAAGAAAAAGAAAAAGGAAACATAGGGTTTGGAAGGTGAAGGTTCAGTTTTGGAAGGGGAAAGGATTTTGTAGTTTGTTTTATACGTTTCTCTTCTTTTGATCGTAACTTGAGCAAGAAAAAAAATATTGGATAAAAGAAAACTCATGGATGATGAAGTTCAAAGCGGCGAAGGTTTTATTTGAGATGTTAATTTCTAGGTATGTTGTTCTTTGGATTCTTGTATGATTATATTACTCTGAAATTATCAGTTCTGACGAGTAAAATTAAACAGACAATAACTTCGGTTTCCATTTCTCAAATAGTGCGTTTCTGAATCTTATGTTGTTCTACTCGAAATAAGCTTACCATCCATATAAGATTTGAGTTCTAATTCAATTCGAGCTGATCTGAAATTAATTTTGAAGTTGAGTATTGAAAACTGTTTTCTGAAATTCTAGGCTGTCGACTCATCTTAAGTTGCTGGTAACTTATATTTGAGTTTTTCAAAATGTGTGGTTCTTGATTATATGATGTTCTAGTCGAAACGATCTTTCCAATCGTATATGATTCGTTTGGAGCTGTTCGTAAATTGGATTTGAAGTTGATACGAATAACCTTTCTGTAAATCTGGCAGATGTACTGTGTGACGTTCAACTGAAAATAACTTATGTTTCACTTATCCAAATTGAGTGTTTTAAAATTATAGGATCATCTACATGATAATATCTTTCGAACCGTATATGATACTTGTGTTGATTTTATTGGAGGTGATCTGAAACTGATTTTAAAGTTGAGTGGTTAAAACTAATGTAACATTGTTGGACAGTTCTGTTGAACCATTTTGAAAGCAAAATAACTTATATTTTTACTCATTCAAATTCAGTGTTTTATGATTCTATCATTATCTACATGAAGCAAGCGTTCTAGTAGTATTTAACACATAAATTGATTCTATCTGAGTTACTAGGAAATTGGATTTGAAGTTGATGTTATATGTTGTTTTGTGATTGCGGTCAGTTCTGATGACTTGTTTTAAGGTGGACATAACTTGTGTTTTAAGTGTTCTAATTGGCTGTTTTAAAATCCCATAGTGTTGTACTCGAATAAATCTTTCTAACAATACATGGTATGTATTTTAATTCTCAGCGAGTAAACCAAAAAATAATTCTGAAGTCAAGAAATCGAATCTGAATTTTTGGACTCTAATGTTCTGATATTGGTGTGATGAACTTGAATGGTTGTGGCGTGATATTCAAAAGTGTGCTTTAGAATTTTGAGAGTTTAAGTATGTTTTGCTTATGATGATTAGGTGATTCTTGACTTGGTTTCGGCGTAATATAAATTTTGTTGGAGGTTGTGTGATGCGGATTCGAGGCAAGTAATATGGACTTGTCTAGTTATTTTCAAAATCTTATTCTTATGGCATGCCTGTTATTCTTCAAAACTTGTTTTCCTAAATAAATTTGGATCATGAGTGCGACTTCTTCTGAAACTCATTCATCTCAGTAAGAGGATTTTTACTGTCTTGATATTTTACAACCCGGCCTATCTCATTATTTAACTTTACAATTTATCCGGTCTTGAAATTTTACAACTCACTCTATCTTGAAATTTTATAACTCATCCTGTCTCGTCATTTAATTTTACAATCCATCCTGTCTCGAAATTTTACTACTCATCCTGTCTCTCGATATCCTAACCGTTCACGGTACAAGTTCAATCTATCTGCATTTCGGAAGGCTCACAATCGGATCATGATTCCTCTTGCCCCGCCATAGGGCAAAGTATGGTATCCGGTTGTCCCGCTATAGGGCAAAGTATAGCGCTCCTGTTGCCCCGCCATAGGGCAAAGTATGGTATCTTGTTGCCTAGTCGTAGGGCAAAATACGGCGATAGAGTTCCGGGACCTATGTTTGCATGATTGATTGTGTAGTTATCTGTCTGTTATAAGCCTGAATTCATTCTACTTGGTCATACCTTTGACGTTACAAGTTTCAAAAATATTTCCTGGACTCACTTGATATTCTGGTACAATTGTTCGCTTCTTTTCACTTATGTTAATACTGGTTTATTTAAATGATTCTGACACTCATGGTTCAACTAGTTGGATCTATATTACTTACACGAGCCGTGGACTCATGTTTTCTATGTTTATGTTTTTTCAGATATTGCTGGATGATTTGTGGGGGAAATGAGTGAGACTCGCGCTAGTAAAGAGTATCAACAAAAAGTGCTTTTGGAGACTTAGATGTTTTGGTTACTTGAATACTTAAATATATGTTGCGTTTAATTAGTTAATGATTTCATTTTATTTAAGTTATATTTCCGTTGTAAGTGTAATTTATTCATGTATTGTCTAAAGGCTTCGTACGTTGCAACTGTGGCTTAGGGGACGTGCGGTAGGTGTGACGCCGTTTTGGAGTTACTAAATTTTGGAGCGTTACAGATAATCTCACAACTTAAACAAGCAACGAGAGATTGGAAACCTGGTCCTCTTAAAAGTTTCTACCAGGGCCCTATTTCTTTCATTACCGTAAGTTGATTTTGTAATGATTCTTTATGCATTTTTCAATGACGTTTTTGTAAAGCATATGATCATAGCACCCATCTGTCAGATCATTTTAGTCCTGAGTCTGAACATTTTTATTTTTACGTCTGATCAATTATTTTTAAGTCTGATTAGTCTGTACCTATTTTATGCATATTATGCAGATGCTTTATGTGGATAGATTCTATAATAAACGTTGCCCCATGAGAAGAATAAGTCAAGTCATCAGCTATATCACTGATGACTATTTTGCTGCTCGGAGAAAAGTTTGATTTCTATGAAAATGAATTTGGCAAAGGGACGTTGATGGGACAAGAAATGCCTCCCAAAGATGTACATTTTTATACAAGAGAAAAGAAGAAAATCAGTGAAACAGAATTACCCCGCACATAATTACCCCACGAGGTACTTAAATTACGATTGGTTTAGTATTTATGCATTAATTCTGTGTTTAAGGCTGGATATCATATATTAAATGTGAACATTATGATTTTAAGTCTGTTTTTAGTCTGAATATTATAGGTTAAGTCTGATCATTATGTTTTTCAGTCTGATCACTATCCATTTTAAGTCTGATCATTACTAATTTTTAAGTCCGATCATCGTCTATTTAAGTCTGATCATTACCTATTTTTAGTCTGATCATTGTCTATTTAAGTCTAAATATTATAAGTTAAGTCTGATCATTATGTTTTTAAGTCTGATCATTGTCTATATAAGTCTGATCATTGTCTTTTTAATTCTGATCATTGTCTATTTTAAGTCTGATCATTGTCTCTTTAATTCTTATTATTACCGATTTTAAGTCTGAATATTATAGGTTAAATCTGATCATTTATGTTTTTAAGTCTTGATACTATTGAGTAAGTCTGAACATTATGCTTTCATTCTGTTTTAAGTATGAATATTACTTGATTAGGTCTGAACATTATGCTTTAAGTGTGATTATTTCTACTAGGTACTAATTATAATTAATTCCACCTCACTGTTTTTATGTCCTTTCTAAACATTATCACTTTTAATAGGAAATGATTGCAAGATTACGGATCATTGTTTCAAAAATTACTGAAGATATGGCTGAATATCATCAAGTGTCCGGAGTTTTAAAAAATAATCCAGAATATAAAAATGAGGTTCAGTTGCTTGACAAAAGAATAAAATCACTTCTGAACAATGACATTCCAAAGTCATCAAAGAAAAAGAGGACATTTGATGATTTTCAAGAGACAATGTCTCCAAAGTTTGAACAGAACGGTACGATTTTGTCTTTCTTATAGTTTATATTTTTTTAGTCTGATCATTTTTAATTCTGGTCATTATTCTAATTACTACAGATGCTTCTCAAGATGATGTTGATCAACAAGATGTTGCTGATTATTTTAATAATATAGTTGATCAACAATCCGATGCTTCTCAAGATGATGTTGATGATGTTGATCAACAAGATGATGTTGATCATCAACACATGGATAAAGTTAAGGATTTGTTAGACGATGTTAATTACCTGGTTGAACAGAACGGTACTATTTTTTCTTTCTTAGAGTTTAGTCATTATTTATTTAAGTCTAATCATTGTCCATTTAAGTCTGAACATTAGCATTTTGAGTCTGATCATTTGTCATTTTAAGTCTGATCATGATCCATTTATGTTTGATTATTGTCATTTCTAGTCTGATCATTTTCCTTTTTAAATCTGATCATTGTCTATTTAAGTCTGATCATTGACATTTTTAAGTTTTATAATACCATGTTAAGTCTGTATATTTCTATTTTAGTTTGATTATGTGCGCATTTATAAAGGAATCGTGTTTCGTATGATCAATTTTAATTTCTGAAAAACTATTCTGATCAATACAGATGCTTCCCAAGATGTTATTCAAAATGTTCAAAAACTAGTAGAAGATGACTTTCAAGAGAAAAGTCTGTTTTCAATGTCCAGGGCCCCATTCATTCACCTCCAGGGCCTCTAAATGAAAAATCTCGGGATGATGATCATTTTGATAATATACTTCAATTTGGAGATTCGTTTGTTCTGCCTGATTTACCAATTTTACAACCAGTTGCAAATGATGATGTTGTCATTCAACAAATCAAAGATTGTCTTATTGAGTCAACAAAAGATGGTACAATTTCTTCTTGTCATATTTGTATGATGTATATGTTTTTTATGGTTTCAACTGTGGTTGTATCTAAGTCTGATCATTGCCTATTTTTAGTCTGATCATTGTCATTTTTAAGTCTGATCATTCATTCTTTAAGTCTGATCATTTTCCATTTAACTGTTAGGGCATCCGCAGTAAGGGAGCAATAAGCAATGAGCAATAAGCAAAAATAGCATTTTTTTCATGAAAGTCATGTAGCAATGCAGAGCAAAAAGCAATGAGCAAAAATGGCTCTTTGCTCTATATATTTCAATGTAGCAAGAGAGCAAAGAGCTAAGAGCAAAATGCAACATTTTTTTATAGTCAAAATGCAATATTTTCTTCCATAACCATTCAATTATCCAAAATTATCACTTCTATTATTTCATCTTTTTGTTTTCCCAAGATTTTTTAATTTTTCTTTTATTTTTTTTGTCCATCTAATATTCATTTTTTGACATTTCTAATTTTTCGTTCTTTCAAAACCAACAAAATATAATTTAATTTTGTTTTTCTTCATAAATATATGTGGAGCCCACTAATTGCTTTCCTAGCCCACACCCTCTCCATTATTGCTCACCTATCAAGCATTGCTTTTTGCTCTTTTTTTTCTCCCTTGCTACATGAGAGCAATAAGCAATAAAGTCTCTCTATTATTGCTTATTGCTCTCATTGCTGCAGATGCCCTAAGGGCATCCGTAGTAAGGGAGCAATAAGCAATGAGCAATAAGCAATAATATCATTTTCTCATCAAAGTCATGTAGCAAGCAAAGCTAAAAGCAATGAGCAAAAATGGCTCTTTGCTCCATATATTTCAATGCAGTAAGAGAGCAAAGAGCTAAGAGCAAAATGCAACATTTTTTTAACTAGATAGGCAAAATACAACATTTTAAATACAACATTTTTTTCAATAAATATGTTGTATTTCTATGTAATTGCATTTCCTATGAAGTATTTTCTAGTTGTTTTTTTTGTTGTAATTTATTTTCTAGTATTCCTACCTACTTCTTTAATTTTTCTGAAGTATTTTCTAGTATTTTCCACTTACTTATTTAATTTTTCTGATTTTTTTGACATTTTTTGATATTTTTTATTTTTTTAGATTATAGTATTTTTATTTTTATTTTGTGGATTTGAATTTGAATAATTGAACTTGTTCCAATGTTCACATTTTTTGTTTTTATTTCTTTCAAAACTAATAAAAAATGTAGTTTCCTTGTATTTTACAAAAATATATGTGGACCCCACTTATTGCTTTCATATCTCAAACCCTCTCCATTATTGCTCACCTATCAAGCATTGCTTTTTGCTCTTTTTTTGCTCACTTGCTACATGAGAGCAATAAGCAATAAAGTCTCTCTATTATTGCTTATTGCTCCCCTTGGTGTGGATGCCCTTATCATTGCCTATTTTTAAGTCTGATCATTATCATTTTAAGTCTGATCACTGTCTATTCAAGTTTGATCATTGTCATTTTTAAGTCTGATCACTAACATGTTAATTCTGGACATTTCTATTACGTTTGCATTCATTCTTTAAGTCTGATCAATTTAATCTTGATCAATACAGATACTTTTCAAGATCATGTTATTGTTGATCATGTTCAAAATCTGGGTGAAGATGCTGCAAAAGACACTGCTATCCCTTCTTGTTTGCCCATTGTACAACCAGAGCCACATAATAAGCCAGTAAATGATATAACTCAAGGAGATGCTTCCAAAGATAGTGTTATCTCTGCTAGTCTGCCTATTTTTCAACTAGAGAAAAGCGTAGTTCCAAATATAACTACTGAACGAAGCGGTACGATTTTTTCTTTCTTAGAGTCCTGTATATGTTTTTTTATATTTTCAGCTGTGCAAGTACCTTAGGTTTTATAGGCGTTTCCTTCTATCCCGTTTCCTATTTTAGCATCTATGACTGATTGATTAAGTCTGATGCTTATGACTGTTTGAATATTTAAGCTTTTAGTCTGTATTTAAATCTTTGAGTCTGTTCTTAGTTTAGACATTACCAAGTTTAGTCTGGACATTACAAAGATTAGTTTGAACGTTACCATTTTTAACTCTGATCATTTTTTATTTAAGTCTGATCATTTTCTATTTAAGTCTGATCATTCTTATTTTAAGTATGATCATTGTCTATTTAAGTCTGATCATTATGAATTTTAATTCTGATCATTACAATTGAAGTTTAAGTATGATCATTGTCTATTTAAGTCTGTTCATTATCAATTTTAAGTCTTATCATTATCATTTGTTGAGTCTGACTATTTGTTTCTTTATGTCGGATCATTTGTCTTTTTTTAAGTCTGATCATTGTCTATTTTAAGTCTGATCATTATCTATTTTTAGTCTGATCATTGTCATTTTTAAGTCTGATCATTCATTCTTTAAGTTTGATCATTGTCCATTTAACTGTTGGATCATTTGTCTTTTTTTTGAAGTCTGATCATTGTCTATTTTAAGTCTGATCATTATCTATTTTTAGTCTGATCATTGTCATTTTTAAGTCTGATCATTCATTCTTTAAGTTTGATCATTGTCCATTTAACTGTTATCATTGCCTATTTTTAAGTCTGATCATTGTCATTTTAAGTCTGAAATGTCTATTCAAGTTTGATCATTATTGTCTATTTTCAGTATAATTATTATCATTATAAGTCTGATCATTGTCATTTTTAAGTCTGATCACTAACATGTTAATTCTGGACATTTCTATTAAGTTTGGTTACCTGTGTATTTCTAATAAAGTCATCGTGTTTAGTCTGATCAATTTAATCTTGATCAATACATTTACTTTTCTATATCGTGTTATTGCCGATCATGTTCAAAATTTGGGTGATGATGTTGCCAAAGACACTGCTATCCCTTCTTGTTTATCAATTCTACAACCAGAGCTATATAATAAGCCAGTAAATGATATAACTCAAGGAGATGCTTCCAAAGACTGTGTTATCTCTGCTAGTCTGCCAATTTTTCAAATAGAGAACAGCGTAGTTCCAAATATAACTACTGAACAGAGCGGTATGATTTTTTCTTTCTTAGAGTTTGTCCTGTATATGTTTTTTTATGTTTTCAGCTGTGCATGTATCTTAGGTTTTTTAGGCATTTCCTTCAATCCTGTTTCCTTTTTTAGTATTCTATGACTGATTGATTAAGTGTGATGCTTACGACTATGTTTGAATATTATGCTTTCAGTCCGTATTTAAATCTTTGAGTCTGTTTTTAGTCTAGTCATTACCAAGTTTAGTCTGGACATTACAAAGTTTAGTCTGATCGTTACCGTTTTTAAGTCCGATCATTGTCAATTTTATCATTATTTTTTGAGTCTAACTATTTGTTTCTTTATGCCTGATCATTTGTCTATTTTTAAGTCTGATTATTGTCTATTTTAAGTCTGATCATTGTCATTTTAAGTCTGATCACTGTCTATTCAAGTTTGATCATTGTCTAACTTCAGTATGATTATTATGATCATAAGTCTGATCATCATGTTAATTCTGGACATTTCTATTAATTTTGATTACGTGTGCATTTCTAAAGTCATCGTGTTTAGTGTGATCAATGTAATCTTGATCAATATAAACACTTTTCAAGATCATGTTCAAAATCTGGGTGAAGATGCTGCAAAAGACACTGCTATCCCTTCTTGGTTGCCCATTGTACAACTAGAGCCACATAATATGCCAGTAAATGTTATAACTCAAGGAGATGCTTCCAAAGATAGTGTTATCTCTGCTTTTCAACCAGAGAACAGTGTAGTTCCAAATATAACTACTGAACAGAGTGGTGCGATTTTTTCTTTCTTAGAGTTTGTTCGACTGCCAATTTTTTTTATTTAAGTCTAATCATTTTCTATTTATGTCTGATCATTTTCATTTTAATTATGATCATTGTCTATTTAAGTCTGATCATTACGAATTTTAAGTCCATTTAAATATGATCATTGTCCATTTAAATCTGATCTTTTGGTCATTTAAGTCTGATCATTGTTTATTTAAGTCTGATCATTGTTATTTTAAGTCTGATCATTGTCATTTAAGTCTGATCATTTGCTTATTTTAAGTCTGATCATTTGTCATTTTAAGTATGATAATTGTCATTTTATGTTTGATCATTAACATTTTTAGTTTGATCAACACCATGTTAAGTATGCATATTTTCTATTATGTTTTATCACATGTGCATTTATAAATGTCATCGTGTTAACTCTGATTAATTTAATTCCGATCACTACAGATGCTCCTCTGAATGCACAAAATGTTGATAATAAAGTTCAATAAATCAAAGATCGTCTTATTGATTCAACAGGGGATGGTGATGATTTGATTGAATAGAAAGGTATGATTTTTTCTTTCTCAGAGTTTTTAATGTATATGTTTTTATGGTTTCAACTGTGGATGTTTCTAAGCATGATCATTGTCTATTTATGTCATATCATTGTTCATTTAAGTCTGATCATTGTCTATTTAAGTCTGATTATTGTCATTTTAAGTCTGATCATTGTCATTTTTAAGTCTTATCATTTGTAATCTGATCATTGTCCATTTAAGTCTGATCTTTTGGACATTTTAAGTCTGATAATTTTTAATTTTAAGTCTGATCATTAACATTTTAAGTCTGATCACTACAGAGGCTCCCCAAGATGCTATCATACCTTCTAATGTCAATCCAAGATTGAGGATGCCAGGTCCTGCGTTGAAATCTCCATTCCAAAGCAGATTCACTCCTCTGTCTACCAACTTAACAAAAACAAAAAATAGAGTATGGCAGTGGATATTTGAGTATTTGACCCTATACTTAAACATATACAGTAAGTCTGAACATTATGCTTTTAAGTCAGTTTTTATGTCTGGATATTATTCTTTCAAATTTGTTTTATATGTGTATAATAATTGAGTAAGTCTGAATTTTCTTTTATATTTTTCTGTTTGCAGAGAATTTTCTTTCGTTTTTTATTAAAAATGGAAAAGCAAAAGCAGTGAAGTTTGACTTTCGGTTACTTAAGTTTGAAAATTATATTAAAAGTAATATAATCAACTACTGGGTATTTCTTTAGAACGTACATGAACTCATTAAGAGTCAGTCAGCTGTACAACGGTTTTTCCTCCCTATAAGAACACATGTAAGTGCAGTCTCTATAGTTTTTTTATTTTATATCTGATACATAAATTAACTAAGTTCATTTTTTTGGTGTCAGAGTATTTGTCTTCAGAACACCCATGGCGACCAGGAAAGTAGGTTCATGGCTTTCAAAAAAAATATGGAAAGTACAATAAACTTGTTCGATGAGAAGATTTTTTTTACGGCGAAGCTGGTAACAACTAATCTTATATGTTATATAAAAGATTTAGTTAAACATTTTGTATATTTTTAAATGATTTTTTCTTTTTAAGATTTTCTTCGCGATGTGCCACTCCCTTCATTTCTTTGTTGTGTGTTTCAACTTTCTTTCAAAGAGCATTGAAATATTAGACAACCCAGCATCTAATTCAACTATCAAAGTTAAATACAGAGAAAGTGTGCCAAACTTGGTATGTGTATTTTAATTCTAAAATATAGTCTTTTTATGTTTGATGAAGTTTTTATATTCATGAACAATTATTCTTAATGTCTGAATAATTTGCAGGTAACTCATGTCATATCTTTTTTTTGAAGAGATAAATTTTCCGGATAGTAGTTGGATTGCAGACGCAAACCCCATTCGTGTTGAAATGAATTGGAGGACTCGATACAATGGTGTTGATTGTGGTATATTCTTCATGAGACACATGGAAACTTATTTTGGGGACATAAAAGGATGGGTTTCAGGATTTTATTGTGAATGTAAAGAGGTAATGTAGTGAATGCAATCTAAAATTTCAAATCTCAAAATAGGTGGCATATTAAAATTCTTTGTTAATGTAATATATATTTTTTTTCCAGCAAAGTGATCAACTGAGAAAGTTGCGAGTTAGATATAATCATCTAATTCTTATGGATTCTCTTAACACTAAGAAAGATGAAATATTGAGAGATATGGAAAATATATACTGACAATTCCAGAGCCAAATATTTACAGGGAACCACCAGTAGTTGAAGACACTACAGTGTATGCAGCAGAACAAAACCGAATGAGCAGAGCAAAAACAGAACAAACGGAAAAGAGGTCGACCTAAGAAAAAGAAGTAGACAATGTTGTACACAATGCTAAAAATTAATATGCAATTTCATGATGATGTCGACAATGCATATGGGAGAATCAAGTCACTTTTGAATGATGACTTACCAGAGTCGTCAAACAGGGAGAGTCTAATATTAGAGAAGACTACCAAGAAAATCGAAAAGAGGTCAACCTAAGAAGAGGAAGAAAACAATGTGTGTTTTTTTGTACGGAAGGATCAAAAAAACCAATGTTGTATGTGTGTACATTTTGATGTATCTCTGAATGTCTTTTGATATATCTCTGAACATTTTGATATATCTCTAAACATTTTTTTGATATATCTCTGAACATTTTTTTAAGAGTGAATATAATTTTTTTAAGTCTTTGTTTAACTCTGACTTCTATGCATCAAGTATGAACATTAGCATTCAAGTCTGATCATTACAAATTTTAAAGTCTGATTATTGTCTATTTAAGTCTGATCATTATCAATTTAAGTCTGATCATTACCAATTTTAAGTCTGATTATTGTTTATTTAAGTCTGATCATTATGTACATTAAGTTTGATCAATTTTCAATTTCAAGTCTGATCATTACCAATTTTGAAGTCTGATAATTATCAATTTTATGTCTGATCATTATCAATTTTAAGTCTGATCATTATCAGCTTTAAGTCTGATCATTATCAGCTTTAAGTCTGATCATTACCATTTTTAAGTCTGATCATTATCTATTAAGATTTTAAGTGTATTTTAATAATATTACAGAAATGAAAACCTTTTTTTATTCAAATGTCCTTTAAAAAACTCTTAATCTATTTGGTGAACAAACGGCTCCTTCTATCATCGTTCCAAGTCGCAGAGGAACAATAGCAAGTTAGAGTTCAAGTCGCCTCTCTAAACCATCGTTTGAATCGCAGAAGAACACACATTTTTCAACATGAAGATCAAAGCATCTCACTCCATTTCGGGTTCTGGTACTCTTTTTTTAGGGTTTAAGCTTTTTTACAAAGAGCAATGTTTTTGTGAATCATTTTTAATCTCTAATATATGGCAAATATGAAGGCCAACAACAACAAATAATCGACCTGACGTCTGATGGTGACAATCATCACACTAATGATACTACAAATGCTGAAGGAGTTGATGAGTACAGTGATGGCCATACTGAAATATTGGAAGGGCAGAGTGGTGGTACTGAAATAGCACAAGGGGAGAGTGGAGGAACCGAAGGAGTAGAAGGTGAGAGTGGTGATACTGAAGCAACATAACGTGTTATCGGTGGTGACGGTGATGAGGTTATAGAGGATAGCGAAGAATTTGGCGTACCTGAATACAATGGTTTGTACGAGGGACTTCAGATTGTCCCATGTTTATCATTTGCGAAGGCTATACAGCAAAGAAAAATGCTTTGCAAAATAATACACAGGTACCCGAATCAAACAAGACAGCGCTGACACAAGTAATAAAATATAACTATCACCAAATATCTATACAAATTAATTTTACTCGGCTTTTTTTTTCTTACATTGATAATTGCATTACTTTATGTTGCCCACAGCCCCCCTTTTGATAGCAATACTCCGTAAGTAAATCTCGCCCTGTCTAAACTCCTTGAAACATTTTCTGAAAGAGATAATATAGAAAATAAAACATTTCAAGCAGCAAACGTTTAATTTTGTGATTCATTTTCTGGGATCACATTTTTTTTAATTCTAAGAATTTTTTTATATCTTTTGGAATTCATTGTTATTTTTTTATCTAGGCAATGCAAAGACAAGTTGAAACTCCAAAAGACCAGACATCAGACGAACAAGCAGAAGCAACAACTGGTCAAATCTCCAGCGAGGTACCCTGAATAATCTTTCTTTGCTCTTAAGCGTGAACATTTTTGATAATGATTTTTTGAAATAATTAGTTGTTGGGATTGGATCAAATAAAAACCACATTTAAATATATATATACTACAAACCAAATAAGTCTGATAAATCTGATCATTATCCATTTTATATCTGATAAGTCTGAACATTATTGATTTTATGTCTGATTATTTATCCATTTAAGTCTGATCATTGTTGTTTAAGTTTGATAAATGTGATAAGTCTGAACATTATCAATTTAAGTCTGATCATTATCAATTTTTAAGTCTGATCATTATCATTTTAAATCTGATTAATATTAATTTATGTCTGATCATTGATATTTCTTAGTCTGATCATTTGATGTTTTAATTCTGATCATTTCTGTTTAAGTCTGGATATTGCTGTTTTTAGTCTGATCATTCCAAGTTAAGTCTGATAATTGATGTTTTAAGTCTGATCATTGATTTTTAAGTGTCATTATTCCTGTTTAAGTCTGATCATTTCTGTATAAGCCTGATTATTAAGTCTGATCATTGCTGTTTTAAGTCTATTGCTGTTTAAGTCTGATCATTGTTATTTTTAAGTAAGATCATTGCTATTTTTAAGTCCGATCAGTGTTGTTTTTAGTCTGGTCGTTGTTTTTTAAGTCTGATCACTGCTGATTTAAGTCTGATCATTGCTTTTTAACTCTGATCATTTGCTTCTTAATTGTGATCATTTCTGTTTTATGTCTGATCATTGCTGTTTATGTTTGATTGTTGATGTTTATGTCTGATATGTCTGAAAATTAAAAAATTTTAATATTGTGTTTCTAGTTTGTAATAAATCTGATAATTTATTTCTATTCTTTTAGGATATGGTGGCAATTTTTAGGAGTCTACATGGAAAGGTCGAACAACACTTATATGAGTTTAAAATTTTGTACATTTGGCTGAAAAATAATGTACATTTTTACGATGAAGTGAATAGTTTACATGGGAGGATCAAGTCACTAATAAATGATGACTTACCAGAGTCATCAAACAGGAAAAGGTCATTGGATGATTCTTCAGAGGAAGACCTTTTTCATCTCAGTTTAGGAGATGTAATAAATTCTCCTTTATCGAAAAAACAAGCTACACAACCTGCTAAGGAAGGTTTTGAAAGGACCAACTATAGTATACTTGGAGGAAGCATGGAAGATGATCTAGAAATTTTTTTGGTTGAGTTTGCAAAAATTGAATCTATATACGAGGCAAGTAAAACTACATCACTAAAACCTCAGGAGGAGGCAGCTCCGACATACAAGATACTTGAACGATTAAGGAAGCCTGCAGTGGCTACCGAATCTCCATACAACAATAGAGTAATTCCGATTGATGATGAATTGTCAGAAGAAGAAATAAAAATTCATGATTGGGAACGACTGTCATACCTGATTTGTAAGTCCTTTTTTTACGTGAATAACTCATCTTGTTTTTGTGGACAATCTTTTACCATATATGTTATGATTTTCTATTTTTATACAGTCAAGATGATGTGATCTTCGCTTCAAGTGGGCTGTTTTCACTGTTCCAAACCTGGTATGTTTTATTTTACTTTTTGTAAGTCTATACAATTTAAGTCTGATAAGTCTGATCATTATCAATTTAAGTCTGTTCATTATCTTATCAATTTAAATTTGATCATTATTATTTAAGTTTTATTAGTCGGAACATTATCAACTTTAAGTCTGATCATTTATCAATTTAAGTCTGATCATTATTCATTTTAGCTTTAAGTGTGATAATTCTGATAAGTCTGATCATATATCAATTTTTTAAGTCCGATCATTATTCATTTTACCTTTTTAAGTTTGATAATATATCCATTTCAGGGTACACCATTTTGTTATTCTCATTCTGAACATTCGCTCCAATGCCTGAAAAATTTGTCTCTTTTTCTTATTAATGATATTTTTGTTTTGCCTGATTAATTTTTCAGATACAAAATTTCAAAACTTATCTTCTAAAGATTAATCATCCCGATAAATCTTGGATATCAGTAGATACACCAAAGAATCAGTTAGAAATGTCATGGAGGACATTTTCTAATGAAAATGATTGTGGCAACTTTGCAATGCGACTTAAGGAGACCTATTATGGGGAAGCAGTTGGGAATTGGTATAGTGGATTTGCCTCTGAATCTGAACATGTAATCCTAAACTCAAAGATACATTTCAAAATATCTAAATTACTGGTGAATTAAGTTTTGATTATCCAAATAATTTTTTTTACAGCAAAAGATCAAATAAGAAGACTTCGAAAAAGATACATACACAAAATGTTGCTTGCTGATTCTAATCCATTGAAATGTAAAGTAGCCGAAGCTCTGCATCATCATGTTGTTGTGAAGACAGAAGAGGAGCATGACGAGTAGAAAGACGAGGAGACTGATATTTTTGGAAATATAAATCGCATGAACAATATGTGATAACTCTGACCAAAATATGGGTCGAGTACTATCATTTTTTTAGATATCCTTGAACATTTTTCCGATATATCTTAACATTTCTTTTAAATCAAACAAATATCACATTCAAATCTGGTCATTATGTTAAGTCTGAAGTTTAACAAAATAAGTCTGAACATTTTTATTTTTAACTCTGATTATTCATTCTTTAAGTCTGATCATTTGTCTCTTTAAGTCTGATCATTATAATTTTTTTGGTCTGATCATTATCTATTTTAAGTCTGATCATTCATTCTTTAAGTCCGATCATTATCAATTTAAAACTGATCAAAAACAATTTTTTAGTCTAATCATTGTTTTTTTAAGTCTAATCATTAACAACTTTTAGTTTGATCATTGCCAATTTTAAGTCTGTACATTACAATAGTAGTTTAAGTCTGATCATAGTCTCTTAAGTATGACCAGAATCATTTTTAAATATGATCATTACCAAATTTAAGTCTGATCATTACCTATTTTAAGTCTGAGCATTATTTATTTATGTCTGATCATTGTCTTTTAAGTCTGATCATTATCAATTGAAGTTTAATTCTGATCATTGTCTCTTTCAGTCTGATCATTATCAATTTTATGTCTGAGCATTATTTCTTTTAAGTCTGATCATTGTCTCTTTAAGTCTGATCATTATCTATTTTAAGTCTAAGCATTATTTCTTTAAGTCTGATCATTATCTATTTTTAATTCTGAGCATTTTTTGGTGCCTCAGATCGTGCAACACTGCCTCATTCTAATTTTGGTGCCTCATTTGAACGCTCCTATATATATATATATATATATATATAGAAGCGATCAAATGTTATAAGCTTGCTTCTTAGAGTATTATGTGTTATCTCAATTCTGATTGGTTGAGGCGAGGTGCCACCTCACAATCCAATCCCAATGCCACCTCACAATCCACTCAAATGTCCAATGGGCCCCGTGCTTTGTGAGGTGGCACCTCCCCTCAACCAATCAGAATCGAGATAACACATAACACTCAAAGAGCATATAACATTTGTGCGCGCCCCTATATATATATATAGGAGCATTCAAATGAGGCACCCCTTCTTAAAGTGAGGCAGTGAGGCACGATTTGAGCCAACCACGTGTCCCATTCAAACCCCATGTGCTTTGTGGGCGCGCCATGTGTCCCACTACCAAAAATCCATCAAAAAGTAAAAAAACAACTATTCTTGCACTATTTATATATAGGGGGCGTTCGGTTGAGGCAGGGTTGTAAAAATGAGGCACGTGAGGCACGTTGTGAGCCACTCATTTAGATGATGTGGTAGGTAATAGTGCAAGAATAGTTGATGGATTTTTGGTAGTGGAACACGTGGCGCGCCCACAAAGCATGGGGGGGTTTGAGTGAGACACGTGGTGGGCGCAAATCGTGCCTCATTGCCTCACTTTGAGAAGGGGTGCCTCTTTTGAACGCTACTCTATAAATATATAGAGGAGCGCCCAAATGTTATAAGCTCTTAGAGTGTTATGTGTTATCTCAATCTCAGCCACACATCCAAATCCCTCGTGCTTTGTAGGCGCGCCACGTGTCGCACTACCAAAAATCCAACAAAAGCAAAAAGCAAACACTATTCCAACACTATTCACACCGATTCAACCAATCACATTCAAGATAACACATAACACTCTAAGAGGATATAACATTTGAGCACCCCCTATATATATGGGGCGTTCGATTGAGGCAGGGTTGAAAAAATGAGGCACGCGAGGCACGGTGTGAGCCACTCATTTAGATGATGTGGCAGGGAATAGTGCAGAAATAATTGTTTGCTTTTTGTGGATTTTTTGTAGTGGCACACATGGCGCGCCCACAAAGCACGCGGGGGGGGGGGGCGTTGAGTGGGACACGGGGTTGGCTCAAATCGTGCCTCACTTTAAGAAGAGGTGCCTCATTTGAATGCTCCTATATATATAACACTTGTTTTGCTGAATTATTCATTTTAGTTGATAAGTCGATTTCTCGACTATCTTTCTCTTACCTTTACTAGATGTTTTGATTCATTTCGAGTCTCTTTCGATTTCATTTGACCCTTGTACTTGCTATTTCAGGTGAAAAATCGATTCTATGGTCCTCGGACTCAAAGATATCAATTTTCGAAGAAAATCGAAGTTTCAGACCCAAATGAAGATTTCTCATGCAAAGTGAAGGGAGCTCGCCCGGGCCGAAGAGAGCTCGCCCGACCGTGCACATGCCCAGAACTCTCTGCCAAAAACAGCTCGCCCGATCCATGCTTCGATCGCCCGGGCCAAAAAGGAGCTTGACCGAGCCTTTCCATTCCAGCCGCTCAAGCTCGCTCGAGATAACTGGAGCTCGCCCGGGCTCCCATGCATCATTTCATATGGCCAAACACAAAAGTGCCCGGGCTCCCAAAGGCTCGACCGAGCGTACCAGGATGAATCGCCTCTGCTGAAGGAAGCTCGCCCGAGCTCGCACTGGCTCACCCAGGCCTCGACTGTTTCCCCTCCCCTGCCGCACGAAGCTCGCCCGAGCTCGGCCGGGCGCACTTAAGCTCGCCCGAGCTTAAACGTAAAGACTGGATTTTTACTTCCTTGGCTACAAATAGAAAGTTTTGTTTTGGGCACGATTATCAAGGGTTTTTGGGAAAAGCAAAGGGTTTTTGAAGATCAACTCATCAAATCGAAGCACTCTAAGGATATAGGGGGATCCTTCACTCTAAATCCTTACTATTCTTTGTGTTTTCTTCATTTTGCTTGTAACAACACTACTATTGTTTGTCTATGACCATGAGTAGTGAGTAGTCCCATTAGTTTCTAGGGGTCTATGGACCTCCTTGGTGTGTAAAACTCTTTTATCTATTGATTATATGCATGAATGAAGGTTTTGTTATGATTGTGAATTTACTTGGCTATAATGTCATCTCTATGCCCACCAAGTGTTTGATAAAATGCCTAAGTGGTCTAGAAATATGAATTTGAAGTTGAGTGTTCTAGCGAACGAGACTAATAGTTATAGAACAAAGTAGATTCACCCTTGCTGGGTGGTGATCACTAGCGTGACCCATCTTGGCATTGAGATAGGCTTGATCTTAAACCGTGCATTGGCTATTGATCATTCAACTAGCATTGATGATTGAGAACCTTGAGTAGGACGTGAGCTAACAACATCTAGCGATTGAAGCTCACGTGCGAGGTGCCTCTTCCTTAAATCGAATAAAAACATCGAGAGATTTTGAATTTGATTTAATAGGGACACGCCTTAATCTAACCTTTACATTACTCGTTCTTGCATAAAATTGAGCCGTTAAGAGTCTAATGCACCAAGGAGGGAAGTAGTACGCTAGGAGCGCCTTTGAAAACCTTGAAAACAGCCTTTTTATTTCGTTAATCATTGTTTGGAATGTCATAAATCACATCTCACACATTCGTTAGGAAATAGACTTATTGTAGTAAAATCGAATAGTGATCTTGCGTTTAACATTGCTCCTTGGACGACCCGGTACTTACCGGTTATAAATTGTTTTTGACCAATTTATTGATTTCGAATCTTACAAATTTGAAACGCATAAATTACAACGTTCAAAATGGCGCCGTTTCCGGGGAGAAACTAATTAACTTAGGGAACTAAAGTAGATTTTACAAGATTTGGACTATTTCGCTTGGTCTTCTTGCTATTACTTGTGTTGCATCTTGTGGCTTAACGGATTCCTTTGTTCTTGTAGGCTTTGGCTGAATGCAAACGAGGTCCAAGGGCAAGGAAAAAGTGAACGCTAGTTTTGAGCAATCTTTGAAATACTTCTTGGATCAAGAGAGAGCCAAAGGACAAGGCTCTCGCAACAAGAGGCAACCCCGTAAAAGAAGACCACAACCCATGGCACAATTACCTCGGAATGAGGAGTCCAACGGGGAGAAGCCCCTAAAAGACTATTCCATGCCAAGCTTAACCGGTTTCCAATCACCGATAGCTCCACCGGGAGTTAATACCCCTGAATTTGAACTCAAACCGGCGTTGATAAACATGGTGGGCAACAACTCCTTCACCGGGATAGGAAATCCCAATGCTCACTTAACTTCCTTCCTCGAGCTATGTGCGACCTTCAAATGAACAATGTGCCAAAGGAGAACATATATCTAAGGCTTTTCCCTTTCTCTTTAACAGGGAAAGCCAAGGATTGGTTATGGAGCCACGAAGGCAACACTTTCACAACATGGGACGAGCTAGCCCAAGCCTTCCTCCTTCAATACTTCCCACCGGCGAAGACCCAAAGGCCAAAGAACTTGATCAATTCATTCATGCAAGGGGAAGACGAGACATTCCACGAGGCATTGGAAAGATTCAAAGAACTCCAAAGGGAATGCCCTCACCACAACATAGACAAGCCTACCCTCATTCAAATCTTTTATCAAGGCATGGAAGCCGATTCAAAAAGGCAACTGAATCAAGCCATGGGTGGAGCATTTATAGAGGTTCACCCCACTCAAGGAGGGTTGATTATAGACAAAATTGCAAGGAACTCTCACTTATGGGGAAGCGAGAGGACTTATACCCCTAAAAGACAAAGCAAAACAAGAGAGGTGGAGGAAGTAGACTCGAAAGAGGACGTTCGTGCCCTCAACAAGAGGATAGATGCTCTAGCCACTTCACTTAGTGCGCTCCATGTGAAGCAATCACAAAAGCAACCTCGAGTATGTGCCATTTGCACAAGCCCCTCTCATAAAGAGGATGATTGCCCTCACACTTTCCCTCAAGAAGAGAACCAAGATGATGAGGACATAAATTTCTTGCAAAGAAACAACCAAGCTATGGGAGAGACCGGGATCATCCGAATTTTTCGTACAAAACCACCGATCCAATCAAGTATGATCCCAATTGGCGTCAAAAGAACAACACTCCTCCCGGTTTTGCCCCGAAGAACCAAGATTACCAAAGGCAAGGGCAAGGCTATAAAAAACAAACCTACCAAGGGCAATCAAGCCAACCTCAACAACAAAAAGCTCAAACCCAACAATGACCTGCGGAAGAACCTACTATGGCTCAAATGATGGCTTCACTTATTGCGGGTCAAAACCAAGGGATTGAAGATCGAAACAAGCTAGCTCAAGATCAATTCAAGGCATCCCAAGAAAATAAATTCATGTTTCAATCGATCAACCAAAGGTTGGATGAGATGTCTACTCACCATAAGATGTTGGAGAACCAAATCGCACAACAAGCTAGTGGCTCCACGAGGTATCAAGGGAAACTTCCCTCCAAGCCAGATTTCACCCAAAATGAGCACGTGAATGCCATAACATTGAGTGGAACAGCCTACAAACCCCCTTCGCACAAGGAAAAGGATGCGAGCACAAGGATGCCCATCATCATTGAAGAGGGCGAGGAAGAGGTTGAATAAGAAATTTCCACACTTAAGGAAGTCCCCTCTAAGAGCTCAACGAAAGAAATGGCTAAAGATGCAACTAAGGAGCCTTCACCATAAAAACCCCCAATGCCATTTCCTCAAAGGCAACTAAAGAAGAACAATGAGTCACACTTCCAAAAATTTGCGGAGATGATGAAGAAGATCAATGTGACACTACCAATCTCCGAGGTAATATCCCAAACGCCCCTTTATAGCAAATTTCTTAAGGATGTTATCTCCCAGATTTCACCCAAATTTGGGATGATTGGACCTCCCAAAAAGGCTCGAGAAAATGGACTAGCAGTCACAAAAAGGCGAAAAGCTCAATGAAGCAAATCAAGAGGCCAAAGGCCCAAAATTGTGAAGGTTTTAACCGAACAAAAAGTGAAGAACTCAAAAAGTCAAATCAAAGGCCAAATGCCGATTCACTACAAAAGCAGTCCCTCGCCAAAAGAAAATCAAAGTACTCAAACCAGTGAAACCCGAACCGAATCACGTGCTAGAGAAAGCTACAAGAAAACCATATAGTGCGAGACGATCCCAAGATTGCAGTCCAGAAGCCTCAACAGGGCTATCTCCCGAGACATCCAATGTAATTTGCATCTCAGCACGAAGGTACAAATATTAAGTTTCTTCTATTTATTTACGCAGTTTAATTTGGTAATAAGTAAGCAATGCATGAATTAGGATAGATCGAGTACCACAGTCTAATTTTCATATTCCAAAGCCAAACTTAGAACTTACGCCCTTTAATAGCATTGTTCGGGGCGAACAACTAAAAGTGTGGGGTGATCTGATGGACCATAATTGTATGAAACATAAATGCAGTTAAACCCACCAAATTAGACTGTTTGTCTATCTAACTTCTACGTGTTAGTCCCGATATATTTTTGCAGGGCATTTTAGAGACTGAAGTGAAAACACGCTAAGGAGAGGATTTTATGCTGAAAAGATAACAAGAGTCAATCCAAGGTCAAGATCATATGCCGACTGAAGAAATATCAAGGATCCTGACGTTGAATTGACCATAACAAATTAATCAGAAGAATCAGGAGTGGAGTCAAGACAGCCCGGGGAAGAAACACATTGACAGTTTTGTGAAAAGACTGCACAAAACTGTACAAAACTCACATATGGGCAAGGATGACCGGCCACTTGATGAAGTGGTGGCCAAGGGAGGAGCTCCTCCCCCTTGGGCCACCGGCAACCGGCGGCTATGGGAGGAGTGACCGGCGGCTTCACTATTCCTCCACATGTCACCTCCTCCTCCTCCTCCCTTCTCCTCCCTTGGATCAAATGCACATGTCCACCATCTCCACCACCCATCTCCTCCCCTTTTGGCTATAAAAGGAGGCCTCCTCCTCCTCATTTCAACACACCTCAATCTCATTTCACTTCTCTCTCTAGAAGTTGTAATATTTGTAATGTTGTAATTTCGCTTTGGAAATAAAGGATAGCTCCCTTGGCGCTTCAACGGTTGTAAGTAATTCTTAGTATTTATTCAACTGTTTTATTTCCTTAGTTATAATGTTTAGCGCGATGAATAGTAGCTAAACTTGTAGTTCGGTCTAAGGGGCGCACTTGTATTATAAAATGTTTTAGACTATTAACTTAGTGTCTAGTCTAAGTATTCAAAACTTATTCTATGTGCCATATATTAAGTCAGAACGTCCAAGGTAGAGTGGATGCTTGGAATGGCAAAACTCTACAGCGGGGTTCGTAAACTTGTACGGATAAGTGGATGCTTGGAATGGCAAAGCTTATCTGAGAAGTTTGACTCATCTTAAACACCATTTGGTTGATCGGGAATGATTGATCAAATGGATGCACATAGGCTAATATAACCGGGAATGGAGTATTAGTCTAAATAGAATAAGTGTTCTACGTCCTTGGAATAGGCTAGACAGTGTACGCAAATCGAGTGCTTGGAATGGCCTTGATACACCGTTTGAATACTTAAGAGAGTCACTAAAGGTCAATGATAAACAGGATATAATACAAGTCCCCTGAAACCGAACATTTCTCTTTAATTATAAACTGTAATTTACTTTCCAGTATTAAAATCAACCAACCAACCAATCAATCAATCAAAATAGCTGGTAGCTTTAAAACCAACCAACCGACCTTAAACATGCTCCCACGCTGCGTAATCCCCCCGAAGAACAATTATTCCCCTGGTTCCCTTGGTTTCGACCCCTACTTACCAAGTACTACCCAGTAGTATAGTTGCGAGTACCGGACTATTATAAATTTATTTGCACAAATCGCTTTGACGACGAGCGGTTCTGTCAAATTGGCGCCGTTGCCGGGGAATCAGTTATCGGATAGTTGTTCTTTCCCTCCCCTTTCTTTTTCTTTCTTTTTCCTATGTCATTACCCATTACGCATGCATGGACAACGCGATTTCTACCCCTGTTCGGAGGAACGGAGGGAGAAGACGCTGTACAGCACTGCCGAAACTTCCACGACGTCTGCCACAACATCAAACCTGAGAACGAAGCATTAGAGGAATTTAAGCTGAAATGCTTCAAATTCTCTCTAACCGACTTCGCCACGATATGGACACATCCACCGCTTGCAGTGCAGAACGTTTCGTAGACCTCTGCGTTCCGTTCCTGAAAGAATTCTCCCCACCATCTTTACGCCAAGAAACCCGTGAGAAGATCATGAGCCTTCATCAATCCCGGGATGAGACTTTGGACGAATACTACATGAACTACGATGCCATCGTCTCAAGCTGCCCGCACCATGGATTTACGAAGAAAGTTCTTCTCCAAAAATTTCTTCGTGGGATGAGGGCCGAAGAGCTGGGAAGAGTTAACGAAGCTATGAAAAGGTCTGCAACAAACTTCACCGTTGCAGACATGTGGTGCCTTATAATCGGCCTGGCCGCTGCCACAAGACGAGTACCCCAAATTGACGAGGAAATGCAGACAGAAGAAGCTGACCCTGAGGCTGATGAAGAAGAAACCACCAAACCGTCGGAAGAGACTTCTGAACCGTCTGAAGAATCAGACATGGAAATCACCGAAAGCAACGAAGTAGGAGTCCAGAACATCACTGACGAGCTGCCCAAGCCATACCCGACTATCATTACCCAGGCAGCTGAAACTATCTACGATCAGTTCTTCATGAACCAACATAACGAGGCAGAACCAAGCCTCATGAGGTCTTCCCGACTTTTCCCCTTAATTAATGACCAAGTCGCGGCGAACTATGCGATCAATGAAGAAGCTCAAAGGAGAATGGGAAAAGCACCTCTGCAGAATGACCCCTCGATGGAGCATTGCTATGCCGCAACAGGACTAGGCAGTCCCAAATACAAAAACTTCAAAAGGCTAGTAGTGAAAGGTCCATCACCCCCTCCGGGGTATTGGAAGGAAAAAATCTCGAAACAAAGGAGTCCTGACCAGAACACAACATCCGGCAAGAAGTCAGGAAGAAGCAACACTGGAACGGTGGCAAAGTACGACCTCAGCCACCCATGGGACCCAAACCAGTAATCCACAACGAGGTACTGTCGAGCCAACGACGTTAAACAAGTGCACTGGTCGGGAGGTAACCCGACACTATCTTACTTTTCCGCACTTTAATTTCTGTCTTTTAAATTCAGTATTTAGTTTTAAGCTTGCATGACTTTCGAACTAAGGCACGCCTTCGTTCAAAAGTGTGGGGTGAGATCCACCTCTGTACATAAATAACATGCGGCTGTTTTTTCTTTTTTAATAAGTATCTTTTTGAAAATATGAACTTAAGAATGTGAAAAAGATAAATCAAAATTCATGCATTTACCTTGTGAAAATTCAACTGTTTAAAAACTTAGAATGTAACTTTCCATTTGTCCTTTGTGCTGAGATAACTAGGGATGTGGAGTTGACATAAACTGCCATAGAGAGGCTTGGCATGCAATCAAAGGATCAGATCAAACTATATGGTTTTCGAAGTCAGTGGAGGCTGCACTTCGGGTTTCAGTGAAAATTGAAGTCATCTCCGCCATGCAATGCAAAAGGCGAGGACGGGAATCAGACCGTCCTATCTCCGGTCAAAGTAGCTGAGAAAATAGATGAGCGACCCTCATCTTGACCCACGCGAAAACGACAGTCAAAGTAGCCGAGAAAATAGATGAGCGACCCTCACCTTGACCCGCGCGAAAACGGCAAAAACGAGAGGAGCGGGGAGGTATTTCCATAGGCTTGCGGGCGATGATTGGACCTCCCAAAAAGGCTCGAGAAAATGGACTAGCAGTCACAAAAAGGCGAAAAGCTCAATGAAGCAAATCAAGAGGCCAAAGGCCCAAAATTGTGAAGGTTTTAACCGAACAAAAAGTGAAGAACTCAAAAAGTCAAATCAAAGGCCAAATGCCGATTCACTACAAAAGCAGTCCCTCGCCAAAAGAAAATCAAAGTACTCAAACCAGTGAAACCCGAACCGAATCACGTGCTAGAGAAAGCTACAAGAAAACCATATAGTGCGAGACGATCCCAAGATTGCAGTCCAGAAGCCTCAACAGGGCTATCTCCCGAGACATCCAATGTAATTTGCATCTCAGCACGAAGGTACAAATATTAAGTTTCTTCTATTTATTTACGCAGTTTAATTTGGTAATAAGTAAGCAATGCATGAATTAGGATAGATCGAGTACCACAGTCTAATTTTCATATTCCAAAGCCAAACTTAGAACTTACGCCCTTTAATAGCATTGTTCGGGGCGAACAACTAAAAGTGTGGGGTGGTCTGATGGACCATAATTGTATGAAACATAAATGCAGTTAAACCCACCAAATTAGACTGTTTGTCTATCTAACTTCTACGTGTTAGTCCCGATATATTTTTGCAGGGCATTTTAGAGACTGAAGTGAAAACACGCTAAGGAGAGGATTTTATGCTGAAAAGATAACAAGAGTCAATCCAAGGTCAAGATCATATGCCGACTGAAGAAATATCAAGGATCCTGACGTTGAATTGACCATAACAAATTAATCAGAAGAATCAGGAGTGGAGTCAAGACAGCCCGGGGAAGAAACACATTGACAGTTTTGTGAAAAGACTGCACAAAACTGTACAAAACTCACATATGGGCAAGGATGACCGGCCACTTGATGAAGTGGTGGCCAAGGGAGGAGCTCCTCCCCCTTGGGCCACCGGCAACCGGCGGCTATGGGAGGAGTGACCGGCGGCTTCACTATTCCTCCACATGTCACCTCCTCCTCCTCCTCCCTTCTCCTCCCTTGGATCAAATGCACATGTCCACCATCTCCACCACCCATCTCCTCCCCTTTTGGCTATAAAAGGAGGCCTCCTCCTCCTCATTTCAACACACCTCAATCTCATTTCACTTCTCTCTCTAGAAGTTGTAATATTTGTAATGTTGTAATTTCGCTTTGGAAATAAAGGATAGATCCCTTGGCGCTTCAACGGTTGTAAGTAATTCTTAGTATTTATTCAACTGTTTTATTTCCTTAGTTATAATGTTTAGCGCGATGAATAGTAGCTAAACTTGTAGTTCGGTCTAAGGGGCGCACTTGTATTATAAAATGTTTTAGACTATTAACTTAGTGTCTAGTCTAAGTATTCAAAACTTATTCTATGTGCCATATATTAAGTCAGAACGTCCAAGGTAGAGTGGATGCTTGGAATGGCAAAACTCTACAGCGGGGTTCGTAAACTTGTACGGATAAGTGGATGCTTGGAATGGCAAAGCTTATCTGAGAAGTTTGACTCATCTTAAACACCATTTGGTTGATCGGGAATGATTGATCAAATGGATGCACATAGGCTAATATAACCGGGAATGGAGTATTAGTCTAAATAGAATAAGTGTTCTACGTCCTTGGAATAGGCTAGACAGTGTACGCAAATCGAGTGCTTGGAATGGCCTTGATACACCGTTTGAATACTTAGGAGAGTCACTAAAGGTCAATGATAAACAGGATATAATACTAGTCCCCTGAAACCGAACATTTCTCTTTAATTATAAACTGTAATTTACTTTCCAGTATTAAAATCAACCAACCAACCAATCAATCAATCAAAATAGCTGGTAGCTTTAAAACCAACCAACCGACCTTAAACACGCTCCCACGCTGCGTAATCCCCCCGAAGAACAATTATTCCCCTGGTTCCCTTGGGTTCGACCCCTACTTACCAAGTACTACCCAGTAGTATAGTTGCGAGTAGCGGACTATTATAAATTTATTTGCACAAATCGCTTTGACGACGAGCGGTTCTGTCACATGCCCCTATGGAACCTATGCGTATAGACGTATGCTCTTTGGGCTATGTAATGCGCCGGGAACCTTCCAAAGGTGCATGATGGCCATTTTCTCTGAGTTTATTGAAAATACAATGGAAGTATTCATGGATGACTTTTCGGTCTATGGTTCCTCTTATGATTCTTGTCTAGAGAACCTTTCAAGGGTTCTCGACAAATGCATTGAGACCGATCTAGTCTTGAATTGGGAAAAGTGCCATTTTATGGTACAAGAAGGAATTTTGCTTGGGAATCTTGTCTCTAATAGGGAAATTGAAGTGGATAGGGCTAAGATTGAAGTAATTGAAAAACTTCCACCCCCTAGAGACGTTAAGGGAATTCAAAGTTTTCTTAGTCATGCCGGGTTCTACCGGCGCTTCATTAAGGATTTCTCTAAGATTGCCAAGCCATTAACCGATCTCTTGCATAAAGATACTCCCTTCTTATATAATGATCCTTGTGCTAAAGCTTTTGAGAAGCTAAAATTTTCTCTCACATCCGTTCCTATAATCCAACCTCCCAATTGGGGACTTCCCTTCGAGCTTATGTGCGATGCGAGTGATTATGCCATTGGAGCCGTTCTAGGGCAAAGAGTAGACAAGAAGCTACATGTGATCTATTACACGAGCAAGGTCTTGGACCAAGATCAATCAAACTACTCCACCACGGAGAAGGAGATGCTAGCTATTGTCTACGCCTTTAAAAAATTTAGGCAATACTTGGTGGGATCCAAAACCATTGTCTATACCGATCATGCCGCCATCAAGTACCTAATTTCTAAGAAAGATGTCAAGCCTAGGCTCATAAGATGGGTACTTCTACATCAAGAGTTTGACATAGATATCAAAGACAAGAAGGGAGTAGAGAACTTAGTCGCCGGTCATCTTTCTAGACTTGAACCTTTGAGGGAGAAGACCTCAAGTGAGGAGTTGCCTATTGAGGACTCTTTTGTTGGTGAAAACTTGATGAGGATTGAAAATGCCCATACTCCATGGTATGTCGATATAGTGAACTTCAAGGTTTGTGAAGTGCTTCCTCCAAACATGAACTACAATCAAAAGAAGAAATTTGCGCATGATGCAAGACGATACTATTGGGATGAGCCCCATCTTTTCAAGCTTTGCTCGGATGGTATTTATAGAAAGTGGGTAGCCGACGAAGATATAGAAGGAGTCTTGCACCATGTCCATTCTTTCCCTTGTGGATGCCATGGAGGGAGTTCCAAGACCGCGGCTAAGGTGCTTCAAAGTGGACTCTATTGGCCATCAATATTCAAAGATGCCTACAATTTCGTGAAGGCTTGCGACAAGTGTCAAATGAGTGGTAATATCTCCAAGAGGGATGAGATGCCCCAACAAGTTATGCTAGAAGTGGAGATCTTTGATGTTTGGGGCATCGATGGGTCCTTTCCCTCCTTCCTATGGGAACCGTTACATTCTCATAGCGGTTGACTACGTGTCTAAATGGGTTGAAGTTATACCCTCCCCAACTTGTGATGCCAAAGTTGTAGCAAAACTTTTCAAGAAGGTGATTTTCCCTAGATTTGGAGCAAGGACGGTTATTAGTGATGGGGGATCTCACTTCAAGGAAAAGCAATTTGGGGCACTTCTAAAGAAATATGCGGTCTACCACAAGGTTGCTACACCCTATCACCCCCAAACTAGTGGGCAAGTGGAGGTCTCGAATAGAGAAATCAAGGTCATCCTCGAGAAAACGGTGGGAAGCTCTAGAAAGGATTGGTCCTCAAAACTAGATGATGCTCTTTGGGCATATATGACCGCTTTCAAGACACCTATAGGGATGTCTCCCTTTAGGCTCATTTATGGGAAACCTTGTCATCTTCCGGTTGAGCTAGAGTACAAGTCATTTTGGGCGGTTAGAGAATTGAATTTTAACTTGAAAAGCGCCGGAGAAAAGAGGCTATTAGACTTGAATGAGTTAGATGAAATAAGACTAGACTCATATGAGAATGCCAAGATCTACAAGCAAAAGTTAAAGTCAAGATGCACGGGTCCTTTCAAAATTCAAAAGGTGTTTGAGGACGGACATGTCACCTTGTTCAACTCAAGAGGGGAAATTTTCAAGGCCAAAGGGCAAAGACTCAAGCCCTACCATGGAGCCCCCTTAGATCCCGAGAACACCACGATCACCCTACATGACTTGACCAATTGAGGTCTCCTAAAAGTGCATCTCTAGATCTTCCATGAGGAGATTCGGCTCGGTCTTTGCCAAGACGTTAAACTAGGCCCTCCCGGGAGGTAGCCCGTTGTAAGTGTTCATTTTTGTGCCCATTTTTTCCATGCTTGGTATGACCATTGCAAGTCTTGAGAAGTGCACTCAAACCTAAGTGTGGAGTCAAATTTCGAGTCGTGAGTGCATGAGTTCGGAAGGAAGGCAAATCATTCCCAAAATTGCTCAAGGATAGACGCTCGCCCGAGCTGGATAAAGCTCGCCCGAGCTTGCCGCTTATCAAAAGCATTTGCCGCATTTCGCTTGACCGAGCTTCGTTCATCTCCTCGCCTCTGCCAAATTTTAATCGGTCGAGCTTCAGTTCTCCCGACTGAGCTGGTCCTCACTCGTCAGCCCTTTAACCAAATGCTGTCCGAGCCTTGAGATGCTCGACCGAGCTTCGTGCCTTCCCTTCCCAATTTTGCCTCAAGCTCGCCCGAGCGCTCCAGCTCACCCGCCCGAGCCCCGCATTTCCCCTCGCCTATGTTGTTTATCGCTAGCCCGAGCCTCCCTCTTAGTACAAAATCGAAACTCATTCTTCCCAAATTCAATTTCGATTTTTTCCCTAATCCAAATCGACCTAGCGATCTCTCCTCCGTGCCTCCGATCTTCCCAGCTCTGCTCCGTGTCAAACACCGGCCAAGCTCGCCTCCACCAGCTTGCCGATGCTCGCTTGTGACGCGCCTCTCTCTCGCCAAGTTTGCAGCTCCATCAATCGCCAACCAAGTCCCACCCGAGCTCACCCATGGTGAAGACTAACAAAAAGCCAACAACCAAACCTCAAGCTCCAACCAAAGCACCTCCCTCATTCTCCAAGGCCAAGAAAAAGCCTCAAGAAGCATCCAAGACCTGCGTTGCAAAGGTGATGGACCAAATTTATATGATTCATTAAGATAGTTAAACCCACCAAATTAGACACTTTGTCTTAACAACGTTTACTTGTTAGTTCCATTTTTGTTGTACAAGCTATTTTGAGGTTTAGAGAAGAAACGAGCTAAAAAGGGGGTTCTTAAACCAAAAATGGATTACAAGTCAAGTCGGGCCAGTCGGGGACCGAGAAAAATCAACCAGGGACCGAGGACCCCAGTCAAGGACCGAGGACCCCAGCTGGGTCCCGAGTGCCGAGAAGACCAGGTCCCCGCCGAGCACCCGTGCCGAGAGAGCCGAGCACCCGTGCCGAGAGAGCCGAGCGCCCGTGCCGAGACCCACATCCGAGAGTGCCGAGCACTCGTGCCGAGAGAGCCGAGCGCCCGTGCCGAGACCCACATCCGAGAGTGCCGAGCACTCGTGCCGAGAGAGCCGAGCACCCATCCGAGAAAACCAGGACCGCACCGAGAGCAGCGCCCGGGCCCGGCCGACCAAGGGCCCGAGAAAAACTTCAACCCCGGGCCATGACCATGCTCCGGGCAGAAGTTGGCCAAACATCCTTCATGGATCAGTCTTAGAATCTTCTCAACATTCCAAATCCATGGTCCAACACCCAATCACCTCCGGCCAAAATTCCGGCAGCTCCGACCAAAATTCCGGCCATGGTCCGATCAACTTCCGGTGATGCTCCGATCAAGCCAAATCCAACCACCACCTTGCTCCGGTCATTCTAGCCCAACTCCGGTCAAAATCCGGCGAAGTCCAACCAAACTACTTAATTCCCGGTTAGGTCATACTATTCACATCGGTTGATCTTTTGGTTTGAAACCATACCTCAACCAAGCTCAACTAAGCTTGCCCAAAGCTCAACCAAGCTCATGTAGTTGCCCTTTGGCACATCACATGCTCTAGCCGCCCATGTGCAAGGCAAGTGCACCCTTTGGCTCATCCAAACTCCAACCGGATGCCAACCAAGCTCAACCGGACTTATGGGAGGACTAGAGGCGGTTGGAGGAGGAAATATCTCACTCCACTCACTCCTCCACAGCCACATTTGGCTATAAAAGGAGGGCTTCCCCTCCTTGAATCATATCACTTGTAACTTAGGTAGAGATTCTCTCTAGAATCCATCTCACAAATCCTTGTAAACACTTGTGTTTTGATATCAAAAGCTCTACCTTCTCTCTTGATCTTGAGTGTTCTTGAGTGTTCTTGAGTGAAGTTTGAGTTTGTTCTTCATTTACTTTGCCAAAAACCGTGAGCCCTCTTTTACTTTCTTGTCTTTATTTTGCTTTGATCTTGAGTACTCTTGTTGGTTCTTGAGTACTCTTGTTGTTCTTGAAATTTACTTTCCAAAACCTTTACTTTTCTTGTCTTTGTTTTCAAAACCATTTACTTTTCTAAGCACCTAGCTATGGTATCCACTTCTATGGATATTCGTAGCTAAACCCTTCATTCGGTTGAAGGGGTGTGCTTGTATCATGCAAAGGTTTTAGACCCTTTTCTTAACGCTTCTATTATGTTCAAACTTGTTCTATGTGCCATATATTAGGTTAGGACATTCATGGTTGAGTGGAGGCTCGAAAGAGTAAAGCTCTTCCATGGGGTTCGTGAACATACATGGTTAAGTGGAGGCTCAAAAGAGCAAAGCTTTTCCATGGAGTTCAACCTCTTTAAAACACCACTTGGTTGATCGGAAATGATTGATCAAGTGGATGCACATAAGCTAAGATACTTCGAAAGGAGAAATTATCCTAAATAGAACAAGTGTTCTATGTCTTGAAAAGGACTAGACGGTGTGTCAAGTCGAGTGCTAGAAATGGCCTTGATACATCTTTGAACACTTAGAACGATCATTAGAGGTCGATGATGAATAAACTATGATACAAGGCCCCTAAAACCAAATCTTTCCATTAATCAAAGCACCACTTGTCACTTTACTTTCAGTCCTAATATCAACTGTTTACTTTCAGTACCATTTACTTTCAGTACTTTACATTCTGCAACTAACTTTTACATTCCGCAACTAACTTTACTTTCAGTACCTAACATTTACTTTCAGCGCTTTACTTTACGCAATTTACTTTCAGTCTTTACTTTTACGCACTTTACTTTTACGCACTTTACATTTCAGCACTTTACTTTACGCAATTTACTTTCAGTCTTTACTTTTACGCACTTTACTTTACGCACTTTATTTTCAGTCTTTACATTTCCGTATGCTTACTACAGACTTGTTCAACATCAATCCAACTTATCTTTGGCACGCATTGCGCTTGAAATATAGCGTGTGGCCAGTGCCAAAAGTATGTTGCTTGGTTGATATTGAACTCGACTGTTCCAGCACTTTACTTTTCAGTATTTACTTTCAGTTCAGTATTTACTTTCTTTACTTTCAATCATTTACTTTCCAGCAATTTACTTTCAGTACTAAAACCACAACCAACCCCAATCGCACTTACATTTCTGTACAAATCCCTTAAAGAACAACTATCCACTAATTCCCTTGGGTTCGACCACTACTTACCGCTTTACTACCCAATAGTGAAGTCACGAGTAGCGAACTTATGAATTTATCTTTTGCATTTGCCTCGCGACAAGGCATCTGTCAAAAGGCCACCCCACCCGACGAGCCCCCCTCATCATCCAAGTCGAAGAAACGGCCTCAAAAAGCCATAGCTAGCTCACCACCTCCAAATGAGGCATTGCCAAGCGAAGACGCCCTCTCAGAGCATTCATCTGACGAGGTCCTTCCCCGTCCATCCAAGAAAAGGAAGGCTAAGCCAATTTCAGCCCCAAGTGAACCTCCTCCATTGTTGCTTGAGCCTAGCCAGCCCTCCACGCTCGCTTTGGCTCCTCCTCCTGCCCAAGTCGAACCCATTGGCCCTGTCCCCTATCCGTACCATAGGACTTTGGCATTCAAGAACAAGAACCATATGGACAACTTAGCGTTGATCACCAAGAAGGGCAAGGAGCCATTGGTCACGCTTTATCTTCATTTAAAGACGCTCACTGACTTGGGATTGCACGATGAGGTACTGATGGACCATAATTATACGAATCAAAAACACAGCAAAACCCACCAAATTAGACTGTTGGTCTATTTAACTTCTACTTGTTAGTCCCGATATATTTCTACAGGGTATTTTGGCGCTTAGAGAGAAAACACGCTAAGGAGAGGATTTTACGCTGAAAAGATATTACGAGTCAATCCAAGGTCAAGATCAGACGCTGAATGAAGAATCTCTAGATCTTGACGTAAGAATTACTCAAATTAAATCCAACCGAGGAACAATCAAAGTCAGACCGGAGCAAAATTGGATTGATAGTTTTGTGAAAAGACTGCACAAAACTGTCAAAACTCATCCATCGACCAAGTGACCGGTGGCTTTGGGTGAAATGGATGACTCATGGGTGGCTTCTCCTCCTCCTCCTCCTTGGGTGACCGGCGGCTTTGAGAGCCAAAGCCACCTTGCCTCCTCCTCCAACCGGCAACCGGCGGCTTTGGCTCCTCCATGGAGAAGTTGCCATGTGGTGGCTTCTCCTCCACATGCTCCTTCCCTCCTCATCCACCCTTGGATGCAACACCACATGCCACCATCTTGGCCCTCCATTCTCCTCCCCTTAGCCTATAAAAAGAGAGCTCCTCCTCTCATTTGTATCATCCACAAAAATTGTAACTTCTCTCTCTAAGTTTGTGTTACTTGTAAGTTTGGTTTTGGAAATAATACTCCTGTTTGTTCTTGAGTATTATACTGATTGGAAATAATACTCCTGTTTGTTCTTGAGTATTATACTTTAGAGAATACTCATGTTGGTTCTTGAGTATTCAGTAGGAATTAGGAATACTCCTGTTGGTTCTTGAGTATTCCACCCATTTCCCTCTTACTGTTTTCAAAACCCCCCGAGTATTTAGCTATGGTATCCACCTCTATGGATATTCGTAGCTAAACTCTTTATTCGGTTAAAGGGGCGTACTTGTATTATAAAATGTTTTAATTCTTTTAGTTTCTTTTCTCTGTATTCAAAACTTGTTCTATGTGCCATATATTAGATCAGAACTTCCAAGGTTGAGTGGATGCTTGAAATGGCAAAGCTCATCCGTGGAAGTTCGCAAACATACTCGGGTAAGTGGATGCTTGAAATGGCAAAGCTTATCTGAGGAGTTTGATCTCTCTCAAACACCATTTTGGGTAAATCGGAAAAGACAACCCAAAATGGATGCACATAGGCTAGTATACCTTGAAATGGGGTGCTAGTCTAAGTAGAACAAGGGCTTTACGTTTTTTGCAAAAGATTAGCCAGTGTTGCAAGTCGAGTGCTTGAAATCGCCTTGATTCACTTCCGAATACTTTTGCAAAAGACTAGGTAGTGTGGCAAATCGAGCGCCGGAAAAGGCCTTGATACACGTTTGAATACTTAGAAGGGTTACTAAAAGAATAAACAGGCTATGATACAAGGCCCCTGAAACCGAATGTTTTCCTTGAATTACAAAACCCCCTGTATTTACTTTTACGAATCGCTCGATCAACTACAACCATCAACCGCTCATCTACCGGAGAAATCGCAATCACGCATCACCCACTGTAAGTCTTCTTCCCTTAACTCCCTTATTTTCAGTATTTATTTTCTGTATTTACTTTTCCGCATAAAAAACCAAAAACATTAGCTTAGTCAATCGCGCTAAAATCTCAATCAACCTAAAACACGTTCCCCGCCAGTATAAAGAACAACATATCCCTCTAATTCCCTTGGGTTCGACCCCTACTTACCACTTACTACCCAGTAGTGTAGTTGCGAGTAGCGGAAAATATAAATTTATTTTGCACAGAGAACATTGCACCTTAACGACAGTGCAGTGGGCTCCGTCAAAATTGGCGCCGTTGCCGGGGAATTAGCCATCGGATAAGTTCTTTAAATCAATACGCGCTCGAAACAACCATGTCTCGCGAAGGAAGCCACCATGACTACCAAGATGACGACGAGATGAACCTGTACGATCGAAACAATGAGGTGCCACTTCCATTTATGGATGATCCGGAGCAACTCATCCGAAGCAGACGAGCTCGTGATAGGGAAGCCATCAGAAGAAACCAAGAACCACCCGAGGACCGTAATGCAGCTGGTCCAGTACGACAACCCCCTACTTACCACTTACTACCCAGTAGTGTAGTTGCGAGTAGCGGAAAATATAAATTTATTTTGCACAGAGAACATTGCACCTTAACGACAGTGCAGTGGGCTCCGTCAGGTACACTCTCGCCTCACCCATCGCGGTTTAGAGATTTTATTCACTGATGATCCCGGGATGTACCCGAAACTTGTGAGGGAATTTGTTAGCTCCTTTGAAGCGGTGAGAAATGTTGAAAAGCAAATCACACATTGGAAGTTTGTAATGGGGGGAAAGCAGAAGAGAATGACCAAGGATGTGGTTTGTGAGACGTTGGGATTTCCATTGAATGGGGAGGGTGTCTCTAAGTATTCCGAGGTGGATAGGTACTTGTTTTGGAAGGAAATATCGGGGAGGGATGAGTGGTTTGCTTCGGGTTATGCAGCTACTACTATTGAGAGCAAAGTGTGGAGGGTCATTCACCATTTCATTGCTATGGTGATTAATGTGCGAAAGGATGGGGCGAGGATGGTGACTAACCAAGACTTGGACCTCATGCTAGCAATCAACCAAAAGAAGGTCTTGGACTGGTTCTCCATTATTGCAACAAGATTCGAAGATGTCGTTAAAGAGTCCTCACAAGTGAAGGCACTTGGTGGCGGTTCATTCATTACTCACTTAGCCCTAAAGTGTGATTTCATCATTAGTGGTAATGATTGCCCACCGCGGTAAAGAAGGAACTTGATGCGGAGGCAATGAAGGATATGACTATGCTTAAGGCCGATTTGAAATCTTGGGTTCATTATGACGAGCCTCACAAGGATCCACTCCGGTAAAGAGCTAGAGCAAAGAAAAACAAGTTTAATGCAAGGAGGAGAGAAAAATTTCGTGGTGATAACTATCTATTCCCCGATGCCCGTAGTTCCACCACATCATCTTCTTCTTCCGAAGCTCCTTCCCATGAGCCTTCGGTCCAAAGTCAACCTCTCCCTAAGAGAGTCTCCCCAAATGAAAGACTTGAGACCATCTCTTCCGATTTGGAGCACTTGAAGACATTTATGCGCGAGAATTCCCAGTGGGTAGCTACCACATTGACTGATATTTGCCGTGCTTTGAACATCATGCCCTCCACCACTCCTCCATCATTCCCGGGGTATTCTAGTCCCCAAGCCACCACTCATTCGCCCATCATTCCTCCAGCCACGGTCGCTGAAGCTAGTACTCCTACACCTCCCAATATTGAGGAACCACCACACACCATCACGGAGGTTGATGAAGGGATCACCACTCAAGTGGAGGTTAATGAAGAGGTCACGGGAGCTGAGGTTGGCGCTGCACCATTGGGAGATGAAGATGTCAACGCTTCATAGGCTATCATGTTTATTATTTTCATGTTCTTTATTTTGGGATGCTTGGTTTTAATGTTTGACATTGGGATGTTGTTTTGGATGTTTAAGCCGCCATTGGGCGCAATTTTGAGATGTTTGACTTTTGGATATTACTCTTATATTTCATTCCCTTGTTTCGGATATTACCCATATAATTGCATTGGAACTAACTTGTCACTTGCCTCTTTATGTCTCTCATGTTCACAAATCTTCATGTCTTATGCAAGTTAACCTTCCATTGTTGTGCCTTGCCATTAAAGAGACATTTATCTTTGCCAAAAAGTTGAACAATAAGGGAGAGCTACATTCTACAAACGAGGGGAGTTTTCTTTGCGCCTTTACCACTATTTTTATCATTTCTTGCGCTTAGGGACTAAGCATCAATTAAGTGTGGAGTGTTTGGGTTAGGCGCATAATTCACATGTTCACATGTTCATTCCATGCATATCTCTTCAAAATGAACACTTGCATCATGCTTTATCCCAACTTTTCTTGAGTGTTATACTACCAAAAGCTTGTGACTATCAATTCCCATCTTCTATAAGTCACATCTAGGTTGCAATTCCCTTTTACATGATTTAGAGTCCAAAGCCAAGCGAGCTCTATTGAGTGCACCTTCTTGTGAATCAATTTTCATTGCTATCTTGTGCCTATCTAGCAATCTAAGTATTTTTCGCGCATGCTTGGAAAAGTTTTAGCAAGCACACTTTGAAACCTTCATGAAAAACTTAAACCTCTCGATTGCTTTTAGGTGACTTTAGTTCTCTTGCCTCGTGCCTTGTTTGTGGTTGTTCCTCGCACATTCCATATTCACATTGGGCATATTGTCAAGTTTTAAGTGTGGAGTCAAAAGAGGGCATAAAAAGCCCCATTCAAGAAAAAAATTTACATGGTCAAATAGGGCAAAGCCCCGACTAAAAACTTTCTCGAAGTACAAGAGAAGTTTTGCTCCAAAACATACAAATGTCGAGGGTTAGGAAGGTAAGTTCCCCCTCGAAAGCATTTGTAGGCCAAAGGCCAAGTAAAAATCACTTAAAACTTGACTCTACGCCCTTCCATCATCCCTTATATGTCTGAGTTCACCACATGCATTGTGTGCTAGCAAGTTGAGCTTTGGGACGACCCTTGTGATTTCACGTAAGCTATCGGTTGGTTTATGCTTGTTTTGAGAACTCTTGTTGTCAAACTCCTCTTTCCTTATGGATTACGACTTTAGCGTCTAAGACTTGGAAATGAGTTTATATCGTGAGCCCATGGACTAGCCCTAGCTAGCATAGGTGATCGAGCGGCGTTTTTGTGCAAAAAGCTTTAACCATTTTTCAAAAACCTTGCTTCAAAAATAAATAGACTTCTAGGTTAGGCACTTGATAGCGCTAGAACTGACTTCCTTGAATGTGCACCCTCATGTGAGCTTAAACGGTTTGAAAACTCTTTTGAAATGTATAGTGATTGTGATGCTAGCTTGGGATGTGAAGTAAGTTTTGAGAAATCCATGCCTTAATTGTTAAACACTCTTGCTTTTCACTCTTATGGGATAAACACATGTGGGATTTGTTAGTATTCCCTTTTCTGAAAACTCTCACGAGACTATAACTCGTCCACTAGGGTAGCCTAGGGGTTTAAAGGCTTGGTGCATACGCTAAATGCACCCGTAACACCTACGAAAAGGAGTTGTTTGTTAATAATGAGTGCTGCTATGAAAAACTTGTCTTCATCACCCTTGTTTCTCTTGACTTGTTCTTATTGTTTGCTCGGGACGATCAAACTCTAAGTGTGGAGTATTTTGATAAGTCGATTTCTCGACTATCTTTCTCCTACCTTTACTAGATGTTTTGATTCGTTCCGAGTCTCTTTTGATGTCATTTGACCCTTGTACTTGCTATTTCAGGTGAAAAACCGATTCTGTGGTCCTCGGACTCAAAGATATCAATTTTTGAAGAAAATCGAAGTTTCGAACCCAAATGAAGATTTCTCATGCAAAGTGAAGGGAGCTCGCCCGGGCCGAAGAGAGCTCGCCCGAGCAAGCACATGCCGAGAACTCTCTGCCAGAAACAGCTCGTCATATCCATGCTTCGATCGCCCGGGCCAAAAAGGAGCTCGACCGAGCCTTTCCATTCCAGGCGCTCAAGCTCGCCCGAGCTATCTGGAGCTCGCCCAGGCTCCCATGCATCATTTCATATGTCCAAAGGCTTGACCGAGCGTACCAGGATGAATCACCTCTGCCGAAGGAAGCTCGCCCGAGCTCGCACTGGCTCGCCCGAGCCTCAACCGTTTCCCCTTCCCTGCCGCACGAAGCTTGCCCGAGCTCGGCCCAGCGCACTTAAGCTCGCCCGAGCTTAAACGTAAAGACTGGATTTTTACTTCCTTGGCTATAAATAAAAAGTTTCATTTTGGGCACGATTATCAAGGGTTTTGGGAAAAGCAAAGGGTTTTTGAAGATCAACTCAGCAAATCGAAGCACTCTAAGGATATAAGGGGATCCTTCACTCTAAATCCTTACTCTTCTTTGTGTTTTCTTCATTTTGCTTATAACAACACTACTATTGTTTGTCTATGAACATGAGTAGTGAGTAGTCCCATTAGTTTCTAGGGGTCTATGGACCTCCTTGGTGTGTAAAACTCTTTTATCTATTGATTATATGCATGAATGAAGGTTTTGTTATGACTGTGAATTTACTTGGATATAATGTCATCTCTATGCCCACCAAGTGTTTGATAAAATGCCTAAGTGGTCTAGAAATATGAATTTGAAGTTGAGTGTTCTAGCGAACGAGACTAATAGTTTTAGAACGAAGTAGATTCACCCTTGCTAGGTGGTGATCACTAGCGTGACATGTCCTTGCATTGAGATAGGCTTGATCTTAAACCGCGCATTGGTTATTGATCATTCAACTAGCATTGATGATTGAGAACCTTGGGTAGGACGTGAGCTAACAACATCTAGCGATTGAAGCTCACGTGCGAGGTGCCTCTTCCTTAAATCGAATAAAAACATCAAGAGATTGAATTTGATTTAATAGGGACACGCCTTCATCTAACCTTTACATTACTCGTTCTTACATGAAATTGAGCCGTTAAGAGTCTAATGCACCAAGGAGGGAAGTAGTATCCTAGGAGCGCCTTTAAAAACCTTGAAAACAACCTTTTTATTTCGTTAATCATTGTTTGGAAAGTCAGAAATCACATCTCACACGTTCGTTAGGAAATAGACTTATTGTAGTAAAATCAAATTAGTGATCTTGAGTTTAACATTGCTCCTTGGATGACCCGGTACTTACCGGTTATAAATTGTTTTGACCAATTTATTGCTTTCGAATCTTACAAATTTGAAACGCATAAATTACAACGTTCATTAGTCTATGTCAAAAAATATTCAGACTTTTTTTTATATTTAACAAAATTTAAAAGCTCAGACTATGTCAATATATAGGGGGGCTTTCAAATGAGGACCTCCAGAAATGAGGACATGAGTACAACCATTTACAACGCGCCACGTATGCAGAATATGGTAGTGGGTTTTACTGTTTGCTTTTTGAATAGTGCAAGATTTTGGTAGTGAGACACATGGCGCACCCACAAAGCACGGGGGTTAGATGGATGATGATCTAATGGATGAGATTTGTCCCTACGTCCTTACAAAAAACCCATGTCCTCATTTGAACGCTCCGCTATATATATAAGGGGCGTTCAATTGAGGACACCTCCAGAAATGAGGTCGTAGGGACAAACCTAAAACTATTAGATCAAATGATCCAAAGGTGCATAATGAGTCAAAAAGTGCTTTTTTGGAGTTATATACTTTTGTTTTTTAGGTAATGACAAATAACTTTAACTTCAAAAAGTGCATAATGACAAACAACTTTAACTTTTTGGATTTGTTTTGCACCTTTGGATCATTTGATCAAATGGTCCAAACTTGTCCCTACATCCTCACAAAAAACAAATGTCTTCAATTGAACACTCCTATATATATATGGGGGCGTTCAATTGAGGACACCTCCAGAAATGAGGTCGTGGGGACAAATCTAAAACCATTAGATCAAATGATCCAAAGGTACATAATGAGTCAAAAAGTGTTTTTTTGGAGTTATGCACTTTTGTCTTTTAAGTAAAAGACAAAAGTGCATAATGACAAACAACTTTACTTTTTGGATTTGTTTTGTATTTTTGGATCATTTGATCAAATTGACCAAATTTGTCCCTACGTCCTCACAAAAAATACATGTCCTCAATTGAACACTCCTCTCTCTAAATATATATATATATATATATAAGAACAGCAAATTATGAAAATTTGATTGGACTCTCTACTTGAAAATTTGATTGGGCTCTCTCCTCTTCTTGACATGGCTCTACTATGTTCTGTCCTTGACAAGCAGCAGATGCCCCTGCTTCTTGGTCATCAAGTTTCAATGGACTGTTTCTCTTATCATGAAGAGCTTTCATACCACAATATGTGCACAACCTTTTCTTCTTTGATTCTTCTATGCATATTTCCCTTGTGATTTTTAACCTTTTTCCGCGTACTTTGTTTCTTGCAACGTTGGGTACTTGTATATTTACTTCTGTTGGTTGTGGAATGCCAAGAACAAAACTGAAAAAATCTGATTTAGATTTTGACTTGTCTGTTATTTCATCTGAGTGAAACATTCCATGTAGATTCACACTTTCCAATAAAATCTTCATTTTTTTCCTCGTCATCTTTTACAAGCTGAACAATCGACCGAAATTCAGACCAAATCTCCGAGACTAAGGATGATTGCATCATAATAGAAGAAGAATTCATAGATGTCTCTTTTTCACTCAAATTTGATGCTTCATTGCATCATCTTTTCATGATAAGACATTTGGGTCTTCTGTCCACCGCATATGAGTTCAAAATATGAAATATATGCCTGCATATAATACCGTATGACTGGAACTGGTTGCAACTGCAAACTGCATTACTCGTTGAGATTGCAAATGACACCTGATTATAAGAAATGTGATCATAAAAAAGAGAAATTAGTGTTTGAACATTTTTCAGATATATTACTGAACAAGCAGTTATATTAAAATTTAACTCACTTGGCAGCTTGATCTTGTCTAATCTCTGCTTTTATTGTATACAATCTTATGTCTCCGTCTTGCAATACCTCTTCAATGGAACATTTGTACGCACCAGCCTCAATCTCAATCTCAGTTTCTTTATAAAAAAATTGTGTGTGAATATTTCAGCTGCGTGTCTAGCAATTTTAAGAGGACATTGACCAGGAGGAGATGTTGTATCATTTTCACAATCCAACTGAATTCTAGTTTTCCTATGTTCCTTCATAGCAGTACGAAAGCCAAGGTAGAACTCAACAAAAGTCATGTAATGATGAATATACCTTCCAAAGAATGAATTTTCACTTTCAGATCGGGACGTTGTTCTTAATAGATTACCCATAAGCACATCTTTTAAATAAACTGGAATCCAGAATGGAATCCAGGACGTTTGTCAAACATATCAGCTAACAATTTGTTATTCTCAACCTTGTATTCTCGAATGACATTATGCCATCCATCTTCAAAATTAGATGGTTCATTGTGGTGTCCCCAAATTACAGAACCAATTTTTCAGAAAATCAGTTAGATTACATAAAGGACCTACCTGCACATCATAACACAACTAGTTATAATTAATGTGTTTTCAAGATAAGTTCTGGATATTTATAAATTTAAGTCTGATCATTACCAAATTAAATCTGATCATTACCAACAAAAGTTATGGATATTTGCCAATTTAAGTCTGATCATTACTAAGTTAAGTCTGAGAATTTATTAATTTTAAGTCATATCATTACCAATTAAAGTCTGATCATTAACAAGTTAAGTCTCCATATTTATAAATTTTTTAATTACAACTCAATATGTAAACAATTTGTTATGAATAATTTAAAACTACTTACCTTTGCTTTCAACTTCTCTGCAATATGCCACATGCAAAATCTGTGATAGCTTCTATCAAATGCTTGAGAAATTGCAACTTTCATTGCAGGGTCTTGATCAGTAATAATAATATTTGGCTGTTCAGAGAGTAGATTCTTAAATCAGGTCAATAGCCATGTGTTAGAATCTATGTTTTCATTTGATATAAGCCCTACTGCCAAAGTGACAGACCTACGGTGGTTGTCCACTCTAGTAAAAGGAACAAAAATCATATTATATATGAAAGCAATGAATATTAAATAGGTAAATGACTCAAGTATTTACTGTGCATGAAGGATATTTACACTGAACATTTTAGACATTAGGGTTTATCTCAAGAAAAATTCGATGATTTACGATTTAAATTTCTTACTTGTTCGTCCGGTATGTTGCATCAAAAGAAACCACATCAGCAAAAAATTTACAATTCTTCATTGATATCTTGTCAGCAAAGAATAACTGAGACAGATCCCCTTCTTCATTAATATAATGTTCAAAAGAAAAGCCAGCATCAGAACTCTTCTTCTCCGTTAAATAATTCACAATCATCTGAGCATCTCCTCCACCAATAAAACTTTTTAAATCCCTTTTGAAAATTTTGAAGTCAACTACTAATGCCCCGACATTAGAAAACCCACCGGAAATTTCTGATACTATCGGATGAGCTTTTGTTGCTCCTATTTTTATATTTCTTCCAGCAACAATGAAATGCTGATGTTCAAGACTTTATTGTCTATTATTACGTAAAAACTGCTTCCCCAACTCAGTAGCCAATCGATGATTATGCTTCTCTTCAAATACAAAGACCCAATATTTACCACCATCTACAAGCTTGACACATATTTTAGCTAAACAACCACATCGAGTAGTCTTCCTGACTCTTGTTTCTTTTTTTGTTTTTAAGAGGCTATCTTTGGGTTTTTTCTTGTTAACACCCTCACGGTGACACAACATATGTTGAATGAGCACTGTAATGCCATCTTCATGAAGTTTCTTGGTACCATTGTGCATTGTAAACCCACAGATATCTGCATATTGTCATAGAATTTAAACGCCTCGTTCAATGTATCAAACAAAAGCCCTATGAATGGCTTGTGCTCATCAGGACACAGTGGTGTGTAGAACTGCAGACCAGAAGGGGTAGAAAAAGATATATTTGAACATTCCGAATCAACACATTCATTCTCAGTCTCATAGCTAATGTCCCCTGTATTATCAAGTAAAGAATAATTTTAGTGTCGGTGTGAGAACATTATTAAATAAGCGTTAACATTAGACAAATAGGTCTGAAATTTTTTTTATCGATCAAGTATGATTTTTATGCATTACCACAAAACTACCGACATTGTTACACTATCACATTATAAACAAACTAACTATATACATTAACATATAAGTCTAATCATTATCAATTTATGTCTGATCATTCATAATTTAAGTCTGATCATTAATAATTTAAGTCTGGTCATTATCAATTTTTAAGTCTGATCGTTATCATTATTTTTAGTCTGATCATTAATCATTTTAAGTATGAACATTATGTTTAACATTAACAATGTAAGTCTGATCATTAATAATTTAAGTCTGATCATTATCGATTTTAAGCCTAAAAATTATCGATTTAGGTCAACTCATTTTCAATTTAAGTCTGATAAGTCTGAAAATTATCAAATTAAACTATGACATTTTCAACTTAAGTTTGATCATTGTAAGACTTCCTCGATGTAAAAACGCGCAAATTACGAATAAATGAGACACGTATCAACTCGAAATGCATTTTTTAATTTTCATTTATAAGTGTGGTTTGTACTTGCACCGCACTCATAATTTTTATCATTAAAAAAGCTCAAATTTTGTTTGGAAGAACCTATTAAGGTGTAGGACGGGGGCTGTCCTTGACCCCAAACAAATTAATGGTTTCTTCTGCAGGGACTTGTTTCTCTCGCTGGAACTGGAACACACGTAACCCCCGAGAGGAGGGGTGTTCTTGTTTTGCTTCTTACAAAATGACAAAGCCAGAGCTATAAAAAACATTACATCACATTTAACTCTGGGCTTTCAATGGTCAGAAACTACAAATTTGAAGTCGTTAGCAATTCAGTTGGAGACGTTACCCTCAGCCTATCTGATCATCTCCCACTCTTTAAATCCATACTTGTATGGTTCATACGGAGGGACGGAGTCATGATTAGAAATTATTTGGGGTGAAAATTGTTTTTCAAACCGTAGCCTTAAATTACTTGGGCACTCAATGGAATTACTATAATAATAAAATAATAATTAAGCTTAAAATTCATAAATAAATAAAATTCGAGCAAAAACAATTTGGGCTTCAGCCCGAATTGCCATCAAGGTTGCTCCGTCTCTTTCCATATGCATATATATATATAGGGGCGCGTTCAAACGTTACCCCTTCTTAGAGTGTTATCCAATTACTCAAATGTGATTGGTTGAGGGGAGGTGCCACCTCAAAAGCATGGGGGGCCATGGGGTTTAGTGGGTGGATGTGCATGTGCATGGTGGTGGACATGTGGCTCAATTTTGATTGGTTGGATGAAACTCATCAACCAATCAGAATCGAGTAATTGGGTAACACTCTAATTTGGGGGTAACAATTGAGCGCTCATATATATATATATATGGGGCGTTCTTTTGAGGACATCAAAATTTGTAAGGACGTAGGGACAAATCTAAAACCATTAGATCTAATGATCCAAATGTGCATAATGAGTGAAAAAGTACTTTTTTGGAGTTATGCACTTTTATCTTTTAGGTAAAAGACAAAAGTGCAAAATGACAAGCAACTTTAACTTTTTGGATTGATTATGCACCTTTGGATCATTTGATCAAATAGTCCAAATTTGTCCCTACACCCTCACCAAAAACACATGTCCTCAAAAGAACACCCATATATATATAGGGGGGCGCTCCGTTGTTACCCCTTCTTGTCTTTTACCTAAAAGACAAAAGTGCATAACTCCAAAAAATCACTTTTTGACTCATTATGCACCATTGGATCATTTGATCTAATGGTTTTAGATTTGTCCCCACGACCTCATTTCTGGAGGTGTCCTCAATTGAATGCCCCTTATATATAGAGGAGCGTTCAAATGTTACCCCCAAATTAGAGTGTTACCCAATTACTCGATTCGGATTGGTTGATGAGTTTCATCCAACCAATCAGAATCGAGCCACATGTCCACTACCATACACCTCCACTCACCCAACCCCATGGCCCCCATGCTTTTGAGGTGGCATCTCCCCTCAACCAATCACAATGGAGTAATTGGATAACACCCTAAGAGGTGGTAACGTTTGAGCGCACCCATATATATATTCGGGGGTGTTCGGTTGAGGCAGGGGTATAATAATGAGGCACTGAGGCACGATCCCGATCGTCTGTGGCGTTGATCGGACGCACGTGGTGAAGCCACGTGGCACGAGCCGCCAAACGTGTTCACACTGCTTTTACTATTTGCATAGTGTTTTACTATTCATTGTCACGTGGCGTGCCCACAATACAAGGGGGTAGATGGATGGCTGAGATAGTACCTCACACTGCCTCACATTTGGGAGGCTTGCCTCATTTGAACGTTCAAATGAGGCACGCCTCCTAAGAATGAGGCAACGTGAGGCACGATCTCAACCATCCATCAACACCCCACCCCCCGTGCATTGTGAGTGTGCCACGTGTCCAAATAGTAAAACCCACTACAAACAGTAAAAAACAAAAAGCAAAACACTATTCTGGTACTATTCCCTGTAACATATACAAAATTAGTGGCTCACAATGTGCCTCACTTGCCTCATTCTACCAATCTTGCCTCAACCGAACGCTCCCCTAGGGGAGCGCTCGGTTGAGGCATGGTTGGTAGAATGAGGCAGTGAGGCACGATCTGAGTCGTTGATGGAGTTGATCGGACGCACGTGGCGAAGCCACGTGGCACGAGCCGTCGTTTGCGTTCACACTACCTTGCCACATGGCGCGCCACAATTGCACGAGGGGGGTTAGATGATTGGCTCACGTTGTGCCTCACTGCCTCATTCTTATTTTGCCTGCCTCATTTGAGCGCTCCTATATATATAGGGGCATTCAAATGAGGACACCCAAAATTTGTAAGGACGTAGGGACAAATCTCATCTATTAGATCATCATCCATCTAACCCCCCTGTGCTTTGTGGATGCGCCAGGTGTCCCACTACCAAAATCCTGCACTATTCAAAAAGCAAACAGTAAAACTCACTACCATATTCTGCATACGTGGCGTGTTGTGATTGGTTGTACTCACGTCCTTACAAATTTTGATGTCCTCAAAAGAACGCCTCTATATATATATATAGGGGTGTTCTTTTGAAGACATGTATTTTTTGTGAGGGTGTAGGGACAATTTTGGACCATTTGATCAAATGATCCAAATGTGCATAATGAATCCAAAAAGTTAAAGTTGTTTGTCATTATGCACTTTTGTCTTTTACCTAAAAGACAAAAGTGCATAACTCCAAAAAGTACTTTTTGACTCATTTTGCACCTTTGGATCATTTGATCTAATGATTTTAGTTTTGTCCATACGTCCAGGAACGGAACCACCAACTTTTTTGTCACAATATTTTATGTATAAATTAATTTAATACTTCTACTACAAATTGAATTAATTTAAATAGTCTATAAAAAGTGTATAAAATAATTGAATTAGATTATTTTTCTATGTATACAAACTGCACACAAGTTCAAATTAGAAGTTTGTATTGATGTGTCGTGGCGGTTGTACTCGAGTCATTTACACTATTGTTAAAAGGGGAGCGGTCGGTTGAGAACCCTTAAAATCTCGAGAACTTGATCCCCAAAATCTCATCATTGGATTATGTTGCATATTTGAATATGGAGGTGACATGTGCCCTCACTCATTTTTTATATTTCGTTATGCAGTTGCGAACATGCATTTTGCTTAAATGCATTTTCAGCTTTCAGAAAGTACATTTAGGCAAATACTGGTGCATTTTCAAAAGTGTATAACGAAGACGATATTGTATAACGAAGGGTTCTCAAAGTTCTCAAAAAAAAGAGGAGTTCCCATTTTTTTTTAAAGCAATTAGAGGAGTTCTTATTTGAGCGCTTCTCATTGTTCTAAACTATGATTTGTTTATTTTCTTAACTTTGTCGATGAGTTTGTGGGAATAAGAACACCAAACATGCTTCTTTTGTTGTACTAGACAATATCTCTAATTTATGACCCTTCCAATTTCACAGCTATTACTAAATGCATTTTCAAACACTTCGCAACAAGATGAAATGTGGTTTGTATTGGAATTTAGTTCAAATAAGATGTTCTTCATTTCCAACTAAGGTCTTTGTTTTGACATCTATATTTTACTGTCACCCCCTGTCCCAATTCTTGGGTCCGTCCCTGCCTACGTCCTTACAAATTTTGATGTCCTCAAAAGAACGCCTCATATATATATATATTATAAATATGCTTTGGAGGAGCGTTCAATGAGGCAGCCAAATTAGAATGAGACTGTGAGGCACGATCTCAACCACACATCTAACCCCCGTGCATTTGTGGCGCGCCACGTGTCCCAAATAGTAACCCCACTAACTTTTGAAAAGTCAACAATTGCGGCTGTGATTGTGGGCACGACACGTGTCACAATGAGTGGCCCAGATCGTGCCTCACGTGCCTCATTCTACCAACCTGCCTCAACGGAGTGCTCCCCATATGCTTTGTCTATAGTTGTTTCTATATATATATATGTGACGCTGACACTTGGCCATTTTGCAGCAATCATATTCTCATGGCCCCGAATATAGTCGTCGGTTAAGTTATCAATTAGGTCACCTGCAAGGCTTCACCCTTCAACTCTGCTTCGATTCGATGGGTATTTTATGGCGATGTGCTCACTTGCAGACCGGACACAATAAAAGATGATACGCCTGCACCTACGCGACATAATTAAGATGGTCCATGGCTCCATGCTGAGAATGAGACGGATACCTATTATTTTAAGATGAAACGTGCTTGAGGTTGCTAGCATATTTAAGCCCCACCAGGCACTATCACTCAACAAAAATTGGACTGTACCAATGATTATTACAATTATTCAACAATTTGTTGATGACCAATATGGAGACGACAGCCATATGATTGTGATAGGTATAGGGAGCGATTGTTTGAGAGCTATATAATCGTCCTTTTAATTTGGGAATGTGAAAATCCCATTTTGTACATTTAGAAGTAAGATAGTAAGTGCATGCATGATCTAATTATTGTTATTAGGAAAAAGATCAGGTACAAAGTTGAATTTTTTGTATAAATATAAATAAATCATAATCCTTGATCTTGTGGATGTATGAGATTGAATTCTAATTTTTGGTATATTTTCTCGGTGACGAATTATATGCAAAAGTGACAAATGATGTTGTCTTTTTCGTTTTTCGGCGACGATTTATAGATCGATTTTGACGAATTTTATCGTTTGTACCAAAAAATCAATTTTGTACTGTTCTTTAACCCTATTAATCTATTTTTTTTTCTAGATACACCCTATTATTCTATTCTGAATACAAATGAATCCAACATCATGTCAACATTTCCAAACATGCCGGGTGCCGTACACACTATGCAATTAACCAATCTATCCGTAGATCGGCCGGTACTGCTGCTTGCAAAGAGGAGGTGCGATAAGAGGTGTTATAGTAAAAAAAAATTAAAGATTTAATTTTTTTTAACTAGCATCTCACCTCTGACATAGAAATGAAACAATCGCGCTATGTATGTTCTAAGAACACCCCCACCATGACAAAATAAACATGTCATCCCGAGGCAAAGAGGTGGCTCAGTGAAGCACCTCTCCTGTTGTATCAAAATGATCCAGGGTTCAAGTCCTCACAAGCTCAAATTGAGCAGATACTACCTTAAGAGCATGAGCTCATAATAAAAAAAAAAACTTTTGTCATCCCTAATGACTAAACCAATCAAATGTATCACACTCATCACTAAAATATTTTTGGTCATCCCTCTCACTCATACTTTTTTCACATACATTTATCATAATTTTCATTTATACAACTATATTTAAAATTTTACTTAACATACAACATTACAATTCATATATGAATATAAGTAAATAAATAATAAATAATGTAATATTTAAATTCATTAGATAATTTAAAACATTACAAACTTTATTTATTTAGAGGAGAGAAATATTTGTTCCGAAAAGTGTATGAAAATATAGGAATATGGGTATCAATTTATAGATCTAAAGAAGTGAGTTGAGATCCCATGAGAAAAGCTTTTTAGATGAGAAATGAGAAATTATTTCATCCTTAAAATCTAATTTAATCTACGGTTCATATAAACACTAATTAAAACTAATAAATTGTTTCATAACCCTCATTAAGGGTATTATAGTTTAATAAACACACTAAATTCGATCGACTCTATTGGAGATGACGGTGATGCAAACAGTGCGGCGCCGAAGGCCTGAATTTCGTTGCGTCGGAAGCCATTGGATAAGCGGCGACGACGATAAAGAGATTGAGAATAATTTGAGAGGCGACGACGATTTCAGCCTATTCAAAATTCGTAACTGTGTAAAATTGTGACTGCGCAAATTCGTAATTTGAAAACTAAAATTTGGAGCGATTAGTGACAAAGAAATGCACTTAAATGTGTACGTTATAAAATACGTAGGTTATAAAAGTCGCATTCGTGCCAACATATGCTACAAATTCATTCATGCTACGAATTATATGTTGAAAACTACGTGCATTATATGTAAAACATGATGTCTGAGTCCGCTACGAATTTTATGTTAAAAACTATGCATTATATTAATGCATGCATTCTGAATCCGCTACAAATTAAATGTTGAAAAGATACGCATTATATGCAATGCATCAACTCAGGTCGTGAAAAAAATGCACCATCAATGACGAAAAATTTAGAAACGACGTAGACGATGGATAATTTTTCAGAACACGGGTGCGGAAAATTGAATTCTCAAATGCAATCGAAGATCAAACTTGCGCAAAAATCGATTGAACTAATTGTGAAAAAATAGGATCTGAATATACTTCGATTACCATAATACCCTTATAATCATATTTAGACATGATAATGTGGAAAAGATCATGTTTATATGAGCCGTGCGATCTTTGATCGGACGACTTACATAATTTCTAATTTCTCATTGTTTAGTGTACTTCTCATATGATCCTCAATCCTAAAGAACTTACAACTTTTGGTATATATTATTACTTACTTTATATTTTTAAGATATAATCGTTAATTTTATATCTAAAAATTGCCAAATGTTCGATTTATACTGGTAGATAGATGATTTTATGTGGAACCCATTCTTATAACCAAATCTAATTTTTGATCATGAAATGATTATTTTTTCCTATTATTCTGTGACTCATTTAGTTATGATAAAGAGTATGATTTTTTCAATCATCGCGTATAACTCTTTCATATGATCTAAAAGATCATGGGAATGCTCTAATAATATATTCATTGAACGCTTCGCTCCATCCAGCCATGTACATGCGAAAATAGCTCGTTACTCTTTACGTAATTCTAGGTTGTTAAAGGTTCAAGTCAAACGAAAAAGAAAAGAAAAGGTGGTTTTCATATCGGCCCACTATAATTATTAATTGTTAGTTGTTAGTTGTTACCATAACAACTCTCACAGCTGCAGCATATGCAGAACCATTGATAATCATGCACTTATCTGCGTCCTTTATTGATTTATTGAAAAAGATACATCGTCGGGTCCACTTCAAGCTCAACAAAAATTATAATTCCTACTGATATCATCGATGATGCTCCTGCCACGTCCCAAATGGAAATCTCATTTTACTTTATGTCAATAACTTTGTTGTCCGTCCTCGACACGATTGACATTCCCTTTTCTGGAAACTTCTCTATTAGATGATTCCTGTCAATACATTACACCATTTTACACCTTATACGATATGTCCATTTTAGTCACTTAAGAGCCAAAATACATCGCATAAGACTTATACGACTATTATTGTGTCATAAATGCTGCGTCGCGTAACCTCATGTGGTATAAGTCATATACGACAGTCTCAGAGAGGCACTGTCGTATAAGAGGTACCTTAAGGGACAGTCGAATCGTCATGTCTTGTATGTCACTTGACTGTCGTGTAAGTTGTTGCTTGTGTGACTACATATTCTTGATTACGGGACATTTATTTGACTGTAGCTATATACATAAACGACATAAATAACTTAAGTTCTGTCGCGTAAGTTGTGTCGTGCTAGTTGTGTCGCGTAAGTCGTGTCGTGTTAGTTGTGTGATTTTGTCGCGTAAGTTATGTCGCGTAAGTACATTTGTACACCTGCTTTGATCTCATACGCGACAGGTGAAATGGTTTGACAATTTCAATTTTAATGAACTAGAAAAGTAATACATAAACCTGCCATTCAGTTTATATTGTTCTACATCAAAAAAAATAAGAACTTCCGCTAGCATAAAACACATCAAACCGTGTTTACATCATTTTGGCTACCAACAGCCCCAAAATAAGCTAAAGTAAACAAGTTCAATAGCACAAAAGGTTACCACCAGCACTTGAGCATTCCTAAGGCATGAAGCTTGTTGCACCATCTGATGCATTACTTCCACCAGCCGCATTGGACCCTCGCATCATGGCTTCCAACATTTTTACGCGCTCTTCCAGCTCTTTTACCTTGACGCGATCATCCGCCTTTGCTTGGAGTTCAGCTTGCACTTCAGCGCTTAATTTATAGCCCCCCTTTGGATGAGCAGGCTTCTTCATGCACTTGCCGACACCAGATATGTATCGACCTCTCTTCTGACCCACTGCCTCCTTGATAATACTGAACTGAACATCCATGGGCAAAGGATCATCCACCCCACTACAAGCCTGGTCACCAACAACTTCACTCAACTTGCCTTTCATTTTTTCCAACACATTATAAACTCAATCAGAAGTAAATAACTTAAGTTCATCATGGTGAAATAACAGTAACTATATAAATAAGAAGTTAATAAGTTCAGAATTTTTCAAGTTCAGAATGGCAATAACTAATAAAAAGTTCAGAAACTATATACATAAGAAGTTAACATCTGTATCCCATTTTCTTCACTGTTCAGTTGGTATATACGATAGGCTCAGTATGAAATAACTTATGAAATATCGACTGAGCCTGTCGGGAACAGTAACTATATACATAAGTTATTTCATGGTGAAATAACGACTAAGCCTATCGGGACATAAATAACTTAAGTTCTTTCATGGTGAAATAACAGTAACTATATACATAAGAATTTATCAAGTTCGGAATGACAATAACTAATAACAAGTTCAGTAACTATATTAAGTTTTTTATTTATGAGATATACATAAGAAGTTAACAAGTTCAGAAATAACAGTAAAAATAACATATAACAAGTTCAGAATTTTTCAAAATGGCAATAATAAGTAAATAAGAGTAAACAGCCAATAGATTCTCACTTCTCCAAATGAAATTAACCCAATCACAAGTAAATAAGAGTAACTTGGCGTTTATAAGTAAATAACTACTAACAAGTTAACCACAATCACAAGTAAATAATAGTAACTTGGCCTGCACAAATAAATAACTACTAACAAGTTAACCACAGTCACAAGTAAATAACTACTAACAAGTTAACCACTTTTCAATATCCACAGTTTCTCAATGTCAAATTGATGAAAATCAGAAACAATTTATCACAGTCAATATTCACAGTTTCTCAATTTGATCAAAATAAATACAAAGGATGAGAAAGTACCACTAAAGCTGCACCAGCTGGCTCGACACCATAAACATCTGCAAATGTTGACACGAAAGGTGCTACTTCTCCTTTCTCCTTGTGTTCCTCTGATCGGTGGGCGAATGTCATCTTTCCAGAATGATGATCAAGTTTTTTGGAGCGCGTATCTTTCATTTGGTCACATTTTTTCTACATTGATACAAAATGAATAATTTATAACATTCAAACAACATAAACGAGAAGGAAACACGTTATAAATTAAAAATACCTTGTAGTTTGAAGTTTCAAAATGTTCGCAAAGCCATTTCCACTGGTCCTCATGGTCCTCAAACTCTCTAGGTGCTGGTTCAGTCCCATACTTCAGGTAGTGAAGCTTGCACTAATACTTACAATCCTTGAACCTATCAATGGATTTTGTGGTGATGTAATTCCACAGTTTCTTGTCACTTGGATCAATTTCAAAATTGACCTACGAAAATAATAAATTTCAATAAGTCATAACAAACAAACTATATAAAATATGTATTCACAAAATGAAAAAATGTATACTTACGCTCAGCCGGTTTACGACAATCTTGTAGGCATCTACAGGCAATTGACCATAAGTAGCAGCCAACATAGGCACCTCATCGCGCACTACACTCCCAATTTCATGGACGCACAAACTATTATCAGCCTTACTGTCAGGGATATCACCATACTTGTTAAATGTCAGCTTGATTTTTTCCTTATTATTTCCATTGACCTTCGCTGCCACCCTTGTCCCGTTCACAACTCCACGATTACCTCGCTTTTCTTCATCTCCTACATGTGTAGACAATTAAATTATTTCCAAATCATGTTCTATACACGTAAAAAAACAGGAACATATAAGTGTACTTCTATACCTTCCAAGTTTGCCGAAAACCCACGAATTGATCGACGAATGATGTTATTTTGAGTTGCTGCCTGAGATTGTTCCTCAAAGCTTTCAAAACTATTATTCTGCACTGAATGAATCAGAGATGGTGCTATTTCATCCAAAGGAAAGTACGCATCATCACTGGCGACATTCTCTAATTCTTCATTATGCGCAGGGGCAGGGTCACTGGCATATATGGATTTTGATGACAAGGGTCGACTGGGAGGTGGCACAAGGCCTTGAAATAGTGGCCTCACAGTCGTTGATGTGTGGCCAGTCTTCTTCATAGGACTTTTCTTAGTGGCAATAGCATTCAACCTAGAGCTTTTTCTAAGGTTCAGGGGTTGGGCTGTCGGTGCAGGTGGAGGAGGCCGTGGGGGGGCTATATGGGCTTTGGAAGGAGCTATGACAGGCAGTGGAGGTGAGATATGGGTTGGAGTAGCGCCAGTGGCTATCGGCGAAGGTGGAGGTGAGGTAGGGGTCGGGGTCGGGATGGTTGGGCAAGGTGCCTTCGGTGGAACTAGGTTCGGGCATTTTGCAGCCGGAGCCTTCTTCATCCCCACCGGACTGTCCAGTTTCGACGGTGGCCGACGTACAGACGGCGGGCACAGCTTCATATACTCGGCCGAACATGCCTCACTGATTTCATTCATCGTTCTCTTCTTCGGAGGAGCCATGGAGTAAAGGATTGAAGAGGACGAGCTGTGAGGCGAGTGGTGTGAAGAGAGATCGAGGTGGCTTTGGGTTGATTTTTGCGAAGTGAGGCTAATGTGGATCGAAGAGGACGAGCTGTGAGGTGACTGGTGCGAAGAGGACGAGCTGTGAGGCGAGTGGTGCAAAGAGAGATCGAGGCGGCTGTGGGTTGATTTTTGCGAAGTGAGGCTGTTGTGGATCGAAGAGGACGAGCTGTGAGGCGAGAAGCGGTTGTGTGAAACCCTAAGACATGTTTGGAAATGATATTGACTAACGGTCCAGAAACGACTGCGTTTCATAAAATGGAGGTGCTTTTGTTTTTAATACTTGTGTGTTTTGACTTGTGGGAGGGAATCTGAAAAATCTGGGGGGAAATAGTTATAAGACATACATAGACAACTAATGTGTCATAAGCAAAGACAAATGTGTTTTGGCTTGTGGGATGGAATTTACGCAAATATTGATATTTCTGCGTCTGTGTCAAAATTTAATGAAAGCCTAGTATTTTTTGGGTGGAAACGGTATCTTGGGCATCTATGTCAGAATTTGATGAAAGCATAGTGTTTTTGGGTGGAAATGACATTCTGAGCAAGACTCATCGCTGTGCCATGAGCTCGGCGTTTTTAGGGCGAATTCCTTCATCTAGAGGGTCAAATTCGCGTTTTACTCGTCTTTCGGCTCTTTTGTTACGTTTTTATATTTTTGGGGACCTTATTGTTATTTCTCCTCCATTATTGTACACATCAAAACATGAATTAATAGATGATTTATCAACATAAACAACAAGTCCAAACTTGTAAACACTCATCAATTATGGTTCATCATCATCAGATTCAAGGTCATGATCCATATCATCCTCTTCATTTTCACCATCCTCTTCATCTTCATCATCATCTTCATCATCCACATCTTCATCCTCCCCATCTGATTCATCATCTTCATCCTCAAATTCATTCTCGTCCTCGAAATTGACATCATCCATATAAAATTGAGGTGGTGATCGTGGAAGACTTCTCAAATCAACATATAGATTATCAAGAGGTATGTAGTTAGGTATGTTCACGAATGTGTCTTCTTGATATGCTTTGTTAGCATTTTCATCGCGCGCAAGTGAAGCATCACTATAAATACCTCTATGTGCCACTATATTAACCACTTTCCAATTATCTCCGGCATTTGGATCATCTAAATAGAAAACTTGAATTGCATGGATTGCAAGACAATGTGGAGAATGCTCATACCAAATACTCGACGTATCCACAGAGATTAAGCCGTGATCATACATTATCTCTCCACCATGGTATGGACTAGAGTAAACCACTTGCATTTAAAAACAACTACCGGCATTCCTTGTGCATACTTCAACTGGATGATATTCTCAAGAATACCATAGTATATTTTGTCGTCATCTGCACATCAATAAAAAATAAAAATGTAATTGCAATTGAACTAAATTTTAAACTTTTTAAAATAATATTAATACTCACCAGTCTTAACCATCAATCCACTATTCTGTGTTTTTAAATGGCGATCTCGGTCATAAATTACAAATTTTACGCTGTTGATGAGCCGTATTTATACGACTCATCGAGTCATCAAATCCCACCAATTCCAGTACTTTTATATGCAAACAGTTACTTCTTAGTGTTATTTCGCATTTCAGGTAATTTGGACGCTCTAAGAGGAATCGCATTCAAAAGACGGCTTTTGGAGCCAAAAACATCACAAGGAGTTTATGGCCGGTTTATATGCACTTAAAATGGAGAATGGTCGAGAAGAATGAAGAATGGCCCGAGGAAATCAAAAGATGGCCGAAGAGAAGCAGGCCACGTCCGAGAAAAGGCAGGCATCCGATCGGCTGTCCGAGCCATGCGCCCGGCCATGCGCCCGGCCATGCGCCCGGCCATGCGCCCGGCCATCCGAGCAGGCATGCGCGTCCCAGCCGAAGACCCAGTCCGGACCTCCGAGCGCTCAGCGCTGTTTCATCCGGGCATCCGAGCGGGCATGCGCCCGGCCATCCGAGCGGGCATGCATGCACCTGGCCATCCGAGCACTCCAGCGCTGATCCAGCCGAGCCTCATCTCATCCATTCGCACGTCCAAAGTCCAACAGCCGGCCCAAGTTGCATGCGATGCTAGGGTTTCGTAGCTTTATCACCAAGTTAGGGTTTCTCAAACCCTATAAATACAAGAGATCCCGCAGTCTTCAAATCATCAGAAAATCACAGAGAAACCCATCGATCTCAGTCATACACAGCCAGACCTCATTCTTTGCTTCAGCCGTGCCTTGCTCCTCCTGTTCTTCATCTCGGTCAATTAGTGAAGTTTCTTCCTTTTATTATTTGCATTGTTTACTTATGTCGATGTGTAACTAATCCAATTATTCGGGTTAGGGTTAAATAATTGTGACGATTGTTTTGAGATTCTGTTCTTCAACATTATTCATGCTTTCTATTTAGTTCTTGTGCACATTATTAGTTTGAATTTATTAGGTTAAGGGGAGATCCGAAAGGGTACAACTTAACATAGTAATCCTTACTATCTTTTCACTGCTTATTTGATACCGACCCAGTTAGAATAAGTAGTTGCACGAAACCTAATATAACCAGACCAGGAGTATTAGGTTTGCTAGAATTAAACGGTTATAACCAGACCAGGAGTAACCCTAAGAAAGCTAGAATAAATACTTAGAAATCAAGGATAAACGAAGTCACAATTGAATAATACCCTAACCTGAATATCTTCTCTGATTGATAAATCCCTTAGCAATTTTCGATCATTACATTAACCTTTACTTTCACACTAGTTTCTTGTTTTTTTCTCTATTTCAGAACGAAGTAGTAACCATCTAGCTCCCTAGGGTTCGACCCTTACTCATCACTGTACTAACCCACAGCCAAGAGCGAGGAAAAATATAAATTGTTTTTGCACAGGTACGACGACAGCCTGTTCAGCTGTTCACATGACATTGCGAGTAACAAGCATACGTTTGCAGTCGATACGCTAAGTTATGGACTTCATGGTTATAGTATTCATGTCCATCTTGTTGTAGCTCATTCAACTGCGATTAAAAAGCTTCACAGTTAGTGTAATTAGAAATAAGGAACATATCAATCAACAAATGAAGTGTTTATGCATACCCAATCAAGAAAGTATCCATGAAAATCTTTAACGTATGCGTCATGGCTACTATCTGGAAATTTGTCCCAGAATTGAATCTTGTGTAAATTGTAGTAATGTCTCACTTCAAAACAATTTTCCACCACACACCAGTGAGCAGTACCCAATTCTGACTTACTGAATTTTACTCTATGAAGATGTCCAAGTGGCTTGATGAGCTCAGAAGTAGCTGACAATTTATAGCTAGCTTGACCCCCAGGATTGACATTTGTTGTTGCTGCATTAGTATCATCCATGTATAACTTACAATATGTCACACACTCGTGTGCAATGTACTGCTCAGCGATGCATCCCTCTGGATAACGTGTGTTATTTCTTATACTCACCTAATTGCCTGTAAAAGTAAATATTAGCTTGTACTATTATGGTGTAGAAAGCTCGTAATTTAAAAAATATAACTTATCTAAATAATATGCACACCTTTCCATAGGATACATACCATTATAATGTACGGGACCTTTGAGTAACACTTGATCTGGAAGATGAATCAAGAGATGTACCATTATAGTGAAGAAAGCTGGAAGAAAAATCTGCTCCAACTTACAAAGGATTATCACTATATCATGCTTCATCTGTATACCATCCTCCTTCTCCAACTCTCTACAACATAACTTTTGGAACCATATGGATAACGAGATCAGCGCGTCCAGTATAGTCTTAGGCAAATAGGGTCGAATAACAACAGGCAGTAGGCGTTGTAGCATGACATGGCAATCGTGGGTCTTTAGCCTGATAAATTTTTTGTCAGCCACATTTATCTTATTTTTCAAACATCCAGCATAACCATGTGGATATTTTGCATCTTTCATCATCTCTAGTATCTCAACCATTTGATTCGGCAACACAGTGTAAGTTGCTTGGGACACTTTCTCTTTCCTAGAAGATGATCTGGTGAACTTCTGCCATAAGTGCTTACGTAACCCCTTGTTTCTGCAAACATGCCCGTGCTTTTGGATTGTCCTTGGTTTTTCCTTCAAGTCCAAGTACCGTGCCAATTATATTATCGAATACATTTTTTTCAATGTGCACGACATCGAGTGAATATGGCTGACTGAAAGTTTCCCAATAAGGCAACTCATAAAAAATAGTTATGTGTGTCCAACAAAGCCTCTCTGAAGTGCCTCTAGCCTTAAACTTTGGATGCAAGCTAAGTGTCGGGAATTCATGACGAAGTATCTCATATAGAATTTGTGAACCAGAAAGGGATGAAGGGGCATCCCTCTGCTCAACTGCACCATTAAACTTTTGAGCTGCATTTCTCCAAGGGTGAGTACTTGGAAGCCACCTACGGTGCCCTTGATACGACATTCTACCACATAAATGGTTAGCATCGATTTCATCTAAACATAATGGACAAGATTTGTAGCCTTTACTTTTCAGGCCACCGAGCATACCCAAACCCGGAAAGTCACTTATGGTCCACATTACTACTGCTTTCATCATAAATGAAGATCCATCGTGACGATCATAAGTGAGAACCCCAACATCCCATAACATCTTCAACTCATCGATCAATGGTCTCATGAATACATTTAAACACTTTCTAGGAGATTTAGGACCAGATATCAACAAAGTTTTAATGTTGAACTCCTTTCTCATACACATCGAAGGTGGCAAATTATAAGGAATGACCACAAAAGGCCAAGTACTGTGAGATAGTCTCGATGCTCCGAAAGGGTTAAACCCATCAGTTGATAAACCGAGACGCACATTTCGCCTCTCATTTGCAAAATCTGGGAATTCCCTATTAAAATTTTACCATGTATCTCCATCTGCAGGGTGCCTGAGATAATCACCTTAACCAACATCTCTTTTCTCATGCCATCGCATTTCTCTTGCAATGTGTGGTGACATGTATAGACGATGTAACCTTGGAGTCAAAAGAAAGTACTTAACCACCTTCTTTGGAGCTTTGGAACGTGTGTCATCATATCTCGCTTCATTACACATGAGGTAGTTCTGAAGATCTTTATTTTCTTTGTAGAACAACATACAACCATGCTCGCATGAATGTATAGTCTCGTACCCCAAACCCAGGTTCTTCAAATTTCTTTTTACATCTCGATAACAACTAGGGAAGTTGTTTTCCCGAGGAAGTAGTTCTTTACACAGTCGTAGATGATCATTGAAACTCTTATCCGATCATCGATTGACAACCTTCACTTGCATTGCTTTTAAAATGGCCTCTAATACAGTTATGTCACTACCACTGTATATAGGAGTCTGGGCTTCGGCTACGAGTGTATGATACTTATCATAAGCCTTCTTCCCAAAAAGATCAATAATGTCCTCATTCAACATAGCATCATCTACACCCATCTCATAGTCGACTCGAAAAGGAAAAGCATCATCCCACATTTCCATGGTTGGATTTTCATAATGGCTGCCACTAGAGTATTGGGTGCTTGATACTTCATTCATTTGCATAAGGTATTCACGCCTTTGTGTATATAATGATGGCAATGGAGGTCTATCATCAACTTCCCCATGTAATGTCCATATGGTGTAGTCTTGCTTCATCCCATGTCGTATCAAGTGTACTTTTATTTCACCCAATGTAATCTTTGGTTTACGCAACTTACAACGTCTACACGGGCATATATGCGTAGGGTGGTCAACCCTATTTTCGTTCACAAAGCCAATAAAATTTTTAATCCCTTTGTAGTAATGTTTAGAACTTCTATCCGTTTCCATCAACCTTTTATCCATATGTGCCTAAAGATACAAGGGAAAACACACACATAAAGTTAATCCATTTCCATTTCCAAAACTATGAGCAAATGTTTCACAAAAGATCATATATAGGAAATAGTCCATACTAAAGCTTGTAAATAGTTTTGGAAATTCAATAATTTCTCACCATTATTATCAAAAGCTCTAAGGGACCTTATAGATCGAAAATGAAATCCTCAATATTGTGTACTCTCACACAACAACTGTGAAGTATCAAGCTCCATTTTTAGCAAATCTATTACAAACATAACAAACTTCATGAGTTCATGTATGGGTATAAACAACATTTACATAGAAACTACAACAAATTGGAAGATTAAAAACAAAGTGGGAACTCAAAACTTACTATTCCGTGCTGAGAATGTGCTGAGAATGTTCTCTGAATGTGCTGAGAATTTTCAGCAGGTACTGGGAAGAGATGAAGAGGAGTTCTGATTTGTTTCATTAAATGTGATGCTCTTACACGATAGTTACTGTCTCATACAGTCGTATAAGTGAAAAGTGGCTGACCACACAAATGTACGATACAGTAAATGTCCCTCGTTGAATTCATTATTCAAAAAGTACGGTTGTCAGAAATTTCATACATGTCTTCTTAAGGGACATCATTCGATGTGCCGCTTTAGGATATGTCTCGTATGTACACATACACGACCGTGTTTGATGTGTCGTTTTAGATGTCGCGTAGGATTTTCTTACTCGACAACACTCAAAAGTACTGTCGCATAGGCGGTCATATGCGACTACTGCATATACGACATACGCAATGACAGTCGTATAAGGTGTAAAATGGTGTAGTGATAGTTGATATATAAGTCTCAAACCTCAGTTTCGCGTTACGTAACCATCATGTAAGAACCTATTATAATAATGGGAAGTGGAGTAATTAACAACTAATTTGAGCCACAAGATTTTTTTTTTACACTTAAAAATCTAATTAAATGCATATAAACGAGAATCGTGATTCATCACTTATCGATTAAGAACACCGCTCGAACAGAAAATCTGATGTGGGATGATGAAAAAGTTTTAAGAACTAACTCTTTTAGAAATTTTCATATTATTTTAGCAATTTTCTTATTTTAATTTTAACATTTTTCTTATTTTATTTTATTTTTATCAGTTTCCTTATTTTATTTCGTTTTCCTCTATTTATACCCAGCTTCAGTTGTAGAACATTTATATCTTTTATTTAAATAAAATTTTAGCTTTGATATTTTTTTTCTGGTGGACTCCAGAGTTATATTTTCTGGTGGATTCCAAAGTTTTCGTTCGAGTTCACGCTTGTGAATTCGATCATCTATCTTAGGTTTAGCGCTTGATATTTCTTCTGAGATTCCGACTGCGTCAGGTGGTATCTGGGCAGGCTTTCTCCTGTCTCTTTTCGAAGCTTGAACAACCATGGAAGATGAAACAGCGACCAGAGCAGACCTTCAAGGGATTTCGCCGGCTTTTACCACGACCCTTACGACTTTGACCTATCAGATTGCAACTTTGACGGTGAGAGTGGATAAACCCAAGAGTTGTCATAGTGATAGGAGAGGGGACCTGAATACGGTTCCACAAGATGAGAACAATCGTGCTGCTAATTTGAGTTCGAACCAAGAAGTTGACCATGGTGATCGATAGAATAAATATGATTTTTGAGTGTCCGATATTCTATTGTTATACAGAATTATGGGAGTGGAGGAGTTTCTAGATTGGCAGGTCAGCGTTGATAGGTTTTTCGATGTCGTGGGTGTCCCCAAAAACATACAAGTTAAGATGGCAGCGATGAGGTTAAAGAGTGTAGCTTGATCGTGGTTAGACAAGCTCATTACTCAGAGGCAACATGAAAGAAAGGGGTCAGTTAGAACAGGGAGGTGAATGAAACAATTGATGATGGAGTAGTTTTTGTCAAAAGATATTAGACAAATCCCGTATAAGAAGTACATCGAATGTGTTCAAGGAAAGAAGATTGTGACAAAGTACACAAATGAATGTGTGCAGCAAGGGCTTCTGAAAGTGAATCCGAAGATGGAAGAGGTTATTATGGTGGAGGAGGCATTAGAGGAGATTGATGAGCTAGCGATGTTGAGGATTCTGTCTGCTGATTTTGATGGGGAATGTGAGGAGATTGAGCTGAAGAAGGAAGATGTTATTGTGTCAGAGGATGCATTGGAGAAGATTGATGAGCTGGCAATGTTGAGGATTATGTCTGTTGATTATGAGGAGGAAGGTGAGGAGGTTGAGATAACTGGAATTCAGCATGATTCGTGGTTGGTGAATTCAGGCGATTTGATGAGTGTTGTGAAAGAGGAAACAACTCCAAATGAGGTTGATGAGACGTATTTATACGTCTCATCGAGTCAACAAAACCCACCAAATGCGACTTTTGGTCATACGAACATGTGCTTGTTAATGTAGTTTTGCATTTCAGGCAATTTTGGAGCATAAAGAGGAATCACATTTAAAAGAATGCATTGAAGGCCAAAAACAGCGCACTGTCAGATTTGACCTCTGGACGTTCAATAGAGGACTGGGAATTCATCATAGATCAGAAAAATATGCGTAATATGCCCACGCGTAGATAGCTCAATTTCCTACAACTCTTCAGTTGACACAAAGAGAAGCCGAGGTGATTTGGGCAGTCAAATCAATGGAATTCAGACTACATCAGTGCTGAATTGTGACCTGTCAGAATTGAGATTCATTTCCTTATGCATAACCAAAAGACATCCTTTTCCCATGTTCTTTCACAAGACAAAGCATGCACAACCCATCCCTACTCATGCATATATCAATGAAGAACAAAGAATCATGGGCAAAAGTGGCACAAGTGGGAGAAAACAAATGGGCAAAAGACCACAAGGCATGGGCATCAAACTAAAGAATGAGAGGAGCCTCTTGCTCATGGTTCTATATAAGGAGGGCCAAGGCACACGAAATTAGCACCCCTCCTCCTTCTCAAACCCTTACAACTCAAGCTTGTAACACTTCTCTTGTTCTTATTTTGATATTGAAAGCTCCAACTTCTCTCTACTCCTTTACTTTTGTATGCACTTTACCTTTCATCCTACACATTTTAGGTTGAGCCTCCTTATTCCGATTGTGAATCCCTTAGCTCTTGTGTTCTTACCATGAACATGAGTGGCTAAAACCCTCACAATTCGGTTTGGGGATCCCTAATGTTGTAGCAAGACTTTGAGGCCTTGATCTTAATGCTTCCTTATACTTCATTTGCTAGTGTGTGCCAAGGATTTGGGGATGAATACCTAGGCTAAACCAATGCTTGAAATGGCAAGGTTTAGCCGTGTGGGTTCACTACCTCATTAGGCTTGTTCTCATTGAAATGTGGAACAAATGTTGCACTTAGTCTAGCAACTAGTTCTTGTGTATTCCATTCGGATTGAGCTATGAAGTTGAGTGGAAGCTTGAAATGGCAAAGTTCCTCCTAATAGTTCAATCTCTCATTAGTTGCTTGGTCGATAATAAATCATGACACCAAGCGACTACACTTAGGCTAACATATCTTGAAATGGAATGTTAGTCTAGCTAGAACTAGAAGTGGCGTAAGTGCTTGAAATGGCCTTACCTTAGGGTTTATGTCTTGAAATGGAATAAACCCACACTTATGGATACAAGGAAAGATCATTAGAGGTCAATGATGAGTTGAGCTACAACAAAAGCCCCTAGACCGAATTCCATTCTCTTGATCACAATCCTTGACATTTACTTTCGCACTTGCACTTACATTTCAAAAACCCTTTTCAAAACCCCCCAACTTGTCTTTACTTTCCTTAACTTTTACTTGCATAAGAACAAAGTAGTAGCCATCTAGCTCTCTTGGGTTCGACCCTTGCTTGCCACTGTACTAACCCACAGTCTAGAGTAAGGAATTATAAATGTTTTTGCACAGGTAAAACGACGACTTGTCAAAATGGCGCCGTTGCCGGGGAGCTAAGCAAGGTGAAATTTGTTCTCTTTTTCTTTTGTTTTTGTTTTTTTTCGTTTATTTTAGTTACTTCTTGTTATTCGGTGATTTCCTATTCAATGATTTCCTAAGTCATTAATCTCAATTGTCTCGATTTCGTTTTCCGATTCTTCGATTTCCAATTTCTAGCTTTTAGAGGGTCCTGTCACCAAGACTTACGAGTCTAAGGAGATTGGGTTTTAAGTGAGACCGTTGTGACTCCTCTAATCTCCTGGGGACCCTTTGTTGCTAGTCTGTTCTTGATATTCGGTGCTTGCTATTCTCGTAACATGTCTCACGCAGGCAGTGTAGTTGGTGGCAATAGTCACGATGAAGAAGTAGAACAGGTTGTCCGAAACAGAGAAGGAGTGCTGCCACAACAACAGGGACCGATGGTCCAGGAGGGACTGATCCGGGGGGCTATCCCGGGACAATTTCAACAACAATCAATCCAACCACAACCGTACCAGCAATACCCACAATATCCACCCCCATATCAACAGTACCCACCACCTCTATATTCACAGTATCCACAACCGCCCTATCCACAATATCCACCACAATACCCACCACTACCATACCCTCCACAACAACCATACCCACCACCTCAGAGACCTCCACGCCAGCCAGCAGTCAGAGATGACGATGAGGATGACGCCAATGAAGGACCAACTATGGGCGAGCTCTCAGTTCCTAACTTCAAAGACCAATCATGGTGTATCTACGAAGGACCAGACCTCGCAGCTATAACAGTCAACACAGCAGTCGTCCATCATCTGCCCAAGTTCTCAGGAACCAAGGGAGAGTCGGCCACATCTCATTTGACACGATATCACGGGATATGCCTGAACCTAAAGCCATACGGAGTCGAAGTAGATGACTTCAAACTGAAGGCATTCTACTTCTCACTTACAGACGCTACTACAGATTGGTTCTTATCCTTACCCTCGGATAGCATCCACACATGGGAACAGATGCAGAGACAATTTATCAGCAAGTACTATCCAGCAGCCCGCGCAATGCAAGTCTGGAGACAGTTGCAAGAGCTCAAGCAAGGACCAAACGAGAATATGTATGAATACGTAGAAAAGTTCAATGCCTTGGAGAAGATCTGCTGCAACCTCGAGCTCCCAGAGAAATTAGTCGTCGAGTATCTGCTGGATGGACTTCGCAGACTGGATAGAAAGCTATTGGAAGCCTCGGCTGGAGGCAATCTCATGAACCTGACACCAGCCAGAGTCTGGCAAAAGATCATGGAAGTAGCTGAAAGTGAGCGGTTCCAGGATGAATCTAATAAGGAGGACGAATATGTCCGAGCCAGGAATGTGTCAAGGGTTGAACCCACAGTTAGTGCTATGGCCGAATAGATCAAGGAGCTGAAGGACATGATGCAGCATGTGATCAGAAGACAACCAGTCCAGACAAGGCCATGCGGTTTTTGTGCAACTACAGATCACAAGACAGATGAGTGCCCGACCTTGATGGAAGACGACCAGGCTGAGGTCAATGCAGTAGGAGATTATCAGAGTTATGGTAACCGTCCAGGGCCAGTCCGACCATATGGCGCAGCCGCAAATAATCAAGGAGTCAACGGACAGCCCTGGAAGAGCAACAATCAGCAGAATCAGGCCCAGCCAGCACGTCAGGGTGCACCTCAGCAAAACCAGCAGCCTTATCAGCCCCCACATCGACAGTTTCAGCAGAATGCACCTGGACAGTACCAGCAGAGAGGGCCGAACAATAATCAGGTAGGTCCGAGCAATCACGGTTCCAATAAATCTCTTGAAGAGGTGATGAAAGAACTGACATCAACCGTGACCCAGCACATGGCCAAGACCAACGGAGCTATAACCGACTTGCAGAAACAAATGTCTCAGATCTCCACGGCAGTTTCAAGGCTCGAGGACAATGCTGGACGACTTCCCTCGCAGACCATTCAGAATCCGAAAGGGAACGTCAGTGCAGTGACATTAAGGAGTGGACGAAGAGCAGCAGGACCAGCAGAGCCCGAGGATGAAACAGCCGAGCCGAGTACCTTATACCAGGACGATCCCGGACCGGACTTGATCCCATCAGCAGAGTTCCCTCGGCCAGTTCAGGTACCCATTGTCGAGAATTCTAACGTTCAGGTACCCTTACCTTTTCCTGTCCAGGTACGAGCGCCGAAGAAGTATGTGATGGACAAGGAAGTGTGGGAGCTATTCAGTAAGGTGGAAATCAACATCCCACTCCTTGAGGCCATCAAGCAGATCCCGAGGTACTCCAAGTTTCTGAAAGAGTTGTGCACAAACAGACGAAAAGGGACCTAGCCAGACGAGGAGCTATTAAGCAGGAATGTCTCAGCGGTAATTCAGCGCAAGGTGCCACCAAAATGCGGTGATCCAGGCACATACACCATTCCCTGCACGATCGGTAACATTAGGCTAGACAATTGCATGCTTGATCTTGGAGCCTCTATTAATGTTTTACCGTATTCGATATACTCCTGTTTGCGCATTGGTCCTCTAGAACCTGCAGGTCTCACCATACAGCTGGCGGACAGGTCATGCAAACAGCCCGAGGGCAAGATTGAAGATGTGCTAGTACAAGTAGGAGAGTTAGTATTCCCAGCAGACTTCTATGTGCTCAAGATGGAGAACAGCAGCCCAACAGACCATGCACCGATCCTACTAGGCCGACCATTCCTGAAAACTTCGAAGATGAAGATAGACTGTGACACTGGGACACTGACCATGGAGGTTGAGGACGAGATGATCAGTTTTGACATCTTCAGGGCCATGAAGCATCCTACAGAGTACGAGGCGGTCCACGCCTTAGACACCTTGGACGACCTTGTCCAGGAGGTACATCCGGAGAGAAGGACCGACCCGCTAGAAGAAATCATAGAGGAGGCAGTGTACTCGCCCGAGGACTCTTATGAGCATACAGAGACGATCATGGATGCCCTAGATCAGCTAGAGATCGCCCAGCCACTCACACCGAGGTATGAGGTTAATGCAATTCGTTTATTTAAATCACAAGTGTGTTTGCCTTCTGTTGTGCAGGCACCTACAGTTGAATTGAAGCCTCTACCTGGTCACTTGAAGTATGCATTCTTAGGGGAGAACAGCACGCTTCCAGTCATCATCAAGAACGGCCTAGAGGCAGATCAGGAGCAGCGGTTGATTGGAGTACTGACCGAGCATAAACAGGCGATTGGATGGACACTAGCCGACATCAAGGGAATCAGCCCGACTGTCTGTATGCATCGAATTTTGTTGGATGATGGAGCGAAGCCTTCGAGGGAACCTCAACGCAGATTGAATCCTATTATGATGGAGGTGGTCCAGAAGGAGATTCAGAAGCTGTTAGATGCAGACGTGATTTACCCGATCTCAGACAGTCAGTGGGTGAGCCCGGTACATGTTGTACCGAAGAAGACAGGGATCACAGTAGAGAGGAACGCCGAGGGCGAGATGGTCACGACACGAGTCAAGAATGGATGGCGCATGTGCATAGACTACAGGAAGCTGAATGCAGTTACGCGTAAGGATCACTTTCCTCTTCCATTTATTGATCAGATGCTCGACCGCTTGGCAGGTAAGCCTTATTTTTACTTTCTAGATGGATTTTCAGGCTATAACCAGATTCCCATAGCACCCGAGGATCAGGAGAAGACGACCTTCACATGTCCATTCGGTACGTTTGCTTTTCGCCGGATGTCCTTTGGCTTGTGTAACGCACCCGGCACTTTTCAGCGGGTCGTTACTAGCATATTCTCTGACATGATAGGTTCATTTATTGAGGTGTTCATGGACGATTTCACTATTCATGGTGACACTTTTGATGCATGTCTAGATAATTTGAGCACGGTATTAGCACGTTGTGTTTCTATGAATTTGGTGCTCAATTATGAAAAGTGTCATTTTATGGTTACTCATGGAGTAGTACTCGGTCATATAGTCTCACATGAAGGGATAGAGGTAGACAAAGCTAAGATAGATTTGATTGTTACTCTGCCATATCCCTCCACGGTCCATGATATTAAGTCGTTTCTAGGTCATGCTGGTTTCTATCGTAGATTCATAAAGGATTTCTCTAAAAAGGCGCTGCCTTTATCTAACCTCTTGCAGAAGGATGTTCCTTTTGAGTTTACAGATCAGTGCAGGGCAGCATTTGACGAGCTGAAGGAGGCCCTCACCAGCACGCCTATCATTAGAGCTCCGGACTGAGCGCAGCCCTTTGAGATTATGTGCGACGCGAGTGATTACGCTGTAGGAGCAGTTCTCGGTCAGAAGGTGGACAAGAAGCCCGCGGTAATCTACTACGCTTCGAGGACATTGGACGTGGCCCAGAGGAACTATTCGACCACAGAGAAGGAGCTGCTAGCCGTGGTCTTTGCCTTGGAGAAATTTAGGTCTTATTTGCTATGTACTAAAGTTGTTGTCTATTCTGACCATGCAGCTATTAGGTACTTGATGACGAAGAAGGAGGCAAAGCCAAGGCTCATTAGGTGGATTTTGCTCCTACAAGAGTTTGACGTGGAGATCAGGGACAAGAAGGGCATAGAGAACACAGTGGCCGACCACTTGAGCCGCCTTGTCCGAGAGGAGGATGCCGGGCAGATTATCGAGACGTTTCCAGATGAGCACTTGTATGCTATTTCGGGTAAGATGCCATGGTTCGCTCCCATAGTGAACTACCTGGTCGGAGGTAAATTCCCGCCCTCATATTCTAGGGCACAGTGTTTAAAACTGAAGCATGATGCTAAATACTATGTGTGGGATGATCCGTACTTGTGGAATATAGGTGTAGATCAGGTTCTTAGACGGTGCATCCCCGATGATGAGATTGCTTCAGTTAGCAGTTTTTGCCATGAGTTAGAGTGTGGTGGCCATTTCGGCCCTAGGAGGATGGCTAGGAAGATTTTAGATAGTGGTTTCTTTTGGCCGCATGTTTTTAGAGATGCCTACGATCATTGTAAGAGATGTGATAGATGCCAGAGAGTAGGTAATATTTCGGCCAGACAGGAGATGACACAGGTCCCCATACTAGTGAATGATGTGTTTGACATTTGGGGGATAGATTTTATGGGTCCTTTTCCTGTTTCATGTGGTTTTTCTTTTATCTTAGTTGCAGTTGATTATGTGTCCAAGTGGGTAGAGGCCAAGGCCACTAGATGTGCTGATGCTAAAACTGTCGTAGACTTTTTGCGCACTAACATCTTTTGCAGGTACGGAGTACCTAAGGCCATTATCAGCGATCAGGGGACACACTTCTGCAACCGTATAATGACATCCACACTGAAGCGCTACCATGTTCATCACCGGACTTCCACAGCATATCATCCCCAGACGAATGGGCAAGCGGAGACCTCCAACCGCAAAATTAAGGGAATTCTGGAGAAGATGGTGGGGCCGACCAGGAAGGATTGGAGCCAGCGGTTAGATGAGGCTCTTTGGGCATACAGGACAGCCTACAAGAACCCGATAGGCACATCGCCTTTTCGGTTGGTCTATGGGAAGGCGTGCCACTTACCAGTCGAGCTAGAGCACAAGGCATATTGGGCACTGAAGAAGTGCAATCCAGACTTACAGGCAGCCGGGCTAGACAGGAAATTACAGTTGTGCGAGCTTGAGGAGCTGCGCCTTGAGGCATATGAGAACCAAACAGACTACAAGATGCGGACCAAGCTCTACCACGACAAATTCATACTCAGGCGCACGTTTGAAGTCGGACAGCAGGTGCTCTTGTTCTCATCTCGGTTACGACTCATGCCCGGGAAGTTGAGGTCCAGATGGACCGGCCCTTACACCATCACACGGGTCTTTAATCATGGAGCAGTCGAACTTGAGAACCCGACAGGAGGAGACAGATTCAGGGTCAATGGACAGCGAGTGAAGCACTATCATGGAGAGGCTGACCTGACCGTTCATCAGTTTGACCTAGCCGAGCCCCTTGACTCCACCACTGATGAGACGGCCCTTGCCGAGCCTCCTGACACTTAGAGGAGGTACCGTCGAGCCAACGACGTTAAACAAAGGCGCTCGCCGGGAGGCAGCCCGGCATTTTACAGTATTTTCTGCTTTTCTTTATCTTTCTTGCATTTTACACTAACCCTCACCCTTTGTGAATTGGAAAAGAAGCATGATTGTTTTATAGGTCGGGTTACCAAGTGCTACGCACTTTGCCGGTCATGCTACGCATTTTAATCAGAACCGGGCGTGCCAAGGGAGAGCACCGAGACGCATCCGAGACCTTAGGCCCGAGGAACCCAGCGACGGTCCTAGACCGGGACGCACCCAAAGCCGAGGCTCACCTGAGAGACGTGTCCGATGGAGAGACCGAGCCCGACCTAGCTCCCCACGAGCTTCAGTTGCTAGTCCAAGTCTTGCCATTTCATGGCATACAAGGACAGCACGAGGGGAGTTCCGTTCACTTTATACCTTGTTTCTTTCCATTGAATTTGTGCATAATGTCTTGATCGAGTTGTGCCGTGAGGACACGGCTCATTTCAAAAGTATGGGGTGGGGTGTTTAGTAGTTTGTTGTGTCTCACGTCTATTTTCATCCACATGCATGAGTCAGCACGTTTCCCTTTGAATGCATAAAAATTTTAGAATAAAATGCGTAGATTTGCGAATAAAATGTGTAGGAGAGGGGTGTTGAGCTTTCATGATGTGAAATAGATGGATCTTAGTACATGCAGTACTCTCATGAAATTATAATTGTGCGACTAACATGTGATCTAATTTCTTATGTGTCTTTATGAGTTGGGATAAATAGGGATGTGGAGTTGATAGAAAAGTCCTAGTGAGGCTTGACAAAACACTCAAGGATCGGGGATTCGAGTTTCATGGTTATATGGACTTGTGGAGGCTGCATTTCGAGACTCATGGTTGTAGTTGACTCCACCATTGCAGCATTTATGCAAGTGGTGGGACGGGAATCAAACCGTCCTATCTCTAGTCGTAGTAGTCGGGAAAATAGATGAGTGACCCTCATCTTGACTCGCACGAAATGACAAGGATGAGAGAGAGCGGGGAGGTATTTCCATATGCTTGAGGGCGATGATTGGACCTCCCAAGAAGGAATGGACAAGACAATCACAAAGGGGGCAAAACTCAAAAGAAAGAAAAATCATCTCATGTGAAGTTCTAACCGAAGCCAAGTGAAGGATCATCAAAGTCATACAAAGGCCAAAGGCCAAGTCACTACAAGTATGTCCAAGAAAAGGTATCAAAAGGACTCAACCCTTGAGCTTGAATTCATCACGTGCTAGAAGAAGCAACAAATATAACCATGTAACAAGATCCGAATCCAAGAGTGTAGGTCATGGGCCTAAAAAGGACTACCTCCCATTCATCCGAATTGGTTTGCATCTCGACTCAAAGGTACATGTATCTAGTTAAATTCCATGTTTTAGCAAAATGCTTGAGTAGTGATTGAGAATGCATGGAAAGGGGAAATCTAGACTAGCATTTATCTTGGGGTGTCAAGAAGGACTTGTATGTTTGTTTTCCTCTTTTGGCTAGCTTTGTTCGGGACGAACAAGATTAAGTGTGGGGTGATTTGATGAGACGTATTTATACGTCTCATCGAGTCAACAAAACCCACCAAATGCAACTTTTGGTCATACGAACATGTGCTTGTTAATGTAGTTTTGCATTTCAGGCAATTTTGGAGCATAAAGAGGAATCACATTTAAAAGAATGCATTTAAGGCCAAAAACAGCGCACTGTCAGATTTGACCTCTGGACGTTCAATAGAGGACTGGAAATTCATCATAGATCAGAAAAATATGAGTAATATGCCCACGCGTAGATAGCTCAATTTCCTACAACTCTTCAGTTGACACAAAGAGAAGCCGAGGTGATTTGGGCAGTCAAATCAATGGAATTCAGACTACATCAGTGCTGAATTGTGACCTGTCAGAATTGAGATTCATTTCCTTATGCATAACCAAAAGACATCCTTTTCCCATGTTCTTTCACAAGACAAAGCATGCACAACCCATCCCTACTCATGCATATATCAATGAAGAACAAAGAATCATGGGCAAAAGTGGCACAAGTGGGAGAAAACAAATGGGCAAAAGACCACAAGGCATGGGCATCAAACTAAAGAATGAGAGGAGCCTCTTGCTCATGGCTCTATATAAGGAGGGCCAAGGCACACGAAATTAGCACCCCTCCTCCTTCTCAAACCCTTACAACTCAAGCTTGTAACACTTCTCTTGTTCTTATTTTGATATTGAAAGCTCCAACTTCTCTCTACTCCTTTACTTTTGTATGCACTTTACCTTTCATCCTACACATTTTAGGTTGAGCCTCCTTATTCCGATTGTGAATCCCTTAGCTCTTGTGTTCTTACCATGAACATGAGTGGCTAAAACCCTCACAATTCGGTTTGGGGATCCCTAATGTTGTAGCAAGACTTTGAGGCCTTGATCTTAATGCTTCCTTGTACTTCATTTGCTAGTGTGTGCCAAGGATTTGGGGATGAATACCTAGGCTAAACCAATGCTTGAAATGGAAAGGTTTAGCCGTGTGGGTTCACTACCTCATTAGGCTTGTTCTCATTGAAATGTGGAACAAATGTTGCACTTAGTCTAGCAACTAGTTCTTGTGTATTCCATTCGGATTGAGCTATGAAGTTGAGTGGAAGCTTGAAATGGAAAAGTTCCTCCTAATAGTTCAATCTCTCATTAGTTGCTTGGTCGATAATAAATCATGACACCAAGCGACTACACTTAGGCTAACATATCTTGAAATGGAATGTTAGTCTAGCTAGAACTAGAAGTGGCGTAAGTGCTTGAAATGGCCTTACCTTAGGGTTTATGTCTTGAAATGGAATAAACCCACACTTATGGATACAAGGAAAGATCATTAGAGGTCAATGATGAGTTGAGCTACAACAAAAGCCCCTAGACCGAATTCCATTCTCTTGATCACAATCCTTGACATTTACTTTCGCACTTGCACTTACATTTCAAAAACCCTTTTCAAAACCCCCCAACTTGTCTTTACTTTCCTTAACTTTTACTTGCATAAGAACAAAGTAGTAGCCATCTAGCTCTCTTGGGTTCGACCCTTGCTTGCCACTGTACTAACCCACAGTCTAGAGTAAGGAATTATAAATGTTTTTGCACAGGTAAAACGACGACTTGTCAGAGGTGCGCGCGAGAACGTGTAGGATTTTGAAGAGTTGAATGTAAATAAGCTGCCAAATAATTTACCCCCCTGTAAGATATTCAGCATCATATTGACTTAACCCCAGGGTCGAGTACAAAACGTCTGGTTTCTCTGAAATCTGTTGGTCATTTGAAGTTGTCCACGGAACCTCATGAGAAGCCATATGCACTCGGTTTGATGAGTAAGAGTTTGCAACTTCAAGTGTCGCTGATCAGTTGATATTTTGTCTAGTTAATTGCTCCATACGATGAAGGATAGCACTCGTTCTCTCGGCAAATTGTCCCTATTTAATGTCTTTCTCTAGTGTTTCAGGATAAAAAGACATATCATCGCTCCTTAGACTCGAAGTGCTGAAAGAATGGAAAGATCAATGAAAAAGGCTGAAAAATAGCTCTGCACGAGCACTAGGCCGTGGCAGTCGTGACATCTCATTAGTGTCACGGGTGTCACGACAGGCTTTTTCCGCAGAAGGAATCAAGTGATCTCAGACAGGGCCGTGACTACCGTGACATGTCTATGTGTCACGGGTGTCACGGCACCCTTACAGCTCAGTGTGTTTCGCCTAGGCCGTGACATGCCGTGACATGTTTGAATGTCACGGTTGTCACGGCACCTTCTGAGGCATAATTATCAGCTTATTTCTTAATTCATTTTTGGGAAGTTTTTTGGCTTTTTGGGAATTGATCGGTTAATGGGCTATAAAAGAGAAACGACCAGAGTGTTCTAAGTGTGCTTAATTAGAGAGAAGAGAACCCTAACTTGGGAGAGAAGGCGGAGAACATCGCGAGAGATTGAGGGTTGAACAAGCTTCATCATCACTATGGTTATCTCGTCCTTAATTCTATTTCTACACTATTTGTGGTTAACACCATGAATAGTGAGTAGTGTTCTTTATTCTGGGATCCTACGGATTCCGTGCCATGTCCCCAACTCTTCGTGTGATCAATTAAACGTTTTTCATTAATGCAATTTGAATATTCAATTTCATCGTGCTTAATTTTATCGTTCTTGCAAGTTTTATATCGAATGGGATGTTTGCATGCTAGAACGTATTTAGGTTAATTACCAAAAGATGGATGAGTCCTAGGTATTAACCCGATTGTATGAAATTGATATTAGTTCATGGTAGCTACAATGGTAGTACATGATTAATAGGAAAGTTGACTTTTGTCTGAAAAACCCTGAGTTTAATAATTGAGATCATTAATAATCCGTGGATGGGGCGGCATTTAACGATTGAGATGAATCTAGACAATGATTCGTGGATGGGCGGCTTGTCTAGTGTTATTTTGGTTTATTTCCATATTCGATAGCATGATGAATTTACGTTATATGATTGCATGATTAGTGGGGTTGGCACGGGTGAAGTTTGATCCTGGGATTCTTTCTCTGATCAAACCAAAACCTTTTATTTTTCTGTGTTTTTGTTCACACCAAAACCTCTTGTTATTTGGAATAGCTGAATATATAGGTCACTTGTTAAATAGTATTCACACACGTTGTTCCTTGGATCGACCCTTGGCTTACCAAGGTTTATAAATTTTGTTTGACTATAATTTTACCCCTAAAACTCATAACTTGACGACTATAAAGGGTTAAAAATACGCTTGTCAGTCGCCGACTGGAAGGGTTCCTATTTTCACTGGGAAGCACTACAGAGAAGAGATTAGCCGAACTGAAGATTGGAAAGGGGATCCTAACCACCTAAAGAAAGTTTGTATTCAATTTTTTTGCACTTAGGAAATTATAGTTGTCAAGGCTAGATTGGAAGCTATAGGGAAGAAGAACAAGGCTGCTGCTGACAAGCGCATGAAGGCTAAAGTTTTAAAGGTAGGTGATGATGTGAAGATGTTTCCACATAAGGAGAGATTTCATGTTGGTACTTACGGCAAATTGCTTTTGAGGAAAATTTAAGTATTCCCCATAAGATGTTCAAGAAGATCATTTTTCCAAGGTCGTTGTAGTATGGTGGTAAGTATTCCTGCCTGTCACGCGGGTGACCCGGGTTCGATCCCCGACAACGGCGCCATTTTGACAGTTGGATTATTGTATAGTCAAAAACAATTTATAATGACCGGTAAGTACTGACAAGCGTATTTTTAACCCTTTATAGTTGTCAAAGTATGAGTTCTAGGGGTCAAATTGCAGTCAAACAAAATTTATAAACCTTGGTAAGCCAAGGGTCGATCCAAGGAACAGGTGTGTGAATACTAGTTAACTAGTTACCTATTTAGCTATTCCGAATTAACAAGTATAAAACGGTTTTGTTGTCACGAAAAATTGCAGAAATTAAATAACAGAAAATTAAATGGTTTTGTACTTATCAAAGAAAGAATTCCAGAATCCATACTTCACCCGTGCTAACCCCACTAATCATGCAATCATGTCACGTAATTTATTCATGCTATCGAATATCGAATTAAACCAAAATAACACTAGATAAGCCGCCCATCCACGGATCATTATCTAGATTAATCTTAATCGTTGAACGCCGCCCATCCACGGATTATCAACGATCTTGATTATTTAAACTAAAGGTTTTCATACAATCCGGTTAATCCCTAGGGTCATCCACCTTTCGGTATATAACCTAAATACGATCTAGCATGCAAACATACCCTTTGATGTAAATACTTGCATAGAACGATAAATTAAGCACGATGAAATTGAATATTCGATTTGCATAAATAAAAAACGTTAATTGATCACATGAGAGTTGGGTACAATACACGGGATCCGTAGGATCCCAGAATAAAAGAGACTACTTGCTATTCATGGTGATTAAACCACAAATAGTGTGATAAAAGAGAAATAAGGACGAGTTAACCGTAGACGATGTAGCTCGACGATCCTCAATCTCTTGTTCGGCTCTGTCTTCTCTCCCAAGTTAGGGTTTATTCTTCTCAGAAAAAGCACACAGCTCTCCAAAATCAGCCCCCCGTTGAATCTAGTCGAAATCCCCTCTTTATAGCTCGAATTTCCGAAATTGCCTAAGGTTGAAATTAGGAAAGTCCCGTGACATCTTAACTGTCACGGGCCGTCACGGACTGTCACGGGACCTAAGGATTTCGTTGCCACGGCCAAGTCCCGTGATCGTTTTATTGTCCCGTGACTGCAGGGAGTGTCACGGGACCTTACTTCCGTTGCCTTTGTAGGGGTCAAAACCTTTGAATCTGCTCTTAGTGTAAACTAGAAAGTTGTAGGTCTTTGGATTAGCTTTCCAACAAGCTTTGACTCAACCTATTTGGACACCAAATGAGCCCTGGGCATGCAAAATACGTCGCAAAGGTCTGTCTGCCCTGTTTTTGCCCAAATCTTCACCAAATGCTTTGATTTGCTTCGAATCAATCCAAATGTGTTAGGTATGTGATATATGACCTGAAACACTAGAAAAGAGATCAAATGACAATAGAATGCCGAGAAAACAAACATAATCCATCATCGAATGAAGTGAATAATAGGTCAAGAATTCGACCGATCAAGTACCGGGTCGTCCAAGGAGCAATTGTAAACCTAAGATCACTATTCGATTTCACTAAATAAGTCTATTTCCTAAATAATGGTTCGAATTGTTGATTGTCAAATATTAAGTGAATCAATGAAAGGAAAAAGGTTGTTTTCAAGGTTTTAAAAGGCGTTCCTAGGGTACTACGTCGCTACTTGGTGCACTAGATTCTCGATAGATACAATTTTATGCAAGAACTAGCAATGTAAGGGTTAGATTAAGGCGTGCGTCTATCAAATCAAATTCAATCTCTCGATATTTTTATTTGATTTAAGGAAGAAGCACCTCGCACGTGAGCTTCAATCTCTCAATGTTTTTAGCTCACGTCCTACTCAAGTTTCTCAATCATCAACGCTAGTTGAATGATCAATATCCAATGAGCGGTGAAGATCAAGCCTATCTCAATGCCAAGATGAGTCACGCTAGTGATCATCACTTAGCAAGGGTGAATCTACTTTCGTTCTAGAACTCTTAGTCTCATTCGCTAGAATACTCAACTTCAAATTCATATTTCTAGACCACCTAAGCATTTTATCAAACACTTAGAGGGCATAGAGTTAACATTTTATCCAAGTAGATTCACAACCATCACAAAAGCTTCATTCATACATGTATTCAATAGGTGATAGAGTTTTGCACACCAAGGAGGTCCATAGACCCCTAGAAATTAAGGAGACTACTCACAAGTCATATTCAACAATGATCAAAAGTAGTCTTTACAAGGATGATGAAATAGAACAAACAAGATGAAGAAACTAAGATGAAAGTCTCCCTTCTATCTTTAGATTAGCTCCAAACTTAGTTGATGATCTTCCAAAACCCTTGTGCTCTTCAAAAAACCCTCGATAGATGTACCCAAAATCCCAACTTTCTATTTATAGCCAACGAGTAAAAATCTGAGCTTTCAGAGGAGACCCGGGCGGGTGCATGTGAGACTCGATCGGGTGAGAGATTGATCCGAGCAGGTAGCAATGGGGACCCGGCCGGATGCAGAGGGACTCGGTCAAGTGCTAGGATATCTGACGAGAGATGCAGCTTGGACTCGACCGGATGCAGGGGGACTCGGGCGCGTGTGACGTTCAACCGAGCATGGTGTGGTGGAGACCTGGCCGAGTCTGTCATGACCCGGGAGAGTGCCGCACTGCCTTGATGGAAATGAGGCTCGGGCGGGTGCAAGTGAGACCCGACCGGTTGAGTTTCGGCCTGTTTTTCACCCGATCGGCTGGAACTCCATCTTCGGCACTTTTTGCACCAAAAGCTCGATTTTCTCCCTAGTTTTCGCGTTTAGGTCCTGAGCTCGATGGATGGCTGCTTCTAGCCTGAAATGCAATAATAAGGGTCAAATGACATCGAATTAGCACAGGGAATGGACCAAAACTTTTCATAAATGGATATGTAAATGAGTCGAGAATTTGACTCATCAGGTCGCGAAACTTATGACTTTGGTTATGGGGTTAACTTGATTTGGTCGAATTTCTTTTTTTGGGATTGGTGATGTGATTAATAGGATGAAACATGAGTGAATTGATACTGAAGTCACTAAATTGAAAAAGTTCGGTTTAATTTGAAATGAAGCGATAGTTCGGGATATGTTTTTGTAATTGAGTGCGGTTCAGGTAAACTGGATTTCAAGCTGACACGTGTCCACTTTTGTCGAAATCTCGAATATAACACGGAGGGGCATTATGGTCATTTCACATATCTCAGAATGATCAGACTTAATAATCAAACTTAAAACAGCAATATTCAGACTTAAACAGCAATGATCAGACTTAATAATCAGACTTGAAACAGCAATATTCAGACTTAAACAGCAATGATCAGACTTAACTTGCAATGATCAGACTTAACTTGCAATGATCAAACTTAATAATCAGATTTAAAACACCAATATCTAGACTTAACTTGCAATGATCAGACTTAATTTGCAATGATCAGACTTAACTTGGAATGATCGACTTAATTGCAATGATCAGACTTAACTTGGAATGATCAGACTTAAAATGGTAATATCTAGACTTAAACAGCAATGATCAGACTTAAAACAGCAATGATCACACTTAATTTACAATGATCAGACTTAACTTGGAATGATCAGACTTAATAATCAGACTTAAAACAGCAATATCCAGACTTAAAACAGCAATATCCAGACTTAAGTTAAGTCTGGATATTATTGTAGCAATTTTTAGGACGATTATACCCTCGCATCTGTTATGTATTTTTAAATAAGTCTGTTTAAAAAAGTCCGTTTTAATTTCTTATTTACAAAAAGCGCCCCGAATTACGATTGGTCCAAATATATATGTGTCAATATTTTATTGGGTTTTTAGTTTTTATTTAGGGAAAATGACAAAGAGGGGGTATGAACTACCACATATTGACAAATCACGGTCGGAACTATGAAAATTGATAATTAAGGGCAATTTCAAAATATATTAATCCTCATATAACACTTAATTGACGGAATATCACTTTATTAATTAACAAAGTTAACTAAACGAATGAATTGAAAAATTCTTCTTACCCTTAATTGTGAAATTGAAAATTAATTTTTTTTGAAATTGCCCTTAATTGTCAATTTTCATAGTTTCGACCATGATTTGTCAATGGGTGGTAGTTCATACCCACTCGTTGTCATTTTCCCTTTTATTTATAAGTGTGATTTGTATTTGATCCGTTTCTTTTGTAATTTACCCTTAAATATAACACAATTTTTAATATCAATTCCTAATAAGCATTGAAAAATGGATAGTCATGAATCCTCGTATAATTTAATTTGTACCGATCAAGCTGCATTTATTTACTAAAAGCTCTCTTTATCTGATTCTCTTCAAATTCTAGAACTTCAGCCACGCCATTAATCGTACAAATCATGGCAATGCACTCCATTTTTGGTCCAAGATTTAATGATCCACTCTTAATTAAGTAGGTCATAGCATATGAGATGTTTTGTGTGTATAAAAATAGCAAAAACTATATATGATGGGTGATATTGGCAATTTTTGTGATGGGCGAGTTGTACGTCAGTACATTAATTCTATTAATTAAAGCGCATGTCTCTCCTAGCTATCGAATTCCTCTTCCGATTTAAAGAGCACTAAACTTTTAACCATTAATTAACATTCATAGCGCGCATCTCTAAAACACCACTGTCACCAATTAAATTTTGAATTGCCACATACACTGCGCTCTAAGACTAATAGACTATCCACAATGGTTTAAACATTCAACACCCTACTTTTTAACTTCTCAACACTCCACATCATTTTCTCTCTCTTCCACCAAATAATTCAATAATCATTCAACTTTTACACTCTACAATGGTTTTGTTTAATAAAATGCAACACCCACTACAAATTTTGGGCGAAATGGACGATAAGATTTATGCGATAACGTCAGTTATCGTACAGATTTTACGATAACAATACGAGCACTGTACGACAAAGGTAATATACGATAACATAGGCTTATCGTATTTATCACCTATTACTGTAACTATACGAGGACCCTACGATAACATCACCATACGATAACATATGGTTATCGTATTCTTAACGTATAATCGAACATAGCAAATATCATTCTTCTTTCTCCTTTCACCCGATTCCTCACAAATCAAAAATCTCACACGTCGTTCTTCGCCGACCCGACACCGGTTCCATCTGTCCCTTCTCGCGGTCCATTGTTCACTCGCATAAATCCACCCCAGCCCAACCGACTCTGCCGGGTTGCTGATAACGTGCGCTCGCCACCGTTCCGGCCTCCACCGCTCCCTGCCTCAGCCGCTCCCTTCTTCATCCCAGATTAGATTCACTAGTCCAATTTTACGATTTTAGAGCCAAAGAATGTGTGGATTTTGTGTTTTATTCTCCTATTGTCATTGTTTGATTTTGTGTTTATGCTCGTTGTTTTTCTAAGAATTGTTGAAATTGGTTTTAATCGGCTGTTGGGGGTGGCACTGGATTAGGTCAAATTTTGTTATTTTCTTGAAGAAGTGAGTTGTTGAATATTTTCAAAATTTCATTGTTTATATGCCTGCCAAGTGTTTGTTAAAATGCTTGTACGAATATGCTTAGCATCTGGTTTTGAGAATTTTTGCTGCTTGATTTTGTTCGGAAATGCACTACAAAAAATATGATAATCTGTGACCAAAAATAGTGATGACTTAAAAAAGTCATCACATAATGTAATAAAATGTGATGACTAATTTGAAGTCGTCGCTGATTACCGGCTAATGTGATGACCAAACTAAATTGTCACTGTATATCACATTTTGCAACAAAAATAGTGACAACTTGAAAAAAGTTATCACATAATATAAAAAATGTGATGACTAATTTTAAGTTGTTACCTATTATCTATTATGACATCACATTTTTTGTGGCCTCTAATTATAATTAAAATTAAAAATTTATATTAAATTACAATATTTCAGGGATTTGAGATTTGACTATCATACTACTATGAACTATCCCAATGAAACACGGTTATTTTTTATGGCCAATGAAACATGGTTAACCACCGTAAATCAAAATCGAACCCTAAAAGGTTCTTCAACATGACGATCGGCGATGCTCCAGCTCTACGCCGACACCACACCGCTGAGAACTTCCGTGCACCGGCGAGAAAGGCGTCGTTAGATCCGTCACGCCACTTCTGGGTTTGGAATTGCTTCTGACGGGGACTTCACGCCGCTTTGATGAGCCTAGGGTTAGACAAACTAGCGAGCATTCTATCCCAATCAAAACAAATTTTCATATTTTACGCTTCTTTGAGGAGGCTAGAAATACACAAGCTGGTGGAAGTTACGACTGCGCACTTGCTATTGATGATGGAGACTTCCTATCCGCCGTCTGCAAAGGTGTTCGGCCGGATATGGTGAAATTCACTTTTCCGATTTTGGACTTCTATTCTAAGACCGGGTCCACGTTTCTAATCAAAGCATATCTTTACTTTGCTTACATTATTTTGACTATTTTGGTTAGCTTGTTAGCAGCCCAGATTTTATTGGAGGAGAGATTTGAAGGTAGTGTGGTGAAATCAATCTGATTTTTTGATGAATTTTGATGCCTTGATTGTTCTGGACTTATGATTTTGAACGGTTATTGAGCTCTGCTTGCAGCTTCTTTTTTTGTGTATCATTGAGATTTTTGGGGCTTAAGTGTAGTTGTGGTAGATGGAGAAGTGTAGGAGTTTGGAGATGCTTGTCAAGTGCAGTCAGTTTTCAGTTTTCACTTGGTTTTTCTGTGTATGAAATTTTGTACTTCATATAATTTAGTTGCTTCCTATGAGTAATAAGTTCTGGTTGTGTATTGCTTTTCTGGTTGATTTTTTATGCTTATTTTTGAACTTTTAGTAAATTCAAGTTTTTTGGTAGTTTGTTGGTACTTGGGACATGTTGGGTCAGTTCATTTGTCCACCTATTATGTAACAGTTTGTAGAAGCTGTCAAGATCACTGTCTTAGATAATAAAATATGGGTATAGTGCATCCTTGGTGTGCTTTGGAATTGCCGTGTTGCTACAATATCAGTTAAGAGTTCTTATGTAGTGTGAATATATTATATTGCAATAAAGATATTCATGACTTTTATTTTCTTCCTTAAGATTCCTCCTCCTGGTAAAGGATCTCTATAAATCTGACCATTGTTGATGGGAACTGAAACTGTTCTAGGTCTCGCACCAGCCTCTGAGCGCACCTTCCTAATATATGTCTCCTATTGCAAATTATTTTACGATTTGCGAACTGGAACTCTCTGCTCTTACTCAACACTCGAAGTTATACCGAAAAATATCCTTTTATGCAAAGTTGTGATTCTCAATTAGTTTCTCAACTTTTGAGTATCTGACTTCCAAAATCTGTATGATACTAAGTTGTAATAAACTTAATTGATTTGTCAACAGGAAGGGCTATCACCCATCAACTTGCTAGTTTCATGTAGACATGAACCATGCTTGCTTGTGAAACCGGATTATTTTTCTTGACTTCGAATAGCCTGAACATTTGTGTAAGGTGCAGCGGATGTGAAATCTCATCTGCCCGAACCCCTTTATTTTTCGCAAAGTGAAAAAAAAATCATTTGAAGGATGTTTTAGGATAATTAGACTTGTCGTTAAGAATAGTGTGGCGAGCTCGAAATCTGAATTACTACCAGTTTTAGCTGGGATTGCAGTGTTTATTGTTTAAAATGTTAGAGGCAAAGAATTTGTTACAATTATTGAAGGCTTACGGTGGCTGATTTGTTTTATCTCAGGCTGCCTGTTGCCGGCCGCATTCAAAAGTTGAGCAGTTCATTAATTTGTAAGGTAATATATTTATTGATGTCTATCTTTTAGATTTGTGTAGGAATTTGGTTAGTATTTTTGTTGATAGGACTACACTTGATATATTGAAATTGTTGATATAAACGTTATTATGCTGATTAGCCAATGATTCATAACTCTTATTTTTTATCCAGATTTGGCAATAGAGTTTGATATGATAGAAAAGGCGTTGAATAAATCAAGCCAGGTGAAATAGAATTTGCTTTGAAATTAATTTAAAATTTGGTGTCGTGTTTTTTTGTGTGTGTGTGTGAAAGGAGTGAAGGTAAGTACTAAATCTGAATTCCTCACACACATCTTGTTTAATGCATAACGTAAAATAAGTACTTATTTTTCACATGTTTTGTGCAGCTTTATGCGATCTTTGACTCGGTTTGATCAAAGGTCCTGCATTTATTCTCTATATGATTTAGGAGAACTCTCACAGGTTCTCTTTTTTTTATTACCATACTATAATAATGGTGAAAATGATACATGTTAATAGTAGCTTAACACAAGTCTAGAATCCTTTGTCTTGTAATATTTGCTTAAGTGCTCACTTTTCGTGGGTTTCACAGGTTAAAAAGTGATAGCAAATTTCGAATGCATCATTTAGAAAAGGTAGGTGTTTTGCGAATATGATTGAAAATAACTAAAGATACATTATCTACATTTGTGGATTTCAGTGCTCGTATAAGACTGGCTTGAGGCAACTTTTGGGAGAAGTACTAGTCAATCGGGTACACAAGTGAAAATTACATCATGTACAAGTTGAAATCTTGTGTTGCTGGGCATGCTTGAGGGCAAGGCTCAATGGAGACTCATGACAAAGAGGACATGACTGTAGTGAAGATGTCAAGATAAAATCGTGTTATCGGTCCAAAGGCTGGTCAGAATAGTGATAGAAAAGAAGTCAATGTGTAAATGACGGATTGTGTAAATTTTAATTATGACATGTTTAGCGAGTGCAACAAATAGCTTTTTTCTATATGTTCAGTGAAAAAAAACACTGACATTATTAGTGGTGGTAAAATATATATATTAGCAGTGACCATGTGGTTGTCAAAAGTTCTATTGTGAAAACTTTAGTGGTCGCATAATTGTGTTATAGTGATGACCTTGGTGGTCGTAACAAGTCCTATTGTGACCTCCTTGGTGGTTGCTGAATCATCATTTTGCAATGACTTAAGTAATCGCTAATAGTTTTTGTGACATCTTAAATGGTCGCAAAAGTCTCTTTTTGTGATGGTGAAAGTGGTCACATAATTATTATGTGATAACTTTGTGGTCATCGCAATAAATAAGAAATGTGATGACTATATAGAGTCATCGCTAAAACTTTCTGCGAGGGAACCTACTGCAACGACATGCGACAACCGTAAAAATCATCACATAAATATATATGCGATGACTTTTTGACATTCCGCGATGACTCGAAGTCATCACCGATCATGTTTTTTTTTGTAGTGATGGTTGTTAAGGCGTCTTTTTGGTAAATGTATTCTTTATTTGATTTTTGGTAAATGTAGTCTTTGTTTGCCTATGATGTCCAGTACCCGTATGTGTTTTCCCGAGTTATAATTTGCACTGCAACATTGTTCTTAATGTCGTACTCAGTGAATGTGTACTGATTGTGTCATGCTCAGCGTATTCTGCTTGTTTTTTATTGTTAGATGCAACCATCTCTATTTATTTTACTTCCATTTGACTGCAAATTCATTCCACAAGCAACGGCCATCTGGGCCGCGAAAGACACTCCCGACACGAGGTGAGAAAGGTTTGATCTGATATCTTAAAAATTCCGATTTGGTTGAACAGATGTCTGAGCGGAACAAAAGAAATTAAAAAGCGTTAGAAGCTCTACTGCACAGGGGAGGTCCAAAAGGTACACATGTTCATTACCAAGAAGTGGTGAGTGTTGCTCAGTAATTGGTTTTTTGTTGGACGAGTTTGTTTATAATTAGGAAACTTACTAATGTTTTAAGTTGTGATTTGTACATGAAGCTGATATAGGTAGAACTGTCTACTGCCAAGACATGTGGGACAGGCTGAAAAGGAAGCCTGATGGAACGTATCTGAGCGTCCTGACTCATTTATGGTAAAAAACGTGGTTTATACGTATATATTTCGTAGCTTCACTCGATTCTTTTCTTGGCAAGAGCGAAGGACCAATGAAATTTTGCCATTTCAAATTGATGTTGGCCTACTGCCAGCAATTCTTCATAAAAGTATGGCTTAATCTCAAGGGACTCTTCAGATTTTTCTCTGGCTAAGGAGTACTAATCCTTGACCGAGTCGTAAATCGTCTGAAGTTGCCTCCTTGGATCTGGCAAGAAGCAAATGGACGCACTTGGTGAGTAAAGTTGTCATCTTTATGGTTTTTTTTGTTTTTGATTCTATCTTTATGGTTTTGGTTGCGAGTTGGTTTGTGGAATGTAGTGAGTTTTGTTCATTTTGTATGGACAGGAGGTACTAGTGGGGTGGGATTCACACCGCATGTGATCGTGGTTTCAGCTAGAGAGGTATATGAATATCTAACTTGTTAACTGAGTGAATCTGCTCTGAATATGAATTTATCTTCTTAATTGTGTATTGTTTTCTTCCAATGATGGAGGATTGTTTTCTCTAACTTGTTAGTTTTTTTTTCTCATAATTTTGCTGTCGCGTGGCATTTTAACAGGTTGTTTGCATCTTAAAAATTCTATTGAAGTTTTGAGTTTTGTTGGTTGCGCAAATGTTGAGGAATTGATGTATTTAGAGCTATGTTTTGAGCTCAGATTGACTTCTTCTTTTTTTAAGTTTTGAGTTTGTTGGATGACTGGATCATAGAAAATTCAGATGATTGTCACTTTTATGTTGCTAGAGTTTGGATATGTTCGACAATTAATAGCACTCTAAACACTATGTTGCTAGTTTTTTTTCCTCTGGAAAATCAAATTTGTATTCATTTTTTTTTATTTGTGTTGTTAGATAGATTAAAAGGCGTAGCTGATTTGTTTTCAAATTTGGTGCAGGCAAACAAAGATGGTAGGAGTTATCATAGTAGTCGACGGGATAACGAAGACGAGGGGACCTCAGCGACGATTACTTTTCCTATTTGATCTTCGGTCAATATGTATTACAATTGTTGTCGGCATTTCATAATCGTTATGCATGGTAAATGCAATTGTAGTGATGTTTTGATTATATGAAAGTGTAGTGGCTTATTTTGTGAAATGAAAATCAATTTATTTATTGTATAAATATTTAAATATTTTATTTTCATTTTTTATTAAAGAAAATTAATTTATTTAAATTATTAATTTCATGATTATAATATTAAAATAAGTTTTATAATGTTATCGTAAAGTGTAGGAATGGTTATCGTAAACTTTGTACGATAACTTTACGATAACTGTACGATAACCATCGTAAAGTTATCGTAAAGTTATCGTATTGAGTTACCGTAATGTTATCGTAAGTTTCTTACGTCAATCGATATTACGATAACAGTGCTTCTTATTGTAATGTTATGGTAAAATTGCTTTATACGACAACCCTACTATAAATATTGGTTCTCGTTCATTTGAGCAAAAATTTGTAGTGACCCTTCCAATTATTGAAAATAGTCTCTATTTATAGAGTACAAAAAGAAATATTTTTTTTCTGTGTCCGAATCAAATGAAACTAGTCTCTATTTATAGATAACAAAAAAATGATGAAATTTGGTATATAAAAAATTTTTACAAAAATTAATTTACTATGCAATAATGACCACAAATAATTAGGATGAGGATAAAAAGCAAAAATACTACAACAGCCAATCAAAAGGCGCCATGTGTCAGATTCAACATGTTGAATTCTTTCAACACCAATTAATTTAAATGGATTCAACACCCATTTTCAATTCATCATTGCAACAACTCAAGAGTTCGAATTTTTTTTTTCAATATGTAGTCTAACACAAAAGAGATATTTAGAAACGTGAGGCGTTGTCGGTCAACCGTGCACCAAACCACCTTAACATCCTGATATGGCTTCACACAATTAGATTAAAAATGAATAAATTATAGTATAACCCCAATATAGAATTTACAGGCAGGAACAGATCATTATGTTGCAGATATGATGAGGATCCAAACACCAATATAAAAAGTTGGTGCAAAGGCCAAATCTCAAAAAACTAACCAACTGTATATTATCAATTTGTGTGCACTTACCCTCGCAAAATGTGTCAGGAATTTTTTTGCCAAATTTGTAGTGAGTACACTTGCGCTTTAATTACTGTTTACTTATTAATTTACATGGCTGAAAATGTGGAAACGTAGTTCGAGTTTGAAGGTGGAGCTTAAATGAGTGATGAGAGAATGTTGTTGGAAACAAGATGATAACACTCTCTCCCAGTTGACTGTTAGTTGATCTTCTCAAAAAAAAAATAGCAGACAAAGAAACTAACTTGTTGATTTTCACATGTTCGAAACAGCACTTCTTCTTCTTTTTTTATGTGGTCTTTAGAACTGCACGTACCGATCATTACAGTTGTCTCTCACTTTTCACGAAAACAAGAGGGACTACCTACTTCTATCTATATACGTAACATTTATACATCTTAAGTCACCAGGGGATCCTATAAAAATGATCTGCTAGCTACTTGGAAAAGGAAGCACACCATCACAGCAATAAGAAAAGATTATAGACAGAAATAAAATAAAAAAATTGCGTTATCGATATGGCTGAACACTGTGGGCGTCGCTATGGAGTGAGGAAAGGTGCCTGGAGTGAGCAAGAAGATGCCTTGCTTAGGGAGTGTATTGACAAGTATGGAGAGGGAAAATGGCACCAAGTTCCTCTAAAAGCAGGTTTTTTGAATTGTTCTTTTTTTTTTAATCCTCATTCAAGTTTTGAAGAGGAACTTATGAAGGGTTATCGATCATTTACAAATTATTCGTTATTATTATCGTTTTTTCGCAGGACTTAATAGATGTCGAAAGAGCTGTAGGCTAAGGTGGTTGAACTATCTGAGGCCAAACATCAAAAGAGGTGAATTCAGTATCGATGAGGCTGATCTCATGATCAGACTTCATAAACTTCTCGGCAACAGGTAATGAGAAGACCTTATATATATGCTCGTCACATTATTGCTTTTTCATCGATCAGTCATTTATTGACTTTTCACTAAAAATGCTGGAAATTATTAATTAACTGAAAAGTGTCGTTGAGTATTTAGTCTATTATTCAAACAGTAGTGTGAGAAGAGCCTGAATTTGTGTAAGGATATAACATAACTGATCGAATAAGGTCATTTGATAAGTGTGTCCCCGGCTTCAAACATGTTTCCATGTTTTGAACTCCTCCTCTTAAGATCAAAATGTATATATAGGGTCAAGATCAGGTACAAAGTTAAATTTTGGTACAAAATATAAAATTCGTCAAAATCATTTTATAATTCGTCAGTTTATTTTATAGTTGGTCAAAATTATTTTATAGTTCGTCACTTTTCTAGCGAAAAATGAAAAAGACGAGCCGAAAAATGAAAAGATGACATAGTTCGTCAGTTTCATTTTATAATTCGTCACCAAAAAATCAAGATTTAATCTCATCCATTCAAATCACAAGATCAAGGACTATGACTAGTTTATATTTTGTACCAAAAAAATTAACTTTGCACCAGATCCTTACTCTGTGTATATATATATATAGATAGATATCTTGAAGATGAGTAATCAGACTTCAGTCATGTTTGTTTTTTTGTAAAGTTTTGTCTAAACATATTAATTAATCCCCTTCAAGGGGAGTTCAAATTACCGAATTATTTGATTATCCTATTTACATATTATTAAATAAAAAGCTACAAATAGTTTAAACTTTAAACTTATTCAGACAAATTTCTAACTAGTCCTCAAAATTTGGATTGAACACACAATAAAAAAGAGGTAAGTTTATGTTTTGTCTGAAAAGTCTACTATTTCTCGATTTGGGTCGCATGAACATCTCAATCAACTCACATTAAGGCACAAATTTGGTTCAAGTAAAGTTTGTGAGATGGAGAGAAATTTCGCGGAAAATGTGATTTCATGTTTTGGTTATCATGGAAAATCCAAACAAAACAAAAAATTCAATACAAAATTTTCCTTGTCATTTTCCCATGAACTTTTCATTTAATTTTCCTTCCACCACATTTTAACACTATGAACCCCTGTTGAAAAAGTTCCATTTTTAGAATACAACTTTTGATTAAGAGAAAATGTCTAAAAAAGTAAAAAAATAGGTAAGATACTCTTCTTCTTCTCTTTTTTTATCTTTTTCAGTTTATCTATAAGCTTCATTAATGAGATATGGCCAATCCTGTCCTACACTTGCACTTTTTTAGCTTTTTTTTTATAGTGGATTTACATCTCATATAGGACATATAGAGGAATACATCGCATATAAGATATTTCTCGGGTACATATATATATGGGAGCGCTCAGTTGAGAACTCCTAAAAATTCGAGAACCTGAGACCCCAAATCTCACCATTGGATCAAGTTGCATCTTTGAATGTGGAGGTGAAACGTGTCCCACTCATTTGTTTCCTTCATTGTGCAGTTTCGAGCATTATTTTTACCTAGATGCATTTTCAAGTTTCAGAAAGTGCACTTAGGCAAAAATGAAAATGCGTAAAGAAGATTCTCAAGGTTCTCGAAAAAAAGAGGGGTTCTCATTTGAGCGCTCCTCCATATATATACCTCGGCACCTCCAACTTTAAACCCACAAACCGACAAACACCTCCATGGAAAGATCTTAACACTGTTTCAAACACGCCTCCGCAAGAGGGTAGTACTTGCAAAACATCCACAAGGGAGGAGGAAGAGGAAAACATCCACAAGGATGTAGGAAAGAGTCCGCACCATAGGTGGGACTAGGAAAATTCCACAAAAATGTGGAAATGAAAAGTGCCACGGTGGGATTTGAACACAAAACCTTGCATATTGTAAGGCAAATGCTCAACCAACTCATCCATCATCTTGTTGGCCACTTGCACCTTTTCGGCCTAAGAAATACCTTTTCAGCCTAAGAAATGTCATTATCTACAATAATGCAAAATATAATTGGATACTTACATAATGATATCATGATGATGATGAATGCTTGTTATAACTCAGGTGGTCACTTATAGCTGGAAGACTGCCAGGAAGAACTGCCAATGATGTCAAGAATTACTGGAACACTCATTTACGCAAGAAAACCATGCTTCATCTCCAAGTCAATAACCACCGCCCTCGTACAAACTTTGCAGCAGATCATCAAACTGAGGTGATCAGGCCTCGTCCTCGGACCTTCTCGAAAAGCCTTGTCCAGTGTATTAGACAGCAGCATCAAGGACAACAACCTATTTTTTCAGAGCGAAAGAACACCGGTGTCAGCAAAAAACGGGAGCAGCTTGATAACTCTTCTGCATTGGTTTCCAGTACTGAAAATATAGAGGAGCAGATTCAATGGTGGAAGAGTCTGCTTAATGATCAGACTGATCAGTTTGAACTGGCTTCAGGGTTTTACAACGGTGTGGAGGAACAAGGATATGAAATTGCACGGGCCACGGATAACAGTGGTGGCGCTGAAGAGAGGCCAACTGGTCCGGGTGAACTGTCTTTGGATATTGAGCTCTGGGATTTTCTAACGGAGGAGTGGTGAAACACAAGTTATTGCCTAGTCAGAGGTATTTATTCGATCTGCCTTCGCCTTCTCTGCTTTAGCTCTGTACTAGTAATCAAGTAAATAAATTTAGCCCAATGTACTTTCAGGGCTGATTTCTAAACTTCAAGGAGATGTAATAAGCAGTGTGTTTAAGAATTACTCTCTTGTAACTTTGAGACATCCATCAAATAAGAGTCCAAACCTTCTCAAAATATCTGACTGAAGAAGAAATATACAAAGAAATAGTTGTGGTGCTGACACGTGTTCCGCATATTTTTTTTTCCGATATATTAAAAGACCATGTAGGTCATACGGCATTCGCCAAGTTACACAAAAACACTTTGGAATACACCTCTAAGTCTTTCAAAAAGCTCTGATTACTGATCTCAACCACAGAGGTTTTCCGGCACTAGTAATACGTTTCACTTCTCTTTGTGCCCTTCTCCTCCTTCTTCTACTGATGTAATACGTGTTTCGCATATTTAAATTTGGTTCTAATCAAAAATAAAAGTAAGAAAGTTTGACTTTGTCGATAGTTTACGTGTCAGCAATTCCTATAGAGTTGAATACCTATTAAAACTCTAGCATAGTTGTTCAAAAAAAAAACTCTAGCATAGTGTCCGACAATGTTAATAAATAATTTCCAAATGCTTGATAGTAGGAAGGCTCGGGTAATCCTATAGAGGAAATTGATAAAGTTTTGACGGATCACGAAGAGTTATGTGATCAGGTCCCCCACTCCTCCCTAATGCCTCTTCTGAAAAAAACCGTCACCGAAAGAAAAAGAGATCCCGCTCCTCAGATCGTTTATGCCCTAAAAAGAAAGACCTCAACTTCGTTTGGTCTTGATCCAAAAATATCCCTATTGTCCTTACAGCTCCGGCCGACAGTGATCTTGGCTTGTTTTCCTTAGTCGTCGGTTTTAGTGTTACTTGTCCTATTGCTTTTTTAGCTCGGTAGGGCTTTGGCCTTTTTAGTGCTACTTCCACGCGTCTTGTATCTCGCCTTGGATCAGGCTTTTGATCCCGCAATAAATTGTTAATTTTAAAAAAGAAATTTTTCCTTGAGAAAAACGTGTTAAGTGAAATCATCATTTCAAGTTTGTCTTCTGACATTGAATGAGCTAAGCTAGAGCATTCAAATGTGGATGTCAACCACAGAGGTTTTCCGGCACTAGTAATACGTTTCACTTCTCTTTGTGCCCTTTTCCTCCTTCTACTGATGTAATACGTGTTCCGCATATTTAAATTTGGTTCTAATCAAAAATAAAAGTAAGAAAGTTTGACTTTGTCAGTAGTTTACGTGTCAGCGATTCCTATAGAATTGAATACCTATTAAAACTCTAGCATAGTTGTTCAAAAAAAAAACTCTAGCATAGTGTCCGACAATGTTAATAAATAATTTCCAAATGCTTGATAGTAGGAAGGCTCGGGTAATCCTATAGAGAAAACTGATAAAGTTTTGACGGTTTTAGTGCTACTTCCACGCGTCTTGTATCTCGCCTTGGATCAGGCTTTTGATCCCGCAATAAATTGTTAATTTTAAAAAAGAAATTTTTCCTTGAGAAAAACGTGTTAAGTGAAATCATCATTTCAAGTTTGTCTTCTGACATTGAATGAGCTAAGCTAGAGCATTCAAATGTGGATTGCACCTCAAAGACAAGCACACTGACGGCAACAAAACTCCTATATAAGAGCCAGCAAAGAAACACCAAATGATGATAAATTCAAATCAGGAGGTTTCCTATACAAAGGACAGAAATATACAAATAAAACCACCTTCCAAAAACCACAAGTGCCGCTTTGCTTGTCAGAGTCTACTTGTGACACTGTTCAGCTTGGAATAAAAGACACGCAATATGAAGGCACATCTAAAACAATACTTTTGTTGTTCATAGTAACTCCTTATCATAGAATGCAAGAAGCTGTTTCACATGATTATGCCAAGCAGCGACGTTTTGTCCATCAACAGTCACCCAATCAACAACTGTGGCTGCTGGTTGTTCCCACTCATCAAGCTGTTGAATGAAGAAGAGAATAAATTGTCATGGGAAAATATAGACAGGCTACAGAGTTGTCCACTGGAGTTCCTCTGATGCACTTCTAGCAATTTTATAATCTTCAAAGCTCTCTGCAGGGTTTAAGAGCATATACACCTGTGCCCATTTTGAGAACTTCCTCCTCGATTCTCATAAATAAGCACAAAAAGTTTATATTATATTGAGGGATGTTGTATGAGAAATGCTCCGGTGAGAAGGAGTAACACTTCCTCACATAGAACTTCCTTCTCGATTCTCGCACCCACTCACAAAATGTTATAGGAAGTGCTACCAGAAATGCTACTTTAGCGTATGTTCATTGCATTTATCTCCCACCCATAGGATGATAATGCAATGGAATGAACCGATATCTTTGAATGAGTGAGGTTCGAGTTAAGAAGGTTATAATCTATTTGAATACCATGAAATGTTTGAATATCGTGTATGTAATGCAGAGCAAACGCAGAGAAAGTCGAATTTAGGGAAAACCCTAGTTTTTTTATTCAACAAAAGCTGTTAATGAAGATTACATGAGTTTACTTAATTAGGAAAATAAAACGAAGCCATAATACAAAAATTACTAAAAACCAAAAATTTCTAAAAACATTAAAAATTTAAAATAAAATAGGAAACGACTCCGGATGGCCCAAAAAGCCCATATGACACGAGGGAAGCTCGAAATTTCTGATCGTCACGCCGTTTTGCTCAAAATAAGGTATTTTGGGCTGAAATCTGACACCGGCAACTCCAATCCTGCTATTTCGCCACAATCCTGATTTTTCATTAATCTGTCTACATCATCCCCTCCCGGGTCGAGAAGATTCGTCCTCGAATCCGAACCCATCTCCGTATCAGAAGACATACCTTGAAATGGAATTAAATGCTGAACATTGACCACATCCGAAATACGAACATGGCTAGGCAGGGTCAATAACTCTGAAGGCCTACGGGCAACAGCACCATACACCACCCCAGATTCTTGCATCGCGGCCTGAAACGGGACTCGAGATAAAAGATTAGTCGAAGGCGGGCTGCCAATAGAGGAAGCAACCCGCGACTTAGATGGGACTAGCACAATCTTTTTACTCCGGAAAAGAAACGAGTAGGTGTTAGTTCTACCATCATGTACAACAGAGCGATTAAACTGCCAAGGGCGGCCTAACAGTAGATGACAGGCGTCCATGGGAACCACATCACAATAAGTCTCATCGCTGTACGTCACTCCAATGGAAAAGGACACTAATACACGTTTAGTAACAGTAATATCAGTACCTTCACTAAGCCAAGCCAGCTTGTATGGCTTAGGTTGGGGTTCACCGGTAAGGGCAAGCTTTGACACCGCCTCCTCAGAGATCACATTCTGGCAACTGACAGCATCAATGATGAAGGTACAAACCTTCCCGCCAATCGTACAAGAAGATTGGAATACATTGGTACGCAGCCATTCAGAATGGTCAGGGGCACGTGGGGTCAGGAACGTGCGCCGTAACATCAACAATGGACCCACGTCACCGGAAACAACCTCCTCCTCAACTACGTCATCACCATACACATCAAAAAACAGGATCCCGATCTGGAATAGGTACATCCTCGGGAGCATCATACGTAAACAGTCCACGGGAACCCGAAACTTTAGGGCACTCCGCTTGACGATGCCTCATCTCTCGCAGCCAAAACAACGAATACCACCTCCAGACCGAGTCCGGGCACGGTGGTCAGCAGGTCGCCCCACCGGGGTCGCGGGACCACGGGTGGCAGGAGCCGTGGGTGTGGCACCTGCACCTGGTGATTGATGAAAACCACCTGGCCCTCGTCTCGCCAACTGCTTCTCAACCTGCAAGGCACCTGGTGTGCTTCAGACACTGTGGCGGGATCAAACATGTTCAGGACATCCTGCAACTGAAGTTTCAACCCACCAATGTAACGGGAAACCAACTGAAGCGGGGATTCACGCACATCCGTGCGGGCCAGTAATTGGAAAAAATCAGCGGTGTATTCATCCACTGAATGAACACCCTGACGCAGGTTCTGAAACCGTTGATATAGCTCGCGCTCAAAGTCAAGATCTTAGCCTTACCCTTGCGAACACGATTATTCTTCACCTGTTGCCACCACGCCTGTGCTCTACCACGCAAGTGAAAAGTCACCAACGACACGCGGCAATCATCAGAGACGTCCTTAAAATCAAGGATCTCCTCCACCTGAGAAAGCCAATCAATAAACTCCTCGGCCTTGAGGCCTCCATCAAAGTTAGGAATATCAACCTTCAACCCAAGCTCCCACCGCCAGTCACGCTGATTGTTGGACTCACCCGCGAACGGGTTATCCTCAGCCACGACCTCGGCATCGGCACGATGGGCCTCAATTTCGCCCAACCGACAAGTTAGATAGTCAACCTATCGGCGCAGGTCAGCAGTCTCACGAACTCTGAAATCCTCGATATCACTATCCGCAGCAGCAGCACCGCCTCTTGGTCTACCTCGAGCCATCGCGCAGGACTACCGTAGTCTGATACCAATATAATGTAGAGCAAACGCAAAAAAAGCCGAATTTAGGGAAAACCCTAGTTTTTTTTATTCAACAAAAGCTGCTAATGAAGATTACATGAGTTTACTTAAATAGGAAAATAAAACGAAGCCCTTATACGAAAATTACTAAAACCAAAAATTTTTAAAAACATTAAAAATTTAAAATAAAATAGGAAACGACTCCGGATGGCCCAAAAATAAGGTATTATGGGATGAAATCTGACACCGGCAACTCCAATCCTGCTATTTCTCCACAATCCTGATTTTTCATTAATCTGTCTACATCAGTATGTGATCATTAGGAAATTTCCAAGGAGGGGAGTAACCCCTCGAAAGACCTCTTACTTATCTTTTTATCTCCAATTACTCACCACATCGGATTTAGATATACACACCCCTTTATACATTTTTGGTTAGAATAGCCGAATGGAAACACAATCTTAAATAGTGCATGTGCTTGGCTTGCTCCTCTTGGTTCGACCCGGTACCCTACCGGTTAATATAAATGTTTTGACTCTACATTCGATCCTCTCTTCATTGATACTATTTAGAGGTGAAAAATAATAGTTCGTCAAATGGCGCCGTTGTCGGGGAGCAACTAGTTAGCACATCCCTAGATTAGATTGTGTGAAAGTTCCAACTATTCTTGTAAATATTTTTCTTTTTTTCTTATACTTGTATATTCTCTTTTTCTACTCGTATCCCCTACTAACTTTGTTTATCTTGTTTTGCGAGGATGGATCACTACAACCAACGAGTCTTTGCTAATGGAGGATACTATGAAGAGGAGGAACGTCCATATTCTTATTTTCAAGAGCTTGGCTATCAAACGAGTTATTACACTCCAAATTGGAATGATGGCCAACGCTTTGAAGTTGAACACTCCTACCATTCATACCCTCAACCTCCTCAACATTCAAGAGAGCCCTCCAATATGGAATCCATGATTGCCACATTCCTTGCAAACCAAGAGAAGCGAGAGAGAGATCATTTGGAATGGAAAGCTCAAATGCAAGCGATTGAAATTGGGAACTTGGATAAGGAAGAGGAGGTTTCCGAAGAAGAAGACCTTGAATATAATGCCTCAAGGGAAAAATGGGAACAAGAAATGGAGGATGAATTTTGGAGAACCGCCGCCACCGAAACTTGGGTATGGAATGGTGAATCTTGTCACGAGGACGAGATGCAATGCGAGAGTGAAGCACCTTTCACTACTAGCACATCTCAAGATCATTCGAATGAGAACACAGAAGAGTCCACCATCCCATCAATGCATCGGCTCTCCAATGAGGAATTCTTCAATGATGATGCCTGTTACATAGGAGAAATACCTTTTATTGATGAAGAAGAACTCCTCCCTCCCGGTACAAGTGAGCTTAAATGTGAACCCAAACTTTTTGATGAGGAAAAGATTAAGGAAGCGCATATTGAGCAAAAAGGACTCCAAGGGTATAAAGACTTTGTTGAGGTCTACATGGAAGAAATGAAAGTACAACCTCACATACAAGAAGACAAAAGTTTAATGAGGGATATTGAGGGATGGGCACCCATGGTTGCATTTGAAAAACTCAAGGAGGAGATGCCCATCATTCTCGAGACAAGTTATGAAGACCCTTTCTTCACTACTTCGTCTCGAGACAAGTTTTGGAGCTTCTTGCCATATTTTCCAAGATTATTTGGAAAAAGCTCCCATGGCCCCTTAATTTTTAAGGGATCTTCATACTTGAAGGGGTCAACTTCCCAAAGGAAAGTCCATTGTAGACTTGATGGGAAGAAATTCAAATGGGACTTAAAGGTGGATTGACACGACCAAATCCAAGGCCCCGTGAGAAGGGATCCTAGCAAAGGACTTCTCAACGAGTGATTCTATGGGGTGCTTTGCTACGTCTTTGCCAAGACGGGAAAACTAGGCCCTCGCGGGAGGTAACCCAGTTTGTAAGTGTTTCATTCTTGTTCTTCTATATGTTTAAGTGTTTGGCATGATTTTGAGTAGCTAAGGCTCTATAGTGTGGAGTGTGATATGTGTTATTAGTGGGTGAAATTTTAAGTGTGGAGTGAGTTCTACTCACTCCAATTCCACTTCACACCGCCACACCTCTCTAACTTTCCCTTGATCTTTCTATGCTTAATGATGTTGCCCATAGTGCTCATGTACCTTATTGGAGTCTACTAGAGTGGAACTATATTGTTATGCCATACAATGACTCTAGTTTGATGTTTTCTTGGCACTTAAGATACCTTATGCACATTATGGAGGATGTAGATTACTTTCCTTGCTTGTATTCTATGAAACTTATGCCATGATGTTATCATGTGACTTGTGATGCTCTCTTGCTCATACTTGCGTTGCATAACCTTGTATGTCACTTGTTACCTTTAACCTCTCAAATGTTCTTGTCATCAAGGAAGTTATTTGCACCATGTATGATTACGTTTAGCACAATGGCATCTTTTCTATCGGGGGGGGGGGGGGGGGAAACGAGAGGAGTTCCTATGCGCCTTTATCTCATTGTTCTTTATTGTTTGCGCTTAGGGACTAAGCTATGTTTTAAGTGTGGATGGGGTAGTCGCATAGTTCACTCATATTATGCCATGCTTATCATTTTAGAATGGACACTTGCATTCATGTACCTTATCCCTAACATGAGAGTGTTTTTTAACCACAAAGGCTTGTGACTATCGATTCTAAATCTCTATAAATCACATCTAGCCTATATGTCACATTTATTGGATCTTGAACCTAGAACCGACCTAGTCCTATGAATGTGCATTCTTGTGAGTCAATATCATTGCTATCCCTTGTCTATCTAATTTTCTAAGTATTTTTGTTGAAATACCTTGGATTAAGTTTTAGCAAGCACTTTTTAAATTTTCACAAAAAACTTAGACCTTTTGTTTGCTCCTTGGTGACTTGAGTTTTCTAATTTAGTGACATGCTTATGATTGTTTCCCGCGCATTCCATACATTCCTTGAACATATTGTCAAGTTTTAAGTGTGGAGTCAAAAACAAAAGAGGGCGAAAAATAGGCCCCAACAAAAAAAAAGTGCTTCATTATATGGTCAAAAGAGGGCAAAGCCCCGACTAAAAACTTTCTCAAGGGTACCTGAGAAGTTTTGCTCCAAAAATATACAAATGCCGGGGGTTAGGAAGAAAAGTTCCCCCTCGAAAGCATTTATAGGCCAAAGGCCATTTGAAAAGAAAAAAAAGAAAAGAAGATAAGCACTTAAAACTTGACTCTATGTTCTTCCATCATTCTTCATTTGTGCGGATTCATTCATTTGCATTGTGTGCTAGTTGGAACGACTCTTGGACGATCCATGTGCTCGCATGGGAGCTATCATTTGGTCTATGCTTGTTTATTAAGAACTCTAGTGTCGAACTCCTCTTCCCTTATGGATTACGGCTTAAGCGCCTAAAACTTGGGAATGAGTTCCATGTCCCAGACCCATGGACTAGCCCTAGTTAGCATAGGTGAGCGATTGACAATTTTTGTGCAAACTAAAAGCTTTACTTCTATTGTATTGCCTTGAAAATGAGTAGACTTTTGGGTGAGACATTTGATAGCTTTAGTATTGATGATCTTGAATGCACAACCTCATGGGTACTCAAATGGTTCAAAAGTTCTTTTGATGATATTGTGACGGTAGTCCTAGTTTGGGGTGAGGGATTTGTTTTGAGAAATTCTCGCCTTGGTTGAGCACTCTTGCATTCATTCTCATGGGATAGGTGCATATGGGATTTGTGAGTATTCCCTTTTCTGAAAACTCTCACGAGACTACAACTCGTCCACTAGGGTAGCCTAGGGGTTTAAAGGCTTAATTCATACGCTAAATGCCTTCGTAACGCCTACAAAAAGGAGCTAGTTAGATTATACATACTTGTCATTTTCCTTTGAATAACATGATTAGGAATAATGATCGAGACCTTATGAAATCTAGTGAGGCAAATATACGAAAAACATAGCACCACTAGAATTTCAACATTTGCATGACCTTGACATATTATCATACTTTGTTCGGGATGAACAAAACTTAAGTGTGGAGTGTTGATCAGTCGAGTTTGCGACTGATTTATGGCCATTCTTCACTATAGTTTTGGGTCGTTTCCGACATTATTTTGATGTCATTTGACCTCTATCTCTACATTTCAGGTAGAAAATAAGTTTCCTCCATGGTCAAGGCCTATATATGAAGATTGGTTGAAAAACAGAAGTTTCGGTGCAAAACAAGGAGTTTTGGGGCAAAACTGAGCATATTGACCTTTGCAACTTGTTTTGGACGCCAAGGGCGCATACCGTGTCTGAATTGGTTGATTCAAAGCTTGTTGGAAAGCTAACTCAAAGGGCTACAACTCTCTAGTTGACGCCAAGACCAAATTCGGACGGGAATACCACCTAAAAGGCCCCAGTCGGTCGACTGAGAAGTCCAATCGACCGACTCGATTAAACTTCAGGAGCTCATCAAATTTCACCCATCCAGTCGACCGACTGGGTGTCAAGCTTAAGCCAGTCGACCGACTGGATCAAAAAACTTAGATTTTGACAGCCGGATCTATAAATAGAAAGCAAGGGTTTTGGACCAAGTGTGGAGGTTTTTGGGGAGAAGAAGATTGGAAAAGAGGCTCAACCAAGGTCATCAATCATCATCCAACCAAGGAGAAGTGAAGATCAAAAGGGAGACATTAGGATTAACCATCCTACTTCTATCCATCTTCTATTCTACTTATTGTTGCTATAAACCCTACTCACACCATGTTGTCTAACATGATGTGTGAGTAGTGGATCTTGTGTTTTGAGGGTCTTATGACTCTCCTTGGTACTCTTTGATCACATATATACATTGATATTCATATGGATGATTGTTGATTTCATTTTCTCTTGTGTTATGACTCTAGGTGTTTGATAAAATGCCTAAGTGACAATTTGGACTAAAACTTGAACCTAGGACTTGGAAACCCTTGGGAATGGTTCTAGGACGAAGAAAATGATCTATATCTTGAATCATGCAAGTGAACCTTAGGATATGGATGCTTGACTAAGGATTGAATGTTTGATTTATTGGAGTTAGTCATTGAGCGAATCATCAATTAATCACATCTAAAGGTGTCAAATTCATGTTCTCTATGCACTTCATATATGACATGCTACTAAGTGTTTGATAAAATGCCTAAGTAACATGTTGAATCTAGTTTGGATAATAGAGAACATGATCCTATCTAGTGTATGCATTTGTTGTTAAATAGTCCCCGAGTTCATAGTAGTTATTACCTTTGGAAGAGATTCTAAGGATAATGGTGCTATGGAATGAACCAATTATCTCGAGAGAATGAGGTTCGAGCTATAAGAGAGCTTGGCTAAGACTAGATTAACATAAACATTGGTCTACCTTAGTCTAAGCTAGGTTTTCTACAATGCATGGGTAGGAAGTGAACTAGTGCATATGTTCATTGCATTTATCTCCCACCCATAGGATGATAATGCAATGGAATGAACCGATATGTTTGACTGAGTGAGGTTCGAGTTAAGAAGGTTCAAATCTATTTGACTACCATGAAATGTTTGAATATCGTGTATGTGATCATTGGGAAATTGCCGAGGAGGGGAGTAACCCCTCGAAACACCTCTTACTTATCTTTTATCTCCAATTACTCACCACATAGGATTTAGATATACACACCCCTTTATACATTTTTGGTTAGAATAGCCGAACGAAAACACAATCTTGAATAGTGCATGTGCTTGGTTTGCTCCTCTTGGTTCGACCCGGTACCCTACCGATTAATATAAATGTTTTGACTCTACATTCGATCCTCTCTTCATTGATACTATTTAGAGATGAAAAAGAATAGTTCGTCAACGACGATCAAAGGTATACGCTCCCTCATCCCATAAACTCTTCAACTCATCAATAAGAGGCCTCATAAAAACATTAATGCACTTTCCCAGTGACTTGGGTCCTGATATTAACAAACATAGAATATTGAGCTCCTTCTCCATACATATGTGGGGTGGCAAATTGTAAGGAACAATAATTATAGGCCATGTGCTGTGAGACAAACCCGAAGCTCCAAATGGATTAAAACTGTTAGTTGCCAAACCAAGTCGGACATTCCTAATCTCACTTGCAAACTCAGCAAAAGTCACTATCAAATTTTTTCCAAGCTTCTCCATCTACTGGATGTCTAATGTAATCTGGATCATTAACGTCTCTTTTAGCGTGCCATCGCATTTGCCCAGAAATGTGTGGAGACATATACAGGTGCTGCAATCTTGGAGTCAAAGGGAAGTACTTCACCGTCTTCTTTGGAACCTTGCTAGTACTTCCACGCTGTGTGTATCTTTCCTCGCCACAAACTGGGCAAAAAGTATGGTCTTTGAACTCTTTGTAGTACAATATGCATCCATGCTCGCAAGCATGGATGGTTTCATAACCCAACCCCATATTCTTTATAATTTTCTTCACATCTTTGTAAGAACCGGGGTAGTTGTTATCCGGTGGAAGAATTGCTTTAGTGTTAAGTAGCATTTTATCAAACCCCTTGTCAGACAATCTACTCTCAACTTTCATTTGCATAGCCCTCAAAATAGTTTCGAGTACAGTTTTGTCACAGCTTCTGTACAACGGAGTCTGAGCTTCGCCAACTAGATTGTTATACCTTTCATAAGAAATTCTGCTCTCCGAATCAACATCATCTACATTCATATTCATATGATCCTCATGTTGAAAGGGAAACTGATCTTGAAGAATATCCATGGTTGGGTTTGATTGTTGATGCATAACACCACTACTTGATTCTCCATACCTCTCCGCAAGCCATTGTTGTCTCAACATGTATGGCGAAGGTTCATTAATATTTTCACCATGTGATGTCCATGTTTTGTATCCCTTCATCATACTATAATTAATCAAATGGACAAACATATTATTCAATGAAAGTCTTCCCTTAACCAACAAACACCTTTTACAAGGACACACTTGTGTATTTTCCCCATTTTGCTTCGCGAATTCCACAAAATCAACAAGTCCTCGAACGTATCGTGAATCACCCCTATCTAATTCTAACCAACTATTATCCATTGTCAGCTTGAACTTCATGATCACAAAACAAAACAAAACACACGCAACATTATAAATCAGCCGCCTTGGGGTATGGTATACACACATAAAAGTAAATTTTTTTCATGAAAATCGATGTATGGTAGTATGCAACTAAGAAATTAAAGCTCAAATGAAAATTATAATCTTTACCTGACTGTTCTTCACAGGAGGAGCTGCTGAAACTCAGTTTCAGCCGTGGGGGAGAAAGGTACGAATGAAGGAGGAAGAAAGGTGGGTGAAAAAGTTGATGTTTCTTCATTAAATGCTTCAGTCCTTACGCGACCAACTTTGGTATCAAGAGTCGCGTAAGTAAAGTTTGGAGGTACCTGCCAACTTGAATGCATCCGTACGTTGGTCAAATGGAAATAGTCAACGATTTCAAATTCGGTAACATGACGTGGCATTTTCATTACTATCCTTGTGCGACTACCTAATGACCTCAGTCACAAAAGATTACTTACACGACTAACTATGTGTTAGTGACTTAAGGATCAGTCACATAAGGACACCTATGCCGCTGACTTATGTCAGTCACGTAAGTGTATGTGACATAAGTGTACTTATGTGAATAACTTAGGTCAGTCACGTAAGAGTATGTGACATAAGTGAACTTAAGTGAGTAACTTTGATCAGTGACATACGTATAGTCACATAAGTATCCTTATGTGACTGCTCTGTTATTCTCAGTCATACTAGGACACTTATGCGACTAATCCTTATGTCACTGACACAAACAATGTTACATAAGTGTCCATCTAGTGTAATGACATTCAGACCCCACATATCCTTATATAACTATAGTGGCACAATCAGAAGAACTACTATATAAAACAATAAAATCCTCTGGGTTATAGGCCTTCCAGATGTTGGCGGAGTATTTTTTTCCTATCTATTTATTTTGCGGCAGGGTGCTCAACTCTCTAATGGGGAGCTGCAATGGGGTCCTTGTCACTCAGGATTCTTCTCTGTCAAATCTGCCTACCATCTTGCATTCACTCTTTGCTCTCCAGAGTTATATTATTCCCGTTCTTCATCAGATGCCTCCGATCTAACCTCTTTTTGGAAACTTTTCTGGAAGCTTCCTTTGCCACAAAAAGTCAAAATTTTGGTTTGGAGAATTTATCATGATGCCCTGCCCACTGCACATAATCTCCATAGGCGCGGTATTATTGACAAAGCCTCTTGTTGTCTTTGTGGCTGGAGGGACGAGATGAATATTCACGTGTTTGCGCACTCACTACTAATTTTTTCAGATTTTACCGCCTCCATTTTCCGTCACTAAAACGTTACCTAACGCCGTGATGGAAATTAATCCGTTAAATATCCGGCATCCAAAAATATTCGTTATATTTCCGTCAAATACTCGTTAACAGATATTCTGTCTGCAGAATTGAGGTGGAAAGTTGCCGGAATTCATTAGACGGAATGTTGAGGTAGAATATAGGGAAAAATTGGGAGGGTTAATTTCGTGCCTTTTCCGGCTATATTCCGTCTTTTATTACCATTAGTTGTCCCACAATATTCCGTCATCAAATAATTTCAGCCAATATTCCCGCTTTATTCCCTCATAAATTTGTAATGCTTCGGTTGAATAAATTGAAACTTCCGTTAATGTTGCTTCACAATTCCGTCATCCTAAACGGAAATGTAATGGAACAACAGCGAAATTTTGTGAGGACCATACGTATTAAAAAATTGATTACTTAAATTGGACAGCGCTTACAAATAAAGCGCTGTGTAACGTTAATATATTACAGCCCTTTAATAATAGTGCTGTGAAAACGAAAAAGAAGACAGCGCTTATTTGGAAAGGGCTGTCATATTGTATTTTTAACTGTGTTTCCTCTAAAGCGCTGTGGAAAAAGACAAATAAGACAGCGCTTAATCCTTGAAACGCTGTCTTATGTCCAACATATTTTCAATTTGTTTACTCTCAGTTATGTCATTTAGCCGTTGCATTTATATTATCATTATTTGTGGACCGTTGAATATTAAAAAAAATTTCCAAAGTTTTGATCCCCTATATATAAGACACACCTTTTACAACAATTAAACAACAAAAATTTGATCAGAACGTACGTTGCAATTCAGTATTTTGCATATACATGTCGCCTTTGTTTGATCGTGTCAGTTTCAGTGAACTTAATGTCAACCGTATACAGCATGTTATACCTGTTGCAGAAAACAGGTGAGAACTTACTGTAACATTCAGTTTGTTTGTTTTGATACATTTACTATTTTTGTGATCCAAAATTTGTATCAGTTTCTTCCCGTTCGATGTTCATCAAAGGGTTGCTCGAGAATGCATATCAAAATGCTGGGATTCAACGTGGAGATCATGGAGCATGATCCCACAAAATGCTAAGGAAAATTGGTACGAGGAGTTTCAGGTACAAAGCGTTACCTCAAAAAGTGTAAACAGTGAAATATTGTTTACAATGCTAAAATCGAGTTGCAAAATGTTTTTGATTGAAGAATATAGCTACCTGGGATGCTGATGAAGAAAGACGCGTTTAAGTCAAAAAGTAACATCTTTGTATTCCGTGCATAACGTAACTTGTTGAGGCACAACGGCTGACAATGTTTAAGTACTTTCCCTATTGCACTTATGTATCCCACTCGCAATTTTACTGGAAATTTTATGAACTGTTTTAATACAATTAATTTATATAACATTTATGTTTTGAAAGCGCATTTGTAATGCAAATTGATTTCCACCGTCTTGCCCTATTTCGACTGTTTTATATTTGTAAGGCATGGTCCATAAACAGAATTGAAATTTGACAACATTGGTCACTAATACATAGAGATTAAACAACATATAATATGAAATAATGGATATTTATAAAATATGATATACTTGCCGCAAGTACGGAATCAAACCATTTGCAAACTCATCCCTAATACCGTCAAGCACAGTGTTATTATATGATTGTACTCCTCCGGGGAAACACTGTAAAACAAATTAAATTTTGCAATGTATAAGGACAAGAGTGCATTAATAATTTTTAAAAAATGCAGCGTGACTTCATTAATAATAAATTTTATCTTTGTTTATACTTACTTGTCCGATGTCGTTCTCCAGTGATCTGTTATCTTGAACAAATTTGATTATTTCGTGAATATATTGCATGACATAATAACCACATAAATCAGACGGTATAGGTTGGCGCGAGCACTGCAAAAAAAACTTCTTTTAGTGAAAACACGCGTATCATTTCATTAGTGGCTCAAATTTGAATTGTTTTATATTTGTTATGTGAATACCGTGACAGTCTTCCACTCTATGTCATCTGCTGACGGGATGTTTAAGCACAGGCACATGCTACTACAATACAAACGTTAGTACTATCAGCAGGTTGTAGTTAATGTTGTACGGATAAAAAAAAGTGGCGTAAAATAATCCATTACGTGTTAACAAAGTTAACCGCATCAGTGAAGGGCTCCTTCGCCAAAAGAATCAAGCCAAAGGACCAGTCGTGTTTTAGGAAAGATCACAATCAGCATCCAATGATACCTAAGAAACGTTTCACAGAATGTATAAAATAATAATACGCATTTCACGAAAAATTCAAAACGTAAATTGTAAAATCCACTTACGCTTTAACATTGATGTAGGGAAGGAAGTAGCATAATTTACGATCGTAGTCGGGAATTTTCAATCTCCTCTGGAAGAACTCAACCCTCGTATTGAAGTCCTCTGATGGCGTCTGATGTTCCCTTAAGTGGCATGTATTTGGCAAAACATAGCTTAGACAGTTCGAGCAGGTGTTCAGGGGGAGTTCGAACATATCCTAGTACTCATACACAGCGTGGATAAGACGCAAGGATATTTTCCTGAAGGATATTGGGAAGCGAAGTTTTCGTCAAGTTAAAGTCGGCCAACGACTTAATCGAGCATGAGATATTCATATGAATATCAACATTGAAGGCGGCAAGACATACTTGGCCAAGAAGACGACTTCGTATATTCTTCCAACCGATTCAAAAGATATACATCAAATATCTAGGAATATTTCCTAAATATTTGATGGGATTATCTTGTGCGAATTAGGGTTTCGTCCAAGCATATAAATATAATGCTAGGGCACCCTTATTCGCCATCGCTTTCAAAGATCAAATACTCACGAGCATACCCTGCTGATTGGAGAAGAGGAAAGCGACGGCCGATTGTGTTTTCTCATTGAAAATACATCGGTGCAAGTGCAGTCTGTTCAAGTGCAACACAGACTGCCTGAAGCGTATCAACTGCCGCACACAACAAAGGTGAACAAGCTTTCGAGAGAAAGCATCCGAGCTTCTGGAGAAGGTCGAGAATGTTCGGACTGCAGGTTCTGAACGAAGGGGAACGAGGGGAATTACGGTGAACCTCGGTTGCAAATCTGAGAGACGGAGTATTGAGGTTAGGCTATTACAAGGTGTAATTTTAAGTCCCTGTGTAAACCCTATACTCCTAATAAAGATTTGATGTCCCTTTTCGGGTGTGGGAAACCCCCCAGAGTAGGCGGAGCCGAACTGGGTTATCAGTCTGTGAGTTCTACTGCTTTTGTCTGCTTGCTGAACTGTTGTGATTAGAGTTCAAGATCTGTCGCAACTGAACCTTGATCTGTTGTGCAAAGAGTTCAAGGTCTGTTGCACCAGTACCCTGTACACAAGCTTGATCAGGGGATATAATTTCATTTGGTATCAGAGCAAACACTCGACACACTGAGTGGGATCCTGAACTGTTCAAGATGACTCTGAAGGAAGGACAAAGCATCACCAGACCCCCGTTACTCGAAGGATCGAACTATGCCACCTGGAAGCCCGTGATGAGATCCTTCCTGAAATCTCTAGATGAAAAAGGCATGGAAGGCTGTTCTGAAAGGGTGGACGGAACCCATGATGAACAACCTCACTGGAGAACCGATCGCCAAATCAGAAGCACTGTGGACAGAAGAGGAGGACAAAGCTTCTATGGGAAACTCAAAGGCTATGAACGCTATTTTCTCGGCAGTAGATGAAAACGTCATGAAGCTAATCATCAACTGTGAAGTGGCCAAGGAAGCATGAGATATCCTCCAAACAGCCTTTGAAGATACAGACAAAGTTCGCAACTCTCGCATGCAGGCTGTCTCAACCAGGTTCGAAGAGATGAAGATCAAGGAGAGTGAAACCATCACTGAGTACAACACCAGAGTTCTGGAACTGTCCAACGAGGCGTCTGCTCTTGGAAAACCCATTGATGAAGAAAGATTGGCTAGTAAAGTCCTGAGATCACTCCCTCCTAGGTTTTCCATGAAGGTCACGGCCATAGAGGAAATGCACGACATTGCCAAACTGAAACTGGACGAGCTGATGGGTTCTCTCAGAACCTATGAGATCAATCATGATTTCCAACCTGGGGAAGTGAAGGGAATCGCCCTCAAGGCAGACATGTTTGAAGACAAACAGGTTGGTGGCTGCACTACTGAACAACTGGCCATGATGGCTCAGAATTTTGGCAGAATGGTGCGGAAAATCAACAGATGTGGACCAGAACAGGGTCAGTAACGGAGCCCACTGCACTGTCGTTAAGGTGCAATGTTCTCTGTACAAATAAATTTATATTTTCCGCTACTCGCGACTACACTACTGGGTAGTAAGTGGTAAGTAGGGGTCGAACCCAAGGGAATTAGAGGGATACGTTGTTCTTTGTACTGGCGGGGAACGTGTTTTAGGTTGATTGAGATTTTAGCGCGATTGACTAAGCTACTATTTTTGGTTTTTCTTGGTTTTGAGTACGGAAAAGTAAATTACAGAAAATAAATACTGAAAATAAAGGAGTTAAGGGAAGAAGACTTACAGTGGGTGATGCGTGATTGCGATTCCTCCGGTAGATGAGCGGTTGATGGTTGTAGTTGATCGAGCAGTTTATAAAAGTAAATACAGGGGATTTTTTTGTAATTCAAGGAAAAGTATTCGGTTTCAGGTACCTTGTATTATAACATGTTTATTAATAACCGTTAGTAACCTTTCTAAGTATTCAAAGATGAATCGAGGCCCTTTCGCAGCGCAAGACTTGCAACATCGTTTAAAGCAACACTTATTCTACTTCAGACTAATTCCTCCTTTCGAAGTATCTTAGCCTTTTGTGCATCCACCTGATCTCTCAGTTACAATCGACCAAGTGGTGTTTTAGATAAGTCGAACTCCTCGATAAGTTTTGCTTGTTACAGCTTCCACTTACCGAGTATGCTCACGAATTCCCACGAAAGAGCTTTGCTTGTTACAGCTTCCACTCAACCTTGGAAACTCTGACTATAAATGGCACATAGAACAAGTTTTGAATACAAAGAAATGAAACTAAAAGAAATTAAAACATTATATAATACAAGAAAATACCTTCGACCGAATGAGGAGTTTAGCTACGAATATCCATAGAGGTGGATACCATAGCTAAATACTCGGGGGTTTTTGAAAACAGTAAGAGGGAAAGGGGTGGAATACTCAAGAACCAACATGAGTATTCCCAATTTCCTACTGAATACTCAAGAACCAACATGAGTATTCTCTAAAGTATAATACTCAAGAACAAACAGGAGTATTATTTCCAATCAGTATAATACTCAAGAACAAACAGGAGTATTATTTCCAAAACCAAACCAAACTTACAAAGTAACTTAGAGAGAGAAGTGATTTACAAATTTTTGGATGATGAAATGAGGAGGAGAAGCCTCCTTTTATAGCCACAAGGGGAGGAGATGGGTGGTGGAGATGGGTGGCATGTGTTTTTGATCCAAGGGAGGAGAAGGGAGGAGGAAGGAGGAGGTGAGACATGGGGGGTGTGAAAAGCCGCCGGTTGCCTTGGGTGGAGGAGCCGCCGGTGGCCGGTTGCAAGGGGAGGAGAAGGGTGGCTTTGGCCACCTCCAAGCAAGGTGGCCGGTCACCTGGTCCATGAGTGCATTTTGACAGTTTTGTGCAGTCTTTTCACAAAACTGTCAATCCAATTTTGCTCCGGTCTGACTTGGTTGTTCCTCGGTTGAATTTGAATTGAGTAATTCAATGTCAGGATCTTGAGATTTCTTCGTTCAGCGTCTGATCTTGACCTTGGAATGACTCGTAATATCTTTTCAGCGTAAAATCCTCTCCTTAGCGTATTTTCTCTCTAAGCGCCGAAATACCCTGTAGAAATATATCGGGACTAACAAGCAGAAGTTAAATAGACTAACAGTCTAATTTGGTGGGTTTGACTATGTTTTTGATTCGTATAATTATGGTCCATCAGATTACCCCACACTTTTAGTTGTTCGTCCCGAACAATGCTATTAAAGGGCGGCACACTAAGTAAGTTTGTTGAAATATGAAAATTAGACTGTGGTACTAGATTTATCCTAATTCATGCATTACTTACTTATTACCAAATTGAACTGTATAAATAAATAGAAGAAACTTGATACTTGTACCTCCGTGCTGAGATGCAAATTATTCTGGATGTTTCGGGAGATAGCCCTTTTTAGGCTCCTGGACTGCAACCTCGGGACTGTCTCGCACTATATGGTTTCCTTGTAGCTTTCTCTAGCACGTGATTCGGTTCAGGTTTCACTGGTTTGAGTACTTTGATTTTTTTTCTTTTGGCGAGGGACTGCTTTTGTAGTGAATCGTCCTTTGGCCTTTGATTTTGACTCTTTGAGTACTTCACTTTTTTGTTCGGTTAAAACCTTCACAATTTTGGGCCTTTGGCCTCTTGATTTGCTTTTTTGAGCTTTTTGCGTCTTTGTGACTTGCTAGTCCATTTTCTCAAGTCTTTTTGGGAGGTCCAATCATCGCCCGCAAGCCTATGGAAATACCTCCCCGCTCCTCTCATCGTTGTTGTTTCGCGCGGGTCAAGATGAGGGTCGCTCATCTATTTTCTCGGCTACTTTGACTAGAGAGAGGACGGTCTGATTCCCGTCCTCGCCTTTTTTCTTTTTGCATAAACACTGCATGGCGGAGATGACTTCAATCTTCACTGAAACCCGAAGTGCAGCCTCCACTGACTTCGAAAACCATATAGTTTGATTCGATCCTTTGATTGCTTACCAAGCCTCTCTAGGACATTTCTATCAACTCCACATCCCTGGTTTATCTCAGCACAAAGGGACAAATGAGAAGTTACGTTCTAAGTTTTTAGACAGTTGAATTTTCACAAGGTAAATGCATGAATTTTAGATCTATCTTTTTCACATTCTTAAGTTCATATTTTCAAAAAGATAAAATTAAAAAAAGAAAACATGTTTATGTACACAGGTGGTTCCCACCCCACACTTTTGAACGAAGGCGTGCCTTTCAGCAAGACTTAGTTCAAAAGCCATGCAAGCAAATGTTATACGAGAAGGAAATGACTTAAAGGAAAAGGAAAGACAGAACTCCCTTTATTGTGTCAAATGACATGGCATGAGGCTGGATAATCGAGGGAGTTCGGCTGGGGCCTTGAACTCTCAGCGCAGGCCCGGTAAATTCACGGAAGCTGCCTGGCTGATCCGATCTTGCTCCAAAAATCGATTCCTGAATAGTCATTTCATTCTATGCACCAAGTGGGTGAGAGCGACTTATTGATGACAGAAAATAAAATTACTGAAAGTAAGATAGGTGTCGGGTTACCTCCCGACCAGTGCACTTGTTTAACGTCGTTGGCTTGACAGTACCTTAATCATGGATCATAAGGTCGGATCCCATGGGTGGGTGAGGTCAAACTTCTTCTCGGCTGCCCTTTTGCTTCGAGAGGGTGAGGCCTCATTGACCATAGCTGCTGGTCCAATGAGTCGTGCCCGCTTGTTACTCCTTCCGGGTTTCCATTCTTTCGGCCCATGTCTTTGCCGCTTCTTCATGTATGGTCGGTTGGCATCCTTGCAGTTTCGGAAGTTCAGTCTTTTGCCAAGCGACCTCAAGCATGCGCCCTTGCTAACCCTCTTCTTTGTGGCAGAGATGATTGGCCGTCCTTGGTCCTTACACCTTTCAGGAGGCTCTTCTTGGCTTGCGACGAGTGGGAGCTCCTGCGTTGATTGTTTTGGCTCATGCTTCTCCTCCAACTCGCCTAGCACTGTATCATCGATCATCTCATCTTTGGTGGCCATGATCTTCATAGAATATGAAGGGTTAAGTAGGGGCTTATCGGCCATAAGGACAGCGCCTTTCTCGAGCAGCTCTTCTGTGAGGACCGGGCCTGCCGTGATTTTCTCGGTTAGTTCGGCAGTGAGGTCCAGGTATGTCTCGGCTGATTTGGTAGTGAGGTCCGGGACTTCCTCGGGCAGATTGCATGGGCTCGTGTTAGGTGCTTTGACAGTGAGGACTGGGCATGTCCTGGCCGGTTCTTCTTCGGTTATTTGTGAGTCTTCATCCTCTGTCGGTGCTTCGTCATCAGTTTGGTGCATCGGCCCTTGTTTTGTGCTTTCTGCCAACTCGTCTATGAGGTCCCAAGTTTCAGCCATGGTTAACTTCATGATTGAGCCTCCCGCTGCATCGTTAAGTTTTTTCCACTCAAGGGGCGTCATTCCAGCCAGAATCCTTTGAATAAGATAGTGGTTGGTGAATCCATGGTGCGGGCAGCTCGCCACAATGGAGTCGAAGTACGCCATAATGGAGTCGAAGTACGCCAAGTACTCGTCCAAAGTTTCATCCCGGGATTGTTCAAGATTGAGAATTTTCTCGCGGGTTTCAAGTCGGAGAGATGGCGGGCAATACTTTTCTAGAAATTTGGTTCGTAGATCCCCATAATTGCCTTCATAAGCAGCACATGAGTAATACCAGTCTATTGCGGAGTTAGTTAAAGAAAATTTGAAGCATTTAAGTTTAAACTCCTCTAGCGATTCATTTTTAGGCCTCATGTGGCTGCATATGGAGTGGAACGTCTGTGTATGCTTCACGGGATCTTCTCCAAGAGCACCTCCGAATTTGGGGAGACAGTTGAGCATTTTAAACATAAGGTTGCTGCCCCCATCATTCCAAGGTTCGCTTCCGTAATATGATGACATGGTTGAGCAGTAGCGCATTCGAGAATTTAAGAGAGAGAAAGAAAAGAAAAGAACAACTAGTCAGAAGCTAACTCCCCGGCAACGGCGCCAATTTGACGGAGCCCACTGCACTGTCGTAAAGGTGCAATGTTCTCTGTACAAATAAATTTATATTTTCCGCTACTCACGACTACACTACTGGGTAGTAAGTGGTAAGTAGGGGTCGAACCCAAGGGAATTAGAGGGATACGTTGTTCTTTGTACTGGCGGGGAACGTGTTTTAGGTTGATTGAGATTTTAGCGCGATTGACTAAGCTACTGTTTTTGGTTTTTCTTGGTTTTGAGTACGGAAAAGTAAATTACAGAAAATAAATACTAAAAATAAAGGAGTTAAGGGAAGAAGACTTACAGTGGGTGATGCGTGATTGCGATTCCTCCGGTAGATGAGCGGTTGATGGTTGTAGTTGATCGAGCAGTTTATAAAAGTAAATACAGGGGGGTTTTTTTGTAATTCAAGGAAAAGTATTCGGTTTCAGGTACCTTGTATTATAACATGTTTATTAATAACCGTTAGTAACCTTTCTAAGTATTCAAAGATGAATCGAGGCCCTTTCGCAGCGCAAGACTTGCAACATCGTTTAAAGCAACACTTATTCTACGTCAGACTAATTCCTCCTTTCGAAGTATCTTAGCCTTTTGTGCATCCACCTGATCTCTCAGTTACGATCGACCAAGTGGTGTTTTAGATAAGTCGAACTCCTCGATAAGTTTTGCTTGTTACAGCTTACACTTACCGAGTATGATCATGAATTCCCACGGAAGAGCTTTGCTTGTTACAGCTTCCACTCAACCTTGGAAACTCTGACTATAAATGGCACATAGAACAAGTTTTGAATACAAAGAAATGAAACTAAAAGAAATTAAAACATTATATAATACAAGAAAATACCTTTTGGATAATGTACAGAAAGAGCTTGAGGATGCTGAAGCTATGGTCCTAGGGAAACATGACAAAGGGAAAAGGGTACCAGAGGAGGAGCTAGTGGAGGCCGCTGCAACTGTCATGGGTGTTAACCCTAGGTCTGAGATACTGTATTTGTATGGACCATCGGCGACATTAATACCGGACAAGTTCTCCTTAACCGGCAGTCATTCAAGCGCGAGCTCACACGTATCAAGGTCCCAAGAATCGGAAGAGTGGATATCTCAGGAGATGAGGCCGCGATTGGAGCGCATGGATGAGCTTTATAGCTCTCAATCCCGACAGGAGGATGAAATCAGAGATATGAAGGGAAACATAGAGCGATTGATGCAAATGCAATCTGACATGCTTAGGTTGTTAACTCCTACATATCATCAGCCTCCAAGTCAAAGTCCGCACGTAAACAACCGCGGTCAGCCTACTCAGAGATCGAATGAAGATAATCGGGGACGTCGTTAGGACTGGAGGGGAATGTTAGCACTAGACGTGCTAAATTACTAATCAATTTCGAAACAATATTTTGTTTATTTTTAGAATAATTGCAATTAAATTGTGTTTGTTTGTTTTTAGAATAATAATTTTTAAAATGCAATTAAATTGTTTTTAAAAATGCAATTAATGTAATTTTCAATTAAATTGAAACTGTTGTATAAAAAAACTAAATTGAAAATCGTATCTGGTGACGGAAATGTGTAGGATATACGTCGGAACATTGATGGGCATTATTGACAGCGTTCACAAGAAAAACGCCGTTATACGTATCATGTAAGGCAGCGCTTCCATAAAAGCGCTGTCGTATATTTCTAGAAAGACAGCGCTTAGTAAGAAAACGCAATCTTATGGATGACAGAATTTTGCCGCCATATTGATGGAAATTTAGGCTACCGGATTATTGCCGGATAAGTAATGGAAAATTTATATGACGTAATTTTGCGGGAATAGTGATGGAATTAATTTGTGACTGAATGTTCTTGGAATAACGACACATATTTCTCGATGGCGGAATTTTGCCGAATAAATGATGGAAATTATTGATGACGAACTTTTGTTGGAATTATACTGGAATTAATTGGTGACTGAATGTTGTAGGAATAATGACGCATTTTATTTATGACGGAAATGTGCGGGAAAAATGATGTAAATATTTCGTGAAGGAATTTTGAAGGAACAAAGACGGAAATTATTTATGACGGAAATGTACCGGAATAATGATGGATTTAAACTATGACGGAAACTTATGGGAATAATGAGGGAGAATAATTGGTGACGGAATGCAGATGGAAGTATGATGGAAATTCTGCATCACAGACTTTTGTGGGTAAATATACGGAAAGTTGCGTCGGAAAATTGACGAACGTGTGACGGAGTTTTGTGTGACGGAATTGAGACGGAATTTATACGAAAATGTGACGGAAAACGATGACGGAATATTGCTGGAATCAAGTTTCCGCCGGGAAAAATGCCGTCATCGGGTTTGTTGACTGAATTTTGCCGGAATTTCTGTCTTTTCCGGCAAAATTCCGTCACTGTTCCGTCACTTTTTAAATGACTGAATTTTTCATAAAATTAGTAGTGACTGTTGGTGGGTCTCTTCTATGGGAAGTGCTACACATTTCAAGCACTGAGTTTATGGCTGATGTTATATTCTTCTGTTACAAGTTTTTAGATCCCCCGACTATGTTTACTCTTTGTTTCTTTTTGGTACATTTGGTTTGTACGAAACAGTGTCAGTCATGGTGGCTTATGGGAAACACCTATTTCAGCTGCTGCTCGAATCAAAATCCTAGTATCTCAGTTCAAGTCGCACACTAAAGACTTGAACCTTCTTCCTTTTGTTGATGATTTTGATTGGCATCCTCCGCCGCCTGGAAATGTCAAAATTAACATTGACGGTTCTTGGAATTTTGACAGTAAAGTTGGTGGAGTTGCGGTAGTTGCAAGGGATCATTCAGGCCTCATCATGTGTGTGCGGATGAATTACTTCACTAGTTTAAGGAGTGCTTCTGAATGTGAGGGACTGACACTCTGGGAAGGAAGGCATTGCCTTGGCACATGCTATGCAGCTTCCAAAAGTGATCATTGAAACTGATTGTTTATATGTTTTCAAGACACTTCACTATGGATCTTACTTCTTGGAGCCGCATACAAGATGGTACTTTAAAAGTGTAAGGAGTTTGCATTTGATTCACAACAATGTAGTTCTTATAAGGCGTGAGGCTAATGGTGTAGCAGACCACTTTGCAAAGGAAGCAAAATTTCACAAGTGGCGCTGGACCAAGCTGGATTGCTGCCAGTGCACTAATATTCCTTTCCAGCTTCTGTAAAGTCCTTTGTTTGCCTTTCTTCTATTTGTAACAGCTTATAAAAAAAACAATAAAATCCTGTAAGAAGACGTAGACCTGTCTTTCTAAAAGCTGATTGTGCGCGCTCCTCCCGGTGATGAATTGGCACCTATCTTACCATTGCTATAAAGTTGATATTGTAAAGGTGAGCAAGCATTGGAAGAAGCATCCATAACTTCGTCATTCTCATATGTATACCTGATTAACACAGTTCAATATTATAAGTCCATCAAGTAAATATATCATGAAGAGAGATGAAGTGAGTGATAGATATTGTGGTATCATAAAGTTTCAACTGGTGAATTCTACTCTGTCAAACTTGGCTATATAAATATTGTAACGGTAAAAAGACAGATGTGACATATACAATTAGTGGACTCCCACATTCCATAAGTCTTCTTTATTGCTATCCTTTGCCTGAGTAGAATGGTCCAGTTTGAGCAGTACACTAATATTAAGAAAAGGCAAAGCTCCGCAGGAAAACATTTTCTTATTTCAACATTAAAAGACAGTATAGTACATAAAAGAGAAAAGAAGTCTGTCTTTTTTACCAGTAATTATCCCAATGTGACACAGCAACTATCATAAGGTTGAATGTATCCAATATGCGTTATATGCAAATGTTACCTGAGGGTCTCTGCATCAGCTCTTACGTCAATTTTCTCTATCTGTCTTGAAATTAATGTTCTCAACCGTAGAGTGTGAGCAGTAATTGCTTGAAGCAGTTGAGCAGTAGTCAAAGCTTATCTTCTCCACTTCTAATCGTGGATTGAAAAGGATGCCACTCCCCTCGTAAGCAGGAAATGAGTGGCGTATCTTTTCAATCATGTATGATGCAAAAGACTCACATGCCTTTCGAATATTTCTTTCCCGTGCAGTTTCAATAAGGATAACATCATCTGCAGATTTTGTGCCTCTAACAGTTGAATAAACAGCCTCTTTGTCATTATTAGCGTGGAAACTGTTAGCCATTTCATGAGAAGCGTCGGCAGTGTTGACCTCTGAGCATCTCGTGCTTGAGTAACGTAGTACCTGATACGCTTTTGATACTCGATAAATATTTTTGCTGCCTCATCACATTGTTGATCATAAGCCTCCAGCATCACTTGCTTGTGCCTGCAAGTTATATGGAAGTGTAAACAAATGGCTGAACAGGACTATATCAATAAATCACGATACAAATTTTAAACACAAACAAAATGCAAAATTACTGATCAATATCTGACAATTATTCTTAGAAATACTTTGGGCACTATATAGACAAAATCTGAATATAGAATAGCTGTTTCTATTTCGTTCAATCTCAATGTATGATCGCATAAATATTGAACTAGCAAGACCAAGAAGCAAAAGGAAGCTTCAACATTGAGTGAAAATCTTGTAAGCATAATTGGTTACAAAACTTGTATTCTTTCTGAAACTGAAGCGTTGCATGATAGCACCAAGACCACATTCAGTCCACATAAAAAAATATACAAATTCAGGGATGGGATTTAGCCATTTAGGTATTTGAAAAGAAGAGTTGTTAATTATTAGAAATCGAAAACCCATGTGAAGTTTGATATGGCAAACCTGTAATAATTGGAGAGCTCATCCCACCATCCTCTTCCTTTCAGCTTCTTCCATGGACACCTCTAACATCCTAGCCATCAAATCCTCCCTTTGCCTTATTCCTTAACCTCTCCACTTCCTGCAATGCAGCCTCTCTCGCATCAGCCCCACCACTAGCACTCTCCTTCCTCCTCCCACCCATGGGCTTCTCCTTCACAACCCCATCAGCCCCAGAACCTCCGTGAACATGAATATTCCTCCGTATCTTCTCCACAGTCTTCTCCGATTTAACCCGCGTGAGCAGGAAATTCCAAACTGGTATCATATTCCCCCTGCACACTTTCCGAACGGAATCGGGCGAAGGCGAGTGCACTTTGGTTAAGGTTGAGTAAGGGGCGAGTGGCCTGTATCCGATTTCCTTGTGTAGCCATTCGAGAATGGCTTCCGGCTGACCCGTCGACCCCTGCATTTCAAAAATCCGAACCCTAACTCGTACGCATGGGTAAAAGTAGACGAATGGGACGACGTGAGATGATCTGAGGATGGTGAAGCCGGCGAGAGAGATCGCCTGAAGTGAGTTTTAGTTGAATTTGGCACTACAAATTTTTAAAAGAAAGTTACAGCAGGCACATAGTTTCTATACAAAGAGTGCCGGCCGTTCACGTAAAAGGATTGGAATCACAGAAAAAGTGTGCGTTGCAAAATTAATTTTTTGATACAAAATACAAGCTAATCATGACCCTCGATCTTGTGATTTGAATGGATGAGATTAAATCTTGATTTTTTAGTATTTTTATTGGTGACAAATTATAAAATGAAACTAACGAATTATGTCGTCTTTCATTTTTCGGCTCACCTTTTTCATTTTTCAGCTCGAAAAGTGACGAACTATAAAATAGACTGACGAATTATAAAATAATTTTGACAAATTTTGTATTTTGTACCAAAATTTAACTTTGTACCTGATCTTGACCCTCGAATCACATACAAACTATATTTATAAATAAAAACTAAAGATTGCGGTTCAAGTAAAAACTAAATATGATTTGCGGTTAAGCTGACACGTGTCCCATTTAGTTGAAATCCCGAACAAACACACAGAGGGGTATTATAATCATTCCACATATCCTAATAATTTTATTTTCAATTTAGTCCTCGAGTTGTTAATGATCAGACTTAAACTTGGAAATGATCAGACTTAAAAACATCAATGATCAGACTTAAACAACAATGATCATACTTAAAAATAATGATCAGACTTAAAATAACAGATGATCAGACTTAAAAAACAATGATCAAACTTAACCCAGTAATGATCAGACTTAAAAAACAATGATCAGACTTAAACCAGTAATTATCAGACTTAAACCAGTAATTATCAGACTTAAATCAGTAATGATCAGACTTAAAAAAATGATCAGACTTAAACCAATAATGATCAGACTTAAAAAAAACAATGATCAGACTTAAACTAGTAATGATTAGACTTAAAAAATAATAATCAGACTTAAACCAGTAATGATCAGACTTAAAAAAAATAATGATCAGACTTAAAACAGGAAAGGAGAGAGATTGGGGAACGCACTTAACCTCTTGCACAATAGAAAACTTCTACTCCATACGTAACGATGCTTTAGCACAATGATCAGACTTAAAAAACAATGATTGGATTTAAAACTGTAATGATCAGACTTAAAACTATAATGATCAGACTTAAAACTATATTGATCAGACTTAAAACAGTAATGATCAGACTTAAAATTACAATGATCAGACTTAAAACAGTAATGATCAGACGTAAACTATAATGATCAGAATTAAAACTATAATGATCAGACTTAAAACTATAATGATCAGACTTAAAACTATAATGATCAGACTTAAAATTACAATGATCAGACTTAAAACTACAATGATCAGACTTAAAACTACAATGATCAGACTTAAAAATATTATTGTAGCAATGATCAGACTTAAAACTGTAATGATCAATCTTAATACTATAGTGATAGACTTAAAACAGTAATGATCAGACGTAAAACTACAATGATCAGACTTAAAACAGCAATGATCAGACTTAAAACTACAATGATCAGACTTAAAACTACTATGATCAGACTTAAAACTACAATGATCAGACTTAAAAATATTATTGTAGCAATGATCAGACTTAAAACTACAATTATCAGACTTAAAACAGTAATGATCACACTTAAGCTATTAATGTAGAAAAATGATCAGACTTAAGCTATTACTGTAGCAAAATAATCAGACTTAAGCTATTGCTGTAGCAAAATGATCAGACTTAGTAATGTTACTGTAGCAAATTTTAGGACGATTATACCCTCGCGTCTATTATGTATTTATAAATACGTTCGTTTTAAATTTTTTTTCATTTACAAAAATACCCCGAATTCCGATTGGTCGAAATATACACGTGGAAATATTTTATTGAGTTTGTAGTTTTTATTTATAAATGTGGTTTGTATTTGATCCGTTTTCAAAACTAAAAATTCAATAAAAAAAATTGACACGTCTATATTTCTACATATCGTAATTTGTATCGCATTTTGTAAATAAAAAAATTAAAATGGATTTATTTAAAAATACATAACAGATGCGAGGTTATAATCGTCCTAAAAATTGCTACAGTAATAGTTTTAAGTTAAATTATTGCTACAGTAATAATTTTAAGTCTGATCATCGTTGTTTTAAGTACGATAATTGCTACAGTAATAGTTTTAAGTCTGATCATTGCTGTTTTAAATATGATCATTGTAGTTTAAAGTCTGATCATTGCTACATTATAGTTTTAATTCTAATCATTGTAGTTTTAAGTCTGATCCTTATTGTTTTAAGTCTGATTTTTATGTCTGATCATTCCAATTTAAGTATGATCATTACTGTTTAAGTCTAATCATTGTTGTTTTACGTCTGATCATTTCAATTTAAGTCTGATCATTCCAATTTAAGTCTGATCATTGCTGTTTAAGTCTAATCATTGCTGTTTTACGTCTGATCATTTCAATTTAAGTCTGATCATTCCAATTTAAGTTTGATTATTGTTGTTTAAGTCTGATCATTGATGTTTAAGTCTGATCATTACTGTTTTAAGTCTGATTTTTATGTCTGATCATTCCAATTTATGTCTGATCATTCCAATTTATGTCTGATTATTGATGTTGAAGTCTAATCATTGTTGTTTAAGTCTGATCATTGCTGTTTTAAGTCTGATTTTATGTCTGATCATTCCAATTTATAAGTCTGATCATTGCTGTTTAAGTCTGATCATAGTGGTTTTTGTCTGATTTTTATGTCTGATCATTCCAATTTAAGTCTGATCATTCCAATTTAAGTTTGATTATTGATGTTTAAGTCTGATCATTGATGTTTAAGTCTGATCATTGCTGTTTTAAGTCTGATTTTTATGTCTGATCATTCCAATTTAAGTCTGATCATTGCTGTTTAAGTCTGATCATTGCTGTTTAAGTCTGATCATTGCTGTTTTAAGTCTAATTTTTATGTCTGATCATTCCAATTTAAGTTGATCATTCCAATTTAAGTCTGCTTATTGTTGTTTAAGTCTGATCATTGATGTTTAAGTCGATCATTGATGTTTAAGTCTGATCATTGCTGTTTTAAGTCTGATTTTTATGTCTAATCATTCCAATTTAAGTCTGATCATTGCTGTTTAAGTCTGATCATTTTTGTTTAAGTATGATCATTCCAATTTAAGTCTGATCATTCCAATTTAAGTTATATAATTAGACTTAAAACTATTACTGTATCAATGATCAGACTTAAAACAGCAATGTTCAGATTTAAAACTATAATGATCAAACTTAAAACTAATTGTAGCAATGATCAGACTTAAAACTGTTACTGTAGCAATTTTTGGGACGAGTATACCCTCGCATCTGTTTTGTATTTTTAAATAAGTCCGTTTTAATTTTTTTTATTTACAAAAAGCGCCCCGAATTACGATTAGTCGAAATATACACGTGGAAATATTTTATTAGGTTTTTAATTTTTATTTATAACTATGATTTGTATTTGATCCGTTTCCCTATACAAATTACCCCATTTTCAAACTTATGTATCTAAAATACCTCAAACTAGCCACCTCAAAATTATCCCACCTCAAATTTACATATCTGATTAGTCCTTTTTTAATAATATTGATTTCCGAAAAATCGGTAATATATATTTTCAAACAAAACTGATTCCTGAAGAATCAATTAGTGGCATTTCAACTAATAACGGTGCTCTGGGAACTGGTGTCATTCCAAAATACATATGTAATACGTTTGAGAGGTACGTGGATCAATCGAGCCAAAAAAACAAGTTCGCCCCGGTGTCATCCCCATAGAAGCCTCTCCAAAACTCATACTTTCCTACCACCCTCATCACGCTTCCTCATCCTGTCATCCATATCACCATTCCTCATACCTCGCTTCGGCGCCGTAACCTCAATCCCTGAGCGGAAGCACAATTCACAAATTCCTCTCACAAAGGGTGTAGTCTTTTATGCTTTAAAATAATTTTCTTAAGATACCGCTTTCTGGACACGTGGACTTATATTTTCACCCAAACTTGCCTCGTATGTATTTTCGAATGATATTGATTCCAGGGAAACCGGTATTAGTTAAATGCAACTAACCGACTCTTCAGGAACCGATATTGTTCGAAAATACATATTAGCAGTTCCTCAGAAACGGGTATTGTTGAAAAGAGGGTAAACGCCAAACTCGATTAGGATATTTTAGATATGTGAGTTTGAGAAGGTGTCAATTTGTATACAAACTTCAGGCACAACACCCTTGTACAGTTCTCAATAGTTTTAATTTTTGATTTCACCATGATTTGAGTTTATGTTTTCAGACTAAAGATTAGGTACAAAGTGTATTTTTGATGTAAAATGTAAAGTTCGTTAAAACTGGATTATAATTCGTCGCTGAGAAACCTAAAGTACGACATAGTTCATTATCAATGGTTTATAATTCGGAGAATTAACCATAAACGGCATTTAATACAGGATTAATCTCATCCGTTCAAATGATTAAATCAAGGGCTGTGATTGGTTTGTATTTTATACAAAAATATGCCCTTTGTACCGGATCCCTTTTCTATGTTTTCATATTTATCCTATTTTTTGAAAGACGGTAATGCAAAACTCGATACTGGCAGAACTGGTCTTCGTCAGCACAACAACGAGTGCTGAAGGGTTGAGTTCAAGTCAAAATCTATTGATTTCGTCAAAACTTAGAACTTATTAGGATTGTTTATCTCATAATTTAACGGTTTAGATTAATCAAGATTATTTCGATATAAATATTTTTAATCAAAATCACGACCCTCTAATGCAGAGCAAACGCAGAGAAAGCCGGGATTAGGAAAAACCCTAATTCTGTTTTTTCATTATTCAAAAGCTGCCGAATGAAATTACATAAGTTTACTTAAATAGGAAAATAAAACGAAACCCTAATACGGAAATTACTAAAAACTGAAAATTTCTAAAAACATTAAAAATTCGAAATAAAATAGGAAACGATCCCGGATGGCTCAAAAAGCCCATACTTCACGAGCAAAGCTCGTGATTTCTGATCGCCATGCCGTTCCGCTAAAAATAAGGTATTATGGGCTGAAACCGGACACCGGCAACTCTAATCCAGCTATTTCGCCACAATCCTGATTTTTCGCTAATCTGTCTGCATCATCCCCTCCCGGGTCGAAAAGATTCGTCCTCGAATCCGAACCCATCCCCGTATCAGAAGACGCACCTTGAAACAGAATCAAACGCTTAACCTTGAACACATCCAAAGTGCGAACATGGCTAGGCAGGGTCAATAAGTCCGAACGCTCGCGGGGAACAGCACCATACACCAATCCACCTTCCAACGCCAAATTTGAGCCTTTGCGTGCAACAGCGTCAACATGATTGTCACTCCCATATTTGCAATTTTCTGCGTGACTTGAGGCATCTACCTTACCAAGGCATAGCTCCATTGAATGATAATCATGATGTCCCTTGGGCGAAGAGCCAAATTGCACTTTCAGATGATCATTACCTGTTCCTATAGGACCCGATAGACCTCCTGAATTCATATTTGATTCGAGAGGCGCCATAGAATTCATTTCACCATTGACACCTTCAACTGTTTCTCCCTCTGGTTCAGAGTCATCCGCTTGCACATCGTTTACCATAGATGTATGGTCTATACCTTCCACATTGGGTTGTATGATACTCTCCGATAAATCTTCAACAGTATTTACCTTCAGGACAGGAGCTTGCAGTGCTCTTTCTGACAATGTTTCAGCTTCTATTTGATCATGCTCTTCCTCAACCATGTCATCACCATATACATCAAAAATAGGATCCCCTTCTGGAACAGGGACATCCTCGGGAGCATCATGCGTAAATAGTCCACGGGAACTCGAAACTTTAGGGCGCTCTGCTTGACGATGCCCAATCTCTCCGCAGCCCTGGGAGCACTCCGCTTGACGATGCCCCATCTCTCCGCCATCAAAGATAGGGATATCAACTCGGAATCCAAGCTCCCACCGTCGGTCACGCTGAATGTCTGGCTCCGCGAATAGGTTATCCTTAGCCACGATGTCGGCATCGACATGATGGGCTTCAAGTTCGTCCAAACGGCGAGTTAGATAGTCAACCTGTCGGCGCAGGTCAGCAATCTCACGAACTTCGAAATCTTCGATATCACGATCCACAGCAGCAGCACCGCCTCTGAGTCTACCTCTAGCCATCGCGCAGGACCACCGTAGTCTGATACCAGATAATGCAGAGCAAACGCAGAGAAAGCCGGGATTAGGAAAAACCCTAATTCTGTTTTTTCATTATTCAAAAGCTGCCGACTGAAATTACATAAGTTTACTTAAATAGGAAAATAAAACAAAACCCTAATACGGAAATTACTAAAAACTGAAAATTTCTAAAAACATTAAAAATTCGAAATAAAATAGGAAACGATCCCGGATGGCTCAAAAAGCCCATACTTCACGAGCAAAGCTCGTGATTTCTGATCGCCACGCCGTTCCGCTCAAAATAAGGTATTATGGGCTAAAACCGGACACCGGCAACTCCAATCCAGCTATTTCGCCACAATCCTGATTTTTCGCTAATCTGTCTGCATCACCCTCCAACCAAATATTTACCATAATCCTGAATATCTCTATTCTCAATGATTTCTTTTCCTACATCGACTACACCCCAAATTTCGCAGCCGCGTATCAGTCAACAACTCCTCTTTGACGAACAACAATGACACACACCTCCAAAAAGTTTTCGGACTTGTGTTGGTTGTTCGTTTAAAAGACCTCTATTGTTCGCGGTTTTGAATAAGAGGCTGCAACTCGGTTGTACGATAATATGAACATCCGTACATATAATAACAAATTCGTAGTTTAGAATATAGTCATATATATGTTGGGTGTGGTTTTGGTTGTTCGGGAATATAGTCATACACATTGAAATCATTATTTTATTCTTTTTTTATTTGTTAAAATTACGATCGTAAAACAAAATCACGAACATCATGAACAACTAGCCATGATATCAAAATATTTTTGCTCAAAACACGAACATCATGACTTTATCGACGAATGATATACTCAAGGTACCATAAAGAAGGGGTGAGATCAAAACTATTCTGCTCGAAATCACGACCATCAAGTTCTGATCCACGAACAATAAGCTCGTTCGGACAAAAAAGTTCAACTACAAGAAGACAGACGAAGAGATGGAAATTATTATATCATTTTTTTGTCGGCATGAGAACGACAGGCTCAGAGCACAGAATGTTTCCGTCGACTTCGATACGGCTGTTGCACGAGAGTAAATAATTTGTTCTAAAATCATGGGATCTAGTGGGACAAGATCATGTGATTTATTTTGTAATTGACTAATTTGTCCTCAAGTAATATGTATTGTAATTAAAAAATTATTTTGTTTGCTAATTATACGGAGACGGACCATAGATGAATTAATCAAATGGATATTGAAAGTTTTAAGTTTTGAAGAATGTATAGATTCCGACCAGATCTTGTGTACGTGATGTCAATTTTTTTTTCAAATACCGATTTATAAAAACTATAGGACAAACATGAAACTCACACTCAAAATATGATCGAATTGAAATTAAAATATGAAACTTAGGGAAAAGAAAAAGTTCTTGTGATTCTATCCTTAGCTTGGCCATTGTCAGAGTTGTGCTAATTTTAGTTTGAATATGCCATAAAATCAAGCTTTCATTTTGAAAACCGGGTTGGAGTCTTTTGAATTTGAACAAGGGGCCTTCAATATAGATGATTTATCCCTAAATTCATACCATGAAAGAACAACGTGTCTTGACTTGACGATTCATATTAGGTGCAGCCAAGTTAAAAACAAGATTTGAAAACGACATAGCTTAAATAAAACAATATCAAAACTACTTCGTCATTAATATAACCCCTAAGTTAAAAACTGAACAATTTTCAAAATTACACAGTTTTATTTTGACTGCAAATAACTGCACTGCTTAGATTTTATTCCCTGATCTGATACCCGCATGGCAAACCACATTTGACATTGGTGTTTAATCGTAGTAGCACATATTAAAGGCGCTTGTGTCTGAAATATGGCAAATCCGAAAATAAAAATTGAAACAACGGCTTCTTTCAGAGAAACTTTTAACGATATGGACAAATTCATAAACAAAATTCAAAATGTGATAGGTGATTCAGATATTAGGAACAATAATAGTGTCTATCTATCTTTTATTTTTGGGTTGGTTATATTTCGTAGATCTACTCTTTTTTTTCTTCCCTTTAGATGAGACGTTGATCAACTAATGAAACACAAATTTAAAGAACCAACTATTATCCATTCTACCTCTATTCAGTCTCCTCTATAAAGCTAATGTCTATAACTTCATGGATGACTATAATGAGAAACCAGAGCTTCAATGCAATCCTTAAGCACTTGGATGATCACCACCATAGCACAGAAAAACCTCGTCTGATCAAACATGCTGCCAACACATTGATTTTTTGCATGAATGCACAGTACGCAGTTAAAATTGTCACTTTCATTTACTCAAATGTTTTTTGCAAAGGCATGAGCTATTTTTTTATTCCAACCCATATACTCGTTACTCCCACCAACCCTTCTGAATTATCATGACGTTTTCACGCTAGGCCTCGCTTCGATGAGCTACATGCGCTACTATTTCTTCTTCACATTCGTTGCTATATTTAAGCAACTTTTCTAAAAACAGGTATTAACTTCACCCACTGGGTTTCAGCTTCTTCTTCATTGTTCAGAAACTTGCATCTAGACTGAATTCAATATCAATAACAAATAAACATGCATATAAGGCCCTCAGAAACTTCAGAATAAAAAAAGTACGCAGCCAATCAGAAGCAATGGCTTCTGATTGAATTCTCCCAAATGAACTTGTTCTTCTACATATCTAAATTAACACTGTGTTCATGAGATGTCATTCTATCTATGTCCAATAGACGATTACTGTGAGAAGACAATCATATATGAATGCCGCAAAATGCCAAATTTTTGTTTTGCTCCCTTTAGATAACCTTCGCCCTTTCGCTTCTAACCCTATACCCCCATCTTTCTCTAACTTACTGTACAGCGACAGTTAAAGCTAACTATGCCTACCTACAACTTACACTCGCATACCTGCCCGGGTGCTTTTTCTGCCACTGCCACTTGATCTGCGAGCTTGTCCATTCCAGTCTTCATCATCATAATCATCATCATCTCCCTCTTCTCTCCTTCCAGATCTTCCAACTCTTTTGGGCGCGGGCCTTTTCCTTTTGACATTCACTGTGTAGGTTGAATAATCAACAGTATCCTCTTTGAGAGCAGTTTTAAATTCCTGCAACACCACAATGAGATAAACCACCAGCAGAAAATGACTTAAAAGTGTTTCATAGCTAAAGTAAGACAAATTTTAATCAGATATGTTATACCCAGATGGAAGGGTACAATCTCGGTGTGGTTGATATTATTTCAAACAATGCCAGAAACTTGATTTTAGAAAGCTTCAACTAACAACTTATGCGCCACATCCTCCCCAACTGCCATGGATATCTTTTTCAAATCTAACTAGAGCTATTACTCTCTTTCATTATCCATTGAGACCTCTATTATGTTTTCAGTCATTACACCTTTATGCCCAAATAAAGTCTACTGAGCAAACAGGGTTATCATAATCACACAGAATATCCATCAGCCTAACGAGGAGTCGAGGACAACACAACCGTAAATGTTATATATCACCAAACATGCCTTAAACAGTGGATTATTAGGCTAAATGCTTTCAAAGTCTCACTAACAAAAACAAGAGGATGAAAAATGGTTAAATGGGTTACGAATGATTAATGGTTCAAACCATTTCAAAAAAATGAGATTATATTAATGAGCTAAATGCTTATGTGAATGTAAAATTGATAAAACATTCAAGTGTTGGGGGTGAGATCGAGCACAAAATTGTTTTCATTTGTAAACCGAAAATATCACTCAAATATTTTAGCATGAACATCAAACAGGCAAACATCTTAATAATATTTCACGAGATAGGGCATACATATCATGTGATCCAAAATCATTTTGACTTAAATTTATCAATTTTGCTGGTACATAGACAAGTGTACTTGATCCTTTATTTTTATCTTAAGTGTATGTAAAATTGTTTTTTTGACACTATCTATATGGCCAACCATGAAAACCCAAATGCTAAATGGACATAAATGATTGACCCATCTAGATTGATTGAAATGAATCCTAAATCAGTTATTCAATGGCTGAATGTTGTTTCAAACATCATGCAGCCTCTAATGAAAAATCTAAGGCTTAGATATTTCTCAGCATTTCAGATTTGGCTATGATGAGAGAAAGATGATAAATGTTGGTCGTTCACCCACCTGGTATCTTTGTAACAATTCTTGGGAATTTGTAGGCAGCATGGTACATATTCCAGTAACATTAAAAGGTATATTCTGCTTGGACAGAGCCTCCCCTGACTTTAAAGGTTCATTGGGTGCAAATGCCTGAAATAAGTTTCAAAATTTGTTGGTAATATAAGTATACTGAAGTGAAAAGGCAGATAAATACTTAAGCAGCAAATATGGCACCAACAAACCTGGCAGCGTGCATCATTTAAGCTGTAAACAACTTTCAAGTGCCTTTTCAACTTTAGTAAGAGTTGAAGAGCAACTGCCCCAAGCCAATCAGCCTGTAAAAAAAAATCATGGACGATAAACACGGGGTAGGTTTTAATGTGACAACTACAAAGCCGAACTTAAATGTTCCATTAGGCATCGTACTGAAAGTGGCTTGCTAGAGCTCATTTAGCAGTATGGTCCAAGCACTTTTGAGTTTCAAAGTTATAACACTAGAATGTCCATAAATTCGTGATTACCTGGACCTTTTCCAGATCTTTCCCAGAGATGACACTACAGCTACAGAGAGAATTCATGGAGTGAATCTGGTCAGCTGATTCCTTCTGACCGGTTCCATTCAGATCTATTGCAGCCATAACATTTGAGGCAGGCCAAGCATCTAATTCTTGTTCTGATGTTCCATTTTCACTAAACTGGCCCTGTTCTTGTGAGAGGCGTCCAATTGAAGACTTCATATTTGCCTCCAGATCCCCAGCCTTGACTTGCATAAGTCGATTTATAGTGTATATTAGATAAAGTGGCTCATCAGGTGTTGTGAATGGTAACAAAGATAAAATTTCCGTACAGTATCTGCAAGATGAAGACGAAAGTTTTTCAATGATTTGGTTTATCACCATAGTTATGGAAGCAGCACGGGATGTATCACACTTACACAAGGAAAGAAACAAATGACCCATTTCCACTTGGAGTATCAAATTTCCGTACAATCGAGGACATGAATTTGTTTCTCGATATGCGATTTGCACGAATGAGCTTGTAGATGCGAGAAACTCCAAGCCTTGCGTACGCGGAGGAATCATTTTCCGATTTTCCTTTAGTATTCAAAGAACCCTTTGACTGAGAACAATGGGACAAGGACTGTATAAAAGTAAAGGAAGTCTGCAGGCCATCACCCAACCGGCTCTCAAAAAAGGAAGGATGCCTGAAATTAATACCAGTAAGATTCAGCACGTGTTTTCAGGTTCAAATTACCAATCAGAATTTAAATGAGCATACTTTTCATTCATATTTGATAGAAGATGATGAGCCAACTTTGCGTTGGCTTCCAATGGATCTGTCTCGAGAGCGATCAAGTGCGGTACACAGGTTATGGGATGCACAAGACCCTGCCGCAAAACGACCTCCACGATCTGCATTAATCAGTAATGTCAAATGCTGAACTTGTTTTTATGCAATGTGCTACACCATACTTTCAAGCAAAGCACGCTGAATCAGGCTACACAGCTTGAGAAATGACTGTTGCAGCGCAATCATTCTAGTCACAGAAACGATTTCTCTCCAGACAAACTTGGGGCAGCTAATTAATTACTTCCAAAGAACATTAATACACTATGTGAAAAAATTGTGTTATAAAACAATGTGTTATAGACCTTGATTGGTAGAAACAGTTCGGAAAAAAACTGGTTACAGAGATAGCCTTATTTACATGCATATTTATATGGGAAATGCAATTCATAAGAAGAATGTATGCAAGCACAGACGGCACAGATGGCACTAACTGCAATACTAAGATCACATTGATATCTCAGGAAACCACAATGAAAGCGCAAAAATAAAACAAATAAGGACTGCTCTGAACTTGAGCCTAGTACCCTCTAGTTAATGACCATGCCTAAGTCATAACTGATGAGCTACAGTGTATAATTGTTAGGCTCTAGCATGCTATGCATACCAAATACATCTCTAGACAATACTAGGCACAGCCAGAATTCCATGTTCTACCTTCAGGGCTGATTGTCGAACAAGCTCATCAACATCTAAGCATCTACCAAGAATATGATCCCAGTACAATTGCACAATCCCCCCACAAATATTTGTATCCCCAGCACCAGCAGCAACAGGCACACTAGTGCCTGCTAGCGAAACGACTTCATCGACCACATAGTTGTCTTTATAGCCCCCAGCAGCTGTGTGAACAGAAATGTTACTTCCCTTTTCTGCAGCAGCCGCCAACTGAGCTTCGGCATCTAGGAGATACTCGTATATGCTTTGCAGTGCTTGTACCTGGTCAAATATATCACTAAGCAAACGTGAAGGAAACATCATATGATCAATGTCCAGAAAAATAGTATACCTTGAGACGAGGATCAGACTGTGTGGATAGTGTTGCTTCCAAGATATTAATTACATCGTTTTCTAACATATATTCCGGTCTAGATATGAACACATACCCCAGTGCCTGCATAGGTATGTATCAAAAAAAATAGGTACTTATGATTATGCATTTATAAACACGATGCAGCAGGACTAGAGGGCACACAGTAGGAGGCACTTTCACCTGTAGTGACCTAACTCTGATGACAAAATCATCAGATTTTAGATAATTCTTTAGCAAAGCGAGGATGTTCATCACTTCTGTGCTTGTACTATTGGAGGCAACCAACAAGGCATTCCCATAGCGTATAAGCAGCCCAAGACAAAATATTGAACGTCCGATTTGCTAAATAATCAAGAGTTCAAATTTTCAATTAGCACAGAATTAGAGCATCAAAAAGTCTTGCAGGTAGGATAAGGATACCTCATAATATTGAAAGAGATTTTCATTTCCAACTAGATTTTTTATATTACAAAGATGTAAGATTTATTTTGAAGCCTTTTACATGCTTTTTTTGTTGTTAGAATGAATTGCAACCAAGATTTTAAACTATTAATAATTTGATATTATCACTATTGGCAAAAAAGATATGTATTAAGTATTGCTCAATATAAGAATTCAAGCACAATGTGATCTTAAGAGAGTAAATATAATATGATCTTTTATTCAAACATCCATGCTTTGGGTTTACAAAAACGCTTTGTCGAGTAAACGCTAATTATTTTCCTAAAAGGCATCTAAGAGGCACTAGGCTAGGACTTCATACTTAGAAATTTTAGGAGTAGACCAGTGCAATTATATATATTATAACACATGACTCAGTGATACACTCTGGCAAGTATATTTTGTCTTTATGAATATGGCAGACACTCTATTTTCATAATATATCAGGTGGTTTATTAAAAGAAGGGGGTGCCGGGTTAACGAGGAAAGGAAGAAAAAAAAGGGGGTTTGTCCACATTTTTTCAACTTTTTACCAACTACCGGCTAATTCAGATACAATTATAATTAATAGTTTTCAATAGAAATAATTATGCTTATCAAATCAAAAAAATGAAAACCTGCTTATTCTCTATGCCAAGTGATTCCAACCGCTTGAAGAACACCTGAATGAGATTTTCAATGGCAGCAGGGCCTTTCTTTGCTTCCTTAACAAGTGAGCAGAGGCACCTGCATTTGTGAATATTAAAAGAGATAAACTGAAAGATGGATGACCGACTTAATAAGCACAATTACAACTGACAGGCAAAAAATTAACTAGTTTTTACTATTAAAAAAAAAACTATACTTGAACTGACCATCATTGCTTGAAAATGCTATTGCAAATACCAAGTATACTAGTAAGTTGGGGGAAGCAAATTTCCTAACCTAGTCGTACATAATACGAAGACAACTTTTAGATATTTGAGCAGAATCAGCACATAGAAAATCATTATTTAGGACACCTACAATCATGTGGATGACTCAAAATGAAAGCTCAGATTGTAATTTGTAAATACCAAATCACCAGGTAAGGTACCCAAAATAGCAGCCAGTGAACCAATGGGAAAAAAACATAATATTTACTTTTAAGTACTAGCTTTGTAGGCTTTATTGAACAAAAAAAAGTACCATCTTTGATAAATCAGGCAAGGCAACATAAAAATTGGGGATATGAGGACAATTTGTGTGTTCTTTCAGCTTACACTGGTTCCACTGAGCTTAAGAATTATGCGAGACAAGTGAACTTATTAAATACTAAATTGATATCTAATTCTACGTTAAGCTAGAAAGAACACGCCCAAACTTCACACATCACGTCTCAGGAAACAATTTATAAGGTCCTCATGAAACAACTAAAGGGTGGTGCTGCTGTGCATGAAAAGTGAAAGACTAAATAATCGCTTTTGGACAATCTATATTAAAGGGGAAGAGAAGATTACTTGATGCAAGCATGTACAACATTCAGGAAAGAATGGCGAACAATCATGTTTTTGAAGTCTAGTTCGAGTTCTTCCACTACACTTTGTGGAATCTTTCGAAGCAAAGGCAGAACAGCATTCATAACGTAGATAATACTCTCAAGTAGTTGAGCAACAACTCGGCTGTCTACCTGAGATCAAGATTGAAAAATGTCTTTAGCATTTATGTCCATAATTGATAGCCCTAACAGCCTTTGCAGACTCCACTAGAATGAGGATGGGAAGCTACTCATTGAGAAGCAATCACATCAAAGAAAACAAAATATATACAAGAAATGGATCTACTGGGTACGCCTCTAGATCAGTGCATAATTTATAGTCCTAACAGCCTCTGCAGCCTCCACAAGAATGAGGATGGGACACTAATTCAGAAGCAAACACATCAAAGAAGGCAAAATATATACAGGAAATGGATCTACTACGTAGAAATAACTAACATTCAGTATATACAGGAAATGGATCTACTACGTATAAATGGACGGGACCTCAATTTATTTATAACATCACAGGAAAAATAACTAACATTCAGGTTTCAAAATATGACCAAAAGCATATGTTAAATCAAAATGGGTTAATTGGCACACAATTTGTATCACTAACATGCACATGCAAAATTGATGTGCATGCCACTTAGTCATGCAGTCAATCAAGCACATTCCTAAACTAGTATATAGAGAGTAGAGACCATTTATTCATAAAATAGACCCTAGACCTGCCAATTCTCTATCATATATATCAAATCTATATAGCTTGAGATGCCAGTACAATTGACAGAAAACCTGGCTCTTGAGATAAGGCTGTAGTGTAACCACGTATTGAGAAGGATCAGAGCTTGGTGCACAGAGTGTTGGGTCCACTGTACAGAATGCATGTAAGGCCAGCACATAGGGCAGGGTCAATGTCTCCACCGCCTCGCTGTTCCTCTCGTCTGCCTGTCCAGGGACATGAGTGTTAGGAAGGTAATGTTTTATTACAAACACAATTAAAATGTGTAGATCAAAACAAGGTACCTGTAATATCTTTTCAAGAAAGCACTTGCACATCAACTCACAGCGTCGACGTACTGATCCCATTAAAATAGGACTTATACCAACAGCCTTAGCTGATTGTGGAAAGAAATCAAGGACTAAATTCCGCTTAATAACAGTGACAAGTAGGTGGTGGCTCTGCGTTCTCTTTAAGACCTCCACAATCTGCTCTGTTTTCTTGATTACCTCCAATGGAACAGCACTGCCATCCCCCGAAAACTGAGTCTCGGGAGTGGAAGGTGACTCGAACCAGAATTCATAGAATGTCTTGCAAACAAGATCCTGGAAATCAAATAACATTTAACAATATGAATAAATAAAATAAACAAAGACAAATAATAGAGGAGCTAGGAAGTAGGAAGTAGTGTGTTACAAATTCTGGAAGTACGTGTTCTGTTTCAACAATTGGGAGATGCATAGAATTAAGTGAGGGCATATTCAAAATCTCTAAGAAAAGTTTCCAGATATCCGGAAGATTATAAGAAAGAGCCATGACGGTCAATTAGAGTGTGGATTGTGTTTTCAGAACTCATAGTCTCATACTTCTTGTAACTAATGAGATTTTTTTGTTCAGTCCATTCTAAGAAAGAACCATAGCTATAGGGATGTGGCAGCTGAAAGAATCGCATAGTTCTTGGCTTTAATTACCAGTTCATAGTTCTTGCCTTCTTGGCCCTAATTCTTCAGAGCTGTCAGTTATTTGTACTTTTAAAGAGATGTATAATGTAAGTTCAGGTTATGTAGTCAGTGAACGTATTGTTTTTTTTTTTTGAAAGGGGAAAACCCCAGCCGCTGCGCGCATTGGATAAACCCTTGGTTGAGCACAAAAGCCTGCAAACCATGCCAACCAGGTGCGACCACACCACTACAGTGTGACAGGCTCGACCAAGTGCTTAAAGTAGGAATAAGTTCCTCTTTTATGTGTTTAGCAAGGAACTCGAACATATTTGAAGGGTCTTCGTAAGGGTTTATAATACTAAAAATCTACTGAGAGTATAACTCTTCCCTGTCTGCATTTGGCTCACCAAAGATGGACTGTAATGAAGGAGATATGATGTCAATGTTCAATAAGCCAAGGTTGTCAAGTCGACAAGTCGAGTCGAGTCGAGTCGAGTCAGTAGGGTTATCACTAGTCGACTAGTCGACTAGTCGACATATATATTATATATAATATAAGAGGTGAAGGGAAAAAATGTAAAATTTAGGCTTATGGATCATAATCTTGTTCCGCCATCTACAAAAAAAAAAAAGAATAACATTTAGCTTTTAAAAGCAGTATATAAACATACAGCTCTAGCATATTTAGAAACATTTAAATCTATTGCAGCAGATGTTTTTTTTTCATATTGGGCCTAGTCGAGCCCAAAATTGTTACTTTTACTAACTAGTCGCTTCATAAGTCGAGCAAGTCGGCCGACAAGTCGAGTCGTAAGTCGAGCAAGTCGACCGACTTTCTCACAAAAACCAAGTCGAGCTTCCTAGTCGACCAGCGAAAAACGACTTGCTCGACTAGTCGAGCGACTTAACAACAGTGCAATAAGCCCAACATTCAACACAAGAGTCTCTAAAGATGTGCTCCTTTCTTGTCTAGTAACAATAGAAAACCATGCAGAAGCTTTGGCAAAAGTTACATACTAGAATTCAGTCAATCATTTGGTAGAAAAGAACCACGAGACCAATGGAAGGACAATACTGCCCGACCGCCCAACAACTTGCAAGCAGTTTAGCCGTTATTGTATCCATACCGTTCTACAAGCTAAGGGTGTCCTGCTCACTATGCATACAACTCCACACAGACTTGTGCTTCTTTAAGTAGATAAGCAGCAACAATCAGATATAGTTTGTTTTAAATTTAAACTTCAGTACATTCAATGCTCACAAGCTAAGGATTTCACAAGTCCAAGCACGAGGAGCAAGAAGTAAATCTCGAGACTTACTTGGATGCTAGCTTCATCATCACTGACACGAGAAATTATTTGGATGCATGCACTTGTAAATTCTCGGAAGTTGGAATTCGAAATGCACATATCTCTGATGATTTTTATCGCTTTTTTGCGTACACTTACACCAGTATCCTTGATTCTCTCTGCAACTTTCCCAAAATACTACAAATAAAATAAGCTTTAGATGCAAATGAAACAAGCATATAGGAAAAAAATAGGCAATGACTAATGCGAATTGCGAGATACCTTTAAACCAACTTCAGGATGCGAGGCAATATGTCTACCAACAAGTTCTAAGGCAGCTTCCCTTACAGATATTGCTGAGTCACAGAACCTCCCTTCAACAGCAGATTGTACAGATCTCTCACACAACACTTCAGGGTCGGCCTCTACAATAGTACTTACCTGAGTCCATTCAAGAATCAATAGCAACATACATGTTAATCAATTCTTTAAGGTGACTTACTATCCCAAAAAAAATTTCTTTTAGGTGACTTGATAATACGATTTTAGAGATGGGTTTGAATACAATGAACTCAAAGTCACTAATCCAACTTACCGCCCGTAAAGCTCTTGCTCTAATGATCGGAGAATTCTCCCGCAAACTCGCCTGAAATGGAGGTCAACGTGAGACAAGCTACAATATTTCTAAAGAAAAGAAATGAACAATAAACTTACCAATAGCATGTACAAAATTTTATCGAACCCTCTGGAAAATGAACTGTGCTGTCCCAGAGCCAAAGTAACTTTTTTAACTGTGTCCCTTGACCATGAAAAAATACTCCAAGAATGGCGAACAATGGTTTTTGATCTCATTCTAGCTATGTAATAGTCATAACTCTGAACGGATTTTGAATTGTCTTTGTACCACATGCAGAGATGGAACCTATTTACAAGCAACATCACAAAACTAAATCACTTGATATGCCACTAAACCACAATACAGTACAAGTTGAAAAGTCACCAACCATCGGGGAAATATGTGCATATCCTCAGACAATCCAGCATCCTGTAGATAGTCTAACAGCACTTGTTGAATAACTTCAACTTGTGTGATTGAAGTGGGAGCTCCAGAACCATCAGTGAACTTGAGATCATCAATATTGTCATCCTTGTATTTAGATTTGCAGTATGACTGTAAAGTTATAAGCTGCTTTCTGCATACACAAACTGGACAATCAAATCCATTACTACTGATTTCATACTCTTTAGCCCCAATGCAATCTGGATGAAATAATCTAGAACAGCTTTGGCAGTCAAGTAACAATTGGTCACTCCTTCCAACTGTGCAAGCTGAACAAGCATCCTTCAGACCGGTCTGACCTGGAAGTCCCCCCTCAGCTGACCATTGTGTTATCCAGGACTGGTCTTTTTTGTAAACTACATCATCATTCTTCAACCTAGCAGCAATAGGGCCCAGAATATCAATTGCCATAGATCGTGCAGATATGTCTTTGGATTTCAGTCCAGCATTTTGCAGAAGCAGCACACAGAGAACCTGCAATGTATTCAGCTTTAAAAATCACAAATTAATTGACCTTTACAATAAAAGATGGAGGGTGGCGCACGGAAGTATACTTACTTCCAAAAGTGGTGCAGCTGCAGGATATTCTGGCAAGTTTAATATTAGCAAAAGATCTGTGACGAGGTTCTCCACTGTGGCTTTTAGCTCAGATGCTTCCTGAGCTTTTACACTTGTTATGCGCTGAAGAACACGGCTCCAAAATGAAACACACACGCCTGTTACCGCTTCGTGACATTTTGTTAGGTATAAAGCATCAATTGCCACATCTTTCAGATTTCCAGTAGCACCTTGTCTTAGAGTTTCTGGCAGGTTGGCACTACAATGAACCAACTGAACTAGCAAAGCAGTAATCATCTGGATTTGCCGCTGCTCTTCATCAGGCAGGAGGTAAGCTCTCAATGCTCGTTTTGAAACGGGTAACTTCCATAAAACTTGAAGCACCTCATCGATCACGAAAGTTTGATGCTGTGTGTATGAACAAAATATCTGCATCCACCATTGTAAACATGCCAAAATATCAGGTGAAGTTGAGGCATACTGAGTTATAACTTATAATTAGTGAACAGATGTAGCACAAAGCTTAGTACCCCACTTATCACGCTTATTGCTTTCAACTGTAAAAGATGTATATTTTCCACCAAGAACGTTGTGAAACTTGTCTTCAATAATTGTAAAATGCAACTATCTGAAAGACGTTCCACTAATAATAAATCCTTGAAGAAGCCAAGGATAGTGCACAATTTCTGCATAATGGCATTTGCGGTGGTAGACACCCTGAATATAAAGAGTCAAAATCAGAATTCCAAACTAAACTGGAAAAAAAAAATCATTAACTGAAAAGAAAATTTGAGGACATGATACTTGTTATTCACAGATCTTTTCAGTTTAGTGGTCTTTGAACTTCGTCGCCTCTTGCTTGCGGAGCCATAATCAACATCATACTCTTCATCCCCCTCACCTATAACCAGAATTCAAATTCTTGAGTTATAGCCTCGTTAGTATCTTTTCGAACAAGAAGCTGAATGGAGATGTGTTGCCGTCTTTGTTAATGCCATGAAAAAGAACAATAAGTTTTCAAGCCCTAGTACCTTCAGGAAACTCGTCCACGCTCGGTTTATGCATTGCGCGGTATGATGGATCATGTAAACACATGATGTCCATAATTTGACGGCGAGTGAACTCCAGTATTCTTTCAACAATCTAACATCAAAAGAAACAAAAGAAAAAGCTTGAGGAATCAAGACACCATCAAGGATTAGAAATCTTAGGAAAATGAATAAACTAGACTTGATAGAGATAAAGATAGCATCATAAAAAAGGGTAGAGATGAGGTAAAAACCATATTTATTTATAAAAACTATGAACCATGTAAAAGTTCAGACTTAACATACTGTTCAGACTTATTTTGATAATGTTCAGACTTATTTGATAAATGTTCAGACTTCACAAAATGTAAAAGTTCAGACTTAACATAATGTAAAAGTTCAGACTTAACATAATGTTCAGACTTATTTGGCTTATAGTTTTTATATTTAAATGTGGTTTTTATTTGATCCAAACCCCATAAAAAACCAAAAAAAATCACTACCTCTTCTTTGTAAAGCTGCTTTGGCATGTCTCTGTTGGCCATTATCAAAACAGAAGCATGAATGGACTCCAGGGCAGAAAGGACCAGCGAAAGATCTGAATCAGACTGCAAAGTAAAATAATCAATTAGGCAATATGCTTGCAGTAGGCGTCAATAACAAATGAGTGATAACAGAGCGCTTTGAAAGCATCAAGCTGTTGAGAAGTACAACGTATTTTCTCAATCTAAGCAATCAATTAAAAATCCCAACTAAGATATATTTTTCCGAAAGGATGTCTTCTGATAGACAGAAAAACTGAGGACAATCCTCACATATTAGCCGTACAGTATCAGAAACAAAAAATTTAAGAAACATACAAAAAGAGATTTTCGTAAAATTTTCTACTCACGAGTGCAGAGTCATCAACTGATATCCCTTCGGCTCCATGAATCTGATGGTCCAGCACTCTCAAAAGTCTTACAAGAGTATCCACGGGAACCACATGGATGATATTTTTTGATCGTATGGAAATTATTTCATTGACAATGATTTCTAGGTCATTGGTCGGTACTGATGACCATTCAGCTTGATCCTGATCATCATTTTCAACTTCTGCTTTGCCACAAAAATCTGCCAGCACTTCACAGAACTTGTTTATGGTTGCATCTGCACGCATACACATGTTTTATATAGCTTAATAGTCTATGACATAATCTAAGACTGCTTGAAAAATCTAGACTGAACCTTGAAGCTCCACAGGATCTATGGCTATAAACGATGTGTTTCTTTCACTGTGTTTCTTTTTCCCTTTTGGTTTGATTGCAGTTGCAGATATTCCCTGCCCCTGCATAGCATAGCATATTCAGGGAAAAGCTGAGAGGAATTAATGCATTGGACTTATGGAAGGCTTACACACATTTATCACACTGAACTTATGGCTTGTCATCGCCTTATGATCAATCCGATGCTCATCAAGAGAAAGAACATTATGCTCGACAAGCTTCTTTTCAGGTTGACGGTCGGTGACTTTCTCTTCTAGAAGACCTGAGGAGTGAGGAGATTGTTTATAGCAGCCCAACATGTGCGTTGAATATTTAGTACAACTTATATACATATTTAACATTAGTTCTTTATTTCAAACCACTATAAATCTTTGATTTCAGCACTCTTGTGGCATGCATAACAATCAAGACGATATATGATGGGAAGTCATAACACCTCATTAACCAAAATAAAAAACATAGCAATTATGTATGCAAGTAATTTTAGTACAATAACATGCATTTATTCTTTAAGCTTGTAAAAAAACATGCAAGTTACCTGGTTCGAATTAGTTAGAATATTAGACGGTTTTTCAAAATTGAGGAACAAATAGGAATTTGTCAACCATTATTACACAGTTTGCTACCTATGCCAATTGAAAAGGCCATATAATGTTTATTTTCAGATTTTTTTTAAAATCAGAAAATATAGTTTCAGAAATCAACAAACTCCTCTTTTTTCTGAATAGACAACCTAGTAATCAATGTAGTTCAATAATTTTGTTTTTCGAAGGACCAATTGCGTAACTGAATCCATAACCATCAAAAGTGTATCACTTTTCATAATTCTAATTGCCCGTTCAAAAATACAATTTCACAAAGATTTATTAGCCGACATTTTGATAGAAAACATACGAACGAGGCTCCATGACCAACTTCTAAATACTGGCATTAGTGAGGATCCACTGAATACTTATGTTCAAAACTAGCTTGGATGATTAATTTTATCATCAATGGGGTACTGAGCATGCATCTTGATGCAGTAAAGTGGAGCATAAGACTGTTCACTAGTCAGGCTCAAGTATGTTGCAGTGACTTGTATGTTACTTTTAAATTTCAAATGCATTAATTAAATTGCAGAAGGTTAATATGTCGCACAAATTGTTTGTAACTCCAAATCAACAACGGCGCATATGGAGATTTGATAAGCGTTCTGCACCTGGTACAATGAAGTCAAACGCCTCGGAGTTGCACTGGAGAACTCTGTCATAGAGCTCTGGTGGCGGTGAGATGTCATACTGTTGAGTAGGATCGTCTCTGAGCTTCCTGCATAGTGTCAAAAAATTATGTCAGATACCGAACCTTCTAGTTTCAAGTGTTTTCGTATCAGCGTATTTTGTATCCAATATGACATGACACTGTAATTAAAACGAAAGAAAATTTTCCCTAGCGTTACAGTTCCAATGTTAATGTCTTAAAACAATAGCCAATTTCAGTTCGGCAATTTTAGAGGGGAGAAAAGCACACCCTACAAGATCACTAAGCCAACAGTCACAATTTTCTAGGAGCGTGTATTATTGTTATAGAATAACCTCCAGAGAATTTGTTGTTTGGATCACCTGTAAGAAACAAATAACACTATACAACTAATGTGGCAACACACTCACCACTTGAGGATGACTATAAACTAGCTAAAGATATGAACTGAGGCAGTTCATTTACTGTCACTGATAAGAGGTTTTTCGTATTAATAAATTTGAAAATCAAGGATTATTACTATACTAGGTCAACTCATTATAACTGTATTGGTATTCTTCAGTACATTCTGCAGGGTAGGCTACTTGAGTGCTCATATTTCTCTCTTTTAGCTAGATAAAATCTCCATCACTCTGATGAGAACTGTAGTATGATTCTCACCTTTTGATTTTGATAGCGTACCAATTTCAACAAAGAAGGTGATTCTAAAATAATCATTAAGTTATCATATATCACAGACATTTCAAAAATATAAATTGAATTTAAATTGACAAGTTGATTTCACTGGCCTTTTGTACAAATGGAAATACCCAGTTGTCAGCCACATAATGAAAGTTATAACAAAGATCTGTAATATTATTGATATTAGTTATAAGGGAAGATCTCTGCTTGTTCATATACAAGGGTAACGGCCCAAACTCATTGCGTATTTGGAATCTCTCCATATCCCTAATTTCTTCTATAGACAATCACCATCAGAAAAGAATCATTGTTAAACAAAAACTATCGAACAATAGTCTTATTTATTTTCACGTAGGAAAATTGTCTTTTTATATAGATATGATGGGACCAGTTTATAATGCAAGAGCAGAAACTCTGTTCTCTGCAGCATTTGAGAGACTGTGGACAGCAATTGATAAATGAACTGAAGCTATTAAAACTCAAAATCAATGAAGAAGCATCAAAACATAAAAGCAAGAAACAGAAAAGAATACAGAATTCTCTGGAGGAAACTATCTAACCGTAACGATATACCACGCATGAGACAACAAATTTAACGTCTTACTGCATAACTGTCATGCCATTAGCAAATCGTAAATTGGAGAATGGAAAATCAGAATCCAACCAGGCACATCTAGTTGTGTTCGTTAGCAGATATCTATGTTGAGCGTACATAAAAAATAGCGGCAACACAGCCTGACTTGCCCATGCTAAAATGTTTATGTCAATAAAGTTGTCAAGAGAGACGGTACTCGGTAGACATGATGATGTTCCTGTTCTAGTATAAAACCAAAGCTAATCTCAAATAACACTAATGTAAGTAGCAAAACTGTACGCAGAATGCTCAGAAATATTCAAAACAAAACGAAAAGTTATAGTGTTTCAAAACAGTGTCATAACACTTCACTTGAGCTTAGGATTAACTCAAGAGAAAATGCTAAATTCAGATTTGCCAGTCAAGAGATAAATCACTCCAGAAAATGTGAGAAATCAAGTTCAAGTTTTAACAAATTCAGACTCTGCCTAGTTCGACTTACGAAATCAACAGCTAGACAAACCCTAACTAGACAGAATTTATAAAAAAAATGTAAAAGGAAAAAGAGTAAAAGACTTACAGGTAAGAAACATCAGTGCTGCTCAGCATATCGGCAATCGTGCTAGCCTGAGCAACGATATCCCTCCGATTCAGCGCCCTCGGCTCATCAAAGAGACGCAGCTCCTGATCATTTGCTCCACAGAAGACCGGCAGCGAAGGAAGCGGCAAGCACGGCGCAATCTCGGAATGCACGGTGTTTGAAAGACTGATTCCTCGGAAATTCAAATTAGAAGCGGAAGGAAATGGGAAAGGAAACCCAGCGCCGGAGTTGTCACTCATCCCGCTCATTTTCTCCGCTCCGATTCGGCCTGAAAATCGAGTCCAGGACAAAGCAGAGTCGATCTTCACATGTAAATGACTTCTCGGAGAAGTTTGGATGCGTCGATTTAGGGTTTTGGAGCGGCGAAAAGATCCCTAGATATGTGAGTGGAGAGATGAGCCGAAATGGAAGTGGGCGCGGGGAAGGAAACAATGAACAAAGAGCAAAAAATGTGGATTTTTTTTCTTCTTTATGAGATTGTCGCGGCGAGTCTGTGCTGGGTTTGTCAGGAGCGAGTTGGTCAGCGCGTGGTCTGAGTTTGATGTTGGGCTGACTTGAGACCTATGCCTTTGGATATCCACGTGTATAATTAGCAAATCTTATTGAAAATTAAATGGGACGTCTCTTTATTTTAAAATGTTTGGGGTCTATTGATCCAATTGAAATTTGACAACTCACAAATTATTTGTAAACTATTATTATCCGTTGCGCAAAGGTTCCTCGCTCTTCAACTTTTCTCTCGTTTTTTCTATCGATTTCCACCGTCCCTCTTCAGCTTTTTCGCCGCCCCTTTTACCGTTTTCAGCCCCTTCTTTTTTCATCCTCTCCCTCTCCTCCGCTTCGCTGGCCGCCTCCCTCTCCCCTTTCCTTCTTTTCCCACTGGGTTGTAGTAGATCTGGTTGACTCTTGCCTTGTGGAGGCGGGTCGGCTCTGATCTGGGCCTTGTGGCTGGTGGAGGACGAGGTGAGCTTTGTGATGGTGTTGGCAGTGGCCGGAGGGGGTGGGTTGGAGGGTTAGAAGGGGCTGTCGGTTAATTTCTTTTTGTGTGTATATTTGTAACCGGTTTGGGTGTTTTATCCGGTTAGTCTCTTTGTCGGATTCGTCCTGAATGGTGGGTTTAGTTTTTTTTGGCTGGTTCTGTTTTCTTTGTCGGGTTCTTCCCGACGGGTTTTATTCCTCCGTTATAGGAGGTTAAAGGAGGTTGTCTTTGAGACAGGTTTCAAGGACCTTGGACAGGTTTCTAGTGCCTATTGGATTAAACGCGATGAAAATAGCGTTGGCTCGGATAATTTGTCATAATCATATCGCCTGCAAGATTGGGTTTGCTATTCTTCTCAGGCAAGAAGCTTTTGCCGTTCGAATTTTCTGTCCAAGCAGATGATTTGGAGATATGGGTCCGAAGCAGTTGGATACTTTTCTTTTATTTATCTTTGTAAGCTTCTCTATTGCATGTTTGGCTTGTAAGAGCATCCTCCACCATGATTAAAAAAACCATGTCATCCATCTCTCTCATCCTTTTTCTCTCTCATCTAATCATCCTCCATGACCAAATCAATCACATGCATCCCACTCATGATCAAATAAAAAGTTATCCCTTGCTCAACAGCGTAAATATTTTATAAACCAGAAATATTATGTTATATAGGTATGGACCTTTTTTCAATTTTCAATTTTGCATACAATTTGTTATTAAATTCGAGTATTTGACGAGTGTAAGGTCGAAAACTTATGAATTCGGTTATAGTGTTAACTTAAATTGATCGATTTTATTTTTATTATGGTTGGTGATATGATTATGAACGTCGTAATATTATGCGTTTCAAATGTATGTGATTCGAAAGCAATATATTGATCAAAAAAAATTTATAAATCGGTAAGTACCGGGTCGTCCAAGGAGCAAATGTAAACTTAAGATCACTATTTCAATTTCACTTTGATAAGTCTATTTCCTAAACGATTGTTTGAAATGTGATTACCAAGCAATGATAATAAAATGAAATGAAAAAGGGTGTTTTCAAAGGTTTAAAAGGCGTTCCTAGGGTACTACTTCCCTCCTTGGTGTACTAGACTTTCAAAAGGCACAATTTCATGCAAGAACAAGCAATGCAAGGGTTAGATTAAGGCGTGCGACTATTAAATCAAATTCAATCTCTCGATGTTTTTATTTGATTTAAGGAAGAGGCACCTCGCACGTGAGCTTCAATCTCTTGATGTTTTTAGCTCGCGTCCAACTCAAGTTTCTCAATCATCAACGCTAGTTGAATGATCAATATCCAAGAGCGGTGAAGACCAAGCCTATCACGATGCTATGATGAGTCACGCTAGTGATCGTCACTTGGCAAGGGTGAATCTACTTTCAATCTAGAACTCTTAGTCTCGTTTTCTCAAATACTCAACTTCAAATTCATGTTCCTAGACCACCTAGGCATTTTATCAAACACTTAGAGGGCATAGAGTTGACATTTTATCCAAGTAGATTCACAACCATAACAAAGGCTTAGTTCAAACATATATTCAATAGATGATAGAGTTTTACACACCAAGAAGGTCCATAGGCTAGAAACTAGGAGAGACTACTCACAAGTCATATTCAACAATGATCAAAAGTAGTTTTTACAAGGATGATGAAATAGAACAAATAAGATGAAGAAACTAGGATGAAAGTCCCCCTTCTATCCTTAGAGTAGCTCCAAACTTGATTGATGACCTTCCAAAAACCGCGTGTTCTCCCAAAACCCTCGATAGACGTGTCTCCAACTCCAACTTTCTATTTATAGCCGAGATTGAAAATCCAGGCTTTTCCTTAGCACCCGGGCAAGCTTGCTCTAGCTCGATCCATGCTGCAATGGCTGAGAAGCAGTCAAGGCTCGGGCGAGTGAAGTTACACTCGGTCGAGCGAATTTGGGCAGTGCGGATACATGGAGGCGAGGCTCGGTCGAGCCTTTTGGGGCCCGAATACTCTTTCATTTGAGCGGTGAAATGATGCATGGGAGCCCAGGAGAGCGTCACTTAGCTCGGTCGAGTCTCGTTCGGAAGTTTTGATTTTGAAGGATGCAAGCTCGACCGAGCTTATTCGAGCTCAGACACTCATCCCTTTAAGCCAGCTTGGTTGTGCTTTACAGCTCTAGTGCTCGGGCGAGCTACGACTAGATCGTGCGAGCTATTTTTGGCAGAGGGTTTTGAGCAAGTGCACGCTCGGGCGAGCTCCCTTTGGCCCGGGCGAGCTCCACTTACTTTGCATGCGATTTCCTTCATTTTTGGCCCAGAACTTTGATTTTCTTCGACAATTAATATTCTCAAGTCCGGGAACCGTAGAGTCAGTTTCTCACCTAAAATGGCAAGTACGAGGGTTAAATGACATTGAAAGAAACTTGGAACGAATCAAAACATCTAGTAAAAGTAGAGAAAAGATAGTTGAGAAATCGACTTATCAAAATACTCCACACTTAGAGTTTGATCGTCCCGAGCAAACAATAAGAACTAGTCAAGAGCAAACAAGGGTGATGAAGATAAGTTATTCCAGAGCAACACTCATTATTAGCAAACAAACTCCTTTTCATAGGTGTTACGGATGCATTTAGCGTATGCACCAAGCCTTTAAACCCCTAGGCTACCCTAGTGGACGAGTTATAGTCTCGTGAGAGTTTTCAGAAACGAGAATACTCACAAATCCCACATGCATTTATCCCGTAAGAGTGAAAGCAAGAGTGTTTAACAATTAAGGCTTGGATTTCTCAAAACTTACTTCACATCCCAAACTAGCATCACAATCACTATATGATGAGTCGAACTCTCGACTCATTTACATACCCATTTACGAAGAGTTTCGGTCCATTCCCGGTGCTATTTCGATGTCATTTGACCATTATTATTGCATTTCAGGCTTGGAGCAACCATTCATTGAGCTCAGGACCTTAACACGAGAATTCGGGGAAAATTCAATGATTTGAGCAAGTTTGGGCAGAAATGAGAGCGAGTCGACCGACTGGGAATTTCCCCTGCACCAGTCGGTCGAGTAAGAAGAAGTCCCAGTTGACTCCTCAAACACGTCAATCGAGTCGGTCAATTGGACCAGCCAGTCGACCGACTGACATGCAGCTTAGCAGTGCGCAAGACACGAGTCGATCGACTGGGACCTCCAGTCGGTCGAGTTGACGAATACCCCAGATGGACCTCCAAGCGTGTCAATCGAGTCGGTCGACTAGACCTTCAGTCGACCGACTGAAAAATCTCTTCATCAGCTGCTCGCTCAACGCCAGTCGACCGACTGGGTACACCAGCTCCCGCCAGTCGACCGACTGGACTGCTACAGTACCGGAAACCCTAATGTTGGCTATAGATAGAAAGTTTGAGATCTAAACAAGGGGGGATTTTTGGGGAGACTTTTTGCACTGATTTTGAGGAGCATCCAGCACGAATCCCTAGGGGAGAAGCTCGAATTTCAAGGTTGATTGAGTGAAGAAGAAGACCAACAACAAGGACCCTCCATACTCTTGAATCTCCATATTGGTTTTAGATTCCTAATCTCCATCTCCTTCATTTGCTTTTGTTTGTAAACTCACTATGAGTGAGTAGTGACCTTGATTGGGGATTATGGATCCCCTAGACATGTTTGTGACATTGAGAACACTATAGATACTAATGATGAATGAGTTTGCACATGAACCTTCTTCATTTGAACTTAATGTTTCAAGTTGCCCATAAGGTGTTTGTGAAATGTCCTCAATGGGAACTTTGCTTGATCTCATGTTTGATGTAGCTCACGTTGATCAACATGACTTCAATGAACTAAATGAAGAAGCATTAGGACTTTTGAGTTAGTTGGATAATTCAATAACCTAATGAGAATTGCTTGAATTTAACAAGAATATGTTTATTTAGCCAATAGAGCGCGAGTGTGAGGCTAGAGATTCATATTCTACAGTGCCAATAGAGCGCGAGTGTGAGGTGCTATGCGAGATGTAACCTCTTGATACTAGGTTGTAGTGCGAGTTGAACTTAGTATTAATGTTGCATAAGCTAAATTCTATACGTGTGCATGTGATTTCATCATTGGTATATGATGGACCATAATTGTATGAATCATAAACACAGTTAAAACCACCAAATTAGACGCTTTGTCTATTTAACTTTTGCTTGTTAGTTCCGATATTTATCTACATGGTATTTTGAAGTCTAGAGAGAATACAGGCTAAGGAGGAGTTTTAAAGCTGAAAATGAATTACGAGTCATTCCAGGTCACGACCAAATTCTGACTTTCAAGAACCGGACGTGGAATCACTCAAAACAAGTCCAACCGGAGGGCAACCAGAGTCAGACCGGAGCTGAAAGGACCGATGGCTTTTGGAAAAGATCACAAAACACACTCCACCACTCACCCTCCTCCACCTAGCCGGCGGCTAAGCTCATCACCTCTCCCCTTCCTCCATGTGGCCGGCGGCTTTCCTCCATGGTGACTCACCCCGATGGCTTTTAAAGCCTCCTCCCATCTCTTGCCAAGCTGATGCTTCTCCTCCACACCCTTGCCTCCCCTTAGCCTATAAATAGAGCTTCTCCTTCCCTTAGTAATATCATCCCACAATCCCATCTCATTCCAACATCACAAGTCCTCAAGTGACTTATCTCTCTAGCTTTTGTGGGCACAATCATGTAACCACTTTCCTTTGGAATCGAAGTTGGATCTTGAGCACTCTTATCAGTTTTTGTAAGTACTATCTTTTTTACTTTATTGTCTTTCAAGGTACTTTATTTTCCTGTCTTTACTTTCGAAAACTTTACTTTACTGTCTTTCAAAACCTTTACTTTTCTACGCACTTAGCTATAATGTCCTATTCCATGAATAGTCGTAGCTAAACCTTTCATTCGGTTAAAGGGGTGTACTTGTATCATAAAATGTTTTAGACCCTTCTCTTAGTGCCTCTTTGTGTTCAACTTGTTCTAGGTGCCATATATTAGGTCAGAATTCCATTGGTTGAGTGGATGCTCGGAAGAGCAAAGCTCTGCCATGGGTTCGTGATCTTCCGTGGATAAGTGGAGGCTCGGAAGAGCACAGCTTATCTGTGGAAGTCAACCTCTTTAAAACACCATTTGGTTTATCAGGAATGATGATCAAATGGATGCACATACTAGAACAAGAGTTCTTTGTCTTGCAAAAGACTAGACGGTGTGGCAAGTCATGTGCTAGGAATAGCCTTGATTCACTTTTGAACACTTAGTATGATCATTAGAGGTCAATGATAAACTAAAATATGATACAAGGCCCCTGAAACCGAATCTTTCCTTTAACTGTAATATCAACTGTTACTTTACCTTTCAGTACTAAAAACCAAAAACAACCCCCTAACTGCTTTATTTAATCCCCCCTTTTCGAAAGAACAACTATTCACCTGACTCCCTTGGGTTCGACCCATACTTACCACTGACTACCCAAAATAGTTAAGTCGCGAGTATCGGAGATATAAATTTGTTTTTGCACAGAGAACATTGCACCTTAACGACAGTGCGGTGGGCTCCGTCAAAACTGGCGCCGTTACCGGGGAGTTAGCCTTTGATTAGCTGTTCTTCTCTTTTTCTTTTCTCTTTCGAACTCGCTTCTACACAACCATGTCTCGTGAAGGAAGCCACCATGACTATCAGGATGACGACGAAGTTAATCTGTTCGATCAAAATAATGAGGCACCGCCTCAATTTCCAATTCTCGACGATCCAGAGCAACTCTTCCGAAACCAAAGAGCTCGTGATAGGAATGCCATCCTAAGGAACCGGAGGACCACCCTAAGGAACCGGAGGACCACCCGAAGGCCGAAATGAAGCTGGCCCAGCGCAACACCCCCTAGACATCCACCACCCCCGCAATATCGACGAGAGCCAAGACGCGAACCCATCTTTGATGACTACTACGGAGATAACAACAACTTCCGCGAACCTACTATGAGAGAACTGTCGGCACCAGATTTCAGAAATCAGCCGTGGTGCACTTACGAAAGCCCTGAGCTAGAAAACATCGCCATCAACACTTCAGTGGCCCATAACTTGCCAAAGTTCTCAGGAACTCGTGGAGAATCAGCAACGACTCATCTCCAACGTTTACATGGCACTTGCCAAAACCTGAAACCCAATGGCGTGAACGTAGACGACTTTAAGCTAAAAGCGTTCTACTTTTCCCTCACTGACTCAGTGAACGACTGGTTTCTTTCATTGCCTTCCGGAAGCATCAGAACATGGGCTCAGATGCAGAAGAAGTTCTTAGACAAATACTACCCAACAGGAAGAGCAATGCAAGTAAGGAGGCAACTGCAGGACATCAAGCAAGGGCCCAATGAAACCATGTACGACTACCTGGAAAAGTTCAATCGCCTGGAGAGAAGCTGCTGTACCCTTGGACTGCCCGAAAAACTCATAATCGAGTACCTCATTGATGGATTAAGGCCCTTAGACAAAATGCTTCTGGATGCCTCAGCTGGAGGATCCATGATGAATCTATCACTGAGTGGCATAAGGAATCTCATCACCGACGTTGCTGAAAATGCCCGATTCAGAGAAGAGACAACTCGGCAGGAAGAATTTTCCCGAACGAAGAATGTGGCAAAGGCTGAAACACCGATGAACTCTATCCAGAGGAGATGAAACAAATAAAGGAAATGATGATTCAATCCTACGAAGGCAGCCAGTTCAGATAAAGCCTTGCGAGTTTTGTAGTTCTACGGACCACAAGACTGACACATGCCCGACACTGATAGTAGAGGAACCGGAAGAAGTGAATGCAGTGCTAGGATACCAAGGATACAATAACCACAACAGCAACGATAGAGCAGGACCAATCTGGCAGTATAATCAAGCAACCAATCCAAGCTGGCGAAACGACAACCATCCTCCGAGGGAGACACAACAAGCCGCACCACAATTAGCTCAGTCATTCTACCAACCTCCCCACCGGCACTACAACCAGAACGCTCCATCAGCAGGCCAATATCAGCAGAGAGGATCAAATCAATACCCGACGAGCCAATATCAGCAGAAGGGAACGAATCAATACCAATCCAGCTCAAATAATCAGCAAGAACCAAACAAGTGACTGGAGGACATAATGAAGGAGCTCTTGAGTACTGTGCAACAATCCTAGGGTATTGTGCAGCAATTGTCAGGCACTGTGCAGCAGTTGAGTACTACTGTGCATCAAAACCAAGCGAAAAATGATGGAGCAATAGCCGACCTGAAGAAGCACATGTCCCAACTCGCTACCGCAATATCCGCGCTCACTAATGAACCTGGCAGACTTCCTTCACAAACCATCCAAAACCCGAAGGAAAATGTAAGTGCAGTGACCCTAAGGAGTGGGAGAAAGCTTGCCGTCAAACTTATGGTGCAAGAGGAGGGCAAAAGCTCAAGGTTGCCTGGAGAAGAACAAATGAGGCCCGAGGCTCGCGAAACTCTTGAGCAAGACGCAGCCGAGGAAGAGCAGGACGCAGCCGTAGAAGAAGGGGACGCGCCCGAAGAACACAGGCCTGGCCCGGTACCAACGGCCAGCCCGGTTCCAGCGTTCGAGGAGCACAAGGAGCGCCCGGTACCCAGAACCAAAACCCCCAAAATCAGCGCAACACTTCCATTTCCAGTACCTGCTCGTGTGCAAAAACAACATGTCATGGATGAGGACGTGTTTGAGTTATTCAGTAAAGTTGAAATCAACATCCCCCTCTTGGAAGCCATCAAGCAAATCCCTCGATATGCTAAGTTTTTAAAAGAACTTTGCACCAACCGGAGGAGGAGTACTAGATATGATCAAGAGCTGATGAGTAGTAACGTATCGGCTGTCATACAACGAAAGGTGCCCCCAAATGCGGAGATCCAGGAACCTATACCATTCCATGCACAATTGGCAACATCCGCATCGAGAACTGCATGCTAGACCTTGGAGCATCAATCAACGTGCTTCCCTTCTCTATCTACTCATGCCTTAGGATTGGACCACTCAAACCCACCGGTCTCACTATCCAGCTAGCAGACCGATCTTGCAAACAACCTGAGGGCAAAATAGAAGACGTCCTGGTACGAGTAGGAGAATTGGTATTTCCAGTAGACTTCTACATCTTAAAAATGGAAAATGGCGGACCAACAGACCATGCACCTATCCTTCTCGGCCGTCCATTTCTCAAAACATCAAAAATGAAGATAGACTGTGGAAGTGGGATGCTCTCAATGGAAGTGGAAGGAGAGATCTTCAGCTTTGACATATTCCGAGCAATGAAGCACCCTATGGAATTCGAGGAAGTACACGCTCTCGATGCTTTGGACGACCTGGTCCAAGAAGTTCAATCAGAACCAAGAGCGGACCCCTTCGAAGCCATACTCAATGGAGCTGAAGGCTCATACGAATTGACCGAAGACTTGCATGAAACGGTGGCCCACTTAACAATCTCGGAGCCTCTCTGATGGACCAAAGTTATACGAGTCAGAAACACAGTAAAACCCCCTTAATTAGACTGTTTGTCTATCTAACGTCTACGTGTTAGTCCCGATATATTTTCACAGGGCATTTTAGAGACTGAAGTGAAAACACGCTAAGGAGAGGATTTTAAGCTGAAAAGATAACAAGAGTCAATCCAAGGTCAAGATCATATGCCGACTGAAGAAATATCAAAGATCCTGACATTGAATTGACCAGAACAAATTAATCAGAGGAATTAGGAGTGGAGTCAAGACAGCCCGGGGAAGAAACACATTGACAGTTTTGTGAAAAGACTGCACAAAACTGTACAAACTCACACATTGGGCAAGGATGACCGGCCACCATTCAAGGAGGTGGGCAAGGGAGGAGCTCCTCCCCCTTGGGTGACCGGCAACCGGCGGCGCCACCTCCTCCACCAAAAGCCGCCGGCCTCCTCCCCTTCCTCCACATGTTGTCATCTCCTCCCTTGATTTCTCCTCCAATCAAAATGCACCACTTGCCACCCATCTCCACCACCCACCTCCTCCCATTTTGGCTATAAAAGGAGGCCTCCTCCTCCTCATTTCAACACACCTCAACTCAAATTCACTTCTCTCTCTAGAAGTTGTAATATTTGTAAAGTTGTAATTTTGCTTTGGAAATAAAGGAAAGCTCCCTTGGCGCTTCAACGGTTGTAAGTTTCTCTTAGTATTTATTTATTTAACTGTTGTCTTTAATTTCCTTAATATAATGTTTAGCGCGATGAATAGTAGCTAAACTAGTAGTTCGGTCTAAGGGGCGCACTTGTATTATAAAATGTTTTAAGACTATTAACTTAGTGTTTAGTCTTAGTATTCAAAACTTGTTCTATGTGCCATTTATAGTCAGAGTTTCCAAGGTTGAGTGGATGCTGTAACAAGCAAAGCTCTTCTGTGGGAATTCGTGATCATACTCAGGTAGTGGAAGCTGTAACAAGCAAAGCTATCTGAGGAGTTCGACTCATCCTTAATCCCATCTGGTCGAGCGTAACTGTGAGATCAGGTGGATGCACCCAGGCTAGCATACCTTAGGGTATTGGCGCTAGATTGAAATAAAACAGGAGTTGCTTTAAACCGGTGTTGCAAGTCTTGTGCTGTAACTAGCCTCGATTCACCGTTTGAATACTTAGATGATTCACTAATGGTCAATGATAAACAGGATATAATACAAGTCCCCTGAAACCGAACATTTCTCTTAATCATTAAAATAGTAATTTACTTTCTAGTATTAAAATCAACAAACCAACCAATCAATCAATCAAAATAGCTGGTAGCTTTAAAACCAACCAACCGACCTTAAACACGTTCCCACGCTGCGTAATTCCCCCCGAAGAACAATTATTCCCCTAGTTCCCTTGGGTTCGACCCCTACTTACCAAGTACTACCCAGTAGTATAGTTGCGAGTAGCGGACTATTATAAATTTATTTGCACAATCGCTTTGACGACGAGCGGTTCTGTCACTCTCACACCAGAATATGAAGTCAACGAGGTAAAATTATTCAAATCAAATACTTTTCTGCCCTCAGTGATGCAAGCTCCCAAAATAGAATTGAAGCCCCTACCCGGACATCTGAAGTACGCTTTCCTAGGAGATAATAACACACTTCCAGTGATCATCAAGAGTGGCCTGGAAACAGACCAGGAGCATCGTTTGATAAAAGTGCTGAGACAACACAAGTTGGCTATTGGATGGACTCTAGCCGACTTGAGAGGAGTTAGTCCGACGGTCTGCATGCATCGCATCTTACTCGAGGATAGAGCTAAGCCGTCAAGAGAACCTCATCGACGACTCAACCCAATCATGTTGGAGATCGTCCAGAAGGAAATACAGAAGCTCCTGGATGCAGATGTCATCTATCCAATCTCGGATAGCCAGTGGGTGAGCCCAGTCCATGTGGTCTCGAAGAAAACTGGGATCACGGTCGAAGAAGATACCCAAGGGAATATGGTAACAACAAGGGTCAAGAACGGCTGAAGAATGTGCATCGACTACAGAAAATTAAACGCCGTCACAAGAAAGGACCATTTCCCTCTGCCATTCATCGATCAAATATTAGACCGACTAGCGGGCAAACCATACTTTTGCTTCCTGGATGGATTCTCAGGCTACAACCAGATTCCCATAGCACCTGAGGACCAAGAAAAGACTACATTCACCTGCCCATTTGGTACATTCGCCTTCAGAAGGATGTCGTTTGGCCTATGCAATGCCCCGGGGACTTTTCAAAGGGTAGTAACCAGCATCTTTTCAGACATGATCGGAGAATTCATTGAAGTCTTCATGGACGACTTCACCATCTATGGAGACACATTCGACGCTTGCTTAAGCAATTTGAGCATGGTTTTGGCACGATGTGTGTCCATGAACTTAGTACTCAATTATGAGAAGTGCCACTTCATGGTAACACATGGAATAGTCTTGGGACATATCGTCTCACAAGAAGGCATGGAAGTAGACAAAGCAAAGATCGACCTGATCATGACTCTACCATACCCATCCACGGTCCGAGACATCCAATCATTCCTTGGCCATGCAGGATTCTACCGACGATTGATCAAAGACTTCTCCAAAAAGGCATAGCCTCTATCCACTCTTCTCCAAAAAGAAGTTCCTTTTGAATTCACCAATACATGCAAGGAGGCCTTTGATGATCTAAAGAAAGCTCTCACTAGCACACCTATCATCCAAACGCCAAATTGGGAACTCCCATTCGAAATCATGTGCGACGCAAGCGACTTTGCTGTGGGAGCAGTTCTCGGCCAAAAAGTTGATAAGAAGGCAGGTGTGATCTACTACGCCTCAAGAACCCTAGATTATGCACATCGAAACTACTCCACCACCGAGAAGGAACTCCTGGCAGTGGTATTCGCTCTGGAAAAGTTCAGATCCTATTTGCTTGGAGCAAAAGTGATAGTTTATTCTGACCATGCTGCCATCCGTTACCTGATGAAGAAGAAGGAGGCCAAGCCAAGGCTCATTCGGTGGATATTACTACTGCAAGAATTCGATGTGGAAATAAGGGACAAAAAGGGGATCGAGAATACTGTGGCCGACCACCTAAGCAGGATTGTCCGAAAGGAAGAAGAGGGGCACATAACCGAGTCATTTCCAGACGAGCACCTCTATGCACTCTCAACCAAGGTGCCGTGGTATGCCTCAATCGTCAACTACCTTGTAGGAGGTACATTTCCTCCCTCTTTTACTAAAGCACAATGCATGAAACTTAGGCATGATGCTAGACACTACTTATGGGATGATCCTTATTTATGGAAAATTGGAGCAGATCAAATACTTAGGAGATGCATCCCCGATAATGAAATAGCTTCTGTCATTAGCTTTTGCCATGAATTTGCATGTGGAGGACACTTCAGACCTAGGAGAACCGCTAGGAAAATCCTAGATAGCGGCTTCTTTTGGCCGAGTGTATTTAGAGATGCATATGAGAAGTGTAAAAAGTGCGATAGGTGTCAAAGAGTGGGAAATATGTCAGCTAGAAATGAGATGCCTCAAGTACCCATATTGGTCAACGATGTTTTCGACATTTGGGGTATTGATTTCATGGGTCCATTCCCAGTTTCATGCGGTTATACTTACATTCTAGTTGCTGTAGATTATGTGTCAAAATGGGTAGAGGCTAAGGCCACAAGGTGCGACGATGCAAAAACTGTCATAGATTTTTTGTGCACTAACCTGTTTTGTAGGTACGGGGTACCCAAGGCCATAATCAGCGACCAAGGAACTCATTTCTGCAACCGCATGATGGCTGCCACCTTGAAGCGCTACCATGTCCACCACCGAACATCCACGGCATATCATCCCCAAACCAACGGTCAAGCGGAGATCTCCAACCGCGAAATCAAAGGCATTTTGGAAAAGATGGTGAAACCAGGTAGGAAAGATTGGAGTCAGAGGCCAGACGAAGCTCTTTGGGCTTATCGAACGGCGTACAAGACACCAATTGGAACCTCCCCCTTTCGGCTTGTTTACGGGAAGGCATGTCACCTTCCGGTGGAATTAGAACATAAAGCCTATTGGGCGCTCAAGCATTGCAATCCGGAGTTGAAGGCTGCCGGACTGGATAGGAAGCTTAATCTGTGTGAGCTTGAGGAGTTGCGGCTTGAGGCCTATGAAGGGCAAACAGACTACAAGGCACGGACAAAATTATATCATGACAAATTCATCCTCCGACGCTCATTTGAGGAAGGACAACAAGTACTACTCTTCTCCTCGCGATTGAAGTTGATGCCAGGCAAACTAAAATCAAGATGGACCGGTCCTTATACCGTGACTAGGGTATTCAACCATGGGATGCTTGAGTTGGAAATCATGGAGGATGGAAGACGATTCAATGTGAATGGGCAGCAAGTCAAACACTACCATGGCGAGGTCAACTTGACAACAGCAAAATTTGACCTGAGCTACCCATGGGATCCCACCTTATGATCCAAGAATGAGGTACTGTCGAGCTAACGACATTAAACAAAGGCACTGGTCGGGAGGTAACCCGACACCTATCTTACTTTCAGTAATTTTATTTTCTGTCATTTAGTTTTTACAGCAAGTCGCTCTCACCCATTTTTTGTATAGAAGGAATGGCTAACATGTAGGAATCGATTTTTGGAGCAAGATCAGATCAGCCAGGCAGCTTCCGAGAATCACCGGGCCTGCGCTGAGAGTTCAAGGCCCCAGCCGAACTCCCTCGATTATCCAGCTCCGAGGCATGTCGTTCCATGACACGACACAGTAAAAGGGAGTGTAGTTCTTCTCTTTTCCTTAATGTGATTTCCTTCTCTTGTATATATTTGCATGACTTTTGAACTAAGTCGTGCTGAAAGGCACGCCTTCGTTCAAAAGTGTGGGGTGAGAACCGCCTGTGTACATAGTTAATTAACATGTTTTTCTTTTCCTTTTCCCTTAATATTATCTTTTTAAAAATATGAACTTGAGAATGTGAAAAAGATAGATCTAAATTCATGCATTTACCTTGTGAAATCTCAACTGTATAAAAACTTAGAATGTAACTTCTCATTTGTCCCTTTGTGCTGAGATATACATGGGATGTGGAGTTGATATAAACTGCCCTAGAGAGGCTTGGCAAGCACTCGAAGGATCGAATCTAACTATATGGTTTTCGAAATCAGTGGAGGTTGCACTTCAGGTTTCAGTGAAGATTGAAGTCATCTCCGCCATGCAGCGTTTATGCAAGAGGCGGGACGAGAATCAAACCGTCCTATCTCTAGTCCTAGTAGCCGGGAAAATAGATGAGCGACCCTCACCTTGACCCGCGCAAAACGGCGAGGATGAGAAAGAGCGGGGAGGTATTTCCATATGCTTGCGGGCGACGATTGGACCTCCCAAAAAGGCTGAGAAAATGGACTAGCAAGTCACAAAGAAGCAAAAGCTCAAAGAAGCTAATCAAAGGCCAAAGGCCAAAATTGTGAAGGTTTTAACCGAACAAAAGTGAAGAAACTCCAACTCAATATCAAAGGCCAAAGGCCAAAGGCCGATTCACTACAGAAGCTGTCCCTCGCCAAAAAGAAATCAAAATGCTCAACTCAGTGAAACCCGAACAGAATCACGTGCTAGAGAAAGCTACAAGGAAACCATAGAGTGCGAGTCGATCCCGAGAATGCAGTCCAGGAGGCTGAAAAGGGCTATCTCTCGAAACATCCGAATTAATTTGCATCTCGGCGCGAAGGTACAAGTATCAAGTTTCTTCTAAGTATTTACACGGTTTAGTTTGGTAATAAGTAAGTAATGCATGAATTAAGATAAATCTAGTCCCACAGTCTAACTTTCATATTTAAAAAGTTTACTTAGATTGTGTTCGGCCCTTAAAAAGCATTGTTCGGGACGAACAACTAAAAGTGTGGGGTGATCTGATGGACCATAATTATATGAATCATAAACACAGTTAAACCCACCAAATTAGACGCTTTGTCTATTTAACTTTTGCTTGTTAGTTCCGATATTTATCTACAGGGTATTTTGAAGTCTAGAGAGAATACAGGCTAGGGAGGAGTTTTAAAGCTGAAAATGAATTACGAGTCATTCCAGGTCACGACCAAATTCTGACTTTCAAGAACCAGACGTGGAATCACTCAAAACAAGTCCAACCGGAGGGCAACCAGAGTCAGACCGGAGCTGAAAGGACCGATGGCTTTTGGAAAAGATCACAAAACACACTCCACCACTCACCCTCCTCCAACTAGCCGGCGGCTAAGCTCATCACCTCTCCCCTTCCTCCATGTGGCCGGCGGCTTTCCTCCATGGTGACTCACCCCGATGGCTTTTGAAGCCTCCTCCCATCTCTTGCCAAGTGGATGCTTCTCCTCCACACCCTTGCCTCCCCTTAGCCTATAAATAGAGCTTCTCCTTCCCTTAGTAATATCATCCCACAATCCCATCTCATTCCAACATCACAAGTCCTCAAGTGACTTATCTCTCTAGCTTTTGTGGGCACAATCATGTAAACACTTTCCTTTGGAATCGAAGTTGGATCTTGAGCACTCTTATCAATTTTTGTAAGTACTCTCTTTTTTACTTTACTGTCTTTCAAAGTACTTTATTTTACTGTTTTTACTTTCGAAAACTTTACTTTACTGTCTTTCAAAACCTTTACTTTTCTACGCACTTAGCTATAATGTCCTATTCCATGAATAGTCGTAGCTAAACCTTTCATTCGGTTAAAGGGGTGTACTTGTATCATACAATGTTAGACCCTTCTCTTAGTGCCTCTTTGTGTTCAACTTGTTCTAGGTGCCATATATTAGGTCAGAATTCCATTGGTTGAGTGGATGCTCGGAAGAGCAAAGCTCTGCCATGGGTTCGTGATCTTCCATGGATAAGTGGAGGCTCGGAAGAGCACAGCTTATCTGTGGAAGTCAACCTCTTAAAAACACCATTTGGTTTATCAGGAATGATGATCAAATGGATGCACATACTAGAACAAGAGTTCTTTGTCTTGCAAAAGACTAGACGGTGTGGCAAGTCATGTGCTAGGAATAGCCTTGATTCACTTTTGAACACTTAGTATGATCATTAGAGGTCAATGATAAACGAAAATATGATACAAGGCCCCTGAAACCGAATCTTTCCTTTAACTGTAATATCAACTGTTACTTTACCTTTCAGTACTAAAAACCAAAAACAACCCCCCAACTGCTTTATTTAATCCCCCCTTTTCGAAAGAACAACTATTCACCTGACTCCCTTGGGTTTGACCCGTACTTACCACTGACTACCCAAAATAGTTAAGTCGCGAGTATCGGAGATATAAATTTGTTTTTGCACAGAGAACATCGCACCTTAACGACAGTGCGGTGGGCTCCGTTAGTATATCATTCCATTGTCATAATAATTGTCTAGATGGTGAAGTAATCCCTAGTCATCTTTTAATTGGAAGTTAACCCTTTTGCAAGCTTAATCTCACTTTGGATTGAAAAATAGACCCCCCAAACAACAGACATTCTAATCTTATTGTTAGCACCATTAGTTTAATCGCCTATCTTTTGGGTTCGACCTCGGTCCACCCAAGTCAATATAAATGTTTTGATTGACGTGACTTAGCATAAGTGTTTGGATTCTTATTCGAATATTTCTGCTATATTCCCAACCGATCAAATGGCGCCGTTGCCGGGGATAGGTTAATTAACTAGGTGCCAATAGATTGTTTAGTTTGTCTAGTTTCCCTTGCTTGACAGTTATTGCTTGTTTAGAGCTTGATTGTGTTAACTTCTCTTGCCTTTCATTGCTAAGAATTTCTTTTGTTCTCGCAGGCACTTGAATGAACACAAGATTTAAGGGGCAAAAACACGTGGCTCTAGATCCAACTTCAAGTACTTCTCACCCTTCTCAACCAACCGTTAAGAGAGGAAGGGGTAGACCTCGCAAGAATCCTCTACCTCCTATTCCACCTATTGCTCCTATTATTCCACCGGCTTTCCAAGGGCCAAGACCTCGTCCACCTCCACTTCTGAATCCGCTACCTTATTTGCCACCGGGATTTAGAATGGACGATGAACTAGAGAACCGCCCGGCTCTTCAAAGGGATGACCGAAACATTAGACTGGAAGATGAGATAGATGATCCTCCCGCTAGACAAAACAACATTGAAGAAAAAAATCCTCCCGCCCATCAAAGAAACAACAGAAACTAGAGATATGATGATGAGGACAATGAGAGACCCGTTGGGGATTATATGACTCCCACCCTTGAAGGGAATGGATCGGCTATTATGCCTCCGGATGAGGATGCTTTTGATTTCGACGTGAAATCCTCTTTAGTGCATATGGTAACCCATGATCAATATCAAGGAGTCGGGAATCCTTTCACACATATGGCTAATTTCCAAGAGTATTGCCGAGCTTACAAGCCAAGAAAGGTGCCCGCGGAGTATGTCTATTGGAAGCTCTTTCCTTCTTCATTGTACGAGGATGCTAAGGAATGGTTGCAAAACCAAGAACCGGGAACTTTCAGAACTTGGGATCATCTAGCAAATACCTTTCTGAACAAATTCTTTCCACCGTCAAGAACCAAGAAATTCACTGATTTCATATTGACTTTCTCCCAAAGAGACAATGAGCTTTTCCATCAAGCATATGATCGGTTCAAGCATTACTTAAAGGAATGCCCTCACCACAACTTCAGAAAAGCCCATCTTATGAGATATTTCTATCTTGGCATGAGCAAAGAAGCTAAGAACCAAATGGATACGACAAGCGAAGGTGCAATTATGGATCTACCGGCGAGCCAAGGGTTTAAAATCGTGGATAAGATTGCGACAAATTCGGATAGATATCAAGGAGTTGATCACAAGAAAATGGCCAAGTCAAGAGAGACTCCTCTAATTATGCGACGAAAGAACAAATTAATGAGTTGTCGAAGAGAATGGAGACCATGATAAGTATGGTTAATTCCGTGGAGGCAACTAAGCCAAAGATCGATAAAGGGAAAACTTCGGCTCAACAACCTTGCTTTTTATGTGCAAGCACGAGGCATTCTACAAAAAATTGTCCCGATGGGAAATATGAAGATGATGATGACGGGTATGAAGAAGCCCACTATGTAAATCAACAAAGAAATTATGCTCAAAATTCTAATCCTATCACAAGAAATTATGAGCCTCCGCAAAGAAGAATGGCCAATGACTCCAATTTTACTCCTAAGCCTCAAGGGCAAAACAACTATCAAGGGAGTCATCAAAGACAAGGATATGGCTCCAACCAAAATCAAGGGCAAAACTCTTATTCTACTCAAGGTCAAGGGTCCAACCAAAACTCTCAATATTCCAACCAAGGGAACTACCAAAGACCTTATCAAGCCAAGCCTCCAATGAATGATCAAGGAACCTCCAATCCACAAAGACAAGCTCCTTCCAACACTCAAGATAACACTATGATGTCTATGATGGCTCAAATGCTAGAAAATAAAAAAGAAACCAACAAGAGAATGGAGCAATTGGAAGCCCATAACAAGATGCTTGAGAATCAAGTGGCTCAACAAGCCGTAGCATTGAAGCACTTTGGGAAGCTACCTTCTCAACCAGATGTAAATTCTACCGAACATATCAATGCCATCACATTGAAGAGTGGAAGAGTCTTGCCTACCCCTCAAGGGAAGCCGAATCTTAATTCTAAGGAGGTAGAAGAGGAAGTTGCTAACGAAAATGCCGAAGTTGAACTTCAAGTTGAGCAAGAAATGCCCGTTATTCTTGGTAGACCTTTTCTTAACACCGTTGAGGCGGTCATTAGATGTGGAGAAGGGTCTATTGAATTGAAGATAGGGGATGAAAAGTTGAAATTTTTTCTGAAAAATGCCATGAAAGCTCCCGCTTCATCTTTTGAATGCAATTTGCTTGATATATCTTGTGAAAATCTTGAGCTAACATCTTTTGAAAGCGAAGTCATGGACTTAGATGATTCTAGTATGCTTTTTACCTCACTAATGGATATGGAAGATGAGGAAATGTGTGACTTGACTTTGGCCGAAGGAGAGAAATTATTTGATGCTTATCAAGGTGAAGAAAACCAAATGCCGAGAGGTAAGGAATTCGAAGGAGAGTTAAAACCTCTACCTTCGAATCTCAGGTATGAGTTTCTTGGGTCTAATTCTACGCATCCGGTTATAGTTGGTGCAACCTTGAATGAGAATGAAACGTCCAAACTTTTGCATGTCTTGAAAAATAATAGAAAAGCCTTGGGGTACTCTATTGATGATCTTAAGGGAATTAGCCCTTCGTTATGCATGCATAGGATAAATGTTGAAGAAAATGCAAAACCTTCTAGAGAGTTTCTAAGGAAATTGAACCCTAATCTTAGCGAAGTTGTCTTTAAGGAAATTACTAAGCTAAGAGATGCGGGAATCATTTATTCGGTCCCGGATTCGGAATGGGTAAGCCCCATCCATGTCGTCCCAAAAAAGGGAGGACTTACGATTGTGAAAAACGATAAGGAAGAGTTGGTCCCTACAAGAACCGTAAATGGATGGAGGATGTGCATTGATTATAGGAAATTGAATAAAGCAACTAAGAAAGATCACTTTCCCATTCCTTTTATTGATCAAATGCTTGAAAGACTTACGGGACATGAATACTTTTGCTTCCTAGATGGTTATAGCGGATTTCATCAAATTCCCATTTTGCCTAATGACCAAGGAAAAACTACATTTATATGTCCTTATGGAACTTTTGCATTTAGACGCATGCCCTTTGGGTTATGCAATGCGCCGGGAACGTTTCAAAGATGCATGATGTCTATCTTTAGTGATTACATTGAGAAATTCATGGAAGTTTTCATGGATGACTTCTCTATTCATGGAACTTCATTTGATGATTGTTTAACAAATCTTTCTCATGTTCTTGCTAGGTGCATTGAAACGGGTTTGGTGCTAAATTGGGAAAAGTGCCATTTTATGGTTCAAAAGGGAATTGTGTTTGGGCACTTAGTGTCTAAGGGTGTGGAAGTTGATAAAGCAAAAGTTCAAGTTATTGAGCAATTACCACCTCCTAAAGATCAAAAGGGAGTTAGAAGCTTTCTAGGGCATGCCGGTTTTTACCGGAGGTTTATTAAGGATTTCTCAAAGATTGCCAAACTGATAACCCACCTTCTTTGCAATGATGTGCAATTCCACTTTGATGAAAGTTGCTTAGAAGCATTTGAAAAGCTAAAGAGAGCTCTTGTATCGGCACCCATAGTGCGATCACCGAATTGGGATCTTCCATTCGAGCTTATGTGCGACGCAAGTGATTATGCTATTGGAGCCGTTTTGGGACAAAGAATCGATAAGAGACTCCATGTAGTCTACTATGTGAGCAAGGTGCTAGATAACGCTCAAATGAACTATACTACCACCGAGAAAGAGTTGCTAGCCGTGGTATATGCTTTTGAAAAATTCAGACCATACCTTGTGGGGTCCAAGACAATCGTTTACACAGATCACGCCGCTATTAAGTATTTGATGACAAAGAAAGATGCAAAGCCAAGACTTATTCGATGGATCCTTCTTTTGCAAGAGTTCACTATTGAAATCAAAGATAAAAAGGGGATCGAAAATGTAGTGGCGGACCATCTTTCAAGAGTTGAGCTTCATGATTCAAAACAGTTCTCATCACCTATAGGAGACTCTTTCATCGGAGAATATTTGCTTAGTGTAGAAGAGAATGCCCCTTGGTACGCGGACTATGTGAACTATTTGACGTGCAACATTCTCCCGAATGACCTTGATCATAACCAAAGGAGGAAGTTCTTGCACGACGTCTCGAGGTACTTTTGGGATGACCCTTTCTTGTACAAGCTATGCCCAGATGGCATTTATAGAACTTGTGTGCCCGAAGAGGATATGAAAGGAATTATAGCTTGTTGTCATTCATCTTCCTATGGTGGCCATGGTTCCGCTTCCAAGACCACGGCTAAGATTCTTCAATCGGGATTTTATTGGCCCAATGCATTCAAGGATACACATCAATTCGTCAAGGCTTGTAACGAATGTCAAAGAATGGGCAACATTGCTAGAAGAGATGAAATGCCTCAGAAAGGCATCTAAGAAGTTGAAGTATTCGACGTATGGGGCATAGATTTCATGGGACCTCTACCATATTCACAAGGTAATTGTTTTATTCTCGTAGCGGTAGACTACGTGTCTAAATGGGTTGAAGCCATAGCTTCCCCATCTTGTGACGCTAAAGTGGTGATCAAGATGTTCAAGAAAATTATCTTCCCAAGATTTGGAATGCCAAGAGCGGTGATAAGTGACAATGGTTCCCATTTTAAGGAGAGAAGATTCGAATCTATGCTTAAGAAGCACGTGATATTCCATAGATGTTCTACCCCTTATCATCCCCAAGCGAATGGGCAAGTCGAAGTATCAAACCGAGAAATAAAGAACATTTTGACAAAGACAGTTGGGAAGTCCGGGAAGGATTGGGCGTTGAAGCTTGATGATGCCTTATGGGCATATATAACCGCCTTCAAGACGCCAATTGGAATGTCTCCATACCGATTAGTATATGGCAAACCTTGCCATCTCCCGGTAGAGCTTGAGTATAAAGCCTTGTGGGCTATTAAGGAGCTGAATTTTGACATGAAGGCTTCGGGAGAAAAGAGACTCCTTCAACTAAATGAGTTAGATGAAATCAAATTGGACTCCTACGAAAGTTCAAAAATTTATAAGGAGAAAACTCGGAGATGGCATGACAAGCTCATTCTGAAGAAACAGTTCTCGGTAGGAGACAAAGTCTTGCTATTCAACTCAAGATACAAGTTATTCCCGGGAAGTTCAAGTCTAGATGGTTTGGACCATATAGAATTCATAGAGTTTTCGACGATGGCCACCTAGAGCTAGTTGACAATCAAGGGAATTTATTCAAAGCAAATGGGCAGAGGGTCAAAATCTATCATGCTGACCATGGAAGCCAAAACATGTTGGAAGCTCCCTCTTGAATGCTTTGTGCTAATGCCGCTAGAGAAGGGATCCCGCTCGGGACTTCTCTTAGTGTGCTTCTCTACGTATCAAGCCTCGGCTCGGTCTTTGCCAAGACGTTAAACTATGCCCTCACGGGAGGTAGCCCGGTTTGTGAGTCGTCCATCTATGCACAATTATTTTCACATATGTTTGCCATTTGAACATTGAAACTTGAGTGTGAACTAGGTGCTTGCATGATCCGAAATGCATGATTTGGTGTGCTTGGTGTGGAAATGTGCTTGCATGAATTATTTCGGTGATGGTGATGTCTTAGTGTGGAGTCTTTGATCCTAGCTTGCGATTGGTCGTAAAGCATGTCTTTGCTAATGATTTCTTGGTCAAGTTTTGAATTTGTGCTATTTCTGTGCTGCTTATTCGTGATGCGGAGTGAAATTCTAAGTGTGGAGTTGGGAGTCAAAACAGAGGACAACAATTCATTGAAGCTGAAATTTGCCCCCAATCGATCGACTGGGAGAAGACCAAAATCCCAGTCGGTCGAGTCGGCAAAGGTTCAGCGGGACCAAATTTTCTGCCAATCGAGTCGACCGACTCGCTCTCACAGTCGACCGACTGAGTTTTTCCTATCCAAAACCCCAGCTTTCTCATTCGAACTCATTCCTCACCCAACTCCTCAATTCACTCGACCGACTCCCACAACCCACACTTCCCTCCCAGCTTCCGACCATCATCCGAGCTCTCCGACGCCATCCGACCGCCTCGCTATCACCCCTGCTTCGCCCAGCCGTCCGCCAGAATCACACCCAGCCAGCCAATCTCGCCCGCACCTCCGATTCGATCGGAAAACTCACGCCCGGCCGATCTCCTCCGTCCGGCGCCCAACCAGCCCGCTCGACCTCTCATATTGCTCGGAATAGCCTCGCCTGTAAACCCCAACCACCGATTTCGGTCGCCGAGCCCGATCTGAAAAACCCCAACTTGTGCCCTAATCGCCCTCCAATCGACCGACTGGAATTTCCTTGCAGCGCCAGTCGGTCGAGTTGATTGAAGATTCAGAGGGTTTTTGCTCGATTGAAAATTCAGTTTCTTATCTCCATTTTAACCATGCCTCGTGCCGGTTCTTCATCTCAATCCACATCAAAGGGGAAGGAGGTTGCCCATGAGCCTACAAGAGTTGAGCGCATCATTGAGCAAAGCGAAGACGACGAGGATGACATGCCTCTCGTCTCTCGCAAGAGGAAGCAGTTCAGAGCTTCGCTAGCAGACTCTAGCTCATCCTCGGAAGAGGAATTGGATGCTGCACCGGGTTCTCCCACGCCTCCGCCTAAGAAGAAAAGGCCTACACCGAAGAAACCGGCGAAGAAGAGGAGAGCTCCCGTGCCACCCATTCCCAGAGTGCCATCGCCTCCTTTGCCTTGAGCACCCTCGCCCATTGTTGAAGCACCGTCCTCCACTGCCATTGTCCCGATTGAGCCTCATGAGGGACCTTTTGAGGGACCGTTGCCCTTCCCGACTCCTTACCCACTCTCAGTGCCTCTTGCATTCACGGATGAGACGCACCGGACCAATCATGCTACGATTGTGAGGAAGAGGAAGACGGTCATTCCTACTCTCTACCCTGACATGGGACTCCTTCGTGGAATTGATAGCACCGTCACGGATGAGGTACATTCACGCCTCACTAGTTGTGGTTTGGGCTTTTTACTTAATGATGATCCCGGTTGCTACGAGAGGGTAGTGAAGGAGTTTATTAGCTCGTTTGATTGGATCAGAGAGGAGGGGGAGGAAGGAAGGGAGTATTATTGGAAATTTGTTTTGGGAGGGAGGAATTTTGAGATTAAGTAGAGTGTGATCCGAGATTGGCTGGGATTCCTTCCTTATGATGCCATAGTTCGGAAATACACCGAACATGATCAGAGCAGATTTTGGAAGCGAATTTCGAGGAGGAACGAGTGGTTCATATCCTCTTACAACTCTTCGGCGATCACCGACCCTGTGTGGAAGATAATCCATCATCTCATTGCTATTGGGATTAACACCCAGACGGCGAAGGCTCGTTCGTTCACTCTCCCGGATATGGACCTCATGCTTGCTATTGATCACGAGGAGGGCATCGATTGGCTCGCTACCCTTGCTACTCGTTTTAAGAACATTGTGAAGAAGGGTGCGAGTAACCGCACCTTAGGAGGAGGCTCTTTGATCACTTTGATCGCCTTAAGGTGTAACTTCACCTTCGGCCATGAGGGATGCCCTAAGCCTTCCAAGAGTACTCTTACTCTGAAGACGATGAAGCGTATGCACATCGCTAAGAAGGACGGAAAGACTTGGGAGGTCGACACGAAGCCTCATCAGGGAGACCTCGTGGCTAATGCCGCGTATAGGAGGCGGTTGTTCAAGAGGGCGAACCCACATTATTGCAGCACCCATCTCACCCCTTCCCCTCTTGCCTCTCCTATCCATTCCCCTCCTCCTGCCGACGAGCCTGATGTGGAGAGATCTCGCCCTGCCACAGATGATTTGACCGAGTGGAGACAGAGGACCTCCTCTGACATTGCTGACCTGCAGGGTGGAGTGGCTGATTTGAGAAGCGGCTTGACTCGCCTTGAGGATTTTGTTCGAGAGTCAGATGCGAGAGATCTCCAGGAGTGGGATTGGCTCAGATCTGTAGTCCTATCATTTGCCGGAGGTCCCAGCACCCCCATCGTTCCTCCTCTTGCTCCAGAGTTCTCTGCTCCCCATGGTGCCTCCCCCTTGCCTTCCACGCCAGCTTCCAGAGTCGGGGAGGCGGGGTCACATCTCCCAGGAGAGACCGCGGAGCCGGTTCGCTCTTTCAGGGAGGATAGCCCACTGATGACGGGCCCCACGGCACCGCCTGATGATGAGGGTGTCGTTGATTCAGTTAGGCCCGGAGACGACGAGGCTACATCATGATTCCATGTTTCATTTAGTACTCACATATGTATCTCTTATTTTACTTGTTACATTGGATGACTGAAGTTATGTCCCCTGTTTAAGCTTGTGTCCAGGATATTGTTGCGACAGGCCTGGGACTCTTTGCACAACAGTTCAACACACAGAGGTTGAACTCTTATCACAACAGTTCAGCAAACAGATAAAAGTAGTAGAAACTCACAAACTGATAACCCAGTTCGGCTCCGCCTACTCTGGGGGGTTTCCCACACCCGAAAAAGGGACAGCAAATCTTTATTACGAGTATAGGGATTCCACAGGGACTTACACTTACACCTTGTAATAGCCTAACCTCAATACTCCGTCTCTCAGATTTGCAACCGAGGTTCACCGCAATTCTCCTCGATCCCCTTCGTTCAGAACCTACAGTCTGAACGTTCTCGACCTTCTCCAGAAGCTCGGATGCTTTCTTTCGAAAGCTTGTTCACCTTTGTTGTGTGCGGCAGTTGATACGCTTCAGACAGTCTATGTTGCACTTGAATAGACTGCACTTGCACCGATGTATTCTCAATGAGAAAACACAGCCGGCCATCGCTTTCTTCTTCTCCAATCAGCAGGATATGCTCATGTGTTACTGATCTTTGAAAGCGATAGGAATTAGGGTTGCTCTTGCATTGTATTTATATGCTCAAGCGAAACCCTAATTCGCACAAGATAATCCCATCAAATATTTAGGAAATATTCCTAGATATTTGATGAATATCTTTTTGAATCGGTTGGAAGATAATCCGAAGTCTTCTTGCCCAAGTAATCTTTGCCGCCTTAATGTAAATATTCATTCGAATATCTATTGCTCGAATACGTCGCTGGCCGTCTTCAACTTGACGAGATCTTCGTAGTCCAATATCTTCCGGGAACTATCCTTGCGTCTTATCCACGCTGTGTACGAGTGTTAGGATATGTTCGAACTCCCCCTGAACACCTGCTCGAACTGTCTAAGCTACGTTTTGCCAAACACATGCCACTTAAGGGAACATCAATCTCCCCCTTGGCATTTTGGCAAAACCAAATCATCTAGATAACTAAAACTATTAGAACTAAAACTATCTAGACTTAGACATCTTGAGGGAACACAAAATTTGTCCTCTCAAAATTACTCCCCCTTTTTGCCATAAACTGGCAAGGGGTCCAACTAGTTCGAACAGTCAAGCAAAATAAATTGTGCCAGAACAAGCACATATGAGCAGAATGTTTGAAAAAGTTCAGAGGGTTTAGTGTTTCAATGGACTTTTAATCGGAAGCTTCTTCAATGGAGTCTTCTTCAGAGGCAGTAGCTTCTGATTCATCATCACTGGGGTAGCTGAGTGCTCGAGCAAGCCTGTTGATCCGGCGGCGCTGTTCCTTGTCCGCAGCAATGATAGCCTGTAGGTCCTTCAGAAGTTTGCTCCTTTCATCCATGCCCATTCTAGCTCCCCCTCGACTGGATTCCCCAATTTCTTTACCTGGCTTACTCCCCCCTTTCAGATCATTCACATGCCGCCCTTTGTATAACTTGTGGTCCACTGTGAATTTGCTGGGAGCTTTAGTAAGGAGATCAGACGGGTCTTTCAAATCAGGGGCTTGATGAATAATCAGCTCATAAATCAGGGATGGAAAGCAGATCTGGTGTAGAGTTCTCATCGATGTGGCATGTTCAGCAATCTGTTTGAACATTATTCTGCCCAGGTTGAACTTCCGCTTGTTCCCTATCTGATAAATCAGCTGGGCCATGTCCTTGTTGACAGTAGAGCGATGAGTAGATGGCCTCCAGTTGAACACCGCTATGAAGAACAGCATGGAATAGAAAGTAGACAGATCTGCTGTATGCACAACTGACTCAGGCCTCCACTGAACAGAGCCTGCAGTGATGGTGCTCACTATCTTTTCAAAGCTGGATTCTTCTTCATCAACAGTTGGGTCGTCCATGGAGAAATATACATTGATCAGTTCTGGATCAATCTTGATCCTTCTTCCTCTCAAATAGAAGACCCCATACTCAGCCTCTCCAATGACCCCAAACTTGGGAGGCAAGTTTGCCATGGCCTCACGCACCAGCTGTTCGTTGAACGGTTTGCATCTGTCCAACGTCCAGAATAGATCCGACTCTTTAAGCACCTCAATCACTTCTTTCCCTTTGTAACTGGATGCATCCAGCAGCCTCTCCGGTATGATTTTCCTTTTTAGCACACATTCCCATTTCAACGCAGCTTCTTTAGTCACGAACCATACTCCTTTCTTTACCTTACCAACTCGGACAGTCTCAGATTCAGGGGCTGGGACTTCACATCTCCCGGCATCTTCAGAGATGGGAACTACAGCAACGCGCTTCCTTTTCTTGGAAGACCCAGCTCCCCCTGTCCCACTGCTGACTTCAGCAACCTTCTTAGCTGGTTCCTTTGTAGATGAGGCAAAGACTACCTTTTTCTTTTCCTTCCCCTTCGTTGTCCTCTTGAGGTTGACAAGGGGAACACTGTCTTGGTCATCTTCTGAAAGGGTAACACCTTCTGCTGCTGATATGGGGGCATCCTTACGAATGGATGGTTCATCCTCCTCCAAATGATTCCGACGATGATCATCTTTAACTATCATTGTTTCTTCACTCATTACTTTCTCTGGAACTATTCCAGTCTTGACTTCAGTCGGAACACTCTGTTCCGCTGTTTGAGCACTTGAGACCTTTCCAGTACCAGACTCTTCTGCTTCAACAGCCAGGCAACGCAGACCTTTCTCTGGAGCTGGTGCTGTTTGAGCTTTGGTCTGAACAGAGGGTTCCACTGTTGAACCGCTTACAACTTTCTCTGCAGCTCTTCCAGTCTCAACACCATACTGAACACTTGGTTCTATGGGTGGAACACTTGAAGCTTTATCTACATCAGATTGTTTTGCCCCTACAGCCTGATCATACTGAGCTTCTTCCTGACTCTTTTCCTTTTCCAGGTCTTCCATGACATCATCAATGTCCTTGTACAAATTCTCTAACTCCTCATCACTTTCTGCTGGGTTTGATTCTTTCAACACATCCGTCTTCCCTGATGGATTAATTTCTTCTATCATAGCCTCAGCATCCAAACTGGAACCTTCTTCAGTAATTATTCCTTGGTTCTCAGATGGATCAGCATCACTAATCACCACATTCCTCTTCCCCGAGAACTTGATGAACTTCTCTGTTTCTTCATCGGACATTGCAATCTTCCTCCCTCGAGTGGCATAGATTTGGGCTAGATATTTTATGGGAGAGTCACTGGCCCGCTTTACCTTCTTCCTGCGACCAGCCTTCGGAGGAATTTATCCTGTGGCAAAGATCTTTTCTCTCCACGTTCCTGAGCCTCCAGCGCCCCCTTGCTGGGTTCCTCTTCTTCCACACTCTTGACAGACTTCTTTTTAGAAACCGCACTACCGGCTTTGTCAACCGTCACAGCCCTACCACTCTCATCATCACCACCAAGTATCACCCTACTGGTTTCAACACCATTAGTTTTGACATCCTTACCCCTATTATCGCCAATTACAGCCCTTCTGGCTTCATCACCGTCAACAACCTTCTCAACCTCCACACTTATTTCTTCATTCAACACCAATTTTCCAACAACGGAGATATTCGCAGAGTCAGAAGGAATAGTGGGATTTACCTTAGATTGCGGACGAACTTGTGGAGTTGAATCCACTGTGGTTGGCTGGGAGATTTCGGTGGTAACTCCTTCAGCAGACTTTTCCTTGGTCAAGGATTCAGTGACGGAGTGTAAAGGCGATGCCTTTTTCATCTTCGCAGCTTTTGATTTCGGAATCTTTGATTTCGCCACCACTGCCTTTGAGGTCTGCATGCTTTCTTTGCTTTTCTCCACAGATTTAGCACTGGATTTTGCTGACATCCTGGTGTTCACCATTGTCGGTTGAGGAAGGAGCAGTTGAGAGGGGAGTTCCGTTCTAGGGTTTTCGAGAGAGAGAAGACGATACTCAGGGAATGAATTTGATTTTTCAAAAATCAAATTTGTCTATATGACTCTTCAGCTTTCCAAAATTGTCTCTTCACGCATAATCGGAAATAAAATCTTTAAGGATATTTAAAAAATATTTTCCAAGTTGTCGAGACTCCTGTTCCAGCTCTCTTTATTAGGTGGTCAGTCCAACTGTTCAGCTGGAGATTCGATTATGGCTGACCACCGTTGGATGCTTTCAGTGGTTGACACCACATAGACCCCCTAGGGATCTGGGTATTCCACTCCATGATCTGCCATAGGGGTTGACAAAGGTATGCTGCCTCAGAGTTACCATCTTCTGTGAGCATTCATATTTTCTTGTACGGCTCCAGGCACATTTATGTGGGCAGTGTACGAACTCCTTCCGCAACTGTACCACCTTCTGATTTAACAGCTTCCGCAATTGTACCACCTTCTTACCACCGACAACATTGATTTGTGCGCATCTCCAATCAGATCTTATGTGCAAGGTCTTATCCACTCCCCCTCGCAGAAAACTTTGTTGATCGTTTGCACATGTAAGAGCAACTGGTTGCTGGCCACGGTTCTCGTTGTTCATTGACTTCGTCAGACCCATCCTAATAGTATAGCAGTTGTTGGCATCCCTTTTTCCTTTCATCAGTGTATCACCATTCTGGTCTAGTACAAGACATGAGTAGCTGGAGAATGACACATAGTGTCCATCGTCGCATAGTTGACTGATGCTGATAAGATTCATGGTCAGTCCCTTGACAAGGAGGGTGTTCTTGAGTGCAGGGAGATCCGGAACCATCAATGTCCCACAGCCGATCACCTGACCCTTTTCACCATCCCCGAAAATGACAAACCACATCTGCTCAACAGGCCTAATATGGGTAAGATATTGAGAGTTACCTGTCATGTGAGCGGAGCATCCGCTGTCGAAGTGCCAACTATCATGCGATGTGTAGCTTGAGGTGTAACAGGCCACCATGCAAATGGTTCGGTCTGCCTTTTGAACCCAGACTTGTTTCTGTTGCGATGTGGTTCGTTGCTGGAAAGCACGTCGTTAGGCTAAAAATAGGCGACACTTCACTTTGATGTGTCCCATCTGATTGCAATACCAGCAAGTGCGCTACTCTTTCCTTTGAGCTGAATGAGAGCCGAAGTGCATCGTACCAGCCCTTCTTTGACCACTATTGGGTTGTTCTTGTTGCAGGTCTATTTTCCGTCTGGGATGCTGTCTTACCTTCTGTTCTGACTTCTGTTCCGACACCGGTCTTATTTTCACAAACGTCGTACCTTTTGAGCTGCCTTCTCCTGTGAACCCCAATCCTCTGTGTCCGGACTCCATTCTCTGAGATCTAAGAATATCATTTAAGTTTTTAGTGCCAGAGTTAAGCATTCTTACCGACTGTTTGAGGTTATTGAGTTCCTCCCTCGCGTCAGAGTGTTCCATCTTCTCAGATTCTAGCTGAAGTTCCAGCTGTTCTACCCTCCTCAGTTGGAACGCTTCTTTGCGCTGCAGATCTATGATGGTCTTTCTTAGACCCACTTACGGAGCCCACCGCACTGTCGTTAAGGTGCGATGTTCTCTGTGCAAAAATAAATTTATATCTCCGCTACTCGCGACTTCACTACTGGGTAGTAAGTGGTAAGTAGGGGTCGAACCCAAGGGAATTGGTGGATTAGTTGTTCTTTAATGAAGCTTATGCGTAAATTAAATGCGATTGGGGTTGGGTTTGAGTGTGCTTTGAGAACTGAAAGTAAACTACAACAGTTGGTAAGGGACTGTAAGGAAAGGATTCGGTTTAGGGGTTTCATATCATATCATCGTTCATCATTGGCCTCTAACGATCATACTAAGTGTTCAAAGATGAATCGAGGCTATTTCTAGCACAAGACTTGCCACATCATTTAGAACACTTGTTCTATTTAGACTAATTCCTCCTTTCGAAGTATCTTAGCCATATGTGCATCCATTTGATCTTCAGTTACGATCAACCAAATGGTTTTTAAAAGAGGTTGAACTCCTTAGATAAGCTTTGCCCGTTAAAGCATCCACTTACCCGAGTATGTTCACGAACCCCACGGAAGAGCTTTGCCCGTTAAAGCATCCACTCAACCTTGGAAGTCCTAACCTAATATGTGGCACATAGAACAAGTTTTGAAACACTAAGTAGCATTAAGCATAGAGTCTAGAACGGTTTATGATATAAATACTCCCTCTACCGAATACAAGCTTTAGCTACTTGTATTCATGTCAAGGAATACAAGCAAACCATGGCTTTGAACAAGGATACCGAAAATGAGAATAACTTATAAAGTAAGAACAATATATACGGAAAGTAAAGGACAAGTCAGGGAAAAGAAAGCCGTGGCTTTTGTACTTACAATAAGTGGAGGAGAGGAGCTCCTAAGCAAGATCCAAGCAAGAAAAAGTAGCTCCAAAATGAATAACAAAATGTGTATTGAAAGTGAAGAGAAGAGGGTTAAGCCCTCTATCTCTCTAAAGAACTTGTGATTGTGGGATGGGATGATTTACAAAGGCAATGAAGGGCTCTATTTATAGGCCATGAAGAGGAGATGGATGTGGAGGAGAAGCCACCACATGTCACAAGATGGGAGGAGGAGCTCAAAGCCATCGGGTGATGTCACCTCTCCCTTAGCCGCCGGCCACATGGAGGAGAAGGAGTGGCTTGTGGCTTTAGCCGCCGGCCACATGTAGGAAGGAGAGTGAGTTTGAGTTTTGTGAGTCTCATCCCAAAAAGCCATCGGTCCTTTCAGCTCCGGACTGACTCTGGTTGCCCTTCGGTTGGACTTGTTTTGAGTGATTCCACGTCCGGTTCTTGAAAGTCAGAAATTGGTCGTGACCTGGAATGACTCGTAATTCATTTTCAGCTTTAAAACTCCTCCTTAGCCTGTATTCTCTCTAGACTTCAAAATACCCTGTAGATAAATATCGGAACTAACAAGCAAACATTAAATAGACAAAGCGTCTAATTTGGTGGGTTTAACTGTGTTTATGATTCATACAATTATGGTCCATCACCCGCCATCCCTACAGGATGAGTGTTCCGATCCTTCTCTATTTTGACTTTCAGTGAGGAGACAGTACCCAGGAGTTCCGTTTTCTGAGCAAGAAGATCCAGCCTTTCCTGTTTTATCTCAGCCAGTTGAGAAGTTAGTGAGTTAATTGTACCTTCTAGTTCTGCCTTCAGTGTCAGCAGTATCTTGACCTCCTGCCATACCTTGTCCTTTTCCATAGTGACGCTTGCCACTGTGTCATTTAGCTTCTTGTTTATCTTGATCAGAAGCAGCCACTTCTCATATAGATCTTTATATGTCTGTGCCAGAGAATCCTGCGTGAGTTCTTCATTGTCACTGTCCGAGGGGTCTTCACCTGGGAGTTCCAACTGAGATGGAACAGTTTCACTGGTGCTGCTGCATTCATCCACAGTTGTGGCGAAGGCCACAAAGTTTGTGATTTCACCTTTTTCTTCATCTGACTCACTGTCGCTGAAGCTCGCCACCATCGCCTTTTTCTTCATGAGAGTGTTTGCACACAGTGAAGCAATGTGCCAAAACCCTTGCATTCATGACACTGGATCTCTTCTTTTCCTTTGTCAGACAAGTCTTGCCTCGAATCAGTAGACCTTGCCCTGCCAGATTTCCAGTTTCGGTAACCAGTTGATGAAGACTGACCTTGTTCTGGACCACGTCTGTTGATTTTCCGCACCATTCTTCCAAAGTTCTGTGCCATCATGGCCAGTTGCTCAGTGGTGCAGCCAGAATCTAGTTTGTCTTCCGTCATATCTGCTTTGAGAGCGATTCCCTTCTCTTCTCCGGTTTGGAAGTCATGATTGATCTCGTAAGTTCTGAGAGAACCCATCAGCTCGTCTAGCTTCAGTGTGGTGATATCATGCATTTCCTCAATGGCCGTGACTTTCATGGCAAATCTCAAAGGAAGAGACCTTAGGACCTTACTGGCCAATCTTTCTTCATCGATGGGTTTCCCTAGTGCAGATGCCTCGTTGGACAATTCCAGGACTCTGGTGTTGTACTCAGTGATGGTTACACTTTCCTTCATCTTCATTTCTTCGAACCTGGTTGTGACAGCTTGCAAGCGGGAGTTGCGAACTTTGTCTGTTCCTTCAAAAGCTGTTTGGAGGATATCCCATGCTTCCTTGGCCACTTCACAGTTGATGATTAGCTTCATGACGTTTTCATCTACTGCCGAGAAAATTGTGTTCATTGCCTTTGAGTTTCCCATGGAAGCTTTGTCCTCCTCTTCTGTCCATAGAGCTTCTGGTTTGGCGATCGGTTCTCCAGTGAGATTGTTCATCATGGGTTCCGTCCACCCTTTCAGAACAGCCTTCCATGCCTTTTCGTCTAGCGATTTCAGAAAAGATCTCATCACAGGTTTCCATGTGGCATAGTTCGATCCTTCGAGTAGCGGGGGTCTGGTTATGCTTTGTCCTTCCTTCAGAGTCATCTTGAACAGTTCAGGATCCCACTCAATGTGTCGAGTGTTCTGCTCTGATACCAATTGAAGTTATGTCCCCTGTTCAAGCTTGTGTCCAGGGTATTGTTGCGACAGGCCTGGGACTCTTTGCACAACAGTTCAACACACAGAGGTTGAACTCTTATCACAACAGTTCAGCAAACAGATAAAAGCAGTAGAAACTCACAGACTGATAACCCAGTTCGGCTCCGCCTACTCTGGGGGGTTTCCCACACCCGAAAAAGGGACATCAAATCTTTATTACGAGTATAGGGATTCCACAGGGACTTACACTTACACCTTGTAATAGCCTAACCTCAATACTCCGTCTCTCAGATTTGCAAACGAGGTTCACCGCAATTCTCCTCGATCCCCTTCATTCAGAACCTGCAGTCTAAACGTTCTCGACCTTCTCCAGAAGCTCGGATGCTTTCTTTCGAAAGCTTGTTCACCTTTGTTGTGTGCGGCAGTTGATACGCTTCAGACAGTCTGTGTTGCACTTGAATAGACTGCACTTGCACCGATGTATTCTCAATGAGAAAACACAGCCGGCCGTCGCTTTCTTCTTCTCCAATCTGCAGGATATGCTCGTGTGTCACTGATCTTTGAAAGCGATAGGAATTAGGGTTGCTCTTGCATTTTATTTATATGCTCAAGCGAAACCCTAATTCGCACAAGATAATCCCATCAAATATTTAGGAAATATTCCTAGATATTTGATGAATATCTTTTTGAATCGGTTGGAAGATAATCCGAAGTCTTCTTGCTCAAGTAATCTTTGCAGCCTTAATGTAAATATTCATTCGAATATCTATTGCTCGAATAAGTCGCTGGACGTCTTCAACTTGACGAGATCTTCGTAGTCCAATATCTTCCGGGAACTATCCTTGCGTCTTATCCACGCTGTGTACGAGTGTTAGGATATGTTCGAACTCCCCATGAACACCTGCTCGAACTGTCTAAGCTACGTTTTGCCAAACACATGCCACTTAAGGGAACATCAATGACTGTTTGGATGTTAAGTCGCCCCTTGGCGCAATTTTGATGATGTATGCCATTTTGAGTGATTTGCCCTTGACTTGCTTTTGGTTGTATGCTACATTTCATATGATATTGAAGGTGTTTACCATTTCTACTGTTCACTCTACAGGACATGCACCTTTATATTCTTCTCATGTTCAAAATTCACCTTCTTGTCTACATTTGCAACCAAAAGGGTATTTCTCACTCCCATGAGTTTTGTCTTCGTCTCTACAAACGAGGGGAGTTCCTATGCGCCTTTGCCTTTATTTTATCATTCTTTGCGCTTAGGGACTAAGCTTGAGTTAAGTGTGGAGTGGTTCTATGCGCATAGTTCACATGTTTGCATGCATTGCATATCATTTTTGATGGACACTTGCATCTTTTGCACCTTATCCCTACATGAGAGTGTTCTTAACCACATAGGCTTGTGACTATCGAATCCAATTCCTATAAATCACATCTAGCCTATTTGCCATATTTATTGGATCTTGAACTTAGAACCGACCTAGTCCATTGAATATGTATTCTTGAAAACCAATATCATTGCTATCTCTCGTCTATGTAATTCTCTAAGTATTTTCGTTGAAATACCTTGGATCAAGCTATAGCAAGCACTTTTAAAAATCTTCATGAAAAACTTAGACCCCTTGAATATTCCTTGGTGACTTGAGTTCTCTAACACGGTGCCTTGCTTATGTGTGCTCCCCGCACATTCCATACACTTTTTGAACATATTGTCAAGTTGTAAGTGCGGAGTCAAAAGAGGGCGAAGCCCCACCAAAAAAAATGATAAACGATACAAATGCCGGGGGTTAGGGAGGTAAGTCCCCCCTTGAAAGCATTTGTAGGCCAAAGGCCATTCAAAAAAAAGAAAAAAGAAAAAAGAAAATAAGAAGCACTTAAAACTTGACTCTATGTTCTTCCATCATTATTCACTTGTGCGGGATTCAACATTTGCATTGTGTGCTAGTTGGAACGACTCTTGGACAACCCATGTGCTTGCACGGGAGTATTCATTTGGTTTATGACTTGTTTGTAAAGAACTCTCGTGTCGAACTCCTCTTCCCTTATGGATTACGGCTTAAGCGCCTAAAGCTTGGGAACAAGTTCCATGTCGCAAGCCGGTGGACTAGCCCTAGCTAGCATAGGCAAGTGACAGAACCGCTCGTCGTCAAAGCGATTGTGCAAATAAATTTATAATAGTCCGCTACTCGCAACTATACTACTGGGTAGTACTTGGTAAGTAGGGGTCGAACCCAAGGGAACTAGGGGAATAATTGTTCTTCGGGGGGAATTACGCAGCGTGGGAACATGTTTAAGGTCGGTTGGTTGGTTTTAAAGCTACCAGCTATTTTGATTGATTGATTGGTTGGTTGGTTGATTTTAATACTAGAAAGTAAATTACTATTTTAATGATTAAGAGAAATGTTCGGTTTCAGGGGACTTGTATTATATCCTGTTTATCATTGACCATTAGTGAATCATCTAAGTATTCAAACGGTGAATCGAGGCTAGTTACAGCACAAGACTTGCAACACCGGTTTAAAGCAACTCCTGTTCTATTTCAGTCTAGCGCCAATACCCTAAGGTATGCTAGCCTGGGTGCATCCACCTGATCTCACAGTTACGCTCGACCAGATGGGATTAAGGATGAGTCGAACTCCTCAGATAGCTTTGCTTGTTACAGCTTCCACTACCTGAGTATGATCACGAATTCCCACAGAAGAGCTTTGCTTGTTACAGCATCCACTCAACCTTGGAAACTCTGACTATATATGGCACATAGAACAAGTTTTGAATACTAAGACTAAACACTAAGTTAATAGTCTTAAAACATTTTATAATACAAGTGCGCCCCTTAGACCGAACTACTAGTTTAGCTACTATTCATCGCGCTAAACATTATACTAAGGAAATTAAAGACAACAGTTAAATAAATAAATACTAAGAGAAACTTACAACCGTTGAAGCGCCAAGGGAGCTTTCCTTTATTTCCAAAGCAAAATTACAACATTACAAATATTACAACTTCTAGAGAGAGAAGTGAATTATGGATTGAGGTGTGTGAAATGAGGAGGAGGAGCTCCTCCTTTTATAGCCCAAAGGGGAGGAGATGGGTGGTGGAGATGGTGGACATGTGCATTTGATCCAAGGGAGGAGAAGAGGAGGAAGGAGGAGGTGCCATGTGGAGGAGAAAAAAGCCGCCGGTCACCATGGGTGGAGGAGCCGCCGGTTGCCGGTGGTGGAAGGGGGAGGAGCTCCTCCCTTGCCCACCTCCTTGAGTGGTGGCCGGTCATCTTGCCCAAATATGAGTTTTGTACAGTTTTGTGCAGTCTTTTCACAAAACTGTCAATGTGTTCCTTCCCCGGTCTGTCTTGACTCCACTCCTGATTCTTCTGATTAATTTGTTATGGTCAATTCAACGTCAGGATCCTTGATATTTCTTTAGTCGGCATATGATCTTGACCTTGGATTGACTCTTGTTATCTTTTCAGCTTAAAATCCTCTCCTTAGCGTGTTTTCACTTCAGTCTCTAAAATGCCCTGTGAAAATATATCGGGACTAACACGTAGACGTTAGATAGACAAACAGTCTAATTAAGGGGGTTTTACTGTGTTTCTGACTCGTATAACTTTGGTCCATCAGCAAGCAATTGACACTTTTTGTGCAAACTAAAAGCTTTACTTCTATTGTATTACCTTGAAAATGAATAGACATTTGGATGAGACGATTGATGGCTCTAGTATTGATGACCTTGAATGCACAATCTCAAAGGTACTCAAAGTGGTTCGAAAGTCCTTTTGATGGTATTGTGATGATAGCCCTAGTGTGGGGTGAGGAATTTTCTTTGAGAAATCATAGCCTTGGTTAAACACTCTTGAATTCAATTCTCATGGGATAAGTGCACTTGGGATTTGTGAGTATTCCCTTTTCTGAAAACTCTCACGAGACTATAACTCGTCCACTAGGGTAGCCTAGGGGTTTAAAGGCTTAGTGCATATGCTAAATGCACTCGTCACACCTACGAAAAGGAGTTAGATTGTAAATATGTGTTAGAGTAATTAGAAATAAAGTTTACCCATTGTTTCTCTTTGGGTTGTTCCTATTGTTTGCTCGGGACGATCAAACTCTAAGTGTGGAGTGTTTTGATGAGTCGAACTCTCGACTCATTTACATACCCATTTACGAAGAGTTTCGGTCCATTCCCGGTGCTATTTCGATGCCATTTGACCAATATTATTGCATTTCAGGCTTGGAGCAACCATTCATTGAGCTCAGGACCTTAACACGAGAATTCGGGGAAAATTCAATGATTTGTGCAAGTTTGGGCAGAAATGAGAGCGAGTCGACCGACTGGGAATTTCCCCTGCACCAGTCGGTCGAGTAAGAAGAAGTCCCAGTTGGCTCCTCAAACACGTCAATCGAGTCGGTCGATTGGACCAGCCAGTCGACCGACTGACATGAAGCTTAGCAGTGCGCAAGACACGAGTCGATCGACTGGGACCTCCAGTCGGTCGAGTTGACGAATGCCCCAGATGGACCTCCAAGCGTGTCAATCGAGTCGGTCGACTGGACCTTCAGTTGACCGACTGAGAAATCTCTTCATCAGCTGCTCGCTCAACGCCAGTCGACCGACTGGGTACACCAGCTCCCGCCAGTCGACCGACTGGACTGCTACAGTATCGGAAACCCTAATGTTGGCTATAAATAGAAAGTTTGAGATCTAAACAAGGGGGATTTTTTGGGAGACTTTTTGCACTAATTTTGAGGAGCATCCACCACGAATCCCTAGGGGAGAAGCTCCAATTTCAAGGTTGATTGAGTGAAGAAGAAGACCAACAACAAGGACCCTCCATACTCTTGAATCTCCATATTGGTTTTAGATTCCTAAACTCCATCTCCTTCATTTGCTTTTGTTTGTAAACTCACTATGAGTGAGTAGTGACCTTGATTGGGGATTATGGATCCCCTAGACATGTTTGTGACATTGAGAACACTATAGATGCTAATGATGAATGAGTTTGCACATGAATCTTCTTCATTTGAACTTAATGTTTCAAGTTGCCCATAAGGTGTTTGTGAAATGTCCTCAATGGGAACTTTGCTTGATCTCATGTTTGATGTAGCTCACGTTGATCAACATGACTTCAATGAACTAAATGAAGAAGCATTAGGACTTTTGAGTTAGTTGGATAATTCAATAACCTAATGAGAATTGCTTGAATTTAACAAGAATATGTTTATTTAGCCAATAGAGCGCGATTGTGAGGCTAGAGATTCATATTCTACAGTGCCAATAGAGCGCGAGTGTGAGGTGCTATGCGAGATGTAACCTCTTGATACTAAGTTGTAGCACGAGTTGAACTTAGTATTAATGTTGCATAAGCTAAATTCTATACGTGTGCATGTGATTTCATCATTGGTATATCATTCCATTGTCATAATAATTGTCTAGGTGGTGAAGTAATCCCTAGTCATCTTTTAATTGGAAGTTAACCCTTTTGCAAGCTTAATCTCACTTTGGATTGAAAAATAGACCCTCCAAACAACAGACATTCTAATCTTATTGTTAGCACCATTAGTTTAATCACCTATCTTTTGGGTTCGACCTTGGTCCACCCGAGTCAATATAAATGTTTTGATTGACATGACTTAGCATAAGTGTTTGGATTCGTATTCGAATATTTCCGCTATATTCCCAACCGATCACTATACAATTCAAAAGAGTTTTTAAACCATATAAGTTCATATGAGGGTGCACATTCAAGGAAGTCAATACTAGGGCTATCAAGCGCATCACCTAGAAGTATATTCATTTTCAATGCAAGACTTTTGAAATACGGTTAATGCTTCGCACAAAAAGTGTCAATCGATCACCTATGCTAACTAGGGTTAGTCCACGGGCTAACGATATAAAACTCATTTCCAAGTTTTAGACGCTAAAGTCATAATCCATAAGGAAAGAGGAGTTTGACAACAAGAGTTCTCAAAAAAAGCATAAACCAATCGATAGCTTACGTGAAATCACAAGGGTCCTTCTAAAGCTCAACTTGCTAGCACACATTGCACAAGGTAAACTCACTCATATAAGGAATGATGGGAGGGCATAAAGTCAAGTTTAAGTGGTGTTTACTTGGCCTTTGGCATACAAATGCTTTCGAGGGAGAACTTTTCTTCCTAACCCCCGGCATTTGTATATTTTGAAGCAAAGCTTCTCTCGCGCTTCGAGAAAGCTTTTAGTCGGGGCTTTGCCCTCTTTGACCACGTAAAATGATTTTTTTAAATGGGGCCTATTTTTCACCCTCTTTTGACTCCACACTTAAAACTTGACAATATGCCCAATGTGAATATGGAATGTGTGAGGAACAACCACAAACAAGGCACTAAGCAAGAGAACTAAAGTCACCTAAAAGCAATCAAGAGGTTTAAGTTTCTCATGAAGGTTTCAAAGTGTGTTTGCTAAAAACTTTTCAAAGCATGCGCGGAAAATACTTAGATTGCTAGATAGGCACAAGATAGCAATGAAAATTGATTCACAAGAATGTGCATTCATTAGAACTATTAGGGAAAATGTAAGCTAGATGTGACTTATAGAAGTTGGGAATTGATAGTCACAAGCCTTTAGTAGTACAACACTCAAGAAGATTGGGATAAAGCATGATGTAAGTGCTCATTTTCAAGAGATATGCATGGTATGAAACATGTGAACTATGCGCCTAATCCAAACAACACTCCACACTTAATTGATGCTTAGTCCCTAAGCACAAGAAATGATAAAATAGTGGTAAAGGCGCAAGGGAACTCCCCTCGTTTGTAGAATGTAGCTCCTTCCAATTGTTCAACTCTTGGCAAAAATGGATATTCCTTGATGGTAATGCAAAATGGGGGAAAGTTAACTTGCACAAGCATGAATATTTATAAACATAAAGATTAAAAGAAAGCAAGTGACAAGTTAATTCCAATGCAATATATAGAGAATATCCAAAACGAGGGAATGGAACGTAGAATAGTATCCAAGAGTAGAACATCTCAAAATTGTGCCCAATGGCTACTTAAACATCCAAAACATCATCATAATGACAAACACAAAAGTAAAGCATCCCAAAACAATGAAATCCGAAAATGATAAACATGTAACTTATGAAGCATTGACATCGCCATCTCCTAATGGTGTAGTGCCATCCTCGGCTCTCGTGACCTCTTCATTGGCCTTCACTCGAGTGGTGACCCCTTCATCAACCTCCGCGATGGTGTGTGGCGGCTCCTCAATATTGGAAGGTGTAGGAGCAGTGGCGCGAGGACTAGAATACCCCGAGAATGAGGGAGGCGTGGTGGAAGGTGTGATGCTCAGGGCACGACAAGTATCTGTCAATGTGGTGGCCACCCACTGAGAGTTCTCCGCATAAACTCCTCTAAATTCCCCACATGTGTCTTCAAGTGCTCAAGATCGGAAGAGATAGTCTCAAGTCTTTCATTTGGGGAGACCTTCTTCGGCGGAGGGTGACTGTGGACCGAAGGCTCATGGGAAGGAGCTGCGGAAGAAGATGATGAAGTGGAGTACGATTTAGCATCTGAGAATGGATAGTGGACTCGGTAGACTTTGGTTCTCCTCTTACTGTTGAACTTGTTTTTCTTTTCTCTAGCTCTTCTTCAGAGTGGATCCTTGTGAGGCTCGGTGGAATGCACCAAATTCTTCAAGTCCGGATTAAGCATGGTCATAACCTTCAATGCTTCCATATTAAGCGCCTTCTTCTTCGGTGGTGGACATTCATTGTCACTAAACGGGAAGTTACACTTTATAGCCAAATGAGTGACAAACGAACCACCACCAAGTGCCAACACTTGCGAGGTATCTTTCACATATTCTTCAAACCTTGTGGCGAGTATTGAGAACCAATCAAGAACCTTTCCTTCATTAATTGCCAACATGATATCCAAGTCTTGGTTAGTTACCATCTGTCCTCCATCCTTACAAACATTAATCCCCATGGCAATTAAACGATGAATGACTTTCCAAACCTTATCTTTGATAGTGGTGGTCGAATAACCCGAAACAAACCACTCATCCCTAGCTGAGATTTCTCGCCAAAACAAATATCTATTCACATCCGCATACTTGATCTTACCCTCTCCAATCATAGGAAATCCCAGCATTTCGTAAACAACATCCTTAAAAAGTCTCTTTAGTGAGCCACCCAAAACAAATTTCCAATGGGTGATTTTCTTTTCATTATTCCTCACGGCTTCAAAAGAACTATAATGAACTCCCTCACAAGTTCCGGGTACATCCCCGGATCATCAGTGAATAATATTTGTAAACCGCAATGAGAAAGGCGAGAATGTACCTCATCCAGAATTTCCAACAGCGTTACTGTTAGGTCCTTGCCCATCTTTGTGATCAATGCCAAGTTATCCTAATGAAACTTGTTTCTGAATGTCAAGGTTCGATCGTATGGATAGGGAGTGGGCTCGGTATTCTTAGTTTGATCAGTAGGAAGAGCCAAAGCAAGTGCAGGGGCCGGGCTTGGCTCTAGAGCCAATGTGGGACTCTCTTGAGGTGTGGTTTCTTGTCTAGCTCGTCGTTTCTTGGACGGATAAGGGAGTACTTCCTCAGATGAATGCTCTGATTGAGTATTATTGATAGGAATTGCGTCACTGTGAGGTGAAGGGCTTGCTATGGTCTTCCGAGGTCTTTTCTTTGCCTTTGAGGTGGATTGGGGATTCTTATAGGCGGTAGTTTTTGCAACAGAGGCCTTAGAAGCCCCTCGAGTCTTGTTCTTCGGCTTGAAGGAGGTGGGCAGCTCTTTGGAAAGTCCTTGAGACGTGAGGGCATCCTTGGTCGGTGCATGGGGCTTTCCTTTTGGTCTTTTGTTCGTCTTGGCCATGGATGGAGCTCGGCGGGATGTGTAATTTGGCGAGAATGAATGGAGGTTACGTTGGCGTGATGTAGACGAGCTTGGCCGATAGTTGAGACGGAGCGGAGGTGGGGAGATCGAAGGGGGTGAAGGGTTAAGATCGGAGGCACGGTGGATTAGGGCTAAAATCAGATTTGGGATTGGGAAGATACGAGTTGGGTTTTTAAATCAAGAGGGAGGCTTGGGCGAGCACTTGGGAGCTCGGGCTTCATTTTGGTGATCGAACTGTTGAGTGAGGGCCAGCTCGGGCAAGCGGAATGAAGCTCGAGCGAGCGAATAATGGTAGAGGCGAGGAGAGGCGTGAGGCGAGGAGAGGCGTGAGGCGAGGAGAGGCATGAGGCTCAGGCGAGAGCTCGGGCGAGCATCCAGTTAACGAGTTTCTAGGGGAAATTCAGATCGGGCGAGCAAACTTACGCTCAGGCGAGTGAAAAATGGCAGAGGTAAGGAGAGACACGAAGGCTCGGCCAAGCTTATTGAAGCTCGGGCTTTTTTTTGGTTATCAAGCTTTTGAGGCGAGGGAACGTGCCAAGATCGGCCAAGCGAAACAAGACCTGAGCGAGCGAAATGTGGCAGCGCCTAGTCAGAGATTATGGGCTCGGGCGAGCTTCAACAAGCTTGGACGAGCACAAGGGCTTGAGCTTTTTGTTCGTGGCTTTTTTTACTTCCCCACTCATGCACTCTCAGCTCGAAATTTGACTCCACACTTAGGTTCGAGCACACTCCTCAAGATTGTAATGAACATACCAAGCATCTGGAATTTGAGAACCAAAAATGAACACTTACAACAGGCTACCTCGTGGGAGGGCCTAGTTTAACGTCTTAGAAAAGACCAAGCCGAATCCCCTCATGGAAAATTTAGAAATGCACTCGAGGAGGCCTCAATCGGATAAGTCATGTAGGGCGATCTTGGTGTTCTCGGGATCTTGGGACACTCCATGATAGAGTTTGAGTCTTTGCCCATTGGTTTTGAAAATCTCCCCTCTTGTGTTGAATAAGTTGACATGCCCATCTTCAAACACCTTTTGAATCTTAAATGGACTCGTCCATCTTGACTTTAGCTTCCCCGGGAATAACCTCAATCTTGAATTGAATAGTAGGACTTGGTCCCCTTCCTTAAATTCCTTCCTCAAAATCTTCTTGTCATGCCATTTCTTTTGCTTTTGCTTGTAGATTTTGGCATTCTCAAATGAGTCTAGTCTTATTTCATCCAACTCGTTCAAGTCCAATAGCCTCTTCTCCCCGGCGGTTTTCAAGTTAAAATTTAATTCTCTAACCGCCCAAAATGATTTATATAGTTCAACCGGGAGATGACAAGGTTTCCCATAAATGAGCCTAAAGCCCTATAGGTGTTTTGAACGCGGTCCTATATGCCCAAAGAGCATCGTCTAATTTTGAGGACCAATCTTTTCTAGAGTTTCCCACAATCTTTTCAAGGATAACCTTGGTTTCTCTATTTGAAACTTCAACTTGACCGCTAGTTTGAAGGTGGTAAGGAGTAGCAACTTGTGGTAGACCGCATATTTCTTTAGAAGTGCCCCAAATTGCTTTTCCTTGAAGTGAGATCCCCCATCACTAATTACAGTATGTGGGACTCCAAATCTACGGAAAATTACTTTCTTGAAAAGTTCCGCTACGACTTTGGCATCATAAGTTGGGGAGGCTATAGCTTCAACCCATTTAGACATATAGTCAACTACTACGAGAATGTAGCGGTTCCCATAGGAAGGAGGGAAAGGACCCATGAAATCAATCCCCAAAACATCAAAGATCTCCACTTCTAGCATTATTTGTTGGGGCATTGATGGACCATAATTGTATGAATCATAAACACAGTTAAACCCACCAAATTAGACTCTTTGTCTATTTAACTTTTGCTTGTTAGTTCCAATATTTATCTACATGGTATTTTGAAGTCTAGAAAGAATACAGGCTAAGGAGGAGTTTTAAAGCTGAAAATGGATTACAAGACACTCCAGGCCACAATCAGATTCCGACTGTACAACTTTCATAAACCTGACATGGAATCACTCAAAACAAGTCCAACCGAAGGGCAACCAGAGTCAGACCGGAGCTGAAAGGACCGATGGCTTTTGGGGATGAGATCACAAAACTCACACCCACTCCTTCTCCTCCACCTAGCCCGGTGGCTAAGCCATTATCCACTCCTCCTTTGCCACATGGGCGGCGGCTTAGAGGAGGAGATGACTCACTCCGATGGCTTTTGCTCTCCCTCCCATCTTGTGACATGTGGTCTCTTCTCATCCACATCCCTTGCCTCTCCTTAGCCTATAAATAGAACCCTCCTTGCCCTTGTAAATTCATTCCAAAATCAACAATCATCTCATATCACAAGTCACTTATCTCTCTAGCTTTTGTGGGCACACTCATGTAATCACTTTTCTTTGAAATCGAAGCTTGAGCTTGAGTACTCTTATCGGTTCTTGTAAGTACTCTCTCCTTTACTTTACTATCTTTTCAAATCGAAAACTTACTTTCCTATCTTTACTTTCGAAAACTTTACTTTACTATCTTTTCAAATCAAAAACTTACTTTCCTGTCTTTACTTTCGAAAACTTTACTTTACTGTCTTTCAAAAACCTTTACTTTTTAAAGCACTTAGCTATGATGTCCTGTTCCATGGATATTCATAGCGAAACCCTTCATTCGGTTGAAGGAGTGTGCTTGTATCATACAATGTTTTAGGCCCTACTCTTAGTGCCTCTATGTGCTCAAAACTTGTTCTATGTGCCACATATTAGGTTAGAACTTCCAAGGTTGAGTGGATGCTTGACAGAGCAAAACTATTCCGTGGGGTTCGTGAACATACTCAGGTAAGTGGATGCTTGAAATGGCAAAGCTTATCTGAGGAGTTCGACCTCTTTAAAATACCATTTGGATTGATCGGAAATGATTGATCAAATGGATGCACATAGGCTAGTATACCTTGAAATGGGGTGCTAGTCTAAATAGAACAAGTGCTCTATGACCTTGAAATGGGCTAGACAGTGTGGCCAGTCGAGTGCTTGAAATGGCCTTGATACACTTTTGAACACTTAGTATGATCATTAGAGGTCGATGATAAACAGACTATGATACAAGGCCCCTAAAACCGAATACTTTCCTTTAATTGTAATATCAACTGTTACTTTACTTTCAGTACCTTATCGACTGCTTACTTTTCTGCAAGACTTGTCCATCAAGCACTTTACTTTTCAGTACTAAAAACTAAAACCAACCCCCAACTGTTTTATTTAATTCACTCTTTTAGAAAGAACAATTAATCCACTAATTCCCTTGGGTTCGACCCGTACTTACCACTGACTACCCATAATAGTTAAGTCGCGAGTATCGGAGATATAAATTTATTTTTGCACAGAGAACATCACACCTTAACGACAGTGCGGTGGGCTCCGTCAAAATTGGCACCGTTGCCGGGGAATTAGAATCAATTGTTCTTTCTTTTTCTTTCAAACTCGCTTCTGTACAACCATGTCTCGCGAAGGAAGCATCCATGACTATCAGGATGACGACGAGATCAATCTGTTCGATCGAAATAATGAGGCACCGCCTCAATTTCCAATTCTCGACGATCCAGAGCAACTCTTCCGAAACCAAAGAGCTCGTGATAGGAATGCCATCCTAAGAAACCAAGGACCACCCGAAGGCCTAAATGAAGCTGGCCCAGCGCAACAACCCCCTAGACATCCACCACCCCCGCAATATCGACGAGAGCCAAGACGCGAACCCGTCTTTGATGACTACTACGGGGATAACAACAACTTCCGCGAACCTACTATGGGAGAACTGTCGGCACCAGATTTCAAAAATCAGCCGTGGTGCATTTACGAAGGCCCTGAGCTAGAAAACATCGCCATCAACACTTCAGTGGCCCACAACTTGCCAAAGTTCCCAGGAACTCGTGGAGAATCAGCAACGACTCATCTCCAACGCTTACATGGCACTTGCCAAAACCTAAAACCCAATGGCGTGAACGTAGACGACTTTAAGTTAAAAGCGTTCTACTTTTCCCTCACTGACTCAGCGAATGACTGGTTCCTTTCATTGCCTTCCGGAAGCATCACAACATGGGCTCAGATGCAGAAGAAGTTCTTAGACAAATACTACCCAGGAGGAAGAGCAATGCAAGTAAGGAGGCAACTGCAGGACATCAAGCAAGGGCCCAATGAAACCATGTACGACTACCTGGAAAAGTTCAATCGCCTGGAGAGAAGCTGCTGTACCATTGGACTGCCCGAGAAACTCATAATCGAGTACCTCATTGATGGATTAAGGCCCTTAGACAAAATGCTTCTGGATGCCTCAGTTGGAGGATCCATGATGAATCTATCACTGAGTGGCATAAGGAATCTCATCACCGACGTTGCTGAAAATGCTCGATTTAGAGAAGAGACAACTCGGCAGGAAAAATTTTCCCGAACGAAGAATGTGGCAAAGGCTGAAACACCGATGAACTCTATGCCAGAGGAGATGAAACAACTAAAGGAAATGATGATTCAAATCCTACGAAGGCAGCCAGTTCAGATAAAGCCTTGCGAGTTTTGTAGTTCTACGGACCACAAGACTGACGCATGCCCGACACTGATAGTAGAGGAACCGGAAGAAGTGAATGCAGTGGTAGGATATCAAGGATACAACAACCACAACAGCAACGATAGAGCAGGACCAATCCGGTAGTATAATCAAGCGACCAATCCAAGCTGCCGAAACGACAACCATCCTCCGAAGGAGACACAACAAGCCGCACCATAATTAGCTCAGTCATTCTACCAACCGCCCCACCGGCAGTACAACCAAAACGCTCCATCAGCAGGCCAATATTAGCAGAGGGGATCAAATCAATACCCGACGAGCCAATATCAGCAGAAGGGAACGAATCAATACCAATCCAGCTCAAATAATCAGCAAGGACCAAGCAAGTCGCTTGAAGACACAATGAAGGAGCTCGCAGGAAGCGTGAATCAATTAGGAACATCGCTAAACCAATTCCAGGCAAAAACTGACGGGGCAATTTTAGAATTGACCAAACAAATGTCCCAGCTCGCCACCGCAATGTCCGTGCTCACTAATGAACCAGGCAGACTTCCTTCACAGACCATCCCAAACCCAAAGGCAAATGTAAGCATGGTAACAATGTCAGATATGAAGGAGGGACTAGAAGAAGCGGCACAACCCTCATTAACAACCATAGAAGCAAAGAAAGAAGAGTTCCTTGGTATGATTTGGGAAGATGAATCACATGCCCAGTCACTCGGAGAACTAATAGCCATGGAAGAACTCAAAAAAGCACAAACTGCAGCCCTACTGGCAAAACAACAACGAGGACCCGCAGTTTACAAACCTACAGCCAAACACTTCAATCGTAGGTGCCAACCTGGTTGGAATCAAGAAGAAGACCGACCCATCGATGGCAGAAAGTGGGTCACGCATAATGATAATAGACGCTATGCATTCACCGTTTACATAACACCACCGCCAGTCACACGCTTTAACGTACCAGCATCTGGATGGGATAACAATAAAGACTTAGACTCAGACGATCCTAGATCTGGCCTTGGAATCGAAAAAATCGGGGTTCGAGACTCATCCTACTCCATGAAAATCATTGCCTCCAAAGATCCTACGGCCCAAAAGAACAAGAAAGAAAAAAAATTGGAGCCAATGAAGGAACAAAATGACCTGATAGCAAAAAAGAACGTCACTTGGAGTCATGAGGTACAACTGGAAATAAATAAGGACCCAGGAGCCTTTACAGTCACCTGTGTTATCGGTGAAACCCAAATTCATCATTGCTTAATAGATCTTGGGGCCGCCGTCAACGTCCTGCCTTACCCTCTATATTGCTCATTGGGGCTTGGTCCATTGAAGCCACCAATGATATCCCTCGAGATGGGGGACAAGTCGTGTGTCCGTCCGGTTGGAGTATTTGAAGATCTAATACTTAGTGTGGGAGAGCTTTTCGTTGCTGCAGACTTTTATGTAATACGAACGGAAAATGCCAGCAAAAATGACCATTCCTCTACGCTACCAAAGCAAGGATCGATATGGGCAAGGGCTCATTATCGCTTGAATTCGGCGGCAAAATTGCAAATTTCTACATCAATAATAATAATGGCCGCACGGATACGAAGAAACCACCAGACATCGTAAACACATCTGATCTCCACGCACTAGTTTCTGACCTACGAAAAGAAACCGAGAGGGTGACTAAACCAGCAGCTACGATCGAAAGAACCTCACCTTCTCGGAAGAACCAAAAGAATCGGAAGAGTTGGAAAGAAAAACCACCGAAACAAGGAAGTCCTGACCCATCATCCCACAAAAACTCGGGGGAAGGCAAGGCAAAAATGAAAGTAGGCACTCCACAACACTATGACCTGAGCTGCCCATGGGATCCAAACTTGTGATCCCCATGCGTCGAGCCAACAACGTTAAACAAAGGCACTGGTCGGGAGGTAACCCGACACCTATCTTACTTTCAATAATTTTATTTTCTGTCATTTAGTTTTTACCGCAAGTCGCTCTCACCCATTTTTTGTATAGAAGGAATGTCTAAAACGTAGGAATCGATTTTTGGAGCAAGATCAGATCAGCCAGGCAGCTTCCGAGAAATTACCGGGCCCGCGCTAAGAGTTCAAGGCCCCAGCCGAACTCCCTCGATTATCTTTCTACAACATGAAACGACACCGTAAAAGGGAGTTCAGTTCTTCTCTTTTCCTTAATGTCATTTCCTTCTCTTGTAAATATTTGCTTGCATGACTTTTGAACTAAGTCGCGCTGAAAGGCATGCCTTCGTTCAAAAGTGTGGGGTGAGAAACCACCTGTGTACATAGTTAGTTAACATGCTTTTTCTTTTCCTTTTCCCTTAATATTATCTTTTTGAAAATATGTACTTGAGAATGTGAAAAAGATAGATCATAATTCATGCATTTACCTTGTGAAAATTCAACTGTTTAAAAACTTAGGATGCAACTTCTCATTTGTCCCTTTGTGCTGAGATATACATGGGATGTGGAGTTGATATAAACTGCCCTAGAGAGGCTTGGCAAGCAATCGAAGGACTGAATTTCACTATACGGTTTAAGAAGTCAGTGGAGGCTGTACTTCGGGTTTCAGTTAAGTCAGAGTCATCTCCGCCATGCAGCGTTTATACAAGAGGCGGGTGATGGACCATAATTGTATGAATCATAAACACAGTTAAACCCACCAAATTAGACTCTTTGTCTATTTAACTTTTGCTTGTTAGTTTCGATATGTATCTACAGGGTATTTTGAAGTCTAGAGAGAATATAGGCTAAAGAGGAGTTTTAAAGCTGAAAATGAATTACGAGTCATTACAGGTCACGACCAAATTCTGACTTTCAAGAACCGGACGTGGAATCACTCAAAACAAGTCCAATCGAAGGGCAACCAGAGTCAGACCAGAGCTGAAAGGGAGCCGATGGCTTTTGGAAAAGATCTCCACTCACACTCACCCACTCCCCTCCACTCACAACCGGCGGCTTCAAGGAGGAGAAGCCATGTGTCCCAGGTGCTCTCCTCTCTTCTCCTCACGAGCCCGGTGGCTTTGGCCATGAAGATGACACCTAGCCCGATGGCTTTTTCTTCTCCTCCCATCTTTAGCCATGTGTCTTCATCTCCTTGCCTCCCTTAGCCTATAAATAGAGCCCTCCATTGCCTTTGTAAATCATTCCATCATCCCACAACAATCATCTCATATCACAAGTTACTTATCTCTCTAGCTTTTGTGGGCACAATCATGTAATCACTTTACTTTGGAATCGAAGCTTTAGCACTTTCAAACGGTTTTTGTAAGTACCCTCTTCTTTACTTTCCTGTCTTTACTTTCGAAAACTTTACTTTACTGTCTTTCAAAAACCCTTACTTTTTAAAGCACGTAGCTATGATGTCCTGTTCCATGAATATTCATAGCTAAACCCTTCATTCGGTTGAAGTGGTGTACTTGTGTCATAAAATGTTTTAGACCCTTTGCTTAGTGCCTCTCTGTGTTCAAAACTTGTTCTATGTGCCACATATTTGGTTAGAACTTCCAAGGTTGAGTGGATGCTTTAACGGGCAAAGCTCTTCTGCGGGGTTCATGAACATACTCGGGTAAGTGGATGCTTTAACGGGCAAAACTTATCTGAGGAGTTCGACCTCTTTAAAACACCATTTGGTTGATCGTAACTGAAGATCAAATGGATGCACATAAGGCTAAGATACTTCGAAAGGAGGAATTAGTCTAAATAGAACAAGTGTTCTAAACGATGTTGCAAGTCTTGTGCTAGAAATAGCCTTGATTCATCTTTGAACACTTAGTATGATCATTAGAGGTCGATGATGAACGATGATATGATATGAAACCCCTACACCGAATCCTTTCCTTACAGTTCATTATCAACTGTTGTAATTTACTTTTAGTTCTCAAGGCACACTCAAACCCAACCCCAATCACATTTAATTTATGCATAAGCTTCTTTAAAGAACAACTAATCCACCAATTCCCTTGGGTTCGACCCCTACTTACCACTCTACTATCTAATAGTAAAATCGCGAGTAGCGGACTATAAATTTATTCTTGACTTTTGCACACGACGACTGTGCGTCCGTCAAAATTGGCGCCGTTGCCGGGGAGTTAGCTTTCTGATTAGCTGTTCTTCTCTTTTTCTTTTCTCTTTCGAACTCGCTTCTGCACAACCATGTCTCGTGAAGGAAGCCACCATGACTATCAGGATGACGACGAGATGAATCTGTTCGATCGAAATAATGAAGCGCCGCCACAATTTGTCGATGATCCGGAACAAATAATCCAAAACCGATGAGCTCGTGATAGGGAGGCCATCCGAAGAAACCAAGAATCACCCGAGGACCGAAATGAAGCTGGTCCGGTGCAACCCCCTTTACGTCCCCTACGTCTTCAACCTCGACAAGTGCCAAGGCAAGAACCTGTCTTCGACGACTACTATGGGAATAACAACTACCGTGAACCTACTATGGGAGAATTGAATGCCCCTGATTTCGAAACGCACCCGTGGTGCATTCACGAGGGCCCTGAACCAGAATACATTACCATCAACGCGTCAGTGGCCCACAGCTTGCCAAAATTCTCAGGAGCTCATGGAGAATCTGCCACAACTCACCTCCAACGCCTACATGGCATTTGCCAAAATCTAAAGCCCAATCGAGTGAATATAGACAACTTCAAGTTGAAAGCGTTCTATTTTTCCCTCATTGACTCGGCAAACGACTGGTTCCTTTCATTGCCTTCGGGAAGCATCGGAACATGGGTTCAGATGCAAAAGAAGTTCCTAGAAAAATACTACCCAGCAGGAAGAGCAATGCAAGTAAGAAGGCAACTGCAGGACATAAGGCAGGGACCTAATGAAACCATGTACGACTACCTGGAGAAATTCAACCACCTGGAGTGAAGCTGCTGCACTCTTGGACTACCCGAGAAGCTCATCATCGAATACCTGATTAATGGATTGACTCCCTTAGACAAAAAGCTCCTTAATGCTTCAGCTGGAGGATCCGTGATGAGACTATCATTGAGCGGCATAAGGCGACTCATCTCTAACGTTGCTGAAAATGCTCGGTTTACAGAGGAGACTACTCGGCAAGATGAGTTCTCCTAAACAAAAAATGTAGCACGAGCCGAGACGTCAGAAAACTCCATGACAGAAGAGATGAAACAAATAAAAGAAATGATGATGCAAATCCTGCGAAGGCAGCCAGTTCAAGTAAAGCCTTGTGAGTTCTGTAGTTCTACGGACCATAAGACTGACGCATGCCCGACGATACTAGTAGAGGACCCGGCAGAAATAAATGCGTTAGAAGGATACCAAGGGTACAATAACAACAGCAATGACAGAGCCGGATCAAGCCAACAGTATGGCCAAGCAACCAACCCGAGCTGGCGAAACAACAGCTATCCTCAGAAGGAAGCACAACAAGCTGCCCCTCAACTAGCTCAGTCATTCTACCTACCTCCCCACCAACAGTACAACCAGAACACCCCATCGGCAAATCAGTACCAAGCTAGCTCAAGTAATCAACAAGGACCAAACAAGTGGCTGGAGGACATGATGAAGGAGCTCTCGAGTACTGTGCAGCAATTGTCAGGCACTGTGCAGCAGTTGAGTACTACTATGCATCAAAACCAGGCGAAAAATGATGGAGCAATAGCCGACCTGAAGAAGCACATGTCCCAGCTCGCCACTTCATTATCCGCACTTACTAATGAGCCTAGCCGACTACCTTCACAAACCATCCAAAACCCAAAGGCGAATGTCAGCATGATAAGGAAGTCAAACATGAAGGTAGCACTGGAAGAAATAGCACAATCCACAACTTACAAACTTATGAACAAACACTTCACCCATAGGCACCGTCCTGATTGGAATCAAGAAGAAGACCGACCCAATGATGGCAGAACGTGGGTCACGCATGCTGACAATGGACGTTATACATTCACGGTTAGCATGACACCTCCACCGATTACACACTTTGACATACCGGCATCTGGCTGGAATGACAATGACTCTAATGGTCTCAGATGGGATTCCCCAACTAACATCTATGCATCAGAGCAAAACATTTACCTAGAAGATCGGGAGTTAAAAGGGCCCGATCATACAAATCCAGAGCCAAAGGATGAGCAGAATGGCCCGATAATGGAAAGATCCCTCACTTCAGATCAGGAGTCACAATCGGAAAGGGATAAGGACCCAGGGGCCTTCACAGACACCTGTGGTATTGGTGAAGCCCAAATTCATAAGTGCTTAATCGATCTTGGGGCTGCCGTCAATGCCATGCCTTACTCATTATATTACTTATTGGGGCTTGGCCCACTGAAACCACCAAGGTCAAATATCGAGTTGGGAGATAGATCATGTATCCGACCGGTTGGAGTGCTTGAAGATCTAATACTCCATGTGGGAGAGCTCGTCGTTGCTGCAGACTTTTATGTAATACAAACGGGAGAGACCAGCAAAGACGACCCTCCAACACTTATTTTGTGACGACCTTTTCTCTACGCCACCAAAGCATGGATCGACATGGGAAAGGGCTTGTTATCACTTGCATTTGGCGGCAAAATTTCAGATTTCTACATCGATGATTATGATGGTCGCCCAAGGACAAGGAAACCACCAGACATTGTACCTATCTTGGATCTCAGAACATAGATTTCTGACCTGCCAAGGGAGACCGAGAGAGTGACAAGACCAGCAGCTATGGTCAAAGGTCCCTCGCCTCCTCAGAAACAATGGAAGGAGAAACCACCAAAACCATGGAGTTCTAACCCAAGCACATCATCTCACAAGAAATCAGGAAAAGCCAAGGCTAGAATCAACGCAGGAGCTGCGGCAAAATTCAACCTGAGCCGCCCATAGGATCCAAACCTGTGATCCCCATGCGTCGAGCCAACGACGTTAAACAAAGGCACTGGTCGGGAGGTAACCCGACACCTATCTTACTTTCAGTCATTTAATTACTGTCATTTAGTTTTTTCATTCTCACCTTTCCTGTATATATTTGCTTGCATGACTTTTGAACTAAGTCGTGCTGTGAGGCATGCCTTCGTTCAAAAGTGTGGGGTGAGAACCACCTTTGTACATAGTTAATTAACATGCTTTTTCTTTTCCTTTTCCCTTAATATTATCTTTTGGAAAATATGAACTTGAGAATGTGAAAAAGATAGGTCTTAATTCATGCATTTACCTTGTGAAAATTCAACTGTTTAAAAACATAGGATGTAACTTCTCATTTGTCCCTTTGTGCTGAGATATACAGGGGATGTGGAGTTGATAGAAAATGCCATAGAGAGGCTTGGCAAGCACTCGAAGGATCGAATCTAACTATATGGTTTTCGAAGTCAGTGGAGGCTGCACTTCGGGTTTCAGTGAAGATTGAAGTCATCTCCGCCGTGCAGCGTTTATGCAAGAGGCGGGACAGGAATCAAACCGTCCTATCTCTAGTCCTAGTAGCCGGGAAAATAGATGAGCGACCCTCATCTTGACCCGCGCGAAACGGCGAGGATGAGAAAGAGCGGGGAGGTATTTCCATATGCTTGCGGGCGACGATTGGACCTCCCAAAGAAAGGCTGAGAAAATGGACTAGCAAGTCACAAAGAAGCAAAAGCTCAAAGAAGCTAATCAAAGGCCAAAGGCCAAAATTGTGAAGGTTTTAACCGAACAAAAGTGAAGAAACTCCAACTCAATATCAAAGGCCAAAGGCCAAAGGCCGATTCACTACAGAAGCTGTCCCTCGCCAAAAAGAAATCAAAGTACTCAACTTCAGTGAAACCTGAACAGGCTTGTCGTCGTACCTGTGCAAAAACAATTTATATTTTTCCTCGCTCTTGGCTGTGGGTTAGTACAGTGGTGAGTAAGGGTCGAACCCTAGGGAGCTAGATGGTTACTACTTCGCTCTGTAATAGAGAAAAAGAACAAGAAACTAATGTGAAAGTAGAGGTTAGTGTAATAATCGAGAAGTGCAAGGGATTTATCAATCAAAGGAATATTCAGGTTAGGGTATTATTCAATTGTGACTTGGTTTTATCATTGATTTCTAAATATCATGTTTCTAATTCTTTTAAACCTAATAATTCAATACTCCATTCCAAGATATATCAAATTAGTGCTCTATTTGTTTGCAGCTCTCTAGTATCAAACAAACAGTAAACAATGGATTTATATCGTTCAACTAAATCTAACCTTTCCGGGTATCAACTCAGTTTCACAATATTAATCGAGATAATTAGCACAAGGTTTAATGGAATAATAAAACAAGCATTAAGATTCAAATCTCAAAAACATAAGTCACGATTATTTAACCCTAACCCGAATATGGGTTTTAGTTACACATATTCATAATTAAATAATGCAGGGAAATAAAAGGGACAAGAACTTCACTATGAGATCGAGATTTCAAAAGCAAGGCACGGTGGCTATGGGCGGCGCACGGAGGAGGGTACGGCTGAGCAAGGCTGAGATCCGGCGGAGGAATGGAGAGCAGCAGGTGGTGCACGGCCAAGTGAAGAGAATAGTATTCGAATATGAGATGGGATGATTATGGATGGCAGCACTGCTCTTCTATTTATAGGGTTTGAGAAACCCTAACTTGGTCATAAAGCTACGAAACCCTAGCGTCGCATACAAATTGGGCCGGCTGCTGGACTTTGGAACTTGGACTTTTTTTCCGAAGTACTGTTCATGGGCCGGAATTACTGTTCATCGGACACTGTTCACGCCGGAATCACTATTCACGCCGGAGTTACTATTCACGCCGGAATCACTATTCACGCCGGAGTTACTGTTCACGAGCCGAAAAACACTGTTCACGGCCCTCCTTTGGTCTGATCTTCAATTGCGATGTTTCTGGCATGAAAATGCCGTCTTTTAAGCGTGATTCCTCCTAGAGCTTCCAAATCACCTGAAACACGAAACAACACTAAAAAGTAACTGTTCGCATAATAAAGTGAATGAAATGGTGGGATTTAATGACTCGACAAGTCGTATAAATACGGCTCATCAAAACCCGAACTGAATCACGTGCTAGAGAAAGCTACAAGGAAACCATATAGTGCGAGTCGATCCCGAGAATGCAGTCCAGGAGCCTGAAAAGGGATATCTCCCAAAACATCCGAATTAATTTGCATCTCGGCATGGAGGTACAAGTATCAAGTTTCTTCTCAGTATTTACACGGTTTAGTTTGGTAATAAGTAAGTAATGCATGAATTAAGATAAATCTAGTCCCACAGTCTCACTTTCATATTTAAAAGTTTTTACTTAGATTGTGTTCCGCCCTTAAATAGCATTGTTCGGGACGAACAACTAAAAGTGTGGGGTGATATGATGGACCATAATTGTATGAATCATAAACACAGTTAAACCCACCAAATTAGACTCTTTGTCTATTTAACTTTTGCTTGTTAGTTCCAATATTTATCTACAGGGTATTTTGAAGTCTAGAGAGAATACAGGCTAAGGAGGAGTTTTAAAGCTGAAAATGAATTACGAGTCATTCCAGGTCACGACCACATTCTGACTTTCAAGAACCGGACGTGGAATCACTCAAAACAAGTCCAACCGAAGGGCAACCAGAGTCAGACCGGAGCTGAAAGGGAGCCGATGGCTTTTGGAATAGATCTCAACTCACACTCACCCACTCCCCTCCACTCACAATCGGCGGCTTCAAGGGGGAGAAGCCATGTGTCCCGGCGGCTCTCCTCTCTTCTCCTCACGAGCCCGGCGGCTTTGGCCATGAAGATGACACCTAGCCCGATGGCTTTTGCTTCTCCTCCCATCTTGAGCCATGTGTCTTCATCTCCTTGCCTCCCTTAGCCTATAAATGGAGCCCTCCATTGCCTTTGTAAATCATTCCATCATCCCACAACAATCATCTCATATCACAAGTTACTTATCTCTCTAGCTTTTGTGGGCACAATCATGTAATCACTTTACTTTGGAATCGAAGCTTTAGCACTTTCAAACGGTTTTTGTAAGTACTCTCTTCTTTACTTTCCTGTCTTTACTTTCGAAAACTTTACTTTACTGTCTTTCAAAAACCCTTACTTTTTAAAGCACTTAGCTATGATGTACTGTTCCATGAATATTCGTAGCTAAACCCTTCATTCGGTTGAAGGGGTGTACTTGTGTCATAAAATGTTTTAGACCCTTCGCTTAGTGCCTCTCTGTGTTCAAAACTTGTTCTATGTGCCACATATTAGGTTAGAACTTCCAAGGTTGAGTGGATGCTTTAACGGGCAAAGCTCTTCTGTGGGGTTCGTGAACATACTCGGGTAAGTGGATGCTTTAACGGGCAAAACTTATTTGAGGAGTTCGACCTCTTTAAAACACCATTTGGTTGATCGTAACTGAAGATCAAATGGATGCACATAAGGCTAAGATACTTCGAAAGGAGGAATTAGTCTAAATAGAACAAGTGTTCTAAACGATTTTGCAAGTCTTGTGCTAGAAATAGCCTTGATTCATCTGTGAACACTTAGTATGATCATTAGAGGTCGATGATGAACGATGATATGATATGAAACCCCTAAACCGAATCCTTTCCTTACAGTTCATTATCAACTGTTGTAATTTACTTTCAGTTCTCAAGGCACACTCAAACCCAACCCCAATCGCATTTAATTTATGCATAAGCTTCTTTAAAGAACAACTAATCCACCAATTCCCTTGGGTTCGACCCCTACTAACCACTCTACTATCTAATAGTAGAATCGCGAGTAGCGGACTATAAATTTATTCTTGACTTTTGCACACGACGACTGTGCATCCGTCAACGGGACGGGAATCAAACCGTCCTATCTCTAGTCAGAGTAGCCGGGGTATTTCCATATGCTCGCGGGCGATGATTGGACCTCCCAAAAAGGTTAAGAAAATGGACTAGCAAGTCACAAAAAAGCAAAAGCTCGAAGAAGCTAATCAAAGGCCAAAGGCCAAAGTTGTGAAGGTTTTTACCGAATTTTTTTTGAAGAAACTCCAACTCAATATCAAAGGCCAAAGGCCGATTCACTACAGAAGCTGTCCCTCACCAAAAAGAAATCAAAATGCTCAACTCAGTGAAACCCGAATCAAATCACGTGCCAGAGAAAGCTACAAGTTAAACCATAAAGTGCGAGTCGGCCCCGAGAATGCAGTCCAGGAGCCAAAAAAGGGCTATCTCCCTAAACATCCAAATTAAATTGCATCTCGGCTTGGAGGTACAGGTATCAAGTTACTTCTAAGTATTTACACGGTTTAGTTTGGTAATAAGTAAGTAATGCATGAATTAAGATAAATCTAGTCCCACAGTCTCACTTTCATATTTAAAAGTTTTTACTTATATTGTGTTCCGCCCTTAAATAGCATTGTTCGGGACGAACAACTAAAAGTGTGGGGTGATCTGATGGACCATAATTGTATGAATCATAAACACAGTTAAACCCACCAAATTAGACTCTTTGTCTATTTAACTTTTGCTTGTTAGTTCCGATATTTATCTACAGGGTATTTTGAAGGCTAGAAAGAATACAGGCTAAGGAAGAGTTTTAAAGGTGAAAATGGATTACAAGACACTCCAAGCCACAATCAGATTCCGACTGTACAACTTTCATAAACCTGACATGGAATCACTCAAAACAAGTCCAACCGAAGGGCAACCAGAGTCAGACCGGAGCTGAAAGGACCGATGGCTTTTGGGGATGAGATCACAAAACTCACACCCACTCCTTCTCCTCCACCTAGCCCGGCGGCTAAGCCATCATCCCCTCCTCCTTTGCCACATGGGCGGCGGCTTAGAGGAGGAGATGACTCACTCCGATGGCTTTTGCTCTCCCTCCTATTTTGTGACATGTGGTCTCTTCTCATCCACATCCCTTGCCTCTCCTTAGCCTATAAATAGAACCCTCCTTGCCCTTGTAAATTCATTCCAAAATCAACAATCATCTCATATCACAAGTCACTTATCTCTCTAGCTTTTGTGGGCACAATCATGTAATCACTTTACTTTGAAATCGAAGCTTGATCTTGAGCACTCTTATCGGTTCTTGTAAGTACTCTCTCCTTTACTTTACTGTCTTTTCAAATCGAAAACTTACTTTCCTGTCTTTACTTTCGAAAACTTTACTTTACTGTCTTTTCAAATCAAAAACTTACTTTCCTTTCTTTACTTTCGAAAACTTTACTTTACTGTCTTTCAAAAACTTTTACTTTTTAAAGCACTTAGCTATGATGTCCTGTTCCATGGATATTCATAGCTAAACCCTTCATTCGGTTGAAGGGGTGTGCTTGTATCATACAATGTTTTAGGCCCTACTCTTAGTGCCTCTATGTGCTCAAAACTTGTTCTATGTGCCACATATTAGGTTAGAACTTCCAAGGTTGAGTGGATGCTTGACAGAGCAAAACTCTTCCGTGGGGTTTGTGAACATACTCGGGTAAGTGGATGCTTGAAATGGCAAAGCTTATCTGAGGAGTTCGACCTCTTTAAAACACCATTTGGATTGATCGGAAATGATTGATCAAATGGATGCACATAGGCTAGTATACCTTGAAATGGGGTGCTAGTCTAAATAGAACAAGTGCTCTATGACCTTGAAATGGGCTATACAGTGTGGCAAGTCGAGTGCTTGAAATGGCCTTGATACACTTTTGAACACTTAGTATGATCATTAGAGGTCGATGATAAACAGACTATGATACAAGGCCCCTAAAACCGAATACTTTCCTTTAATTGTAATATCAACTGTTACTTTACTTTCAGTACCTTATCGACTGCTTACTTTTCTGCAAGACGGCCCCTAAAACCGAATACTTTCCTTTAATTGTAATATCAACTGTTACTTTACTTTCAGTACCTTATCGACTGCTTACTTTTCTGCAAGACTTGTCCATCAAGCACTTTACTTTTCAGTACTAAAAACTAAAACCAACCCCCCAACTGTTTTATTTAATTCCCTCTTTTAGAAAGAACAATTAATCCACTAATTCCCTTGGGTTCGACCCGTACTTACCACTGACTACCCAAAATAGTTAAGTCGCGAGTATCGGAGATATAAATTTATTTTTGCACAGAGAACATCGCACCTTAACGACAGTGCGGTGGGCTTCGTCAGGCATCTCTTCCCTTTTGGAGATATTACCACTTCTTTGGCACTTGTCGCAAGCCTTCACGAAATTGTAAGCATCTTTGAATATTGATGGCCAATAGAGTCCACTTCGAAGTACCTTAGCCGCGGTCTTTGAACTCCCTCTATGGCCTCCACAAGGGAAAGAATGGCAATGGTGCAAGACTCCTTGTATTTCTTCATCGGCTACACATTTTCTATAAATACCATCCGAACAAAGCTTGAAAAGATGGGGCTCATCCCAATAGTATCTTCTTGCATCATGCGCAAATTTCTTCTTTTGATTGTAGTTCATGTTTGGAGGAAGCACTTCACAAACCTTGAAGTTTACTATGTCGGCGTACCATGGAGTAGGTACATTTTCAAGTCTCATCACGTTTTCACCAACAAAAGAGTCCTCAATAGGCAATTCCTCACTTGAGGCTTTCTCCCTCAAAGGCTCTAGCCTAGAAAGATGATCGGCGACCAAGTTCCCTACTCCCTTCTTGTCTTTGATTTCTATGTCGAACTCTTGAAGTAGAAGTACCCATCTTATGAGTCTAGGCTTAACATCTTTCTTAGAAATTAGGTACTTGATGGCGGCGTGATCGGTGTAGACTATGGTTTTTGATCCAACCAAGTATTGCCTAAATTTCTCGAAGGCGTAGACAATAGCTAGCATCTCCTTCTCCGTGGTGGAGTAGTTTGATTGAGCTTGGTCCAAGACCTTGCTCGTGTAATAGATCACATGTAGCTTCTTGTCTACCCTTTGCCCTAGAATAGCTCCAATGGCATAGTGACTTGCGCCGCACATTAGCTCAAAGGGGAGTTCCCAATTGGGAGGTTGGATTATAGGAGCGGATGTGAGGGCACACTTTAGCTTCTCAAAATCTTTAGCACAAGGATCATCAAATACAAAGAGTGTGTCGTTATGCAAGAGATCGGTTAATGGCTTGGCAATCTTAGAGAAATCCTTAATGAAGCGCCGGTAGAACCCGGCATGCCCAAGGAAACTTCGAATTCCCTTAACGTCTCTAGGGGTGGAAGTTTTTCAGTTACTTCAATATTGGCCCTATCCACCTCAATTCCCTTATTAGAGACACGATGCCCAAACACAATTCCTTCTTGTACCATGAAATGACACTTTTCCCAATTCAAGACTAGATCGGTCTCAATGCATTTGTCAAGAACCTTTGAAAGGTTCTCTAGACAAGAATCATAAGAGGAACCATAAACTGAAAAGTCATCCATGAATACTGATAAGTTGTAGTTGTACGACTATTTTCTGTGTTAATACCCCGTCTCTTAGTGGTTGCCTGTGTATTATTTCACTACCTGTGCGTAGTTTTTGTTCCTAGGTGCATTCAGAGACCATAGAAGGAATATCGGCTAAAGAGAGCATGTTAGAAGATGTTTTGCGTCGAAGGAATGAAGTCCAAAGTGTTTGAAGTCTGAGTCAGTGTAAATCGCGCAGGCCTGAAGGATTACTTCGCGGAGATCTACAGAGTTTCTCTAATTGTTCAGACCTCCGCGGAAGCTAAATGAAGAAGACATCCGCGCGTCCAGCTGGCAGTCGAATTTCATTATTTCTGATTTGCAATCTCAAGAGAAAACATACAGAATTTGAGAAGACAAAAGAGAGGCGGCTGGCTCTCGACTTAAGGAAGGAAAAATCAGAAAAGAGAGAAAGTTCGGAGTAGAGGATTGGAGAAGAGAATTCTCGGAGTAGGGTTCCAATTGAAGAAGCTTGAGCGTGGATTCGTTGCTGGATTCAAGTATTGGAGTTGAGCTCCAGCTTGGGGAGAATTCATCATTAGTAATTTCATTTCATTCTATTCAAAAACTTGATGATGTATTCCCTTACGATGAGTAGCTAAACTCATATGTGTAGGCTAGAACTCGACATTGTGATGTTTTGACTTGAGACCTATATTGATTTCTATGTTTTGTGTCATATTACTATGCATTGTTTATGGAGTTGATTTTGCTAACATGAGTGGAACCCTAGCGGGGGAGCTTTTGTTTGTTTGTTGATTCCGATTGTCAAGTTTACTAGCAACCTAGCAGGGATAGCAAACTAGGACACGAGTAATATACCACTAGGATTAAACACCCTAGGACAACTTGTTTAAATCTTCATGCAACTCTAGCGAGTTAGGGTCTTGATTATCGCTAGCGCAAGATTAAGTACTAGAACAAGAGCGGGGAGTATAACCATAGCGGGGAGCTCTAAGTTGTAGAACATTAGAAATCAAAACGGATTTGTCAATGATTTGGTCTTGCATCACTGTCGAAGGTTCTAGCTTGCACTACGGATGGACCATATTTATATGATTCATTAAGACAGTTAAACCCACCAAATTAGACGCTTTATCTTGACAACTTTTACTTGTTAGTTTCACTTTTGTTCTACAGGCTATTTCAAGGAGTAGAGATAAAACAAGCTAAAAAGGAGTTCTTAACGCTAAAAGTGGATTACAAGTCAAAACTGGCCATGCTCCGGCAGTACTTCGATCAAGCCACAACTAAGTCCCAATGACTTGTTCCAACAAAGATCAAGAACACAAGTGAAATGCCAAGTATAAGTGCCTTGTCCTTTGATGTCAACCAAGAAGCAACCAAGGGGCAACCAAAGTCTAACCGGAGTTGGGAGGCAACCGATGGCTTTTGGAGGAAAATATCACAACCCACTCACACCCACTCCCTCCACCTCATGGCCGGCGGCTTCCATGGGAGAGTGCCACATGGCCGGCGACTTTTTGGCTTATGCCACCTATGGCCGGCGGCTTTTGAGCCCTCCTCCCCCCTCTTGACAAGTGTGTGGCTCTCCTCCTCTCCCCTTGCCTATAAATACAAGTCCTCCTCCTCCTTGAAGAAGTGTCCCAAAAAAATCCTAGTCTTTGGTCCTTGGTTCTAGTCCCATTTTGGTTCTTTGATCACTTGTTGCTTGGATAGAAATCTCTATACAATCCATCCCACAATCCTTGTAAACACTTTACTTTGAATCAAAAGCTCCAAGTTTGTTCTTGAGTTTGAGTGTGTTCTTGAGTTTTACTTTCGAAAACCTTTACTTTCCTTGTCTTTACTTTCCAAAACCTTTACTTTCTTGTCTTTCAAAAGCCTTTACTTTTCTAAGCACTTAGCTATGATATGCACCTCTATGGATACTCGTAGCTAAACCCTTCATTCGGTTGAAGGGGTGTGCTTGAATCATAAAATGTTTTAGACCCTTCTCTTAGTGCCTCTTTGTGTTCAACTTGTTCTATGTGCCTTATATTAGGTCAGAACGCTATTGGTTGAGTGGAGGCTCGAAAGAGCAAAGCTCTTCCATGGGTTCGTGAACTTCCGTTGATAAGTGGAGGCTCGAAAGAGCATAGCTTATCTGTGGAGTTCAACCTCTTTTAAACACCATTTGGTTGATCGGAAATGATTGATCAAATGGATGCACATAAGCTATAATACTTCGAAAGGAGGAATTAGCCCAACTAGAACAAGAGTTCTATGTCTTGAAAAGGACTAGACGGTGTGGCAAGTCAAGTGCTAGAAATAGCCTTGATACATCTTTGAACACTTAGTATGATCATTAGAGGTCGATGATAAACAGATTTATGATACAAGGCCCCTAAAACCGAATCCTTTCCTTTGATTAAAACATCACCTGTCACTTTACTTTCAGTCTCATTATCAACTGCTTACTTTTCAATACTTTACTTTTCAGCACTTTACTTTCAGTACTTTAATTTCCGCACATTTACTTTCCAGCAATTTACTTTCAGCAATTTACTTTCTGTCGCTTATTACAGACCCTTTCAATATCAGTCCATACCAAAAGTATGTTGATTAAGTAGATATTGAATTCGACTATTCCAGCAATTTACTTTCAGCAATTTACTTTCTGTCGCTTATTACAGACCCTTTCAATATCAGTCCATACCAAAAGTATGTTGCTTAAGTAGATATTGAATTGGACTGTTCCAGCACTTTACTTTTCAGTATTTACTTTCAGTCCTGTATTTACTTTCTTTACTTTCGGTCATTTACTTTTCAGTACTAAAATCACAACCAACCCCCAACTGTCTTATTTTCCATTTTCGAAAGAACAACAATTCACTAATTCCCTTGGGTTCGACCCCTACTTACCACTTTACTACCCAATAGAAAAGTCACGAGTAGCGGACTTATAAATTTATTTTGTACACATTGCCTCGTGACAAGGCAGTGCTGTCAAATTGGCGCAGTTGCCGGGGAATTAGCAATCGGATAGTAGTTCTATTTTTTCCTTTTTGTTCATTTCATGATTCACGATGTCTTCATGGATGAATCGGTATCTCCCTCAGTTTGGAGGTGCTATCGGAGAAGACCATGTGAAACATTGCCAAAAATTTCACTCCATCTGTGGCCGCATGAAGCCTAGAGACGAGTCATTAGAGGAATTTAAACCGAAGTGTTTTAAGTTTTCCCTAACAGACTTTGCACTATATTGGTATGACTCGTCTTGTGCAGATTATGAAAATGATTATCTTGTGCTGCGAGCCCGTTTCCTAGAGGAATTTTCACCGCCATCCTTCTAACTTGAAGTCTGCGAGAAGATCATCAACCTTGAGCAATCCCGGGACGAGACCCTTGACGAGTATTATACGTACTTCGATACCGTTGTTTCTAGCTACCCGCACCATGGACTCACGGACTTGTTTCTTCTGCAAAGGTTTCTTGGTGGGATGATGCCACTTGAATGGAATAGGCTTAGTATTGCAGCGGGAGGTTCGGTAATGAAGCTAACCATGACTCAAATCTGGGACCTCATTGATGATTTGGCAGAGAGCACAAAACGAGGGCCGATGCACCAAATTGATAATAAAGCACCAATGGTGGACGAGGACTCAGTGCAAAACGAGCCCGGCACCACACCCATTGCAAGCTTGCCCGCAGCAAACCCGGAAGGAGACATCAGTACAAGGGCAGTAATGGACGTGGAAGCGGCACTAAAAGAGCCAACATTGGAGCCCACAAGGCTGACAGAGGCCATGATGGACGAGTCAGAAGCCGGAAGCACCGTGGAGGAGCCCACATGGGATATCACTCCCTAGCCATCAGAAGACTTAGAACCGGAAACCGATATAGTGTGGGACGAGGAAGAGCCTTCGTGGAAACTCACTACCGAACCGGCAGAAGAGGTAGTCCCGAACACCACTAACGAGCTACCCAAAACTAACCCAGTCCTCATTACTGAATTGACCAAGACTTACCCTGCTCTCACTACTGAAGCGGCCGAGGAAATCAAGCCAGGTCCGGTCCTCACTGAAGAACTACTCGAGAAAGACCTGGCCCTTGTGGTGGAAGTCCCCCAACTTGTCCCCTCGGTTTGTATGCGGATCACAACCCCTGAAGATAAAGTGATCAATGAGGAGGTGCAAGGCGAGTTGGAAGCGGGACAAAGGCAAGAAAAGCCAACAATGGAGCACTCTCTCGTCATGAGCCAAGAAAAGCCGGCTGAAAACTCACTCGTTCTAGGATGCCCAATCATCTCTGCCACAAAGAAGAGGCTTGGCATGGGAACAAGCTCAAGGTCGCTCGTGTTCAATGGCACAATACTGAACTTCCAGAATTGCAAAGGTGCCGACCACTCAAACATGAAGAAGCGGCCAAGATATGGGCCAAAGGAATGGAAACCCGGAAGGAGAAGCAAGAGAGCTCGACCTGATGGACCAGCAGCTATGGTCAAAGAGTCCTCGCCTTCTCGGGGATATGTGAAAAAGAAGCCTCCGGATCAAGGAAGAGCAAAACTGAGCCTGATGCCATATGTGTTCTTTAGGCAAATCAAAAGAGCTGCCGAGAAGAAGTTCGACCTCAACCACCCATGGGATCCAAACTTATGATCCAAGAGTGAGGTATCGTCGAGCTAACGACGTTAAACAAATGCACTGGTCGGGAGGTAACCCGACATCTATCTTACTTTCAGTCATTTTATTTTATGTCATTTAGTTTTTGTCTTGAGTCATTCTCACCTTTCTTGTATATATTTGCTTGCAATCGGCTTTTGAACTAAGTCGTGCTGTGAGGCACGCCTTCGTTCAAAAGTGTGGGGTCAGAACCGCCTTCGTACATAATTAACATGCTTTCTTTTTTCCTTTTCCCTTAATATTATCTTTTTGAAAATATGAACTTGAGAATGTGAAAAAGATAGATCTAAATTCAAGCATTTACCTTGTGAAATCTCAACTGTATAAAAACTTAGAATGTAACTTCTCATTTGTCCCTTTGTACTGAGATATACAGGGGATGTGGAGTTAATATAAAATGCCCTAGAGAGGCTTGGCAAGCACTCGAAGGATCGGATTTCACTATATGGTTTACGTAGTCAGTGGAGGCTGCACTTCGGGTTTCAATGGAGATTAGAGTCATCTCCACCATGCAGTGTTTATGCAAGAGGCGAGACGGGAATCAAACCGTCCTTTCTCTAGTCCTAGTAGCCGGGAAAATAGATGAGCGACCCTCATCTTGACCCGCGCGAAACGGTGAGGATGAGAAAAGAGCGGGGAGGTATTTCCATATGCTCGCGGGCGATGATTGGACCTCCCAAAAAAGGTTGAGAAAATGGACAAGCAAGTCACAAAGAAGCAAAGCTCGAAGAAGCAAATCAAAGGCCGAAGGCCAAAATTGTGAAGGTTTTAACCAAAACAAAAGTGAAGAAACTCCAATTCAACATCAAAGGTCAAAGACCAAGTCACTTCAAAAAGCTGTCCCTCACCAAAAGGAAATCAAAGAGCTCAGATCATTGAAACCCAAACCAAATCATGTGCTAGAGAAAGCTACAAGTTAACCATATAGTGCGAGTCGATCCCGAGGATGCAGTCCAGGAGCCTGAAAAGGGCTATCTCCCGAAACATCCAAATTAATTTGCATCTCGGCTCGAAGGTACAGGTATCAAGTTTCTTCTAAGTATTTACACGGTTTAGTTTGGTAACAAGTAAGTATTGCATGAATTGGATAAATCTAGTCCCATATTCTCACTTTCTTATTTAGAGTTTTTTACTTGGATTGTGGGTGCATCTTTTAAATAGCATTGTTCGGGACGAACAAGTATAAGTGTGGGGTGATCTGATGGACCATATTTATATGATTCATTAAGACAGTTAAACCCACCAAATTAGACGCTTTATCTTGACAACTTTTACTTGTTAGTTTCACTTTTGTTCAATAGGCTATTTCAAGGAGTAGAGATGAAACGAGCTAAAAAGGAGTTCTTAACGCTAAAAGTGGATTACAAGTCAAAACTGGCCATGCTCCGGCAGTACTCCGATCAAGCCACAACTAAATCCCAATTACTTGTTCCAACAAAGATCAAGAACACAAGTGAAATGCCAAGTATAAGTGCCTTGTCCTTTGATGTCAACCAAGAAGCAACCAAGGGGCAACCAAAGTCTAACCAGAGTTGGGAGGCAACCGATGGCTTTTGGAGGAAAATATCACAACCCACTCACACCCACTCCCTCCACCTCATGACCGGCGTCTTTGTGGCTTATGCCACCTATGGCCGGCGGCTTTTGAGCCCTCCTCCCCCCTCTTGACAAGTGTGTGGCTCTCCTCCTCTCCCCTTGCCTATAAATACAAGTCCTCCTCCTCCTTGAAGAAGGGTCCCAAAAAAATCCTAGTCTTTGGTCCTTGGTTCTAGTCCCATTTTGGTTCTTTGATCACTTGTTGCTTGGATAGAAATCTCTCTACAATCCATCCCACAATCCTTGTAAACACTTTACTTTGAATCAAAAGCTCCAAGTTTGTTCTTAAGTTTGAGTGTGTTCTTGAGTTTTACTTTCGAAAACCTTTACTTTCCTTGTCTTTACTTTCCAAAACCTTTACTTTCTAGTCTTTCAAAAACCTTTACTTTTCTAACCACTTAGCTATGATATCCACCTCTATGGATACTCGTAGCTAAACCCTTCATTCGGTTGAAGGGGTGTGCTTGAATCATAAAATGTTTTAGACCCTTCTCTTAGTGCCTCTTTGTGTTCAACTTGTTCTATGTGCCTTTGACGGAGCCCACCGCACAATCGTTAAGGTGCGATGTTCTCTGTGCAAAATAAATTTATATCTCCGCTACTCCTACTCTACTAGTGGGTAGTAAAGGGTAAGTAGGGGTCGAACCCAAGGGAGTCAGGTGAATAGTTGTTCTTTAAGTAGGACAGTTGGGGAATGGTTGTGATTTTAGTACTGAGAGTAGCGTGGGTTGGTTGTGATTTTAGTACTGAAAGGTAAAGTAACAGTTGATATTACAATTAAAGGAAAGCATTCGGTTTTAGGGGCCTTCTATCATAGTCTATTTATCATTGACCTCTAATGATCATACTAAGTGTTCAAAGATGAATCAAGGCTATTTATAGCACAAGACTTGCAACATCGTTTAGAACACTTGTTCTATTTAGACTAATTCCTCCTTTCGAAGTATCTTAGCCTTATGTGCATCCATTTGATCTTCAGTTACGATCAACCAAATGGTTTTTGAAAGAGGTCGAACTCCTCAAATAAGCTTTGCCCGTTAAAGCATCCACTTACCCGAGTATGTTCACGAACCCCACGGAAGAGCTTTGCCCGTTAAAGCATCCACTCAACCTTGGAAGTTCTAACCTAATATGTGGCACATAGAACAAGTTTTGAACACAGAGAGGCACTAACCGAAGGGTCTAAAACATTTTATGACACAAGTACACCCCTTCAACCGAATGAAGGGTTTAGCTACGAATATTCATGGAACAGGACATCATAGCTAAGTGCGTTGAAAAGTAAAGGTTTTGAAAGACAGTAAAGTAAAGTTTTCGAAAGTAAAGACATTAAAATAAAGTACTTTGAAAGACAGTAAAGTAAAAAAGAGAGTACTTACAAAAACCGTTGAAAGTGCTAAAGCTTCGATTCCAAAGTAAAGTGCTAACATGATTGTGCTCTCAATATAGAGAGATAAGTGATTTGTGATTTTGGAATGTGGAATGTTGGAATGAGGATGGATGATTTTACAAAGGCATTGAAGGGTTCTATTTATAGGCTTAGAGGAGCCATGAGGAGCCAACACTTGGCAAGATGGGAGAGGAGGAGAAGAAAACCATCGGAGTGACTCATCCTTCCCAAAAGCCGCCGGTCACATGTCCATGGAGGAGAGGATTGTGAGCTTAGCCGCCGGCCATAGGTGGCAAGGGAGTGGGTGAGTGTGTTTTGTGATCTTTTTCCCAAAAGCCATCGGCTCCTTTCAGCTCCGGACTGACTCTGGTTGCTCTTCGGTTGGATTTGTTTTGAGTGATTCCACGTCAGGTTCTTGAAAGTCAGAATTTGGTCGTGACCTGGAATGAATCGTAATTCATTTTCAGCTTTAAAACTCCTCCTTAGCCTGTATTCTCTCTAGACTTCAAAATACCATGTAGATAAATATCGGAACTAACAAGCAAAAGTTAAATAGACAAAGCGTCTAATTTGGTGGGTTTAACTGTGTTTATGATTCATACAATTATGGTCCATTAGATCACCCCACACTTTTAGTTGTTCGTCCCGAACAATGCTATTTAAGGGCAGAACACAATCAAAGTAAAGTTTTAAATATGAAAGTGAGACTGTGGGACTAGATTTATCCTAATTCATGCACCAAACTAAACCGTGTAAATACTTAGAAGAAACTTGATACTTGTACCTTCGCGCTGAGATGCAAATTAATTTGGATGTTTCGGGAGATAGCCCTTTTTAGGCTCCTGGACTGCATTCTCGGGATCGACTCGCACTATATGGTTTCCTTATAGCTTTCTCTAGCACGTGATTCGGTTCGGGTTTCACTGAGTTGAGCATTTTGATTTCTTTTTGGCGAGGGACAGCTTCTGTAGTGAATCGGCCTTTGGCCTTTGGCCTTTGATATTGAGTTGGAGTTTCTTCACTTTTGTTCGGTTAAAACCTTCACAATTTTGGCCTTTGGCCTTTGATTAGCTTCTTTGAGCTTTTGCTTCTTTGTGACTTGCTAGTCCATTTTCTCAGCCTTTTTGGGAGGTCCAATCGTCGTCCGCGAGCATATGGAAATACCTCCCCGCTCTTTCTCATCCTCGCCGTTTCGCACGGTTCAAGATGAGGGTCGCTCATCTATTTTCCCGGCTACTAGGACTAGAGATAGGATGGTTTGATTCCCGTCCCGCCTCTTGCATAAACGCTGCACGGCGGAGATGACTTCAATCTTCACTGAAACCCGAAGTGCAGCCTCCACTGACTGCGAAAACCATATAGTTAGATTCGATCCTTCGAGTGCTTGCCAAGCCTCTCCAGGGCAGTTTATGTCAACTCCACATCCCATGTATATCTCAGCACAAAGGGACAAATGAGAAGTTACATCCCAAGTTTTTAGACAGTTGAATTTTCACAAGGTAAATGCATGAATTATGATCTATCTTTTTCACATTCTCAAGTTCATATTTTCAAAAACATAATATTAAGGGAAAAGGAAAAGAAAAAGCATGTTAATTAACTATGTACACAGGTGACAATTCGCTTGTCGTCAGAGCAAATTGTACAAATAAATTTATAAAGTCCGCTACTCGCGACTACTGGGTAGAAGTGGTAAGTAGGGGTCGAACCCAAGGGAATTAGGGGGATACGTTGTTCTTTTACTAACAGGGACGTGTTTTAGGATGATTGGGATTTTAGCGCGAGTAATTAAACTACTGTTTTTGGTTTTTTGGGTTTTTTGTGCGGAAAAGTAAATACAAAAATTAAATACTGAAAGTAAATACTGAAAGTAAAGAGATAAGGGTTAGAAGACTTACAGTGGGTGATGCGTGATTGCGATTCCTCCGGTTGTTGAGCGGTTGATGGTTGTGGTTGATCGGGACAGTTATACTAGGAAAGTAAATACAGGGGGTTTTTGTGATTGAAAGAAAGTAGTCGGTTTCAGGTACTCTTGTATTATAACATGTATATAATAAACCGTTAGTAACTTTTCTAAGTATTCAAAGATGAATCGAGGCCCTTTCGTAGCGCAAGACTTGCAACATCGTTTAAAGCAACCCTTGTTCTACTTCAGACTAATTCCTCCTTTCGAAGTATCTTAGCCTTCTGTGCATCCACCTGATCTCACAGTTACGATTGACCAAGTGGTGTTTTAGATAAGTCGAACTCCTCAGGTAAGCTTTGCCCTTTCGTAGCATCCACTTACCCGAGTATGTTCACGAACCCCACGGAAGAGTTTTGCCCTTTCGTAGCATCCACTTAACCTTGGAAATTCTGACTATAAATGGCACATAGAACAAGTTTTGAATACAAAGAAATGAAACTAAAAGATATTACAACATTATGTAATACAAGAAAATACCTTCCATCGAATGAAGAGTTTAGCTACGAATATCCATAGAGGTGGATACCATAGCTAAATACTCAGGGGTTTTTGAAAACAGTAAGAGGGAAAGGGGTGGAATACTCAAGAACCAACAGGAGTATTCCCAATTTCCTACTGAATACTCAAGAACCAACAGGAGTATTCTCTATAGTATAATACTCAAGAACAAACAGGAGTATTATTTCATAAACCGAACAAACTTACAAAGTAACCAAACTTAGAGAGATAAGTGTTTTGTGTATGGATTGATGATACAAATGAGGAGGAGGGCACTTCTATTTATAGCCAAGAGGGGTGGAGATGGGTGGTGGAGATGGTGGCATGTGTTTCTCATCCAAGGGAGGAGATGGAGGAGGAGGGAGGAGCATGTGGAGGAGAGGCCACCACTTGTCATCTTCTTGTGGTGGAGCTCAAAGCCACCGGTGGCTTTTGGAGAGGAGGAAGGAGGAGCCGCCACTTGGAGGGAGGAGAGTGGAGGAGGGTGGTTGTGAGGGGGAAGCCGCCGGTCACCATGGAGGAGGAAAGGGAGGAGCAGCCCATGAGTCATCCTTTTCACCTAGTGACTCATCCTTCTTCCTAAAGCCACCGGTCATCCTTGTACATGGATGAGTCTTGACGGTTTTGTACTGTCATTACAAAACTATCAGTCCAATTTCACTCCAGGCTGTCTTTGATAATTCCTCATTTGGATTTAATTTGAGTAATTCATCGTCAGGATCTTGAGATTTCTTCGTTTAGTGCTTGATCTTGACTTTCAATTGACTCTTGATATCTTTTCATCATAAAATCCTCTCCTTAGCGTGTTTTCACTTTTATCTCTCAATTGCCCTGTGGAAATATTTCGGGACTAACACGTAGAAGTTAAATAGACAAACAGTCTAATTTGGTGGGTTTAACTGTATTTATGATGCATACAATTATGGTCCATCAGATCACCCCACACTTTTAGTTGTTCGTCCCGAACAATGCTATTAAAGGGCGGCACTAAGTAAGCTTGTTGAAATATGAAAATTAGACTGTGGTACTTGATTTCTCCTAATTCATGCATTACTACTTATTGCCAAATTAAACTGCGTAAATAAATAGAAGAAACTTGATACTTGTACCTTCGTACCGAGATGCAAATTATTTTGGATGTTTCGGGAGATAGCCCTTTTCAGGCTCCTGGACTACACCTTCGGGACCGTCTCGCACTATATGGTTTTCTTGTAGCTTTCTCTAGCACGTGATTCGATTCGGGTTTCGGTGAGTTTAGCCTTTTTTTTATTTTCTTTTTTCTTCTTTGGCGAGGGACTAGCTTTTTGTAGTGATTCTGCCTTTGGCTTTATGATCTGTCTTTTTTGAGTGCTTCACTTTTGCTAGGTTAAAACCTTCACAATTTTGGGCCTTAGGCCTCTTTTGATTTTCTTCTTTGAGTTTTTTGCTTCTTTGTGACTTGCTAGTCCATTTTCTCAGCCTTTTTGGGAGGTCCAATCATCGCCCGCAAGCCTATGGAAATACCTCCCCGCTCCTCTCGTCTTCGTCGTTTCGCGCGGGTCAAGATGAGGGTCGCTCATTTATTTTCTCGGCTATTTTGACTAGAGAGAGGACGGTCTGATTCCCGTCCTCGCCTTTGCATAGATGCTTCTTGGCGGAGTTGACTTCAATTATTCACTGAACCCCGAAGTGCAGCCTCCACTGACTTCAAAAACCATATAGTTTGATCTGATCCTTCAAGTGCTTGCCAAGCCCCTCTAGGGCAATTTCTATCAACTCCACATCCCTAGGTTATCTCAGCACAAAGGGACAAATGAGAAGTTACATTCTAAGTTTTTAAACAGTTTGCATTTTCATAAGGTTGATGCATGAATTATGATCTATCTTTTTCACATTCTAAAGTTCATAATTCCAAAAAGATACTACTAAAAAAAGAAAAAACATGCAGTTGGTTCTCACCCCACACTTTTGAACGAAGGCAAGCCTTAGTTCAAAAGTCATGCAATATATACAGGAGAAGGAAATGACATTAAGGAAAAAGAAGAACAGAACTCCCTTTAAGGTGTCGAATGAACGACATGGCATGAGGCTGGATAATCGAGGGAGTTCAGCTGGGGCCTCGAACTCTCAGCGCAGGCCCGGTAAATTCACGGAAGTTGCCTGGCTGATCCGATCTTGCTCCAAAAACTTAATTCCTACATGAAAGACATTCCTTCTAGACAAAAAGTGGGTGAGAGCGCTTATTGGAAATTTAAATAACATAAAGTAAGATAGTGTCGGCTTACCTCCCGACCAGTGCACTTGTTTAACGTCGTTGGCTCGATAGTACCTCGTTCTGGATCATTGGTTGGGATCCCATGGGTGGCTCAGGTCAAACTTCTGTGGGTCTAAGTTGACTTCGTCGTGGTACTGTTTAACTCGCTGCCCGTTTACCGTGAACTTGCTTCCATTGTCCATGCTTTCTAACTCAAGCATCCCATGGTTGAATACTTTAGTCACGGTATAAGGACCGGTCCATCTTGATCTCAGTTTGCCGGGCATCAACTTCAACCGTGAGGAGAAGAGTAGTACTTGTTGTCCTTCCTCGAATGAGCGCCGGAGGATGAATTTGTCATGATATAATTTCGTTCGTGCCTTGTAGTCGGTTTCCCCTTCATAGGCCTCAAGACGCAATTCTTCAAGTTCGCATAGCTTAAGCTTCCTATCTAGTCTGGCAGCTTTCAAATCTGGATTGCTCTGCTTGAGTGCCCAATAGGCTTTGTGTTCTAATTCCACCGGAAGGTGGCATGCCTTCCCATAAACAAGTCGGAAGGGGGAGGTTTCAATTGGCGTCTTGTATGCCGTTCGATAAGCCCAGAGAGCTTCATCTAGCATTTGACTCCAATCTTTCCTACCTGGTTTCACCATCTTTTCTAGAATACTCTTGATTTCACGGTTAGAGATCTCTGCTTGACCATTGGTCTGGGGATGATATACCGTGGATGTTCGGTGGTGGACATGGTAGCGTTTTAAGGTGGCAGCCATCATGCGGTTACAGAAATGAGTTCCTTAGTCGCTGATTATGGCCTTGGGTACCCCGTATCTACAAAACAGGTTAGTGCACAAAAAATCTATGACAGTCTTTGCATCGTCGCACCTTGTGGGCTTGGCTTCTACCCATTTTGACACATAATCAACAGCAACTAAAATGTAAGTATAACCGCATGAGACTGGGAATGGTCCCATAAAATCAAGACCCCAAACGTCAAAAACATCATTGACTAATATGGGTACTTGTGGCATTTCACTTCTAGCCGACACGTTTCCTACTCTTTGACACTTATCGCACTTTTGACACTTCTCATTTGTATCTTTATGTATATTAGGCCAAAAAAACCCGCTGTCTAGGATTTTTATGGCGGTTCTCTTAGGCCCGAAGTGTCCTCCACATGCAAATTCATGGCAAAAACTAATAACAGAAGCTATTTCATTATCGGGGATGCATCTCCTAAGTATTTGATCTGGTCCTATTTTCCATAAATAAGGATCATCCCATAAGTATTGTTTAGCATCATGTTTAAGTTTCATGCATTGTGCTTTAGTGAAAGAAGGAGGAAACGTACCTCCCACAAGGTAGTTGACGATCGAAGCATACCATGGTACCTTGGTTGAGACGGCGTATAGGTGCTCGTCTGGAAATGACTCGGTTATGTGCCCTTCTTCTTCCTTTCGGACAATCCTACTTAGGTGGTCGGCCACGGTATTCTCGATCCCTTTTTTGTCCCTTATTTCCATATCGAACTCTTGCAGTAGTAATATCCACCGAATGAGTCTTGGCTTGGCCTCCTTTTTCTTCATCAGGTAGCGGATGGCAGCATGGTCAGAATAAACTATTACTTTTGCTCCAAGCAAATAGGGTCTGAATTTTTCTAGAGCGAATACTACTGCCAAGAGTTCCTTTTCAGTGGTGGAGTAGTTCCGTTGGGCAGGATCTAGGGTTCGTGAGGCGTAGTAGATCACTCCCGCCTTCTTATCAATCTGTTGGCCGAGAACCGCTCCCACAGCAAAGTCACTTGCGTCACACATGATCTCAAATGGTTTTTTCCAATCCAGAGTTTGGATGATGGGTGTGCTAGTGAGGGCTTTCTTAAGCTCGTTGAAGGCTTCCTTGCATGCATTGGTGAATTCAAAAGGAACTTCTTTTTGAAAAAGAGTGGATAGAGGCAACGCCTTTTTGGAGAAGTCCTTGATGAATCGTCGGTAGAAACCCGCATGCCCATGGAAGGATTGGATGTCTCGGACAGTGGAGGGGTATGGTAGAGTCTTGATCAGATCTATTTTGGATTTATCTACCTCTATGCCATCTTGAGAGACGACGTGCCCTAACACCACTCCATGAGTTACCATGAAGTGGCATTTCTCGTAATCAAGCACGGGGTTCATTGAGACACATCGTGCCAGAACCGTGTTTAGGTTATCGAGGCAAGCATCGAATGTGTCTCCATAGATGGTGAAGTCGTCCATGAAAACTTCAATGAATTCCCCGATCATGTCTGAAAAGATGCTGGTTACAACCCTTTGGAAAGTCCCTGGGGCGTTGCATAGGCCGAACGACATTCTTCTGAAGGCGAATGTACCGAATGGGCAGGTGAATGTAGTCTTCTCTTGGTCCTCAGGTGCTATGGGGATCTGGTTGTAGCCTGAGAATCCATCCAAGAAGCAGAAATATGGTTTGCCTGCTAATCGGTCTAGCATTTGGTCGATGAATGGTAGGGGGAAATGATCTTTTCTTGTTACAGCGTTCAATTTCCTGTAGTCGATGCACATCCTCCAGCCGTTCTTGATCCTTGTTGTTACCATTTTTCCTTCGGTATCTTCCTCGACCGTGATACCACTTTTCTTAGGAACCACGTGGACAGGACTCACCCACTGGCTATCTGATATTGGATAGATTACATCCGCATCCAGGAGCTTTTGTATTTCCTTATGGACGATTTCCATCATGATCGGGTTTAGTCGTCGTTGAGGCTCTCTTGATGGTTTTGCTCCATCTTCTAGTAGAATACGGTGCATGCATACAGCCGGGCTGACTCCTCTTAAGTCGGCCAGTGTCCATCCGATAGCCAACTTGTGTTGTTTCAGCACTTTTATCAAGCCTTGCTCCTGTCCTGCTTCCAAGCCACTTTTGATGATTACTGGGAGAGTGTCGTTATCCCCTAGGAAGGTGTACTTAAGATGTCCAGGCAGGGGCTTTAATTCTAGTTTGGGGGCTTGCGTCACCGAGGGCAAGAAGGTATTTGATTTGAATAATTTTACCTCGTTGACTTCATACCCTGGTGTGAGAGGCTCCGAGATTGTTAAGTGGGCCACCATTTCATGCCAGTCTTCAGTTAACTCGTAAGAGCTTTCGGTTCCGTTGAGTATGGATTCTAAGGGATCTACTCTTGGTTCTGATTGAATTTCTTGGACTAGGTCGTCCAAAGCGTCGAGAGCGTGTACTTCCTCAAAGTCCATAGGGTGCTTCATTGCCTGGAATATGTCAAAGCTAAAGACTTCTCCTTCTACTTCCATCGAGAGCATTCCGCTTCCACAGTCTATCTTCATTTTTGCTGTCTTTAAAAATGGACGGCCGAGAAGGATGGGTACATCATCAGTAGGACCGCCATTCTTCATTTTCAAGACGTAGAAGTCTGCCGAAAATACTAACTTGCCTACTTGGACCAGGACGTCTTCGATTTTGCCCTCAGGCTGTTTGCATGATCGATCAGCTAATTGAATAGTGAGACCGGTGGGTTTGAGTGGTCCAATCTTAAGGCATGAATAGATAGAGAAGGGACGAACATTGATTGATGCCCCCAGGTCTAGCATGCAGTTATCGATCCTGATGTTGCCAATTTTGCATGGAATGGTGTAGGTTCCAGGATCTCCACATTTAGGGGGAACTTTTCGTTGCATGACTGCAGATACGTTTCTACTCATTAGCACCTGGTCGTTTCCAGTATTCCTCCTACGGTTGATACAAAGTTCTTTCAAAAACTTGGCATACCGAGGAATTTGCTTGATGGCTTCCAAGAGGGGGATGTTGATTTCAACCTTGCTGAACAACTCCAACACTTCCTTATCCATAACATGTTGTTTTTGCACGCGTGCAGGTACTGGAAATGGAAGTGTTGTGCTGATCCTAGGATTTTCGGTTCTGGGCACCGGGTCAGGCCTGTGTTCCTGGGACGTATTCTCTTCTTCTTCGGACGCGTACCGGTCTTCCTCAATTAAGTCGTCGTCTTTATCGGTTGCTTCTTCCTCTAGAGTTTCGAGAGTTTCAGCCCTCGTTCGCTCTTCTCGGGGCAATCTTGGGTCTTTGTCCTTCCCTTGCTCTAAAGGTTTGCTGGCAAGCGTTTTTCCACTCCTAAGAGTCAAGGCATTCACATTTTCCATGATTTGGATGGTTTGTGAAAGGAGTCTGCCGGACTCATTAGCGTGTGCGGTAATTGAAGCAGTGAGTTGGGAGATGTCCTTCTTCAAGTTTGATAATTCCCCCTTGTTTCGGCCTGATTCTGATGCATAGAAGTGCTTACTGTTGCACAGTCCCCGACAATTGTGTTATCATGTCCTCAAGTGGCTTGTTTGGTCCTGGATGATGGCTCGGGCATGTGTCGGTTTTGTGGTCCGTCGAATCACAGAACTCGCACGGTCTTACTTGAACTGTTTGCTTTTTGTAAGAGTTGCGTCACCATTTCCTTCATTCGTCTCATCTCTTCTGACATAGAGTTTACTGATGCATCGGCTTGTGAGACGTTTTTTGTTTGGAAGGGTTCATCTTGACGAGTAGTCTCCTCTTTAAACCGAGCATTTTCAGCAACATTGTTTATCAGCTGCCTAATTCTGCTCAACGATAGATTCATTATGGATCCTCCAGCTGAGGCATCCAGAAACATCTTGTCTATCTTAGTGAGTCCATTAATTAGGTATTCGATGATGAGCTTCTCGGGTAATCCTAGAGTACAGCAGCTTCTCTCCAGGTGGTTGAACTTTTCCAGGTAATCGTACATGGTTTCGTTGGGTCCTTGCTTGATGTCCTGCAGTTGCCTCCTTACTTGCATTGCTCTTCCTGCTGGGTAGTATTTGTCTAAGAACTTCTTCTGCATCTGAGCCCATGTTCTGATGCTTTCGGAAGGCAATGAAAGGAACCAGTCACTTGCCGAGTCAATGAGGGAAAAATAGAACGCCTTTAACTTGAAGTCGTTTAAATTCACTCGATAAGGTTTTAGATTTTGGCAAATGCCATGTAGACGCTGGAGATGGGTCATTGCTGACTCTTCATTAGTTCCTGAGAACCTTGGCAAATTGTTGATGTCGACGATAATGTTTTCTAGTTCAGGGTTCTGACAAATGCACCACGGCTGCGTTTCAAATTCTGGGGCAGTGAGTTCTCCCATAGTCGGCTCACGAAAATGGTTGTTATCCCCATAGTAGTCATCGAAGACGGGTTCGCGTCTCGGTACTTGTCGAGGGCGTGGGGGTGGTGGATATCTAGGGGGTTGTACTGGACCAGCTGCATTTCGGTCCTCGGGTGGTTCTTGGTTTCGTCTGTTAGCTTCCCTATCACGAGCTCTTCTGTTTCTGATGAGTTGTTCCGGATCGTCGATAAATGGAAGCGGTATCTCATCATTTCGATCGTACAGGTTTATTTCTTCGTCATCCTGGTAGTCATGGTGACTTTCTTCGTGAGACATGGTCGTTTTGAAGTGCGTATCGATTCGAACAACTTATCCGATTAATTAACTAACTCCCCGGCAACGGCGCCAATTTGACAATTCGCTTGTCGTCAGAGCAAATTGTACAAATAAATTTATAAAGTCCGCTACTCGCAACTACTGGGTAGAAGTGGTAAGTAGGGGTCGAACCCAAGGGAATTAGGGGGATACGTTGTTCTTTTACTAACAGGGACGTGTTTTAGGATGATTGAGATTTTAGCGCGAGTAATTAAACTACTGTTTTTGGTTTTTTGGGTTTTTTGTGCGGAAAAGTAAATACAGAAATTAAATACTGAAAGTAAATACTGAAAGTAAAGAGATAAGGGTTAGAAGACTTACAGTGGGTGATGCGTGATTGCGATTCCTCCGGTTGTTGAGCGGTTGATGGTTGTGGTTGATCGGGACAGTTATACTAGGAAAGTAAATACAGGGGGTTTTTGTGATTGAAAGAAACTATTCGGTTTCAGGTACTCTTGTATTATAACATGTATATAATAAACCGTTAGTAACTTTTCTAAGTATTCAAAGATGAATCGAGGCCCTTTCGTAGCGCAAGACTTGCAACATCGTTTAAAGCAACCCTTGTTCTACTTCAGACTAATTCCTCCTTTCGAAGTATCTTAGCCTTCTGTGCATCCACCTGATCTCACAGTTACGATTGACCAAGTGGTGTTTTAGATAAGTCGAACTCCTCAGATAAGCTTTGCCCTTTCGTAGCATCCACTTACCCGAGTATGTTCACGAACCCCACGGAAGAGTTTTGCCCTTTCGTAGCATCCACTCAACCTTGGAAATTCTGACTATAAATGGCACATAGAACAAGTTTTGAATACAAAGAAATGAAACTAAAAGATATTACAACATTATGTAATACAAGAAAATACCTTCCACCGAATGAAGAGTTTAGCTACGAATATCCATATAGGTGGATACCATAGCTAAATACTCGGGGGTTTTTGAAAACAGTAAGAGGGAAAGGGGTGGAATACTCAAGAACCAACAGGAGTATTCCCAATTTCCTACTGAATACTCAAGAACCAACAGGAGTATTCTCTATAGTATAATACTCAAGAACAAACAGGAGTATTATTTCATAAACCGAACAAACTTACAAAGTAACCAAACTTAGAGAGATAAGTGTTTTGTGTATGGATTGATGATACAAATGAGGAGGAGGGCACTTCTATTTATAGCCAAGAGGGGTGGAGATGGGTGGTGGAGATGGTGGCATGTGTTTCTCATCCAAGGGAGGAGATGGAGGAGGAGGGAGGAGCATGTGGAGGAGAGGCCACCACTTGTCATCTTCTTGTGGTGGAGCTCAAAGCCACCGGTGGCTTTTGGAGAGGAGGAAGGAGGAGCCGCCACTTGGAGGGAGGAGAGTGGAGGAGGGTGGTTGTGAGGGGGATGCCGCCGGTCACCATGGAGGAGGAAAGGGAGGAGCAACCCATGAGTCATCCTTTTCACCTAGTGACTCATCCTTCTTCCTAAAGCCACCGGTCATCCTTGTACATGGATGAAAATCTTGACGGTTTTTTACTGTCTTTACAAAACTATCAGTCCAATTTCACTCCAGGCTGTCTTTGATAATTCCTCATTTGGATTTAATTTGAGTAATTCATCGTCAGGATCTTGAGATTTCTTCGTTCAGTGCTTGATCTTGACCTTCAATTGACTCTTGATATCTTTTCAGCATAAAATCCTCTCCTTAGCGTGTTTTCACTTTTATCTCTCAATTTCCCTGTGGAAATATTTCGGGACTAACACGTAGAAGTTAGATAGACAAACAGTCTAATTTGGTGGGTTTAACTGTATTTATGATGCATACAATTATGGTCCATCAACAGGCGGTTCTCACCCCACACTTTTGAACGAAGGCGTGCCTTTCAGCACAACTTAGTTCAAAAGTCATGCAAATATATACAAGAGAAGGAAATCACATTAATGAAAAGAGAAGAACTGAACTCCCTTTTACTGTGTCGTGTCGTGGAACCACATGCCTCGGAGCTGGATAATCGAGGGAGTTCGGCTGGGGCCTTGAACTCTCAGCGCAGGCCCGGTAATTTCTCGGAAGCTGCCTGGCTGATCTGATCTTGCTCCAAAAATCGATTCCTACATGTTAGACATTCCTTCTATACAAAAAATGGGTGAGAGCGACTTGCGGTAAAAACTAAATGACAGAAAATAAATGACTGAAAGTAAGATAGGTGTTGGGTTACCTCCCAACCAGTGCATTTGTTTAACGTCGTTAGCTCGACAGTACCTCATTTAAGAGGGATCTGGGTCCCATGGGTTTGTGAGGTCGAATTTCTTCTCGGCTGCCCTTTTGCTCCGCGAGGGTGAGGCTTCATTGACCATAGCTGCTGGTCCAATGAGTCGTGCTCGCTTGTTACTCCTTCCGGGTTTCCATTCTTTGGGCCCATGTCTTTACTGCTTCTTCATGTATAGCCGGTTGGCATCTTTGCAGTTTTGGAAGTTTAGTCTTTTGCCAAGCGACCTCAAGCATGCGCCCTTGCTAACCCTCTTCTTCGTGGCAGAGATGATTGGCCGTCCTTGATCCTTACACCTTTTAGGATGCTCTTTTTGGCTTGTGATGAGTGGGAGCTCCTTCGTTGGCTGTTTTGGCTCATGCTTCTCCTCCAACTCGCCTAGCACTGCATCATCATCGATCATCTCATCTCTGGTGGCTGTGATCTTTATAGAACATGAAGGGTTATGTAGGGGCTTCTCGGCAATAAGGACAGGGCCTTTCTCGAGCAGCTCTTCAGTGAGGACCGGGCCTGCCGTGATTTTCTCGGTCAGTTCGGCAGTGAGGTCCAGGTATGTCTCCGCTGGTTTGGTAGTGAAGTCCGGGACTTCCTCGGGTGCTTCTTTAGTGAGGTCCGGGACTTCATTTGGCTCGTCAAGTAGGGCCGGGACTTCCTCGGGCAGATTGGTGATGAGGACCGGGCCAGATTTGGGCAGTTCTTCTTCGGTCATCCAAGAGTCATCATCCTTTGTCGGCTCCGTGGGCTCCAATATTGGCTCCTTTAGAGTCGCCTCCACATCCATTACTGCCCTTGTACTGTTTTCTTCTCTCGGTTTTGTTGCGGGCAAGCTCATAATGGGTGTGGTGTCGGGCTCGTTCTGCACTGAGTCCACTTCTATTGTTGGTGCCTTATCGTCAGTTTGGTGCCATTGACCCTGTTTTGTGTTCTTTGCCAAATTATTTATGAGGCGCCAGGCTTCAGTCACGGTTAACTTCATGAGTGAACATCCCGCTACATCATTAAGTCTTTTCCGCTCAAGTGGCATCATTCCACCGAGAAACCTTTAAATAAGATTGAATCTGGTGAATCCATGGTGCGGGCAGCTCGCCACAAAGGAGTCAAAGTACGCTAAGTACTCATCCAAAGTTTCATCCCGAAATTGCTCAAGATTGAGAATCTTCTCGCGGGTTTCAAGTCGGAGAGATGGCGGGCAAAACTCCTCTAGGAATTGGGTTTGTAGATCCCCATAATCGCCTTCATAAGCCGCACATGAGTAATACCACTCTATTGCCGAGTCAGTTAAAGAAAATTTGAAGCATGTCAGCTTAAACTCCTCTAACGTCTCATTCTCAGGTTTCATGTGGCGGCAGATGTGGTGAAAATGTTGGCAATGTATAACAGGGTCTTCTTCAATGGTACCTCCGAATTGGGGGAGGCATCTAAGCATTTTAAACATAAGGTTGATGCCCCCATTTTTCCAAGGTTCTATGTCGTAGTATGAAGACATGGCGAATTATGTACAACAGACAAAAGAATAACTATCCATTTGCTAACTCCCCGGCAACGGCGCCAATTTTGACGGAGCCCACCGCACTTTCGTTAAGGTGCGATGTTCTCTGTGCAAAATAAATTTATATCTCCGCTACTCGTACTCTACTAGTGGGTAGTAAAGGGTAAGTAGGGGTCGAACCCAAGAGAGTCAGGTGAATACTTGTTCTTTAAGTAGGACAGTTGGGGAATGGTTGTGATTTTAGTACTGAGAGTAGCGTGGGTTGGTTGTGATTTTAGTACTGAAAGGTAAAGTAACAGTTGATATTACAATTAAAGGAAAGCATTCGGTTTTAGGGGCCTTGTATCATAGTCTGTTTATTATTGACCTCTAATGATCATACTAAGTGTTCAAAGATGAATCAAGGCTATTTCTAGCACAAGACTTGCAACATCGTTCAGAACACTTGTTCTATTTAGACTAATTCCTCCTTTCGAAGTATCTTAGCCTTATGTGCATCCATTTGATCTTCAGTTACGATCAACCAAATGGTTTTTGAAAGAGGTCGAACTCCTCAGATAAGCTTTGCCCGTTAAAGCATCCACTTACCCGAGTATGTTCACGAACCCCACGGAAGAGCTTTGCCCGTTAAAGCATCCACTCAACCTTGGAAGTTCTAACCTAATATGTGGCACATAGAACAAGTTTTGAAAACAGAGAGGCACTAAGCGAAGGGTCTAAAACATTTTATGACACAAGTACACCCCTTCAACCGAATGAAGGGTTTAGCTACGAATATTCATGGAACAGGACATCATAGCTAAGTGCGTTGAAAAGTAAAGGTTTTGAAAGACAGTAAAGTAAAGTTTTCGAAAGTAAAGACAGGAAAATAAAGTACTTTGAAAGACAGTAAAGTAAAAAAGAGAGTACTTACAAAAACCGTTGAAAGTGCTAAAGCTTCGATTCCGAAGTAAAGTGCTTACATGATTGTGCTCTCAATCTAGAGAGATAAGTGATTTGTGATTTTGGAATGTGGAATGTTGGAATGAGGATGGATGATTTTACCAAGGCATTGAAGGGTTCTATTTATAGGCTTAGAGGAGCCATGAGGAGCCAACACTTGGCAAGATGGGAGAGGAGGAGAAGAAAGCCATCGGAGTGACTCATCCTTCCCAAAAGCCGCCGGCCACATGTCCATGGAGGAGAGGATTGTGAGCTTAGCCGCCGGCCATAGGTGGCAAGGGAGTGGGTGAGTGTGTTTTGTGATCTTTTTCCCAAAAGCCATCGGCTCCTTTCAGCTCCGGACTGACTCTGGTTGCTCTTCGGTTGGATTTGTTTTGAGTGATTCCACGTCAGGTTCTTGAAAGTCAGAATTTGGTCGTGACCTGGAATGACTCGTAATTCATTTTTAACTTTAAAACTCCTCCTTAGCCTGTATTCTCTCTAGACTTCAAAATACCTTGTAGATAAATATCGGAACTAACAAGCAAAAGTTAAATAGACAAAGCGTCTAATTTGGTGGGATTAACTGTGTTTATGATTCTAACAATTATGGTCCATCAGCCTTATATTAGGTCAGAACGCTATTGGTTGAGTTGAAGCTCGAAAGAGCACAGCTTATCTGTGGAGTTCAACCTCTTTTAAACACCATTTGGTTGATCGGAAATGATTGATCAAATGGATGCACATAAGCTAAGATACTTCGAAAGGAGGAATTAGCCCAACTAGAACAAGAGTTCTATGTCTTGAAAAGTACTAGACGGTGTGGCAAGTCAAGTGCTAGAAATAGCCTTGATACATCTTTGAACACTTAGTATGATCATTAGAGGTCGATGATAAACAGATTTATGATACAAGGCCCCTAAAATCGAATCCTTTCCTTTGATTAAAACATCACCTGTCACTTTACTTTCAGTCTCATTATCAACTGCTTACTTTTCAGTACTTTACTTTTCAGCACTTTACTTTCAGTACTTTAATTTCCACACATTTACTTTCCAGCAATTTACTTTCAGCAATTTACTTTCTGTCGCTTATTACAGACCCTTTAAATATCAGTCCATACCAAAAGTATGTTGATTAAGTAGATATTGAATTTGACTGTTCAAGCAATTTACTTTCAGCAATTTACTTTCTGTCGCTTATTACAGACCCTTTCAATATCAGTCCATACCAAAAGTATGTTAATTAAGTAGATATTGAATTGGACTGTTCCAGCACTTTACTTTTCAGTATTTACTTTCAGTCCTGTATTTACTTTCTTTACTTTCAGTCATTTACTTTTCAGTACTAAAATCACAACCAACCCCCAACTGTCTTATTTTCCATTTTTGAAAGAACAACTATCCACTAATTCCCTTGGATTCGACCCCTACTTACCGCTTTACTACCCAATAGTAAAGTCACAAGTAGCGCACTTATAAATTTATTTTGTACACATTGCCTCGCGATAAGGCAGTGCTATCAACTACTCTTTGATATTATATACTTGAATTTGTGTGACTATTGCTCTCTTGATAAGTGATCATTATTGCTTGCTTTTGGTTTTTTATTTACTTGTTTGAAATTTCCAACCCCATTGTCACTCTCGTACTTAGTAAACAGATTCTTATATCGATCTCTGTGGATACGACCTGAGTTACCACTTGCTAGTCGAAATCATAAATATTATTTTTGACGGGTACAATGACACCTGTCAAAATTTGGCGCCGTTGCCGGGGATCGGTAACGAAGAATCTCACTAAGTATTTCTTTCTTTTAGTTTTATTTTATTGTCTTTTATTTTGTCACTTGATTATTTTCTGTCTAAGTAACAATGTCACAGAGAAGTATTGAACGTGATCATGAAGAGCGAAGTAGCGTACTAGGAGATAACATGCAAGAACAGAGGCAAGGACTGCCCGCTGTTAATCAAAGAGTACCACCCCCCCCCCCCCCGAAATCAGCGATTCGTGAATGAGTATGCCAGACCTTGTGCAGCTAGACACGAGGATTACGAGGATGAGTTGGATCGAGAATACCTCGGTGGAGGAAACCAATATGGACAGTTAGCTAGGCGTCGGGATTTGGGACGCACTATGAGAGGAGTTTGTGCGCCGTATATTGATTAGGCACCTTGGTGCATTAGGTTGGATGAGGACGCAGAAGATATTGAGATAAAGGGTGGGGTGATACATCACTTTCCCAAGTTTGGAGGAATGCCCGATGAGAACCCCCTAAGGCAATTGAAGGAATTTCATGGAGTGTGCATGTCCATGAAATCGGCATTGGTTCCGGAAAATATTTTTAAATTAAAAGCATTCCCTTTTTCTTTAGTAAGTCAAGCTAAATCTTGGTTAATGTCTTTGCCTTCAGGTTCGATTATTTCATGGGATCAAATGCAAAGGAAGTTCATGGACAAGTACTACTCCCATTCGAAGGCGGCTCAAACAGGAAAGGAGCTCTCTATGCTTAGACAAGGACGTGGAGAAACGTTGTTCGATTATTTGGAGAGGTTTAGGCAATTGGAAGAGAGTTGTCCGAATCATGGAATCCCACAAAGGATGTTTCTTGAATACTTCATGGATGGGATGATTCTAATGGAAAGAAGAATGCTAGATGCCTCCGCTCAAGGGTCTATCCTTGACATGTACCCCGAGGAGATATGGAAGTTGATTGAGAGAGTTGCCGAGAGCACAAGGTATTTAGAAGAAACACATAAACCTGCACCAGTTGCTAACGTGAATGTACATTCTGAATTGCAGGAACTGAAGAATATGATGGCTCAAATAGTGATGCAATAACCACAAAGGAATCAACAAGTGGAGTGTAAGGTAAATAAGTCCACTTTTAATTCAATGAATAATGATAACGCAGTTTTTCAGGAAAGAACAGAAGACGTGAATATAGTGGGCTACATGAACAAGGGAGATTTGCCATCAAGGAGGTATGATGGATACCAAGGCAACAAAAAATGGCAACCTAGGCAAAATGATGGTGGTTGGCAAAGGAACAACAATTACGATGTGGGGAAATCCGCGTACCCACAAAAGCAACCGTACAAACCACCACACATCAGACAAGGAGACGAGGACCCGATCAAGGAATTGAGAGAGGAAATGAGAGGCATGTTCAAAGAACTCACTCAAAAGATGGGCCAACAAGCTGGAGACGTTAACGAGCTAAAGAAGTAAGTGTCTCAAATTGCCAGCACCGTTTACGAAAAGTGAGAAGACAAAGGGAAGCTGTCGTCGCAAACGATTCCCAACCCAAAGGCCTACATTAGCGTTGTAATGCTTAGGAGTGGAAAGCAGTTGAAGAATGGAGAAGAAGAGCTGAATGAAGATTCACCCTCAGTGGATCTAGCGGACGTCTGACCAATTAACGCACGGACGCCTGATGAATTACAAAATAAAGAGACGTCCGCGGAGGATAATAATGAGACGTCCGCGGGTTTCCCAGATTCTAGTAAGGAAATTCCAAATTCTAACACTCTACCATTCCCAATGCAAGTTTCTAAGACCAACAAGAAGTCTATCACAGACAAGAAGGTTTGGGAATTGTTTAGTAAGGTGGAAATCAACATTCCACTCATTGAGCCTATTCGGCAAATTCCAGGGTACGCAAAATTTCTTAAAGAATTATGTACTAACTGTAGGCGTACATCTAAGAATGAGCAGGTCATGCTTGGAGAAAGTGTATCAGCAGCGATACAAAGGAAGGTGCCCAAAAAGTGTAAGGATCCATGGACTTTTACTATTCCATGTGTTATTGGTAACATGAAGATCGAAAATTGCATGCTTGATCTTGGTGCTTCCATAAATGTTCTTCCTTACTCTTTGTACTTATCTTTCCGTATTGGTCAAGTTAAACCCGCGAGTTTGACCATTCAATTGGCTGACCGATCATGCACCCAATCTTTGGGTGTGATCGAGGATGTTTTGGTGTAGGTAGAAAATCTTATTTTTCCTGTAGATTTCTATGTGCTGAAAATGGATGATGAGGGAGGGAGCACAAGGCCAGCCACCAATTCTATTTGGTAGGCCATTCTTGAAGATGGCTAGAGCTAAGATCGATGTGGATTGTGGCACGCTTTCCATGGAGGTGGAAGGTGAGGTAATAAACTTTAATATATATCAAGCTATGCAATGTCCACCTGATGATGTAGGAGTATACGCTTTGGATGCGATCGATGAGCTAGTGGAGTCTTCAGATATTCCCTATGTAGATGATGTGCTTGAAATAATTTTGAGTGAGGCATTTCAATTAAAGGAAGCTGCTCCTGTCGACCTGCCTCTCATTGAAAAGGGGATTCCTACATTTCCTAGGAAGGTTAATGGTAGTTATAAAGACAAGGAGAAGGAGAAAAAGCACAGGAATCACAAAGATAAAGACAGAGAGAAAGATAGGGAGCACAAGAAGCACAAACATCGACACAAAGACCAAAGCAAAGACAAGGATAGAGACAGGGACAAAAAAAGGAGGGCTATGATTCAAAAAAGAACCACGATGAGAAAAGGAAGCATGATGGAGATGAAGATCCTAACGATCTTGACAAGCTAAAGAAAAGCAAGCATAAAACATCGAAAATGTACCATGACAAGTACATATTGAGGCGCAACTATGAAGTGGGGCAAAAGGTGTACAATCATGGGGTGTTGAATTGCGAAGACCCGAAGGAGGAGAGAATTTCAAAGTGAATGGGCAAAGAGTCAAGCCATACTATGATGGGTTTAAGGCAACCACGGAGGACATTGAACTGGGGGAGCCGTTGTATTCTACCTAGCTAGAGGTAATGTCCAGCCAAGGATGTAAAACAAAGGCGCTTACCGGGAGGCAACCCGGTGTGTTTTTACTTTACACATGTTAGGAGTAGATTAATTAGTGGAATTGGTACCCTGATAATGCGCCCCGAGTGCATCTTTTATTTCCGGTGGTTTCAGGTGATTGAATGAAGAAAGGAATTCAACATCAGTGGGTTGGGCGCACGTCTGAACAATTAAATCGCGTACGCCTATACAATTACGCTAAATCATCAGACCTCCGCGGAATTAAATGTTGAAGATGTCCGCGGTGCATCGCAGAGTTCAAAAAATCGGGCTCGTTTTCCAGACTATTAGGGGAGTACCAGTTCCTCCATTGTTTTTCTATTTATTGTCTTTTATTTTTATTTGAGTCTGTTTTGTTTGTCCATCTTATCTCTTGAGTTGTACCGTGAGGACACGGGTCAATTTAAGCGTGGGGTGGGATGTTATAGAGTCAGTAGTGTGCCGTGTCTGTTTTCAATTTTTATGTTTCATGTTATGTGTCTTGATGAACTCATGACGAACTGATGATGTACTGCTATGCTTTTCTAATATGTCGAAATCTCATTTCCAGCTTTGTATGACTATTGTGCTCATTTGACTAAAAATGCGAAATTTCAAAAATTTCGATGCTTTGTTCTTGTGAGTTGTGATATGCAGGGATGTGAAGTTGACAGAAATGTCCTTGAAAGGTACGGCAAGTTGCAGGAAGTTCTGAGTTTTGGTTCCGATGATTGAGAAAAGCAGTGGAGGTTGATGCTTCACTAGCCTAGTCCTGAGAGTAGCTCCGTCACCAAGTTATACACATCTATTCATGCGTTCGCAGTGGTGGGGGGACAGAGAAAACAAACTGTCCATCTCTAGTCAGAGTAGCTGGGAATGGGTGGGTAACCCCTATCTTGCCTCATGCAGAAAGGACGATGATGAGAAAAGAGCGGGACGCACTCCTATGCTGTTATCCGGAGGCTATGATTGGAGTGGTTCAAGGGTGCAAACGATTATGTTGACAAGAAACAAATTCAAAAGCCGAAGGCAAACCATCAAGTAAGAAAAAAATTCAAAATCTGATTGATTCAAGCAAGATGTGTCGTTTATCAAAGTCCATACAACTTAAGGAATTCAAGACTCAAGGGTATAAAAGCGGTGAATTAATCATGTGTCAGAGAAAGCCGTCGACTCAATCAAAAGACCAAAACTCAGAATAGAATGCAGTGTCCGTGGTACCTATAGGGGACTATCTCCCAATCATTCAAGGTCATTTGGATTTCAACTCGCGAGGTAACAAGTATCCAAAAATTTATCTATACTCGCATTGTTAGAATCTTAAGCATGATAAGATTATTGGCTGGATTTGGGATTGAGATGTAAGGATTGGCATGGCTAGTACGTTGTTAATTCTTTCTATGGCTTTGTTCTTGTTCGGGACGAACACGTTCAAGTGTGGGGTAGTTTGATAAGTCGTATATGTACGACTATTTTCTGTGTTAATACCCCGTCTCTTAGTGGTTGCCTGTGTATTATTTCACTACCTGTGTGTAGTTTTCATTCTCAGGTGCATTCGGAGACCATGGAAGGAATATCGGCTAAAGAGAGCCTGTTACAAGATGTTTTGCGTCGAAGGAATGAAGTCCAAAGTGCTTGAAGTCTGAGTCAGTGTAAATCGCGCAGGCCTAAAGGATTACTTCGCGGAGGTCTACTGAGTTTCTCTAATTGTTCAGACCTCCGCGGAAGCTAAATGAAGAAGACATCCGCGCGTCCAGCTGACAGTCGAATTTCATTATTTCTGATTTGCAATCTCGGGAGAAAACATACAGAAGAGAGGAGACAGAAGAGAGGCGGCTGGCTCTCGACTTAAGGAAGAAAAAATCAAAAAAGAGAGAAAGTTCGGAGTAGAGGATTAGAGAAGAGAACTCTCGGAGTAGGGTTCCAATTGAAGAAGCTTGAGCGTGGATTCGTTGCTGGATTCAAGTATTGGAGTTGAGCTGCAGCTTTGGGAGAATTCATCATTAGTAATTTCGTTTCATTCTATTCAAAAACTTGATGATGTATTCCCTTACGATGAGTAGCTAAACTCATATGTGTAGGCTAGAACTCGACATTGTGATGTTTTGACTTGAGACCTATATTGATTTCTGTGGTTTGTGTCATATTACTATGCATTATTTATGGAGTTGATTTTGCTAACATGAGTGGAACCCTAGCGGGGGAGCTTTTGTTTGTTTGTTGATTTCGATTGTCAAGTTTACTAGCAACCTAACGGGGATAGCAAACTAGGACACGAGTAATATACCACTAGGATTAAACACCCTAGGACAACTTGTTTAAATCTTCATGCAACTCTAGCGAGTTAGGGTCTTGATTATCGCTAGCGCGAGATTAAGTACTAGAACAAGAGCGGTGAGTATAACCTTAGCGAGGGAGCTCTAAGTTGTAGAACATTAGAAATCAAAACGGATTTGTCAATGATTTGGTCTTGCATCACAGTCAAAGGTTCTAGCTTGCACTACTCTTTGATATTATATACTTGAATTTGTGTGACGATTGCTCTCTTGATAAGTGATCATTGTTGCTTGCTTTCGGTTTTTTATTTACTTGTTTGAAATTTCCAACCCCATTGTCACTCTCGTACTTAGTGAACAGATTCTTATATCGATCTCTGTGGATACAACCCGACTTGCCACTTGCTAGTCGGAATCATAAATATTATTTTTGATGGGTACAACGACACCTGTCAAATACTTCCATTATATTTTCAATAAATTCGGAGAAAATGGCAATCATGCACCTTTAGAAGGTTCCCGGCGCATTACATAGTCGAATGGGCATACGTCTATACGCATAGGTTCCATAGGGGCATGTGAAAGTGGTTTTCTCTTGATCTTGAGGGTGAATAGGGATTTGAAAGAATCCGCTATATCCATCAATGTAACAAAAATATTCATGGTTGGCTAGTCTCTCAAGCATTTGGTCAATGAAGGGGAGGGGAAAGTGATCCTTTTTAGTGGCCTTGTTTAGCTTACGGTAATCAACACACATCCGCCATCCCGTGACAGTGCGTGTAGGGATTAGTTCATTTTTTCGTTCTTGACTACCGTCAAGCCACCTTTCTTGGGAACTACGTGGATTGGGCTCACCCATTCTGAATCGGGAACTGCATAAATGATTCTTGCTTCCCTCAACTTAGTTATCTCCTTAAAGACAACTTCCCTAACGTAGGGTTCAACCTCCTCAACTTCTTTCGGGTTGGTCTAGCATCATCATCCAATGTAATTCTATGCATGCATACATCGGGGCTAATCCCTTTTAAATCATCAATGGAATAACCAATAGCCCCTGTACGCGTTCTAAGCACATGCAAAAGTCTAGAGGTTTCAAGCTCATTCAAAGAGGCATTCACTATTACGGGAAAGGTAGAGTTAGGACCTAAAATTCGTACCTTAGACTTGTAGGTAGAGCTTGAAGCTCTATCCCACAAGTTCCCTTACCTTCTCATTTCTCCGTTCTTTCTTTCCCATCATCTTCTTCCTCTTTTTGTTGCTCCTCGTCCATCATCAACAAATGCATCATAGAGTCACCTATGCTTTCATCACTCAATAGCTCTTGCTCAATAAAATTTAGTTCATCACAAGCAAAATCATTGTAAACATCAAGCAAGTTGCAATCCAATGAATTACTAGGGGCACTACATATTTGTCTTAGATAGAATTTGATTTTCTCTCCCCCTATTTCAAACTCTAGTGAATCATTTATGCAACTTATCACGGCCTTAGTAGTTTTCAAAAATGGCCTTCCCAAAATGATTGGGATCTCTCGCTCCTCCTCCATTTCTAGGACAAAGAAATCCACGGGGATGTAAAATTTCCCCACCTTCACGGGCACATCTTCTAGGATTCCACTAGGGATCCTAGAGGAGCGATCCGCGAGGCGTAGACTAATGGAGGTAGGTACGAGAGTTCCCATATCAAGTTTTTTATAGAGAGAGTAAGGCATTAATGAAATACTAGCACCTAGATCACACAACGCCTTGCTTATGTTAACATCACCAATAGTAATAGGAATTGAAAATGACCCCGGATCTTTCTCTTTCTTAGGCTCAGGATTTTTCACAATAGCACTACATTCCGCATTTAGATTTACCGAGCTAATTTAAGAAATTTCACGCCTATGAGAGATTATATCCTTAAGAAATTTACTATAAAGAAGCATTTGGGATATTACCTCGGAGATTGGTAGTGTCACATTGATCTTCTTCATCATCTCCGCAAATTTTTGGAAGTGTGATTCATTGTTTTTCTTTAGTTACCTTTGAGGGAATTGCATGGGAGGCTTGTAAGGGGAAGGCTCCTTAGTTGCATTTTTAGCGACTTCTTTTGTTGAGCTCTTAGAGGGAACTTCTCTTGGAGTGGGGATCTCTTCTTCAACCTCCTCTTCGCCTTCTTCATTGATAATGGGCAACCTTGTGCTGATATCATTTTCCTTGGGGGGAGGAGGTGTGTAGGTGTTTCCACTCCTCAATGTTATAGCATTCACGTGCTCATTTTGATGGAAATCTGGCTTGGAGGGAAGTTTCCCTTGATATCTCGTGGAGGCACTAGCTTGTTGGGCAATTTGGTTCTCCAACATCTTATGGTGAGTGGACATCTCATCTAGCTGACGGAGCCCACTGCACTGTCGTTAAGGTGCAGTGTTCTCTGTACAAAATAAATTTATAATATCCGCTACTTGTAACTACACTACTGGGTAGTAAGTGGTAAGTAGGGGTCGAACCCAAGGGAATTAGGGGAATAGGCTATTCTTTTAGGGTGATTGAACTGGGGGGAGCGTGTTTTATGGTTGATTGAGGTTTTAGCGCTCTGATTAACTACGTGATTTTTTGGGGGTTTTTGGTTTTGATAGCGGAAAAGTAAATACAGAAATTAAATGCTGTAAATACAAAGAAGACTTACAGTGGGTGATGCGTGATTGTAATTCCTCCGGTAGATCAGCAGTTGGTGATTGCGGTTTAACAGTTAAGAGAAGCATTCGGTTTCAGGTACTCTTGTATTATAACATGTATATAATAAACTGTTAGTAACTTTTCTAAGTATTCAAAGATGAATCGAGGCCCTTTCGTAGCGCAAGACTTGCAACATCGTTTAAAGCAACCCTTGTTCTATTTCAGACTTATTCCTCCTTTCGAAGTATCTTAGCCTTTTGTGCATCCACCTGATCTCACAGTTACGATTGACCAAGTGGTGTTTTAGATGAGTCGAACTTCTCAGATAAGCTTTACCCTTTCGTAGCATCCACTTACCCGAGTATGTTCACGAACCCCAAGGAAGAGTTTTGCCCTTTCGTAGCATCCACTCAACCTTGGAAATTCTGACTATAAATGGCACATAGAACAAGTTTTGAATACAAAGAAATGAAACTAAAAGATATTACAACATTATATAATACAAGAAAATACCTTCCACCGAATAAAGAGTTTAGCTACGAATATCCATAGAGATGGATACCATAGCTAAATACTCGGGGGTTTTTGAAAACAGTAAGAGGGAAAGGGGTGGAATACTCAAGAACCAACAGGAGTATTCCTAATTTCCTACTGAATACTCAAGAACCAACAGGAGTATTCTCTACAGTATTATAATACTCGAGAACCGACAAGAGTATTATAATTTCCAGTATAATACTCAAGAACAAACAGGAGTATTATTTCAAAATCGAACCAAACTTACAAGTAACAAACTTAGAGAGAGAAGTGATTTACAATTTTGGGATGCATTTGTGAGGAGGAGGAGCACCTCCTTTTATAGGAAAAATGGGTGGAGATGGGTGGTGGAGATTGGTTTGATCCAAGGGAGGAGGAGGAGGCAAGGAGGAGCCAAGGAGGAGCCACCACTTGGCGGAGGAGGAGTGGAGGAGCTCAGCCGCCGGTAGTCGGTCACCATGGAGGAGGAGTGGTGGAGGAAGCCACCTCCAAGGCAAGTCAACCGGTTGCCCAAGGAGGAGGAGGGTGGCGCCGCCGGTTGTGGGTGGAGAATGGGGTGGTTTTGCCTCCTTTGGTCACCTCTTCATCAAGTCACCAAGTCATCTTGCCCATATGTGAGTTTTGTACAGTTTTGTGCAGTCTTTTCACAAAACTGTCAGTGTGTTCCTTTCCCGGGCTGTCTTGATTCCTCTCCTGATTCTTCTGATTAATTTGTTATGGTCAATTTCACGTCAGGATCCTTGATGTTTCTTCAGTCGGCATATGATCTTGACCTTGGATTGACTCTTGTTATCTTTTCAGCATAAAATCCTCTCCTTAGCGTGTTTTCACTTCAGTCTCTAAAATGCCCTGTGGAAATATATCGGGACTAACAGACAAAAGTTAACTAGACAAACAGTCTAATTTGGTGGGTTTAACTGTGTTTCTGATTCGTACAATTATGGTCCATCAGAATACCCCCCACTTTTAGTTGTTCGTCCCGAACAATGCTATTAAAGGGCGTAAGTTCTAGGTTCGGTTTTGGCATATGAAAATTAGACTGTGGTACTCGATCTATCCTAATTCATGCATTGCTTACTTATTACCAAATTAAACTGTGTAAATAAATAGAAGAAACTTAATACTTGTACCTCCATGCTGAGATGCAAATTATATTGGATGTCTCGGGAGATAGCCTTTTTCAGGTTCCTGGGTTGCAGCCTCGGGATCGTTTCGTACTATATGGTCTTCTGGTAGCTTTTTCATGCACGTGATTCGGTTCGGGTTTCAGTGAGTTGAACCTTCTTGATTTTTTTCTTTTCTTTGGCGAGGGACTGCTTTTTTGTTGTAGTGAATCGGCCTTTGGCCTTTGATTTGACTTTGTTGAGTGCTTCACTTTTGCTCGGTTAAAACCTTCACAATTTTGGGCCTTTGGCCTCTTTTGATTTTCTTCTTTGAGTTTTTCGCTTCTTTGTGACTTGCTAGTCCATTTTATCAGCCTTTTTGGGAGGTCCAATCATCGCCCGCAAGCCTATGGATATACCTCCCCTCTCCTCTCATCTTCGTCGTTTTGCGCGGGTCAAGATGAGGGTCACTTATCTATTTTCTCGGCTATTTTGACTAGAGAGAGGACGGTCTGATTCCCGTCCTCGCCTTTGCATAGATGCTTCTTGGCAGAGTTTGACTCAATTGTTCACTGAAAATCCGAAGTGCAGCCTCCACTGACTTTGAAAACCATATAGTTTGATCTGATCCTTTGATTGCTTCCCAAGTCCTTCTAGGGCAGTTTATGTCAACTCCACATCCCTAGTTATCTCAACACAAAGGACAAATGGAAAGTTACATTCTAAGTTTTTAAACAGTTTGAATTTTCACAAGGTAAATGCATGAATTCTGATTTATCTTTTTCACATTCTTAAATTCATATGTTCAAAAAGATACTAATACTAAAAAAGAAAAAACATCAAGCATGTTATTTATGTACACAGGTGGTTTTCACCCCCCACTTTTGAACGAAGGCGTGCCTTAGTTCAAAAGTCATGCAAGCTTAAAACTAAGTACTGAAAGTAAGTGCAGAAAGTAAGATAGTGTCGGGTTACCTCCCGACCAGTGCACTTGTTTTACGTCGTTGGCTCGACGATACCTCGTTGTGGATTACTGGTTTGGGTCCCATGGGTGGCTGAGGTCGAACTTTTGTGGGGCTAAGTTGACTTCATTGTGGTACTGTTTAACTCGCTGCCCGTTTACCGTGAACTTGCTTCCATTGTTCATGCTTTCTAACTCAAGCATCCCATGGTTGAATACTTTAGTCACGGTATACGGACCAGTCCATCTTGATCTTAGTTTGCCGGGCATCAACTTCAACCGTGAGGAGAAGAGTAGTACTTGTTGTCCTTCCTCGAATGAGCGCCGGAGGATGAATTTGTCGTGATATAATTTCGTCCGTGCCTTGTAGTCTGTCTGCCCTTCATAGGCCTTAAGCCGCAATTCTTCAAGTTCGCATAGCTTAAGCTTCCTATCCAGTCCGGCAGCTTTTAAATCCGGATTGCACTGCTTGAGCGCCCAATAGGCTTTGTGTTCTAATTCCACCGGAAGGTGGCATGCCTTCCCATAAACAAGTCGGAAAGGGGAGGTTCCAATTGGCGTCTTGTATGCCGTCCGATAAGCCCAGAGAGCTTCATCTAGCCTTTGACTCCAATCTTTCCTACCTGGTTTCACCATCTTTTCTAGAATACTCTTGATCTCGCGGTTAGAGATCTCGGCTTGACCATTGGTCTGGGGATGATATGCCGTGGATGTTCTGTGGTGGACATGGTAGCGTTTTAAGGTGGCAGCCATCATGCGGTTACAGAAATGAGTTCCTTGGTCGCTGATTATGTCCTTGGGTACCCCGTATCTACAAAACAGGTTAGTGCGTAAAAAATCTATGACAGTCTTTGCATCGTCGCACCTTGTGGCCTTGGCTTCTACCCATTTTGACACATAATCAACAGCAACCAAGATGTAAGTATAACCGTATGAGACTGGGAATGGTCCCATAAAATCAAGACCCCAAACGTCAAAAACATCATTGACTAATATGGGTACTTGTGGCATTTCACTTCTAGCCGACATGTTTCCTACTCTTTGACACTTATCACATTTTTGACACTTCTCATTGGTATCTCTAAATAAACTCGGCTAAAAGAAGCCGCTATCTAGGATTTTTCTAGCGGTTCTCCTAGGTCCGAAGTGTCCTCCGCATGCAAACTCATGGCAAAAGCTAATGACAGAAGCTATTTCATTATCAGGGATGCATCTCCTAAGTATTTGATCTGGTCCTATTTTCCATAAATAAGGATCATCCCATACGTACTGTTTAGCATTATGTTTAAGTTTCATGCATTGTGTTTTAGTAAGAGAAGGAGGAAATGTACCTCCTACAAGGTAGTTGACGATAGAGGCGTACCAGGGCACCTTGGTTGAGACGGCGTATAGGTGCTCGTCTGGAAATGATTCGGTTATGTGCCCTTCCTCTTGCTTCTGGACAATCCTGCTTAGGTGGTCTGCTACAGTGTTCTCGATTCCCTTTTTGTCCCTTATTTCCACATTGAATTCTTGCAATAGTAATATCCACCGAATAAGCCTTGGCTTAGCCTCCTTCTTCTTCATTAGGTAACGGATGGCAGCATGGTCGGAATAAACTATTATTTTTGCTCCAAGCAAGTAGGGTCTGAATTTTTCTAGAGCGAATACTACTGCAAGGAGCTTCTTTTCGGTGGTGGAGTAGTTCCGTTGGGCAGGATCTAGGGTTCGTGAGGCGTAATAGATCACTCCCGCTTTCTTTTCAATTTTTTGGCCGAGAACTGCCCCTACAGCAAAGTCGCTTGCGTCGCACATGATTTCAAATGGTAGTTCCCAATTTGGTATTTGGATGATGGGTGTGCTAGTGAGGGCTTTCTTTAGATCATCAAAGGCCTCTTTGCATGCGTTGGTGAATTCAAACGGAACTTCTTTTTGCAGAAGAGAGGATAGGGGTAATGCCTTTTTGGAGAAGTCTTTGATGAATCGTCAGTAGAATCCTGCATGGCCAAGGAATGATTGGATGTCTCGGACCGTGGATGGGTAAGGAAGGGTCATGATGAGGTCTATCTTAGCTTTATCCACCTCTATGCCTTTTTGTGAGATGACGTGCCCTAAGACTGTTCCATGGGTTACCATGAAATGGCATTTCTCATAATTGAGCACTAGGTTCATTGAGACACATCGTGCCAGAACCGTGCTCAAATTATCTAGGCAAGCGTCGAAAGTATTGCCATAGATGGTGAAGTCGTCCATGAAGACTTCGATGAATTCCCCGATCATGTCTGAAAAGATGCTGGTTACTACCTTTTGAAACGTTCCTGGAGCATTGCATAGACCGAACGACATTCTTCTGAAAGCAAATGTACCGAATGGGCAGGTGAATGTGGTCTTTTCTTGGTCCTCAGGCGCTATGGGAACTTGGTTGTATCCTGAGAACCCGTCCAGGAAGCAAGAGTACGGTTTGCCTGCCAGTCGGTCTAACATTTGATCGATGAATGGCAGAGGGAAATGGTCCTTTCTTGTGACTGCGTTCAATTTCCTGTAATCTATGCACATTCTCCAGCCGTTCTTGATCCTAGTTGTTACCATATTTCCTTCGGCATCTTCCTCGACTGTGATCCCGCTTTTCTTCGGGACTATGTGGACTGGACTCACCCACTGACTATCTGATATTGGATAGATTACATCCGCATCCAGGAGCTTTTGTATTTCCTTCCGGACGATTTCCATCATGATTGGATTGAGTCGTCGTTGAGGCTCTCTTGATGGCTTTACTCCATCCTCGAGTAGAATACGGTGCATGCATACGGCCGGGCTGATTCCTCTTAAGTCAGCCAGTGTCCATCCTAAGGCTAACTTGTGTTGTTTCAGTACTTTTATCAATCTCTGTTCCTGGCCTGCTTCTAGGCCACTCTTGATGATTACTGGGAGTGTGTTATTCTCCCCTAGGAAGGCGTACTTCAGATGTCCAGGCAGGGACTTCAATTCTACTTTGGGAGCTTGCGTCACTGAGGGCAGAAAAGTATTTGATTTGAATAATTTTACCTCGTTCACTTCGTATTTTGGTGTGAGAGGTTCTGAGGTTCTCAGGTGGGCTAGTGTTTCATGCAGGCTTTCGGCCAAGTTATACGAGCTCTCGGCTCCATTGAGTATGAGTTCTAAGGGATCCTTTTTAGGTTCTGATTGAACTTCTTGGACTAGATCGTCCAAAGCGTCGAGAGCGTGTACTTCCTCGAAGTCCATAGGGTGCTTCATTGCCTTGAGTATGTCGAAGCTGAAAACTTCTCCTTCTACTTCCATTGAGATCATTCCACTTCCACAGTCTATCTTCATTCTTGCTGTTTTTAGAAATGGACGGCCAAGAAGGATGGGTGCATGATTAGTAGGTTCTCCATTCTCCATTTTTAAAACGTAGAAGTCCGCTGGAAACACTAATTGGCCTACTTGGACCAAGACATCTTCAATTTTTCCCTCGGGCTGTTTACACGACCGATCCGCTAATTGAATAGTAAGACCGGTGGGTATGAGTGGCCCAATCTTAAGGCATGAGTAGATCGAGAAGGGAAGGACATTGATTGACGCTCCTAGGTCTAGCATGCAGTTTGCGAACTTGATGTTTCCAATTGTGCATGGAATGGTGTAAGTTCCTGGATCTCCACATTTGGAGGGCACTTTTCGTTGCATGATTGCTGATACATTCCTACTCATTAGCTCTTGATCGTTGTTAGCATTTTGTCTCCGGTTGGTGCAAAGTTCCTTTAAGAACTTGGCATACCGAGGAATTTGTTTTATGGCTTCCAACAGAGGAATGTTGATTTCGACCTTACTGAACAACTCGAATATTTCCTTATCCATGACATGTTGTTTTTGCACGCGAGCAGGCACTGGGAAAGGAAGTGTTGTGCTGATTTTAGGAGTTTCAGTTCTGGGCATGGGGTCAGGCCTGTGTTTCTGGGACGTGTTTTCTTCGTCTTCGGCTACGTCCCGTTCTTCCTCAAATATGCCCGTATTTTCATCGGTTGCTTCTTCCTCTAGAATTTCGAGAGTTTCAGGCCTTATTTGCTCTTCTCTGGGCAACCTTGGATCTTCACTCTCCTCTTGCTCTAAAGGTTTGTTGGCAAGCGTTTTTCCACTCCTAAGGGTCAAGGCATTCACATCTTTCTGTATGCTTTGAATGGTTTGCAAAAGGAGTCTCTCTGTCTCATTAGCGTGTGCTGAGTCTGGGGTAGCAGGTTGAGAGATGTGCATTTTTAAGTCCGATAACTCTTCCTTGGTTTTGGCTTGGAATTGATGCATAGTAGCCGATAGTTGTGCAATCATGTCCTCAAGTGACTTGTTTGGTCCCAGATGATTGTTTGGACACACGTTAGTTTTGTGGTCCGTAGAATCGCAAAATTCGCAAGATATTACTTGAACTGTCTGCTTTTGTAGTAATTGCATCATCATTTCCTTTATTTATCTTATCTCTTCTGGTATTGAGCTTACTGGTGTCTCAGCTTGTGAGACATTTTCTGTTCGGAAGAATTCATTTTTACGGACAGTCTCTTCTCTAAACCGAGCGTTTTCGGCTACATTGGTGATGAGATTCCTTATGCCGCTTAATGATAGATTCATCATGGATCCTCCGGCTGAGGCATCCAGGAGCATTTTATCTAAGGGTCTTAATCCATCAATGAGGTACTCGATTATGAGTTTCTCGGGCAGTCCAATGGTACAGCAGCTTCTCTCCAAGCGGTTGAACCTTTCTAGGTAGTTGTACATGGTTTCGTTTTGTTCCTGCCTTATGTCCTGCAATTGTCTTCTTACTTCCTTTGCCTTTGCTGCTGGGTAGTATTTGTCTGAGAATTTCTTCTGCATCTGAGCCCATGTTCTGATGCTTCCGGAAGGTAATGAAAGGAACCTATCGTTTGCCGCGTCAATGAGGGAAAAGTAGAACGCTTTTAACTTGAAGTCGTCTATGTTTACGCCATTTGGTTTTAAGTTTTGGCAAATTCCATGTAAGCGCTGGAGATGGGCCATTGCTGACTCTCCATGATTTCCTGCGAACTTCGGTAAGCTGTGGGCCACTGAAGTGTTGATGGCGATGTTTTCTAGCTCAGGTCCTTCGTAGACACACCATGGCTGAACTCTGAAATCTGGTGCCGAAAGTTCTCCCAGGGTGGGTTCACGATAGTTGTCATCCCCGTAGTAGTTATTGAAGGCGGGTTCTCGTCTAGGAACTTATCGAGGGCGAGGGGGTGGCGGATATCTAGGGGGTTGTCGTACTGGACCAGCTGCATTTTGGTCCTCGGGTGGTTCTTGGTTTCTTCTGATGGCCTCCCTATCACGAGCTCGTCTGCTTCTGATGAGTTGCTCCGGATCATCCATAAATGGAAGTGGCACTTCATCATTTCGCTCGTACAGGTTTATTTCATCGTCATCCTGGTAGTCATGATGACTTCCTTCGCGAGACATGGTTGTTTCGAGTGCGAGAATTTAAAAGAGGGGGAGGGAGAGAAAAGAACAGTTTATTCGACGGCTAATTCCCCGGCAACGGCGCCAATTTTGACGGAGCCCACTGAACTGTCGTTAAGGTGCAGTGTTCTCTGTACAAAATAAATTTATATTATCCGCTACTTGTGACTACACTACTGGGTAGTAAGTGGTAAGTAGGGGTCGAACCCAAGGGAATTAGGGGAATAGGCTATTCTTTTAGGGTGATTGAACTGGGGGGAGCGTGTTTTATGGTTGATTGAGGTTTTAGCGCTCTGATTAACTACGTGATTTTTTGGGGGTTTTTGGTTTTGATAGTGGAAAAGTAAATACAGAAATTAAATGCTGTAAATACAAAGAAGACTTACAGTGGGTGATGCGTGATTGTAATTCCTCCGGTAGATCAGCAGTTGGTGATTGCGGTTTAACAGTTAAGAGAAGCATTCGGTTTCAGGTACACTTGTATTATAACATGTATATAATAAACTATTAGTAACTTTTCTAAGTATTCAAAGATGAATCGAGGCCCTTTCGTAGCGCAAGACTTGCAACATCGTTTAAAGCAACCCTTGTTCTATTTCAGACTAATTCCTCCTTTCGAAGTATCTTAGCCTTTTGTGCATCCACCTGATCTCACAGTTACGATTGACCAAGTGGTGTTTTAGATGAGTCGAACTTCTCAGATAAGCTTTGCCCTTTCGTAGCATCCACTTACCCGAGTATGTTCACGAACCCCACGGAAGAGTTTTGCCCTTTCGTAGCATCCACTCAACCTTGGAAATTCTGACTATAAATGGCACATAGAACAAGTTTTGAATACAAAGAAATGAAACTAAAAGATATTACAACATTATATAATACAAGAAAATACCTTCCACCGAATAAAGAGTTTAGCTACGAATATCCATAGAGATGGATACCATAGCTAAATACTCGGGGGTTTTTGAAAACAGTAAGAGGGAAAGGGGTGGAATACTCAAGAACCAACATGAGTATTCCTAATTTCCTACTGAATACTCAAGAACCAACAGGAGTATTCTCTACAGTATTATAATACTCGAGAACCGACAAGAGTATTATAATTTCCAGTATAATACTCAAGAACAAACAGGAGTATTATTTCAAAATCGAACCAAACTTACAAGTAACAAACTTAGAGAGAGAAGTGATTTACAATTTTGGGATGCATTTGTGAGGAGGAGGAGCACCTCCTTTTATAGGAAAAATGGGTGGAGATGGGTGGTGGAGATTGGTTTGATCCAAGGGAGGAGGAGGAGGCAAGGAGGAGCCAAGGAGGAGCCACCACTTGGCGGAGGAGGAGTGGAGGAGCTCAGCCGCCGGTAGCCGGTCACCATGGAGGAGGAGTGGTGGAGGAAGCCACCTCCAAGGCAAGTCAACCGGTTGCCCAAGGAGGAGGAGGGTGGCGCCGCCGGTTGTGGGTGGAGAATGGGGTGGTTTTGCCTCCTTTGGTCACCTCTTCATCAAGTCACCAAGTCATCTTGCCCATATGTGAGTTTTGTACAGTTTTGTGCAGTCTTTTCACAAAACTGTCAGTGTGTTCCTTTCCCGGGCTGTCTTGATTCCTCTCCTGATTCTTCTGATTAATTTGTTATGGTCAATTTCACGTCAGGATCCTTGATGTTTCTTCAGTCGGCATATGATCTTGACCTTGGATTGACTCTTGTTATCTTTTCAGCATAAAATCCTCTCCTTAGCGTGTTTTCACTTCAGTCTCTAAAATGCCCTGTGGAAATATATCGGGACTAACAGACAAAAGTTAACTAGACAAACAGTCTAATTTGGTGGGTTTAACTGTGTTTCTGATTCGTACAATTATGGTCCATCACTAGCCTTTGGTTGATTGATTGGAACATGAACTTATTTTCTTGGGAGGTCTTGAATTGATCTTGAGCTAGCTTGCTTCGATCTTCAATCCCCTCTTTTTGACCCGCAATAAGTGTGGCTAGCAATTGAGTCATAGTGGGGTCTTCCGTAGGTGGTTGTTAGGTTTGAATTTGTTGTTGAGGTTGGCTAGATTGCCCTTGATATGTTTTCTTTTGATAGCCTTGACTTTGCCTTTGGTAATCTTGGTGCTTTGGGGTGAAACCGGGAGGAGGATTTCTCTTTTGACACCAATTGGGATCATACTTGATTTCGGTTGTCTTGTATGAAAAATTGGGATGGTCCCGGTCTCTCCCATAGTTCACTTGATTTCTTTGCAAGAAATTAACTTCCTCGTCATCTTGTGTTTCTTCTTGAGGGAAGGTATGAGGGCACTCATCTTCTTTATGAGAGGGGCTTGTACAAATGGCGCATACTCGAGGTCGCTTTTGAGATTGTTTCACATGAAGCGCACTAAGTGAAGTGGCTAGATCATCTATCTTCTTGTTAAGAGCACGAACATCCTCTCTCGAGTCTACTTCATCCACATCTCTTGTTTTGCTTCGATGTTTGGGGTAGAAGGTTCTCTCGCTCCCCCATAAGTGAGAGTTCCTTGCAATTTTATCTATAATTGACCCTCCTTGGGTGGGATGAACCTCCATAAATGCCCCACCCACGGCTTGATCCATTTGCCTTTTTGAATTGCTGTCCATGCCTTGATAGAAAATTTGGATGAGGGTTGGCTTGTCGATGTTGTGGTGTGGGCATTCTCTTTGGAGTTCCTTGAATATTTCCCATGCCTCGTGGAATGTTTCATCTTCCCCTTGCACAAACGAGTTGATCAAGTTCTTGAGTCTTTGGGTCTTTGCCGGTGAAAATTATTGTAGAAGGAAGGCCTGGGCTAGCTCGTCCCACGTCGTGAAAGTATTACCTTCATGGCTGCATAGCCAATCCTTAGCCTTCCCCGTTAAAGAGAAAGGGAAAAGCCTTAGATATATGACTTCTTTCGGCACATTGTTCATCTTGAAGGTCTCGCAAAGCTCGAGAAAAGATGTCAAATGAGCATTGGGATTTCCTATCCAGGTGAATGCGTTGTTGCCCACCATGTTTATCAACGCCGATTTGAGTTCAAATTGAGGTGCATTAACTCCCGGTGGAGCTATTGGCGATTGAAAACCAGATAGGATTGGAGTAGAATAGTCCTTCAAGGGCTTCTCCCCATTGGGAGGTAATTGTTCTATGAGTGGTGGTCTTCGTTTACGAGGTTGCCTTTTGTTGCGAGAGCCTTGACCTTTGGCTCTCTCTTGATCCAAGAAATGTTTCAAAGCTTGATCAAAACTGGCGTTTACTTTTTCGTTGCCTTTGGACCTCGTTTGCATTCAACTGAAGCCTACAAGACCAAAGGAATCCGTTAAGCCACAAATGCAACACAAGTAATAGCAAGAAGACCAAGTGAAATAGTCCAAATCTTGTAAAATCTACTTTAGTTTCTTAAGTTAATTCGTTGCTCCCCGGCAACGGTGCCATTTTGAACGTCGTAATATTATGCGTTTCAAATGTATGTGATTCGAAAGCAATATATTGATCAAAAAGAATTTATAAACCAGTAAGTACCAGGTCGTCCAAGGAGCAAATGTAAATTTAAGATCACTATTTCAATTCACTCCGGTAAGTCTATTTCCTAAACGATTGTTTGAAATGTGATTATCAATTACCAAGCAATGATAATCAAATGAAATGAAAAAGGGTGTTTTCAAAGGTTTAAAAGGCGTTCCTAGGGTACTACTTCTTGATCGGTTGAATTCTTGACCTATTATTCACTTCATTCGATGATGGATTGGGTTTGTTTTCTGGACATTTTGTAATCATTTAACCTATTTTCTAGTGTTTCAGGTCAATTATCACATTCCTAATACTTCTGGATCGATCTGAAGAAAAACAAAGCATTTAGTAGAGATTTGGGTAAAAATAGGGCAGATTGACCTTTCCGACTTATTTTGCACGCACAGATTGCATGTGGTGTCCAAATCGATTGATTCAAAACTTGTTCGAAATCTAATTCAAAGGGCTACAACTTTGTAGTTTACCCTAAGATCAAATTCGGAGGATACAACCATAAAAAATTCGCCCGAAGTCTCTGCCATTTTTCATGGCCGTGACAAAACACAACGTCACGGTAGTCACGGCCCTCTTATCTCCCAGTGGCTTTTGGAGCATGTCGTGACATGTTGAATGTCACGGTGTCACGGCCCCTTCGAAGACAATTTCCAAAAACGATTTTTGGGCTTTTTGGACAGATTTTTTGGACTTGTTTCCTAATTTCATTTTTAGGCTTTTTGGCCTTTTAGAAAGCTATAAAGAGGGCAAGAGCCTGATTTACTCGGGGTGGACGAATTAAGGAGAGTTTAGTGCTTATTCGGAGAGAAGAAAACCCTAACTTGGGAGAGAAGACAGAGTTCGAACGAGAGATCGATGATCCAACGAGTACCCGCGTCATTACGGTTTCCTCGTCCTTAATCTCTTTATCAATACTACTTCTGGTTAACTTACCATGAGTAGCGAGTAGTCTTCTAATTCTGGGATCCTACGGATCTCGTGCTATGTACCCAACTCTTCATGTGATCATATGAACAATTTTCATTAATGCAATTTGAATATTCAATTTCATTGTGCTTAATTTTATCGTTCTTGCAAGTTTCACATTGAATGGGATGTTTGCATGCTAGAACGTATTTAGGTTATTTACCAAAAGATGGATGGGTCTTAGGTGTTAACCGGATTGTATGAAATTGATATTAGGTCATGGTAGCTACAATGGTAGTACATGAATTAATAGGAAAGTTGACTCGTCTGAAAACCCCTAAGTTCAATAATCGAGATCGTTGATAATCCGTGGATGGGCGGCGTTCAACGATTGAGATTAATCTAGACAATGATCCGTGGATGGGTGTCTAGTGATATTTCGGTTTATTTCCATATTCGATAGCATGATGAATTTGCGTGATAATGATTGCATGATTAGGGGGTTAGCACGGGTGAAGTATGGTCCTGGAATTCTTTCTCTAATTAAGTCACAAACCTTTATTTTTCTACTATTTAATTTCTGTTATTTCACATTCACAAAACCTCTTTAAATCGGAATAGCTAAATAGGTCACTCGTTAACTAGTACTCACACACGTTGTTCCTTGGATCGACCATTGGCATACCAAGGTTTATAAATTTTGTTTGACTGCAACTTGACCCCTAAAACATATAACTTGACAACTATAAAGGGTTAAAAATACGCTTGTCAAAATGGCGATGTTGCCGGGGAACAACGCTTAGTGTGATATTAGGTTTAACGTGTGTAGTTTAGACTATTCCCTCTTCTTTTCGTTGCTCATCTCTGACTACTTTTCTTGCTACATTCACTCTTCCCTTGGCTTTTTACAGGTACTGCTTAGTACATGCCAAGGAAAACACCTAGGGGTAAGAAGAAGGCGTGGGCAAACGATCAAAGCAACTCGGGGGATCAACAGACACCTCGAGTAGACAGAGAAGACGTCCCTTTGACCAGATTACGAGCTCGGCAACTAAAAATGAACCAAAACCCAGCATTACTTGGACTGGTCGGGGATGACCAGCAGCGTCCCGTGCAGCAGCCAGCTCGCAGGACTCTCGAAGACTACACTGCTCCACGTGTCTCTGGTTTCCAGTCTGCCATTGCACCACCTGGTATAGAAAACAACAACTGAGAGATCAAAACCGGACTCATTCAGATGGTACAGAATAACCAGTTTTCGGGGAGGATGAATAAAGACCCTCTCCAGCACCTTAAGCGGTTTGTCCAGATGTGCAACATAGTAAAGACTAATGGTGTTCCTCCAGAATCCTACTACCTGAGGCTATTTCCATTCTCGCTATCTGACAAGGCTAGTAGGTGGCTCGATAGTCATGCAGAGGGCACTTTCACTACTTGGGGAAAACTGGCCGAAGCCTTTCTACAATAATACTTCCCACCATCAAAGACAGCACATTTCAGGAACAAGATCATCTCGTTCCGATCTATGGATAGTGAGACTCTCTACGAGGCTTGGGAAAGATACAAAGAGCTGATGAGATTGTGCCTCCATCACAACCTGGAGCTATGGCGGATTATAGACACTTTCTATCAGGGAATTGACCAGGGGATGCACACCTTGATAAATCAAGCAGCTGGTGGAGGACTTAATGGAGTCCTGCTAGAGGAGACATATGATATTATAGAGAAAGCAGCTCAAGACTATCACCTCTGGACAAGTGATCTAGGTAATTCTAAGGACAAGAAGGGTGTGAATGATCTCTACGTCGCTGATAGCACCAATGATATAGCTGAGTTGACCAACACAGTGAAGATGCTTGCAGCTAAAGTAAAAAATCTGAAGATAGACTCCTCTATGAAATCCTCTATTGTTGCTAATGTGGCTGTCTATTGTCAGATATGTGGCTCTCCTTCTCATTATGCAGATAGTTGTTTGGTGATGGGCCAAGATAATAACGGTAGAAACCTGGAGGATGCCAATTATGTAGGGCAATACAATAAAGGATCGGGCATGAACAGGTGGGATAAGCCAAATAGGAACTGAAATTCTAAACCCTGTTCAAGCTTGTGTTCAAGGTACAGTTGGGACAGACCTTGAACTCCTTTCACAATGGTTCAGCAGACAGAACAAATAACAGAAACACACAGGAGCATGCACGATATGATACCCAGTTCAGCTTCACCTACTCTGGGGGGTTTCCCACACCCTAAAAGGGACACAAATCGTATTACGTGATTAGACCTACAAGTGGTCTTACTCTTACACAACACCTTGTTTGTAATCGCCTAGCCTCTATATCTCCGTCTCTCGGATTTGCAATCTCGGTTCACCGCAGCTCCCCTCGATCCCCTATGGGTAGGACGAGACTTCCCTCTCGACATAGTCTTGGACCACTCTGAAGCCCAGTCGCCTTCTCTCAAAGACGTATCTTGATCACCGTGTGTGTGTGTGTGTGCGCTTTGTTGTTCTTCAACAACAGTCTGAATAGCACACTGAACAGATTGTTACTTCCGTGTTGATATTACGGTGTGGAATAGTCAGCCGGTTGTCACTCCTCCTCCAATCTCACAAATGCTCTCGTGTTTATTTTCTCTCAGGAAGCGACACAGATTATGGATGCCCTAGTCAGGTATTTATATGCATGGGCGCTTGTCCAAATCTGCTCTAGATATCTCATCAAATTTTTAGGAAATATTCCTAAATATTTCGATGTGTATCTTTATCAAATCAGATGGGAAGAATATTCAAAGACTTCCTTCCCAAGTCAGCCGCGCCGCCATCAGATCTTGTCATGTAGATATTCATTCAAATATCTGATGTTCGAATTCTTCGCTGGCCAACATCAGATCGAAATGACATTTGATCTTTTTGAACCTTCCGGAAACCATCTTAGCGTCTGCTCCACGCAATACTGTAGTTCCAGAATGTGTTCGAACTCCCCCTGAACTCCTGCTCGAACTATCTAACTACGTTTTGCCAAATACATGCCACTCACGGGAACATCAATCTCCCCCTTGGCATTTTGGCAAAAACAAATCTACTAGATAACTAGATCTATCTTAACTATCTAGACATTAGACAACGTTGAGGGAACAAACATTGTCTCCTCTCAAAATACTCCTCCTTTTTGCCACAAACTGGCAAGGGGTAGAATCTAGTTCGAACAGCCAATCAAATTGTGTGAGAACAAGCACAAATAAAACGAAAGTTTTAAACAAAACAGAGTTCAGAGAGTTGGGTTATTAAGGGACCTTCATGCAGACGACTCATCATTTGAATCCTCACCAGTAGATGTGGCCTCAGATTCATCCTCGCTTGGGTAGCTGAGAGCACGAGCCAGCTTGTTGATGCGCCTGCGTTGTTCCTTATCAGCAGCAATGATGGCATTCAGATCTTTGAGAAGCTTGCTTCTCTCATCACGGTCCATTCTGGCTCCCCCTTGCATTGAGGTCTCAACGACATCCTTCCCTTTATGATTTAGCCTTTTCAGATCGTTCACATGTCGTCCTTTAAAGAGTTTGTGATCAACCGAGAACTTTTGAGGGGCTTTGGTGAGGTGATCACCTGAGGACTTCAAATCCGGAGCTTGATAGATGATCAGCTCATGTATCAGGGAAGGGAAGTAGATCTGGGGGAGAGTTCTCTTTGAGGTAGCATGGTCGGCAATCTGCTTGAACATCACTCTTCCCAGATTGAACTTCAGCTTGTTCCCAATCTGATATATCAAAAGGGCCATATCTCGGTTGACTGTGGAACGGTGAGTAGAGGGTCTCCAATTGAACACATCGATGAAATACAGCATTGAGTAGAACATTGAGAGATCAGCTGTATGCACCACGGTGTCTGGCAGCCAGCAAACTGAACCAGCAGTGATTTAAAAACCACAATCTTTCCAAAGTCTGATTCCTCTTCATCAACGAACACACGCCCATCTTTCTTTTCAGAACACACGCCCATTTTCTTGCAGCATCTCGATTTAAAAACCAAATTCCCTTTTTGACCACTCCAATTAGAACAGTATCTGACTCAGGAGACGGGAATTCACACCTTTCAGCATCCTCTGAAACAGGAATCGGGACGTCAAGCTTCCTCTTTTTGGAGGACTCAACTCCCCCTGCAAAGATGCACTCCTTTACAGCCTCCTGTGCTGCGCCCTTAGTAGTATTTTTAAACACAACCCTCTTCTTCCCTTTGTTCCTCTTTGCCTTCTTGAGGTTAGCAAGAGGGACGAAATCTTGATCATCCTCTGATAAGGTGACCGCCTTGGCAACTGTTTGAGTAACATTCTTTATCACTGCATCAGGACTGGTTGGGAGTTCTTCTTCCACATGGGCATCCTCCATATGATCATCATTATGAAGCCCATCTTCCTCAACATCTTTTGCAATATCCACTTCATGAGCGCCAGTTGTCTTCTCCACTGAAACTGCCTCTGAGGCAACGACTGTCTCAACATTCTGCTGAACACCTGGTTCAACTGCTGGAACACGTGCTTTCTTCACTCCATCAGGGATGAGGGCAGGTGCAGAGACTTCAGCCCCTACAGCCTGGGCTTGAGAGGACTGTGCTGATCTTTTCACCGCAGACAAACGAATCTTCTTTTCTTGCAACTCCTTGACAACCTCATCAATGTCCCTGTAGAAACTGTCCAAATCTTCATCCTTTTCGGATTTCTCTGCCAAAGCCTCATTCAACTCGACATTCTTCTCTGCCTCCTCATCAGACATTGCGATGAGCCTCCCTCTGGTAGAACTGATCTTGGCCAGACACTGTCTTGGAGAAACAACTCGGCGACTCCCCTTCGTCCTCCGAAAACCTCCCGGACGAACATACCCAGAAGCATGGATCTTTTCTCTCCATACTCCTGAGCCACTAGCACCCTTATTTATGAACCAAACTCCCTTCTTTACCAAGCCTGTTGGAGCTGCTTTAGAAACCGGAGATGGGACTTCAAAACCTCTAGCATCTTCTGAGATAGGAGTAGGTACTCCACGTTTCCTCTTTTTGAAAGCATCGTCTCCCTCTACAGCCTGGGCTTGTGAAGACTGATCTGGTTGAGTCACAGCAGAAACAGGAGCATCCTCCTTTTGCAAAACTTTGACAATATCATCAATGTCCTTGAAGAGATCATCTAGTTCATCATCCTTCTTGGAAGAATTAGACTCCACGTCCTCTGTATCATGATGCTTTGCATGTTGATAACCATCTGAACTCTCATGCTTTTCTTCTGAAATGACTTCAGATCCCTCATCAAGAACCACCTTCCTTTTGCCTGAATACCCAAGAAACTATTCGGTCTTCGAATCAGACAAAGCAACCAGCCGTCCTCTAACAGGAGAAAATCTGGCAGCATACTTTCTTGGAGAATCTATTCGCCGATAAACTGCTTTCATGCGAAGTCCACCGTGAGGCCTCACATAGCCGGTTGCATGCAACCTTTCCATCCACGATCTTAGACCAGCGGTTTCCTTGAATACAGACAAACCTGATTTACCTTCTTTCACAGCTCTGACAGCATCTTTTCCGACACCCTTACTAACAACAGCCCTACTGGTTTTTCCAAACACAACCTCCTCGACATTTACTTCCTTTTCAACTTCATTATATCCAACAACATCATCTTTCACAGGCAAAACAACATCCAGAGCTTTGGGGTTTTGAATTACCTCGGATTGGGGCATAGCCGGTGGAGGGACGAGACTTGTTGATGTCGAACTAGCATCGATTGACTTAGGAGTCCCCACCGCTGATTGCGAGGTCACCGCCTTCTGCTTTGCAGCAGGTTCTGGTCATTTCTTCTCCACCACCTTCTGTTCCAGCTCTCTTTCATGAGTGCGAGGTCCAACTGTGTTGCTGGAGTTTCGCATGTGACTGACCACTGTTTGGAACACTTAGTTAGTGACGACACATAGACCCAAGGAGGATCTGAGTGTCTCAAACTGTGCAGCATCCAGAGGCTTGGTGAAGATATCAGCTAATTGCTTGTCCGTTGTAACATGATGTAGAGTCACCACCTTCTGTTCAACCAGCTCTCTGATGAAATGATGCCTGATGTCGATGTGCTTCGTCCTAGAGTGCTGTACTGGGTTTTTGGATATGCTGATCGCGCTCATATTGTCGCAGTACAGGGTCATCTTCTTCTGTTCAATTCCGTATTCAGACAGCATTTGCTTCATCCATAGAAGCTGAGTGTAGCAACTTCCTGCATCGATATATTTCGCTTCGGTCGTAGATAGCGAAATACTATTTTGTTTTTTGCTGAACCAGGAGACCAAGTTGTTTCCCAAGAAGAAACACCCTCCAGACGTGCTCTTTCGATCTTCAGCGTTTCCTGCCCAGTCAGCGTCACAGAAACCAACTAGGTGTGGATTGGTGTCTTTCGTGTACCAGATCCCAAATTCAACAGTTCCGCACACATACTTTATGATTCTTTTCACTTGCAGTAGGTGACTTTCTTTTGGATCCACCTGGTACCTTGCACAAACTCCAACCGCATATGAAATATCAGGTCTGCTGGCGGTTAAGTACAAGAGACTCCCAATCATACTCCTGTACAAAGTTTGATCAACCTTTGCTCCAGCATCGTCTTTAGTGATCTTTAAATGAGTTGCAGCAGGTGTTCGTTTGTGACTTGCCTTCTCAAGATCAAATTTCTTTATCAACGTCTTGGCATACTTACTTTGTGAGATGAAGATGACATCCTCTTTCTGTATCACCTGCGGTCTGAGAAAGTAGTTCATCTCCCCTACCATACTCATCTTGAACTCTTTCTACATCTGTTCCACGAACTGATCTACCAGCTTTTGGGTGTTGGACCCGAACACAATATCGTCAACATAGATTTGTGTGATAATAAAATCTGACCTTGTGTGCTTGACGAACAGGGTCTTGTCCACTCCCCCTCGCACATATCCATGGTTGACGAGAAACACAGTGAGGCGCTCATACCAAGCTCTGGGCGCCTGCTTGAGTCCGTATAGTGCCTTCTTCAGGCGATACACATGAGCAGGGTGATGCGGGTCCTCAAATCCTTTTGGCTGAGAAACATATACTTATTCAGGAACTCACTTTTAACATCCATCTGGAACAGCCGAAACTTCAAGTGACATGCCAGAGCAAGGAGCAGGCGAATGGCTTCAAGGCGTGCGACAGGGGCAAAGGTTTCATCAAAATCAATCCCCTCTATCTGGGTATAGCCCTGGGCAACAAGTCGAGCCTTGTTTCTAGTGATATTTCCTGATATGTCTGACTTGTTCTTAAAAATCCATTTTGTGCCGATGACGTTCACACCATCAGGTCTTGGAACTAAGTCCCATACATCATTGCGGGCAAACTCTTCCAGTTCTTCCTGCATGGCGAGGACCCAATACTCATCAATGAGTGCTTCCTTTATGTTCTTCGGCTCTATCGAAGACAAAAAAACACGAGTAGGCAGCAAGATCTCTGAGGTTGATCTGCTTCCCACGAGTTTGTATTCCGTCACTAGGTGCTCCAATAACCTCAGAGATTGGGTGGTCTCTGGCAATTCGACGAGAGGGTTGTAATGCAGCACAATCTGCTTGAGTACTGACCTCTTCAACCTCATCAGAGGAAGAGTTTCCAGAGTGATTATCAGCTGTTGGGACTCCTCCTGTCGAGTCAGTCTCAGTGGGATGAGATAGTGGAATAGTTGCAGATGCTGTTCCAACTGCTTCGTCTGCATCATCTGGGGTAGTTTGCTCAATCACGTCATCCTTTATTTTGACATTGATAGACTCCATGACCGATCCTGTGCATTTGTTGAACACCCGGTATGCTCGACTGTTTGAGGAATATCCTAGGAAGAATCCCTCATCACTCTTTGGGTCAAGCTTCTGTCGGTACTCACGGTCATTCAAAATATAGCACTCACTCCCAAAAATGTGGAAGTACTTGACAGTGGGCTTCTTCCCTTTCCAAAGTTCATAGCACGTCATCTCCGTACGTGTGCATATTGTCACACGATTTATAATATGGCACGCCGTGTGATGGACCAAAGTTATACGAGTCAGAAACACAGTAAAACCCCCTTAATTAGACTGTTTGTCTATCTAACGTCTACGTGTTAGTCCCGATATATTTTCACAGGGCATTTTAGAGACTGAAGTGAAAACACGCTAAGGAGAGGATTTTAAGCTGAAAAGATAACAAGAGTCAATCCAAGGTCAAGATCATATGCCGACTGAAGAAATATCAAGGATCCTGACGTTGAATTGACCATAACAAATTAATCAGAAGAATGAGGAGTGGAGTCAAGACAGCCCGGGGAAAAACCACATTGACAGTTTTGTGAAAAGACTGCACAAAACTGTACAAACTCACACATTGGGCAAGGATGACCGGCCACCATTCAAGGAGGTGGGCAAGGGAGGAGCTCCTCCCCCTTGGGTGACCGGCAACCGGCGGCGCCACCTCCTCCACCAAAAGCCGCCGGCCTCCTCCCCTTCCTCCACATGTTGTCATCTCCTCCCTTGATTTCTCCTCCAATCAAAATGCACCACTTGCCACCCATCTCCACCACCCACCTCCTCCCATTTTGGCTATAAAAGGAGGCCTCCTCCTCCTCATTTCAACACACCTCAACTCAAATTCACTTCTCTCTCTAGAAGTTGTAATATTTGTAAAGTTGTAATTTTGCTTTGGAAATAAAGGAAAGCTCCCTTGGCGCTTCAACGGTTGTAAGTTTCTCTTAGTATTTATTTATTTAACTGTTGTCTTTAGTATAATGTTTAGCGCGATGAATAGTAGCTAAACTAGTAGTTCGGTCTAAGGGGCGCACTTGTATTATAAAATGTTTTAAGACTATTAACTTAGCGTTTAGTCTTAGTATTCAAAACTTGTTCTATGTGCCATATATAGTCAGAGTTTCCAAGGTTGAGTGGATGCTGTAACAAGCAAAGCTCTTCTGTGGGAATTCGTGATCATACTCAGGTAGTGGAAGCTGTAACAAGCAAAGCTATCTGAGGAGTTCGACTCATCCTTAATCCCATCTGGTCGAGCGTAACTGTGAGGTCAGGTGGATGCACCCAGGCTAGCATACCTTATGGTATTGGAGCTAGACTGAAATAGAACAGGAGTTGCTTTAAACCGGTGTTGCAAGTCTTGTGCTGTAACTAGCCTCGATTCACCGTTTGAATACTTAGATGATTCACTAATGGTCAATGATAAATAGGATATAATACAAGTCCCCTGAAACCGAACATTTCTCTTAATCATTAAAATAGTAATTTACCTTCTAGTATTAAAATCAACCAACCAACCAATCAATCAATCAAAATAGCTGGTAGCGTTAAAACCAACCAACCGACCTTAAACACGTTCCCACGCTGCGTAATTCCCCCCGAAGAACAATTATTCCCCTAGTTCCCTTGGGTTCGACCCCTACTTACCAAGTACTACCCAGTAGTATAGTTGCGAGTAGCGGACTATTATAAATTTATTTGCACAATCGCTTTGACGACGAGCGGTTCTGTCACCGTGTTCATAGCTTCTGCCCAAAACTTCAGGGGAATCTTCTTGCTATGAATCATTACGCGAGCCATCTCCTGAATTGTACAATTTTTTCGTTCCACAATGCCGTTTTGCTGGGGTGTGATTGCAGAAGCAAACTGATGAGCAATCCCGTGGTTTGCACAGTAAGTGGCCATAGTGGCATTCTTGAACTCAGTGCCGTTGTCACTCCTGAAACTCACCAGGCATTCTCCTTTGGCTTCCCTCTCTCTCTGGAGTAGGGTAGCAAGTTCAATGAACTGTTGTGCGGCTGCAGACTTGTCTCGAAGGAATCGAGTCCATGTAAACCTGGTGAAGTCGTCCACACAGACCAGAACATACTAGTTGCTGCCATAGCTCTCAACCTGCATCGGGCCCATCAGATCCATATGGATCAGTTCCAGTGGTCTGCTGGTGCTGATTTGTGTGGTGTTGGGATGCGAAGCCTTAGTCTGTTTTCCGATTTGGCATTCTCCACATAGAACATTTATGTCGCCTTTCAATTTGGGCATTCCTCGAATGAGTTCAGATGAGCAGAGCTTCTTCAAGGTCTTGAGATTCAGATGACCCAATCGCCTATGCCACAGTGCCATTTCATCCGCTTGACTTGATAAGCATGCTGATGCAGTAACTGTTCCGGCAGACCATATAAGGTAACAGTCATTGGCTGCTCTACTACCTTTCATCAGTGTGCCTCCATCTTTGTTCAAGACTTGGCAAGAGTCATGAGTGAATTTGACATGGTGCCCACCATCGCATAGCTGACTGATAGTGATAAGGTTTACCTTCAGTCCTTCAACCAAGAGGATGTCATTGAGTACAGGAAGATCCGGAACCTTCAATGTCCCACAGCCGATCACCTGACCCTTTCCTCCATCACCGAACGTAACAAACTGCTTCTTTATGACAGGTCGAATATGTGTGAGAAACTTGGGGTCACCTGTCATATGAGCGGAGCATCCACTGTCGAAGTACCATCGATCTTTTTCCATGTGACTTGATGAGCTGAAGGCAACCATGCATATGTTTTTGTTTCTGCAGGTCTTCATGTCTGTCTTCCAGTTATGAAGCTTGCTTAATTGTGACTGTCCTTGGCAGGTCTGCATTTGTCGAGCTTTCGGGCCATCCTGTCAAACTTCCGAGCCATCATATTCAGTTGATAGAAGGTGCAGTCAGTCTCAACCAATACTCCAGAACACCTCTGTTCCAAGCGAGATATCTTTGTTATCTCTGGTTACGCTGTGTCCTTCCTTTGGAGTCATCTTAAACAGTTCTAGGATCTCACTCAGTGTGTCGAGTGTCGGCTCTGATACCAATTGAAATTCTACACCCTCTTCAAGCTTATGTTCAAGGTACAATTGGGACAAACCTTGAACTCCTTTCACAACAGTTCAGCAGACAGAACAAATAACAAAAACACATAGGAGCACGCACGATATGATACCCAGTTCGGCTTCACCTACTCTGGGGGGTTTCCCACACCCTAAAAGGGACACAAATCGTATTACGAGATTAGAGCTACAAGTGGTCTTACTCTTACACAACACCTTGTTTGTAATTGCCTAGCCTCTATATCTCCGTCTCTTGGATTTGCAATCTCGGTTCACCGTAGCTCCCCTCGATCCCCTATGGGTAGGACGAGACTTCCCTCTCGGCCTAGTCTTGGACCTCTCTGAAACCCAGTCGCCTTCTCTCATAGATGTATCTTGATCACCGTGTGTGTGTGTGTGTGCGCTTTGTTGTTCTTCAAGAACAGTCTGAACAGCACACTGAACAGACTATTACTTCCCCGTTGATATTCTGGTGTAGAATAGTTAGCCGGTCGTCACTCCTCCTCCAATCTCACAAATGCTCTCGTGTTTATTTTCTCTCAGGAAGCGACACAGATTATGGACGCCCTAGTCAGGTATTTATATGCGTGGGCGCTTGTCCAAATCTGCTCTAGATATCTCATCAAATATTTTTGAAATATTCCTAAATATTTCGATGTGTATCTTTATCAAATCAGATGGGAAGAATATTTGAAGGCTTCCTTCCCAAGTCAGCCGCGCCGCCATCAGATCTTGTCATGTAGATATTCATTCAAATATCTGATGTTCGAATTCTTCGTTGGCCGACATCATATCGAAATGACATTTGATCTTTTTGAACCTTCCAGAAACCATCTTGGCGTCTGCTCCACGCTGTACTGTAGTTCCAGAATGTGTTCGAACTCCCCCTGAACTCCTGCTCGAACTGTCTAACTACGTTTTGCCAAATACATGCCACTCATGGGAACATCAGGAACAATCTCAACCTCTCTTATAAGCCACAGAATCACGTAGCACCAGGTTTCCCTTACATACAGCAGCAGGACAATGCTCCCTACCAGCCGAGGAATCAGTACAATAACCAAGCTTAACAACAACAAAATCAGAATTCAGGGAGCTATAACAATCCAACTCAGTCACATCAAGCTCAGAACTCCGGGTCGACGTCAAACATAAAAGCCATGCTAGCTAGCTTCATAGCCGAACAGCAAAAGACATCTGATGATCAGCACAGAATGTTTGAGGATTAGTGACAGGTGTCGTCGGTCAAGTCAAATTTGAATTTATATTTTCCTTGCGAAAAACCTAGTAAAGTGGCAAGCAAGGGTCAAACCCAAGGGAGCAGTTCGGTTACACGTGTCCTGTGACTAAAAAGAAAGACAATTGGGGGTGAGCAGATTGTTAAAGGTGCGAGTAAATAAAAGGTTGTAATTTAACATGAGAGAGCATTCAGACTAGGGCTTTTATTGTGACTCGGTTATCATCGACTTCTAATGATCTAGTACGTGTTCCTAAGTGTGGTTACTCCGTTTCAGGTTATAACCTAAGGTAGGGCCGTTTCAAGCCACTACGCCACAATCTACTCCGTTTCAGGTTATAGACTTCTAGTTCTAGTTAACCTAGCACTCCGTTTCAGGTTATGCAAGATTAGGTGCGACTACTTATCCTAACGTTTCAGTATTAAACAAGTAGCGAAATATGGGGCTAAATTGCTCAGCTAAGTTTTACCGTTTCGGGAATCCGCTTAGCTTCACAGTTTAGTCCGAGATAAATAGGCACAAGAACTAGTAGAACATGAATTCGCATTAAGCACAAAGTCTCAAACGAAAGTCACAATAAATTAGCCCTAGCCCGAACGAGGGGTTTAGCTACTCATATCCATGTGAATACAAAACAGTAATAATGAAAATAAAACAAGGAATTCTTCTCTAATGCCGAAGGAAACTCGAGAGAATGGCCGAAGTTGCTAGATGATTGATGCTCTGATGGGATGCTTGAAACCCTTGATATGAGGTTGTATTTATAGAGAATACTAGGGCTTCGAAGTTTCCAATTTGAAGTCGGTCCATAACGGTTTTAGGAAACATGTCCTAAAAGTGACTTTGCTTGGCTTGCAAGCAAACTTAACTTTCAAGTTTACTTGGCCAACAAGTCTTCTAGAAGCTTCCCAAACCGCCACACATGGAGGAGATGACGAGCGAGAATGGTGGCCTTGAACTCGGCTTGGGCTGGTGATGGACCACAATTATACGAATCAAAAACACAGTAAAACCCCCCAAGTTAGACTGTTTGTCTATCTAACATCCATCTGTTAGTCCCGATATATTTCCACAGGGCATTTTAGAGACTGAAGAGAAAACACGCTAAGGAGAGGATTTTATGCTGAAAAGATAACAAGAGTCAATCCAAGGTCAAGATCATATGCCGACTGAAGAAATATCAAGGATCCTGACGTTAAATTGACCAGAATAAATTAATCAGAAGAATCAGGAGTGAAGTCAAGACAGTCCGGGGAAAGAACACACTGACAGTTTTGTGAAAAGACTGCACAAAACTGTACAAAACTCACATATGGCAAGATGACTTGGTGACTTGATGAAGAGGTGGCCAAGGGAGGAGCTCCTCCACCCAAGGCAACCGGCGGCTGCCACCACCCTCCTCCTCCTTGACCGGCGGCTTTTGGCCCCTCCATGTGGTGGCTCCTCCTCCCTTGATTTGCCCATCCAATCTCCATGCAACAAGTGCCCTCATCTTAGCCCTCCATTTCTCCTCCCCATGGCTATAAATACACCCCTCCTCCTCCTCACAAAATCATCCCAAAAATTGTAAATCACTTCTCTCTCTAAGTTTGTTACTTGTAAGTTTGGTTCGATTTTGAAATAATACTCCTGTTTGTTCTTGAGTATTATACTGGAAATTATAATACTCTTGTCGGTTCTCGAGTATTATAATACTGTAGAGAATACTCCTGTTGGTTCTTGAGTATTCAGTAGGAATTAGGAATACTCCTGTTGGTTCTTGAGTATTCCACCCCTTTCCCTCTTACTGTTTCCAAAAACCCCCGAGTATTTAGCTATGGTATCCATCTCTATGGATATTCGTAGCAAAACTCTTTATTCGGTGGAAGGTATTTTCTTGTATTATATAATGTTGTAATATCTTTTAGTTTCATTTCTTTGTATTCAAAACTTGTTCTATGTGCCATTTATAGTCAGAATTTCCAAGGTTGAGTGGATGCTACGAAAGGGCAAAACTCTTCCGTGGGGTTCGTGAACATACTCGGGTAAGTGGATGCTACGAAAGGGCAAAGCTTATCTGAGAAGTTCGACTCATCTAAAACACCACTTGGTCAATCGTAACTGTGAGATCAGGTGGATGCACAAAAGGCTAAGATACTTCGAAAGGAGGAATTAGTCTGAAATAGAACAAGGGTTGCTTTAAACGATGTTGCAAGTCTTGCGCTACGAAAGGGCCTCGATTCATCTTTGAATACTTAGAAAAGTTACTAACAGTTTATTATATACATGTTATAATACAAGAGTACCTGAAACCGAATGCTTCTCTCAACTGTTAAACCGCAATTACCAACTGCTGATCTACCGGAGGAATTACAATCACGCATCACCCACTGTAAGTCTTCTTTGTATTTACAGCATTTAATTTCTGTATTTACTTTTCCGCTATCAAAACCAAAAACCCCCAAAAAATCACGTAGTTAATCAGAGCGCTAAAACCTCAATCAACCATAAAACACGCTCCCCCCAGTTCAATCACCCTAAAAGAATAGCCTATTCCCCTAATTCCCTTGGGTTCGACCCCTACTTACCACTTACTACCCAGTAGTGTAGTCACAAGTAGCGGATATTATAAATTTATTTTGTACAGAGAACACTGCACCTTAACGACAGTGCAGTGGGCTTCGTCAAAATTGGCGCCGTTGCCGGGGAATTAGCCGTCGAATAAGCTATTCTTTCGTTCCCTCCCATGACCCCATGACGCAACCACCTTCATATGCATGGACAACACGGCACCTTCCACTGTTCGGGGGAACGGATGCAGAAGATCCAGTACTACACTGTCGGAGCTTTCATTACGTTTGCTGCCACATTAAACCTGAGAATGAAACATTAGAGGAATTTAAGCTTAAATGCTTTAAATTCTCTCTAACGGATTTCGCAACAATCTGGTATTACGCATCACCAGCTAGCAGTGCAGTACGTTTCGTGGACATCTGCGCACCATTCCTAAAAGAATTCTCCCCACCATCTTTATGCCAAGAAACCCGCGAGAAGATCCTGATCCTTCAACAATCCCGGGATGAGACTTTGGACGAATACTACATGAACTACGATGCCATCGTCTCAAGCTGCCCGCACCATGGATTTACGAAGAAAATTCTTCTACAAAAATTTCTTCGTGGGATGAGGGCCGAAGAGCTAGGAAGAGTTAACGAAGCAATGAAAAGGTCTGCCATAAACTTCACCATTGCAGACATGTGGTACCTTATAATCGGCCTGGCCGCTGCCACAAGACGAGCACCCCAAATTGACGAGGAAATGCAGACAGAAGAAGCTGACCTAGAGGCTGATGAAGGAGAAACCACCGAACCGTCAGAAGAGACTCCTGAACCATCTGAAGAATCAGACATGGAAAGCACCGGAAGCAACGAAGTAGGAGTCCAGAACACCACTGACAAATTTCCCAGGCCTTCCCGACTTTTCCCCTCGATCAATAGGCAAATCGCTGAAAACCATGAGGCTGAAAAGAGGATGGGAAAAGGGCCCGAGCAGAATGACTCCTACATGGAGCACGCTTTCGCCATGACTGGACAAGACAGCCCTAAACAGGAGAACAACCAGTTCAAAAAGCTGATAGTGAAAGGTCCCTCGCCCTCTCAGAGATATTGGCAGGAGATACCATCAGAACTGGACCCAAATCCGTCATCTGCTAAAAAATCTGGAAAACTCACCGCAAGAATCAAAGTCGGTGGAATCAAGAAATTTGACCTCAGCCACCCATGGGACCCAAACCAGTAATCCACAACGAGGTATCGTCGAGCCAACGACGTAAAACAAGTGCACTAGTCGGGAGGTAACCCGACACTATCTTACTTTCCGCACTTACTTTCAGTACTTAGTTTTAAGCTTGCATGACTTTTGAACTAAGGCACGCCTTCGTTCAAAAGTGGGGGGTGAAAACCGCCTGTGTACATAAATAACATGCTTGCTGTTTTTCTTTTTTTTAGTAATAGTATCTTTTTGAACATATGAACTTAAGAATGTGAAAAAGATAAATCAGAATTCATGCATTTACCTTGTGAAAATTCAAACTGTTTAAAAACTTAGAATGTAACTTTCCATTTGTCCTTTGTACTGAGATAACTAGGGATGTGGAGTTGACATAAACTGCCCTAGAAGGACTTGGGAAGCAATCAAAGGATCAGATCAAACTATATGGTTTTCGAAGTCAGTGGAGGCTGCACTTCGGGTTTTCAGTGAATAATTGAGTCAAACTCCGCCAAGAAGCATCTATGCAAAGGCGAGGACGGGAATCAGACCGTCCTCTCTCTAGTCAAAATAGCCGAGAAAATAGATAAGCGACCCTCATCTTGACCCGCGCAAAACGACGAAGATGAGAGGAGAGGGGAGGTATATCCATAGGCTTGCGGGCGATGATTGGACCTCCCAAGAAGGCTGACAAAATGGACTAGCAAGTCAAAAAGAAGCGAAAAACTCAAAGAAGAAAATCAAAAGAGGCCAAAGGCCCAAAATTGTGAAGGTTTTAACCGAGCAAAAGTGAAGCACTCAACAAAGTCAAATCAAAGGCCAAAGGCCGATTCACTACAACAAAAAAGCAGTCCCTCGCCAAAGAAAAGAAAAAAAAACAAGAAGGTTCAACTCACTGAAACCCAAACCGAATCACGTGCATGAAAAAGCTACCAGAAGACCATATAGTACGAAACGATCCCGAGGCTGCAACCCAGGAACCTGAAAAAGGCTATCTCCCGAGACATCCAATATAATTTGCATCTCAGCATGGAGGTACAAGTATTAAGTTTCTTCTATTTATTTACACAGTTTAATTTGGTAATAAGTAAGCAATGCATGAATTAGGATAGATCGAGTACCACAGTCTAATTTTCATATGCCAAAACCGAACCTAGAACTTACGCCCTTTAATAGCATTGTTCGGGACGAACAACTAAAAGTGGGGGGTATTCTGATGGACCACAATTATACGAATCAAAAACACAGTAAAACCCCCCAAGTTAGACTGTTTGTCTATCTAACATCGATCTGTTAGTCCCGATATATTTCCACAGGGCATTTTAGAGACTGAAGAGAAAACACGCTAAGGAGAGGATTTTATGCTGAAAAGATAACAAGAGTCAATCCAAGGTCAAGATCATATGCCGACTGAAGAATTATCAAGGATCCTGACGTTAAATTGACCAGAATAAATTAATCAGAAGAATCAGGAGTGAAGTCAAGACAGTCCGGGGAAAGAACACACTGACAGTTTTGTGAAAAGACTGCACAAAACTGTACAAAACTCACATATGGCAAGATGACTTGGTGACTTGATGAAGAGGTGGCCAAGGGAGGAGCTCCTCCACCCAAGGCAACCGGCGGCTGCCACCACCCTCCTCCTCCTTGACCGGCGGCTTTTGGCCCCTCCATGTGGTGGCTCCTCCTCCCTTGATTTGCCCATCCAATCTCCATGCAACAAGTGCCCTCATCTTAGCCCTCCATTTCTCCTCCCCATGGCTATAAATACACCCCTCCTCCTCCTCACAAAATCATCCCAAAAATTGTAAATCACTTCTCTCTCTAAGTTTGTTACTTGTAAGTTTGGTTCGATTTTGAAATAATACTCCTGTTTGTTCTTGAGTATTATACTGGAAATTATAATACTCTTGTCGGTTCTCGAGTATTATAATACTGTAGAGAATACTCCTGTTGGTTCTTGAGTATTCAGTAGGAATTAGGAATACTCCTGTTGGTTCTTGAGTATTCCACCCCTTTCCCTCTTACTGTTTCCAAAAACCCCCGAGTATTTAACTATGGTATCCATCTCTATGGATATTCGTAGCTAAACTCTTTATTCGGTGGAAGGTATTTTCTTGTATTATATAATGTTGTAATATCTTTTAGTTTCATTTCTTTGTATTCAAAACTTGTTCTATGTGCCATTTATAGTCAGAATTTCCAAGGTTGAGTGGATGCTACGAAAGGGAAAAACTCTTCCGTGGGGTTCGTGAACATACTCGGGTAAGTGGATGCTACGAAAGGGCAAAGCTTATCTGAGAAGTTCGACTCATCTAAAACACCACTTGGTCAATCGTAACTGTGAGATCAGGTGGATGCACAAAAGGCTAAGATACTTCGAAAGGAGGAATTAGTCTGAAATAGAACAAGGGTTGCTTTAAACGATGTTGCAAGTCTTGCGCTACGAAAGGGCCTCGATTCATCTTTGAATACTTAGAAAAGTTACTAACAGTTTATTATATACATGTTATAATACAAGAGTACCTGAAACCGAATGCTTCTCTTAACTGTTAAACCGCAATTACCAACTGCTGATCTACCGGAGGAATTACAATCACGCATCACCCACTGTAAGTCTTCTTTGTATTTACAGCATTTAATTTCTGTATTTACTTTTCCGCTATCAAAACCAAAAACCCCCAAAAAATCACGTAGTTAATCAGAGCGCTAAAACCTCAATCAACCATAAAACACGCTCCCCCCAGTTCAATCACCCTAAAAGAATAGCCTATTCCCCTAATTCCCTTGGGTTCGACCCCTACTTACCACTTACTACCCAGTAGTGTAGTCACAAGTAGCGGATATTATAAATTTATTTTGTACAGAGAACACTACACCTTAACGACAGTGCAGTGGGCTCCGTCAGCTGGTCTTGACTCGGGTTGCCTCAGGTGGGCTCGGTCTGGAACTAGGCACTTCCCGGGCATGGGCTGGTTCCACTCGGGCATTTTGTCTGGGAAGTGAGATCGTCTGACTTTTTGGGTATTTTGAACAACTTGGTTGAGCTAGATTGGCCAGATTCTCCCATCTGGTCGAGCAACTTGGTTTTGGTGCCTATCAGCGCTCGCAGGTCCTTTGGAATTGGGCCAGCTGCCAATCTGCTCGGGCGTTTTCCTTGGTTTAGTGACATTGTCCAACTTATCTGCTATCTTGATCAACTTGCTCGAGTCAGAATTGTCAGATCAGCTCGTTTGCCCGAGCGACTTGATTTTAGTGCTAGACTGCTCGACTGGGGCCTCGAACTGCTTGAGCGCGGCCTGGTCCTGCTCGGGCCAGAGTGTCCAAAACTGCCTTGTGACGTTTTTGGCACCAAATGCCGTCTTTTAAGCGTGGCCTAAGAAGTAACTGTTTGTATGATAAAGTGTCGGAATTGGTGGGATCAGTCGACTCGATGAGTCGTATAAATACGGCTCATCAATTAGCGAAGGGCATCTGAGCAAACTGCCGATGAGGTAAGAAACCTGCAAAGGAGTGTAGAGCAGCTCGCTATTCATGGCAAAATGTTGGAAAATTAGATAGCTCGGTAAGCAAGCTCGGCAAGCAGAGAGCATGGGAAACTCCCATCAAAACCAGATCCGAATCTTAGGGAGTTAGTGAAATGGTGCCAGCTCAAGCCACTCGGTCTCCAGCTGCAAAATCAACATCTGATTCTACACCTGCTGAAGAGGAAACATCAAAGGAAGCTGAAAACCGAGCTAAACATTCTGTGCAAACAGTGGAGACAGCTCCTTATAGACCTCTAGTCCCATTCCCTCAGTGACTTAATTCTACAAGGAAGGATAAAGAGTTCAAGCAATTCGTGGATAAGATTCGCACTCTATACATCACACTGCCACTCAATGAAGCCATCACTCAGATTCCTACTTATGCCAAATTTATGAAGGAGATTCCGACTGGGAAAAGAAAAATTGACAGGACCGAGACTGTGGCCCTGAGTGAGGAGTGCAGTGCAGCAATGCACATGCCTATACCGCCCAAACTTCAAGACTTAGGGAGTTTTTCTATCCCTTGTGATATTGGTGGTATTATTGTTCGTCGTGCTTTATGTGATGTTGGTGCTAGTGTGTCTATCATGCCATATTCTTTGTATGCTAAACTAAATTTGGGTGATCTCTGTCCTAGTAACGTCACTATTCGCCTTCCGGATCATTCTTGTAGACTCCCGAGAGGGATTCTAAAGGATGTGCCCGTCAAGGTGAAGCACATTTACCTTCCAGTTGATTTTATAGTGTTGGACATCTCTGAGGACATATATATCCCAATCATTCTTGGTAGGCCATTTCTTTACACGGCTAAGGCAGTCATTGACATGGATAGAGGTTCCTTAGCCTTCCGAGTAGGCAGTGAAGAGTTGTTTTTAATTTGCCTGACATGTCTAAGAGTCCTAGTCTGCTTGCTGACTGTGATATACTGGACTCTGCTAATGTTGATGATTCTATTACACTGACCTCTATTGAGCCTTACAGAGTTGTACCAGGCTGCCCAATACCGATGAATATATGCGCGGCAAGCACTGAGGAAGCAACTGAAGCTAAACAGACCACCAGCAGAGGTAACGACCCTTGCAGCATAGAGCTGAAACATCTTCTTGACCCCGGAGATATCTATAAGGAGAGGACGAAGAAGTGGGATTACAAACAAATAGTGCGCAGAAAATTCAATAAAGGCGAGCGAGTTCTCCTCTACAACTCCCGCCTTAGATTATTTACTGGGAAGCTGCGCACCAAATGGAGTGGTCCTTACACAGTGGAGAGAGCACACTTAGACGGCCACGTTGAGCTTAACATTGAGGGAGGAAAGTCAATGGTGGTCGACGGGCAGCGCCTTAAGCATTACCACGTCCTGAAGCACCGGGAACTACCTGACGACATTGATGATGACCTACTTCTCGGGAAGGGATCTCAACAAGGGACTTCCCGGGAATGCTTCTAGTCCTACCTCCCTCGCTATGTCTAGCCAAGATGTTAAACTAGGCCTCTTCGGGGAGTAACCCGCGCTGTAAGTACTAGTTAGTTGCATTTTTCATTTGCATTATGTGTGGACATTTCAAGGTTCTAAGTGTGGAGTGCCCCTCCACGATTTTCGATGCTAACCTATCACTTGTGAAGCTCTGTATTTTTATCTATATATCTACCAGCTCACAAGTCGTGTTTCACTCCCCGAGCATCTCAATGGATATCGAGTTTTCACACACGAGGGAAGTTCCTATGCGCCTTTTCATATATTCTATTTCTTCTCTTAAGGACTAAGCTCATTTTTAAGTGTGGAGTGGGTAGCACATAGCCACATATACATTCATCGCATGTCACACATTCACTCTTGCATATGCTCAATAGTCCATGTACTGCGATTGAAATCCTCGTTTTCTACGATACTCCTTGATTGATTGTCATTCTTTTGGATTCGGAGTCTAAGACTTGAAGTAGCATTATTCGTGCGTGTATTCTCTTGAGTCAGTATCATTGCTAGCCTTTGCCTATCACGTGTTTTACGTATTTCTTGAAGCATGTTTGAGACTTGAAATTAGTAGGCACCGGTTCAAAATGTCAAAAACTTAAATTGCATTTCTTTTTCTAGGTGACCTTAGTACTAGTATGTGTTTCTCTATACTTGTTGTAATTTGCATGCACCCGCCTTCATTTATACACTGTCAAGTTTTAAGTGTGGATTAGAAAAAAATAGTCAAAAGAGGGGCGAAAAATAGGCCCCCAATCAAGAACAAAGTTATGAATTTTTAAACGAGTGTGAAAAATTGACCCTATGCATAGTTGTTTTTGCAGAAAAAGAAAAAAATAGAAAAATAATACCAAGGGCAAAGTGAGAAAAGTCACCCCTTGTGTATGAAAAAAAAAGAAAAATATCCTGCCCCCTTTTTGCTTGATATAGTGTTATTCCACCTTTTCATTACATGCGGTCATGAATTGTCTTGTGAATTCATGTACTAGAAACTAAGGGACGATCCTCGTGCTTGCACTGAAATTTTGATGTGATTTTTGTACTATTTTTCAGAAAAATTCTTAAGCCATGCTCCTCTTCTCTTACGGGTCATTGCCTAGTCTTTGGCACTTGAGAATGAGCTTTGTGCCAAGAACCCGTGGACTATCCCTAGATAGCATAGGTGAATGTCGAGCATGTTTTGTGTAACCATTCATGTTCTTATCACGTTGCTATAAAACTATTCAGAACATGTGATCAGTCGCTTGCGAGCCGTGTGTATTGACCGTTTGAATGCATAACTCTTTTAATCTATGATTGTCTGACAACTTTGATGAAGATGTTTGACCTGAGGTTGAGGTAACACGATGAATCCGAGGTATGACATGACTCTACTGTGACTCGTTGAGCATCATCTCATGCATACACGTTAATTAGTTGTACAGGGGATTTGTAGGTAGTCCCATTCCTGAAAACCTTCACGAGACTATACTCGTCCTACTAGGGCAGCCTAGGGGTTTAAAGGCTTGATGCATATGCTAAATGCATTCGTGTCCTCTGCGACAGTGAGTTATCTTTTTTATTTTAGTTAGGATTGATCACATGATACTTAAGTGGGTAACTATTCTGCGATTTATTGACTTGTGCTTAATGTTTATTCGGGACGAACAAATCCTGAGTGTGGAGTGTTTTGATCGGTCGAATTTTTGACATATTATTCACTTCATTCGATGATGGATTGGGTTTGTTTTCCGGACATTTTGTTATCATTTAACCTCTTTTCTAGTGTTTCAGGTCATATATCACATTCCTAATACTTCTGGATCGATCTGAAGCAAAACAAAGCATTTGGTAGAGATTTGGGTAAAAACAGGGCGGATTGACCTTGCCGACTTATTTTGCACGCATAGATCGCATATGGTGTCCAAATCGATTGATTCAAACCTTGTTGGAAAGCTACTTCAAAGGGCTACAACTTTGTAGTTTACCCCAAGATCAAATTCGGAAGACAAGACCATGAAAAATCTGCCCGAAGTCTCTGCCATTTTTCATGGCCGTGACAGCCGTGACAAAACACAACGTCACGGTAGTCACGGCCCCCTTATCTCCCAGTGGCTTTTGGGGCATGCCGTGACATGTTGAATGTCACGGTGTCACGGCCCCGTCGAAGACAATTTCTAAAAATGATTTTTGGGCTTTTTGGACAGATTTTTTGGACTTGTTTCCTAATTTCATTTTTAGGCTTTTTGGCCTTTTGGAAAGCTATAAAGAGGGCAAGAGGCTGATTTACTCGGGGTGGATGAGTTAAGGAGAGTTTAGTGCTTATTCGGAGAGAAGAAAACCCTAACCTCAGAGAGAAGATAGAGTTCGAACGAGAGATCGAGGATCCAACGAGTACCCGCGTCATTACGGTTTCCTCGTCCTTAATCTCTTTATCAATACTACTTTTGGTTAACTTACCATGAGTAGCAAGTAGTCTTATAATTCTGGGATCCTATGGATCCCGTGCTATGTACCCAACTCTTCATGTGATCATATGAACAATTAATTATCATTAATGCAATTCGAATATTCAATTTCATTGTGCTTAATTTTATCGTTCTTGCAAGTTTTACATTGAATGGGATGTTTGCATGCTAGAACGTATTTAGGTTATTTACCAAAAGATGGATGGGTCTCAGGTGTTAACCGGATAGCATGAAATTGATATTAGGTCATGGTAGCTACAATGGTAGTACACGAATTAATAGGAAAGTTGACTTTCGTCTGAAAACCCCTAAGTTTAATAATCGAGATCGTTGATAATCCGAGGATGGGCGGCGTTCAATGACAGGTGTCGTTGTACCTGTGCAAAAATAATATTTCTTTTTCCGACTAGCAAGTGGTAAGTCGGGTCGTATCCACAGAGATCGGTTGAGAATCTGTTTCACTAAGTAAAAACGTAACAATGGGGGGGGGGGGGTTTGAATTCCAAACAGTAAATAAAAACGCAAGTAAGCAAGAATGATCGCTAGAGCAATCATCACACAAATCCAAGTATCAAATATTAAAGAACAGTGCAGACTAGAACTCTCGACTGTGATGCAAGACTAAATCATTAACCTAACCGTTTTGATTTCTAATGTTTTACAACTTATAGCTCCCCGCTAGGTTGCACTACAAGTTGTCCTAGGGTGTCAATCCTAGTGGTATATTACTCGTATCCTAGTTTGCTATCCCCGCTAGGTTGCTAGTAAACTGTGATAATCGGAATAAACTAACTAACAGAAGCTCCCCCGCTAAGGTTCCACTTATGCTAGCACATCAAATCCATAAACAATGCATAGTAATATAACGCAAAACATAAAGATAAATATAGGTCTCAAGTCGAAACATCACAAAGTCGAGTTCTACCCTACACGTATGAGTTTAGCTACTCATCGCAATGGAATACATCATGAAGTTTTATGTGAATAAAATAGAACAAAAATACTAATGGTGAACTCTTCACCAAGCTGCAGCTCAACTCTGACACTTTAATCCGTGTCTCTTTTCTCCTCTGAAATTCGAGGTCTCGTCGCTTAGGGTTTCGTCTTTCTTATTCTCCTTTTATACTTCCCGAGATTGCAATTTGGAAATAACGAAATTCGACTGCCATCTGTCATCCGCGGACGTCTCTTAATTTATGATCCACGGACGTCTCTTGTATTATGGTAATTGTTCAGACGTGCGCGCCTTTAATTCTTCATGCGTCCGCGGTTTGCACTGACGAAAATTCCTAAGTGCTTCGAACTTCATTTCTTTCCGCGCCAAACATCTTCAAATGGCTCCTTTTAGCCGGTATTCCTTCCATGGTCTCCGAGTGTACCTGAGAACGAAAACTACACACAGGTAGTGAAATAATATACAGGTAACACTAAGAGACGGGGTTTTAACATATAAAATAGTCGTACAACTACGACTCATCAAACTACCCCACACTTGAACTTCTTCGTCCCGAACAAGAACAAAGCCATAGAATGAATTACAATGTACTAGTCATGGTAATCCTTACATCTCAATCTCAAATACAGCAATTAATCTTATCATGCTTAAGATTCTAACAATGCGAGTAAAGATAGATTTTTCAATACTTGTTACCTCGCGAGTTGCAATTCAAACGACCTTGGATGTTTGGGAGATAGTCCCCTATAGGTACCACTGACATTGCATTCTTTTCTGAGTTATGGTCTTTAGATTGAGTTAGCGGCTTTCTCTGACACATGATTTATTCACTGCTTTCATACCACTGAGTCTTGAGTTCTTTAACTTGTATGGACTTTGATAAACGACACATCTTTGCTTGAATCAATCAGATTTCTGATTTTTTTTTTCTTTTTTTTTCTACTTGATGGTTTTGCCTTCGGCTTTTGAATTTGTTTCTTGTCCACATGATCATTTGCGCCCTTGAACCACTCCAATCATAGCCTTCGGATAACAGCATAGGAGTGCGTCCCGCTCTTTTCTCATCCTCGTCTTTTCTGTATGAGGCAAGGTAGGGGTTACCCACCCATTCCCAGCTACTTCGACTAGAGATGGACAGTTCGTTTTCTCTGTCCCGCCACCACTTCGAACGCATGAATAAACTTGTATACTTGGTGACGGAGCTACTCTCAGGACTAGGCTAGTGAAGCGTCAACCTCCACCGCTTTTCTCAATCATCAGAACCAAAAACTCAGAACTTCCTACAATTTGCCGTACCTTTCTAGGACATTTCTGTCAACTCCACATCCCTGCATATCACAACTCGAAAGAACAAAGCATCGAATTTTTTTGAAATTTCGCATTTTTAGTCAATTGAGCACAATAGTCATAAAAACTGGAAATGAGATTTTGACATATCAGAAAAGCATAGCAGTGCATCATCAGTTCATTACGAGTTCATCACGACACACAACATGCGACATAAAATTTAAAAAAAAACAGACACGACGCGTAACTGACTCAACAACATCCCACCCCACACTTAAATGGACACGTGTCCTCACGGAATAATTCAAGAGATGAGATGTGTAACAAACAGACTAACACTAAATAGACTCAAATAAAAATAAAAAAGAAATAAAAAAAAATGAAAGGAACTGGTATTCCCCTAATAGTCCGGTGGTGGAGGTGGCTGCATGTATTCTGGCGGAATGGCATGACCTGGACGCCATCCTGGAGGAGCGGAAACTGGGTGGTAGCCGCCACCCATTGCCATCATCATAGCCCTGTTCACATTAAATAAATGGTCAATCTGCGCATGTGAATACTCTCCAGGCTGTCTCGGTACCTGCTCCTCTGGTGGTACCACATTCAGTGGGACCTCTCCCTCTTCTCTCCGACGTCTCCTGCCCCCTGCAGCTCTTCCACGCCCTGGCGGTCTCCCTCTCTGTCGTGATGGGCTAGGCGGTGGCCTAAGAGCTGGATCTGCAAAATAAGTCCAACGCACTTCACCCTCACTGCTGACTCTATATGTCCTCCCAGAACCAAGTCTTTCACGGTCAGCTAATCCATAAGCAAGAATCCTGTGGCCTGGTAGTGCATCCATGTCTGGGTGAAGATTGCGCAGCATATAAGTTACCATGCCACCCACACTAACTGGCCCTCGAGGCTTAATGTTCTTCAAGTGATCACAGAAAAAATATCCCCAGTGTGGGACTACCCCTCTCACCAAAGAGCCTAGAAGCGTCAGATCTCGTATCGACGGCTTATCATTGCCGTTCGCCCTCGCAGTCAAGGTCCTCGTCAAAATGAAATGTACTAAACACCAGAAAGGATCTGTGAATGCTGTGACTGAAGCGTCGCTCGATCTATAGCGACCCGTCCCCGTAAGGATAAGGTAGGTGTCGTTGATTTCCGTCCCAAGCATGAAATTGGCGAAAGTCCCATCTCTTACTGCTGGCCACCCAAAGATTTGACGCAGCCGCGTCATCGTGCAACGGTGCTCCACACCTCTGAAAGTGTACCTGAATCCTTCATGCTCCCTAGGCCCAATGTAGTCGTAACCGGTTAGGAACTCACAAGTGTCTTCAATATCAGCATCACTACGGAGCGTGAGCAATCCCGGCCAACCACATCTGTCCAACAGCGCCCTGAACCTCTCTAAGAGTTCGCAATGCTCCAGAAAGTACCGCTCAACCCACATGGGCGCCTTATGTGTACGCGCCATGAATGCCTCAAATCTCTGCTGCCTGTCATCGATGACAGGCGGAACTAGTGCCTCGGCATCAACAGTGGGTGGCGGAGCTCTGCGATCACGGGATGAACTAACACGAGCCGATGTACGAGTCATCTTGAGTTGAACTAAAAAATTTTGAAATGTCCGAAATTCCGCGCACCCCTTGTGCAATTATGTCCCGCGGAGGTCTCTTGATTTTGTGATAATGCTTCAGACGTCCGCGCCTGATTAATACTCAGACGTCCGCGCGATCTAACAACTTGCCGGACTGAGCCCCGATCGAATTCCGTTCGCAATCCGTCCAATTCCCACTTCAATTTCAAAATTGTAAGCTTCAAACAACCCAAATCCAACGATCTTTGAGAACTCCCTTCCACCGATTCAACCAAATTTCACTTCAATCCACACCGACCCCGATTCCAATAACAATCAAATCGGTAACCCTTACCTTAATCCGGCGGAGCTTTGATTTACCTGTGAATTACCAACTGACTCAACAACCGAAAAAGTGGCGGACGAGAGTGCACAATTCGCGGACGGAGCTTGTTTTTTCTTTTGTGAATCGCGGACGGAGCTGTTTTTTCTTTCTTTTCTCCGTTGTTCCGAAAACCCAGATTTGGAAACACGTAAGATTTAGACTTTTTGATGTTCCGCGAAGGCCTTCGCAATTGATTCCCGTGGACGTCTCGTGATTTTGCTATAATGCTTTAGACGTCCGCGCATTTAAATGTTGAGACGTGCGCGGTTTGCACTGATGTAGAACTACTTTCTTCAATCATTCACCTGAAACCACCAGAAATAAAACATGCACTCGAGGTGCATTATCAGGGTACCAATTCCACTAACTAATCGACTCTTAACATAAATAAAATAAAAACACACCGGGTTGCCTCCCGGTAAGCGCCTTTGTTTTACGTCCTTGGTTGGACATTACCTCTTAAAGGATCACAAGTTAGGATCCCATGGCTGCTCCAAGTCATACTTACTGATCGGCGTGCTCCTCTCCTCAGCACGTCCACAAGTTAATCAATCCTCAGTGCTCCGCCTGCCATCAGGTGGCTTCGATCTCCAGTTCTTTTCCTTAGGTGTCCACCACTTTCGCGCGCCCACCCCACACTTTTGTTTCTTTACTCCCTTTTTATCTGGTGGGCGTGTTTTCCTTATTACCTTCAGCTGCTCACTGAGATCCTGAATCAAATGCAACGATTCAGCAGTTATATCATTAAAACAAGTTTTATCAGCTTCCTCAGGTGGTTTCCTCGCACAAGGCTGGTGGTCATCCTCAAAGACACGAAACTCAGCCACCTTGCCACCATATTTCAGCTTTATAGTACCCTCAGCGACATCAATCTCCGCCTTCATCGCAAACAAGATAGGTCGTCCTAGAATGAGTGTTGGCGACTCCTTAGTCTGGGTGTTCTCCATCTGCAAGACATAAAAATCTGCAGGCACAACAACTTCACCAACAGTCACGGTTAAATTCTCAAGCAAACCATAAGGATGAACACATGCCTTGTTGCCTAACTCAATAGTTAACTTGATCGGTTTCACCGGTCCAAGTTTTAATGAACAATATAAATCATACGGTATAACATTAATCGACGCTCCCAAGTCAATCAAACAGTGGGGAATAAGCGTGTTACCAATGCCACAGGTTACCGTGAAGGCACCTGGGTCTCTAGTTCGAATGGTCAACGCTCCTTGTTTTTCTTGTTCCAATTCTTGCATTTGGACTTTGGTTATCGCGTCCTCATTCCTCTTCGGTTGAATGTCATTATTTAAAGTTTCGTGGCTCTCAATAACCTGTATGGGAAATGGCAATTGCGCGAGAGGGTTAGAATTCAAAATCTAGAAATCACTTACTTGAAATTCCGCGCACGTCTCAAGATTTTTATCCGCGGACGTCTCTTGATTTTGCAATAATTCTTCAGGTGTCCGCGCCTTAATTGTGGAGACGTCCACGTTCTGCAATGAGGTAGCATCCAAATCTTGCTTTTTTTGTTTTTTTCTACTTTTTCTTCAGCCTTTATCTCCTCTTCATCCTTTATCACGATCACACTGACATTTTGCCTTGGATTAGGGATTGTTTGTGAAGGCAGCTTCCCCTTGTCTTCTCGCTGTTCGTAAACTGTACTGGCAATTTGAGACACTTGCCTCTTTAGCTCGTTAATGTCTCCAGCATGGTGGCCCATCTTTTGAGTGAGTTCTTTGAACATCCCTCTCACTTCATCCCTGAATTCCTTGATCGGGTCCTCATCTCCTTGTCTGATCTGTGGTGGTTTGTATGGCTGCTTTTGCGGGTACGAGGATTGCCCCGCATCGTAATTGTTGTTCCTTTACGAACCACCATCGCCTTGCCTTGGCTGCCATCCCCGGCAACGGCGCCATTTGTTGTTGCCTTGATATCCATCATATCTCCTTGGTGGCAAATCTCCCTTGTTTATGTAGCCCACTACATTCACATCTTCCGTTCTTTCCTGAAAAATAGTGTTATCATTATTTATTTGATTATAAGCGGACTTGTTTACCTTACACTCCACTCTTTATCTCGATGTCATCTGCGTCCTCATCCAGCCTAATGCACCAAGGCTCCTCATCAATAAATGGCGCGCAAACTCCTCTCATCGTGCGTCCCAAATCCCGACTCCTAGCTAACTGTCCATATTGATTTCCTTCACCGAGGTACTGTCGATCCAGCTCATCCTCGTAATCATCGTGTCTAGATGCACGATGTCTAGCAAACTCATTCACAAATTGCTGATTTCTGGGGGGGTCGTAATCTCTGATTAACAGCGGGCAGTCCTTGCCTCTGTTCCTGCATGTTATCTCCTAGTACACTTCCTCGCTCTTCACCATCACGTTCAACACTTCTCTGTGACATGGTTACTTAAACAGAAAAATAATCAAGTGACAGAAAATAAAAAAGACAATAAAATAAAACTAAAAGGAAGAAATACTTAGTGAGATTCTTCGTTACCAATCCCCGGCAACGGCGCCATTTTGACAGGTGTCGTTGTACCTGTGCAAAAATAATATTTCTTTTTCCGACTAGCAAGTGGTAAGTCGGGTCGTATCCACAGAGATCGGTTGAGAATCTGTTTCACTAAGTAAAAACGAAACAATGGGGGGGTTTTTGAATTCCAAACAGTAAATAAAAATGCAAGTAAGCAAGAATGATCGCTAGAGCAATCGTCACACAAATCCAAGTATCAAATATTAAAGAACAGTGCAGACTAGAACTCTCGACTGTGATGCAAAACTAAATCATTAACCTAACCGTTTTGATTTCTAATGTTTTACAACTTATAGCTCCCCGCTAGGTTGCACTACAAGTTGTCCTAGGGTGTCAATCCTAGTGGTATATTACTCGTATCCTAGTTTGCTATCCCCGCTAGGTTGCTAGTAAACTGTGATAATCGGAATCAACTAACTAATAGAAGCTCCCCCGCTAGGGTTCCACTTATGCTAGCACATCAAATCCATAAACAATGCATAGTAATATAACGCAAAACATAAAGATAAATATAGGTCTCAAGTCGAAACATCACAATGTCGAGTTCTAGCATACACGTATGAGTTTAGCTACTCATCGCAATGGAATACATCATGAAGTTTTATGTGAATGAAATAGAACAAAATTACTAATGGTGAACTCTTCACCAAGCTGCAGCTCAACTCTGACACTTTAATCCGTGTCTTTTTTCTCCTCTGAAATTCAAGGTCTCGTCGCTTAGGGTTTCGTCTTTCTTATTCTCCTTTTATACTTCCCGAGATTGCAATTTGGAAATAACGAAATTCGACTGCCAGCTGTCATCCGCGGACGTCTCTTGTATTATGGTAATTGTTCAGACGTGCGCGCCTTTAATTCTTCATGCGTCCGCGGTTTGCACTAACGAAAATTCCTAAGTGCTTCGAACTTCATTCCTTTCCGCGCCAAACATCTTCAAATGGCTCCTTTTAGCCGGTATTCCTTCCATGGTCTCCGAGTGTACCTGAGAACGAAAACTACACACAGGTAGTGAAATAATATACAGGTAACACTAAGAGACGGGGTTTTAACATATAAAATAGTCGTACAACTATGACTCATCATTCAACGATTGAGATTAATCTAGACAATGATCCGTAGATGGGTGGCTTGTCTAGTGATATTTTGGTTTATTATCATATTCGATATCATGATGAATTTGCGTGATAATGATTGCATGATTAGGGGGTTAGCACGGGTGAAGTATGGTCCTGGAATTCTTTCTCTGATTAAGTCACAAACCTTTATTTTTCTGCTATTTAATTTCTTTTATTTCGTATTCACAAAACCTTTTTAAATCGGAATAGCTAAATAGGTCACTCGTTAACTAGTACTCACACACGTTGTTCCTTGGATCGACCCTTGGCTTACCAAGGTTTATAAATTTTGTTTGACTACAACTTGACCCCTAAAACATATAACTTGACAACTATAAAGGGTTAGAAATACGCTTGTCACTTCCCTCATTGGTGTACTAGACTTTCAATAGGCACAATTTCATGCAAGAACAAGCAATGCAAGGGTTAGATTAAGGCGTGCGACTATTAAATCAAATTCAATCTCTCGATGTTTTTATTTGATTTAAGGAAGAGGCACCTCGCACGTGAGCTTCAATCTCTCGATGTTTTTGGCTCACGTCCAACTCAAGTTTCTCAATCATCAACGCTAGTTGAATGATCAATATCCAAGAGCGTCGAAGACCAAGCCTATCTCGATGCTAAGATGAGTCACACTAGTGATCGTCACTTGGCAAGGGTGAATCTACTTTCATTCTAGAACTCTTAGTCTCGTTTTCTCAAACACTCAACTTCAAATTCATGTTCCTAGACCACCTAGGCATTTTATCAAACACTTAGAGGGCATAGAGTTGACATTTTATCTAAGTAGATTCACAACCATAACAAAGGCTTAGTTCAAACATATATTCAATAAATGATAGAGTTTTACACACCAAGAAGGTCCATAGGACCCCTAGAAACTAGGAGAGACTACTCACAAGTCATATTCAACAATGATCAAAAGTAGTTTTTAAAAGGATGATGAAATAGAACAAACAAGACGAAGAAACTAGGATGAAAAGTCTCCCTTCTATCCTTAGAGTAGCTCCAAACTTGATTGATGATCTTCCAAAAACCTTGTGTTCTCCCAAAACCCTCGATAGATGTGCCTCCAACTCCAACTTTCTATTTATAGCCGAGATTGAAAATACAGGCTTTTCCTTAGCACCCGGGTGAGCTTGCTCGAGCTCGGTCGAGCTCCTTGGTGCAATGGCTGAGAAGCGGTCAAGGATCGGGCGAGCGAAGTTACGCTCGGTCGAGCGAATTCGGGCAGTGCGGAAACATGGAGGCGAGGCTCGGTCGAGCCTTTTGGGGCCCAGGTACTCTTTCATTTGAGCGGTGAAATGATGCATGGGAGCCCGACCGAGAGTCACTTAGCTCGGTCGAGTCTAATTCGGAAGTTTTTATTTTGATGGATGCAAGCTCGACCGAGCTTATTCGAGCTCGGACACTCATCCCTTTAAGCCGGATTGGTTGTGCGATATAGCTCTGGTGCTCGGGCGAGCTACGATGAGATCGGGCGAGCTATTTCTGGCAGAGGGTTTTGAGCAAGTGCACGCTCGGGCGAGCTCTCTTTGGCCCGGGCAAACTCCACTTACTTTGCATGCGATTTCCTTCATTTTTGGCTCGGAACTTTGATTTTCTTCGACAATTGAATTCTCAAGTCCGGGAACCGTAGAGTTGGTTTCTCACCTGAAATGGCAAGTACGTGGGTTAAATGACATGGAAAGAAACTTGGAACGAATCAAAACATCTAGTAAAGTAGAGGAAAGATACTCGAGAAATCGACTTATCAGATTATTAGGATTAAACATGTGCAAATTGATGTGAAATTCACTAAATTGAAATTTGGAAAAGTCTAATACCTAATTTGAAATGAGCCGCTAGTCCAGACAATATTTTTGAAATTTTTGAATATTTTAAATGTAATAGTAGCAAATACATTTTAGATTATCATGCATCATGTGTGAGCATACATTCTAAAATGTAATTATAAATAAATATATTGAAAATGAATTGACTTAACCTATATGGAAGACACTTGCCTTGCAATAGAAATGTCAAGGGTTCAAACCTCACGGTGGTATTTCCCTTCCACGATTTTGTGGATTTTCTAATCTCATATATGGTGTGGATCTTTCCTCCATCGTTTGCGGATGTTTTCCTCCTTAATTTTCTCTTTCTTTTCACTCGTTACTTGTGGATGTTCACATGTGCTACAGGTGTTATTCGGGTCTATCGTCACATGAAAGCGTGCTTAGACACCGTTAAGGTTCTTCCATAGAGGTGCGTGTCGAGTCGTGAGTTTTCAAAGTTTAAAGGTGCCAAGATGACATACGCTTCATCTAGTGATTCAAGTTCAAATCCGGGTGGTGCCATTTGAGTGGTTGTGCTTCAAATGCTCTATAAATATAAATGTATTCAATATGTGTGAAATGTATTCTTAGATTTATCTGATGTAGACCCACCATAAAAAAAACTATACGAAAGCAAGATCTTAACATAAAAGAAATAGGTGGCATATTTTTAAGTTCATTTATCAGGATTGCTGTAAATAAAAGTAAAAGCATTAAATACAATAAACTTTGTGTATATTTATTTTTTGAAGAAATGAGTTTCTCATTATTATTCTTACGCATTTCCATAACTCAAACCAAGGGAAAGTGGCCAACAAGGTGGTGTTGAGTTAAGAGCATATACACCTGTAAATATTTTGAGGACGTCCTAATGGGTTTTGAGGACATCCGGTCAAAAAAAATTATGCAGCGGTTGAAGGAGGACGTCCGCTGCCGAGGACGTTCTGGAGCACGTTTGAGCGGACGTTCTTCAAAAATTACTTGCCTTGTATCGTGTTCGATCGATTGCCTCACCGAATTAAACTCCAAAAATCACTCGTCATCCTCAGCAAATTAAACCCAAAAATCACTACGTGATCCGCCGCGTGATTGATTGCCTCACCCCGATCGATTGCCCTATTTTAAGATGATGATGAACAGAACCGCTGCGCGTCCGGATTTGACATTAGAGTCGCGTCGCACGTTGACCTTAAGCAATAATGTCTGAACCGAGCGCGATGCAGCCTTAAAGTCTATATGGGACGCGGAGGGGAAGTGTGTCGCGCGTTCTGTCACTACGTTAGCACCGCGTTCAAAGTCGACATTAGGAAGTAATTTCTGAACTGGGCGCGACATATAATGTTGCGGTTGGACGCGTCGCGCTTTGATCAGAAAAGGAAGAAGTGTTTTCCATATTTGGTCCAACGGTCATATTGTTTCCTCCAACGGCCATATTTCCTCCAATCTATAAATATGCACTTCAATTCACACATAAATCACACAATATTTTCTTCAAAATGTCTTCCAATTGGTCTATGTCTGAAGATGTACAATTGTGTATATCTTATTGTCGACAATCCGTTGATCCAATATCCGGCAGTAGACAGAAGGTTGACAAATTGTGGGAAAAAATTCATCTTCATTTTCATGACAGTTGACTTTTGGGTGGTAACTGACGCGTCAAATTTAATATTTATATTCTCCTGCGTGAAACTGGTAAGTGGCAAGCAGGGTCAAACCCAAGGGAACTGGTGTTGCTGAAGCTATAACTGTAAAAGCAATTAAAAAGGGGGTTGTGAACAAATAAGAGTGCTAAAGAGAAAATAACGCAAAGAGAATTCAATCAGAGAGAGCATTCAGTTTAGGGTTTCTATTGTGACATGTTTATCATTGACTGCTAATAATCGAATTTCAAGTTTCTAATTGTAGTTATTCCGGTTTAGGCAATAACCCAAAGTATTCTGTTTCAGGCAATATACCAAAATCTAATCCAGGTAAGGCATTAGACTTCTAGTTCTCCTAAATTCAATAATCCGAGATAGGCATTATTTAATCTAGGTGTTCTTACTCGTTTTTACGGTAAAGTCTCAAACAAGTATTAACGATAAGAACTGAATTATTCGGCTAAGCTTTACGGGTAAGTCTCAGCTTAGCTTCACAATTCAGCCCTTAATATTAAGCACAGGAACTAGAGAAATAAGAAATTGCATTAAGTAAAAAGTCTCAAAACATAGTCACAATGTACGAAACCCTAAACCAAATTAAAGATTTAGCTACACATGATCATGCAAAAACACATAATGAAAAGTAGGAAATTCTTCTCTCTCGTCAAAAGCTTGCGTCTTCTCCAGAGCGGTCTTGGTCTTCGTAGCATATGAGATGATGAGATGATGGAAACCCTAACCCAAACATCTTATTTATAGCAAAAAGTAGGGTTTCCAAGTTCGGGTTTTGGGCTTTATTTCCATGTTTAGGCCTTGCTGACATCATCAAACGGACTGCTGATGTCATTACCTCGTCGACTGGTCGCGTTCGTAGGAAACATTAACACCACGTTCGTCCTTGACATTAACGTTAATGTTAATGTCTCTTCCGAACGCGATCCACACTGATTCTGGTTCTTCTTTCTGCGCGCCAGTTCTGACTTTGACTCTGGATTTGAGCTTTTATATGACCTCGGATGCTCTCGGTGTGAACTAGAGAGTTGTAGGGAATCGAGTCAGCTACGCAACGCCATGTAGCTCGTATTTTTATGATCAACGTTCCATTCCCAGCACTCCTTCGAGCGTCGAAAGGTCTGATCTGCCATTGTGATGTTTTCAGCACGAAACGCCATCTTTTATGCATGTTTCCTCCTAAAGCTTCCGAAACACCTGAAATGCAAAAAAAACACTAAGAAGTAACTGTTCGCATAATAAAGTGTCGAAATAGATGGGATTAGCTGACTCAACGAGTCGTATTTTTATACGACTCATCAAACCACCCCACACTTAAACTTGTTCGTCCTGAACAAGAACTAAGTCATAGAAGGAAATTAAATGTAACACCACAATTTTTTTGACGTCCTGAATAAATGCTACATGAATATGAGTTGCTAGTCTAGGCTCACTTTTCTATGCATAACTCAATCGCTACTAAAATCATCATGCTCAACACAGAATTAACTTTGATACATGTTACCTTTGAGCTGAAATTTAAATCTATTCGGATGAATGGGAGATAGTCCTCTTTAGACCCATGATCTGCACTTGTTGTCCTGAACTCCATTTATATGGTTATACTTCATTGCTTTTTCTTGCACGTGATTCATTCGAGCTTTAAGGTATTCTGAGCTTTTCTTTTTCTTTTTTTTGTTGGACAGCTTTTGTAGTGACTTTCTTTGGCCTTTGGCCCTTGATGTAAGAATGATGATACTTCACTTTTTGTCGTACGAAACTTCACAATGTGGCTGATTTTTTTTCTTGAGCTACTCCTTTATTGCGAATTGCTTGTCATTCTTCTCTTTTTCTTCTTAGAGGTCCAATCATCGCCCGCAAGCATATGGAAATACCTCCCCGCTCTTTCTCATCCTTGCCCTTTTTGACGCGAGTCAAGTTGAGGGTCACTCACCTATTTTCCCGGTTACTTCGCACTAGAGATAGGATGGTTTGTTTTCCCATCCCGCCTACCTGCATAAACGCTGCAGTGGTGGAGCTAACTCTAAACCTTGTAGTCTCGAAGTGCTAGCCTCCGCGAAATCCACATAACAATATAACTCGAAATTCGGTCCTTTGAATGCTTCGTCAAGTCTCTATAGGACATTTCTATCAACTCCACATCCCTGTTTATCTCAGCTCAGAAGGACACGTATTAGGTTAAATTCACATGTAGTCACACAATTCAAATTTCACGAGAGAAACGCATCTAATCGGCTCATCCGTTTCACATCATCAAAATTCAATACTGCATATCCAGGAAATAGAGAGAAATTTCATACTTTCAATTTTTTTAAAGGGAAACGTGCTGACACAGTGCAAGAAAAATAAACGTGCTGACACAACAGACTGATTGACCATCCCACCCCACACTTTTGAATTAAGCCGTGTCCTCACGGTACGACTTAAATTTGAAGACACTAACAATGCAAGACACACAAACATAGGGAAAAACGAATAGAGAATAAAAGTGAATAGGCACTCCCCTCGTTTCATCGCGTGGTGGTACGAATTCTGGTCAACGAGTCGGTCAACGCTGGTCAATGGTCAACCACGTCCTACGAAGACTTTACGCACCGCGTCCGATAGAGACGTTAACATAATGTTAACACCAAACGCGGCCAGTTAATGTTAAGGGCGGACGCGATCCGCACTGAGTTGCACCTGTTTCCTGCATGAAAAACATCTCTTTTCCCAATAGACAATGTGAAAAACATGACATAAGACTCAAATAAATAGAAAATGAAATAATAAAAATGTAAAAACACAAAAATTTGCCGGGATGCCTCCCTGCTAGCGCCTTTGTTTTACGTCGTTGGCTTGACGATACCTCTTTAGGGATCACAAGTTAGGATCCCATGGGCGTGTGAGGTCAAACTTCGCCTCAGCTACTTCTTCAATCTGCCGAAAATCATCGTGTGATGGTGTGCTCGTGTCTGCTCTCCATCGATCAGGCGGGTTCGCCTTTACATCCTCCTTAGTCTGCGAGGACACCTTGATCATAGCTACTGGTCTAGCTGCACAGCCAGTCTCGTCCAGTGGGTCTGGAATTAGGGCACCAAGGTATGATGTATTCACGATATCCGGTGGTTTCTTCATGCATGGACGGTCGGCATTCTCATAAAATAGGAAATTCGACGTCTTGCCACCAAACGCAAGTGACAACAAGCCTGAGCTCATGTCAATCTTGGTCTTGGTGGCGAAGAGGAATGGTCGTCCCAAGATAAGCGTCGGAGGATCATCGTCTCTAGCATCTCCCATCTGCAAGACATAAAAATCTGCAGGAACAACAAGGTCTCCTACTCGGAGTGTTAGATCCTCAAGTAAACCAACCGGACGAACACATGATTTATCTCCTAACTCCACCAACAGCTTAGGAGGCTTCAATGGTCCCTATTTCAAAGAGCAATATAATGAGTAAGGCATGGCATTAATGGCAGCACTTAGATCGATCAAACAGTGATGTGTAAGTGTCTCACCAACACCACAGGTGACTGTGAAGGCACCTGGTCCTTACTCTTTTTAGGCCGTGCCTCATGACTCGCAGCAACTGGGCGCTCCATCATTGGGTCGTTCTTCTAACGCTTCACCTCCAATCTACCTCCTAGCTCATCCTTGTTGATCATATGGTCTTTAGGAGCTATTACCTGCATACAAAACGAAGGAAAAGGATCAGTTTTGGGGTGCATATCAGTGTGGGTCGCGTCCGCTGTAGACGTTAGCAGCGTGTCCGGCCTTAACGTTATGGGCGCGTCCTCTTCAGACATTAGCTTTGAGCTAATGTCTCCTTTGGACGCGATCGGCACTGATTCCGACTCATTTTCTTCATTTTCTGCATCAATGTGCTCGTCGAGCGCGAGCATCTTGTTCACCCAATATGCAGACTCCTTTAGTGCCGCGTCCACATCCACTACTGCCAATGTGCTGACATTCCCTCTCAGATTAGGCACTGTCTGCGATGGTAGCCTCCCTGAATCTCTCTTCAGCTCGGAAACGATCTGTGTTTTTTTAGACATCTGCTTAGACAGCTCTGCTAAAGTCTCATCGTTCTTCGCCTGATTGTGCTGCGTGGTAATCGCCAAATCCTTCACCACATCCTCCAGAGACTTTCTGGAACTCTGATTGCTAGGGTATGCCTGATTGTAGTTTTGGCCTCTCTGCTGATACTGATTCTGATTGTAACTGCCCTGCTGCTGGCGATATGGTGGCCGGTAGTAGTGTTGCTGCTGAGTCTGCTGGGGTGTTCGGTTATTGTAGCTTTGAAACTCGCCCACTACGCTGACATCGCCCTGTGTATCCTCCTGTAAAGTAGGGCAAGCGTCTGTCTTATGATTAGTTGCACCACAAAATTCACAAGGCTTCACCTGGACTGGCTGCCTCATTATCAGCTTCTACATTATCTCTTTCATCTGTTTCAGCTCCTGAGTTACCTGGTTTGACGGGGTCTCAACCTGTGCAACGTTTCTAGTCCTGTTGAATTCCTTCTGCCGATTGGTTTCCTCTCTGAACCTTGCATTCTCGGCTACCTCTGCAATCATCTTTCGTACTCCAGCTGGGGATAGATTTAAGATTGTCCCTCCAGCTGAGGCGTCAAGCAACATCCTGTCAAGTGGCCTGAACCCATCAAGCATGAACTCTATAATCAGCTTCTCTGGCACTCCAAGGTTGTAGTAGCTCTATTCTAGGGCGTTACATTTCTCCAGATAGTCGTACATTGTCTCGTTCGGCCCCTGTCTGAGATCTTGCAGCTACCTACAGACCTGTCCTACCTTGGCTGCTGGGTAGTTGATGGACCATAATTATATGAATCATAGACACAGTTAAACCCACCAAATTAGACTCTTTGTCTATTTAACTTTTGCTTGTTAGTTCCGAAATTTATCTACAGGGTATTTTGGAGTCTAGAGAGAATACAGGCTAAGGAGGAGTTTTTAAGCTGAAAATATATTACGAGTCATTCCAAGGTCACGACCAGATGCCGACTGAAGAAATATCATGAACCTAACATGGAATCACCCAAAACAAGTCCAATCAAAGAGCAACCAGAGTCATTCCGGAGCTGAAATGGACCGATGGCTTTGTGAAAACTCACAAAAATCACAAAACCACCTCCACCTTACCTTATGACCGGCGGCTTTTGGGCATTTGGTGAGTCATGGGGGGCGGCTCCTCCCCCTCATGACTCATCACCGGCGGCTTTGAGAGGCTCCATGTCTTCTTGCCATGTGTTCTCATCCTCACCACATCCTCCTCCTCTCCTTGGCCTATAAATACAAGCTTCCCTCCTTTGTAATCTTCATCCAAAAATCATTCCACCACAACACAGTCACTTATCTCTCTAGATTTTGGCACTTTTGTAATCTTTTGTTTGAAATCTATAATACTCCTGTTGGTTCTTGAGTATTCTAGTAGTTTTTGAGTTTACTCCTGTTGGTTCTTGAGTATTCTCCTTTACTTACTGTCTTTCAAAAACCCTCGAGTACTTAGCTATGGTATCCACCTCTATGGATATTCGTAGCTAAACTCTTCATTCGGTTGAAGGGGTGTACCTGTATCATAAAATGTTTTATGCCATACTCTTAGTGCCTTGACGGAGGGCCACCGCACTGTCGTTAAGGTGCAGTGTCCTCTGTACAAATAAATTTATAATATCCGCTACTTGTGACTACACTACTGGGTAGTAAGTGGTAAGTAGGGGTCGAACCCAAGGGAATTAGGGGAATAGGCTATTCTTTTAGGGTGATTGAACTGGGGGGAGCGTGTTTTATGGTTGATTGAGATTTTAGCGCTCTAATTAACTACGTGATTTTTTGGGGGTTTTTGGTTTTGATTGCGGAAAAGTAAATACAGAAATTAAATGCTGTAAATACAAAGAAGACTTACAGTGGGTGATGCGTGATTGTAATTCCTCCGGTAGATCAGCAGTTGGTGATTGTGGTTTAACAGTAAAGAAAAGCATTCGGTCTCAGGTACTCTTGTATTATAACATGTATTTAATAAACTGTTAGTAACTTTTCTAAGTATTCAAAGATGAATCGAGGCCCTTTCGTAGCGCAAGACTTGCAACATCGTTTAAAGCAACCCTTGTTCTATTTCAGACTAATTCCTCCTTTCGAAGTATCTTAGCCTTTTGTGCATCCACTTGATCTCACAGTTACGATTGACCAAGTGGTGTTTTAGATGAGTCAAACTTCTCAGATAAGCTTTGCCCTTTCGTAGCATCCACTTACCCGAGTATGTTCACGAATCCCCACGGAAGAGTTTTTCCCTTTCGTAGCATCCACTCAACCTTAGAAATTCTGACTATAAATGGCACATAGAACAAGTTTTGAATACAAAGAAATGAAACTAAAAGATATTACAACATTATATAATACAAGAAAATACCTTCCACCGAATAAAGAGTTTAGCTACGAATATCCATAGAGATGGATACCATAGCTAAATACTCGGGGGTTTTTGAAAACAGTAAGAGGGAAAGGGGTGGAATACTCAAGAACCAACAGGAGTATTCCTAATTCCTACTGAATACTCAAGAACCAACAGGAGTATTCTCTACAGTATTATAATACTTGAGAACCGACAAGAGTATTATAATTTCCAGTATAATACTCAATAACAAACAGGAGTATTATTTCAAAACCGAACCAAACTTACAAGTAACAAAATGTAGATAGAGAAGTGATTACAATTTTTGGGATGATTTATGAGGAGGAGGAGCACCTCCTTTTATAGGAAAAATGGGTGGAGATGGGTGGTGGAGATTGGTTTGATCCAAGGGAGGAGGAGGAGGTAAGGAGGAGCCAAGGAGGAGCCACCAAGTGGCGGAGGAGGAGTGGTGGAGCTCAGCCGCCGGTAGCCGGTTGTGGTGGAGGAGCAATGGGTTGTTTCCTCCACCTCCAAGGCAAGTAGCCGGTCACCAAGGAGGAGGAGGGGCGGCGCCGCCGGTAGTGGGTGGTGGAATGGGGAGGTTTTCCTCCTTTGGTCACCTCTTCATCAAGTCACCAAGTCATCTTGCCATATGTGAATTTTGTACAGTTTTGTGCAGTCTTTTCACAAAACTGTCAGTGTGTTCCTTCCCCGGACTGTCTTGACTTCACTCCTGATTCTTCTGATTAATTTATTCTGGTCAATTCAACGTCAGGATCCTTGATATTTCTTCAGTCGGCATATGATCTTGACCTTGGATTGACTCTTGTTATCTTTTCAGCATAAAATCCTCTCCTTAGCGTGTTTTCACTTCAGTCTCTAAAATGCCCTGTGGAAATATATCGGGACTAACAGATGGATGTTAGATAGACAAACAGTCTAACTTGGGGGGTTTTACTGTGTTTTTGATTCGTATAATTGTGGTCCATCAGAATACCCCCCACTTTTAGTTGTTCGTCCCGAACAATGCTATTAAACGGCGTAAGTTCTAGGTTCGGATTTGGCATATGAAAATTAGACTGTGGTACTCGATCTATCCTAATTCATGCATTGCTTACTTATTACCAAATTAAACTGCGTAAATAAATAGAAGAAACTTAATACTTGTACCTCCGTGTTGAGATGCAAATTATATTGGATGTTTCGGGAGATAGCCCTTTTCAGGTTCTTGGGTTGCAGCCTCGGGATCGTTTCGTACTATATGGTCTTCTGGTAGCTTTCTCATGCACGTGATTCGGTTCGGGTTTCAGTGAGTTGAACCTTCTTGATTTTTTCTTTGGCGAGGGACTGCTTTTTTGTTGTAGTGAATCGGCCTTTGGCCTTTGATTTGACTTTGTCGAGTGCTTCACTTTTGCTCGGTTAAAACCTTCACAATTTTGGGCCTTTGGCCTCTTTTGATTTTCTTCTTTGAGTTTTTCGCTTCTTTGTGACTTGCTAGTCCATTTGTCAGCCTTCTTGGGAGGTCCAATCATCGCCCGCAAGCCTATGGATATACCTCCCCTCTCCTCTCGTCTTCGTCATTTTGCGTGGGTCAAGATGAGGGTCGCTTATCTATTTTCTCGGCTATTTTGACTAGAGAGAGGACGGTCTGATTCCCGTCCTCGCCTTTGCATAGATGCTTCTTGGCGGAGTTTGACTCAATTATTCACTGAAAACCCGAAGTGCAGCCTCCACTGACTTCGAAAACCATATAGTTTGATCTGATCCTTTGATTGCTTCCCAAGTCCTTCTAGGGCAGTTTATGTCAACTCCACATCCCTAGTTATCTCAGTACAAAGGACAAATGGAAAGTTACATTCTAAGTTTTTAAACAGTTTGAATTTTCACAAGGTAAATGCATGAATTCTGATTTATCTTTTTCACATTCTTAAGTTCATATGTTCAAAAAGATACTATTACTAAAAAAAACAGCAAGCATGTTATTTATGTACACAGGCGGTTTTCACCCCCCCACTTTTGAACGAAGGCGTGCCTTAGTTCAAAAGTCATGCAAGCTTAAAACTAAGTACTGAAAGTAAGTGCGGAAAGTAAGATAGTGTCGGGTTACCTCCCGACCAGTGCACTTGTTTTACGTCGTTGGCTCGACGATACCTCGTTGTGGATTACTGGTTTGGGTCCCATGGGTGGCTGAGGTCAAACTTTTGTGGGGCTAAGTTGACTTCATTGTGGTACTGTTTAACTCGCTGCCCGTTTACCGTGAACTTGCTTCCATTGTTCATGCTTTCTAACTCAAGCATCCCATGGTTGAATACTTTAGTCACGGTATACGGACCGGTCCATCTTGATCTTAGTTTGCCGGGCATCAACTTCAACCGTGAGGAGAAGAGTAGTACTTGTTGTCCTTCCTCGAATGAGCGCCGGAGGATGAATTTGTCGTGATATAATTTCGTCCGTACCTTGTAGTCTGTCTGCCCTTCATAGGCCTTGAGCCGCAATTCTTCAAGTTCGCATAGCTTAAGCTTCCTATCCAGTCCGGCAGCTTTTAAATCCGGATTGCACTGCTTGAGCGCCCAATAGGCTTTGTGTTCTAATTCCACCGGAAGGTGGCATGCCTTCCCATAAACAAGTCGGAAGGGGGAGGTTCCAATTGGCGTCTTGTATGCCGTCCGATAAGCCCAGAGAGCTTCATCTAGCCTTTGACTCCAATCTTTCCTACCTGGTTTCACCATCTTTTCTAGAATACTCTTGATCTCGCGGTTAGAGATCTCTGCTTGACCATTGGTCTGGGGATGATATGCCGTGGATGTTCTGTGGTGGACATGGTAGCGTTTTAAGGTGGCAGCCATCATGCGGTTACAGAAATGAGTTCCTTGGTCGCTGATTATGGCCTTGGGTACCCCGTATCTACAAAACAGGTTAGTGCGCAAAAAATCTATGACAGTCTTTGCATCGTCGCACCTTGTGGCCTTGGCTTCTACCCATTTTGACACATAATCAACAGCAACTAAGATGTAAGTATAACCGTATGAGACTGGGAATGGTCCCATAAAATCAAGACCCCAAACGTCAAAAACATCATTGACTAATATGGGTACTTGTGGCATTTCACTTCTAGCCGACACGTTTCCTACTCTTTGACACTTATCGCACTTTTGACACTTCTCATTGGTATCTCTAAATAAACTCGGCTAAAAGAAGCCGCTATCTAGGATTTTTCTAGCGGTTCTCCTAGGTCCGAAGTGTCCTCCGCATGCAAACTCATGGCAAAAGCTAATGACAGAAGCTATTTCATTATCAGGGATGCATCTCCTAAGTATTTGATCTGGTCCTATTTTCCATAAATAAGGATCATCCCATACGTACTGTTTAGCATCATGTCTAAGTTTCATGCATTGTGTTTTAGTAAGAGAAGGAGGAAATGTACCTCCTACAAGGTAGTTGACGATAGAGGCGTTCCAGGGCACCTTGGTTGAGACGGCGTATAGGTGCTCGTCTGGAAATGACTCGGTTATGTGCCCTTCCTCATGCTTCCGGACAATCCTGCTTAGGTGGTCTGCTACAGTGTTCTCGATTCCCTTTTTTTCCCTTATTTCCACATTGAATTCTTGCAGTAGTAATATCCACCGAATAAGCCTTGGCTTAGCCTCCTTCTTCTTCATTAGGTAACGGATGGCAGCATGGTCGGAATAAACTATTACTTTTGCTCCAAGCAAGTAGGATCTGAATTTTTCCAGAGCGAATACGACTGCAAGGAGTTCCTTTTCGGTGGTGGAGTAGTTCCGTTGGGAAGGATCTAGGGTTCGTGAGGCGTAATAGATCACTCCCGCTTTCTTTTCAATTTTTTGGCCGAGAACTGCCCCTACAGCAAAGTTGCTTGCGTCGCACATGATTTCAAATGGTAGTTCCCAATTTGGTGTTTGGATGATGGGTGTGCTAGTGAGGGCTTTCTTTAGATCATCAAAGGTCTTTTTGCATGCGTTGGTGAATTCAAACGGAACTTCTTTTTGCAGAAGAGAGGATAGGGGTAATGCCTTTTTGGAGAAGTCTTTGATGAATCGTCGGTAGAATCCTGCATGGCCAAGGAATGATTGGATGTCTCGGACCGTGGATGGGTAAGGAAGAGTCATGATGAGGTCTATCTTAGCTTTATCCACCTCTATGCCTTTTTTTGAGACGACGTGCCCTAAGACTGTTCCATGGGTTACCATGAAATGGCATTTCTCATAATTGAGCACTAGGTTCATTGAGACACATCGTGCCAGAACCGTGCTCAAATTATCTAGGCAAGCGTCGAAAGTATTGCCATAGATGGTGAAGTCGTCCATGAAGACTTCGATGAATTCCCCGATCATGTCTGAAAAGATGCTGGTTACTACCCTTTGAAACGTTCCTGGAGCATTGCATAGACCGAACGACATTCTTCTGAAAGCAAATGTACCGAATGGGCAGGTGAATGTGGTCTTTTCTTGGTCCTCAGGCGCTATGGGAACTTGGTTGTATCCTGAGAACCCGTCCAGGAAGCAAAAGTACGGTTTGCCTGCCAGTCGGTCTAACATTTGATCGATGAATGGCAGAGGGAAATGGTCCTTTCTTGTGACTGCGTTCAATTTCCTGTAGTCTATGCACATTCTCCAGCCGTTCTTGATCCTAGTTGTTACCATATTTCCTTCGGCATCTTCCTCGACTGTGATCCCGCTTTTCTTCGGGACTATGTGGACTGGACTCACCCACTGACTATCTGATATTGGATAGATTACATCCGCATCCAGGAGCTTTTGTATTTCCTTCCGGACGATTTCCATCATGATTGGATTGAGTCGTCGTTGAGGCTCTCTTGATGGCTTTACTCCATCCTCGAGTAGAATACGGTGCATGCATACGGCCGGGCTGATTCCTCTTAAGTCAGCCAGTGTCCATCCTAAGGCTAACTTGTGTTGTTTCAGTACTTTTATCAATCTCTGTTCCTGGCCTGCTTCTAGGCCACTCTTGATGATTACTGGGAGTGTGTTATTCTCCCCTAGGAAGGCGTACTTCAGATGTCCAGGCAGGGGCTTCAATTCTACTTTGGGAGCTTGCGTCACTGAGGGCAGAAAAGTATTTGATTTGAATAATTTTACCTCGTTGACTTCGTATTCTGGTGTGAGAGGTTCTGAGGTTGTCAGGTGGGCTAGTGTTTCATGCAGGCCTTCGGCCAAGTTATACGAGCTCTCGGCTCCATTGAGTATGAGTTCTAAGGGATCCTTTTTAGGTTCTGATTGAACTTCTTGGACTAGGTCGTCCAAAGCGTCGAGAGCGTGTACTTCCTCGAAGTCCATAGGGTGCTTCATTGCTTTGAGTATGTGGAAGCTGAAGACTTCTCCTTCTACTTCCATTGAGATCATTCCACTTCCACAGTCTATCTTCATTCTTGCTGTTTTTAGAAATGGACGGCCAAGAAGGATGGGTGCATGATTAGTAGGTTCGCCATTCTCCAATTTTAAAATGTAGAAGTCCGCTGGAAACACTAATTGGCCTACTTGGACCAAGACATCTTCAATTTTTCCCTCGGGCTGTTTACACGACCGATCCGCTAATTGAATAGTAAGACCGGTGGGTATGAGTGGCCGAATCTTAAGGCATGAGTAGATCGAGAAGGGAAGGACATTGATTGACGCTCCTAGGTCTAGCATGCAGTTTGCGAACTTGATGTTTCCAATAGTGCATGGAATGGTGTAAGTTCCCGGATCTCCACATTTGGAGGGCACTTTTCGTTGCATGATTGCTGATACGTTCCTACTCATTAGCTCTTGATCGTTTTTAGCATTTTGTCTCCAGTTGGTGCAAAGTTCCTTTAAGAACTTGGCATACCGAGGAATTTGTTTTATGGCTTCCAACAGAGGAATGTTGATTTCAACCTTACTGAACAACTCGAATATTTCCTTATCCATGACATGTTGTTTTTGCACGCGAGCAGACACTGGGAAAGGAAGTGTTGTGCTGATTTTAGGAGTTTCAGTTCTGGGCATGGGGTCAGGCCTGTGTTTCTGGGACGTGTTTTCTTCGTCTTTGGCTACGTCCCGTTCTTCCTCAAATATGTCTGTATTTTCCTCGGTTGATTCTTCCTCTAGAATTTTGAGAGTTTCAGGCCTTATTTGCTCTTTTCTGGGCAACCTTGGATCTTCATTCTCCTCTCGCTCTAAAGGTTTGTTGGCAAGCGTTTTTCCACTCCTAAGGGTCAAGGCATTCACATCTTTCTGTATGCTTTGAATGGTTTGCAAAAGGAGTCTCTCTGTCTCATTAGCGTGTGCTGAGTCTGGGGTAGCAGGTTGAGAGATGTGCATTTTTAAGTCCGATAACTCTTCCTTAGTTTTGGCTTGGAATTGATGCATAGTAGCCGATAGTTATGCAATCATGTCCTCAAGTGACTTGTTTGGTCCCAGCTGATTGTTTGGACACACGTTAGTTTTGTGGTCCGTAGAATTGCAAAATTCGCAAGATATTACTTGAACTGTCTGCTTTTGTAGTAATTGCATCATCATTTCCTTTATTTGTCTTATCTCTTCTGGTATTGAGCTTACTGGTGTCTCAGCTTGTGAGACATTTTCTGTTCGGAAGAATTCGTTTTTACGGACAGTCTCTTCTCTTAACCGAGCGTTTTCGGCTACATTGGTGATGAGATTCCTTATGCCGCTTAATGATAGATTCATCATGGACCCTCCTGCTGAGGCATCTAGTAGCATTTTTTCCAAGGGTTTAAGCCCATCAATGAGGTACTCGATGATGAATTTCTCGGGCAGTCCAATGGTACAGCAGCTTCTCTCCAAGCGGTTGAACCTTTCTAGGTAGTTGTACATGGTTTCGTTTTGTTCCTGCCTTATGTCCTGCAATTGTCTTCTTACTTCCTTTGCTTTTGCTGCTGGGTAGTATTTGTCTGAGAATTTCTTCTGCATCTGAGCCCATGTTCTGATGCTTCCGGAAGGTAATGACAGGAACCAGTCGTTTGCCGCATCAATGAGGGAAAAGTAGAACGCCTTTAACTTAAAGTCGTCTACGTTTACGCCATTTGGTTTGAGGTTTTGGCAAATCCCATGTAGACGCTGGAGATGAGTCATTGCTGATTCTCCACGAGTTCCTGAGAATTTTGGCAAGCTGTGGGCCACTGAAGTGTTGATGGCGATGTTTTCTAGCTCAGGTCCTTCGTAGATACACCATGGCTGAACTCTGAAATCTGGTGCCGAAAGTTCTCCCAGGGTGGGTTCACGGTAGTTGTCATCCCCGTAGTAGTTATCGAAGACGGGTTCTTGTCTAGGAACTTGTCGAGGGCGAGGGGGTGGGGGATATCTAGGGGGTTGTCGTACTGGACCAGCTGCATTTCGGTCCTCGGGTGGTTCTTGGTTTCGTCTGATGGCCTCCCTATCACGAGCTCGTCTACTTCTGATGAGTTGCTCCGGATCATCCATAAATGGAAGTGGCACTTCATCATTTCGCTCGTACAGGTTTATTTCATCGTCATCCTGGTAGTCATGATGACTTCCTTCGCGAGACATAGTTGTTTCGAGCGCGAGAATTTAAAAGAGATGGAGGGAGAGAAAAGAACAGTTTATTCGACGGCTAATTCCCCGGCAACGGCGCCAATTTGACGGAGGGCCACCGCACTGTCGTTAAGGTGCAGTGTCCTCTGTACAAATAAATTTATAATATCCGCTACTTGTGACTACACTACTGGGTAGTAAGTGGTAAGTAGGGGTCGAACCCAAGGGAATTAGGGGAATAGGCTATTCTTTTAGGGTGATTGAACTGGGGGGAGCGTGTTTTATGGTAGATTGAGATTTTAGCGCTCTAATTAACTACGTGATTTTTTGGGGGTTTTTGGTTTTGATTGCGGAAAAGTAAATACAGAAATTAAATGCTGTAAATACAAAGAAGACTTACAGTGGGTGATGCGTGATTGTAATTCCTCCGGTAGATCAGCAGTTGGTGATTGCGGTTTAACAGTAAAGAAAAGCATTCGGTCTCAGGTACTCTTGTATTATAACATGTATATAATAAACTGTTAGTAACTTTTCTAAGAATTCAAAGATGAATCGAGGCCCTTTCGTAGCGCAAGACTTGCAACATCGTTTAAAGCAACCCTTGTTCTATTTCAGACTAATTCCTCCTTTCGAAGTATCTTAGCCTTTTGTGCATCCACTTGATCTCACAGTTACGATTGACCAAGTGGTGTTTTAGATGAGTCGAACTTCTCAGATAAGCTTTGCCCTTTCGTAGCATCCACTTACCCGAGTATGTTCACGAATCCCCACGGAAGAGTTTTGCCCTTTCGTAGCATCCACTCAACCTTGGAAATTCTGACTATAAATGGCACATAGAACAAGTTTTGAATACAAAGAAATGAAACTAAAAGATATTACAACATTATATAATACAAGAAAATACCTTCCACCGAATAAAGAGTTTAGCTACGAATATCCATAGAGATGGATACCATAGCTAAATACTCGGGGGTTTTTGAAAACAGTAAGAGGGAAAGGGGTGGAATACTCAAGAACCAACAAGAGTATTCCTAATTCCTACTGAATACTCAAGAACCAACAGGAGTATTCTCTATAGTATTATAATACTCGAGAACCGACAAGAGTATTATAATTTCCAGTATAATACTCAAGAACAAACAGGAGTATTATTTCAAAACCGAACCAAACTTACAAGTAACAAAATGTAGAGAGAGAAGTGATTACAATTTTTGGGATGATTTATGAGGAGGAGGAGCACCTCCTTTTATAGGACAAATGGGTGGAGATGGGTGGTGGAGATTGGTTTGATCCAAGGGAGGAGGAGGAGGTAAGGAGGAGCCAAGGAGGAGCCACCAAGTGGCGGAGGAGGAGTGGTGGAGCTCAGCCGCCGGTAGCCGGTTGTGGTGGAGGAGCAATGGGTTGTTTCCTCCACCTCCAAGGCAAGTAGCCGGTCACCAAGGAGGAGGAGGGGCGGCGCCGCCGGTAGTGGGTGGTGGAATGGGGAGGTTTTCCTCCTTTGGTCACCTCTTCATCAAGTCACCAAGTCATCTTGCCATATGTGAATTTTGTACAGTTTTGTGCAGTCTTTTCACAAAATTGTCAGTGTGTTCCTTCCCCGGACTGTCTTGACTTCACTCCTGATTCTTCTGATTAATTTATTCTGGTCAATTCAACGTCAGGATCCTTGATATTTCTTCAGTCGGCATATGATCTTGACCTTGGATTGACTCTTGTTATCTTTTCAGCATAAAACCTCTCCTTAGCGTGTTTTCACTTCAGTCTCTAAAATGCCCTGTGGAAATATATCGGGACTAACAGATGGATGTTAGATAGACAAACAGTCTAACTTGGGGGGTTTTACTGTGTTTTTGATTCGTATAATTGTGGTCCATCATGCCTCTTCTTTGTATTCAAAACTTGTTCTATGTGCCACATATTAGGTCAGAACTTCCAAGGTTGAGTGGATGCTTGAAATGGCAAAACTCTTCTGTGGGGTTCGTGAACATACTCGGGTAAGTGGATGCTTGAAATGACAAAGCTTATCTGAGGAGTTCGACCTCTCTAAAACACAATTTGGATTGATAGAAAATGATTGTTCAAATGGATGCACATAGGCTAGTATACCTTGAAATGGGGTGCTAGGCTAAATAGAACAAGTGATCTACGACCTTGAAATGGGCTAGACAGTGTGGCAAATCGAGCGCTTGAAATGGCCTTGATACACGTTTGAATACTTAGTAGGATCACTAAAGGTCAATGATAAACAGGCTATGATACAAGGCCCCCGAAACCGAATGCTTTCCTTAGATTAAAACACCACCTACATTTACTTTCAATTTTAGTATAAACCGCAATATCAACTGCTGACGTTTCGCAAGACTTGCCGATCACGCAACAACCGCTGTAAGTCTTCTCTTTATTTTCAGTATTTACTTTTCTGTCATTTACTTTTCCGCACTAAAAACCAAAACCAACCAAAAAAACACTTACTTTTCCGCACTAAAACCTCAATCAACCTAAAACACGCTCCCTCCCTGTACGATCCCTCAAAGAACAACTTATCCCCCTAATTCCCTTGGGTTCGACCCCTACTTACCACTTGCTACCCAGTAGTAAAGTCACGAGTAGCGGAGATATAAATTTATTTTGCACAGAGAACACCGTACCTTAACGACAGTGCGGTGGGCTCCGTCAAAATCGGCGCCGTTGCCGGGGAATTAGTTACCTAATCGGATAAGTTCTTTGAATCAATACTCGCTTCAAAACAACCATGTCTCGCGAAAGAAGGCACCATAATTACTAGGATGACGACGAGATAAACATGTACGACCGAAATGCAGCTGGTCCAGTGCAACAACCCCCTAGATATCCACCACCCCCTCAACCTCGACAAATGCCAAGACAAGAACCTGTCTACAATAACTACTATGGGGATGTCAACTACCGTGCACCTACTATGGGAGAACTCAATGCCCCAGAATTCGAAACGCAGCCGTGGTGCATTCGCCAGGGCCCTGAATTAGAAAACATTGCCGTCGACATGTCCGTGGTCCACAATTTACCAAAATTCTCAGGAACACGTGGAGAATCAGCAATGACTCACCTCCAGCGCTTACATGGTATTTGCCAAAACTTAAAACCGAATGGCGTGAACGTATACGACTTTAAGTTAAAGGCATTTTACTTTTCCCTCATTGACGCGGCAAACGACTGGTTCCTTTCATTGCCTTCCAGTAGCATCAGAACATGGGCTCAGATGCAAAAGAAATTCCTGGACAAATATTACCCGGCAGAAAAGGCAATGCAAGTAAGGAGGCAACTACAAGACATCAACCAAGGGCCCAGTGAAACCATGTACGATTACCTGGAAAAGTTCAACCGCCTGGAGAGAAGCAGATGTACCCTTGGACTGCCCGAGAAACTCATCATCGAGTACCTCATTGATGGATTAAGACCCTTAGACAAAATGCTCCTGGATGCCTCAGCTGGAGGATCCATGATGAATCTATCATTAAGTGGCATAAGGGATCTCATCACCAAGGTTGCTGAAAATGCTCGGTTTAGAGAGGAGACTACTCGTCAAGATAAATTCTTCAGAACAAAGAACGTAGCACAAGCCGAGACATCAGTAAACTCCATGCCAGAAGAGATGAGACAAATGAAGGAAATGATGATGCAATTCTTACGAAAGCAGACATTTCAAGTAAGACCTTGCGAGTTCTGTGGCTCTATAGACCACGAAACTAATGCATGTCTAACAGTACTAGTCGAGGACCCGGCAGAAATAAATGCATTAGGAGGATACCAAGGATACAACAACAACAGTAACAACAGTTATTCTCAAGAAGAAACACAACCAGCTGTCCCTCAACTAGCCCAGTCATTCTATCAACCGCTCCACCAATAGTACAACCAGGATGCCCCACCAGCAGGCCAGTATCAAGCAAGCTCGAGCAATCATCAAGGACCAAACAAGTCACTTGAGGACATGATAATACAATTGTCAGGTACTGTGCAGCAGTTGAGTACTACTATACATCAAAACCAAGCCGAAACAAAGGGAGAATTATCAGACTTGAAGAATCACATCTCCCAACTCGCTGCCTCAATGTCCGCACTCGCTAATGAGCCCTGCAGACTCCTTTCACAAACCATTCAAATAATGCAGGAAGATGTGAATGCCTTGACTCTTAGGAGTGGAAAAACGCTTGTCGGCAAACCTTTGGAGCAAGAGGAGAACAAAGACCCAAGGTTGCCCGGAGAAGAGCAAATGAGGCCCGAATCTCTCGAAACTCTAGAGGATGATGCGGCTGATAAAGACAATGACTTATTTGAGGAAGAGCGGGACGTAACCGAAGAAGAAGAGAATACGTCCAAGGAACACAGGCCTGGCCCGGTACCCAGAACCAACAGCCTTAAAATCAGCACAACACTTCCATTTCCAGTACCTGCTCGCGTGTAAAAACAACATGTCACGGATGAGGACGTGTTTGAGTTCTTCAGCAAAGTTGAAATCAACATCCCCCTTTTGGAAGCCATCAAGCAAATTCCTCGGTATGCCAAGTTTTTAAAAGAACTTTGCACCAACCGGAGGAGGAGTACTAGATACGATCAAGAGCTGATGAGTAGAAATGTGTCGGCCGTCATACAACGAAAAGTGCCCCCCAAATGTGGAGATCCAGGAACTTACACCATTCCATGCACAATTGGCAACATCAGGATCGAGAACTGCATGCTAGACCTTGGAGCATCAATCAATGTTCTTCCCTTCTATATCTACTCTTGTCTTAAGATTGGGCCGCTCAAACCCACCGGTCTCACTATTCAACTAGCAGATCGGTCATGCAAACAGCCCGAGGGCAAAATAGAAGACGTCCTGGTTCAAGTAGGCAAATTAGTATTTCCAACAGACTTCTACGTCTTAAAGATGGAGAATGGCGGACCTACAGATCATGCACCCATCCTTCTCGGCCGTCCATTTCTCAAAACATCAAAAATGAAGATAGACTGTGGAAGTGGAATGCTCTCAATGGAAGTAGAAGGAGAAGTCTTGAGCTTTGACATATTCCGAGCAATGAAGCACCCTATGGAATTCGAGGAAGTACACGCTCTCGATGCTTTGGACGACCTGGTCCAAGAAATTCAACCAGAACCAAGAGCAGATCCCTTAGAAGCCATACTCAACGGAGCCGAAGGCTCATACGAATTATCCGAAGACTTGCATGAAACGGTGGCCCACTTAACAATCTCGGAGCCTCTCACACCAGAATATGAAGTCAACGAGGTAAAATTATTCAAATCAAATACTTTTCTGCCCTCGGTGATGCAAGCCCCCAAAATAGAATTGAAGCCCCTGCCTGGATATCTGAAGTACGCCTTCCTAGGGGATAATGACACACTCCTAGTAATCATCAAAAGTGGCTTGGAAGCAGGCCAGGAACAAAGTTTGATAAAAGTACTGAAACAACACAAGTTGGCTATTGGATGGACTCTGGCCGACTTGAGGGGAGTCAGCCCGGCTATATGCATGCACCGTATTCTACTTGAGGATGGAGCAAAGCCATCAAGAGAGCCTCAACGAAGACTCAACCCAATCATGATGGAGATCGTCCAAAAGGAAATACAAAAGCTACTACATGCAGACGTTATCTATCCCATATCAGATAGCCAATGGGTGAGTGACGGAGCCCACTGCACTGTCGTTAAGGTGCAGTGTTCTCTGTACAAAATAAATTTATAATATCCGCTACTTGTGACTACACTACTGGGTAGTAAGTGGTAAGTAGGGGTCGAACCCAAGGGAATTAGGGGAATAGGCTATTCTTTTAGGGTGATTGAACTGGGGGGAGCGTGTTTTATGGTTGATTGAGGTTTTAGCGCTCTGATTAACTACGTGATTTTTTGGGGGTTTTTGGTTTTGATAGCGGAAAAGTAAATACAGAAATTAAATGCTGTAAATACAAAGAAGACTTACAGTGGGTGATGCGTGATTGTAATTCCTCCGGTAGATCAGCAGTTGGTAATTGCGGTTTAACAGTTAAGCATTCGGTTTCAGGTACTCTTGTATTATAACATGTATATAATAAACTGTTAGTAACTTTTCTAAGTATTCAAAGATGAATCGAGGCCCTTTCGTAGCGCAAGACTTGCAACATCGTTTAAAGCAACCCTTGTTCTATTTCAGACTAATTCCTCCTTTCGAAGTATCTTAGCCTTTTGTGCATCCACCTGATCTCACAGTTACGATTGACCAAGTGGTGTTTTAGATGAGTCGAACTTCTCAGATAAGCTTTGCCCTTTCGTAGCATCCACTTACCCGAGTATGTTCACGAACCCCACGGAAGAGTTTTGCCCTTTCGTAGCATCCACTCAACCTTGGAAATTCTGACTATAAATGGCACATAGAACAAGTTTTGAATACAAAGAAATGAAACTAAAAGATATTACAACATTATATAATACAAGAAAATACCTTCCACCGAATAAAGAGTTTAGCTACGAATATCCATAGAGATGGATACCATAGCTAAATACTCGGGGGTTTTTGGAAACAGTAAGAGGGAAAGGGGTGGAATACTCAAGAACCAACAGGAGTATTCTCTACAGTATTATAATACTCGAGAACCGACAAGAGTATTATAATTTCCAGTATAATACTCAAGAACAAACAGGAGTATTATTTCAAAATCGAACCAAACTTACAAGTAACAAACTTAGAGAGAGAAGTGATTTACAATTTTTGGGATGATTTTGTGAGGAGGAGGAGGGGTGTATTTATAGCCATGGGGAGGAGAAATGGAGAGGGCACTTGTTGCATGGAGATTGGATGGGCAAATCAAGGGAGGAGGAGCCACCACATGGAGGGGCCAAAAGCCGCCGGTCAAGGAGGAGGAGGGTGGTGGCAGCCGCCGGTTGCCGGTTGCCTTGGGTGGAGGAGCTCCTCCCTTGGCCACCTCTTCATCAAGTCACCAAGTCATCTTGCCATATGTGAGTTTTGTACAGTTTTGTGCAATCTTTTCACAAAACTGTCAGTGTGTTCTTTCCCCAGACTGTCTTGACTTCAATCCTGATTCTTCTGATTAATTTATTCTGGTCAATTTAACGTCAGGATCCTTGATATTTCTTCAGTCGGCGTATGATCTTGACCTTGGATTGACTCTTTTTATCTTTTCAGCATAAAATCCTCTCCTTAGCGTGTTTTCTCTTCAGTCTCTAAAATGCCCTGTGGAAATATATCGGGACTAACAGATGGATGTTAGATAGACAAACAGTCTAACTTGGGGGGTTTTACTGTGTTTTTGATTCGTATAATTGTGGTCCATCAGAATACCCCCCACTTTTAGTTGTTCGTCCCGAACAATGCTATTAAAGGGCGTAAGTTCTAGGTTCGGTTTTGGCATATGAAAATTGGACTGTGGTACTCGATCTATCCTAATTCATGCATTGCTTACTTATTACCAAATTAAACTGTGTAAATAAATAGAAGAAACTTAATACTTGTACCTCCATGCTGAGATGCAAATTATATTGGATGTCTCGGGAGATAGCCTTTTTCAGGTTCCTGGGTTGCAGCCTCGGGATCGTTTCGTACTATATGGTCTTCTGGTAGCTTTTTCATGCACGTGATTCGGTTCGGGTTTCAGTGAGTTGAACCTTCTTGTTTTTTTTTCTTTTCTTTGGCGAGGGACTGCTTTTTTGTTGTAGTGAATCGGCCTTTGGCCTTTGATTTGACTTTGTTGAGTGCTTCACTTTTGCTCGGTTAAAACCTTCACAATTTTGGGCCTTTGGCCTCTTTTGATTTTCTTCTTTGAGTTTTTCGCTTCTTTGTGACTTGCTAGTCCATTTTATCAGCCTTTTTGGGAGGTCCAATCATCGCCCGCAAGCCTATGGATATACCTCCCCTCTCCTCTCATCTTCTTCGTTTTGCGCGGGTCAAGATGAGGGTCGCTTATCTATTTTCTCGGCTATTTTGACTAGAGAGAGGACGGTCTGATTCCCGTCCTTGCCTTTGCATAGATGCTTCTTGGCGGAGTTTGACTCAATTATTCACTGAAAACCCGAAGTGCAGCCTCCACTGACTTCGAAAACCATATAGTTTGATCTGATCCTTTGATTGCTTCCCAAGTCCTTCTAGGGCAGTTTATGTCAACTCCACATCCCTAGTTATCTCAGTACAAAGGACAAATGGAAAGTTACATTCTAAGTTTTTAAACAGTTTGAATTTTCACAAGGTAAATGCATGAATTCTGATTTATCTTTTTCACATTCTTAAGTTCATATGTTCAAAAAGATACTATTACTAAAAAAAGAAAAACAGCAAGCATGTTATTTATGTACACAGGCGGTTTTCACCCCCCACTTTTGAACGAAGGCGTGCTCTAGTTCAAAAGTCATGCAAGCTTAAAACTAAGTACTGAAAGTAAGTGCGGAAAGTAAGATAGTGTCGGGTTACCTCCCGACCACTGCACTTGTTTTACGTCGTTGGCTCGACGATACCTCGTTGTGGATTACTGGTTTGGGTCCCATGGGTGGCCGAGGTCGAACTTTTGTGGGGCTAAGTTGACTTCATTGTGGTACTGTTTAACTCCCTGCCCGTTTACCGTGAACTTGCTTCCATTGTTCATGCTTTCTAACTCAAGCATCCCATGGTTGAATACTTTAGTCACGGTATACGGACCAGTCCATCTTGATCTTAGTTTGCCGGGCATCAACTTCAACCGTGAGGAGAAGAGTAGTACTTGTTGTCCTTCCTCGAATGAGCGCCGGAGGATGAATTTGTCGTGATATAATTTCGTCTGTGCCTTGTAGTCTGTCTGCCCTTCATAGGCCTTAAGCCGCAATTCTTCAAGTTCGCATAGCTTAAGCTTCCTATCCAGTCCGGCAGCTTTTAAATCCGGATTGCACTGCTTGAGCGCCCAATAGGCTTTGTGTTCTAATTCCACCGGAAGGTGGCATGCCTTCCCATAAACAAGTCGGAAAGGGGAGGTTCCAATTGGCGTCTTGTATGCCGTCCGATAAGCCCAGAGAGCTTCATCTAGCCTTTGACTCCAATCTTTCCTACCTGGTTTCACCATCTTTTCTAGAATACTCTTGATCTCGCGGTTAGAGATCTCGGCTTGACCATTGGTCTGGGGATGATATGCCGTGGATGTTCTGTGGTGGACATGGTAGCATTTTAAGGTGGCAGCCATCATGCGGTTACAGAAATGAGTTCCTTGGTCGCTGATTATGGCCTTGGGTACCCCGTATCTACAAAACAGGTTAGTGCGCAAAAAATCTATGACAGTCTTTGCATCGTCGCACCTTGTGGCCTTGGCTTCTACCCATTTTGACACATAATCAACAGCAACTAAGATGTAAGTATAACCGTATGAGACTGGGAATGGTCCCATAAAATCAAGACCCCAAACGTCAAAAACATCATTGACTAATATGGGTACTTGTGGCATTTCACTTCTAGCCGACATGTTTCCTACTCTTTGACACTTATCACATTTTTGACACTTCTCATTGGTATCTCTAAATAAACTCGGCCAAAAGAAGCCGCTATCTAGGATTTTTCTAGCGGTTCTCCTAGGTCCGAAGTGTCCTCCGCATGCAAACTCATGGCAAAAGCTAATGACAGAAGCTATTTCATTATCAGGGATGCATCTCCTAAGTATTTGATCTGGTCCTATTTTCCATAAATAAGGATCATCCCATACGTACTGTTTAGCATTATGTTTAAGTTTCATGCATTGTGTTTTAGTAAGAGAAGGAGGAAATGTACCTCCTACAAGGTAGTTGACGATAGAGGCGTACCAGGGCACCTTGGTTGAGACGGCGTATAGGTGCTCGTCTGGAAATGATTCGGTTATGTGCCCTTCCTCTTGCTTCTGGACAATCCTGCTTAGGTGGTCTGCTACAGTGTTCCCGATTCCCTTTTTGTCCCTTATTTCCACATTGAATTCTTGCAATAGTAATATCCACCGAATAAGCCTTGGCTTAGCCTCCTTCTTCTTCATTAGGTAACGGATGGCAGCATGGTCGGAATAAACTATTATTTTTGCTCCAAGCAAGTAGGGTCTGAATTTTTCTAGAGCGAATACTACTGCAAGGAGCTCCTTTTCGGTGGTGGAGTAGTTCCGTTGGGCAGGATCTAGGGTTCGTGAGGCGTAATAGATCACTCCCGCTTTCTTTTCAATTTTTTGGCCGAGAACTGCCCCTACAGCAAAGTCGCTTGCGTCGCACATGATTTCAAATGGTAGTTCCCAATTTGGTGTTTGGATGATGGGTGTGCTAGTGAGGGCTTTCTTTAGATCATCAAAGGCCTCTTTGCATGCGTTGGTGAATTCAAACGGAACTTCTTTTTGCAGAAGAGAGGATAGGGGTAATGCCTTTTTGGAGAAGTCTTTGATGAATCGTCGGTAGAATCCTGCATGGCCAAGGAATGATTGGATGTCTCGGACCGTGGATGGGTAAGGAAGGGTCATGATGAGGTCTATCTTAGCTTTATCCACCTCTATGCCTTTTTGTGAGATGACGTGCCCTAAGACTGTTCCATGGGTTACCATGAAATGGCATTTCTCATAATTGAGCACTAGGTTCATTGAGACACATCGTGCCAGAACCGTGCTCAAATTATCTAGGCAAGCGTCGAAAGTATTGCCATAGATGGTGAAGTCGTCCATGAAGACTTCGATGAATTCCCCGATCATGTCTGAAAAGATGCTGGTTACTACCCTTTGAAACGTTCCTGGAGCATTGCATAGACCGAACGACATTCTTCTGAAAGCAAATGTACCGAATGGGCAGGTGAATGTGGTCTTTTCTTGGTCCTCAGGCGCTATGGGAACTTGGTTGTATCCTGAGAACCCGTCCAGGAAGCAAAAGTACGGTTTGCCTGCCAGTCGGTCTAACATTTGATCGATGAATGGCAGAGGGAAATGGTCCTTTCTTGTGACTGCGTTCAATTTCCTGTAATCTATGCACATTCTCCAGCCGTTCTTGATCCTAGTTGTTACCATATTTCCTTCGGCATCTTCCTCGACTGTGATCCCGCTTTTCTTCGGGACTATGTGGACTGGACTCACCCACTGACTATCTGATATTGGATAGATTACATCCGCATCCAGGAGCTTTTGTATTTCCTTCCGGACGATTTCCATCATGATTGGATTGAGTCGTCGTTGAGGCTCTCTTGATGGCTTTACTCCATCCTCGAGTAGAATACGGTGCATGCATACGGCCGGGCTGATTCCTCTTAAGTCAGCCAGTGTCCATCCTAAGGCTAACTTGTGTTGTTTCAGTACTTTTATCAATCTCTGTTCCTGGCCTGCTTCTAGGCCACTCTTGATGATTACTGGGAGTGTGTTATTCTCCCCTAGGAAGGCGTACTTCAGATGTCCAGGCAGGGACTTCAATTCTACTTTGGGAGCTTGCGTCACTGAGGGCAGAAAAGTATTTGATTTGAATAATTTTACCTCGTTCACTTCGTATTTTGGTGTGAGAGGTTCTGAGGTTGTCAGGTGGGCTAGTGTTTCATGCAGGCTTTCGGCCAAGTTATACGAGCTCTCGGCTCCATTGAGTATGAGTTCTAAGGGATCCTTTTTAGGTTCTGATTGAACTTCTTGGACTAGATCGTCCAAAGCGTCGAGAGCGTGTACTTCCTCGAAGTCCATAGGGTGCTTCATTGCCTTGAGTATGTCGAAGCTGAAAACTTCTCCTTCTACTTCCATTGAGATCATTCCACTTCCACAGTCTATCTTCATTCTTGCTGTTTTTAGAAATGGACGGCCAAGAAGGATGGGTGCATGATTAGTAGGTTCGCCATTCTCCATTTTTAAAACGTAGAAGTCCGCTGGAAACACTAATTGGCCTACTTGGACCAAGACATCTTCAATTTTTCCCTCGGGCAGTTTACACGACCGATCCGCTAATTGAATAGTAAGACCGGTGGGTATGAGTGGCCCAATCTTAAGGCATGAGTAGATCGAGAAGGGAAGGACATTGATTGACGCTCCTAGGTCTAGCATGCAGTTTGCGAACTTGATGTTTCCAATTGTGCATGGAATGGTGTAAGTTCCTGGATCTCCACATTTGGAGGGCACTTTTCGTTGCATGATTGCTGATACGTTCCTACTCATTAGCTCTTGATCGTTTTTAGCATTTTGTCTCCGGTTGGTGCAAAGTTCCTTTAAGAACTTGGCATACCGAGGAATTTGTTTTATGGCTTCCAACAGAGGAATGTTGATTTCGACCTTACTGAACAACTCGAATATTTCCTTATCCATGACATGTTGTTTTTGCACGCGAGCAGGCACTGGGAAAGGAAGTGTTGTGCTGATTTTAGGAGTTTCAGTTCTGGGCATGGGGTCAGGCCTGTGTTTCTGGGACGTGTTTTCTTCGTCTTCGGCTACGTCCCGTTCTTCCTCAAATATGCCCGTATTTTCATCGGTTGCTTCTTCCTCTAGAATTTCGAGAGTTTCAGGCATTATTTGCTCTTCTCTGGGCAACCTTGGATCTTCACTCTCCTCTTGCTCTAAAGGTTTGTTGGCAAGCGTTTTTCCACTCCTAAGGGTCAAGGCATTCACATCTTTCTGTATGCTTTGAATGGTTTGCAAAAGGAGTCTCTCTGTCTCATTAGCGTGTGCTGAGTCTGGGGTAGCAGGTTGAGAGATGTGCATTTTTAAGTCCGATAACTCTTCCTTGGTTTTGGCTTGGAATTGATGCATAGTAGCCGATAGTTGTGCAATCATGTCCTCAAGTGACTTGTTTGGTCCCAGATGATTGTTTGGACACACGTTAGTTTTGTGGTCCGTAGAATCGCAAAATTCGCAAGATATTACTTGAACTGTCTGCTTTTGTAGTAATTGCATCATCATTTCCTTTATTTGTCTTATCTCTTCTGGTATTGAGCTTACTGGTGTCTCAGCTTGTGAGACATTTTCTGTTCGAAAGAATTCGTTTTTACGGACAGTCTCTTCTCTAAACCGAGCGTTTTCGGCTACATTGGTGATGAGATTCCTTATGCCGCTTAATGATAGATTCATCATGGACCCTCCAGCTGAGGCATCCAGGAGCATTTTATCTAAGGGTCTTAATCCATCAATGAGGTACTCGATTATGAGTTTCTCGGGCAGTCCAATGGTACAGCAGCTTCTCTCCAAGCGGTTGAACCTTTCTAGGTAGTTGTACATGGTTTCGTTTTGTTCCTGCCTTATGTCCTGCAATTGTCTTCTTACTTCCTTTGCCTTTGCTGCTGGGTAGTATTTGTCTGAGAATTTCTTCTGCATCTGAGCCCATGTTCTGATGCTTCCGGAAGGTAATGAAAGGAACCAATCGTTTGCCGCGTCAATGAGGGAAAAGTAGAACGCTTTTAACTTGAAGTCGTCTACGTTTACGCCATTTGGTTTTAAGTTTTGGCAAATTCCATGTAAGCGCTGGAGATGGGCCATTGCTGACTCTCCATGATTTCCTGCGAACTTCGGTAAGCTGTGGGCCACTGAAGTGTTGATGGCGATGTTTTCTAGCTCAGGTCCTTCGTAGACACACCATGGCTGAACTCTGAAATCTGGTGCCGAAAGTTCTCCCAGGGTGGGTTCACGGTAGTTGTCATCCCCGTAGTAGTTATTGAAGGCGGGTTCTCGTCTAGGAACTTGTCGAGGGCGAGGGGGTGGCGGATATCTAGGGGGTTGTCGTACTGGACCAGCTGCATTTTGGTCCTCGGGTGGTTCTTGGTTTCTTCTGATGGCCTCCCTATCACGAGCTCGTCTGCTTCTGATGAGTTGCTCCGGATCATCCATAAATGGAAGTGGCACTTCATCATTTCGCTCGTACAGGTTTATTTCATCGTCATCCTGGTAGTCATGATGACTTCCTTCGCGAGACATGGTTGTTTCGAGTGCGAGAATTTAAAAGAGGGGGAGGGAGAGAAAAGAACAGTTTATTCGACGGCTAATTCCCCGGCAACGGCGCCAATTTTGACGGAGCCCACTGCACTGTCGTTAAGGTGCAGTGTTCTCTGTACAAAATAAATTTATAATATCCGCTACTTGTGACTACACTACTGGGTAGTAAGTGGTAAGTAGGGGTCGAACCCAAGGGAATTAGGGGAATAGGCTATTCTTTTAGGGTGATTGAACTGGGGGGAGCGTGTTTTATGGTTGATTGAGGTTTTAGCGCTCTGATTAACTACGTGATTTTTTGGGGGTTTTTGGTTTTGATAGCGGAAAAGTAAATACAGAAATTAAATGCTGTAAATACAAAGAAGACTTACAGTGGGTGATGCGTGATTGTAATTCCTCCGGTAGATCAGCAGTTGGTAATTGCGGTTTAACAGTTAAGAGAAGCATTCGGTTTCAGGTACTCTTGTAGTATAACATGTATATAATAAACTGTTAGTAACTTTTCTAAGTATTCAAAGATGAATCGAGGCCCTTTCATAGCGCAAGACTTGCAACATCGTTTAAAGCAACCCTTGTTCTATTTCAGACTAATTCCTCCTTTCGAAGTATCTTAGCCTTTTGTGCATCCACCTGATCTCACAGTTACGATTGACCAAGTGGTGTTTTAGATGAGTCGAACTTCTCAGATAAGCTTTGCCCTTTCGTAGCATCCACTTACCCGAGTATGTTCACGAACCCCACGGAAGAGTTTTGCCCTTTCGTAGCATCCACTCAACCTTGGAAATTCTGACTATAAATGGCACATAGAACAAGTTTTGAATACAAAGAAATGAAACTAAAAGATATTACAACATTATATAATACAAGAAAATACCTTCCACCGAATAAAGAGTTTAGCTACGAATATCCATAGAGATGGATACCATAGCTAAATACTCGGGGGTTTTTGGAAACAGTAAGAGGGAAAGGGGTGGAATACTCAAGAACCAACAGGAGTATTCCTAATTCCTACTGAATACTCAAGAACCAACAGGAGTATTCTCTACAGTATTATAATACTCGAGAACCGACAAGAGTATTATAATTTCCAGTATAATACTCAAGAACAAACAGGAGTATTATTTCAAAATCGAACCAAACTTACAAGTAACAAACTTAGAGAGAGAAGTGATTTACAATTTTTGGATGATTTTGTGAGGAGGAGGAGGGGTGTATTTATAGCCATGGGGAGGAGAAATGGAGGGCTAAGATGAGGGCACTTGTTGCATGGAGATTGGATGGGCAAATCAAGGGAGGAGGAGCCACCACATGGAGGGGCCAAAAGCCACCGGTCAAGGAGGAGGAGGGTGGTGGCAGCCGCCGGTTGCCTTGGGTGGAGGAGCTCCTCCCTTGGCCACCTCTTCATCAAGTCACCAAGTCATCTTGCCATATGTGAGTTTTGTACAGTTTTGTGCAGTCTTTTCACAAAACTGTCAGTGTGTTCTTTCCCCGGACTGTCTTGACTTCACTCCTGATTCTTCTGATTAATTTATTCTGGTCAATTTAACATCAGGATCCTTGATATTTCTTCAGTCGGCATATGATCTTGACCTTGGATTGACTCTTGTTATCTTTTCAGCATAAAATCCTCTCCTTAGCGTGTTTTCTCTTCAGTCTCTAAAATGCCCTGTGGAAATATATCGGGACTAACAAATGGATGTTAGATAGACAAACAGTCTAACTTGGGGGGTTTTACTGTGTTTTTGATTCGTATAATTGTGGTCCATCAGTGAGTCCTATCCGCGTGGTCCCAAAGAAAAGTGGGATCACAGTCGAGGAAGATGCCGAAGGAAAAATTGTAACAACAAGGATCAAGAACGGCTGGAGAATGTGCATCGACTACAGGAAATTAAACGCCGTCACAAGAAAAGACCATTTCCCCCCTACCATTCATCGATCAAATGCTAGACCGGCTGGCAGGCAAGCCATATTTCTGCTTCTTGGACGGGTTCTCAGGATACAACCAGATCCCCATAGCACCTGAGGACCAAGAGAAGACTACATTCACCTGCCCATTCGGTACATTCGCCTTCAGAAGAATGTCATTCGGCCTATGCAATGCCCGGGGACTTTCCAAAGGGTAGTAACCAGCATCTTTTCAGACATGATCGGGGAATTCATTGAAGTCTTCATGGATGACTTCACCATCTATGGCAATACATTCAACGCTTGCCTAGATAACTTGAACACGGTTCTGGCACGATGTGTCTCAATGAACCTCGTGCTCAATTACGAGAAATGCCACTTCATGGTAACTCATGGAGTAGTCTTAGGGCACGTCATCTCACAAGAAGGCATAGAGGTGGATAAATCTAAAATAGACCTGATCATGACTCTACCATACCCCTCCACTGTCCGAGACATCCAATCCTTCCTTGGGCATGCGGGATTCTACCGACGATTCATCAAGGACTTCTCCAAAAAGGCGTTGCCTCTATCCACTCTTCTCCAAAAAGAAGTTCCTTTTGAATTCACCAATGCATGCAAGGAAGCCTTTAATGAGCTCAAAAAGGCCCTCACTAGCACACCCGTCATCTAAACTCCGGATTGGAAAAAACCATTTGAGATCATGTGCGACGCAAGCGACTTTGCTGTGGTAGCAGTTCTCGGCCAAAAGCTTGATAAGAAGGCGGGTGTGATCTACTACGCCTCACGAACCCTAGATCCTGCCCAACGGAACTACTCCACCACCGAGAAGGAACTCTTGGCAGTAGTATTCGCTATGGAAAAATTCAGACCCTATTTGCTTGGAGAAAAAGTGATAGTTTATTCTGACCATTCTGTCATCCATTACCTAATGAAGAAAAGGGAGGCGAAGCCAATACTCATTCGGTGGATATTACTACTGCAAGAATTCGATGTGGAAATAAGGGACGAAAAGGTGATCGAGAATACTGTGGCTGACCACCTAAGTAGGATTGTCCAAAAGGAAGAAGAAGGACACATAACTGAGTCATTTCCAGACGAGCATCTCTATGCAGTCTCAACCAAGATGCCATGGTACGCGTCAATCGTCAACTACCTTGTAGGAGGTACATTTCCTCCCTCTTTTACTAAAGCACAATGCATGAAACTTAGGCATGACGCTAGACATTACTTATGGGATGATCCCTATTTATGGAAAATAGGAGCAGATCAAATACTTAGGAGATGCATCCCCGATAATGAAATAGCTTCTGTCGTTAGCTTCTGCCATGAGTTTGCATGTGGAGGACACTTCGGACCTAGGAGAACCGCTAGAAAAATCCTACATAGCGGCTTTTTTTGGCCAAGTATATTTAGAGATGCCTATGAAAAGTGTAAAAAATGCGATAAGTGTCAAAGAGTAGGAAATGTGTCAGCTAGAAATGAGATGCCTCAAGTACCCATATTAGTCAACGATGTTTTCGACATTTGGGGTATTGATTTTATGGGACCATTCCTAGTTTCATGCGGGTATACTTACATTTTAGTTGATGTAGATTATGTGTCAAAATGGGTAGAAGCCAAGGCCACAAGGTACAACGATGCAAAGACTGTCATAGAATTTTTGCGCACTAACCTGTTTTGTAGGTACGGGGTACCCAAGGCCATAATAAGTAACCAAGGAACTCATTTCTGCAACCGCATGATGACTGCTACCTTAAAACGCTACCATGTCCACCACCGGACGTCCACGGCATATCACCCCCAATCCAATGGTCAAGCGGAGATCTCCAACCGCGAAATCAAAGGAATTTTGGAAAAAATGGTAAAGCCGGGCAGGAAAGATTGGAGTCAGAGGCTAGATGAAGCACTTTGGGCTTATCGGGCGGCATATAAGACACCAATAGGAACCTCCCCCTTTCGACTTGTTTATGGGAAGGCATGCCACCTTCCGGTGGAATTAGAACATAAAGCCTATTGGGCGCTCAAGCATTGCAATCCAGATTTAAGGGCTGCCGGACTGGATAGGAAACTTAATCTGTGTGAGCTTGAGGAATTGCGGCTTGAAGCCTATGAAGGGCAAACGGACTATAAGGCGAGGACCAAATTATATCATGACAAATTCATCCTCCGACGCTCATTTGAGGAGGGACAACAAGTACTGGTCTTCTCTCGCGACTGAAATTGATGCCCGGAAAGCTTAAATCTAGATGGACCGGCCCTTTCACAATAACTAAGGTATTCAACCATGGGGCAATTGAGCTAGAAAGCCCAAACGATGGAAGCAGATTCACGGTGAATGGGCAGTGAGTCAAACATTACCACGGCGAGGGCAACTTAACTCCGCAACACTACAACCTGAGTCACCCATGGGATCCAAACCAATGATCCCCATGCGTCGAGCCAACGACGTTAAACAAAGGCACTGGTCGGGAGGTAACCCGAGCCATGTCGTTCGCTCGACACCTTAAAGGGAGTTCTGTTCTTCCCTTTTCCTTAATGTCATTTCCTTCTCATATAATATCTGCATGCATGGCTTTTGAACTAAGTCATTTCGTAAAGAATGCCTTCGTTCAAAAGTGTGGGGTGAGAACCACCTGTGTACATAGTTAATAAACATGTTTTCTTTTTTCTTAATATTATCTTTTTGAAAATATGAACTTGAGAATGTGAAAAAGATAGACCTAAATTCATGCATTTACCTTGTGAAAATTCAACTGTTTAAAAACTTAGAATGTAACTTCTTATTTGTCCCTTTGTGCTGAGATAAACAGGGGATGTGGAGTATATATAAACTGCCCTAGAGAGGCTTGGCAAGCACTCGAAGGATCGAATCTAAATATATGGTTTTCGAAGTCAGTGGAGGCTGCACTTCGGGTTTCAATTAAGTCAGAGTCATCTCTGCCATGCAGCGTTTATGCAGAAAAAGGCGGGACGGGAATCAAACCGTCCTATCTCTAGTCAAAGTAGCCGGGAAAATAAATGAGCGACCCTCATTTTGACTCGCGCGAAACGGCGAGGATGAGAGAGAGCGGGGAGGTATTTCCATATGCTCGCGGGCGATGATTGGACCTCCCAAAAACGCTTGAGAAAATGGACTAGCAAGCCACAAAAAGGCAAAAGCTCAAAGAGCTAATCAAAGGCCAAAGGCCAAAGTTGTGAAGGTTTTAACCGAACAAAAGTGAAGTACTCAAAGAGTCAAATCAAAGGCCAAAGGCCGATTCACTACAAAAGTTGTCCCTCGCCAAAAAGAAATCAAAAAAGGCTCAACTCAGTGAAACCCAAACCGAATCACGTGCCAGAAAAAGCTACAAGGAAACCATATAGCGCGAGTCAGTCCCAAGAATGCAGTCCAGGAGCCTGAAAAGGGCTATCTCCCGAAACATCCGAATTAATTTGCATCTCGGCGCAGAGGTACACCTATCAAGTTTCTTCTAAGTATTTATACGGTTTAATTTGGTAATAAGTAAGTAATGCATGAATTAGGATAAATCTAGTCCCACAGTCTCACTTTCATATTTTAAAAGTTTACTTAGATAGTGTGTGCCGCCCTTTAATAGCATTGTTCGGGACGAACAACTAAATGTGTGGGGTGATCTGATGGACCATAATTGTATGAATCATAAACACAGTTAAACCCACCAAATTAGACTCTTTGTCTATTTAACTTTTGCTTGTCAGTTCCGATATTTATCTACAGGGTATTTTGGAGTCTAGAGAGAATACAGGCTAAGGAGGAGTTTTTAAGCTGAAAATATATTACGAGTCATTCCAAGGTCACGACCAGATGCCGACTGAAGAAATATCATGAACCTGACATGGAATCACCCAAAACAAGTCCAATCAAAGAGCAACCAGAGTCAGTCCGGAGCTAAAATGGACCGATGGCTTTGTGAAAACTCACAAAAATCACAAAACCACCTCCACCTTACCTTATGACTGGCGGCTTTTGGGCATTTGGTGAGTCATGGGGGGCGGCTCCTCCCCCTCATGACTCATCACCGGCGGCTTTGAGAGGCTCCATGGCTTCTTGCCATGTGTTCTCATCCTCACCACATCCTCCTCCTCTCCTTGGCTTATAAATACAAGCTTCCCTCCTTTCTAATCTTCATCCAAAAATCATTCCACCACAACACAATCACTCATCTCTCTAGATTTTGGCACTTTTGTAAGCTTTTGTTTGAAATCTATAATACTCCTGTTGGTTCTTGAGTATTCTAGTAGTTTTTGAGTTTACTCCTGTTGGTTCTTGAGTATTCTCCTTTACTTACTGTCTTTCAAAAACCCTCGAGTACTTAGCTATGGTATCCACCTCTATGGATATTCGTAGCTAAACTCTTCATTCGGTTGAAGGGGTGTACCTGTATCATAAAATGTTTTAGGCCATACTCTTAGTGCCTCTTCTTTGTATTCAAAACTTGTTCTATGTGCCACATATTAGGTCAGAACTTCCAAGGTTGAGTGGATGCTTGAAATGGCAAAACTCTTCCGTGGGGTTCGTGAACATACTCGGGTAAGTGGATGCTTGAAATGGCAAAGCTTATCTGAGGAGTTCGACCTCTCTAAAACACCATTTGGATTGATCGGAAATGATTGTTCAAATGGATGCACATAGGCTAGTATACCTTGAAATGGGGTGCTAGTCTAAATAGAACAAGTGATCTACGACCTTGAAATGGGCTAGACAGTGTGGCAAATCGAGCGCTTGAAATGGCCTTGATACACATTTGAATACTTAGTAGGATCACTAAAGGTCAATGATAAACAGGCTATGATACAAGGCCCCCGAAACCGAATGCTTTCCTTAGATTAAAACACCACCTGCATTTACTTTTAATTTTAGTATAAACCGCAATATCAACTGCTGACGTTCCGCAAGACTTGCCGATCACGCAATAACCGCTGTAAGTCTTCTCTTTTATTTTCAGTATTTACTTTTCTGTCATTTACTTTTCCGCACTAAAAACCAAAACCAACAAAAAAACACTTACTTTTCCGCACTAAAACCTCAATCAACCTAAAACACGCTCCCTCCTTGTACGATCCCTCAAAGAACAACTTATCCCCCTAATTCCCTTGGGTTCGACCCTTACTTACCACTTGCTACCCAGTAGTAAAGTCACGAGTAGCGGAGATATAAATTTATTTTGCACAGAGAACACCGCACCTTAACGACAGTGCGGTGGGCTCCGTCAGTAGTATTTGTCAAGAAATTTTTTCTGCATCTGATCCTAAGTCCTGATGCTACCTGAAGGGAGAGATAAAAACCAAGCATGAGCTGCATCAGTTAAAGAAAAATGAAAAGCCTTGAGTTTGAAATTCTCCACTATGGCTCCATAGGGTCGGAAAGTCTGGTAGATGCCATGAAGGCTTTGAAGATGTTTGGTGGCTGACTCTCCTTGCCGACCCGAAAACTTTGGCAGATGATGCACCACTGCAGTATTGACCATGATTTCTTGCATCTCTGGCCCCTCATGGATGCACCAAGGAATATTCTGAAAATTAGGGGCAGACAGCTCCCTCATGGTCGGCTCGTAGTAGTTATGCTCATCGTCTTCTGGCCTCCTGTAGACTGGCGGCTGCAGTCGTGGCGGTGGAGGCGGCTGCCTCGCACCAGCACCATTCTGTGCAACAGGTGCCCTCTAATTCAGGTGTCGAGCCTCCCTGACTGCACGGTTGCGAGCACGTACAAGCTGCTCCGGATCATCATAGAATGGAGGTATCACCTCGTTCTCATCAACTAGAGCTATCTCGTTGTTGTTGTCATCATCGCCAATCTGACTATCTGCGTGAGACATAGCGAAATGAGTAGCAAGCGCAACAATAGCTAACTAAAGTAATTAAATAAAAATAGATAATAAAATAAAAACAAAACGAAACAACTTCACTGAAGCGCAGCTCCCCGGCAATGGCGCCAAAATTTGACGCGCGTCGTCTGACGCGTCAAATTTAATATTTATATTATCCTGCGTGAAACTAGTAAGTGGCAAGCAGGGTCGAACCCAAGGGAGCTGGTGTTGCTGAAGCTGTAACTGTAATTGTAAAAGCAATTAAAAAGGGGGTTGTGAACAAATAAGAGTGCTAAAGAGAAAATAACGCAAAGAGAAATCAATCAGAGAGAGCATTCAGTTTAGGGTTTCTATTGTGACATGTTTATCATTGACTGCTAATAATCGAATTTCAAGTTTCTAAGTGTAGTTATTCCGGTTTAGGCAATAACCCAAAGTAATCCGTTTCAGGCAATACACCACAATCTAATCCGGGTAAGGCATTAGACTTCTAGTTCTCCTAAATTCAATAATTCGGGATAGGCATTATTTAATCTAGGTGTTCTTACTCGTTTTTACGGGAAAGTCTCAAACAAGTATTAACGATAAGAACTGAATTTTTCAGCTAAGCTTTACGGGTAAGTCTCAACTTAGCTTCACAATTCAGCCCTTAATATTAAGCACAAGAACTAGAGAAATAAGAAATTGCATTAAGTAAAAAGTCTCAAAACATAGTCACAATGTACGAAACCCTAAACCGAATTAAAGGTTTAGCTACACATGATCATGCAAAAACACATAATGAAAAGTAGGAAATTCTTCTCTCTCGTCGAAAGCTTGCGTCTTCTCCAGAGCCGTCTTGGTCTTCGTAGCATATGAGATGATGAGATGATGGAAACCCTAACCCAAACATCTTATTTATAGCAAAAAGTAGGGTTTCCAAGTCCAGGTTTTGGGCTTTATTTCCATGTTTCGGCCTTGCTGATGTCATCAAATGGACTGATGACATCATCACCTCGTCGACTGGTCGCGTTAGTAGGAACCATTAGCACCGCGTTCGTCCTTGACATTAACGTTAATGTTAATGTCTCTTCCGAACGCGATCCACACTGATTCTGGTTCTTCTTTCTACGCGCCAGTTCCGACTTTGACTCTGGATTTGACCTTTTATATAATCTCAGATGCTCTTGGTGTGAACTAGAGAGTTGTAGGGAATCGAGTCAGCTACGCAACGCCATGTAGCTCGTCTTTTTACGATCATTGGTCCATTCCCAGCACTCCTTCGAGCGTCGAAAGGTCTGATCTGCCATTGTGATGTTTTCGGCACGAAACGCCATCTTTTATGCTTGTTTCCTCCTAAAGCTTCTGAAACATCTGAAATTTAAAACAACACTAAGAAGTAATTGTTCGCATAATAAAGTGTCGAAATAGATGGGATTAGCTGACTCAACGCGTCGTATAAATACGACTCATCAGTAACCAACCTAGGGTAGAGGCTAGGTCTCAATCTGCACTCGCTTCTCGTTTTGCCAAACTGAAGCCGATGTTGGTTTTCTGGGGTTCCTGTCTCTCCTACGCTGAAAGAAATAGGGAATCCGGATCTAATATGCAAGATGAGGTAATTATTTCATTACAATATTTATTTGTATATTAACTAGTTCTATTTGTTTGATTGTGTTGCTTAATTTCAAAATGAATAGATACAGAAAGCTCAAACAATGTATATTTCGAAAAAGGAGTTCAAACACTTTTCTTGTTGGAAAGAAGTGAAGGCTCACCAAACATTTGCTCGAACAGAAACAAGTACTCCCCCAACTTATATATACGAAGCCAATGCAGAAATTGATGAAGTACTCGTCAATGAAGTGCCTCCAAGTTTAAGTATTGATGATCTTACATTTTCTACACATGATAGCTACACCGGAGGTTCATCTAGTCCGGTGAGACCACCCGGAGTAAAAGCGGTCAAGGAGGCAAGGAAAAAAGGAAAATACGCCATGACTAAATCAACTCAAAGCCGAGACGATATTTTGGAAACCATGGCAAATAACCAGAAAGAACATATGAATTGGCAAAGAGAGCAGGCGAAGAGAGCTCAACAAATTCAACAAGATGCTATTAATGTTAGGAAGTTGGAGGAAGATACAAAGATCATGCAAATGAATACAGAAATGATGACTCAAACATCAAAGAGATACTTTTCAAAGAGCAAGGCCGCTATTGTCCGCCAATATGAAGAGAAGGAAGTCGAAGAGAACACTTAATCTTTTTCGAATTGTTACCGTCCATTACACTTCGATGATTAGGTAACTTAGTGGTTTTAATTAAAATCAATTTATGTAATTTCAATTTCAAGTAGTTTCAATTCAAGTAATTTCAATTTCAAGTAATTTCAATTTCCATTAATGAATAGTAATAGGAGGTCCTGCATGTTCAACGGCTGTACAAATAGCGCGAATAGGACATCCTATAATCATAAATAGTAGCAGGAAGTGCTATTTGAGGAGGTTCTCAAAATAGAGAACTTCATCAACGGGTGTATATGCTCTTATTAGAACACTTGCCTTGCTATTTCAAGGGTTCAAACTCCACCGTTGCATTTTCCTTCCACAATTTTGTGGATTTTCCTAGTTCCACCTATGTTGTGGATCTTTCATCCATCATTCGCGGATGTTTCTTCTTTCTCCTCCTCGTCCCTTCGTGGACGCTTACATGTGTGTGCTACATGTGTTATTCAAACGTATCCTCTCGTGTAGGCATGCTTAGACAACGCTAAAGTCCTTCCATAGAGGTGCATGTCTAGCCATAGAATGAATTACAATGTACTAGTCATGCTAATCCTTACATCTCAATCTCAAATACAGCAATTAATCTTATCATGCTTAAGATTCTAACAATGCGAGTAAAGATAGATTTTTCAATACTTGTTACCTCGCGAGTTGCAATTCAAACGACCTTGGATGTTTGGGAGATAGTCCCCTATAGGTACCACAGACATTGCATTCTTTTCTGAGTTCTGGTCTTTAGATTGAGTTAGCGGCTTTCTCTGACACATGATTTATTCACTGCTTTCATACCATTGAGTCTTGAATTCTTTAACTTGTATGGACTTTGATAAACGACACATCTTTGCTTGAATCAATCAGATTTCTGATTTTTTTTCTTTTTTTTCTACTTGATGGTTTTGCCTTCGGCTTTTGAATTTGTTTCTTGTCCACATGATCATTTGCGCCCTTGAACCACTCCAATCATAGCCTTCGGATAACAGCATAGGAGTGCGTCCCGCTCTTTTCTCATCCTCGTCTTTTCTGCATGAGGCAAGGTAGGGTTTACCCACCCATTCCCAGCTACTTCGACTAGAGATGGACAGATCGTTTTCTCTATCCTGCCACCACTTCGAACGCATGAATAAACTTGTATACTTGGTGACGGAGCTACTCTCAGGACTAGGCTAGTGAAGCGTCAACCTCCACCGCTTTTCTCAATCATCAGAACCAAAAACTCAGAACTTCCTACAATTTGCCGTACCTTTCTAGGACATTTCTGTCAACTCCACATCCCTGCATATCACAACTCGAAAAAACAAAGCATCGAAATTTTTTGAAATTTCGCATTTTTAGTCAAATGAGCACAATAGTCATAAAAACTGGAAATGAGATTTTGACATATCAGAAAAGCATAGCAGTGCATCATCAGTTCTTTACGAGTTCATCACGACACACAACATGCGACATAAAATTTAAAAAAAATAGACACGACGCGCAACTGACTCAACAACATCCCACCCCACACTTAAATGGACACGTGTCCTCACGGAATAATTCAAGAGATGAGATGTGTAACAAACAGACTCACACTAAATAGACTCAAATAAAAATAAAAAAGAAATAAAAAAACGAAAGGAACTGGTACTCCCCTAATAGTCCGGTGGTGGAGGTGGTTGCATGTATTCTGGCGGAATGGCATGACCTGGACGCCATCCTGGAGGAGCGGAAACTGGGTGGTAGCCGCCACCCATTGCCATCATCAAAGCCATGTTCACATTAAATAAATGGTGAACTGTGCCTGTGAATACTCTCCGGGCTGTCTCGGTACCTGCTCCTCTGGTGGTACCACATTCAGTGGGACCTCTCCCTCTTCTCTCCGACGTCTCCCGCCCCCTGCAGCTCTTCCACGCCCTGGCGGTCTCCCTCTCTGTCGCGGTGGGCTAGGCGGTGGCCTAAGAGCTGGATCTGCAAAATAAGTCCAACGCACTTCACCCTCACTGTTGACTCTATATGTCCTCCCAGAACCAAGTCTTTCACGGTCAGCTAATCCATAAGCAAGAATCCTGTGGCCTGGTAGTGCATCCATGTCTGGGTGAAGATTGCGCAGCATATAAGTTACCATGCCACCCACACTAACTGGCCCTCGAGGCTTAAAGTTCTTCAAGTGATCACAGAAAAAATATCCCCAGTGTGGGACTACCCCTCTCACCAAAGAGCCTAGAAGCGTCAGATCTCGTATCGACGGCTTATCATTGCCGTTCGCCCTCGCAGTCAAGGTCCTCGTCAAAATGAAATGTACTAAATACCAGAAAGGATCTGTGAATGCTGTGACTGAAGCGTCGCTCGGTCTGTAGCGACCCGTCCCCGTAAGGATAAGGTAGGTGTCGCTGATTTTTGTCCCAAGCATGAAATTGGCGAAAGTCCCATCTCTTACTGCTGGCCACCCAAAGATTTGACGCAGCCGCGTCATCGTGCAACGGTGCTCCACACCTCTGAAAGTGTACCTGAATCCTTCATGCTCCCTAGGCCCAATGTAGTCGTAACCGGTTAGGAACTCAAAAGTGTCTTTAATATCAGCATCACTACGGAGCGTGAGCAATCCCGGCCAACCACATCTATCCAACAGCGCCCTGAACCTCTCTAAGAGTCCGCAACGCTCCAGAAAGTACCGCTCAACCCACATGGGCGCCTTATGTGTACGCGCCATGAATGCCTCAAATCTCTGCTGCCTGTCATCGATGACAGCCGGAACTAGTGCCTCGGCATCAACAGTGGGTGGCGGAGCTCTGCGATCACGGGATGAACTAACACGAGCCGATGTACGAGTCATCTTGAGTTGAACTAAAAAATTTTGAAATGTCCGAAATTCCGCGCATCCCTTGTGCAATTATGTCCCGCGGAGGTCTCTTGATTTTGTGATAATGCTTCAGACGTCCGCGCCTGATTAATACTCAGACGTCCGCGCGATCTAACAACTTGCCGGACTGAGCCCCGATCGAATTCCGTTCGCAATCCGTCCAATTCCCACTTCAATTTCAAAATTGTAAGCTTCAAACAACCCAAATCCAACGATCTTTGAGAACTCCCTTCCACCGATTCAACCAACTTTCACTTCAATCCACACCGACCCCGATTCCAATAACAATCAAATCGGTAACCCTTACCTTAATCCGGCGGAGCTTTGATTTACCTGTGAATTACCAACTGACTCAACAACCGAAACAGTGGCGGACGAGAGTGCACAATTCGCGGATGGAGCTTGTTTTTTCTTTTGTGAATCGCGGACGGAGCTGTTTTTTCTTTCTTTTCTCCTTTGTTCCGAAAACCCAGATTTGGAAACACGTAAGATTTAGACTTTTTGATGTTCCGCGGAGGCCTTCGCAATTGATTCCCGTGGACGTCTCGTGATTTTGCTATAATGCTGTAGACATCCGCGCATTTAAATGTTGAGACGTGCGCGGTTTGCACTGATGTAGAACTACTTTCTTCAATCATTCACCTAAAACCACCAGAAATAAAACATGCACTCGAGGTGCATTATCAGGGTACCAATTCCACTAACTAATCGACTCTTAACATGAATAAAATAAAAACACACCGGGTTGCCTCCCGGTAAGCGCCTTTGTTTTACGTCATTGGTTGGACATTACCTCTTAAAGGATCACAAGTTAGGATCCCATGGCTGCTCCAAGTCATACTTACTGATCGGCGTGCTCCTCTCCTCAGCACGTCCACAAGTTAATCATTCCTCAGTGCTCCGCCTGCCATCAGGTGGCTTCGATCTCCAGTTCTTTTCCTTAGGTGTCCACCACTTTCGCGCGCCCACCCCACACTTTTGTTTCTTTACTCCCTTTTTATCTGGTGGGCGTGTTTTCCTTGTTACCTTCAGCTGCTCACTGAGATCCTGAATCAAATGCAACGATTCAGCAGTTATATCATTAAAACAAGTTTTATCAGCTTCCTCAGGTGGTTTCCTCGCACAAGGCTGGTGGTCATCCTCAAAGACACGAAACTCAGCCACCTTGCCACCATATTTCAGCTTTATAGTACCCTCAGTGACATCAATCTCCGCCTTCATCGCAAACAAGATAGGTCGTCCTAGAATGAGTGTTGGCGACTCCTTAGTCTGGGTGTTCTCCATCTGCAAGACATAAAAATCTGCAGGCACAACAACTTCACCAACAGTCACGGTTAAATTCTCAAGCAAACCATAAGGATGAACACATGCCTTGTTGCCTAACTCAATAGTTAACTTGATCGGTTTCACCGGTCCAAGTTTTAATGAACAATATAAATCATACGGCATAACATTAATCGACGCTCCCAAGTCAATCAAACAGTGGGGAATAAGCGTGTTACCAATGCCACAGGTTACCGTGAAGGCACCTGGGTCTCTAGTTCGAATGGTCAACGCTCCTTGTTTCTCTTGTTCCAATTCTTGCATTTGGACTTTGGTTATCGCGTCCTCATTCCTCTTCGGTTGAATGTCATTATTTAAAGTTTCGTGGCTCTCAATAACCTGTATGGGAAATGGCAATTGCGCGAGAGGGTTAGAATTCAAAATCTAGAAATCACTTACTTGAAATTCCGCGCACGTCTCAAGATTTTTATCCGCGGTCGTCTCTTGATTTTGCAATAATTCTTCAGGTGTCCGCGCCTTAATTGTGGAGACGTCCACGTTCTGCAATGAGGTAGCATCCAAATCTTGCTTTTTTCATTTTTTTTCTACTTTTTCTTCAGCCTTTATCTCCTCTTCATCCTTTATCACGATCACACTGACATTTTGCCTTGGATTAGGGATTGTTTGTGAAGGCAGCTTCCCCTTGTCTTCTCGCTGTTCGTAAACTGTACTGGCAATTTGAGACACTTGCCTCTTTAGCTCGTTAATGTCTCCAGCATGGTGGCCCATCTTTTGAGTGAGTTCTTTGAACATCCCTCTCACTTCATCCCTGAATTCCTTGATCGGGTCCTCATCTCCTTGTCTGATCTGTGGTGGTTTGTATGGCTGCTTTTGCGGGTACGAGGATTGCCCCGCATCATAATTGTTGTTCCTTTGCCAACCACCATCGCCTTGCCTTGGCTGCCATCCCCGGCAACGGCGCCATTTGTTGTTGCCTTGATATCCATCATATCTCCTTGGTGGAAAATCTCCCTTGTTTATGTAGCCCACTACATTCACATCTTCCGTTCTTTCCTGAAAAATAGTGTTATCATTATTTATTTGATTATAAGCAGACTTGTTTACCTTACACTCCACTCTTTATCTCGATGTCATCTGCGTCCTCATCCAGCCTAATGCACCAAGGCTCCTCATCAATAAATGGCGCGCAAACTCCTCTCATCGTGCGTCCCAAATCCCGACGCCTAGCTAACTGTCCATATTGATTTCCTTCACCGAGGTACTGTCGATCCAGCTCGTCCTCGTAATCATCGTGTCTAGATGCACGATGTCTAGCAAACTCATTCACAAATTGCAGATTTCTGGGGGGTGGTAATCTCTGATTAACAGCGGGCAGTCCTTGCCTCTGTTCCTGCATGTTATCTCCTAGTACACTTCCTCGCTCTTCACCATCACGTTCAACACTTCTCTGTGACATGGTTACTTAAACAGAAAAATAATCAAGTGACAGAAAATAAAAAAGACAATAAAATAAAACTAAAAGGAAGAAATACTTACTGAGATTCTTCGTTACCAATCCCCGGCAACGGCGCCATTTTGACAGGTGTCGTTGTACCTGTGCAAAAATAATATTTCTTATTCCGACTAGCAAGTGGTAAGTCGGGTCGTATCCACAGAGATCGGTTGAGAATCTGTTTCACTAAGTAAAAATGAAACAATGGGGGGGGGTTTGAATTCCCAACAGTAAATAAAAATGCAAGTAAGCAAGAATGATCGCTAGAGCAATCGTCACACAAATCCAAGTATCAAATATTAAAGAACAGTGCAGACTAGAACTCTCGACTGTGATGCAAGACTAAATCATTAACCTAACCGTTTTGATTTCTAATGTTTTACAACTTATAGCTCCCCGCTAGGTTGCACTACAAGTTGTCCTAGGGTGTCAATCCTAGTGGTATATTACTCGTATCCTAGTTTGCTATCCCCGCTAGGTTGCTAGTAAACTGTGATAATCGGAATCAACTAACTAATAGAAGCTCCCCCGCTAGGGTTCCACTTATGCTAGCACATCAAATCCATAAACAATGCATAGTAATATAACGCAAAACATAAAGATAAATATAGGTCTCAAGTCGAAACATCACAATGTCGAGTTCTAGCATACACGTATGAGTTTAGCTACTCATCGCAATGGAATACATCATGAAGTTTTATGTGAATAAAATAGAACAAAATTACTAATGGTGAACTCTTCACCAAGCTGCAGCTCAACTCTGACACTTTAATCCGTGTCTCTTTTCTCCTCTGAAATTCGAGGTCTCGTCGCTTAGGGTTTCGTCTTTCTTATTCTCCTTTTATACTTCCCGAGATTGCAATTTGGAAATAACGAAATTCGACTGCCAGCTGTCATCCGCGGACGTCTCTTAATTTATGATCCGCGGACGTCTCTTGTATTATGGTAATTGTTCAGACGTGCGCGCCTTTAATTCTTCATGCGTCCGCGGTTTGCACTGACGAAAATTCCTAAGTGCTTCGAACTTCATTCCTTTCCGCGCCAAACATCTTCAAATGGCTCCTTTTAGCCGGTATTCCTTCCATGGTCTCCGAGTGTACCTGAGAACGAAAACTACACACAGGTAGTGAAATAATATACAGGTAACACTAAGAGACGGGGTTTTAACATATAAAATAGTCATACAACTATGAATCATCATTCAACGATTGAGATTAATCTAGACAATGATCCGTAGATGGGTGGCTTGTCTAGTGATATTTTGGTTTATTATCATATTCGATATCATGATGAATTTGCGTGATAATGATTGCATGATTAGGGGGTTAGCACGGGTGAAGTATGGTCCTGGAATTCTTTCTCTGATTAAGTCACAAACCTTTATTTTTCTGCTATTTAATTTCTTTTATTTCGTATTCACAAAACCTTTTTAAATCGGAATAGCTAAATAGGTCACTCGTTAACTAGTACTCACACACGTTGTTCCTTGGATCGACCCTTGGCTTACCAAGGTTTATAAATTTTGTTTGACTACAACTTGACCCCTAAAACATATAACTTGACAACTATAAAGGGTTAGAAATACGCTTGTCACTTCCCTCATTGGTGTACTAGACTTTCAATAGGCATAATTTCATGCAAGAACAAGCAATGCAAGGGTTAGATTAAGGCGTGCGACTATTAAATCAAATTCAATCTCTCGATGTTTTTATTTGATTTAAGGAAGAGGCACCTCGCACGTGAGCTTCAATCTCTCGATGTTTTTGGCTCACGTCCAACTCAAGTTTCTCAATCATCAACGCTAGTTGAATGATCAATATCCAAGAGCGGTGAAGACCAAGCCTATCTCGATGCTAAGATGAGTCACACTAGTGATCGTCACTTGGCAAGGGTGAATCTACTTTCATTCTAGAACTCTTAGTCTCGTTTTCTCAAACACTCAACTTCAAATTCATGTTCCTAGACCACCTAGGCATTTTATCAAACACTTAGAGGGCATAGAGTTGACATTTTATCTAAGTAGATTCATAACCATAACAAAGGCTTAGTTCAAACATATATTCAATAAATGATAGAGTTTTACACACCAAGAAGGTCCATAGGACCTCTAGAAACTAGGAGAGACTACTCACAAGTCATATTCAACAATGATCAAAAGTAGTTTTTAAAAGGATGATGAAATAAAACAAACAAGACGAAGAAACTAGGATGAAAAGTCTCCCTTCTATCCTTAGAGTAGCTCCAAACTTGATTGATGATCTTCCAAAAACCTTGTGTTCTCCCAAAACCCTCGATAGATGTACCTCCAACTCCAACTTTCTATTTATAGCCGAGATTGAAAATACAGGCTTTTCCTTAGCACCTGGGTGAGCTTGCTCGAGCTCGGTCGAGCTCCTTGGTGCAATGGCTGAGAAGCGGTCATGGATCGGGCGAGTGAAGTTACGCTCGGTCGAGCGAATTCGGGCAGTGCGGAAACATGGAGGCGAGGCTCGGTCGAGTCTTTTGGGGCCCAGGTACTCTTTCATTTGAGCGGTGAAATGATGCATGGGAGCCTGGCCGAGAGTCACTTAGCTCGGTCGAGTCTCATTCGGAAGTTTTTATTTTGATGGATGCAAGCTCGACCGAGCTTATTCGAGCTCGGACACTCATCCCTTTAAGCCGGCTTGGTTGTGCGATATAGCTCTGGTGCTCGGGCGAGCTACGATGAGATCGGGCGAGCTATTTCTGGCAGAGGGTTTTGAGCAAGTGCACGCTCGGGCGAGCTCTCTTTGGCCCGGGCAAACTCCACTTACTTTGCATGCGATTTCCTTCATTTTTGGCCCGGAACTTTGATTTTCTTCGACAATTGAATTCTCAAGTCCGGGAACCGTAGAGTTGGTTTCTCACCTGAAATGGCAAGTACGTGGGTTAAATGACATGGAAAGAAACTTGGAACGAATCAAAACATCTAGTAAAGTAGAGGAAAGATACTCGAGAAATCGACTTATCAGATTATTAGGATTAAACATGTGCAAATTGATGTGAAATTCACTAAATTGAAATTTGGAAAAGTCTAATACCTAATTTGAAATGAGCCGCTAGTCCAGACAATATTTTTGAAATTTTTGAATATTTTAAATGTAATAGTAGAAAATACATTTTTGATTATCATGCATCATGTGTGAGCATACATTCTAAAATGTAATTATAAATAAATATATTGAAAATGAATTGACTTAACCTATATGGAAGACACTTGCCTTGCAATAGAAATGTCAAGGGTTCAAACCTCACGGTGGTATTTCCCTTGCACGATTTTGTGGATTTTCTAATCTCACATATGGTGTGGATCTTTCCTCCATCCTTTGCGGATGTTTTCCTCCTTAATTTTCTCTTTCTTTTCACTCGTTACTTGTGGATGTTCACATGTGCTACAGGTGTTATTCGGGTCTATCGTCACATGAAAGCGTGCTTAGACACCGTTAAGGTTCTTCCATAGAGGTGTGTGTCGAGTCGTGAGTTTTCAAAGTTTAAAGGTGCCAAGATGACATGCGCTTCATCTAGTGATTCAAGTTCAAATCCGGGTGGTGCCATTTGGGTGGTTGTGCTTCAAATGCTCTATAAATATAAATGTATTCAATATGTGTGAAATGTATTCTTAGATTTATCTGATGTAGACCCACCATAAAAAAAACTATACGAAAGCAAGATCTTAACATAAAAGAAATAGGTGGCATATTTTTAAGTTCATTTATCAGGATTGCTGTAAATAAAAGTAAAAGCATTAAATACAATAAACTTTGTGTATATTTATTTTTTGAAGAAATGAGTTTCTCATTATTATTCTTACGCATTTCCATAACTCAAACCAATGGAAAGTGGCCAACAAGGTGGTGTTGAGTTAAGAGCATATACACCTGTAAATATTTTGAGGACGTCCTAATGGGTTTTGAGGACATCCGTCAAAAAAAATTATGCAGCGGTTGAAGGAGGACGTCCGCTGCCGAGGACGTTCTGGAGCACGTTTGAGCGGACGTTCTCAAAAAATTACTTGCCTTGTATCGTGTTCGATCGATTGCCTCACCCAATTAAACTCCAAAAATCACTCGTCATCCTCAGCCAATTAAACCCAAAAATCACTACGTGATCCGCCGCGTGATTGATTGCCTCACCCCGATCGATTGCCCTATTTTAAGATGATGATGAACAGAACCGCTGCGCGTCCGGATTTGACATTAGAGTCGCGTCACACGTTGACCTTAAGCAATAATGTCTGAACCGAGCGCGATGCAGCCTTAAAGTCTATATGGGACGCGGAGGGGAAGTGTCGCGCGTTCTGTCACTACGTTAGCACCGCGTTCAAAGTCGACATTAGGAAGTAATTTCTGAACTGGGCGCGACATATAATGTTGCGGTTGGACGCGTCGCGCTTTGATCAGAAAAGGAAGAAGTGTTTTCCATATTTGGTCCAACGGTCATATTGTTTCCTCCAACGGCCATATTTCCTCCAATCTATAAATATGCACTTCAATTCACACATAAATCACACAATATTTTCCTCAAAATGTCTTCCAATTGGTCTATGTCTGAAGATGTACAATTGTGTATATCTTATTGTCGACAATCCGTTGATCCAATATCCGGCAGTAGACAGAAGGTTGACAAATTGTGGGAAAAAATTCATCTTGATTTTCATGACAGTTGACTTTTGGGTGGTAACTGACGCGTCAAATTTAATATTTATATTTTCCTGCGTGAAACTGGTAAGTGGCAAGCAGGGTCAAACCCAAGGGAGCTGGTGTTGCTGAAGCTATAACTGTAAAAGCAATTAAAAAGGGGGTTGTGAACAAATAAGAGTGCTAAAGAGAAAATAACGCAAAGAGAATTCAATCAGAGAGAGCATTCAGTTTAGGGTTTCTATTGTGACATGTTTATCATTGACTGCTAATAATCGAATTTCAAGTTTCTAATTGTAGTTATTCCGGTTTAGGCAATAACCCAAAGTATTCTGTTTCAGGCAATATACCAAAATCTAATCCGGGTAAGACATTAGACTTCTAGTTCTCCTAAATTCAATAATCCGAGATAGGCATTATTTAATCTAGGTGTTCTTACTCGTTTTTACGGTAAAGTCTCAAACAAGTATTAACGATAAGAACTGAATTATTCGGCTAAGCTTTACGGGTAAGTCTCAGCTTAGCTTCACAATTCAGCCCTTAATATTAAGCACAGGAACTAGAGAAATAAGAAATTGCATTAAGTAAAAAGTCTCAAAACATAGTCACAATGTACGAAACCCTAAACCAAATTAAAGATTTAGCTACACATGATCATGCAAAAACACATAATGAAAAGTAGGAAATTCTTCTCTCTCGTCAAAAGCTTGCGTCTTCTCCAGAGCCGTCTTGGTCTTCGTAGCATATGAGATGATGAGATGATGGAAACCCTAACCCAAACATCTTATTTATAGCAAAAAGTAGGGTTTCCAAGTTCGGGTTTTGGGCTTTATTTCCATGTTTCGGCCTTGCTGACATCATCAAACGGACTGCTGATGTCATCACCTCGTCGACTGGTCGCGTTCGTAGGAAACATTAACACCACGTTCGTCCTTGACATTAACATTAATGTTAATGTCTCTTCCGGACGCGATCCACACTGATTCTGGTTCTTCTTTCTGCGCGCCAGTTCTGACTTTGACTCTGGATTTGAGCTTTTATATGACCTCGGATGCTCTCGGTGTGAACTAAAGAGTTGTAGGGAATCGAGTCAGCTACGCAACGCCATGTAGCTCGTATTTTTATGATCAACGTTCCATTCCCAACACTCCTTCGAGCATCGAAAGGTCTGATCTGCCATTGTGATGTTTTCGGCACGAAACGCCATCTTTTATGCATGTTTCCTCCTAAAGCTTCCGAAACACCTGAAATGCAAAAAAACACTAAGAAGTAACTGTTCGCATAATAAAGTGTCGAAATAGATGGGATTAGCTGACTCAACGAGTCGTATTTTTATACGACTCATCAAACCACCCCACACTTAAACTTGTTCGTCCTGAACAAGAACTAAGTCATAGAAGGAAATTAAATGTAACACCACAATTTTTTTGACGTCCTGAATAAATGCTACATGAATATGAGTTGCTAGTCTAGGCTCACTTTTCTATGCATAACTCAATCGCTACTAAAATCATCATGCTCAACACAGAATTAACTTTGATACATGTTACCTTTGAGCTGAAATTTAAATCTATTCGGATGAATGGGAGATAGTCCTCTTTAGACCCATGATCTGCACTCGTTGTCCTGAACTCCAGTTATATGGTTATACTTCATTGCTTTTTCTTGCACGTGATTCATTCGAGCTTCAAGGTTTTCTGAGCTTTTCTTCTTCTTTTTTTTGTTGGACAGCTTTTGTAGTGACTTTCTTTGGCCTTTGGCCCTTGATGTAAGAATGATGATACTTCACTTTTTGTCGTACGAAACTTCACAAAGTGGCTGATTTTTTTCTTGAGCTTTACTCCTTCATTGCGAATTGCTTGTCATTCTTCTCTTTTTCTTCTTAGAGGTCCAATCATCGCCCGCAAGCATATGGAAATACCTCCCCGCTCTTTCTCATCCTTGCCCTTTTTGACGCGAGTCAAGTTGAGGGTCACTCACCTATTTTACCGGTTACTTCGGACTAGAGATAGGATGGTTTGTTTTCCCATCCCGCCTACCTGCATAAACGCTGCAGTGGCGGAGCTAACTCTAAACCTTGTAGTCTCGAAGTGCTAGCCTCCGCGAAATCCACATAACAATATAACTCGAAATTCGGTCTTTTGAATGCTTCGCCAAGTCTCTATAGGACATTTCTATCAACTCCACATCCCTGTTTATCTCAGCTCAGAAGGACACGTATTAGGTTAAATTCACATGTAGTCACACAATTCAAATTTCACGAGAGAAACGCATCTAATCGGCTCATCCGTTTCACATCATCAAAATTCAATACTGCATATCCAGGAAATAGAGAGAAATTTCATACTTTCAATTTTTTAAAGGGAAACGTGCTGACACAGTGCAAGAAAAATAAACGTGCTGACACAACAGACTGATTGACCCTCCCACCCCACACTTTTGAATTAAGCCGTGTCCTCACGGTACGACTTAAATTTAAAGCCACTAACAATGGAAGACACACAAACATAGGGAAAAACGAATAGAGAATAAAAGTGAATAGGCACTCCCCACGTTTCATCGCGTGGTGGTACGAATTCTGGTCAACGAGTCGGTCAACGCTGGTCAATGGTCAACCACGTCCTACGAAGACTTTACGCGCCGCGTCCGATAGAGACGTTAACATAATGTTAACACCAAACGCGGCCAGTTAATGTTAAGGGCGGACGCGATCCGCACTGAGTTGCACCTGTTTCCTGCATGAAAAACATCTCTTTTCCCAATAGACAATGTGAAAAACACGACATAAGACTCAAATAAATAGAAAATGAAATAATAAAAACGTAAAAACACAAAAATTTGCCGGGATGCCTCCCTGCTAGCGCCTTTGTTTTACGTCGTTGGCTCGACGATACCTCTTTAGGGATCACAAGTTAGGATCCCATGGGCGTGTGAGGTCAAACTTCGCCTCAGCTACTTCTTCAATCTGCCGAAAATCATCGTGTGATGGTGTGCTCGTGTCTGCTCTCCATCGATCAGGCGGGTTCACCTTTACATCCTCCTTAGTCTGCGAGGACACCTTGATCATAGCTACTGGTCTAGCTGCACAGCCAGTCTCGTCCAGTGGGTCTGGAATTAGGGCACCAAGGTATGATGTATTCACGATATCCGGTGGTGGACGGTCGGCATTCTCATAAAATAGGAAATTCGACGTCTTGCCACCAAACGCAAGTGACAACAAGCCTGAGCTCATGTCAATCTTGGTCTTGGTGGCGAAGAGGAATGGTCGTCCCAAGATAAGCGTCGGAGGATCATCGTCTCTAGCATCTCCCATCTGCAAGACATAAAAATCTGCAGGAACAACAAGGTCTCCTACTCGGAGTGTTAGATCCTCAAGTAAACCAACCGGACGAACACATGATTTATCTCCTAACTCCACCAACAGCTTAGGAGGCTTCAATGGTCCCTATTTCAAAGAGCAATATAATGAGTAAGGCATGGCATTAATGGCAGCACTTATATCGATCAAACAGTGATGTGTAAGTGTCTCACCAACACCACAGGTGACTGTGAAGGCACCTGGGTCCTTACTCTTTTTAGGCCGTGCCTCATGACTCGCAGCAACTGGGCGCTCCATCGTTGGGTCATTCTTCTAACGCTTCGCCTCCAATCTACCTCCTAGCTCATCCTTGTTGATCATATGGTCTTTAGGAGCTATTACCTGCATACAAAACGAAGGAAAAAGATCAGTTTTGGGGTGCATATCAGTGTGGGTCGCGTCCGCTGTAGATGTTAGCAGCGCGTCCGGCCTTAACGTTATGGGCGCGTCCTCTTCAGACATTAGCTTTGAGCTAATGTCTCCTTCGGACGCGATCGGCACTGATTCCGACTCATTTTCTTCATTTTCTGCATCAATGTGCTCGTCGAGCGCGAGCATCTTGTTCACCCAATATGCAGACTCCTTTAGTGCCGCGTCCACATCCACTACAGCCAATGTGCTGACATTCCCTCTCAGATTAGGCACTGTCTGCGATGGTAGCCTCCCTGAATCTCTCTTCAGCTCAGAAACGATCTGTGTTTTTATAGACATCTGCTTAGACAGCTCTGCTAAAGTCTCATCGTTCTTCGCCTGATTGTGCTGCGTGGTAATCGCCAAATCCTTCACCACATCCTCCAGAGACTTTCTGGAACTCTGATTGCAAGGGCCTGCCTGATTGTAGTTTTGGCCTCTCTGCTGATACTGATTCTGATTGTAACTGCCCTACTGCTGGCGATATGGTGGCCGGTAGTAGTGTTGCTACTGAGTCTGCTGGGGTGTTCGGTTATTGTAGCTTTGAAACTCACCCACTACGCTGACATCGCCCTGTGTATCCTCCTATAAAGTAGGGCAAGCGTCTGTCTTATGATTAGTTGCACCACAGAATTCACAAGGCTTCACCTGGACTGGCTGCCTCATTATCAGCTTCTACATTATCTCTTTCATCTGTTTCAGCTCCTGAGTTACCTGGTTTGATGGGGTCTCAACCTGTGCAACGTTTCTAGTCCTATTGAATTCCTCCTACCGATTGGTTTCCTCTCGGAACCTTGCATTCTCGGCTACCTCTGCAATCATCTTTCGTACTCCAGTTGGGGATAGATTTAAGATTGTCCCTTCAGCTGAGGCGTCAAGCAACATCCTGTCAAGTGGCCTGAACCCATCAAGCATGAACTCTATAATCAGCTTCTCTGGCACTCCAAGGTTGTAGTAGCTCTATTCTAGGGCGTTACATTTCTCCAGATAGTCGTACATTGTCTCGTTCGGCCCTTGTCTGAGATCTTGCAGCTACCTACAGACCTGTCCTACCTTGGCTGCTGGGTAGTTGATGGACCATAATTGTATGAATCATAGACACAGTTAAACCCACCAAATTAGACTCTTTGTCTATTTAACTTTTGCTTGTTAGTTCCGATATTTATCTACAGGGTATTTTGGAGTCTAGAGAGAATATAGGCTAAGGAGGAGTTTTTAAGATGAAAATATATTACGAGTCATTCCAAGGTCACGACCAGATGCCGACTGAAGAAATATCATGAACCTAACATGGAATCACCCAAAACAAGTCCAATCAAAGAGCAACCAGAGTTAGTCCGGAGCTGAAATGGACCGATGACTTTGTGAAAACTCACAAAAATCACAAAACCACCTCCACCTTACCTTATGACTGGCGGCTTTTGGGCATTTGGTGAGTCATGGGGGGCGGCTCCTCCCCCTCATGACTCATCACCGGCGGCTTTGAGAGGCTCCATGGCTTCTTGCCATGTGTTCTCATCCTCACCACATCCTCCTCCTCTCCTTGGCCTATAAATACAAGCTTCCCTCCTTTGTAATCTTCATCCAAAAATCATTCCACCACAACACAGTCACTTATCTCTCTAGATTTTGGCACTTTTGTAATCTTTTGTTTGAAATCTATAATACTCCTGTTGGTTCTTGAGTATTCTAGTAGTTTTTGAGTTTACTCCTGTTGGTTCTTGAGTATTCTCCTTTACTTACTATCTTTCAAAAACCCTCGAGTACTTAGCTATGGTATCCACCTCTATGGATATTCGTAGCTAAACTCTTCATTCGGTTGAAGGGGTGTACCTGTATCATAAAATGTTTTAGGCCATACTCTTAGTGCCTCTTCTTTGTATTCAAAACTTGTTCTATGTGCCACATATTAGGTCAGAACTTCCAAGGTTGAGTGGATGCTTGAAATGGCAAAACTCTTCCGTGGGGTTCGTGAACATACTCGGGTAAGTGGATGCTTGAAATGGCAAAGCTTATCTGAGGAGTTCGACCTCTCTAAAACACCATTTGGATTGATCGGAAATGATTGTTCAAATGGATGCACATAGGCTAGTATACCTTGAAATGGGGTGCTAGTCTAAATAGAACAAGTGATCTACGACCTTGAAATGGGCTAGACAGTGTGGCAAATCGAGCGCTTGAAATGGCCTTGATACACGTTTGAATACTTAGTAGGATCACTAAAGGTCAATGATAAACAGGCTATGATACAAGGCCCCCGAAACCGAATGCTTTCCTTAGATTAAAACACCACCTGCATTTACTTTCAATTTTAGTATAAACCGCAATATCAACTGCTGACGTTTCGCAAGACTTGCCGATCACGCAACAACCGCTGTAAGTCTTCTCTTTTATTTTCAGTATTTACTTTTCTGTCATTTACTTTTCCGCACTAAAAACCAAAACCAACCAAAAAAACACTTACTTTTCCGCACTAAAACCTCAATCAACCTAAAACACGCTCCCTCCATGTACGATCCCTCAAAGAACAACTTATCCCCCTAATTCCCTTGGGTTCGACCCCTACTTACCACTTGCTACCCAGTAGTAAAGTCACGAGTAGCGGAGATATAAATTTATTTTGCACAGAGAACACCGCACCTTAACGACAGTGCGGTGGGCTCCGTCAAAATCGGCGCCGTTGCCGGGGAATTAGTTACCTAATCGGATAAGTTCTTTGAATCAATACTCGCTTCAAAACAACCATGTCTCGCGAAGGAAGTCACCATAATTACTAGGATGACGACGAGATAAACCTGTACGACCGAAATGCAGCTGGTCCAGTGCAACAACCCCCTAGATATCCACCACCCCCTCAACCTCGACAAATGCCAAGACAAGAACCTGTCTACAATAACTACTATGGGGATGTCAACTACCATGCACCTACTATGGGAGAACTCAATGCCCCAGAATTCAAAACGCAGCCGTGGTGCATTCGCCAGGGCCCTGAATTAGAAAACATTGCCGTCGACATGTCCGTGGTCCACAATTTACCAAAATTCTCAGGAACACGTGGAGAATCAGCAATGACTCACCTCCAGCGCTTACATGGTATTTGCCAAAACTTAAAACTGAATGGCGTGAACGTAGACGACTTTAAGTTAAAGGCGTTCTACTTTTCCCTCATTGACGCGGCAAACGACTGGTTCCTTTCATTGCCTTCCGGTAGCATCAGAACATGGGCTCAGATGCAAAAGAAATTCCTGGACAAATATTACCTGGCAGAAAAGGCAATGCAAGTAAGGAGGCAACTACAAGACATCAAGCAAGGGCCCAGTGAAACCATGTACGATTACCTGGAAAAGTTCAACCGCCTGGAGAGAAGCTGATGTACCCTTGGACTGCCCGAGAAACTCATCATCGAGTACCAGATTGATGGATTAAGACCCTTAGACAAAATGCTCCTGGATGCCTCAGCTGGAGGATCCATGATGAATCTATCATTAAGTGGCATAAGGGATCTCATCACCAAGGTTGCTGAAAATGCTCGGTTTAGAGAGGAGACTACTCGTCAAGATAAATTCTTCAGAACAAAGAACGTAGCACAAGCCGAGACATCAGTAAACTCCATGCCAGAAGAGATGAGACAAATGAAGGAAATGATGATGCAATTCTTACGAAAGCAGACATTTCAAGTAAGACCTTGCGAGTTCTGTGGCTCTATAGACCACGAAACTAACGCATGTCTAACAGTACTAGTCGAGGACCCGGTAGAAATAAATGCATTGGGAGGATACCAAGGATACAACAACAACAGTAACAACAGTTATTCTCAAGAAGAAACACAACCAGCTGTCCCTCAACTAGCCCAGTCATTCTATCAACCGCTCCACCAACAGTACAACCAGGATGCCCCACCAGCAGGCCAGTATCAAGCAAGCTCGAGAAATCATCAAGGACCAAACAAGTCACTTGAGGACATGATAATACAATTGTCAGGTACTGTGCAGCAGTTGAGTACTACTATACATCAAAACCAAGCCGAAACAAAGGGAGAATTATCGGACTTGAAGAATCACATCTCCCAACTCGCTGCCTCAATGTCCGCACTCGCTAATGAGCCCTGCAGACTCCTTTCACAAACCATTCAAATAATGCAGGAAGATGTGAATTCCTTGACTCTTAGGAGTGGAAAAATGCTTGTCGGCAAACCTTTGGAGCAAGAGGAGAACAAAGACCCAAGGTTGCCCGGAGAAGAGCAAATGAGGCCCGAATCTCTCGAAACTCTAGAGGATGATGCGGCCGATAAAGACAATGACTTATTTGAGGAAGAGCGGGACGTAACTGATGGACCACAATTGTATGAATCATAAACACAGTTAAACCCACCAAATTAGACTGTTTGTCTATCTAACTTCGATGTTTTAGTCCCGATAAATTTCTACAGGGTATTTCAGAGCTTAGAGAGAATACACGCTAAGGAAGAGCTTTTAGCACAGAAAAGATATCAGGAGACAATCCAAGGTCAAGATCAGACGCTAAATGAAGAAATCTAATAATCCTGACTTGGAATCATTCAAAACAAATCAAACCAAAGAGAAACCGAAGACAATCCGGAGCTGGAATACACCGATAGTTTTGTGCAAACTACACAAAACTCACAACCACTCTCCTCATGCCACATGGACCGGCGGCTTTGCCCTCACAACCCCTCCTCCTCCTCTCCCCTTCCTCCACATGTCACAACCTCCTCCCCTCTCCCAAAAGCCGCCGGCGGCTTTGCCCTCTCCCTCTCCCCTTGTGACACTTGTCTTCCTCTCCTTCTCCCCCCATCTCCACCCTTGGATGCCAAACCACATGCCCTCATCTTGGCCCTCCATTCCCCTCCCCTTAGCCTATAAATACCAAGCCATCCTTCCCATTTCAAAACATCCCAAAAATTGTGTAAAACACTTCTCTCTCTAAGTTTGTTACTATGTAAAGTTTGGTTTGATATAAATAAAAGTTCAGTTTGTTCTCAAATACTTTAGTTCGATCTTGAGTACTCCTATTTGTTCTTGAGTACTCAAGTTTTCAGTTACAGTTCAAGAGTTACTCCTGTTTGTTCTTGAGTAATCTCTTTCTCTTCTCTCTTTACTCCTGTTTGTTCTTAAGTATTCTTTTCCAAATCCCCAAGTATTTAGTTATGATGTCCAACTCTATGGATATTCGTAACTAAACTCTTCATTCGGTTGAAGGGGAGTTCTTGTTTTATAAAATGTTTTACTTCGTTTAGTTTCTTTTCTCTGTATTCAAAACTTGTTCTATGTGCCATTTATAAGGTCAGACTTTCCAAGGTTGAGTGGAAGCTACGAAAGGGCAAAACTCTTCTGTGGGAAGTCGTGAACATACTCGGGTAAGTGGATGCTACGAAAGGGCAAAGCTTATCTGAGGAATTCGATCTATCTTTAAAACCATTTGGAAACTGGACCAAAGGGACCAAATGGATGCACAAAAGGCTAAGATACTTCGAAAGGAGGAATTAGTCTGAAGTAGAACAAGGGTTTACAAACAGTGTGGCAAATTGAGCGCTACGAAAGGGCCTCGATACACGTTTGAATACTTAGAAGGGTTACTAAAAGAATGAACAGGATATAATACAAGGCCCCCCAAGACCGAATACTTCTCTCGCAATTACAAAACCCCTTTGTCTTTACTTTTATTGTTCAATCAACTGCAACCATCAACCGCTCACAATCCGGAGGACTTGCAATTCACGCATCACCCACTGTAAGTCTTCGCTTTTAATTTCAGTATTTACTTTTCTGTAATTTACTTTTCAGCACTCAAAACCAAAACCAACTAAAAAGTCACGTAGTTGTTAGCACTAAAACCTCAACCAACTTAAAACACGCTCTCTCGCTAGACAAATCCCTTAAAAGAATAACCTATTCCCCTAATTCCCTTGGGTTCGACCCCTACTTACCAAGTACTACCTAGTAGTATAGTTGCGAGTAGCGGACTATTATAAATTTATTTGCACAAATCGCTCTGACGACAAGCGGTTCTGTCAAATTGGCGCCGTTGCCGGGGAATTAGCCATCGGATAAGTTGTTCTTCACCTCACATGACCTAATGACGCAACCACCTTCGTATGCATGGACGACACGATATCTCCCCCTGTTCGGAGGTACGGATGAAGAAGACCCAGTTCTACACTGCCGAAACTTTCACCATGTTTGTCAGCATATAAAACCTAATAATGAAACGTTAGAGGAGTTTAAACTTAACTGCTTCAAATTCTCTCTAACGGACTTCGCGACAATCTGGTATTACACATCAACTGCTATGAATGCTAAGTATTTCATACACATTAGCATTCCATTCCTGAAAGAATTCTCCCCTCCATCCTTACGACAACAAACCCGAGAAAGGATCATGAACCTGCAACAATCCCGGGATGAGACCTTGGGCGAGTACTACACGAATTATGACGCCATGATCTCGCGCTGCCCGCACCATGGATTCACGGAGGTTTTTCTTCTTCAAAAATTCCTTTGCGGGATGAGGGCTGAGGAGTTCTCAAGGCTCAATAACGCTGTAGGAGGAACAACCGCACACTTATCCCTGACTCAGGTATGGGATGTGATAGACAGCTTGGCCGGAACTACAATACGAAGGCCAGTACCTCAACCAAATGAAGGAACACAAAATATCGAGGCCAGTCCAGAAAGAAACAGTTCAGAGGATGTGATGAATGAATCAGATATAGAAAGCTCAGAAGAAGAGCCTACAGAGGAAGTCACATCCGAACCATCAGAAGAAACTTCCGAGCCATCAGAAGAATCAGACATAGAGAGTACCGGAAGTAACACAAGAATGGTGGCAAAATTCAACCTGAGCCACCCATGGGATCCCAACCAATGATCAAAAGCGAGGTACTGTCGAGCCAACGACGTTAAACAAGTGCACTGGTCGGGAGGTAACCCGACACTATCTTACTTTTCTGCACTTTTAATTTCTGTCATTTAAATTTCCAATAAGCGCTCTCACCCACTTTTTGTATAGAAGGAATATCTTTCATGTAGGAATTAAGTTTGGAGCAAGACCGGATCAGCCAGGCAGCTTCCGTGAATTTACCGGGCCTGCGCTGAGAGTTCGAGGCCCCAGCCAGACTCCCTCGATTATCTAGCCTCATGCCATGTCGTTTGCACGACACAGTAAAAGGGAGTTCTGTTCTTCTTTTTCCTTAATGTCATTTCCTTCTCTTGTATATATTTGCATGACTTTTGAACTAAGGCACGCCTTCGTTCAAAAGTGTGGGGTGAGAACCATTTGCATGTTTTTCTTTTCTTTTTAAATAGTATCTTTTTGAAAATATGAACTTAAGAATGTGAAAAAGATAGATCATAATTCATGCATCAACCTTGTGAAAATGCAAACTGTTTAAAAACTTAGAATGTAACTTCTCATTTGTCTTTTGTGCCGAGATAAACTAGGGATGTGGAGTTGATAGAAATTGCCCTAGAGGGGCTTGGCAAGCACTTGAAGGATCAGATCAAACTATATGGTTTTCGAAGTCAGTGGAGGCTGCACTTCAGGTTTCAGTGAATAATTGAAGTCAACTCCGCCAGGAAGCATCTATGCAAAGGCGAGGACGGGAATCAGACCGTCCTCTCTCTAGTCAAAATAGCTGAGAAAATAGATGAGCGACCCTCATCTTGACCCGCGCAAAACGACGAAGACGAGAGGAGCGGGGAGGTATTTCCATATGCTCGCGGGCGATGATTGGACCTCCCAAGAAGGCTTGAGAAAATGGACTAGCAAGTCACAAAGATGCAAAAAGCTCGAAGAAGCAAATCAAGAGGCCTCAGGCCCAAAATTGTGAAGGTTTTAACCGAACAAAAGTGAAGAACTCAAAGCGTCAAATCAAAGGCCAAAGGCCAATTCACTACAAAAAAGCAGTCCCTCGCCAAAAGTAATCAAAGTACTCAACTCACTGAAACCTGAATCGAATCACGTGCTAGAGAAAGCTACAAGAAAACCATATAGTGCGAGACGATCCCGAAGGTGTAGTCCAGGAGCCTGAAAAGGGCTATCTCCCGAAACATCCGAATTAATTTGCATCCCAGCACAAAGGTACAAGTATCAAGTTTCTTCTACTTATTTACGCAGTTTAATTTAGTAACAAGTAGTAATGCATGAATTAGGAAAAATCGAGTACCACAATCTTATTTTTATATTTTAACCAACTTACTTAGTAACGCCCTTATAAAGCATTGTTCGGGACGAACAACTAAAAGTGTGGGGTTATCTGATGGACCACAATTGTATGAATCATAAACACAGTTAAACCCACCAAATTAGACTGTTTGTCTATCTAACTTCGATGTTTTAGTCCCGATACATTTCTACAGGGTATTTCAGAGCTTAGAGAGAATACACGCTAAGGAAGAGCTTTTAGCACAGAAAAGATATCAGGAGACAATCCAAGGTCAAGATCAGACGCTGAATGAAGAAATCTAAAGATCCTGACTTGGAATCATTCAAAACAAATCAAACCAAAGAGAAACCGAAGACAATCCGGAGCTGGAATACACCGATAGTTTTGTGCAAACTGCACAAAACTCACAACCACTCTCCTCATGCCACATGGACCGGCGGCTTTGCCCTCACAACCCCTCCTCCTCCTCTCCCCTTCCTCCACATGTCACAACCTCCTCCCCTCTCCCAAAAGCCGTCGGCGGCTTTGCCCTCTCCCTCTCCCCTTGTGACACTTGTCTTCCTCTCCTTCTCCCCCCATCTCCACCCTTGGATGCCAAACCACATGCCCTCATCTTGGCCCTCCATTCCCCTCCCCTTAGCCTATAAATACCAAGCCATCCTTCCCATTTCAAAACATCCCAAAAATTGTGTAAAACACTTCTCTCTCTAAGTTTGTTACTATGTAAAGTTTGGTTTGATATAAATAAAAGTTCAGTTTGTTCTCAAATACTTTAGTTCGATCTTGAGTACTCCTGTTTGTTCTTGAGTACTCAAGTTTTCAGTTACAGTTCAAGAGTTACTCCTGTTTGTTCTTGAGTAATCTCTTTCTCTTCTCTCTTTACTCCTGTTTGTTCTTAAGTATTCTTTTCCAAATCCCCAAGTATTTAGTTATGATGTCCAACTCTATGGATATTCGTAACTAAACTCTTCATTCGGTTGAAGGGGAGTTCTTGTTTTATAAAATGTTTTACTTCGTTTAGTTTCTTTTCTCTGTATTCAAAACTTGTTCTATGTGCCATTTATAAGGTCAGACTTTCCAAGGTTGAGTGGAAGCTACGAAAGGGCAAAACTCTTCTGTGGGAAGTCGTGAACATACTCGGGTAAGTGGATGCTACGAAAGGGCAAAGCTTATCTGAGGAATTCGATCTATCTTTAAAACCATTTGGAAACTGGACCAAAGGGACCAAATGGATGCACAAAAGGCTAAGATACTTCGAAAGGAGGAATTAGTCTGAAGTAGAACAAGGGTTTACAAACAGTGTGGCAAATTGAGCGCTACGAAAGGGCCTCGATACACGTTTGAATACTTAGAAGGGTTACTAAAAGAATGAACAGGATATAATACAAGGCCCCCCAAGACCGAATACTTCTCTCGCAATTACAAAACCCCTTTGTCTTTACTTTTATTGTTCAATCAACTGCAACCATCAACCGCTCACAATCCGGAGGACTTGCAATTCACGCATCACCCACTGTAAGTCTTCGCTTTTAATTTCAGTATTTACTTTTCTGTAATTTACTTTTCAGCACTCAAAACCAAAACCAACTAAAAAGTCACGTAGTTGTTAGCACTAAAACCTCAACCAACTTAAAACACGCTCTCTCGCTAGACAAATCCCTTAAAAGAATAACCTATTCCCCTAATTCCCTTGGGTTCGACCCCTACTTACCAAGTACTACCTAGTAGTATAGTTGCGAGTAGCGGACTATTATAAATTTATTTGCACAAATCGCTCTGACGACAAGCGGTTCTGTCAGTAACCGAAGAAGAAGAGAATACGTCCAAGGAACACAGGCCTGGCCCGGTACCCAGAACCAACACCCCTAAAATCAGCACAACACTTCCATTTCCAGTACCTGCTCGCTTGCAAAAACAACATGTCACGGATGAGGACGTGTTTGAGTTCTTCAGCAAAGTTGAAATCAACATCCCCCTTTTGGAAGCCATCAAGCAAATTCCTCGGTATGCCAAGTTTTTAAAAGAACTTTGCACCAACCGGAGGAGGAGTACTAGATACGATCAAGAGCTGATGAGTAGAAACGTGTCGGCCATTGACAGAACCGCTCGTCGTCAAAGCGATTGTGCAAATAAATTTATAATAGTCCGCTACTCGCAACTATACTACTGGGTAGTACTTGGTAAGTAGGGGTCGAACCCAAGGGAACTAGGGGAATAATTGTTCTTCGGGGGGATTACGCAGCGTGGGAGCGTGTTTAAGGTCGGTTGGTTGGTTTTAAAGCTACCAGCTATTTTGATTGATTGATTGGTTGGTTGGTTGATTTTAATACTGGAAAGTAAATTACAGTTTATAATTAAAGAGAAATGTTCGGTTTCAGGGGACTTGTATTATATCCTGTTTATCATTGACCTTTAGTGACTCTCCTACGTATTCAAACGGTGTATCAAGGCCATTCCAAGCACTCGATTTGCGTACACTGTCTAGCCTATTCCAAGGACGTAGAACACTTATTCTATTTAGACTAATACTCCATTCCCGGTTATATTAGCCTATGTGCATCCATTTGATCAATCATTCCCGATCAACCAAATGGTGTTTAGGATGAGTCAAACTTCTCAGATAAGCTTTGCCATTCCAAGCATCCACTTATCCGTACAAGTTTACGAACCCCGCTGTAGAGTTTTGCCATTCCAAGCATCCACTCTACCTTGGACGTTCTGACTTAATATATGGCACATAGAATAAGTTTTGAATACTTAGACTAGACACTAAGTTAATAGTCTTAAAACATTTTATAATACAAGTGCGCCCCTTAGACCGAACTACAAGTTTAGCTACTATTCATTGCGCTAAACATTATACTAAGGAAATAAAACAGTTGAATAAATACGAAGAAATACTTACAACCGTTGAAGCGCCAAGGGAGCTTTCCTTTATTTCCAAAGCAAAGTTACAACTTTACAAATATTACAACTTCTAGAGAGAGAAGTGAAATTGGATTTGGTGTGTGAAATGAGGAGGAGGAGCTCCTCCTTTTATAGCCAAAAGGGGAGGAGATGGGTGATGGAGATGGTGGACATGTGCATTTGATCCAAGGGAGGAGAAGGGAGGAGGAGGAGGAGGTGACATGTGGAGGAATAGTGAAGCCGCCGGTCCCTCCTCCCATAGCCGCCGGTTGCCGGTGGTCCAAGGGGGAGGAGCTCCTCCCTTGGCCACCACATCTTCAAGTGGCCGGTCATCCTTGCCCATATGTGAGTTTTGTACAATTTTGTGCAGTCTTTTCACAAAACTGTCAATGTGTTTCTTCCCCGGGCTGTCTTGACTCCACTCCTGATTCTTCTGATTAATTTTTTCTGGTCAATTCAACGTCAGGATCCTTGATATTTCTTCAGTCGGTATATGATGAGCCGTATTTATACGACTCATCGAGTCATTAAATCCCACCAATTTCTGCACTTAATTATGCGAACAGTTTCTTTTTAGTGTTGTTTTGCATTTCAGGTGATTTGGAAGCTCTAGGAGGAAACGTGCATAAAAGACGGCATTTTATGCCAAAAACATCACAATGGCAGATTGACCTTTGGAGCTTCGCCGGAGGACTGGGAATGCACCGATGATCAGAAAAATACAAGACACATGCCGTTGCGTAGGTGACTCAATTCCCTACAACTCTCTAGTTCACACCGAGAGCATCCGAGGTCGTTTGGAAGGTCAAATCGAGAGCCGAAGTCAAAACAGATGCGCAGAATGGATAAACAGTGTCCGCGGATGAACAGTGTTTTTCGGCTCGTGAATAGTAATTCCGGCGTGAACAGTGATTTCGGGGCCGTGAACAGTACTTCGGGAAAAGAAAGTCCAAGTTCCAAGTCCAGCTTGTTCGGCCCAAAAACACATTGTCATATTAGGGCAACATTCAAAAGCTAGGGTTTCGGATTATTCTAGAAGATCACAGGTGGCTTGAAGATTAAGCAAAGATTATTATGGAAATATTTCCATGATTATCTTGTGCTTATTTTGGGAACTCTAGGGTTTTCTAAACTCTATATAAGGAGGAGCATACAAGGCATAATACTCACCCCTCAACGTGGAGAGCTCTTCTCTCACACGTTCCACCCTTCCTCCACCGGTTGCTCCTCCTTACACGGCAGTCCCTCCTCCCATCTCGGCCAGCAACTCAGTCACGTCCAAGCCCTAATCTCGGTCATTAGTGAAGTTCTTATTTTCCTTTCATTCATGCATTGTTTCTCCATGATCATGTGTAACTAAAACCCTTATTCGGGTTAGGGTTAAAGAATTGTGACTTATGTTTTTGAGATTTGAATCTTAATGCTTGTTTCGTTATTCGATTAAACCTTGTGCTCATTATTTGGATTGAATTGTGAAGTTAAGTGGAGGCTTGGAATGGCAAAGCTTAACTGAACAATTCAACTCCCCTATTTACTGTTTGTTGATACTAGACCGTTGAAAACAAATAGTGCATTAATTCGATATATCTTGGAATGGAGTATTGAATTATTAGGTTTAATTGTGGTGTAGGCGTCCGGAAAGACACTACTTTAGGTTATAACTTGGAATGGAAGTAACCACACTTAGGAATTAGAAACATGATATTTAGAAATCGATGATAAAACAAGTCACAATTGAAGAAAACCCTAACCTGAATATCTTCTCTGAATTGATACACCTTAGCAATTTTCGTGCCTTATTACTGTTTCTTAAACTGTTGCTTTCACCCAATTGTCTTTTATTTCCTTTTCAGAACGAAGTAGTAACCATCTAGCTCCCTTGGGTTCGACCCTTGCTTGCCGCTGTACTAACCCACAGTTTGAAGTAAGGAAATTATAAATTGTTTTTGCACAGGTACGACGACAGCCTGTTCAAAATGGCGCCGTTGCCGGGGAGCTACGCAAAGGTGAAATTTGTTCTCTTTTAATTTTTCGTTTATTTTTTTGTTTGCTTATTTCGAAATTTGCTATTCGGTGATTCCCTATTCAACTGTCTCGATTTCCGATTTCCAATTTCTAGCTTTTAGAGGATCCTGTCACCAAGACTTACGAGTCTAAGGAGATTGGGTTTTAAGTGAGACCATTGTGACTCCTCCAATCTCCTGGGGATCCTTTATTGCTAGTCTGTGCTTGCTATTCGGTTCTTTGCTAGTTTGCGCTTTTTCTAATTTACTTTCAGAATCGACATGTCTTCCTTCTATGGAATTGAGTCGTGGAACTATGAGGAGTACTACCCACCATCCCCCCAACAAGTAGTCCGAGAAAGAATCATGTACATTGAGCAATCCCGGGATGAAACATTGGATGAGTACTTACGGTACTTTGATTCCCTTGTGACAAGCTGCCCGCACCATGGATTCACTAAATTGGAGCTTATTCAAAGGTTTCTCGCTGGAATGTTGCCACATGAGTGGAGTTGGCTCAATGAGGAGGCCGGAGGCTCTGTCTATGACTTGACCATAAAAGCTATTTGGGACTTGATACGTTTTTTGGCCGAGAGATCAAGACAAATACAAGAGCGGACCGAGGCACTTAAAGACATGATGAAAGAGCTGGCCGACACGTTTCACCAATATCAAGCCAAAACCGAGGAATCCTTGACCGAGTTATCAAGAACAATGTCTGAGTTGGACCAGGCCGTGTCACGATTGCAGAAAAAACAGGAAGAAGAGCTCAAGTCGGACTACCCCGAATATTTGGAAGGAGACAGCCCGCTGGCACCTGAAGAAGATCCGACCGAGCCACTTGAATCAGACCTCATCATCAAGCTGCCCGAGACATGCTCAGACCTCATTGCGGATCTACCCGAGGAAGAACCAGTCATGACTATCAAAGCAACCGAGGAAATCAAGGTCACATCCATCAAAAATCCTACCTCAGTAAAGGGCGCGGACCTCTCTACAATTTATGCACGGACGTATGAAGAATTACCGATAAATCAAGAGACGTCCGCGGCAGTTAAACAGGAGACGTCCCCGGGAAGGATCAATTCAGGTAAGGACCCAGGTATTCTCGCACTCACCCGTGATATTGACTCCTACATTTTGCAGACGGGAGATGCCAGCGCTCACAGCCCTATCGCACTCACCCTGGGACAATCGGCCATCTCAGACATTAGGACCAAGAATGACATGGGAACAAAAAGGTTGTCACCTGAATTTGCTGGAAAAAGATCAAACTACCATGTTCGTAAGGATTCTGACCATCCGTATATGAGGAAGAGACCGCGACATAACACGTTTGGATGGAAACCAGGATGGAGAAACACGAGAGCACCACTGGATAAGGGCTATGAGCATCATAGAGGAGTAGCAAGATTTGACCTCACACGTCCATGGGATCCTAACTTGTAATCCCTAAAGAGGTACTGTCGAGCCAACGACGTTAAACAAAGGCGCTCGCAGGGAGGCAGCCCTGCACGGTTTGCACGTTTTTTTTACATTTTAGTTTATTTACTTACTATGTTTATTTATGAGTCATTATTGTCACATTGTACTTGGGAAAGGAGATGATCTTTATGCAGGGACAGAGGCGAACGTATCAGAGATGTTAGCAACAGACTGTATCCGGCATGAGTAGTTCACACCTCGAATAAGTTGCGTCGAGAAACATGAGCGTTTACAAATTTTGTCACAAAGACTTACGAGTCTAAGGAGGTTGGGTTTTAAGTGAGACCGATGTGACTCCTCCAACCTCCTGGGAATCTGTTATTCGTCTTAATGCCATTGACGCAGACCTTTCGGTGTGCAACAAACTCACGCTACGATGCAAGCTCCAATGGTGCTCTTCGAGGACTCACAGGAGAATTATCAGTAGTCTCTGATTGTCACGCACGCACGAGGGAAGTGCCTGTCCTTACTCTATTTCCTTATTTATTTATTGCATGCATTTGTGAGTCTAGATTTGAGTCGTGCCGTGAGGACACGGCTCATTTCAAAAGTGTGGGGTGGGAGAGTCAATCATTGAGTCAGCACGTTTATTTACTGCACCCTGCACAGAGTCAGCACGTTTCCCATGATTTTTAAAAATTTTTGTACATGATACTTCACTACTTCCTAGACTTGCAGTATTGGATAATGATATGGTGAAATAGATAGAGCCGATTACATGCATGTCTTTGGTGAAAAATGATTTTGTGCGACTAACATGTGATTTTAAAACTTTGCGTGCCTTTGTTAGTTGAGATAAACAGGGATGTGGAGTTGATAGAAACGCCCTAGAGAGACTTGACAGATCATTCAAAGACCGGACTCAGGATATATGGTTATGTGGAGCTCGTGGAGGCTAGCACTTCGAGACGACATAGTACGAGTCTGCTCCGCCACTGCGGTACTTTTGCGGTTAGGCGGGACGGTGGCACACATCGTCCAATCTCTAGTCCAAGTAGCCGAGAAAATAGGCAAGCGACCCTTGACTTGACCCGTGTCAAAAGGACGATGATGAGTGAGAGCAGGAAGGTTTCTAATCCGAGTAACCGGGAAAATAGACGAGCGACCCTCGGCTTGACTCGCGTCAAAAGGAGAAGGAACCACGGTTCGAGCAAGTCACAATCCGCACTTCAAGGCAAAAAATCCACCGCCATTGTGATAGTCCACACGTTTCTCATGTGAAAGCATCATTGAAATCCCAAATCAGATGACACTATAGCTGGCCGAAAAACACTCAACACTTTGAAGCTCGAATCAATCACGTGCAAGAAAAAGCGGCAAAGCATAACCATATAGCAGTGAGTTCGAGTCCTAGAATGAGGGTTCATGGGTCTAAAAAAGGGCTATCTCCCGAGACATCCGAATTGATTTGCATCTCGACCCAAAGGTAACACGTATCATTAACCCATGTTTTTCGCACAAAGATATTAGTAGCAAGCATGCATAACAGGCGAGATCTAGAGTAACCATTTCAAGTCCATGTAGCACGTCTAGGATGACCGAAGCATTGTGGTGTTGCATTATTTCATTCCTCTTATGACCTAGTTCTTGTTCGGGACGAACAAGTTTAAGTGTGGGGTGGTTTGATGAGCCGTATTTATACGACTCGTCGAGTCATTAAATCCCACCAATTTCTGCACTTAATTATGCGAACAGTTACTTTTTAGTGTTGTTTTGCATTTCAGGTGATTTGGAAGCTCTAGGAGGAAACGTGCATAAAAGACGGCATTTTATGCCAAAAACATCACAATGGCAGATTGACCTTTGGAGCTTCGCCGGAGGACTGGGAATGCACCGATGATCAGAAAAATACAAGACACATGCCGTTGCGTAGGTGACTCAATTCCCTACAACTCTCTAGTTCACACCGAGAGCATCCGAGGTCGTTTGGAAGGTCAAATCGAGAGCCGAAGTCAAAACAGATGCGCAGAATGGATAAACAGTGTCCGCGGATGAACAGTGTTTTTCGGCTCGTGAATAGTAATTCCGGCATGAACAGTGATTTCGGGGCCGTGAACAGTACTTCGGGAAAAGAAAGTCCAAGTTCCAAGTCCAGCTCGTTCGGCCCAAAAACACATTGTCATATTAGGGCAACATTCAAAAGCTAGGGTTTCGGATTATTCTAGAAGATCAAAGGTGGCTTGAAGATTAAGCAAAGATTATTATGGAAATATTTCCATGATTATCTTGTGCTTATTTTGGGAACTCTAGGGTTTTCTAAACTCTATATAAGGAGGAGCATACAAGGCATAATACTCACCCCTCAACGTGGAGAGCTCTTCTCTCACACGTTCCACCCTTCCTCCACCGGTTGCTCCTCCTTACACGGCAGTCCCTCCTCCCATCTCGGCCAGCAACTCAGTCACGTCCAAGCCCTAATCTCGGTCATTAGTGAAGTTCTTATTTTCCTTTCATTCATGCATTGTTTCTCCATGATCATGTGTAACTAAAACCCTTATTCGGGTTAGGGTTAAAGAATTGTGACTTATGTTTTTGAGATTTGAATCTTAATGCTTGTTTCGTTATTCGATTAAACCTTGTGCTCATTATTTGGATTGAATTGTGAAGTTAAGTGGAGGCTTGGAATGGCAAAGCTTAACTGAACAATTCAACTCCCCTATTTACTGTTTGTTGATACTAGACCGTTGAAAACAAATAGTGCATTAATTCGATATATCTTGGAATGGAGTATTGAATTATTAGGTTTAATTGGGGTGTAGGCGTCCGGAAAGACACTACTTTAGGTTATAACTTGGAATGGAAGTAACCACACTTAGGAATTAGAAACATGATATTTAGAAATCGATGATAAAACAAGTCACAATTGAAGAAAACCCTAACCTGAATATCTTCTCTGAATTGATACACCTTAGCAATTTTCGTGCCTTATTACTGTTTCTTAAACTGTTGCTTTCACCCAATTGTCTTTTATTTCCTTTTCAGAACGAAGTAGTAACCATCTAGCTCCCTTGGGTTCGACCCTTGCTTGCCGCTGTACTAACCCACAGTTTGAAGTAAGGAAATTATAAATTATTTTTGCACAGGTACGACGACAGCCTGTTCAGTATATGATCTTGACCTTGGATTGACTCTTGTTATCTTTTCAGCATAAAATCCTCTCCTTAGCATGTTTTCACTTCAGTCTCTAAAATGCCCTGTGGAAATATATCGGGACTAACACGTAGAAGTTAGATAGACAAACAGTCTAAATAAGGGGGTTATACTGTGTTTCTGATTCGTATAACTTTGGTCCATCAGATTACCCCACACTTTTAGTTGTTCGTCCCGAACAATGCTATTAAAGGGCGTAAGTTCTAAGTTTGGCTTTGGAATATGAAAATTAGACTGTGGTACTCGATCTATCCTAATTCATGCATTGCTTACTTATTACCAAATTAAACTGCGTAAATAAATAGAAGAAACTTAATACTTGTACCTCCGTGCTGAGATGCAAATTATATTGGATGTCTCGGGAGATAGCCCTTTTTTAGGCTCCTGGACTGCAATCTCGGGATCGTCTCTTACTATATGGTTTTCTGGTAGCTTTCTCTAGCACATGATTCGATTCGGGTTTCAGTGAGTTGAGCCTTTTTGATTTTCTTCTTTGGCGAGGGACTGCTTTTTTGTTGTAGTGAATCGGCCTTTGGCCTTTGATTTGACTTTTTTGAGTGCTTCACTTTTGCTCGGTTAAAACCTTCACAATTTTGGGCCTTTGGCCTCTTTTGATTTGCTTCATTGAGCTTTTCGCCTTTTTGTGATTGCTAGTCCATTTTCTCGAGCCTTTTTGGGAGGTCCAATCATCGCCCGCAAGCCTATGGAAATACCTCCCCGCTCCTCTTGTCTTTGTCGTTTTGTGCGGGTCAAGATGAGGGTCGCTCATCTATTTTCTCGGCTATTTTGACTAGAGAGAGGACGGTCTGATTCCCATCCTCGCCTTTGCATAGATGCTTCTTGGCGGAGTTGACTTCAATTATTCACTGAAAACCCGAAGTGCAGCCTCCACTGACTTCGAAAACCATATAGTTTGATCTGATCCTTTGATTGCTTTCCAAGCCTCTCTAAGGCAGTTTATATCAACTCCACATCCCGAGTTATCTCAGCACAAAGGACAAATGGAAAGTTACATTCTAAGTTTTTAAACAGTTTGAATTTTCACAAGGTTAATGCATGAATTATGATTTATCTTTTTCACATTCTTAAGTTCATATTTTCAAAAAGGTATTTATTAAAAAAGAAAAAACAGCTGCATGTTATTTATGTACAGAGGTGGATCTCACCCCACACTTTTGAACGAATGCGTGCCTTAGTTCAAAAGTCATGCAAGCTTAAAACTAAATACTGAATTTAAATGACAGAAATTAAAGTGCGGAAAAGTAAGATAGTGTCGGGTTACCTCCCGACCAGTGCACTTGTTTAACGTCGTTGGCTCGACGATACCTCGTTGTGGATTACTGGTTTGGGTCCCATGGGTGGCTGAGGTCAAACTTTTGTGTTACCGAGTTGATCTCGCTATGATAATGTTTGACTCGCTGCCCATTTACTGTGAATTTTCTTCCATCGTCCGGGCTTTCTAACTCAAGCATCCCATGGTTATATACCTTAGTTATTGTGAATGGGCCGGTCCATCTAGATTTAAGCTTTCCGGGCATCAACTTCAGTCGTGAGGAGTAGACTAGCACCTGTTGTCCTTCCTCAAATGAGCGGCGGAGGATGAATTTGTCATGATACAACTTGGTTCGTGCTTTGTAGTCTGTTTGCCCTTCATAGGGCTCAAGCCGCAACTCCTCAAGTTCGCATAGCTTAAGTTTCCTATCTAATCCTGCGGCTCTTAAATCTGGATTGCACTGTTTGAGCGCCCAATAGGCTTTATGTTCTAATTCCACCGGAAGATGGCATGCCTTCCCGTAAACTAGTCGAAAGGGGGAGGTACCAATCGGCGTCTTGTATGCAGTTCGATACGCCCAAAGAGCTTCGTCTAGCCTCTGACTCCAATCTTTTCTGCCCGGTTTCACTATTTTTTCGAGAATACCTTTGATTTCGCGGTTGGAGATCTCCGCTTGACCATTGGTTTGGGGGTGATATGCCGTGGATGTTTGGTGGAGGACATGGTAGCGCTTTAAGGTGGCTATCATCATGCGGTTACAGAAATGAGTTCCTTGGTCGCTGATTATGGCCTTGGGTACCCCGTACCTGCAAAACAGGTTAGTGCGCAAAAAATCTATGACAGTTTTTGCATCGTCGCACCTTGTGGCCTTAGCTTCTACCCATTTTGACACATAATCTACAGCAACTAGAATATAAGTATAACCGCATGAAACTGGGTATGGTCCCATGAAATCAAGACCCCAAACGTCGAAAACATCGTTGACTAATATGGGTACTTGAGGCATCTCATTTCTAGCTGTCACGTTTCCTACTCTTTGACACCTATCGCATTTTCTACACTTTTTATAGGCATCTTTAAATACATTAGGCCAGAAAAAGCCGCTATCTAAGATTTTTCTAGCGGTTCTCCTAGGCCCGAAGTGTCCTCCACATGCAAACTCATGACAAAAGCTAATAACAGAAGCTATTTCATTATCAGGGATGCATCTCCTAAGTATTTGATCTGCTCCTATTTTCCATAAATAAGGATCATCCCATAGGTATTGCTTAGCATTATGTCTAAGTTTCATGCATTGTGCTTTAGTGAAAGAAGGAGGAAATGTACCTCCTACAAGGTAGTTGACGATTGGGGCATACCATGGTACTTTGGTTGAGATGGTGTATAGGTGTTCGTTTGGGAATGACTCGGTTATGTGCCCTTCTTCTTCTTTTCGGACAATCCTGCTTAGGTGATCTGCCATAGTATTCTCGATCCCTTTTTTGTCCCTTATTTCCATATCGAATTCTTGCAGCAGTAATATCCACCGAATGAGTCTTGGCTTAGCCTCCTTCTTCTTCATTAGGTATCGGATGGCAGCATGGTCTGAATAAACTATTACTTTTGCTCCAAGTAAGTAGGGTCTGAATTTTTCCAGAGCGAATACTACTGCAAGGAGTTCTTTTTCAGTGGTGGAGTAATTTCGTTGGGCAGGATCTAGGGTTCGTGAGGCATAATAGATCACACCAGCTTTCTTTTCAATCTTTTGGCCGAGAACTGCCCCCACAGCGAAATCGCTTGCGTCGCACATGATTTCGAACGGTAGCTCCCAATTCGGTGTTTGGATGATGGGTGTGCTAGTGAGGGCTTTCTTTAGATCATCAAAGGCCTTTTTGCATGCGTCGGTGAATTCAAATGGAACTTCTTTTTGTAGAAGAGTGGACAGGGGTAATGCCTTTTTAGAGAAGTCCTTGATGAAGCGTCGGTAGAATCCCGCATGGCCAAGGAATGATTGGATGTCTCGGACCGTGGATGGGTATGGTAGAGTCGTGATCAGGTCGATCTTTGCTTTGTCCACTTCCATGCCTTTTTGTGAGACAACATGTCCTAAGACTATTCCTTGTGTTACCATGAAGTGGCATTTTTCATAATTGAGCACTAAGTTCATGGATACACATCGTTCCAAAACTGTGTTCAAATTGCTCAAGCATGCATCGAATGTGTCTCCATGGATGGTGAAGTCATCCATGAAGACTTTGATGAATTCTCCGATCATGTCTGAAAAAATGCTGGTTACAACCCTTTAGAAAGTTCCAGGAGCATTGCAGAGTCCGAATGACATTCTTCTGAAGGCAAATGTACCGAATGGGCAGGTGAATGTAGTCTTCTCTTGGTCCTCAGGTGCTACGGGGATCTGGTTGTATCCTGAGAACCCGTCCAGGAAGCAAAAATATGGTTTTCCTGCCAATCTGTCTAGCATTTGATCAATGAATGGGAGCGGGAAGTGATCCTTTCGAGTCACCGCGTTCAGCTTTCGATAATCAATGCACATGCGCCACCCATTCTTTACCCGTGTTGTGACCATGTTTCCTTCAGCATCTTCCTCAACTGTGATTCCACTTTTCTTTGGTACTACGTGAACTGGACTAACCCATTGACTATCTGATATGGGATAGATAACGTCTGCATCTAGAAGCTTTTGTATTTCCTTTTGGACGATCTCCATCATGATTGGGTTGAGCCGTCGTTGGGGCTCTCTTGATGGTTTTGCTCCATCCTCAAGTAGAATACGGTGCATGCATACAGCCGGGCTGACTCCCCTTAAGTCGGCCAGAGTCCATCCAATAGCCAACTTGTGTTACTTCAGGACTTTTATCAAACTTTGTTCCTGGCTTGTTTCCAAGCCACTTTTGATGATTACTGGGAGTGTGTCCTTATCCCCCAGGAAGGCGTACTTCAGATGTCCAGGAAGGGGCTTTAATTCTGTTTTGGGGGATTGCACCACCGAGGGCAGAAAAGTATTCGATTTGAATACTTTTACCTCGTTGACTTCAAATTCTGGTGTGAGAGGCTCTGAGATCGTTAAGTGGGCCACTGTTTCGTGCAAGTCTTCGGTTAATTTGTATGGGCTTATGGCTCCATTGAGCACGGCTTCCAAGGGATCTGTTCTAAGTTCTGGTCGAATTTCATGGACCAGGTCGTCCAAAGTATCGAGTGCGTGTATTTCCTCGAATTCCATAGGGTGCTTCATTGCTTGGAATATGTCAAAGCTGTAGACCTCTCCTTCTACTTCCATTGAAAGCATTCCACTTCCACAATCTATCTTCATTTTTGATGTTTTGAGGAATGGACGGCCGAGAAGAATAGGTGCATGATCAGTAGGTCCGCCATTTTCCATCTTTAAAACGTAGAAGTCTGCTGGAAATACTAACTTGCCTACTTGAACCAGGACGTCTTCTATTTTGCCCTCGGGTTGTTTGCAGGACCGATCCGCTAGTTGAATAGTGAGACCGGTGGGTTTGAGTGGTCCAATCTTAAGGCATGAGTAGATAGAGAATGGGAGGACATTGATTGATGCTCCAAGGTCTAGCATGCAATTCTCGATCCTTATGTTACCAATTGTGCATGGAATGGTGTAAGTTCCTGGATCTCCACATTTGGGGGGAACTTTTCGTTGTATGACGGCCGACACGTTTTTACTCATCAGTTCTTGATCGTTTCCAGCATTCCTTCTCCGGTTGGTGCATAGTTCCTTTAAAAACTTGGCATACCGAGGAATTTGTTTGATGGCTTCTAAAAGGGGAATGTTGATTTCGACCTTGCTGAACAACTCAAGTACTTCCTTATCCATGACATGTTGTTTTTGCACGCGACCTGGTACTGGAAATGGAAGTGTCGTGCTTATTTTAGGGGTTTCGGTTCTGGGTACCGGGTTAGGCCTGTGTTCTTCAGACGTATTTTCTTCTTCTTCGGTAACTTCCCGCTCTTCCTCAAATATGTCGTCATCTTTATCGGTCTCTTCTTCATCTAGAATTTCGAGAGGCTCGGGCCTTATTTGCTCTTTTCCGGGTAACCTTGGGTCTCTGTCTTTCATTTGCTCCACAGGTTTGCCGACAAGCATTTTTCCACTCCTTAGAGTAACTGTATTCATGTTTTCCTGCGAGCCTTGAATAGTTTGAGACAGGAGTTTGTCGGGTTCACTAGAGAGTGCGGATACTGATGCAGCGAGTTGGGAGATATGCTCCTTCAAATCTGATAACTCTTTTTTGTTTCGGTTTGATTTTGATGCATAGTAGTATTCAACTGCTGCACAGTACTAGTTAATTGCAGCATCATGTCTTCTAGTGATTCGTTTGGCCCTCGAGAATAGTTCGAGCTTGCATGGTACAGGTTTGGCTCCTCCTGTTGGTATTGACCTGGTGGTTGAGCGTTCTGGTTATACTGCCGGTGGGGGGGGGGGTTGGTAGTATGACTGAGCTAGTTGAGGGACAACTGGTTGTGTCTCCTTCTGAGGATGGCTGTTGTTGTTGTGCCAGCTTGGTTTGGATGTTTGACCGTACTGTCTATTTTGTCCAGCTCTGTCGTTGTTGTTGTTGTATTCTTGATATCCTCCCACTGCATTTACGTCATCCGGTTCTTCTTCTATCAATGTTGGGCATGCGTCCGTTTTGTGGTCCGTAGAACCACAGAACTCGCAAGGTTTTACCGTAACTGGCTGTCTACGTATGATCTCAATCATCATCTCCTTTAACTGTTTCATCTCTTCAGTTATGGAGTTTACTGATGCCTCAGTTTGTGCTACCCTTTTTTATCGAGAGAATTCATCTTGGCGAGTGGTCTCTTCTCTAAATCGAGCATTTTCAGCAACGTTGGCGATGAGATTTCTGATGCCACTTAATGATAGATTCATCATGGACCCTCCCGCTGAGGCATCCAAGAGCATTTTGTCTAATGGTCTTAATCCATCAATAAGGTACTCGATGACGAGTTTCTTGGGCAGTCCAAGGGTACAGCAGCTCCTTTCTAGGTGATTGAACTTTTCCAGGTAATCGTACATGGTTTCATTGGGACCTTGTTTGATTTCCTGTAGTTGCTTCCTTACTTGTATTGCTCTTCCAGCCGGATAGTATTTGTCTAAGAATTTCTTCTGCATCTGAACCCATGTTCTAATGCTTCCGGAAGGCAATGAAAGGAACCAGTCACTTGCCGAGTCAGTGAGGGAAAAATAGAACGCTTTTAACTTGAAGTCGTCCATATTCACCCGGTTGGGCTTTAGATTCTGGCAAATGCCATGTAGGCGTTGAAGGTGAGTTTCGGCAGATTCTCCTTGAGATCCTGAGAATTTTGGCAGGCTGTGTGCCAATGATGCGTTGATGGTTATATTTTCTAGTTCAGGGCTCTCATAGATGCACCACGGCTGTGTCTCGAAATTAGGGGCATTTAACTCGCCCATAGTTGGTTCACGGTAGTAGTTGTCCCCGTAGTAGTCGTCGAACGCAGGTTCTCTTCTTGGCATGTATCGAGGTTGAGGTTGTGGTCGTGGGGGATGGATAGGAGGTTGTACTGGACCAGCTGCATTTCGGTCCTCGGGTAATTCTTGGTTTCTTCTGACTGCTTCCCTATCACGAGCTCTTCTGTTTCTGATGAGTTGTTCCGGATCGTCGACGAATGGAAACGGTACCTCATCATTCTGATCGTACAGGTTTATTTCTTCGTCATCCTGGTAGTCATGGTGACTTTCTTCGCGAGACATGGTTTGTTTTTGAAGCGCGTAACGGTTCAAAGAACAGTTATCCGATGACTAGTTCCCCGGCAACGGCGCCAATTGGACAGAACCGCTCGTCGTCAAAGCGATTGTGCAAATAAATTTATAATAGTCCGCTACTCGCAACTATACTATTGGGTAGTACTTGGTAAGTAGGGGTCGAACCCAAGGGAACTAGGGGAATAATTGTTCTTCGGGGGGATTACGCAGCGTGGGAGCGTGTTTAAGGTCGGTTGGTTGGTTTTAAAGCTACCAGCTATTTTGATTGATTGATTGGTTGGTTGGTTGATTTTAATACTGGAAAGTAAATTACAGTTTATAATTAAAGAGAAATGTTCGGTTTCAGGGGACTTGTATTATATCCTGTTTATCATTGACCTTTAGTGACTCTCCTAAGTATTCAAACGGTGTATCAAGGCCATTCCAAGCACTCGATTTGCGTACACTGTCTAGCCTATTCTAAGGACGTAGAACACTTATTCTATTTAGACTAATACTCCATTCCCGGTTATATTAGCCTATGTGCATCCATTTGATCAATCATTCCCGATCAACCAAATGGTGTTTAGGATGAGTCAAACTTCTCAGATAAGCTTTGCCATTCCAAGCATCCACTTATCCGTACAAGTTTACGAACCCCGCTGTAGAGTTTTGCCATTCCAAGCATCCACTCTACCTTGGACGTTCTGACTTAATATATGGCACATAGAATAAGTTTTGAATACTTAGACTAGACACTAAGTTAATAGTCTTAAAACATTTTATAATACAAGTGCGCCCCTTAGACCGAACTACAAGTTTAGCTACTATTCATTGCGCTAAACATTATACTAAGGAAATAAAACAGTTGAATAAATACGAAGAAATACTTACAACCGTTGAAGCGCCAAGGGAGCTTTCCTTTATTTCCAAAGCAAAATTACAACTTTACAAATATTACAACTTCTATAGAGAGAAGTGAAATTGGATTTGGTGTGTGAAATGAGGAGGAGGAGCTCCTCCTTTTATAGCCAAAAGGGGAGGAGATGGGTGGTGGAGATGGTGGACATGTGCATTTGATCCAAGGGAGGAGAAGGGAGGAGGAGGAGGAGGTGACATGTGGAGGAATAGTGAAGCCGCCGGTCCCTCCTCCCATAGCCGCCGGTTGCCGGTGGCCCAAGGGGGAGGAGCTCCTCCCTTGGCCACCACATCTTCAAGTGGCCGGTCATCCTTGCCCATATGTGAGTTTTGTACAGTTTTGTGCAGTCTTTTCACAAAATTGTCAATGTGTTTCTTCCCCGGGCTGTCTTGACTCCACTCCTGATTCTTCTGATTAATTTTTTCTGGTCAATTCAACGTCAGGATCCTTGATATTTCTTCAGTCGGTATATGATCTTGACCTTGGATTGACTCTTGTTATCTTTTCAGCATAAAATCCTCTCCTTAGCATGTTTTCACTTCAGTCTCTAAAATGCCCCGTGGAAATATATCGGGACTAACACGTAGAAGTTAGATAGACAAACAGTCTAAATAAGGGGGTTATACTGTGTTTCTGATTCGTATAACTTTGGTCCATCAGCCGTCATACAATGAAAAGTGCCCCCCAAATGTGGAGATCCAAGAACTTACACCATTCCATGCACAATTGGCAACATCAGGATCGAGAACTGCATGCTAGACCTTGGAGCATCAATCAATGTTCTTCCCTTCTATATCTACTCATGTCTTAAGATTGGGCCGCTCAAACCCACCGGTCTCACTATTCAACTAGCAGATCGGTCATGCAAACAGCCCGAGGGCAAAATAGAAGACGTCCTGGTTCAAGTAGGCAAATTAGTATTTCCAACAGACTTCTACGTCTTAAAGTTGGAGAATGGCGGACCTACAGATCATGCACCCATCCTTCTCGGCCGTCCATTTCTCAAAACATCAAAAATGAAGATAGACTGTGGAAGTGGAATGCTCTCAATGGAAGTAGAAGGAGAAGTCTTGAGCTTTGACATATTCCGAGCAATGAAGCACCCTATGGAATTCGAGGAAGTACACGCTCTCGATGCTTTGGACGACCTGGTCCAAGAAATTCAACCAGAACCAAGAGCAGATCCCTTAGAAGCCATACTCAACGGAGCCGAAGGCTCATACGAATTAACCGAAGACTTGCATGAAACGGTGGCCCACTTAACAATCTCGGAGCCTCTCACACCAGAATATGAAGTCAACGAGGTAAAATTATTCAAATCAAATACTTTGCTGCCCTCGGTGATGCAAGCCCCCAAAATAGAATTGAAGCCCCTGCCTAGATATCTGAAGTACGCCTTCCTAGGGGATAATGACACACTCCCAGTAATCATCAAAAGTGGCTTGGAAGCAGGCCAGGAACAAAGTTTGATAAAAGTACTGAAACAACACAAGTTGGCTATTGGATGGACTCTGGCCGACTTGAGGGGAGTCAGCCCGGCTGTATGCATGCACCGTATTCTACTTGAGGATGGAGCAAAGCCATCAAGAGAGCCTCAACGAAGACTCAACCCAATCATGATGGAGATCGTCCAAAAGGAAATACAAAAGCTACTAGATGCGGACGTTATCTATCCTATATCAGATAGCCAATGGGTGAGTCCTATCCACGTGGTCCCAAAGAAAAGTGGGATCACAGTCGAGGAAGATGCCGAAGGAAAAATGGTAACAACAAGGATCAAGAACGGCTGGAGAATGTGCATCGACTACAGGAAATTAAACGCCGTCACAAGAAAAGACCATTTCCCCCTACCATTCATCGATCAAATGCTAGACCGGCTGGCAGGCAAGCCATATTTCTGCTTCTTGGACGGGTTCTCAGGATACAACCAGATCCCCATAGCACCTGAGGACCAAGAGAAGACTACATTCACCTGCCCATTCGGTACATTCGCCTTCAGAAGAATGTCATTCGGCCTATGCAATGCCCCGGGGACTTTCCAAAGGGTAGTAACCAGCATCTTTTCAGACATGATCGGGGAATTCATTGAAGTCTTCATGGATGACTTCACCATCTATGGCAATACATTCGATGCTTGCCTAGATAACTTGAACACGGTTCTGGCACGATGTGTCTCAATGAACCTCGTGCTCAATTACGAGAAATGCCACTTCATGGTAACTCATGGAGTAGTCTTAGGGCACGTCATCTCACAAGAAAGCATAGAGGTGGATAAATCTAAAATAGACCTGATCATGACTCTACCATACCCCTCCACTGTCCGAGACATCCAATCCCTCCTTGGGCATGCGGGATTCTACCGACGATTCATCAAGGACTTCTCCAAAAAGGCGTTGCCTCTATCCACTCTTCTCCAAAAAGAAGTTCCTTTTGAATTCACCAATGCATGCAAGGAAGCCTTTAATGAGCTCAAAAAGGCCCTCACTAGCACACCCGTCATCCAAACTCCGGATTGGAAAAAACCATTTGAGATCATGTGCGACGCAAGCGACTTTGCTGTGGGAGCAGTTCTCGGCCAAAAGATTGATAAGAAGGCGGGTGTGATCTACTACGCCTCACGAACCCTAGATCCTGCCCAACGGAACTACTCCACCACCGAGAAGGAACTCTTGGCAGTAGTATTCGCTCTGGAAAAATTCAGACCCTATTTGCTTGGAGCAAAAGTGATAGTTTATTCTGACCATGCTGTCATCCGTTACCTAATGAAGAAAAAGGAGGTGAAGCCAAGACTCATTCGGTGGATATTACTACTGCAAGAATTCGATGTGGAATTAAGGGACGAAAAGGTGATCGAGAATACTGTGGCCGACCACCTAAGCAGGATTGTCCGAAAGGAAGAAGAAGGACACATAACTGAGTCATTTCCAGACGAGCATCTCTATGCAGTCTCAACCAAGATGCTATGGTACGCGTCAATCGTCAACTACCTTGTAGGAGGTACATTTCCTCCCTCTTTTACTAAAGCACAATGCATGAAACTTAGGCATGACGCTAGACATTACTTATGGGATGATCCCTATTTATGGAAAATAGGAGCAGATCAAATACTTAGGAGATGCATCCCCGATAATGAAATAGCTTCTGTCGTTAGCTTCTGCCATGAGTTTGCATGTGGAGGACACTTCGGACCTAGGAGAACCGCTAGAAAAATCCTAGATAGCGGCTTTTTTTGGCCAAGTATATTTAGAGATGCCTATGAAAAGTGTAAGAAATGCGATAAGTGTCAAAGAGTAGGAAATGTGTCAGCTAGAAATGAGATGCCTCAAGTACCCATATTAGTCAACGATGTTTTCGACATTTGGGGTATTGATTTTATGGGACCATTCCCAGTTTCATGCGGGTATACTTACATTTTAGTTGATGTAGATTATGTGTCAAAATGGGTAGAAGCCAAGGCCACAAGGTACGACGATGTAAAGACTGTCATAGAATTTTTGCGCACTAACCTGTTTTGTAGGTACGGGGTACCCAAGGCCATAATAAGTGACCAAGGAACTCATTTCTGCAACCGCATGATGACTGCTACCTTAAAACGCTACCATGTCCACCACCGGACGTCCACGGCATATCACCCCCAATCCAATGGTCAAGCGGAGATCTCCAACCGCGAAATCAAAGGAATTTTGGAAAAAATGGTAAAGCCGGGCAGGAAAGATTGGAGTCAGAGGCTAGATGAAGCTCTTTGGGCTTATCGGACGGCATACAAGACACCAATAGGAACCTCCCCCTTTCGACTTGTTTATGGGAAGGCATGCCACCTTCCGGTGGAATTAGAACATAAAGCCTATTGGGCGCTCAAGCATTGCAATCCAGATTTAAGGGCTGCCGGACTGGATAGGAAACTTAATCTGTGTGAGCTTGAGGAATTGCGGCTTGAAGCCTATGAAGGGCAAACGGATTATAAGGCGAGGACCAAATTATATCATGACAAATTCATCCTCCGACGCTCATTTGAGGAGGGACAACAAGTACTGGTCTTCTCCTCGCGACTGAAATTGATGCCCGGAAAGCTTAAATCTAGATGGATCTGCCCTTTCACAATAACTAAGGTATTCAACCATGTGGCAATTGAGCTAGAAAGCCCAAACGATGGAAGCAGATTCACGGTGAATGGGCAGCGAGTCAAACATTACCACGGCGAGGGCAACTTAACTCCGCAACACTACAACCTGAGTCACCCATGGGATCCAAACCAATGATCCCCATGCGTCGAGCCAACGACGTTAAACAAAGGCACTGGTCGGGAGGTAACCCGACACCTATCTTACTTTCTGTCAATTTTATTTTCTGTCATTTAGCTTTTTGCTCTCACCCACTTGGTGCATAGAATGAAATGACTATTCAGGAATCGGATTTGGGTGCAACATCAAGCCAGCCAGGCCCATGCCAAGAGTTCAAGGCCCCAGCCAAACTGCCTCGATTATCCAGCCTCGAGCCATGTCGTTCGCTCGACACCTTAAAGGGAGTTCTGTTCTTCCCTTTTCCTTAATGTCATTTCCTTCTCATATAATATCTGCTTGCATGGCTTTTGAACTAAGTCATTTCATAAAGAATGCCTTCGTTCAAAAGTGTGGGGTGAGAACCACCTGTGTACATAGTTAATAAACATGTTTTCTTTTTTCTTAATATTATCTTTTTGAAAATATGAACTTGAGAATGTGAAAAAGATAGACCTAAATTCATGCATTTACCTTGTGAAAATTCAACTGTTTAAAAACTTAGAATGTAACTTCTTATTTGTCCCTTTGTGCTGAGATAAACAGGGGATGTGGAGTTGATATAAACTGCCCTAGAGAGGCTTGGCAAGCACTCGAAGGATCGAATCTAACTATATGGTTTTCGAAGTCAGTGGAGGCTGCACTTCGGGTTTCAGTTAAGTTAGAGTCATCTCCGCCATGCAGCGTTTATGCAGAAAAAAGGCGGGACGGGAATCAAACCGTCCTATCTCTAGTCAAAGTAGCCGGGAAAATAAATGAGCGACCCTCATTTTGACTCGCGCGAAATGGCGAGGATGAGAGAGAGCAGGGAGGTATTTCCATATGCTCGCGGGCGATGATTGGACCTCCCAAAAACGCTTGAGAAAATGGACTAGCAAGCCACAAAAAGGCAAAAGCTCAAAGAGCTAATCAAAGGCCAAAGGCCAAAGTTGTGAAGGTTTTAACCGAACAAAAGTGAAGTACTCAAAGAGTCAAATCAAAGGCCAAAGGCCGATTCACTACAAAAGTTGTCCCTCGCCAAAAAGAAATCAAAAAAGGCTCAACTCAGTGAAACCCGAACCGAATCACGTGCCAGAAAAAGCTACAAGGAAACCATATAGCGCGAGTCAGTCCCAAGAATGCAGTCCAGGAGCCTGAAAAGGGCTATCTCCCTAAAGGCTTAATTTGCATCTCGGCGCAGAGGTACACGTATCAAGTTTCTTCTAAGTATTTATACGGTTTAATTTGGTAATAAGTAAGTAATGCATGAATTAGGATAAATCTAGTCCCACAGTCTCACTTTCATATTTTAAAAGTTTACTTAGATAGTGTGTGCCGCCCTTTAATAGCATTGTTCGGGACGAACAACTAAAAGTGTGGGGTGATCTGATGGACCATAATTGTATGAATCATAAACACAGTTAAACCCACCAAATTAGACTCTTTGTCTATTTAACTTTTGCTTGTTAGTTCCGATATTTATCTACAGGGTATTTTGGAGTCTAGAGAGAATACAGGCTAAGGAGGAGTTTTTAAGCTGAAAATATATTACGAGTCATTCCAAGGTCACGGCCAGATGCCGACTAAAGAAATATCATGAACCTGACATGGAATCACCCAAAACAAGTCCAATCAAAGAGCAACCAGAGTCAGTCCGGAGCTAAAATGGACCGATGGCTTTGTGAAAACTCACAAAAATCACAAAACCACCTCCACCTTACCTTATGACCGGCGGCTTTTGGGCATTTGGTGAGTCATGGGGGGCGGCTCCTCCCCCTCATGACTCATCACCGGCGGCTTTGAGAGGCTCCATGGCTTCTTGCCATGTGTTCTCATCCTCACCACATCCTCCTCCTCTCCTTGGCCTATAAATACAAGCTTCCCTCCTTTGTAATCTTCATCCAAAAATCATTCCACCACAACACAATCACTTATCTCTCTAGATTTTGGCACTTTTGTAAGCTTTTGTTTGAAATCTATAATACTCATGTTGGTTCTTGAGTATTCTAGTAGTTTTTGAGTTTACTCCTGTTGGTTCTTGAGTATTCTCCTTTACTTACTATCTTTCAAAAACCCTCGAGTACTTAGCTATGGTATCCACCTCTATGGATATTCGTAGCTAAACTCTTCATTCGGTTGAAGGGGTGTACCTGTATCATAAAATGTTTTAGGCCATACTCTTAGTGCCTCTTCTTTGTATTCAAAACTTGTTCTATGTGCCACATATTAGGTCAGAACTTTCAAGGTTGAGTGGATGCTTGAAATGGCAAAACTCTTCCGTGGGGTTCGTGAACATACTCGGGTAAGTGGATGCTTGAAATGGCAAAGCTTATCTGAGGAGTTCGACCTCTCTAAAACACCATTTGGATTGATCGGAAATGATTGTTCAAATGAATGCACATAGGCTAGTATACCTTGAAATGGGGTGCTAGTCTAAATAGAACAAGTGATCTACGACCTTGAAATGGGCTAGACAGTGTGGCAAATCGAGCGCTTGAAATGGCCTTGATACACATTTGAATACTTAGTAGGATCACTAAAGGTCAATGATAAACAGGCTATGATACAAGGCCCCCGAAACCGAATGCTTTCCTTAGATTAAAACACCACCTGCATTTACTTTCAATTTTAGTATAAACCGCAATATCAACTACTGACGTTCCGCAAGACTTACCGATCACGCAATAACCGCTGTAAGTCTTCTCTTTTATTTTCAGTATTTACTTTTCTATCATTTACTTTTCCGCACTAAAAACCAAAACCAACAAAAAAACACTTACTTTTCCGCACTAAAACCTCAATCAACCTAAAACACGCTCCCACCCTGTACGATCCCTCAAAGAACAACTTATCCCCCTAATTCCCTTGGGTTCGACCCTTACTTACCACTTGCTACCCAGTAGTAAAGTCACGAGTAGCAGAGATATAAATTTATTTTGCACAGAGAACACCGCACCTTAACGACAGTGCAGTGGGCTCCATCAGTAGTATTTGTCAAGAAATTTTTTCTGCATCTGGTCCTAAGTCCTGATGCTACCTGAAGGGAGAGATAAAAACCAAGCGTGAGCTGCATCAGTTAAAGAAAAATGAAAAGCCTTGAGTTTGAAATTCTCCACTATGGCTCCATAGGGTCGGAAAGTCTGGCAGATGCCATGAAGGCTCTGAAGATGTTTGGTGGCTGACTCTCCTTGCCGACCCGAAAACTTTGGCAGATGATGCACCACTGCAGTATTGACCATGATTTCTTGCATCTCTGGCCCCTCATGGATGCACCAAGGAATATTCTGAAAATTAGGGGCAGACAGCTCCCTCATGGTCGGCTCGTAGTAGTTATGCTCATCGTCTTCTGGCCTCCTGTAGACTGGCGGCTGCAGTCGTGGCGGTGGAGGCGGCTGCCTCGCACCAGCACCATTCTGTGCAACAGGTGCCCTCTAATTCAGGGGTCGAACCTCCCTGACTGCACGGTTGCGAGCACGTACAAGCTGCTCCGGATCATCATAGAATGGAGGTATCACCTCGTTCTCATCAACTGGAGCTATCTCGTTGTTGTTGTCATCATCGCCAATCTGACTATCTGCGTGAGACATAGCGAAATGAGTAGCAAGCGCAACAATAGCTAACTAAAGTAATTAAATAAAAACAGGTAATAAAATAAAAACAAAACAAAACAACTTCACTGAAGCGCAGCTCCCCGGCAATGGCGCCAAAATTTGACGCGCGTCGTCTGACGCGTCAAATTTAATATTTATATTCTCCTGCGTGAAACTAGTAAGTGGCAAGCAGGGTCGAACCCAAGGGAGCTGGTGTTGCTGAAGCTGTAACTGTAACTGTAAAAGCAATTAAAAAGGGGGTTGTGAACAAATAAGAGTGCTAAAGAGAAAATAACGCGAAGAGAATTCAATCAGAGAGAGCATTCAGTTTAGGGTTTCTATTGTGATATGTTTATCAATGACTGCTAATAATCGAATTTCAAGTTTCTAAGTGTAGTTATTCCGGTTTAGGCAATAACCCAAAGTAATCCGTTTCAGGCAATACACCACAATCTAATCCGGGTAAGGCATTAGACTTCTAGTTCTCCTAAATTCAATAATCCGGGATAGGCATTATTTAATCTAGGTGTTCTTACTCGTTTTTACGGGAAAGTCTCAAACAAGTATTAACGATAAGAACTGAATTATTCAGCTAAGCTTTACGGGTAAGTCTCAACTTAGCTTCACAATTCAGCCCTTAATATTAAGCACAAGAACTAGAGAAATAAGAAATTGCATTAAGTAAAAAGTCTCAAAACATAGTCACAATGTACGAAACCCTAAACCAAATTAAAGGTTTAGCTACACATGATCATGCAAAAACACATAATGAAAAGTAGGAAATTCTTCTCTCTCGTCGAAAGCTTGCGTCTTCTCCAGAGCCGTCTTGGTCTTCGTAGCATATGAGATGATGAGATGATGGAAACCCTAACCCAAACATCTTATTTATAGCAAAAAGTAGGGTTTCCAAGTCCAGGTTTTGGGCTTTATTTCCATGTTTCGGCCTTGCTGACGTCATCAAATGGACTGATGACATCATCACCTCGTCGACTGGTCGTGTTCGTAGGAACCATTAGCACCGCGTTCGTCCTTGACATTAACGTTAATGTTAATGTCTCTTCCGAACGCGATCCACACTGATTCTGGTTCTTCTTTCTACGCGCCAGTTCCGACTTTGACTCTGGATTTGACCTTCTATATAACCTCAGATGCTCTTGGTGTGAACTAGAGAGTTGTAGGGAATCAAGTCAGCTACGCAACGCCATGTAGCTCGTATTTTTACGATCATTGGTCCATTCCCAGCACTCCTTCGAGCGACGAAAGGTCTGATCTGCCATTGTGATGTTTTCGGCACGAAACGCCATCTTTTATGCTTGTTTCCTCCTAAAGCTTCTGAAACATCTGAAATTTAAAACAACACTAAGAAGTAATTGTTCGCATAATAAAGTGTTGAAATAGATGGGATTAGCTGACTCAACGCGTCGTATAAATACGACTCATCAGTAACCAACCTAGGGCAGAGGCTAGGTCTCAATCTGCACTCGCTTCTCGTTTTTCCAAACTGAAGCCGATGTTGGTTTTGATGTTGGTTTTCTGGGGTTCCTGTCTCTCCTACGCTGAAAGAAATAGGGAATCCGGATCTAATATGCAAGACGAGGTAATTATTTCATTACAATATTTACTTGTATATTAACTAGTTCTATTTGTTTGATTGTGTTGCTTAATTTCAAAATGAATAGATACGGAACGCTCAAACAATGTATATTTCGAAAAAGAAGGAGTTCAAACACTTTTCTTGTTGGAAAGAAGTGAAGGCTCACCAAACATTTGCTCGAACAGAAACAAGTACTCCCCCAACTTATATATACGAAGCCAATGCAGAAATTGATGAAGTACTCGTCAATGAAGTGCCTCCAAGTTTAAGTATTGATGATCTTACATTTTCTACACCTGATAGCTACACCGGAGGTTCATCTAGTCCGGTGAGACCACCCGGAGTAAAAGCGGCCAAGGAGGCAAGGAAAAAAGGAAAATACGTCGTGACTAAATCAACTCAAAGCCGAGACGATATTTTGGAAACCATGGCAAATAACCAGAAAGAACATATGAATTGGCAAAGAGAGCAGGCCAAGAGAGCTCAACAAATTCAACAAGATGCTATTAATGTTAGGAAGTTGGAGGAAGATACAAAGATCATGCAAATGAATACAGAAATGATGACTCAAACATCAAAGAGATACTTTTCAAAGAGCAAGGCCGCTATTGTCCGCCAATATGAAGAGAAGGAAGTCGAAGAGAACACTTAATCTTTTTCGAATTGTTACCGTCCATTACACTTCGATGATTAGGTAACTTAGTGGTTTTAATTAAAATCAATTTATGTCATTTCAATTTCAAGTAGTTTCAATTTCAAGTAATTTCAATTTCCATTACTGAATAGTAATAGGAGGTCCTGCATGTTCAACGGCTGTACAAATAGCGCGAATAGGACCTCCTATAATCATAAATAGTAGCAGAAAGTGCTATTTGAGGAGGTTCTCAAAACAGAGAACTTCATCAACGGGTGTATATGCTCTTATTAGAACACTTGCCTTGCTATTTCAAGGGTTCAAACTCCACCGTTGCATTTTCCTTCCACAATTTTGTGGATTTTCCTAGTTCCACCTATGTTGTGGATCTTTCATCCATCATTCGCGGATGTTTCTTCTTTCTCCTCCTCGTCCCTTCGTGGACGCTTACATGTGTGTGCTACATGTGTTATTCAAACGTATCCTCTCGTGTAGGCATGCTTAGACAACGCTAAAGTCCTTCCATAGAGGTGCATCTAGTCGTGGGTTTTCAAATACAGGTGATGCCCTTTGCGTGGCTGTACTTCGAATGCTCTAGAAATATATATGTACCCGCTATATATAAGATGTATCCTTGATATGTCTAATGTAAACCAACCATAAAAAACAAGGAAAGTATTCAAACAACAATAATTGTTATGAACATGACTAATGACTTGTTGAATACGAATACACTTCAGATAAAAATCCCATGTTATATACAAATTTAGAACCAACGTAGTTTATGATTCAGAAAAATGGACAGATCTGATTAATTATGAAACTTTTTTTGATAGTGGGTGGTAACAATTCAGAACATTACAATGCATATGAGCTTTAACATCTAATACATATAATTATATTGATCTCCGGAGCTCTTAGCAAGACATCTTGATCGAATCCGCAAGCATCTGGTACATCTCTTCACTTTTGAAGCGCATGCCACGTTCGGCACCTTTACCATGAATCCGCACACATCCACCCAAATTATCGATACATCTTTGACACTTCAAGCTCAGGTCACCTTGAGCACCTTCACGAGAAGGAAGAACACAGCACGCGTGAGGCGTGAAGACGAATGCATGCGCGTGAACACATCACCACGTTCCTTGAAATATGTTTGAATTATGTAAACTTTTTTCAAGTGAATTGAAACAGCTCGATCTTGTAAAGTCGATGCTCTTAGCCAAATAAACATACCTCCACCGATATATATGAGGCTTTTAGAATGTGGCAGCTTGATGATGATCGGAAATGGTCGACTTTCATCCTGTGCCGAGGGCGAGGGCATGATGTCTTCGAATTGTGGACGGAATTAAATTTTCTCCATAGCCGATAATGGGAATATACTTATTTGAATACAACTGCGTTTGAAACCTTACATGATTGTTCTTATTAGAAAATAATAATTGTAAACGGTGTTAATAACGACGTTTAGTTTATTGTTTACAATTTAGTTCAAAAAAATACTAAATCAAAAATTAAAATAGTACGGACCGCGATTTGAAATGGTGTGACAGGCCTGATAGTCTTGTTGTAATTTTCCTTTTCCTTCCTTCCTGAGTTGAGTTGTGGTCATAACCACCTGTTTTCGTCAGAAATCAGAACTTTTAGTAACCGTTGATCTGATAATATCAACGATTTAGATTAATCAAGATTAATTCAAATAAAATAATCTTTTAATTGTTTTATGGTCAAAAAGGGTATATTAGAAAATGACAATGTATATTTTAAATTTTAAATCCCCGAAATATTGAGTGAATATCCGTGTAGATATTACGAGCCATAAAATTTCGAAACAAACTCACGAACTGTGATATCATCTTTGCTATACTTAAGTCTTTTCATCAGTCGACTATGAACTCCAATTTTAGAACTTTAACGTAAGATTTGAGATTTAAAAAAATAAGAACATAATAACGAACATATGTATCGTGGTTTTGATGTATTTATCAAAACCACAAACATATAAAGCAAAACCACGAATATCAGGATCAAGTGAAAATTTTAACATAAGATTTAAGATAAAAAAACATGAACATACTATTGTCATCGACCGTCGATTGTGAAAATCACACGAGAATAATTCTATTACGGATGAATCTACGAGGTCTTCAAATCTTGTTCGGAAATCGTGGGATTTTGTTAATATAAGAAGCGTTTGAATGATTTTTCAGTTGACTAATATGTCCTCTCATCATTAATATTATAATTAAATAATTATTATAATTGCTAAAATTAAGTACGTAGATAATTTAATCGTACGGATATTAGAAATTCTAATTTCTAACTAAACTTAACATTGTTATCAAAAAAAACTAAACTTAACGTTTTGACGTGATCTTTTTCCTTCCTTTATAAGAGTGCGGTTTAGGTACAACCCGATTTATATATAAAAACTACAAACCGAATTTTAAGCTGACACGTGTCCCATTTAGTCGAAATCCCGAACAAACACACGGAGGATTATTATAGTCATTCCACACTGAGGGGTATAAAACTAATAATGTTATTTTCAATTTAGTCCTTGAGTTGTTAATGATCAGACATAAACTTGAAAATGATCAGACTTAAAAAAACAGCAATGATCAGACTTAAAAAATAATGATCAGACTTAAAACCCAAATGATCAGACTTAAAAAACAATGATCAGACTTAAAACAGTAATGATCAGACTTAAAAAACAATGATCAGACTTAAAAAACAATGATCAAACTTAAAAAACAATGATCAGGTTTAAACAGTTCATGATCAGACTTAAAAAACAATGATCAGAATGATCAGACTTAAAAAAAATGATCAGACTTAAAAACACAATGATCAGACTTAAAACAGTAATGATCAGACTTAAAATAGTAATGATCAGACTTAAAAAGTTAATGATCAGACTTAAAAAGTTAATGATCAGACTTAAACAGTTAATGATCAGACTTAAAAAATAATGATTAGACTTAAATAGTTAATGATCAGACTTAAACAGTTAATGATCAGACTTAAAAAACAATGATCAGACTTAAAACAGTAATGATCAGACTTAAACAGTTAATGATCAGACTTAAAAAACAATGATCAGACTTAAACATTAATGATCAGACTTAAACAGTTAATGATCAGACTTAAAAAAACAATGATCAGACTTCAACAGTTAATGATCAAACTTAAAAAACAATGATCAGACAGAAATAGTTTGTTAGATTTATGGCATGTAGTTTGGCAAAACTTAGTGTAGTTGTTCAAGCTGTTGTTTAAGAGTAGAAGAGACAACTGTCCTGGAACAAGTTGGAGCAGATGAAATATTTCGTAATTCAGATTAGGAAACTCAGTCGACCGTTGGAGATCAAGACGGTTGCATATGGAAGGATGGAAGTTGGAAGTTTCCTGTTTCAGTTTAGGAAACTTGTTTCAACCGACGTAGCACAACTTAGACGTAGTAGATTTATCCGGGAATAGATTTGCCAAGTCGGTGCTAGATGAATATGGAAGATATCTAAAGAGTCGGTTGCTTGCGCTTGAAGATAACTTAGCCAAGAAGGTTATCAAAGGCTTACTAAATAAGATTGAAGATATATTGAAGGATTATCTACAAGAGATAAGCGCAAGTTATTAGGAAGATTTCCTAAAGATATAGGCAGTTGAGATTAGGAATATTACTCAATTTAAGGTTTCTACCGCACTATAAAATGAGGCTGATGTACTCATTCTACTCAGCACTCACGGAGATATTACCCACGCTCACATTCATTGAAGGGATGTGGAGGAAATCGGCCGGTGAACTAATCTTCACTGATTACTCACGGCGCTCGGATTCAGTCTGTTCTAGTGCTCGGCAGACTGATCGTAGAATAACTTTCAAGATACATGCACTGGTGTTCTATTGCGCATTCGGGAGAAGGCGTTGATTCTCTTGGAGGATCATATGGGTGGATACGGAGGAGAAGCTCAGATCTAGGGGAGACCTAGTAGGTGATTACTAGAGTGTTCGAGGCTTAGGTTGTTTAAGAGGAATTCTGTAAACGGTAAAACATGTACTCGCAATACTCATCATTAGTGAATTGCTATCCACCGAGCTAAGAGACAGCCCCCCAGACGTAGGCTCGTTAACGCCGAACTGGGTAACAACTTTGCGTGTCGTTTATTTTCCACACTACATTTAATTTTGCATAAGTTGTTCTAGTATTTATTCTGCACTTGACCAGAACAACATCTCAACTACTAAGGGAAGATTTTAATTGGTATCAGAGCAAACACGCAACACACAGAGGGAGATCCAGAAGTTGTTTGACATGGATTTGAGAGAAGGGCAGAACATCACGCGACCATCGCTACTGGAGGGAAACAAATATGGATATTGTAGAGTGCGAATGAAGGCCTTCCTAAAGTCACAGGATGAATCAGTCTGGGAAGCTGTTGAAAACAGATGGACACATCTAGTGACAACCGAAGGTGGCAAAGTGACCCTTCTTGCTAAAGACAAGTGGACAGAGATACACAAAAATGCTGAAGCCGCAAACTCCAAAGCAATGAATTCCATATTCTCAGGAGTTGATGGAAAGAAGTTCAAGATGATTACTACATTTGAAGTTGCGAAGAAGGCTTGGGACATATTGTGAACCGCTCATGAAGGTACGACCAAGGTCAAAATATCGAGAATGGAGATGCTCACGTCAAAATTTGAAAATCTAAAAATGCAGGAGGATGAGACCATAGCTGATTTCAACACAAGGGTTCTCGATATCTCTAATGAATCGTTTGCACTTTGAGAACCAATGACCGAAGAGACGCTTGTAAGAAAGGTGATGAGGTCTCTAACAAAGCGGTACGCAATAAAGGCTCTCGCTATCAAGGAAGTGCATGATGTGAAGACCATGAGGTTGGATGAACTGATGGGATCTCTTCAGACCCATGAGATGGATATGAATGAAGAAGAACAACTCATGAAGGTTAACAGCGTCGGTCTGAAAGCTGAAGTCACTGTTGTTCAAGACAAGGTAGGGGAGATGTCAGAACAATAGTATGCCATGTTTGCTAAAAACTTCGGAAGTTTATGAGAAGGCAGTACAATAAGGGGACTAATCCAAGTCAGTCATCTAGCTCAAGATTCCAGAAGGATGGTAAATTTCAAAAGGGGAACCAATCTGGAGAGTCCAACCATGACAACAAAGGCAAGGGGATCCAATGCAGAGAATGTGAAGGCTATGGACACATTCGAGCAGAATGTATTAACACACAAAATAAGAAGAATGCATATGCAATTAGTTGGAGTGATAGTGAATCAGATCAGGAAGGTGAGTCCAATAACTTTGTAGCCCTTACTACCTACGTCAACCAGGAAGGAGAAACAAGCAAAGAAATAGAGTCAAAGCCATCCTCGGATGTTCATACACAGTACTCAAGCTGTAAAAATAATGAAGAAATCACTGATGAAGACTGTGCGAACAAGTACAAGGAGTTGTTCCAGGAATGACTGAATGAAGTTGAGCAGAACGAGTTACAACGCAGCAATTTGGCAGATATGACGGAAGAGAAGGAAAAGCTATGGGAAGAAGCTGATGTCCTTGTAACTCAGAAGGTGGAACTTCAACAGACAATCACCGACCTTCAAGCCCAGTTGATTAAAGTAAAAACTGAGCGAAATGAACGTGTTGCATAGAAAAATGAGTTACTGGCAGTTGTATCATCTCTGAAGTCTCAAATTGAAAAGAGTCAAGGTGATCATCCAGAAATCATAGTTGATCTCAAAAGGGAGAATGCTGCCTTAAAACGTCAAGAGGTAATTCTTCTTAATACTATGGATGCCTTGAAAATTGTGATTGAGACAGACAAAGAAACTCATGCTGAGACACTAGAGGAGCTGAACAATCTGAAGAAATCAGTCAAGATGCTTAATTCTGGGACTAAAAATCTAGACGACATACTGGGAGCTCAGAGAACAATTGGCGGGTGCAAAGGGCTAGGGTTCACTGGGACATCTGGCTTCAGGGAGACTACGTTTGTGAAAGCTGAGCCACGATCGTACACTATACTAGATGAACATCTCCCACAAAGAAAAGTTACCTGGTACCCCTCAGGAAAGCAAGACAGACGCAGGTGCTATTACTGCAACCATATGGGACACATCAAGCCAAGATGCCCGGAATTCCATAAGTTCCTTAGAAAGATGAATCAAGTGCCGAGAACTCACATGAAGCAAGTCTGGAGTGTTAAGCAAAGAGGTGAGGTCTGTTACGTTGCTTTTAGCTCAACCAGTCATCTGGAGAAGGAAAGATGGTACTTTGACAGAGGTTGTTCTAGACACATGACTGGCAATCCTAAGTTCCTGGCCAAAATAGAGAAGTTCAAAGGCAAATCTGTGACATTTGGCAACGGAGTAGAGGGCGGAGTTCTCGGAAGAGGAACATTGAAGGTCCCAGGTCTACCCAAATTGAAGGAAGTTCTTCTTGTTGACGGACTGCGGGCTAATCTGATCAGCATAAGCCAGTTGTGCGATGGAGAGCATCGTGTCCAGTTCACACAGGATACGCGTTTTGTGTAGAACAACAAGAATGAACCAGTCCTCACTGGAAGGAGAGCCTCGAACAACTGCTACTTGTTGACTCATGGTCGACCCACTCCTGGTACAACATGCATGTTGAGCAAAATTGAAGACATGGAGTCTCGAGGTAATCAATCTAACTCTCAAGAATTGGCTGATTTTACATGTTTTCTATCCACTCTCAAAGGGGACAGAAGAAAGCTCAAGTTTCATCGTAATCATGAGTATCGACTAAAGAAAGCTCTTCATCGTCTAAAAACGTACAAAGCATGGTATGATTATCTCAACCATGGCTATGATCGAGGGGGAGTAGATACGAAGAAGAAGCAATTGTCAAGATCAGACGATGGATGTTGTTCCATCTAGAAGTTGTGGAAGAAGTCGATGCTGAATGATTACAAAGTAGAACAACATGTGATGAAGCAGCTAGCAGACATCTTCACCAAAGCATTGGACAACATACAGTTCGAGACACTGAGATCCTCATTGGGTCTGTGTGTCAGTGATAACTAAGTTATTCCAGTACAAGTTGTCAGCCGGAGCTAGAACGACGTGTGTTAAGGGCTGACGTGGAAGACAGGTGGAAGATTTCAAATACTGGTGCGAAGAGAAATGATTGGACTACCAAAGCTATTAAATTTATTTAAATGGTGCGTTTTGACGTGGCAGTCTGGGGAGACTCGAGAAGATATTTGGCTGCTAAAATCGTTTTAATCTCTCTCTCTCTCTCTCTCTCTCTCTCTATCTATCGACGAAACCCTAATCGAAGCTTCAACAAAGTTCAACAATGGTGGATACGAGGAAGAACAAGGTGCCTAAAGCGACGATGGTTAAAGCAACATCAAAGTCCGTTGATGTACCAAAGACTGTCAAAGAAAACCCTAAACTGGCAAGCGACAAAGCAACAACAATGAAATCAAAGTCGGATGTCGTAGAGAATGTGACTGTTCCGAAGAAATCTAAAGCTACTGGGGTGAAAAAGGTGTTATTCCCTGAGAAGACTGTGTCTGAGAAGCCGGAGAAGGAGACGGAAACTGTTGTCCAGACAAAAGAAAAACATATACCTTAATCTGTTGCGGAGCAAAACCCCAAGAAGCCGACTGCTTCTAATCCCACTTCAATTAAGGAACCAGCAAAGAAGACGACACAAGAGGTAATCGCTAAAATTTCCAAACCTCTTAATGCAAATAGTCCTGTCGTGCCTGGTGTTTCTTTAGAAGGTTCGAAAGTGGTTGTAGAAAAGCCAAAGGGTGTGTCTACAGTACAGGGAGAGAGTTCTCCGGTGGTGAAGGGGGCTAGGGTAAAGATGGTTGCCCATAAGAAAATCCCAGTAAAAGAGAAGTATAGGATTGTGAAACGTAGAGTAGTCGTTTCTGAATCAGATGAGGAAGAGTCTGATGAAAAAGATGATGAAGTTGATGTGGCTGAGAAACCAGCTGTTGAGAAGCATGTTAAAGTATCCTCCAAGTTTGATCCAAAGAAGAAGGGTACAGACTCTAAAGAAAAAGCTTTAGAGAAGAATGTAGAAGTAACTAATGCAGAAAAATCTAGTGCTGAAGAGGAGGTAGATAGTCAAGAGAAGCAGAGTGAAGCTTCTGCTGAGAATTATGATGAGGAATACCCAGATGAAGATGAAGGTTCTGCTACAGAGGAGAAGGCTAAACCTATAAAAAAAGATGTTGAGATGTTAATCAATGAGGAAGAAGAGCCTTCCCAGAATGAGTCCAACAAAGTAGATGAATCCCTACAGAGTTTGTTTGATGTTGTTGACCAATATGTTAAAGAAGATTTCAGTTCTAAAGCTCCTAAAGAGAGTGAAATCAATCAACCAGATCAGACTAATGTGGATGACAAGATGGAGGAGCAGAGTGAGTCTTCCGAAGATGGATCTATCAAGCTGTCAGACCTGGTTAAAGAGGTTCAGAAGGATGTTCCAGTTAGTAAGGAACAAGTTCCCAAGTCAAAGCCAGCTGCTAAGACAAAGAAAGCAGTACTGAATAAAGATGCTGATGTGGGAGTTCCCACAGATACTGAAAAGATTGCATCAAAGAAGAGGAAGGCATCTACCCCTGGAGAGAAAATTATTGACAAATTGGCGACTAGCTCAAAGAAGGCTACTGCTCCAGCAGCAAAGAAAGCCAAAACAAGTTCTCCTACAGGCAAGACAAAAGAAAAGGGGAAGAATGTTCAATTTGACTCAGAAGTTGTTGTTAAAGGAGTCTGGTTCACTTCAAATGAACATGCTAAAAACTAGGAAGCTGTACAGCGAAGGAAGATTGTAGCCGAGAGAATCTTAGAGGCAGACAAGTATGCTGCAAAGGAAATTGTGAGCAAGCTCAATGAAGTTGACTTGTGGTCGTCAGTGACAATGGATAAACCGTTTGTGGCTAGCATTGTGAGAGAGGTCATTGTGAACCTACCAGGTGATTTTGCTGATAATCAGAAGAAGGATTAAGGTAAGGTGAGAGTCTGAGGGAGAGAAGTGGAGATTACTCCTAAAGCAATCAATGACTACTTTGGTGTGAGGAGAAGGCAGATGAACATCGATGATCAAAATTGGCACAAGGTAGCTGAAACCATCACCGCTGGAGTTTGATAGAGGTGGAACAACATGACTTTGCCGAAGACAAACCTGTCGTCAAAGCACTCATTGCTTCACAGCATTGTTGTGCATAACTGGATGCCCAAAAATCATCGTCCAACACTGGGATGTGCCATAGGGGCATTACTGAAGACTCTGGGATGTAAAGAGAAGATAGATCTGGGTCAACTCCTCTTTGACCAAATTGTGTCGCATGCGGATTCAATGAAGGTCAATCATCCTATTGGGTTCCTGATGGATGCACAGTCGTTATGTGCAAACGTCAAGAATAAATTTATAATAGTCCACTACTCGCAACTATACTACTGGGTAGTACTTGGTAAGTAGGGGTCGAACCCAATGGAATCAGAGGAATAGATGTTCTTTGAGGGGGTTGTCCAGCGAGAGAGCGTGTTTTAGGTCGGTTGGTTGGTTTTAAAGCTACCAGCTAAGTGATTGATTGATTGATTGATTGATTGGTTGGTTGGTTGGTTTTAATACTGGAAAGTAAATTACAGTTTATGATTAAAGAGAAATGTTCGGTTTCAGGGGCCTTGTATTATATCCTGTTTATCATTGACCTTTAGTGAATTATCTAAGTATTCAAAGATGAATCGAGGCCCTTTCGTAGCGCAAGACTTGCAACATCGTTTAAAGCAACACTTGTTCTAAGCAAAACTAATTCCTCCTTTCGAAGTATCTTAGCTGTAAGTGCATCCACTTGATCTCCCAGTTACGTTATTGACCAAGTGGTGTTTTAGGTAAGTCAAACTCCTCGATAAGTTTTGCTTGTGACAGCTTCCACTTACCGAGTATGATCACGAATTTCTACGGAAGAGCTTTGCTTGTGACAGCTTCCACTCAACCTTAGAAACTCTGACTTGATATATGGCAAATAGAACAAGTTTTGAATACTAAGATTAGATGCTAAGTTAATAGTCTCAAAACATTTTATAATACAAGTGCGCCCCTTCTACCGAACTACTAGTTTAGCTACTATTCATCGCGCTAAACATTATAACTAAGGAAATAAAACAGTTGAATAAATACTAAGAATTACTTACAACCGTTGAAGCGCCAAGGGAGCTATCCTTTATTTCCAAAGCCAAACTTATATATACATAACTTAGAGAGAGAAGTGAATTTTACAAGTGAGGGATGATTGAAATGAGGGGACGAGCTCCTCCTTATATAGCCATGGGAGGAGACGGAGATGGAGGCAAGTGTTGCATGGTGATTGGAGGAAAAAATGGATGGAGGAGATGGCCACACATGGTGGAAGGAGAGGAGGAGGAAGGAGGAGGAGACATGTGGAGGAGGAGCAAAAGCCGCCGGTCAAGGGAGGAGGAGCCGCCGGTTGCCGGTGGTGGAGGGAGGAGGAGGGGTGGCTTTGGCCACCTCTTGCCCAAGTGGCCGGTCACCTTGCCCAATGTGTGATTTTATACAGTTTTGTGCAGTCTTTTCACAAAACTGTCAATGTGTTTCTTCCCCGGGCTGTCTTGATTCCTCTCCTGATTCTTCTGATTAATTTATTACGAGTGCTTCAATGTCAGGATCCTTGATATTTCTTCAGTCGGCATATGATCTTGACCTTGGATTGACTCGTAACATCTTTTCTGCTTAAAAAGCTCCTCTTTAGAATGTATTCTCTCTATGCTCTGAATTACCCGGTAAAAATATATCTGAACTAACAAGCAAAAGTTAAATAGACAAAATGTCTAAATAAGGGGGTTATACTGTGTTTCTGATTCGTATAATTTTGGTCCATCAGATTACCCCACACTTTTAGTTGTTCGTCCCGAACAATGCTATTCAAGGGCTGTACTCTAAGTTGGCTTTGAAATATGAAAATTAGACTGTGGTACTCGATCTATCCTAATTCATGCATTGCTTACTTATTACCAAATTAAACTGCGCAAATAAATAGAAGGAACTTAATACTTGTACCTTCGTGCTGAGATGCAAATTATATTGGATGTCTCGGGAGATAGCCCTTTTTAGGCTTCTGGACTGCAATCTTGGGATCGTCTCGCACTTTATGGTTTTCTGGTAGCTTTCTCTAGCACGTGATTCGGTTCAGGTTTCAGTGGTTTGAGTACTTTGATTTTCTTTTGGCGAGGGACTGCTTTTGTAGTGAGTCGGCATTTGGCCTTTGTTTTGACTTTTTGAGTTCTTCACTTTTTGTTCGGTTAAAACCTTCACAATTTTGGGCCTTTGGCCTCTTGATTTGCTTCATTGAGCTTTTCGCCTTTTTGTGACTGCTAGTCCATTTTCTCAGCCTTTTTGGGAGGTCCAATCATCGCCCGCAAGCCTATGGAAATACCTCCCCGCTCTTCTCGTTTTTGCCGTTTTCGCTCGGGTCAAGGTGAGGGTCGCTCATCTATTTTCTCGGCTACTTTGACTGTCATTTTCGCGCGGGTCAAGATGAGGGTCGCTCATCTATTTTCTCGGCTACTTTGACCGGAGATAGGACGGTCTAATTCCCGTCCTCGCCTTTTGCATTGCATGGCGGAGATGACTTCACTCTTCCCTGAAATCCGAAGTGCAGCCTCCACTGACTTCGAAAACCATATAGTTTGATCTGATCCTTTGATTGCTTGCCAAGCCTCTCTAGGGCAGTTTATGTCAACTCCACATCCCTAGTTATCTCAGCACAAAGGACAAATGGAAAGTTACATTCTAAGTTTTTAAATAGTTGAATTTTCACAAGGTTAATGCATGAATTACGATTTATCTTTTTCACATTCTTAAGTTCATATTTTCAAAAAGATACTATTACTAAAAAAGAAAAACAGCAAGCATGTTATTTATGTACATAGGTGGTTCTCACCCCCCACTTTTGAACGAAGGCGTGCCTTAGTTCAAAAGTCATGCAAGCTTAAAACTAAATACTGAATTTAAATGACAGAATTTAAAGTGCGGAAAAGTAAGATAGTGTCGGGTTACCTCCCGACCAGTGCACTTGTTTAACGTCGTTGGCTCGACAGTACCTCGTTGTGGATTACTGGTTTGGGTCCCATGGGTGGCTGAGGTCAAACTTCGCCACTGTTCCTGTGTTGATTCCTGTTTTGACTTTTCCTGATTTCTTGCTTTGGTTAGAACTCCATGGTTTCGGAAGGTTCTTCTTTTCATAACTCCGAGAAGGTGAGGTTCCCTTGACCATAGCTACTGGTCCGTCGAGCCGTGCTCTCTTGCTTTTCCTTCCGGGTTTCCATTCTCTTGGCCCATGTCTTTGCCGCTTCTTCATGTATGGCCGGTTGGCATCTTTGCAAGTTTGGAAGTTCAGCATTGTGCCATCAAACATTGGCGACCACACGCATGTCCCCATGTTAAGCCTCTTCTTTGTGGCAGCGACGAATGGTCGTCCTAGAACGAGCGAGTTTTCAGGGCTGCTTTGTTGAGGACTGGTGAGTGAGAGCTCCGATGATGGCGTGTCTTGCCCTTGATTTACCTCCAACTCACCTTGCACCTCAGCGTTAGTTACTTCATTTTCAGGGGCTGTGATCCGCATACAAACCGAAGGGAAAAGTTGGGGAACTTCCACCATAAGGGCCAGGTCTTTCTTGGATAGTTTGATAATGAGGACCAAGCCTGCCTTAGGTGCTTCGATAGTGAGGATTGGGCATGTTTCGGGTGCTTCGAGCGCCAAGATCAGGCCTGCCGTGCTTTCCTCGGATGGATTGGTGATAAGGACCGGTTCAAGTAGCTCGGCTGGTTTGGTAATGAGGACTGGGTCTGATTTGGCTGGTTCCTCTTCGGTTATTTGCGAGTCCTCATCCTCAGTTGGTTCTGTGGGCTCCAATATTGGCTCCTTTAGAGCCGCCTCCACGTCCATTACTGCCCTTGTACTGATGTCTTCTCTCGGCTTTGTTGCGGGCAAGCTCGTAATGGGTGTGGTGTCGGGCTCGTTTTGCACTGAGTCCACTTCCATCGTTGGTGCCTTATCTTCAGTTTGGTGCATTGGCCCCTGTTTTGTGCTCTCTGCCAAATTGTCTATGAGTCGCCAGGTTTGAGACATGGTTAACTTCATGATCGAGCCTCCCGCTGCATCGTTAAGTCTTTTCCGCTCAAGTGGCATCATTCCACCGAGAAACCTTTGGATAAGATTGATTCTGGAGAATCCATGGTGCGGGCAGCTCGCCACAATGGAGTCAAAGTACGCCAAGTACTCGTCCAATGTTTCATCCCGGAATTGCTCAAGATTGAGAATCTTCTCGTGGGTTTCAAGTCGGAGAGATGGAGGGCTAAACTTCTCAAGGAATTTGGCTTGTAGACCCCCATAATCACTTTCATACTAAGCACATGAGTAATACCATTTTAATGCCGAGTCAGTTAAAGAAAATTTAAAACATGTGAGTTTAAATTCCTCTAGCGATTCATTTTTAGGCCTCATGTGGTTGCATATGGAGTGGAACGTTTGTGTATGCCTTACGGGATCTTCTCCAAGAGCACCTCCGAATTGGGGGAGATGTCTAATCATTTCAAACATAAGGTTGCTACCCCCATTTTTCCAAGGTTCTATGTCGTAGTATGAAGACATGGCGAATTATGTATAATGGAAAAAAGAACAACTATCCATTTGCTAATTCCCCGGCAACGGCGCCAATTTTTGATGGATGCACAGTCGTTATGTGCAAACGTCAAGAATAAATTTATAATAGTCCACTACTCGCAACTATACTACTGGGTAGTACTTGGTAAGTAGGGGTCGAACCCAATGGAATCAGGGGAATAGATGTTCTTTGAGGGGGTTGTCCAGCGAGAGAGCGTGTTTTAGGTCGGTTGGTTGGTTTTAAAGCTACCAGCTAAGTGATTGATTGATTGATTGGTTGGTTGGTTGGTTTTAATACTGGAAAGTAAATTTTACAGTTTATGATTAAAGAGAAATGTTCGGTTTCAGGGGCCTTGTATTATATCCTGTTTATCATTGACCTTTAGTGAATTATCTAAGTATTCAAAGATGAATCGAGGCCCTTTCGTAGCGCAAGACTTGCAACATCGTTTAAAGCAACACTTGTTCTAAGCAAAACTAATTCCTCCTTTCGAAGTATCTTAGCTGTAAGTGCATCCACTTGATCTCCCAGTTACGTTATTGACCAAGTGGTGTTTTAGGTAAGTCGAACTCCTCGATAAGTTTTGCTTGTGACAGCTTCCACTTACCGAGTATGATCACGAATTTCTACGGAAGAGCTTTGCTTGTGACAGCTTCCACTCAACCTTAGAAACTCTAACTTGATATATGGCACATAGAACAAGTTTTGAATACTAAGATTAGACGCTAAGTTAATAGTCTTAAAACATTTTATAATACAAGTGCGCCCCTTCTACCGAACTACTAGTTTAGCTACTATTCATCGCGCTAAACATTATAACTAAGGAAATAAAACAGCTGAATAAATACTAAGAATTACTTACAACCGTTGAAGCGCCAAGGGAGCTATCCTTTATTTCCAAAGCCAAACTTACATATACATAACTTAGAGAGAGAAGTGAATTTTACAAGTGAGGGATGATTGAAATGAGGGGAGTAGCTCCTCCTTATATAGCCATGGGAGGAGGAGGAGATGGAGGCAAGTGTTGCATGGTGATTGGAGGAAAAATGGATGGAGGAGATGGCCACACATGTAGGAAGGAGGAGGAGCAAAAGCCGCCGGTCAAGGGAGGAGGAGCCGCCGGTTGCCGGTGGTGGAGGGAGGAGGAGGGGTGGCTTTGGCCACCTCTTGCCCAAGTGGCCGGTCACCTTGCCCAATGTGTGATTTTATACAGTTTTGTGCAGTCTTTTCACAAAACTGTCAATGTGTTTCTTCCCCGGGCTGTCTTGATTCCTCTCCTGATTCTTCTGATTAATTTATTACGAGTGCTTCAACGTCAGGATCCTTGATATTTCTTCAGTCGGCATATGATCTTGACCTTGGATTGACTCGTAACATCTTTTCTGCTTAAAAAGCTCCTCTTTAGAGTGTATTCTCTCTAAGCTCTGAATTACCCTGTAAAAATATATCTGAACTAACAAGCAAAAGTTAAATAGACAAAATGTCTAAATAAGGGGGTTATACTGTGTTTCTGATTCGTATAATTTTGGTCCATCAGTTCCCTTCGCTGAACTTTGAACTTATTCTTGCCCGACATCCAAATGTTCTGACCAGCCAGGACAAGTTAACAAACGCTCCTAAGGTACTTCTTGCTGATCACAAGCACTTCTCTGGAAAACACACCATGGATCTAGAGGTGGATGTTCCTATTAAGCCAAAGAGGAAGTTGTCTCAGCAGTCCCTTGGAGAATTAAGTGCTCATGTTCCTTCTGCCACTCGGAGAAAAATTATCACACATCTTGAAGAGGAGCATGCTGATGCGAACGAGAGGATTGTGCTGCTAATGGCCAGAAAGAAAAAGATCACAAAGCTTCTGGTGGGCCTTCGCTATCCCGCGGAAGAAGATGAAGGTGACTCGGCTAGTGATGAGGAGTCCGACTACTAGCTCCTGGTGATGATTCTCTGCTCTATGTTACAAACAATTCTATCTTTTTGTTGACCGTACTTTGTTTTTAAACTATGGCTGCTGTTTTGTACTCCCTTGTCAATTTGTGGCAAAAAGGGGGGAGTAGTTTTGGAGTTTGAAAGCTCCTTAAAAGATTCGTTTGTGTTTATTGTTAGACATGTTTTTAGAGTTTGAATCTCTTTAAAAGATTCGTCTAGTGCTTATATTCTTCGGAGTTTGAAATCTCCTCAAAAATTCGTTTGGTAGCTAGTAGTTAGTAGCACAGCTTGGGAGTTTGAAACCTCCTTCAGAGATTCAACTGTAATAGTAGTACAGGTAGATTGCAGGTAGTAGTTTTGCCAAAAATGTCAATGAGGAGATTGTTAGATTTATGGCATGAAGTTTGGCAAAACTTAGTGTAGTTGTTCAAGACTGGAAGAGACAACTGTCCTGGAATAAGTTGGAGCAGATGAAATGTTTCCTAATTTAGATTAGGAAACTCAGTCGACCGTTGGAGATCAAGCCGGTTGCATATGGATGGACGGAAGTTGGAAGTTTCCTATTTCAGTTTAGGGTACTTGTTTCAACCGACGTAGCACAACTTAGACGCAGCAGATTTATCCGGGAATAGATTTGGCAAGTCGGTGCTAGATGATTATCGAAGATAGCTAAAGAGTCGGTTGCTTGCGCTTGAAGATAACTTAGCCAAGAAGGTTATCGAAGGCTTCCTAAATAAGATTGAAGATATATTGAAGGATTATCTACAAGAGATATGCGCAAGATATTAGGAAGATTTCCCAAAAGATTAGGAAAGATTTCTTAAAGATATAGGCGGTTGAGATTAGGAATCTGACACGCGTCGTCTGACGTCTCAAATTTATATTTATATTTTTCCCTGCAAGAACTAGTAGAGTGGCAAGCAGGAGTCGAACCCTAGAGAGCTGGTGTGGTTCAGTTGTCCTGTAAACAAATAAATTGGGGGTTTGGTGTGAGCAAATATAAGAAAGCACAAGAGAATAATAACGAGGATTTCAATTAGCGAGAAAATTCAGTCTAGGGTTTCTATTGTGACACGTTCATCATCGATATCTAATGATCAATTTTATATTTCTAAGTGTGGTTGTTCCGACAAAGGTAACAACCCAAGTCTCCCGACAAAGGTGATACGCCACAACCTAACCCGGCAAAGGTATTAGACTTCTAGTTCTCTCCTAAATTAAACAATCCGACAAAGGTATTATTTAGCTTAGGTGTTACTATCTACCTTTACGACAAAGTATCCAGTAAATATTAACGGTAAGAATTAGTTGTTCAACTAAGCTTTGCGACAAAGCTTCCACTTAGTCTAGCAATTTAATTCATAAGAATGAGCACAAGAACTAGTGAAATATAAAATAGCATTAAGAACGAAAATCTCAAAACGTGTTAACAATGTACGAAACCCTAAACCGAAAGAGAAATTTAGCTACTCATTGTCATGGAAATAAACACAAATATTTTTGGATGAAAATAAATAGAAATTCTCTGTATCGCCGAAAGCTTCGCGTTCTTCATCTTCTCCAGAGCTGTCTTGGTCTTCGTATAATATGAGATGTAGAAACCCTAAACCAAACATCTTATTTATAGCAAAAAGTAGGGTTTCCAAGTCTGATTTTTAGGCTTGATTTCTAAGTTTCGGCCTGCTGATGTCATCAAAACACGTTGATGACGTCATCACCGCGCCACATGTAGACGTTACGGCCGCTTCTCAACTTGACGTTATCAGTACTGGCCACGTTTTCCCTTGACGTTATCGGTACTGCTAATGTCTCTACGAAACGCGGTGAGCACTGACCCTGTTTCCTTCTTCTGCGCGCCAGTTCCAACTTCAACTCTGGATTTGACCCTCTATATGACCTCGGCTGCTCTCGGTGTGAACTAGAGAATTGTAGGGAATTGAGTCACCTTTGCAATGGTATGTGGCTCGTATTTTTCTGATCAACGGTTCATTCCCAGCACTCCATTGACTGTCCGAAGGTCTGATCTGTCATTGTGATCTTTTCGGCATAAAATGCCGTCTTTAATGCGTGTTTCCTCCTAGAGCTTCCAAAACACCTGAGATGCAAAACCATACTAAAAAGTAATTTTTCGCATATAAAAGTGTCGAAATAAATAGGATTAATTGACTCGACGAGTCGTACAAATACGACTCATCAAACCACCCCACACTTAAACTTGTTCGTCCCGAACAAGAATTAAGTCATAGAAGGAAAATAAATGCAACACCACAATTTCTTCGACGTCCTAGATAATGCGACATGAATATGAGTTGCTAGTCTAGACTCGCTTTTCTATGCATAACTCAATCATTACTAAAATCATCATGCTCAACATGGAATTAACTTGATACATATTACCTTTGAGCTGAAATTCAAATCAATTCGGATGAGTGTGAGATAGTCCTCTTTAGACCCATGATCTGCATTCGATGTTCCAAACTCTCGCTATATAGTTATACTTCATTGTTTTTTCTTGCATGTGATTCATTCGAGCTTCAAGGTTCGTTGAGCTTTTCTTCCCTTTTTTTTGGACAGCTTTTGTAGTGACTTTCTTTGGCCTTTGGCTCTTGATGTAATAATGTTGTACTTCACTTTTGTTGAGTGTAGAACTTTCACAATTTGGCTGATTTTTTTCTTGAGCTTTGCTCCCTTGTTGTGAATTGCTTGTCCTTTTCTTCTTTTCTTTTGAAGGAGGTCCAATCATCGCCCGCAAGCATATGGAAATACCTCCCCGCTCTTTCTCATCCTCGACCTTATTGACACGAGTTAAGATGAGGGTTGCTCACTGATGGACCATAATTGTATGAATCATAAACACAGTTAAACCCACCAAATTAGACTCTTTGTCTATTTAACTTTTGCTTGTTAGTTCCGATATTTATCTACAGGGTATTTTGGAGTCTAGAGAGAATACAGGCTAAGGAGGAGTTTTTAAGCTGAAAATATATTACGAGTCATTCCAAGGTGACAACCAGATGCCGACTGTACAAATCTTATGATCTTGACGTGGAATCACTCAAAACAAGTCCAACCGAAGAGCAACCAGAGTCAGTCCGGAGCTGAAATGGACCGATGGCTTTTGTGGATGAGATCACAAAACTCACAAAACCACTTCTCCCTTGCCATGTGACCGGCGGCTTTTGGTTCCTTCCCCTCCCTTCTCCACAAGCTTCCACAAGCTTCTTCTCCATGGTGACTCATGGGGGGCGGCTAAAGGAAGGGGTGAGTCATCCGATGGATTTTCCTCCCCTCCATGGATTCATGCCATGTGTTTCTCATCAAAACCACATCCTCCTCCTCCCTTTAGCTATAAATAGAGCTCTCCTCTTCACTTGTAAAGACATCCCATAATTTCACAAGTCTTTAGAGAGATAGAGGGCTTAACCCTCTTCTCTTCACTTTCAATAAACACTCTGTTCTTCATTTTGGAGCTACTTTCCCTTGCTTGGATCTTGCTTAGGAGCTCCTCTCCTCCACTTATTGTAGGTACAAAATTACTTTCCGTATATTTTGTTCTTACTTTAAAGTTATTCTCCTTTACGGTATGCTTGTTCAAAGCCATAGTTTGCTTGTATTCCTTGACATGAATACAAGTAGCTAAAGCTTGTATTCGGTAGAGGGAGTATTTATATCATAAACCGTTCTAGACTCTATGCTTAATGCTACTTAGTGTTTCAAAACTTGTTCTATGTGCCACATATTAGGTTAGAACTTCCAAGGTTGAGTGGATGCTTTAACGGGCAAAGCTCTTCCATGGGGTTCGTGAACATACTCGGGTAAGTGGATGCTTTAACGGGCAAAACTTATCTGAAGAGTTCAACCTCTTTTAAAAACCATTTGGTTGATCATGACTGAAGATCAAATGGATGCACATAAGGCTAAGATACTTCGAAAGGAGGAATCAGTCTAAATAGAACAAGTGTTCTAAATGATGTGGCAAGTCTTGTGCTAGAAATAGCCTCGATTCATCTTTGAACACTTAGTATGATCATTAGAGGTCAATGATGAACGATGATATGATATGAAACCCCTAAACCGAATCCTTTCCTTACAGTCCATTATCAACTATTGCAATTTACTTTCAGTTCTCAAAGCACACTCAAACCCACCCCAATCGCATTTAATTTCTGCATAAGCTTCATTAAAGAACAACTAATCCACACTGACTCTCTTGGGTTCGACCCCTACTTACCACTTGCTACCCAGTAGTAAAGTCACGAGTAGCGGACTTATAAATTTATTTGTACATTTGCTCTGACGACAAGCATCTATCACTCACCTATTTCCTTGGTTACTTCGGACTAGAGATAGGATGGTCTGATTTCCCGTCCCGCCTACCTACATAAACGCTGCAGCAGCGGAGCTAACTCTGGACCGTAAGTCTCGAAGTGCTAGCCTCCACGAAATCCATATAACCATATAACTCGAAATTCGGTCCTTTGAATGTTTCGTCAAGTCTCTTTAGGACATTTCTATCAACTCCACATCCCTGTTTATCTCAACTCAAAAGGACACGCATTGGGTTAAATTCACATGCAGTCACACAATTCAAATTTCACGAGAGAAACGCATCAAATCAGCTTATCTGTTTCACATCATCAAAATTCAATATTGCATATCCAGGAAATAGAGAGAAATTTCATACTTCCAATTTTTTTAAAGGGAAAACGTGCAGACACTATGCAGGTGCAAAAAAATAAACGTGCTGACACGACAGACAGACTCTCCCACCCCACACTTTTGAACAAAGTCGTGTCCTCACGGCACGACTTAAATTCAAAGACACCGACTGTGCAAGACACACAAACACGTAGGGAAAAATAAATGGATAATAAAAAATGAACAGGCACTCCCCTCGTTCCGTCGCGTGATGGGAAGAATTCTGGTCAACCAAGTCGGTCAACGCTGGTCAACGGTCCACCGCGTCTGCTTAAGACGTTATGTGCCGCGTCTGGTGTAGACGTTAACCTAATGTTGAAGGATAACGCGGTAAGCTAATGTTGAGGGCTGACGCGGTCCACACTGAGGTGCACTATTTCCTGCATGAAAAGCATCTCCTTTCCCAAAAGACAATGTGACTCCAGACTCAAATAAACAAAAAATGAAATAAAAAATGAAAAATTGTCGGGCTGCCTCCCTGCGAGCGCCTTTGTTTTACGTCGTTGGCTCGACGTTACCTCTTAAGGGATCACAAGTTAGGATCCCATTGGCGTGTGAGGTCAAACTTTGCCTCAGCGACTCCTTCAATCTGCCCAAAGCCCTCGTGTGATGGTGTGCTCGTGTCTGCTCACCATCGATCAGGCGGGTTCGCCTTCACATCTTCTCGAATCCACGAGGACACCTTGCTCATGGCTATTTCATCTGCTGCACAACTCGTCTCGGCTGGTAGGTCAGGAACTAGGGCACCAAGATCTGATGTGTTCACTATGTCCGGCGATTTCCTCGCGCATGGACGGTCATCATCCCCATAGATGTAGAAATCTGATGTCTTGCCTCCGTATGCAGGCGACAACAAGCCTATGCCCATGTCGATCTTGGTTTTGGTGGCGAAGAGGAATGGCCGTCCCAATATAAGTGCTGGAGGATCATCGTCTCTAGCATCTCCCATCTGCAAGACATAGAAATCTACAGGAACAACAAGGTCTCCTACTCGGAGGGTTAAATCCTCAAGCAAACCAACCGGTCTAACACATGATTTATCTCCTAACTCGACCAATATCTTAGGAGGTTTCAAAGGCCCCAAATTTAAAGAGCAATATAATGAGTAAGGCATGGCATTAATCGCAGCACCCAAATCAATTAGACAATGATGTATTTGAGTCTCACCGATACCACAGGTGACCGTGAAGGCACCTGGGTCCTTACTCTTTTCAAGTGGTGCTTCATGACTCGTAGCGAGTGGGCGCTCCATTATCAGCTCGTTTTGCTCATGCCTCGCCTCCAATCTACCTCCTAGCTCATCCTTGTCGACCATATGGTCTTTAGGAGCTATTACCTGCATAGAAAACGAAGGGAAAAAATCAGTTTTGGAACATGCATCAGTGGGCACCACGTCTGGCCTTGACATTATGGGCGTGTCTTCTTTAGACATTAGCGTCGAGCTAATGTCTATTGCAGACGCGGTTAGCACTGTGCCCGAATCGTCTTCTTCGTTTTCTGCTTCAATGTGCCCGTCGAGCGCGAGCATCTTATTCACCCAATATGCGGACTCCTTCAGCGCTGCATCCACATCCACTACTGCCAATGTGCAGATGTTCCCTCTCGGATTCGGCACTGTCTGCGATGGCAACCATCCTAGATCGTTCTTGAGTTCGGAGATTGTGGTGGCAATTTGGCAAATTTGCTTGGACAGGTCGGCTATTGCTCCATCGGTCTTGGCCTGGAATTGATGCACCGAGGCAGCTAGTTCCCTCACGATGTCCTCCAGGGGTTTGCCTTGCTGACTCGGGCCTGCCTGGTTTTGGTTCTGCCCTCGCTACTGATACTGATTCTGATTATTGTAGCTGCCTGATGGACCACAATTGTATGAATCATAAACACAGTTAAACCCACCAAATTAGACTGTTTGTCTATCTAACTTCGATGTTTTAGTCCCGATACATTTCTACAGGGTATTTCAGAGCTTAGAGAGAATACACGCTAAGGAAGAGCTTTTAGCACAGAAAAGATATCAGGAGACAATCCAAGGTCAAGATCAGACGCTGAATGAAGAAATCTAAAGATCCTGACTTGGAATCATTCAAAACAAATCAAACCGAAGAGAAACCGAAGGCAATCCGGAGCTGAAATACACTGATAGTTTTGTGCAAACTGCACAAAACTCACAAACCACTCTCCCCTTGCCACATGGACCGGCGGCTACCTCCTCACATCTCCCCTCCCCCTCTCCCCTTCCTCCACATGGCGCCATCTCCTCCTCCCTCCCAAAAGCCGCCGACGGCTTTCCTCTCCCCCTCTCCCCTTGTGACACTTGCCCTCCTCTCCTCTTCCCCCCATCTCCACCCTTGGATGCCAAACCACATGCCCTCATCTTGGCCCTCCATTCCCCTCCCCTTAGCCTATAAATACCAAGCTCTCCTCCTCATTTCAATCCATCCCAAAAATTGTGTAAAACACTTCTCTCTCTAAGTTTGTTACTATGTAAAGTTTGGTTTGATATAAATAAAAGTTCAGTTTGTTCTCAAATACTTTAGTTCGATCTTGAGTACTCCTGTTTGTTCTTGAGTACTCAAGTTTTCAGTTACAGTTCAAGAGTTACTCCTGTTTGTTCTTGAGTAATCTCTTTCTCTTCTCTCTTTACTCCTGTTTGTTCTTGAGTATTCTTTTCCAAATCCCCAAGTATTTAGTTATGATGTCCAACTCTATGGATATTCGTAACTAAACTCTTCATTTGGTTGAAGGGGAGTTCTTGTTTTATAAAATGTTTTACTTCGTTTAGTTTCTTTTCTCTGTATTCAAAACTTGTTCTATGTGCCATTTATAAGGTCCGACTTTCCAAGGTTGAGTGGAAGCTACGAAAGGGCAAAACTCTTCTGTGGGAAGTCGTGAACATACTCGGGTAAGTGGATGCTACGAAAGGGCAAAGCTTATCTGAGGAGTTCGATCTATCTTTAAAACCATTTGGAAACTGGACCAAAGGGACCAAATGGATGCACAAAAGGCTAAGATACTTCCAAAGGAGGAATTAGTCTGAAGTAGAACAAGGGTTTACAAACAGTGTGGCAAATTGAGCGCTACGAAAGGGCCTCGATACACGTTTGAATACTTAGAAGGGTTACTAAAAGAATGAACAGGATATAATACAAGGCCCCCCAAGACCGAATACTTCTCTCGCAATTACAAAACCCCCCTGTCTGTACTTTTACTGTTCGATCAACTACAACCATCAACTGCTCACAATCCGGAGGACTTACCAATCACGCATCACCCACTGTAAGTCTCCTTTGTATTTTCAGTATTTACTTTTCTGTAATTTACGTTTCAGCAATCAAAACCAAAACCAACTAAAAAGTCACGTAGTTGTTAGCACTAAAACCTCAACCAACTTAAAACACGCTCTCTCGCTAGACAACTCCCTTAAAAGAATAACCTATTCCCCTAATTCCCTTGGGTTCGACCCCTACTTACCAAGTACTACCTAGTAGTATAGTTGCGAGTAGCGGACTATTATAAATTTATTTGCACAAATTGCTCTGACGACAAGCGGTTCTGTCAAATTGGCGCCGTTGCCGGGGAATTAGCCATCGGATAAGTTGTTCTTCACCTCACATGACCTAATGATGCGACCACCTTCGTATGCATGGACGACACGATATCTCCCCCTGTTCGGAGGTACGGATGAAGAAGACCCAGTTCTACACTGCCGAAACTTTCACCATGTTTGTCAGCATATAAAACCTAATAATGAAACGTTAGAGGAGTTTAAACTTAACTGCTTCAAATTCTCTCTAACGGACTTCGCGACAATCTGGTATTACACATCAACTACTATGAATGCTAAGTATTTCATACACATTAGCATTCCATTCCTGAAAGAATTCTCCCCTCCATCCTTACGACAACAAACCCGAGAAAGGATCATGAACCTGCAACAATCCCGGGATGAGACCTTGGGCGAGTACTACACGAATTATGACGCCATGATCTCGCGCTGCCCGCACCATGGATTCACGGAGGTTTTTCTTCTTCAAAAATTCCTTTGCGGGATGAGGGCTGAGGAGTTCTCAAGGCTCAATAACGCTGTAGGAGGAACAACCGCACACTTATCCCTGACTCAGGTATGGGGTGTGATAGACAGCTTGGCCGGAACTACAATACAAAGGCCAGTACCTCAACCAAATGAAGGAACACAAAATATCGAGGCCAGTCCAGAAAGAAACAGTTCAGAGGATGTGATGAACGAATCAGATATAGAAAGCTCAGAAGAAGAGCCTACAGAGGAAGTCACATCCGAACCATCAGAAGAAACTTCCGAGCCATCAGAAGAATCAGACATAGAGAGTACCGGAAGTAACACAAGAATGGTGGCAAAATTCAACCTGAGCCACCCATGGGACCCCAACCAATGATCAAGAACGAGGTACTGTCGAGCCAACGACGTTAAACAAGTGCACTGGTCGGGAGGTAACCCGACACTATCTTACTTTTCTGCACTTTTAATTTCTGTCATTTAAATTTCCAATAAGCGCTCTCACCCACTTTTTGTATAGAAGGAATATCTTTCATGTAGGAATTAAGTTTGGAGCAAGACCGGATCAGCCAGGCAGCTTCCGTGAATTTACCGGGCCTGCGCTGAGAGTTCGAGGCCCCAGCCAGACTCCCTCGATTATCTAGCCTCATGCCATGTCGTTTGCACGACACAGTAAAAGGGAGTTCTGTTCTTCTTTTTCCTTAATGTCATTTCCCTCTCTTGTATATATTTGCATGACTTTTGAACTAAGGCACGCCTTCGTTCAAAAGTGTGGGGTGAGAACCATTTGCATGTTTTTCTTTTCTTTTTAAATAGTATCTTTTTGAAAATATGAACTTAAGAATGTGAAAAAGATAGATCATAATTCATGCGTCAACCTTGTGAAAATGCAAACTGTTTAAAAACTTAGAATGTAACTTCTCATTTGTCTTTTGTGCCGAGATAAACTAGGGATGTGGAGTTGATAGAAATTGCCCTAGAGGGGCTTGGCAAGCACTTGAAGGATCAGATCAAACTATATGGTTTTCGAAGTCAGTGGAGGCTGCACTTCAGGTTTCAGTGAATAATTGAAGTCAACTCCGCCAGGAAGCATCTATGCAAAGGCGAGGATGGGAATCAGACCGTCCTCTCTCTAGTCAAAATAGCCGAGAAAATAGATGAGCGACCCTCATCTTGACCCGCGCAAAACGACGAAGACGAGAGGAGCGGGGAGGTATTTCCATATGCTCGTGGGCGATGATTGGACCTCCCAAGAAGGCTTGAGAAAATGGACTAGCAAGTCACAAAGACGCAAAAAGCTCGAAGAAGCAAATCAAGAGGCCTCAGGCCCAAAATTGTGAAGGTTTTAACCGAACAAAAGTGAAGAACTCAAAGCGTCAAATCAAAGGCCAAAGGCCAATTCACTACAAAAAAGCAGTCCCTCGCCAAAAGTAATCAAAGTACTCAACTCACTGAAACCTGAATCGAATCACGTGCTAGAGAAAGCTACAAGAAAACCATATAGTGCGAGACGATCCCGAAGGTGTAGTCCAGGAGCCTGAAAAGGGCTATCTCCCGAAACATCCGAATTAATTTGCATCCCAGCACAAAGGTACAAGTATCAAGTTTCTTCTACTTATTTACGCAGTTTAATTTAGTAACAAGTAGTAATGCATGAATTAGGAAAAATCGAGTACCACAATCTTATTTTTATATTTTAACCAACTTACTTAGTAACGCCCTTATAAAGCATTGTTCGGGACGAACAACTAAAAGTGTGGGGTTATCTGATGGACCACAATTGTATGAATCATAAACACAGTTAAACCCACCAAATTAGACTGTTTGTCTATCTAACTTCGATGTTTTAGTCCCGATACATTTCTACAGGGTATTTCAGAGCTTAGAGAGAATACACGCTAAGGAAGAGCTTTTAGCACAGAAAAGATATCAGGAGACAATCCAAGGTCAAGATCAGACGCTGAATGAAGAAATCTAAAGATCCTGACTTGGAATCATTCAAAACAAATCAAACCAAAGAGAAACCGAAGGCAATCCGGAGCTGAAATACACTGATAGTTTTGTGCAAACTGCACAAAACTCACAAACCACTCTCCCCTTGCCACATGGACCGGCGGCTACCTCCTCACATCTCCCCTCCCCCTCTCCCCTTCCTCCACATGGCGCCATCTCCTCCTCCCTCCCAAAAGCCGCCGGCGGCTTTCCTCTCCCCCTCTCCCCTTGTGACACTTGCCCTCCTCTCCTCTTCCCCCCATCTCCACCCTTGGATGCCAAACCACATGCCCTCATCTTGGCCCTCCATTCCCCTCCCCTTAGCCTATAAATACCAAGCTCTCCTCCTCATTTCAATCCATCCCAAAAATTGTGTAAAACACTTCTCTCTCTAAGTTTGTTACTATGTAAAGTTTGGTTTGATATAAATAAAAGTTCAGTTTGTTCTCAAATACTTTAGTTCGATCTTGAGTACTCCTGTTTGTTCTTGAGTACTCAAGTTTTCAGTTACAGTTCAAGAGTTACTCCTGTTTGTTCTTGAGTAATCTCTTTCTCTTCTCTCTTTACTCCTGTTTGTTCTTGAGTATTCTTTTCCAAATCCCCAAGTATTTAGTTATGATGTCCAACTCTATGGATATTCGTAACTAAACTCTTCATTCGGTTGAAGGGGAGTTCTTGTTTTATAAAATGTTTTACTTCGTTTAGTTTCTTTTCTCTGTATTCAAAACTTGTTCTATGTGCCATTTATAAGGTCCGACTTTCCAAGGTTGAGTGGAAGCTACGAAAGGGCAAAACTCTTCTGTGGGAAGTCGTGAACATACTCGGGTAAGTGGATGCTACGAAAGGGCAAAGCTTATCTGAGGAGTTCGATCTATCTTTAAAACCATTTGGAAACTGGACCAAAGGGACCAAATGGATGCACAAAAGGCTAAGATACTTCCAAAGGAGGAATTAGTCTGAAGTAGAACAAGGGTTTACAAACAGTGTGGCAAATTGAGCGCTACGAAAGGGCCTCGATACACGTTTGAATACTTAGAAGGGTTACTAAAAGAATGAACAGGATATAATACAAGGCCCCCCAAGACCGAATACTTCTCTCGCAATTACAAAACCCCCCTGTCTGTACTTTTACTGTTCGATCAACTACAACCATCAACTGCTCACAATCCGGAGGACTTACCAATCACGCATCACCCACTGTAAGTCTCCTTTGTATTTTCAGTATTTACTTTTCTGTAATTTACGTTTCAGCAATCAAAACCAAAACCAACTAAAAAGTCACGTAGTTGTTAGCACTAAAACCTCAACCAATTTAAAACACGCTCTCTCGCTAGACAAATCCCTTAAAAGAATAACCTATTCCCCTAATTCCCTTGGGTTCGACCCCTACTTACCAAGTACTACCTAGTAGTATAGTTGCGAGTAGCGGACTATTATAAATTTATTTGCACAAATCGCTCTGACGACAAGCGGTTCTGTCACTGCCCTGCTGCTGGCGATACGGTGGACGGTAGTACTGCTGCTGAGTTTGATGGGGTGCATGGTTATTGTAATTCTGAAATTCACCCACTGCATTGACGTTGGCATGTGTGTCCTCCTGTAGATTGGGGCAAGCATCTATCTTATGGTCTGTTGCACCACAAAACTCGCACGGTTTGACCTGGATCGGCTGTCTCCTCATCAGCTGCTGCATCATCTCCTTCATTTGTTTCAGCTCTTCGGCCATTGCGTTTGATGGAGGCTCGGCCCTTGAGACATTTCTGGTTCGGCTGAACTCTTCCTCTTTGTTGGACTCGTCTCGGAATCGTGCATTCTCGGCCACTTCCATGATCTTCCTTCGCACACCGGCTGGGGACAGGCTCATGATGGTCCCTCCAGCCGAGGTCCAATAGCTTCATGTTGAGTTGCCTCAGCCCGTCAAGCATGTATTCCACTATCAGCTTCTCAGGAAGCCCGAGATTGCAGCAGCTCTGCTCTAAAGTGTTTGATGAGTCGAATTCTCGACTATAATTCCTCTACTTTTACTAGATGTTTTGATCCATTCCGAGCCTCTCTCGATGCCATTTGACCCACTTGATTGCCATTTCAGGTTAGAAACCAACCTTACGGTCCCCGGGTTCAAAAAGATCAATTCTCGAAGAAAACCGAAGTTTCGGTGCAAAAATATGGATTTTCGAGCATATTGACCTTTGCATCTTGTTTTGGACGCCCAGGGCTCATACGATGTCCGAATTGGTTGATTCAAAGCTTGTTGGAAAGGTAACTCAAAAGGCTACAACTCCTCAGTTTAAGAGAAGACCAAAATCGGAAGTTAAGACCTCGAAAAAGTGCCAAAATCAGTCCAACCAGCCAAGTGAAATCCCCAGCCGGCCGGTTCCCAAAAGTGCCTCAAATGCCATATTTTTCTGAGCCTTTCAACCGGCCAGCCCATGCAAAAGACAGATTTTGCTGCTTTGTTATAAAGAGAAAAAAAGGGGATTTTCGGAAAATTCGAGCTAGGGTTTTTGGGGCACGAAATTGAGGGTTTCTAGAGAGAACAAGCTACCAAGGCTTCAAGGAGGGATCATCCATTGAACATTGATGATCCAAAGGGGGGAGAATATCATCTACACTAGATTGGTTCTTTCCTTCTATTGTATTTTCATCTATGTACTCAATATAATTTGTGTTTGTCTATGAACATGATTTGTGAGTAGTGTTTGTGTTCTAGGGTCCTATGGACCTCATGTGTGTTAATACTCCTTATCTATTATGAATGAATGCTAGAATAACATGTTTTGGGTGATTGTGGTTAACTTTGAATGAATGCTCAAACTATGCACTCTAGGTGTTTGATAAAATGTCTAAGTGTATGGTTTTGGTTTATGACTTGAGTTAAGCACTCTAGGTGTTTGAGAAAATGCCTAGATGATTAATTTTTCTGGTTCTTTGGTCAAGTAGCCGATAGGTGGACGCCAAAGTATCTAGATATTGAGTCATTAAGGAATCCTAGGCTAAGTAACCGAGAGGTGGACGCCAAAGGTTCTCGAAAGCAAGTAAATCACCCTTGCTAGGTGGTGTTCACTAGCGTGACCCATCCTAGCATTGAGATAGGCTAGGACTTCACCTCCTCATAAGGATCGATTATGCAACGAGAGTTGACAATCGAGATATATGAGTAGGACGCGAGTCAAAAATATCGAGAGATTGAGATTCGTGTGTATAAGGTATATCTTCCTCAAGTCGGAGAAGTAACCGAGAGGTGGAATTTGACTTGATAGATATACGGGCTTTAACCTAATCATCTATGACAAGTATCTTGCATGAAATTGAACTCTTGGAGTCTAAAAACACATATGAGTGAAGTAGTTCCCTAGAGTACACCTTTTTCCTTGGTAGTGATATTATCTCTAGATCCCTTAGTTTGTTTACATTGTTTATATTCATTTTCTCTAGCAACTCCACCAAACCCACCCCTTCGTAATTAGGATAGACTTATCGGAACGAAATCAAATAGTGCTCATAAGTTTGGACTTGCTCCTTGGACGACCCGGTACTTACCGGTCATTATAAATTACTTTTGACTATACATTATTACAACTGTCAAAATGGCGCCGTTGCCGGGGATCAATGAATTAACTAGAGCACTAGAGTAGATTTTGTGAGATTTGGACTATTCTTGTAAATATTTTCCTTTTTCTTTTTCTTTTGTACATTCTTTACACTCATATCTCTTTCTAACTTTTGTGCTATTGTTTTGCGAGGATGGATTCATACAACCAACAAGTCTTTCACAATGAAGAATATTACCAAGAGGAGGAGCAACAAAAAGCATATTGGAAAGAGCATGGCTATCCGACACATTCATACTCTCCATATCGGGATGATAGCCAATACTCACTTCAAGATGACTCCTACCCTCCCTATCCTCTAAATCCTCAACCTAATGGGAATGAACACTTCTATAGAGAATTGCTAAACTTCTTGAAGGCAAATGAGAAGGGTAAACAAGAAGAAGACTCCTACCCTCCCTATCCTCAAAATCCACAACCTATGGACAAGGAGCTCTTCTACAAGGAATTGCTAAACTCTTTGAATAAAATTGAGAGGGTTAGACAAGAAGGGATGGCCCCTTATGAAGCTCTTAATGACAAGATCTCCCAAGATCGCCTAGACACGCAACAAGCTTTCCAAGCTTTGACCCAACGCATGGATGAACTCATAGCCCAAAGAAAAGTGTTGGAAAGCACATTAGCACGACAAGCAAGGGAAAATGGGGACTAGGATGATGAAGAAGAGGTGTCCAAAGAGGAATTTCTTGAATCCAATGCCTCAAGGCAAGAATGGGATCAATTAAATGAGGAGGAGTTCAAGAGAGCCGCTCTCCAAGCTTTTTATGAGGGGTGTGATGGTGAATCTTGTGGCGAAGACGAGGTGGAATGCAAGAGTGAAGCATCCTTCACTACTAGCACATCTCAAGATCATTTAGACGAGAACACACAAGAGCTCACTATTCCATCAACGCCTTGGCTCTTCGACGAGGAATTCTTCAAGGATGATGCCTCTTGCATAGAGGAAAAGACTTTTATTGATGAAGAAGAACTCCTCCCTCCCACTATAGAAGAGCCTAAATGTGAATCCAAAATTCTTGATGAGGATAAGATTGAGGAAGAGGATATTGAGCCAAAAGAACTTCAAAAGTATGAAGACTTTGTTGAGATTTATATGGACGTGACTAGAGAGCCACCTCGCACACAAGAAGACACAAGTTTAATGAGCAATATTGAGGAGTGGGCACCCAAGGACATCATTGAAAAATTGAAAGAAGGTGTGCCCATCAAGCTCGGGACAAATTTTGAAGACTCTTTCTTCATTCCGACATCTCGAGACAAGTTTGGGAGCTTCGTGCCTTATTTTGCAAAATCTTTGGAAGGAAGTTCCCATGACCCCTTTGTTCTAAAGGGATCTTCATATTTGAAGGGGTCAACTTCCCAAAGGAAAGTCCATTGTAGACTTGATGGGAAGAAATTCAAATGGGATTTAAAGGTGGATTGACACGCCAAATCCAAGGCCCCGTGAGAAGGGATCCTAGCAAAGAACTTCTCACGAGTGATTCTATGGGGCGCTTTGCTACGTCTTTGCCAAAATGGGAAAAACTAGGCCCTCGCGGGAGGTAACCCGGCTTGTAAGTGTTTCATTCTTGATCTTTTATATGTTTAAATGTTTGACAGGATTTTGAGTGGCTTAGACTTTAAATATGGAATGTGAAATGTGTGATTAGTGGGAAAAATTTCAAGTGTGGAGTGAGTTCTACTCACTCCAATCCCACTTCATAATTCCAAGGCCCTCCACTTTCCCTTTGATTTATGTGTGAATGATGATGTCGCCCTTAGTGTTCATGTGCCCTATTTGAGTTTGATAGATTGAAGCTATTTTGTTATACCATGCTATAACTTTAGTTTCACATTTTATTGGCACTTAAGACATCTTGTGCACATTTTGGAGGATGTGATTTACCTTCCTTGCTTGAATTCTATTAAACTTATATCATGATGTTATCGTGTGACTTGTGACGCTCTCTTGCTCATACTTGCGGCTTTGCATAACCTTGTATGTCACTTGTTTCTTTTAACCTCTCATGTGTTTTTGTCATCAAGGAAGTTATTTACACCATGTACGATCAAGCCTTGCACAATGACATTTTTTATATTCAAGGGGCACATCTACAAACGAGGGGAGTTCCTATGCGCCTTTATCTCATTTTCTTTATTGTTTGCGCTTAGGGACTAAGCTAGTTTTTAAGTGTGGAGTGGGTAGTCACATAGTTCACTCTTATCATGCCATCCCTACCATGTTTGAATGAACACTTGCATTCATGTATTCTATCCCTAACATGAGAGTGTTAAAATCATTTAGGCTTGTGACCATCGATTCTAAATTCCTATAAATCACATCTAGCCTACTTGTCACATTTATTAAATCTTGAACCTAGAACCGACCTAGTCCCTTGAATGTGCATTCTTGTGAATCAATATCATTGCTATCCCTTGTCTATCTAAATTTCTAAGTATTTTTGTTGAAATACCTTGGATTAAGTTTTAGCAAGCACTTTTAAAATTTTCACGAAAAACTTGGACCTTTTGTTCGCTTCTTGGTGACTTGAGTTTTCTAATTTAGTGTCATGCTTATGTTTGATTCCCGCACATTCCATACACTTTTTGAACATATTGTCAAATTTTAAGTGTGGAGTCAAAAGAGGGCGAAAAATAGACCCCGACAAAAAATTTTGTGGTCAAAGAGGGCAAAGCCCCGACTAAAAACTTTCTCAAAGTACAAGAGAAGTTTTGCTTCAAAAGATACAAATGACGGGGGTTAGGAAGAAAAGTTCCCCCTCGAAAGCATTTGTAGGCCAAAGGCGGAAAAAAATATATGTGAATGAAAATCACTTAAAACTTGACTCTATGTTTTCCTCCATTCTTCATTTGTGCGGGATTCATAATTTGCATTGTACTAGTTGGATTAACTCTTGGACGATCCTTGCACGGGAGCTACCATTTGGTCTTTGCTTGTTTTATAAGAACTCTTGTGTTGAACTCCTCTTCCCTTATGGATTATGGCTTAAGCGCCTAAAACTTGGGAATGAGTTCCATATCGCAAACCCATGGACTAGCCCTAGCTAGCATAGGTGAACGATTGACACTCTTTTGTGCAAACTAAACTATCACTCTATCGTATTGCCTTGAAAATGAGTAGATCATTGGATTAGACATTTGAAAGCTCTAGTATTGATGATCTTGAATGCACAAACTCATGGTACTCAAATAGTTCAAAAGTTCTTTTGATGATAATGTGGTGGTAGTCCTAGTTTGGGATGAGGGATTTGTTTTGAGAAATCCTCGCCTCGGTTAAGCACTCTTGAATTCTTTCTTATGGGATAGGTGCCTATGGGATTTGTGAGCATTCCCTTTTCTGAAAACTCTCACGAGACTATAACTCGTCCACTAGGGTAGCCTAGGGGTTTAAATGCACTCGTAACACCTACGAAAAGGAGTTAGATTGTAAATATGTGTTAGAGTAGTTAGAAATAAAAGTTTGAGACTATAAATGGATGTTGAGAGCAAATGGGAGACAAACATAATGACTTAGCTATTCGCCATTTGTTTCTCTTTGGCTTGATCTTATTGTTTGCTCGGGACGATCAAACTCTAAGTGTGGAGTGTTTTGATGATTCGAATTCTCGACTATAATTCCTCTACTTTTACTAGATGTTTTGATCCGTTCCGAGCCTCTCTTGATGTCATTTGACCCACTTGATTGCCATTTCAGGTTAGAAACCAACCTTACGGTCCCCGGGTTCAAAAAGATCAATTCTCGAAGAAAACCGAAGTTTCGGAGCAAAAATATGGATTTTCGAGCATATTGACCTTTGCATCTTGTTTTGGATGCCCAAGGCTCATACGATGTCCGAATTGGTTGATTCAAAGCTTGTTGGAAAGATAACTCAAAGGGCTACAACTCCTCAGTTTAAGAGAAGACCAAAATCGGAAGTTAAGACCTCGAAAAAGTGCCAAAATCAGTCCAACCGGCCAAGTGAAATCCCCAGCCGGCCGGTTCCCAAAAGTGCCTCAAATGCCATATTTTTCTGAGCCTTTCAACCGGCCAGCCCATGCAAAAGACAGATTTTGCTGCTTTGTTATAAAGAGAGAAAAAAAGGGGATTTTTGGAAAATTCGAGCTAGGGTTTTTGGGGCACGAAATTGAGGGTTTCTAGAGAGAACAAGCTACCAAGGCTTCAAGGAGGGATCATCCATTGAACATTGAAGATCCAAAGGGGGAAGAAGATCATCTACACTAGATTGGTTCTTTCCTTCTATTGTATTTTCATCTATGTACTCAATATAATTTGTGTTTGTCTATGAACATGATTTGTGAGGAGTGTTTGTGTTCTAGGATCCTATGGACCTCATGTGTAGTAATACTCCTTATCTATTATGAATGAATGCTAGAATAACATGTTTTGAGTGATTGTGGTTTACTTTGAATGAATGCTCAAACTATGCACTCTAGGTGTTTGATAAAATGTCTAAGTGTATGGTTTTGGTTTATGACTTGAGTTAAGCACTCTAGGTGTTTGAGAAAATGCCTAGATGATTAATTTTTATGGTTCTTTGGTCAAGTAGCCGAGAGGTGGATGCCAAAGTATCTAGATATTGAGTCATTAAGGAATCCTAGGCTAAGTAACCGAGAGATGGACGCCAAAGGTTCTCGAAAGCAAGTAAATCACCCTTGCTAGGTGGTGTTCACTAGCGTGACCCATCCTAGCATTGAGATAGGCTAGGACTTCACCTCCTCATAAGGATCGATTATGCAACGAGAGTTGACAATCGAGATATATGAGTAGGACGCGAGTCAAAAATATCGAGAGATTGAGATTTGTGTGTATAAGGTATATCTTCCTCAAGTCGGAGAAGTAACCGAGAGGTGGAATTTGACTTGTTAGATATGCGGGCTTTAACCTAATCATCTAAGACAAGTATCTTGCATGAAATTGAACTCTTGGAGTCTAAAAACACATATGAGTGAAGTAGTTCCCTAGAGTACACCTTTTGCCTTGGTAGTGATATTATCTCTAGATCCCTTAGTTTGTTTACATTGTTTATATTCATTTTCTCTAGCAACTCCACCAAACCCACCCCTTCGTAATTAGGATAGACTTATCGGAACGAAAACGAATAGTGCTCATAAGTTCGGACTTGCTCCTTGGACGATCCGGTACTTACCGGTCATTATAAATTACTTTTGACTATACATTATTACAACTGTCAGTGTTGAACTTCTCCATGTATTCATACATCGTCTCGTTCGGCCCTTGTCTGAGGTCTTGCAATTGCCTGTGAACCTGCATTGCCTTCCCCGCCGGGTAGTACTTGTTCAAGAACCTTTTCAGCATCTGGTCCCACGTCTGAATGCTACCTGAGGGCAAGGCAAGAACCAACCATTAGCGGCATCTATAAGTGAAAAATAGAAAGCCTTCAGTTTGAAGTCTTCCACTTTGACTCCGTGTGGCCTGAGGTTCTGGCAAATTCCATGATAGCGCTGAAGATGTGTAGTCGCTGACTCTCCTTGGCGTCCCGAGAACTTGGGCAGATGGTGAATGACTGCCGAGTTGATGACTATGTCTGCAAGTTCTGGCCCTTCGTAAATGCACCATGGTTGATTCCCGAAGTTTGGTGTGGACAGCTCTCCCATGGTGGGTCTCGGTAGTAGTGCTCTCCTTCATAGCCTTCCCTGATGAGCGGCTGTTGTACTGGCCTCGGAGGTGATTGGAACTGCGGAAGTTGTGGAGGATACTGTTGTTGTGGAAGCATCAGGTATTGTTGGAGTGGTGGGTATTGCTGAGGTAGTTGTCTCGAGATAGCTCCGTTCGGCGATCTCTGGTTCACTTGGGCAGTCCCCCTGATCTCTCCGTTCTGAGCCATCTGACCCTGCTCTTCATGTAGTGGAAGTGCCCCTTCCATGTCTCGAATGACTTGTTCGACTTCTTCGTTATGGCTGTTTTCGCCGACCTGGCTGCCTGCATGAGACATAGCACACGAGTAGCAAAGCACAAAAAATAACTATAGAAAAATAGAAAAAAGAAAAAGAAAAAGAAACAACTTCACCGAAGCGCAGCTCCCCGGCAACGGCGCCAAAATTTGACACGCGTCGTCTGACGTCTCAAATTTATATTTATATTTTTCCCTGGAAGAACTAGTAGAGTGGCAAGCAGGGGTCGAACCCTAGAGAGCTGGTGTGGTTCAAATGTCTTGTAAACAAATAAATTGGGGGTTTGGTGTGAGCAAATATAAGAAAGCACAAGAGAATAATAATGAGGATTTCAATCAGCGAGAAAATTCAGTCTAGGGTTTCTATTGTGACACGTTCATCATCGATATCTAATGATCAATTTTATATTTCAAAGTGTGGTTGTTCCGACAAAGATAACAACCCAAGTATCCCGACAAAGGTGATACGCCACAACATAACCCGGCAAAGGTGTTAAACTTCTAGTTCTCTCCTAAATTAAACAATCCGACAAAGGTATTATTTAGCTTAGGTGTTACTATCTACCTTTACGACAAAGTATCCAGTAAATATTAACGGTAAGAATTAGTTGTTCAACTAAGCTTTGCGACAAAGCTTCCACTTAGTCTAGCAATTTACTTCATAAGAATGAGCACAAGAACTAGTGAAATATAAAATAGCATTAAGAACGAAAATCTCAAAACGTGTTAACAATGTACGAAACCCTAAACCGAAAGAGAAATTTAGCTACTCATTGTCATGGAAATAAACACAAATATTTTTGGATGAAAATAAATAGAAATTCTCTGTATCGCCGAAAGCTTCGCGTTCTTCATCTTCTCCAGAGCTGTCTTGGTCTTCGTAGAATATGAGATGTAGAAACCCTAAACCAAACATCTTATTTATAGCAAAAAGTAGGGTTTCCAAGTCTGATTTTTAGGCTTGATTTCTAAGTTTCGGCCTGCTGATGTCATCAAAACACGTTGATGATGTCATCACCGCGCCACATGTAGACGTTACGGCCGCTTCTCACATTGACGTTATCGGTACTGGCCGCGTTTTCCCTTGACATTATCGGTACTGCTAATGTCTCTATGAAACGCGGTGAGCACCGACCCTGTTTCCTTCTTCTGCGCGCCAGTTCCGACTTTAACTCTGGATTTGACCCTCTATATGACCTTGTCTGCTCTCGGTGTGAACTAGAGAGTTGTAGGGAATTGAGTCACCTTTGCAATGGTATGTGGCTCGTATTTTTCTGATCCACGGTTCATTCCCAGCACTCCGTCGACTGTCCGAAGGTCTGATCTGCCATTGTGATATTTTCGGCATAAAATGCCGTCTTTAATGCGTGTTTCCTCCTAGAGCTTCCAAAACACCTGAGATGCAAAACCATACTAAAAATTAATTGTTCGCATATAAAAGTGTTGAAATAAATAGGATTAATTGACTCGACGAGTCGTACAAATACGACTCATCAGAATCCTACTCAATTTAGGGTTTCTACCGCACTATATAATGAGGGCTGATGTACTCATTCTACTCAGCACTCACGGAGATATTACTCACGCTCACATTCATTGAAGGGAGGTGGAGGAAATCGGTCGGTGAACTAATCGTCACTGATTACTCACTATGCTCGGATTCAGTCTGTTCTAGTGCTCGGCAGACTGATCGTAGAACAACTTTCAAGCTACACGCACTGGTGTTCTGTTGCGCATTCGGGAGAAGGCGCTAATTATCTTGGAGGATCATATTGGTGGATACAGAGGAGAAGCTCAGATCTAGGGGGAGACTTAGTAGGCGATTGCTAGAGTGTTCGAGGCTCAGGTTGTTTAAGAGGGAGTCTGTAAACGGTAAAACATGTACTCGCAATACTCATTGACGGAGCGCACCACACCGTCGTTAATGTGCGATGGCTCTGTGCAAAAATAAATTTATAAGTCCGCTACTCGTACTCTACTATTGGGTAGTAAAGCGGTAAGTAGGGGTCGAACCCAAGGGAATTAGTGGATAGTTGTTCTTTCGAAAATGGAAAGTAAGATAGTTGGAGGTTGGTTGTGATTTTAGTATTGTAAGTAAAGTGGGTTGGTTGTGATTTTAGTACTGAAAAGTAATACTGAAAGTAAAGTGCTTGAAGGACAAGACTTGCTGAAAGTAAGTGCGTAAAGTAAAGTGCTTGAAGGATAAGACTTGCGGAAAGTAATTGCTTGAAGGACAAGGCTTGCGGAAAGTAAGCAGTTGATATGGGTACTGAAAGTAAACAGTTGATATTGGTACTGAAAGTAAAGTGACAGGTGATGTTTTAATTAAAGGAAAGATTCGGTATCAGGGGCCTTGTATCATAGTCCGTTTATCATTGACATCTAATGATCATACTAAGTGTTCAAAAGTGTATCAAGGCTATTCCTAGCACATGACTTGCCACACCGTCTAGTCTTTTGCAAGACAAAGAACTCTTGTTCTAGTATGTGCATCCATTTGATCATCATTCCTGATAAACCAAATGGTGTTTAAAAGAGGTTGACTTCCACAGATAAGCTGTGCTCTTCCGAGCCTCCACTTATCCACGGAAGATCACGAACCCATGGCAGAGCTTTGCTCTTCCGAGCATCCACTCAACCAATGGAGTTCTGACCTAATATAAGGCACCTAGAACAAGTTGAACACAAAGAGGCACTAAGAGAAGGGTCTAAAACATTTTATGATACAAGTACACCCCTTCAACCGAATGAAGGGTTTAGCTACGAATATCCATAGGAGTGGATATCATAGCTAAGTACTTGGAAAAGTAAAGGTTTTGAAAGACAGGAAAAGTAAAGGTTTTTGAAAACAAGTACAAGAGAAAACTTGAGTACTCAAGAACTAACAGGAGTAAACTCAAGAACAACGAAAAGTAAAGGAAATGCTTGAGTACTTCAAAAACCGACAAGAGTAGTCAAGAACAAACTTGGAGCTTAATATCAAAGTGGTGTGTTTACATGGATTGTGTTGTAGAATCTAGGGAGCTTCTCTCACTAACCAAGAACTATGGGATGTTGGGATGGAATGAGGATGATGATACAAGGGAAGGGAAGCTTGGTATTTATAGGCATGGAGGAGGAATGAGAGCTCAACACATGGCAAGAGGGGAGAGGGGGAGAGGAAAGCCGCCGGGCAAGGTAGTGATGGACCAAAGTTATACGAATCATAAACACAGTATAACCCCCTTATTTAGACATTTTGTCTATTTAACTTTTGCTTGTTAGTTCAGATATATTTTTACAGGGCATTTTAGAGATTAAAGTGAAAACACGCTAAGGAGAGGATTTTATGCTGAAAAGATATCAAGAGTTAATTGAAGGTCAAGATCAAGCACTGAACGAAGAAATCTCAAGATCCTGACGATGAATTACTCAAATTAAATCCAAATGAGGAATTATCAAAAACAGCCTGGAGTGAAATTGGACAGATAGTTTTGTAAAGACTGTACAAAACCGTCAAGATTCATCCATATGCAAGGATGACTCATGGGTGGCCTCCCCCCCTCCTCCTCACATGGGCGGCTAGAACGGGAGGAGCCTCCTCCTCACATGGGCGGCTCCTCCTCACATGGTGGCTCCACCACTCCTCTTCCTCCATGTGTTTCCATCCAAGCCATACACCTCCAAACTTGCCCTCCACTCCTCCTCCATGGATGCTTGACATGTGGTGGCTCCTCCTTCCTCCTCCATGGATGCTTGCCATGTGCTACCATCTCCACCCTCCATCCTCCTCCTCCATGGCTATAAATATGGAGCTCCTCCTCCTCATTTGTATCATCACCACCACAACAATTCACTTATCTCTCTAGAATGTTGGGCACTAATCATGTAATATTAATCATGTAATATTACTTTGGGAATCAAAGCTTGATCCTTGGCGCTTCAACGGTTTTGTAAGTCTTCTTTTATTTATTTAATTGTCTTGCTAAACTGTTGTTTATTTCCAAGTTCATAGTTATGATAACCATTGCCATGATTAGTAGCTAAATTAATTATTCGGTTTAAGGGTGTGTACTTGTATTATAAATGTTTTAGACTTTACTCTTAGTATACCTTTATGTTCGATACTTGTTCTATGTGCCATGTATAAAAGTTAGAATGTCTAAGGTCAAGTAAACCATTTGGAAATGTGACCATAGGGGTCCAAATTCGTAAACTCTTCCTTAGATATTCGTGATCACACTCGGGTAAGTGGACCATTTGGAAACTGGACCAAAGGGACCAAATGGATAAACTTATCTGAAGAGGTCGACTATTCTAAAAACCATTTAAAAACTGGGCCAAAGGGATTAAATGGACGCACTTACGGCTAAGATACTTCGAAAGGAGGAATTAGTTTTGCTTAGAACAAGTGTTTTAAATGATGTTGCAAGTCTTGTGCTAGGAATAGCCTCGATTCATCTTTGAACATTTAGCATGATCATGTCTTGCGCTAGAAATAGCCTCAATTCATCTTTGAACACTTGGTATGATCATTAGCGGTCGATGATAAACAATTATAATACAAGGCCCCTAAAACCGAATACTTTCCTTACAGTCCATTATCAATTGTTGTAATTTACTTTCAGTTCCCAAAACACACTCAAAACCAACCCCAACTGTATTTACTTTCGTGACAATCCCGTAAAAACAACTAATCCACACTGACTCCCTAGGGTTCGACCCCTACTTACCACTTGCTACCCAGTAGTAAAGTCGCGAGTAGCGGACTTATAAATTTATTTGTACAAATCGCTTCGACGACGAGCGGTTCTATCAAATTGGCGCCGTTGCCGGGGAGTTGTGCATCGGAATAGTTGTTCTATTTTCTTTTTTCTTTTTTCTTTTATCATACAATTCACCAAGTCATACTACTGCGAAATGGAATCTTGGAACAATACGGAGTTTTCCCCACCATCCTTCGAACTTGAAATCCGTGAGAAGATCAACAACTTGGAGCAATCCAGGGACGAAACATTGGATGAGTACTTATGGTACTTCGATTCCATTGTGACGAGCTGCCCGCACCATGGATTCACCAATTTCGATCTTCAAACAAAGTTTCTCTGTGGAATGTTGCCACATGAGTGGGACCAGCTAAATAATGCAGCAGGAGGATCAATGTGGGACTTAACCGAGGATGATCTTTGGAAATTAATAAACGATTTGGCCGCAAGGTCAAGACCAAACCAAGATCAGGCCGAGCCAATCGAGGACGGTATAACAGAGCTGGCATCTAGCATCCAGCAGTTGGACAACACGATGCAACAAATCAGGGCCAAAACTGAACTATGGGCGGCAGAAAAGGAGCTGGCAGCTAGCACCCAGCAATTTGCCACAGACATGCAGCAATTGAGTGCATTGATGCACCAATTCACGGCTGAACCCGAGGAGCCAACTGAGGATGAGGACCCGCAAATGACCGAAGAAGAACTGCCCCAATCAGACCCGGTCCTTATCACCAATCCATCCGAGGAAATCACTGTCCTAACTGCCGAACCTACAGAAGTCCCGAACCTCACTGCTGAAGCGGCCGAAGAAATCAAGCCAGGCCCGGTACTTGCGCTCGGAGCACCCGAGGAAGTCCCGGACCTCATTGCCGAACTATCCGAGAAAGCCCCAATCCCACTCACCACAACTCAACAAGGAAAACCGCCTGAAAACTCACTCGTTCCAAGACAACCATCCATCACTGCCGCAATAAAGAAGATTGGCAGAGGCGCATGCCTGATGTCGCCTACATTGAATGGCACAAAACCAAATTTCCAAACTCACAAAAGTGCCAACTATTCCAACATGAAGAGGCGGCAAAGACATGGGCCGAAAAAATGGAAACCCGGAAGGGGTAACAAGCAAGCACGACGCATTGGACCAGCAGCTATGGTCAAGGAAACCTCACCCTCTCGGAGCAAAAGAGCTGCCGAGAAAAAGTTTGACCTCACTCACCCTTGGGATCCGACCTTATGATCCATGATTGAGGTACTGTCGAGCCAACGACGTTAAACAAGTGCACTGGTCGGGAGGTAACCCGACACTATCTTACTTTCTGCACTTTATTTTCTGTCTTTTATTTTCTGCATTTTACTTTTTCAATAAGTCGCTCTCACCCACTTGGTGCATAGAAGAAATGATTATTCAGGAATCGTACTTGGGTGCAACATTAAGCCAGTCAGGGCTACGCTAACAATTCAAGGCCCCAGCCGAACTCCCTCGATTATCCAGCCTCGTGCCATGTCGTTCACTCGACACTTTAAAGGGAGTTCTGTCTTTCCTTTTCCTTAATATCATTTTCTTCTCATATAATATCTGTTTGCATGGCTTTTGAACTAAGTCTTGCTGAAAGGCACGACTTCGTTCAGAAGTGTGGGGTGAGAACCACCTGTATATATTAGTTAATAGTATTATCTTTTTGAAAGTATGAACTTAAGAATGTGAAAAAGATAAGTCATAATTCATGCATTAACCTTGTGAAAATTCAACTGTTTAAAAACTTAGAATGTAACTTTCCATTTGTCCTTTGTGCTGAGATAACTAGGGATGTGGAGTAGACATAAACTGCCCTAGAGAGGCTTGGCAAGCAATCAAAGGATCAGATCAAACTATATGGTTTTCGAAGTCAGTGGAGGCTGCACTTCGGGTTTAATTGAAAATTGAAGTCATCTCCGCAATGCAATGCAAAAGGCGAGGACGGGAATCAGACCGTCCTATCTCCGGTCAAAGTAGCCGAGAAAATAGATGAGCGACCCTCACCTTGACCCGCGCGAAAACGGCAAAAAAGAGAGGAGCGGGGAGGTATTTCCATAGGCTTGCTGGCGATGATTGGACCTCCCAAAAAGGCTTGAGAAAATGGACTTGCAAAACCACAAAAAGGTGAAAAGCTCGAAGAAGCAAATCAAGAGGCCTAAGGCCCAAAATTGTGAAGGTTTTAACCGAACAAAAGTGAAGAACTCAAAGCGTCAAATCAAAGGCCAAAGGCCAATTCACTACAAAAAGCAGTCCCTCGCCAAAAGAAAATCAAAGTACTCAAACCAATGAAACCCGAACCGAATCACGTGCTAGAGAAAGCTACAAGAAAACCATATAGTACGAGACGATCCCGAGGTTGCAGTCCAGGAGCCTAAAAAGGGCTATCTCCCGAAACATCCGAATTAATTTGCATCTCTGCACGAAGGTACAAGTATCAAGTTTCTTCTATTTATTTACGCAGTTTAATTTAGTAATAAGTAGTAATGCATGAATTAGGAAAAATCGAGTCCCACAGTCTTACTTTCATATTTTACAAAGTTTTTACTTGATTGTGTGCCGCCCTTTAATAGCATTGTTCGGGACGAACAACTAAAAGTGGGGGGTAATCTGATGGACCAAAGTTATACGAATCATAAACACAGTATAACCCCCTTATTTAGACATTTTGTCTATTTAACTTTTGCTTGTTAGTTCAGATATATTTTTACAGGGCATTTTAGAGATTAAAGTGAAAACACGCTAAGGAGAGGATTTTATGCTGAAAAGATATCAAGAGTTAATTGAAGGTCAAGATCAAGCACTGAACGAAGAAATCTCAAGATCCTGACGATGAATTACTCAAATTAAATCCAAATGAGGAATTATCAAAAACAGCCTGGAGTGAAATTGGACAGATAGTTTTGTAAAGACTGTACAAAACCGTCAAGATTCATCCATATGCAAGGATGACTCATGGGTGGCCTCCCCCCCCTCCTCCTCACATGGGCGGCTCCTCCTCACATGGTGGCTCCACCACTCCTCTTCCTCCATGTGTTTCCATCCAAGCCATACACCTCCAAACTTGCCCTCCACTCCTCCTCCATGGATGCTTGACATGTGGTGGCTCCTCCTTCCTCCTCCATGGATGCTTGCCATGTGCTACCATCTCCACCCTCCATCCTCCTCCTCCATGGCTATAAATATGGAGCTCCTCCTCCTCATTTGTATCATCACCACCACAACAATTCACTTATCTCTCTAGAATGTTGGGCACTAATCATGTAATATTAATCATGTAATATTACTTTGGGAATCAAAGCTTGATCCTTGGCGCTTCAACGGTTTTGTAAGTCTTCTTTTATTTATTTAATTGTCTTGCTAAACTGTTGTTTATTTCCAAGTTCATAGTTATGATAACCATTGCCATGATTAGTAGCTAAATTAATTATTCGGTTTAAGGGTGTGTACTTGTATTATAAATGTTTTAGACTTTACTCTTAGTATACCTTTATGTTCGATACTTGTTCTATGTGCCATGTATAAAAGTTAGAATGTCTAAGGTCAAGTAAACCATTTGGAAATGTGACCATAGGGGTCCAAATTCGTAAACTCTTCCTTAGATATTCGTGATCACACTCGGGTAAGTGGACCATTTGGAAACTGGACCAAAGGGACCAAATGGATAAACTTATCTGAAGAGGTCGACTATTCTAAAAACCATTTAAAAACTGGGCCAAAGGGATTAAATGGACGCACTTACGGCTAAGATACTTCGAAAGGAGGAATTAGTTTTGCTTAGAACAAGTGTTTTAAATGATGTTGCAAGTCTTGTGCTAGGAATAGCCTCGATTCATCTTTGAACATTTAGCATGATCATGTCTTGCGCTAGAAATAGCCTCAATTCATCTTTGAACACTTGGTATGATCATTAGCGGTCGATGATAAACAATTATAATACAAGGCCCCTAAAACCGAATACTTTCCTTACAGTCCATTATCAATTGTTGTAATTTACTTTCAGTTCCCAAAACACACTCAAAACCAACCCCAACTGTATTTACTTTCGTGACAATCCCGTAAAAACAACTAATCCACACTGACTCCCTTGGGTTCGACCCCTACTTACCACTTGCTACCCAGTAGTAAAGTCGCAAGTAGCGGACTTATAAATTTATTTGTACAAATCGCTTCGACGACGAGCGGTTCTGTCAGGTAGCAAGGCTCAAAAGCCGTCGGCCACATGTCTTCTCCACAAGGGAGCCGCCGGTGGTGAGGTGGAGGAGAGGAGAGTGTGAGTGGAATGAGATCTTTTCTCCCCAAAAGCCTTCGGTTGAAATGTAACTCCGATTGCCTTTTGGTTGCCTCTTTGGTTGCCCTTTGGTTGCTCCTTAGTTGACATCAAAAGATGAGGAACTTAGACTTGGCATTTCACTTGTGTTCTTGATCTTTGTTGGAATAAGTCATTGGGACTTAGTTGTGGCTTGATCGGAGTATTATCAGAGTATGGCCAGTTCTGACTCGTAATCCACTTTCAGTGTTAAGAACTCCATTTTAGCTCGTTTTCATCTTTACTCCTTGAAATAGCCTGTAGAACAAAAGTGAAACTAACAAGTAAAAGTTGTCAAGATAAAGCATTCAATTTGGTGGGTTTAACTGTCTTAATGAATCATATAAATATGGTCCATCACTCATCATTAGTGAATTGTTATCCACCGGGCTAAGAGACAGCCCCCCAGACAAAGGCTCGTTAACGCCGAACTGGGTAACAACTTTGCGTGTCGTTTATTTTCTGCACTGTATTTAATTTCGCATAAGTTGTTCTAGTATTTGTTCTGCACTCGACCAGAATAACATCTCAACTACTAAGGGAAGATTTCACTGTTAATGATCAGACTTAAACAGTTAATGATCAGACTTAAACATTTAATGGTCAGACTCAAACAGTTAATGATCAGACTTAAAAAATAATGATCAGACTTAAAATAGTAATGATCAGACTTAAAAAAACAATGATCAGTCTTAAACAGTTAATGATCATACTTAAACAGTTAATGATCAGACTTAAACAATTAATGATCAGACTTAAAAAGTTAATGATCAGACTTAAACAGTTAATGATCAAACTTAAACCAGTAATGATCAGACTTAAAACAACAATGATCAGACTTAGAAAACAATGATCAGACTTAAACAGTTAATGATCAGACTTAAACCAGTAAATGATCATACTTAAATTTGATGTTTCTGCGTCTGTGTTAGAATTTGATGAACGCCTAGTGTTTTTTGGGTGGAAACGACATTCTGAGCAAAACTCATAGCTTTGCTATGAGCTCGGCATTTTTAAGGCAAATTCTTTCATCTAGAGAGTCAAATTCGCGTTTTACTCTTCTCATCATTACTTGTTTAAGTCTGATCATTGTCTGTTTAAGTCTAATCATTGTTCTTAAGTTTGATCATTACTAGTTTAAGTCTAATCAATACTGGTTTAAGTCTGATCATTGTTTTTTTAAGTCTGGTCATTTTTTTTCAAGTCTGATCATTGCTGATTTAAGTCTAATCATTACTGATTTAAGTCTGGTCATTACTGAATTAAGTCTGATCATTAACTGTTTAAGTCTTATCATTATCAATTTTAAAGCTGATCATTACCAATTTTAAGTCTGATCATTGTCTATTTAAGTCTGATCATTACTGGTTTAAGTCTGATCATTATTATTTTTAAGTCTGATCATTGTTTTTTAAGTCTGATCTTTGTTTTTTTAAGTGTGATCATTGTTTTTTTAAGTCTGATCATTACTTGTTTAAGTCTGATCATTGTTTTTAAGTCTGATCATTACTGATTTAAGTCTGATCATTGTCTGTTTAAGTCTGATCATTACTGGTTTAAGTCTGATCATTACTGGTTTAAATCTGATCTTTATTTTTTTAAGTCTGATCATTTTTTTTCTATGTTTGATCATTGTTTTTTTAAGTCTGATCATTACTGGTTTAAATCTGATCATTATTTTTTAAGTCTGATCATTATTGTAGCAAATTTTTGGATGATTATACCCTCCTTTCTTTTATGTATTTTTAAATAAGTCCGCGTGTGTTCTTTATTTACAAGAGGAAACCTCGAACGGGATGAATTCTGATCGGGCGAAATTTACACGTGGCAATATTTTTATGAGTTTGTAGTTTTTATTTATAACCTTGGTTTGTATTTGATCTGTTTTCCTTTATTATTGATGTTCTCATTTCTTTTATTAATATGAGTGCGGTTTAGGTACAAACCACTCTTATATATAAAAACTACAAACCAAATTTCAAGCTGACACATATCCAAATTTGTCAAAATCTCGGATATAACACGGAGGGGTATTATGGTCATTTCACATATTTCGGTATGATCAGACTTAAATATGGAATGATCAGACTTAAACAATCAGACATTAAAAAAGGAATGATCAGACTTAAACATACAATGATCAGACTTAAACTATTACTGTAGCAATGATCAGACTTAAACGGGAATGATCATACTTAAAAAATACAATGATCAGACTTAAACTATTACTGTAGCAATTATCAGACTTAAACTATTACTGTAGCAATGATCAGACTTAAAAAAATACAATGATCAGACTTAAACATACAATGATCAGCCTTAAAACAGGAATGATCAGACTTAAAAAAATACAATGATCAGACTTAAACTATTACTGTAGCAATGATCAGACTTAAAACAGGAATGATCAGACTTAAACTATTACTGTAGCAATGATCAGACTTAAAACAGGAATGATCAGACTTAAAAAATACAATGATCAGACTTAAACTATTACTGTAGAAATGATCAGACTTAAAACATGAATGATCAGACTTAAAAAAATACAATGATCAGACTTAAAAAAGGAATGATCCGACTTAAACATACAATGATCAGACTTAAACTATTACTGTAGCAATGATCAGACTTAAAACAGGAATGATCAGACTTTATAAATACAATGATCAACTATTACTGTAGCAATGATCAGACTTAAAACAGGAATGACCACACTTAAAAAAAATATAATGATCAGATTTAAACTATTACTACAGCAATGATCTGACTTAAACAGGAATGATCGGACTTAAAAAATACAATGATCAGACTTAAAAAGGAATGATCAGATTTTAAACATACAATGATCAGACTTAACAATTAATGTAGCAATGATCAGACTTAAAAAATACAATGATCAGATTTGAAAAAGGAATGATCAGACTTAAACTATTAATGTAGCAATGATCAGACTTAAAACAGAAATGATCAGACTTAAACTATTACTGTAGCAATTTTTAGGACGATTATACCCTCACATCTGTTATGTATTTTCAAATGTCCGTTTTAATTTTTTTGTTATTTTCAAAAAGCGCCCCGAATTCTGATTGGTCGAAATAGACATGTGGCAATATTTTATTGGGTTTTAAGTTTTTATTTATAAATTTGGTTGGTATTTGATCCGTTTCCTATTAATATTATGAGTGCGGTCCAGGTACAACCCGATTTATATATAAAAACTACAAACTGAATTTTAAGCTGACACGTGTTCCATTTAGTCTAAATCCCGAACAAACACACGGAGGGGTATTATAGTCATTCCACATGGAGGGGTATAAAACTAATAATGTTATTTTCAATTTAGTCCTCGAGTTGTTAATGATCATACTTAAACTTGGAAATGATCAGACTTAAAAAAATAGCAATGATCAGACTTAAAAAACAATGATCAGACTTAAAAAAACAACGATCAGACTTAAACAGTTAATGATCAGACTTAAACAGTTAATGATCAGACTTAAACAGTTAATGATCAGACTTAAAAAAACAATGATCGGAATTAAACAGTGAATGATCAGACTTACACAGTTAATGATCAGACTTAAAAACAATGATTAGACTTAAAACACAAATGATCAGACTTAAACAGATAATGATCAGACTTAATAACAATGATCCGACTTAAAACAGGAATGATCAGACTTAATAAATACAATGATCAGACTTAAAAAGGAATGATAAGATTTAAACATACAATGATCAGACTTAAACTATTATTGTAGCAATGATCAGACTTAAAACAGGAATGATCAGACTTAAAAAAATACAATGATCAGACTTAAACTATTACTGTAGCAATGATCAGACTTAAAACAGGAATGATCCGACTTAAAAAATACAATGATCAGACTTAAAAAGGAATGATCAAACTTAAACATACAATGATCAGACTTAAACTATTATTGTAGCAATGATCAGACTTAAAATAGGAATTATCAGACTTAAAAAATAAAATGATCAGACTTAAACTATTACTGTAGCAATGATCAGACTTAAAACAGGAATGACTAGACTTAAAAAAAATATAATGATCAGACTTAAACTATTACTGTAGCAATTATCAGACTTAAAACAGGAATGATCAGACTTAAAAATACAATGACCAGACTTAAAAAGGAATGATCATACTTAAACATACAATGATCAGACTTAACTATTAATGTAGCAATGATTATACTTAAAATAGGAATGATCAGACTTTAAAAATACAATGATCAGACTTGAAAAAGAAATGATCAGACTTAAACATACAATGATCAGACTTAAACTATTACTGTAGCAATGATCAGACTTAAAACAGAAATGATCATCCTTAAACTATTACTGTAGCAATTTTTAGGACGATTATATTCTCACATCTGTTATGTATTTTCAAATATGTCCGTTTTAATTTTTTTTTTACAAAAAGTGCCCCGAATTCCGATAGGTCGAAATAGACATGTGGCAATATTTTATTGAGTTTTTAGTTTTTATTTATAAATTTGGTTTGTATTTGATATGTTTCCTATTAATATTATGAGTGCGGTTCAGGTACAACCCGATTTATATATAAAAACAACAAACCGAATTTTAAGCTGACACGTGTCCCATTTAGTCGAAATCCGAACAAGCATACGGAGGGGTATTATAGTCATTCCACACCGAGGGGTATAAAACTAATAATGTTATTTTTCAATTTAGTCCTCGAGTTGTTAATGATCAGACTTAAACTTGGAAATGATCAGACTTAAAAAATAGCAATGATCAGACTTAAAAAATAATGATCAGACTTAAAAACAACGATCAGATTAAACGGTTAATGATCAGACTTAAACAGTTAATGATCAGACTTAAAAAAACAATGATCAGACTTAAACAGTTAATGATCAGACTTAAACAGTTAATGATCAGACTTAAATAGTTAATGATCAGACTTAAACAGTTAATTATCAGACTTAAATAGTTAATGATCAGACTTAAAACAACAATGATCAGACTTAAAACACAAATGATCAGACTTAAACAGATAATGATCAGACTTAATAACAATGATCAGACTTAAAACAGATAATGATCAGACTTAAAAAACAATGATCAGACTAAAATAGATAATGATCAGACTTAAAAAAAACAATGATCAGACTTAAAAAGATAAGTATCAGACTTAACGCATGATGATCCGCCTTAGAATCCTACTGTAGCAAAAGTCAAATTTTACTATAGCAACTTTTAAAAATTTACGCAAAATGATCCGACTTAGAATCGTACTGTAGCAAAAGTCAAATTTTACTGTAGCAAATTTTAGGACGATTATACCCCTCCTATCTTTTATGTATTTTTAAATTAGACCGTGTGTGTTTTTTTATTTACAAAAAGAACCCTGAATAAGATGAATTCTTATTGATCGATATTTACATGTGTCAATATTTTTATGAATTTGTAATTTTTATTTATAAGTATATTTTGTATTTGATTCTTATTCTTATAATAATTATATTTAGCGGATGGTAGAAAAACAACCGTGAACGAGTTTGGAAAAGGCTACTTCACGAGAACACATCATCTTCTTCTCCGAGTCTACCAGACCTCCAACACTACTTTTCTTCGTCGTCTTCCGACTCTGCATACATATATCGCCGAAAGCTTCAATTTTTTCGTACTCTGCAGTTTCGAACAATCACACGCGCTTTGTTTTTTTTTTTCTTTCCGGTAAGCGTGGTCGCAATAATGGGGACAGATGCTGCTGCTATCACTACCGGACTCGGTTTCATCACTCGCAGAGGCTCTTTCTCATCCTCCTCCATAGCTCCTCAGTTCTCCTTCAGTTGTTCTGTAATCCCTAGGCCCCAGAAAAATCTAGGCTTTTTGAAATTACGGGTTAAAGATGGGTTTTTGGGCAGGAGGATTGAAGGGATTCATAAGAAGAGAGCCAATTCCGCTTCTTTTGTTGTCAGGTGTGAGACTTCCAGTAGTGGGAGCAATGGGAGGGTGAGAGAATTTGATCAATTTGATTGAAGTTTTGGGCAATCAGTTGATGACTTGATTCTTATATAGTGTTGTTTTTGAATTGTCAGATTACACAGCAGGAATTTACAGAGATGGCGTGGCAAGCTATAGTGGCGAGTCCGGAAGTGGCGAAGGAGAACAAGCACCAGATAGTTGAGACTGAACATTTGATGAAAGCTCTGCTGGAGCAAAAAAATGGCCTCGCGAGACGGATTTTCTCCAAGGTTGGGGTTGATAACACGCAGCTGTTGGCGAGTACCGACAAGTTTATCCAAAGGCAGCCGAAGGTGAATGTATAGTTATATCTCATTGACTCGTGCCAATGATAGGGAAACAGATATAGTTAGAACCTGCATTGTTTGTTATATAGAGATTGAACATAACGATGTTTACGTTTTTACATGTGATAATTGAACCAGTTCCTATGAAATCTAGTTTATCTTCATATACGTGTGGACCGGCCTTCTGACGATTGCACATTTGTGACTGATTAGGTTCTTGGTGAAACAGCTGGTTCTATGCTGGGAAAGGACTTGGAAGCCCTAATTCAACGAGCCAGGGACTTCAAGAAAGAGTACGGGGACTCATTTCTATCTGTTGAGCATCTAGTTCTTGGTTTTGCCGAAGACAAGAGGTTCGGGAAACAGCTGTTTAAGGATAATCAGATTTCTCTTAAAGCACTAAAATCGGCAGTGGAAGCTATCAGAGGACGCCAAACTGTGATTGATCAAGGTGACTTTTTTTTCTCATAATGTTAATATGACATGTGTGCAGATAATGTACGTCATCAGGACTTACAAATGTCTCATATGTCACTAATGACCCCCTGAATGGATTTTCGCAGATCCTGAAGGGAAGTATGAAGCACTAGAAAAATATGGAAAGGATTTGACGGCCATGGCAAAAGCTGGAAAGCTTGACCCTGTTATTGGAAGGGATGATGAGATACGCAGATGTATTCAAATTCTATCTAGGAGAACAAAGAACAACCCAGTACTCATCGGTGAGCCTGGTGTGGGCAAAACTGCAATATCTGAAGGGTATGTTTGATGCCCACATTTCTTTTTCTTTTTTCCTCCCTTATGGTTTTATGTTAAATACTATTTCTGAGAGCATAAGTGAACACGAGGCTGCTTGTCAATCATGCTGTGGTTTCTTCAGTCTACATGTTACATTTTAAATGTGGCCCAAGGGAACTGCGAGGTGCAAGTTACCTCCCACTGTTAAGTTACTTTGTTCTGCTTTGATTACAAGATCCCTTATTATTGTCTTCTTGGAACAGGCTTGCTCAAAGAATTGTCCAGGGAGACGTCCCTCAAGCTTTAATGAACCGGAAGGTGAATGTTTATTAATATCCGATTTGCCATTGTGTGTATGACGTGTGAATTTTCTGTATATGTACAAGACATGTAAGACTAAATGTCAGGAATCGATGATCTTTAACTTCCACTAAACTTGTTATCAGTTAATATCCCTGGACATGGGTGCACTTATTGCTGGAGCCAAATATAGAGGAGAATTTGAAGACCGATTGAAGGCTGTGCTCAAGGAGGTAACAGACTCGGATGGCCAAATAGTTCTCTTCATCGATGAAATTCACACTGTCGTTGGAGCAGGTAATTTGACTTTGTGCTTTCTGAGGGATACCACGTTTGTCTACTACAAACCTCAAATATTTTAGTAGCAAAACCGGTAAATCGCAGTTGCTGATACAAATTTTAGCTGCTTGTCTGAGCTAACTGTCACTGATACAGGCCACCTGTTTTAAAGATTATCGATATCAGCATGTTGTTTGTCGTTGATTTTGGTGCTTAAAGTACTTTATTGGGCTCATATGTCAATACTCGACCATGTGGCATGAACTGATCCTTAAAGCATTTTTTGTTATTTTAAAAAGGTGCTACCAGTGGTGCAATGGATGCTGGCAATCTGCTGAAACCAATGCTTGGCCGCGGTGAGCTACGCTGTATCGGTGCTACAACTTTGGATGAGTATCGTAAATATATTGAGAAAGATCCAGCTTTAGAGCGTCGCTTCCAGCAAGTGTATGTTGATCAGCCTACTGTGGAAGATACAATTTCCATACTTCGTGGATTACGTGAAAGATATGAACTCCACCATGGAGTGAGAATTTCTGACAGTGCACTTGTAGAAGCAGCCATTCTTTCTGATCGGTATATTAGTGGTCGATTCTTACCAGACAAAGGTATTTTCCAACCCCAATAACCGAACTGTAATGTGGTTATTCATTATTACAGGGGACTTGATTTCATAAAACCTATAGTCACTTAAGTGAGTATCTCTGATGTTGCAAACATTTTGAATTAGTATTTGAATGTAATTAATTTCGGAAGCATTTAACCGTACAAAAAGATTGTGTTTGGATGGTCACTTCAGTCTGACCTAGCGTCTGGCAACAAATTTACAGTATGGCACGTTGATTCTTTGACTTCTGAGTCTGAGATGTGAATGTTAACATATGTCACTCGCCTGGCTCCTCTAGACTGGGTCATAGAATATCGAATCTTATGAATTGATATGAAAGCAGGAATTTAACACATATTTGGTTGAAAACTAAGTTGGCATACATCATATGTTTTTGCCTATGATGCTGAACTGTGAAACTCCCTTTATTTTGCAGCCATTGACTTGGTAGATGAAGCAGCAGCAAAACTGAAAATGGAGATCACTTCAAAGCCAACTGCGCTGGATGAAATTAATCGTTCAGTACTGAAGCTGGAAATGGAGCGTCTGTCCCTCACTAATGATACAGACAAAGCTTCCAGAGACAGGTTGAACCGTCTTGAAGCTGAGCTCGCTCTATTGAAGGAAAAACAATCACAGCTAACTGAGCAGTGGGAACGTGAAAAATCAGTTATGACTAACATCCAGTCTATAAAAGAAGAGGTAGGTATTGATTACTCATTGTACCTTGTTTTCTGTCACTTGATACATTTTTTACATTTCGCTAGCACGCTGAATGGAAAATCGTTAACATACACCAAAATTATTGGATAACCATGCCATGTGTGACTTTTCCCTCTCTACGTAGATCGACAGAGTGAATCTTGAGATACAGCAAGCTGAGCGTGAGTATGATCTTAACCGAGCAGCTGAACTCAGGTATCGCAGCTTAAGCTCCTTGCAGCGTGAACTTGAAGGTGCGGAAAAAGAATTGGATGAGTATATGAAGTCTGGGAAGTCTATGCTGCGAGAAGAAGTGACAGGAAATGACATTGCTGAAATTGTTAGCAAGTGGACAGGCATCCCTGTGTCCAAATTACAACAGTCTGAAAGGGAAAAACTATTGCATTTAGAGGACGAATTGCACAAGCGTGTTGTGGGTCAAGATCCTGCTGTGACAGCTGTAGCCGAAGCTATTCAACGATCACGGGCAGGACTATCGGATCCTCATCGGCCAATAGCAAGTTTTATGTTTATGGGTCCCACTGGTGTTGGCAAGACAGAGCTCGCGAAAGCTCTTGCCTCCTATATGTTTAACACTGAGGAAGCCCTTGTGAGAATAGATATGAGTGAATACATGGAAAAACATGCAGTCTCAAGATTGATTGGAGCTCCTCCTGGCTATGTTGGATATGAAGAAGGAGGACAGCTGACAGAGACTGTTCGTCGAAGGCCGTACTCGGTTATCTTATTCGATGAGATAGAAAAAGCTCATTCTGATGTGTTCAATGTATTCCTTCAAATATTAGATGATGGTAGAGTGACCGACTCACAAGGTCGCACCGTTAGCTTTACGAACACTGTTATTATTATGACTTCAAATGTGGGGTCCCAGTACATTATAAACGCAGATGATGAAAGTTCATCCAGTAGGTCAGCATATGAAACCATTAAGCAAAGGGTGATGGATGCTGCAAGATCTATTTTCCGCCCTGAGTTCATGAATCGGATTGATGAATACATTGTCTTCAAACCTCTGGACCGGGATCAAATTAACATTATTGTGAAGTTACAAGTGAGTTTTTCCATTTCCCTGTTATTTATTACATAACCATGCATTCTGATCTATGTTAATAGCAAGTGTTTCTTTTATCGACTTTGTCTGCTTGTATGGAATCGTCTTTGTGTGTTACAGCTACTTTTTATGTTTCACGCATGTGTGCTGTAATTTTATTTATCTGAGTAGCTTTTTGGTGTGAATCTTTCAGAGGGCTTTAGTTATGTTTTTACCTATGAGTCATATTGATAACTGATGTCATAATTGTTCTGTCAGTTGGAACGTGTGCAAAAGAGGTTAGCCGATCGCAAAATGAAGCTACGTGTGACTGATGGAGCTGTTCAATTCCTAGGATTTCTCGGATACGATCCAAACTACGGTGCTCGACCAGTGAAGCGTGTGATTCAGCAGAATGTAGAAAATGAACTTGCCAAGGGGATTTTAAGGGGAGAATTTAAGGATGAGGACACTATTCTAATTGACACTGAGGTGTCCGCATTCTCCAATGGGCAGCGTCCTCAAGAAAAGCTAGTGTTTAAGCGCTGCGAGTCTGATTCAGAGTCTCCTACTTCGGCTGAAGAAGCTCTATCACCTGCAAGTTAAAACAGTGTGGTCATAGTAAATTGTCCAAGAGAATCAGGGCAGGAGTAACTATGACTTTTTTTTTGATGGGAAAACATGATTACAAAAAAATGAAGAATGAAAACACCAATTAAGGACACAGCCCTGCGAGGAGCCTATCCCTCTTTACTGTTGCAGAAATACATCTTGGAATTGCATCCGTCGTCTCCCAGTTCCATCTTTCTTCTTTTGCCTTATGCGCTAGCTGATCTGTTGCAGCATTCGCCTCCCTTAACACATGCTCTAGCTTCCAGTCACGTAAGGGTATCATCATCTCACAGCAATCCTTGACCCAGCTGCATTCTTTTGCCATTGGGTATGACTTGGACAACAAAACATTAATTGCCTCAGAACAGTCTGATGAGAAAGTGACTTTATTCAGTCCTTTCTTTAATGCCAACTCCATGCCAATCCTAATTGCAACACCCTCTGCTTCAAGTCAACTGTGCTATTCAGACTTTCCAAATGTGATGTTGCCACAAAAACAACTGAGCCCGCACTATCACTGCAAATCACCCTCACACCTGCCTCCCCTGAGTCACTGTTAAATGATCCATCACAGGAGATTTTGTAGCTACCATCATCATGGGGACTCCAGCAATTTCCAGCCTCCCATTGACTAACTACAAACCTGAAATTGACTTGACTGAACTTCTCAGCAGCGAACTTCGCTTTCATTATAACCACTGACACATTTACTCTTTCTTGGTCATGCCATAACAGATTCCTGTTCCACCAAATCTGCCTTGCCCCACCGAACACCTTAATGATTTCCTCCCTTCCGAGCTCATGGATGCAAAACCAGACCCAATCCCTCAAAGATGTGAATTCGATGTTCAGGAACCTTGGATTAGTCAAAATACCTCTCCAAAACTCCACTGTCCACCAACATTTGAGGAACAAATGTACAGCACTTTCTTCCTTAAAGCGTTGTGAAACAACTTCCATAGAAAAAAATTCTTCTTGTTTTGAGCGTTAACTCTCCAGAATCTTTTTCAAAAGGCTTTAAATATGGTCTTTGCAAGATGTTTCACCAACCAGGTCGGCCGCTTCCTTATTAGCCTCCTCAATCAGGATATTATAAGCCTTCCTCGTAGACAAGACTCCCTCCCTTGTGATTAACTCAGTACGACCCTCCAATCTGTCCCCCCACCTTCTAACCATTTCTTCAGAGTCTGCAGACCTTTGTATATACTTCTACAGCCCCATGACGGTCTGAATCCCACTTCTGCCTCTAATAAGCTTGAGTTTCTGCAGTATCTAGCTTTGTAAAGTTTGCTCAGCAACAGCTCTGGTCTGGTTAAGATTCTCCAAGCCTGCTTGATCAACAACACGCGAGAAATTTTTCAGACCCAAACCCCCATCTTCCTTCATTGTCTGCAACTTCTTTCTGTTTAGTCAAGCAACATATCTGCCTTCTTTTGCCCCTTTCCACCAAAAGGAGGAAATAACACTGTGCCATTTTTTGAATATTCTTTTAGGCATCTTAAAGCATGACATAGCGTAGACCGGGATTGACTGGACTACGGACTTAATCAACACCTCCTTCCCCGCTATCGATAATAGCTTTTCCTTCCATCCGTTTACCCGTTTCCACATTCTATCCTCAATAAAATTAAGCATTGATGTTTTCCTACCATTAAGACATATTGGGAGACCCAAATATTTATCCACTCTATCTACCACCTTAACACCCAATATGCTACCAAGGGCTCTTGATAAATCATTGCCCACAAACAACTCTGATTTACCATAATTTATCTGTTGTCCCCAGATATCGCTTCATAAGTCTTTAAGACACTCTTTAACTTAAGGATATGATTCGCGTCAGCTTTCACAAATAAGATGCAATCATCCGCAAATAAGAGATGTTAAAATGGCTGGGGCTGATCTACTAACCTGATCCCTTGCAGGAATCCATTATGTTGATATGACTCCAATAATTAAGCAGTATTGTTTTTATATATATGTAGGTTAGTAGGTTAGCTGTGAGGAGAGGAAGAACAAAATTTATTTTTGGCCACGGCTTCTTTTCCATAGTTGGGGTGAATAAAAAAATAAGTCTCCACACCAGTGTTATTAAAACCGGATCGGTCATCGAACCGGTCAAGTCACTGGTCAGTGGTTCAATCGGGTCGAACCGGTTTGACCCGTACGAATTAAAAATAATAAAATAATATATATATATATATACATATTTATTTACCTATTTTGTAACCTAATAAAATTTAACCTGTATACAATACTATAACCATAACAAATTTAGAATTTGAATATCACACATTAATAAGAAAATAACAAAACAACAATTGTAATTTTAGTCTTAAGCCACAAATCACAATAACATTGAAAAGTTATGCCAAAAGATAAAAGTTTAATAAAGAAAATAGATATGGTGGTGAACATCATTGCTTGGTGGATTTTTATTCGCCTCTCCAATGGTATTATCATGTGCTTCTTCATCCTCATTTTCATCCTCGTTGTCATCCAAATGTATTTGCCATATGACAATAGTATTGCCACAGAGCTTCAGCTTTTGCAGTTTCCTTGTTTTGCACATAAGTGTGAATAAGAGATGTGCAAGTATGTTGTCCTTTAAGATTTTTCGGAAGCTCGTCAAAGAACTTTTGAGCAATGTTCAACCAATGAAGCTTTGCAATAAGGTCAAGCTGGATCGCATAGTCCCCTGGTCCCGGTTGAATATCATTCTGCTGTTGCATCCACTCACATATCTGCATTTTCATAAAGATCAAAACATCATAAATCGACACTCAAAATTGTCCAATTTCATTTCTCTACTGACTTTAAATTTCTCATAATCCCCAGCAATAGCACAACTTTAATATCTCTCTTGTGCAAGGCTAAATAAATAAATAAATAATCATCTGCCTAGCTGATTCAAGTAAGAAAAGCCAGACTGAAAAATTAATTAACTAATGATCCAAACAAACGAATACAAACATCAAGGAATGCTTTAAACAAATACAGCTCTTCTCCATTTCCTCAAACACCTTACAAAAATCCTCACTGTCGTCCATCTACAAACCAAACCCAAGCAGCCTTAAAACTCAAAAAATCACCAAACCTAGCCGATTAAACAAATTCATAATTCTATTTCTAACTTACATAGAGAAACCATATCCTTAAAAATCTGACATCGTCCCTATACCGGCCGTGGGACTTGAAAAGCGAGACGCAATCGGACAGCAACTTCTGAAATTCGACAGTGCAGTGGTCGTCGGTTGAGGTGAGGATAGCAGCGAGCGCATTTCTAATTGACCTGAAATTGCGTGTGACAACAAACAAAATAGCGAATTGAGTGGAATGGAGGGGAGATGGAGATGGAAGGATTGATGAGGGGAGAGGAGAGGAGAGCCAAGGGAGCAGAGGATCGTGGAGGGAATAAGAGGTGTCGGGCGGATCTGGGAATCGGACGACGGACGCTCATACCTCCTCCGCCTGCAAAGTCTAAACCTAAAGTGCATCTGTTTGTTTTTTTTATTCAAGTTTTTTTAACATCAAACGGCTGTGTTTGATACAATTAACATCAATCCGGTTGACCCGGCCGGGTCACGGTTCAACCGGAAACCGATGGTTCAACCGGTAATTGACCGGGTCAATGACATTTCCGATCCGAATTGAGAACAGGATCGGTCTGGTGACCGGTTTCCGATCTAACCGATCGAACCGGCCGATTCAATCCGGTTTTCACAACACTGCTCCACACATTTATCACTAGACCATTTAACTTATATTTTATTTCCAAGTTCCAAAATCAATGTTTTAATATGAGGGTTGAGATCATATGAGAAATACAAATTACATGAGAAATAAGAAAAAATCAGGACCGTTTATCAAATCAAATGTATGGTTAAGATTAAATCAAAATCTTTCCTAATTCGTAATTAATTGGCTGCTAATTAGATGTTAAGGGCAAATTAGTAAACTTAGATATCTAATTTCACCCCATTATTCGCGAATTCACGATCTATCGATGAACTGCGATTCTTCGGCGACGACGGTGACTCTCGAACTGCGATTCTTCGGCGACGACAGGTGGCTCTCGACGACTGCGTGCAATTAACATCATCAATGGCGGATAAATCGAACAATGAGTTCAGGAAGATCGACCACGTCTACGGTATGTCGTCAAACAAATCGAAATCTTCCTGTTTTTAGGGTTTGAAGCAAATCGATTGTATGCTGTTTTCGAAGCAAATCAGATAGTTATTTTTGATAAGCTAACTTTGAAAATCAAATTTCATATATTAGACATACAATCGATTTGCTTCAAACAATCGAAATCCTCCTGTTTTTAGGGTTTGAAGCAAATCGATCGTATCGAAATCATCCGGCGATTCAACAAGTTTACTTTATTACTGTTTGCTATTTTTGATTGTGTGTAATGATAAATTGCGTAGCATATGCAGTATGCGTTTTGTTTGAGTTACAACTGCGTAGCATAACATTTCATAGATAACTGCGTAGCTGCGTAGCTGCGTAGCTTTTCATTTCATACATAATTGTGTAACTGCGTAGCATTTCATATATAACTGCGTAGTTGCGTAGCTTTTCATTGATACATAACTGCGTAACTGCGTAGCTTTTCATTAACTGCGTAGCTTTTCATTAACTGCGTAGCTTTTTCATTAACTGTGGACTGCGTAGCATTTCATATATAACTTCGTAGCTGCGTAGCTTTCGTGTTAACTGTCAATAATGGTTCAATGATCCCTAAGGACTTTGTTGACAAGAATCTTATAAAAAAGAACCTGTGGTGAGTGTTTTTTTAATTTAAATTTGTTATCTCGAACCAAATTGTTTAGTTATTGATCCAATTTTTATGTGGTCGTTGGATCTATATACAGGTTAAAAGCACTGGTAGCAATACCGAAGGTACATCCACGATTCGCCATGGCTATTTGGAAGAAATATCCAACAATGAGATCCCTTCAGAGTGTTTACATGGATCCTAGTAAAACGGTAAGCAAGAAGCATGGTGGACTCTTACTTCAACATCCACATTCGTGGCATGCTTTGTTTCAACAAAAAATTTCTCCGCACTGTTGCCATTTCAAAACCATCATTGTGTAGTTTTCCCCTTGTCAAACATTTTACCCTTTTATGATATGGCAGGTCCATGAGAAAGAGATTCTGCTCAAGGACTTGACACTTGATGGCCTACTTGGTGATCAAAGGAGACTTGGTGAAGTGTGCTCCAAAAGGATGTACAGAATACTCATGGCACAGAGTCCGAGTATAAAAACTGACGATGTTGAGCTTGGTGCAGATTTCTTCACTGGCCAACAAATTAGACGAGGACCCTAGGTCCTGATATGAGTTAGTGTACTTCGATCGTCAAATGCACATGTTTTTTGTAGCCTTAGCTAGATCTCTTATTTGGTTGTTTTTGGAAACCCAATTGTAATTCCAAAGTTAATGCAAATTCTGTTTTGAGGATCATCAGACAAAAAGGTCTATATTTCAAGGAGTTCCATAAGCTATTTGTTCGCAACCAATTTCATGACAAGTAAATTCCACTATACACAACACAATGCACACAACAAACCACAATGAATTAGTTTTTTTGTGTGTGAAGAAAATGAAAACCTAAATCAAACATGTCCCAATGACTGGACACTTTTTGGATATACAGGTAGAGATATAAGATTGACTAGCAATCTTTTCATTGATAAAGCTGTTAGAATATACGTCCCTTATGGGTATGCAGTAGATGGTATTTTTTTTATCAGTCTGCGTGCATATCCATGGAGTCACTGGAGAGAGGAGGATCCTTGTCCTTACTGTGCAGATGATTTGGGCCGTTGGTGTTTCCAGTTGGCAACGAAGGGCTTGAATTGTAACTCACTTCTGTAGTCAAGTTTTGGAGGCTGTGACAAATTGAAGTGGATTGCGTATTTGAGAAAATAGACTTCTTGGCTTGCTGATTGACTTGACCTGAGCAGGCAGCTTGTCCGAGGGTTGCTGCGCCAGTTATGGAGGCAAGTGAGATTATTCAGCTGCATATCAACTTGAGGATGTTGATAAGATGGAACTCTGGGGGATACTGGTGGATCCTCCAATTCGCATTCAATCTCATTCTGCATTAACATATAGTATGTCATATTGTAACCCATTCAGCAATCCAATTCAATGAAATATGTAGACATCTATTTTTTGTCCATCATGATGAGTAACAAATAAGAAAAATATTGATAGAACATAGAAGGTAATGTATTGAAACTGTGCACTTATGACTAGTTACAATTTCAGTTCACGTCGCATATATGCCCAAGATAAAAAAAAGTAGAAATGAGCAAGAGTTCCAAGTAACGAAACCTGAATATAAGCCTGTATATCTACAGGAGTCAACCTCGACCGCTCTTCTTCTTGTTGCAAAATCCATTGATAAAGTTTCTCCTGCAAAGAAAGCAATGACAAGCCAACATCCTTAACCATTTGTATGAATAAGCAACACCACATATTGCTACCATAAACTCTAATCATCCTCCTTACGCTTACCATATCCAGAGTGACGCCCCTTCATCTTTGCAATATTCATCCTCCTTGCACGAGATCGAGAGTGGATCTTGGTAGGTTTCCTGATGATAAATCCATCTTTAACCAATTTCCTAATGTTTTGTCGGGAGTTGGCCATGGAGATTTCACTGACTTCATTTGGATCAAGCCACACCTTTCCCTTCCCGCAGTTCATCACGCTAGCGGCCAGCCGCTTCTGGAGCTTCAGCGACACCATCTTCTTCTACCAGCGACCGTGCCTTTTTTTTGTGGAGCTTCAGCGACACCATCTTCTCCTATCAGCGACACCATCTTCTCCTACCAGCCACACCTTTTTGGTCATGAACAGATTGTCATTTTTGGTGGCAAGGGACTCCAGCTACAGATTTTTGTGAATAGATTGTTGCTTAGAAGATAATGAGGATACAGTGACTGTTTCAAGCATCTCACTGAACATAGTACAGCATTCACCTCCGACCCTGCAAATTAAAGCAGAATTCAGCTATACAAACTACAAAATAAACAAGAATCAAGTACAGTAAAGTAACACGTTATGTTCTTAAATAAGGGAAACACCCCATAAATAAATAAGAAACAATGATACGCATTTTCAATGCAAATCTACGCATGTTCAATGTAAACCTACGCATGTTTCAATTACACAATTTTTCGTGATGGAAACTGTTTATTAAAATCTAACCTGAACATAATTGCGTTCACATATGTTGATGATATGTACTGAGATAGAGGCATCTGTGCCTATTCCATGTTTCTCCATTAGGGATATCAGTTCACTCTCACTGAGGTAATCGGGAGCAGTTGTGTAGCCCTGCGAACCAGTACAACATATCTAAAGTTTGAGCTCGCCGGATTCACTTCTGCAGGAAATCGCCTCAATCATCTTCGGCTCTCGACATGACAGAAAGCCAACTAGGCCTTGCCTGGAACGCGGCACATCTCCTCTACTGGTGCGACGAAGGCCGAATCAGCGCGGCTAGGGCACGATTCACCAAATCTCCTTCAACAGTTCCAATCCTCACCAACGAATTCGTCATCGCCGACCGCCGCGCATTAAACCGATTACTCGAAGAGAACGACGCCTGATTCACGGTCGATTTCTTATGCAAACTGCAACGGAACGATCCAGGATGATAGGGCCGTACGATCGGATCGGATACAGGAGAAGAATTAAAATAGGAAAAGAAGAAGATCGGATTTTCTAAATAAAATAGGAAATTAATATTTAGGTGGAGTAAATTACAATTACACCCTTTATATTGAATTTAATGTGAAAATATATGTAAATAATTTGAATAAATCAAGGCATTTCAATTTTAGATCTAACGATTATAATAATTTCTCATTTCTTACAGAAATTGTCATTTCTCATATGATCCTAACTCTTTAATATGATTCTAATGGCTGTGCTGCAAAAAAATTCACATACTCCCCCATCTGTCCGGAAAAAGATCCGGTGCTGTGAAGTTATTTGCTGCGAATATCAAAACAGCAGCGAAGTTATTTGCTGCGAGTATTAAAATAGTGTTGTGAATATCGAAACAACAGCGAACTTATTTGCTGCAAGTATTAAAACAGTATCGTTTTGTTCTGTTATATGGAACGAAAGAAAAATACAAAGATATCATTCTTGTAACAAAAAGGTCACCAATTGGAATGGAATAACAAGAACCACCCATTTACTCAATAATCAATATGGAACAATCAAACAAAACAGACATAATAAAATCCAATGACAATAGACAAATAATTCTTTGAGTAATCTTCTAAGTTATTTCCTTAAAAAGTAGCTTGGAGGTACTGAACCACATTCTTGTCCAGTTTAAAAGCCTTCACTAGCAAATCAGTTGAAAGATCAAGCTTAGCTCCAAATATTGCATTGGCCACGGTGATAACTCCAGGATTCTGACTGCTCAGAGCCGCAATGGCCACAGCATCACCACTCCCTGCATTCCTCTGATAATGAACAAGACCCATGGGGAATACAAACACGTCTCCCTTGTTCAAAACAGTTTCAATGTGAGTGTTTAGAGGATTCGATGTCACGAAGCCAACAGCAATGCTGCCTTCTAGAACAGTCAGGATCTCAGACGCACGCGGATGGGAGTGGGGAGGGTTGATGCCTGATGGTGCATAGTCGATTCTGGCCAGTGAGATACCGAGGGTGTTGAGTCCTGCAAGTTGGGTCACGGATACTGGAGTGACTTTGGACCCAACTGCATTCGATGTGTTGCCAGCTATGTGCAATCCGCTGAAGAGGAAATCACTGGCTTGGACGGCTTTTGGGTCCTTGCAAGCGAGACCATTCACAAGTACTACACAAACAAAAATTGAATGAGGTATGTCTCTGGCTAGATATAATTGCAACGACACATGCAGAAGGTAAGACTTGCTTGATAATAGACAAGTAAAACTATTAACCTTGAGCATTGTTAGAGTCAGCAACACAGAAATCCTGGAGTGGACTGTGATCAGATGCTAAAGCCAGAGAAGAAGCTGCAAGCAACAGCAAGATGACTTTCAATGTACTAGCTGCCATACCGTAACAGACTTAAACTGAAAATATTAAGGAAATAATTATTTTGAAGCTTTGGCAGATGCTAATATGAGTTGGACTTGAAACTTAAGTGTACATAACATATGCAGCTAATTGTTCCTTATATAGCAAAGGGCTACCAACAAGAGCTGATAAAAAAACGAAGATAGTGACATCATATTGAACTTTTCTAGACGGCCTGAGGCAAAGACCTGAAAACACTTGTATTCCATTTCTTTTGTGCATAGATTAATACAGATCAGCTGGAAAAATGAAGACTTGAATCTAGAGCCGGCATGGGCATAGAATCAATAACTAGGTATTAAATAATTAATGTACCTTGCTCGAAGCTGTTATCATGGAGGCCTGCTTAATACCATTTTCGATTGTGCACGTATCACTCATTTCATGATACCCTGCGAGTCAAACTGACTACAACTAATTAGCTGTTATTTTATTTGCAGTAGGTAATTGGTTCTTTCGTATCTGAAAAAACATTTGGCGAAAAGGCATCTGTTGGTACGGCAATTTGCAGAGTTAAATCATTGGATATCCTTTGTCATCTACACAAGTGCAAAGATCACTAAAACCAACCAAGATTAGGAATTTCATAAATCAGCTATTGTATACATTTACTTTGATCAAGTACATGAGACATATTAGCACATTGAGCAAATACAACAAGATGCAGTTGCACAATTTACATGATTTACTTAACTAGTATGAAAGTATTTCATGGCTCAGAGAAAAGCTAAATTAAATAGGAATTTCTGACCATCCACCAGCTTTGAGCAATAACTCGTACAGATGTGTAGGTATTCTTCCACATCTCCTTGTTTTTTTTTTAATCTAACTTATCACTATTATTCAAACACCGCCAAAAACCGGCATGACCTCCCTACAAAAAGACAGGCGCCCCACGCATACCCAAAACCAAAAACACTACCCTGCCAAACCAAGACAACCATGACAAAACAAACAAGCACAGACCCACAACCAAAACGACAAGCATGACTAACACACAGCCACAACTAACCACAGAAACATTACACATTAGCTAACATGTTACTACACCAGCTATAACACACACTCCCTGATTTGCTGTTTTTAATCCACACAAGCTTAAACCTCAGCATCCTCCAAATGAGCCCCTTGATCGCATCCAAGCTAGCTCCGTCGCCTTCAAAAATGAGCTTATTACGGGCTCTCCACACCTCATAAATGGCTGCAGTGATAATGAACCTCAGCATCCTCCACATCTCCTTGTTGCCTTGAAGCTGAAGCAACAATCTAAGGAGCCCCAAATTTGGTTGCAGTAACTTTTGTGAGCACTGAGCACTAGAACCACGCGTACCATTGTTGTCTGCATTTCCGCATCTCTATATGGAGTTATGGACACATTGCGACATGGTAGGTTCCTCTTCTCTTTTGGACCCATGACTGAGACCCTGTCATCTCCTTTCGCCCTGCATATCCAAAACCCATTTGTTCTTCTTTTGCGAATGGAAAATTTCACCTGGGAACCACTGGAAGAAAAGCAAAAAAACCAAAGAATAATTTACGATCAACAGCTTAAAGCACCCGAAAAACTGCACTACTACAAGGCCAAAAGTACCTAAACAAATTAGTTATGGGGGTACCTAAGTAAGAATACCTAACATGGAAAAATATCAGCTCCAATAACGGTAACTTCTTTAATGCATGAAACACAATAACCCTTATGCTTTGATGTTACAACTCAGAGTCGACAATCCACCAGTTCAGCTCACCTAGAGAACCTGTGGCATTTTCTTCCTCACCAAAAACTACAAAACACAACTGACACTAATGGAGGAGCTATAATGCACATTTTAGAAAGAAGAAACCCCAATAAATGCATCACTATCGCAGCTACTCAATTTCAGGAGTGAAAAGTAGGTATTCATCAGAAATGCTTTGCATAGATGAGTGTGGTAGATGTAATTGTAGCACCATTCACTGGTGTCACTAACTACGATAAATGAGCAAGTTTTTGTAGTAGGTGATATCAGGACATTAGCATGAAGCCATAACATATTTATGTACTTGCTACTGATACAAATGTATGTGTTTTAGAAAAAGACCAGTACGCAAATAAAAAAGCCTGATGCGTGAATCCACACAACAAAATGATACAAAGCTAAAACCAGCAAAAATACAAGATGTACCTGCTAATGTATGAGATCCTTAAGTCATTTGGCGCTAACAGTACAAATTATATGGGTTTATTACCGCGGAAGTAGTCATGTGGCAGACAGCTGTTCCTCGTAATGGAATCACAAATTGAGTCGTGCAGGAAGTTTCTTGTATGATTGAAGGATAAAGACCCGCGTCTTACCATCAGGTTCAAGATCATATGATAGCATCTCTGTGTACAGCTTTCTTGCTGCGTGTAACTTACCCCTCAAGAACATTCCATGTATTGCAGCATTATAAAGAGATGAATTTGGTGGAACCATCTGGAGGGGATTAATAGTTCGATATTCAGATTTTAGTTTCACTAACAAGAAATGTGACCCACAATGAAAAATCAATGGGAAAAATCTAAGTTTCTTTAAATAATATGATAGTGGGACTTCTTTAAATCACGCACATAGACACTAACTGCAGTTAATTCCACGAAGGCTAAACGGTGTCTGGTCTAAGATATTCAATTACAAAAAGGCTATGGTATGGATATAAAGACCAAATGATGGTACGAAGACAATGAGAAATACAATGGGAGGATTCATGTACCGTTAAAATTTCTTCCACTTTGTCCCATAGTGATCCCCAAATGCATCCTCTAATGAGTGACAAGTAAGTGAACGTATCTGGATGGCAGTTCTTTTGAATCATGTGCTCATAGACTTGCAGAGCAATTTTTGGTTTCCTGGCAACTTCGCAAGTATTTATAACTATATTATACGACATGGTATCAACAGGCACCCCAGAAGCCTCCATCCGCCACAAAAGCTGCAAAGCTTTTTCCCACAGTCGAAGCTTCTTGCAAGACATCAAAGTAGTGTTGTACAGGTGAACATTCAGCATGGGACTGTTCTCATTTCTTATGTTTTCAAAGAATTGAACAGCATCAGCATACCTTTTTGCTTGATATAAAGAACCAAGTAACGCCTTCCATGTATATGCATCAGGTACATGACCCAGAGACCTCATGATTTCATACACTTCATATGCATCACTAAAAGTACTGGATTTACCAAGCATATTAATCAGAATGTTGCAAGTGATCAAGCTTGGGGTCAACTCATGATCAAGCATCTTTTGAAACACACTATGAGCTAAATCCAACTTCCCCTCCTTGGAGCATGCACTGATAACAGCTTGCATAGCATCCTTGCTCGGGTCTAAACCTTTTTGTACCATCTCGTCATAAGCATCAATGGCCATATCATTCTGTCGGCATCGCACGAAAGTACAAACCAGTATGCAATAAGTGATAGAATTTCCGTTTTTACCATTTTCTTTCATATTTCTCCATATCTTCTGAGCATGTATCCAGTTATTGACACTGGCACAAGCAGTAATAATACTGTTATAAACCACAATATCAAAATCTTTTCTCACATTCCTGTCCCTTTCAGATTCCCAAAACATGTTAATTGCAGCCTCAAAACCCTGACTACGTGCAACGGCCTTTAGCATTAAGCTATAAGAATGCCCAGTGGCCAACTTATTTCTCTTCATGAACTCAAACAGAATCAAAGCATCATCGTGCATTTCATTTCTGAGCAGACACGAAAGTAGTGAATTGCTAGCATGTACACCAGGCAGGAGACCACTTAATTTCATAGACCTAAACAATCCCATAGCACTTTTCACCTTGTTGCACTTACTCAGACTCAATAATCTAACAGATAAAACACGTTCATCCCTCTCCTCCAGAAAAAGAACCTCATCATCTTCAACATGAACCATCTTGCTAGAGCTTTTCGAAACCTCTTCAAAACTTCCAGGTGTCAAATCTGCGCCTCGGCCTACTTCTCCATTTCCCCACGGAGGCAATCCCGTTTCATGACTGTCTACACACACTTCACCAGTTAAGCTCCCACTCCCACTAGACAAACTCTCTTCAACACGACACTCACCTGCAACTACATTATCAACAGAATGCACTATGTTTCTTCTCATACTGATGCCTCCAGTTACGCCTAGAAACCGTGCATCGCCGTTCTGCTTACCAGATTTCTTGTACGTAATTCCATAACTATGCCCCTTAATCGACCTCGGAACATAATAACCACACAGACCTAATTCAAATCGATTGCCACAAATTCGACCACCAGAATTTGAATAGATACTACAATTACATGATAAAATTGAGTACGCCAACGCTTCTCCCATCTTCCAACAGACCCAACTTTTGCATATAATTTCCTCAGCAGAACAAACAAATAAACATCTCGGAGGCCTCACACTTCACTCCTTCAGACTACAATTGAGAGCTTCAATCCCAACCTAAAATTACGTCGTTTCTAATACTAACGCGACAAAACGAAGCGTTTCAGAACCCTAGCCAGTAAAATGGACGGTTATTGTCGATTAGGGAAGCCAAGTAAAGCTTTGTTTCCGATTTCTGGAGTTGATTGAATTGCATGAATTTGCTATTTGAGGATTGATTTGATAGTTGTTGGTGTAGAAAGAAATGGAGGAAGAGAATGAAGCATCTATTAATGGTGAAACTGATATGAAGGAGGAGGAGGCGCAGGATTTGGTGATGGAGGGAGTAGCATCAATAGCATTGCTTCCATGTGGATCAATGTCAGGCCATTTCATTCATCTTCCCAAATCCATATGTTATGGTCTTCATGGAGTTGGTAAAAACTTTTCATATCACAAAAACTCATTACTTTCAGCTTTCGATTTGTAATATGTGGTTTTTGTATTTTGGGCTTGATTGCTAGTTGAATCATGAAAGTCAGTTAAGACACTGATTATGAGAAAATTTTGTATGCTGAAGTCACGTTACATTTTTCTTCTTCTTCTTTTGTTGGGAGTTTTAATTTACTGGTGTACTGAAGCAGTAGAACAGGAGAGGGACCAGCTGATGCAGTTATGCTCTCTCTTGGATTATTTTTTTGACCGCTTTAACTATTAGTTACTTTTTTTTCTCCAAATAAAAAGAAAGTAATTCGACATGGGGTTGTTTAGATGTTGGGGAATCGAGTTCAGTTCCTTTTCCTTTCATTTACTTGAAACAACCAGTGTTCTTTATAATGTCGTTTCTGCTGTTAACTTTGATGTGGGTACATTATAGCTTGCATTTTGATGTTTGAGTGTCCTTAGTTTGGTACTTGGATGGGGTTTTAAGAGTGAATTGAAAATACAAGGTCATCTTGGCCTATTATATCCTCTTTCATTAGGACTTATCAGTTATACTTGTCTTTGTACATAATATTATCGCCATCGCACCTCTGATACTGTTTGAATGAGCAGGTGGAATCATAGAAAATGTACTAATATTGTTATTTTGACATTTTGCTTTTTCATGTTTTAAAGAGCTGGCGTGTGAAAGAGAGTGTAGCAGGGGTGAGGATTACCGCTTGATCAAGTTATCAATAATGGATTTCAGTGTAGGTACCACTGCCTTCTTTGTATCTGTATTATTTTCCACTTGTCCGTATACAGTTTTTCTTCTTATTTTTATTTCTATTAATTTTCATTCCCTGTAAGTTTATGGCGTCTTTCTGGTTGATAATACCACAGACCGGCAAAGAACAAGCTGTGGTAGTGGAATGCAGGGGGCATGATGCTGCTCGGCTCTCTAATATTGATCATGCGCATGGGTATGTCAGCTATATGCTCAGTGATTTTATGTGATATGGATTTCGTAATATTACCAGCAACTGGGCTTGCCTTCTTAAATGTATACTATAATCATCGAGATTAATTACATTACATGTGTGGCAGATTAGCTGCCATTTCAGATTATCAATACGTCACCCTGATGGTAGTCTCTGTAGACTAACTGCATCTATTTTGTCTGCTCGCATTCTCCAAAAAAAATTAAAAAATTATATTTCTTTCAGTTGGGAGAATGATGTTGTGGGCATGGTGGAACAAAAGAACCGCAAGCGGAAGATCTTAGTAACTTTTGCTTGCGAGACATTAAATGCTGACGAAGTGGCAGAAGACCACATAAAGCAGTTTATGCCGAAGTTGGATGGGTTAAATGCCATTGGTGAGTGATGTTAACTATATTGCCCTCTCGTTCTCTACAGAGGCTATAACTGTGCCATGTTATGACGTGCGGTAACTTTAACTAATAGAATAAAGTCATTTTCATGTTCTGTGAAAAATAGTGAGATAGTTAAGTGCATTTACATGAGTTTCTAGAATCCATTTTTTCGTATAATGTAGAGGCGCTAGAGGCATAAGAGGAGATAATATTGCTATGCAGCTGCCATATACTAAGCAGAATGCTTGATTTGCTAGTAGATGTTGATCTTTGAGTCTACGAGCTGATGTTTGTGTGACTCACGAGCAATCCGATGTCATATGGACATTAATTTGTAAAATCGAGTGGTTGAGCGTTGAGGCATCTTTGAAAATATAATAACAATTATAGTAGATAGGCAAGTGGTTATAAATGTTGCGTGTTTACATGTCATCATACCAATGTCTTCATGTTGTCCATTACCTTTCGCAGTTAATGTTGGAAGAATGACCATATCCGGGTTGGACTTCAGCGAAGTAGGAAGTTGACATGATACTGGTGGTGTAGGTAGACGTCGGGCACTCAGGCATGCTCTAATTTTGGACACGTTAAGTTTTCATGCTGCTAGTACTAGCACAAAGTTTTCAGTGTCAAGCTGTGCAATCTTGGATGATCAGAACTGTTTGATGTCTGTTCTCTGGTGTTTGTATTTAGGTTAAGACTCTGAATTTATGTTATCAAAAATTTAACCTCATCGGCACGACCTGTTAACTACAGTGTTACTTGCCTCTCCAATTCGACTTCACAACGCCTTTTTCATCACCAAATCTAAAGTACCAGAATCATCAGCTACTTCCTTCTTATGATTTGTCACAACTCATCCTTAATACAACTTTTCTAGTCCTGCCTCATCCCAGACAAATCCAAGGATTTCCTTCAAGCAGGCGATCACTTTCTTCACGCATCGAGAATTTACCACCATATTGTTGCTAGAGATTTCCGTGAATGTTGTATCGATGGGGTGGCCGGACTTCATAGCTTCTTCAAAGGTTTTGCATAAGCCTTTTTTTCTTTTTTTCACTAAGAAAAATAGACTCGAAATAAAAATGCATAGTCCGTTAATCCCACCTTACTTATAAGTTTGTAATATTTCAAATTCTGTCTCACGCTTTATAATGTGTGAAAGGAGTGCGGTTCAGGTACAAATCAAATTATATATAAAAACTACAAATCGAATTTTAAGCTAACACGTATCCCATTTAGTCGAAATCCCGAACAAATACACGGAGGGGTATTATAGTCATTCCACACTGAGGGTATAAAAACTAATAATATTATTTTCAATTTAGTCCGTAAGTTGTTAATGATCAGACTTAAAGAGAGAATGATCATACTTAAAAAAATAGCAATGATCAGACTTAAACTATTACTGTAGCAATGATCAGACTTAAAACAGGAATGATCAGACTTAAAAAATACAATGATCAGACTTCAAAAAGGAATGATCAGACTAAAACATACAATGATCAGACTTAAACTATTACTGTAGCAATGATCACACTTAAAACAGGAATGATCACACTTAAAAAATACAATGATCAGATTTAAAAAAAAGGAATGATCAGACTTAAACTATTACTGTAGCAATGATCAGACTTAAAACAGGAATGATCAGACTTAACAAAATATAATGATCAAGCTTAAACAATGAATGATCAGACTTAAAATATTACTGTAGCAATGATCAGACTTAAAACAGGAATGATCAGACTTAAAAAACAATGATCAGACTTAAACTATTACTGTAGCAATTATTAGACTTAAAACAGGAATGAGCAGACTTAAAAAATACAATGATCAGACTTAAAAAGGAATGATCAGACTTAAACATACAATGATCAGACTTAAACTATTACTGCAGCAATGATCAGACTTAAAACAGGAATGATCAGACTTAAAAAAAATACAATGATCAGACTTAAAAAAGGAATGATCAGACTTAAACTATTACTGTAGCAATGATCAGACTTAAAACAGGAATGATCAGACTTAAAAAATACAATGATCAGACTTAAAAAAGGAATGATCTGACTTAAACATTAAACACTTAAATTGGTAATGATCGGACTTAACTTGATAATAATCATACTAAACTTGGAATGATCGAACTTCAATTGGTAATGATCGGACTTAAATTGGTAATGATCGGACTTAAATTGGAAATGATCGGACTTAAATTTGTAATAATCATACTAAACTTGGAATGATCGGACTTAAATTGCTAATGATCGGACTTAAATTGGGAATGATCGGACTTAAATTGGGAATGATCGGACTTAACTTGGTAATGTTCAGACTTAAATTGGTAATGATCGGACTTAAATTGGTAATGATCGGACTTCAATTGGTAATGATCGGACTTCAATTGGTAATGATCGGACTTAAATTGGGAATGATCGGACTTAACTTGGTAATGATCGGACTTAAATTGGGAATGATCGGACTTAACTTGGTAATGATCGGACTTAAACTATACTGTAGCAATGATCAGACTTAAAACAGGAATGATCAGACTTAAAAAATACAATGATCAGACTTAAAAAAGGAATGATCAGACTTAAACTATTACTGTAGCAATGATCAGACTTAAAACAGGAATGATCAGACTTAAAAAAATACAATGATCAGACTTAAAAAAGGAATGATCTGACTTAAACATTAAACACTTAAATTGGTAATGATCGGACTTAACTTGGTAATAATCATACTAAACTTGGAATGATCGGACTTCAATTGGTAATGATCGGACTTAACTTGGTAATAATCGGACTTAACTTGGTAATGATCGGACTTAAATTGGAAATGATCGGACTTAAATTAAACTTGGAATGATCGGACTTAAATTGGGAATGATCGGACTTAAATTGGGAATGATCGGACTTAACTTGGTAATAATCATACTAAACTTGGAATGATCGGACTTCAATTGGTAATGATCGGACTTAAATTGTTAATGATCGGACTTAAATTGGGAATGATCGGACTTAACTTGGTAATGATCGGACTTAAACTATACTGTAGCAATGATCAGACTTAAAAATACAATGATCAGAATTAAAAAAAGGAATGATCAGACTTAAACTATTACTGTAGCAATGATCAGACCTAAAACAGTAATGATCAGACTTAAACATTACTGTAGCAATGATCAGACTTAAAACAAAAATGATCAGACTTAAAAAATACAATGATCACACTTAAAATAGTACTGTAGTAAATTTTAGGACGATTATACCCCTCCTATCTTTTATGTATTTTTAAATAAATTCGCGTGTGTTTTTTTTATTTACAAAAAGAACGTCAAACAGGATGAATTTTGATTGGTCGATATTTACACGTGACAATATTTTAATGAATTTGTAATTTTTATTTATAATTATTGTTTGTATTTGATCCAAATCCAAACTTGATAAAATAAACAACCATCATTACAAGTTGAGAAAATTATAATTTACTACATTCATTTTAATACAAAATTTTTGAAAATCGAGAGGACTGGAGATGGAGAGGATGATCGGGTCAAATCGAGGATTGAAGTCATGACCTATGGTTTTATCTGATACGGAGTAAAAAAAATTCAAAAAATTGTTTATCGTAACTTAAATGGAAAATAATGTTTTTTATTCATTTTAATTTCAGAAATGGGTAATAGCTACTGCTGATCTCACATCACAACAAACCAAAAATCTCAGCTTGAAAAATCCCATCCGACCAAACCCTCCCTCCAAGCAAACCCCATGGCGACACCCAAGCCCCACCGATCTCCGGCTGAGGTCGAGGACATCATCCTCCGCAAAATATTCCTCGTATCCCTAATCGAACCCACGCAATCTTCTCCGATCGTATACCTAGAGATGACCGCTGCTGAAATCCTCAGCGAAGGTAGGGAGCTACTCCTCTCACGTGATTTGATGGAACGGGTCTTGATCGACCGCTTGTCCGTCCATTTCCCTTCCGCAGATCCGCCATTTCGGTACTTAGTCGACTGTTATAGGCGGGCTCAAGAAGAAGGGAAGAAGATACAGTCGATGAAGGACAAGGACTTGAAATTAGCTATGGAATCTATAGTTAGGGAAGCTAAGAAGTTGGCTGTGTCTTACAGTAGAATCCATTTGGGGAATCCTGGGATGTTTACGGAGGATCCTCGGACCAAGTCTAATGTGTCGCCGCTTCTGCCGATGTTATTTTCTGAGGTTTCGCCTGCAATTGATGGATTTGGAGGGAGTAGCGGCCCTTCAGCTCCGCCTGGGTTTTTGGAGGAGTTTCTTAGGGATTCAGATTATGATGCTTTGGACCCGATTCTGAAAGGGGTGTATGAGGATTTGAGAGGCTGTGTGCTCAAGGTGTCAGCTTTGGGGAATTTCCAACAGCCTTTGAGGTCATTGATTTATCTCGTGAAATTTCCAATTGCTGCCAAGTCGCTTGTGAATCATCGGTGGTGGATCCCTAAAGGGATGTATTTGAATGGGAGAGTAATGGAAATGACAAGCATCCTTGGTCCTTTCTTCCATATCAGTGCATTGCCAGATCCAACTATTTTCAAAAGTCTGCCGGACGTGGGGTGAGTTTCAATGACTTTCAAGTTGAAAGTGTCATCAAGTCAAGTTGTCATTTTGGTTATCCCACTCTGATAAAGATTGTAAATTTGACTTGTGTTAACCTGTAGCTGCATTATCATTGATTTGATGAGCTAATTACCTGAGTCTATTATATACTTGGGTTACTAATCTAAAGGTTGTCATGTTGCAAAACAAGTCAACAATGCTTTTCAGACGTCGCAACACGCAGACCGGGTGACCTGTTGTCCTCTTTCTCAACAATAAAGACTGTTATGAATAACTTATATGATGGTCTTGCTGAAGTGCTACTTACTTTACTCAAGAATTCGGAAACAAGAGAGAGTGTTCTTCAGTATCTTGCTGAGGTGATCAACAGAAATGCATCTAGAGCTCATATGCAGGTGACTTTTTTAAGTATTTTCTTATACTAGTTCAACTTCATTCAGGCATTTTCAAGCACAACATCTTTTTAAAAGTTTTCATTTTGATTCAGGTAGATCCAATATCATGTGCAAGTCCTGGCATGTTTGTAAATCTAAGTGCAGTTATGCTTCGGCTATCAGAGCCCTTCTTGGATTCAAATATGTCAAAGAGGAACAAAATTGATCCAAATTATGTATTTTACAGTACTCGTCTTTATTTAAGGTGAGGCAATTTATTTAATACAATTTCATAGTGCTTTTGTCAGTATGATATATACATTGATGACTGCAATTTCTAATTTTCTGCCATGAATCTAATTAGAGAACTGACTGCCTTACATGCATCGTCGGAAGAAGTTGCGAAATGGCTTAATAATGATAGCTCTAAACTGAATAACAATCTTGAGAATGGATCACAAGATTCTCAGAAAGCCAGCCATTTTGATACTGACATTCCTGGATCTTCTGGAACCGTCAAACCAATTCCACTTGCTGGTGATAAAGCGAAGTTCACGTTTATATGTGAATGCTTTTTTATGACGGCAAGGGTGCTCAACTTGGGCATAGTGAAAGCACTTTCAGATTTCAAGCATCTGGCTCAGGTATGTAATTACTTACATGAATCCATACGTAAAGTTCGCGTAAGTGTATCAACTCCATTTTACTTCGTGGATTCGGGTTTGTAGGATATATCAAGAAGTGAGAGCACTCTTTCAAACTTGAAAGCCATGCAAGGCCATACACCTTCTCCACAACTGAATTTGGAGATAGCCCGTCTTGAGAAAGAAATTGAATTGTATTCCCAGGAAAAGCTATGCTACGAAGCACAAATACTAAGGGTACATGCCACTTTGTTTTTCATTTGCTTATGTGATATGCAAATAACTATTGAAAAGGGTAACTTAATGTTTTGAAGCACTACCGAATCACCTGCTATGTTGCCTTTCTAGAAATTCATAAGCGATGGAATAAGTAGGTTTAAGAACCAGGGTATTGGGCCCTAAGCAGTCAGGATATTGATAGACAGAACCTATATCTGCTTCAATCAAGTAGGCCCTTTGGTAGGTTGTCTCCGTGTTCAGTTTTATGCTCATACATTTCGGTTGATAGTTACTGGCAAGCCTTCCTTTTTTGTCTGCTTTCATTTTGTTTTGCCAGAGGGTCGAACCGGTACCCTTGTTACTCAATTCAATGTAAAGTCGTCTCGCTATGATTTCCTGTTGATGGTTAGGTGTGTACTTATGTGAAAAATTATGAAATCTGTCATAAGTATCTTAATAATTTGGGTGACCCCTGCAGGACGGGTCACTTCTCCAGTCAGCCCTCACTTTTTACCGCTTAATGCTGGTTTGGATGGTGAGCTTGGTGGGTGGATTCAAAATGCCGCTCCCAGACACTTGCCCAATGCAATTTGCTTGCATGCCCGAGCATTTTGTAGATGATGCCATAGAGTTGCTCATATTCGCTTCACGAATTCCCAAAGCTTTGGATGGAATCATCCTGGTATTTTTCATGTCATGCTTCTTGTCCTAAATGTTTTCAGTTTGATTAGCCCCGGCCCTTGAACACCATACATTAATGTGTTACAGGACGATTACATGAACTTTATAATCATGTTCATGGCAAGCCCAAATTATATCAGAAATCCATATCTAAGAGCGAAGATGGTTGAAGTCCTCAATTGCTGGATGCCCCGTAGAAGGTAACAATTTGTTTCCAAACATTTTGTATAAACTACGTTCTTCGGATGCGTATCCTCTTGTCTTACTCTAACCAGCTTATAGATGTACAACTGTTTTTAGATGCTTATTTAAGACAGTCGAATTCTGCTTGCAGTGGCTCATCAGTTACATCTAGTTTATTCGAAGGTCACCAATTGTCTCTTCGATATCTTGTGAAGAATCTTTTGAAGTTGTATGTTGACATTGAATTCACCGGTTCTCATACGCAGGTAAGACCTACATATCCCCTTGTGGTCTCAATCTAGAGTCAAATTTATTTAGGAATTTAAAGGTTAGATATATGAGATACCTTATATGTTCATAGTGCATTTCTTCTGTCTGGAAACTGTATGTATTAAAATAATAATTTTGATATCTAATATTCTAATTGTTATTCTTCAGTCTTCTGTGACAATGTACATGTTGGAAGACCAGTCTATGTAAAAAACAGTAGCTTGAATCACTAGAATTTGAAGTTTCTAATTTAACTGATAGATTGAAAATAAAAGTCAATCGGCAACATTTTGTTTCTGAGAAACATGTCATTATAAATTATGTTTGAGATTTGATATGTGCTTCAAATAGAAGTCTAACAATATGATTGACATTCAATATTCAGATTGATCTTCAATGTAATTCAAAATTTTCCTTGTTAACTTTTGTTTAATTTATATATCTAAAGATAACATATAAAATAAGAATGAACTTTTAACTATTTATGTAGAGATGTCCAAACTTTTAAGTGTGCTCATATGACTACATGAATTGGAAGATTGGAATACTCTTATGAATACCTTGTAAGAAGGTTTGAATTGAATTTACTATTAACATTCTGACTTGAAAAGTAAGTTAAGTTATAACAGTTGAAAACTTAAAAACTCAAAAGTATATTTTAAGTCCAAAACAACAAACCATGGTTTAAGAAGTAATGTCGCTATGAGTTTTACTACTATGTATCTGAATGGTTAGTGCAACCTCTTCAGCACACCAAAGTGTGATCAGTGGTTGCTGTTATACATTTTTAAAATGCTGGATAGGCTTAGGTGGCGAGTAGTGCATTGTACAAACACATGGCCAGGTGTTTCTTGACATGGTCTCTTTTTCAGCTTATTTTATTGAACTTCAGTCTGCTGTCTTTTTCTTTTGCAGTTCTATGACAAGTTTAATATCCGACATAATATTGCGGAACTGCTAGAATATTTGTGGCAAGTTCCTAGTCATCGCAATGCATGGATACAGGTATTTAACTATTTGTGGAAGTGGAACTCCATTCGCATATGTCCAGTAAAATGAGTGCCTCTTTAAGTAATTTCTTTGAACCTTTACTGCTCCAGCTAAGCTAAGAGAGCCAACGTTCTCATGTCTATAAAAATATAATATATTTGATTGTATTGCTGAGATAATCGTTTTTGGATTCATCAAAACAATAGAGGATGTTTGTAGACTAGGAGTAATCCATAATAATATGTCATGGATAGACTTGTATGAAATATGAAAGGGTCTTCACTGATTTATGACAAATCAACTTGTTTTTAGTTACTGCTTTTAATGATAGAGTTTGTTATAATTAGACATGTTTATATATTATCGCGTAACGTGGCAAGGGTTGAATGCAACTCTATGATAATGGAAGATGAATACAATTCACTTTTTTTTGACTTGTAATTTTCCAGCATGCCTTGCTTTGCCCATAGACAAATTAGAGCTCTTGCTTCTCTTTTAACGGACAAAACATACTAATCCTGGTTGCAAGTAGCTCCTTTTTTGGAAGGCACTCGCATTGTATTTACAACATTATAATAAGCATTCATTATCCAGTTAAACCTACAATGTCTTCATCTCTGTTAAGTTGCTGATAGTTGGAATACTTTCCCAGATAGCCAAGGAAGAAGAAAAGGGTGTCTACTTGAACTTCTTAAACTTCCTCATAAATGATAGTATATTCCTCCTTGATGAAAGTCTCAACAAGATTCTTGAACTGAAAGAGATAGAAGCTGAAATGTCTAATACTACTGAGTGGGAGAGGAGACCAGCTCAAGAGAGACAAGAACGAACACGTTTGTTCCATTCCCAAGAAAATGTGAGTTTAAATTATCTTTTTTTTATTTAAAAAAAAATGTTAACTGTGATAATGACTGAAACATTTATTTGGGTCTCCATAGATCATTCGGATAGACATGAAGTTAGCAATGGAAGATGTGAGCATGATGGCGTTCAGTACTGAGCACATAACTGCTCCTTTTCTACTTCCGGAGATGGTATGATTATGATCGTCACTCTCGTCTTTGCATAATGTTGTAATAAATGAGAATGATTTTTTTATTGTAACCTAAGCTAAGTTTCTTTTGCCTCTTCAGGTTGAAAGAGTGGCTAACATGCTTAATTATTTTCTACTGCAACTTGTTGGCCCACAAAGAAAATCTTTGAGTCTCAAGGATCCTGAGAAGTATGAATTTCGGCCAAAAGATTTACTGAAGCAGGTCTGCAAAGAATTAATCATGTGTGTTACATCCATTTTGTGCATTGCATCCAGTTTGGTCCCTTGGCAGCGTAGAAAAAAAATATCATAAAAACTTTCTAGAAATCAAAGGTCCCCTTGTTCTGTAACCATTGTTGAGGCTTCATATGCATCTCCATCCACAATCATTTCATTGCTAAGTGTGCCAATAGCAACCAAAAAGAAGTCCTATATTTTATTGTAGCCTTTATTACTAACTAGGAAATCAGTTCAGTTCTATCTCTGTGCGCACTCCATTGAACATTGATACAACGTTTTCAAGTAAACACTGACCATCTATCTTTTTACTACCGGAAGATTGTCCATATATATGTTCATCTGGCAAAAGGTGATAGGAATGACATATTTCCATCTGCTATCTCAAAAGACGGTCGATCATATAATGAGCAGGTATGCATTTCACTTTTTTTTTTCACTCTCTTTTTTCTAATCCATTTTAAGATCATTAACTTGTAAATATCTGTGTGCTAGCTGTTTAGCGCGGCTGCAGATGTACTTTGGAGAATCGGTGAGGATCCAAAGATTGTACAGGATTTTGTTGAGTTAGGTAAAAAAGCCAAAATTGCTGCTTCTGAAGCCATGGATACTGAAGAAGCCCTTGGAGAGATACCCGAGGAATTCTTGGATCCAATTCAAGTACGAATATTAACTTTTCTATTCTGAGTAAAAAATAACTTTTGTGCTTGCTGATGGTTGATGATATGGTATAATACTCTATGTTTTTATGCAGTACACATTAATGAAGGACCCCGTGATCCTCCCATCATCGAGAATTATTGTTGACAGACACGTTATTACCAGGCATCTTCTCAGCGACAGTGTATGCAAAGCTTTTAATTGTATTTATTGGGTTTTTTTCTTTCCCATTTCTAGTTGCCCCTAATAACAATGTTGTGGAGTACCCTTATAATATTCAAATTGCAGACGGACCCCTTCAACCGTTCGCATCTCACCTCTGAGATGCTCATTCCTGCCAATGAACTAAGGGCTAGAATTGAAGATTTCGTCAAGTCACATGAATCCCTGAAGCAGGCAACCACATTGTGATTTTGAAATAAGCAAGAATTGTGTTACTTATGGAAGAGGCATGCAAATGGACCCTATCGTAATGGCACCTTATGACCGCTTTTAGCTTTCATAGGGAAGAAATGATTATCTTTAGTAGCAGCGCCAGACTATTGTGCATAAGTAGTCAGCTAAATTAACATATGTACAAAAAGCTGTAGTAAAAAGAAAAAAAAAAGACTTCGTTTTTGGTGAAACCGAATAATAATTTTTCTTCATTTGTTTATTTGATTGTGAATTTTATTGGGAAAAAACCCCGAGAAAACTTTTCTTCATTTTTAAGCAGTTGTTCGACTCAGTTAATGGAGTATTATTGAGAAATTTGCATACCAAGCAAAAATTTATTTTGCTTGTAGCCTTACAGCCATTTCAATGAAAATGTCCCCAGTGATGGAAAGGGACGGACGGAAGTTATAAGTTTTCTCTGTTTTCTTCATCCAGATTCCGGACTCCAAAAACCACAATCATTGCTTTCCTCCCCTCTTTTCCTTCTGCGGTTTTTGTGGGTTTGGTTGACTCATGCTATCGTTTAGCTTGTTAAGCTTAGGGAGGATGGTCCACTCAGATCCGAGCCTCGGGAGTGGTAGGTGGTGTATGGTGGTTGGGCGGGTTGGAGGGGGCTGTGGTGTAGTTTTCTTTTTGTGTTTATATTTGTATTTGGTTTGTTTCTTTTATGCTACTCTCCTCTCTAAGCGGATTCGCTTATGAGAGTTGTATGTTTTACTTTTCATCTTGCTCGTGGTTTTTTGGGGTCATCGTTCGCTGCTTTCTGCTCAAGGGGTACGCTCACTTACATGGGCGTGAGGCGAAGTGGAGTTGCCGGTTGTTCCTATTTCGGCGTATTTCTCTGTTCGTGCTGCTCCCAGTTAGATGGTATTTCATAGCTAAGTCTTCTATTATGCCTTGTGTAGAGCTGGCATGTTTGCCTTGCATGAAGCTGTTCGATTGCAAACGAATGGATTAGCAGGATCCAAATTGTCGAGTTACTTTATGATAGTTTTTGCCAGAGCTTCATTGCTTTTTTGAAGTTGTCTTACGAGCTTCTTCTGTTTGGGCCAGTTTGGTATGGAGGCTATTTACATACAGTGAAGGGGGAGAATAGATTGTTTAGGTTTGTTCTTCCTTTTGTTATGTTGTTTGTTAGATTCTATGCTTTTTCCATAATAAAAAAAACCACAACCATTGTTTTTTTTTTGATAAGAAAACCACAACCATTGTTAAAACTCATATAATTGTTTCAAATAGATTCGTCAATCAAAACAATCATTTTCTTCAAACTTCTAGGACCGAATGACATAAATCACATTAATGTGATCCAATGGAAGTACATTATCATTATCATTTTTATTTTATAAACATTATATATCCTTTTTTTTAATAGAAAGCGAATATCATTCAAAAAGGGGGCAAAGCCCAAACACCCAAAACAAAAACTGCACAAACGAACCCAGACACCACACCGAGCAACACCCAAAAAACACTGCTCACAGCAACACCAAAAGAATCAAGGCAACATGCCTATACTACCTAGCCAATTTCTATCTATCTGTTTAGTCCTCCTAACATCAATGGCACCCAATTTTATTTTGAGGCCGCCAATAATATCCCTACAACTAGCACTAACATTTACCTCTTCTTCTCCAAAAATTTTCTTGTTCCTCATGGACCAAATCACGTACATGGTTCTTGTGGCAGCCGCTGCAATGAATCTTGTTTGTAAAGCGCTCTTGTTCCTCCCTTTAAACCACGGAATGAGCAAGTGCCACTGATCCGGACCACTGCTGACCCCTAAAAAACTCAATGCTTTCATCCACAACTCCGTTGCTATGGGGAACACGAAGAAGAGGTGATCCCTGCTTTCCTCGGCTTGCCCACACAGAACATAGCACGCCTCAACAGAACTCCCCATCCGAATAATTCTGTTCTTAGTCATGAGCCTATCATGGCTAGCCAGCCAGGCATTAACCGAATCCCTCGGCGCATTGTATCTATTCCACACCAAGTCCCCCCACTCTACCCTGCTGCCCTGCATTCTCAGCTCTTCATACATGTTCTTTACTGTCATCCCATTATCAAAAAGGACCCCAGCCCTATCACCACTCCCTGAATTAACCCAATGAGTGCTCAACTGTTTACAGTACGACATCCGTTGCATGATCCAAGAGCTTTTGGAGTCCACGCAGTCCATCCACCAATCCCTCCCCTTAGACCAATACGCCTTGAGCCAATCCACCCACAAATTCTGCTTGTTTTCGTGAAAATCCCACAGCTGTTTCATCACCAGAATATCATTAAAGGTCTTTAGATTTTTGATGCCCAACCCTCCTTCTTCTTTAGGCCGGCACACCCCATCCCACGCCACAAGGTGTCCTCCTTTTCTAGAACTCCCACCTTTCCACAAAAAGTTCGCACAAATGGCATTAACGGCGCTGACAACCTGCTTAGGGAGGATGAAGACTTGCGCCCAGTAGAGCACTATGGCTTGGAGGACTGAGTTAATCAGCACTTCTCTACCAGCTCTAGACAGCATCCTACCATTCCAAGAATTGAGGCGTTTCGTCATTCTGTCCAACAGCTCAGCACAGTCCGCTGTACTCAGGCGCTTAGCATTCAGGGGAATGCCCAGATACTTCACCGGCAGATCATGAAGGCTAGTGCCCAGTGTAGTTTCCAGCCATCTTCTTTTAGCCACTCCCATTCCCCCAGTAAAGATCTGGCTCTTCCCTGTATTAATCACCAGGCCTGAGACCGCCAAGAACTGATCCACAACGATCTTTAGGGCTAAAATATAACTATTCCTCCCACTGCTGAAAAGGAAAAGGTCGTCAGCGAATAATATGTGGCTAAGCTTCACCCTGTGGCACTTGGGATGAAAATAGAACCCATTCTTCTTAGATAACAGCATCAGTCTTCTCGACAGATACTCCATGACGATAGTAAACAGGAATGGCGATAAAGGATCTCCTTGACGCAGCCTTGCAATGTATGCATATCGAACTATTCTTTCCCCTTTATATATCCTTTTACGGTTACGTCAATGATATTTTTAAACAGTTCATTCAAATATACTTTTATATATCTGGACAACAGATTCTCAAGTCTATTAGTGATTACTAAGGATTTAATTCTCCTTGTGGACAGCAATAATTTATTAAAAGAGTCTAACATTATTTATATTTAAATCATGATATTAGGTGGCACAAGCAGAAAGTAATAATAATAGTTAACTGTTACCATCAGATGCGCAGGTTTAAATCCTTACGCTAACAAATTAACACCTAACAATCTAACCCCCAATCCAAAAAAAAGTATCAAAATTATTTACAATTTGGTAAGTTTTTCCTCTCCAATTTCTTTTCTTCTTCATACATTCATCGCAGATGCCTTCCTCGTCCCGTATCGCGGGTCGATGCTTCCTACATCCCTCGCGGATGCCTTCTTCTTCCAGCCTCGCGCGCGTGGATGTGTTGGTGCCCTCCAATATAGGTGTTATTCGATCGTCATGATGGCCATGACGTGTCTTGCAATAGTAAAGGTGTCCAATGTGGCCTATGCTCAAATGTTATAGAATGTACCAATGGTTTCGGGGTAGATGTGCACGGGTCCATAGTAAAGGTGTCGGACCTGACATGTGCTTCAAGATGCGGATATGTGTACAATGATTTCAGATCTGCTCGATATGCCTTTATAAAGTTTCGAAGATTGATATATATGTACTAGATAATTAAGCTATTGCGATTTGTATTCAAATGTTATGAATTGTATCAAAATTATTAACTTACTAATTATCACAGTAGCTGTTTTTTCAAACAAATCCTTCAAATTGATTAATCCATGAATCTCCTAACTCTTGTTTGATAGAGCTGAAAAAAAATTTAAACTTAAACTTATTTTACTAAATTTAACTTTACTGAATTTAATTTAACCCCACTGAACATAATTTCACTTAATTTTATTTTATTTAACTTAAAAAAAGTAAATTTTTTGAATAAAGGTGTTGAATTTAACTTATACAGAGTGGAGATCATGTGAGAAATGCATCTTAGATGAGAAATGAGAAAAAACTATAATCATCCGATAGGTCGAGAAAGGCCAATTAAGATTAAAATTCGTATTTTTTTAATGACTAATTAGACTTAAAGGGCAAATTAGGAACCCAAATTATCTATCAAAACTGTAATCCCGCGTTTCACTCACCCTAATCACTAACCCACAAAAACTCAAACCGAAATCAATCGCTACATATCTTTGCGAAATCGACAACCGACGACAACACTTCGAGTACAGTAGTCGACGACGTATATTATTATTCCAAGCTTTCCGAGTACAGTAGTCTACAAATTTTAGGGTTTACGGGATACTTGCGTAGTCTACAAATTGAAAGTATCGATTTTAAGTGTTTACGTAGTGTATGGGTTTACGAAAATACTTGTGTGTAATGGTAAAATTCGTAGCATCATATAACAAAATGCATAGCCACCATTTTATATCTAACATGGTACGAATTATGTCTCGCATGGTACGAATTATGTCTAGCATATTAAGAATTATATCTAGCAGGGTACGAATTATGTATAGCATGTTACGAATTATGTCTAGCAGGGTACGAATTATGTGAGTACGAATGATGTTAATAAATATACGAATGTTAAATGTAGCCACTGTAAAATTCGTAGCATCAAATAACAAAATGCGTAGCCACTGTCAAAGCAGATGGTGACGTACAAATGGTCAACATTCGTACAAACAATGACATTTCTTTATGTTCTCTGTAATACTACCAATTTAAAACATGAAGCTACTTTGCTGCTTGCACATAGCTAATTTTACGGGTCTGCAAAAGCAATAACAACTAGTTCTCAGTTCCCACAATGCTGATATTTACCCTTATGCAGATACTAAAGAACACAAGTACACAACGGGAGGTAGATGAGGAGAAAACAATGGCAGTAGCGCATATGAATCTCTATAAGGATTGATTTATCTCTATTTCGCACTTCCTTCTGATCTCCACTAAATGTATCAGTTTGTTTTCCTGACTGTTAACTAGTGTTACATATTTATAATCAGCTTGTACAATGTAGCTCTAGTCACATTAATGACAACAATCCATACTAGTGAATACAACTTCTAATGCTTATAAAATATTCACCTAATTGCAATGCTTATAAAGTATTCAAGTAATTGCAATGTTTTGATTCGTTACAAATTTTATGTACAAATCTACGAATGTTATATACACAACAGTTACGAGTTTTATGTATAAATCTACGAATGTTATATACATAGTAGCTACAAATTTTTATGTACAAATCTACGAATGTTATATACACAACAGCTACGCATTTTATGTACAAATCTACGAATGTTATATACACAGCAGCTACACATTTTATGTACAAATATACGAATGTTATATACATGCAACAGAACCAAACAATTCAATCGATTACCTGCTTTGTTGTCGTCAATTGTACTCATTTGTTGGGTAACGAAATAGGAAAAAAATCGCCAGAGTTAGGACGCAGTCGATGATAGGCGAGTTTCAACGACAATGCCGAACGTGGGTGATAGAACGACATATATGTGCGCGAGAAATTAGGATCTTTGATGCGAGGAGAATATTTGATAAACAAACTGACGCTTATACCCTTATTATCGATTTAATTACCTAAATATATGCATATAAATCGGAGAATTATAAGCCATTAGATCTTTGATCGAACGGTTACAATTTTTTTTTCATTTCTCACCAAATATGACATTTCTCATTTGATCCACGCTCTCCTTAGCACTCGTTTTTAACTAAATGCACATTCGAATGCGGTAGCGCGTTTTATCTCGTGGCGGGCCCCTTAGATTTTCATAATAGTAAATTTTAGATAATGCCTTCTCTAATTTTCATATAATGACCAATAAATTATGAAAAAAACAATTAACCATATGTATTAAATTCTGAAAAAACAATCTAATATTTATGTACTGTCCCATGTTAAATTAATTTCTGGTTTGTCATTGTTTTATTGTGTCAATTTCATGCAAAATCACAAAATATACTATATAAACGAACGTGTTTCCAATACAGAAATTCACAAATTCAACAATTTGAAAATGTAATAAAACGTTGGTTGAACACTTGTCTTGCAATATGCAAGGTCTCTTGTGTTCAAATATCATCGGACTCTTCCTGCATCCTTCGTGAATGTTATTATCGTTCTCTTTCTTTTCCACTTTCTCGTCCCTTATAGACGTTTGCAGGTGCTACCATCTTGCGGAGGCGTACTTAAACAGTGCTAAGGTACTTCCATGGAGGTGTTTGTCGATTCGTGGGTTTCAAGTTAGAGATGTCGATAACATGCGCTTCATCGAGTGATTTAAGTTCAAAACCTGATGGTGCCTTTTACGTGGCTGTGTTTCAAACTAGAAATATTTATGTACCTAAGAAATATTTTGTAGATATATCCAATTTTTATATGAGAAAACCCACTATTAAAAAATGTATAAAACGTGACCCTATGAGAATATAGAAATGACAGCAACTATGACGACATTGATAATTATGAAACCAACAAATTGAGAAACGCATTTGATTGTTTACCAAAACAATATAATAAATAAATAAACAAGATAATTACGTATCATATTAATTAACCACCCACAGGCCCACTGCCCACATCGATAATATTTTAGCTTAATCCCGCCCAACACACTTCCAGAAAATTCGGATTCATTCCCTATTTTTACGTTTCATCATTCCGCAAACGATCCCTTTTTCAGAAAACAACCAAACCCTAGCTATTGAAGATGAGAGGACTCGCGACGGTGTCGCTGCTGCTGCTGATGGCGTCCACGCTCACAGTCGCCAATGCTAACGTGTTCACTATTTTTTGGAATTCCGGCGTCAATTATACCGATTGGGCTTCCCAAAAGCAGTTTTTCGTCGGCGATTGGCTCAGTTAGTGTTCTCTAGCTTCTTCTCTGTTCAGTCTTTATTCTTAGGGTTTCATTTTCGGATCCGTGACTTTGATCGGTTTGTCAATTAGGACGATATTCGCTGTGATTTGATTTTAATCAGTTTGGGAACTTTTTTTAATCATATGTTTGAATATGGCCTTGTTTGTGTGTTTGATGCAGAGTTTGTTTTCAGCAAGTATCAGTATAGTGTTATGGAAGTTAACCAGACCAACTATGACAAGTGTATCGAGACGGATTTCATAACAAATATTACTAGGGGCGGTCGTGATGTGTTTCAGGTGAATGAAACAAGGCCTTATTACTTCATCAGTGGATTTGGCCAGTGTTGGGGCGGCGTCAAGCTTGCGATAAATGTGCAAAGCATTCCTCCTCCTCTTCCTAAACCATCCCCATCTCAGCACAAAAATGCTTCTCCGAGCTCAGTGGCTGTGTCAGGGTTATTAATGTTTATGGCTTTGGCATTCAACGTCGTCATGGTAAATACTTAGCTTGAAATTTGCCTGAGATGTAGGATTTGAGAAGTGTTGAATGAATTATTATGCATCGATTATTTATGAAATTACCATGAAGGTTGCTTGATTGTTAGAAATAACCAGTTGATACATACAGTTGTATCCTTAAAATGTGTTTATTTTGCAAGATTTTACAATGTTGTTAAAAGCACGCTGAACTCGTGTATTCCTCCTGGTGGTGTTTTTCTCGTGGATATGTTTGCATGATAAGAGCATGTCCTTTTCCACAAGGCCCGGGTCTAGTTTGTTTCGTGTTGGCCGATTATCCTCATGAATGGAAAGTTTGTCGAGGAAAATGTGATACCTTAGTTGGTCTTACACCTTGAAATGATGGCATCACTCACTTTATACATCTCGCCAATGCAGTGCAGGGATGTAAAGTTTGATTGAGATCCGGTTAAATTGCTCCCGTGCATAAAATGGAACTGCTTGACATCACATCAAGGTGAATTAATGATACAATCGAGTATTTCATATCACATATCCGATGTGAAGCTGGTGAGATAATGTTTTATTAAATTTGGTTGGAAATGTGTGTTACATATAGGTGAAGAAAAGGGTGGCGAACATTAATTTTTAATCTAAATGGATGGACCCAGGATTTCCAAGTTACTTGGGCAGAATTAAATTTTTTGAGATTTGAGACTCAATGAAAATTGGATATAAAAAAACACAATGAAAACTCGATATAAAAAAAAACTCAATGAAAAGTGGTACAATAACAATTCCGTATTCTTAATTCAAATTTATATTTTTTACAATTAAAAAAATTTACTATGCAAGTAGCTGGGCAGTATTTTTTTGTTTTTGTTGCTAGGGCAGTATTTTTTTTTTGGACGGTGTTAATAATTGAAAGAACGAGCTACATAATATGAGATTTTTGTAATTATTCTCATCTTTAGCCCATCAAAGCCAACATCTGAAATATCAGGATTGATATTCGAGACTTTTAAAAAAAATTAGACATTTTTCCCATTTGACTAGACTGTGGTTAACTTTTATCTTTGAGATTATTAGCTTGGAATCAAATAATCACAAGACACTTATCGGTAACACTAATAAAACGCATATGACACTTAACACAACACGTCAAACGAATATAAACTACTGATAACAAATTAAAAAAGAGCATGAAGTCAATTGTGAAACTCCTGACGAGTCATAGCTCATAACAAAGAATTATAACAAGTCAATCAATGCAATTTGTGTTATATTTAATAAATAACATAACAAAACAGATTCAGATTGTAGCTGTTACTTGGGCACATTTGTTGATTTTTGGGCTGAAAAGATACTTGGGCATATTTATATTTACTTGTTGATTTTTGGGCTGCAAAGTTACTTGAGCAGATGCCCAAGATGCCCTCCATGTAGGTCCATCTATGGTCATTGGAAACAATCAACAAAAATGGTATGTGAGTTTTCGATACATGTGAGAAACATCAAGGGATACCTTGACCCTTGGTAGAAACTATATGACTAGGTCATTTAATTTCTTGAATGAGAGAGCATTCTAACCCATTCACGCTTATAAGAAGAAAATCGATGACACAAATCTAGTGTCCGCCCAAGGCTGAGGCTTATTGCTTCAGGCCTCAGCTGGAATGTCCATGATTATATATGGAAAAAAAAGCCTCAGTTTATTAAAAATATAGCATCTAACTAAAGGTCCGCTTGCAAATAAGGCCTTAGCTTTACGAATGGTTTAGCGCTACATATTTTCGTAGGTCGTCCCCCTTGCTCACGTTTCCAAATTGTTTCCTTAAAGTTCCTACATTCACATGTTTTTTCTCTTGTAACCATCTTAGTGTGATTGTTGATAATAGTGGAAAATAAAGTTAAGTTATTAGCGTTGAAATTTATTATTTTTTTTTTGAAATTTATGGTGTATAGTTTCAATAACAAATTGGTGTATCCTTTGAGGCAATTGTCCATGGTTCTAGTTCTAGCACCCAATGAAAAAGTAATAGTGTTTTACGGAAATCATCTAATGGGCCTCAACTACATCCCTTGGTTTAATTGTTTCGAATCAGTGTTTAGTGTGTGAGCGGGGTTACGAGCTCTTTATAAGAGCAAGTTTCAAGCCTTTCCCCGCTCCCCACCACCTCCCGTCGGCTCAAATCCTCCTCCGGACCCAACCACGCCTCCTTCGCATGTCCCTGGATGGTGGCGTGTTGGATGCTCGGTTGGTGGGTTTGCTCGGTTGGGTGTAGATTGTTTTTTTGCTGTTCATAGTTGAGTCGTTAGGACCGTATGTAACTTGTACATATGTTATGTACTCTAATGTTTGTCACCGGTGTATCCTTTAGGGTTGCTCCGGTTAGTAGCTTGGTCGGCTTGGTCCGGCTTGTTTTGATACCTAGGAATAGGTTTTTTCCTGTCATATATGTGATGTCGATTGACTAGGCCCATTTGGAGTGGCAGACTTCTATCTCGTTGGGCTTCTTTGAAGAAACGTGGTCGGCGCCTTAATGATGATTTGAAGTTGGTTTCGACTTGCTTCGACTGTTTGGCCACTTCACTATGGCGTATGTTCGGCCTTGAAGTCTCTCTCGTGGAAGATGTTCAACAGCTGATGAATGGACATGCTCTACACGGATTACCTTTTCACGTTTTCTGTGTTTGTTAGCTACATTTGTAATGCTGTTGTTTAGTTTCTTCTTATGGAGTTGTTTCCTGGTCTTGTACGCCTTTGTTCATCAAAAAAAATGTTTCGAATCATCATTTGTCAATTGTTCGATATATTACTACAATCCGTTATTAATCATATTGCCTACTATATCGTTATCAAATTTGACCAAAGGGCATAATCGGCCTAGTCGGGAGCAGTGCAATTCACTTGCCAGCTACATGATATATCGATGAGTTTGAGAGAAGTACATGTTTTGTCGGATCCAGACAAGCTATACAATTTGTCGCTAATCAGATGATTCATTGTATTTTCAACGCATGTTTGTTTCAATTGAGCATTAACTTAATACACGTGGCAGCGAAAAAGGATTTAGTCGAATAGTTTGTATCATTGACATTATGTCGACAGTTTGTATCATTTAGTCGAATAGTTTGTATCATTGACATTACATGCAGACGGAGTAGTGGTCTAGCGGTCATAGTCTTGGTCAAATAATCAGGAGGTCGATTGGTTCAACACCCCTACAGATGCATCTAATGACATGAGTTTGAGGTTGTCCATTCCTTGACAAAATTAATGAAATTTTAAAAAAATTTGACATTATGTCAAAATATTTAGGGCATAAGTTTCTTCACTTTTTTTTTCCGATAACTATATATGATCACACTCTGATTTATTATCGATTGGTTTGTGTTTTTCGCTTACTAACGCACTAATAAAGGATACAGCTAGCATGTTTTAGCAGCAAATGAACAAACATATTAATTTATCATCAATCAAGCAGTTCCAAAAGAACAGTTGTGTGACACAAGATATTGAGTTCAAACTGAGACATTTGACTTTTTTTTCAAACAAAACAGTTGGAGTTGCGAGACTTCAAAAATGCTTCTCCCACTCTGCAGCAAACCTTACTATTGAAGCCCTAGCTTATGTCGGTTTCCCTGTAGACCACAAAAATGTCCAAATCTGGACTTTCACTTTCCAATATGTCTCCCTCTCATCCGCGCCCGCCCACCATCGCTCTCCCTCCCCGCTCCTCCGCCGAAAACCTCTTCACCGGAGCCGCCGGCTTCAGTCCCGGCCCCATGACTCTCCTCTCCTCTTTCTTCTCCCCCGACGCATCCGACCCTCGTTCCTTCTCCCAGCTTCTCGCCGGCGCCATGGCCTCTCCCGCTGCTGCATCCGGAGCTAATAAGGAGGATTCCAAGTTTAAGCAGAATCGTCCGATGAATTTGGTGGTGTCTGAATCGCCCATGTTCATGATTCCTCCTGGTCTGAGTCCTTCCGCCTTTCTTAACTCACCTGGAATCTTTTCTCCTGCTATGGTAATCTCTCAATTTCCATTACCCCTAGTTTTTTTTTCTTTCCAAAATACCCTATTTCGAGTTAGTCCTCTCGAATTTGACCCCTTTTCAGCTTCAAGTTCCCTTGTTTTCTTTTCTACTTTCTTTTTTAAGTGCATATGGCAGTTAACTGCCTGTATGCTAGCGGTCAGTTTCATATTTAGGATTACAGGATTTGCATGGCCATATGCAGTTGATGTCATTTCCTGTGCTCTGTCATTGTTTCGGAGGACTACCAACTAGCTATAGTCTTTTGTTTCTTGCATTAGAAAGACTTCCTAGTGGCAATTTTTGAATTATACCGCATAGAACATGCTGGATGTCTTCATGTTCACATTGATTTGTATTGCGCTTTATACCGAAATGTTATTTTACAAATATCACTGACATCAAATTTATGTGCAGAGCCCATTTGGTATGTCTCATCAGCAAGCCTTAGCACAAGTAACTGCTCAAGCTGCTGTAGCTCAGTCCAATATGCAGATTCAAGCTGTAATTAGTCTAACTCCTTTAGCTAACCCCCCTGAATCTTACAAACGACCATCTACACTGGAACCTAATATATCGTCCACTGGGCCGTCAGAGCTTTCTCAGTCTGACGCTAAATCTCAAGCCCCCTATAGTTGCTCCTGATAAACCAGCAGAGGATGGTTATAACTGGCGCAAGTATGGGCAGAAGCAGGTAAAGGGAAGTCAATATCCTCGCAGCTACTACAAATGCACGCATTTTCGCTGCCCTGTAAAGAAAAAGGTTGAACGATCTCCCGAGGGCCGAATTATTGAGATTATCTACAAGGGTCAGCATAACCATGAGCACTCTCCACCCAAAAAGTCTGCAAAAGGTGGTAACGGTCTAATCGAAAACGCTAGATCCCAAGCAAACTCTGATGTTAATCAGCTTGCGCTGGCAGTAGTTCCAAAGGAGCCTGTTGAAGCTGTACCTATTAAGATAGTACATGGTAAGGATCAACTTTTTCAAGAGAGTTCTCCAGATTCCCAACCGATTGAAGCCGAGAAACTAGCCTATGATGAAGCAAAAAGAAATTCAGCCACTGATAGTGGACCAACTCAGAAAAGAAGGTTAGGCATCTGTCCTTTTAATCTGTGCATGGGCATTCAAAAAAAGGTGTATCCTGTCCTCTGTCGAAAAATATCAGTTTCAATGACTGTACTTATATATACTTCATCCTGCATGCAGGAACACGGGATATTCGGCAGCTGAGCCAACTCATCTTCAGAATACTGTCGTGGAACCAAAGATTATTGTTCAAACAAGAAGTGAAGTTGACCTATTAGACGATGGATTTAGGTGGCGCAAATATGGGCAAAAGGTTGTCAAAGGGAATTCTCATCCAAGGTACTGATCTGGGTGATAGACTGATAGCTATGAACAATAGTTCTTTTTTTGTGGCTATTGACATGGCAAATGTTGAATTTTAAAAAAGGTCAAATTTTTTGATTCTAGATTCTACCTTCTCTGCTTTGAACTGCCAAAGTCCTGTCTTATTTACACATTTAAGTCTCGTACCCTCGTTCGATGTATTGGGTAGTCAAACCTAACTAGTTTATTTTTTAGTAAGTTAAGAGACCAGGTTGTCAGAATCAAACTGGCAGCTTTAGTTAGTCAGGCCTCAACTACTTTTAGTTTTTGTAGTTCTGAAATTGGCATGGTTACTAGTTCATTAGGTTCATACGAAGAAAAACAAGAAAGATGAATTGCTAGTCCTGCTTCTGAAAGTCACAGCTTGTGGGCCTAGCCCAAAGATGTCCTAACTGGTGGTATAAATTGATCTGAATGAATTTGACAACTCAATTCATGGTCTAATCGAATTGACAATTGATTTCCATGTGCTTATTTCTGTTCTATAATTTTTGTATGGTATATTTCGTCATATATTGATATGTTGAACAACTAAAGTTACTCAAGCTTACGTCTTTGATAGGAGCTACTACAAATGCACGACCTCAGGCTGCAATGTCCGAAAGCATGTTGAAAGGGCATCAACTGACCCCAAAGCTGTTGTTACAACATATGAAGGTAAACACAATCACGATATCCCAGTGGGCAGAGGCAGCAGCCTCAACGTATCCAGTAGCCTTCCAAACCCGAAATCGCAGAAGGTGGTGGGTGAGAACCACACCGGCTTACCGAATGAGTTGTTGATGGGAAACAATGGACAAAAGGATGTGGCTGTTCCTCAGATATAAGAAGGTAAATAGCTTATTTGAGCTGTTAATATGCATTACACCTGCATGAAGATGTTGGAGTCCAGATGTAGATGGTCGGCTGATGGATAGGTGTAGACTATACAGAATATGTAATATTAAATGAGGCTGTAGATCATGAAAATCTTTTGTATTGGTGTATTAATATATGGCTGCAAGGCATGTTCCATCGGTGATAACTGATAAGGGATGTAATAGTTTCTTTTTGTTTGATAAATCTATGTAACAGTTGTTGTGTATTCTGGAATTTGGTGTATGAATGAATTACATCTTTTGAACAACTTGTAAAAATGGTGCATGCATATACTTTTTCTAAAACTGCCATTAGGTGCTCAAAAGCTCAACTTAGAGAGTGATATCATGTTCAGATGTTCATGAGAGACCATGCAATAACAGGTATGGGAAGGTCCAAATCCACTTCCATTTGTGATTTGCATTTCTGTATGTATTTTTCATGAACAGGTCCCATAAATCTAGGGACAACCAGAAGTTACATGTTCTCTATGCTTTCTGCATATACCTAAAAATAGTCCAAAAACTGAAGAAAAATGATCTTGAGAAACAAAATTTGGTGTCTTTTATTTGGGTTTGAATCATCACCCGCTTCTTTCCCACCTTTTTTTCTTTCTGGTTTGTGCAACTGCAAACTCCAAATTCCCTGCCAACATGGACGATTCGAGTTGAGCCGTTCTCCCAATTGGCGCCCGTTGCCTTGCCTGGGTCGATTGGCGAATTGATCCATGTGAGGAGGGGTTTTTGGTTTCCCCTTTGATCCTCATACATAACATTTTTCTTGTGAAATGGGTTGCTTCAACTCCAAGCATGCCATTACAGCTTCATCGCCAAGTTTTGATTTTTCTGCGAGAGGGGCTGGTGTGTTCGATCATTCTGCTGGCGGTAGCGGTGGTGGTGGGGAGCTTGAACAATCCGAGGATCAGAAGGAGATTGAGAAGAAGAGGCGTGAGATTGGCAAGGCGGGGAGGAAAGGGAGCAGCTTAACTAATTCCAGGATTTCATTTACTTTCAAATTGGGTAGTTTGCACCGGCATAATGTGGAGGCTGAGCAGGTTGCAGCTGGATGGCCCTCTTGGTTGTCCGCGGTTGCCAGCGAAGCCATTCATGGATGGGTGCCCTTGAGGCCAGATTCATTTGTCAAGTTGGAGAAGGTAATTTCATCCATTTTTTTAAACATTATTTATTTGGATTATTATGATGGATTTACTTGTGAATGTAATTATTGCAGATTGGCCAAGGAACATACAGTAGTGTTTTCAGAGCATGCGACACGGATACTGGGAAAATATTGGCCCTGAAAAAGGTTCGGTTCGACAACTTTCAGCGAGAGAGTATCAGGTTCATGGCAAGGGAGATCATGATTCTCCGAAGACTCAGCCATCCAAATATTATGAAACTAGAGGGTATAATCACTTCCCAAATGTCCAGTAGCATCTACCTTGTATTCGAGTACATGGAGCATGACCTGTCCGGGCTCATTTCTTGTCCTGATGTCAAGTTCAGTGATGCCCAGGTTAGTTTTTTTTTTAGTTTTATCTGATTCCCTCTGCTATCTTTCGTGTTTTAAATAACTGCAATTTTCTAGAAAAATTCTGCTGCAACTAAAATTAAGTGACATTATGTCGACAATGTCTGCATTTCTGTATGTAGATCAAATGCTATATGCAGCAGCTTTTGAATGGACTGGAGCATTGTCATTTGCATGGAGTAATACATCGAGACATTAAAACATCTAACATATTGGTAAACAACGAAGGAGTCTTAAAGGTAGCAGATTTTGGATTGGCGAATTTTCTTAGCGCAGGGAATAAAAGGCCACTAACTAGTCGTGTGGTAACTTTGTGGTATCGACCACCAGAACTGCTACTTGGATCAACTAACTATGGACTATCTGTTGATCTTTGGAGTGTGGGCTGTGTATTTGCCGAACTACTTATAGGCAAACCATTTATTAAAGGAAGAACTGAGGTGAGCAGCTCCAGTTTCATTATTTTCAGAACCTGTTTACTGCAAAATTTATATGCTTGGCGGTATAAAATGAAGTCAGATGATGATATACTCTATTTTTTTGGTGGAATATGGTATACGTTAAATTTGACATAGTGAAAATCTGCATCCATTTACATGTTGGTGGGGGGTTTCGTGGCATTTACAGGTTGAACAATTGCACAAAATCTTCAAGCTTGGTGGTTCTCCACCTGAAGAGTTCTGGTCCAAATCGAAACTTCCTCATGCCACCATGTTCAAACCACAAACCCCATACGAAAGTTGTCTTCGAGAAAGGTGTAAAGAATTCCCAGGGACTGCTGTGGATTTATTGGAAACATTGTTGTCTATTGACCCTCAAAAGCGTGGGACTGCCTCATCTGCTCTCATGTCTGGGGTACGTCTCTTGTGCAGAATCTTCCATTATATAAAACATCAAGCTCTTTTGCTTAGAAAAAAAACTAAAAAACTTCAAGTTGTGAGTATTGAGCTGTTTCATTGTCAGTACTTCCACACGAAGCCTTATGCAAGTGATCCACATAGCTTGCCCACGTACCCACCTTGCAAAGAAATTGATGCAAAGAACCACGAAGATGCCCAAAGGTATGATTTTCTTTCTTTCATTTTATTCATGTTTTCCCATTCATTTCCTGCTGATTTTTAGAATGTGAGGCTTTTTTTTTCTGGTCATTTTCAATTAGTGATCTTCAATATGATTTTGGTCCAGGAAAAGGGATAGCGCTAGATCACGAGCAGCGCCTAGGAAACCTAGAAGACTCCTCAATGTTTACGAAGAAACAAGTGATCCAAGTAAAACTTCCCGGAAAGAGGTCTCTTTTTTCCCCATTCAGGAACTAGAACTACACAGTAAATGAATCTACAAAAATTCAAAAAATGTATCACTGACAGTTTTGTCTTCTTTATGCAGAACACACAATTTGACGGTCACTTGGTTCATAAAAGCAATGACAACCGGACATATGTATTTAACGGAAGACGAGAAATGACAGTTGAAGTCCCATTAAAATCATCGTTTGACACTTTATCAGACCTTTCACAAGTGACAACTGCATCTGCAGCAGATGCTATCCCTTCTGGTCCACCGAAAGCCATGCCAACAGGCAGCTTCCTTTGGCCAAACCCCAAACGAAGGAATCTGGGTTCATCTGCGCATGCCAGGACATCCTATGGTAGACATGGTTCTAGAAACAATACTCCAGGTCCTTTGGATGAAACAGCAAACATTTTGGCTGGGGAGTATCCTGAGCACTTGAGTTATCGTGAGAATGAAAGTGCTAGATCACGTGGTTCAAGAGGTCACAGAATCGACAGGAATGTAACAGTGAAACATGAGAATCAGTTGGACAGATTGAATCCATATGATGCACCCGAAAAATATCATTCTCAAGAACTCTCATCTGAGTTTTATACCGGAGAGGTAAACATATTTTATTTTACCACATTTTATCGTTTTCTTGACTTGAGTGTGGTGTTATAAATACTGAAAAATTATCAGTAACGACACAAATTATTATGTACATACTATTCATTATTTGAATTGGATAGCAGAAGAACACAGGCTTTGCATCTAAAACAATACGTATTTAGCATATGTCTATCTGCAGAAGTGCTGCTTACTTCACTGTTTTTATTTTTATATGACATTCAGAAATACAAAGACAGAAGGGAAAGGGTGGAAATGTCAGGTACCTTGGTACTTCAACCACACGACAAGATCGAGGATCTCCTGCAGAGGCACGAGAGTCATATTTGCAATTTACAGAAATCACGACTTCAAAGAGGTACCATTCGAATTACATATAACCTCAAACACCTGTTGTTGTTTTTTTCTTTCTCATTTTCAATTTTTATATCTGCATAAAACTGATTTCTGTTTTGACAGAGGCCTAACTCGAAGAAAATGCAGTTCTCGACATGTTTGTGATTGTACTCCACATCAGACTTCCTAGCCAATCTTTTCATCTTTCCGTTCTGCGCCAAATAGTAATAGAGAGTCTACAGGTTTGTAGAGAATGAGGGAAAGAAAGTATTTGGAAAATGTTGGCTGATTAGGAGACGCATAAAGGTTTTTATTGGATGTGTAAATGCGTGATTATATCCATTTTATTTTATGTAATCATGAAATCATCCACTTGGATTTTTGTAGTATTAGAATATACTAAAGGATCTGGCTCCAAACAACTGACATGGTTTTTATTTTTTTTGATTGGGGTTATGTGTTAGAGTTAGTTGTGTTAGAGGGTCTTCGAACCCAAGCACTTTATGGTGCCAGGTGAGTGTGCCTTTACTTGGCCTACATTACTTCGCCCTAACTGACATGGTTCTTGAAAAATGTTTTTTTATTGTTTCAACATATCAAGGAATATGTTGGGCATATGTATATTTCTAGCATATTTAAAGCACAGGTCAACACCAACCTGGAATAGAACTTGACATCTTTCATTGAAGCACAAGCCATCTTGACACCTCTAACTTTAAACACACGAGTCAACATACCTTCCATAGTAAGACCTTAGCGTCTAAGCATGCCTTCGTAAGAGGGTAGACCATAGCACCTGCAAGCAAGCTTTCATAAGAGACGAGGAAGAGAAAAAAGAAAACATGCACAAATGATGGAAGAAAGGTCCACACCAAATGTGGGACTAGGAAAATGCCACATAAAATGTGAAAAGGAAATTAACACGGTGGAGTTCGAATCCTTGGCTTGTAAGAGTTGTACCAACTCAACTATCAACTTGTTGGCTTGAAAAATGTTAACGGATGAAAAATAAAAATAAACTTTTTAAAAAATAAAACATATACCGTTTTCAACGTGGCAGCATATAAATTAATCTGGAAATTGAAAGCGAGATAATACGCAGCTGCCTGTCTGTGTTCACGCCGCAAAAAAGAAGGAAGCGGTCTAGGTATTGAAGTTGATCGTGGTCGATCTCGATTCTCCCTACCCTACCACACTATTGAATTAGTTTTGAAAAGATGAGCGATGTGTTTGAAGGATATGAGCGCCAGTATTGTGAGCTTTCTGCTAATCTCTTGAGGATGTGTACGTCTGGTGATATCCTTAATGGAGGTAGGTAGTCATCCTTTCATTTTCATACAATACCATGTTGGTTGACTATAGATTGTGTTTCTTTTTTGAACTTATCAATTGAATTTGTTGATCACTGGTAGTTGATGTATTTGGACAATTTCTAGAGTTATTTATGATACACAATTGCAATTTTCTAGACCTCAGAATGAGTGGTCTTGATTTTCATTTGTTGTGTGGGAGTGGGTAATTTTACGCAGAACAAAAGAAGCAAAAGCTCTCGAAAATAAAAGGAGGATTGGATGAAGGAGAATCACTGGTAATTCTTTCTCAAATATATATATTTTTTAAAGATACATGTGATATATAAGCCTTTTTCGGTCTAGCTAGCTGTTAATGTTTTACTGAGAAAATGCATAACTTGTTTAGATCCACAGAATGGACCTTGAAGCCAGAACTCTGCAACCAAATGTTAAGGCAGTTCTACTTGCCAAATTAAGGGAATATGAATATGATCTAAACAATTTGAAAAGCCAAGTAAGAAGGATTTTGTCAGGTGACACAACATCTTCACGAGATGAATTGTTAGAATCTGGAATGGCTGATGCTATGACGGTATCTTTTGCTTCATTAAATCACACTTGGATAGAGTGATATGACTGCAGTTCTCTATACCAATTATTAACTGCGATCTCCTCCAATTTAATAAATCAAATATAGTCATTTAGTTCTTTCATATGAAGTTCTTTTTCATTGTTCTATTCAACCTGCAAAGTTCACTATAAATTTACTAATCTAGTTATATTATCCAATTTTTTTACTAATCTAGTTATATTATCCAATTTTTTTTTACAAATCTAGTTATTTCATCCGTTTCGTAATTTCTATTGAGAACTGACCCCATTAGATTCTGACTATAGTTACAGTCAGTGTCTTATCCTTTCTTAAATTTTGTTCAAATTTATCCACTTTCACTATCGTATCATAGGTATCAGCTGATCAAAGAGGGAGGCTGTTAGAGTCAACGGAGAGGCTTAATCAGTCCGGTGACAGAGTAAGGGAAAGTAGAAAAACAATGTTAGATACTGAAGAGCAAGGTGTTTCGATTCTGCATGACTTGCATTCGCAGAGACAGGTTCTCCTCCATGCTGACAATACGGTAAATCCTCAAAATCAGGGTCCCTGGAAATCATATAGTTCTGACTTTCGCAACTGCTTTTACATCAACTTAGGATATCATTGGATTTACTCATTGTCTGTATGTTCCAGATGGAACAATAATGAAAATGAAAAAGGGTCACCCTTTGTTTAATTTCCTCGGATAGATGTATTTATTGCCACTGTCTAAAGACTAAAATCATCATCTCTTGCTATAGTAAACCTGAAATCATCGTCTAGGTAGTTTGTAACTCCCTATGTATGCGTATAGTTTTTAAGTTTCTTAAACACTTAATCACACTATTTCAAATCATGCAAAGAGGTGGGTGGTTTCATATTGTTTGTACTGTGTGGAAACCTTTGGTACAATGTAAAATCAGTGCCGGGGGTTTCACAAACTAGCAAGTTATCGTTGGTGGAACTGTATCCTACTTCCTGGTCCATCGTGCTTGCTATGAATGAAATCATCATAATTAGCTTCGCTGATCAAATATGTATGATTTTGTATGTGCAGCTTGATGGAGTGGATGACAGCGTCGGGAAAAGCAAGAGGATCCTGACCAATATGTCAACGAGAATGAACAAGAACAAATGGATAATTGGTGCAGTTGTGACGATCCTGAGTATTGCAATAGGCCTGATCTTATACTTCAAACTCAAGTAGAGGAAATGAATACCCCCACCTATTGTGCATACTTCGTTTACTCTCCTTTTTGAAGTGTTCTGTATTTTGTGTTGTTATATCTTTGTATCTAGGACCGAAAAAGTTGAAATGAATGCCGCAAAGCAATGACCTTTATTGCAATAAGGGCAACAATGATGGAGATATCCAAATCACCATGAACAAAAAAACAGAGGAGGTTCTCAAAGCCAATGAAGCTCAGATTTGTGGTCTTGTTCTTGTGTTAAGAATCTTAGAGAAAAAGATATAAAAAAATATGCCAGAAAAATCGATCAAAAATTTATCAGAGCCAGGTTTCGATCCTGGGACCTGTGGGTTATGGGCCCACCACGCTTCCGCTGCGCCACTCTGATATATTATTCATGTGTAACTGCAATATAACATATTCTGAGATAGGGGGGCGTTCATTTCCTTATATCTTGTCCATCAACCTTGGATGAGTTTTCAGCGTTCTGAAACTTCACCCAGTTCCTTTATCTTTTGTTTTTATCTCTGACTTCAAATTTCAATCATTGTATACTAAAGATAATCCAACCATTTCTCATGTGTAACATTAAAACTAGAGACATCCATAATTTCATTAACACACTAAAACATGCAGGGAAACAATACAAAACATGCACATGCACTTATTCATGACACACACGAGATGATATATAAATAAAGCACAGCAGCAGCCAGCAGCAACAGCACAAGAGGTCCTATTGTAAGTAGAGTTGGGGCATGATGCTGAACCCGGTACTCCAAAGCTCAAACGATCCGTTGACGAAATCATAACGGCCGCCTTTCAGTGAAATTGTCTTGTTCACCAATCCATCCCTCACAAAAGGATATGTCAGCAAATTAGCAAGTGACACATTCACTGCCTCCTGCAAATTAAAATATCATCCATTTAAATTATCTCTTGACATGAATATGCATATTGATGAGATTATATCGTCATAGGCTATACCTTTTCGCAAGCAATGGATTGCTCCTCAAAGGAAGCATCAGGTAACTCTGCCTTCACCTTCACTCTAGCAGGCCATAAGATCTTAACCCACTCATCGATGAAATCACTGCGTTTCATTTACCAAAAAAACACGTTAGCTAAAATATCGAGTGATCGGATGAATATTTATTTAATTATTTATATAAAGTGAAACTAATTACTAAAACTAACTTAGAGGTTGTCCCATCTTCTGGGAGTGACATCAGAGCATTGATTCCTCCACATCTGCTGTGTCCAATAACAACAATGTTCTCAACCTTTAGATGCACAACTGCGTACTCAATGACAGCGCCAACGCTAGAGTACCTAACCTGTTTGCGCCAATATGAAACATTAATTAGTTTCCGCTTAACCAAGATTATATATGACACATACCCATTCTAAATTCTCGAGGACCTTATCATATGGTGGAACTATGTTGCCAATGTTTCGGATCATGAAAGCCTCACCAAGCTGGAAATCCAATACATGGGACGGGCAGACTCGAGAGTCTGAGCATGAAACCACCAGAAACTGCAAGGGGACGAATATTAAACCAATCTTTTATAACTTACTCCAAAAAGTGCAACAACAAAAAAACGATTTCTTGAAATTTAACAATACCTTAGGGGCCTGACCTTCTGCAAGTGAAGCAAACAACTCTGGATTCATACTGTATGTGGACAGTTAAGTGATCAGTTTTAATTACAAGTATATTAAACAAACAAAGATGTAGTTGGTTAAAAAAAATTATATATATATTTAGCTAGAGATCTAATTACTCGAATTTTTCCCGCTTGAAATAAATGAATCCATCCTTGATCCTCTCAACCGGGTCAAATGGAATGGAGCCCGGTACACGGGCAAAGGTAGTCAGCTCTTCTGTTATCTGGTTGATTCTGGCAACTGCAGCGGTTTCCAGGTCACAATTTTCCCTGCAAACCAGCATTCACATCATTAAAATGACTCATGTTAAAAATTTGTGATTCCAACGACTCTGCTGAACTTTCAAAAAAATATGTAATTGTATCATAATAACGTGAGTATATATACCTTAGAAGCGTCCCCGGAGCTTCGACCGCTGGTTGATCAAATTCATTTCCCATTTCTTGTATCAGCAAATTCTTCAGAATTCTTATTCTCAACTATCAACTACAGTGTAAGTTGCTTTGCCTTGGGATTTTGAGGTTTGGAAACATCCAGAGAGCCAAATTTATAATCAGGCTCATGCATGGTTGGTCCCCCCTTTTTCGTTAGCGACATATGTTTCACAAGATATCAATTGTTTATAAGTGTCTCCTGATTTCCACAGCTACTAAACAACTCTGCTTTATTGGTAGATTATGAGAAAAATTTCAACCTTAGACTACAAGTCATTATATAATGTAAACGTTGTGTTTAAAAATTCCAAGTGAGATTAGGTGTTTGACCACACACTAATCTAATCCAATCTTCTTCTTATTCTTTTTTTTCCTGTCTAACCACTATTACTAGAACTAGAGAGGCCTGACAATGCCCTCCAACACTTACCGAGGAAAAATTGTTAGTGTCGAATTCTACCCGGTCTTGGCTGATGAGAAGAAATATTCAACAAGGACGCGTTTAGTAGTTGCAATTAATCTAGGTCTTTAGCTTACCTATTCCGTGTAATCGAATCGTGGCCTTTGCTTTTATGCAATTTAGCGTCATAGAACACATGATGCAACAAGTAAGGTATTTTGGGATGATGAAGTAAATGAATAAAGGAATGAGTCATGTTTGGCAGGTATGATGTAAAAACGTGCGAAGAAGATCAATCAAAGGCACACAGTAGAGTACTGTGTCCCCGGACTGTTTTTCATTAGTGTAATTTAATATAAAATTCTAATATTAATTGTAAAAGTGTTCTTAGTTGAGTGACATATACATACATCTATTCGTGTAGTGTTTGACATATAAATGTATGAGATGTAAAAACCCTCGATCAAAAAGAGAAAAAATTCCAATATTAACAAGACATGTACAAAAGGATAAGCACCTCCTGCAATTTGGAAACTAGCTAGTCTAAAATAAATAAAAATGTGAGATGAGAAGGCACTACGTATTCCACATGAGAAATAGTTGGAAGGTGAGTAAGAAAGAGATATATAGTGCTGGATTTGGAATGAAAAAGATACCCAATCACCATTCTGAGACTTGGCTAGCTGTCATAGGGTTGTATGCTTAAAACACGAAGCATCCAGATAATCTGAACGTTTCAAATTAGACAATGTGTAATTTAGCAGAGCTGAAAAGAATTCTCCCATCAAAAGAGAGTGAAACTTGCTCGAGCTGTGAAATGTTGAAACTTATGAGTATTGGAATGATATGAGGGAAAATGTTGATTTCCTTTTTCTCATATAAATAGTTTACAAGGGATTATAATCAGGGAAATCAGGATCCTAAACTAACGTTACATATCAGTCAATGAATCACAAATCAAGGGATTGAAATCTCAAATATACAAATCAAATATTCACGTCAATAGCCCCCTGCAAGCTCATGATCGAGAACGAACATGCAGCTTGTCGCGAAGAGTACGAAAATGATGATTGCCAACAGCTTTGGTAATGATGTCAGCAATCTGATCCAGTGAGCGCACGTGGCGAACAATAAGATCTTTGGAAGCCACTTGTTCGCGTACAAAATGATAGTCAATTTTGATATGCTTGGACCGCTGATGAAGAACAGGATTTGCGGAAAGGAAGGTCGCACTTAAACTGTCACATAGGAGGATCGGCGATTTTTGAATCGTGATCGCCATCTCCTGTAATAGTTGTTTTATCCAAATTAACCCAGCAGCGGTGAATGCGATGACCCTGTACTCTGCCTCGGTACTAGAACGAGAAACAACCTTCTGTTTACGCGAGGACCAACTGATAAGGTTACCGCCAAAGTAAATGGCAAATCCATGTTGCGATCTACGGTCATCACGATCAGATGCCCAACCAACATCAGAGAAGGTAATTAGGCGAGAGTCACGAGCCTTGTGTAAAACCAGACCAGAGGATGAAGTGCCTTTAAGATAACGTAGAATGCGCTTCACAGCGCACCAATGAGACTCTATGGGATTGTGCATGAACTGACAAACTCTGTTAACCGCATAAGAAATCTCAGGTCTAGTGATAGTGACATACTGTAAGGCGCCTACTATACTTCTGTATAGAGCCGGATCGGAAAGAGTCACCGGATGTAATTAAACGTGAGTCAGGTTCCGCAGGTGATGAGATTGGCTTAGCCCCGGACATATGACTGCGCTCAAGAATGTCACATATGTACTTTTGCTGAGATAAATGAATAGATGACTTCGAACGATGAATCTCGATTCCCAAGAAATAATGTAGGTTACCAAGATCTCTTTAAGTGAGAAGTCTCGGTTGAGAAGTCTAATAAAGTGATAAATGAAGGTGGCATGAGATCCAGTAATGATGAGATCATCAACATAGATGAGGACATATACCACATGCGATCCATTCTTCTTGACAAAAAGAGATGGATCCGAAACGGTAGCTTTAAATCCATGAAGAACAAGAGAACCTGTTAATTTTTGAAACCAATTCCTTGGAGCCTGCTTGAGGCCATACAAAGCCTTATGTAACTTACAGACATGCATCGGTTTATCAGGAGCTACAAAGCCTTGTGGTTGATCTATGAAAACTGTCGCTGTAAGATCCCCATTTAAAAAGGCGTTATCAATAATCATTAGTGATAGCCAAACTCAAAATAAGACGAATTGTAGTGGGCTTCACATCAGGACTAAAAGTATTAAAATAATCAACACCAACTTCTTGGTTAAAATCCTTTGCCACCAAGCGAGCTTTGTACCGAGTAATAGAACCATTAGGCTTTTGTTTCATCCTGTAAATCCACTTACAACCAATTACGTTAGCACCTGGTGGACGAGGAACTAAGTCCCAAGTCCCATCGTTCATTAAAGCATCAAATTCTACCTGCATAGCTGATGGACCACAATTATACGAATCAAAAACACAGTTAAACCCCCCAAGTTAGACTGTTTGTCTATCTAACATCCACTTGTTAGTCCCGATATATTTCCACAGGGCATTTTAGAGATTAAAGTGAAAACACGTTAAGGAGAGGCTTTTAACACGGAAAAGATATCAGGAATCAATCCAAGGTCAAGATCATATGCCGACTGAAGAAATCTAAAGGATCCGGACGTGGATTCATTCAAACATATCAAACAGAAGAGGAATCAAGTCAACCCGGGGCCAAAATACACTGACAGTTTTGTGAAAAGACAGTACAAAACTGTATAAACTCACATATGGGCAAAGATGACCGGTGACTTGATGAAGAGGTGACCCAAGGTGGAAAACCACCCCATTCCACCACCCACAACCGGTGGCGCAACCCTCCTCCTCCTTGTGCAACCGGCTACTTGCCTTGGAGGTGGAGGAAACCACCCTTTGCTCCTCCACCACAACCGGCTACCGGCGGCTGAGCTCCACCACTCCTCCTCCGCCACTTGGTGGCTCCTCCTTGGCTCCTCCTTGCCTCCTCCTCCACCCTTGGATCAAAAGCATCTCAACCATCCATCTCCTCCCATTTTTCCTATAAAAGGAGGCCTCCTCCTCCTCATTTTATCATCAACAATCATCCAAAAAACTCATACACTTATCTCTCTAAAAGTTTGGTTACTTGTAAGTTTGGTTTGGATCAATAAAGTTACGATATTTAGTTATGGTACTCTCCTCCATGGACAGGCGTAGCTAAACTCCTCATTCGGCGGAAGGTATAATCTTGTATTATTTAATGTTTTAATTAGCTTAGTTTATTTTCTTCGTATTCAATACTTGTTCTATGTGCCATATATAAAAGTTAGAATGTCTAAGGTAGAGTGAACCATTTGGGAATGTGACCATTAGGGTCCAAATTCGTAAGCTCTTCCTTAAATATTCGTGATCACACCCGGGTAATGGAAGCCGTGACTGGCAAAGCTATCTGAAGAGGTCGACTATCTTAAAAACCATTATGGGATACCGTGACTGGAGATCAGGTGGATGCACATAGGCTAGCATACCTGACTGGTATTGGTGCTAGTCTAAATAGAACAAGTGTGATTTAGCCGATGTTGCAAATCTTGAGCTGTGACTAGCCTCGATTCATCGTTTGAATACTTAGAAGGTTTACTAAACTAATAAACATATGATAATACAAGAATACCTGAAGCCGAATACTCTCTTTCAAATCGCAAACACCCCCTGTATTTAATTTCCTAGTATAACTGCTCAATCAATCACAACCACCAACCACTCACATACCGGAGGAATCAACAATCACGCATCACCCACTGTAAGTCTTCTAACCCTCAACTCCTTTATTTTCAGTATTTAATTTCAGTATTTACTTTCTGTATTTACTTTCCGCACAAAAAACCCAAAAATCCAAAAACTGTAGTTTAATTACTCGCCTAAAATCTCAATCAACATAAAACACGTCCATAGCTAGTACAGTCTTAAAAGAACAACGTATCCCCCTAATTCCCTTGGGTTCGACCCCTACTTACCACTTACTACCCAGTAGTGTAGTTGCGAGTAGCGGAACTTTATAAATTTATTTGTACGAAGCGCTTTGCACCTTAACGACAGTGCAACTGCCCGACTCCGTCAAATTGGCGCCGTTGCCGGAGAATTAGTCAGTTAATCGGATAAGTTGTTCAAATCAATACGTGCTTCAAAACAACCATGTCTCGCGAAGAAAGTCACCATGACTACCAGGATGATGAAGAAATAAACCTGTACGATCGAAATGATGAGGTTCCATTTGTCGATGATCCGGAACAACTCATCAGAAATAGAAGAGCTCGCGATAGGGAAGCTAACAGACGAAACCAAGAACCACCCGAGGACCGAAATGCAGCTGGTCCAGTACAACCCCCTAGATATCCACCACCCCCACGCCCTCGACAAGTACCAAGACGTGAACCCGTCTTCGATAATTACTATGGGGATAACGACCATTATCACGAACCTACTTTGGGAGAACTCAATGCACTGGATTTCAGAATTCAGTTGTGGTGTATCTACGAAGGCCCTGAGCTGGAAAATATCAACATCAACACTTCAGTGGCCCACAACTTACCGAAGTTCGCAGGAAATCGTGGAGAGTCAGCAATGGCCCATCTCCAGCGCTTACATGGAATTTGCCAAAACTTAAAACCAAATGGCGTAAACGTAGACGACTTCAAGTTAAAAGCGTTCTACTTTTCCCTCATTGACGCGGCAAACGATTGGTTCCTTTCATTGCCTTCTGGAAGCATCAGAACATGGGCTCAGATGCAGAAGAAATTCTTAGACAAATACTACCCAGCAGGAAGAGCAATGCAAGTAAGAAGGCAACTGCAGGACATCAAGCAAGGACCCAACGAAACCATGTACGATTACCTGGAAAAGTTCAACCACCTGGAGAAAAGCTGCTGTACGCTAGGACTGCCCGAGAAACTCATAATCGAGTACCTCATTGATGGATTAAGACCCTTAGACAAAATGCTCCTGGACGCCTCAGCGGGAGGATCCATAATGAATCTATCATTGAGCGGAGTTAGGCAACTAATAAACGATGTTGCTGAAAATGCTCGATTTCGAGAGGAGACGACTCGGCAGGAAGAATTCTCCCGAACAAAAAGTGTGGCAAAGGCCGAGACACCAATGAACTCTATGTCTGAGGAGATGAATCAGTTAAAAGAAATGATGATTCAGATCCTACGAAGACAGCCAGTTCCAGTTAAGCCTTGCGAATTTTGTGGCTCGATGGACCACAAAACTGACGCATGCCCAACTTTAATAGAAGAGGAACCAGCAGAGATGAATGCGGTGGGAGGATACCAAGGATACAACAACAAAAACAACAATGATAGAGCCGGACAAATCAGACAGTTTGGTCAAACAACCAACCCGAGCTGGCATAACAGCAACTATACTCAGAAGAACGCTCAACTAACTATCCCTCAATCAGCTCAGTCACCCTACCAACCCCCACACCGGCAGTATAATCAGAACACTCCTTCAGCAAGCCAATATCAGCAAAGAGGACCAAACCAAAATCAAGCCAGCCCGAGCAATCAGCAGGAACAAGGCAAGTCACTCAATGACACGATGAAGGAACTTGCAGGAAACGTTAATCAGTTGGGAACTTCACTACACCAGTTCCAGGCAAAAACAGACGGGGCAATTTCTGAATTAACCAAACAAATGTCCCAGCTCGCCACTGCCATGTCAACACTCACTGCTGAACCAGGCAGACTTCCTTCACAGACCATCCAAAATCCGAAGCATAATATAAGCATGATAAGAAGGTCGAACATGAAAGCTACACTAGGAGAAGTAGCACGATCCCCAGCCTACAAACTGACGAGCAATCACTTCAACCGCAGACATCGACCTGATTGGGACCAAGGGGAAGACCGACCCAAGGATGGCAAAACATGGGTCACACATGCCGACAACGGACGATATGCATTCACTGTTTGCATAACACCTCCGCCAATCCTACACTCTGACGTACCAGCATCTGGATGGGATGACGACAACAAGCTAAGGTGGGACCCCCCGACAAGTATTTATGCTTCAAAGCAAAAGATAAAAGGGCCCGAATATCCAAATCCTAAGCCAAGGAATAGGCAGAGTGACCCAACAACTGAAAGAGCCCTCACTTCAGATCATGAGTCACAACCGGAAAGAAACAAAGACCCAGGGGCCTTCACAGTCACCTGTGGTATTGGAGAAATACAGATCCATAAGTGCTTAATCGATCTTAAGGCTGCGGTCAATGCCATGCCTTCATCCTTATACTACTTACTAGGACTGGGTCCATTGAAACCACCCAGGTCGAACATCGAGCTAGGAGATAAGTCGTGCATCCGTCCGATTGGAGAGTTGGAGGATGTAATACTCCATGTAGGAAAACTCGCCGTGGCTGCAGACTTCTATGTCATACCAACAGAAGAGACCTGCGAAGACGACTCGCCAACAATAATATTGGGACGACCATTCCTCTACGCCACTAAAGCAAGAATCGATGTAGGAAAAGGCTCATTATCGCTTAAGTTCGGCGGCAAAATTGCACACTTCTACATTAATAAAAGCCGCCCAGACACAAAGAAACCACCGGACATAACACCTATCTCAGATCACGGTGCACAATTTTCTGACCTAGAGACCAAAAAAGTAACAAGACCAGCAGCTATGGTCAAGGGTCTCTCTCGCCTTGTCAGAAACAATGGAAAGAGAAAACACCAAAACCCTGGAGTTCTATCCCAGGCACAAGAAAAGTCAAGGCAAAGACCAACACAGGAACAGTAACAAAATTTGACCTCAGCCACCCATGGGACCCAAACCAGTAATCCACAACGAGGTATCGTCGAGCCAACGACATTAAACAAGTGCACTGGTTGGGAGGTAACCCGACACTATCTTACTTTCTGTCATTTTAATTTCCAATAAGCGCTCTCACCCACTTTTTGTCCAGAATGAATGTCTTACATGTAGGAATTAAGTTTTCGGAGCAAGGATCAGATTAGCCAGGCAGCTTCCGTGAATTTACCGGGCTTGCGCTAAGAGTTCAAGGCCCCAGCCGAACTCCCTCGATTTTCCAGCCTCATGCCATGTCGTTCACTCGACACCTTAAAGGGAGTTATGCTCTACTTTTTTCCTAATGACATTTCCTTTTCCTGTATATTTGCATGACTTTTGAACTAAGGCTTGCCTTCGTTCAAAAGTGGGGGGTGAGAACCAATGCATGTTTTTTCTTTTTTAAACAGGAGTATCTTTTTGGAATTATGAACTTAAGAATGTGAAAAAGATAGATCATAATTCATGCATCAACCTTATGAAAATGCAAACTGTTTAAAAACTTAGAATGTAACTTTTCATTTGTCCCTTTGTGTTGAGATAAACTAGGGATGTGGAGTTGATAGAAATTGCCCTAGAGAGGCTTGGCAAGCACTTGAAGGATCAGATCAAACTATATGGTTTTCGAAGTCAGTGGAGGCTGCACTTTGGGGTTCAGTGAATAATTGAGTCAAACTCCGCCAGGAAGCATCTATGCAAAGGCGAGGACGGGAATCAGACCGTCCTCTCTCTAGTCAAAATAGCCGAGAAAATAAATGAGCGACCCTCATCTTGACCCGCGCAAAACGACGAAGACGAGAGGAGAGGGGAGGTATTTCCATAGGCTTGCGGGCGATGATTGGACCTCCCAAGAAGGCTGACAAAATGGACTAGCAAGTCACAAAGAAGCGAAAAACTCAAAGAAGAAAATCAAAAGAGGCCTAAGGCCCAAAAAATTGTGAAGGTTTTAACCGAGCAAAAGTGAAGCACTCAAAAAAGACAGATCAAAAAGCCAAGGGCAGAATCACTACAAAAAAAAAAGCTAGTCCCTCGCCAAAGTAGAAAAAAGAAAATCAAAAAGGCTCAACTCACTGAAACCCGAATCGAATCACGTGCTAGAGAAAGCTACAAGAAAACCATATAGTGCGAGACGATCCAGAGGGTGTAGTCCAGGAGCCTGAAAAAGGCTATCTCCCGAAACATCAAGAATAATTTGCATCTCGGCACGAAGGTACACGTATCAAGTTACTTCTAATTATTTTCACAGTTTAATTTGGCAATAAGTAGTAATGCATGAATTAGGAGAAATCGAGTACCACAGACTTATTTTCATACTTCAACCAACTTACGTAGTAACGCCCTTATAAAGCATTGTTCGGGACGAACAACTAAAAGTGGGGGGTGATTTGATGGACCACAATTATACGAATCAAAAACACAGTTAAACCCCCCAAGTTAGACTGTTTGTCTATCTAACATCCACTTGTTAGTCCCGATATATTTCCACAGGGCATTTTAGAGATTAAAGTGAAAACACGTTAAGGAGAGGCTTTTAACACGGAAAAGATATCAGGAATCAATCCAAGGTCAAGATCATATGCCGACTGAAGAAATCTAAAGGATCCGGACGTGGATTCATTCAAACATATCAAACAGAAGAGGAATCAAGTCAACCCGGGGCCAAAATACACTGACAGTTTTGTGAAAAGACAGTACAAAACTGTATAAACTCACATATGGGCAAAGATGACCGGTGACTTGATGAAGAGGTGACCCAAGGTGGAAAACCACCCCATTCCACCACCCACAACCGGCGGCGCAACCCTCCTCCTCCTTGTGCAACCGGCTACTTGCCTTGGAGGTGGAGGAAACCACCCTTTGCTCCTCCACCACAACCGGCTACCGGCGGCTGAGCTCCACCACTCCTCCTCCGCCACTTGGTGGCTCCTCCTTGGCTCCTCCTCCACCCTTGGATCAAAAGCATCTCAACCATCCATCTCCTCCCATTTTTCCTATAAAAGGAGGCCTCCTCCTCCTCATTTTATCATCAACAATCATCCAAAAAACTCATACACTTATCTCTCTAAAAGTTTGGTTACTTGTAAGTTTGGTTTGGATCAATAAAGTTACGATATTTAGTTATGGTACTCTCCTCCATGGACAGGCGTAGCTAAACTCCTCATTCGGTGGAAGGTATAATCTTGTATTATTTAATGTTTTAATTAGCATAGTTTATTTTCTTCGTATTCAATACTTGTTCTATGTGCCATATATAAAAGTTAGAATGTCTAAGGTAGAGTGAACCATTTGGGAATGTGACCATTAGGGTCCAAATTCGTAAGCTCTTCCTTAAATATTCGTGATCACACCCGGGTAATGGAAGCCGTGACTGGCAAAGCTATCTGAAGAGGTCGACTATCTTAAAAACCATTATGGGATACCGTGACTGGAGATCAGGTGGATGCACATAGGCTAGCGTACCTGACTGGTACTGGTGCTAGTCTAAATAGAACAAGTGTGATTTAGCCGATGTTGCAAATCTTGAGCTGTGACTAGCCTCGATTCATCGTTTGAATACTTAGAAGGTTTACTAAACTAATAAACATATGATAATACAAGAATACCTGAAGCCGAATACTCTCTTTCAAATCGCAAACACCCCCTGTATTTAATTTCCTAGTATAACTGCTCAATCAATCACAACCACCAACCACTCACATACCGGAGGAATCAACAATCACGCATCACCCACTGTAAGTCTTCTAACCCTCAACTCCTTTATTTTCAGTATTTAATTTCAGTATTTACTTTCTGTATTTACTTTCCGCACAAAAAACCCAAAAATCCAAAAACAGTAGTTTAATTACTCGCCTAAAATCTCAATCAACATAAAACACGTCCATAGCTAGTACAGTCTTAAAAGAACAACGTATCCCCCTAATTCCCTTGGGTTCGACCCCTACTTACCACTTACTACCCAGTAGTGTAGTTGCGAGTAGCGGAACTTTATAAATTTATTTGTACGAAGCGCTTTGCACCTTAACGACAGTGCAACTGCCCGACTCCGTCAATAGCATGCTGCCAATTAGGATTCTTTGCAGCTTGATGAAAAAGTTTGGGTTCAATATGAGCTGTAAGAGCAATTGGTAATGGATATTTTGTGGTGACAAAGGATTTTGGCTTTAGTGAATGGGTGGAAGAGAGTGTGCGCATGACATGTGATGAGTTGTCAGAAGCACGAAACCAGGTGGAGGCATTTGGATAGGGAGGAGGTGGAGGTGGTGCTGGATCAGAAGATAAGGGAGTTGCCGTGCTACGTGGTGAAGCAGAATCAGATCCGGAAGAAGATGTTGAGGAATGGTCTATACTCGTCGTAGCAGCAGAGGATGACGACACTGGACTAGGTGCAATAAAAGGGGCAGACTCATTTGAATTGACTTCTAAATTTAAAGCACGCTCATGAGAGTGAGTCGCCTCAAGTAAAGGAGGTGAAGATACAATCGCGGCCTGTTGGAGTAAGGATAGAGGAGTCGAGCCTGAAGAATCTAATTTAGACGACACAGACGGCAATGAGTGAACAAGATAAGGAAAAACTGACTCATCAAATATGACATGTCGGGAGATGTAGGTACGGGATTTAGGAACATGTAAACACACATACCCCTTATTATTTGAACTGTAGCCCAAAAAGATACAGGGTAAGGACCTATACTCCAATTTGTTGATAGTGTAAGGGCGCAGGAAAGGATAGCACAAACACCCAAAGGACTTAAGGAAACCATAGTCTGGTAATCTGCCATATAAACACTCAAATGGTGACTTGTAATCGAGAATGGGTGTTATAGTGCGATTAATAAGATAAACAAAAGTGTGAAAAGCTTGCTCCTAAAATTTGACGGGTAAGTGAGAATGAGCAAGAAGAGCAAGACCTTTTTCAACAATAACTCGATTACGACGCTCAGAAGAGCCGTTTTGCTCTGGAGTGTAAGGACAAGAGACTCTATGGCGGATAGCCTTGCTATAAAGAAAGGTAGAAACATTACGGTACTCACCACCTCAATCTGTTTGGAATGATTTAACCTGAGTAGAAAATTGTGTTTGGATTAGTTGAAGAAATAACTGAAAATGGAAAAAACTTGAGATTTATTGGAAAATAAAGTAAATCCAGGTGAACTTAGTGCAGTCATCGATAAAACTAATATAATAACGACACCCAACATTGGATAATTCTGGAGAGGGACCCCACACGTCAGAGTGAATCAAATCGAAGGGTTTGGAGGATGACTCGACTCTTCTTAGCAAAGCTAATCTATGACTTTTACTGAGTTGACAAGAGCCACAAACATGCGCTAGTTTATGAGATGACACAGGTAACTGTCGACTTGAGACTAAATGACGTAGAATTTATTCATGAAGATGAGCAAGACGATGATGCCAACACTGAAGTGGTGTACGTTCACCGAGACAAGCAACATGACAACTAGGAGAAGGAGAAGAGGATGACGCATCTAGGTGAGGGAGACGGTATAGAACATTCTCAACTTTGCCTCTTAGTAGGACATGTCCCTGCAAATTCTTAACAAGGTAAAAATCAGGATGAAACTCAAGATAAACGTTATTATCTCTAGATAATTGAGAAATTGAAATACTGTTGACTGTTCAAGACCAATTCTAGGTGGTGTTCGGACGAACCTTGAACACCTTAGCAGACAGTAATCAACACATAACAACGTAGGCACACACGATATTATACTCAGTTCGGCCTTGCCTACTCTGGGGGGCTTCCCACACCCTAAAGGGATTCAAATCTTTATTGAACAGTATAGAGCTACACGTGGACTTACTCTTACAATCTCCCGAAGGTAAATGCTTAGCCTCTATCACTACTTCACTCAGATTTGTGATCTCGGCTCCCCTTAGATCCCCTTGGTGCGAAATTCCCTTCCGAATGAACTTGATCTTCTCCCGAAGATCGGATGCTTTCTCCCGAAAGCTTGTAGTGGTCTTCCGTGTGTGCATCGGCCAGTTCAACAAGAACAGTCTGATCAGCACACTAAACAGACTACTTCAGCGCCGATGATCTTCCAGTGGGGAAACTCAGCCGGCCGTCGCTCTTCTTCTCTCCAATCTCACGTATGCACTCGAGTGTGTTTCTCTCTGAAAAGTGATGCAGATCTTGGACGCCCTAGCCTTCTATTTATATGTTTCGGTGAGTCCAAATCTGTCTCAGATAATTTGTCAAATATTTAGGAAATATTCTTAAATATTTGCGAGATATCTTTAATCCAATCTTTAGGAAAGATCTTGAGATTTCTTCCACGCCAAGTCTTCTAAACCGCCTTCCAACAGATAAGAAGACATTCTTATGAATATCTAATCAATTCAATTCATTGGCCGACTCTAATATGATCGGATCTTTGATCTTTAGAAACTTCTGGTTTAGGAAACATCCGTGCGTCTGTTCCACGCTGTACTTCTGTTCTGGTCTTCGGTTGAACTCTTCTTGAACTCTTTCTTGAACTCTCTAAAGGTGTTTTGCCAAAACCATGCCATTCATAGGAACATCAATCTCCCCTTTGGCATTTTTTGGCAAAACCAGATCTTCTACTTTTATCTATCTAGACTTTAGAGAAACTTGAGGGAACAAACCGACCTCAAAATTACTCCCTCTTTTTGCCAGAAATTGGCAAGGGGTCCAATCATAGTTGAAACAGAAAGCAAAAGCACCAGAACAAGTACGAAACCAAAAAATGTGTCTAAGATCAAAGTTTTGTAAATCGAAGACCTTCATGTAGACGAGGTGTCATCTGAGTCACTATCCTCTCCTTCAGCTGCATCATCCTCATCATTGCTAGGATATCTCAGTGCACGAACCAAGCGGTTGATGCGTTTATTCTGCTCCAGTTCCACTGCGAGGATGATCTCAAGCTCCTTCAGCAGCTTTACCTTCTCAGCATGAGGCATCTTTACACCAGCAGCAGCTCCTCTCATTGATGACTCTGGGATGTCCTTCTTTCTCTATTTAGGATCCTTAAGGTCATTCACATGACGTCCTTTATAAAGCTTATGATCCACAGTGAGCCTTTGCTGGGCTTTGGATAGCTTATCCTGCGACGACTTCAGTTTTGGATTCTTGTATATGATAAGCTCATAGATGAGGGATGGAAAGCCAATCTGATGTAGGGATCAGCTGGAAGTAGCATGTTCACCAATCTGTTTAAATATGACTCTACCCAAATTGAAGTGCAGCCTGTTTCCAATTTGATATATCAGTTGTCCCATCTCCTTGCTAACCAAAGAGCGGTGCGACGTTGGTTTCCAGTTGACAATAGCAATGAAAAAGAGCTTGGAGTAGAACGTCGTCAAATCTTCGACATGAATTGCAGTGTCTCCCCAGAAGGGATATGAACCCGTAGTAATGCAGTTAGCAATCTTATTGTAGTCAGGTTCCTCCTCGTCCACTGCTGGGTCATCCATAGCATAGTAGATGTTGATGAGATCAGGATCCAGTTCTACCCTTTTCCCCCGTACATAGATAACTCCATAATCCTTGTCCCCAACAACTCCAAACTGTTTTGGTAAGTTTGTAATCGCCTCTCGAACAAGCTGCTCGTGGAAAGGTTTGCTCTTAGTCAATGTCCAAATCAGACACGTCTCCTTCAGAACATGCACAACTTCCTTACCCTTATAACGTTTCTCATCAAGGAGTCTCTCTGGGATAATCTTTCTCTTTTGCACTGTTTTCCATTTCATTGCAGCATCCTCACTTGCGAACCATATACCACCTTTTGTGATTCCAACTGGAACATCTGCTGGTACAGGAGATGGAACGTCACGTTTCCTCTACTTGGTTGCATCGACTCCCTTTGCAACTTTACTCCCTTCAGCCTGTCTCGCATGGTTCTTATCCACTGGTTCTACTTTCTTCTTGCCTTTTTCTTTCTTAGCCTTCTTTAGTTCAGACAGGAGAACAGAGTCTTGTTCATCAAATGAATTAGCTCGTGTCTGAGCAGCCGCAACCATTTCTACATCGATCTGCTCATCTTCCTGTTGATTCTCTGCTTCAACACGGGCTGGCACACTAACTTGCTCTCCATCTGACGCTTGCTGTGGAACTAACCCTTCTTTAGCAACTGCTTTCCTAGATTCAGAACCCTTATCAGACTCATTGTCTTCTTTTTCAAGAGACCCTTCCTTCTGCAACTCGTTAACCACTTCATCAATCTCCTTGTACATGTCATCAAGCTCGTCGTCCTTCTCAGATGGATGTAACTCTTCAGACTCATCATCGTCTTGCTTTTCTTGCTACTCATCAACTAATCCTTCTACCTTTTCTACTGATCCTTCGTCAGTCTCTTCATCAAGCACTAATTTTCTCTTTCCAGAACTTTCCACAAGCCGTTCAGACTCAGACTCTGATGTAGATTTCATCCATTCCCTGACAGCACTGATTTTTGCTACAGACTTTCTTGGAGAAAATTTTCTTTTAACCACCAGTTTTCGACGCAGTCCTTCCTTTTTCAGCACAAATTTGGTTGCATGCAATTTGTCTTGCAGCCCATTCTGCCTCGTAGCTGCATTGGACTCGACTAAGCTTGGTCCAACTTTTTCCAATACTCCAACCATGTTCACCACAGACTCAGTCCTACTGGCTCCCTTTTTGTTCACAATCTTCACAACCGTATCATCCACCACTGTTTCTCCTTTAAGATTCTTTGTATTTTTCACATTCACCACTTCCACAAGTAAGGGAACAGTAATCTGAGTTTTAGGACCAGGGATTACCTTAGTTTGTGGCGGCTCATTCGTTGGTAAATCTTGCACCATTGACGGAGAACTTGAATCGTTAAGCTTAGGACTCCCCTCCGATGTCTTTGAAGGCACATCCTTCTGCTTTGTAGCATTTTCTTTCCCTTTCTTTTTCTCCACATCAGTCTTAGGGATTACTGGAACTGGTGCTTTATCCGCTTCTTTGACAACAGTTTTTGTTGGAGTTTCACCGCCTAAAGATGTTGTCTTTTTCTCCTTTGGCATCTTCGGTTTCGCTGCCTTCGCAATTTGGGGTTTTACTCAACGCTTTAGATGATGTCTTGACTGCCCTTTTTAGTTACGGTGGTGTCTTGACAACATTCTTAGCGGTTTTCCTTGTGTTCACCATAGTTGTCAATATGCTGATGATTTGAGAGATTTCGAAGAAATTATTGCTCTAGGGTGTCGGAGGCTTGTGCGAGAACGACAGCAAATGAGAGGTTTGATTTAAAAAAATTACTGACTTATCACATTCTGAAAACCGACTTGAGTATATTTGCATGAGATATTTGTCCATTCATCTCTCTTCTCATAACAGTTCGAAAATATCAATGAAATATTTGAATAAAGAATCACCTTTTAGATATACTCCATCTGTTCCAGTTTCTTTCTTCGTTTGGTCAGTCTAACTATTCTGCTAGTGTTCTGATCTTGACTAACCACTGCCCGGAACAGTTAATTATTGACAACACATAGAACCAGCGAGGATATAAGTGTCTCAAACTGAGTAGCATCCAGTGGCTTGGTGAAGATATCAGCGAGTTGCTTGTCTATTGTCACATGCTTAAGTGTAATGACCTTCTGTTCTACCAGCTCTCTGATGAAGTGATGTCTGATATCTATGTGCTTCGTCCTCGAGTGTTGTACTGGGTTTTTGGATATGCTGATAGCGCTCATGTTGTCACAGTACAAGGTCATCACTTCCTGTTCTACTCCATATTCAGACAGCATCTGCTTCATCCATAGTAGTTGAGTGCAGCAACTTCCTATAGCAATATACTCTGCTTCGGCAGTAGACAGATAAATGCTATTTTGCTTTTTGCTGAACCAAGAAACCAAGTTGTTGCCCAAAAAGAAACAACCTCCGGACGTGCTTTTTTGATCTTCAACGTTTCTGATGAGTCGAATTCTTGACTCATTTACATACCCATTTACGAAGAGTTTTGGTCCATTCCCGATGCTATTTCGATGCCATTTGACCCACTTGATTGCCATTTCAGGTTAGAAACCAACCTTATGGTCCCCGAGTTCAAAAAGATCAATTCTCGAAGAAAACCGAAGTTTCGGAGCAAAAATATGGATTTCCGAGCATATTGACCTTTGCGCCTTGTTTTGGACCTATAAGGGTCATCCGATGTCCGATTTGGCTGATCTTTAGCTTGTTGGAAAGGTATTTCAAAGGGCTACAACTTTGTAGTTTACATCAAGATCAGATTCGGACGGGAAGAGGCTCTGAGGAGCCGAACCGGCCGGCTCAATTAGTGCACAAATCTGAGCCGCCCGGCTCAAATGGTCAGAGACTCCAGAGGAAGCCAGCCACAATCTGAACCGGCCGGTTCAATTTCCTTCACAATTTGAACCGCCCGGTTCAAAGTCTCAGAAAGTCCTCGACCAAGCTCCCCTGCTCGAACCGGCCGGTTCAATTTCCTTCGTGCATTTGAACCGGCCGGTTGAGTCGTAAAGACAGGATTTTTGCTGCTTTCTATAAATTGAAACTTAGGGTTTTTGGGGAAAGGAGCTGGGATTTTAGAGAGAAGACAAAGAGTTTCGAAGTTCATCAATCAAGTTGAAGCACTCCAAGGATATAGGGGGACTCTTAATCTTACTTCCTCACTTCATCTTGTCGATTCTTCATTTCTCTTGAAAACCCACTACTATTGTTTGTCTATGAACATGAGTAGTGAGTAGTCTCCTTAGTTTCTAGGGGTCTATGGACCTTCTTGGTGTACAAAACTCGTTTATCTATTGATTATATGCATGAATGAAGACTTGTTATGATTTGTGAATTTACTTGGATTAAATGTCTATTCTATGCCCATCAAGTGTTTGATAAAATGCCTAAGTGGTCTAGAAACATGAATTTGAGGTTGAGTGCTCTAGCGAGCGAGACTAATGATTCTAGAATGAAGTAGATTCACCCTTGTTGAGTGGTGTTCACTAGCGTGACTCATTTTAACATTGAGATAGGCTTGATCTTAAACTGCTCATTGGCTATCAATCACTCAACTAGCGTTGATGATTGAGAACCTTGAGTAGGACGTGAGCTAACAATATCTAGCGATTGAAGCTCGCGTGCGAGGTGTTCTTTCCTTAAATCGAATAACAATATCTAGCGATTGAATTTGATTTAATAAGGACACGCCTTAATCTATCATTTACATTATTCATTCTTGCATGAAATTGAACCGTTAAGAGTTGAATGCACCAAGGAGGGAAATAGTACCCTAGGAGCGTCTTTAAAACCTTGAAAACAACCCCTTTCATTGTATTAGTTATTGCATTGGTAGTTGATAATCACAACAAAAACAATCTTTAGGAAATAGACTTATTGAGTAAAATTGAATAGTGATTTTAGGTTTACAATTGCTCCTTGGACGACCCGGTACTTACCGGTTATAAATTGTTTTTGATCAATTTATTGCTTTAGAATCTTACAAATTTGAAAAGCATAGATTACAACGTTCAAAATGGCGCCGTTGCCGGGGAGCAATGAATTAACCTAAGGAACTAGAGTAGATTTTACAAGATTTGGACTATTTCACTTGGTTTTCTTGCTTCACTTGTGTTGCATTTGTGGCCTAACGGACTTCTTTGTTCTTGTAGGCTATTACTTCTTGCTCTTGAATGCTAACAAGGTCTAAGAATAAGGAGAAAGCGAATGCTAGTTTTGAGCAATCTTTGAAGTTTTTCTTGGATCTAGAGAGAGCCAAAGGACAAGGCTCTCGCAACAAGAGGCAACCCCGTAAAAGAAGACCTTACCCAATGGAGAACAACCCTCCTCCCAATGGGGAGAAACCTTTAAAGGATTATTCCACTCCAAGTCTCACCGGCTTTCAATCACCTATAGCTCCACCGGGAGTCAATGCTCCTCAATTTGAACTTAAGCCGGCTTTGATCAACATGGTGGGAAATAATGCATTCACCGGGATTGGAAATCCCAACGCCCACTTAGCTTCCTTCCTCGAGCTATGTGCTACCTTCAAATTCAACAATGTGCCGAAGGAGAACATTTATCTAAGGCTTTTCCCCTTCTCTTTAACGGGGAAAGCTAAGGATTGGTTGTGGAGCCATCACGCGAATACTTTCACGACATGGGATGAATTGGCTCAAGCGTTCCTCCTTCAATACTTCCCACCGGCAAAGACTCAAAGGCTAAAGAATTTGATAAACTCGTTCGAGCAAGGGGAAGATGAGACATTCTATGAGGCATGGGAAAGATTCAAAGAACTTCAAAGGGAATGCCCCCATCACAACATTGACAAACCGACTCTCATTCAAATTTTCTACCAAGGTATGGACCCCGAATCGAAGAGGCAAATGGATCAAGCCGCCGGAGGTGCATTTATGGAAGTCCATCCCACCAATGGAGGAGCAATCATTGATAAAATCTCAAGGAATTCTCACCATTGGGGGAGTGAGAGGAGTTTCCCCAAGAGGAAGAGCAAAACAAGAGAAGAAGAGGAAGTGGACTCAAGAGAGGATGTTCGTGCCCTTAGCAAAAAGATAGATGCTCTAGCCACTTCCCTTGGCGCACTTCATGTGAAGCAATCACAAAAGCAACCTCGGGTATGCGCCATTTGCGCAAGCTCCTCTCATAGAGAAGATGATTGCCCTCATGCCTTCCCACAAGAAGAGACACAAGGTAAGGAGGAGGTGAATTTCTTGAAGGGGAATCAAGCGAGCTATGGGAGAGACCGGAACCAAGATTACCAAAGGCAAGGGCAAGGCTACCAAAGGCAAACCTATCAAGGACAATCAAGCCAACCTCAACAACAAATCCAAGTCCAACAACCTCCAGTGGAAGACCCCATTATGACTAAAATACTAGCTTCACTACTTGCGGGTCAAAACCAAGGGATTGAGGAGCGAAACAAGCTAACTCAAGATCAAATCAAAATGGCTCAAGATCAATTCAAGGCCTCCCAAGATAATAAGTTCATGTTCCAAGCAATCAACCAAAGGCTTGATGAGATATCCGCTCACAACAAAATGTTGGAGACACAAATAGCCCAACAAGCGAGCTCATCCACGAAAGCACAAGGAAAATTGCCCTCTAGGCCGGATTATCACCAAACCGAGCATTGCAATGCCGTTTTTGTTGAAGAAGAAGAAGAGTCATCTCCCGTGCACGTCGATGCCATTACACTCAAGAGTGGGAAAGTGTACGAATCCCCAAAGCCAAAAGCCACTAGAAATCAAAAGCCCAAAGTGAATGAAGGGGACGAGGGAAAGAATGAGGTAGAGAATCCTAAGTCGAGTGAAGAGCCTCCACCATATGTTCCTCCCTTGCCATTCCCTCAAAGGCAAGTGAAGACTACCAAATTGGAGAAGGAGTTTGGAGCCTTTACCGCAATGTTGAGGAAGCTATACGTCTACATGCCATTCCATGAGCTCATCAAGAAGGCGCCTCTATACAACAAGTTTCTAAGAGAGATTTTGTCAAACAAGAGGACCATTGAAGAAAATGATCCCCAATCTCTCAACCACGAGTGTAGCGCCCTCTTTTTGAAGAAGATTCTCCAAAAGGTGAAAGATCCCGGCCAATTCACTATCCCTTGCTCGATAGGAGACATGAACTTCACAAGTCCACTAGCCGACCTTGGAGCTAGTGTGAGCATTATGCCCTTGGCCATCTACCACGAGCTTGGGTTGAAGGGGGTGAAATCCGCCAAAATGACACTACAACTCGCGGATGGGACTACCAGGCGACCTTGGGGCCTAGTGGAGAATGTCCCAATCAAAGTCGACAAATTTTTCATACCATGCGACTTTGTGGTGATCGATATGGGGGACAATTGCACTTCTTCCTTGATTCTTGGGCGTCCTTTCTTAGCCACCGCCGGTTTTAAACTTGATATGGGAAAGGGGAAGTTGACTTTGAAGATTGGTGGAGAAAAGGTGACAATTGAGAGACCTATGAGCGAACAAGTGGTTAAGCTTGCACCTTGTGAATTGAAGGAGCAAGAGAGTGTGGGAGCCGAGAATGTTGAGGCCAAGAAAGTAACTAAGAAGGCTTTGCACAAGATGGTTGATCCCGATGAGGACCCTTCCCTTGATCACTTTGAGTCGCCCTCATGCCATAATGGGATAAAAGGAAAAGTCGATGCTAAAACGGCGAGGAATGAGAAGCAAGCATCACATTGGTCAAGTGCTATTAAGCAAGTTGCTTGCAACTCCTCAAAGAACCCGGATTGAGACTCCCATCATTCTACAAGTCCGCTTGAGGAGGGATCCTAGCAAAGGACTCCTCAAGTGTGTTTCTTAAGAGGAGAATCGGCTCGGTCTTTGCCAAGACGTTAAACTAGGCCCTCACGGGAGGTAACCCGGTTGTAAGTTGTCTATTCATGTTCTTAAGGCTTAATTGTTTGGCATGATCATTGCATGACTTGAGTGTGATTTGGATATTTAGTGTGGCATGTGCTATGTTTTTAGAGAGTGAGATCTTAAGTGTGGAGTGAGTTTCACTCACTCCAATCCAAATTTACATCGCCCATGCTCTCCACGTCCCCTATATTTTTCAATGAATAATGATGTTGCCCTTGGTGCTCATGTTCATATTATGAAGGATGTAGATTACTTTCCTTGCTTGAAGTCTATGAAACTTGTGCCATGATGTTATCATGTAACTTGTGATGCTCTCTTGCTCATACTTGCGTTGCATGACCTTGTATGTCACTAGTTACTTTTAACCTCTCATGTTTTTCTTGTCATCAAGGGAGTTATTTACATCATGTTCGATCACGTTTTGCACAATGACGTCTTTTCTTTTGGTGGGGCACATCTACAAACGAGGGGAGTTCCTATGCGTCTTATTTTCATTTTCTTTATTGTTTGCGCTTAGGGACTAAGCTTGATTTTAAGTGTGGAGTGGATTTATGCACGTCGTTCACATGCTCACATGTTTTCATGCCTTGCATATCATTTTTTTTGAATGACACTTGCATCTTTTGTGCCTTATCCCTATCATGAGAGTGTTTTTAACCGCATAGGCTTGTGACCATCAACTCTAAATCCCTATAAATCACATCTAGCCTATTCGTCACATTTATTGGATCTTGAACTTAGAACCGACCTAGTCCTATGAATGTGCATTCTTGGGAATCAATATCATTGCTATCCCTTGTCTATCTAAATCTCTAAGTATTTTCGTTGAAATACCTTGGAACAAGTTTTAGCAAGCATTTTTAAAATTTTCACGAAAAACTTAGACCTTTTGTTTGCTCCTTGGTGACTTGAGTTCTCTAATTTAGTGCCATGCTTATGTTTGACTCCCGCACATTCCATACACTTTTTGAACATATTGTCAAGTTTTAAGTGTGGAGTCAAAAGAGGGCGAAGCCCCATTCAAAAAAAAAAGAAAAAGAAAAGATTTTTGCGGTCAAAGAGGGTAAAGCCCCGACTAAAAACTTTCTCGAGGTACCCGAGAAGTTTTGCTCCAAAATATACAAATGCCGGGGGTTAGGGAGGTAAGTCCCCCCTCGAAAGCATTTGTAGGCCAAAGGCCGTTCCAAAAAAATAAGAAGCACTTAAAACTTGACTCTATGTTTTTCCTCCATTCTTCATTTGTGCGGGATTCATCATTTGCATGTGTGCTAGTTAGAATGACTTTTGGACGACCCATGTGCTTGCACGGGAACTATCATTTGGTCTATGCTTGTTTTATAAGAACTCTTGTGTCGAACTCCTCTTCCCTTATGGATTACGACTTAAGCGCCTAAAACTTGGGAATGAGTTCCATGTCGCAAACCCGTGGACTAGCCCTAGCTAGCATAGGCGAGCGATTGACATTTTTTTTGTGCAAACTAAAAGCTGCACTTCTATTGTATTGCCTTGAAAATGAGTAGACTTTTGGATGAGGCATTTGAAAGCTTTAGTATTGATGATCTTGAATGCACAACCTCATAGGATACTTAAATGGTTCAAGAGCTCTTTTGATGATATTGTGATGATAGTCCTTGCGTGGGGTGAGGGATTGGTTTTGAGAAATCCGTGCCTTGGTTAAGCACTCTTGAATTCACTCTTATGGGATAAGTGCATTTTGGGATTTGTGAGTATTCCCTTTTCTGAAAACTCTCACGAGACTATAACTCGTCCACTAGGGTAGCCTAGGGGTTTAAAGGCTTGGTGCATACGCTAAATGCACTCGTCACACCTACGAAAAGGAGTTAGCTTGTAAATATGTGTTAGAGTAGTTAGTAATAAAAGTTTGAGACATTATGAATGATAGGAGCAAATTGGCGTTGAACATAATGATTTAGCTATTCGCCATTTGTTTCTCTTTGGCTTGATTTTATTGTTTGCTCGGGACGATCAAACTCTAAGTGTGGAGTGTTTTGATGAGTCGAATTCTTGACTCATTTACATACCCATTTACGAAGAGTTTTGGTCCATTCCCGATGCTATTTCGATGCCATTTGACCCACTTGATTGCCATTTCAGGTTAGAAACCAACCTTATGGTCCCCGAGTTCAAAAAGATCAATTCTCGAAGAAAACCGAAGTTTCGGAGCAAAAATATGGATTTCCGAGCATATTGACCTTTGCGCCTTCTTTTGGACCTATAGGGCTCATCCGATGTCCGATTTGGCTGATCTTTAGCTTGTTGGAAAGGTATTTCAAAGGGCTACAACTTTGTAGTTTACATCAAGATCAGATTCGGATGGGAAGAGGCTCTGAGGAGCCGAACCGGCCGGCTCAATTAGTGCACAAATCTGAGCCGCCCGGCTCAAATGGTCAGAGACTCCAGAGGAAGCCAGCCACAATCTGAACCGGCCGGTTCAATTTCCTTCACAATTTGAACCGCCCGGTTCAAAGTCTCAGAAAGTCCTCGACCAAGCTCCCCTGCTCGAACCGGCCGGTTCAATTTCCTTCGTGCATTTGAACCGGCCGGTTGAGTCGTAAAGACAGGATTTTTGCTGCTTTCTATAAATTGAAACTTAGGGTTTTTGGGGAAAGGAGCTGGGATTTTAGAGAGAAGACAAAGAGTTTCGAAGTTCATCAATCAAGTTGAAGCACTCCAAGGATATAGGGGGACTCTTAATCTTACTTCCTCACTTCATCTTGTCGATTCTTCATTTCTCTTGAAAACCCACTACTATTGTTTGTCTATGAACATGAGTAGTGAGTAGTCTCCTTAGTTTCTAGGGGTCTATGGACCTTCTTGGTGTACAAAACTCGTTTATCTATTGATTATATGCATGAATGAAGACTTGTTATAATTTGTGAATTTACTTGGATTAAATGTCTATTCTATGCCCATCAAGTGTTTGATAAAATGCCTAAGTGGTCTAGAAACATGAATTTGAGGTTGAGTGCTCTAGCGAGCGAGACTAATGATTCTAGAATGAAGTAGATTCACCCTTGTTGAGTGGTGTTCACTAGCGTGACTCATTTTAACATTGAGATAGGCTTGATCTTAAACTGCTCATTGGCTATCAATCACTCAACTAGCGTTGATGATTGAGAACCTTGAGTAGGACGTGAGCTAACAATATCTAGCGATTGAAGCTCGCGTGCGAGGTGTTCTTTCCTTAAATCGAATAACAATATCTAGCGATTGAATTTGATTTAATAAGGACACGCCTTAATCTATCATTTACATTATTCATTCTTGCATGAAATTGAACCGTTAAGAGTTGAATGCACCAAGGAGGGAAATAGTACCCTAGGAGCGTCTTTAAAACCTTGAAAACAACCCCTTTCATTGTATTAGTTATTGCATTGGTAGTTGATAATCACAACAAAAACAATCTTTAGGAAATAGACTTATTGAGTAAAATTGAATAGTGATTTTAGGTTTACAATTGCTCCTTGGACGACCCGGTACTTACCGGTTATAAATTGTTTTTGATCAATTTATTGCTTTAGAATCTTACAAATTTGAAAAGCATAGATTACAACGTTCAGTTTCCTGCTCAGTCTGCGTCACAGTAGCCGACTAAGAATGGATTTGTGTCCTTGGTGTACCAGATCCCAAACTCAGCAGTTCCACAGACGTATTTGATAACTCTTTTTACCTGCAGTAGATGACTTTCTTTCGGATTTGCCTGGTATCTTGCACAAACTCCTACTGCATAAGCAATGTTCGGTCTGCTGGCTGTTAGGTATAAGAGACTTCCAATCATACTTCTGTATAGTGTCTGTTCCACCTATGTTCCAGCATCATCTTTGGTGATCTTTAAGTGAGTAGCAGTCGACGTGATTTTGTGACTTGCCTTTTCGAGATCAAACTTTTTGATTAGATTTTTTGCATACTTACTTTGAGAAAAGAATATGCCATTCTCCTTTGAGTCACCTGGAGTCCTAGAAAGTAGTTCATCTCTCCAACCATGCTCATCTTGAACTCCTTCCGCATCTGTTCCACAAACTGGTCCACCAGCTTCTGTGTGCTGGATCCAAACACTATATCGTCAACATATATTTGTGCTATAATGAAGTCTGACCTTGTGCGTTTGGCAAACAAGGTCTTATCTACTCCCCCTCGTACATAGCCATGGTCGACGAAGAACATCGTGAGACATTCATACCATGCTTTGGGCGCCTATTTGAGGCCATACAGGGCCTTCTTTAGCCGGTACACATGAGTAGGGTGATGTGGATCCTCAAATCCCTTGGGTTGAGCAACATATACCTCTTCGTTCAAAAAGCCATTCAAGAACGCATTCTTGATATCCATCTGGAACAGATGAAACTTCAGATGACAGGCCAAAGCAAGAAGCAAGCGAATGGCCTCAAGGCGTGCAACGGGGGCAAATGTTTCATCAAAGTTGATGCCCTCAATCTGAGTGTTGCCTTATGCTACCAATCTGGCTTTGTTTCTAGTGATGCTGCCCGACGCATCAGATTTGTTTTTGAAGATTCATTTCATTTCGATGACATTAACGTCATCAGGTCGCGGAACTAGATTCCACACATCATTCCTGGTGAACTCTTCCAGTTCTTCCTGCATCGCCAGGACCCAGTATTCATCAAGCAGTGCTTCTTTGACATTCTTTGGCTCTATCATAGACAGAAAACATGAGCAAGCCGCCAGTTCTCGGTAGTTAATTTCCTTTCCCCGAGTCTTCATCCCTTCACTTGGTTCACCTATAACCTCAGAAATCGGATGATTCTTGGCAACTCGTTGGGATGGCTATAAATCAGCTATATCCTCGTGTGTGCTGGAGGGTCCGCTGGGGTCTTCAACGTCGTCAGATGAGGAGTTCGAGGTGTGATTGTCCTCCACTTGCACTCCCCTTGGACCATCCTCTCCAGCCGGCTGTGACAAAGAAGGTGTGTCACTTACTGTTCCACCTCCACAGTCATCATCGTCTGAGTCAGATTTCTCAAACACTTTATCCTTCACCTTGACATTGACTGATTCTATGATGGAGCCTGTACGCTTGTTGAACACCCGGTATGCTCGACTGTTTGTGGAGTATCCTAGAAAGAATCCCTTATCACTCTTCGAATCCAGCTTCTGTCTGTACTCTCTATCATTCAGGATGTAGCACACACTCCAAAAGATGTGGAAGTATTTCACAGTTGGCTTCTTCCCCTTCCAAAGTTCATAACAGCTCATCTCTGTTCTAGTGCATACTGTAACACAGTTGATGATGTGACACGCCGTATTCATCGCTTATGACCAGAACTTGAGAGGATTCTTCTTGGCGTGTAGCATCACGTGGGCCATCTCTTGAATTGTTTAATTCTTGCGTTCCACTATGCCATTCTGCTGGGGGGGGGGGTGATGGCAGATGCAAACTGGTGTGCTATGCCATGTTCTGCACAGTAGGTAGCCATAGTGTTGTTCTTAAATTCTGTACCGTGATCACTCCTGATGGCCACCAAGTTTTCTCCTTTGTCCTCCCTCTCTATCTGAAGCAAGGTAGCTAGTTCAATGAACTATTGGGCGACTTTAGTCTTGTCTCGAAGAAATCTAGTCCAGGTGAATCTGGTGTAGTCATCCACACATACTAAAACATACTTCTTGCCGCCATAGCTCTCAACCTGCATTAGACCCATCAGATCCATATGGACCTATTCTAGAGGTCTGCTAGTACTGATCTGCAAGGTTTTGGGATGCGAGGCCTTTATCTGCTTGCCAATCAGACACTCGCCACAGACTACATCTAGGTCACCCTTCACAGCAGGCATTCCTCGGATGAGTCCAGCTGAAGAAATCTTCTTCACGGACTTGAGATTCAGACTACATCAGTTTGACTTGTCAAGCATGCAGATGCAGCAAATGTTCCATCAGATCCTAGAAAATAACAGTTATTGGCTGACCTGCTTCCTTCCATCAGTGTACCACCTTCCTTATCCAGTACTCGGCATGAGTTATGAGTAAATTGGAGATGATATCCTCCATCACATAATTGGTTAATACTAATCAGGTTCACCTTTAATCCTTCAACTAAGAGGGTATCCTGGAGCACAAGTCGATCCGGAACCTTCAATGTCCCACAGCCGATCACCTGGCCCTTTCCTCCATCACCAAAAGTGACAAACTGACATTTCTTAATAGGTCTGATGTGTGTAAGATACTTAGAGTTACCTATCATGTGGGCTGAGCATCCACTGTCAAAGTACCATCGATCTTTCTTCATGTGACTGGATGAACTGAAAGCGACCATGCATACATTCTCCCTGGTTTTAGGTTTCCAGACTTGTCGGATTCGAGGTATGGTCCTGAACTCCATGGCCTTTTGTTCGGCAAGGAACAGTCGGCACTTTGGTTTGATGTGCCCAATCTGGTAGCAATACCAACACGTGCGGGTGTCTCTCTTCCATTTTGAGTGAGATCTGGCTTGAGAATCACGATCCTTTCTTCGATTCACCGAACTCTTGTCTCGGTTTTGAGTTGCCTTCTTTCTAGGCGGCTGTACCACCACTGGTTCGGCCTTAACAAATGTCGTACCTTTCAAGCTGCTTTCTCCCGTGAAGCCTATACCTCTGTGCCTGCTCTCCATTCTTTGAGACTTGAGTATAGAATTTAGATCCTTTGATCTAGAGTTCAACATTTTCACTGAGCTCTTAAACTGGCTGAGTTCCTTCATAGTGGTTGCATGATTCATTCTTTCTGATTCCATCTGAAGTTCTAATGACTCTACTTTGTTCATGAGAAAAACTTCTTTGTGATTTAGATCAGTAATTTTCTTCCTTAGCTCCACCATGCCTGTTGGGTGCAAATCTTGATTTTTCTCCATCTCAACTTTCAGTGAAGATACAATACCTATAAGTTCAGCTTTCTGTGCAAGTAGTGATGACCTTTCCTGTTTCATCTCAGTCAGTTGAATTTCTAAAGACGTAACCTCACCTTGGAGTTCCACCTTCTGAGTCACCAGGATTTCTACTTCCTGCCACGTCTTGTCCTTTTCCTCAGTCAGACAGGAGGCTATTTCCGTAAGCTTCTTGTTCAGATCAATCACCATTAGCCACTTCTCATGCAGCTCTTTGTAAGTCTCAGCCAAGGATTCTTGTGTGAGCTCTTCATCATCACTATCTGAGGTGTCATCAACAGGCTGTTCAGACATAGGGCTGGAGTACTTGTTTTCACGTGTGTCACTGTAGTCTTCAATAGTGGCAACACATGCAACAAAGTTTGTAGTTTCATCATTGTCCTCCTCATCGTCAGACTCGCTATCACTCATATTAGCAACCATCGCCTTTTTCTTCTTGAGGGTGTTGGCACATTATGCTTGAATGTGACCAAAGCCTCTGCATTCTCGACACTGTATGTCTTTCCCTTTTTCAGTAGAGAACTCCTGCCCGTTCTCACTTGTTCTAGTCTTCCCCTTTTTCTAGTTTCAGAAGTTGCTAGAGGATGAGTGACCTTACTCAGGACCACGTATGTTGATCTTTCTTACCATCCTGCCAAAGTTCTGAGCCATCATTGCAAACTGCTCGGTTGAACACCTAGAATCATATTTGTCTTCAGACACTTATACCTTCATGGCAATTCCCTTGCCTCCCTTCGGGTGATAATCCTGCTGTTGGTTGAGCTCATAAGTTCTCAGTGATCCCATGAGGTCTTCTAGCTTTAGAGTGGCGATGTTATGTACTTCTTCAATCGCAGTGCCCTTCATGGTGAATCTCGGGGGTAATGATCTCAGAACCTTGCTTGCCATTCTTCCGTCATCAATGGGTTTCCCCAGCGCTGCAGCCTCGTTAGATAGGTCTAGAACTCTTGCGCTGTACTCAGGAACGGTTTCTTATTCTTTCATTTTAAGATCTTTGAATTTGGTGGTGACCATCTGTATTCGCGAGTTTCTTACCTTGTCTGTTCATTCATAAGCAATTCTGAGAATGGCCCATGCTTCTTTGGTAACTTCACAGTTAGTGATCAGTTTGATCTTCTCCCGAAGCTCGGATGCTTTCTCTCGAAAGCGTGTAGTGGTCTTCCGTGTATGCAGCGGTTAGTTCAACAAGAACAGTCTGATCAGACACTGAATAGACTGCTTCAACGCCGGTGATCTTCCAGTGGGGAAACTCAGCCGGCCTTCGCTCTTCTTCTCTCCAATCTCACGTATGCACTCGAGTGTGTTTCTCTCAGAAAAGCGATGCAGATCTAGGAGGCCCTAGCCTTCTATTTATATGCTTCGGTGAGTCCAAAGCTGTCTCAGATAATCTGTCAAATATTTACGAAATATTCCTAAATATTTGCTAGATATCTTTAATCCAATCTTTAGGAAAGATATTGAGATTTCTTCCACCCCAAGTCTTCTAAACCGCCTTCCAACAGATAAGAAGATATTCTTATGAATATCTGCTCAATTCAGTTCAATAGCCGACTCCAATCTGATCGGATCTTTGATCTTTAGAAACTTCCAGTTTAGGAAACATCTGTGCGTCTGTTCCACGCTGTACTTCTATTCCGGTCTTCGGTTGAACTCTTCTTGAACTCTCTGAAGGTGTTTTTCCAAAACCATGTCTTTCACAGGAATATCAGAAACACTGAGAAGGCTTTTGGCTATTTGTGGAATAAAGAGGATGTTGTTAAGCTGGAAAGATTTATTGGCAGAAGCTAAAGGAAGAATAGAGTGCCCTATATGAGTAATGGGAAGAGACTTACCATCCCCAACCATAAGGTGATCATTACTATTGTAGTTGGACTGAAGATTGAGATTGCCCAGTTCAGCCGTCACATGATTGCTTGCTCCGGAGTCAATAAACCATGGATCGCCAATATCAGATGGACTATCTGAGGATGCTAAGAAGGCACTCTTTTTATAAGAATTCAACCGAGTAGTTGCGTTACGATTAGTGACAGGAAACTCTCGTAAATTTAATTGTTGAAAACAATTGAGAGCCTCATGTCCCATACACGTACAAATCTGACAAACTGGCTTTGATTGATCCATCGAAACATCATCCGAAGAGGAATGATCAACAGAAGAGCGCGACCAACATGGCTTGCAGAGCCGCGTGAGTTTCGACCGCTCGATTTACAAACAACAGCATTGGCAGATGGAATAGACATAGATAATGCATCTTCCTCCAAACGTTGTTCTTCTTGGAGCAGCAAACCAAGCAACTCATCTGAAGTTAATGGTTCAACACGCATAGAGAGGGCAGCACGAAAGGCACTGTACTGTGACCCAAGTCCATACAAAACATAAGCCACAAAATCAGCATCCGAGATAATGCACATGCAATCAGACAAAGCATCGACAAGAGCATGTTTCTTTTCGAAATAATCAAGGATTAAAGATGAGCCCTGTGTGAGAGTTTGAAGCTGTTAACGAAGATGCATCTGCCGAGCCCCGGATTGTGCTTAAAAAGTTCTAGCAAGGATTTCCCACGCTTCAGCAGTGGTGACAGCGCGAGCGATGATACCGAGTAGAGGGGTCGTCACAGTGGACCGAAGCCATAGAAGGATTAAACGATCATTCTTAATCCAGGAAGAAAAGTCAGGATTTTCAACTTCACGAGCCGGAATCCCGGTGGATGGATCAGCAGGATCGGTCGGAGGAATTGATGGAATCCTGATTGTTGCAGTTGGTGGATTAGTGTTTGTTAAGAAGGACATCAATCCGTAAGCTTCCAATGCCGATCGAACAGTACTCCGCCAAAGAGAATAATTAACGATCAAGTCGAATGGCCAAATTGGGAAAGCTAAAATTTTGATCTGTTGAACTCAAAGAGGCAGCAGCTAAAGGGTTATGAGTAGAGGATGAGCCGAGAGCCATGGTGGATCAGAGAGTTAGGCTGATACCATATGAGTATTGGAATGATATTAGGGAAAATGTTGTTTTCCTTTTTCTCATTAACAGTGTATAAATAGTTTATAAGGGATTATAATCAGGGAAATTAGGATCCTAAACTAACGTTACATATTGGTCAATGAATCACAAATCTAGGGATTGAAATCCCAAATATACAAATCAAATATTCACGTCAATAAAACTGATATTGATCATAAATGAGGTTTAGTCATTCTTGTTTTACACAAGCATAATAATAAAAACCTATAATTAGTTAGAATCGAGCAATTTCCGAAATTTATTCCTAATTCGACCATGACAACAGCGATTTGCTGTTAGCAAGAAGGGCTTTGTCACTCCAACACGGACAAATCGAAAAGAATATACCTAATTAAATAACTTTGTAATGATATACACATCCAAGTTCCGTGTTGCTAAAAGACTAAACTAGAGGCGAAAGGGTGTGACCAGCTGGTAGGCACGCCCGCCCGGCATCAAAGGCGTCCGGGTTCAAGCCCTCATGCTAACTTCTAACACCTAACAAAAATCTAACCCCTATCAAAAAAAAGAAAAAAGACTAATAAACTAAACCTTTAAGGTAAATGAGTACATGTTAAATATACATTTACTTATTTACCCCTCAAATTTTAATTTAAAAAAAGAAGGTATTTTCGTGTTTTACGCATTCCCATAAACACTACAACATTATCTGAATAAGACTGAATGTTTTTTTCTTGGTTTTTCTTGGTTTTGGTTTTCTTCGACTGCACTTGTTACAATAGTAGTCTTTTTGTCTTCAAGGGTCTGGTCACCTTCCTCGGCGTGAGGTAAAGTGGAGCATCTCACTGCTCCCGGCTAGTTAACTTGTCATAGCTCTTAAGTCCTCTTTGATGCCTTTTATGGAGTTCAAGTGGTGTGCTACCATTGAGCTATTTAGGTATTTAATTTTTTTTTCTTTCAAACAAATCTTGAACAAAAATAGTCTCTTTCTCAACAATCTGACTGTGCAACTGATGAACTGGGAGTAGCAACAGTCGAGCCGTAGGCCACTAGTTGCGAGTGCTTCGTCTTCTCGTCATACTTCCTTGCCTTGTTCGTAGTAGAAAGGTAGCGGTACCGCCATAAACGCCCTATACTTTCTAACATTGTTCAAATGCTCATTCTCCAACCTGATCGCACATCATATATATGAGTAGTATAAAACATATACAGATAAGTTTGATACATATCTAGCTGTTAAACCAAACTTGGGTGTTAGATCTTATGGCATGTGGTTTGGTAAAACTCTGTGAAGAGTTGTTCAAGGAAGAGTTCAAGACAGGCAGAGACAACTATCCCAGAACAAGTCTGGAGCAGATGGAATGTTACCTAATTCAGATAAGGCAACATAGTCAACCGAGGAAGAACAAGACGGTTGCAGATGGAAGGACAGATTGAAAGTTTCCTAATTCTGATTAGGCAACTTGTTCAACCGACGTAGCACAAGTTAGACGCAGCAGATGTTTCCTAGAAAAGATTTGGCAAGTCGGTGCTAAGATGATTATCAAGAAGTCGGTTGAGAGATATTAGGGAAGACTTGCGCATGAAGATAACTTGGCCAAAAAGATAATTAAGAGTTTCTTAAACGGAGTTGAAGATCTATGAAGGATTATCTACAAGAGATATGCACAAGGGTTTAGGAAAGATTCCCTAGAAGATTTAGGAAAGATTTCCTAAAGAGATAGGCGGTTGAAGATAGGAGACCTAGATACTTTAGGGTTTCTACCACACTATATAATGAGGGCTGATGGACTCGTTCTACTGAGCACTCACGGAGATATTATTCACGCTCATACTCACTGAAGGGAGGTGGAGGCAAACGGCCGGTGAACTAATCATTCCAATCAATTCACGGCACTCGGATTTAGTCTGTTCTAGTGCTTGGCAGACTGATCGTAGAACAACTTGACGCTACACGTACTGGTGTTCTTACTGCGCATTCGGAGGAAAACGCTGATTCTCATGGAGGATCATATTGGTGGAATCAGAGGCGAGTCTCTGATCTAGGGGAGACCTAGTTGGCGATTACTAGAGTATTAAAGGCTCAGGCGGTTTAAGAGGGATTATATAAATATAAGCTCCTGTACTCGCAATACCCATTATTAGTGAATTTCTATCCACCAGGCTAAGGAGACAGGCCCCCCAGACGTAGGCTCGTTAACGCCGAACTGGGTAACCACTTTGTGTGTCATTTATTTTCGCATAAGTTGTTCTAGATTTTGTTGTGCACTCGACCAGAACAACATCTCAACTACAAAGGAAAGATATCAATTGGTATCATAGCAAACACTCAACACACAGAGTGAGATCCGAAGGTTGTTGAGATGGATTTGAGAGAAGGGCCTGATCTACAATTCTTGAGAATGACCTACAATAAAGGGTCTGATCCTGGGCAGTCATCTAGCTCAAGATTCCAGAAGGATGGCAATTTTAAAAGGGAACAAATATGGAGACTTCAACCATGACAACAAAGGTAAGAGGATTCAATGCAGAGAATGTGAAGGCTATGGACATATTCAAGCAGAATGTGTCAACACACAAAAGAAGAAGAATGCCTATGCTGTCAACTGGAGTGATAGTGAATCTGATCAGGAAAGTGAGTCCAATAACTTTGTGGCCCTTGCAAGCTGTTTCAACCTTCAAAAGAGAGCAAAGTAAAGGAGGAGAGTGAAAAACATCCTAGGAGGATCACACAAAGTACTCAAGCTGCAGTGATGATAAGGAAATCACTGATGAAGACTTTTCCAACAAGTACAAGGAGTTGTTCCAGGAGTGGCTGAATGAAGTTGAGCGGAACAAAAAACATTGGAACAACCTGGAAGACATAAAAGAAGAAAAAGAAAAGCTATGGGAAGAAGCAGCTGTCCTCGTAGCATAAAAGGTGGAAAATCAACAGATTATCACTGATCTTAAAGTCCAGATGAACGACGTAAAAAATGAACGTGCTGAACTTATTGCACAGAAGGCCGAGCTACTGGCAGTTGTGTCCCCTCTGAAGAATCAGATTGAAACAAGCCAAGGCAAACATCCAGAGATAATCAATGATCTAAAGAAGAAGAATGCTGCTCTACAACGAAGAGAGGTAAATCTTCTTAATATTGTGGATGCTTTGAAATGTGAGATTGAGACAGAAAAACTTGTTCATCCCGAGATTCTAGAAGAGCTGAACAACCTGAAAAAGTCTGTCAAGATGCCTAATTCTGGAACTAAAGATCTAGACTCTATTCTTGGAGCTCAAAGGACGAGTGGTGGTTACAAAGGGCTAGGATTCTCTGGTGCATCTGGGTCCGGAAAGACAACGTTTGTGAAAGCTGAGCCACGACCTTACAATGTACCAACTGAACATCACTCGCAAAGAAGAACAACCCGCTATCCCTCAAAAAGGCAAGACAGACAAAGGTGCTTTTTCTGCAACCGAGTGGGACACATCAAATCCAGATGTCAAGAATTCCAAAAGTTTCTCAGAAAGATGAATCAAGTGCCGAAACCACGGGTGCAGCAAGTCTGGAGAGTTAAAGAAAGGAGTGAGGTATGCTATGTTGCTTTCAGTTCCACTAGTCATCTGAAGAGGGAAAGATGGTACTTTGACAGTGGTTGTTCTAGACACATGACTGGCAATCCTGATTTTCTGACTAGCGTAGAGGAGTTCAAAAGGAAGTCAAATGTGACCTTTGGAGATGGAGTAGAAGGCGGAGTGCTTGGAAAAGGAACTTTGTATGTTTCGGGGCTACCCAGATGGAAAGAAGTCCTACTTGTCAAAGGATTGCAGGCAAATCTGATCAGTATAAGTCAGTTGTGTGATGGAGAGCACCAATTCACACAGGATGAATGTGTGGTGTTGAACAAGAATGATGAACCAGTTCTCACTGAAAGAAGGTCGTCAAACAACTGCTACTTACTGAACCTAGGTCGACCCAATGCTGAAACAACTTGCTTACTGAGCAAAACTGAAGAGACGAATTTGTGGCATCAGCGAATGGGTCATGTGAATCTAAGGACGCTACATAAGATTACCTCTGATGGTCTCGTTCGTGGTATACCTAAAGTTCAAGGCGACCTGAGCATTGTATGCGGAGATTGCCAGATTGGGAAGTAGATCAAAGTCCCACACAAAGGCACCACTCATATCAACACAAGGAGACCTCTGGAACTACTTCACATCGATCTGATGGGGCTTATGCAAGTAGAGAGTTATTCTGGAAAGAGGTACGCATTTGTATGTGTTGATGACTTCTCATGGTTCACTTGGTCCAGTTTCTTGCGAGAAAAATCAGATGCTGTTCAGGCATTTGTTCAACTATGCACTCAGCTGGAGTGAGAAAGAGAAGATAAAGGCGAGCACATTGAGAGAGTTCGAAGTGATCATGGAAAGGAGTTTGAGAATACTACTCTTACTGACTTCTACACACAAAAGGGGATAACTCCGCAATTCTAATCACCGATCACGCCCCAGAAGAATGGAGTTGTCGAAAGAAAGAATCGAACCGTTAAGGAGATGGCCCGAGTGATGCTTCATGCGAAGAAGGTGCCTTTAAAGTTCTGGGCAGAAGATATGAACACATCGTGCTATGTCATCAACAGAGTAATGATTTGATCCGGTACAGAGAAGACATGCTACGAGTTGTGGAAGGGTAAGAAGCCAACGGTGATGTAATTCCATATCTTTGGAAGCTAATGCTACATTCTCAGAGACCGAGAGTATCTACAGAAATTGTATCCTAAAAGGGATGAAGGAGTCTTTCTGGAGTACTCCATTAATATCCGTGCTTACCGAGTCTACAATAAACGCACATGAGTCATTATGGAATCTATCAATGTTATTGTGAAAGATGTTGTGTCAGATGCTCCTGAGACAAGTTCGGCAGATGATGACGACGTAGTACCTCACCAGAAACAACATGTTGCTCCCACACCAAATCCAGAAGTTGTCCCGGATAAAGCCTCAGAACATTTTTCTAAAAAAGATGACCAGACTGATAAGGAAGCTGAATCGGAGATACCTCCTGCTACCTCTCGGATTCTTCAACCTTCTAGGACTGTTGAGAAGAATCATCCCATTGCTGAGGTGATTGGTGAACCAAATGACGGCATGAAGACTCGACGTAAACAAGTAAACTTTCGAGAATTGGCTGGCTTTACATGTTTTATGTCCACTGTGGAGCCCAAGAATACCAAGGAGGCCATCAATGATGACTACTGGGTGCTGGCTATGCAAGAAGAGCTTGGTGAATTTCAGCGAAACAATGTTTGGGATTTTGTTCCACGACCTGATGGTGTGAATGTGATTGGAACAAAGTGGATCTTCAAGAACAAGTCTGACGAACAAGGAAACATCAATCGAAACAAGGCGAGACTTGTGGCTCAAGGCTATACTCAAATTGAAGGAGTAGATTTTGATGAGACCTTTGCCCCAGTTGCTCGATTAGAGGCCATACGTCTACTATTGGCTCTTGCTTATCATCTAAAGTTCAAGTTGTTCCAGATGGATGTCAAGAGTGCCTTTCTGAATGGGTTGCTAAACGAAGAAGTGTATGTGGCACAACCGAAGGGATTCGAGGACCCTCACCATTCTGACCATGTGTATCGGTTGAAGAAAGCACTTTATGGTCTCAAGCAGGCACCCAGAGCATGGTACGAGCGGCTTACTGAAGTCTTAATCAACCATGGCTACGTGCGAGGGGGAGTAGACAAGATGCTTTTTGTCAAACACACAAGGTCAGACTTTATCATTGCTCAAATTTATGTGGATGACATCGTGTTCAGCTCTAGCAATTAGAAGATGGTGGACAAGTTCGTAGAACAATTGCAGAGCGAATTCAAGATGAGCATGGTAGGATAGATGTGTTACTTCCTTGGATTACAAGTAAAGCAGAAGGTAGATGGTATCTTTATATACCAAATTAAATATGCCATGAATTTGATCAAGAAGTTTGATCTGGAGAAAACAACACATAAGAGAACCCCCGATGCAACTCATGTGAAGATCACCAAGGATGAAGCTGGTACAAGTGTGGATCAAACCTTGTATAGAAGTATGATTGGGAGCTTACTATACCTGATGGCCAGTAGACTAGACATTGCCCATGCGGTTGGAGTTTGTGCCAGATATCAAGCTCCCATGGAGAGCCACTTGATGAATGTGAAGAGAATTATCAAATATGTTTATGGCACAGCAGACTATGGATTGTGGTACACTAAGGATACTAATTCCTGTTTGGTAGGATATTGCGATGCAGATTGGGCTGGGAATGTAGAGGATCGCAAAAGCACATCTGGAGGATGGTTCTTTCTAGGAAACAATTTGGTGTCATGGTTCAGCAAGAAGCAGAATAGCATATCCCTTTCCACTGCTGAAGCAGAATATATCGTTGCTAGAAGTTGTTGTACCAAGATGTTGTGGATGAAGCAGATGCTGGAAGAATACGGAGTGAAACAAGACGTAATGACACTCTACTCAACATGAGCACAATCAACATATCCAAGAATCATGTTCTACACTCCAGAACAAAGCATATTGACATCAGGCATCACTTCATTTGAGAGCTAGTGGAGAAGAAGATAATTACTTTGACGCACGTATCCACTGAGAAGCATCTAGCAGACATCTTCACCAAAGCCCGGGACAACCTACAGTTCGAGACACTTAGATCCTCACTGGGTTTGTGTGTCCCTGACAATTAAGTTGTTCCACTACAAGTGGGTCAGCCAAAACTAGAACGAGATATGTGTTAAGGGCAGATGTGGGAGGAAGGTAGAAAGAAATCTAGTACTGGTACGAAAAGAAATGGTTGGACAAAGAACCTGCGAAGAAGACTGCACAAAGAGGTAATAAAAAATCTCTAGATCTGTTATTGTGCATAGTAGCACATCTTGGGAGTTTGAAACCTCCTTCAAAGATTCAACTGTAATAGTAGTGCATGTAGATTACAGGGAATAGTTTTGCCAAAAATGACAAGGGGAATATTGTTAGATCTAATGGCTTTTTGGTTTGGCAAAACTCTGTAAAGAGTTGTTCAAGCTATTGTTCAAGGAAGAGTTCAAGACAGGTTGAGACAACTGTCCTAGATCAAGTCTAGAGCAGATGGAATGTTACCTGATTCATATTAGGCAACATAGTAAACTGACGAAGAACAAGACAGTTGCAGATGGAAGGACAGAAGGAAAGTTTCCTAATTCAGATTAGGCAACTTGTTGAACCGATGTAGCACAAGTTAGACGCAGCAGATGTTTCCTAGAAAAGATTTGGCAAGTTGGTGCTAAGCTGATAATCAAGAAGTCGATTGAGCGATATTAGGGAAGACTTGCACTTGAAGATAACTTGGCCAAGAAGATAGTCAAGAGTTTGTTAAACGGAGTTGAAGATCTATGAAGGATTATCAACAAGAGATATGCGCAAGGGTTTAGGAAAGATTCCCTAGAAGATTTAGGAAATATTTCCTAAAGAGATAAGCGGTTGAAGATAGGAAACCTCGATACTTTAGGGTTTCTACCGCACTATATAATGAGGGCTGATGGACTCGTTCTACTGAGCACTCACGGAGATATTATTCACGCTCATACTCACTGAAGGGAGGTGGAGGCAAACAGCCGATGAACTAATCATTCCGATTAATTCACGGCGCCCGGATTTAGTCTGTTCTAGTGCTCGACAGGCTGATCGTAGAACAACTTGACACTACATGCATTGGTGTCTCACGGAGGATCATATTGGTTGAATCGGAGGTGAGGCTCTGATCTAAGGGGAGACCTAGTTGGCGATTACTAGAGTATTAGAGGCTCAGGCGGTTTAAGAAGGATTCTGTAAACGTAAGCTCCTGTACTCGCAATACCCATTATTAGTGAATTGTTATCCACCGGGCTAAGGAGACAGCCCCCCAGACGTAGACTGGTTAACGCCGAACTGGGTAACAACATTGCGTGTCATTTATTTTCCACACTACATTTATTTTTGCATAAATTGTTCTAGTTTTTGTTCTGCACTTGACCAGAACAACATCTTAACTACAAGGGAAAGATTTCAATTGGTATCAGAGTAAACACTCAACACACAGAGTGAGATCCGAAGGTTATTGAAATGGATTTGAGAGAAGGGCAGAACATCACGCGACCACCGTTGTTAGAAGGAAACAAGTATGGTTACTGGAGAGTGCGAATGAAGGAGTTCCAAATGTCACATGATGAATTAGTTTGGGAAGCTGTTGAACAAGGGTGGACACACCCAGTGACTACCGACGAAGCTGGCAAAGTTAGTCTTCATGCTAAAGCCAGATGGACTGAGGGTCAAAAGAATGCTGAAGCTGCAAACTCCAAAGCAATGATTGCCATATTCTCAGGAGTTGATGGGAAGAATTTCTAGATGATATCAACCTGTGAAATTATGAAGAAGGCTTGGGACATATTGCAAACATCTCATGAAGATACGAACAAGGTCAAGATATCCAGAATGGAGATGGTCACGTCAAAATTCGAAAATCTAAGAATGCAGGAGGACGAGACCATAGCTGACTTCAACACAAGAGTACTTGACATCTCTAATGAATTGTTTACACTTGGAGAGCCCATGACCAAAGAGACGCGGGTAAGAAAGGTGCTAAGGTCTCTACCAAAGCGGTATGAAATGAAGGCACTCGCAGTCAAGGAAGCACACGATGTGAAGATCATGAGGCTGGATGAACTGATGGGATCACTACAGACTCATGAGATGGAGATGAATGAAGAGGAACAACTCATGAAGGATAGAAGTGTCGGTCTAAAATCTGAGCTAACTACTGTTCAATAGGCAACGATGAAAAATTATCTGAACAACAGTATGCCATGTTCGCAAAGAATTCAGGGAAATTCATGAGAAGACCTACAATAAAGGGTCTGATCCTGGTCAGTAATCTAGCTCAAGATTCCAGAAGGATGGTAATTTCAAAAAGGGAACAAATCTGGAGACTTCAACCATAACAAAGAAGGCAAGGGGATTCAATGCAGAGAATTTGAAGGCTATGGACATATTCAAACAGAATGTGTCAACACACAGAAGAAGGAGAATGCCTATGCTGTCAACTGGTGTGACAGTGAATTTGATCAGGAAAGTGAGTCCAATAACTTTGTGGCCCCTGCTAGCTGTGTCAACCTTGAAAGAGAGCAAAGTAAAGGAGGAGAGTCAAAAACATCCCCGGAGGATCACACATAGTACTCAAGCTGCAGTGATGATGAAGAAATCACTGATGAAGACTTTGCCAACAAGTACAAGGAGTTGTTCTAGGAGTGGCTGAATGAAGTTGAGCGTAACAAAAAACACCGGAACAACCTGGCAGACCTAAAAGAAGAAAAAGAAAAGCTATGGGAAGAAGCAGCTGTCCTCGTAGCACAGAAGGTGGAACATCAATAGATTATCACTGATCTTAAAGTCCAGATGAACGACGTAAAAAATGAACGTGCTGAACTTATTGCACAGAAGGCCGAGCTATTGGCAGTTGTGTCCTCATTGAAGAATCAGATTGAAACAAGCCAAGGCGAACATCTAGAGATAATCGATGATCTAAAGAAGAAGAATGCTGCTCTACAATGAAGAGAGGTAAATCTTCTCAATATTGTGGATGCTTTGAAATGTGAGAATGAGACAGAACAACTTGTTCATGCCGAGACTCTAGAGGAGCTGAACAACCTGAAGAAGTCTGTCAAGATGCTTAATTCTGGAACTAGTAATCTAGACTCTATTCTGGGAGCTCAAAAGACAAGTGGTGGTTAGAAAGGGCTAGGATTCTCTAGTGCATCTGGGTTCGGAAAGACAACGTTTGTGAAAGCTGAGCCACGACCTTATAATGTACCAGATGAACATCACTCGCAAAGAAGAAAAACTCGGTATCCCTAAAAAAGGCAAGATAGACGAAGGTGCATTTTCTACAACAGAGTGGGACACATCAAATCAAGATGTCAAGAATTCCATAAGTTTCTCAGAAAGATGAATCAAGTGCCGAAACCACGGGTGCAACAAGTCTGGAGAGTTAAACAAAGAAGTGAGGTATGCTATGTTGCTTTCAGTTCCACTAGTCATCTGAAGAAGGAAAGATGGTACTTTGACAGTGGTTGTTCTAGACACATGACTGGCAATCCTGAGTTTCTGACCAACGTAGAGGAGTTCAAAGGGAAGTCAAATGTGACCTTTGGAGATGGAGTAGAAGGCGGAGTGCTTAGAAAAGGAACTCTGAATGTTTCGGGGCTACCCAGATTGAAAGAAGTCCTACTTGTCAAAGGATTGCAGGCAAATCTGATCAGCAAAGTCAGTTGTGCGATGGAGAGCACCATGTTCAATTCACACAGGATGAATGTGTGGTGTTGAACAAGAATGATGAACCAGTTCTCACTGGAAGAAGGTTGCTACTTACTGAACCTAGATCGACCTAATGCTGAAACAACTTGCTTACTGAGCAAACCTGTAGAGATAAATTCGTAGCATCAGCGAATGGGTCATGTGAATATAAGGATGCTACATAAGATTGCCTCTGATGGTCTCGTTCGTGGTATGCTAAAGTTCATGGCGACCTGAGCATTGTATGCGGAGATTGCCAGATTGGGAAGTAGATCAAAGTCTCACACAAAGGCACCACTCAAATCAACAAGAGGATACCTCTGGAACTACTTCACATCATTTTGATGGGGCCTATGCAAGTTGAGAGTTATTCTGGAAAGAGGTACGCACTTGTATGTGTTGATGACTTCTCAAGGTTCACATGATCCAGTTTCTTGCGAGAAAAATCAGATGCTGTTCAGGCATTTGTTCAACTATGCACTCGGCTGGAGCGGGAAAGAGAAGATAAAGGTGAGCACATTGTGAGAGTTCGAAGTGATTGACAGTAGTAAATTCCATATAGTCAAAAACAATTTATATTTGACCGGTAAGACCGGTGTTGAACCCAAGGGAGCAAATTTGATTATGCGCTAGGGGAATCAAGTTTTCAACTTGGCTATTACTATAAATTCAATGATGAGGTGGTTTTCATATAAGAACTAGTAATGAAATGGCTTCAAAGGGGTTTTAATTCAATTTAAAGAGAGTTTCGAGGGGTTACTCCCCTCCTTGGCATTTCTCAATGATCATGTACACAAGAGTTGAGTCATTTTGAGGTGTTAATTGGTTTAGAACCTAGCTTAGACTAAGATAGACAAATTCTCATTTTAATCTAATCCTAATCAAGCCATCCTAATTAGAACCTCACTTTATCAAGATATCGATTCACTCTATAGCACTATTATCCTTGGAACCTCTCCCAAGGTAATAGATGCTATAAGCATTAAGCTTTAGTTCACCTCACATCCATGCATTTACTCTCATAAACACTAGATGAGATCATTTCCACCATATCCAAATCATCACTAAGCATTTTCAATACTTAGATCAAGTTATAAGATCAACATGTCACATAGGCATTTTATGAAACACTTGGTAACATGTCATGAATAGAGCACTTAGTGAAAATGAAATCAACACCATAGATTGTATATTCAATGTGTATACATGATCATAGAGTACCAAGGAGGGTTGTAAAACCCTCAAAACACAAGGGAACTACTCACACATCATGTAAGACAACATGGTGTGAGTAGGGTTTATAGCAACAACAAAGAGAATAGAAGATGGATAGAAGTAGGATGGTTAATCCTAATGTCTCCCTTTGATCTTCACTTCTCCTTGGTTGGATGATGATTGATGACCTTGATTTGATCTCTTCTTCTGGAAATTTTCCCCAAAGATGCCAGCCTGCTAGGTTAAACATGCCACTTTCTATTTATAGCCTCGGGTAAAAAATGCAATGTAGTAGATCTCAGCCGGCCGGCTGAACTGAAGGTGAAAATCCAGTCGGTCGGCTGGGTTTTTTAACCGCATGGCTTAAAGTGGCCGATTGCTATGAAATATGGCTTCTTTAACCAGCCGGTCGGCTGTTTCTAGGGAGATTCCCATCCGGTCGGCTGGGATGCTTTTTGCCCACTTTTCACTCCAAATCTCTGGTTTTTCTTGAGTTTTCGTATTTAGGCTTTGACATTGAGATGGCCTTGTTTTCTACCTGAAACGTAGGGTAAGAGGTCAAATAACATCAAAATATCGTCGGAAATGAGCCAAAGCTATAGTGAAAAATGGCTATTAATAAGTTGAAAACTCAACTTATCAACACTCCACACTTTAAGCTTTGTTCGTCCCGAACAAAGTATGAAAGCATGTCAAAGTCGTGCAAATGTCGAAATGCTAGTGGCGCTATGTTTTTCGTCTATTTGCCTCACTAGATTTCACAAGGTCTCGATCATTATTTCTAAACATGTTATTGAAAGGTAAATGACAAGGTATGTACAATCTAACTAGCTCCTTTTTGTAGGCGTTACAAATGCATTTAGCGTATGCATTAAGCCTTTAAACCCCTAGGCTACCCTAGTGGACGAGTTATAGTCTCGTGAGAGTTTTCAGAAAAGGGAATAATCACAAATTCCAAATGCACCTATCCCATGAGAATGAATGCAAGAGTGTTTAACCAAGGCGATGATTTCTCAAAACAAATCCCTTACCCCAAGCTAGGACTACCGTCGCAATATCATCAAAAGAACTTTTGAACCATTTAAGTATCCCATGAGGTTGTGCATTCAAGATCATCAATAATAGGGCTATCAAAAGTCTCATCCAAAGATCCATTCATTTTCAAGGCAATACAATAGAGTGATAGTTTAGTTTGCACAAAAGAGTGTCAATCGCTCACCTATGCTAGCTAGGGCTAGTCCATGGGTTCGCGACATGGAACTCATTCCCAAGTTTTAGGCGCTTAAGCCATAATCCATAAGGGAAGAGGAGCTTGACACTTATGAGTTCTTAGAAAATTGGTATAGACCAATTGAGAGCTCCCGTGCAAGCACATGGATCGTCCAAGAGTTATTCCAACTAGCACACAATGCAAATGATGAATCCCACACAAATGAAGAATGGAGGAAAACATAGAGTCAAGTTTTAAGTGTTTCTTATTTTCTTTTTGAAATGACATTTGGCCTACAAATTCTTTCGAGGGGGAACTTTTCTTCCTAACCCCCGGCATTTGTATCATTTTTGAAGCAAAACTTCTCTAGCTTTGAGAAAGTTTTTAGTCGGGGCTTTGCCCTCTTTGACCACAAACATTTTTTTGGGGCCTATTTTTTGCCCTCTTTTGACTCCACACTTAAAACTTGACAATATGTTCAAAAAGTGTATGGAATGTGCGGGAACAATCATGAACAAGGCACCGTGTTAGAGAAGCTCAAGTCACCAAGGAACATTCAAAGGGTCTAAGTTTTTCACGAAATTTTTTAAAGTGCTTGCTAAAACTTGATCCAAGGCATTTCAACGAAAATACTTAGAAAAGTAGATAGACGAGAGATAGCAATGACATTGGTTCTCAAGAATACGCATTCAATGGACTAGATCGGTTCTAAGTTCAAGATCTAATAACTATGAGAAATAGGCTAGATGTGATTTATAGGGATTTAGAATCGATAGTCACAAGCCTATGTGGTTAAAAACACTCTCATATTAGGGATAAGGTGCAAAAGATGCAAGTGTCCATCTAAAAATGATATGTATGGCATGAAAGCATGTGAACTATGTGAACTATGTGCACTAAACCACTCCACACTTAATTCAAGCTTAGTCCCTAAGCCCAAAGAATGATAAAATAGAGGTAAAGGCGCATAGGAACTCCCCTCGTTTGTAGAACCGGTGACATAACTCTTGGGAGTGAGAAATAGCCTTTTGGTTGCATATGTAGATAAAGAAGGTGATTTTGGGCATGAGAAGAACATGAGTGTAAATATCCTATAAAGTTCACAATCATAAATGGTGAACACCTTCAATATCATAGGAATGTAGCATACAACCAAAGACAAGTCAAGAGTATATCACCAAAATGACATACATCATCCAAAATTGTGCCAAAAGGAGACTTAACATCCAAGTACATGGTCTAAGCAAGAAGGCATCAAAACATCGACACAGTTATGATCAAAATGCAATACAAGCTCAAGATGTTGCCTCGTCCCCTCTTGAAGTGGCCTCTCTAGTAGAATCTCCAATCCACTCCACCGTGGCACCAGAAGGTGGTGTGCCCGCCTCTCTGATGGAAGCTCCATTTCACTCCACTTTGGCACCAGTAAGTGGTGTGCCTACCTCCCCGGGTCTAGAAGATGGCGTGGTAGGCAAGGGGGAGGTAGCACGAGGGACAAAAAACCCTGGATCAACTGGGGGAGTATCTACTGGACCACCGAAACCTCTGACCATAGATAGCAGTGTAGAACGAAGCCACTCCGACTCCTGGCGAGCTCTCAACGCCTCATCTCTAGTAAACTCCTTAAGTCGGGTCAAGCCACACCTCAAATTGGCCACGCCACTCTTCAAGTCAGCAATGTCAGAGGAGACCCTCTTTCGCCTTGCAGTCAAATCCCCACTAGCACGGGGAGCCCTCTCAACAGTAGGCTCCGCGGTGGGTGGCTCCTCAGCAATGGGAGCCTCATGCTCGGTGGCCGTGGGAGGAGAAGGGATAGGAGAGGAAGGAGGGGATGGTGTGAGGTTGGTCCGACAATAGAGGTGGTTCTTCATTTTGTAGGCCTCTTTCTTCCTTTTTTGCCGCATCTCGAAGTTCTTTCTTGTGAGGCCTCTTGTCCTCCTCCCAAGTAATTCCAACCGCCTTGAAAAGGTGCATAGTCTTCATAATCAGTAAATCAAGGATCCTCTTGGATGGCTTGGGGCATCCCTCATGGCCAAAGGTGAAGTTACACCCCATGTCAATCAAAGTAATCAAGGAACCTCCTCCCAAAGCAAGATTTCGTGAAGTCTTGCTAAAACAGCTCTCAAATCGGGAGACGAGGATGCCAAGCCAATCAAGAGTGAATCCATATTCGATCTCCATCATCATGTCGAGGTCGAGATAGGACACCGAACGAGCTAGTTCCTTACGGGTATTAAACCCGATGGCTATAATGTGGTGGATAACCTTCCAGACTGGGGCAGTGATCGAAGAAGAGTTATAAGAAGGAGCAAACCACTCTTTCCGCCCCAAAATCAGCTTCCAAAACCTACTCTGCTGGTGCTCGGTGTATCGATGGCTCTCATTAAAATGAACTGGGAAGTGGAGCCAATCCCGAATCGTATGCTCCCTGATTTGGAACTCCCTTCCCCCCAACACAAACTTCCAAAAGCGATACCCCTCAACATCACTGAATTTCTCAAATGAGCAAATAAATTCATCCACTACTCTTGGGTAGGACCCCGGATCATCCAATAATACAAAATCAAGCCCACTATGATGCAATTTCATACGTACCTCATAGGCCACCCCATCTCCAAGGATACTCATATCGGGGTAGAGAGTCGCTATGGCATCCTTTCCCTTCTCCTTGATCCATTCATAATTCTCTTTGTGCTTGGCGGTAGTGAAAGTGAGAGGCTCGGAAAAGGAATAAAGGGTAGGAAGCGGAAGTGGACCTTCCAAAGGCCCATCTCTCGCCACGACAGGCACACGTGTTGTAGAGGGAAAGGCGCTAGGAGCTTGTGAAGGCACTCGAGGGGCATAGGTGGGGAAGGCTCTCGATGAGTAGGAGGAGCCGGGGTCTTCTTCTTTGGTTTCTTGGTTGTGGAGGAGGTTCCTTTCGAAGACTTACTCTTCTTAGGTGGTGGACTAGGTGAAGGTGGAGGTGATTCTATTTCCTCGTCCGAGCTAGAATCCCTCAGCGAAGCTCTCAACGGCTTCATTTTGCGAGTGACGAGGGGCATGTCATCCTCATCGCTATTATATGGCTCTTCGGTGCAAATGTCCCTTGATGGCTGATGGACCAAAGTTAGACGAGTCAGAAACACAGTAAAACCCCCCAAATTAGACTGTTTGTCTATCTAACTGCTGTGTGTTAGTCCCGATATATTTCCACAGGGCATTTTAGAGACTGAAGTGAAAACATGCTAAGGAGAGGATTTTAAGCTGAAAAGATAACAAGAGTCAATCCAAGGTCAAGATCATATGCCGACTGAAGAAATATCAAGGATCCTGACGTGAAATTGACCATAACAAATTAATCAGAAGAATCAAGAGAGGAATCAAGACAGCCCGGGGAAGGAACACACTGACAGTTTTGTGAAAAGACTGCACAAAACTGTACAAAATTCACATATGGCAAGATGACTTAGTGACTTGATGAAGAGGTGGCCAAAGGAGGAAAACCTCCCCATTCCACCACCCACTACCGGCGGCGCCACCCCTCCTCCTCCTTGGTGACCGGCTACTTGCCTTGGAGGTGGAGGAAACAACCCTTTGCTCCTCCACCACAACCGGCTACCGGCGGCTGAGCTCCACCACTCCTCCTCCGCCACTTGGTGGCTCCTCCTTGGCTCCTCCTTGCCTCCTCCTCCTCCCTTGGATCAAATCAATCTCCACCACCCATCTCCACCCATTTTTCCTATAAAAGGAGGTGCTCCTCCCCTCAGAAAATCATCCCAAAATTGTAAATCACTTCTCTCTCTACATTTGTTACTTGTAAGTTTGGTTCGGTTTTGAAATAATACTCCTGTTTGTTCTTGAGTATTATACTGGAAATTATAATACTCTTGTCGGTTCTCGAGTATTATAATACTATAGAGAATACTCCTGTTGGTTCTTGAGTATTCAGTAGGAATTAGGAATACTCCTGTTGGTTCTTGAGTATTCCACCCCTTTCCCTCTTACTGTTTTCAAAAACCCCCGAGTATTTAGCTATGGTATCCATCTCTATGGATATTCGTAGCTAAACTCTTTATTCGGTGGAAGGTATTTTCTTGTATTATATAATGTTGTAATATCTTTTAGTTTCATTTCTTAGTATTCAAAACTTGTTCTATGTGCCATTTATAGTCAGAATTTCCAAGGTTGAGTGGATGCTACGAAAGGGCAAAACTCTTCCGTGGGGTTCGTGAACATACTCGGGTAAGTGGATGCTACGAAAGGGCAAAGCTTATCTGAGAAGTTCGACTCATCTAAAACACCACTTGGTCAATCGTAACTGTGAGATCAGGTGGATGCACAAAAGGCTAAGATACTTCGAAAGGAGGAATTAGTCTGAAATAGAACAAGGGTTGCTTTAAACGATGTTGCAAGTCTTGCGCTACGAAAGGGCCTCGATTCATCTTTGAATACTTAGAAAAGTTACTAACAGTTTATTATATACATGTTATAATACAAGAGTACCTGAAACCGAATGCTTCTCTTTACTGTTAAACCGCAATCACCAACTGCTGATCTACCGGAGGAATTACAATCACGCATCACCCACTGTAAGTCTTCTTTGTATTTACAGCATTTAATTTCTGTATTTACTTTTCCGCAATCAAAACCAAAAACCCCCAAAAAATCACGTAGTTAATCAGAGCGCTAAAACCTCAATCAACCATAAAACACGCTCCCCCCAGTACAATCACCCTAAAAGAATAGCCTATTCCCCTAATTCCCTTGGGTTCGACCCCTACTTACCACTTACTACCCAGTAGTGTAGTCACAAGTAGCGGATATTATAAATTTATTTGTACAGAGGACACTGCACCTTAACGACAGTGCGGTGGCCCTCCGTCAAATTGGCGCCGTTGCCGGGGAATTAGCCATCGAATAAGCTATTCTTTCGTTCCCTCCCATGACCTCATGACGCAACCACCTTCATATGCATGGACAACACGGCACCTTCCACTGTTCGGGGGAACGGATGCAGAAGATCCAGTACTACACTGTCGGAGCTTTCACTACGTTTGCTGCCACATTAAACCTGAGACTGAAACGTTAGAAGAATTTAAGCTTAAATGCTTTAAATTCTCTCTAACGGATTTCGCAACAATCTGGTATTACACATCACCCGCTAGTAGTGCGGTACGTTTCGTGGACCTCTGTGCACCATTCCTGAAAGAATTCTCCCCACCATCTTTACACCAAGAAACCCGCGAGAAGATCCTGAACCTTCAACAATCCCGGGATGAGACTTTGGACGAATACTACATGAACTACGATGCCATCGTCTCAAGCTGCCCGCACCATGGGTTTACGAAGAAAATTCTTCTCCAAAAATTTCTTCGTGGGATGAGGGCCGAAGAGCTGGGAAGAGTTAACGAAGCTATGAGAAGGTCTGCCATAAACTTCACCATTGCAGACATGTGGTACCTTATAATCGGCCTGGCCGCTGCCACAAGACGAGCACCCCAAATTGACGAGGAAATACAGACAGAAGAAGCTGACCCAGAGGCTGATGAAGGAGAAACCACCGAACCGTCAGAAGAGACTCCTGAACCATCTGAAGAATCAGACATGGAAAGCACCGGAAGCAATGAAGTAGGAGTCCAGAACACCACTGACGAATTTCCCAGGCCATTCCCGACTATCATCACCCAGGCAGCTGAAACTACCTACGATCAGTTCGTCACGAACCATCAGAACGAGGCAGAACCTAGCCTCATGAGGCCTTCCCGACTTTTCCCCTCGATCAATAGGCAAATCGCTGAAAACCATGTGATCAAAGAAGAGGCTGAAAAGAGGATGGGAAAAGGGCCTGAGCAGAATGACTCCTACATGGAGCACGCTTTCGCCATGACTGGACAAGGCAACCCTAAACAGGAGAACACCCAGTTCAAAAAGCTAATAGTGAAAGGTCCCTCGCCTTCTCAGAAACGTTGGAAGGAGATACCATCAGAACTGGACCCAAACCCGTCATCTGCTAAAAAATCAGGAAGGCTCACCGTAAGAATCAAGGTCGGTGGAATCAAAAAGTTCGACCTCAGCCACCCATGGGACCCAAACCAGTAATCCACAACGAGGTATCGTCGAGCCAACGACGTAAAACAAGTGCACTGGTCGGGAGGTAACCCGACACTATCTTACTTTCCGCACTTACTTTCAGTACTTAGTTTTAAGCTTGCATGACTTTTGAACTAAGGCACGCCTTCGTTCAAAAGTGCGGGGTGAAAACCGCCTGTGTACATAAATAACATGCTTGCTGTTTTTCTTTTTTAGTAATAGTATCTTTTTGAAAATATGAACTTAAGAATGTGAAAAAGATAAATCAGAATTCATGCATTTACCTTGTGAAAATTCAAACTGTTTAAAAACTTAGAATGTAACTTTCCATTTGTCCTTTGTGCTAAGATAACTAGGGATGTGGAGTTGACATAAACTGCCCTAGAAGGACTTGGGAAGCAATCAAAGGATCAGATCAAACTATATGGTTTTCGAAGTCAGTGGAGGCTGCACTTCGGGGTTCAGTGAATAATTGAGTCAAACTCCGCCAAGAAGCATCTATGCAAAGGCGAGGACGGGAATCAGACCGTCCTCTCTCTAGTCAAAATAGCCGAGAAAATAGATAAGCGACCCTCATCTTGACCCGCGCAAAACGACGAAGACGAGAGGAGAGGGGAGGTATATCCATAGGCTTGCGGGCGATGATTGGACCTCCCAAGAAGGCTGACAAAATGGACTAGCAAGTCACAAAGAAGCGAAAAACTCAAAGAAGAAAATCAAAAGAGGCCAAAGGCCCAAAATTGTGAAGGTTTTAACCGAGCAAAAGTGAAGCACTCAACAAAGTCAAATCAAAGGCCAAAGGCCGATTCACTACAACAAAAAAGCAGTCCCTCGCCAAAGAAAAAAATCAAGAAGGTTCAACTCACTGAAACCCGAACCGAATCACGTGCATGAGAAAGCTACCAGAAGACCATATAGTACGAAATGATCCCGAGGCTGCAACCCAGGAACCTGAAAAGAGCTATCTCCCGAAACATCCAATATAATTTGCATCTCAGCACGGAGGTACAAGTATTAAGTTTCTTCTATTTATTTACGCAGTTTAATTTGGTAATAAGTAAGCAATGCATGAATTAGGATAGATCGAGTACCACAGTCTAATTTTCATATGCCAAATCCGAACCTAGAACTTACGCCCTTTAATAGCATTGTTCGGGACGAACAACTAAAAGTGGGGGGTAATCTGATGGACCAAAGTTAGACGAGTCAGAAACACAGTAAAACCCCCCAAATTAGACTGTTTGTCTATCTAACTGCTGTGTGTTAGTCCCGATATATTTCCACAGGGCATTTTAGAGACTGAAGTGAAAACATGCTAAGGAGAGGATTTTAAGCTGAAAAGATAACAAGAGTCAATCCAAGGTCAAGATCATATGCCGACTGAAGAAATATCAAGGATCCTGACGTGAAATTTACCATAACAAATTAATCAGAAGAATCAGGAGAGGAATCAAGACAGCCCGGGGAAGGAACACACTGACAGTTTTGTGAAAAGACTGCACAAAACTGTACAAAATTCACATATGGCAAGATGACTTAGTGACTTGATGAAGAGGTGGCCAAAGGAGGAAAACCTCCCCATTCCACCACCCACTACCGGCGGCGCCACCCCTCCTCCTCCTTGGTGACCGGCTACTTGCCTTGGAGGTGGAGGAAACAACCCTTTGCTCCTCCACCACAACCGGCTACCGGCGGCTGAGCTCCACCACTCCTCCTCCGCCACTTGGTGGCTCCTCCTTGGCTCCTCCTTGGCTCCTCCTCCTCCCTTGGATCAAACCAATCTCCACCACCCATCTCCACCCATTTTTCCTATAAAAGGAGGTGCTCCTCCCCTCACAAAATCATCCCAAAATTGTAAATCACTTCTCTCTCTACATTTGTTACTTGTAAGTTTGGTTCGGTTTTGAAATAATACTCCTGTTTGTTCTTGAGTATTATACTGGAAATTATAATACTCTTGTCGGTTCTCGAGTATTATAATACTGTAGAGAATACTCCTCTTGGTTCTTGAGTATTCAGTAGGAATTAGGAATACTCCTGTTGGTTCTTGAGTATTCCACCCCTTTCCCTCTTACTGTTTTCAAAAACCCCCGAGTATTTAGCTATGGTATCCATCTCTATGGATATTCGTAGCTAAACTCTTTATTCGGTGGAAGGTATTTTCTTGTATTATATAATGTTGTAATATCTTTTAGTTTCATTTCTTAGTATTCAAAACTTGTTCTATGTGCCATTTATAGTCAGAATTTCCAAGGTTGAGTGGATGCTACGAAAGGGCAAAACTCTTCCGTGGGGTTCGTGAACATACTCGGGTAAGTGGATGCTACGAAAGGGCAAAGCTTATCTGAGAAGTTCGACTCATCTAAAACACCACTTGGTCAATCGTAACTGTGAGATCAGGTGGATGCACAAAAGGCTAAGATACTTCGAAAGGAGGAATTAGTCTGAAATAGAACAAGGGTTGCTTTAAACGATGTTGCAAGTCTTGCGCTACGAAAGGGCCTCGATTCATCTTTGAATACTTAGAAAAGTTACTAACAGTTTATTATATACATGTTATAATACAAGAGTACCTGAAACCGAATGCTTCTCTTTACTGTTAAACCGCAATCACCAACTGCTGATCTACCGGAGGAATTACAATCACGCATCACCCACTGTAAGTCTTCTTTGTATTTACAGCATTTAATTTCTGTATTTACTTTTCCGCAATCAAAACCAAAAACCCCCAAAAAATCACGTAGCTAATCAGAGCGCTAAAACCTCAATCAACCATAAAACACGCTCCCCCCAGTACAATCACCCTAAAAGAATAGCCTATTCCCCTAATTCCCTTGGGTTCGACCCCTACTTACCACTTACTACCCAGTAGTGTAGTCACAAGTAGCGGATATTATAAATTTATTTGTACAGAGGACACTGCACCTTAACGACAGTGCGGTGGCCCTCCGTCAATGGCTCTTGGGCAATTCCTTTGCCCTTTGACTTGGATTTGGAAGAAGAACTAGCTTGAGGCATGATTGAATGGAGGAAACAAAAATGAGATTTTGCACTGGAACTGTGGCTCAGCTGGTCGGCTGGGGATTGGCCAATTACTCAGCCGGTCGGCTAGGGATGTGATTCTAGGTCGAAATTGGGGTTGTCTGAATCGGCGATGTCGGACAAAAGCGAGGGTTGGGATCTGCAATAGGATGATTGTGGAGAGATTTGAGCGGCTGAGCGGTCGATTTTGGTGGAGGAGGAGAGAGATCGGACGGTGAAGTGTGAGTCCCGACCTTTGGCATTGGTCACAAGCCTTGACAAATTTATAAGCATCAATAAAGAGGGTAGGCCAACAGAATCCACTTTGTAGGACTTTTGATGCCGTTTTTGCTCCACTACCATGTCCTCCATATTGGGACGAATGACAATGGTATAGGATATTCCTCATCTCTTCTTCGGCGACACAAGTCCTATATATACCATCTGCGCAAAGCTTATACAAGAATGGCTCGTCCCAATAATATTTCTTTGCCTCGGATAAAAACTTTTTCTTTTGATGGTGATTCATGTCATGAGGTATGATCCCACATACTACGAAGTTTACCATGTCCGCATACCAAGGGAGGGCTTCCGCTTCTACTCTCATAAGTTGCTCTCCAATGAAAGCGTCATTTATAAGGGTAGTGTCTTCTTTGAGTTCGTCATTTCTTTCAAGCCTAGATAGATGACCGGCGACAAGATTTTCCACTCCTTTCTTATCTTTGATCTCGATATCAAATTCTTGGAGCAAGAGAATCCACCTTATGAGCCTCGACTTGGAGTCCTTCTTTGACAAGAGATACTTGATTGCCGCATGGTCGGTGAAGACTATGGTCTTAGATCCCTCAAGATATTGACGAAACTTGTCAAAGGCATACACAATGGCAAGAAGCTCCTTTTCGGTTGTAGAATAATTCATTTGAGCTCCATTAAGGACCTTGCTAGTGTAATATATTGCATGGAGTTTCTTGTCAATTCTTTACCCTAGGACCTCTCCAATAGCATAATAACTTGCATCACACATGAGCTCAAATGGCAAATCCCAGTTCAGAGGTTGGATAATGGGATCCGAGACTAATGCCTTCTTCAACTTTTCAAAGGCCAATAAGCACTCTTCATCGAATAGGAATTTGGTGTCGTTGCATAATAGGTTTGTCAAAGGCCTCGCTATTTTTGAGAAATCCTTAATGAATCTTCTATAGAAACCGGCGTGGCCCAAGAAACTCCTTATTCCTTTGACATCTCTTGCGGGAGGCAATTTTTCAATAACTTCCACTTTAGCCTTATCCACCTCGATTCCTCTTTTGGTGACCAAATGTCCAAGCACTATGCCTTCCTGCACCATAATGACATTTTTCCCAATTTAGAACAAGGTTTGTCTCAATCCATGTTTTCAAGACTTTTGCCAAAATGGCCAAGCAATAGTCAGAAACATCATCCATAAACACTTACATAATTTCCTCAATAAATTCTGAAAATATAGCCATCATGCATCTTTGAAATGTGCCCGGTGCATTGCAAAGCCCAAAGGGCATTCGCCGATAGGCAAATGTTCCATAGAGATAAGTAAAAGTAGTCTTTTCTTGATCTTGTGGATGAATAGGGATTTGGAAAAACCTACTATATCCATCAAGATAGCACAAGTAATCATGCTTGGCTAATCTCTCCAACATTTGATCAATAAAGGGAAGTGGAAAGTGATCTTTCTTAGTTGCCTTGTAAAGTTTTCGGAAATCTATGGACATACGCCAACCAGTGACGGTTCTAGTCGGTACCAACTCATTTTTATCATTTTTCACAACCGTCATGCCTCTCTTTTTGGGTATCACATGTATGGGACTCACCCAATTAGAGTCTGCAATAGGGAAAATGATTCCCGCATCAAGCATTTTCAAAATTTCCTTTTTAACCACTTCACCAACAATGAGATTAAGTCTCCTTGCTTGTTCTCTTGATGGTAAACTATCATCCTCCAAATTAATTCTATGCATGCACAAATTAGGACTTATCCCTTTTAAATCATCAATAGAATAGCCAATAGCATCTTTGTGCTCTCTAATCACATCAAGCAATCTCGAAGTCTCATTATCATTCAAGGAGGCATTAACAATGATGGGTAAAGTAGAATTGGGGCCTAAGAACTCATACCTTAGGCTTGTTGGTAGAGTTTTTAGCTCTACCAAACAAGACTCCTTACCTTTGTCGCTTCGAGTTTCCTCTTCATCTTCGTCATCCAAGATAGCCCAACAATCAACACGCTTGGGGAGCTCATAATCAAGGTCAATTTCACGTGTAGGCAATATAGGAATATCAAGTAATTCAAAGCCATCAATAAAGTCAATGTAATTGCAACTCATGGTAGAACTAGGACTTTTTTCTGCTCTATCTATAGATTAAATTCAACTTCTTCATCCCCTACTCTCATTGTAATTGAACCTTTAGTTGTGTCAAATATAGCTCCCGCCGTATAGAGGAAGGGTCTCCCTAAAAGAATAAGGATCTCCGTGTCCTCCTCCATTTCTAGCACCACAAAGTCTCCGGGAATATGAAAGTTCCCTACTTTAACCGGGACATCCTTAAGAATCCCTTTGGGAAATCTTGAGGAGTGGTCCGCGAATCTCAAGGTCATTTGTGTGGGCATAGGTTCACCAATGTTCAATTTCTTGCATAATGAATAAGGCATCAAAGATATGCTAGCTCCTAAATCACACATAGCACGCTCAAGCTTTGGTGGCATGTTAGGGTGGAAAATGGCGCTACATTCTTCATTGAGGGATATCGAGTCAACCTCTTCAATTGTCCTCCTGCAAGTAACAATGTCTTTTAGAAATCTTGCATAAGATGGGGCTTGAGTAATTACCTCGGTGAAAGGCAATGTCACATAGAGCTTCCTCATCATCTCGGCGAACTTAGAGAATTGCTTGTCATTGTTCTTCTTCTTTAGCCTTTGTGGGAAGGGTATAGGAGGGGTATATGGCTTTAGTTCATCTTTCCCTTTTTCCACTTCTTTCTCCTTTTGGTTTTGAGGATTAGGGACCTCTTCGTCTAACTCTTCAATTTTGGCAATAGCTTGGCCTCCAAGATCAAAAGAAACTTTCTTTTTCTTTGGTTGTTCACCCTCTAGCTCTTTGCCACTCTTAGTGTAACCGCATTACAATGCTCTCTTTGCCCTTGCTCGGGTCAAGCCGGTAACTTCCCTTGTGCCCTTGTGGATGATTCAGCTTGCTGAGCTATTTGGTTCTCAAGCATTTTGTTGTGAGTCTCCAACCTTTCAAATTTGATTTGCATATCCATCAATTGTGCTTGGACTCTTTCTTGAGAAATACGAGATTGTTCTTGGTTTCGCTTCATTTCGAGGAGCACGGCCATCATAGGATCCATATTGGAGGGCTCATTTGAAGTTTGGGGAGAATGGTCAACTTGTTGGTAGGGCTTTGGGGCTTGAGCTTGATATTGTTGCCCTTGGTTTTGGTTCCTTTGAAGCAAAGTTGTTCCTTGGCCTTGATAATTGTTCCTTGGTTGGAATTGATTCTTTGGTGGGAAAGCTTGATTAGTTGAAGTAGGCTTAGGACCAAATCCGGGAGGTGTAGGACCAAAATCGGGACAAGTGGGATTTGTAGTCTTGTATGAGAAGTTTGGGTGATTCTTCCAACTCGAGGAAAACATTGGCGTAGTATAATTAGATTGAGAATTTTGGCCTTGAGTGGCACTAGCATCATACTCGCTACCTTGGTTTCGACCAACATAATTTGCTTCTTCATACACGTATCTATTTCCATCCCTTTGAACCAAAGGGCAAGAGTTGGTGGAAGTTTGGGTGATTCTTCCAACTCGAGGAAAACCTTGGTGTAGTATAATTAGATTGAGAATTTTGGCCTGAGTGGCACTAGCATCATACTCTCTACCTTGGTTTCCACTAACATAATTTGCTTCTTCATACCCGTATCTATTTCCATCCCTTTGAACCAAAGGGAAAGAGTTGGTGTCGTGCTCATAAACTTCACAAATGTCGCAACCTTGGCTTGTTGAGTGGTCTCTCTCCGAGTGTTTCAATTTGAATACTTCATCCGAGAGGTTCTCAAAATCCTTGTTTAGGGCATCATAGTCACTTGTGCTTACGGCCTTTACTTCATGTCTTTCTCCCTTCCTTCTTGGGTTTCCTCTTTCACTCCCCCACATGAAGTAGTTATTTGTGATCTTTTCGATTACCGCATAACCTTCATGAGGTTCAAGATCCATGATAGCTCCTCCCGTGGCAGTATCAAGTGCTAGCCGCGAGGGACCATCAACACCATGATAGAAGGTATGGAACACGAGGAGGTTATCTAAGTTGTGATGTGGGCAAAGCCGTTGATACTCCTTGTATCTCTCCCAAGCCTCATAGAGTGTTTCTCCATCCATTTGTGCAAAGTTCATGATTTGACTCCTATAGTAGGCCATCTTGGAAGGAGGGAAATACTTATTGAGAAAGCAACGGCAAGCTCCTCCCAAGTGGTGAAACTATCCGGCGTTTGGCTCCTTAACCAATCCGGAGCTCTTCCCGCGAGGGAGAAAGGGAACAACCTCAAGAGTTTAGCATCCTCGGAGACCCCATTGATCTTGAAGGTATCACAAACTTCAAGAAATGTAGTCAAATGAGAGTTCGGGTGCTTGTGGTCTCTCCCCGAGAATCGGTTTGATTGAATCATTTGGATTGTCAAGGTCTTCAAGTCAAAGTCTCGGTTGTCTACCGCGGGGACGAGGATTGGGGAACGATATCCATAAGCATTAGGAGCAGCGTAGTCTTTAAGGACCCTTCTAGCACGAGGGCCTTGAGGTAGTTGAGGAGGAGGAGGAGGTATTGACGGTCTTCCGTCCATGGTTTGAGTATTAGTTTCTTGAGTATTTGAGGTTGATCCTTTATCCTTGGTTGTATTACTCCTTGTGAGGTGGGGGTTAACAATATCTCTTATCGGTTGATTCAAGTCTCTATCCACAATCTTGGTAAGTTTCTTTGTCTTAGGTGACATAAAAGAAATGCACCTACAAGGGGAAAACAAACAAGACAGGTGAGGATAGTGGAATGAGCTCAAGAATCACAAGTAGCGAAACAATAAAAGAAAAACATGGAATAGTCGAAGTACTAAATGATTCATCCTAGGGACAATCTAGCCATTGCTCCCCGGCAACGGCGCCATTTTGACAGTTGGGACGAGTAGGATTTGTATAGTCAAAAACAATTTATATTTGACTGGTAAGACCGGTGTCGAACCCAAGGGAGCAAATTTGATTATGCGCTAGGGGAATCAAGTTTTCAACTTGGCTATTCCTACAAATTCAATGATGAGGTGGTTTTTAAGTAAGAACTAGTAATGAAATGGCTTCAAAGGGATTTTAATTCAATTTAAAGAGAGTTTCGAGGGGTTACTCCCCTCCTTGGCATTTCTCAACGATCATGTACACAAGAGTTGAGTCATTTTGAGGTGTTAATTGGTTTAGAACCTAACTTAGACTAAGATAGACAAATTCTCAGTTGAATCTAATCCTAATCAAGCCATCCTAATTAGAACCTCACTTTATTAAGATATCGATTCACACTATAGCACTATTATCCTTGGAACTTCTCCCAAGGTAATAGATGCTCTAGGCATTAAGCTTTAGTTAAACTCACATCCATGCATTTACTATCATAAACACTAGAAGAGATCATTTCCAACAATTTCAATACTTAGATCAAATTCTAAGATCAACATATCACATAGGCATTTTATCAAACACTTGGTAACATGTCATAAATAGAGCACTTAGTGAAAATGAAATCAACACCATAGATTGTATATTCAATGTGTATACATGATCATAGAGTACCAAGGAGGGTTGTAAAACCCTCAAAACACAAGGGGACTACTCACACATCATATAAGACAACATGGTGTGAGTAGGGTTTATAGCAACAACAAAGAGAATAGAAGATGGATAGAAGTAGGATGGTTAATCCTAATGTCTCCCTTTGATCCTCACTTCTCCTTGGTTGGATGATGATTGATGACCTTGATTTGATCTCTTCTTCTGGAAATTTTCCCCAAAGATGCCAGCCTGCTAGGTCAAACATGCCACTTTCTATTTATAGCCTTGGGGTAAAAAACGCACTGTAGAAGATCTCAGCTGGCCGGCTAAACTGAAGGTGAAAATCCAGCCGGTCGGCTGAAGTTGGCTGATTGCATTAATTGTGCGGAGCAAGGACTAGCCGGTCGGGTCAATTCTCAGTCGGTCGGCTCAACTTGGCCGACAGTCTGCATCCATATGTCTTTCATCTAGCCCGGTCGGCTGGGCTTTTAGCTGCCCGGCTCAAAGTGGACGATTACCATGGAATCGGGCTTCTTTATCCAGCCGGTCGGCTGGTTCAGGGGAGATTCCCAGCCGGTCGGCTGGGATGCTTTTTGCCCACTTTTCGCTAAAAATCTCTGGGTTTTCCCGAGTTTTTGTATTTAGGCTTTGACATTGAGATGGCCTTGTTTTCTACCTGAAATGTAGGGTAAGAGGTCAAATGACATCAAAATATCATCAGAAACGAGCCAAAGCTATAGTGAAAAACGGCTATTAATAAGTTGAAAACTTGACTTATCAGTGATCATGGAATGAAGTTTGAGAATACTGCTCTTACTGACTTCTGCACACAAAAGGGGATAACTAAGAAATTCTCATCACCGAGCACCCCCCCCAACAGAATGGAGTTGTCGAAAGAAATAATCGAACCATTCAGGTGATGGCCCGACTGATGCTTCATGTGAAGAAGGTGCCCTTAAAGTTCTGGGCGGAAGCTACACATCGTGCTATGTCACCACTAGAGTAATGATTCGATCCGGTACAGAGAAGACAAGGTACGAATTATGGAAAGGTAAGAAGCCAACGGTGAAGTACTTCCATATCTTTTGAAGCCAATGCTACATTCTCAGAGGCCGAGAGTATCTGTAGAATTTATATCCTAAAAGTGATGAAAGAGTCTTTCTGGGGTACTCCACTAACAGCCGTGCTTACTGAAATTATATCCCCTGTTCAAGCTTGTGTCCAGGGTACTGTTGCAACAGACCTTGAACTCTTTGCACAACAGTTCAAGGTTCAGTTGCGACAGACCTTGAACTCTTGTCACAACAGTTCAGCAAACAGACAAAAGTAGTAGAACTCACAGACTGATAACCCAGTTCGGCTCCGCCTACTCTGGGGGGTTTCCCACACCCGAAAAAGGGACAGCAAATCTTTATTACGAGTATAGGGTTTCCACAGGGACTTACACTTACACCTTGTAATAGCCTAACCTCAATACTCCGTCTCTCAGATTTGCAACCGAGGTTCACCGCAATTCCCCTGGATCCCCTTCGTTCAGAACCTGCAGTCCGAACATTCTCGACCTTCTCCAGAAGCTCGGATGCTTTCTCTCGAAAGCTTGTTCACCTTTGTTGTGTGCAGTAGTTGATACGCATCAGGCAGTCTGTGTTGCACTCGAACAGACTGCACTTGCACCGATGTATTTTCAATGAGAAAACACAATCGGCCGTCGCTTTCCTCTTCTCCAATCAACAAGGTATGCTCGTGTGTATTTGATCTTTGAAAGCGATGGTGAATAAGGGTGCCCTAGCATTGTATTTATATGCTTGGACGAAACCCTAATTCGCACAAGATAATCCCATCAAATATTTAGGAAATATTCCTAGATATGTGATGTATATCTTTTGAATCAGTTGGTAGAATATACGAAGTCGTCTTCTTGGCCAAGTATGACTTGCCGCCTTCAATGAAGATATTCATCTGAATATCTCATGGTCGATAAAGTCGCTGGCCGACTTCAAATTGACGAAAACTTCGCTGCTCAATATCCTTCCGGGAAATATCCTTGCGTCTTATCCACGCTGTGTATGAGTACTAGGATATGTTCGAACTCCCCCTGAACACCTGCTCGAACTGTCTAAACTACGTTTTTCCAAATACATGCCACTTAAGGGAACATCAATCTCCCCCTTGGCATTTTGGCAAAACCAAATCTACTAGATAACTAAGTCTATCTAACTATCTAGACAGTAGACAACTTTGAGGGAAACAAGAATTGTCTCCTCCAAAATACTCCCCATTTTTGCCACAAACTGGCAAGGGGTGCGATCCGAGTTCGAACAGTCAAGAAAAAATTTGCCAGAACAAGCACTAAGTACTAAATTTTTTAGGCAAATAGTTCAGGGAGATAGTTTTTAGAGGACCTTCATGCAGATGTCTCTTCAATTGAATCATCCTCAGAAGCTGTAGTCTCGGACTCATCGTTACTCGGAAAGCTGAGGGCACGAGCAAGCTTGTTGATCTGCCTGCGTTGCTCCTTGTCCACTTCGATGATTATATTCAGGTCCCTGAGTAGCTGGCTCCTCTCATCCCGGCCCATCCTGGCTCCCCCTCGACTCGACTCTGCAACACCCTTTCCTGTCTGGTTCTCCTTCTTGAGATTGTTCACATGACGTCCTTTTAACAACTTGTGGTCGACGATGAACTTGCTGGGTGCCTTTGTGAGATGGTCAGGCGAGGCTTTCAAATCTGGAGCTTGATGGATGATCATCTCATAAATCAGAGACGGGAAGCAGATCTGGTGCAGAGTTCTCATCGACGTAGCATGTTCAGCAATCTGTTTGAACATTATTCTGCCCAGGTTGAACTTCAGCTTATTCCCTATCTGATAAATCAGTTGGGCCATGTCCTTGTTGACAGTAGAGCGATGAGTCGACGGCCTCCAGTTGAAGACATCTATGAAAAACAGCATTGAATAGAACGTAGACAGATCCGCTGTATGCACAAATGACTCAGGCCTCCATCGAACAGAGCCTGCAGTGATGGTGCTCACTATCTTCTCAAAGCTCGATTCTTCTTCATCAACAGTTGGGTTGTCCATGGAGAAGTATACATTGATCAGCTCTGGATAAATCTTGATCCTCCCGCCTCTAACATAGAAAGTCCCATACTCCGCCTCTCTAAAAGCCCCAAAGTTTGAAGGCAAGTTTGCCATGGCCTCACGCACCAGCTGTTCGTTGAAAGGCTTGCATCTGTCCAATGTCCAGAACAGATCTGACTCTTTAAGTACCTCAACCACTTCCTTCCCTTTGTAACTAGATGCATCTAGCAGCTTCTCAGGAATAATTTTCCTTTTCAGCACACAGTCCCATTTCACCGCAGCTTCTTTAGTCACGAACCACACTCCTTTCTTGACCTTACCCACTGGGACAGTCTCAGACTCAGGGGCTGGGACTTCACATCTCCCAGCATCTTCAGAGATGGGAACTGCAGCAGCACGTTTTCTTTTCTTGGAAGATCCAGCTCCCCCTACACCACTGCTGACTTCAGCAACTTTCTGGACTGGTTCCTTTGTAGTCTTAGCAAAGACTACCTTTTTCTTTTCCTTGCCCTTCGTTGATCTTTTGAGATTGACCAGGGGAACACTGTCTTGGTCATCTTCTGAAAGGGTAACGCCTTTTGCTGCGGACATAGAACCATCCTTACGAATGGGTGAGCCATCTTCCTCCACATGATCCCTACGACGATCATCTTGAACTGCCACTGTCTCTTCACACATTACAGATTCCGGAACAACTCCAGTCTCAACTTCAGTCTGAACATTTTGTTTCACGGTTGGAACACTTGTGACTTTTTCAGTAGCAGACTCTTCTGCTTCAACAGCCTGGTTATGCAGACCTTCCTCTGGAGCTGGTGCTGTTTGAGCTTTGGTCTGAACAGATGGTTCCACAGTTGAACTGCGTGTAGCTTTCTCTGCAGCTCTTCCAGTCTCAACACCAGACTGAACACTTGGTTCCATAGTTGGAACACTTGTAGCTTTTTCTGCATTAGATCTTGTTTCCCCAACAGCCTGATCACACTGAGCTTCTTCTGGACTTGCCACTTCCTGATCCTTCTCCTTTTCCAGGTCTTCTATGACATCATCAATGTCTTTGTACAACTTCTGCAACTCCTCATCCTTTTCTGCTGGATCTGATTCTTTTAACACATCTGACTTCCCTGATGGATTAATCTCCTCCGCCATAGCCTCATCATGCAAACCAGAACCTTCTTCAGTGATTCCTCCTTGATTCTCAGACGTATCAGCATCATTAATCACAAAATTCCTCTTCCCCGAGGACTTAATAAACTTCTCTATTTCTTCATCGGACATTGCAATCTTCCTCCCTCGAGTGGCATAGATCTGGGCTAGATATTTTCTGGGAGAGTCACTAGCCCGCTTAACCTTCTTCCTGTGACCAGCCTTTGGAGGAATGTATCCTGTGGCAAAGATCTTTTCCCTCCACGTTCCTGATCCTCCAGCCCCCTTGCTGGGTTCCTCTTCTTCCACACTCTTGACATAATTCTTTTTAATAACCGCACTACTGGCTTTGTCAACCGCCACAGCCCTACCATTCTCAAGATTTCTATCATCATCACCACCAAGCACCGCCCTACTGGTTTCAACACCAACAGCTTTAACACCACTAACATCCTTACCACCATTATCACCAATTACAGCCCTTCTGGCTTCATCACCGTCAACCGACTTAACCGCCTTCTCAACCTCCACAGTCTTTTCAACAATAGGAATATTTGCAGAAACTGAAGGATCAGTTGGAAATACCTCAGATTGGGGACGAATTTCTTGAGACGAACCAGCATCTAATGTGACAGACGAGTCCACCGCGGTTGACTGGGGGATTTCAGCGGTAGACTTCTTCGCTTGGGCCAAAGATTCGGTGGCGGATTGTAAAGGCGACGCCTTTTTCACCATCGGAGCTTTCGATTTCAGATTTTTGGATTTTGCCGCCAGAGTTTTTGAAGGCTGCATGCTCTCTTTGTTCTTCTCAGCGGATTTGACGCCGGATTTTGCTGACTTTCTGGTGTTTACCATCGTTGTGGAGGGGGAAACGATTGAGAGAAAAGTTGCCATTCTTAGGGTTTTGGGGACGAGAGAGAGAAGACAATTGAACACACTCAACTGTTTTGTGTTTCAAAAGTATCCTCCGGCCTTTTCAACTTCCCAAATTGGACAACCCTAGATTCAAATAACGGCAGAAAAAATCTTCGAGAATATTCAAAAAAATAGGTTTTCACGCGCTGTATCTTCTGTTCCAACTCTCTTTATTAGGTGGTCAGTCCAACTGTTTAGCTGGAGAGTCGACTATGACTGACCACTGTTGGATGCTTTCAGTGGTTGACACCACATAGACTCACTGAGGGTCTGGGTGTTCCACTCCGTATCCTGTGCCTCAGAGTTATCATCTTCTGGTGCCCTCCATATTCATATTTTCTTGTTCGGCTCCAGGCATATTTATGTGGGCATAGTATGAACTTCTTCTGTAACTGTGACACCCTCTGTTTCAATAGTTTCCTGGGACACCCGGCAACATGGATTTGTGCGCATCTCCAATCAGAACTTGTGTGCAAGGTCGTATCCACTCCCCCTCGCAGAAATCTGTGTTTGACGTTTGCACAAGCTAGAGGAACCAGATGCTGGCCATGGTTCTCGACGTCCATTGATCCTTCCATCAAACCCATTCCAATGGTATAGCAGTTGTTGGCATCCCTTTTTTCTTTCATCAGTGTATCACCATTCTTGTCTAGGACAAGACATGAGTAGCTAGAGAATGACACATAGTGTCCATCATCGCACAGTTTACTGATGCTGATAAGATTCCTTGTCAGACCTTCGACAAGGAGGGTGTTCTTGAGTGCAGGGAGATCCGGAACCATCAATGTCCCACAGCCGATCACCTGACCCTTTCCACCATCCCCGAAGGTGACAAACCACATCTGCTCAACAGGTCTAATATGGGTAAGATATTGAGAGTTACCTGTCATTTGGGGGAACATCCGATGTCGAAGAGCCAACTATCTTGCGCTGTGTAGCTTGAGGAGTAGCAGGCCACCATGCAAACGGTTTGGTCTGCTTTTTAAACCCAGACTTATTTCTATCGTGGTGTGGTCTGTTGTTGGAAAGCACGTCGTTTCGCAAGAAACAGGCGACACTTCACCTTGATGTGTCCCATCTGGTTGCAGTACCAGCAAGTGCGCCGATCTATCCTTTGAGTCACTGGTGAATAGTCATGGTTTTGGACGGGTGATCTGCGGGTCTTTCCACCACCGAGTGTTCCATGCGTCTCCTTGTGATCAGCTCGGTTCTTTCCTTTGGACTGATCTTGGGACAAGTCTATTTTTTGTCTGGGGTGCTGTCTCACCTTCTATCCTGGCAGGTGTTCAGACACTGATCTTGCTTTAACACACGAGCTGCCTTTGGAGGTACCTTCTTTTGTAAACCCCAGGCCTCAATGTCAAGATTCCAACCTCTGAGACCTGAGAATATCATTTAAGTCATTAGTGCCAGAGTTTATCATCCTTACCGACTGTTTGAGGTGATTGAGCTCCTTCTTAGTGTCTGAGTGATCCATCTTTTCAGATTCTAGCTGGAGTTCCAGCTGTTCTACTCTCCTCAGTTGGAACACCTCTTTACGCTTCAGATCTGTGATGGTTTTCCTTAGTCCCGTCATGCCTGCAGGATGAGTGTCTCGGTCCTTCTCTATTTCGACTTTCAGTGAGGAGACAGTCCCCAACAGTTCTGTTCTCTGAGCAAAAAGACCCAATCTTTCCTGTTTCATCTCAGCCAGTTGAGAATTCAGAGAGACAATTGTACCTTCCAGTTCTACCTTCAGTGTAAGCAGTATCTCGACCTCCGGCCAGACCTTGTCTTTTTCCATAGTGACGCTGGCAACTGTGTCATTTAGCTTCTTGTTGATTTTGATCAGAAGCAGCCACTTCTCATACAGATCTTTATATGTCTGAGCCAGAGAATCCTGCGTGAGTTCTTCATTGTCACTGTCAGAGAGGTCTTCATTTGGGAGTTCCAACTGCGATGGAACTGTTTCAGTGGTGTCGCTGCACTCACCCAGAGTAGTGACAAAGGCCACAAAATTAGTGGTCTCACCTTTTTCTTCGTCTGACTCACTGTCGCTGAAGCTAGCGACCATTGCCTTCTTCTTCATGAGTGTATTCGCACATTGGGAGGTAATATGCCCAAACCCCTTGCATTCATGACACTGAATTTCTTCCTTTCCTTTGTCAGAAGAGTCTTGTCTCATGTCTCTGGATCTTGACCTGTCAGGTTTCCAGTTTCAGAAGCTATTTGATGAAGGCTGACCCTGTTCTGGTCCACGTCTGTTGATTTTCCGCACCATTCTGCCAAAGTTCTGAGCCATCATGGTCAGTTGTTCAGTAGTGCAGCCACCATCCTATTTGTCTTCAGACATGTTTGCTTTGAGGGCGATTCCCTTCACTTCCCCAGGTTGAAAATCATGATTGATCTCATAGGTTCTGAGAGAACCCATCAGCTCGTCCAGTTTCAGTTTGGCAATGTCGTGCATTTCCTCTATGGCCGTGACCTTCATGGCAAACCTAGGAGGGAGTGATCTCAGGACTTTACTGGCCAATCTTTCTTCATCAATGGGTTTTCCGAGAGCAGACGCCTCGTTGGATAGTTCCAGAACTCTCGTGTTGTGATGGTTTCACTCTCCTTCATCTTCATCTCTTTGAACCTGGTTGTGACAGCCTGCATGCGAGAGTTGCGAACTTTGTCTGTACCTTCAAATGCTGTTTGGAGGATATCCCATGCTTCCTTGGCCACTTCACAATTGATGATTAGCTTCATGACGTTTTCATCTACGGCCAAGAAAATTGCGTTCATAGCCTTTGAGTTTCCCATGGAGGCTTTGTCCTCCTCTTCTGTCCACAGTGCTTCTGGTTTTGCGATCGGTTCTCTAGTGAGGTTGTTCATTATGGGTTCCATCCACCCTTTCAGAACAACCTTTCATGCCTTTTCATCTAGAGATTTCAGGAAGGATCTCATCACGGGCTTCCAGGTGGCATAGTTCGATCCTTCGAGTAACGGGGGTCTGGTGATGCTTTGTCCTTCCTTCAGAGTCATCTTGAACAGTTCAGGATCCCACTCAATGTGTCGAGTGTTTGCTCTGATACCAATTGAAATTATATCCCCTGTTCAAGCTTGTGTCCAGGGTACTGTTGCAACAGACCTTGAACTCTTTGCACAACAGTTCAAGGTTCAGTTGCGACAGACCTTGAACTCTAGTCACAACAGTTCACCAAACCGACAAAAGCAGTAGAACTCACAGACTGATAACCCAGTTCGGCTCCGCCTACTCTGGAGGGTTTTCCACACCCGAAAAAGGGACAGCAAATCTTTATTACGAGTATAGAGTTTCCACAGGGACTTACACTTACACCTTGTAATAGCCTAAACTCAATACTCCGTCTCTCAGATTTGCAACCGAGGTTCACCGCAATTCCCCTCGATCCCCTTCGTTCAGAACCTGCAGTCCGAACGTTCTCGACCTTCTCCAGAAGCTCGGATGCTTTCTCTCGAAAGCTTGTTCACCTTTGTTGTGTGCGGTGGTTGATACGCTTCAGGCAGTCTGTGTTGCACTTGAACAGACTGCACTTGCACCGATGTATTTTCAATGAGAAAACACAATCGGCCTCGCTTTCCTCTTCTTCAATCAGCAAGGTATGCTCGTGTGTATTTGATCTTTGAAAGCGATGGTGAATAAGGGTGCCCTAGCATTGTATTTATATGCTTGGACGAAACCCTAATTCGCACAAGATAATCCCATCAAATATTTAGGAAATATTCCTAGATATTTGATGTATATCTTTTGAATCGGTTGGAAGAATATACGAAGTCGTCTTCTTGGCCAAGTATGACTTGCCGCCTTCAATGAAGATATTCATCTGAATATCTCATGCTCGATAAAGTCGCTAACCGACTTCAACTTGACGAAAACTTCACTGCTTGATGGACCATAATTATATGAATCATAAACACAGTTAAACCCACCAAATTAGACTGTTTGTCTATTTAACTTTTGCTTGTTAGTTCCGATATTTATCTACAGGGTATTTTGGAGCTTAGAGAGAAAACACGCTAAGGAGGAGTTTTTACGCTGAAAATATATTACGAGTCATTCCAAGGTCACGATCAGACGCCGACTGAAGAAATCTTAAGATCCTGACATTGAATTACTCAAAACAAATCCAACCGAGGAGCAACCAAAGTCAGTCCGGAGCTGAAATACACCGATAGTTTTGTGAAAACATCACAAAAATCACAAAACTCCTCTTCTCCCCTCTAGATGACCGGCTACTTGGGGAAGAAGGATGACTCATGGGGTGGCTTTCCCCTCCCCTCCCCTCCATGACCGGCGGCTTCTCCTCCATGACCGGCCACCGGCGGCTTTGAGGAGACCATGGCTTTGTGCCATGTGTCCTCCTTCTCCTCCACACATCTCCTCCTCCCATGGCTATAAATAGAGCCTCTCCCCTTCACTTGTAATCCATCCCAAAATCACAAAACACTTCTCTCTCTAAAGTTTGGCACTTTGTAAGTTTGGTTTTCAATCTATAATACTCCTGTTGGTTCTTGAGTATTATAGTTCGGTCTTGAGTACTCTTGTCGGTTCTTGTAGTACTCAAGCTTGTCTTTACTATTCTTGAGTACTCTTGTCGGTTCTTGTAGTACTCACCCCTTTCCCTTACTTACTGTCTTTCAAAAACCGTAAGTACTTAGCTATGGTATCCACCTCTATGGATATTCGTAGCTAAACTCTTCATTCGGTTGAAGGGGTGTACTTGTATCATAAAATGTTTTAGGCCATCTTTTTAGTGCCTCTTCTTTTTATTCAAAACTTGTTCTATGTGCCATATATTAGGCCAGAACTTCCAAGGTTGAGTGGGTGCTTGAAATGGCAAAACTCTTCCGTGGGGGTTCGTGAACATACTCGGGTAAGTGGATGCTTGAAATGGCAAAGCTTATCTGAGGAGTTCGACCTCTTTTAAACACCATTTGGTTTGATCGGAAATGATTGATCAAATGGATGCACATAGGCTAGTATACCTTGAAATGGGGTGCTAGTCTAAATAGAACAAGTGCTCTACGACCTTGAAATGGGCTAGACGGTGTGTGCAAATCGAGTGCTTAAAATGGCCTTGATACACTTTTGAATACTTAGAAGGATCACTAAAGGTCAATGATAAACAGGCTATGATACAAGGCCCCAGAAACCGAATACTTTCCTTAGATTTAAAAAACCCCTTGCACTTACTTTCAATCTTAGTATAAACTGCTCTATAAACTGCTCACGTTCTGGAAGGCTTGCCAATCACGCATCACCCGCTGTAAGTCTTCTACTTTTATTTTCAGTATTTTACTTTTCTATCATTTACTTTTCCCCCACTAAAAACCAAAACCAACCAACCAATCACTTACTTTTCCGCACTAAAACCTCAATCAACCTAAAACACGCTCCCTCGCTGTACAATTCCCTCAAAGAATAGCTTATCCCCCTAATTTCCTTGGGTTCGACCCATACTTACCACTTGCTACCCAGTAGTAAGGTCACGAGTAGCGGAATATAAATTTGCTTTTGCACAGAGAACACCGCACCTTAATGACAGTGCGGTGGGCTCCGTCACTGCTCAATATCCTTCCGGGAAATATCCTTGCGTCTTATCCACGCTGTGTATGAGTACTAGGATATGTTCGAACTCCCCCTGAACACCTGCTCGAACTGTCTAAACTACGTTTTGCCAAATACATGCCACTTAAGGGAACATCACTTACCGAGTCTACAATAAACGCACATGAGTCATTATGAAATCTATCAGTGTTATTGTGAAAGATGTTGTGTCAGATGGTCTGAGACAAGTTCGGCAGATGATGATGATGTAGTACCTCACCAGAAACAACATGTTGCTCCCACACCAAATCTAGAAGTTGTCCCGGATAAAGCCTCTGAACATTTTTATGAAAAAGATGACCAGACTGACGAGGAAGCTGAATCGGAGACACCTCCTACTACGTCTCGGATTCTTCAACCTTCTAGGACTGTTGAGCAGAATCACCCCATTGTCGAGGTGAATGGTGAACCAAATAGCGGCATGACGACTCGAGGTAAACAAGTAAACTTTTGAGAATTGGCTGGCATTACATGTTTTATGTCCACTGTGGAGCCCAAGAATATCAAGGAGGCCATCAATGATGAATACTGGGTGCTGGCTATGCAAGAAGAGCTTGGTGAATTTCAGCAAAACGATGTTTCGGATCTTGTTCCACGACCTGATGGTGTGAATGTGATTGGAACACAATGGATCTTCAAGAACAAGTCTAACGAACAAGGAAACATCACTCGAAATAAGGTGAGACTTGTGGATCAAGGCTATACTCAAATTGAAGGAGTAGATTTTGATGAGACCTTTGCCCCAGTTGCTCGATTCGAGGCCATACGTCTACTATTGGCTCTTGCTTATCGTCTGAAGTTCAAGTTGTTCCAGATGGATGTCAAGAGTGCCTTTCTGAATGGGTTGCTGAACGAAGAAGTGTATGTGGCACAATCGAAGGGATTCGTAGACCCTCAGCATTCTGACCATGTGTATCGGTTGAAGAAAGCACTTTATGGTCTCAAGCAGGCGCCCAGAGCATGGTACGAGCGGCTTACTGAATTCTTAATCAACCATGGCTACGTGCGAGGGGGAGTAGACAAGATGCTTTTCGTCAAACACACAAGTTCAGACTTTAATATTGCTAAAATTTATGTGGATGGCATTGTGTACTTCGGCTCTAGCAATCAGAAGATGGTGGACAAGTTTGTAGAACAAATGTTGAGCGAATTCAAAATGAGCATGGTAGGATAGATGTTTTACTTCCTTGTATTACAAGTAAAGCAGAAGGCAGACATTATCTTTATATTCCAAAGCAAATATGCCATGAATTTGATCAAGAAGTTTGATCTGGAGAAAGCAACACATAAGAGAACCCCCGCTGCAACTCATGTGAAGATCTCCTAGGATGAAGCTGGTACAAGTGTGGATCAAACCTTGTACAGAAGTATGATTGGGAGCTTACTATACCTGACGGCCAGTAGACCAGACATTGCCCATGCGGTTGGAGTTTGTGCCAGATATCAAGTTAATCCTAAGGAGAGCCACCTGATGAATGTGAAGAGAATTATCAAATATGTTTGTGGCATAGCAGACTATAGATTGTGGTACATTAAGGATACTAATTCCTGTTTGGTAGGATATTGCGATGCAGATTGGGCTGGGAATGTAGAGGATCGCGAAAGCACATCTGGAGGATGCTTCTCTCTAGGAAACAATTTGGTGTCATGATTCAGCAAGAAGCAGAACAACATATCCCTTTTCACGGCTGAAGCAGAATATATCGCTGCTAGAAGTTGTTGTACCCAGATGTTATGGATGAAGCAGATGCTGGAAGAATACGGAGTGAAACAAGACGTAATGACACTCTACCGTGACAACATGAGCGCAATCAGCATATCCAAGAATCTTGTTCAACACACCAGAACAAAGCATATGTACATCAAGCATCACTTCATTCGAGAGCTAGTGGAGAAGAAGATAATTACTTTGACGCACGTATCCACTGAGAAGCAGCTAGCAGACATCTTCACCAAAGCCTTGAACAACCTACAGTTCGAGACACTTAGATCCTCACTGGGTTTGTGTGTCATTGACAATTAAGTTGTTCTAGTACAAGTGAATCAGCCGAAACTAGAACGAGATATGTGTTAAGGGCAGATGTGGGAGGAAGGTAGAAAGACCTCTAGTACTGATAGGAAAAGAAATGATTGGACAAAGAACCTACAAAGAAGACTGCACAAAGAGGTAATAAAAATCTCTAGATCTGTTATTGTGCGTAGTCCTGTTGTGCCAAGTAAATATATGGAGTTTTGAATAAAGTGATGAGTCCGACTACTGATCATGGTGATGAATTCTGATCCTTGTTGAACTATAGTACTATTTTTGAACTATTTCTATTATTTTGAACTCCCTTATCAATTTGTGCAAAAAGGGGGAGTAAATTTTGGAGTTTGAAACATCCTTAAAAGATTCGTTTGTGCTAGTTGTTAGACATATTTTGGAGTTTGAAATCTCCTTAAAAGATTCATATGTGCTTGAAATTTTTTGAGTTTGAAACCTCCTCAAATAATCATTTGGTAGCTTCTAGTTAATAGCACAACTTGGGAGTTTGAAAACTCCTTTAAAGATTCAACTGTAATAGTAGTATAGGTAGATTACAAGGAATAGTTTTGCCAAAAATGCCAAGGAGGAGATTGTTAGATCTTATGGCATGTGGTTTGGCAAAACTCTGTGAGGAGTTGTTCAAGCTATTATTCAAGGAAGAGTTCAAGACAGGCAGAGACAGCTGTCCTCAAACAAGTCTGGAGCAGATGGAATGTTACCTAATTCAGATCAGGCAACATAGTCAACCGATGAAGAACAAGACGGTTCAGATTAGGCAACTTGTTCAACCGATGTAGCATAAGTTAGACGCAGTAGATGTTTCCTAGAACAGATTTGGCAAGTCGGTGCTACGATGATTATCAAGAAGTCGGTTGAGAGATATTTGGAAAGACTTGCGCTTGAAGATAACTTGGCTAAGAAGATAATCAAGAGTTTCTTAAATGGAGTTAAAGATCTATGAAGGATTATCTACAAGAGATATGCGCAAGGGTTTAGGAAAGATTTCCTAAATAGATAGGCGGTTGAAGATAGGAAACCTGGATACTTTAGGGTTTCTACCGCACTATATAATGAGGGCTGATGGACTCGTTCTACTCAGCACTCACAGAGATATTATTCACGCTCATACTCACTGAAGGGAGGTGGAGGCAAATGGCCGGCGAACTAATCATTCCGATTAATTCATGACTCTTGGATTCAGTCTGTTCTAGTGCTCGGCAGACTGATCGTAAAACAACTTGACGCTACACGCACTAGTGTTCTTACTGCACATTCGGAGGAAAGCGCTGATTCTCACGGAGGATCCTATTGGTGGAATCGGAGGCGAGGCTCTGATCTAGGGGGAGACCTAGTTGATGATTACTAGAGTATTATAGTCTCAGGTGGGTTAAGAGGGATTCTGTAAACGTAGGCTCCTGTACTCGCAATACCCATTATTGCTATCCATCGGCCTAAGGAGACAGCCCCCCAGACGTAGGCTCATTAACGCCGAACTGGGTAACCACTTTGCGTGTCATTTATTTTCCGCACTGCATTTATTTTTGCATAAATTGTTTTAGATTTTGTTCTGCACTCGACCAGAACAACATCTCAACTATAAGGGAAAGATTTCATTGGGTATTTTTGGTTGGGAATTAGGCGGTCTAACGTAGATGTATGATGATGATATTTGGACTTATAGAGATCAAGGTTCAATTAATGATAGCTTCATGTACCTGAAAAAGTTCCAAATGCCACGACGAATTATCTCTAAAATGGCTACAAATGATGTTAAGGCTGTTCGATGTATGAACGGCGCTTGAGTGAATCCCAACACTGACTGCATCCAAGCTAGCCTCAAAAGTACATTTACAACCTGCACGCAATATGAGCAATGCCACAGTTATGATCGATCAGTCTATGATCAAAATGCATAGAAAGTAACAATGTGACACTTACTATGGCAATGAAATATGCACTTTTCTTCGACACGAGAAATTTAACTCTCAACCATGGATTTTTCGAATCTCGCCTCAACAGTCAACCAATCCATAACAATGTCCCAATAAGTATTTATAACCGTTTCGACTGAGGAACTGATTGCAGCCATGGCAAACCAACTATTATCTTCCCTGTTCAGGTCCTGGCCTGTTCTCATTACTACTGCAACTATCGTCGATAAGTACTTGAGGCCGTTAAATATATGCATTGTGTCTTTCTCTTCAACCAGCCGTCTTATACAGTGTTGCATCAAATTTCAGCTAATTGTTTTAGTCAATTTTTTGTCACAATACGATATGATTACTTGTAATTACTTGTACCTGTGCAAAGCGCATCCAGAAGGGGATGACCGCTACGATGAAATAGAACATCTCATAAACATCACTTTGTCGGCAGCTGTTTGATCTTCTGATAAAGTCTCCCCAACCATAATAGCATATGTAGAATTCTAAACATCGAAGAGCTTGTACTTGACTAGTACGCTGATCCGCCAAGAAGAAGTCTCTGAGAGTCACCTTGTAAAGTGGAGCAAAGATACAATGGAATGCAAAAGTGATAAGAAAATATCGAATAGGGCGGTACAGAATGTTAAACGGGCAGAATGCCACAAACATTACAACCTGCATAGCAAATCAAAGTAACCTTGAGACCAAATAATATTACCACATAAAAAGATTTTATTAGTCATTGGAATGAAGCTAAACAGGAGCAGACCCAATGGGACAAGTTCAGTAAATTTTCCAAATTCTTTGGTATTAGGATCCATCTCCATGTCTAAGTTAGCCAGCACGCCAACCAGCGTAAGCAATGAAATGGATGAGCCAATTAGGAGTACTTCACGATACCCAATTTCCACGCCTTGCTTAAAACCAAATATGAAAGCGTAGTTCACTTGAAAACGCCTCCAGAAGTATATGTTCGCATAGAACATGAGCATATGGAGGACTACTTTAGAGTGGGAATTTCGGTTTCTTACCATTAGCAAGAAAACGTACTTTAAAAAGTGTTCCTAAATATGTTTATGAAAAGTCAGGTTACCTGTAGAGAGGAAATATGTTGAGATTGGTATCCGATCCGATTGTGGCGCAATGGTGTCAACGAAAGTTAAGATTGATCGATTTGATGGAAAGGAGACTTTAGTTTATGGAAACAAAGAATGCGGGCGATCCTAGTTCAGATGAGGGTCGTTAAGGCGCTGGATTGCGAGAAGGATTTTCCTGCAACAATGACTCAGGATGAGAAGGATGAGGCTAAAGAAATGGCCTACAAAACTATCATTCTGCATATGGGAGATAAAGTTCTTCGAGAGGTAGCCAAAGAGAAGACTGTTGCTAAGGTCTGGCTGAAACTGGAAAGTCTATACATGACGAAGTCCCTCACAATATAAGGTTCATTTGAAGGGTAAATTGTTCGGTTTCAAGATTGCGGAGGAAAAGGATTTGGATGAAAGTATGGATGAGTTCTCCAAGATTATCCTTGATTTGGAAGACATTGATGTCAAGATTGATGATGAAGATCAGGCAATCATGATTCTTAATGCCTTGCCTCCCTCTTATCATTCATTTGTAGAGACAATGAAATATGCAAGGGAATCCTTAACTTTTGTAGAGGTGATCTCTGCATTGAAGTAAAAAAAGATGGACTCAAAGCCTAGTCATGAATCAGGAGAAAGTCTACTGGTTCATGGAAGGTCATCAAGGCCTGGTTTTCAGAAGAGGAACAACAAAGGGAAATTTCAAAAGAGGACTGGTACACCACAAAGTCCTAAGACTGATGTTAAGAAGTTGAAGTGTTACTTCTGTCACAAAGAAGGGCATTTCAGGAGGGACTGTCCTAATAGAAAGAAGCTGTTTGGTGGAAAGAAGCAAGACCAGGGTGATGCTGCCTTGGTGGTAGATGGTTATGAGAGCGCTGATCTGCTAGTTGTCATGGATGGAGAAGCCAACTTGAGGTGGATCATGGATAGTGGATGTTCATACCATATGACTCCAAATAGGACTTGGTTCCAGCAGCTTGAGGAGAAGAAGCAAGGGACTGTTCACCGTGGGAACAACAAATCATGTACCATGGCTGGGATTGGCACAGTGAGACTGAGAATGGAGGTTGGACAAGAAGTGCTTCTCCCTGAGGTCAGGTATGTGCCTGAACTCAAAAGAAACCTTATTTATTTAGGCATGCTAGATAAACAAGGCTATACATTTAAAGCTGAAAATGGTGCTATGAAGGTTACAAAAGGGTCTCTAGTTATTATGAAGGGTGTTAGAATGAATGAATTTATGTTTTGCTAGGTAACACAATTGTAGGAGCTGTAGTAAACTACACTGAAAAAGCTAGCACTGATATTTCCTTATGGCATTTAAGACTAGGTCATGTAAGTGAAAAAGGAATTTGTAAACTGCATGAACAAGGTTATTTAGGCAATGGTAAACTGGAAAGTCTTGTTTTTTGTGAAAATTGCGTACTTGGTAAATCTAGGAAAGTAAAATTCAATAAGGTCATTCATAGAACTACTGAAATTTTAGATTACATACATTCAGACCTTTGGGATCCTACAAGGACTGAATCACGTAGTGGTAAGAGATACTTTATAACCTTCATAGATGATTTCTCTTGGAGAGTTTGGATTTAATTTCTTGCTAAGAAATCTGAGGCCTTTCAAACATTTAAAACCTGGAAAACTCTAGTAGAAAACCAAACTGGTAATCACATTAAAAGGCTTAGAACTGATAATGGCCTTGCGTATCTAGATAAGGAATTCTTGGACTATTGTAAATGTTCTGGTATTGCAAAGCATCACACAATTGTAGGAACACCACAGTAAAATGGCATGGCTGAAAGATACAATAGGACCATACTTGAAAGGGTAAGATGGTTGCTGCTGCAGTTAAGTATGCCTAAATCCTTTTGGGCTGAAGCTGCCAATACTGCATGTTATTTAATCAATAGATGCCTGACAGCACTGCCTTGTCGCAAGGCAATGTGTACAAAAATAATTTATAAGTCCACTACTTGTGACTTCACTATTGGATTAGTAAAGCGGTAAGTAGGGGTCGAACCCAAGGGAATTAGGGGATAGTAGTTCTCCGTGGAAATGTCACAAAAATAAATACAGTTGGGGTTGATTGTGGTTTTAGTACTGAAAGTAAATGATAAAAAGTAAATACTGAAAGTAAGTGCGTAAAAGTAAAGTGCTTGAAGGACAAGGCTTGCTGAAAGTAAGTACGTAAAAGTAAAGTGCTTGAAGGACAAGGCTTGCTGAAAGTAAGTGCGTAAAAGTAAGGTGCTTGAAGGACAAGGCTTGTTGAAAGTAAGTACGTAAAAGTAAAGTGCTTGAAGGACAAGGCTTGCTGAAAGTAAGTGCGTAAAAGTAAAGTGCTTGAAGGACAAGGCTTGCTGAAAGTAAGTGCGTAAAAGTAAATGTACTGAAAGTAAACAGTTGATAGTGAGACTAAAAGTAAAGTGACAGGTGGTGTTTTAATCAAAGGAAAGCATTCGGTTTAGGGGTTTTATATCATATCTTCGTTCATCATCGACTTCTAATGATCATACTAAGTGTTCAAGATGTATCAAGGCCATTTCTAGCACTTGACTTGCCACACCGCCTAGTCCTTTTAAGGACATAGCTTACTCGTTCTAGCTAGGCTAATTCCTCCTTTAGAAGTATCTTAGCCTAAGTGCATCCACTTGATCAGTCATTTCTGATCAACCAAGTGGTTTTAAAGATGGATTAGACTACGCTACCAAGTTTTGCACTTTCGATGCATCCACTTGGTTTTGCAGTCTAATCCGGATCGAACTACCCGACTAAGCTTTGCCCTTTCGATGCATCCACTTAGCCTTGTTATGTTCTACCCGAATAAAAGGCACAAAGAACTAGTTAGAACACTAAGTAGCATTAAGCAAAGAGTCTAGAACTGTTTATGATATAAATACACCCTTGACGGAGCCCACCGCACTGTCGTTAAGGTGCGGTGTTCTCTGTGCAAAAGCAAATTTATATTCCGCTACTCGTGACCTTACTACTGGGTAGCAAATGGTAAGTAGGGGTCGAACCCAAGGGAATTAGGGGGATAAGCTATTCTTTGAGGGAATTGTACAGCGAGGGAGCGTGTTTTAGGTTGATTGAGGTTTTAGTGCGGAAAAGTAAGTGATTGGTTGGTTGGTTTTTAGTGCGGAAAAGTAAATGACAGAAAAGTAAAGTACTGAAAATAAAAGTAGAAGACTTACAGCGGGTGATGCGTGATTGGCAAGCCTTCCGGAACGTGAGCAGTTGATAGAGCAGTTTATACTAAGAAAGTAAATGCAGGTGGTGTTTAAATGTAAGGAAAGTATTCGGTTTCTGGGGCCTTGTATCATAGCCTGTTTATCATTGACCTTTAGTGATCCTTCTAAGTATTCAAAAGTGTATCAAGGCCATTTCAAGCACTCGATTTGCACACACCGTCTAGCCCATTTCAAGGTCGTAGAGCACTTGTTCTATTTAGACTAGCACCCCATTTCAAGGTATACTAGCCTATGTGCATCCATTTGATCAATCATTTCCGATCAAACCAAATGGTGTTTAAAAGAGGTCGAACTCCTCAGATAAGCTTTGCCATTTCAAGCATCCACTTACCCGAGTATGTTCACGAACCCCCACGGAAGAGTTTTGCCATTTCAAGCATCCACTCAACCTTGGAAGTTCTGGCCTAATATATGGCACATAGAACAAGTTTTGAATAAAAAGAAGAGGCACTAAAAAGATGGCCTAAAACATTTTATGATACAAGTACACCCCTTCAACCGAATGAAGAGTTTAGCTACGAATATCCATAGAGGTGGATACCATAGCTAAGTACTTACGGTTTTTGAAAGACAGTAAGTAAGGGAAAGGGGTGAGTACTTCAAGAACCGACAAGAGTACTCAAGAATAGTAAAGACAAGCTTGAGTACTACAAGAACCGACAAGAGTACTCAAGACCGAACTATAATACTCAAGAACCAACAGGAGTATTATAGATTGAAAACCAAGCTTACAAAGTGCCAATCTTTAGAGAGAGAAGTGTTTTGTGATTTTGGGATTGTGGATGATTACAAATGAGAGGGGAGGGTTCTATTTATAGCCATGGGAGGAGGAGATGTGTGGAGGAGGAGCCACCACATGGCAAGCCATCCATGGCTTGCAAAAGCCGCCGGTTGGAGGTCATCCATGGAGGAAGCAAGGTGGCTTTGCCACCCACGACTTCCCATCTTCACAAGAAGCCGCCGGTCATAAGGGCAAAGGTGGAGGTTTTTGTGAGTTTTGTGAAGTTTTCACAAAACTATCGGTGTATTTCAGCTCCGGACTGACTTTGGTTGCTCTTCGGTTGGATTTGTTTTGAGTGATTCAATGTCAGGATCTTGAGATTTCTTCAGTCAGCATCTGATCGTGACCTTGGAATGACTCGTAATATATTTTCAGCGTAAAATCCTCTCCTTAGCATGTATTCTCTCTAGTCTCCAAAATACCCTGTAGATAAATATCGGAACTAACAAGCAAAAGTTAAATAGACAAATAGTCTAATTTGGTGGGTTTAACTGTGTTTATGATTCGTATAATTATGGTCCATCAATACAGCCCAAATGAATTACTCCACCACCGAGAAGGAACTCTTGGCCGTGGTGTTCGCTCTAGAAAAGTTCCGAGCCTACTTGCTCGGAGCAAAAGTAATTGTCTTCTCAGACAATGCAGCCATCCGATACTTAATGAAGAAAAAAGAGGCCAAGTCACGGCTTATACGAAGGATCTTACTTCTACAAGAGTTCGATGTGGAGATAAGGGACAAAAAGGGAATAGAAAACACGGTGGCTGACCATCTAAGCTGAATTGTCCGTAAGGAGGAAGAGGGGCACATCACCGAGTCATTTCTTGATGAGCATCTCTATGCGGCCTCAATAAAAGTGCCGTGGTATGCTCAAATCGTCAACTACCTAGTAGGAGGTACATTTCCTCCCTCTTTTACTAAGGCACAGTGCATGAAACTTAGGCATGATGCTAGGCATTACGTATGGGATGATCCTTATTTGTGGAAAATAGGAGCTGATCAAATACTTAGGAGATGCATCCCCGATAGTGAAATAGCTTCTGTCATTAGCTTTTGCCATGAGTTTGCATGTGGAGGACACTTTGGGCCTAAGAGAACCGCTAGGAAAATCCTAGATAGCGGCTTCTTTTGGCCGAGTGTATTTAGAGATGCTTATGAGAAATGTAAGAAGTGTGATAGGTGCCAAAGAGTAGGGAATGTGTCGGCTAAGAATGAAATGCCTCAAGTTCTCGTCTTGGTCAATGATGTCTTTGACATTTGGGGCATTGATTTCATGGGGCCATTCCAAGTTTCATGCGGTTATACTTACATTCTGGTTGTTGTAGATTATGTATCAAAATGGGTAGAGGCTAAGGCCACAAGGTGCGACGATGCAAAGACTGTCGTAGAATTTTTGCGCACTGACCTGTTTTGTAGGTACGGAGTACCCAAGGCCATAATCAGCGACCAAGGAACTCATTTCTGCAACCGCATGATGACTGCCACCTTGAAGCACTACCATGTCCACCACCGGACATCCACGGCATATCATCCCCAAACCAATGGTCAAGCGGAAATCTCCAACCGCGAAATCAAAAGTATTTTAGAGAAGATGGTGAAGCCGGCATGGAAAGATTGGAGTCAAAGGCTAGACGAAGCGCTATGGGCCTACAGAACTGCCTACAAAACGCCGATAGGGACCTCTCCCTTTCGGTTAGTTTATGGAAAGGCATGCCATCTCCCGGTGGAGTTGGAGCATAAAGCCTACTGGGCGCTCAAGCATTGCAATCCGGATTTGAAGGCCGCCGGACTTGATTGGAAGCTTCAGCTATGCGAGCTTGAGGAGTTGCGACTTGAGGCCTATGAAGGGCAAACGGACTACAAAGCACGGACCAAATTATATCACGACAAATTCATCCTCCGGCGCTCATTTGAGGAAGGACAACAAGTGCTACTCTTCTCCTCACGTTTGAAGTTGATGCCCGGCAAACTAAAATCAAGATGGACCGGCCCCTACACCGTGACTAAGGTTTTCAACCATGGGATGCTTGAGTTAGAAAGCTTAAAAAATGGGAGCCGATTCAATGTGAATGGGCAGCGGGTCAAACACTACCATGGCGAGGTCGACTTGACAACTCAACACTATGACCTAGCCGAGCCACCACATCCCTCCTGAGTGAGGTACCGTCGAGCTAACGACGTTAAACAAAGGCACTGGTCGGGAGGTAACCCGACATCTATCTTACTTTCAGTCATTTTATTTTATGTCATTTAGTTTTTGCCTTAAGACATTCTCACCTTTCCTGTATATATTTGCTTGCAATTAACTTTTGAACTAAGTCGTGATGTGAGGCACGCCCTCGTTCAAAAGTGTGGGGTGAGAACTGCCTTTGCACATAATCATTTAACATGCTTTCTTTTTCCTTTTCCCTTAATATTATCTTTTTGAAATATGAACTTGAGAATGTGAAAAAGATAGATCTAAATTCATGCATTTACCTTGTGAAATCTTGACAATTCGCTTGTCGTCAGAGCAAATTGTACAAATAAATTTATAAAGTCCGCTACTCGCGACTACTGGGTAGAAGTGGTAAGTAGGGGTCGAACCCAAGGGAATTAGGGGGATACGTTGTTCTTTTACTAACAGTGACGTGTTTTAGGATGATTGAGATTTTAGCGCGAGTAATTAAACTACTGTTTTTGGTTTTTTGGGTTTTAGCGCGAGTAATTAAACCGCGCCCGAGCAGTTCGAGGCCCCAGTCGAGCACCCTAGCACCAAAATCAAGTCGCTCAGGAAAACGAGCTGATCTGACAATTCTGACTCAAGCAAGTTGATCAAAATAGCAGATAAGTCGAACGATGTCACTAAACCAAGGAGAAAGCCCGAGCAGATTAGCAGCTGGCCCGATTCCAAAGGACCTGCGCGCGCTGATAGGCACCGAAACCAAGTTGCTCAACCAGACGGGCGAATCTGGCCAATCCGGCTCGACCAAGTAGTTCGAAATACCCAAAAAGTCAGACGATCTCACTTCCCAGACAAAATGCCCGAGTGGAACCAGCCCATGCCCGAGAAGTGCCTAGTTCCAGATCGAGCCCACCCGAGGCAACCCGAGTCAAGACCGGCCCAACCGAGTTCAAGGCCACCATTCTCGGCTCGTCATCTCCTCCATGCGTGGCGGTTTGGGAAGCTTCTAGAAGACTTGTTGGCCAAGTAAACTTACTAGCTAAGTTTGCTTACAAGCCAAGCAAAGATGGTTTTAGGACATGTTTCCTAAAACCGTTTATGGACCGACTTCAACTTGGAAACTTCGAAGCCCTAGTATTCTCTATAAATACAACCTCATATCAAGGGTTTCAAGTATCCCATCAGAGCATCAATCATCCAGCAACTTCGGCCATTCTCTCGAGTTTCCTTCGGCATTAGAGAAGAATTCCTTGTTTTATTTTCATTATTACTATTTTGTATTCACATGGATATGAGTAGCTAAACCCCTCGTTCGGGCTAGGGCTAATTTGTTGTGACTTTCGTTTGAGACTTTGTGCTTAATGCTAATTCATGTTCTACTAGTTTTTGTGCTTGTTTATCTCGGACTAAACTGTGAAGCTAAGCGGATTCCCGAAACCGTAAAACTCAACCGAGCAGTTTAGCCCCATATCTCGCTGCTTGTTTAATACTGAAACGTTAGGACAAGTAGTCGCATCTAATCTTGAATAACCTGAAACGGAGTGATAGGTTAACTAGAACTAGAAGTCTATAACCTGAAACGGAGTAGATTGTGGCGTAGTGGCTTGAAACGGCCCTACCTTAGGTTATAACCTGAAACGGAGTAACCACACTTAGGAACACGTTGACAACACTGCCTTGTCGCGAGGCAATGTGTACAAAATTAATTTATAAGTCCGCTACTCGTGACTTTACTATTGGGTAGTAAAGCGGTAAGTAGGGGTCAAACCCAAGGGAATTAGTGGATAGTTGTTCTTTCGAAAATGGAAAATTAAATAAGACAAGTGGGGGTTGGTTGTGATTTTAGTACTGAAAAGTAAATGACTGAAAGTAAAGAAAGTAAATACATGACTGAAATAAATACTGAAAAGTAAAGTGCTGGAACAGTCGAGTTCAATGTCAACCGCAAACACACTTTTGGTTTGTCACACGCTGTGTCTCAAGCGTGATGCGCGCCAAAGTTGTGTTGGATTGACGTTGAACAAGTCTATAGTGAAAGTAAAGTGCGGAAAGTAAATACTAAAAAGTAAATTGCTGGAACAGTCGAATTCAATATCGACTAATCAACAAACTTTTGGTATGGACTGATATTGAAAGGGTCTGTAATAAGCGACAGAAAGTAACTTACTGAAAAGTAATTTGCTGGAAAGTAAATGTGCAGAAATTAAAGTACTGAAAGTAAATGACTGAAAATAAGCAGTTGATAATGAGACTGAAAGTAAAGTGACAGGTGATGTTTTAATTAAAGGAAAGGATTCGGTTTTAGGGGCCTTGTATCATAAATATGTTCATCATCGACCTCTAATCATCATACTACGTGTTTAAAATGTATCAAGGCTATTTCTAGCACTCGACTTGCCACACCGTCTAGTCCTTTTCAAGACATAGAACACTTGTTCTATTTAGGCAAATTCCTCCTTTCGAAGTATCTTAGCCTTATGTGCATCCACCTGATCAATCATTTCCAATCAACCAAGTGGTGTTTTAAAGAGGTTGAACTCTACAGAAAAGCTTTGCTCTTTCGAGCCTCCACTCAACCAATAGTGTTCTAACCTAATATAAGGCACATAGAACAAGTTTAAACACAATAGAGGCACTAAGAGAAGGGTCTAAAACATGTTTTGATACAAGCACACCCCTTCAACCGAATGAAGGGTTTAGCTATGATTATCCATGGAAGAGGACATCATAGCTAAGTGCTTGAAAAGTAAAGGTTTTCGAAAGACAAAAAGTAAAGTTTTTTGAAAGTAAAAGACAAGGAAAAGCTTGAGCACTTCAAGAACCAACAAGAGTACTCAAGAACAAACTTGGAGCTTCCAATATCAAAGTAAAGTGTTTACAAGGATTGTGCCTAAAATCTAGAGAGATTTTCTACAAGGACTATGAGACTTGAGACTACAATTTGGGACATTGAACAAAGGAGATGGAATGTGGTATTTATAGGCAAGGGGAGAGGAGGAGGGCCAAACACATGGCAAAGGGGGAGAGAAGGAGAGCCAAAGCCACCGGCCATAGGTGGCTTTTCCCCAAAGCCACCGGCCATGTGTCACTCCCCAAGCCAAAGCCGCCGGCCATGAGGTGGAGGAGGAAGTGAGTGGGTTATGATATTTGTCTCCCAAAAGCCATCGGTTCCCCCTCAACTCTGGTTAGAGCTTGGTTGCATCATGGTTGCTTCTTGGTTGCAATCAAAAGACAAGGCACAAGCCTTGCACATGGGTGGCTAGACTTTGCATTGACTTGAGTTCTTGATCTTTGTTGAGGTTTGGAACAAGTCATTGGGACATGTTTGAGTGATTCCACGTTGGGTTCATGAAGGTTGTAAAGCCGGAATCTGGTCGTGGCCTGGAATGACTTGTGATCCATTTTTAGCTTTAAGAACTCCTTTTTAGCTCATTTCATCTCTAATCCTCGAAATAGCCTGTAGAACAAAAGTGAAACTAACAAGTAAAAGTTGTATAGACAAAGTGTCTAATTTGGTGGGTTTAACTATCTTAATGAATCATATAAATATGGTCCATCAGATCACCCCACACTTTTAGTTGTTCGTCCCGAACAGTGCTATTTAAAAGAGGCACACACAATCCAAGTAAAAACTTTAAATAAGAAAGTGAGAATATGGGACTAGATTTATCCTATTCATGCAATACTTACTTGTTACCAAACTAAACCTTGTAAATACTTAGAAAAAACTTGATACTTGTAGGATGGACCATAATTACACGAATCAAAAACATAGTAAAACCCACCAAATTAGACTGTTTGTCTGTTTAACTTCTACTTGTTAGTCCCGATATATTTCCACAGGGTATTTTGGACACTAAAGTAAAAACACGCTAAGGAGAGGATTTTACGCTGAAAAGATATTACGAGTCAGTCCAAGGTCACGATCAGACGCTGAATGCAGAAATCTCAAGATCCTGACATTGAATTACTCAAAACAAATCCAACCGAGGAGCAACCAAAGTCAGACCGGAGCAAAATTGGACTGTTGGTTTTGTGAAAATTGCACAAAAACACACAAACCTCCTCTTTCCTTCTAGAAGGGGCGGCTATGGGAAGGATAAGGAGGAGGATGACTCATCTCCTCCATCCTTATCCATAAGTGGCGGCTACTTGCCCTCCACTCCTCCACCCAAACTTGCTCTCCACTCCTCTCTCCTCCTCCCTTGGATGAAAACCAAGTGCCACCATCTCCACCCTCCATCCTCCTCCCCTTTGGCTATAAAAGGAGCTCATCTCCTCCTCATTTGTATCATCATCCACAATCTCACACATTTTAGAGAGATAGAGGGCTTAACCCTCTTCTCTTCACTTTCTGTAAATATTTTGTTCTTCATTGTGGAGCTACTTCTCTTGTGTGGATCTTGCCTAGGAGCTCCTCTCCTCCGCTTATTGTAAGGTATAAAATTACTTTCAGTATTATTTGTTTTTACTGTAAAGTTATTTTATTATTCGGTACCCTTGTTCAAGACAATAGTTTGCTTGTATTCCTTGACATGAATACAAGCAGCTAAAAGCTTGTACTCGGTCGCAGGGGTATACTTGTATTATAAATGTTTTAGATCTTACTCTTAGTACACCTTTGTATTCAAACCTTGTTCTATGTGCCATATCAAGTCAGAATTTACAAGGTTGAGTGGAAGCTGTAACAAGCAAAGCTCTTCCGTGGGGATTCGTGATCATACTCGATAAGTGGAAGCTGTAACAAGCAAAACTTATCGAGGAGTTCGACTTATCTAAAATACCACTTGGTCGATCGTAACTGAGAGATCAGTTGGATGCACAAAAGGCTAAGATACTTTGAAAGGAGGAATTAGTCTGAAGTAGAACAAGTGTTGTTTTAAACGATGTTGCAAGTCTTGCGCTAGAAATAGCCTTGATTCATCTTTGAATACTTAGCATGATCATGTCTTGCGCTAGAAATAGCCTCAATTCATATTTGAACACTTGGTATGATCATTAGCGGTCGATGATAAACAATTATAATACAAGGCCCCTAAAACCGAATCCTTTTCTTACAGTCTATTATTGTAAGTTACTTTCAGTTCTCAAATCACACTCAAACTCAACCCCAATCGCATTTAATTTCTGCATAAGCTTCATTAAAGAACAACTAATCCACACTGACTCTCTTGGGTTCGACCCCTACTTACCACTTGCTACCCAGTAGTGAAGTTGCGAGTAGCGGACTTATAAATTTATTTGTACATTTGCTTTGACGACAAGCATCTGTCAAATTGGCGCCGTTGCCGGGGAGTTGTGCATCGGAATAGTTGTTCTATTTTGTTTTTTCTTTTTTATTTTATCATGCAATTCACTAAGTCCTACTACTACGGAATGGAACCTTGGAACATTGAGGAAATTTCCCCACCACCCTTCGAACTTGAAATCCGCGAGAAGATCAACAATATAAAACAATCCCGGGATGAAACATTGGACGAGTACTTGGCGTATTTTGACTCCATGTTGATAAGCTGCCCGCACCATGGATTCACCAACCACGATCTTCTTCAAAGGTTTCTCAATGAGATGATGCCACAAGAGTGGATTTGGCTAAATGATGCACCGGGAGGCTCGGTGAACAACTTAGGCATAGATGATCTTTGGAACTTAATAGATGATTTGGCCGCGAGGTCAAGACAAAGACAAGATCAGGCCATGCGGAGCGAAGAACTGGACAACATAATGCACCAAATCAGGGCCAAAACTGAGTTATGGGCAGCAGAAAACGAGCTGGCAGCTAGCACCCAGCAATTGGCCACAGACATGCAGCAAATGAACGCCTCAATGCACCAATTCACGGCCAAGACATACCCGGACCTCAATGACGAATTGCCCATATCAGACCCATACCTCAGTGTGACTACCTCTGGAGACCATATGAATAACGAGGATGAGGACCCATGGTTTCCTGAAGAAAAGCTCCATTCAGATTATCCCTGGGAGTTAGAAGAAGAACTGCCCAAATCAGGCCCGGTCCTTATCACCAATCCATCCGAGGAAATTACAGTCCTAACTGCCGAGCCAATAGAAGTCCCGAACATCACTACCAAAGCGGCCGAAGAAATCAAGCCAGGCCCGGTCCTTGCGCTCGGAGAACCCGAGGAAGTCCCGGACCTCATTGCCGAACTGTCCAAGAAAGCCCCAGTCCCACTCACCACGACTCAACAAGGAAAATCGCTTGAAAACTCACTCGTTCCAGGACAACCATCCATCACTACCACAATGAAGAGGATTAGCAGAGGTGCATGCTTGATGTCGCCTACATTTAATGGCACAAAACCAAATTTCCAAACTCACAAAGGTGCCAACTATTCCAACATGAAGAGGCGGCAAAAACATGGGCCAAAAGAATGGAAACCCGGAAGGAGTAACAAGCAAGCACAACTCATTGGACCAGCAGCTATGGTCAAAGAAACCTCACCCTCTCGGAGCAAAAGGGCTGCCGAGAAGAAGTTTGACCTCACTCACCCTTGGGATCCGACCTTATGATCCATGATTGAGGTATCGTCGAGCCAACGACGTTAAACAAGTGCACTAGTCGGGAGGTAACCCGACACTATCTTACTTTCTGTCTTTTGATTTTCTGTCTTTTAGTTTTTATCAATAAGTCGCTCTCACCCACTTGGTGCATAGAATGAATTGACTATTTAGGAATTGGTTTTTGGAGCACGATCGGATCAGCCAGGCAGCTTCCGTGAACTACCGAGCCTGCGCTGAGAGTTCAAGGCCCCATCCGAACTCCCTCGATTATCCAGCCTCATGCCATGTCGTTCACTCGACACCTAAAAGGGAGTTCTGTCTTCCCTTTTCCTTTATATCATTACCTTCTCGTATAATATCTGCTTGCATGGCTTTTGAACTAAGTCTTGCTGAAAGGCACACCTTCGTTCAAAAGTGTGGGGTGAGAACCACCTGTGTACATAAACATGTTTTTTCTTTTTTAGTATTATCTTTTTGAAAGTATGAACTTAAGAATGTGAAAAAGATAGACCGAAATTCATGCATTTACCTTGTGAAAATTCAACTGTCTAAAAACTTAGAACGTAACTTCTCATTTGTCCCTTTGTGCTGAGATAAACTAGGGATGTGGAGTTGATAGAAATTGCCCTAGAGAGGCTTGGCAAGCAATCGAAGGATCGAATCAAACTATATGGTTTTCGAAGTCAGTGGAGGCTGCACTTCGGGTTTCAGTGAAGATTGAAGTCATCTCCGCCATGCAGTGTTTATGCAAGAGGCGAGGACGGGAATCAGACCATCCTATCTCTAGGTCAAAGTAGCCGAGAAAATAGATGAGCGACCCTCATCTTGACCCGCGCGAAACGGCAGTCAAAGTAGCCAAGAAAATAGATGAGCGACCCTCACCTTGACCCGCGCAAAAATGGCAAAAATGAGAGGAGCGGGGAGGTATTTCCATAGGCTTGCGGGCGATGATTGGACCTCCCAAAAAAGGCTTGAGAAAATGGACTAGCAAAGCCACAAAAAGGCGAAAAGCTCGAAGAAGCAAATCAAGAGGCCAAAGGCCCAAAATGGTGAAGGTTTTAACCGAACAAAAAAGTGAAGTACTCAAAGAGTCAAATCAAAGGCCAAAGGCCAATTCACTACAAAAGCAGTCCCTCGCCAAAAGAAAATCAAAGTACTCAAACCATTGAAACCCGAACCGAATCACGTGCTAGAGAAAGCTACAAGGAAACCATATAGTGCGAGACGGTCCCGAGGTTGCAGTCCAGGAGCCTAAAAAGGGCTATCTCCCGAAACATCCGGAATAATTTGCATCTCGGCACGGAGGTACACGTATCAAGTTTCTTCTATTTATTTACACAGTTCAATTTGGTAATAAGTAAGTAATGCATGAATTAGGATAAATCGAGTCCCACAGTCTAATTTTCATATTTTAAAACCAACTTAGTGTGCCGCCCTTTAATAGCATTGTTCGGGACGAACAACTAAAAGTGTGGGGTGATCTGATGGACCATAATTATACGAATCAAAAACACAGTAAAACCCACCAAATTAGACTGTTTGTCTATTTAACTTCTACTTGTTAGTCCTGATATATTTCCACAGGGTATTTTGGACACTAAAGTAAAAACACGCTAAGGAGAGGATTTTACGCTGAAAAGATATTACGAGTCAGTCCAAGGTCACGATCAGACGCTGAATGCAGAAATCTCAAGATCCTGACATTGAATTACTCAAAGCAAATCCAAGCGAGGAGCAACCAAAGTCAGACCGGAGCGAAATTGGACTGTTGGTTTTGTGAAAATTGCACAAAACCACACAAACCTCCTCTTTCCTTCTAGAAGTGGCGGCTATGGGGAGGATAAGGAGGAGGATGACTCATCTCCTCCATCCTTATCCATAAGTGCCGGCTACTTGCCCTCCACTCCTCCACCCAAACTTGCTCTCCACTCCTCTCTCCTCCTCCCTTGGATGAAAACCAAGTGCCACCATCTCCACCCTCCATCCTCCTCCCCTTTGGCTATAAAAGGAGCTCCTCTCCTCCTCATTTGTATCATCATCCACAATCTCACACATTTTAGAGAGATAGAGGGCTTAACCCTTTTCTCTTCACTTTCTGTAAATATTTTGTTCTTCATTGTGGAGCTACTTCTTTTGTGTGGATCTTGCCTAGGAGCTCCTCTCCTCCGCTTATTGTAAGGTATAAAATTACTTTCAGTATTATTTGTTTTTACTGTAAAGTTATTTTATTATTTGGTACCCTTGTTCAAGACAATAGTTTGCTTGTATTCCATGACATGAATACAAGCAGCTAAAAGCTTGTACTCGGTCGCAGGGGTATACTTGTATTATAAATGTTTTAGATCTTACTCTTAGTACACCTTTGTATTCAAAACTTGTTCTATGTGCCATATCAAGTCAGAATTTCCAAGGTTGAGTGGAAGCTGTAACAAGCAAAGCTCTTCCGTGGGGATTCGTGATCATACTCGATAAGTGGAAGCTATAACAAGCAAAACTTATCGAGGAGTTCGACTTATCTAAAACACCACTTGGTCGATCGTAACTAAGAGATCAGGTGGATGGACAAAAGGCTAAGATACTTCGAAAGGAGGAATTAGTCTGAAGTAGAACAAGTGTTGTTTTAAACGATGTTGCAAGTCTTGCGCTAGAAATAGCCTTGATTCATCTTTGAATACTTAGCATGATCATGTCTTGCGCTAGAAATAGCCTCAATTCATCTTTGAACACTTGGTATGATCATTAGCGGTCGATGATAAACAATTATAATACAAGGCCCCTAAAACCGAATCCTTTCCTTACAGTCTATTATTGTAATTTACTTTCAGTTCTCAAATCACACTCAAACTCAACCCCAATCGCATTTAATTTATGCATAAGCTTCATTAAAGAACAACTAATCCACACTGACTCTCTTGGGTTCGACCCCTACTTACCACTTGCTACCCAGTAGTGAAGTTGCGAGTAGCAGACTTATAAATTTATTTGTACATTTGCTCTGACGAAAGCATCTGTCATTGTACCTTCGAGCTGAGATGCAAATTAATTCGGATGATTCGGGAGATAGCCCTTTTCAGGCTCCTGGACTGTATTCTCGGGACCGACTCGCACTATATGGTTTTCTTGTATCTTTCTCTAGCACGTGATTTGGTTCGGGTTTCAATGATCTGAGCTCTTTGATTTCCTTTTGGTGAGGGACAGCTTTTTGAAGTGACTTGGTCTTTGACCTTTGATGTTGAATTGGAGTTTCTTCACTTTTGTTTTGGTTAAAACCTTCACAATTTTGGCCTTCGGCCTTTGATTTGCTTCTTCGATCTTTGCTTCTTTGTGACTTGCTTGTCCACTTTCTCAACCTTTTGGGAGGTCCAATCATCGCCCGAGAGCATATGGAAATACCTCCCCGCTCTTTCTCATCCTCGCCATTTCGCGCGGGTCAAGATGAGGGTCGCTCATCTATTTTCCCAGCTGCTAGGACTAGAGATAGGACGGTTTGATTCCCGTCCTGCCTCTTGCATAAACGCTGCATGGCGGAGATGACTCCTGACTCAACTAAAACCCGAAGTGCAGCCTCCACTGACTTCGTAAACCATATAGTGAAATCCGATCCTTTGACTGCTTGCCAAGCCTCTCTAGGGCATTTTATATCAACTCCACATCCCCTGTATATCTCAGCACAAATGGACAAATGAGAAGTTACATCCTAAGTCTCTACACAGTTGAGTTTTCACAAGGTAAATGCATGAATTTAGATCTATCTTTTTCACATTCTCAAGTTCATATTTTCAAAAAGATAATATTAAGGGAAAAGGAAAAAAGAAAGCATGTTAATTAACTATGTACAAAGGCGGTTCTCACCCCACACTTTTGAACGAAGGCGTGCCTCACAGCACGACTTAGGTCAAAAGTCGATTGCAAGCAAATATTTACAAGAGAAGGAAATGACATTAAGGAAAAAGGGAAGAACTGAACTCCCTTTACGGTGTCGTCACATGTCGTGGAACGACATGGCTCGGAGCTGGATAATCGAGGGAGTTCGGTTGGGGCCTTGAACTCTTGGCGCTCCCCAGAGCTGATTTCTATACAAGTAGTCATTCCTTCTATACACAAAATGGGTGAGAGCGACTGACAAGGTAAAAACTAAATGACATAAAATAAAATGACTAAAAATAAGATAGATGTCGGGTTACCTCCCGACCAGTGCCTTTGTTTAACGTCGTTGGCTCGACGCATGGGGATCACACGTTTGGATCCCATGGGCGGTTCAGGTCGTAGTGTTGCGGAGTTAAGTCGACTTTGCCGTGGTAATGTTTGACTCGCTGCCCGTTCACCGTGAATCTGCTTCCATTGTCCATGCTTTCCAACTCAAGCATCCCATGATTGAATACCTTAGTCACGGTATAAGGACCGGTCCATCTTGATTTTAGTTTACCAGGCATCAACTTCAACCGTGAGGAGAAGAGTAGCACTTGTTGTCCTTCCTCAAATGAGCGTCGGAGGATGAATTTGTCATGATACAATTTGGTCCGCGCTTTGTAGTCTGTTTGCCCTTCATAGGCCTCAAGTCGCAATTCCTCAAGCTCACACAGATTAAGCTTCCTGTCCAGCCCGGCAGCCTTTAAATCCGGATTGCAATGCTTGAGCGCCCAGTAGGCTTTGTGTTCTAATTCCACCGGAAGGTGGCATGCCTTCCCATAAACAAGCCGAAAGGGGGAGGTTCTAATTGGAGTCTTGTATGCCGTCCGATAAGCCCAAAGAGCTTCATCTAGCCTCTGACTCCAATCTTTCCTACCCGGCTTCACCATCTTTTCTAAAATACCTTTGATTTCGCGGTTGGAGATCTCTGCTTGACCATTGGTTTGGGGATGATATGCCGTGGATGTCCGGTGGTGGACATGGTAGTGCTTCAAGGTGGCAGCCATCGTACGGTTGCAGAAATGAGTTCCTTGGTCGCTTATTATGGCCTTGGGTACCCCGTATCCACAAAACAGGTTAGTGCACAAAAAATCTATGATAGTTTTTGCATCGTCGCACCTTGTGGCCTTAGCCTCTACCCATTTTGACACATAATCTACAGCAACTAGAATGTAAGTATAACCGCATGAAACTGGGAATGGCCCCATGAAATCAATGACCCAAATGTCGAAAACATCATTGACCAATATGGGTACTTGAGGCATCTCATTTTTAGCGGACACATTTCCTACTCTTTGGCACCTATCGCATTTTTTACACTTCTCATAGGCGTCTCTAAATATACTCGGCCAAAAGAAGCCGCTATCTAGGATTTTCTTAGCGGTTCTCCTAGGCCCGAAGTGTCCTCCACATGCAAACTCATGGCAGAAGCTAATGACAGAAGTTATTTCATTATCGGGGATGCATCTCCTAAGTATTTGATCTACTCCTATTTTCCATAAATAAGGATCATCCCATAAGTAATGTCTAGCATCATGCCTAAGTTTCATGCATTGTGCTTTAGTAAAAGAAGGAGGAAATGTACCTCCTATAAGGTAATTGACGATTGAGGCATACCACAGCACCTTGGTTGAGATGGTATATAGGTGCTCGTCTGGAAATGACTCGGTTATGTGCCCCTCTTCTTCCTCTCGGACAATCCTGCTTAGATGGTCGGCCACAGTATTCTCAATCCCCTTTTTGTCCCTTATCTCCACATCGAATTCTTGCAGTAGCAAGATCCACCGAATGAGCCTTGGCTTGGCCTCCTTCTTCTTCATCAAGTAACGGATGGCAGCATGGTCAGAATAAACTATCACTTTTGCTCCTAGCAAATAGGATCTGAACTTTTCCAGAGCGAATACCACTGCCAGGAGTTCCTTCTCGGTGGTGGAGTAGTTTCGTTGGGCAGAATCTAGGGTTCTTGAGGCGTAGTAGATCACAACCGCCTTCTTATCAACCTTTTGGCCGAGAACTGCCCCCACAGCATAATCGCTTGCGTCGCACATGATTTCGAATGGTAGTCCCCAATTTGGCGTTTGGATGATAGGTGTGCTAGTGAGGGCTTTCTTCAGATCATCAAAGGCCTCCTTGCATGCATTGGTGAATTCAAAAGGAACTTCTTTTTGGAGAAGAGTGGATAGAGGCAACGCCTTTTTTGAGAAGTCTTTGATGAATCGTCGGTAGAATCCTGCATGGCCAAGGAATGATTGGATGTCTCGGACCGTGGATGGGTATGGTAGAGTCATGATCAGGTCGATCTTTGCTTTGTCCACTTCCATGCCTTCTTGTGAGACGACATGTCCTAAGACTATTCCGTGTGTTACCATGAAGTGGCACTTCTCATAATTGAGAACTAAGTTCATGGACACACATCGTGCCAAAACCGTGCTCAAATTGATTAAGCAAGCGTCGAATGTATCTCCATAGATGGTGAAGTCGTCCATGAAGCCTTCAATGAATTCTCCGATCATGTCTGAGAAGATGCTGGTTACTACCTGACGGAGGGCCACCGCACTGTCGTTAAGGTGCAGTGTCCTCTGTACAAATAAATTTATAATATCCGCTACTTGTGACTACACTAATGGGTAGTAAGTGGTAAGTAGGGGTCGAACCCAAGGGAATTAGGGGAATAGGCTATTCTTTTAGGGTGATTGTACTGGGGGGAGCGTGTTTTATGGTTGATTGAGGTTTTAGCGCTCTGATTAACTACGTGATTTTTTGGGGGTTTTTGGTTTTGATTGCGGAAAAGTAAATACAGAAATTAAATGCTGTAAATACAAAGAAGACTTACAGTGGGTGATGCGTGATTGTAATTCCTCCGGTAGATCAGCAGTTGGTGATTGCGGTTTAACAGTAAAGAGAAGCATTCGGTTTCAGGTACTCTTGTATTATAACATGTATATAATAAACTGTTAGTAACTTTTCTAAGTATTCAAAGATGAATCGAGGCCCTTTCGTAGCGCAAGACTTGCAACATCGTTTAAAGCAACCCTTGTTCTATTTCAGACTAATTCCTCCTTTCGAAGTATCTTAGCCTTTTGTGCATCCACCTGATCTCACAGTTGCAATTGACCAAGTGGTGTTTTAGATGAGTCGAACTTCTCAGATAAGCTTTGCCCTTTCGTAGCATCCACTTACCCGAGTATGTTCACGAACCCCACGGAAGAGTTTTGCCCTTTCGTAGCATCCACTCAACCTTGGAAATTCTGACTATAAATGGCACATAGAACAAGTTTTGAATACTAAGAAATGAAACTAAAAGATATTACAACATTATATAATACAAGAAAATACCTTCCACCGAATAAAGAGTTTAGCTACGAATATCCATAGAAATGGATACCATAGCTAAATACTCGGGGGTTTTTGAAAACAGTAAGAGGGAAAGGGGTGGAATACTCAAGAACCAACAGGAGTATTCCTAATTCCTACTGAATACTCAAGAACCAACAGGAGTATTCTCTACAGTATTATAATACTCGAGAACCGACAAGAGTATTATAATTTCCAGTATAATACTCAAGAACAAACAGGAGTATTATTTCAAAACCGAACCAAACTTACAAGTAACAAAATGTAGAGAGAGAAGTGATTTACAATTTTTGGGATGAATTTGTGAGGGGAGGAGCACCTCCTTTTATAGGAAAAATGGGTGGAGATGGGTGGTGGAGATTGGTTTGATCCAAGGGAGGAGGAGGAGGCAAGGAGGAGCCAAGGAGGAGCCACCAAGTGGCGGAGGAGGAGTGGTGGAGCTCAGCCGCCGGTAGCCGGTTGTGGTGGAGGAGCAAAGGGTTGTTTCCTCCACCTCCAAGGCAAGTAGCCGGTCACCAAGGAGGAGGAGGGGTGGCGCCGCCGGTAGTGGGTGGTGGAATGGGGAGGTTTTCCTCCTTTGGCCACCTCTTCATCAAGTCACTAAGTCATCTTGCCATATGTGAATTTTGTACAGTTTTGTGCAGTCTTTTCACAAAACTGTCAGTGTGTTCCTTCCCCGGGCTGTCTTGATTCCTCTCCTGATTCTTCTGATTAATTTGTTATGGTCAATTTCACGTCAGGATCCTTGATATTTCTTCAGTCGGCATATGATCTTGACCTTGGATTGACTCTTGTTATCTTTTCAGCATAAAATCCTCTCCTTAGCATGTTTTCACTTCAGTCTCTAAAATGCCCTGTGGAAATATATCGGGACTAACACACAGCAGTTAGATAGACAAACAGTCTAATTTGGGGGGTTTTACTGTGTTTCTGACTCGTCTAACTTTGGTCCATCAGATTACCCCCCACTTTTAGTTGTTCGTCCCGAACAATGCTATTAAAGGGCGTAAGTTCTAGGTTCGGATTTGGCATATGAAAATTAGACTGTGGTACTCGATCTATCCTAATTCATGCATTGCTTACTTATTACCAAATTAAACTGCGTAAATAAATAGAAGAAACTTAATACTTGTACCTCCGTGCTGAGATGCAAATTATATTGGATGTTTCGGGAGATAGCTCTTTTCAGGTTCCTGGGTTGCAGCCTCGGGATCGTTTCGTACTATATGGTCTTCTGGTAGCTTTCTCATGCACGTGATTCGGTTCGGGTTTCAGTGAGTTGAACCTTCTTGATTTTTTTTCTTTGGCGAGGGACTGCTTTTTTGTTGTAGTGAATCGGCCTTTGGCCTTTGATTTGACTTTGTTGAGTGCTTCACTTTTGCTCGGTTAAAACCTTCACAATTTTGGGCCTTTGGCCTCTTTTGATTTTCTTCTTTGAGTTTTTCGCTTCTTTGTGACTTGCTAGTCCATTTTGTCAGCCTTCTTGGGAGGTCCAATCATCGCCCGCAAGCCTATGGATATACCTCCCCTCTCCTCTCGTCTTCGTCGTTTTGCGCGGGTCAAGATGAGGGTCGCTTATCTATTTTCTCGGCTATTTTGACTAGAGAGAGGACGGTCTGATTCCCGTCCTCGCCTTTGCATAGATGCTTCTTGGCGGAGTTTGACTCAATTATTCACTGAACCCCGAAGTGCAGCCTCCACTGACTTCGAAAACCATATAGTTTGATCTGATCCTTTGATTGCTTCCCAAGTCCTTCTAGGGCAGTTTATGTCAACTCCACATCCCTAGTTATCTTAGCACAAAGGACAAATGGAAAGTTACATTCTAAGTTTTTAAACAGTTTGAATTTTCACAAGGTAAATGCATGAATTCTGATTTATCTTTTTCACATTCTTAAGTTCATATTTTCAAAAAGATACTATTACTAAAAAAAGAAAAACAGCAAGCATGTTATTTATGTACACAGGCGGTTTTCACCCCCCCCCACTTTTGAACGAAGGCGTGCCTTTGTTCAAAAGTCATGCAAGCTTAAAACTAAGTACTGAAAGTAAGTGCGGAAAGTAAGATAGTGTCGGGTTACCTCCCGACCAGTGCACTTGTTTTACGTCGTTGGCTCGACGATACCTCGTTGTGGATTACTGGTTTGGGTCCCATGGGTGGCTGAGGTCGAACTTTTTGATTCCACCGACCTTGATTCTTGCGGTGAGTCTTCCTGATTTTTTAGCAGATGACGGGTTTGGGTCCAGTTCTGATGGTATCTCCTTCCAACGTTTCTGAGAAGGCGAGGGACCTTTCACTATTAGCTTTTTGAACTGGGTGTTCTCCTGTTTAGGGCTGCCTTGTCCAGTCATGGCGAAAGCGTGCTCCATGTAGGAGTCATTTTGCTCAGGCCCTTTTCCCATCCTCTTTTCAGCCTCTTCTTTGATCACATGGTTTTCAGCGATTTGCCTATTGATCGAGGGGAAAAGTCAGGAAGGCCTCATGAGGCTAGGTTCTGCCTCGTTCTGATGGTTCGTGACGAACTGATCGTAGGTAGTTTCAGCTGCCTGGGTGATGATAGTCGGGAATGGCCTGGGAAATTCGTCAGTGGTGTTCTGGACTCCTACTTCGTTGCTTCCGGTGCTTTCCATGTCTGATTCTTCAGATGGTTCAGGAGTCTCTTCTGACGGTTCGGTGGTTTCTCCTTCATCAGCCTCTGGGTCAGCTTCTTCTGTCTGCATTTCCTGGTCAATTTGGGGTGCTCGTCTTGTGGCAGCGGCAAGGCCGATTATAAGGCTCCACATGTCTGCAATGGTGAAGTTTATGGCAGACCTTCTCATAGCTTCGTTAACTCTTCCCAGCTCTTCGGCCCTCGTCCCACGAAGAAATTTTTGGAGAAGAATTTTCTTCGTAAACCCATGGTGCGGGCAGCTTGAGACGATGGCATCGTAGTTCATGTAGTATTCGTCCAAAGTCTCATCCCGGGATTGTTGAAGGTTCAGGATCTTCTCGCGGGTTTCTTGGCGTAAAGATGGTGGGGAGAATTCTTTCAGGAATGGTGCACAGAGGTCCACGAAACGTACCGCACTACTAGCGGGTGATGTGTAATACCAGATTGTTGCGAAATCCGTTAGAGAGAATTTAAAGCATTTAAGCTTAAATTCTTCTAACGTTTCAGTCTCAGGTTTAATGTGGCAGCAAACGTAGTGAAAGCTCCGACAGTGTAGTACTGGATCTTCTGCATCCGTTCCCCCGAACAGTGGAAGGTGCCGTGTTGTCCATGCATATGAAGGTGGTTGCGTCATGAGGTCATGGGAGGGAACGAAAGAATAGCTTATTCGATGGCTAATTCCCCGGCAACGGCGCCAATTTGACGGAGGGCCACCGCACTGTCGTTAAGGTGCAGTGTCCTCTGTACAAATAAATTTATAATATCCGCTACTTGTGACTACACTACTGGGTAGTAAGTGGTAAGTAGGGGTCGAAACCAAGGGAATTAGGGGAATAGGCTATTCTTTTAGGGTGATTGTACTGGGGGGAGCGTGTTTTATGGTTGATTGAGGTTTTAGCGCTCTGATTAACTACGTGATTTTTTGGGGGTTTTTGGTTTTGATTGCGGAAAAGTAAATACAGAAATTAAATGCTGTAAATACAAAGAAGACTTACAGTGGGTGATGCGTGATTGTAATTCCTCCGGTAGATCAGCAGTTGGTGATTGCGGTTTAACAGTAAAGAGAAGCATTCGGTTTCAGGTACTCTTGTATTATAACATGTATATAATAAACTGTTAGTAACTTTTCTAAGTATTCAAAGATGAATCGAGGCCCTTTCGTAGTGCAAGACTTGCAACATCGTTTAAAGCAACCCTTGTTCTATTTCAGACTAATTCCTCCTTTCGAAGTATCTTAGCCTTTTGTGCATCCACCTGATCTCACAGTTACGATTGACCAAGTGGTGTTTTAGATGAGTCGAACTTCTCAGATAAGCTTTGCCCTTTCGTAGCATCCACTTACCCGAGTATGTTCACGAACCCCACGGAAGAGTTTTGCCCTTTCGTAGCATCCACTCAACCTTGGAAATTCTGACTATAAATGGCACATAGAACAAGTTTTGAATACTAAGAAATGAAACTAAAAGATATTACAACATTATATAATACAAGAAAATACCTTCCACCGAATAAAGAGTTTAGCTACGAATATCCATAGAAATGGATACCATAGCTAAATACTCGGGGGTTTTTGAAAACAGTAAGAGGGAAAGGGGTGGAATACTCAAGAACCAACAGGAGTATTCCTAATTCCTACTGAATACTCAAGAACCAACAGGAGTATTCTCTACAGTATTATAATACTCGAGAACCGACAAGAGTATTATAATTTCCAGTATAATACTCAAGAACAAACAGGAGTATTATTTCAAAACCGAACCAAACTTACAAGTAACAAAATGTAGAGAGAGAAGTGATTTACAATTTTTGGGATGAATTTGTGAGGGGAGGAGCACCTCCTTTTATAGGAAAAATGGGTGGAGATGGGTGGTGGAGATTGGTTTGATCCAAGGGAGGAGGAGGAGCCAAGGAGGAGCCACCAAGTGGCGGAGGAGGAGTGGTGGAGCTCAGCCGCCGGTAGCCGGTTGTGGTGGAGGAGCAAAGGGTTGTTTCCTCCACCTCCAAGGCAAGTAGCCGGTCACCAAGGAGGAGGAGGGGTGGCGCCGCCGGTAGTGGGTGGTGGAATGGGGAGGTTTTCCTCCTTTGGCCACCTCTTCATCAAGTCACTAAGTCATCTTGCCATATGTGAATTTTGTACAGTTTTGTGCAGTCTTTTCACAAAACTGTCAGTGTGTTCCTTCCCCGGGCTGTCTTGATTCCTCTCCTGATTCTTCTGATTAATTTGTTATGGTCAATTTCACGTCAGGATCCTTGATATTTCTTCAGTCGGCATATGATCTTGACCTTGGATTGACTCTTGTTATCTTTTCAGCATAAAATCCTCTCCTTAGCATGTTTTCACTTCAGTCTCTAAAATGCCCTGTGGAAATATATCGGGACTAACACACAGCAGTTAGATAGACAAACAGTCTAATTTGGGGGGTTTTACTGTGTTTCTGACTCGTCTAACTTTGGTCCATCACTACCCTTTGAATAGTCCCCGAGGCATTGCATAGACCGAACGACATCCTTCTAAAGGCGAATGTGCCGAATGGGCAGGCGAATGTAGTCTTCTCTTGGTCCTCAGGCGCTATGGGGATCTGGTTGTAGCCTGAGAACCCGTCCAGGAAGCAAAAGTATGGCTTGCCCGCCAGTCGGTCTAGCATTTGATCGATGAATGGCAGAGGGAAATGGTCTTTTCTTGTGACGGCGTTCAATTTTCTGTAGTCGATGCACATTCTCCAGCCGTTTTTGACTCTTGTTGTCACCATCTTTCCTTTGGCATCCTCCTTGACCGTGATCCCACTTTTCTTTGGTACCACGTGGACAGGACTCACCCATTGGCTGTCCGATATGGGATAGATAACGTCCGCATCTAGTAGCTTCTGTATTTCCTTTTGGACGATCTCCATCATGATTGGGTTGAGTCGTCGTTGAGGCTCTATTGATGGCTTTGCTCCATCCTCAAGAAGAATACGGTGCATGCATATAGCCGGGCCGACTCCTCTCAAGTTGGCTAGAGTCCATCCAATTGCTAGCTTATGCTGTCTTAGCACTTTTACCAAACGATGCTCCTGGCCTGCTTCCAAGCCACTCTTAATGATTACCGGGAGAGTGTTATTTTCTCCTAGGAATGCGTACTTCAGATGCTCGGGCAGGGGCTTCAATTCTATTTTGGGAGCTTGTATCACTGAGAGCAAAAAGGTATTGGATTTGAATAATTTTACCTCGTTGACTTCATAATCTGGTGTGAGAGGCTCCGAGATTGTTAAGTGGGCTACCATTTCATGCAAGCCTTCGGTCAGTTTGTATAAGCTTTCGGCTCCATTGAGTATGGCTTCTAAGGGATCTGCTCTTGGTTCTTGTTGAACTTCTTGGACCAGATCGTCCATAGTGTCGAGAGCGTGTACTTCCTCAAACTCCATGGGGTGCTTCATTGCTCTGAATATGTCGAAGCTGAAGACCTCTCCTTCTACTTCCATTGAGAGCATCCCACTCCCGCAGTCTATTTTCATTTTGGAGGTTTTAAGAAATGGACGGCCGAGAAGGATGGGTGCATGGTCTGTTGGTCCGCCATTCTCCATTTTTAAGACGTAGAAATCCGCTTGAAACACCAATTCGCCTACTTGGACCAGGACGTCTTCTATTTTGCCCTCGGGCTGTTTGCACGACTGATCTGCCAATTGAATAGTGAGACCGGTGGGTTCGAGCGGTCCAATTCTAAGGCATGAGTAGATAGAGAAGGGAAGAACGTTGATTGATGCTCCAAGGTCTAGCATGCAGTTCTCGATCCGGATGTTGCCAATTGTGCATGGAATGGTGTAGGTTCCCGGATCACCACATTTGGGGGACACTTTTCGTTGTATGACGGCCGATACGTTCCTACTCATCAGCTCTTGATCATATCTAGTACTCCTCCTCCGGTTGGTGCAAAGCTCTTTTAAAAACTTAGCATATCGAGGAATTTGCTTGATGGCTTCTAAGAGGGGGATGTTGATTTCGACTTTGCTGAACAACTCAAACACGTCCTCATCCATGACATGTTGTTTTGGTACACGGGCTGGCACTGGAAATGGAAGCGCGGCGCTGATTTTGGGGGTCTCGGTTCTGGGTATCGGGCGCTCCTTGTGCTCCTCGGACGCTGGAACCGGGCTGGCCACTGGCATCGGGCCAGGCCTGCGTTCCTCGGGCGCGTTCCCTTCTTCTTTGGCTGCGTCCTCATTTTTCTTGGCCGCGTCTTGCTCAAAAGTTCCGAGAGCCTCGGGCCTCATTAGTTCTTTTCCGGGCAGTCTCGGGCTTTTGTCCTCCTCTTGCTCCATGGGTTTGATGACAAGTTTTTTCCCACTCCTGAGGGTCACGGCATTAACATTTCCCTTTGGGTTTTGAATTTTTTGTGAAGGAAGTTTGCCTGGTTCATTAGTGAGCGCGGACATTGAGGTGGTGAGCTGTGACATTTGTCTAGTCAAATCTGAAATTGCCCCGTCAGTTTTTGCTTGAAATTGGTTTAGCGAAGTACCCAATTGATGCACGCTCCCTGCGAGTTCCTTCATTGTGTCTTCAAGTGACTTGTTCGGTCCTTGCTGATTGCTCAGACCGGCTTGGTACTGATTCGGTCCCTTCTGTTGATATTGACCCGTCGGGTACTGGTTTGGTACTCTTTGCTGTTATTGGCCTGCTGATGGAGCATTCTGGTTGTACTACCGGTGGGGCGGTTGGTAGAACGACTGAGCTAGTTGAGGGGCGGCTTGTTGTGTCTCTTTCGGAGGATGGTTTTCGTTCCGCCAGTTCGGATTGGTCGCTTGATTATACTGTCGGTTTAGTCCGGCTCTGTCGTTGCTGTTGTTGTTGTTGTATCCTTGGTATCCTACCACTGCATTCACTTCTGCCGGTTCCTCTACTATTAACGTTGGGCATGCGTCAGTCTTGTGGTCCGTAGAACTACAAAACTCGCAAGGCTTTATTTGAACTGGCTGCCTTCGTAGGATCTGAACCATCATCTCCTTCATTTGTTTCATCTCCTCTGGCATAGAGTTTATCGGTGTTTCAGCCTTTGCCACATTCTTTGTTCGGGAAAATTCTTCCTGCCGAGTTATCTCCTCTCTAAATCGGGCATTTTCAGCAACGTCGGTGATGAGATTCCTTGTGCCACTTAATGATAGATTCATCATGGATCCTCCAGCTGAGGCATCTAGGAGCATTTTGTCTAAAGGTCTCAATCCATCAATGAGGTACTCGATGATGAGTTTCTCGGGCAGTCCAAGGGTGCAGCAGCTTCTCTCCAGGCGATTGAACTTCTCCAGGTAATCGTGCATGGTTCATTGGGCCCCTGCTTGATGTCCTGCAGTTGCCTCCTTACTTGCATTGCTCTTCCCACTGGGTAGTATTTGTCCAGGAATTTCTTTTGCATCTGAGCCCATGTTTTGATGCTTCCCGAAGGCAATGAAAGGAACCAGTCGTTCGCCGAGTCAATGAGGGAAAAGTAGAACGCCTTCAACTTGAAGTCGTCTACATTCACGCCATTGGGTTTTAGGTTTTGGCAAATGCCATGTAAGCGTTGGAGATGAGTTGTCGCCGATTCCCCATGAGTTCCTAAGAACTTGGGCAAATTGTGGACCACTGATGTGTTGATGGCAATGTTTTTTAGCTCAGGGCCCTCGTAAATGCACCACGGCTGATTTCTGAAATCCGGTGCCGACAGTTCTCTCATAGTAGGTTCGCGGAAGTTGTTATCCCTATAGTACTCATCAAATATGGGTTCTCGTCTTGGCTCTTGTCGATATTGTGGGGGTGGTGGATGTCTAGGGGGTTGTTGCACTGGACCAGCTTCATTTCGGTCCTCGGGCAGGCCTTGGTTTCTCCGGATGGCCTCCCTTTCACGAGCTCTTTGGTTTCGGATGAGTTGCTCTAGATCGTCAAGAATTGGAAATGGAGGCGGCGCCTCATTATTTCGATTGAACAGGTTTATCTCGTCGTCATCCTGATAGTCATGGTGGCTTCCTGCACGAGACATGGTTATGCAGAAGCGAGTTCGAAATTTAAGAGAAAAAAGAAAAAGAAAGAACAATTATCCGATTGATAATTTCTAATTCCCCGGCAACGGCGCCAATTTGACAACACTGCCTTGTCGCGAGGCAATGTGTACAAAATTAATTTATAAGTCCGCTACTCGTGACTTAACTATTGGGTAGTAAAGCGGTAAGTAGGGGTCGAACCCAAGGGAATTAGTGGATAGTTGTTCTTTCGAAAATGGAAAATTAAATAAGACAGTTGGGGGTTGGTTGTGATTTTAGTACTGAAAAGTAAATGACTGAAAGTAAAGAAAGTAAATACAGGACTGAAAGTAAATACTGAAAAGTAAAGTGCTGGAACAGTCTAGTTCAATGTCAACCGCAAATTCACTTTTGGGTTGTCGCACGCTGTGTCTCAAGCGTGATGCGCGCCAAAGTTGTGTTGGATTGATGTTGAACAAGTCTGTAGTGAAAGTAAAGTGCGGAAAGTAAATACTGAAAAGTAAATTGCTGGAACAGTCGAATTCAATATCGACTAATCAACATACTTTTGGTATGGACTGATATTGAAAGGGTCTGTAATAAGTGACAGAAAGTAAATTACTGAAAAGTAAATTGCTGGAAAGTAAATGTGCAGAAATTAAAGTACTGAAAGTAAATGACTGAAAATAAGCAGTTGATAATGAGACTGAAAGTAAAGTGACAGGTGATGTTTTAATTAAAGGAAAGGATTCGGTTTTAGGGGCCTTGTATCAGAAATCTGTTCATCATCGACCTCTAATGATCATACTACGTGTTTAAAATGTATCAAGGCTATTTCTAGCACTCGACTTGCCACACCGTCTAGTCCTTTTCAAGACATAGAACACTTGTTCTATTTAGGCTAATTCCTCCTTTCGAAGTATCTTAGCCTTATGTGCATCCACCGGATCAATCATTTCCAATCAACCAAGTGGTGTTTTAAAGAGGTTGAACTCTACAGAAAAGCTTTGCTCTTTCGAGCCTCCACTTAACCACGTATGTTCACGAACCCCATGGAAGAGCTTTGCTCTTTCGAGCCTCCACTCAACCAATAGTGTTCTAACCTAATATAAGGCACATAGAACAAGTTTAAACACAATAGAGGCACTAAGAGAAGGGTCTAAAACATGTTTTGATACAAGCACACCCCTTCAACCGAATGAAGGGTTTAGCTACGATTATCCATGGAAGAGGAAATCATAGCTAAGTGCTTGAAAAGTAAAGGTTTTCGAAAGACAAAAAGTAAAGTTTTTTGAAAGTAAAAGACAAGGAAAAGCTTGAGCACTTCAAGAACCAACAAGAGTACTCAAGAACAAACTTGGAGCTTCCAATATCAAAGTAAAGTGTTTACAAGGATTGTGCCTAAAATCTAGAGAGATTTTCTACAAGGATTATGAGACTTGAAACTACAATTTGGGACATTGAACAAAGGAGAGGGAATGTGGTATTTATAGGCAAGGGGAGAGGAGGAGGGCCAAACACATGGCAAAGGGGGAGAGAAGGCGAGCCAAAGCCGCCGGCCATAGGTGGCTTTTCCCCAAAGCCACCGGCCATGTGTCACTCCCCAAGCCAAAGCCGCCGGCCATGAGGTAGAGGAGGAAGTGAGTGGGTTATGATATTTGTCTCCCAAAAGCCATCGGTTCCCCCTCAACTCCGGTTAGAGCTTGGTTGCATCATGGTTGCTTCTTGGTTGCAATCAAAAGACAAGGCACAAGCCTTGCACATGGGTGGCTAGCCTTTGCATTGACTTGAGTTCTTGATCTTTGTTGAGGTTTGGAACAAGTCATTGGGACATGTTTGAGTGATTCCACATTGGGTTCATGAAGGTTGTAAAGCCGGAATCTGGTCGTGGCCTGGAATGACTTGTGATCCATTTTTAGCTTTAAGAACTCCTTTTTAGCTCGTTTCATCTCTAATCCTCGAAATAGCCTGTAGAACAAAAGTGAAACTAACAAGTAAAAGTTGTATAGACAAAGTGTCTAATTTGGTGGGTTTAACTATCTTAATGAATCATATAAATATGGTCCATCACACGTACTAGATCATTAGAAGTCGATGATAACCGAGTCACAATAAAAGCCCTAGTCTGAATGCTCCCTCATGTTGAATTACAACCTTTTATTTACTCGCACCTTTAACAATCTGCTCACCCCCCAATTGTCTTTCTTTTTAGTCACAGGACACGAGTAACCGAACTGCTCCCTTGGGTTCGACCCTTGCTTGCCACTTTACTAGGTTTCTCGCAAGGAAAATATAAATTCAAATTTGACTTGACCGATGACGCTTGTCAGGGCATCACGGACTCAGTTGGGATGTGACTAATCTAAAAGGATCCTGGTTTGGGAGAAAACGGTACCTTCTGCAACAAAAAATTCCAATGAACAAGCTTTTTAGAGACGAAGGACTCGGTTGCGAATTTACTAGACGAGAACGTCACGATTCCTAGGCCACATGCATCACAATGGTCTCGGTTCCTGTGAAACCGTTATTATAATGATACCAGTTCTTGTGTAACCGGTATCATTCAACTATAAATACGACATCAGTTTCTTCATTTTCAACACACAATTTAATCATCTCTCTTCAATTCAATCATCTCTATTATTGTTCTTATCATGTCTAACATGAGTGATGATCCTGATGACATGTATATGTCCACATTGGCAACATTGGATAATTCAATAATAGATGAGTATGTGACAGAGCGCACCACACTGTCGTTAATGTGCGATGACTCTGTGCAAAAATAAATTTATAAGTCCGCTACTCGTTACTCTACTATTGGGTAGTAAAGCGGTAAGTAGGGGTCGAACCCAAGGGAATTAGTGGATAGTTGTTCTTTCGAAAATGGAAAGTAAGACAGTTGGGGGTTGGTTGTGATTTTAGTACTGAAAGTAACGTGGGTTGGTTATGATTTTAGTACTGAAAAGTAAATGACTGAAAGTAAAGAAAGTAAATAGGGGACTGAAAGTAAATACTGAAAAGTAAAGTGCTTGAAGGACAAGACTTGCTGAAAGTAAGTGCGTAAAAGTAATGTGCTTGAAGGACAAGGCTTGCTGAAAGTAAGTGCGTAAAAGTAAAGTGCTTGAAGGACAAGACTTGCGGAAAGTAAATGCGTAAAAGTAAAGTGCTTGAAGGACAAGGCTTGCTGAAAGTAAGTGCGTAAAAGTAAAGTGCTTGAAGGACAAGACTTGCGGAAAGTAAGCAGTTGATATGGGACTGAAAGTAAAGAGACAGATGATGTTTTAATTAAAGGAAAGGATTCGGTTTTAGGGGCTTTGTATCATAAACATGTTTATCATCGACCTCTAATGATCATACTAAGTGTTCAAAGATGTATCAAGGCTATTTCTAGCACATGACTTGCCACATCGTTTAGAACACTTGTTCTATTTGGGCTAATTCCTCCTTTCGAAGTATCTTAGCTTATGTGCATCCATTTGATCAATCATTTCCGATCAACCAAATGGTGTTTTAAAGAGGTTGAATTCCACAGATAAGCTGTGCTCTTTCGAGCCTCCACTTATCCATGGAAGTTCATGAACCCATGGAAGAGCTTTGCTCTTTCGAGCCTCCACTCAACCAATAGCGTTCTGACCTAATATATGGCACATAGAACAAGTTTTGAACACAAAGAGGCACTAAGAGAAGGGTCTAAAACATTGTATGATACAAGCACACCCCTTCAACCGAATGAAGGGTTTAGCTACGAATATCCATAGAGGTGGATATCATAGCTAAGTGCTTAGTAAAGTAAAGGTTTTGAAAGACAGGAAAGTAAAGGTTTTTGGAAATCAAGACAAGGAAAGTAAAGGTTTTTGAAAGACAGGAAAGTAAAGGTTTTTGAAAGATAGGAAAGTAAAGGGGAGAATACTCAAGAACCAACAGGAGTAAACTCAAGAACAACGAAAAGTAAAGGAAATGCTTGAGTACTTCAAGAACCGACAAGAGTACTCAAGAACAAACTTGGAGCTTCAATATCAAAGTGGTGTGTTTACATGGATTGTGCCCAAACTCTAGAGAGATAAGTAACAAGTGACTATGGACTAAGGACTAGAACTTGGGACACTTTACAAATGAAGGGAAGTGTGGTATTTATAGGCAAGGAGAAGGAGAGGGATGTGGATGAGAGGAGAACACATGTCAAATGGGGAGGGGAGGCTTCAAAAGCCGCCGGGCAAGGTGGCAAGGCCATGAGCCGCCGCCCATGTGGCAAGAGGGGAGTGGTGGAGGGGTGAGCCGCCGGTGGTGAGGTGGAAGGGGGGGAGTTTGAGTGGATTGAGATCTTTTCCCCAAAAGCCATCGGTTGGCATATGACTCCGGTTGGTCTTCGGTTGCCTCTTTGGTTGCTTCTTGGTTGATATCAAAAGGCGAGGAACTTAGACTTGGCATTTCACTTGTGTTCTTGATCTTTGTTGAAACTAGTCCTCGGGACTTAGTTGTGGCTTGATCGGAGTATTGTCGGAGTATGGTCAGTTCTGACTTGTAATCCACTTTTAGCGTTAAGAACTCCATTTTAGCTCGTTTCATCTTTACTCCTTGGAATAGCCTGTAGAACAAAAGTAAAACTAAAAAGTAAAAGTTGTCAAGATAAAGCGTCTAATTTGGTGGGTTTAACTGTCTTAATGAATCATATAAATATGGTCCATCAGATCACCCCACACTTTTAGTTGTTCGTCCCGAACAATGCTATTTAAGAGATGCACACACAATCCAAGTAAAAACTTCAAATAGGAAAGTGAGAATGTGGGACTAGATTTATCCTATTCATGCATTACTTACTTATTACCAAACTAAACCGTGTAAATACTTAGAAGAAACTTGATACTTGTACCTTCGAGCTGAGATGCAATTTAATTTGGATGTTTAGGGAGATAGCCCTTTTCAGGCTCCTGGACTGCATTCTCTGGATCGACTCGCACTATATGGTTAACTTATCGCTTTCTCTAGCACATGATTTGGTTCGGGTTTCACTGAATTGAGCACTTTGATTTCCTTTTGGTGAGGGACAGCTTCTGAAGTGAATTGGCCTTTGGCCTTTGATGTTGAATTGGACTTTCTTCATATTTGTTTCGGTTAAAACCTTCACAATTTTGGCTTTCGGCCTTTGATTAGCTTCTTCGAGCTTTTGCTTCTTTGTGACTTGCTAGTCCATTTTCTCAACCTTTCTTTGGGAGGTCCAATCATCGCCCGAGAGCATATGGAAATACCTCCCCGCTCTTTCTCATCCTCACCATTTCGCGCGGGTCAAGATGAGGGTCGCTCATCTATTTTCCCGGGTACTCTGACTAGAGATAGGACGGTTTGATTCCCGTCCCGCCTCTTTGCATAAACGCTGCACGGCGAAGATGACTCTGATCTTTTTTGAAACCCGAAGTGCAGCCTCCACAGACTTCGTAAACCATATAGTGAAATCCAGTCTTTCGAGTGCTTGCCAAGCCTCTCTAGGGCATTTTGTGTCAACTCCACATCCCCTGTATATCTCAGCACAAAGGGACAAATGAGAAGTTACATCCTAAGTTTTTATACAGTTGAGATTTCACAAGGTAAATGCATGAATTTAGATCTATCTTTTTCACATTCTCAAGTTCATATTTTCAAAAAGATAATATTAAGGGAAAAGGAAAAGAAAAAGCATGTTAACTAACTATGTACAAAGGCAGTTTCTCATCCCACACTTTCGAATGAAGGTGTGCCTCACAGCACGACTTAGTTCAAAAGTTATGCTAGCAAATATATACAAGAGAAGGAAATGACATTAAGGAAAAGGGAAGAACTGAACTCCCTTTACGGTGTCGTTACATGTCGAGGACATGCGAGCGAACGACATGGCTCGAAGCTGGATAATCGAGGGAGTTCGGCTGGGGCCTTGAATTCTCGACGTAGGCCCGGTATTTCTCGGAAGCTGCCTGGCTGATCTAATCTTGCTCCAAAATCCGATTCCTACATGTTAGACATTCCTTCTATACAAAATGGGTGAGAGTGACTGACAAGGTAAGAACTAAATGACTGAAAATAAGATAAGTGTCGGGTTACCTCCCGACCAGTGCCTTTATTTAACGTCGTTGGCTCGACGCATGGGGATCACAAGTTCGGATCCCATGGGTGGCTCAGGTCGTAGTGTTGTGGAGCGCCTACTTTCATTCTTGCCTTAACTTTCCCTGATTTCTTGTGAGATGATGTGCTCGGGTCAGGACTCCTTTGTTTCGGTGGTTTTTCTTTCCATTGTCTCTGAGAAGGCAAGGGACCTTTGACCATAGCTGCTGGTCTCTTGAGTCGGGCTCTCTTATGTTTAGGGCTACCTTGTCTAGTTGTGGCGAGAAAGTGCTCCATCAGGGATTCGTTCTGATTAGACCCTTCTTCCATCCTTCTTTTAGGCTCTCCATTGATCACATAGTTTTCTGCGATTTGCATATTGATCAGAGGGAAAAGTTGCGAGGCTTCCATTATAAGCGCCGGACCCATATTGGCCAGACTGTCCGTGAGGAACTGGTCTTGATTGATTTCTTCGGCTGCTCCGGTGGTGAGGGTTGGGTATGTCGCGGGTTGCTCGCTAGTGGCGTTCTGGACTTCCTCTTCGGCCTGCTCAGGAGTGAATTCTAATGAAGACTTTTCTTCATCCTCCTCTAAATCGGCTTCCGGCTCTGGGTCCTCTGATGGCTCGGGGGTGATCTCCCATATAAGTTCCTCCTATGTGCTTCCTGTTTCTGACTCGTCCCTCATGGTCTCTGCAAATTCTTCCCTACTCCTTTCTAGATTAGCTTCTACCATCTGCTTACTATGATCAGCTTGGTGCCTTGGCCTTCGTTTTGTAGCTTCGGCCAAGTCATCTATGAGATTCCACATGTCGATCAGGGATAAGTGCATAGCCGATCCTCCCACTGCGTCGTTAATCCTTGATTGCTCATCTGCCCTCATTCCACAAAGAAATTTTTGAAGAAGGAATACTTCTGTGAATCCATGGTGCGGGCAGCGCGAAACAACTATGTCGTAGTACGTATAATACTCATCCAGTGTCTCGTCCCGGGACTGTTGAAGGCAGATGATCTTCTCGCGGGTGTCATGTCGTAAGGACGGCGGGGAAAATTCTTTTAGGAATTGGGCACAAAGATCCACATAATAATCTGCACAACTAGTAGTTGATGCGTAATACCATACTGTCGCAAAGTCAGTTAAAGAGTGTTCAAAACATTTCTTTTGAAAATTCTCTAACGTTTCATTTTCAGGTTTCATGTAGCGGCATATATGGTGGAAATGTTGGCAGTGTATTACTGGGTCTTCTCCGGTGGTACCTCCAAACTGAGGAAGATGTTGAGTCATCCATGCATACATAGTGGACAGTGCAATGAAATGAAAAGGTAAAGAAAAGAACAACTAATCTGATAGCTAATTCCCCGGCAACGGCGCCAATTTTGATGGAGCGCACCACACTGTCGTTAATGTGTGATGGCTCTGTGCAAAAATAAATTTATAAGTCCGCTAATCGTTACTCTACTATTGGGTAGTAAAGCGGTAAGTAGGGGTCGAACCCAAGGGAATTAGTGGATAGTTGTTCTTTCGAAAATGGAAAGTAAGACAGTTGGGGGTTGGTTTTGATTTTCGTACTGAAAGTAACGTGGGTTGGTTGTGATTTTAGTATTGAAAAGTAAATGACTGAAAGTAAAGAAAGTAAATACGGGACTGAAAATAAATACTGAAAAGTAAAGTGCTTGAAGGACAAGACTTGCTGAAAGTAAGTGCGTAAAAGTAAAGTGCGTGAAGGACAAGGCTTGCTGAAAGTAAGTGCGTAAAAGTAAAGTGCTTGAAGGACAAGACTTGCGGAAAGTAAATGCGTAAAAGTAAAGTGCTTGAAGGACAAGGCTTGCTGAAAGTAAGTGCGTAAAAGTAAAGTGCTTGAAGGACAAGACTTGCGGAAAATAAGCAGTTGATATGGGACTGAAAATAAAGTGACAGATGATGTTTTAATTAAAGGAAAGGATTCGGTTTTAGGGGCCTTGTATCATAAACCTGTTTATCATCGACCTCTAATGATCATACTAAGTGTTCAAAGATGTATCAAGGCTATTTCTAGCACATGACTTGCCACATCGTTTAGAACACTTGTTCAATTTGGGATAATTCCTCCTTTCGAAGTATCTTAGCTTATGTGCATCCATTTGATCAATCATTTCCGATCAACCAAATGGTGTTTTAAAGAGGTTGAATTCCACAGATAAGCTGTGCTCTTTCGAGCCTCCACTTATCCACGGAAGTTCACGAACCCATGGAAGAGCTTTGCTCTTTCGAGCCTCCACTCAACCAATAGCGTTCTGACCTAATATATGGCACATAGAACAAGTTTTGAACACAAAGAGGCACTAAGAGAAGGGTCTAAAACATTGTATGATACAAGCACACCCCTTTAACCGAATGAAGGGTTTAGCTACGAATATCCTTAGCGGTGGATATCATAGCTAAGTGCTTAGTAAAGTAAAGGTTTTGAAAGACAGGAAAGTAAAGGTTTTTGGAAATCAAGACAAGGAAAGTAAAGGTTTTTGAAAGACAGGAAAGTAAAGGTTTTTGAAAGACAGGAAAGTAAAGGGGAGAATACTCAAGAACCAACAGGAGTAAACTCAAGAACAACGAAAAGTAAAGGAAATGCTTGAGTACTTCAAGAACCGACAAGAGTACTCAAGAACAAACTTGGAGCTTCAATATCAAAGTGGTGTGTTTACATGGATTGTGCCCAAACTCTAGAGAGATAAGTAACAAGTGACTATGGACTAAGGACTAGAACTTGGGACACTTTACAAATGAAGGGAATTGTGGTATTTATAGGCAAGGAGAAGGAGAGGGACGTGGATGAGAGGAGAACACATGTCAAATGGGGAGGGGAGGCTTCAAAAGCCGTCGGGCAAGGTGGCAAGGCCATGAGCCGCCGCCCATGTGGCAAGAGGGGAGTGGTGGAGGGGTGAGCCGCCGGTGGTGAGGTGGAAGGGGGGGGAGTTTGAGTGGATTGAGATCTTTTCCCCATAAGCCATCGGTTGGCATATGACTCCGGTTGGTCTTCGGTTGCCTCTTTGGTTGCTTCTTGGTTGATATCAAAGGGTGAGGAACTTAGACTTGGCATTTAACTTGTGTTCTTGATCTTTGTTGAAACTAGTCCTCGGGACTTAGTTATGGCTTGATCGAAGTATTGTCGGAGTAAGGTCAGTTCTGACTTGTAATCCACTTTTAGCATTAAGAACTCAATTTTAGCTCGTTTCATCTTTACTCCTTGGAATAGCTTGTAGAACAAAAGTGAAACTAATAAGTAAAAGTTGTCAAGATAAAGCGTCTAATTTGGTGGGTTTAACTGTCTTAATGAATCATATAAATATGGTCCATCAGTATGACCGTGATGAGATGGAGAAATTGGATAATGTTGCCGATGAAATCTCGATGTCAAAATATTTCAAGATCGGATCATCTGGAATCATCCGGATTTCACTGATACCTCGGTGATGGAGCCCACTGCACTGTCGTTATGGTGCAATGTTCTCTGTACAAATAAATTTATATTTTCCGCTACTCGCGACTTCACTACTGGGTAGTAAGTGGTAAGTAGGGGTCGAACCCAGGGGAATTAGGGGGATAGTCGTTCTTTGAGGGATTTGTACAGCGAGGGAGCGTGTTTTAAGGTTGATTGAGATTTTAGCGCGATTAACTAAGCTACTATTTTTGGTTGTTTTGGTTTTTTTGTGCGGAAAGTAAATTACAGAAAATAAATACTGAAAAGTAAAAAGAAAGACTTACAGTGGGTGATGCGTGATTGCTGAGTCCTCCGGTAGATGAGCGGTTGGTGATTGCAGATGATCGAGCAATTTATAAAAGTAAATACAGGGGGGTTTTGTAATTCAAGGAAAACATTCGGTTTCAGGGGCCTTGTATCATAGTTGTTTATCATTGACCGCTAATGATCATACAAAGTGTTCAAAGATGAATCAAGGCCATTTCTAAGCGCAAGACTTGCAACATCGTTTAAAAACACTTGTTCTACTTCAGACTAATTCCTCCTTTCGAAGTATTTTAGCCTTATGTGCATCCATTTGATCTTCTGTTACGATTTCCCAAATGGTGTTTTAGATAAGTCGAACTCCTCAGATAGCTTTGCTTGTTACAGCTTCCACTACCCGAGTATGTTCACGAATTCCCACGGAAGAGCTTTGCTTGTTACAGCTTCCACTCAACCTTGGAAACTCTGACTATATATGGCACATAGAACAAGTTTTGAACACAAAGATGCACTAGGTGCAGGGTCTAAAACATTTTACAATACAAGTACACCCCTTTAACCGAATAAAGAGTTTAGCTACGAATATCCATAGAGGTGGATACCATAGCTAAATACTCGGGGGTTTTTGAAAACAGTAAGAGGAAAGGGGGTGGAATACTCAAGAACCAACAGGAGTATTCCTAATTCCTACTGAATACTCAAGAACCAACAGGAGTATTCTCTAAAGTATAATACTCAAGAACCAACAGGATTATTATTTCAAACCGTTATAATACTCAAAAACCAACAGGAGTATTATTTCATAAACCAAACTTACAAAGTAACCAAAACTTTTAGAGAGATAAGTGTTTACAATTTTTGGATGATGAAATGAGGAGGAGGATGGCTCCTTTTATAGCCAAAGGGGAGGAGGATGGAGGGCCAAGATGGTGGCATGTGGTGTTGCATCCAAGGGTGGAGGAGATGGGGAGGAGCATGTGGAGGAGAAGCCACCACATGGCAAGCTTTTGTGGCTTCTCCCCTTAGCCGCCGGTAGCAAGTCCAAATGGAGGGGACTTTTGGTGGCTTTGCCACCCTTTGCCTTGGGCCGCCGGTCATGGAGGAGGAAGGGGTGGTTTTGGCCACCCATGAGTCACCACAAAGCCAAAAGCCACCGGTCACTTGGTCTATGGATGAGTTTTGACAGTTTTGTGCAGTCTTTTCACAAAACTGTCAATCCAATTTTGCTCCGGTCTGACTTGGTTGTTCCTCGGTTGAATTTGTATTGAATAATTCAATGTCAGGATCTTGAGATTTCTTCGTTCAGCGTCTGATCTTGACATTGGAATGACTCGTAACATCTTTTCAGCGTAAAATCCTCTCCTTAGCGTGTTTTCTCTCTAAGCGCCAAAATACCCTGTAGAAATATATCGGGACTAACAAGTAGAAGTTAGATAGACAAACAGTCTAATTTGGTGGGTTTTACTGTGTTTTTGATTCGTATAATTATGGTCCATCAGATTACCCCACACTTTTAGTTGTTCGTCCCGAACAATGCTATTAAAGGGCGGCACACTAAGTAAGTTTGTTAAAATATGAAAATTAGACTGTGGTACTAGACTTATCCTAATTCATGCATTACTTACTTATTACCAAATTGAACTGTGTAAATAAATAGAAGAAACTTGATACTTGTACCTCCGTGCTGAGATGCAAATTATTCTGGATGTTTCGGGAGATAGCCCTTTTTAGGCTCCTGGACTGCAACCTCGGGACCATCTCGAACTATATGATTTCCTTGTAGCTTTCTCTAGCACGTGATTCGGTTCGGGTTTCACTGGTTTGAGTACTTTGATTTTTTCTTCTGGCGAGGGACTGCTTTTGTAGTGAATTGGCCATTGGCCTTTGATTTGACTCTTTGAGTTCTTCACTTTTTGTTTGGTTAAAACCATCACAATTTTGGGCCTTTGGCCTCTTGATTTGCTTCTTCGAGCTTTTTGCCTTTTTGTGGCTTGCTAGTCCATTTTCTCAAGCCTTTTTGGGAGGTCCAATCATCGCCCGCAAGCCTATGGAAATACCTCCCCGCTCCTCTCATCCTTACCGTTTCGCGCGGGTCAAGATGAGGGTCGCTCATCTATTTTATCGGCTACTTTGACTAGAGAGAGGACGGTTTGATTCCCGTCCTCGCCTTTTTTTTCTTTTTGCATAAACACTGCATGGCGGAGATGACTTCAATCTTCACTGAAACCCGAAGTGCAGCCTCCGCTGACTTCGAAAACCATATAGTTTGATTCGATCCTTTGATTGCTTGCCAAGCCTTTCTAGGGCATTTCTATCAACTCCACATCCCTAGTTTATCTCAGCACAAAGGGACAAATGAGAAGTTACGTTCTAAGTTTTTAGACAGTTGAATTTTCACCAGGTAAATGCATGAATTTTAGATCTGTCTTTTTCACATTCTTAAGTTCATATTTTCAAAAAGATAACACTAAAAAATATTATTTATTTATGTACACATGCGGATCTCACCCCACACTTTTGAACGAAGGCGTGCCTTTCAGCAAGACTTAGTTCAAAAGCCATGCAAGCAGACAATTACGAGAAGGAAATGATATTAAGGAAAGGTAAGATCAGAACTCCCTTTTTGTGTCGAATGACATGGCATGAGGCTGGATAATTGATGGACCATAATTGTATGAATCATAAACACAGTTAAACCCACCAAATTAGACTATTTGTCTATCTAACTTCTACTTGTTAGTCCCGATATATTTCCACAGGGCATTTTAGAGATTAAAGTGAAAACACGCTAAGGAGAGGATTTTATGCTGAAAAGATATCAGGAGTCAATCCAAGGTCAAGATCATATGCCGACTGAAGAAATCTAAAGGATCCTGACATGGAATCAATCAAAACAAATCAAACCAAAGAGGAATCAAGTCAGCCCGGGGCCAAAATACACTGACAGTTTTGTGAAAAGACTGCACAAAACTGTACAAAACTCACATATGGGCAAGATGACCGGCCACTTGAAGAAGAGGTGGCCAAGGGAGGAAAGCCACCCCATTCCACCACCTCCTACCGGCAGCTCCTCCCCCCTCCTCCCAAGATGACCGGCTACTTGGCTTGGAGGTGGCAAAAGCCACCTTCCCTCCTCCTCCACCACCGCCTACCGGCGGCTTCCACCGCCCTCTCCTCCTCCTCCATGTGGTGGCTTCTCCTCCCTTGATTTGCTCATCCAATCTCCATGCAACAAGTGTCCTCATCTCCTCCTCCTTCCATGGCTATATAAGGAGGAGCTCCTCCCCTCATTTTAATCATCCAAAAATTATAAAAACACTTATCTCTCTAAGTTTGTTACTATGTAAGTTTGGTTCGGTTTTGAAATAATACTCCTGTTGGTTCTTGAGTATTATACTTTAGGGAATACTCCTGTTGGTTCTTGAGTATTCAGTAGGAAATTGGGAGTACTCCTGTTGGTTCTTGAGTACTCCACCCCTTTCCCTCTTACTGTTTTCAAAAACCCCTGAGTATTTAGCTATGGTATCCACCTCTATGGATATTCGTAGCTAAACTCTTTATTCGGTTAAGGGTTCACACCCTTGTGCCAACATCTTGAGATTTTTGCACTCAATATTGTTTTACGCTTCTCTAGTCTTAGAGATCGAGGTTGAGTAACACCTTTGTCGGGTTATTCAATCTTAATCTTTGAAATCTAGTTAGAGTAACACCTTTGTCGGGTTATTCAAGCTAGAAAAAAGACTAGAAACCTAAGGCTTTGTCAAACTTGTTGTGGAGTACCACCTTTGTCGGGGTATTTGGGTTGTCACCTTTGTCGGGACAACCACATAACAACTTGACAGGTTAAGGGTGTGGAGTACCACCTTTGTCGGGGTATTTGGGTTGTCACCTTTGTCGGGACAACCACATAACAACTTGACAGGTTAAGGGTGTGGAGTACCACCTTTGTCGGGGTATTTGGGTTGTCACCTTTGTCGGGATAACCACACGTAGAAGTGTAAAAGAAATCTATTGAAGTCAATGATAGATGTGTCACAAGAAGAGTCCCAAAACCGAATGCTTTCCCCTGATTCAAAACACCATCTGCATTTTACTTTCTTAGTATAAACTGCTCACCTACCGGAGGACTTGACAATCACGCATCACCCGCTGTAAGTCTTCTTTGTATTTTCAGTATTTACTTTTCTGTAATTTACTTTTCCGCACTAAAAACCAAAACCAACCAACCAATCACTTAGACGTTAGTATTAAAATCTCAATCAACCTAAAAACGCTCCCTCGCTGTTCAATCCCTAACAGTATTCACTATCGTGGCAAACCCGTAAAGAACACATATCCCCCTAATTCCCTTGGGTTCGACCCCTACTTACCACTAGCTACCCAGTAGTGAAGTCACGAGTAAAGGACTTTATAAATATTATTTGTACATTTGCTCTGACGACAAGCATCTATCAATAATCGAGGGAGTTCGGCTGGGGCCTTGAACTCTCAGCGCAGGCCCGGTAAATTCACGGAAGCTACCTGGCTGATCCGATCGTGTTCCAAAAACCAATTCCTAAATAGTCAAATCATTCTATGCACCAAGTGGGTGAGAGCGACTTATTGATAAAAACTAAAAGACAGAAAATAAAAATAAAAAGACAGAAAGTAAGATAGTGTCGGGTTACCTCCCGACCAGTGCACTTGTTTAACGTCGTTGACTCGACAGTACCTTATTCCTGGATCACTGGTTGGGGTCCCATGGGTGGCTTAGGTCGAATTTCGCCACTGTTCCTGTGTTGGTTTTTGCCTTGCCTTTCCTTGATTTCTTGTGAGACGATGTGCTTGGGTCCAGTTCCCCTTGTTCTGATGGTGTCTCCTTCCAACGTCTCTGAGAAGGTGAGGGACCCTTTACAACTAGTCTCTTGAACTGGGTTTTCTGGTGTTTAGGGCTGCCTTGTCCAGTCATGGCGAAAACATGCTCCATCGAGGAGTCATTCTGCTCAGACCCTTTTCCCATCCTCTTTTCAGCCTCTTCATGAATCACATAGTTTTCAGCGATTTGTCTATTGATCGAGGGGAAAAGTCGGGAAGCTTGCATCTTAAGGCTCGGTTCTGCCTCGTCGTGTCTATTTGTGAGGAACTGGTCATAGATGGTTTCGGCTGCTTGGGTGATGATAGCTGGGTATGGCATTGGCAGCATGTCGGTGGTATTCTGGACTTCTTCCATTGCTGACACTTCCTCGTTGCTCCCGACACTTTCTATATCCCAGTCTTCTGATGGCTCGGGAGTTTCTTCTGATGGCTCGGGAGTTTCTCCTTCTGTCTCTGGACCAGCCTCTTCTATCTGCATGCCTCCATCAGCTTGGGGTATTCGTTTTGTGGCTGCGGCCAGGTCATTTATGAGGTACCACATGTCTGCCAGGGAGAAGTTCCTGGCTGATCTGCTCATTGCTTCGTTAATCCTTGTCAAATCATCGGCCTTCATCCCACAAAGAAATTTTTGAAGCAGAACTTCCTTCGTGAATCAATGGTGAGGGCAGTTTGAGACGATGGTGTCATAGCTCGTGTAGTATTCGTCCAAGGTCTCATCTCGGGATTGTTTAAGGCTCATGATCTTCTCACGGGTTTGTTGTCATAAAGATGGAGGGGAGAATTCTCGTAGGAATGGAACGCAGAGGTCCACAAAATGTATTGCTCTACTAACGGTTGACGTATAATACCAGATCGTTGCAAAATCAGTTAAAGAAAATTTAAAGCATTTAAGTTTAAACTCCTCTAACATTTCATTTTCAGGTTTTATGTGGCAACAAACGTCGTGAAAGTTTCGGCAGTGTAGTACTGGGTCTTCTCCATCCGTACCTCCGAACAGAGGGAGATGTCTTGTTGTCCATGCATATGAAGGGGGTTGCGTCATGAGGACATGGAAGGGAAAGAACAACTTATCCGATGGCTAATTCCCCGGCAACGGCACTAATTTTGACGGAGCCCACTGCACTGTCGTTAAGGTGCAATGTTCTCTGTACAAATAAATTTATATTTTCCGCTACTCGCGACTTCACTACTGGGTAGTAAGTGGTAAGTAGGGGTCGAACCCAAGGGAATTAGGGGATAGTCGTTCTTTGAGGGATTTGTACAGCGAGGGAGCGTGTTTTAAGGTTGATTGAGATTTTAGCGCGATTAACTAAGCTACTGTTTTTGGTTGTTTTGGTTTTTTGTGCGGAAAGTAAATTACAAAAAATAAATATTGAAAAGTAAAAAGAAAGACTTACAGTGGGTGATGCATGATTGCTGAGTCCTCCGGTAGATGAGCGGTTGGTGATTGCAGATGATCGAGCAATTTATAAAAGTAAATACAGGGGGGTTTTGTAATTCAAGGAAAACATTCGGTTTCAAGGGCCTTGTATCATAGTTGTTTATCATTGACCGCTAATGATCATACTAAGTGTTCAAAGATGAATCGAGGCCATTTCTAAGCGCAAGACTTGCAACATCGTTTAAAAACACTTGTTCTACTTCAGACTGATTCCTCCTTTCGAAGTATCTTAGCCTTATGTGCATCCATTTGATCTTCTGTTACGATTTCCCAAATGGTGTTTTAGATAAGTCAAACTCCTCAGATAGCTTTGCTTGTTACAGCTTCCACTACCCGAGTATGTTCACGAATTCCCACGGAAGAGCTTTGCTTGTTACAGCTTCCACTCAACCTTGGAAACTCTGACTATATATAGCACATAGAACAAGTTTTGAACACAAAGATGCACTAGGTGCAGGGTCTAAAACATTTTGCAATACAAGTACACCCTTTTAACCGAATAAAGAGTTTAGATACGAATATCCATAGAGGTGGATACCATAGCTAAATACTCGGGGGTTTTTGAAAAAAGTAAGAGGAAAGGGGGTGGAATACTCAAGAACCAACAGGAGTATTCCTAATTCCTACTGAATACTCAAGAACCAACAGGAGTATTCTCTAAAGTATAATAGTCAAGAACCAACAGGAGTATTATTTCATAAACCAAACTTACAAAGTAACCAAAACTTTTAGAGAGATAAGTGTTTACAATTTTTGGATGATGAAATGAGGAGGAGGATGGCTCCTTTTATAGCCAAAGGGGAGGAGGATGGAGGGCCAAGATGGTGGCATGTGGTGTTGCATCCAAGGGTGGAGGAGATGGGGAGGAGCATGTGGAGGAGAAGCCACCACATGGCAAGCTTTTGTGGCTTCTCCCCTTAGCCACCGGTAGAAGGTCCAAATGGAGGGGACTTTTGGTGGCTTTGCCACCCTTTGCCTTGGGCCTCCGGTCATGGAGGAGGAAGGGGTGGTTTTGGCCACCCATGAGTCACCACAAAGCCAAAAGCCGCCGGTCACTTGGTCCATGGATGAGTTTTGACAGTTTTGTGCAGTCTTTTCACAAAACTGTCAATCCAATTTTGCTCCGGTCTGACTTGGTTGTTCCTCGGTTGAATTTGTATTGAGTAATTCAATGTCAGGATCTTGAGATTTCTTCGTTCAGCGTCTGATCTTGACCTTGGAATGACTCGTAACATCTTTTCAGCGTAAAATCCTCTCCTTAGCGTGTTTTCTCTCTAAGCGCCAAAATACCCTGTAGAAATATATCGGGACTAACAAGTAGAAGTTAGATAGACAAACAGTCTAATTTGGTGGGTTTTACTGTGTTTTTGATTCGTATAATTATGGTCCATCACTCGGGGTGGGAAACATATCGACCATTCAATGAGAATGTGAGGGTCCACCATCGTTACTCTCTGGATATCAAAAGGGTACTACTTTTTGGAAAAAAGAGGATGTCCTACTTGTTGTGCAGAAATACTCAATTCTTAATCGGATGGAGTATAGGGTAAGAAAGTTTGACACTACTAAACTGGTTTTAGAATGTCGAAAGGGTGAAGAAGTATGTCCGTGGCGCCTTCGAGTGGTGGTGATGCAATGAACAACTTACTGGACGGTCTGTAAGTACGGAGGGACCACATATCCATAACAACAGCATCCTACAAAGTAACATCCACTTGAACGCGCATTTCATAGCAAGGGAGATGTGGAATGCGGTGAGTGAAAACACGAGGTTCTCTGCCGGATAGATACGGAATATAATTCAGCGAGATTATGGGTATCAAATAAGTTACTGAAAGGCATTGAAAGCACAAAAGAAAGCGTTGGTCAATCTCTTCGACAAATGGGACGAATCATTCAATAGACTGCCACATTTGATGCAGGCTTTACAGGATTCCAGTCCCAACAATTTTGTTAAGTGTGATGTCACACCACTCAATGATGGTACCATGCAGGTAAATCGTATTTTTTGGTCTTTTTCCGAATGCATCCCTGCATTCAACCACTGTCGTCCCTTACTATTTATTAATGGCACGCACATGTACGGGAAGTACAATGCAAAATTGTTGGTTGCAATCAGGTTAGACGCGAATAACCACATATTGTCTTTAGGCTTTGCGCTTGTGAAGAGCGAGAACACTTCCAGCTGGAAGTGGTTTATGTCTTGTATCCGAGAAGGAGTGACCCAACGGAAGGGGTTGTGCGTTGTTTCTGACAGGCACGCTGGAATATTGGCTGCCATGCGTGAACTTGAATGGCAGGAGCCTAAGGCATACCATCGTGTATGCGTTCGTCACTTGAAAAACAACTTCATGACAAAGGTTAAAGATGAGGTTTTGAAAGCTAAATTTGGCGATGTGGCATATGAGAAGAAGTTGAAGGTCAAGAAGAACTTTGCAGAGCTCTTGCAACTAAGATAAGTCACTTTCTCGTTAATGGTTGGAAGATGTGGATGTAGAACTATGGTCACATGCGTTCGACCACGGTGGATTTCGATGGGGCTCAATGACTGCAAATGCTTCAGAATGTTTCAACAAAATTCTGAAGAGTGGTCGTGATTTGCCAATTTCTTCACTGGTTATGTACACGTTTAAGCAGACATCTACTTCTTTCGTAAAGTGTTCCATGAGCCCGCAACAACGACGGAGCACTATTTCCTTCGAAAATTTGTGAAAGATTAGCAGAACTACGGGCTAGGGCTGACTATCACATAGTGACGCTGTACAATCCAATAAGCCGTGTTTTTGATGTACTGACCAGAAATAAGCATAACAAGTATAGGGTCTGTCTGGATACACGAACATGTTCATGTGCAAAGTGGACATTGTTCAAGTACCCTTGTACTCACGCCATGGCTGCTTGCAAATACGCCCGGGTTGAATACTCAGAGTTTGTCCCCACAGAATATACCCTCGAAGCGTACTACCGGACCTGGAGTTATTTTTTCAACCCCTTACTCCACGAGGATTTTTGGAGAGATTATGATGGACCTGTTCATGTTCCGAATCCAAGATTCAAACGTACGAAAGCTAGCAGACCCCCAACCAGAAGAAGGCGTAACGAGATGGACCAGCGACATCGACATTTAGGAGAATCCAGCAGCCAAGTAGCGTCTTCATCAACTCCAACACCGAGAATTCAGCGATGCACAAACTGCCACTTAGTGGGTCACAACAAACGTGCTTGTCCGACTCGATACCATAATTAAGCCATCTATGTTGTTTATAATTCATGTATCCTTAACGTCATGTGTTCAAGTAATTTATGTGGTTCAACCATGAAGAAAATTCAAAAAACCAATATGTAACTATTCAAGTTCACAAAAACATCTATGAAATGACAAAACATGATAACACAATCATCATTCTTCAGCTCCACAACCACCTCGCCCTCTCCGTGCCCTCTTCCCAATGTTGCGTATATACGACCATGCTGTCTCCCCACGTTGGCGCTCGCCTCTGCGCAGTGGCTGTGAAGAGCTAGATGGACGGTGAAAATCCTCATCTACTCTCATAACATCAGCAACTGCATCACCTGAATCAACATGTGTATCATAATCCTCATGTCCTCCCATATCATCAGCAACTACATCGTCTGCATCAACATATTAAATTAGCTATTGTTCATCATTCTAATAGAATTAAGTGTCTATACAAAGTACCTGCATCGATAGTAATAGTCTATGGATCAACATCCACAATAGTGGGATCCGTAAGCTTCCCCACTTTCGTATACGCGTTGTGGAAGATTTTATGAAATCTCCTCCGTGAATAATCATCCGTCGAGTTGAGGAACCACTGACTGGCATCACGTGCACAAATGACAAGTGCATGTATCTGCAAAATACAATTAAATTTTACTCAGTGAACCGATAACTGACTATTATTCATAAATAATTAAATAAGTAATGAAAACTTACATTATCAGGTATCATATGAGAATCTGGACAATAAGCATGACTAGGTCGTCTCTGATGCGCATCGTCGTCCCCAACCTCCTCTATCTCATCGTGAAAGGTGTGAGTTTCTGGCCTCCACCTTTCGACCACAGCTGTCAATAGCGACGGATCAGCCTTCACATCGCACACCTGGGTCCACGGATAAAATCCAGCAGCTACCACATAAGGGCGTATGCGAGCATCAATGGGCAAGGCACCCCCTTTATGAACCTTAAAGGGTACGTTGGTCTTCCCTAACGGATCCAACTGTTAAACAACAATGTAATTCAACATTTAGTAACATATTAAATTATGAATGATAATTAACATAATTTAACATACTAACCTGTGTGTTCCAAAATCGCCTCGGTACGATGAGTACTCCGCTGACTGAGGACTGCGTTGTCAATCGGACCAGGATGAATTATGTCATCCGCATTCATATTCGGATACAATATAGCTTGATGGTCTTTGTGAAGATGATGGTCTTTGTGAGTCCATATCTACATCACAAAAATCAAAATTTCATAAATATTTGAACAATTCAATATTATAAAAATTCAATATCAACACAACTTCAACAATTACACCATTTCATCACCAATTTTATCAATATTTCAACAATTCAATATCAACACAACTTCAACAATTACACAATTTCATCAATAACCAAATTGAACGATTAACAATCCAAATCGACTATTAAAATCAACAATTCAATCAAATTCCACTATTAAATTCAACAATTTACAATCTAAAACAACAATTAACCAAACAATATTCTTCAAGAACCCTAACTTATATTAACAACTAACAATTAACCCTAAAATTAACATCTATTAATACAAATCGACTACATACCGGGTGCTCGCGAACTGGGAATCCTCGAAGTCGGCGAAGGGCGTCAGATCGGCGGATTGGCGGACGTTGTGGGGTTCGGGAGCTCCGATCGAATGAAAGAGAAGAGAAGAAACCCGGAGTTTTAATTTCGATGTTCCCGAAAACCGATCTCATTATGATACAGGTTCCCCTGGAACCGGTAATCGGTATTGACGTGTAACCCACCTCAGCTGTTTTTGTCCGCGTAGGCCCCAAACCGAGCCACGTTTTCATTTATAAACATTGTCGGTAGAGAGAAACCGAGACTATGAGGAACCGGTAATATAAAAAATGAGATAGATTGGTTATTTGAGTTTCAAATGGTGCAGATTGATTATTTGAGTTTGGTTTTGGGTTAGATTAGTTAATAACTCAGGAAATGAATAGCCTCACCTATAATGCATAATTACTACGTTTACTCTCCTTTTTGAAGTGTTCTGTATTTTGTGTTTTTATATCTTTGTATCCAGGACCGAAAAAGTTGAAATGAATGCTGCAAAGCAACGACCTTTATTGCAGTAAGGGTTGCGAAACTCCTCATTTTCCTCATACTGTTTCACAAGTTTTTTTTATGTCTCACAAACTTCTCCTGGCAACAATGATGGAGATATCCAAATCAACATGAACAAAAAAAACAGAGGTTCTCAAAGCCAATGAAGCTCAGATTTGGGGTCTTGTTCTTGTGTTAAGAATCTTAGAGAAAAAAAGAGTGATAGTTGAGTTGGTAACTTTTTGGCTTTGTAACCTAAATTTATGCGGGAATGGTTAGTCCCGAGCAAGCGAGGTCTCGAGGACAGTTATTCTCCCTTCACAAGAGGTGCAGGTCAAGCACTACGACATTTAAAGATATGCATCAAACACGGAAGAAGACTAAGCAGGTCAAGCACTATGACCTTTGAAGATATGCATCAAAGTTGATGAATGGATTAAAAATAATGTACTAGATTTTTTTTGGTCAAGCCCTAAAATAATGTACTAGATTGTACCATTGTGAAATGATGTAATAATCTTGTACAATTTGTAACCCATATAAAAAAAGAATATTATCAGAGCCAGGTTTCGATCTCGGGACCTGTGGGTTATGGGCCCACCACCCATCCGCTGTGCCACTTTGATATGCTGTTCATATATAACTGCAATATGCCATATTCTGAAATAAATCATTTCCTTATTCTTGTCCATCAACCTTTGTATGAGTTTTCAGCGTCTGAAACTTCACCCATTTCCTGTATCTTTTGTTTTTATCTCGACTTCAAATTTAAATCATTGTATACTAAAGATAATCCAACCATTTCTCATGTGTAACATTAAAACTAGAGACATCCATAATTCCATTAAAACACTTTTTTTTCTTCTTTTTTTAAAACACTAAAACATGCAGGGAAATAATACAAAACATAAAAAACATGCACAAGCACTTATTCATTACACACACGAGATGATATATAAATAAAGCACAGCAGCAGCCAGCAGAAACAGCACAAGAGGTCCTATTGTATGTAGAGTTGGGGCATGATGCTGAACCCGGTACTCCAAAGCTCAAACGACCCGTTGATGAAATCATAACGGCCGCCTTTCAGCGAAATTGTCTTGTTCACCAATCCATCCCTCACAAAAGGGTATGTCAGCAAATTAGCAAGTGACACATTCACTGCCTCCTGCAAAAATATCATCCATGTAAATTATCTCTTGACATGAATATGCATTGATGAGATTATATCGTCATAGGTATACCTTTTCGCAAGCAATGCATTGCTCCTCAAAGGAAGCATCAGGTAACTCTGCCTTCACCTTCACTCTAGCAGGCCATAAGATCTTAATCCACTCATCGATGAAATCACTGCGTTTCATTTACCAAAAAAACACGTAAGCTAAAATATCGAGTGATCGGATGAGTAGTCATTTAATTATTTATATAAAGTGAAACTAATTACTAAACTAACTTGGAGGTTGTCCCATCTTCTGGGAGTGACATCAGAGCCTGGATTCCTCCACATCTGCTGTGTCCAATAACAACAATGTTCTCAACATTTAGATGCAAGACTGCGTACTCAATGACAGCGCCAACGCTAGAGTACCTAACCTGTTTGCGCCAATATGAAACATTAATTAGTTTCCGCTTAACCAAGTTTATATATGACACATACCCATTCTAAATTCTCGAGGACCTTATCATATGGTGGAACTATGTTGCTAATGTTTCGGATCATGAAAGCCTCACCAAGCTGGAAATCCAATACATGGGACGGGCAGACTCGAGAGTCTGAGCATGAAACCACCAGAAACTACAAGGGGACGAATATTAAACCAATCTTTTATAACTTATTACTCGTTAGAACCAAAAAGTGCAAGAAAACGGATTATTGAAATTTAACAATACCTTAGGGGCCTGCCCTTCTGCAAGTGAAGCAAACAATTCTGGGTTCATACTGTATGTGGACAGTTAAGTGATCAGTTTTAATTACAAGTATATTAAACAAAGATGTAGTTGGTTTTTTATATTATATATATAGCTAGAGATCTAATTACTCGAATTTTTCCCGCTTGAAATAAATGAATCCATCCTTGATCCTCTCAACCGGGTCAAATGGAATGCAGCCCGGTACACGGGCAAAGGTAGTCAGCTCTTCTGTTATCTGGTTGATTCTGGCAGCTGCAGCAGTTTCCAGCTCACAATTTTCCCTGCAAACCAACATTGACATCATTAATTAAAATGCCTCCTCATGTTAATGGGAAAACATATAAATGCTTTATTAAATTTTGTAACAGTCTTATAATTAAATTTGTGATGCCAACGACTCTCTCTGCTGAACTTTCAGAAAAATATGTAATTGTATCCTAATAACGTGAGTATATATACCTTAGAAGCGTACCCAGAGCTTCGACTGCTGGTTGATAAAATTCATTTCCCATTTCTTGTATAAGCAAATTCTTCAGAATTCTTATTCTCAAACTATCAACTACAGTGTAAGTTGCTTCTGCCTTGGGATTTTGAGGTTTGGGAACACACCCAGAGCCAAATTTATAATCGGTCTCATGCATGGTTGGTCCCCCCTTTTTCGTTAACGACATATGTTTCACAAGTTATCAAAAAAAAAAGACATATGTTTCACAAGATATCAATTGTTTAAATAGTGTCTCCTGATTTCCACCGCAACTCTGCTTTATTGGTAGATTAATTTCAACCTTGGACTACAAGCCATTACACAATGTAAACGTTGCCTATAAAAAAAATCCAAGTGTTTGACCAGACACTAGAGTAAAATTGATTTCTTTCTTCTTTTTTCCATCCCCAACCACTTTTACTAGAACTATAGAGGCCTGACAATAATGCCCTCCAACAGGAAAAATTACTAGTGTCGAATTCTACCCAGTCTTGGCTGTGATGAGAAGAAATATTCAACTAGGACACGTTTAAGAGTTGTTGCACTTTCTGATATTTCAATCTACCTTGCTGAAGATCAATCAAAGGCACACAGTAGAGTACTGTGTCCCCGGAACTGCTGACCGTTTTTTTTTGATACAAGGGTTAGTTGTTAGAGTTAGAGTTAGAAATTAGGAAGCAGTAAGGACTCGATCCCACGCGGGTGAGGATTTATGGGGGCTGACCGTTTTTTATTAGTGTTATTTACTATTATATTCTAGAATTAATTGCAAAAGTATTCTTAGTCGAGTGACTTATACATACATCTATTCGTGTAGTGCTATGTGATGTAAAACCCCTCGATCAAATAAAAAAAAACTCCAATATTAACAAGAGGAAGACATGTACAAAAGGATAAGCACCTCCTGCAATTTGGAAACTAGCTAATCTGAGATGAGAAGGCACTACATTTTCCACATGAGAAATAGTTGGAAGGTGAGTAAGAAAGAACTAGTGCTGGATTTGGAAGGAAAAGATATATAAACATCACCATTCTGAGACTTGGCTAGCTGTCATGCATAGGTTGTATGATTAAACACCAGATAATCTGCACGTTTCAAATTAGACAATGAGTAGGAGTAGCTAAAAGGCATCGTATAAGAATTCCTATCAAAAGAGAGTGAAATGGATATTGAAACTTGCTCGAGATATTGATCATAAATGAGGTTTAGTCATTCTAGTTTTACACAAACCTATAATTTGAATTCAGAATTGAAGACGAAGCAGCTATTTACCCCTAGTCGAAGAAGATGAATTTGGATTGAAGATCACTGGCTCTGGCTCACTCCACAACCAATTTCATACTTCTCAACTCCAAATCGATACTGTTTTTTTCTTTCTTACGTAATTTGTTAGAATCGAACAAATTGATCATTGTTATTCAATTTCCGAAATTTATTCTTAATTACACCACTTTCTATATATGACAAAATTGTAGCAAATTTTATTCAAAATGTTCAGACTTAACGCATGTTGATCAGATTTAAAAACGTACTGTAGCGAAAGTCGATATTTACTGTAGCAAAAGTCAAATTTTATTTAAAATGATCCGACTTAACGCATGATGATTAGACTTAAAAACGTAATGTAGCGAAAGTCGAATTTTACTGTAGCGAATTTTAGGACGATTATATCCCCTCATATCTTTTATATATTTTTAAATAAGTCCGCGTGTATTTTTTTATTTACAAAAAGAACCCCGAACGGGATGAATTTTGATTGGTCGATTTTTACACCTGTCAATTTTTTTTATGGGTTTGTAGTGTTTATTTATAATAGTGGTTTGTATTTGATCCAAACTCTAAACTAATAAACCTTAAGGTAAATGAGTACATTTATAAAAGTTAAAGGTTTTGTATAAAAAAAAACCACATTTAAATATAAGTGTGCGGTTCAGGTACAAACCGACTTTATATATAAAAACTACAAACCGAATTTCAAGCTGACACGTGTCCAATTTCGTCGAAATCTCGGATATAACACGGAGGGGTATTATGGCCATTCACATATCTCGGAATGATCAGACTTAAACATGGAATGATCGAACATAAATTAAAACAGCAATGATCAGACTTAAACAGAAATGATCAGACTTAACTTGGAATGATCAGACTTAATAATCAAACTTAAAACAACAATGATCAGATTTAAACATCAATGATCAGACTTAAACAGCAATGATCAGACTTAAAAAGCAATGATGAGACTTAAAGCAATAATGATCAGACTTAAAACAGCAATTATCAGACTTAAAACTATTATTGTAGCAATGATCAGACTTAAAAAAGCAATGATCAGACTTAAAACAACAATGATCAGACTTAAAACTACAATGATCAGACTTAAAAAAGCAATGATCAGAAATAAAAAAGCAATGATCAGGTTGAAATCATCTTGAAATTTTTTCCATGAACTCCCGATAATATAGCATTCATTGCTTTGGAGTTTGCAGCTTCAGCATTCTTATGTATCTCGGTCCACTTGTCTTTAGCAAGAAGGCTAACTTTGCCAGCTTCGGTAGTCACTGGATGTGTCCATCCATTTTCAACAGCTTCTCAAACTGATTCATCCTGTGACTTTAGAAAGACCTTCATTCGCACTCTCCAATATCCATATTTGTTTCCTTCCAGCAGCGGTGGTCGCGTGATGTTCTGCCCTTCTCTCAAATCCATCTCAAACAACTTCTGGATCTCACTCTGTGTGTTGAGTGTTTGCTCTGATACCAATTGAAATCTTCCCGTAGTAGTTGAGATGTTGTTATGGTCGAGTGCAGAACAAATTCTAGAACAACTTATGCAAAAATAAATGCAGTGCGGAAAGTAAATGACACGCAAAGTTGTTACCCAGTTCGGCGTTAACGAACCTACGTCTGGGGGGCAGTCTCCTTAGCCCGGTAGATAGCAATTCACTAATAATGAGTATTGCGAGTACAAGATCTTACGCTTACAGAATCCCTCTTAAACAACCTGAGCCTCGGACACTCTAGCAATTGCCACTAGGTCTTCCCCTAGATCTGAGCCTCTTCTTCGATTCCATCAATATGATCCTCCAGGAGAATCAGCGCCTTCTCCCGAATGCGAAAAAGAACACCAGTGCGTGTAGCTTGAATGTTGTTCTACGATCAGTCTGCCGAGCACTAGAACAGACTGAATCCAAGCGCCGTGAGTAATCAGTGACGATTAGTTCCCCGGCCGTTTGCCTCCTCCTCCCTTCAGTGAGTATGAACGTGTATAATTTCTCCGTAAGTGCTGACTAATACCGAAGCATTAGCCTTACTTATATAGTGCGGTAGAAACCCTAAAACGAATAGGATTCCTAATCTTATACATCTATTCGTGTGATGTAAAAACCCTCGATCAAAAAGAAAAAAAAATTCGAATATTAACAAGAGGAAGACATGTACAAAAGGATAAGCACCTCCTGCAATTTGGAAACTAGCTAATCTGAGATGAGAAGGCACTACATTTTCCACATGAGAAATAGTTGGAAGGTGAGTAAGAAAGAAATAGTGCTGGATTTGGAATGAAAAGATATATACACATCACCATTCTGAGACTTGGCTAGCTGTCATGCATAGGTTGTATGATTAAACACCAGATAATCTGCACGTTTCAAATTAGACAATGAGTAGGAGTAGCTAAAAGGCATCGTATAAGAATTCCTATCAAAAGAGAGTGAAATGGATATTGAAACTTGCTCGAGATATTGATCATAAATGAGGTTTAGTCATTCTAGTTTTACCCAAACCTATAATTTGAATTCAGAATTGAAGACGAAGCAGCTATTTACCCCTAGTCGAAGAAGATGAATTTGGATTGAAGATCACTGGCTCTGGCTCACTCCACAACAAATTTCATACTTCTCAACTCCAAATCGATACTGTTTTTTTAACGTAGTCAAATAGTTTAGAACCTCCTTAGCTCGAACCTCACTCAATCGAGGATATCGATTTTCATTCCATTGCATTATCGTCCTATGCATGGGTGGGAGATAAATACAATGAACATACGCACTAGTTCACTTCCTACTCATGCATTGTACAAAACCTAGCTTAGGCTAAGGTAGACCAACCTTCATGTGATCTATTCTTAGTCAAACTCTATTAATTAGAGTCTCACTCATTCGAGAATGTTGATTCACTCTATAGCACTATTATTCTTGGAATGTCTTCCTAAGGTAATAAGTGAACACTACACCATTTTGACACAAATGCAACATGCGAAAATGTGTCGCTTTAACTCAAAATACGTTTCAATGGTCACGCACAACAGTTCCACTGTTGCATTAGACCATGTTGCATATGCCTTGTTGCAAAATCATATTTCAACGAACGAAAAAGTTATGTTGCGTAAGACGTACTAATGCAACACTACATGTGCAACACAACATCGTGTTGCATTAGTATCAATCTTAAGCAACGCATTTTAAAGTGTCGTTGAAATATGATTTTGCAACAAGGCATATGCAACGTGGTCTAATGCAACAACCATTTAGTTGCGCTGTGAAAAATGCAACAGCCGTCTTACGCAACGGATTTTTAGAAAACCAAGTACTACTAAAACATATGCAACGACGTATATTGTAGTTTATGCAACAGGGTTTGTAAATATATTTATCTTATGCAACGTAAACACATGCAACATTATGAACAAACAAATGCAACAGCCACTATAAACAAATATGCAACAAATATTAAAATTTTATGCAACAAGATGAAATCCTGTTTCTTTGGATTAATGTTTCAATCCAAAGCAGATCCAAAAGTAAACAACCTGAGTTGCTAATTCATTACATAGATTGGATCCAAACATCATAATAACTAGTTCATAGTTTGGATCCATGCACCAAAATAACAAGTCCTAAACATAAGTTGTTTATCCTAAACTGACGAAGTTGGGATTGACGTAACTGGCTCCCTCGCTTGGAGCATTGACTGGAGTGCCTGCATTAGTAGTTCTTTGATCTTCGAGAGCTCGGATCCTCTCCTCAAGGTTTCTCATCATAGCTTGTGATTGTGCCTCTTTCTGGGCAGCCTCTTCTTGTTCTCTCAGCCTCTCTTGTTTGGTCTGCTCGAGCTCCTCACGCAGATCCATATAAGCTTCAATTTTCTTAGGCCCTGTAGCAGGCTTCCTCTTGTGATGCCCCATCACGTCATCAATGATTTCAAGCTGAGCCTCGATGGGCAAAGGATCCACAAGGCAATCATAGTCGATTTCACCACCCAGCAGGTCCGCCAACTTCAGCCTCATCTTTGCCTACAAATGGCAGCAAAGAATAAATGACAGCGAAAGTGAATGGATGGCAACATGAAACAATGTGGCAGCAGAATGAATTGCACAGAATGAATGGCAGCCGAATGAATATATGGCAAATAATGAATTAATGGCAGCAAAGAATGTCACCTTGAATGAACATAAACAAAAACTTGCGATGATGGGCATTTTTCATAGCAAACACTAAAAATAATGTAAATCATTAATAAGGAGAAATGTATAAGAATGCAAAAACTAACTCACACAACATATATGTTCAAGAAAACTATATGTGCGAAGCAATATCAACAAATAAATGCAAACAGTCATATACGATACAAGAAACAACACGCAAAGCAACATTTAGCTTGATTGAAACAACAATAGACACTTACAAACTTATCACAATCACAACAGCAATAATTAAATCATTTATGTGATGAAAGCAAAAAATCCAAATAACATGTTGAGAAAAATACCACTAGGGATGCTCCAAGTGGGTCACCAATGTACACGTCTTCAAATGCAGCCAAATATGCTGCTTTGTGTCCTTTATCCATATACTCATGTGCTCTGTATATGAAGGGCAGCTTGCCTGAACGGTGGTTGGCTCGATGATCTCTAATTCTCTTCATTTGGATACTCTTTTCCTGTGAACAAACATTTGACTGTGTTAGTATCATGTTTCATAATTAAATGATAGAACTCTGGCCTGATAATACCTTAAATGCTGGCTCATCAAAGTGGTTTTTTAGCCACTCCCACTGGTCTTGCCGATTTGTAAACTCCTCTGGAACCATGTCTGGATTTTTACGATAGAATGTCTTGCATTTACATTTCCAGCCTCGGAAAATATTTGCTGCGGTCTTCGTGATTAGCGTCTTAAGCCACTTTTGACTCTCCAGAATCTCAAAAGAACACTACCAAAAAAATAATGTCAACTATACGTCAATGACAGATTATAAACACACAACAAAATTACTTACACGTAGATGCACCATAAGATCATCCCAGACAGCTTCGGGCACTCTAGAAAAGCTTGACACATTCATCGGAACCACTGTTTTCAATAGTTATTATGACATGAAAAACTGATTAATCAAATAAAAATTGCTTCATATAGTAGTGTACCTCTCTATCGGATACATCCAGCTATAGTGTACAGACCCCTTTAGTAAAATTTGATCTGGGAGATGAACCATAAGATGGACCATAATGCTAGAAAAAGCTGGAGGAAAAATACGCTCAAAGTTACAAAGAATCATCACTATATCCGCCTTCATCTGTATGACATCCTTTCTCATCAACTCCCTGCAACTTAACTTTTGAAACCAATGGGATAGGGATATAAGGCAACTCACAACACCGTACGGCAAATATGGTCGGATGACAACGGGAAGTATACATTGTAGCATGACGTGACAATCATGTGTCTTCAGACCATTAAACTTTTTATCCTTCAAATTTATCTTATTTTTCAAGCTCCCTGCATAACCATGTGGATACTGGACATCTTTTATCATCTCGAGTATTTCAACTTTGTGTTCCGGTAACACTGTGTATGATGCTTGAGAAACCTTCTCTCTTTTTGAAGATGATCCTTTGAACTTATCCCACAAATGCTTACGCACCCCCTGCTTCATCAACCCTTCACGTGCTTTTTGGTCATCTTTTGTTTTTCCTTCCAAGGCAAGTACAGTTCCAATTATGTTGTCAAAAACGTTCTTTTCTATGTGCATAACATCCAATGAGTAAGGTTGTTTGAATGTTTTCCAGTACGGCAACTCATAGAAAATACTCTTGTGTGTCCAACATACCTTCTTAGTAGTACCTCGAGCCTTGAACATTGGATGTAAGCTAAGTGTCGGGTAGTCATGACTAATAATCTCATCAAAAATTTCAAAGCCTGAAAGAGAAGGTGGCTTGTCCCTCATTTCAACTTGACCATTAAACTTTTTTCCTTCTTTCCTCCATTTATGATTTTTGGAAAGCCATCTACGATGACCTTGATATGCCATTCTCTCAGCCAAATGTGTAGCATCGACTTCATCCAAACATAGTGAACATGCTTTGTACCCTTTTGTTTTGACACCTCCCAACATGCCTAAGCTCGGGAAGTCACTAATAGTCCACATTACCGCGGCTTTCATAACGAATGACGATCCGGAATAGCGATCAAATGTAACAACTCCTGTATTCCACAACATTTTTAACTCATCAATCAATGGTCTCATGAAAACATTCAAACACTTTCCGGGAGATTTAGGACCGGAAATCAACATAGCAAGTATATTGAAGTCCTTTTTCATACACATCCATGGTGGCAAGTTGTAAGGCATCACGATAATAGACCAAGTGCTGTGCGAAAGACCTGATACACCAAATGGATTGAATCCATCAGTAGATAATCAAAGATGCACATTTCGGATCTCATTTGCAAATGCCGGAAAATCCTTATTGAAATTTTGCCACGCATCTCCGTCCGCAGGATGTCTTAGATCATTGTCACCCTCTTTTTTCCGATTTACCGCATGCCACCTCATGTCTTTGGCTATGTGATGTGACATGTAAAGACGCTGTAGTCTGGGAGTAAGTGGAAAGTAGCAGACAGTTTTGTTTGCAACCTTGCTTCCACCTTCCATATTTGCATACCGTGGCTCATGGCATACGGGACAATATTCCAACTCACTGAATTCTTTGTAGTACAATACACAACCGTATTCGCATGCATGTATAGTCTCATAAGTCAAACCCAGATTCTTCAAGATTTTTTTCACATCTCTATAAGTTTCAGGGTAATTATTTTCGGAAGGAAGCGCATCCCTAAAAAGCTCCAAATGCTTATTGAAACTTTTATCTGACCATCGACACTCTACTTTCGCCTGCATTGCCTTCAAAATTAACTCTAGCACTGTTTTCTTACTACCATCATACAAAGGTCTCTGCGCTTCAACCAAAAGCCTACAGTACTTTTCATAAGCATCCTTCCCAAAAGTATCAAGTTCCACATCTTCGTTCATCATGTCAGTTCCATAGTTGTGATGGAATGTATCATGTAAGAGATCCATAGTTGAGTTCATGTAATGCGAACTAGTCCCTTCCCCGTTCTGAAAATTAAATGATTCACGTTCACCATGCAATAACCACGTTGTGTAGTCCGACATCATACCATTTACAATCAAATGATGATGCATTTCGGCCAATGTAGTTCCCCCTTTGTACATCTTACACATTCTACATGGACATGGATATGTAAGCTCCTCCTTGTTTTGTTTCACGAATTCAACAAAATTATCAATCCCTTCATAGTAACGTGTTTCGCATCTTGGCAATTGAAGCCAACTTTTATCCATTGCGCACCTATATAACAACAAATTGAGACAAACAAAAAGAACTTTAATATCAGTCAACTTTGAAGGAAAGGTTTAACTTTTGCAACTAAAAGATATTATTGGCAATCTAAAAAATGAAAATAGATCTATATGTACCTTTTGTTTGGGAAGAAACACAGTGTGTGCCAACAATAAATTATCAAGAGATGATGTTGTCAATCTCTTCTCTCTTCCACTTGCTGCAAGATTTGATAAAATGATATTGAATCAAACATTTATACAAATCCAACTATTAAATGATGCAATGAAAATTAATGGCAGCACACATGCTACAAGATCTAAAAGGAACTGAGCTCATGAGATTATGCAATGAGAAATGGCAGCACAGCTGCAAAGGTTCACCTGCTGGATTCGAGCTGGTGTGTATTATGCAATGAAAATGAGCATCCTTGCTGCCACAAGCTTTGGAGACTTGACAGCTGCAACAAAGCTTGCTGCTACAGCCAAGCTTGGGGATTTTGTTGCTGCAAGCTTGGGGATTTGGCTGCTGCAAGCTTGGATCTTTAATTTTGTGTGTTTCTATTCGAAAAATATATGACTTTAGTTGTGGGAAGAAGCTTTGGGGAGAAGAGCTTTGGCCAAGAAGTGCTCGATCTACACATCTTCAAAAGCAATTTTTTGTTGCTGTGTACGGCTAGCTACAGCTAGCGTGTACTTGATTTGTGAATTAAAAGCTTCCATACTTTACGCAACAGGTTATTTCTTTGTGCGTTGCGTAAGTATAAAAGTTGTCCAACATTTTGTACGAGGTAATAAATGCGTTTACATTATTCGTCTTACGTAACTAATACAGTCATGTTGCATTAAATTTGTAACATTAGGTTTTCTTATGCAACAAGGGAAAATCGTTATTATAGACTGTGTTGCATAAATCAACTTATGCGACGACTACATACATGTTGCTATTTATTATGTTGCATAACATATTTTTCGTAACAAAGCTCGGTCTGCTACTAACGTAAGTGTTGCATATAGTACATTACGCAACGCACAATGGTACGCTGGATTTGTCTGTGTTGCATTTCGATGCTTATGCAACAAGTTACATAAGTAACAAATGGGTCGTCGTTGCGATATGACTTATGCTACATATTATATGCGACAGCGTGTCATTCCTCGTTGCATTTGTGTCAAAATGGTGTAGTGGAAATAGGCATAAAGGACTAGTTAGCAATAAATGCACGTGTTTACATCCGTAATACACTAGATATGATCACATTCTCTATTATCCGAACTAGATTCAACATGTTACTTAGGCATTTTATCAAACACTTAGTGGCATGTCATATATGAAGTGTATAGAGAACATGAATTTGACACCATTAGATGAGAATGAGATTAATTGATGATTCGCTTAATGACTAACTTCAATGAATAAAACATTCAATCCTTAGTCAAGCATCCATATCCTAAGGTTCATTTGCATGATTTAAGATATAGATCATTTTCTCCATCCTAGAACTATTCCCTAGGGTTTCCAAGTCCTATGCTCAAGTTTTAGTCTAAGTTGTCACTTAGGCATTTTAACAAACACCTAGAGTGCAACACAAGAGAAAATGAAATCAACAAGCATCCATATGAATATCAATGTATATTCGTGATCAAAGAGTACCAAGGAGAGTCATAAGACCCTCATAACACAAGATCACTACTCATACATCATGTAAGACAACATGCCGTGAGTAGGGTTTTATGGCAACAACAAAGAGAATAAGAAAAGTGCAAAGGAAGGAGGATTGTCAATCCTTGAAATTCCTTTTTAGCCTTCTTCTTCTCCTTGGTTGGATTGTTGATTGATGACCTTGGTTGGACCTCTTTTCCATTCTTCTTCTCCCCAAAAACCTCCACACCTAGGTCAAAAGCCCTCTTTCTATTTATAGGCTTGGGAATTTTTGTGTTTTTAGCCCAACCGGGCGGCTAGGACTTGAACCGGTTGACTGGGAATTGAGCTTGGGCAAGCCTCCCTGAATCTTTATTCAGCCGGTCGGCTGGCTGATTCCAGTCGACCGGCTGACACTTCCCTGTGCTATTTTGTGGTCTTAACGTCCGAATTTGGTCTTGGCGTAAACTAGAAAGTTGTTGCCCTTTGCGTAAGCTTTCCAACAAGCTAAACATCAACCAATTGGGCCACCGTATACGATCTGGGTGTGTAAAATAAGCGAGAAAGGTCAATTTACCCTATTTTGCTCTAAATCTTTGATTTTCCCCGAGTTTTCGTATTTAGGCCCCGACCTTGAGGGAGATTCATTTTCTACCTGAAATGTAGAGATAGAGGTCAAATGACATCAAAATATTGTCGGAAACAAACTAAAGCTATAATGAAATATGACCATTAATCAGTCAAAAACTTGACTGATCACCAGTTGCTAGTAGTTGTTGAGCAATATGATGACACAGTGATAAATGATATGGAGAAGGAGCTAGTCAGTACCATTAACATGGTACTCCAGCTAGTTGCACAGAGAAAGAAGGTTAGGGGTCTGTTGCGTGACCTAAGGTAGCCGCGGGAAGAAGAGGTGGAACAAGAGGATGACAAAGATGAGGATGCTGAGTCCGACGCCTGATGCTCGGAGGTATCTTACTTGAATGATACTTTTTATGTTGTTGAACCCTCCTTGCTCATTTGTGGAAAAAAGGAGGAGAAGTCTTGGAGTTTGAAACCTTCTTAAAAGATTCGTTTGTGCTAGATGTTAGACATATTTTGGAGTTTGAAACCTCCTTAAAAGATTCATATGTGCTTACAATTTTCGGAGTTTGAAATCTCCTCAAAGATTCATTTGGTAGCTTTTAGTTAGTAGCACAGCTTGAGAGTTTGAAACCTCCTTCAAAGATTCAACTGTAATAGTAGTACAGGTAGAATACAAGTAATAGTTTTGCAATAAATGCCAATGGAGAGATTGTTAGATCTTATGGCATGTGGTTTGGCAAAACTCTGTGACGATTTGTTTAAGCTGTTGTTCAAGGAAGAGTTTAAGGCAGGCAGAGGCAACTGTCCTAGAACAAGTCTGGAGCAGATGGAATGTTTCCTAATTCAGATTAGGCAACATAGTCAACCGACGAAGAGCAAGACGGAAGTAGACGAAAGGTCTAAAGGAATGTTTCCTAATTTATATTAGGCAACATGTTCAACCGATGTGGAACAAAATTTGACGCAGCAGATGTTTCCTAAAACAGATTAGGCAAATCAGTGATGTGGCTCATTAAAGATATGATGCATATCAAGAAGTCGGTTGAGAAATATTAGGGAAGACTTGCGCTTGAAGATAACTTGGCAAAGAAGATAATCAAATGAGTTTCTTAAACGGAGTTGAAGATATATTGAAGATTATCTACAAGAGAGGTGCGCAAGGATTTAGGAAAAATTCCCTAAAAAGTTTAGGAATGATTTCCTAAAGAGATAAGCGGTTGAAGATAGGATACCTAGATACTTTAAGGTTTCGACCGCACTATATAAGGAGGGCTGATGTATTCACGATACTCAGCACTCACAGAGATATTACTCACGCTCATATACACTGAAGGGAGGTGGAGGAAAACGGCCGACGAGATTATCATTCCGATAAGATCACGGCGCTCGGATTCAGTCTGTTCTAGTGCTTGACAGACTGATCGTAGAACAACTTGAAGCTACACGCACTGTTGCTCTTACTGCGCATTTGGTGGAAAGCGTTGATTCTCTCGAAGGATCATACATGTGGAATCGGAGGCGAGGCTCAGATCTAGGGGGAGACCTAGTTGGCAATTACTAGAAGATTAGAGGCTCAGACAGTTTAAGAGGGATTCTGTAAACGTAAGTTTCTATACTCGTAATACTGATTTATTAGTGAATTGCTATCCATCGGGCTAAGGAGACAGCCCCCAGACGTAGGCTCGTTAACGCCGAACTGGGTAACAACTTTGCGTGTCGTTTATTTTTCACACTGCATTTATTTTTGCATAAGTTGTTCTATATATTGTTCTCCACTCGACCAGAATAACATCTCATCTACCACCGGAAGTTTTCACCCGGAACTGATGATCGTTTTTCATTAGTTGTTATTTACTATAAAATTATAATATTAATTTCAAAAGCGTTCTTAGTCGAGTGACTTATACATCTATTTGTGTTAGTGCTTGATAATGTATGTGATGTAAAAACACTCGATCAAAAAGAAAAAAAATTCCAATATTAACAAGAGGAAGACATGTACAAAAGGATAAGCACCTCCTGCAATTGGAAACTAGCTAATCTGAGATAAGAAGGCACTGCATTTTCTACATGAGAAATAGTTGGAAGGTGAGTAAGAAAGAAATAGTGCTGGATTTGGAATGAAAAGATACACATCACCATTCTGAGACTTGGCCACCTGTCATGCATAGGTTGTATGATTAAACACCAGATAATCTGCACGTTTCAAATTAGACAATGAGTAGGAGTAGCTAAAAGGCATCGTTTAAGAATTCCTATCAAAAGAGAGTGAAATGGATATTGAAACTTGCTCGAGATATTGATCATAAATGAGGTTTATGTTGGGGAATATCTCGAAAGAACAAGCAGTAGAATCTTCTAAAACAGCAACGGTAGTGCAGGAAATTGGACAGCTTCTTCTTCTGATGCAGGGTCATCTCAAGGGTTTAGGAGGCCTGAAGCCAACCATAAGAAAGAGGCTTTTTTCCGACATAAAAAAAATATTCGTTAACACATTTAACGTGTTAAAATTAATCACTTTTTTCGTATTTAACAAACTAATACACGCTATTTTTTTCTTTTCCTTCGTAGTCTAGCATAAATCGCCCCAAGATATACGCATCAACTCCAATTTCAGGAGCATATGATAAACAAATGTGATACAATTTTTTTCACTTTTCTTAATCTTCCTACTTTTTAAAATAAGTTTTATTTATCACATCTTCATACTCAACTTCATGTATTTTTTTTCCATTTCATTATCATTTCTTCATTCAAAAAATACTTAACATAAAATTTATCATGAGCCTTCTTTTGAGAATCTCACAAATCTTCAATTTTTTGGGAATTTTATTCATGCATGTTATGGTATGACATTCGTATGCCATATAAATGAAATGTAAGAAACAAAGGAACCCCTGAAAAATTGAAACAAGGGGAGCTAAAATTTTGAAATTAGTTGGGGTAAGTTAAAAAAATATAACTCTATTTTTTAGAAGTAAAATCATTCTTTCTGAGCATCACACCTATATAAAATGATAAAAAATTTACTACCATAAACCTATACAAATTGAAAGTTAAAGTATAATATAATTTGGAACTTACAAAATAATAAATGATAAAATAATTAGGTAATATACTCAAATTTCAAGTGTTGTACTGGCGTGCAATAGATATAGTCTATAAATATCGATGAACGGCAGGCGAGTGGATGTAGCTTAGATGGTTACCATGGTAGTATTTTTTTTGATAATACAAGGCGTATAATGATCAAAAAAACAACTTCACAAATGAAAATAAACAACAACAGGGAATATGACTAAAAAACCCAGATAACATGGTAACGTAATCCGTGTAAGATTCCTCAGCTGTTGTAATATCCTCACCCACAGAGAGGCTTCAAGAACCGTCACACGCCAAGGTGGCCAAACTGAAGAAGTGATGGACCATAATTATACGAATCAAAAACACAGTAAAACCCACCAAACTAGACTGTTTGTCTATTTAACTTTTGCTTGTTAGTTCCGATATATTTCTACAGGGTATTTTGGCACTTAGAACACGCTAAGGAGAGGATTTTACACGGAAAAGATGTTACGAGTCATTCCAAGGTCAAGATCAGACGCTGAATGAAGAAATCTCAAGATCCTGACATTGAATTACTCAAATCAAATCCAACCGAGGAACAACCAAAGTCAGACCGGAGCAGAATTGGACTGATAGTTTTGTGAAGATTGCACAAACTCACAAAACTCACTCATTTCTTCAAGTGACCGGCGGCTAAGGGTGCAAAGGATGACTCATGGGTGGCTTCCTCCCCTTCTCCCCCTTGGATGACCGGTGGCTATGGGAGGAGGTGACCAAAGTCACCTCCCCTCCTCCCTTTCTTACTTGCAACCGGCGGCTTTCAAGCCACCATGGGAATGTGACATGTGGTGGCTCCTCCTCCACATCTTCCTCCCCTCCTTCTCCTCCCTTGGATGAAAGCCATCTCCACCCTCCATTCCCCTCTCCTTTGGCTATAAATACATGCCTCCATCTCATTTGTAAATCATCCCAAAATGTGGAGAGCTTCTCTCTCTACAAATTCCAAAATCACAAATCACTTATCTCTCTAGAGTTTGGGCACTAATCTTGTAATCACTTTACTTTGGAATCAAAGCTTGATCCTTGGCGCTTCAACAGTTTTGTAAGTCTTCTCGTATTTATTTTACTGTCTTTCAAAACCCTTGTTTTTCCAAATTCATAGTTATGATGTCCAGTGCCATGAATAGTAGTAGCTAAACTCTTCATTCGGTTGAAGGGGTGTACTTGTGTCATAAAATGTTTTAGACCCTGCACCTAGTGCATCTTTGTGTTCAAAACTTGTTCTATGTGCCATATATTAGGTTAGAACTTCCAAGGTTGAGTGGATGCTTTAACGGGCAAAGCTCTTCCGTGGGGTTCGTGATCATACTCGGGTAAGTGGATGCTTTAACGGGCAAAGCTTATCTGAGGAGTTCGACCTCTTTTAAAAACCATTTGGGAAATCGTAACAGAAGATCAAATGGATGCACATAAGGCTAAGGTACTTCGAAAGGAGGAATTAGTCTAAGTAGAACAAGTGTTCTAAATGGTGTTGCAAGTCTTGTGCTAGAAATAGCCTCGATTCATCTTTGAACACATAGCATGATCATTAGAGGTGTATTCTAAATAATGTCGCAAGTCTTGTGCTAGGAATAGCCTCGATTCATCTGTGAATACATAGTATGATCATTAGAAGTCAATGATAAACAGAATATGATACAAGGCCCCTAAAACCGAATCTTTCCTTTAATTGTGATATCACTGTTCCTTTACTTTTAGTTCTCAAAGCACACTCAAACCCAACCTCAATCGCATTTAACTTCTGCATAAGCTTCATTAAAGAACAAATAAGCCACACTGACTCTCTTGGGTTCGACCCCTACTTACCACTTGCTACCCAGTAGTGAAGTCGCGAGTAGCGGACTTATAAATTTATTTGTACATTTTCTGACGACAAGCATCTGTCAAATTGGCGCCGTTGCCGGGGAGTTGTGAATCGGAATAGTTGTTCTATTTTGTTTTTTTTCTTTTTTGTTTTATCATGCAATTCACTAAGTCCTACTACTACGGAATGGAACCTTGGAACAATGAGGAGTTTTCCCCACCACCTTTCAAACTTGAAATCCGCGAGAAGATCAACAACATAAAACAATCCCGAGATGAAACTTTGGACGAGTACTTAGCGTACTTTGACTCCATGTTGATAAGCTGCCCGCACCATGGATTCACCAACCACGATCTTCTTCAAAGGTTTCTCAATGGGATGATGCCACAAGAGTGGAATTGGCTAAATGATGCAGCGGGAGGCTCGGTGAACAACTTAGAAAAAGATGATATTTGGAACTTAATAGATGATTTGGTCGCGAGGTCAAGACAAAGAAAAGATCAGGCCATGTGGCGCGAAGAACTGGACAACACGATGCACCAAATCAGGGCCAAAACCGAATTATGGGCAGCAGAAAACGAGCTGGAAGCTAGCACCCAGCAATTGGCCGCAGACATACAGCAATTGAGTGCCTCGATGCACCAATTCACGGCTGAAACCGAATCATGGACAATAGAAAAGACGGCTGAACCCGAGGAGCCGGCAGAGAATGAAGAATCATGGGTGGTTCAAAAAGAAGCATCAAACCAGCTCTGGGACCTCATTAACAAGTTGCCCAAAACAGGCCCGGTCCTTATCACCAATCCACCCGAGGAAGTCCCGGACCTCATTGCCGAACTGTCCGAGAAAGACATGGTCCTCACTGTCGGAGCACCTGAAACAGACCCAGTCCTCATGGTCGAAGTGCCTCAACTTAACCCTTCGTGTTTTATGCCGATCATAGCCACCGAAGATCATATAATCAATGATGATGAGGTGCAAGGGGAGTTAGAGGAGAAGCATGAGCCAAAAAAGCCGACAAAGGAACTCTCACTCGTCACAAGCCAAGGAAAACCGCCTGAAAACTCACTCGTTCCAAGACAACCATCCATCACTGCCACAATGAAGAGGATTGGCAGAGGCGCATGCTTAATGTCGCCTACATTTAATGGCACAAAACCAAACTTCCAAACTCGCAGAGGTGCCAACTATTCAAACATGAAGAAGCGGCAAAGACATGGGCCAAAAGAATGGAAACCCGAAAGGAGTAACAAGCAAGCACGACTCATTGGACCAGCAGCTATGGTCAATAAAGCCTCACCCTCTCAAATCAAAAGAGCTACCGAGAAGAAGTTCGACCTCAAGCACCCATGGGATCCCTACTTATGATCCAGGAATGAGGTACTGTCGAGCTAACGACGTTAAACAAATGCACTGGTCGGGAGGTAACCCGACACCTATCTTACTTTCAGTCATTTAATTTCTGCCATTTAGTTTTTTCATTCTCACCTTTCCTGTATATATTTGCTTGCATGACTTTTGAACTAATCCGTGCTGAAAGGCACGCCTTCGTTCAAAAGTGTGGGGTGAGAACCATCTGTGTACATAGTTAACATGTTTTTCTTTTTCCTTTTCCCTTAATATCATCTTTTTGAAAATATGAACTTGAGAATGTGAAAAAGATAGATCTAAATTCATGCATTTACCTTGTGAAAATTCAACTGTCTAAAAACTTAGAATGTAACTTCTCATTTGTCCCTTTGTGCTGAGATAAACAGGGGATGTGGAGTTGACATAAACTGCCCTAGAGAGGCTTGGCAAGCAATCAAAGGATCAAATCAAACTATATGGTTTCCGAAGTCAGTGGAGGCTGCACTTCGGGTTTCAGTGAAGATTGAAGTCATCTCCGCCATGCAGTGTTTATGCAAAAAGAAAAAAAGGCGAGGACGGGAATCAGACCGTCCTATCTCTAGTCAAAGTAGCCGATAAAATAGATGAGCGACCCTCATCTTGACCCGCGCGAAACGACAAGGATGAGAGGAGCGGGGAGGTATTTCCATATGCTCGCGGGCGACGATTGGACCTCCCAAAAAGGCTTGAGAAAATGGACTAGCAAGCCACAAAAAGGCAAAAGCTCAAAGAAGCAAATCAAGAGACCAAAGGTCCAAAAATTGTGAAGGTTTTAACCAAACAAAAAGTGAAGTACTCAAAGAGTCAAATCAAAGGCCAAAGGCCGATTCACTACAAAAGCTGTCCCTCGCCAAAAGAAAATCAAAGACCAAACCATTGAACCCCGAACCGAATCACGTGCTAGAGAAAACTACAAGAAAACCATATAGTGCGAGACGGTCCCGAGGATGCAGTTCAGGAGCCTAAAAAGGGCTATCTCCCGAAACATCCAGAATAATTTGCATCTCAGCACGGAGGTACAAGTATCAAGTTTCTTCTACACAGTTCAATTTGGTAATAAGTAAGCAATGCATAAGTTAGGATAAATCGAGTCCCACAGTCTAACTTTCATATTTTAAAACCAAACTTAATGTGCCGCCCTTTAATAGCATTGTTCGGGACGAACAACTAAAAGTGTGGGGTGATCTGATGGACCATAATTATACGAATCAAAAACACAGTAAAACCCACCAAATTAGACTGTTTGTCTATTTAACTTTTGCTTGTTAGTTCCGATATATTTATACAGGGTATTTTGGCACTTAGAGAGAAAACACGCTAAGGAGAGGATTTTACGCTGAAAAGATGTTACGAGTCATTCCAAGGTCAAGATCAGACGCTGAATGAAGAAATCTCAAGATCTTGACATTGAATTACTCGAATCAAATCCAACCGAGGAACAACCGAAGTCAGACCGGAGCAGAATTGGACTGATAGTTTTGTGAAGATTGCACAAACTCACAAAACTCACTCATTTCTTCAAGTGACCGGCGGCTAAGGGTGCAAAGGATGACTCATGGGTGGCTTCCTCCCCTTCTCCCCCTTGGATGACCGGTGGCTATGGGAGTAGGTGACCAAAGTCACCTCCCCTCCTCCCTTTCTCACTTGCAACCGGCGGCTTTCAAGCCACCATGGGAATGTGACATGTAGTGGCTCCTCCTCCACATCTTCCTCCCCTCCTTCTCCTCCCTTGGATGAAAGCCATCTCCACCCTCCATTCCCCTCTCCTTTGGCTATAAATACATGCCTCCATCTCATTTGTAAATCATCCCAAAATGTGGAGAGCTTCTCTCTCTACAAATTCCAAAATCACAAATCACTTATCTCTCTAGAGTTTGGGCACTAATCTTGTAATCACTTTACTTTGGAATCAAAGCTTGATCCTTGGCGCTTCAACAGTTTTGTAAGTCTTCTCGTATTTATTTTACTATCTTTCAAAACCCTTGTTTTTTCCAAATTCATAGTTATGATGTCCAGTGCCATGAATAGTAGTAGCTAAACTCTTCATTCGGTTGAAGGGGTGTACTTGTGTCATAAAATGTTTTAGACCCTGCATCTAGTGCATCTTTGTGTTCAAAACTTGTTCTATGTGCCATATATTAGGTTAGAACTTCCAAGGTTGAGTGGATGCTTTAACGGGCAAAGCTCTTCCGTGGGGTTCGTGATCATACTCGGGTAAGTGGATGCTTTAACGGGCAAAGCTTATCTGAGGAGTTCGACCTCTTTTAAAAACCATTTGGGAAATCGTAACAGAAGATCAAATGGATGCACATAAGGCTGAGATACTTCGAAAGGAGGAATTAGTCTAAGTAGAACAAGTGTTCTAAATGGTGTTGCAAGTCTTGTGCTAGAAATAGCCTCGATTCATCTTTGAACACATAGCATGATCATTAGAGGTGTATTCTAAATGATGTCGCAAGTCTTGTGCTAGGAATAGCCTCGATTTATCTGTGAATACATAGTATGATCATTAGAAGTCAATGATAAACAGAATATGATACAAGGCCCCTAAAACCGAATCTTTCCTTTAATTGTGATATCACTGTTCCTTTACTTTTAGTTCTCAAAGCACACTCAAACCCAACCCCAATCGCATTTAATTTCTGCATAAGCTTCATCACAGAACAACTAAGCCACACTGACTCTCTTGGGTTCGACCCCTACTTACCACCTGCTACCCAGTAGTGAAGTCGCGAGTAGCGGACTTATAAATTTATTTGTACATTTGCTCTGACGACAAGCATCTGTCAAGAAGCAGCTCAGAAACCAACTTGAAACCATCAGTCTTGAACCGACCACATTTCTTCAAACAAATCCAGCACGATATGAGCCTGCCACTCCAGCTGGAAATAGTCAACCAACAACACGTATAAGGCAGGAGGATAACCTATCCCTAGGTACGACCAAAAAGCCGGACCAAACCGACCAAGCTACGAATCGGATCCATCCCAGTAGGGAGACACCGGTGACAAAAACGAAAAAACCTAAAATAGGTACAGACAAACACGCCGGAGTACAAACTATACACCTCCGAAAAAGACTAACCAAAAGGCAAGCAAAGCGCCCCCAACCCGCATAAACATCACACCGCCACCACCACACCACGAAACTCACCATCCCCGCCACCACTCCCGAGGCTCAAACACCGCAGGCGAAGAGAAGGAGAGGGGAGCCATGGCTGATGACTGCAAAGAGAGTTAGAACGGGAAGGGAGGAAGCAGTAATGGCGAGAGTGAGCTTGTTTTTTGGAAAGAAACGGCGAGATGGAGCTCGAAGAAGATGAAAGGATGGTGGTGGAACAAGGGAGAAGTTTCGAGAGTTCTCTAGCTTCTCAGTTAGCATGGTAGTATTTGATTCAATTATTGTTGGTGTCTACGGTTCGATTCATACCAATGATATTTGCATTTTTACAATGTAAATAAAAGTCGGGCCTTAGGAAATGTGGTAAATGGGGCTTGAAGCAGATAAAAGGCGGGCCTCACGAAATGGGCCTGAAGCGATTGCGTCAGTGGCTTCATGTATGGGCCGGCCCTGTTTTGATGTGAGGATTCACTGAGGAATCTAAACGTCTGGATATCAAAATTGACCGCGTTGTCGCTTTCCGAATTCAATATTTCAACCCTGTATCTATATGAGACGCGGTGATGATAAATTCTAAGGCAGACGCGGCAATCTCTCTGTGCATTTAACCTTGACGTTATGAGCTGCGTCTTCTTCAAACACTAACTTAATGTCTAAGCCAGACGCGGTAAACTTAATGTCAGAAGGAGGCGCGGTAGCCACTGAGTTCCAAACTCAAACTAGCTCAATCATTCTTCGAAACCTCTCATTTTATTAGGGTAAGTTCCCCTAATATGTTGGAACGTAATGCCAGATCCTAAAACCCTAAAATTACCAACAGTTTAATCATTCTAGTTTTACACAAACCTGTAATTTGAATTCAGAATTGAAGACGAAGCAGCTATTTACCCCTAGTCGAAGAAGATGAATTTGGATTGAAGATCACTGGCTCTGTCTCACTCCACAACCAATTTCATACTTCTCAACTCCCAATCGATACTGTTTTTTTTAACGTAATTTGTTAGAATCGAACAAATTTGTTATTCAATTTTCGAAATTTATTCCTACTTAGACCACTTTCTATATATGACAACGGCGATTTGCTACGTGTGATTGTTGTTAGCAAGAAGGCTTTAGGTCAGTTGTCACTCCAAATCGAAAAGAATTTACCAAATTAAATAACTTCGTAATCTAAAAGAACAAAAAACTTCTTCTTTTTTGATTTCAGTAAAATAAAAGACCAATAAACTAAGACCTTAAGGTAAATGAGTACATTTATATAAGTTAAAGGTTTTGTATCAAATAAAAACTACATTTAAATATAAGAGTGCGGTTCAGGTACAAATCGACTTTATATATAAAAACTACAAATCGGATTTCAAGCTGACACGTGTTCAATTTCGTCGAAATCTCGAATATAACACGAAGGGGCATTATGGTCATTTCACATATCTCGGAATGATCAGACTTAAACATGGAATGATCGAACATAAATTAAAACAGCAATGATCAGACTTAAACATAAATGATCAGACTTAAATAGCAATGATCAGACTTAAACAGAAATGATCAGACTTAACTTGGAATGATCAGACTTAAAACGACAATGATCAGATTTAAACAACAATGATCAGACTTAAACAACAATGATCAGACTTAATAATCAGACTTAAACACCAATGATCAGACTTAAACAGTAATGATCAGACTTAAAAAACAATGATGAGATTTAAAGAAACAATGATCAGACTTAAAAAATTAATGATCAGACTTAAAACAGCAATGAGCAGACTTAAAACTATAATGATCTGACTTAAAAAAGCAATGATCAGACTTAAAACTACAATGATCAGACTTAAAACTACAATGATCAGACTTAAAACAGCAATGATCAGACTTAAAACTACAATGATCAGATTTAAAACGATTATTGTAGCAATGATCAGACTTAAAACTACAATGATCAGACTTAAAACAATAATGATCAGACTTAAAACTACAATGATCAGACTTAAAACTATATTGTAGTAATTATCAGACTTAAAACTACAATGTTCAGACTTAAAACAATAATGATCAGACTTAAAACTACAATGATCAGAGTTAAAACTACAATCATCATACTTAAAAACTATTATTGTAGCAATGATCAGAAAACAACAATGATCAGACTTAAAACTACAATGATCAGACTTAAAAAGCAATGATCAGACTTAAAATTATTATTGTACCAATGATTAGACTTAAAACTATTAATGTAGCAAATGATCAGACTTAAAACTGTTACTTTAACAAATTCTAGGACGGTTATACCCTCGCATCTATTATGTATTTTTAAATAAGTTCATTTTAATTTTTTTTATTAACAAAAAGCGCCCCAAATTCCGATTGGTCGAAATATACACGTGACAATATTTTATTGGGTTTTTAGTTTTTATTTATAATTGTGGTTTGTATTTGATCTGAACGTTAAATATAAAAATTATAAACTAAATAAGTCTGAACATTTACATTGGTTATGTAGAACATTAGCAAATAAGTCTGAACATTATGTTAATTCTGAACATTACCAAATAAGTCTGAACATTATCAAAATAAGTCCGAACATTAAGTTTAATTTGAACTTTTACATTTTGTTAAGTTTGGACATTATCAAATAAGTCTAAACATTATGTTAAGTCTGAACTTTTACATGATTTATAATTTGGGTTTGGATCAAATACAAACCATAATTATAAATAAAAACTACAAACTCACAAAAAATTTGACACGTGTCAAAATGAACCAATTAAAATTCAGCCGAACTTTCTTCACGTCGGGGTTCTTTTTGTAAATAATAAAAACACACGTGGACTTATTTATAAATATATAAAAGATAGGAGAGGTATAATCGTCCTAAAATTCGCTACAGTAAATTTCGAATGTCGCTACAGTACGTTTTTAAGTCTGATCATCATGGTTAAGTCTGATCATTTAGAATAAATTTTGACTTTTGCTACAGTAATGATCAGACTTAAAAAACCAATGATCAGACTTAAACCAGTAATGACCAGACTAAAAAAAACAATAATCAGACTTACAAAAACAATGATCAGACTTAAAAATAATAATGATGAGACTTAAACCAGTAATGATCAGACTTAAAAACAATGATCAGACTTAAACCATTAACGACCAGACTTAAAAAAACAATGATCAGACTTAAAAAAACAATGACCAGACTTAAAAAAATAATGATGAGACTTAAACCAGTAATGATCAGACTTAAAAATAATGATCAGACTTAAACCATTAATGACCAGACTTAAAAAAACAATGAACATACTAAAAATAATAATGAACAGATTTAAACCATTAATGATAACAATGATCATTGCTGCTTTTTTTAAGTCTGATCATTAAGTTTTTTAAGGCTGATAATTAAGTCTTTTTAGTTTGATCATTAAGTCTTTTAAGTCTGATCATTAAGTCTTTTAAGCTTGATTATTGTCTATTTTTAAGTCTGATCATTAAGTCTTTTAAGTCTGATCATTGCTTCTTTTTAAGTCTAATCATTACCATTTTTTAAGTCAGATCATTAAGTATTTTTATTCTGATCATTGGCTATTTTTAAGTCTGATCATTAAGTCTTTTAAGTCTGACCATTGCATCTTTTTAAGTCTGAACATTACCATTTTTAAGTCTGATCATTGAGTATTTTTAGTCTGATCATTGGCTATTTTTAAGTCTGATCATCAAGTCTTTTAAGTCTGATCATTGCTTCTTTTTAAGTCTGAACATTACCATTTTTAAGTCTGATCATTAAGTATTTTTCGTCTGATCATTGGCTATTTTTAAGTCTGATCATTAAGTCTTTTAAGTCTGATCATTGCTTCTTTTTAAGTCTGAACATTACCATTTTTAAGTCTGATCATTAAGTATTTTTAGTCTGATCATTGGCTATTTTTAAGTCTGATCATTAAGTTTTTAAGTCTGATCATTGCATCTTTTTAAGTATGATCATTACCATTTTAAGTCTGATCATTAAGTATTTTTAGTCTGATCATTGCCTATTTTTAAGTCTAATCATTAAGTTTTTAAGTCTGATCATTGCTTCTTTTTAAATCTGATCATTACCATTTTAAGTTTGGTCATTAAGTATTTTTAGTCTGATCATTGGCTATTTTTAAGTCTGATAATTATGTCTTTTAAGTCTGATCATTGCTTCTTTTTAAGTCTGAACATTACCATTTTTAAGTCTGATCATTAAGTATTTTTAGTCTGATCATTGGCTATTTTTAAGTCTGATCATTAAGTTTTTAAGTCTGATCATTGCTTCTTTTTAAGTTTGATCATTACCATTTTAAGTCTGATCATTAAGTATTTTTAGTCTGATCATGGCCTATTTTTAAGTCTGATCATTAAGTTTTTAAGTCTGATCATTGCTTCTTTTTAAGTGTGATCATTACCATTTTATGTCTGGTCATTAAGTATTTTTAGTCTGATCATTGGTTATTTTTAAGTCTGATAATTAAGTCTTTTAAGTCTGACCATTGGCTATTTTTAAGTCTGATCATTAAGTTTTTAAGTCTGATCATTAATAACTTTTGGACTAAATTGAAAATAACATTATTAGGTTTTCCCATCCGTGTGAAATGACTATTATACCCCTCCGTGTTTTCTCCGGGATTTCGACTAAAATGGGACACGTGTCGGCTTAATAAACGGTTTGTAGTTTTTATTTATAAACAAGTTTGTACCTGAACCGCACCCTTATAATTTTTATAAATAAATACGGTTTTTACTTGATCTCTTAAATATACATTTACTTATTTACCCATCAAATTTTAATTTATAAAAAAGGTATTGAGGCATTTTAGTGTTTGGAAACGGATCAAATACAAACCACAATTATAAATAAAAAATAAAAACTTAATAAAATATTGCCACGTGTATATTTCGAACAATCGTAATGTGGGCGCTTTTTGTAATAAAAAAAATTAAAACAAACTTATTTAAAAATACAAAACATATGCGAGGGTATAATTGTCCTAAAAATTGTTGTTTAAGTCTAATCATTGCTGTTTGAGTATGATCATTGATGTTTAAGTTTGATCATTGCTGTTTTAAGTCTGATCATTGTTGTTTTAAGTCTGATCATTACTTTTTAAGTGTGATCATTGCTGTTTTAAATCTGATTATTGAGTCTGATCATTCCAAGTTAAGTCTGAGCATTGTTGTTTAAGTCTGATTCATTGATGTTTTAAGTGTGATTATTAAGTCTGATCATTGCTGTTTAAGTCTGATAATTGTTGTTTAAGTCTGATCATTGTTGTTTTTAAGTCTGATCATTGCTGTTTTAAGTCTGATCATTCCAAGTTAAGTCTGATTATTGCTGTTTTAAGTCTGATCATTGTTGTTTAAGTCTGAGCATTGTTGTTTAAGTCTGATCATTGCTGTTTTAAGTCTAATCATTGATGTTTTAGTTTGATCATTGGTGTTTTAAGTCTGATCATTCCAAATTAAATCTGATCATGGTTGTTTAACTCTGATCATTGCTGTTTTAATTTAAGTCTGATCATTCCGAGATATGTGAAATGACCATAATGCCCCTCCGTGTTATATCCGAGATTTGGACGAAATTGAACACGTGTCAGCTTGAAATCCAATTTTTAATTTTCATATATGACATTGATTTTTACCTGAACCGCACTCTTAGTATTTTACGCATTCCATAAACACTACAGCATTATCCTTTTTGACCTTTTATCGAACAAGACTGAATGTTTACACCACCATTCAACTAGCCGTTACACTCTTCAACTAACTGAATTTTAAACGTGCAACTAAGGCAACCCCTAAGCTAAACCTGCGTTGACAAATATCAACTAAAACTAAACAGAACAACAATAAAACTATCATCAACTTCTCCATATAATGAGCTATTTAGGTCTTTAATTTTTTTATTCTTTCAAACAAATCTTGAACAAAAATAGTATCTTTCTCAACAATCTGACTGTGCAACTGATGAACTGGGAGTAGCCTATGTATTAAAAGATGCAAAACGTAGCAACAGTTGAGCCATATTAGGCCACTAGCTGCGAGTGCTTCGTCATACTTCCTTCCCTTGTTCGTAGTAGAAAGGTAGCGGTACCGCCATAAACGCCCTATACTTTCCAACATTGTTCAAATGCTCATTCTCCAACCTGATCAATCAATCACACATCATATATATGAGTAGTATAAAACAGATGCAGATGCAGATAAGTTCGATACAACAGTTGGGAATTAGGCAGTCTAACGTAGATGTATGATGCTATTTAGACTTATAGAGATCAAGGTTCAATTAATGATGGCTTCATGTACCTGAAAAAGTTCCAAATGCCACGACGAATTATCTCTAAACTGGCTACAAATGCTGTTAAGGCTGTTCGATGTATGAACGGCGCTTGAGTGAATCCCAGCACAGACTGCATCCAAGCTAGCCTCAACAGTACATTTACAACCTGCGCGCAATGAGCAATGCCACAGATATGATCAATCAGTCTTTGATCAAAATGCATAGAAGTAGGTCAAGTCACAATTTGACACTTACTATGGCTATGAAATATGTGCTTTTCTTTGACACGAGAAGTTTATCTCTCAACCATGGATTTTTAGAATCTCGCCTCAACAGTCCCCAATCCATAACAATGTCCCAATACGTATTTATAACTGTTGCGACTAAGGAACTGATTGCAGCCATGGCAAACCAACTATTATCTTCCCTGTTCAGGTCCTGGCCTGTTCTCATCACTACTGCAACTATCGTCGATAAGTACTTGAGGCCGTTAAATATATGCATTTTGTCTTTCTCTTCAACCAACCGTCTTATACACTGTTGCATCAAATTTCAGTTATTTATTTAAAAGTGTGAAAAGGAAAGCACAATTCTTGGTCACATTGCGATATGATTACTTGCACCTGTGCGAAGCGCATCCAGTAGGGGATGACTGCTACGATGAAATAGAACATCTCATAAACATCACTTTGTCGGCAGCTGTTTGATCTTTTGATAAAGTCTCCCCAACCATAATAGCATATGTAGAATTCTAAACATCGAAGAGCTTGTACTTGACTAGTAAGCTGATCCGCTAAGAAGAAGTCTCCGAGAGTCACCTTGTAAAGTGGAGCACATATACAATGGAATGCACAAGTGATAAGAAAATATCGAATAGGGCGGTACAGAATGTTAAACGGGCAGAATGCGGCAAACATTACAACCTGCATAGCAAATCAAAGTAACCTTGAGACCAAATAATATTACCACATAAAAAGATTTTATTAGTCATTGGAATGAAGCTAACCAGGAGCAGACCCAATGGGACAAGTTCCGTAAATTTTCCGAATTCTTTGGTATTAGGATCCATCTCCATGTCTAAGTTAGCCAGCACGCCAGCCAGCATAAGCATTGAAAGGGCTGAGCCAATTAGGAGTACTTCACGATACCCAATTTCCACGCCTTGCTTAAAACCAAATATGAAAGCGTAGTTCACTCGAAAACGCCTCCAGAAGTATATATTCGCAGAGAACATGAGCATATGGAGGACTATGTACCCAAAAAAACTGTAGAGTGGGAATTTCGGTTTCTTACCATTAGCAAGAAAACATACTTTAAAAAGTGTTCCTAAATATGTTTATGAAAAGTCAGGTTACCTGTAGAGAGGAAATATGTTATCCATGTACTGAGTACGTCCCGGACTATCGAGTAAATTTCTGGCTTGTATCGCTGTCACAATGCCAAGTATGAGCGCCACGGAGAAGCCAGTGAATGCACCTAAAATGAAATTTAAGTCGCACGAATAGATTATTTTTCTGGCTCATTTGCAGCGATCTGGAAAATTAATTTCCACATCGGAAGGAGAAGATACCAGAGAACCATGTGACCCTGTGTCGCTCTCTTTTACGCTGTGGCCTAAGTTTGTTCATCCCTTTTCTCCTGTTACCATTTGAAAAGTGTTTGATGAATGTAGCTTCTACTCTCTCCATTAACTTGCTAATATCATCTGAACTTCCAAGGTACGATTTCTCCACCATCTCCATGTAATCCTTCGCTGCATTCCTCGCAGTTATCTGAAGCAGAATTATAAGCACTTTTAGAGAGAAAAAAACTTTCTGTATGTGTCGTAACTTTGAAGGAAGTGATCGATTAATCTAACCTTATCGTATTTCTTCATGATTTTGGAGAAGCCTAAAATGTTTAAGAAGCTGATGAAAAGAAAAAAAATCAACTCCAAGGCTTCAGACACAAAACAAGAGATGTCATACAGTACACCAAATTGCACACTAAAAGTATTTGACCTGTAACTCTTCAAAAGGCGAAGCCTCTTGTGGAACTCGATGAAGGCATGCGTCATTAGCTGTTCCGCTTTCCTCAGTTCTCCCTTGTTGTAAGACAATTCTAGTTTCGAATCAAGAACCATGCCTTTCAAGGTCGTCACCGGGGTGTCTGGCACTAAGTTGATCTTTACATTGTCCAATACTTCCAATGGCGCCGGCCTAAACCCAACTGTTCTTCCCTTATTTTCTTTACCTTTTTTCAGCTGACGAGATTTACTGCCTCCATTTCCACTCATCTCATTCTCAGGAATCACATCCATATAAATCATCCCTGCAAATTAAACGTTGAGTATGATACAATTGAAGAAATGTCACACATCGCTAAAAGAAAAACATGTTGCCAATGTTAAACCTGATCTTCTGTCATTGACAAGGTGAGAAGAATCCAAGGTGTTGGCGAGGAGCGGATTATCAACCTTAACTCGAAGCGCGATGAGAGCATCCATCTGTCTACTCAACTCATCAGCCTCCTTCAAAATCTCATCAACTTTACCTCTATAAAACCTCACAACCTTATTAAACTCATCATCCAATCTTTTAAAAAACGAAAGCTCAATCTCTCCTCCATCCGCAGATGATCTCAAAAACATGGTCTGATACCGCCCATCGACACTCCCATCTTCCTGGACTTCACTCACGAGAATAGACTTCTCATCTTCATCATGATGATGATCATGACCACCACCGTGTCCTCCTCGACATGTAAGCCCGCTGAAGGCTCTATAAAATGACACTCTCCTCGAAAATCCTGAATCAGAAAGGCCAGCATTGTTATTGGATCTGTGCTGGTAATGATGCTGCTGATGTTGATTTTTCATTGAATGGATGACATCTTTGAGTAGCTTTTTGAGAAGATTGTAGTTCATGTATGCATCCTGCCATTCAGGCACTAACTGGGCTTGTAGCTCCTTGCCAAACTTCATCACTGTGTAGATCTACACATGAATAATGTCACACGGAAATTGGTTTTATAAATTCAATAAAATCTGTGAATTTCCGACGAAGCCAATTTAAGCTTCACCGGAGGTGATCGACGGAAACGAAGGAGACGAAAACGAGATGCGCGGAGCAGTTGCAGTGAAGCACTGCGTTCTGGACAATTTTGTTTGTTTTGTTATTTAACTATAGACAGGTAAAAAGTTGTGCTAATTACAACTAGACCCCTAAAATTCAAATTGTTACATTTTATTCTTAATAAAAAAATTTTTTTGATAAAAGAAGAGACATACACCGACTCAAAAAGAACAACATGACAACAATAACAATCAGAGGACTAACAAAACAGGACAAGAATATGTAACCTAAAAAACGCAATTCATGCTTTGCAAGACCACAAAGATGCTCACGCCGGAAACTCCAAATCGATCCATGCCAACTCGGCCAAACTGCATCTTCACGAAAAACTCCGGCCGATTTCCACTGAAATACGAGAAGATTGCACAAGTGGTCCTTCAAACCCCGATCGCCTGCACTGACAGCATGCCACCCAGAATTCAGAAAAAAAAGGCATTACGGAGGACTTAAAGCTAGGACGAGTTAGCTAGCTTGGAGCAAATAAATGCCCCATTTTGCCTCGCGCCGAAAGGGATGGCCAACCAACCAACGATAGAAGACCAACAAATGCAACAAGTGCAGCCCCAACAAACTGACCTAACACTAAAACTACAAACTAAAACTAACCAAAGCTAAAAAATGAAAAACACAAACAAGCTACAAAAACTAGTAGCGACTAACAGGTCACACCGTCAGGGTGACAGGACAAGCTCAAAAAAATAGACGTTTGAATCGCACAAACACCGCCAGCCAAAATCTCCACCAGCCACCACCACTTTAGTCGGCAACAACCGCCCACCACCAACCAAACCCAGGAGTGACCACCACCACCACTACACCAGTTGGTCGATTATGTAACACAGTTAGTGTCAATTACATAAGGATCAGTCGCATAAGTATCCTTGAGCGACTGAGAAAAACAGGTTGGTCATATAAGTGTCTTTATGCGACTGATACCTATGTAACTGACATAAATGTGTTACATAAGTGTACTTAAGCGACATACTCTTATGTAACTGACATAAATGCGTTACATAAGTGTACTTACGCGACATAATCCTATGTAACTCACGCAAACTCCGCGACATAAGTCTTCTTATGCGACACGGCTTCGTTTGACCAAAATCGTTTGTCGCGTAAGTAAAATACATAAAGTGCACAATTGTATTTAAATGCACTGGTACAACAACTATACGCTTAAGCGACTGATAGTGTCAAAGTTAGTCGCGAAAGGAATGAAGCATTTAATGAAGAAACATAAACTATTTTCACCAACTTTTGTACCACCTTTGTACCTCCTTCACTCCCACATCTCCTCCCCACGGTTGAAGTCGTCCGCAGCTGCTCCTCCATTAGAAAGAGCAAGGTAAATATGTTTTGATTTATGTTTTTAGTTTACACTTGTTAGTTGCAAAGCACCATATGTTGATCTTCTTTAAAAAGATTAGTTATAAATCATTCAAAACACTTGGTGTTTGTAATAGTATGTTGATATTGGTTTTATATGATTATGAAGGTGAAAGTTGACAATGGATAAAAGTTGGATGAGATTAGAAAGAGGTGATTCACGCTATATTCAAGAACTAGTCACAACCCTGCCTCAGAAGAGCGCTCCCCTTAACGCTGTTAATTAAACCACTAATTATATATCATGTTAATAGTTAATCAAACGCCTAATTAGACCATGCTTAGGGTTAATCAAAACATGTTAAGCGACATAATGTTTTTGTGTGTGGATAAATTAAGCGACATAATGTTAAAGTTAATGTTTATTTAGACCACTAATTTTTTTGATAAATATTTAGACCACTAATTAGATCATGTTTATTGTCAATGATTAATTAGGCCATTAATTATATCACTAGAAGAATATGACGATAAATTTTGATTAGAATGAAATTTTAACCTGATAAATTTTGATTAGAATGAAATTTTAACCAAAATTTTTTCATTCCCACTTATGATTTCATAAAATATCTCATTCCCGCATCATACTACCACATTATCGATAAAATTTATATATATATGCCCTTATAAAAATATTGTAATATGAAAATGAGCCTGAAGCCCAAAATAACTAAGTCAAAACCCTACCCCATCTTCATCTTTTCTCTATCTTTTCTATCATCATCGTCGCGGCTTCATCATCCTCGATCTGCCGTTGCTCGCTTCACCATCAGATCTCCATTCGGGCGCAACTTCATCATCCTCAATCTGCCGCAGCTTCGCATATCATCCTGTTCGATGAGCGCCGTAACCAGAGGTTGTAGGACGCCCGGTTGTCTCTAGATGCTTCAAAGATGAAAAACCTTGGATGCTGTTGAATCACGAAGTTCCTTCGCTTTCCTGATTTGTTATTTCAACCGGGTAGGGATTACGAAATCAACAAATAGGGATAAGACAACAGTCCCTTTGAACTTGGATAGCGAGATTGGTGAATCGATCTTTTCGAACAACAACGAACAAGATCAAAATGGAGATCAAAAGCACTTCACTTTTCTGGGATTTTTCATAATCTCTTTACTGTGTTTTTCACGTCTAAAAAGACCTCCAAAAACCAGCCAAGAACTGCCATCAAACTGCCATTGAACTGCCAAACTGCCCTGAACCGTCACCTTGTGCGGTCGCACAGTCGGTTTGTGCGTTCGCACAAGCCACAGATCCGCACTGTCTTGTCATCTTGTGCGCTCGCACAGTCAGCTTGTGCGTTCGCACAAGCCAAACCAGTCGCACTATTTTCTTGTGCGCTCGCACAGTCAGCTTGTGCGCTCGCACAGTCCTGCTCGTGCGTTCGCACAAGCCAAAGCAGTAGCACAGCATTCTTGTGCGTTCGCACAGAATCTAGTGCGATCGCACGCATTACTTCCGGCGGGCTCAAAACACAGTTTAACAAGAGTTGTAAATGATTCATTTCATTCAAACAACATCTTTACAAGGTTTTACACATGTCATACATTGTATAAACCTAAAATCTCCAACAGAGGTGAGGTTGGAGCCGCCAGATCTATCGCTCCCAAGACCGGTCTCTTCGCGCTGGGTGTGCTCGGTGTGTGAGGGGATGGTGCAGCATTAAGAGGATCCCACTCCAGCTGCCGACATCCTTTTTCTAAACCGTTGAAGTTGAAGTTGGAAGACGAGACGAAAAAACAGGGCATAGAAAACTTTGAAGTTTGATGTAGAAAAATAATGGTCGTCTTAGGTGTTGGAACCCTTAGGTTTTGATGATTACAAACACTTAACTAATGTGTTGTTTAAGTGTGCAGAAATCCATGAAGATATCCAATTAAGAATGCATGGAGATTAATTGATGATCAATGCAATTACAAAAGACAGATTTAATGGCAGATTTAACCAAAGGTTAATTGTGATTGAAGACAAAGCTTAAATGCTGATTGAAGACAAAGGTTAATTGCGATTCAAGACAAAGGCTTAAATGCTGATTGAAGATCAAATGAAGAGCCGTTTGAATTGATGTCAATTAGGAAAGCAATTGAAGAGCCAAGTAAAGAGCCGTTTGAATTGATGTCAATAAGGAAAGCAATTGAAGAGGCAAGTAAATATGGAAAGCAATTAACGACAGAATTAATGTGGAATTAATTCAAATATGAAGAGGTTTGACAAGCTCAACGGATGACTACTAATGCTGATTGAAGTCATATGGAAAGCAATTGAAGAGACAAGCATTTATGGACAACCATTGATGAGGCAGAAGTAATATGCACTAATGAGGCCTAAGTAATGCGTACTAATGAGGCCGAAGTAATGTATATTAATGAGGCCGAATTTGAAGCAACAAGATGACTTGCACTATGAGGACAAGCCTCCACTCTATATAAGAAAGAAGAAAGCACAGATTAGAGTGGGCGTGAAATTGAGCAAAAAGCATAGGCTTAAGTTGAAAAGCACTGAAGATAAGTGCACGCACGGGGGCGAGAATTGAGCAGATAAGGAAGGCTGGTTTTGGAAAGATAAGCTCTTGCATACAAGGAGCAGCATCGCCGGCATTACACGCACTGAGGCGTGGCGTTCTCTTGGGAAGAACGGAGCGACTGGATTCCAGGATCAAGGTTGCTGAAGTAGCACACACGGAGGTTTGAGTAACGAAACGATTACTTTGTCGGATTGAGTAGAGGTCATCAAATAGAGTCTCGATAGTAGACCTAGTTTGTAAATCCTACAAGTATATCGGAATATAAAGTAATCGGTTTCGCAAATCCTTTCAGAGCAATCTGAAAGGTAGTGGTTTTTCCTTATCATTGTTGTGATAAGGTTTCCACTCTATATTCGTGCGTAATTATTTTCAGTCATTTAATTTCCTGCATAATTATTTCCGCTGCTATCTGACCATCAGACGGAAAAGCACTTTGTGACTTCCGTCTGACAGACTGCTAACACTAACGATCCAACATTAGGCTTCTGTATTTTAGAATTTCTCTGAAGATTACTTCTTGACAGGTACATCTCGAAAGCCGGAAGTGCCTTGCAGCAAACACCAGCCCAGAAGTTGCTGGATCAACTATGGAGGTATTAATCTAACATATGTTATTATGTATAACCAGATGTGGATGGTTTCTTGGCTGGAACAACTATGAAGTTTCTCAGAAGTTGCTGGATCTAACATTAAATTTGATACTAAATTCCTTTGTTTTTTGGCTGGCTGGTTACTTGGTTGGCAGTGCTTCTTTGAAGGTAATGACCCCAATTCATAATAATATCTACACTCACATATTTTCTTTGGTTTTTCCCTAGTTTAATAACAAAGTGTTTGACTAGCTTATGTTTGTCGAACTAGGACAAAAGCTCATTACCTTAACTTTTGGGAGAGATTTCTGTTGAAGCTAAACAAGTGGCTGCCCAGGAGGTCAATAGAGCTAAGTTTGTTGTTGAGAAAGCTGAGCAAGACAAAAAAAAGTTATCATTAGAGCTCAGGAAACTGAAATAGGAGCTTTTTGAAGCATGCGCCGCTCAAGTTGGGAACTCTTTGAAGTTTTTTTAGTTGAATAATTTGTATGTGAACTTTTTGATTTGTTTGTGAACTGTTTTTCGGATTATGAATAAGATTGTTGGTCCTTGCTTAAGTGGAGGATTTCAATTATTACTGCATTTACACGATTGAGCATATATCACATATATAGCTACTTGTGCGACAAACCTATGTGACAAAATAGTGATATCCGTCCCGTATATAATTCTACTAATGTGACTGACGTATATCTTTATGCGGCTGATTCAGGTTTGTCGCTTAAGAAACCTAATGCGACTGATGACCATTAGTGAGTCGCATTTTTTCTTGTGTCACACCCTTTATGCGACTGGTCCTTATGTCACTGACTGTAGTCGCATAAGACTTTATGCGACTGAAAACGTCCTTACGCGGCATTTTTTGGTCAGTGACATAATTGACCAACTGGTGTAGTGCACCCACGGCAAACACCACAACTCCACCGTCCTCCACTCGAAACACCGCCGGACAGCAGATCGGGCAGCAAGCATTCAACCAGCCTCAGACACCCATCGCCCACCCACCCAACCAAGCCGGGCGAGACCAGGAGAACCGGCTACGCCTCCCCACCAGTGACTGAGCCAGTGGAGAGACCCAAGCGGAAAAGGGAGCCAGTGCCGGAGGAGGTCAAAGCCCAGGAGATGATGACGAGGAGATGAAGCCGGGCCGAAGGAATGGCCGGCCGGCGGAAAAAAGAAACGGAAATCAGTCGACTGTGTTCGAAAGGCTGAGAGAGTTTTCTCGAAGATTGTGGAAGGAGAGAGAACCAGGCTGTTTTCTGTGAGCGATATAAGTAAGGTTGATAGTTTGTGAGCGAAGAAATGCAAAATGAGACAAAAGTGGAGGAAAATGTGAGATGGATTTTGGAGGTTTATGAGGGTTGTTTCCCTTTGGATTAAGATATATGTGGATTTATGGGATGAAGCTGCAAATGAATTGATCTAGACTGGATAGTGTCGTCTGACATTTATGGTTGATTTATGAATCAAAACAAAGCATTTGAGTGATTAAGATGGACAACTGATACTGCACGTTTTGTAACTTTCTAACATGATTATCTGCAACTGTTTTTTCATAATTCTCTTTTCCTGAAAATAATAGTTTATTGAAAATTGATTTTGACCAATTAACATTATTATTTATTTTATTTTATTTTAAAAAAAATTAAATTCCACTATGATAAGAGTTCGAACCGAACTCCTCTTGATCATTCGATCAGGACTATGACCGCTAGATTACTACCCATAATGCTTATTATTTATTATATAAATGGTTCATAGTAAAGTCTTCTTTAAACATTCATATCCAAATTCCAATGCATGATTTTCCTAATAATGTTTATTAAGAAAATATCCATATATCGATTCCATCCATCGGTTGAACAATCATGTGAATCGTTGCTGACATCTTTTATTTTGGCATGTGATTTATTGATGTAAAGGAAGAAATTAAGGAATGTCATATATCTATCTATCGGTCACTTTATGCAGGTGAAGTGGTAAATGCTCCAAGTGTCACAGTCATTGTCGATGGTTCGAAACCCACTCGATACATCAGGAATTTAAGTTTAAAAAAAAACAAGTTTTAACTCTTTTTATTAGTCATCAATCATCATTAACATTAATTTTAAACTCCCCAAGTCCCAACACGAGTACGTGTGCACCAAAAGGACATTTTCAATACAATAATCTCCTACTTAAACCAAGGAGTGACAGAATACATCTAGATCCAAATCCATCCTCTCAAGGTTTGACTTTCTTGACATTCATCCCCTTTCTTCTCGAAAACTCTAATCCATGTTCCTCTTAAGGGACTAAATGTTCCCTCGGTATTACATTCATAAATTATTCAAAGAGTACAATTGCGAGAAATGTCCCTCTTATGGGACACCATTTGATGCGTTGCTTTACATCTTATAGAAGAACGTTCAAATAGGAATTTTTTTTTGAGAACTTTGAGAATCTCTTCGTTATGCAGTTTCGTCTTCGTTATTGATGTATGATCGTTTAGGGCTTTGAAATAATATTTTAGCAACTTATTTCTATGTTTTTAGATTTTAGCAACTTATTTCTAATTTTAGTTTTTATTTAGATTGTATTTCCAAATTAAGGTTTTGTATTTTTCTATTTGGGTTTGGATCAAATACAAACCATAATTATAAATAAAAACTACAAACCCACAAAAATAATGCCACGTGTAAAAATCGACCAATCATAGTTTTTCGAGTTCGGGGTACTTTTTGTAAATAAAAAAAACACACGCGGATGCATTTAAAAATACATAAAAGATATTAGGGGTATAATCATCCAAAAATTGCTACAATAATGATCAGACTTAAAAAACAATGATCAGACTTAAACAAGTAATGACCATACTTAAAAAAACAATGATTAGACTTAAAAAAACAATGATCAGACTTAAAAAATAATAATGAGACTTAAACCAGTAACGATCAGACTTAAAAAGCAATTATCGGACTTAAACCATTAATGACCAGACTTAAAAAATAATAATCAGACTTAAACCAGTAATGACAAGCTTAAAAAGAACAATGATTAGACTTAAAAAAACAATGATCAGACTTAAAAAAAATAATGATGAGACTTAAACCAGTAACGATAAGACTTAAACCATTAATGACCAGACTTAAAAAAAACAATGATCAGACTTAAAATAACAATGAACAGACTTAAAAAAAATAATGATTAGACTTAAACCATTAATGATCAGACTTAAACCAGTAATGATCCGACTTAAAGATGGTAATGATCAGACTTAAAGATGGTAATGATCAGACTTAAAAATGGTAATGATCAGACTTAAAAATGGTAATGATCAGACATAAAGATGGTAATGATCAGACTTAAAGATGGTAATGATCAGACTTAAAGATGGTAATGATGATCATGCGTCAAGTCTGATCATTTTGCGTAAAATTTTAAAATTTGCTACAGTACGATTCTAAAATTTGATATTTATGCGCCTGTGTCAGAATTTGATGAAAGTTTAGTGTTTTTTTGGGTGGAAACGATGTTCTGAGCAAGACTCACAGCTATGCATTGAGCTCAGCGTTTTAAGGCAAATTCGATCATCTGGAGGGTCAAATTCGCATTTTAATCCTCTTTAGTTTTAAGTCTGATCATTGCTTTGTAAGTCTGATCGTTACTTATTTTAAGTCTGATAATTAAGTATTTTAAGTCTGTTTATTATCTATTTTAAGTCTGATCATTAAGCCTTTTAAGTCTGATTATTCCTGGTTTTTAAGTCTGATCGTTATCTATTTTAAGTCTGATCATTAGGTCTTTTTAAGTCTGATCATTGTCTATTTTTAAGTATAATCATTATCTATTTTAAGTCTGTTTATTATCTATTTTAAGTCTGATCATTAAGTCTTTTAAGTCTGATCATTGTTGGTTTTTAAGTCTGATCATTATCTATTTTAAGTCTGATCATTAGGTCTTTTTAAGTCTGATCATTGTCTATTTTTAAGTATGATCATTATCTATTTTAAGTCTGATTATTATCTATTTTAAGTATGATCATTACGCCTTTTAAGTCTGATCATTGCTGGTTTTAAGTCTGATCGTTATCTATTTTAAGTCTGATCATTAGGTTTTTTTAAGTCTGATCGTTGTCTATTTTTAAGTATGATCATTCAGTCATTTAAGTCTGATCATTAAGTCTTTTAAGTCTGATAATTAAGTATTTTAATTCTGGTCATTAAGTTTTTTAAGTTTGATCATTGTCTATTTTTAAGTATGATCATTCAGTCATTTAAGTCTGATCATTATCTATTTGAAGTATGATAATTAAGTATTTTAAGTCTGGTCATTAAGTTTTTTAAGTATGATCATTATCTATTTTAAGTCGGTTTATTATCTATTTTAAGTCTGATCATTAAGTCTTTTAATTCTGATCATTGCTGATTTTTAAGTCTGATCGTATTCTATTTTAAGTCTGATCATTAGGTCTTTTTAAGTCTGATCATTGTCTATTTTTAAGTATGATCATTATCTATTTTAAGTCTTATTATTATATATTTTAAGTCTGATTATTAAGCCTTTTAAGTCTGATCATTGCTGGTTTTAAGTCTGATCGTTATCTATTTTAAGTCTGATCATTAGGTCTTTTTTAGTCTGATCATTTTCTATTTTTAAGTATGATCATTCAGTCATTTAAGTCTGATCATTAAGTCTTTTAAGTCTGATCATTATCTATTTTAAGTCTGATAATTAAGTATTTTAAGTCTGGTCATTAAGTTTTTCAAGTCTGATCATTGTGTATTTTTAAGTCTATTCATTAAGTATTTTTAGTCTGATCATTGGCTATTTTTAAGTCTAATCATTAAGTTTTTAAGTCTGTTCATTGCTTCTTTTTAAGTTTGATCATTACCATTTTAAGTCTGATCATTAAGTATTTTTAGTCTGATCATTAACAACTTTTGGACTAAATTGAAAATAACATTATTAGGTTTTATACCCATCCGTGTGGAATGACTATTATACCCCTCCGTGTTTTATCCGGGATTTCGACTAAAATTGGACATGTGTTGGCTTAATAATTGGTTTGTAATTTTTATTTATAAACAGGTTTGTACCTGAAGCGCACCCTTTCTATTTAAACCCTTTTTAGGGTTTCAGAAACACAACTTTTATTTGAATAAAAACCTTAGCTTTTGCTATTTTCCTGGTGGATTTCAGAGTTTCTTTTCTGGTGGATTCCAGAGTTTTATCTCTTTTCTGGTGGATTCCAGAGTTTCGTTCGAGTTCACGCTTGTGAATTCGATCACATATTCTAGGTTTAGCGCTTCCTATTCCTTTCAAGATTTCCGACTGCGTGGGGTGGTATCAGAAGCAGGTCTTTCCCTGTCTCTCTTGATCAGTATGTCAGATCAACCAATAACCATGGCAGATTTGGAGAGGGTTACTGTGATAGTTTTACCGCAACCGTGGCTGCTTTCACAAATCAGGTGGTCGAGTTGACGATGATAATGGACAACAAGAGTCATCGTGGAGACGGTAGAGGAGAACGGAATATGGTTCCGCAAGGTGAGAACAATCGTGTGACTATCTTCGATAATTCGAGTTCTAAAAAGAAAGTGGATTATGGTGATCAACAAAATAATTATGATTATCGAGTGAAGAATGATGATGTTCCCATGAATGGCATGGCTTTGGCAAAACGGCCTTAGACAGTTCGAGCTAGAGTTCAAGAAGAGTTCAACCACGGACTGGAACAGAAGTACAGCGTACAGTAGACGCATATTTCCTAATCCGGAAGGTTCTGAAGATAGAGGATCTTTTCGGTTGAAGTCGGTCAGCGAAGAAACAGATATTCGAGATGTCATTCAAATATCTCCTCACCAGAATTGAAGACCGCTTGACTAACTTACCGTAGAAGATATCTCATGAAGATTGGAATGAAGATATGGATATCCAGAAGATATCGACGAGATTATCTGATTGGGATCAATTGACGAATCGCCATTAAAGATCAGATATTCAAATGAATATCTTTAGCTTGGATTCGAGAATATTGGATGGCTTGGAACGGAAGTAATCTCCAAAGATTGGATATGGAGGAGATTGAACATCTATCAAATATTTAGGAGTATCTCTGAAATATTTGACAAGATATTCAGATTGGATTTGGACGATCGAAGATCGAGATGGAAGTCGGCCAATGAAGAATTAGATATTCAAATGAATATCTCCGGATCAGATTGAAGAAGGTAGGCTGACTTGTTAGGGAAGATACATCAAGATCTTCCCAAAGATTGGATTGAAAATATCCATCGAATAATTGGGAATATTTCCTAAATATTTGATGAGGATATTTGGAACAGATTTGGATCTCGCCCATGCATATAAATACAAGGCTAGGGCGACTAGTGTATCACTCCCGAAGAGAAAAGAAAACATGAGAGCATTCGTGAGATTGGAGGAGGAGTGACGGCCGGCTGATTATTCCACACCGGAATATCAACAGTGAAGAAGCAGTCTGTTCAGTGTGCTGTTCAGACTGTTCTTGAAGGGCAATAAAGTGCACACACACACGGTGACCAAGATATGTCTTTGAGAGAAGGCGACTGGACTTCCGAGAGGTCCAAGACTAGGGGATCGAGGGGAGCTGCGGTGAACCGAGATTGCAAATCCGAGAGACGGAGTGTTAGAGGCTAGGCTATTACAAACAAGGCGTTGTGTAAGTGTAAGTCCACGAATAGCTCTAAACTCGTAATAAGATTTGTGTCCCTTTTTCGGGTGTGGGAAACCCCCCAGAGTAGGCGAGGCCGAACTGGGTTATCATATCGTGTGTGCTCCTATTTTGTGCTGTTTACGTTCTGTCTGCCAAGGTGTTCCAGTCTCTGTTTGAACATAACCTGAAACTGTCCAACAAGTGTTCGAGACGCAGTTCGAACACCATCTAGAACTCGTCTTGACTAAGACAAGTAGATTTCAATTGGTATCAGAGCAGGCACTCGACATACAGAGTGTGATCCGGCGACTATTCAAGATGAGTTTGAAGGAAGGACAGAGCACTAACCGACCACCGTTGCTTGAAGGGCCAAATTATGCCTATTGGAAATCCAAGATGAAAGCCTTTCTAAAATCCCTCGATGAAAGGGCTTGGAGAGCTGTAATGATAGGATGGACATAACCCATGATGGCCAACCCTGAAGGAGCTGTTATGCCAAAACCTGAAGCACTGTGGTCTGAAGCAGATGATGTAGCGGCTGTTGGGAATTCAAAGGCCCTGAATGCAATTTTCTATGGAGTGGACGAGAATGTGTTCAAACTGATTGCTGAATGTGAGGTGGCCAAGGAAGCATGGGATATTCTCAGAATAGCCTATGAGGGTCTAGACAGTGAATCTAACGATGAAGAAGAAGAACATGAGAATGTCAAGCTCGTCGGACTTGTAGTCACTATTGAAGACTGCCGTGAGACAAGTGAAAATCCATACTCCAGTGCACTGTCTGAACATCCTGTTAACGTTGCATCAAGCAGTGATGACGAAGGACATGCTCATGAGACCTCAATTGAGACGTACAAGGAACTCTATGAGAAGTGGATATTGGTGATTGGTCTGAACAAGAAGCTCACAGAAACAGTGGCAAGCCTGACAGAAGAAAAAGATAAAAAGTGGCAGGAGGATGAACTTCTTCTTGCACAGAAGCTGGAACTGCTAGACACCGTATCAGTTCTGAAAGCTGAGATGGAGAAAAATAGAGAAACACATCCTGCAGGCTTGGTGGAGCTAAGGAGAAAGAATGCTGACTTGAGCCGCGAAGAAGCCCATCTTCTGAACTCAGGCTCAAAGAACTTGGAATCCATACCCAGATCCCAAAGAATTGAAGATGGACACAGAGGGCTCGGCTTCAATGGTAACAGTGGCTCAGATAAGACTTCCTCTGTTAAGGCAAAACTGAAACCTGCACAGAGAGCTGAGCAGAGTGTGAACCACTACCGTGAGAAGCAGCTTGGGGATCAAGGAAGAAAGCAGCTCATGCCCAACCATGGAAGACATGGTACTAAATGGAGAGGAAATAATCGTACATGTTGGTATTGCTATCAGATGGGGCACATCAAATCAAGGTGCCGACTACTTCTGGCTGAGCGAAAAGTTATGGAATCCAGAGTCACCCCTCGAGTCAGACAAGTCTGGAAACCAAAAACAAGGAAATAAGTGTGCTTCGTGGCTCTTAGCTCATTCAGTCACTTGAAGGAAGAATTCTGGTACCTCGACAGTGGATGCTCGGCTCACATGACAAGTAATCCTCAATATCTCATCAATGTTAAACATATTCGCAAGCGTCAGTTTGTCACTTTTGGAGATGGAGGGAAGGGCCAGGTGATCGGCTGTGGGACATTGAAGGTTTCGGATCTACCTGAGCTCGAGGATATCCTCCTAGTGGATGGGTTAAAGGTGAACCTGATCAGTATCAGTAGATTGTGTGGTGAAGGACAGTCTGTTACATTCACTCGTGATTTCTGTCAAGTACTGGATAGGAATGGAGACACACTGATGGAAGGAAGTAGGTCATCAAACAAAAGCTACTTCCTAGGCACAGTTGGAACAGGAGCTGCCACTGTCTGTCCGACAAACATGATACATGAGATGGATTTGCAAGGGACAGATATGGTGTCCTCTTCTAGAAAGGTAAAAGACAAAGATGCCATAAACTCAGTTCTAGAAGATGATAAATGTAGAGGTGGGACATCGTCTGAAACACCCGTTCAGACCAAGTCTATAGAAGATAAAGTCGCAGGAGGTCCATATGATGAAGCCACACCTACTCCAGGTGGGACACTTGACAATGCACCTGCGCTGCAACCCTCATGGAGAATCAAGAGTCGAGCGAATGAGATCAAGTGTCGAGAGCTGGCTGCCTGTTCATCCAGTCCAAAGAATGTCATCAAAGCATTTATTGATGAGGTTTGGGTGGTGGCCATTCACGTGGCACTGGAAGAGCTCATCAGATATGATGCATGGAAGGTATATCATCTTGTGCACAATTACGAACTAAAGGCGACTATATACGGACTCACACAAGCACCCAGAGCATGGTACGAGACGTTCCTCATCGACCATGGCTATGAGCGAGGGGGAGTAGAGAAGCATATATTCGCCAAGTACTCGAGTACACAGAAGCTGGTTGGCCAGTTCGTGAGACAGATGCAAAAGCTGCTCCAGGTGACCATGGAGGGAGAGATGAAACTCCTTCCTGGAACACATGTTAACCAGATGCTGGAAGAGCAAGAGAGCACTACTGAAGGGAGCTGCTACACTCAGTGGTTATGGATGAAGCAGATGCTGTCTGAATATGGTGCTGAATAAGAGGAGATGACGCCTGACTGTGACAACATGAGTACCAGTACCAGTTCCAAAAATATGGTACAACAGTATAAGACAAAGCACAGTGAGCAAATAGAGAAGAAGGCCATCACAGTGAACCATGTGACAACCGACAAGCTGCTAGATGACATTCTTACCACTATCCTAAACGCTACTCAGTTCGAAACACTTAGATCCTCTCCGGGTCTGCGTGTTATCGCCAACTAAGTGTTCCAGACGAAGGTCAGCCAAGAGCAGAGCCCCAGCAAATCAGATGGGCTGACCTACCAAAGAAGAGGGCTGGAACAAATGGTACGTGGTTGGAACTGATTATTAAGTTCAACATATTTGCAGCTTTATGAGGCGTTGGAACATATCAAGGAGGAGAGAGGTGATTGGACAAATATCTCAAGAGATATTCACATGACCGTTTTTGGCAAGTGGAGGAGTCCAAATATTTGAGAAATCAAAAAGGCAGTTGAATCAAAGTTGGATAAGGATACAATATCAACAAACCCTAAGATCGGAGAAGGGAAAAAGAAGGGAGAAGAGGCGGCTGTGACAGAAATTAAAGAAGCTACTTCAAAGGCGCCAAAGGCTAATCCTAATTCAACTAAAGGGAGTGTGCAAACTGCGAAGGAAAATCAGGCGATGGCTGAACCACCCCTCAATGAGGTAATCCCTTGTTCTCACTCCTAAGCTACTGCACTCAATTCTATTGATGAGGAAGTACGGGCGATTGGTAAAGATTCAGTGAGTTATAAGGGTGACAAAGTGGTTAATGAGAAGCCGAAGGGGTTGAAACCTACTATAGATTCTGTGGCCAAAGCTGCAGAAGAAGGTGAAGCCAGTAGGGCTAAGATTGGGGTTTTGATCAGCAGAAGAACGAGGATGCAAGTGGAGAACAACAAGCTAAGCAATCTGGCAATGTGATGGAAGAGTCTCATGCATCCGACAATGATGAAGAACTGGATTGGTTGTTCAAGGACATTGATGATGTTGCTGATGAGTTGCAAAAAGAGGAGGTCACAATACCTGTTGAGACAAGAGCTGATCTGTCCTCAGGAGCCCAGGTTGTCGGGGTTGAGAAGGAGGCAAGTGTACCAGATGATGTTGTCTCAGATATGCAGCAAGGTGGTGAGACAGTTTTACCCCAAGAGTCCTCTAGTTCTGATGCAGTCCCAGAGGGTGAGTCAATTGAAGCACCGGACGTTGTGTAAGGAGGGTTACATGATGATTTTGTGGAGGATGCACGTGTGGTGGTGGATCCCCCAGTTTTTCTTGATTTTGAGATAGAGGATGCGACTCAGGCTGCCACCTTGTCAGAAACTCATCCAGAGGATGCTCAGGACTTCGTCCCTCTCTCTGAACTAAGGAAGGCAAAGAAAGACAAAAGGAAGGAGATGTGTTTTTGTGTCTGCAGCACAATCAGAAAATGAACATGTTGAAGAAAAAGTATCTGATGCACCAGCTGTGCCGACCGAGTTAATACAGATCCAAAGATGCGATTATCTGATCAGGACACAATTTCTCTGTCTGAGCTCAAGAAAGCTGAAAAGAAGAAACCCAAGAAGAAAGTGGCCTTCCAAGCATGCTCATCTAAAGGCAAATATCAAGATGAATGGGAACACAGACGCAGGGGGAGCGAGTGCGTCGAAAAAAAAGGAAAAGGTATAGTCCAGATCCTGTTCCTGCCCATGTTCCGACTGGGATTGTGAAAAATGGGGTAAGGTGTGCCAGTACAGAAGCAGCAGCCAAGTGGAAGGAAGTGCAGAAAAGGAAGATCGTCCCTGAAAGGCTGCCTAATGAGAAGACAGTTCCATCCTAGTTGCAGATCTGACTACTGTACTCTCAGTAAGGAGATGGGACAGTTGATGTACCAGATTGGAAACAGGATGTTCATTGACATGGGAAGAACTACGTTTGACCAGGACAGACTATCAAGTGCTCTATTGAAGTTGGTAATTGACCACAAGCTGTTCAAGGGTCGACATAAGAATGATCTGAAGGACCCCGGGTTGATAAGGAAGGACGCACCTGAGTCTTCCATAACAAGAGCTGCTGGTAAGAAGTTGTCCCGAGCTAAACACGGACAGCTACTAGAGGAGGTGAAGACTATACTGAAGGTCGAATAAGCGCAGAGGACAAGAATCAATAAATTGGCGTGCGCTCTACGATATCCCAGTGATGATAAAGAAGACGGAGAGAGTTGCTGACCTGCTTGAAGAAAAGACATGGTGCCATGAGCCAAAGGGAGGTATGTCTGGAGAAGGACTACCACGCGGCAGTACTGGACAAGCTGAATCAGTTCAAGAAACCAGATCATCAAAAACCTGTCATTTGCTGAGCTGTGGTCAAACAGCTGCTGAGACACCATAGTCCGACATACTCACAGTATGTGTCACTGTCCCAGGCTATGTTCGAGGGGGAGTTGACAAGATTCCAATTGCCGAAGAGACCAGGTTGCTCGATTGGACCCCTTGCCAGTTTGTGGCAAAAAGGGGGAGTATTTTGAGGTAACTGTTCTGGTTCCTCAAGTTGTGTCTAAAGCGTAGATTTGGTTTTGCCAAAATGCCAAGGGGGAGATTGATGTTCCCATGAATGGCATTGCTTTGGAAAAACGGCCTTAGACAGTTCGAGCTAGAGTTCAAGAAGAGTTCAACCACGGACTGGAATAGAAGTACAGCGTACAGCAGACACATATTTCCTAATCCGGAAGGTTCTGAAGATAGAGGATCTTTTCGGTTAAAGTCGGTCAGTGAAGAAACAGATATTCGAGATGTCATTCAAATATCTCCTCACCAGAATTGAAGACCGCCTGACTAACTTACCGTAGAAGATATCTCATGAAGATTGGAATGAAGATATGGATATCCAGAAGATATCGACGAGATTATCTGATTGGGATCAATTGACGAATCGCCATTAAAGATCAGATATTCAAATGAATATCTTCAGCTTGGATTCGAGAATATTGGATGGCTTGGAACGGAAGTAATCTCCAAAGATTGGATATGGAGGAGATTGAACATATATCAAATAATTAGGAGTATCTCCGAAATATTTGACAAGATATTCAGATTGGATTTGGACGATTGAAGATCGAGATGGAAGTCGGCCAATGAAGAATTAGATATTCAAATGAATATCTGCGCATCAGATTGAAGAAGGTTGGCTGACTTGTTGCGGAAGATACATCAAGATCTTCCCAAAGATTGGATTGAAAATATCCATCGAATATTTGGGAATATTTCCTAAATATTTGATGAGGATATTTGGAACAGATTTGGATCTCGCCCATGCATATAAATACAAGGCTAGGGCGACCAGATCTGTAACACTCCCGGAGAGAAAAGAAAACACGAGAGCATTCGTGAGATTGGAGGAGGAGTGACGGCCGGCTGATTATTCCACACCGGAATATCAACGGTGAAGAAGCAGTCTGTTCAGTGTGCTGTTCAGACTGTTCTTGAAGGGCAACAAAGCGCAAACACACATGGTGACCAAGATATGTCTTTGAGAGAAGGCGACTGGACTTCCGAGAGGTCCAAGACTAGGCCGAGAGGGAAGTCTCGTCCTACCCATAGGGGATCGAGGGGAGCTGCGGTGGACCGAGATTGCAAATCCGAGAGACGGAGTGTTAGAGGCTAGGCTATTACAAACAAGGCGTTGTGTAAGTGTAAGTCCACGAATAGCTCTAAACTCGTAATAAGATTTGTGTCCCTTTTTTGGGTGTGGGAAACCCCCCAGAGTAGGCGAGGCCGAACTGGGTTATCATATCGTGTGTGCTCCTATTTGGTGTTGTTTATGTTTTGTCTGCCAAGGTGTTCCAGTCTCTATTTGAACATAACCTGAAACTGTCCAACAAGTGTTCGAGACGCAGTTTGAACACCATCTAGAACTCGTCTTGACTTAGACAAGTAGATTTCAAATGATATTCCATTGTTCTATGGAACCATGGGAGGAGAGGAGTTTCTAGATTGGCAGGTCAAGGTTGATAGGTTTTTCGATGTCATGAATGTTCTCGAGAACAAATAGGTTAAGATGATATCAATCAGGTTGAAGAGTATGGCAACCGTGTGGTGGGACAAGCTCGTTATTCAAAGGCAACGACAAAGGAAGGGGCCAGTTAGAATGTGGAGGCGGATGAAACAATTGATGATGGAGCAGTTTTTGCCTGAGGAGTATGAACCAATCCCGTATAAGAAATATGGTGAATGCGTTAAAGGAAAGAAGATTGTGACAGAGTACACGAATGAGTGTCTGCAGCAAGAGATTCCGAAAGCAAATCCGAAAAAGGAAGATGTTATTATGGCGGAGGAGGCGTTGGAGGAGATTGATGATCTGGCGATGCTGAAGATTATATATGCTGATTCTAAGGAGGAAGGTGAAGAGGCTGAGCCAAAAAAGGAGAAGGTTATTGTGGCAGAGGAGGCATTGGAGGAGATTGATGAGGTAGCAATGCTGAGAATTGTGTCTGCTGATTTTGAGGAGGAATGTGAGGAGGAATGTGAGGAGGTTGAGAATGAAGTTGGTAAGGTTATTAGCAGTACCGAGAATCTAATTTCTCTAAAATCGGGACCTCGTGAGAAGCCATATGCACTCGGTGGGGTGAGTAATCCTTCTTTTACTACAACCCAATAAAAATTCATGGAGTTCACTTCAACAGGGTCAGCTTTATATGACAAACCCCTCCACCAAGTTGCTGAACATGATTCCAAAAGTGATACACTTAAAGTTGGGAAATTGATTAGGCGTGTTTGCGGTGATAAGCCAAAGCAGTGGGACTTATCCTTGCCTCAGGTCGAATTTGCATACAACAGCAAGGACCCTGAAATCAGTACAATGGATGAGAAAGTCGTTGGGGAGAGTATAGTTGTCAAGGAAGCTGTTAAGGCTAGATTGAAGGCTACGGGGAAGAAGAAGAAGAAGAAGAAGGTTGATGCTGAAAAGCGCGAGAGAGTAAAGGCTTTAAAGGAAGGTGATGATGTGATACAGCCTTTACAAGCATGGTCCATTCAGGGCAGATGAGGTCATACATTTAGAAGAGACTCTTGTAGGAGCGTTTATGGCTCCGAAATAGTATTTTAGCTTTATTTCTTTGTTTTTAGATTTTAGCAGCTTATTTCTTATTTAGTTTTTATTTCCAAATTAGGGTTTTGTATTTTTCTATTTAAAGCTTCTTTAGGGTTTCAGAAACACAACTTTTATTTGAATAAAAACATTAGGTTTTGCTATTTTCCTGGTGATTCCAAAGTTTTAACTCTTTTCTGGTGGATTCCAGAGTTTCGTTCGAGTTTACGCTTGTGAATTCAATCACATATTCTAGGTTTAGCGCTTGCTATTCCTTTCAAGATTTCCCACTGCGTCAGTTATGTACTTTTGAAAATGCATCAGTTTTTGCCTAAGTGCAATTTCTGAAAGCTTAAAATGCATTAGAAAAAATGCATGCTCGAAACTGTTAGAGATTTTAGGGTTTATGAGTTGTGTAAACATGTTAAGATTGTTTTGTAAAGAAACAAAACAATTTTGTATGCAAATGAGCTTAGTTTGAGATTTTTCTCAGTGCTAACCGCGTCTCACCAAGACATTACCAGGCGCGTTTTGAATAGACATTAACTCGATTAATGTTGAGACCAAACGCGCAGGCAATGCTGAGACCAAACGCGGATCACACTGAGATGTTGTGGATCGACGCGTGTATCTGTTCAAAATGAATGAAAACTGCATGTGACGTTTGGATGGGATAAATCCACGTGCAGAGAGAAGCAAAGATGCGTTTTTGATTACAGAAGCAAAATCAAGTTTCTCTCCTTCAATTAATCAATCGGTTGATTGATTTCATTTTAGGGTTCGCTCTAATTTCTGATTTCTTATTCCAGTATAAACATCTTGTTTTATCCCAGTTCTCATATTTCGGATTCCTAACCGGAGAAATATAGAATTTGGAAAGCGACTTTCGTTCGTGACTCAAGCAGATTCCTAGTCTCGGTATTTTGAAGCATCGACAGAGGAGTTTGGAGAATTACAATCAAATTCTATATTATCAAGATGTCTGCTGCTTCAATAAGGGAGATGACTGCAAATTTTGGAAAATTGGAGTAGTTCGAAGGAGTGAATTTCAGGAGATGGCAGAAGAAGATGCATTTTTTGCTGACGAGTTTAAAGGTGGTACTTGTGCTCTCTACACCAATGCCGGCTGCTGATGACAATGGTCCACTTCATGCTATCAGAAAGAGGAGCAAGTGGGAGAATGATGACTATATCTGCCGTGGACACATTCTCAATGGTATCGCTGATAATTTGTTTGATGTTTATCAGAATGTTGAGTCCGCAAAGGAACCATGGGATGCACTTGAGACAAAGTACATGCGAGAGGATGCTTCTAGCAAGAAGTTTCTCGTGAGTAACTTTAATAGTTACAAGATGGTCGATTCTAGACCAGTGCTGGAGCAATTCAATGAATTAGCTCACATATTGGGGCAATTTGCCAAGTACAATATGAAGATGGATGACTCCATTGCTGTGTCTAGTATCATAGACAAGTTGCCACCTTTGTGGAAGGATTTCAAGCACAAGCTTAAACATAATAAAAAGGAAATGTCTCTTGAGGAACTCGGTGGAGAGTTGCAAGTGGAAGAATCAATTAGGATTCAAGAGGAGGCAAAACAGAAAGAGACTTTTGAGTCATCTTCTGTGCATATGGTGGAAGACAAGAGAGGTCTTCGGAAATTCAAGGGAAAGAAACGTGCAAATGAAAACGTTGGTAGCAAGTTCAACAAGAAACCTAAGGGTTCTTGCTGGATTTGTGGTAAACCAGGACACTACAAGAATGATTGTAGGATGGCTAAGAATGAGAAAGGGAAAGCAAAAGTGAATGTTGAGGATAAGGGCAAAGATAAATGCCCTACCAACCTTCAAGGTCAGTTTTCTAATTCTGATTGTAATTCTAGTATGAATTATGTGTCACTTATCGCTGAAGCATTTTATGTTCAGGATGATGAAGTGGCATGGTGGATTGACTCGGGTGCAAACAAGCACGTGTGCAAAGATCGTCATAGTTTCAAGACTTACGAAACGGTGAAAGAAGGAGTTGTCCTTCATATGGGAAATGAGTCAACCGCACCAATACTTGGCCAAGGAACTGTAGTGTTAGAATTCAGTTCGGGAAAGACACTTGAGTTGTTAAATGTTTTACATGTGCTTGTAATTCGGAAAAACTTGGTTTTTGGTAGTCTGTTAAACAAATTTGGTTTTAAGCAAGTGTATGAATCCGACAAATATGTACTATCGAAGTGTGGTGTCTTTGTGGGATTTGGCTACTTTTGGAATGGCATGTTTATGTTAAATGTAAATAAAGTGGTGAATTCTGTTTACATGTCTTTTACTAGTGATGATTCAAAAATGTGGCATGCTAGATTAGGACATGTTCATTATCAGCGATTGCAATTAATGTCTAAGGAAGGTTTGATACCTACAGTTGACATGAATGTTGATAAATGTAATACATGCATGCTTACAAAAATCACTAGGTTGTCATTCAAAAGTATTTCAAGAACATCAAACTTGCTTGAACTTGTTCATAGTGATTTGGGTGATTTGCATTCTACTCCATCTTTAGGGAATAAGAAGTACTACATAACATTTATAGATGACTGTTCTTGATATTGTTATGTGTATTTACTGCATGCTAAAGATGAAGCTTTAGACAAGTTTAAAGTGTCTAAAGCTGAAGTAGAATTGATGCATGATTTGATTAAGAGACTTAGAACTGATAGAGGTGGGGAATACTATGATCCAGTATATTTCCAGATGAATGGGATCATTCATGAGACTACAACACCATATACACCACATCAAAATGGTGTGGCTGAAAGGAAAAATAGAATCCTAAAAGAGATGGTTAATTCCATGCTATCCTACTCAGGTTTGAGTAATGGATTTTGGGGTCAGGCTATGCTTACGGCATGTTATTTGCTTAACAGAGTTCCTAACAAAAGGAACAATACTACCCCATATGCGCTTTGGCACAAAAAGAAACCAAATCTGAATTATCTCCGAGTTTGGGGATGTAGAGCGGTAGTGAGACTACCGGCTCCCAAAATAAAATCTTTGGGAGAAAGAGGTGTTGACTGCATCTTCATTGGATATGCTTCATATTCGAAAGCATATAGGTTCTATGTAACTGGAACAAATAATTCTGTTTTGGCTCACACCATAATTAAATCAAGAGATGCAATCTTTGATGAGAAACGTTTCTCATCGATACCTAGACCTCAAGATTTGATTTCTAGCTCGACAAGGGCTGAATTGGAAGATGATGTAAGTACATCTTCTAAAACTACATCGTTTGAGCCTCGTAGAAGTAAACGAGGAAGGATTGAAAAATCCTTTGGACCAGATTATCAAGTTTACTTGATTGAGGGTTCTAGAGATGATATTGAGTATCAATACTCATATTGTTATCACATTGATGATGATCCTAGAACATACAATGAGGCTGTGAGGTCTCAAGACGTGTCCTTCTGGAAAGAGGCAATAAACGATGAAATGGATTCTATTGTTGGGAATAATACATGGGTATTATCGGATCTTCCACCGGGTTGCAGGCCATTGGGTTGCAAATGGATTTTCAAAAGAAAAATGAAGGTTGATGGGTCAGTTGATAAGTTTAAAGCTCGATTGGTTATCCAAGGCTTTAGACAAAAGGAGGGTATTGATTTTTTTGATACTTATGCTCTGGTTGCTAGGATTTCCACTATTAGATTATTGATTGCACTTGCTGCAATTAACAATCTGATTGTACACCAAATGGATGTCAAGACAAAGTTCTTGAATGGTGATTTGGATGAGGAAATCTATATGAAGCAACCGGAAGGATTCATCATGCCAGGAAATGAAAACAAGGTTTGTAAGTTGATCAAATTTTTGTATGGGCTGAAACAAGCACCCAAACAGTGGCATCAAAGTTTGATGAGGTAATCTTGTCTAGTGGATTCAAGTTGAATCAAGCAGACAAGTGTATTTACAGCAAATTTGACAACTCCGGTAATGGAGTAATCATTTGTCTGTATGTTGATGATATGCTGATTTTTGGTACTTGATCAGTCAATATCTTGACTAATTATTCGCTACATTCGATGAAGGATAACACTCGTTCTTCGGGCAAATTGTCTCTATTTGATGTCTTTCTCTAGTGTTTCAGGTCTATCCCTCCTTCAGAGCCAACGAACGATGAAACGACGAAGAATCGATAAAAATCCAACAAAAGGGCAAGTGCCCCGTGACCCACTCTTTGGTCACGGGCACCACGGGCGTCACGGGCCGACTCAGAGGTCCCGAAAAGATGAAGCAAGCCGTTCACCCCGTGACACCTCTTCGTACCGGGCAAGTGCCCCGTGACCCACTCTTTGGTCACGGGCGCCACGGGCGTCACGGACTGGATCAGCGGGACGCGAAGATTCACGGAGCTCGTGACAGGCCGTGACGACCTCAGGTCACGGGCGTTTGCCCCGTGACATCTTCCTTGGTCACAGGTGTCACGGGCGTCACGGGCATTGTCAGGGCAGAATTGTCAGAAGTTTCTTAATTTAATTTTGGAAGTTCTCTGGGCCTTTTAGGAACTAAATCGATTGGGCTATAAAAGGAAAACGACCTGAATGAATTTCAGTGTGCTTATTTTGGGATTCAAGAACCCTAACTTGGGAGAAGACATCGCGAGAGATTGAGGATCATCGAGCTACATCGTCTACGGTTAACTCATCCTTATTTCTCTCTTATTACACTGTTTGTGGTTTAATCGCCATGAATAGCGAGTAGTCTTCTTAATTCTGGGATCCTACGGATCCCGTGCATTGTACCCAACTCTCATGTGATCAATTAACATTTTTATTTATGCAAATCGAATATTCAATTTCATCGTGCTTAATTTATCGTTCTATGCAAGTATTTACATCAAAGGGTATGTTTGCATGCTAGATCGTATTTAGGTTACATACCGAAAGGTGGATGGGCCCTAGGGATTAACCGGATGTATGAAATTGTATGAGAACCTTTAGTTTAAATAATCGAGATCGTTCATAATCCGTGGATAGGCGGCGTTCAACGATTAAGATTAATATAGATAATGATCCGTGGATGGGCGGCTTATCTAGTGTTATTTTGGTTTAATTCGATATTCGATAGCATGAATAAATTACGTAACATGATTGCATGATTAGTGGGTTTAGCACGGGTGAAGTATGGATTCTGGAATTCTTTCTCTGATAAGTACAAACCATTTAATTTTCTGTTATTTAATTTATGCAATTTTCGTGACAACAAAACCGTTTTATACTTGTTAATTTGGAATAGCTAAATAGGTCACTTGTTAGCTAGTATTCACACGCGTCTATTCCTTGGATCGACCCTTGGCTTACCAAGGTTATAAATTTTGTTTGACTGCAACTTGACCCCTAAAACATATAATTTGACAACTATAAAGGGTTAAAAATACGCTTGTCAAAATGGCGCCATTGCCGGGGAGCAGCGTTTAGTGTGATATTAGATTTAACGAGTGTAGTTTAGTCTATTTTATTTTTTTATTACTTCCTTGTACATACTCTATATACTTCTGACCTTCACTAATCACTCTTATTTTGAATGTTGCGAGGATGTTCTCTTTTGGTCATCAAGACGCCTACCCAAGGGAAGAGCCTTATTGTCAGACATATTCATATGATGCAAATTGGGAAGGAAATCAAAATCAGTTCTATGATCAACATAATTATCGAGATGACCGTTATTATGAGAACTGCCAAGACCAGTCGCAGCAGCAATATCAGTTCTATGATCAATCGTATTATCAAGATGACTGCTATCATGAGAATTACGAGGACCTGTCGCAGCAGCAACATTGGTTTTATGATCAACAGTACAACAACCAGCCGCAGCTGCCCAAACATCAGGAGTCCAACAGCTCATCTAGCATGGAATCCCTGCTGGTGAGCTTCATGGCTGAGCAGGATAGGAAAATGAAAGGATTGGAGCAGAGACTCGAGCAGCTGGCCATTCGGAACAAGATGCTGAAAGACCAGTTATAACAACAAGCTATTACGGCCACCAATGAATGCAGAGATGAGGACATCGAGATGACAATGGCAAATCATCAAGAAGTTCAAGTCTATGAAGCACATTCATCTTCGGTTTTATTTCCAATCCACGTGGAAGATGATCAGGATACGAGAATTCTCTCTACACCAGAACAACCTGTTTGTGAGGATGGTTTTGAGGCGTTTAGAATGGTTGCCAAGGCTTACACTGAGTTGGAGGATGATGAGTCTTGTACTGATGACGTCTCAGAACATGAAGATACATCTCCCTCCACTACTACCGCTTCAAAAGGTCATTTAGATGAGCAAGCAGAAGAGAACATCGTTCCACCAGTTTCTCTGGGCGCTGATGAGCTATCAAAGGATTATAGGTACGAAGACTTTGTTGATGTATACCTCAGTTCGATTACAGAGGATCCTCGCATACATATGAAATTGATATTGAAGGGACATTTTGAAGTATGGGAAAGTGAGCTCCTAACTAAAGAGTACAAAGGAAGTGTTCTTGCTGGAGCTAGCTCTGAAGATGTATATCTTGATACACAGCCTCCAGACAAGTTTCGACAGTTCTTGCCTTACGTCTTGAAACTGTTGTTAGGGAGTTTCTATAGTCCCTTTGTTCTTAAGGGTCTTAAAATTTTGAAGGGACTGCATGCTCTGCATAACGTCCATGTCACTCTTGATGGACGTAAATTTCAATGGGATTTGAAGGTGGATTGACAGTCCTCTCTGTTGAAGGCCCCGTGAGAAGGGATCCTAGAAAAGGACTTCTCACGAGTGATTTATATGGGGCGCTTTGCTAATGTCTAGCCAAGACGTTAAACTAGGCCTCTTCGGGGAGTAACCCGTGCTGTAAGTATGTAGCTAGTTTTCATCAGCATTTGCATTGTGTGATTTTATGTGTGTGCAGTGGGTTTAAGTGTGGAGTGCCAGTACAAGAAAAGTAGAATTTCAGTCCCGTGACACCCTGTGAGACAAGGACTGTCACGGAACAATGGATCTGTCACGGGACATGGCCAAAGCAATGCATATTCTCAATCCCGTGATGTCCCGTGACACCCCGTGACAGTTAAGGTGTCACAGAACCTGCTCGAATCATTTACCTCTTTATTTGTTTGGCACGCCCTTACCCAGGTTTCTTCACGATTATCGATGCTAACCTATCACTTGTGCAGCTCTATGTGTTTCTCTATCTATTTACCAGCTCACAAGTCGTGTTTCACTCACCGGACATCGTATAATCTCCATGGATATCATGCCATCACACATGAGTGAAGTTCTTATACGCCTTTTCTTATCTTTTATTTCTTTGCTTAGGGACTAAGCTCATTTTTAAGTGTGGAGTGGGTAGCGCATAGTCACACACATCGCATATCACATTCATTCCTGCATATGCTCAACTGTCTATGTATTGTGATTGAAATCCTCATTTTCTACGATACTCCTTGACTGATTGACACTCGTTTGGATTTGAAGTCTAGGACTTGAAATAGTTTTAACCGTGTGTGTATTCTCTTGAGTCAGTATCATTGCTAGCCTTTGACTATCACACGTTTTACGTATTTCTTAAAGCATGTTTGAGACCTGAAGTTAGTAGGCACCGGTTCAAAAATGTCAAAAACTTAAATTACATCTCTTTTTCTAGGTGACCTTAGTACTAGTAGGTGTTTCCATATACTTGTTGTGATTTTCATGCGCCCGCCTTTATTCATACACTATGTCAAGCTTTAAGTGTTGAGTTAGACAATTGGCCTTCAAGTTTTCCCTCAAGAACAAAGTTCTTAATTTTCAAAGGTGGGTGAAAAATTGACCCCAAGCATAGTTGTTTTTGAAAGAAAATCAGTTAGAACAATAAAAAAATTCTGCGAGAGCAGAAAAATACCAAGGGCAATGTGAGAAAAGTCACCCCTTGTGTATGGAAAACACTCTTGAAACAATTTCTACCCCCCTTTCTGCATGATGTAGTGTAATTCCATCTTTTCATTGCGTGCAAATCATAACTTGTCTTGAGAATTAAGGTGCTAGAAACTAAGGGACGATCCTCGTGCTTGCACTGAAAATTTTGATGTGACTTTCGTACTATTTTTCAGAAAAACCTTAAGATAGGCTCCTCTTCTCTTACGGGTCATTGCGTAGTCCTTGGCACTTGAGAATGAGCCTTGCGCCAAGAGCCCGTGGACTATCCCTAGATAGCATATGTGAATGGCGAGCATGTTTTGTGTAACTATTCATGTCTTATCACGTTGCTATAGGACTATTTAGAACGTGTGATTAGTCGATTGCTAGCCGTGTGTACTGACCGTTTGAATGCATAAATCGTCTAATCTATGATTGTCTGAAAACTTTGATGAAGATGCTTGTCTTGAAGTTGAGGTAACACGATGAATCCGAGGTATGACATGACTTTACTGTGACTCGTTAAGCATCATTTCATGCATACAAGTTAGTTAGTTATATAGGGGATTTGTAGGTAGTCCCATTCCTGAAAACCTTCACGAGACTACACTCGTCCTACTAGGGTAGCCTAGAGGTTTAAAGGCTTGATGCATACGCTAAATGCATTCGTGTCCTCTACGACAGTGAGTTATCTTTTTGTTTTTGTTTTAGTTAGGATTGATCGCATGACACTTGAGTGGGTTGCTTAGGAGAATATGGTTGTTGAGCCTCACATGGACTTGCATTTATTCTGCTATTTGTTCGACATTTTTTCGGGACGAACAAATCCTAAGTGTGGAGTGTTTTGATCAGTCAAGAATTCGACTAGTTAATTGCTCCATACGATGAAGGATATCACTTGTTCTCTCGGCAAATTGTCATTATTAACTTCTTTTCTAGTGTTTTAGATCATATATCACATATCTAATACTTTTGGATTGATCCAAAGCGAAGCAAAGCAATTGGTGAAGATTTGGGCGAAAACAGAACAAAACAGGGCAGATTGACCTTCCCGACTTGTTTTGCACGCATAGATCTCATTTGGTGTCCAAATTGGTTGATTAAAAGCTTGTTGGAAAGCTAATTCAAAGGGCTACAACTTGGTAGTCGACACCAAGAGCAGATTCGAAGGTTTAGACCTCGAAAAGGCAATGGAAGTCAGGCCCGTGACCACTTCAGGTCGCGGGCGTTACGGGCAGACTCAGAAAAAAGTGAAAATTGAAGACCCCGTGACGACCTTAGGTCACGGGCGTTTGCCCCGTAACGTCCCCCTATGTCACGGGCGTTACGGGCGTCACGGGCACCATCAGAAGGAAAAAATTATCTACTAATTTCCTAATCTGTTTTTGGCAAGTTCTGATCCTTTTTGGGAATTGATCAATATTTGGGCTATAAAAGGGCAACGACCAGAGTATTCTAGGTGTGCTTATTTTGGAGTAAAAGAAACCCTAACTTGGGAGAAGACAGAGTTCATCACGAGATTAAGGATCAACGAGCTACATCGTTTACGGTCAACTCGTCCTTAATTTCTATTCATACGCTATTTGTGGTTAATCACCATGAATAGTGAGCAGTCTCCTTTAATTCTGGGATCCTACGGATCCCGTGCATTGTACCCAACTCTTCATGTGATCATATGAATGTTTTTCATCAATTGAAATCGAATATTCAATTTCATCGTGCTTAATTTATCGTTCTATGCAAGTATTTACATCAAAGGGTATGTTTGCATGCTAGAACGTATTTAGGTTATATACCGAAAGGTGGATGGGCCCTAGGGATTAACCGGATTGTATGAAATTGTATGAGAACCTTTACTTTAATAAATCGAGATCGTTGATAATCTGTGGATGGGCGGCGTTCAACGATTGAGGTTAATCTAGATAATGATCCGTGGATGGGCGGCTTATCTAGTGTTATTTCGGTTTATTTCGATATTTAATAGCATGATGAATTACATGATGATGATTGCATGATCAGTGGGGTTAGCACGGGTGAAGTATGGATTCTGGAATTCTTTCTCTGATTAAGTACAACCCTTTAATTTTCTGTTATTTAATTTCTGCTTGTTTCAACACACCAAAACCTTTAATAATTCGGAATAGCTAAATAGGTCACATTGTTTGCTAGTATTGACACACCGGTTCATTGGATCGACCCTTGGCTTACCAAGGTTTATAAAATTTGTTTGACTGCAATTAGACCCCTAAAACTTATAATTTGACGACTATAAAGGGTTAAAAATACGCTTGTCAGTACTGACCAAAATCAAGTAGACCTTACTAAGGAATTCTTATCATCAAGTTTCGCGATGAAAGATATGGGAGAAGCGGATGTGATTCTTGGCATTAGAATCAAGCGTGAGAACAAGAGTATAACACTGTCACAGTCTCATTATGTTGAGAAAGTGCTTAAGAAATTCAATTATTTGAATTGTTCTCCGGTAAGCACTCTCATGGACCCAAGTGTGAAGCTTCTGCCTAACACAGGTGAACCTATTTCACAATTTGAGTACTCTCAAGTCATTGGTTGCCTAATGTATGCAATGACGAGTACAAGGCCTGATATAGCCTTTGCTGTGGGAAAATTGAGTAGATATACTAGTAATCCTAGTACTCATCACTGGGAAGCTATTAGGCGAGTACTTAAGTACCTTAAGGGAACCATGCATTATGGCTTGGTGTATGCTAGTTTTCCCTCGGTCTTGGAGGGATATACCGATGCAAGTTGGATTGCCAATTTAGAAGATCATTCTTCTATAAGTGGTTGGGTATTCTTGCTTGGGGGAGGTGCCATATCTTGGGCATCGAAGAAGCAATTGGTAAATAAGGCCATGGGAAAAAAACTTTCTTCCGGCCTTTACTTTAAGTGATAGGGGGAGTCACTCTTGCGTTCTCTCTCTTAAAGCTTCTATGCGACCTATGTAGCTCTTTTTTGGTGTCTTTGCTTCCTGCGGTTTATTTTACTAAAGCTCTGCTGCCATCCCTGCTATTGCTTATGGGATTGAACCAGTAGAAAAAACAACTAGAGCTAGCTTGTTGACCGATCACTCATGCAAGGCCGCTAGAAGCAAAGTATGCTGATTCTTACGCCGTACCAACCAAAGTAACCAGACCTTCTCGGCTTAAATAAATGCCTTTCTTTCGATTCCGTGGCAGACGGTAACTGTCTTCTCTTAGCTACACCTTTAGTGGAGGAAGAGGTTGTAGTTAGGTACGCCACCACGTAATTTGGAACAATCCTTGTCTCACAGGGCCTATGGCGCCTTTCCTAACGCTTCTCTCTCATTGCTCAAGTTCAGTGTGTAACTATATACAGTCGATTTACTTATTCAACAACTCTCTAATCAGTTTGGGACCTCAAACTGTCTTCCCCCTAACCTGAATTTCAACCCTTTTCCTCCCCTACTTTGAACAAAGTTAGATGTGGAGATGTCAGAATTTGCACCTATTTGTATCTATTTAGTGATCAGTCCGCTAGTTTCTTTGATCCCACTCGGTGTTCCTTTTCCATTTGCTTCCAATAGTTCGACCTATCTCGAATTTGCCCCAGGCTTTCCTAACCATTTGTCCGGCCCTCGAATATCTATTTCATGGCCCCATCAGTCCCGAACAGTTCACACCAGGAACGAGAAGGAAGAGGAAGAGAGCCGACTTTCATCGAATACGGCTTTCCACAGAATTCTATATGTATCTATGAGATCGAGTATGGAATTCTGTTTACTCACTTTAAATTGAGTATCCCTTTCCCTCCTTTTCCTGCTAGGATTGGAAATCCTGTATTTTACATATCCATACGATTGAGTCCTTGGGTTTCCGAAATAGTGTAATAAAGAAGTGCTTCGAATCATTGCTATTTTACTCGGACCTGTTCTAAAAAAGTCGAGGCATTTCGAATTCTTTGTTGACACGGACAAAGTCAGGGAAAACTGAAATTATATCCCCTGTTCAAGCTTGTGTTCAAGGTATAGTAGAGACAGACCTTGAACTCCTTTCTCAACAGTTCAGCAGATAGAACAAATAATAGGAGCACACACAGAATGATAATCGTTCGGCCACGCCTACTCTGGGGGGTTTCCCACACCCTAGAAGGGACATCAAATCTTTATTGCGAGTTAGAGCTTATACGTGGACTTACACTTACACCTTGTAATTGCCTAGCCTCTAACACTGCGTATCTCAGATTTGCAACCGAAGTTTACAGCAGTTAACCTCGATCCCCTTTGTCCGAACCTGCAGTTCGAACGTTCTCGACCTTCTCTTGAAGCTCGGATGCTTTCTCTCGAAAGCTTGTTCACCTTTGTTGTGTGCGGCAGTTTGATCGCTTCCAGGCAGTCTGAGTTGCACGTGATGAGACTGCTCTTGCACCGATGAGTTTCCAGTGGGGAAACATAAACGGCCGTCGCTTTCTTCTTCTCCAATCGATAGGATTTGGTCGTGTATATTTAATCTTTGAAAGCGATGCAGAATAAGGACACCCTAGCAATGTATTTATATGCTTGGACGAAACCCTAATCTGCACAAGATAATCCCATCAAATATTTAGGAAATATTCCTAGATATTTGATGTATATCTTTCTCAAATCGATTGGAAGAATATATGGAGATCTCTTGCCCAAGACAGCTACGCCGCCTTCAATGTAGATATTCATTCGAATATCTGTTGTTCAAATAATTTGCTGGCCGACTTCAAATCGACGAGATCTTTGTTGTCCAATATCTTCCGAGAAATATCCTTGCGTCTGTTCCACGCTGTACATGAGTGCTAGGATATGTTCGAACTCCCCCTGAACTCCTGCTCGAACTGTCTAACTGCGTTTTGCCAAATACATGCCACTCAAGGGAACATCAATCTCCCCCTTGGCATTTTGGCAAAACCAGATCTACTAGATAACTAAGTCTATCTAACTTATCTAGACAGTAGACAACCTTGAGGGAACAAAAATTGTCACCACTCAAAATAATCCCCCTTTTTGCCACAACTTGGCAAGGGGTCCAATCTAGTTCGAACAGCAAATCAAACTGTGCCAGAACAAGCACACAAAAATATGAAAGTTTAATAAAACTGAGTTCAGAGAGATAGTTTTGTCGGGGGACTTTAATGCAGACGACTCATCATCAGTGTCGTCCTCAGAATCTACATCATCAGACTCATCGTCACTTAGGTAGCTGAGGGCACGAGCAAGCTTGTTGATCTGTCTGTGCTGTTCCTTATCAGCAGCAATGATGGCATGCAAGTCCTTGAGCAGCTTGCTCCTCTCATCATGGCCCATCCTGGCTCCCCTCGACTTGACTCCGCAACGTCTTTTCCTTTCTGGTTCCCTTACTTGAGATCGTTCACGTGACGACCTTTAAATAGCTTGTGGTCAACGATGAACTTGCTGGGTGCCTTTGAGAGATGGTTAGTCGAGGCCTTCAAATCTGGAGCTTGATGGATTATCAACTCATATATCAGAGATGGGAAGCAAATTTGGTGAAGAGTTCTCTTTGAAGTAGCATGATCCGCAATCTGTTTGAACATAACTCTTCCCAAGTTGAACTTCAGCTTATTCCCTATCTGATAGATTAATTGGGCCATGTCCTGGTTAACTGTTGAACGGTGAGTCGAGGGTCTCTAGTTGAACACCGCAATGAAGAAAAGCATTGAATAGAACGTGGAGAGATCAGCTGTATGCACAACAGTGTCAGTCCTCCACCGAACTGAGCCTGCAGTGATGGTCTCTATCACCTTTTCAAAATCTGATTCTTCTTCATCATCAACTGGATCATCCATGGAGAAGTAAACATTGATAAGCTCAGGATCAATCTTGATCTGCCTTCCTTTGACGAAGAAGACACCATACTCTGCTTCTCCAATGACCCCAAACCGAGGGGGAAGGTTTGTCATAGCCTCTCAAACCAGCTGTTCGTTGAATGGTTTGCATCTGTCCAACGTCTAGAACAGATCAGATTCCTTAAGAACCTTGATGACTTCCTTTCCCTTGTATCGGGACTCCTCTAGCAACCTCTCTGGTATGATTTTTCTTTTCTGAACACATGACCACTTCTTCACAGCATCTCTATTGACAAACCACACTCCTTTCTTGACCAAGCCAACTGGAACAGTATCAGAATCAACAGATGGGACTTCACATCTTCCAGCACCCTCTGAAACAGGGACCGGAGCTTCGCGTTTTCTTTTCTTAGATGAATCAGCTCCCCCTTCCAAGTTGCCCGCCTTTGCAACCTCTTGTCCTGGCCCCTCAGCAGATCTTTCAAATGCCACCCTCTTCTTTTCCTTGTCCTTCTTTGTCCTTTTGAGATTGACAAGAGGAATAAGGTCCTGGTCATCTTCCGAAAGAGTAACTTCCTTTGACACTGGCTTCACAGTATCCTTACAACTGATGCACCATCCTCCTCCATATGATCACTACGAAGATCATCTTGAGTAACAACTGGGATAGCTATTGTTTCCTTAGCAGCAACTTCCTCTGGAACACCAACTGTCTCACCTTCAGTCTGCACACTTGGTTCCTCAGTGGGAAAACTAGCAAGTTTCTCAGCAACAGACTCTTCAACCTCACCGCCCTGGGCACAAAGAGGTTCCTCTTAATTTTCCATTCCCAGATTATTCTCCTTTTCCAAATCTTCCATGACATTATCAATGTCTTTGTATAGCTTCTCCAACTCTTCATCCTTTTCTATAGGGTCAGATTCTTCTGATATGGCCTTTTTGAACACATCTGTCTTCTCTGATGGATTAATCTCCTCTATCACAGTCTCAGCATGCTCACTTGGACGTTCATCACTAATTCCTTCAAGCTTCTCATCAGAGCCATCGTCAGATGCCTCATTAATCACCAACTTCCCCTTCTTGAGGAATCAAGACACTTCTCTGTCCCCTCATCAGACATTGCAATGAGCTTCCCTCTGATTGAACTGATCTTGGCCAGACATTATCTTGGAGAAACAACTCGGCGAGTCCCCTTCTTTCTTCGTAAACCTCCCGGATGAACATACCCAGACGCATGGATTTTCTCCCTCCATACTCCTGATCCACCAGCACCTTTAGACACAGAGATGCTGGACTCTCCTTCTTTCACAATCTTGGCAGTTTCATTTCCAATAACTGCCCTACTGGCTTCATCACAACCCACAACCCTGCTGGCTTCCCTACCAACAGCCCTACTGGCTTCACCATCCACACTCACAACACCGTCCACCACAATCTTTTCAAAAGAGATATTTGTAGAAACCAAAGGAACAGACTGTGAATTAGGAAATACCTTAGTTTGGGGATGAACTTGGCTCGGATCAGTATTGATTGATTTAGACAGACCCACCGTGACTGACTGAGGGATTTTAGAGGTTGCTCCTCCGCCAGTCTTCTTTGCTTCGGCCAAAGATTCGGTGTCGGATCGTAAAGGCGATGCCTTTTTCACCTTCGAAGCTTTTGATTTCGGGATTTGTGTTTTCGCCGCCAGAGCTTTTGAGGGCTGCATGCTTTCCTTCTTCTTTTCTGTGGATTTGACACCGAACTTCGATGACTTCCTTGTGTTCACCATCGCCGTTTGAGTAGATGAGCGGTTGAGAATGAAATCACTGACTGCTGTTCTAGGGTTTGGACGAAAGAGAGAGTAAGCAGCAAACTGTTTTTGTGTTTCAAATATACTTCGCCTATTCAACTTCCCAAATTAGACAACTCCTGTTTCAAATAACGGCACGAAAAATCTTCAAGAATATTCAAAAATATTCATTCCAAAGCTGTTGAGTCTTCTGTTCCAGCTTTCTTCGTTAGGTGGTCAGTCCAACTATTCAGCTGGAGATTCGACTTTGACTGACCACCGTTGAATGCATTCAGTGGTTGACACCACCTAGATCCACTGAGGATCTGGGTGTTCTACGCCGTGAAATGCCGGTATGCCTAAGAATAATCATCTTCTGGTGCCCTCCATATTCATATTTTCTTGTTCGGTTCCTGGGATATTTCTATGGGCATAATGCGAACTCCTTCTGTAACTGTGACACCTTTTGATTAAACAGTTTCCTGGGACAGTTGTCAACATGGATTTGTGCGCAACTCCAATCAGATCTTGTGTGCAGGGTCTTATCCACTCCCCCTCACAGAAATCGATGTTTGGCGTTTGCACAGGCTAGGGCAACCTATCGCTTGCCGAAGTTCTCGTCGTCCATGGGTCCCATCCCAATGGTGTAGCAGTTGTTGGCATCCATTCTTCGTTTCATCAGTGTACCGCCATTCTTATCTAGGACGAGGCATGAGTAGCTAGAGAATGACACATAATGTCCATCGTCGCACAGTTGACTGATGCTGATGAGATTCCTTGTCAGTCCTTCGACAAGGAGGGTGTTCTTGAGTGCAGGGAGATCCGGAACCATCAATGTCCCACAACCGATCACCTGACCCTTTCCACCATCCCCGAAGGTGACAATCCACATCTGTTCAACAGGTCTAATATGGGTAAGGTATTGAGAGTTACCTGTCATGTGGGTGGAGCATCCGCTGTCGAAGATCCAACTGCCTTGCATTATATAGTTTGAGGAGCAGCAGGCCACCATGCAAATGGTCTGTTCTGCTTTTGGAATCCAGACTTGTTTCTGTCGAGGTACGGTCTGATGTTGGTATGCCCGTCGTTAAGCATGAAACAGGCGACACTGCAGTTTGATGTGGCCCATCTGGTGACAGTACCAGCAAGTGCGCCACTCTCCCCTTTGCTTCACTGGTGAGAAATCACGGCGTTGGACGGGTGTTTCACGAGTCTTTCCACCACTTGGTGTGCTATGAGTCTTCCTGTGACCAGCTAGGTTCTTTTCTTTGGATTGTCTTACCTTCTGTTCAGGCAGTTGTTTCGACACTTGTTGAGCTTTAGCAAAGGTAGTGCCTTTTGAAGTACCTTCTTTCGTGAACCCCAGGCCTCGATGTCCAGACTCCATCCTCTAAGATCTGAGAATATCATTTAAGTCGTTAGTGCCAGAGTTTAGCATCCTTACCGACTGTTTGAGGTGATTGAGCTCATCCAGTGTCTGAATGATCCATCTTCTCAGATTCTAGCTGAAGTTCCAGCTATTCTATCCTCCTTAGCTGGAACACCTCCTTTCGCTTCAGATCTGTGATGGTTTTTCTTAGACCCGCCATGCCTACATGATGAGTGTCACGGTCCCTTTCCATGTCGACTTTCAGTGAAGAGACAGTACCCAGGAGCTCTGTTTTCTAAGCAAGAAGACATAATCTTTCCTGTTTCATTTCAGTCAGTTGAGTGTTCAGTGAGTATACTGTGCCTTCAAGTTCCACTTTCTGTGTAAGCAGTATCTCGACCTCCTACCAGACCTTGTCCTTTTCTATAGTGACGCTTGCAACGGTGTTATTCAGCTTCTTGTTGACCTTGATCAGTAGCAGCCATTTCTCGTACAGATCTTTATATGTCTCAGCTAGGGACTCCTGCGTGAGTTCTTCATCGTCACTGTCTGAGAGGTCTTCAGCTGGGAGTTCAAACTGAGATGGAACTGGTTCACTGGTGTTACTGCATTCACCCAGAGTTGTGATGAAGGCCACAAAGTTGGTGGTTTCACCTCCTTCTTTTTCTTCATCTGACTCACTGTCGCTGAAGCTAGCGACCATTGCCTTCTTCTTCATGAGAGTATTTGCACATTGTGAAGCAATATGACCGAAACCCCTGCATTCATGGCACTGAATTTCTTCCTTTCCTTTGTCAGAAGAGTCTTGTCTCATGTCTCTGGACCTTGACCTGCCGGTTTTCCAGTTTCAGAAGTTATTTGATGAAGGCTGACCTTGTTCAGGTCCACGGCTGTTGATTTTCCGTACCATTCTGCCAAAATTCTGAGCCATCATAGCCAATTGTTCAGTAGTGCAGTTATCGTCCAGTTTGTCGTCAGATATGTCCGTTTTTAGGGCGATTCCCTTTACTTCTCCGGGTTGAAAGTCATGATTGATCTCGTAAGTTCTGAGAGAGCACATCAGCTCATCCAGCTTTAGTTTGGCGATGTCGTGCATTTCCTCTATGGCAGTGACCTTCATGGCAAATCTCGGAGGGAGTGATCTCAGGACTTTACTGGCCAATCTTTCTTCATCAATGAGTTTCCCTAGTGCAGATGCCTCGTTGGACAGTTCCAGAACTATGGTGTTGTACTGAGTGATGGTTTCACTTTCCTTAATCTTCATCTCTTCAACCCTGGTTGTGATAGCCTGCATGCGTGAGTTGCGAACCTTGTCTGTGCCTTCAAAGGCTGTTTGGAGGATGTCCCATGCTTCCTTGGCCACTTCACAGTTGATTATTAGCTTCATGACGTTTTCATCTACGGCAGAAAATTGCGTTCATAGCCTTTGAGTTTCCCATAGATGCTTTGTCCTCCTCTTCTGTCCACAGTGCTTCTGGTTTCGGGATCGGTTCTCCAGTGAGATTGTTCATCATGGGTTCCGTCCAACCTTTTAGAACAGCCTTCCACGCTTTTTCATCTAGAGATTTCAGAAAGGATCTCATCACGGGCTTCCAGGTAGCATAGTTCAATCCTTCGAGTAGCGGGGGTCTGGTGATGCTTTGTCCTTCCTTCAGAGTCATCTTGAACAGTTCAGGATCCCACTCAGTGTGTCGAGTGTTTGCTTTGATACCAATTGAAATTATATCCCCCAGTTCAAGCTTGTGTTCAAGGTATAGTTGAGACAGACCTTGAACTCCTTTCTCAACAGTTCAGCAGAAAGAACAAATAATAGGAGCACACATAGAATGATAACCCAGTTCGGCCACGCCTACTCTGGGGGGTTTCCCACACCCTAGAAGGGACAGCAAATCTTTATTACGAGTTAGAGTTTATACGTGGACTTACACTTACACCTTGTAATTGCCTAGCCTCTAACACTGCGTCTCTCAGATTTGCAACCGAAGTTTACAGCAGTTAACCTCGATCCCCTTTGTCCGAACCTGCAGTCCGAACGTTCTCGACCTTCTCTTGAAGCTCGGATGCTTTCTCTCGAAAGCTTGTTCACCTTTGTTGTGTGCGGCAGTTTGATCGCTTTCAGGCAGTCTGAGTTGCACGTGATGAGACTGCTCTTGCACCGATGAGTTTCCAGTGGGGAAACACAAACGGCCGTCGCTTTCTTCTTCTCCAATCGATAGGGTTTGGTCGTGTATATTTGATCTTTGAAAGTGATGCAGAATAAGGACGCCCTAGCAATGTATTTATATGCTCGGACGCAACCCTAATCTGCACAAGATAATCCCATCAAATATTTAGGAAATATTCCTAGATATTTGATGCATATCTTTCTCAAATCAATTGGAAGAATATATGGAGATCTCTTGCCCAAGACAGCTACGCCGCCTTCAATGTAGATATTCATTCGAATATCTGTTGTTCAAATAATTCGCTGGCCGACTTCAAATCGACGAGATCTTCGCTGTTCAATATCTTCCGGGAAATATCCTTGCCTTTGTTCCACGCTGTACATGAGTGCTAGGATATGTTCGAACTCCCCCTGAACTCCTGCTCGAACTGTCTAACTGCGTTTTGCCAAATACATGCCACTCAAGGGAACATAAAAAACCTCTGAAATTATTTCAATATTGTACCTTGGACATATAATAGTTCCTTGCCTACCCATGGGGGTAGGAGGGAGGGAGCGGAAGCCCTCGGTGCCCGGGGCTTCATATTAGATTAATAAAAACAAGAGGGCATGTAAGGCCAATAAAAGAAGCTTGCATCACCATCTCAACTATGGAATCTGAATTCATAGCCTTAGCGGCTACCGGTAAAGAGGCAGAATCGCTAAGGAATTTGGTATATGAGATTCCATTGTGGCCGAAACCGATAGTGCCCATTTCTATCCACTGTGATAGTAAGGCAATTTTGGCTAAGGCATATAGCCAAATGTACAATGGTAAATCGAGACACCTGGGCGTTAGACATAGCGCGGTTCGTGAACTGATCACTCACGGGGTGATATCGATTGACTATGTTCGGACACAGCATAATCTAGCTGATCACTTGACAAAAGGATTGGCTAAGGACTTGGTAAAGAAGTCGTGTTCAGGGATGGGCTTACAGCACATCTAAGTCGCTTATCTTAGGACACCTTAATTCTCTCTTAGTATGACGCTAATAGCTGAGTTAAGTACAAGCCTATTCTGAGAGACTTGAAGCACATGGTTATATCCATCCCAAAGTTGTGCCTATTTCCTGCAGAGAAAGGGAGGATGCAGTTTATCTTCTTAATGGATCTTTTGGAAAAGTGCATTGCAAGTGCAAGCGAAAAGAATCCACCTATGTAAGTGTGAAGTGAGCCGCTTCAATTAGCTGATGCTTGGCTAAGTATACGTTATGAATGGATAGGGACACACGGTTGAAATAGTGTCAAGTTGTACTTGGAATAGTAGTAAATTTGTGTGTGTTTCATTTTCCCGTACTCAAATAGGTTGAAGGGTACAATTCTTAGAAAACCCCGATTCTCGAGTATTGGAAAATACTACACTATGTGAAGTTCAAACCTAATGGACACTTGACTTATGCACAATGTTTTGTTCAGTTCGAACGCTTTTAGTGTTCAAAAGAATGACCCTAAAATGGGGGAGGATTGTTGGAGATTTTAGGGTTTATAAGTTGTGTAAACCTGTTAAGATTGTTTTGTAAAGAAACAAAACAATTTTGTATGCAAATGAGCTCAGTTTGAGATTTTTCTCAGTGCTAACCGCGTCTCACCAAGATATTACTAGGCGCGTTTCGCATAGACATTAACTCGATTAATGTTGAGACCAAACGCGGAGGCAATGCTGAGACCAAACGCGGATCACACTGAGATGTTGTGGATCGACGCGTGTATCTGTTCAAAATGAATGAAAACTGCATGTGACGTTTGGATGGGATAAATCCACGTGCAGAGAGAAGCAAAGATGAGTTTTTGATTACAGAAGCAAAATCAAGTTTCTCTCCTTCAATTAATCAATCGGTTGATTGATTTCGTTTTAGGGTTTGCTCTAATTTCTTATTCCAGTATAAACATCACTTGTTTTATCCCAGTTCTCATATTTCGGATTCCTAACCGGAGAAATATAGAATTTGGAAAGCGACTTTCGTTCGTGACTCAAGCAGATTCCAAGTCTCGGTATTTTGAAGCATCGACAGAGGAGTTCGGAGAACTACAGAAACTGCATAATGAAGGAAAAAAGTTAGTGGGACACGTGTCACCTCCATATTCAAAGATGCAACTTGATCCAATAGTGAGATTTGGGGTCTCAGGTTCTCGAATTTTTAGGGATTCTCAACCGAGCGCTCCCTATGTCTCATATGAACATTTAAGCGACATTGTTTGCACTGTCGTTTACGTTGTTGTCGCAAATGTGCACATATACGACAGACATTGATATGTCGCATTTAATCTATCGCGTATGACTTTCTTATATGATAGTACTCAAAATTACTGTCGATTAACATGTCATATGCGACTGCGCCATATATGACTAACGCAAAGTCAATCGTATAATGTGCAATCTGATATGGTGGAATCTCCATGCTTATCTGTGCTTTTCGAAGACTTGCAAATCACAAGTAATCAAAATACAACTCTATCGCTGTAAAATTTCGAAAAAATAAGGCTCAGTTTGGTTGGTTGAAAATTTGTGACATGGAAAAAAAAGGGTAAAATATGATGTCATGTTGCGCAATGCGTCCAATCATATAGCAAAATGATTCAATACAAAATGTTTCTCTTATCATTAATTTCTATGGAAAATAACTTTCCCATACAATCTGTGTTTCGTATTATTTTTTCTATCGTATTTTCCATTATCCAAACGGCAAGTAAACTTGTCTCCTTACAAAGATTGAACAATTTTTCTTTTTCCTTATTTTTGAGTCCGTTGAAACATGTTATGTATTTTGTCCTGTTTTCAATGTGACCAGCGTTGTCAATGCCGTTGTCATCCAGTCCGGCACCGGTAGTGTTGATCTTGTTCGAAACTATCGTGTGTCAACCCTTACATTTCATCCTACAATAAGACGATATAACACAATCCTAAAACTCAAACTCAAGACATGATAATTTTGAAATTCAAACAAAAAAATATTACCCCAAAAATTTTTTTGTCAAAAGATTATGATGAGCGGATGACATACACTACAAATTTTTGAAAAATTTCCATCCACAAATTCCGTCGCAATAACATCGCCAGTAACGGCGACGAAAAAATAAAACGTCAAATTTTCGGCACAATTTTGTCACAAAAAAAAATCGTTGTAATTCCGGCGCAATTCCGGCAACAAACATTCCGCCGCGAATGAGTACACGGATTATTGACAGCAATTAAGTGACGAAAAATTGACGGAAAATGTCCGCAAATGTTATTCCGCCACATTCCGTCGGTGTATACCGTCGCCTAATTCTGTCGGCTGGAAATTTTTCAACGTTTATGTCAGTATTCCGTTACTGATTTAGTTATCGTTATTTAGTGACCGTTGTCTATTTCAAAATTTTCCGTCGACGAAATGTGAGGGAAAATTGACGGAAAAACAGATTTCCGTTTAACCTATATAAGAGAATTCTTTACATCATTCAACACACAACATTCATTTCCAACATTTTTTCATTTCCAAGCACACAAGTTTTGCAACATATACTAGACATGGGGTGCAAGATGATTCTGAAGAATTTTATGTCTCTTGGCTGAGATGGGTATCTTGCAAGACAACTGAAATTTTATAATAGGTGCCATGAATTCACCTAGCTAGTTGAATTGCAACCAGACTGTAGTTGAGAATTCAAACAAAAGTAATGTTCTGAGAATTCTCAACATCAGTATGGTTGCAATTCAACTAGTTGAGTTCATGCCACCTTTTATAAAATTTTACCTTGTCCTGTAAGAAATTCATCTCAGTCAAAAGCCATGAAATTCTTTAGAATCATCTTCATCCCATTTCCAATATATGTTGCAAAAATAATCCGTCACTTTTTCGGCACAATTCCATCACCATCCCATATGGAAGTATACTCAAATCCTCTAGAAAAATTCCTTACAATATCAATCTAGCACATAAAGATATAAATGCAAGACATTTCTTTTACTTTACTTATTAGGGTCTATAAGTGTTTAACCTTTATAAGCAATGTGCTACAAATTACGAATGTTCAAAATTCACTCATACATATGCTCTTTTTAAGAAGTGCTTTTTCTTTTACTCAGACCAACCCAGTCAATCTCAGGTGTTCATAAATTCAAACGTATGTCCCAAAGTGTATGACATCAATAACGAACTCCACAAACTTATCACAAGATGACCAAAATACATTATGATGATGGCGGTGCACGATGATCATGGTGCATGGTGATGCATGCATGATGATACATGTGATGATGATGATGTTTGATGATAATGATGATGATGATGCATGCATGCATGTGATGCATGATGCATGCATGATTATGATGATGATGATGCATGTGATGTTATATGAATAAATTAATAAGCAACAATACACTTAAAAAGAGTCAACAACATAGGAAGAATGATGATGATGATGAATGCATGATGAAGAATGATGATGATGATGATGATGATGATGATGATGATGATGCATGATGCATGATGCACGCATGAGGCATGATGTGGAATGTTGATGAATGATGATGATGATGATGATGATGTTAGTGATGTTAATGATGATGATGATGATGATGATGATGATGATGATGATGATGATGATGATGACGATGATGCATGATGATGATGACGCATGATGCATGATGATGATGATGATGCATGATGCATGCATGATGGTGAATGATGATGCATGATGATGACGTGCGTCGTCTGACTCGTGATGATGTTGAATGATAATGCATGATGCATGATGCATGATGCTTGCGATGCATGATGATGACGCATCATGATGATGACGATGCATGATGATGATGATGCCTGATGATTATGATGCATGATGATGATGCATGATCCATGATGCATGATGATGATGATGATGATGATGCATGATGCATGATGGATGACGATGATGATGATGAATGATGATGTTGCTGATGCATGATGATGCATGATGAATTATGATGATGAATGATGATGCATGACGGTGAAGATGCATGCATGATGATGCATGATGCATGATTAATAATGATGCATGATTAATAATGATGCATGATTAATGATGATGCATGATCCATGATGATGGATGATGATGGTGATGCATGATGGATGATGATGATGCGTGATGGATGAGGATGCGTGATGCGTGATGGATGATGATGCTTAATGGATGATGATGATGATGATGATGATGATGCATGATGCATGATCCATGATGCTTGCGATGCATGATGATGACGCATCATGATGATTATGATGCATGATGATTATGATGCATGATCCATGATGCCTGATGACGACACTACAAATTTTGGCTAAAAAATACGACAGCTCATAATAATCGTAAAGTTGTCGTAAAAAACATTGTCGTAGGAACTATACGACAATTGTACGACAATATTTTATGACAAGTATACGACAACTCTACGATAACTCAAAAAAGTTGTCGTACGCTTATCGTATAATCGACGTATGTGTTTTACGACAACTATACTACAACCATGCGACAAATCCATAAATTAGTATTTAAATTACTATTATTTTAAATTTTTTTACTAATAATTAATTTATTTAAATAAAATTTATAAAATATTTCAAAATTTATAAAAACAAATTAAATGAGAAATAAGAAACTTATATTAGTATGCATAAAATTAAATTACCATCAATATTTAAATTTTATAAAATAAAATATCCAAAAATGTATTCCGAAAATTGTAATACAAATGGACCAAATTGTAATTTAACTTGTGTTATTCTGCCAATACGAGGAAGTCTTCAATCAACAGGTTGTTTAGATGGCATGACTTGCTGCATAACATTTGAACTCTGGCAATCCCTTGAAACTTTATACATGTAGCTCTCAGCGAACTTGACAAGATTCTCAGGACGTGGGAGACGAGAAGCCAAACCTACAATAGAACATAAAAATTGTAATTTACATCGAGTTTTCACATCTCTGCTAAACTTGTACCAGCATTCTTTCTGAAATGTTATAATGTAGTGTTATGTTGCGTGCAGCAGGTTGAAAGAATAGGTGTAGTGAATAAATTGTATTGCAAAGTCTTACATGGACACAGATGTACCATTTCATGGCCCAAGAAGAGAGTAGCAAAATTATTTAAGAGACAAAATGAACTTGCAAGTAATGCAACTCATTTTGTGCACAATTTGAAAGAAAAAAAAGATTACCTGCCAAACGACACCGCAACTAAGGACGGAAGGCGGCATCGGTACGTGTTGCGCTAGCATACCTCAATACTGCTATAAACCCACCTGTCGACTGCATATATAAGCAAAAAGTGGATGAGTTACCATAAGGGACGAAGAAAGATACCTCACAAAAAGAAAATTTTGAACCTTAGGTAAAACAAAACTAGTACATAACTAAATCTACGTAAATTGAGCAACTGCAAGGATGAGCTATTAGAAGCCAAATCTCATTGACGATATCGTGTTCTAATAGCTGGGTTTTCCGGCAACGCAGCCAAATCAGTCATTTCTGCAGGCATTTCATGCCATGCTGATTTCGACTAAAGACTCCATTTGTTTATTCTACAACATGTCTCATGGAGTGAATATAGGTTGTTGAAGTAATAATGTCAATAGAAAAATTAGCACAACCAAACATCATCTTCAGGATTTGGGTAAGTCCAAACCTTCTTTATAAACCCAATGAGGAATAATTGCATAATGTTGCAGAACGAATCTTTCTTCAAGTTCTGTTGAGACAATTTACTGAGAATATCTGGCAACAAGTTATATATGGGATTGTTTCCTGTATATGCATCAACATGTAAGTCTTCCATAGAGATCAAGATATGGTACTAATTAAAGTTAAACTACTAATAAGAGAAAAAATAAAAGAGGCTGCCAGCACCTTTCTTAGAAAACTCATGAAAAAAGAGTTTGACCAGATTACTGATCCTTTCATCTTCATCTTCCAATCTTATAGCCATTTCGTTTATATATCCTTTGACCTGTGTGAACAAGAGCTAAGAGATTAGGAAAACGAACTGCTAAGTCCCCTAACGCAATTGTGCAGTTGGATCGAACAGATTCTGATGGCAATCTCACGAAAACTCAGCATCAATTATCATAAATCGGCACAACGCGAGCATTCCAGATGCTTGTAAATCTGGAAACTAATAAAAATCATGTTTTAGTTAGCAACAAATCAAATATTACTGACAAACATGGAAGATAAAATAGTATATTCGAACTATGATTATCATTATTATAGAAAAAGCTATGAATGAGGACCAAAGCAAACTGTGCTAATTACCTTCTGCATTATACCAAAGTTTCTGCAAAGCTTAGTTAGAAACTGAGCACAACTACCAATTAAGTACTTCGCAGTAGCACGACCAGAGATGATTCTTATTGTAAACTAAGTTAATTTGCTATTTGTTGGAGGCCTAACCTATAAACATCAAAATTTTCATCATTAGACACCATAAACCCTAAGTTTCACAGGAAATCATTTAACCATTAATTACAAAGACATCCTAAGATACCACAAACCCTAAACCCTACCCCTAAACTTTGAATGCATATGATACTAAACATTAACTATCAAAATTGGTCTTAAACTGACAACCCCTAAACCTCGAAATCGAAACTGATAACCTAAAATTCAATTTCAAATCAACCAAGCTTATTTAACTTACGGATTCGCAAAACCGACGGGCGAAAGTCCGGTAGGGATGGGCGGCAGCTTCGGAGACAACGGTTGGTGGCGTCAGCGTACGGTGATAGGCGGCAGCAAGGGGGTGGGGCTGGGCGGCGGAAGTCGGAAAGGGGGAGATGGATTTGGCTCGACTGAAATGAAAATATAAGACCTAATGTGAGTGTTGGGCTGGGTGTGATTTAATGTAAGTCAAATAATTGAGTGGCCAGAACTGAAATATACGACAATGATACGACAATTTTTTGTTGTCGCATATAATGTTGTCGTACATTTATCGTACACTTGTAGTATAATTTTTTAATGTCGTAGAAATTGTCGTATAGTTATCGTATGGTTTGTACGACAACTTATATTGTCGTACAAAAGTTGTCATATTTTTAAGATAAAATTTGTAGTGTGATGGTGATGATGTTGCAAGATCCATGATGCATGATCATGATGATGATGATGATGCATGATGTATGACGATGATGATGATGAATGATGATGTTGATGATGATGCATGATGAATTATAATGATGAATAATGATGAATTACGATGATGAATTATGATGATGAATGATGATGCATGACGATGAAGATGCATGCATGATGATGAATGATGAAGATGCATACATGATGATGAATGATGATGATGGATGATGATGATGCATGATGCATGATGATGCATGATGCATGATGATGCATGATGCATGATGATGCATGATGCATGATGATGCATGATGCATGTTGATGCATGATGCATGATGATGCATGATGCATGATGATGCATGATGCATGTTGATGCATAATGCATGTTGATGCATGATGCATGTTGATGCATGATGCATGTTGATGCATGATGCATGTTTATGCATGATGCATGTTGATGCATGATTAATAATGATGCATGATGCATGTGATGCATAATGGTGAAGATACATGCTGTTCCATGATGCCTGATGATGATGCATTATCCATGATGATGATGATGATGATGATGCGTGATGGATGATGAAGCGTGATCGGTGATGATGCTTGATGGATGATGATGATGATGATGCATGATGCATGATGGATGATGATGATGATGATGCATTTGATAAATGATGATGATGATGATGCATAAATGATGATGATGCATGTAATGCATGAAGCATGCAAGATTACGATGATGATGATGATGCATGTGATGCGTGATGCATGATGCATTATGATGATGATGATGCATGATGATGATGATGATGCACGATGATCATGGTGCACGGTGATGCATGCATGATGATACATGTGATGATGATGATGATGATGATGATGTATGATGATAATGATGATGATGATGATGCATGCATGATGCATGCATGATTATGATGATGATGATGCATGTGATGTGATATGAATAAATTAATAAGCAACAATACACTTAAAAAGAGTCACCAACATAGGAAGAATGATGATGATGATGATGAATGCATGATGATGAACGATGATGATGATGATGATGATGATGATGACGCATGTGATGCATGTGATGCATGGTGCATGATGCACGCATGAGGCATGATGTTGAATGATGATGATGATGTTAATGATGATGATGCATGATGCATAATGATGATTATGATGACGCGTGATGATGATGATGCATGATGATGATGATGATGCATGATGATGATGATGCATGATGATGATGATGATGCATGATGATGATGACGCATGATGCATGATAATGCATGATTAAGATGATGATGATGCATGATTAAGATGATGATGATGCATGATGGTGAATGATGATGTCGCGCGTCGTCTAACGCGTGATGATGTTGAATGATGATGCATGATTAAGATGATGATGATGCATGATGGTGAATGATGATGTCGTGCGTCGTCTAACGCGTGATGATGTTGAATGATGATGATGAATGATAATGCATGATGCATGATGAGGCATGATGATGATGCTTGTGATACATGATGATGATGATGCATGATCCATGATCCTTGATGCCTGATGATGATGGTGATGATGATGCATGATCCATGATGCCTGATGATGATGGTGATGGTGATGCAAGATCCATGATGCATGATGATGATGATGATGCATGATAGATGATAGATGACGATGATGATGATGATGCATGCATGATGATGATGCATGTAATGCATGAAGCATGCATGATTATGATGATGATGATGTTAATGACGATGATGCATGATAATGATCATGCATGATGATGATGATGATGACGCATGATGCATGATGATGCATGATTAAGATGATGATGATGCATGATGCATGCATGATGGTGAATGATGATGCATGATGATGATGCGCGTCGTCTGATGCGTGATGATGATGAATGATAATGCATGATGCATGATGATGATGCTTGTGATGCATGATGATGATGCATGATGCTGACGATGATGCATGATCCATGATGCCTGATGATGATGGTGATGATGATGCAAGATCCATGATGATGATGATGATGATGATGATGATGATGGATGACGATGATGATGATGGTGTTGCATGTGATGAATGATGATGATGCATGCATGATAATGATGCATGCAATGCATGATTATGATGATGATGCATGTGATGCGTGATGCATTATGATGCATGATGTTGATGATGCATGATGATGATGATGATGATTATGCATGATGATGATGATGCACGATGATCATGGTGCATAGTGATGCATGTGATGATGATGATGCATGATGATGATGATGATGATGCATGATGATGATGATGCATGATGATGTCTGTGATGCACGATGCATGCAAGATTATGATGATGATGATGATGCATGTGATGTGATGTGATATGAATAAATTAATAAGCAACAATACACTTAAAAAAAGTCAACAACTTAGGAAGAATGATGATGATGATGATGCATGCATGATGCATGCAAGATTATGATGATGATGATGCTTGTGATGTGATATGAATAAGTTAATAAGCAACAATACACTTAAAAAGAGTCAACAACATACGAAGAATGATGCTGATGATGATGATGAATGCATGATGATGATGATGATGAATGCATGATGATGATGATGATGATGATGCATGTGATGATGCACGATGATGATGATGCATGATGCACGAATGAGGCATGATGATGCATGCATGATGCATGCATGATGCATGCATGATTATGATGATGATGATGCATGATGCATGTGATGCATGATGATGATGCATGATGATGAAGATGTGTGATGGATGTTGAATACGATGATAATGCATGATGGATGATGAATATGATGATGATGCATGATGGATGATGGATGATGCTGCATGATGGATGATGATGCATGCTGACGAATGATGAAGATGATAAATTGATAATGATGATGATGCATGCATGATGCATGATTATAATGATGATGATGCATGATGGTGAATGACGATGCATGATGATGACGCGTGATGAAGATGCATGGTGCATCCATGATGAGGAATGATAATGCATGATGATGATGATGCTTGATGATGATGATGATGATGATGCAAGATCCATGATGCTTGATGATGATGGTGATGATGATGCAAGATCCATGATGATGATGATGATGATGATGATGATGCATGATGCATGTTGATGATGATGATGATGATCCATGTGATGCATGATGATGAATATTGACGATGCGCGTCGTCTGACGCGTGATGATGATGCATGATGCATGATGATGAATGATGATGATGATGCGTGATGGCTAATGATGATGATGATGATGATACGTGATGGATGATGAATATGATGCATGATGGATGATGAATATGATGCATGATGCATGATGAGGATCCATGATGATGATGCATGATGATTATGATGATGATGATGATGCATGATGCATGATGATTATGATGTGTGATGCGTGATGGATGATGGATGTTGAATATGATGATGATGATGCGAGATGGATGATGATGATGATGATGATGATGCAAGATGGATGATGATGATGATGATGATGCATTATGATGAATGATGATGATGATCATAATGATGATGCATGATGTTGCTTGCATAATTATGATGATGCGTGTACGCGCTTCGTCTGACGCATGATGATGATGCATGATGTATGCATGATGAATGATGATGCATGATGATGCATGATGCAAGATGAATGATGATGCATGATGATGCATGGTGGATGATGATGATGATGCATGATGAATGATGATGATGATGATAGATGATGATGATGATGCATGATGCATGATGCATGCAATATGATGCATGCATGATTATGATGATGATGATGCATAATGATGACGCGCGTCGTCTGACGCGTGATGATGATGCGTGCTGGATGATGCATGATGGATGATGATGATGATGCATGATGCATGATACATGCTGATGATGCATGATCCATGATGCCTGATGACGTTTTTACTTAAGAGAGAACTTCACTAGGAGAGAGCTTATCCCCTTCTTTCTTCAGCCACCTTGCATTTCTTAAATTCTGGATATTAAACACCTCAGCATAGTGAGTGAAAGAGAAGGCACTCCGATCTCTTGATGAGCTAGAAGATCTGCAAAATGTTGCAAAGCAAATCATACTGAGTTCATGAACATTCGAAGTTTGAGGAAAATGGATGCTAAAGATGTGAAGGAAAACCTACACAAATTGAAGAACTATAATGTTACTACTCAGTATGATTGTTCATTTTTTATGCTACACTACCTGCAATTCTGTTGCACTGAGTTGTTGTGTTGAAGGAGAAATCAAAATCAGCTTTAAAATTGTCACACATCAAAGACAAAAGCAGTCATACAGAAAGACAAAGTGAAGAATTAAGTCATACACAAGCTCTCCACCGGAAGCCCTTGTAAAGAATTAAGTTTTTCACGCAAGTCCATAAGTTTGTCTTCACGAGCATCTACTGTCAAATAGTAATGAGGAATGGTCTGCTTAGAAAGCAACAACTAGAAGCTGTGACCTGAAACGATACAAAGAAGCCAAGTGAATCCTTGGTTTCTAATATCACCTGTGATAAAATTCGCACAACATCGGTTGAAAATAATGTTGAAATCTTAGTGTCCACTGGCATTTTCAATGCAAAGATTTGATGGTATGTAACCAAGTGGTTGATACCTTCTGTATCTGAGTGACTGGGATAACTGTGTAATTCAGTTCGGAAATTGCATCTGTAGGTGCACCTTTGGTCTTTGGGTTTGAGGCAACGGCTTCCTTCCCTCTGGATGCTGTCAATATAAACACAGAACTAGATATAAACTCTTTTGCAAATTGAAATAGTTGAAGTTAGAAAAGAGAAAAAGAACACACTGACTAGTATAAGGGATTAGCACAAACATAGTTCACGAACACAAAGGTAAACTACCAAAGTATTCTTCCACATCAGCCTTCACGATACATCAATCAGGACCTGTTTGTGTTCCCTTTATGCTTGAGACAGATACCTACATATGAGGTTACAGCTTGCAAGTCAGGAATGACTCTAAATCGCAAATTACTTAAAATCGCATTAGCACAAACATAATTTTCCAAGGTGGCATGCCAAGTTTGAGGAAAACTGCTGCTAAAGATGTGAAGGAAAAACTACACAAATAGTAATTTGATACATACAACAATTACATTCAATGTTTATGCTACACTACATAGGTAGAGGAATTATGCATCGGCTAAGACGGTTGAAAATAATGTTGAAATCTTGTATAAAAAATAATTTTTTTTGCAAATTGAAATAGTTCAACTTGGAAAAGAGAAAAAGAAAAACACTAACTAGTATAATGCATTAGCACAAACATAGTTCACTAACATAAAGGTAAACTACCCAAGTATTCTGCCACATCAGCTTTCACAATGTGTTCATCAGGATCTGTACGTGTTCCCTTCAAGCTTGAGATAAATCACAAATTATTTAATTTTAATGCAGTGCAAGTGCTGGAGCTTTTGCAGGGCTCAAACGTATATAACTCTCAGAAAATCTAAGAAATAATACGATAACTTTCTAAAGTCCGAGTTTCAATTGAAGAAATACATGGAATCTGTCAGATAAAGAAAATTGGCATACCGTTTTTACTTCACAGAGAACTTCAGAAGGAGAGAGCTTATCACCTTCTTTCTTCAGCCACCTTGCATTTCTTAAATTCTGGATATTAAATACCTCATCATAGTGGGTGAAAGAGAAGGCACTCCAATCTCTTGATGAGCTGGAAGATCTGCAAAATGTTGCAAAGCAAATCATACTGAGTTCATGAACATTCGAAGTTCGAGGAAAATGGATGCTAAAGATGTGAAGGAAAACCTACACAAATGGAAGAACTGTAATGTTACTACTCAGTATGATTGTTCATTGTTTATGCTACACTACCTGCAATTCTGTTGCACTGAGTTGTTGCTGTTGAAGGAAAAGTCAAAATCAGCTTTAAAATTGTCACACATCAAAGACAAAAGGAGTCATACAGAAAGACAAAGTGAAAAAATAAGTCATACACAAGCTCTCCATCGGAAGCCCTTGCAAAGAATTAAGTTTTTCACGCAAGTCCATAAGTTTGTCTTCACGAGCATCTACTGTCAAATAGAAATGAGGAATGGTCTGCTTAGAAAGCAACAACTAGAAGCTGTGACCTGAAACGATACAAAGAAACCAAGTGAATCCTTGGTTTCTAATATCACCTGTGATCAAATTCGCACAACATCGATTGAAAATAATGTTGAAATCTTAGTGTCCACAAATGATGGCATTTTCAATGCAAAGATGTGATGGTATGTAACCAAGTGGTTGATACCTTCCGTATCTGAGTGACTGGGATATCTGTGTAATTCAGTCTGAAAATTGCGCCTGTAGGTGCACCTTTGGTCTTTGGGTTTGAGGCAATGGCTTCCTTCCCTCTGGATGCTGTCAATATAAACACAGTACAAGATATAAACTCTTTTGCAAATTGAAATAGTTGAAGTTAGAAAAGAGAAAAAGAACACACTGACCAGTATAAGGGATTAGCACAAACATAGTTCACGAACACAAAGGTAAACTACCAAAGTATTCTTCCACATCAGCCTTCACAATACATCAATCGGGACCTATTCGTGTTCCCTTTATGCTTGAGATAGATACCTACATTTGAGGTTACAGCTTGCAAGTCAGGAATGACTCTAAATCACAAATCACTTGATTTTATTGCACTAAATGGAGTTAATGATTCTCACGTTGTTTTCTTCACCCTCACTAAAGGACTCGTGAAAATACGATCTCCAGTAGGAGGAACCACAATATGTGCTGGAGGCTGGAGCATTTGCAGGGCTCAAGCTTTTGGATTCTTTGATCTCCTCCTTGAATGGGGCTGAAGCTGAGGGTTGCTCCGCAGCCTAGGCAGAAGCATCAGCCGGCTTTTGAGGAGTGTAATCCTTGAACTTGGCAACATCATCTTCATCTTCAACAGTGATACCACCGACCTGCATGCAAATGGGAACAACATTTTTCATTAATTTCCTCAAATAATGACTCCGTGTTCAATTCTTATTTTAATTTTGATTTGCACCAGTTATGTATGGCTAAAGTTGATACCTCTCCAACTTTGATCTCTTTTGCACCATCTCCATAAACTGTCTTAGCAAGATATCATTCTTCCATGCACTCCATCTCAACTGTAGCTTTACCCTTAAACATAAGCATACATACCCATTCCCTGAGCAGATACAAATTGTTATAAGAAGTATAAGTATAAACACTGTATACAAATTGTATTAAATGGCATCCACAACAAAACATTCACTGCGGGAAAAGCATACATACCCATTCCCAAGGAAGATAGCTCAAGTAATTGTTCTTCTTGATAAACCTCTGCACCAAAGAGATAATCAACATAACGTCACATAACTGCAACCCCTAAACTCCATCAGCAAGATATAAAAATTTTGCAGTAAATTTACAGTCAAAAGTTCACATTGCATATGCGGAAAACTTCTTACAATACAACATCGACCTCTGAACTCCATCAGCAAGAAATCATGTTTTGGGAATAATTCACAGTCAAAATTTACATTGCATATAACTTGAAGGCAAACTTCATACATTACAACATCAGCTTCTGAACTACAGCAAAAATTAATTTCAAGAAATTCAAATCAAAGAAAACACTGCAAGTAAAGAACACAAAAAAGTATCTTTCATCGAATATCAAAATTATCTAAAGAAGATGACATTTGCATAGAATCATGATCTGCTACAAATCCCCAAAATTGAACACGACCAAATGGAAAATTGCATCAACTGAACCTTCGAATTCTGCAACAAGTCTCAATAACGAACCTTTGGTTGATACCTTGCGTATCTGACGTTGCAATATTTTGCACTTCAACTGTATATGATTCGAAAGTGTAAATACTTGTCAAAAACAATTTATAACCGGTAAGTACCTGGTCTTCCAAGGAGCAATTGTAAACTTAAGATCACTATTTCAATTTCACTCCGATAAGTCTACTTCCTAAACGATTGTTTAAAATGTGATTATCAATTACCATGCAATGATTAATAAAACAAAGTGAAAAAGGGTGTTTTCAAGGGATTTAAAGGCGTTCCTAGGGTACTACTTCCCTCCTAGGTGCATTAGACTCTTAATAGGCTCAATTTCTTGCAAGAACAAATAATGTAAGGGTTAGATTAAGGCGTGCGTCTATTAAGTCAAATTCAATCTCTCAATGTTTTTATTTGATTTAGGGAAGAAGCACCTCGCACGTGAGCTTTAATCTCTCGATGTTTTTAGCTCACGTCCTACTCAAGTTTCTCAATCATCAACGCTAGTTGAACGATCAATATCCAATGAGCGGTTTAAGATCAAGCCTATCTCAATACCAAGATGAATCACGCTAGTGATCATCACTTAGCAAGGGTGAATCTACTTTCATTCTAGAACTCTTACTCTCATTTTCTCAAACTCTCAACTTCAAATTCATATTTCTAGACCACCTAGGCATTTTATCAAACACTTGGTGGGCATAGAGTTAACATTTTATCCATTCACAACCATAACAAAAGCTTCATTCATACATGTAATCAATAGATGATAGAGTTTTACACACCAAGGAGGTCCATAGCCCCTAGAAACTAAGGAGACTACTCACAAGTCATATTCAACAATGATCGAAAATAGTCTTTACAAGGATGATGAAATAGAACAAACAAGATGCAGAAACTAAGATGAAAGTCTCCCTTCTATCTTTAGATTAGCAAGCATAGTTGATGATCTTCCAAAACCTGTCTGCTCTTCAAAAACCCTCGATAGATGTGCCCAAAAATGAAACTTTCTATTTATAGCCAAGGATTAAAAATCCTCTCTTTCAGGCGAGACTCGCCCGGGCCTTATGGACGCTCGGCCGAGCGTCTGGTGTGGTTGTGCACTGGGACTCGGATGATCTATGGAGACTCGGTCGGGGCTTTGATACGCTCGGGCGGGCTTGTGAAGTAGCCAAGCACAGTGCTTTCGAGCCTCGCCCGGTCTTGGTGGGACGTGGCCGTGCGCGGAGCGGCCTGATGGAAGATGGACTCGGCCGAGTCTGGGAATGCTCGGGCGGGTCTTCTTGTGCTCGGCCGGGCGTTGGGCTTGATGGATGGGACTCGGGCTGTGCAGGAAATGCTCGGGTGGGTGTTCATTTGACCCGGGCGAGTGGCAAATGCTTGCATGGGATTTCCTCCATTTTTGGCTCGAAACTTCGGTTTTCTTCGAGAATTGATAGTCTTAAGTCCAAGAACCATGGAATCGGTTTTTCACCTGAAATAGCAAGTATGAGGGTTAAATGACATCGAAAGAGACTCGAAATGAATCAAAACATCTAGTAAAGGTAAGAAAAAGATAGTCAAGAAATCGACTTATCAGTATCTGAGTGCCTTGGATATCTGTGTAATTTAGTCCGTAAATTGCAACTGCAGGTGCATTTTTTGTCTTTGGGGTTGAGGCAGCAGCTTCCTTCCCTCTAGAAGCTGTCAATATAAACACAGTACTAGATATCAATTATCAACTCTTTCGCAAATAGAAATGGTTCAAGTTGGAAAAGAAACAAAGAAGACACTAACTAGTACAATACATTAGCACAAACATAGTTCACAAACAGAAAAGTAAACTACCCAGGTATTCTTTCACATCAACTTTCACAATGCGTCCCTCTATGCTTGATATAGATACCTACATTTGAAGTTACAGCTTGCAAGTTAGGAATGACTCTAAATCGCAAATTACTTAATTTTAATGCAGTGAATGGAGTTAATGATTCTCACGTTGTTTTCTTCAGCAAATTTTCTCTCTAAAGGACTTATGAAAATACGAACTCCGGTAGAAGGAACCACAATGTGCTCGAGCTTTTGCAGGGCTCAAACTTTTGGATTCTTTGATCTCCTCCTTCTTGGATGAGGCAGGAGCTGAGGGTTGCTCGGCAGCCAGGACAGAAGCATCAGTCGACTTTTTTTTGTGTGATGGAAAATCACATTACATCAAAACCACTACCAAACCAAGCCTTTCACAAGGTGAGAGATTGATTCCATTCCGTAACCACAGAACTTGCACCGGAAGGCTATTGTAATATATTCTCCAGCAAAGAATTTTAATCTTATTTGGTACCTTCGATGATTATATTCTCTTCCAAAAAACCATCAAACCACTCCTGTCTGATTGCTCCCCCTCCTCCGTCTTCCTCCGGTTACCCAGTTCCTTAATCATTTCGTAAGCTGACTTCACAAGAGAACTGCTTATTACTTGTTAATTTCCATCTGAGCATTTTCCTCCCATCATCCCACCATGTCACAAATTTTAATAATTCAATGATCTTCATGACCCCTCTCCAAACATGCGATGGATTCGACCCCAATCTTGCATTCCAGAGTTGACCCTCTAGACCGATTTAAATAATTCAATGATCTTCAATTATCTTCTTGATATACCTCTACAACAAATAAATAACCAACAATAAAACATAACCTCACACAACATATCTGCAACCCCTAAACTCAATCAGCAAGAAATCAAATTTTTGCAGTAAGTTTACAGTCAAAGTTTACATTGCATATGCGGAAAACTTCTTACAATACAACATCGACCTCTGAACTCCATCAGCAAGAAATCTTGTTTTGGGAATAATTCACAGTCAAAATTTACATTGCATATAACTTGAAGGCAAACTTCATACAATACAACATAAGCTTCTGAACTACAGAAAAAATCAATTTCAAGAAATTCAAATCAAAGACAACACTGCAAGTAAAGATCAGCGAAAAGTATCTTTCATCGAATATTAAAATTATCTAAAGAAGATGAAATTTGCATAGAATAATGACCTGCTACAAATCCCCAAATTGAACACGACCAAATGGAAAATTGCATCAACCGGACATTCAAATTCCACGAATAGTCTCAATAACAAACCTTTGGTTGATACCTTGCTTATCTGAGTGCCTTGGATATCTGTGTAATTCAGTCCGGGTGCATTTTTGGTCTTCAGGGTTGAGGCAGCAGCTTCCTTCCCTCTGGAAGCTGTCAATGTAAACACAGTAGTCGATATCAATTATCAACTATTTTGCAAACAAAAATGGTTCAAGTTGGGAAAGAAACAAAGAAGACACTAACTAGTACAATGCATTAGCACAAACATAATTCACGAACAGAAAAGTAAACTACCCAAGTACTCTTCCACATCAGCTTTCACAATGCGTCCCTTTATGCTTGAGATAGATACCTACATTTGACATTACAGCTTGCAAGTAAGGAATGACTCTAAATCGCAAATTATTTAATTTTAATGCAGTGAATGGAGTTAATGATTCTCACGTAGTTTTCTTCAGCCAATTTTCTCGCTAAAGGACTGTAAAAATACGATCTCCGGTAGGAGGAACCACAATATGTGCTTTTGCAGAGCTCAAACTTTTGGATTCTTTGATCTCCTCATTCTTAAATGGGGCAGGAGCTGGGGGTTGCTCAGCAGCCATGGCAGAAGCATCAGCCTGACTTTTGTGGAGCGTAATCCTTGAACTTTGCAAGGTCATCTTCATCTACAACAGTGATACGAACGACTAGCATTCATATGGAAAGAACAGTTTTCATTAATTTCTTTAAATAATGACTTATATACATCCAGCGAATCCAATTCGAAACAGACCTTCCTGGCATTCATTTTTGCTGCCAAGCTAAACCGTGTAAGAGAGACAATGCTTCTGCTTCACTAGCGCAGTTCCATTGGTTTCTACAAGATGCCTGCACCCACTCTATAACTCCTTCATGATTCCTCGCTATAACTCCCACTCCTGCCCTTTTGTTAGCAACATCCCAGGACCCGTCCACATTAATCTTCAAAGCGTCCGGTCCTGGGGGATGCCAACAACCTGCCAAGTCAATGTTTTCCTTGGGGTTTGGTCAATAATGAGTGTCTATGAGATTCAGCAAACTCTTTCGAATTATAACTGCTCTATCAACCCCTCAGCAATCCTGATCATGTCAGATTCTATTTCTGTTTCTCCAACACAGCCAAAGCGAAATGAGAAAACTCCTCAAATCTTTTGTGTTAAGAGATCTAACACAGGCCCAAATCCAGTCTGCCGAATTATTGTGTTGGACCTCAAAAATTGGTAATAAGAGACCCATTCTTAGAAAAAGTTCCTTTGGCCAACAACAATCTTTCACAAGGTGAGAGATTGATTCCATTCTTTAACCACAGAACTTGCACCGAAAATCAAGAATAAGCCCTCTTCTCCATAAGTTTCTCGCATCCGAAAGGCTATTGTAATACATTCTCCAGCAAAGAATTTTAATCTTATTTGGTACCTTCGACGACCATATTCACTTCCAAAAATCAATCTAACCACTGCAGCCTGATTGCTCCCCCTCCTCCGTCTTCCTCCGGTTCCCCAGTTCCTTAATCAATTCGTAAGCTGACTTCACAAGAGAATTGCCCATTACTTGTTAATTTCCATCTGAGCATATTCCTCCCATCACCCACCATGTCGCAGATTTAAATAATTCAATGATCTTCATGACCCCTCTCCAAACATGCCATGGATTCGACCCCAATCTTGCATTTTACAGTTGACCCTCTCGACAATACTTTGCCAACAAAACTCGGGACATCAACAAATGTGGCTGATGGACCATATTTATATGATTCATTAAGATAGTTAAACCCACCAAATTAGACACTTTGTCTGAACAACGTTTACTTGTTAGTTCCACTTTTGTTCTACAGACTATTTCGAGGATTAGAGATGAAACGAGCTAAAAAGGAGTTCTTAAAGCTAAAAATGGATTACAAGTCATTCGAGGCCACGACCAGATTCCGGCTTTACAACCTTCATGAACCCAACGTGGAATCACTCAAACATGTCCCAATGACTTGTTCCAAACCTCAACAAAGATCAAGAACTCAAGTCAATGCCAAGTCTAGCCACCCATGTGCAAGGCTTGTGCCTTGTCTTTTGATTGCAACCAAGATGCAACCAAGCTCTAACCGGAGTTGTGAGGGAACCGATGGCTTTTGGAAGAAAATATCACAACCCACTCACACCCACTTCCTCCACCTCATGGCCGGCGGCTTTGAGGAGATGATGCCACCTCATGGGCGGCGGCTTTGGAGGAGATGATGCCACCTATGGCCGGCGGCTTTTGGCTCCTCCTCTCCCCCTTTGCCATGTGTTTTACCCCCCTCCTCTCCTCTTGCCTATAAATACCACATTCTTTCTCCTTTGTTCAATGTCCTCAATCCTTTGTTCAAAGCCTCATGTCCCAAATTGTAGTCTCAAGTCTCTAGTCCGTGTAGAAAATCTCTCTAGATTTTAGGCACAATCCTTGTAAACACTTTACTTTGATATTGGAAGCTCCAAGTTTGTTCTTGAGTACTCTTGTTGGTTCTTGAAGTGCTCAAGCTTTTCCTTGTCTTTTACTTTCAAAAAACTTTACTTTTTTGTCTTTCGAAAACCTTTACTTTTCAAGCACTTAGCTATGATGTCCTCTTCCATGGATAATCGTAGCTAAACCCTTCATTCGGTTGAAGGGGTGTGCTTGTATCAAAACATGTTTTAGACCCTTCTCTTAGTGCCTCTATTGTGTTTAAACTTGTTCTATGTGCCATATATTAGGTCAGAACACTATTGGTTGAGTGGAGGCTCGAAAGAGCAAAGCTCTTCCATGGGGTTCGTGAACATACGTGGTTAAGTGGAGGCTCGAAAGAGCAAAGCTTTTCTGTAGAGTTCAACCTCTTTAAAACACCACTTGGTTGATCGGAAATGATTGATCAGGTGGATGCACATAAGGCTAAGATACTTCGAAAGGAGGAATTAGCCTAAATAGAACAAGTGTTCTATGTCTTGAAAAGGACTAGACAGTGTGGCAAGTCGAGTGCTAGAAATAGCCTTGATACATTTTAAACACGTAGTATGATCATTAGAGGTCGATGATGAACAGATTTATGATACAAGGCCCCTAAAACCGAATCCTTTCCTTTAATTAAAACATCACCTGACACTTTACTTTCAGTCTCATTATCAACTGCTTATTTTCAGTCATTTACTTTCAGTACTTTAATTTCCGCACATTTACTTTCCAGCAGTTTACTTTTCAGTAATTTACTTTCTGTCGCTTATTACAGACCCTTTCAATATCAGTCCATACCAAAAGTATGTTGATTAGTCGATATTGAATTCGAATGTTCCAGCTATTTACTTTCAGTAATTTACTTTCTGTCGCTTATTACAGACCCTTTCAATATCAATCCATACCAAAAGTATGTTGATTAGTCAATATTGAATTCGACTGTTCCAGCACTTTACTTTTCAGTATTTACTTACATTCCTGTATTTACTTTCTTTACTTTCAGTCATTACGTTTCAGTACTAGAATCACAACCAACCCCCAACTGTCTTATTTAATTTTCCATTTTCAAAAGAACAACTATCCACTAATTCCCTTGGGTTCGACCCCTACTTACCGCTTTACTACCCAATAGTAAAGTCACGAGTAGCGGACTTATAAATTAATTTTGTACACATTGCCTCGCGACAAGGCAGTGCTGTCAAATTGGCGCCGTTGCCGGGGAGTTAGCTATCAGATTAGTTGTTCTTTTCTCTCCCTTTTCATTTCTTCATTGCACTGTCCACTATGTATGCATGGATGACTCGACATCTTCCTCAGTTTGGAGGTACAGCTGGAGAGGACCCTGTAATACACTGCCAACATTTTCACCATATATGCCGCTACATGAAACCTGAAAATGAGGAGCTAGAAGAGTTTAAAATGAAATGCTTTAAACTCTCTCTAACTGACTTTGCGACAGTATGGTATTACTCATCACATGCTAGTTGTGTAGGTTATTGTGAGGACCTTCATGCTCAATTCCTGAAAGAATTCTCCCCCCCATCTTTACGACATGACACCCGAGAGAGGATCATCTGCCTTCAACAATCCCGGGATGAGACTTTGGACGAGTATTACACGTACTTTGACACCATCGTCTCACGCTGCCCGCACCATGGATTCACGAATGTGGTTCTTCTTCAAAAATTCCTTTGTGGGATGAGGCCGGTTGACCAATCAAGGATTAATGACACAGTAGGAGGATCGGCCATGCACTTAACCATGACTCAAATGTGGGATGTTATAGATGACTTGGCCGAAGCCACAAAACGAAGGCCAATGCTCCAAGCTGATAGAAGAGCGCAGATGGTAGAAACTAATCTAGAAAGGAGTAGAGAAGACATTGCAGAGGCCATGATGGTCGAATCAGATACAGAAAGTACCGGAAGCAACGAGGGAGAGCCTACATGGGAAATCACTCCCGAGCCATCAGAAGACTTAGAGCCAGAAACCGATACAGTGTGGGACGAGGAAAAGCCTTCATGGGAACTCACTACCGAGCCGGCAGAAGAGTAAACCCGGGACACCACTGGCGAACTGCCCGAGACATACCCTACTCTCACTACCGAAGCGGCCGAAGAAATCAACCAAGACCAGGTCCTCACGGACAGGCAGGCCGATGCAGATCCGGTCCATCTAATGAGAGCTTCCCAACTTTTCCCCTTGATCAATATGCAAATTGCAGAAAACTATGTGATCAATGATGAGTCTGAAATAAGGATGGAAGAAAGGCCTAAGCAGAACGACTCCTTGATGGAGCATTTTTTCGCCACAACTAGACAAGGCAGCCCTAAACATAAGAGAGCCCGACTCAAGAAACCGGCGACTATAGTGAAGGGTCCCTCGCCTTCTCAGAGGTGTTGGAAGGAGAAACCACTAGAACAATGGGAACAGGACCCGAGCACATCATCCCACAAGAACTCGGGGAGAGTCAAGGCAATAATCAATGCAGGAGCCGCGGAAAAATTTGACCTGAGCCACCCATGGGACCCAAACTTATGATCCAGGAGTGAGGTATCGTCGAGCTAACGACGTTAAACAAATGCACTGGTCGAGAGGTAACCCGACATCTATCTTATTTTCAGTCATTTAATTTCTGTCATTTAGTTTTTTCCTTAAGTCATTCTCACCTTTCCTGTATATATTTGCTTGCAATTGTCTTTTGAACTAAGTCGTGCTGTGAGGCACGCCTTCGTTCAAAAGTGTGGGGTGAGAACCGCCTTTGTACATAGTTAATTAACATGCTTTTTTTTCCTTTTCCCTTAATATTATCTTTTTAAAAATATGAACTTGAGAATGTGAAAAAGATAGATCTAAATTCATGCATTTACCTTGTGAAATCTCAACTGTATAGAAACTTAGGATGTAACTTCTCATTTGTCCCTTTGTGCTGAGATATACAGGGGATGTGGAGTTGATATAAAATGCCCTAGAGAGGCTTGGCAAGCACTCGAAGGATCGGATTTCACTATATGGTTTACGAAGTCAGTGGAGGTTGCACTTCGGGTTTCATTGGAAATTAGAGTCATCTCCTCCATGCAGCGTTTATGCAAGAGGCGGGACGGGAATCAAACCGTCCTATCTCTAGTCCTAGTAGCCGGGAAAATAGATGAGCGACCCTCATCTTGACCCGCGCGAAACGGCAAGGATGAGAATGAGCTGGGAGGTATTTCCATATGCTCTCGGGCGATGATTGGACCTCCCAAAAAGGTTGAGAAAATGGACAAGCAAGTCACAAAGAAGCAAAGCTCGAAGAAGCAAATCAAAGGCCAAAGGCCAAAATTGTGAAGGTTTTAACCAAAACAAAAGTGAAGAAACTCCAATTCAACATCAAAGGTCAAAGACCAAGTCACTTCAAAAAGTTGTCCCTCACCAAAAGGAAATCAAAGAGCTCAGATCATTGAAACCCGAACCAAATCACGTGCTAGAGAAAGCTACAAGAAAACCATATAGTGCGAGTCGGTCCCGAGAATGCAGTCCAGGAGCCTGAAAAGGGCTATCTCCTGAATCATCCGAATTAATTTGCATCTCAGCTCGAAGGTACAAGTATCAAGTTTCTTCTAAGTATTTACACGGTTTAGTTTGGTAACAAGTAAGTATTGCATGAATAGGATAAATCTAGTCCCATATTCTCACTTTCTTATTTAAAGTTTTTACTTGGATTGTGTGTGCCTCTTTTAAATAGCATTGTTCGGGACGAACAACTAAAAGTGTGGGGTGATCTGATGGACCATATTTATATGATTCATTAAGATAGTTAAACCCACCAAATTAGACACTTTGTCTTAACAACGTTTACTTGTTAGTTCCACTTTTGTTCTACAGGCTATTTCGAGGATTAGAGATGAAACGAGCTAAAAAGGAGTTCTTAAAGCTAAAAATGGATTACAAGTCATTCGAGGCCACGACCAGATTCTGGCTTTACAACCTTCATGAACCCAACGTGGAATCACTCAAACATGTCCCAATGACTTGTTCCAAACCTCAACAAAGATCAAGAACTCAAGTCAATGCCAAGTCTAGCCACCCATGTGCAAGGCTTGTGCCTTGTCTTTTGATTGCAACCAAGATGCAACCAAGATGCAACCAAGCTCTAACCGGAGTTGTGAGGGAACCGATGGCTTTTGGAAGAAAATATCACAACCCACTCACACCCACTTCCTCCACCTCATGGCCGGCGGCTTTGAGGAGATGATGCCACCTCATGGGCGGCGGCTTTGGAGGAGATGATGCCACCTATGGCCGGTGGCTTTTGGCTCCTCCTCTCCCTCTTTGCCATGTGTTTTACCCCCCTCCTCTCCCCTTGCCTATAAATACCACATTCCCTCTCCTTTGTTCAATGTCCTCAATCCTTTGTTCAAAGCCTCATGTCCCAAATTGTAGTCTCAAGTCTCTAGTCCTTGTAGAAAATCTCTCTAGATTTTAGGCACAATCCTTGTAAACACTTTACTTTGATATGGGAAGCTCCAAGTTTGTTCTTGAGTACTCTTGTTGGTTCTTGAAGTGCTCAAGCTTTTCCTTGTCTTTTACTTTCAAAAAACTTTACTTTTTTGTCTTTCGAAAACCTTTACTTTTCAAGCACTTAGCTATGATGTCCTCTTCCATGGATAATCGTAGCTAAACCCTTCATTCGGTTGAAGGGGTGTGCTTGTATCAAAACATGTTTTAGACCCTTCTCTTAGTGCCTCAATTGTGTTTAAACTTGTTCTATGTGCCATATATTAGGTCAGAACACTATTGGTTGAGTGGAGGCTCGAAAGAGCAAAGCTCTTCCATGGGGTTCGTGAACATACGTGGTTAAGTGAAGGCTCGAAAGAGCAAAGCTTTTCTGTAGAGTTCAACCTCTTTAAAACACCACTTGGTTGATCGGAAATGATTGATCAGGTGGATGCACATAAGGCTAAGATACTTCGAAAGGAGGAATTAGCCTAAATAGAACAAGTGTTCTATGTCTTGAAAAGGACTAGACAGTGTGGCAAGTCGAGTGCTAGAAATAGCCTTAATACATTTTAAACACGTAGTATGATCATTAGAGGTTGATGATGAACAGATTTATGATACAAGGCCCCTAAAACCGAATCCTTTCCTTTAATTAAAACATCACCTGTCACTTTACTTTCAGTCTCATTATCAACTGCTTATTTTCAGTCATTTACTTTCAGTACTTTAATTTCTGCACATTTACTTTCCAGCTGTTTACTTTTCAGTAATTTACTTTCTGTCGCTTATTACAGACCCTTTCAATATCAGTCCATACCAAAAGTATGTTGATTAGTCGATATTGAATTCGACTGTTCCAGTAATTTACTTTCAGTAATTTACTTTCTGTCGCTTATTACAGACCCTTTCAATATCAGTCCATACCAAAAGTATGTTGATTAGTCGATATTGAATTCGACTGTTCCAGCACTTTACTTTTCAGTATTTACTTTCAGTCCTGTATTTACTTTCTTTACTTTCAGTCATTACGTTTCAGTACTAAAATTACAACCAACCCCCAACTGTCTTATTTAATTTTCCATTTTCGAAAAACAACTATCCACTAATTCCCTTGGGTTCGACCCCTACTTACCGCTTTACTACCCAATAGTAAAGTCACGAGTAGCGGACTTATAAATTAATTTTGTACACATTGCCTCGCGACAAGGCAGTGCTGTCAGTGGGCAATTCACAATCCTCCAACATATCTTCATAAAAATTGCATCATTAAAGCACCTGAGATCTCTGAAGCCAAGGTCGCATCCGCGTTTATTTTTCTGTAAAATTTCATGTTTAATCCAATTGATACCTCTATTCTTATCTTTTTTGTCCCACCAGAACTGAAAAATTAGCTTTGTCACTTCCTGTAAACACTTCTCCGGTAATCTGTACACTGACATCATATAAACCGGTAATGATTGAATGACTGCTTTTATAAGTACTTCTCTACCAGCCGCAGATAACATTTTACAATTCCAATCGTTGATTTTCTTCCACACCTTTTCTATGATACACCTAAACACTTCTGTCTTTCTCTGTCCCATCACTAGTAGCAAGCCAAGATATCTCGAATGACAAGGAACCTAGTGCACATCTAGAACTCCGATAATCTCAGTACGAAAGGGTATTTCTGATTTGTCAAAGTTTATTCTTTTCCCATAGATGTCTTCGTAAAAACTAAGGATCCTCTTTAGAGTTTGTGCCTCATCTGATGTGGCCTTCATAAAGAAAATTGAATCGTCTGCGAAAAATAGTTGGGTAACTACCGAGGCTGACCTACTAATTTTCACGCCACTGAGATCCCCCTTGAGAAGACCAGATGATACTTTCGCACTCAGCACCTCCGTACATAGAAAAAAAAGGTAAGGCGAGAGGGGGTCGCATTGCCTCAAACCCCTCTCCGGTCTAAACTCTCGTGAAAGATGACCATTTACTTTGACAACGTAAGAAACAGAGCGAACACATGCCCTGCCTCGAATGAACGTATCAGCCGACTTTTGATGAGTGCAATCCTTGAACTTAGCAACTTCAGTGATACGAACGACCTGCATTCATATGGAAACAACATTTTTCATTAATTTCTTTAAATAATGACTATGTGTTCAATTCTTATGTTAATCTTGATTTGCACCTCTTGATTTGCACCATTTATGAATGACTAATGTTGATACCTCTCCAACTTTGATCTCTTTTGCACCATCTCCATAAACTGTCTTAGCAAGATATCATTCTTCCATGCACCCATCTCAACTGTAGCTTTATCCTTAAACATAAGCATACATACCCATTCTGTTGAAAAGATCCAGTCAAGACCTCAATCAAGCAGAAAATCCCATCTCAATCAAATCTCTCAATAATAGCATATCTCATCATTTACCATAAATTGTACTAGCCTTATCATTAGCAACGATTAAGGCATATATTGTGTATTCACACATGTATAGGCTGTGTATATATACCTTGTATCATAATCAAATAAAAGCAAGAAATTAGAATTCTCACATGGTATCAGACGACCTCCTTCCTGCCTATTAAATTTCCTTTATCCTCCACACTCCTTTCTCCCCATTCTTTTGCTCAGACTCTCCCTCATGGCCCTTTCTATTTCCGAAGCTACCCCTTCTCAAAATACTGCCCAATTTACCAAGCTCACTGAAACCAATTACCTTACTTGGCTTTGACAAATCAAGCCCTACCTACATGGACAGAGGTTATGGGGATACATTTCTGGTTCTATTCCGGAACCGAAAGCTATAATCACCATTGCTGCAACCGAAACCTCTCCTGCCACAGAAATACCTAACCATGCACATGAGGAATGGTTCCCAATCGATCAGCAAATTGTCAGCCTAATCACTACATCTCTCACAGATAGTGTATCCCAACTTACCATCGACTTTGACACTTCCAAAGATATTTGGGACTGTCTGTCTCGTCACTTTTCTCAACAATCTAGAGCAAGTGCATCCAGCCTAAAGCTTCAACTGTTGGAACTACAAAAAGGGTCCAAAACTGTTGATGAGTACATTCGTTATGCCAAGTCAATTGCCGATGCACTTTCTTCTATTGGCAAACCAGTTCCGGAAGAGGATTTGGTCTTAGCTACTCTCCACGGTCTTGCATCTGACTATTTGATGCTTCGCACAGCCTTAACACAAAGCCCTTCTCTTCCCACATTCTCTGACCTCCGGGCTCGCATTTTAGCCTTTGATGCCCAACGTTCTGAGACAAATTTGTCTTCACTTCCGGTCACCGCCCTCTTCACTCAAGGTCGTGCCCAACGAGACTCTGAACATCACGAATCTGACCGTATTGAATCTGATCGTCGTGACAGCAATCGAAGAGATCAGTGAGGCCGATCTCGTGGTGGATATGGTAGCCGTGGAGCTAACCGTCGGAATTCTCGCCCTACATATGGTGGCCAGCGCTTTTCTCAGCAACAATCCTCTTATACTCCTTGGAATGCTCCTTGGAATGGTCGTGCTCCTTGGTCTCAGGGCTTATTTGGACCATCTCCCAATTGGTGCAACAATTGTCACAGCAACCAATATGACATGACTCACTGTCCTCATCGTTATTCTGGGTCTGCCTCAACTACGCCATTTGCGGGTGCTCCCATTGCTATGGATCCTAATTGGCATCCAGATACAGGAGCAACTCATCACATGACCTCCACTTCTATCCCAAACTCTCAACCTCACAATAGTCCACATAATGTCTTCATGGGAAATGGTGATTCTTTACCCATTTCTCACACCGGTAACATTCCTATTTCTTTGGGTTCCGCCAACTTCAATCTCTATAATGCTTTTCGTGTACCCTCCCTTCGCAAAAACCTACTTTCTGTAGCTCGTTTCACCAAAGATAATCTTGTTTTCTTTGTATTTGCTCCTACCTTTTATCAAATATATCGTTTACTCACCGGTCGATTGTTGTTTCAGGGCCCTTGTAAGGATGGCTTGTATCCTCTCTTCCTCCATCCTGAATCCGATATTCCACAAGCTCTTGTCACGGTTCATTCTTCCACCTGGCACAATCGACTTGGCCATCCATCCTCCTCAATTCTCTCTCGTCTTGGTCACAAAGTCTCCTTCAATTCCTTTGGCAATATTTGTGCACTTAGTAAATCTCATAAACTCCCATTTGTTTCCAATAATACATTTTCCTCTTCATTATTTGAGATTATTCATAGTGATGTGTGGATGTCCCTTGTCATGTCTGTTAGCGGGTTTCGCTATTATGTGTTATTCACAGATGAGTGCTCTCGCTATTCTTGGCTATATCCAATGAGGAGGGAAAATGAGGTTCTTTCCCATTTCAAAACCCTTGTTCAAATGATCAAAAATATTTTTCATGGGTCGGTTAAGGACCTTCAAAGTGATAATGGCACAGAATATGTGAATCAAGATTTTACTAACTATTGTGCCTCACTTGGTATTATACAGCGTTTCTCTTGTCCATACACACCCGAACAAAATGGACTTGCAGAGCGCAAACATCGTCACATTGCTTCCATGACACGTACTCTTCTTCTCACTTCTGGAGCTCCCACCAACATTTGGGTCGAAGCTGTCTTCACCTCTGTCTATCTCATCAACATTCTTCCCACATCAACTCTGTCTTGGGACACACCACACAAGATCTTGTATGGGCATTCTCCTTCATATTCCTCCCTTCGTGTTTTTTGGTTGTGCTTGTTTTCCTCACATCCATTCTAAATTCTCCACCAAATTGTCTAGTCAAAGCGTCGAGTGTGTTTTTATTGGCTATTCTCCTAATCATAAAGGTTACCGGTGTCTTGATCCCAAAACTGGTCACGTCATTATCTCCCGCCATGTCTTATTTGATGAAGCTAACTTTCCATTTAAGAAATTGCAGGCACCATCTTCGTCATCATTTGTGGAATTTGACCTGCATCTTCTGACACCTTCAAATTCAACAGCTTCCATGGAAGCCCCATTACACAGCCCACCTTCACTTGGCTCACACTCAAGTCCCACATTGATATCTACTGATAATGGTCCACTGCCATCTTCAACTTCAGGAGCTAATGCTCCAGATGCTCCAGAATCACCGACTGCCCATGGCGAGCCTTCTACTACGCCACAACCTCATCAAGGTGCTGTCACAAATGCTGTTGATACTATACCAATAACGCTGACACCTCCTGCTCAACCACTAATTCAATATCATCGTCGTCGTACTCCTGGATCTATCACAACAGCTGCTCCGGACTCGTCGATTGTTGTTCCTCCAATATCCTCTGCTCTTAGTCCGGCATCTCATCAAGCTACAACTTCAGATTATGCTCCCGCTGCCGCATCTGAACCTATGCCATCACATGATGTTCGTGTTCGCACTCGTCTTCAAGATGGCATTATCAAACGTCGAATTCGTACTGATGGGACTGTTACATATCCTATACCAAAGGCACTGGTTTCTATTGTCCACTCTCTCGAACCCACATGCTTCAGTCAAGCCTCAAAGGATCCACTCTGGCGTTCCGCAATGACCGATGAAATCAATGCCTTATTAAAGAATCAGACATGGTTACTTGTTCCACCTTCTTCTTCACAACACATTGTAGGCTGCAAATGGCTTCTTCACAACACATTGTAGGCTACAAAGCGCTATTAGTTGCAAAGGGATTTCATCAGCAGTACGGTATTGATTATGGTGAAACCTTTTGCCCTGTGATCAAGCCCGCCACCATCCGTACTGTCCTATCTATTGCAGTGTCACGAAATTGGCCTCTTCGTCAACTTGACGTAAAGAATGCCTTCTTACACAGTACTCTACAAGAGGACGTTTATATGACGCAACCTCCAGGCTTCATTGATCCTTCTCGGCCAAATCACGTCTGCAAATTATTAAAATCTATTTATGGTCTCAAACAAGCACCGAGAGTATGATTTCATCGTATGAGTCATTTTTTATTACCTGCTGGTTTCTATCTCAGCAAAGCCGATTCGTCACTATTCATTTTCCGGCGTGGCAGTCACACGATCTTCTTCTTACTCTACGTAGATGATATCATCATCACATCTGACAGTGAATCTCTACTTGATCAATTTATTGACACCCTGAGTCGTGCTTTTGATATCAAGGATCTAGGACCACTTCATTATTTCCTTGGTCTTCAAGTGACATCGCAGCTTGATGGTCTTCATATAAACCAATTGAAGTATGCTCACGATATGCTGGAGAAATATGGTCTTCTACACAGTCAACCAGTCAGCACTCCAATGACACCAAAAGCTCTTCTCAACCTCACTGACGGTTCCCCTTTAGATAATCCTACACTATTTCGTGAAATCGTTGGTTCCTTACAATACCTAACCATTACTCGGCCAGACATCACTTACGCAGTAAACATCATCTCTCAGTTCATGAGCCAACCACGCACTCCTCACCTTGTCGCTGCCAAGCGAATTCTTCGTTATGTCAAGGGCACAATTGGCCATGGCTTGTCCTTCACACCTCAACGTCATCCGGTCCCTTCAACTGCTTATTCAGACGCCGATTGGGCTGGTTGACCTACATCTCGTCGCTCTCAATCTGGATACCTTATTTATCGTGGCAGCAACTTAGTGTCTTGGTGCTTTAAAAAGCAACCAACCGTTGCCCGCTCCAGCGCTGAATCTGAGTATAGGGCTCTTGCCCACGCCTGTGCCGAAACAACTTGGTTAGCCCTTCTCTTATCCGAACTTGGTGCGAATATTCAGTACCCTATTGTCCTATACTGTGACAACTTGAGTGCCACTTATATGGCGACGAATCCCGTCTTTCATGCTTGCACCAAACACATTGAGTTAGATTATCACTTTGTACGGGAAAAAGTTACTGTCAAAAGTCATTTGGTTCATTTTATACCCTCGCCTGATCAACCCGCAGATTTATTAACTAAGGTATTGCATCGTCATCGTCACCACATTCTTTGTTCCAAACTAGTAAGTCAAGGACTCTCTAGTTTGCAGGGGATGTTGGAAAGATCCAGTCAAGACCTCAATCAAGCAGAAAATCCCATCTCAATCAAATCTCTCATTAGTAGCATATCTCATCATTTACCATAAATTGTACTAGCCTTATCATTAGCAACGATTAAGGCATATATTGTGTATTCACACATGTATAGGCTGTGTATATATACCTTGTATCATAATCAAATAAAAGCAAGAAGTTAGAATTCTCACACATTCCCTGAGCAGATACAAATTGTTATAAGTACTACAAGTATAAACACTATATACACATCGTATTAAATGGCATCCATAGCAAAACTTTCATTGCGCGGAAAGCGGACATACCCATTCCCAAGGAAGATAGCTCGACATAATTGTTCTTCTTGATATACCTCTGCAACAAAGAAATAACCAACAATAAAACATAACTTCACACAACATATCTGCAACCCCTAAACTCCGTCAGCAAGAAATCAAATTTGTGCAGTAAATTTACAGTCAAAGTTTACATTGCATATGCGGAAAACTTCCTACAATACAACTTCGACCTCTAAACTTCGTCAGCAAGAAATCAAATTTTTGCAGTAAATTTACAGTCAAAGTTTACATTGCATATGCAGAAAACTTCTTACAATACAACATCGACCTCTGAACTCCATCAGCAAGAAATCATGTTTTGGTAATAATTCAGTCAAAATTTACATTGCGTACAACTTGAAGGCAAACTTCAGACAATACAACATCAGCTTCTGAACTACAGAAAAAGTCAATTTCAAGAAATTCAAATCAAAGACAACACTGCAAATAAAGATCACAGAAAAGTATCTTTCATAGAATATCAAAATTATCTAAACAAAATGAAATTTGCATAGAATCATGATCTGCTACAAATCCCAAAATTGAATACGACCAAATGGAAAATTGCATCAACTGAACTTTTGAATTCTGCAACAAGTCTCAATAACGAACCTTTGGTTGATACCTTGCGTATCTGAATGCCTTGGATAAATGTGTAATTTAGTTCGAAAATTGCACCTGCAGGTGCATTTTTTATCTTTGGGGTTGAGGCAGCAGCTTCCTTTAATCCGGAAGCTGTCAATATAAGCACAGTACTAGATATCAATTATCAACTCTTTTGCAAATAAAAATGGTTCAAGTTAGAAAAGAAACAAAGGCACTCAAAAAAAAGTTAGAAAAGAAACAAAGAAGACACTAACTAGTATAATGCATTAGCACAAACATAGTTCACGAACAGAAAAGTAAACTACCCAAGTACTCTTCCACATCAGCTTTCACAATACGTCCCTTTATGCTTGAGATAGATAGCTACATTTGACGTTACAGCTTGCAAGTCAGGAATGACTCTAAATCGTAAATTACTTAATTTTAATGCAGTGAATGGAGTTAATGATTCTCACGTTGTTTTCTTCAGTCAATTTCTCGCTAAAGGACTCTTGACAATACGATCTCTGGTAGGAGGAACCACAATATGTGCTGAAGGTTTTGCCGGGCCCAAACTTTTGGATTCTTTGATCTCCACCTTCTTGGATGGGGCAGGAGCTTAGGGTTGCTCAGCAGCCAGGGCAGAAGCATCAGCCGACTTTTGAGGAGTGTAATCCTTGAACTTGGCAACGTCATCTTCATCTATACCAACGACCTGCATTCATATGGAAACAACATTTTTCATTAATTTCTTTAAATAATGACTTGTGTTTAATTCTTATGTTAATCTTGATTTGCATCTCTAGATTTGCACCAGTTATGAATGACTAAAGTTGATACCTCTCCAACTTTGATCTCTTTTACACCTACTCCATAAACTGTCTTAGCACGATGTCATTCTTCCATGCACCCATCTCCACTGTAGCTTTATCCTTAAACATAAACATACATACCCATTCCCTGAGCAGATACAAATTGTTATAAGTACTATAAGTATAAACACTGTATACAAATTGTATTAAATGGAATCCACAACAAAACTTTCATTGCGCGAAAAGCATACATACCCATTCCCAAGGAAAATAGCTCGACATAATTGTTCTTCTTGATATACCTCTGCAACAAAGAAATAACCAACAATAAAACATAACTTCACACAAAATATCTGCAACCCTAAACTCCATCAGCAAGAAATCAATTTTTTGCATTAACTTTACAGTCAAAGTTTACATTGCATATGCGGAAAACTTTCTACAATACAACATCGACCTCTAAACTCCATCAACAAGTAATCGAATTTTTGCAGTAAATTTACAGTCAAAGTTGACATTGCTATGTTACCCTGAAGTATAAAATTACTTGAAACATATATCAGAATATTAACCAGCTATAGCACCAAGCTAAGTTTTTGGTATTAAATACCTCAGTCATTGTGGGTGTAGAAGGCCTTTCAATCTCTTAAAGAGATGGAGGATCTGCAAAATGTTGCAAAGCAAATTATACTGAGAACATGAACACGTGAAGTTTGACGAAACTGCTGCTAAAGATGTGAAGGAAAAACTACACAAATGGAAATTCGATATATACAATGACCATATTCATTGTTTATGCTACACACATAGGCGGGCGAATTATGCATCGACTAAGACCTTACGAATACTACAGTATTAGTACATGAGCCTCACTGATCCAAAATAGAACACCAAACCGAATGAAATTTATCTTTTCCTTGTCTACAAAGAATATTCGCTTTGTGCTCCTACATCAGCTGTATATAACTCTCACAAAATCTAAGAAATAATATGATAACTTTCTAAAGTCCGAGCTTCAATTGAAGTAATACATGAAATCTATCACCGTTAGTTAGATGCATCCATGAGGTAACAATGCAAATGGAAACAGGAAAGAACATACCTGCACCAGATGAGAGACCTCTTACTGGTTGTACCTGTGAACTGTCTGATTGGTACCTTTTTCAGTATCCTGTAATTTAAGAAGTGCTAAACTAAGACACTTGGGATCTGTGTCAGCTCATCAGAAAAGCTGGAAATATTGCAAGTTTGTAAGATACCTCGGAAGCTACTGCACAAAGAAGATAAAAGCAATGACAATTTCTTTCAGGATTTGATATTTGGCACACCCGAGACCTCTTCCGCTCTTGTCAAATTGGATCACAGCAAACTGTTGTCAATTCCTTTTTGTCAGCGTCCTATATGGTTAAGAATGTTAGATTGTGAAATGTAATGAAATTCAGTATATCCACAGAGTAAAATTTTATTAGACAGCTACCTTGATGACTGGAAAATATATTCCGTTCTCTGTTTGAACAGCAACATTGATATTGACATTGTGGTACCTGGTAAAACATAAAGACAACCATGCTAAATTATTGTTTTAGGGTTCAGAAGTCAGTAAAATCATAGCATAAATGCCTCTACTTACTGGACAATGTAGTCATTGGTTTAAGAGCTGTTTCACTGAGCAACTTTCTTAAGTGCAAAGGCTGCAACCTGCATTACCATTATGAATAAATTATATGATATCAGAATAAAAATACTGAAGTCTAGTTGGTTAATAATCTACTGAAAATAGAAAAGATGATACCTTGATGACAAGATCATTGATATATACGCGCTTTCTTTTTTTCTTTTTTTCTTTTTTTCTTTTTTTCTTTTTTTCTTTTTTTCTTTTTTTCTTTTTTTCTTTTTTTCTTTTTTTCTTTTTTTCTTTTTTTCTTTTTTTCTTTTTTTCTTTTTTTCTTTTTTTCTTTTTTTCTTTTTTTCTTTTTTTCTTTTTTTCTTTTTTTCTTTTTTTCTTTTTTTCTTTTTTTCTTTTTTTCTTTTTTTCTTTTTTTTCCTTCAACTGTGATATCTTGATTGGCACCAGTTATGTATGACTAAAGTTCATACCTCTCCAAATTTGATCTCTTTCGCACCTTTACCACAAACTATCTTAGAAAGATATCCTTCTTCCATGCAATCCATCTAAGCGGTAGCTTTATCTTACAACATCGCACCATCACATCAGTATTACAATAATAAGTATATGGGCAAAAGGGATCAATCAGATACAGAAAACTGCCATATCATTTTTACTTCACAGAGAAGTTCACCAGGAGAAACTTTACCACCTTCTTTCTTCAGCCGCCTTGCATTTCTTAAGTTCTGATTATTAAATACCTCAGCATAGTGGGTGAAAGAGAAGGCACTCCAATCGCTTGATGAGCTGGAAGATCTGCAAAATGTTGCAAAGCAAATCATACTGAGTACATGAACATTCGAAGTTCGAGGAAAATGGATGCTAAAGATGTGAAGGAAAACCTACACAAATGGAAGAATACTGTAGTGTTAATACTCAGTATGATTGTTCATTGTTTATGCTACACTACATAGGCAGCGGAATTATGCATCGACAAGACCGTAAGAATATTGTAGTGTTAATACAGCAGCCTTGCTGATCTAAAATAGAACACCAAACCGCATGGAATTTATCTTTTAGTGGTCTACTAAGAATATTCTCTTTGTGCTCCTACATCAGCTGTAAATAACTCTCTCGAAATCTAAGAAATAAATCGATAACTGTTGGAACCCTTGGTTTTGATGATTACAAACACTTAACTAATGTGGTGCTTAAGTGTGCAGAAATCCATGAACAAATTAAATGATCCAGCTCTCATTTAATGAGCATTACTCGTGTATCAAGTCAAAGATATTGAGCACGAAATTTGTATGCAATCTGAAGATACAAGTGATTTCGAATATGTTAAAGAAAGATCAAAGAAGATATATCAACGGCTAACTTGGAAAGCATTTAAGGACCCGAAGAAGCCAATTTGGAAAGCAATCAAGGAGCCGAATAATTGCTGATTGGAAAGCAATTAAGAGGCAGGTCAATTGTTGATTTAGAAAATATTTGAAGAGCAGGCTGATTCCGAAAGACTTCAAATATGGAAAGGCAATATTCATATGGGATTAATTGCAAAGATGTTAAGGAAGGAATTTATTACAAGCCTGTTACTATTGGAAAGGAAATCAAAAAGCTTATTGGGCTTGGACGAGAAGGACAGCCAAGAAGCTATAAGGAGAAACAAATCGAGCAACAAGGAGGTGTGCTTTTTGAGAGATTTGAGAGAAAAAGCTACGACATTTTGAAGCAAAGGTTTGCTGAGAAAGAAACGCACGGAGGCGAGAAGCTCGAACAGATTCACTCTATCGGATTGAGCAGTAGTCATCAAAATAGAGTCGAGTTATAAGATCTATTTTGTAAACTCTGCAAGTACATCGGAATAAAGGGTTATCAGTTTGCAAATCCTTTCAGAGCAATCTGAAAGGTAGTGGTTTTTACTTTATCACTATTGTGATAAAGTTTTCCACTCTACATAAGTGCGTATTTACTTTCGTCATTATTTTCTTGCAAAATATTTCCGCTGCTATCTGACCATCAGACGGAAACACACTCTGTGACTTCCGTCTGACAGATTTCTAACAGTAACGATCCAACACGTGGTATCAGAGCCGAGTGCTCTAGATTTATCTGTTAGCTTTGCAGGAAAACATGTCGATTCACGATTCCTTCTGGAAACCGCCGCTACTGAAACCAGGACAATTCGACTGGTGGAAGGACCAATTTGAGGCCCATGTCTGTTCTCTGGATGGACAACTCTGGAGGATCCTCGAGACAGGTCCATTGCCCATCCCACTGGACATTACAGATCCCGACAAACCAGTAGAGAAATCCAAGGACAAATACACTGATGAGGATTACAAGGTTTTGGAAAAGAACGCCCGAGCAAAGAAAGTCCTCTACATGGCCCTCTCTCCTAGTGATCAAATCAAAGTGGCAATGTACAAAACCGCCAAAGACATGTATGATGGATTGGTAAGACTGTACGGGGGAAATGAAGACATTAAAAGAAATCGGATTCTGGCCGCCACCAAAGACTATGAAACTGTCATGCAAAAGAAAGACGAATCCTTGGAAGACTTCTACACTAGGTTCCAAGTCATAGTCGGGCAGCTGGAGTTCTTGAACGAGACGCTTCCCGAATGGAAAATCACGCATCAATTCATGCAGGCCTTAAATTCAAAATGGGATCAAGTAACCTTAGCACTACAGGCTCAAAGAGGGATCAAAGACACTACACTAGAAGAGCTGGTAGCAAATCTCCAAAGTCAAGCTGGAATTGTGGAAAGAAAGATGGCCAGAAGACAGACTGATAAGTCTCAGGCCATTGCCCTGAAAGTTGAAAAAGCCCTCGCACAAGCAACCGGGTCATCAAATGAAGAGGAGGATGAAATAGCTCTGCTAACAAGAGCCCTCACCAGAGCCAACTTCGGCAGAGGACGGAATTTCGTCAGAGGGAACCGAGACACTGGAAATTCCTCCCAAGGAAAAAAGGGGTCAACTTCACGAGGAAACGGAAGAAATCAAGGGCAGAAGGAAGATAGAACATGCTATCACTGCCAGAAGCAGGGGCATCTCTCCAAGGACTGTTACAGTAAAAAGAAAGGAGAGCCACCCGCCCAGAAAGAAGAAGAATCCGCCCCCAAACAAGCTCATGCCATGTTTGCAGCATGGGGAGACTCAGATGAAGACAGCGATGATGGAATCAACACAAAGGATGCTTGCTTGATGGCTCACTCAAATAATGAGGTAATTGATGATGATTCTTTTGTTGATAAAGTATTCTCTGAATCTGATCTTGCAGAAACAATTGCTAAAGTTCTGGCAAAAAACCGAGAGCTAGAAGATAGAATTGAAGAAATGCAACAGGATCATCGCGATGATATTGCAGAAAACCGCCTCTGGTCAACCAAGGCCATGCGTCTTGAAAAGGAGAAGGCAGAACATGTGTGCATGTGTCACACATGTAAGGGAAGAAAGGAAGAGGTCAGTGAGATCAGCAATGGTCTAAGACATATGACCCTAGGAAATAGCGAGCTAACGGACTTCCAAGCTAAGATTGAAGAGCTAACTGATGAACTGAACCAACTCAGACGAGATAATGAAGAACTCCTTCAGACAGTGCAAAGTCTAAGACTCGAGGATACTGCAAAGAAGGAAAATTGGCTCCGTGAGATGGAAGCAAAAAGGGTAGAGGAAGTAAAGACGGACTTCAAGAAAAAGTTTGTCTGCCCCGGGCTGGGGTATGAAGCTGAAAAAGGAAAGGGAAAGATGACAGAACAAGGAGAATGTTCTCGCCAGGAAAGACGACCACAAACCATCAGACGGACAGAGAGGGAAGACAGGTCACAGAAGGAATTCAATATCCACGACAAGGACTCTGTCCCCTACAAGGCTCCAAAAGGCTATAAAATCTGGATGAATATGAATCAGAGTCATAAGCCCTCAAGGAGAGACTTTCATGCTAGAAAGACAAAGACGACAGCTCCACTCGGCAGAAGCAAGTACGTAAATCTTCTATGCCATAGAATCTGCTGGAACTGTGGGCAGTCTGGACACTACAGAGCCGAATGCCAAAGACTAAGGGAAATAGATGAGAGGAATAGCCACTGGATGAATGCTAAAAGACGTCCCTCAAATGACGTCCATTGGAGGAAAGTCAATACCTACAGGGAGAAAAACAGAAGCGATCACTTCCGTCCGCACCATGATTCGGCCATCTTTTGCAAACCAAGGAAGACGCCCATGCGAAAGATAGACCTGACTAACTATGATGCTCATTACTCTTACTACTCTGCTCCTATTGCAAAATTTATCCCTAAGCCCAGTAAGCCCAAGCTTGTCTGGGTTCGTAAAAACTGATCTTTCTTTTGCAGAATGGAGTGAGGTCCCATCCCTGGTACTTGGACAGCGGATGCTCAAGACATATGACGGGAAATCCAGAATGGTTCGACTCACTCCACAAAACTTCCGGAGATAGCATAATCTTTGGAAACAAAAGCAAGGGAAATGTGACTGCAATAGGAGAGGTAAGAATTTCGGATACCATCCGAATCAAACAGGTTAGTCTAGTAGAAAACTTGAAATACAATCTACTAAGTGTGTCTCAGTTATGTCAATATGGCAAAAATCGTGTTACATTCAATTCTAATGATTGTTTTGTAAGAAGCAATGAGACAGGGAAGACAGTCCTAAGAGGAATCCGTGTGAACGAAATTTACATTGTCGACCCAGAATTTGTCCCAGAAGAGGAACTGTGCCTGGTAAGTATTGCTGAAAACACCATCCTCTGGCATAGGAGGTTTGGACATGCAAGCGTGAAACTACTGCATAAACTCTATCAGAAGGAATTGGTGGTTGGTTTACCCAAGATGGAAAGTGCATCAGCACAGGTATGTAGTGCATGTGTCACAGGGAAGCAGGCACGGACATCATTCACATCAAAGCAAACTGTGAGCACCTCTGCACCATTGGACATGGTTCACATGGACTTGTGTGGACCTGTAAACGTCACTAGCCGTGGAGGAAACAGGTATATCTTTGTCATAGTTGATGACTACTCCAGGTACACATGGACCTTATTCCTACACACCAAAGATCATACATTCTGTGAATTTGAAGCTTGGTTGAAATTGGTAAAAAATAAGTTAAATCGCAGGTTAACATCTATTCGTACTGATAACGGAACTGAGTTTCGGAACTCGCAGTTTCTCTCATTATGCAGGGAAAAAGGCATCGATCACAACTTTTCCGCCCCACGGACACCACAACAGAATGGTGTTGTTGAACGAAAGAATAGAACCCTGGAGGACATGTCACGTACCATGCTAATTGCTAGTGGAGTTCCAAAAGGCTTTTGGGCCGAAGCAATCTATGCCGCGAGTTATATCCTAAACAGAGCATCACTGCGATCCATGATAGGGAAAACTCCATATGAACTATTACGTGGAAGAAAACCTAATATTTCCCACTTGAAGATATTTGGATGCAGGTGTTTCGTCCACAACAATGGCAAGGAGAACCTGGGAAAGTTTGATGCTAGAAGTGATGAGGGAGTCTTCGTTGGATACTCTAATCACAGCAAAGCATACAAAGTCTTTAACCTAAGGCTAGAACAAGTTGAGGAAAGCGTTCATGTGAGATTCGACGAGACGGAAATGGCCGGTCAAAAGATAAAGGATTCCTCAACTACAGCCATGCAAGACGCTGGAGAACTCCAATTCGAAGATGAAACAGATCCTAATTGGGAACCGCCATCACCAAATGAAAACATCCCTCCCACGGAAGTCCAACAATTGATCAATGCTCCTCCAGTGAATCAAACGGATATTGCTGAAATACAGGTTCCAGCAGATGGACAAATCCAACATGTCCCTGAGGAAATTGTCAACGCTGAAATCCCTGGGGAGGAAGAGATGACAACTGAACCCATCCCTGCAAACCCTGAGGGGGAAGTAAGAACCACTCGCTATGGACGAACGACTCGTCGGCCAGACAGACTAGGAGACTATCAATGCTACACCTCTCAGCAAGAGGTAAACCTTAATAGTTTATGTCAATTTTGTGGATTTGCTTCTTTTGTCTCTCTTGCAGAACCAAAGACGACTGCGGAAGCTCTTAAAGACCCAGAATGGGTCAATGCCATGCAAGAGGAACTGCACCAATTCGAGAGGAACAAAGTGTGGCGTCTAGTTCCGACACCCAAAGATAAGAACGTGATTGGAACGAAATGGGTTTTCAGAAACAAACTGGACGATAAGGGAGCTGTCTTAAGGAACAAAGCCCGTCTAGTAGTCAAAGGGTACAACCAGCAAGAAGGAATTGACTACGATGAGACATTCGCTCCAGTTGCAAGGTTAGAGGCAATCAGGATGCTTATAGCTTATTCAACCTACCATGGGTTCACCTTGCAACAGATGGACGTCAAGACGGCATTTCTGAATGGAATACTAAAGGAGGAAGTATATGTAAGCCAAACTCCAGGATTTGAGGATAAAAGCCATCCCAATCATGTCTACGTACTGGACAAGGCTTTATACGGACTGAAGCAAGCACCCCGCGCTTGGTATGAGAGACTTTCTCTGTTCCTTCTGTCACACGGATATGTCAGGGGGGAAGTGGACAAGACTCTCTTCCTTCTGAAGGAAGGGACTGACACTCTAGTGGTTCAGGTATATGTTGATGATATTATCTTTGGTTCAACTAACCCTAGACTTGTCAAAAAGTTTACAGATCTGATGTCAAGCGAATTCGAGATGAGCATGGTGGGGGAATTGAAGTACTTTCTAGGACTTCAAGTAGCACAAGGGGAAGATGGAACTCGGATCCATCAGCAGAAGTACGTGAGGGAAATTCTAAAGAAGTTTGGGATGGATTCCGCGAAAACATGTGCCACACCCATGTCTCCAAATGACACGCTAGCAAAGGACGAGTCATCCCTCCAAGTGGATCCGACTCTATACAGGGGGATGATAGGTTCACTCTTATATCTTACAGCTAGCAGACCTGACATATTATTTAGTGTGTGTCTATGTGCTAGATTTCAGGCAGATCCTAGAGAGACACATGTCAAAGCCGTCAAAAGAATCTTGAGATACCTGAAAGGGACAGACGACTTGTGCCTATTCTATCCGACGGGAGGAGACTTACGTCTGACGGCTTACACAGATGCTGACTATGCAGGATGCAGAACAGACAGGAAGTCCACCTCAGGAATGGCGCAGTTTCTTGGACCATGTTTGATCTCGTGGGGATCCAAGAAACAGTCTTCTATTGCATTATCCACTGCTGAGGCAGAATATATCGCAGCTGCTGCTTGCTGCGCACAATTGCTATGGATAAAACAACAGCTAAGTGATTATGGCGTTACTCTTGAATGCGTGTCTATTCTGTGTGACAATACCAGTGCCATAAACATTTCGAAAAATCCGGTACAATTCTCACGCACTAAACACATTGAAATTAGATATCACTTTTTACGTGACTGTGTAGAGAAAGGAACCATTGCCATGGAATACTGTAGGACTGAGGAGCAAATCGCGGACATCTTTACGAAAGCATTACACAGGGAACCCTACGAGAAGCTAAGGCTTGAACTAGGTATGACTTCCCTCCCATAGTCTGCACTCTGTGTTGAATTCCCTCGATGACTGGCTAGACTAGTCCGCATGATAGATTGCCGTGTATGAAGCTACTGCGTATGTAGTTAATAACTGTGTGGAAGTTGCTCTAGGAGGTCACCACGGCATGCATGTTAAATGAGATTACTAGCTAGCAAATATCATGAGCATGACACATATTTCTTTGTAGCCCAAAAGAGACTTCCAAATTTGAACCCACAATATAAGCCAAGGAAGTACTCTAAGACTAACCCTAGCCTATTATGTGTGGAGAATAAATGTTTATCCCGTTGATGGTAAAATTATTTTCTTGGTCTTCTCCACACTACATGAAATTGCTTTGTCATGATTTGGTGAATTTTTATTCTCGTATGTGTGGTGTTTTTGTACCATTTGGGTAAACCTAGCACACCACACCCAGTCCTTGTGAAAACCATGAGACGAACCCGTGTTGATTCAAAGACAGTTCCCAACGGATCAATCAGTTGGATATTGTGAGTATTGCCTTTATTACCAGCGAATGCCAGCCAGTAGAAGTAGGTTAAGCACTTCATTAATGGTGTTTGACCGTTTTTCATTGGGAAGATGAGAGCAATGTTTGGTCTCCTGCCCGCATCGTTTCGAAATATGAACAGCTGGTTGAATAATATGGAGTACTGAACAGACTGCAGCTTTATTGAAAGGCGAAGAGGTGCAGTAATGATGATTTTGGAAATATGGACAGCTGTTGTCAAATCATGGAGTTTATTGGGCTTTTCAAGTCCGCTTGAGGCGGTTATCTCCCACTTAATGATGATTTTGGAAAGAAGATATTTGTGCAGGTTATTTTGGAAGCTCAAAAGATTTTCTTTGTGCGTGATTCAAGGCTGCCGGTTGGACTTCACGTTTGGAAAGAGGAATTAGGGTTTGCTCAATATAAACAGAAGGGGCAAGGGTGAGACGCTTCATCTATCTGCCTCCTTCTCTCTCAACGACGCAAGCTTTTGAATCCCTTGTCGTTCCTCACAAGTCCTCTGTTCCTCATGGCCTCCAACAGCAGCGACTCTGCCACCGCTCTCGCCGCCCTGCTCGCCAAATTCAAGGCAAAAGGAATGACTGTTGAGGACGTTCTGGCCGCGCAATCACAGGCTGCAACCGCTTCCTCCGATTCTGTCAAGTTGGTGTCTCTTCAGGTTCCAGAAGCCGGAACTGAGGCAACCCCGCAAAGGAAGCCCAAGGCAAAGAGGGGCGGTGCCGAAGGTTCCAGTCGCAAGCGCAGACGGCCGGCCACTCCCCAGGTTCCCAGTCGAAAGAGCAAGCGCACCAAAAAGGCGCAGGCCCCCGTTGTTGCTAAGGAGCGGTTCAGTCCAAAGAAGGAGGAGGAGAAGTTCCTGGAAAATAGATCCATCATCTCGGAGGTAACCCTTGACAGAATGTTCTTTGCTAAAAGTCAGCTGGTGGAGGTAATCAACCTCCTCATTGCTCAAAACTGGGACCACCTCTTCCGAGAGGAGGTTCTGGTCGATGAGAATGCTGTGAGGGAGTTTTACTCTCAGCTCACCGTGGACGAGAAGTCGGGTGTGCTCTCATTCATGTTCAAGGGAGACAAACAGGCAATTATAGTTCGTGAGTTAGCAAAAATCGTGGACGCCCCCATCCATGGAAATTCTGAATACATTGGTAAGGGTAACTGGCCGGCATCAACCGCAAAGGGCGATGTTATTCCAAGAATTGGCGGAGACCCTTCCAACTTGTCAAATCAGGGCAATGCTCTGAAGATGGATATCGTCAACCGCATCCTACATCGGTTTATCTGCACAACCGTGACCCCACGCGCCCAGAAGCATCAAGTGATTACCTTTCAGGATTTCCTCTTAGTGGACAAGCTCGGAAAGGGAGAGCCCATCAGTCTTCCCAAAATTATCATTCAGCACATGAAGCGTTGCACAGAGAGTGACACCCATGGGTTACCCTACCCCGGCCTGGTGAAAAAGATTCTTCTTGAGCTGGACATTTACTCGCCAACAAAGGAAGTTGTTCTGTCGTCCGTCTTGGGGAAGGACTCCCTTGCCAGTATTGGTTGGGAATTTGATGAAAAAACTGGATGGCGTAATACCCGGCTTAACCCCATCATTCCCCAACCAGCAGTGTCCCAGGATGTTGAGCCACCGGTCCAGCAACAGGAAATGCCAGCAGAGGATGTGGCAGCAGGGGGTTTGACAGCAGATGGACTGGATGCAATACGCATTGCCCTGCAAGGGTTGGCTGGTAAGGTTGAGATGTTGACTGATCATGTTGGGAATCTGGAAGTTGTGACCGAGAAGGTGCTGTTAGGCAATGAAGTTGAATGGGTGAAGGAATTGCGCTCCGGTGTTAAGGAGGCTGAGGAATCTGGAAAAATAACTATGACTCATGGCGCTCTGATCAGAGAGCAAATAGCGGAATTGAACAAACAGCTGCGATTTGTGGGGACTGAGCTGATGGATCAGTTGAAGAAAATGTTTGAGGGTTAACCCGGCGTCTGTCTCATGGTTACCCCATCCTTTCCATCCCACCCACATCTGCCATTTTCCTTGTTATTTTCTTTCGTTGTCATGCTCTGAGTTCTGCATGTTAGTCTTTAAATTTTCAGTGTTTTGTGTGTGTGTTCCCTCTGGGGCACTTTTGCTCGTTGTTAATGAAGCATGCAGTTTATTTTTATTGCATGGACATCTTTATTGCATCCTTTTTGATGATGTCAAAAGGGGGAAGAGATCATGGATGCATTACTTGAGGGGGAAGTTGTTACTAAAAATCAAACTGGATGTCCATCTAAGGGGGAACTGGTTAAGCAATCGTAGATTTGTATGCTTAACAAAATCTGAGAGATTCTATCTGATGAAATTATGTTGCAATATCTATCTGCGAAATTACTTGGTATGGATTTCTTGTTTTTTGAAGAAGTGTTTGTCATCATCAAAAAGGGGGAATTTGTTGGAACCCTTGGTTTTGATGATTACAAACACTTAACTAATGTGGTGCTTAAGTGTGCAGAAATCCATGAACAAATTAAATGATCCAGCTCTCATTTAATGAGCATTACTCGTGTATCAAGTCAAAGATATTGAGCACGAAATTTGTATGCAATCTGAAGATACAAGTGATTTCGAATATGTTAAAGAAAGATCAAAGAAGATATATCAACGGCTAACTTGGAAAGCATTTAAGGACCAGAAGAAGCCAATTTGGAAAGCAATCAAGGAGCCGAATAATTGCTGATTGGAAAGCAATTAAGAGGCAGGTCAATTGTTGATTTAGAAAATATTTGAAGAGCAGGCTGATTCCGAAAGACTTCAAATATGGAAAGGCAATATTCATATGGGATTAATTGCAAAGATGTTAAGGAAGGAATTTATTACAAGCCTGTTACTATTGGAAAGGAAATCAAAAAGCTTATTGGGCTTGGACGAGAAGGACAGCCAAGAAGCTATAAGGAGAAACAAATCGAGCAACAAGGAGGTGTGCTTTTTGAGAGATTTGAGAGAAAAAGCTACGACATTTTGAAGCAAAGGTTTGCTGAGAAAGAAACGCACGGAGGCGAGAAGCTCGAACAGATTCACTCTATCGGATTGAGCAGTAGTCATCAAAATAGAGTCGAGTTATAAGATCTATTTTGTAAACTCTGCAAGTACATCGGAATAAAGGGTTATCAGTTTGCAAATCCTTTCAGAGCAATCTGAAAGGTAGTGGTTTTTACTTTATCACTATTGTGATAAAGTTTTCCACTCTACATAAGTGCGTATTTACTTTCGTCATTATTTTCTTGCAAAATATTTCCGCTGCTATCTGACCATCAGACGGAAACACACTCTGTGACTTCCGTCTGACAGATTTCTAACAGTAACGATCCAACAATAACTTTCTTAAGTCTGAGCTTCAGTCGAAGAATTACATGGATTCAAGTCAGTTACATGCATCCATGAGGTGACAATGCAAAAGGAAACGGGGAAGAACATACCTGCATCAGATGAGAGACTTCTTATTGGTTGTAGCTGTGAACTGTACGATTGGGTCTCCAAGCTTATATTTTTCAATATCCTGTAATTTAAGAAGTGCCAAACTAAAACACAGGATCTGTCGCAGCTCATCAGAAAAGCTGGAAATATTAAAAGTTTGTAAGGTACCACGGGAGGTGCGGCACAAAGAAGATAAAAGCATTGATAGTTTATTTCCGGACTCGTTATTTTGCATACCCAAGACCTCTCCAGAAGACATGGATCTCAGTCCTTACTCTGAAGTTATTGCATCTGATCGTTTATGCAGATATAATTTTTTTAGTAACACAGCAGCGGAGGTTCTTTTGAATCTTCACAGCTGCTGCTTCTTGTCTTAACTGTCCGTATTGTTATTTGCCATTTTACCTGAAAGTGGTTCATATTGCACTAAATTCATTGCGATCATATCAGTGCGAATTTGCCGTTGTTTGAACAGAATGCCAGTCTAAGGAGGACAACTAACCTCACCAGTGACACTGAGGAACAATAATAGCCTTTTTCAATAAGATAAATTCATTGCGATCAATATATGTGCGAATTTGCAGTTGAATAAATCTTGCAGCATTCGTCAGCACCTTTGTCCCTCTTGCATCCAACTTGGCCATCTGTCCAGCTCTAAGGAATACCTCTTGCATCCAACTCGGCCATCTGCCAAGCCCTTTTTATCGAGAATCATTAGGCATGCCACCTTATTATAGTAGCTGGTAGCAGCATGGAAATATGTTAGAGAATTTAGATGATTTCATATGTGAAGTATACAAAGAACGACCAGCATTATTTCAGTATGAAATCATCTAAATTGAACACGGCCAAATGGAAAATTGCATCAACTGAACTTTCGAATTCTGCGACAAGTTTCAATAACGAACCTTTGGTTGATACCTTGCGTATCTGAGTGCCTTGGATATCTGTGTAATTAAGTCCGGAAATTGCACCTGCAGGTGCATTTTTGGTCTTTGGGGTTGAGCCAGCAGCTTCCTTCCCTCTAGAAGCTGTCAATATAAACACAGTACTAGATATCAATTATCAACTCTTTTGCAAACAGAAATGGTTCAAGTTGGAAAAGAAACAAAGAAGACACACTAACTAGTATAATGCATTAGCACAAACATAGTTCACTAACAAAAAAGTAAACTACCTAAGTATTCTTCCACATCAGGTTTCACAATGCGTCCCTTTATGCTTGAGACAGATACTACATTTGAGGTTACAGCTTGCAAGTCAGGAATGACTCTAAATCGCAAATTACTTAATTTTAATGCAGTGAATGGAGTTAATGATTCTCACGTTGTTTTCTTCAGCCAAGTTTCTCGCTAAGGACTCGTGAAAATACGATCTCCGGTAGGAGGAACCACAATATGTGCTGGAGCTTTTGCAGGGCTCAAACTCTTAGATTCTTTGATCTCCTCCTTCTTGGATGGGGCAGGAGCTGAGGGTTGCTCAGCAGCCAGGGCAGAAGTATCAGCCGACTTTTAAGGAATGTAATCCTTGAACTTGGCAACGTCATCTTCATCTTCAACAGTGATACCAACGACCTGCATTCATATGGAAACAACATTTTTCATTAATTCTTTAAATAATGACTCCGTGTTCAATTCTTAGTTTAATTTTTATTTGCACCAGTTATGTATGACTAAAGTTGATACCTCTCCAACTTTGATCTCTTTTGCACCATCTCCATAAACTATCTTAGCAAGATATCTTTCTTCCATGCACTCCATCTCAACTGCAGCTTTATCCTTAAACATAAGCATACATACCCATTCCCTGAGCAGATACAAATTGTTATAAGTACTATAAGTATAAACACTGTATACAAATTGTATTAAATGGCATGCACAGCAAAACTTTCATTGCGCGAAAAGCATACATACCCATTCCCAAGGAAGATAGCTCGACATAAATGTTCCTTTCTTATATACCTCTGCAACCCCTTAACTCCATCACAAGAAATCAAATTTTGGCAGTAAATTTACAGTCAAAGTTTACATTGCATATGCAGAAAGCTTCCTACAACATCAGCTTGTAGAGTATCTGGATTGAACTTCCTTGCAAAGAGGAAGCATATATTTGTGACGGTGTTTTCACCATAAGTGCAGTTAGCAGCAAACCTGATCCTGTCTATAAACTCTGCAGATATATGTGCCCTCACAAACCGTCTGGGGTGTGGCCCTAGCTTCGACCAGTCCACCCAAGTTATGCTCCGGTTTGAATTCTCATCAGGGCGTAGAATGTTGACTAATGTTGGAATATAATGCTCGTCCGCGTAGCAAGGCATGTGATAGTGCTCAACAAACATAAGGTAATATTTGATATCGGATATTATTTCCAAGGCCATCTTGCAGTTTACTTCAAACCAGTGAGACCCTTTTTACCACTGTTCGACTGAGATGGTTGGCCACATTAGGTTGTTGTACCGACCACGCCCACTCTTTCTTGGGTCGTCAAAGGAGTGGATGAAGCTTAGGCTGGAATTTATAAGGTACTTGTACGTTGTTGTGAAGTTGAAGACGGGAATGCATGATTCTGACAGCAATATAAACCGTTTGTTTGAGATTTCTAACAAGGCATTGGCTAAAAGGCGTCTTTCTGCGTCGATCATTGATGACGTTCCCCATTGCACTTCCTGTGAGAAATTAAACAACAAGTTACACTTGGAACCAATCATTTCATCACTAAAGAAACTAATTGCATTGCATGCAGAAGGTAACCCATCACATCCTCACTCTAAATGAAGAAAAAAACCCCAAACTTATTATAATACAACATCGACCTCTAAACTCCATCAGCAAGAAATCATGTTTTGGAAATAAATCACAGTCAAAATTTACATTGCATATAACTTCAGGGCAAACTGTTTTTTTTAGTCATGTAGATGCAATTCAATATGGGAGAAAACATACACATTTGATACAACTGCATTTGGATGAAGAGCAATCATGTGATAAGCAATCAAATATGTCTCCACCCTCAAAATCCATCTTATTGTTGTATGAGGAAGCCATGTGACAAGCAATCACAAGGTCTTATTATTCTGGTGGGGACAGGTTGCCCGATAAACAACTCCATCCTGATAGGAGATTTGCAACCTTAGACGGATGCTTTATTGCTTCTTGGCATGCCTTTCAGCGAAGACTTTCATCCTTCCAAGACCTTCTTTAAGTAGTGGTGGATCAATTGCAAATGTGATTCGAAGCCAGTTCTTCATTCCAACAGCCATCCCGGGAAGAATTATCACAGACTCTTCTTTAGCCAGCTTCAGTGCAAAGTCCATATCATCAGCAATGTCTTCCAGCTTAGATGTGTCCAGTTTCACCATCACAAACATGGAGCCCTCTGGTTTGTGCAAAAGATGCATGGAATTTCCTTGGTTTTCTCGTAACAGATTTCCGCATCTTCTTTCAGCACTTCCAATATTCTTTTTTTTTTGAAAAATGATGAATTCATTGATCAAAAAGGGCACAAGCAAAACGCTGCACCAAACAAACAACTAACTAATCCTGAAACGGGCCTGGCTACAAAAAACACCAAGCCGAGACAGAAGCACCAATAGGTACCCAAACTACCAAGCAACCTACCTAAACAAAAAACTAATCAATGAATTGCATATCAATCAACCAGGCTGTGTCTGCCTTATTACACGCCTCCTTCTTGATGGCCCCAATCTTCATTTTCAAGTACCAAGTCGTTTCTCGGACCAGCCTGGCTAAAGAGGCTTCTTCTGCTCTAAAAATAATGGCATTCCTTGCTAACCAAATTCCATTCATAGCTCTTGTGATTGCAGCACCTATCAGCTTTGTTTTTAAACGCCTTTGTATCAGCCCATTGAACCAGGGGATCAACAGGTCCCATTTGCTGGGAGCCTGCACCACCTTCAAGAATTGCATAACCTCAGACCACACTGCCCCAGTGAAGTTACAATCGAAAAACAGATGGTTTCTGCTCTCATCCGTCGCCTTACAGAATACGCAGGTTCTGGCTACATTAAGTCCCCACTTACACATTCTGTCTTTTGTCAACAGCTTGTCTTGAGATGCTAGCCAGGCATTAAAGGAGTCTCTCGGAGCGTTGAAGCCATTCCAGACTATATTGTGCCAGTCCACTTCGGCCGTGTGTTCTCTAAGCGTATTGTAAATGTCTTTGGTTCCAAAGCCTTCCCCTTGCCCATTCCAACTCACTGCATCATCTGAGATAGAAACACAAGTGAGCCCGATCTTCTTACAGTGCATTAAGCGTTTAAGGACCCAAGAGTTATCTGCTTTTACATCTCGTCTTCCCACCAATGCCTCCCTTTGGACCAATACTTGTCCATCCATTCTGTCCAAGCGCTACTATTGCCATCATTCTTGCCCCACAGTTGATTGATAACCATCGAATAATTCATCAGTTCGATGTTTCTCAAGCCAAGGCCCCCTTCCTTCTTGTCTTTACAGACCTTCTCCCAGCACACCAGGTGTCCACCTTTCTTGTCACAGCTACCTTTCCAAAGAAATCTAGCGCAAAGGGAACTGACAGTTTGGATCACTGTCTTTATATCATGATAGATGGACCATGAATGCTTTATGCCTTTTATAAATTTTAGTTTTAGGGTCGGGTTCGGGTTCACATAATTGACCAGATCTTTTGTGCCGGGTTAGGGTTTGAATAAATGACCCGATCATTATTTTGGGCCGGGTTAGGACCAAGCACAACCCGCCCCACGCCCACCCCTACTATACAGGAGCCTGCCCCTGCGAGACAATTGGACGAAGACATGCAACATCCACCATCGTCAACCGGGGACACACGTCCAACTCCGGAAGTGTACAGGCCTTCTATGCATGTACAAGAGCCTACCCCTGATCCGATGGATGACGACAGAACCTTACCACAAGTGCATGAATACGACTTTGACGAACTGCTGAATTTCGTGGAGGAGTTGGCGGGCAACAAGGAGGGTGACGAGGGAGCCGAAGGTAGGGACTCACCTTCGGCAGATGATGACGATCACGATGACACACTCGGCCAGAGTTTGTTAGAGGAGGGACTTCGGCCGGTGGCGGACTCGGTGAGGAGACACCGTTAGGTTCGATGTCAGAGGATGATCGGCCTTGGATCACTCCAGCTGGGGATGACAAGTGAGTTTTTTTGTACATATATTTATGTAACTTGTTTTACTAACCAAATTGTAAATGTCAAACTTGTATTTTTTTCAGCTTTGACCCGCCTTCAGCTGTTAACAAAATCGGGCTACAATGTATTGGGCCTGGTTTTTAAGGTTGGTTGGACCACAATTGGGACGTGTGATCCACAAGCTCCGGCGAGTGGTTTTGACACTTTAAGGTAAAATGTATTAAAATTGAATTAACATGAAATTTTTCGTTAAAGTTCTTTCTACATGCAAATATATTTTCGATTCCATAGTTTTAGGTTTCTATTAAATTGTTCGTAACACAACTATGTAATGTACATGCAGAGCTTGTACCAGTGGGATCCGATCCACAATGACCACATTGAGGCCAACTTTAGGAAGAAGGCGGCTAAGACTCTCCAAGATTCCTGGAAAGGCTTGCGATCCGGGAAGACTAAAGGCTCGAAATGGTTGACGGAAGATCACAAAGTTGCGGGAAAAGCTCGATTTAAATACGGACCCAGCATTCATAGCCCGTAGTGAAAAGAACAAGCAAACTTATTTGGCCCAGCATGCCAGAAACAGCCCAGCCTTGCACGCCTTTGGGTCGAGACCAGCACACTATCACACGACAAAGATGGTAATACAAAATATTTAAAAACAATTCTAGTTTCAATATCATTTATAATAACACATTTATCATTAAATGTGCAGAAAAAGAGAAATCAAAGACAAGTGTTGCCAACTGATATGTTTGACAAGAAATTCAAGCGGAAGGATGAGACGTATTTGATACCCTATAAGGAGAACACAAGGGGATTACACTTACCAATTATATTTTCTTATTACACTAATTTATTAATAAATTTAAGTTATAGTTACATTTAATTTGTTATACATTTGTTTTGTTAGTTTCCTATATTTACAAATTATTGTTTCCTTTGTAAATAAACATTTAATGTTATTTGAAAAATGTGCAGAAAAAGCTCGCGGATGCTGAAGCTTTGGTCATGAAGAATCACGTCGGAGAGGAAAGGGTACCAGAGGAGGAGCTGGTAGAGGCCTCTGCGACTGTCATGTGGGTTAACCCGAGGTCGGGGATAGCGTATCTGTATGGGCCTGCAACGACATTGGTGTCGGACAAGTTCTTTTCAATGGGCAGTCAGTCATGCGCGAGAGAGATCGAGGGCTACACTATCGGACGATTACACTCAGGATCTCTGAGGCCGCGTTTAGAGAGCATGGACGAGTCCCAGTCTCGACAGGAGGTTGAGATCAGAAGCTTGAAGGAAGGCATGGACCTATTGACGCAATGATGCAAAGGCAAGTTGATATGTTGAGGATGTTAACTCCCGGATACCAACCTCCTCCTCCCAGAGGAAGCCCGAATCTGCCAAGTCAGAGATCGAATGAAGACAACCGAGGACATCAACAAGGCCAGAGGGAAAACAGCAATTAAAATTAAAATTATTATTTTTATTTGACTCCACTTATGTAGTTTTATTATCATTACATTTATTTTATAATAATCTGTTTTAAAAATGAAAACAGCAATTAAAATTAATATTAATGCTTTATAAACATTGAATGTTAATATCAAAAATTTGAAAAATTAATATTCGGAAATTAATATTCAAAAAATCAAAAATTAAAATTTGAAAACCCATAGGAATAATGACGGAACTTAGACGGAAACTTTTAGACGGAGTAAAGATGGACTACTGACGGAAACTTAGATGACGGAATTGTGACGGACATTGTGGCTAACGTACATACGACGGAAAATATTGCAAACGGAAATGTGTTTGCATATAGACGGAAAATCTAATTGATGCGAAATTGACGGAATATAGACGGTAACCTAGATGACGGAATTCCGATGGAATTACGCCGATAATATTTTCTGCAGGAAGTTTGTCGGAAAGATGACGAACGCTGTCTAGCGTAAAAATGACGGCATTTTGATGGTTTCTTAATAGACGGATATAGCCGTAACTTTGACGGAATAAAGAGTAGCGTAAAAATAACGAAATTTTGATTGTTTCTTAATTGACGGACATGTCCCGAAAAACTACCGAAAACCTGTGCACTGAAATTCAGACGATATTTGACGAAGAATCTCGCCGGGTACATGTCGGACTTACGACGGAATTTTCTTTACCGGAAATTCGACGGAACATTGACGGAAATAAACGGCGGAATGTTGACGGAAAATTTATTCCGCCAGAAAAATTGCCATCATTGGTGATGAAAATTCAACTTTTTCATCACTTTTCCGTCGTTTTCCCGACGTCGGAAATTTTTCATAATTAGTAGTGATAACAATCGATCGTATCTCTTAAATAAGAATTACAATTTTTAAAAACTCGAATCGAATCGTCCGATCTCTGATCATTACAATTACCTTATGGTGTCTGATCATGGAAGAAGCTAAGCTTCTTCAATCTTGTAATATATTATATCGAGACCTTTGCAGACATGTGGAAAGCTTTAAATGTAAAAAATTGTCAAGTGTTTGTGTTTTTTTTTTGAAACTGCATAATACACGTACAGTAGTATTTATATACAGAATGCTTCGACCTGACATCATGTCATTAACATATATACCTATATAATGATTACCGAGTAGAGAAAAGATCACATGAGAAGAGCTAGTTATCAAGAGAACAAATCTTGACCATTAGATTATCAATTTAATAGTTGTTAATTAACAATAATTTAATTGCACAATCCGATTTTAATTATGGATTAAAGGGTAAATCAGTCATAATAAGTGTCAATTGGCAGTTACGATCCAATTTTCTCGTCCTCGATCGGCTCTCGTGCGCAGGAATCTCGATTTCAATTTCATCTTCCCAAATCAATCGACAATCCGCAAGGAGAATCAATTATCTTCACTCCGGCACCCGCTCCTCTCACCCGATCCGGCCACCGTTCAACACCACCATGGTTAGAAAAAAGGTAGCCGCGGCTGAGCCCTCACAACCGAGAGCACCTCGAACTCGAGTTAGGGTTTCCTCAACCGGTTCACCCACCCCTCAGAAATCAACAACTCCTGGCCGCCCCATCACACTCTCAGCTTCTCCATCCCCGCCGGCCAGTCCCAACAATCCCTCGCCACCAGCACTAGCTGAAAACAACACTACCCGTGCCTCCCCCGAGCCGGCTGCGCCTGCCAACGATCCACCCAAGAAGCAGCGCTTCAAGAAGGTAGCCATACGCCGCAAAATTGATACCAATGTATACAAACGATGTTGGCATTTTTGTTGATGTTGTATAGGAACAAACTTAGAGTTTTTTTTCTGATAATTCGTATTACTGTTATAATCGTAGACAAGAACGTATACAGTTGTTCATTAATTCATTTGTACTTCGTTTGGACCAAGTAATAATATTCATATAAAATTGATATAATTCGTAGTTACCATTTGAGAATGCTGTACGTATACCTTGTCATTACGTACCATAGTTATAATTCATATAAAGTTATTTATAATTCATATGCTTCTTTCATTATGTACCTTATTGTTGATGCTTTAGTTCTCTTTCATTTTACTTTTCTATGATCTGATCACAAGTCATATTCCGGTGTTTGCTGATTAGGCACCCAGTCCATTACAAGTTAAGTATGCAGATGGAGAATTGGAAAGATTAGGTATTGCGCTGTTATTTTTAAATCGAATTACCTGTTTTTGATATACTTCATATAATCCCATAACTTGCTTATCATCGTCTTTGTATTTGAATCAAGGTCTCAGTTTGGATAAGGCTTGGTGAATCATGCTTTTGCAGCTGCACTGGGTGTACTTCTTCTGGTCTGTTTTGTTTCTTTTTCTTGGATTGTACTCTTCAGCCTTCCAGTTGTGGTTCACCAAGGAATTGATGTTCTCGTGAGTGTGTGTGTGAGGTTTTCTATGTGGTACTCTCTTTATGGTGTTCTATTTTTATTCCAGGATTACTAGATTTATAATTTGTAATAACAGATTTATCTTTCGGAGTAACAGATTTCTCTTTCGTAATAACAGATTTACAATTTGTATTACCGGATTTATAATTTGTATTACCAGATTTAAAATTTTGCTCACGTCTGGGAGAAGAAGAATGTACGAAGAGTCTGGGGGCCTTGGGTCTTGAATATGTTGGGAAGCAGACACATGCTAGCTTACTTTTTATTACAGGATTATCAAGCCATGGTTGCACAACTTGAGCATCAGTTTCAGCTTCGAAGACTTTCCATCCAGGGTCTTTTGTGCAGAGCAACAATCTTTTGTGCAGAGCAATAATTCGTTCCAGTTAATTTTTTTATTATTGGTCTAATCCAGTTCTATTATTTGTATTACCAGATTTATAATTTGTAGTAACAAATTTATCTTTCGTAATAACAGATTTATAATTTGTATTAGATTTATAATTTGCAGTACTAGTTTTATCTTTCGTAATAACAATTTATGTGAACTTGATATTCATTACAATCTTTTAGGTTACTTTCGCTAAAATGCTAGTTTACATAGTTTGTGTGAATTATGAGACAACGTTGTATGAAGTAATACTAGAAAGAAATGACAACATTGTACGAATTATGATTTATCTGCTACGAATAATAAATACCCTGTGTGATACACATGAACATACGTATGTAAGAAGTAATACTACGAAGAAATAACAACTTTTTATTGAAATAAAAATACAAAAGTACATAATATTTGTATGATAACCGGTACAATTTGTAGTGATGTGCACATAGGCAAATCCTTTTTATTGAAATGAAAAAGTATGTTGCATCCGTGAACGGCTTTGGTGTACTTCTTGTCTCGAATCCGAGGTATCGAGAAAACTCACATCACATCCATTTCCCTACAACATACGCAAGAATTAAATACTGAAATGGTAAAAAGGTCCTGTATTTAAGCATAAATTTTATCTATATGCACATAACTTCTGTTTTTTGATAACCAAGAACAAGTTAGCATATAAAGGATCAAGTTATGCTAGAGATATTATTAGACTATGCGTTTCCAATTAAAATCAGTTCTTTACTTTGCAGAAAAACGACTAACCAGTGCTAATTGCCCACTAGTGGCGGAAGTCACTGTTTTTTCCATGTTCTGTTTGAAGTTCCAACTCAGAATGGAAATCAGAGAGCATTCTTTGACCAGGAAAAGACCTGTGCAGATCATGATGCGGTCATTATTAGTGCCACTAATCAAAGTAACAAAAAAGATAAGAAATAAGAAACTCGTACCTTATTTCAATGGCACCAGTTGCTGATACTCTCAAGTCTCATCTCATCAGTCTGATGCACTGGGTGCTTGTTAAGGTATTTTAATCCCTAAAATGCACAAACAATGTTGCAAAGTGCTTAAAATCTAATTTGTATATAAGCACTATATCAAAGCAAGTCCCAAAATGACGGCAGAAGCAAACTTGTTCCACCAAATCTGTCAACAGTTGACACTACGAATTCTGTATTCTACACTATGAATAAATAAGGTATCCTGTTTCGTTGACTACGAATTATGTGTGCTACACTACAAATAATTAAGACACCCTAATTGAACACCAGTATGAATACTATGAGTAACACTACGAACAATAATAAAATAGAAATTGAATCAAATAATCCACCCTGTTTCGTTAACTACGAATTATGCGTCCTACACTACGAACAACCATGACACCCAGTTGAACACCAGTACGAATACTATGATTTACACTACGAACAATAATAAAATAGGAATTGAATCAAATAATCCACCCTGTTTCGTTAACTACGAATTATGCGTGCTACACTACATACAACCATGACACCCAGTTGAACACCAGTACGAATACTATGATTTACACTACGAACAATAATAAAATATGAATTGAATCACTTGGATTACAAAGGGAGTAAAAGAAGGATGATATCAGTTGCTCACCTCATATAATCTGACGATTTCGTTCGTCGATTAGTTCTTGAAGATTTCGTTCGTTGCAGATTTCGTTTGCCGATTAGGTCTAGGGTTTAGGGTTTTTCAAGATGAAAATTGCTTACGAACGAAGCAAGTCAAACGAGGAGCGGAGAGATTCTCTGCACGAACGTGGTAGATGTCGCCGTCGTATGTCGTCGCTTTTCGCCGAGGGAAGCCGAGATGCGATTTCCAATTCATAGATTTCGTTCGTCGATTTGTCGCCGAGAGAAGCCGACATCTCAATTTTTGATTTCGAATTCGTAGTTCGTGATTGTTCGTCAGTCGTGTCCTGAAATTTAGGGATTATTGATGAGACGTATTTATACGACTCATTAAGTCAACAAAACCCACCATTTACGACATTTGATCATAAGAACATATGCTTGTTAATGTCGTTTTGCATTTCAGGGCCTTTTGGAGTCTAAAGAAGAATCGAGCTTAAAAGACGGCATTTTCATGTCAGAAGCATCGCAGTTGAAGAACAAAGCCAGAGCAGAGTCATGAACAGTAATTCCGGCGTGAACAGTAATTCTGGCATGAACAGTAATCCCGACATGAACAGTAATTCCGGCGCAAACAATAATCCCGGGATGAACAGTAATTTGGTCGTGAACAGTAACTTCGGGAAAAATCCTAGAAGCATCTCATTATTTGCTCATGCCAATCCATTTTGACTACTTCCAGAGCAAGAGTGTCTTGATGATTATAGAAGCATCTCATCATTGGCTTATGCCAATCCATTTTGGCTACTTCCACTCCAAACTTGGAGTCCAAGACATAAGAAACCCTAGCTCTTTCTCTTTAAATAGAACCTTATGTCTAGGAAATCAAAGCCACCATCTTAGATAGAGAAGTCCTATCGTGTGCCCCAAGGTGTGAGCCTCATTGGGGGCTTCTCTCTCTACCTCTTTCTCATTTCGGAAATAGAAAGCAACTTTACTTTTCTTGTTCTTACATTCTCGTCTTACTTTCTTGCACTTACTTTACTGTTCTTACTTTCATGTACTTACATTCCATCCATTGCTCTCATATCCTTCCCATGGATATGAGTGGCTAAAATCCCCTATTCGGTTTAGGGATCATTCTACATTGAGACACGGTTTTGAGACCCTATTCTTAATGCTTCTTTGTGTTCTTGTGGTGTAAGTGCTTGGAATGGCCTTACTTTGGGTGATCTCTTGGAATGGAGTGAACCACACGCATGACACAAAGTATGATCATTAGAGGTCAATGATAAACAAGCCACAATAGTATTGTCAACACATTTTGAGATCCTTTACTTAATGCTATTGAGTGTTCATCTAGTTCTTGTGCCATTATTCGGATTGAACAAAAGGCTAAGTGGATGCTTGGAATGGCAAAGCTTGGCCGAGTAGTTCAATCTAGATTAAACAATAAAACCAAGTGTATGCTTGGAATGGCAAAGCTTGGCCGAGTTGTTTAATCACTCTTTAGCTACTCGTTTGATAATGAATCATGAGAACGGGTGGCTGCACTTAGGCTAATACATCTTGAAATGGAGTATTAGTCTAGCTAGAACTAGAAATCTATATCTTGAAATGGATTAGATTGTGGTGTAAGTGCTTGAAATGGCCTTACTTCGGGATTATGTCTTGAAATGGAGTAATCCACACTCATGAACACAAAGTAAAATCATTAGATATCCATGATGAATGTGTGACAATGGATCCCTAGACCAAATACTCACTTGCTTACATTCGCTCATTTACTTTATGCACTAGTATTAACTTGTTCCAAACCCCCCCCCCCCCCAAACCATTTACTTTCTTTACTGTTTTGTTTAAAAACAACAAGTAACCATTACAACTCCCTTGGGTTCGACCCCTACTTGCCGCTTTACTAATTCATAGTAAGCCAAGGTGGTGGAGATTATAAATTTAGATTTGATTTGTCCCTCACGACAAGGGCCTGTCAAATTTTGGCGCCGTTGCCGGGGAAACTAGATAAATCATTGAAAGTTGTTCTTGTTTTTACTTTTTGTTACACTTGTGCTTAGTGAACCATGTCTCACCATAGTGACAATTTTGGTGAAGACGAGGTGAACAATGATATGCACCATTATGGTCGCGACGATGCACCACCTCTATTCTATGAGGATCCCGAGGTGCTAGTCCGCCAAGGAAACTTGAGGCGTAGGCAAGCAATGGGGCAAAACCATGGGGTGCGAGAGGATCAAGTCCCAAATGATCCTAGGCAACCGGTTATACCCCCGCGTAGACCTCACCCTCAATAAGTTCGCAATGAAAACTTTGATAATGTGTTCTACCAAGAACCTACCTTTGAGGAACTCTCGGCACCTAATTTTAGAAACCAATCTGGGTGCATCTATGAGAGCCCGGAACTAGAGGATATATTGGTTAGCACCGGAGTTGTGCACAATTTGCCTAAGTTCGCGGGTACTCAAGAAGAGTCCGCTACTTCTCATATCAAACGTTTTCATGCAGTGTGTCAAAATCTCAAGCCCCATGGAGTAGAAGTAGAAGACTTCAAGTTGAAAGCCTTCTACTTCTCTCTAATGGATTCGGCCACCGATTGGTTTCTCTCTTTGCCTTCGGGTAGTATCCAAACTTGGGCTCAAATGCAAGCTAAATTTTTGGCCAAATACTACCCTATTGGCCTAGCCTCACGAGTGAGGAGGCAATTGCAAGAGTTGAAACAAGGGCCGAATGAGTCGATGTACGACTATCTTGGGAAGTTCAACCAACTCGAGGGGAGTTGTTGTAATTTAGGGCTTTCCGAGAAGCTCCTAATTGAGTACTTGTTGGATGGATTCAAGCCCTTAGACAAAATGCTTTTGAATGCCTCGGCCGGAGGATCGATATCTAGCCTTACGTTGAGAGAAATAAGGGCCTTGATCGGAAAGGTGGCCGAAAATGCACGTTTTTGAGGAGGCTAATAGCCGTCATGAGGAGTTCACCCGGACTAGAAGTGTGGCCAAAGCCGAGGTCCCTATGAGTCATATATCCGAGGACATAAAGCAAATGAAAGAAATGATGATGCATTTGATGAGAAGGGAACCGGCGGCTAAGACCAAGCCATGTGAGTTTTGTGGGTCTATGGACCACAAGACGGACTCTTGCCCGACGTTGCTAGAAGAGGACCATGGAGAGGTGAATGCCGTGGGGAACTATCAAGACTACCAAAACCGGGCCGGACCTAGTCGCCCCTATGGACAAGGACCGGCCGGGCAGAATTGGCAAAACAATGCTCCAAGGGACTTAGCTCCTCAAGCTCATCAACAAACTGCTCCTCAAGCTATCCAACAATTCTATAGGCCTCCCCAACGCCAATTTCAGCAGTAAGGACCTATCAAAAACAGGCCAGGACCGAACTATACTCAGTCGGGACCGAGCCCGGTGGGACAAAACCGGTCCTTGGAGGACATGATGAAGGAGTTGGCCGCTAACCAGTTGCGAAATCAGGCCGAGACCAAGGGCCAAATAGCTGAGATCCAAAAGCAAGTGTCCCAACCTTATGCAACCGTGTCCCAACTTGCTACCACGGTGTTCGAACTAGCAAGGGCGCCCGGTCGACTTCCTTCACAAACCGTCCAAAACCTGAAGGCAAATGTTAGCATGATGGAGGTGATTATGATTGATGATGACAAGCTAGATGGATTGGAGGAGTTGCCCAAGCATGATGGACCCATGATAGAGCGTGCCCTCACTACAAGCCACAAGGTTAGAGACCCGGGAGCTTTCACGGTCACATGCGGTATAGGAGAGGCTCAAGTTCCTCATTGCTTGATCGATCTTGGTGCTGCCGTTAATGCCATGCCCTACTCCTTATACAACTCGTTGGGACTTGGTCCATTGAGCTTGCCGAAATTAATGATTGAGTTGGGGGACAAGTCATGCATTCGACCGGTTGGATTGCTTGAGGATGTGACACTCCAAGTGGGAGACCTTGTTATTCCTGTAGATTTCTACGTCTTGCAGATGGGCAATGCTAGAGACGATGAGCCTCCTACTCTTATATTGGGACGGCCATTTCTCTATGACACGAAGGCTAGGATTGACATGGGCGAGGGTTTATTATCACTTTCATTCGGCGGTGGAATTTCAGATTTCTACATCTGTGATAATGATGACCGTCCGGGCACAAAGAAGCCACCGGACATTGTGCACACCTCGGATTTCAGTACCCTAGTCCCTGACCGACCAAGAGAGACCGTATGCACGACTTGGGCAACAGCTATGGTGAAGACTTCCTCGCCGGCATGGAGGAATGTGAAGGCGAACCCGCCCGACTATTGGATACCAGCACCGTGCACACCAATCCACAAGGGCTTGGGGCGGATCAAAGGAGACACTGAGGCGAAGTTTGACCTCACCCGCCCATGGGACCCCAACGAACCTCCTTGAGGAGGTACCGTCGAGCCAACGACATTAAACAAAGGCGCTCGCCGGGAGGCAGCCCAGCATTTTACAGTATTTTCTTGCATTTTATTTTCTTGCATTTTACCTTCTTGCATTTTATACTAACCCTCACCTCGTTATGTTTGGAAAAGAAAAGGTATGTGTTTGTAGGTCGGGTCCAAGTGCTACGCACTTTGCTCTTAGTCCTACGCATTTTATGATAACCGGGCTTGACCCAAGAAGGACGGACGCGTCCGTGAGTCCCAGGCCCGACTGGTGGGATCTCTTCTATTCCGCATGATAACTCACCCGCTACGCATTTTAGGCGGGCTAAGTCCACCCGAGAGGATCCCAAGGCGTCCGGACGCGTCCTAGAGGAGCAGCCGAGCCCGACCTGACTTCCCATGAGCTTTAGATGCTAGTCCACGCCTTGCCACTTCGTGGCATACGAGGGGAGTTCTGTTTCACTCTAGTACCTTGTTCTTTCCATTGATTGCGTGCATATTGTCTTGATTGAGTTGTGCCGTGAGGCCACGGCTCATTTCAATAGTGTGGGGTGGGGTGGGGTGTTTAGTAGTTTGTTGTGTCATCACGTTTACTTTATTGCCATGCATGAGTCAGCACGTTTCCCTTTGAAAATTTTAAATTTTTCAAATAAAATGAGTAGATTTGTGAATAAAATGCGTAGGAAAGGGGTGTTGAGCTTAAATGATGCGAAATAGATGGATCCTAGTACATGCACGACTCATATGAAATTATAATTGTGCGACTAACATGTGATCTAACTTCTTATATGTCCTTATGAGTTGGGATAAATAGGGGATGTGGAGTTGATAGAAATGTCCTAGTGAGGCTTGACAAATCACTCAAGGATCGGGGATTCGAGTTACATGGTTATATGGACTTGTGGAGGCTGCACTTCGAGACTCGTGGTTGTAGTTGACTCCACCATTGCAGCGTTTATGCAAGTGGTGGGACGGGAATCAAACCGTCCTATCTCTAGTCTTAGTAGTCGGGAAAATAGATGAGTGACCCTCATCTTGACTCGCACGAAATGACAAGGATGAGAAAGAGCGGGGAGGTATTTCCATATGCTTGAGGGCGATGATTGGACCTCCCAAGAAGGAATGGACAAGAAAATCACAAAGGAAGCAAAGCTCAAAAGAAAGAAAAATCATCTCATGTGAAGTTCTAACCGAAGCCAAGTGAAAGATCATCAAAGTCATACAAAGGCCAAAGGCCAAAGTTCACTACAAGTATGTCCAAGAAAAGTATCAAAAGGACTCAACCCTTGAGCTTGAATTCATCTCGTGCTAGAAGAAGCAACAAATATAACCATGTAACAAGAACCGAATCCAAGAGTGTAGATCATGGGCCTAAAAAGGACTATCTCCCATTCATCCGAATTGGTTTGCATCCCGACTCAAAGGTACATGTATCAAGTTGAATTCCATGTTTTAGCAAAATACCTTGAGTAGTGATTGAGAATGCATGAAAAGGGGAAATCTAGACTAGCACTTATATAGTGGCCGAGAAGGACTTGTGATGTTTGCATGTGTTTTGCCTCTTATGACTTAAGGCCTTGTTCGGGACGAACAAGTTCAAGTGTGGGGTGATTTGATGAGACGTATTTATACGACTCGTTAAGTCATTAAAACCCACCAGTTACGACATTTGATCATAAGAACGTTTACTTATTAATGTCGTTTTGGATTTCAGGGCCTTTGGGAGTCTAAAGAAGAATCGGGCTTAAAAATGGCATTTAAGGCCAAAATCACCACAAGGCATTATTGGCCCACACGTGAAGCCCAAGCCAAACCTAGCCCACTTGCAAAAATCTTGATGATTCTAGAAGCATCTCATTATTTGCTCATGCCAATCCATTTTGACTACTTCCAAGCAAGGGTGCCTTGATGATTCTAGAAGCATCTCAACATTTGCAATTGCCAAATCACTAATGCCACTCAACTTGGGCATCAAGTTTGGCATATTCCTTTATCCCTTTCCTATAAAAAGAGGACCTTGGCCTCATTGTAATCCATTCAAAAATCTCTCTAAATTCTACAAGTTGTTACTCTTGTCATTTGGCTTGAAGCAATCCAACTTCTCTCTACTCCTTCCCTTACTTTGTTACGCATTTTACTTTCTACTCTACACATTTTTGGGTTGTACCTTCCTTATTCCGATTATGCTCCTTAGCTCCCATATTCATTTCATGAATATGAGTGGCTAAAACCTCCATAATTCGGTTTGGGGTCCCCTAAATGTTGTAGCAAGGCTTTGAGACCTTGAATCTTCATACTATCTTGTATTCATTTGCTAGTTGTGACAATAGATTGGGAATGAGTACCTAGGCTAAACTAATGCTTGGAATGGCAAGGTTTAGCCGTGTGGTCTCTTCACAACTATTGAGTTTGTTTTCATTGGAATGTGGAACAAACCTTGCACCTAGTTTAGCATACCTTGGAATGGGGTGTTATTCTTTAGTACACTAGTGATTTGTTCTTGGAATGGAATGAATCATGGAACAAGTGCTTGGAATGGCCTTGTTAGGGTGATCTCTTGTAATGGAGTAACCACACCTATGGATGCAAGATAGATCATTAGAAGGTCAATGATGAGTTGAGCTATAACAAAGGCCCCTAGACCGAATTCTATTCTATCAATCACAATCCCTTTGCATTTACTTTTAGTTTTACTTTACAAAACCACTTTCAAAACCCCAAAACTTGTATTTACTTTATTTACATTTCGCACAAAAGAACAATGAGTAGTTGATCTATTTCCCTTGGGTTCGACCCCTACTTGCCACTCTACTAGTCTATAGTGAGTTCAAGGTAGTGGACATTATAAATTTAGATTTGATTTGCACACTACGACATTGTGCCTCATCAATTATGATTTACTAATTTCAATTTGGTACCGAGATTACCCTTATGTAGTATTAAATCTGATTTTAATTACTAATTACGAATATTATCTGGTTTAATATCAGCCACACATTTGATTTGATATGTGGTTCAGATCTGTTCTCATTTCTCACTGTAACTACACTTCTCACAGGAATCAGACTCTTACTGAGTATCCGTATATTTTGTGATAGTCAAATATCCGATATAGATTACCTTGATTCTTTCCTTCGACATTCCAATTATTCTTTCCTTTTACATTAAACAAAGTGATGTGTGGTTGATAGACTCAAACGTTGAATTTTCACGAGTTGACGGCCAATTACTAATCAAGGTTAACGGGTCAATGGTGTTCTTTAACAAAAGAATGAGACAAGTATTACGTGGCAAAATGACGAGAGACGCGCGTCAGTTAAATGAGACAACTAGTGACACGTGGAATTATAAGGTTTTAGATAAAGCTTACTCATCGGATGAATTAACATTTAACTCGTCATTGAATATCATAATGATTCAATTGTGTCGTGCTTCATTGCATTACTGCATGCACACATGCACAGGGGCGGATGCGCTAAGGAGGGAGGAGGGGCAGCTGCCCTGGGTCGATTTTTTTATTTTTTTTTTAATATTAGACTAATACAGTGTATTTTTGAATGATTTTTACATCTTGCCCCTGGTCATTTTAATTATATGCCCCCTCTAGTATGAAAATAAATTGTTGAATCCGCCCCCGATCCGAAAATATTTATCTTGCCCCTGAACCGAAAAATTTCTGGATCCGCCCCTGCACATGCATTAACCTCCAAACTCGAGAAATAAACTATCGTGCAGCGTCATCTCATGTTGGATCCTTTGTGTTTTGATGATAACAAACACTTAGCTAATATTTAACTTGAGTATGCAGAAATCACACTGTCCTACAGAAACGATAACCGCACATCTCTGAAAGAGCATTGCGCTGCGAGAGAGATGAGATCTGCGTGAGGGACGAGATCAGCACCGACATTGTGACGAGATCAGATCAGCGAAGATATACTCGAGATACGATTTGAAGATATACGAGTATATAAGCGGAATATTTGACAAGAGATATTGATATGGAAATATATACAAGATATACGACTCGATATATGTGATGGGAATATACGAGCCAGATTTGGAAAGGAAATACTTGATGTGGTTAAGATATGGAAATATCTTAACCAAATCATATCTGCAGGATAGAGATCGGATCTCTGAAGAAGATTACATCTGCAAACTGAAGGTTGACTATAAAAGAAAGAGAAGCTCGAGAAAGCAAAGCTCGGCTTTTTGGAGAGAGTAATCAGAGATTGAAGCGGTGATCAATTTCGGAGCTGACGAAGTGCTGCTGTGTGCGGACAAGAGCAAGATCGAGTTATTTGGTATTCGAATTGAGTAGAACTGTTTAACTGTCACTGAGTGAGACAGATTGTAACATTCTACAAGCATATTCGTTAAGTAATAACATCGATCTTGAAGCCCTTCTGGAATCATCCAGAAGGCAAGTGGTTTTCAGCCTGTTGCAAGGATTGCAATAAGGTTTCCACTATAAATCAGTGAGCATTTACTTTCCGCACTATATTTCCTGTACTTGAGATAATTTCCGCTGTCATCTATCTGAGGGATACCACTTTGTGATCTCCCTCACATAGACGGCTAACCTAACGATCAACCACTTGGTAACAGAGCCCGGCTCTAGATTGTGTGTGTCAGCCTTTGCATAAAATCATGTCTGCTGCAAACGACTCCTTCTGGAAGCCACCTGTGCTCAACCCGAGAGAGTATGACTGGTGGAAGGATCATTTCGAAGCTCATGTGTGCTCCCTGGATGGAAAGCTGTGGCGAGTATTTGAACAGGGCAACTTCCCTATTCTGGATATGATAGATCCCGAAAAGTTGAAAGAGAAGGCGAAAGACAAGTACACGGAAGCTGATTACAAAGCTCTCCAGCAGAATACTAGGGCTAAGAAGGTTCTGTACATGGCCCTCTCACCAGGAGATCAGGTGAAGATGGTTGTATACAAAACTGCAAAGGAGTAGTGGGACGGCCTAGCTAGACTGTACGAGGGAAACGAGGATATAAAGAGGAATAGAATTCTGGCAGCCACGAAGGACTATGAAACAGTTGAACAGCGAAAGGACGAATCTCTGGAAGACTTCTACACCAGATTTCAAATAATCATGGCACAACTGAACTCTCTAGACGAGAAACTTCTACAGTGGAAAATAACCCATCAGTTCATGCAAGCTCTTAGCTCTAGATAGGATACAGTGACTACAGCCCTCCAAGCTCAGAAGGGCATCAAAGAAACAACTTTGAAAGAACTTGTGGTGAACCTGCAGAGCCAAGCTGGGATAGCAGAGAGAAAAATGGCCAGGAGACAAGCAGGCAAGTCTCAAGCTATAGCATTGAAAGTAGAGAAGGCCTTGGATATAGCACAGGTGACTATGCCATCTAAAAATGAGGATGAGGAGATCGCTCTCTTCTCGAGAGCCTTCAAGATGGCGACCAAAGGAAAAGCGCAGAACTTCAACAAGGAAAACTCCGGTGGAGGTGGAAGAAACCACAAAGGGAACAAGGGAGGTACCTCAGAAGAGAGCAAGACAAAGGGAGGAGGAAAAGAAGAAAGAACCTGCTATCACTGCCAGAAAAAGGGGCACCTTGCTCGAGATTGCTACAGTAAAAAGAAGGGTGAACCACCTGCCCCAAAGGAAGCTCAATCCATGTTCGCTGCATGGGGTGACATAGATGAGGAATGCAGTAAAAAGAAGCGAACTAAGGAGCCATGTCTGATGGCGCGAGGCACAACTAGTGAGGTAAATGAATCCGATTCCTTTGTAGATGAAGTTTTCAGTGAATCTGATTTTGCAGAGACTATTGCCGAACTATTGAAGAAGATTCGCAGTCTAAAAGAACAGCTTGAGGTTATGCAAGATGAACACGAAGACGACATGGAAAATAATCGTCTCTGGTCAACCAAAGCTATGCGACTGGAAAAGGAGATGGAGGAACACGTCTGCAAGTGTTCCACATGCAACGGAAAGCACACGCAAATCAACAATCTGAGAATGAGTTACGGCGCATAAAATTGGACGACACCGAGCTGATAGATTTCAGAACCCAGATGGAAGAATTCAATGCAGAATTAGCTAGGCTCCAGGTGGATAATAACGAACTACATCAGACAGTTGGAGATCTCAGACGAGAAGGGATTGACAGAAAGGAGATCTGGCTGCGAGAACTAGAGGCCAAGAAGGTTGAAGAAGAAAGAGAAAATTACAAAAGAAGGTTTGTCAGACCAGGACTTGGATATGGTGAAGGAAATAAAGATACCAACGAAAAGGCAGAAGATAAAAGGACTGTCAAAGGAAAGGAAGTAAGAACTGAAGTTGGTGAGAGCTCTCGTCAAGGGAAAAAGTCAGAAACCACGAGACAGTTTGGAAGAGAAGACACAGCCTCCGAGGATAGTCATTTCTATGACAGTGACTCTGTACCATTCAAGGCTAGGAAAGCCTTTGAAATTTGAAAGAAACAGACCTCCAACCGTCAACCATTTAGGATTGACTTTCAGGCACGAAAAAATGGGAGACCTATTCCCCTAGAAAGAAATAAGAAAACTGGTGGTCTCTACTATCGTGTCTGCTGGCATTGTGGTCACTCTGGCCACTACAGACGAGACTGTAAGAGATTAAGTGAAACCTATGAGAGAAATTACAACTGGAAAAAGACCACTTACACATCCCCTGAGGAAAACTGCCAGAGAAGAGTCAGTCCTGCCCACATCTCTAGAAGAGATCCCCTTAGGATGGAAGACAGAGCAGAATGGGCTCGTCCTCACCATGACACACGCATCTACGGATAACCCAGAAGAACCCCCAGAAGAAAAATTGACCTTGCTGAAAATAGCAATTCCTATTCTTTAAAATTTTCTCCTGTTGCTAAAACTGTTTCAAAACCCAATAAGCCCAAGCTTGTCTGGGTTCGTAAAAACTGATTTTCTTGCAGGACGGAGTGAGGAGCAGACCATGGTATCTGGACAGCGGATGCTTTAGACACATGACAGGAGATCCAGGGTGGTTCATCTCACTCCAAGCCTACTTCGGAGAAAGTATCATCTTCAGAAACAAGAGCACAGGTAAGGTCGTTGCAATAGGAGAGGTAAAAATTTCTGAAACTGTCAAAGTCAGACAAGTAGCTTTGGTTGAAAATTTGAGATACAACTTGCTGAGTATATCACAACAGTGTCAACGTGGTAGAAATCAAGTGATATTTAACTCTAATGACTGTATTGTGAGATGCATTGAGACAGGAAGAATAATTCTGAGAGGCGTTTGTGAGAACGAAATCTACACGGTGGATCCAAAGTTCGTCCCAGATGAGGAGTTGTGCCTACCAAGCATAGCTGAGGACACCTTACTATGGCACAAAAGGTTCGGGCATGCAAGCATGAGGCTGATTCATAAACTACATCAGAACGAACTGGAAGTTGGACTATCCAAGGTGGAGAGCTCATTTGATCAGGTATGCAGTGCCTGTGCTACGGGCAAGCAAGTACGTACCTCGTTTCAGTCAAAACAATCAGTGAGTACATCTGCTCCCCTAGACATGATCCACATGGATCTTTACGGTCCAGTGAACGTTGTTAGCCGTGGAGGGAAAATGTATATATTGGTTATCGTGGATGACTACTCCAGGTATACGTGGACCATTTTCTTAAATTCTAAGGATGAAACATACTCTGAGTTTGTCACATGGTTGAAACAGATTGAAAATAAGTTGAGTAAAAAGTTGGTGTCTATTCGTACTGACAACAGAACCGAGTTCCAAAATTCCCAGTTTCTCTCCCTGTGCAGGACTGGCGGAATAGATCACAACTTCTCTACACCATATGAGCTGCTGCGTGGAAGAAAACCTAACATTGCTCATTTAAAAGTATTTGGATGCAGGTGATATGTGCACAACAATGGGAAAGACAATCTGGGCAAGTTCGACCCGAGGAGCGATGAAGGTGTTTTCGTTGGCTATTCGAGTCATAGTCGAGTATACAAATTGTACAACCTGAGAATGGAACAGGTGGAGGAAAGCATTCATGTAACCTTTGATGAGCGCATCATGGCCGGGCACCTGGTGAAGGATCCCTCCTTCCAGGATGATGGTGAACTTCAGTTCGTGAATAGGTCTGACCCTGACTGGGAACCAGCGCAACACAAGACCAAGAAACTAACCCAAGGAGCTACTCAGACAACAGGTCAAGAACAGGTGGAGATTACAGGTGAGAATACTCAGACGGAGATGCTAGCTCAAGAGCATGTCTCTGCTGTTCCTGTGACCGAAATCAACGTTGATGCTCCCAACGAGGAGGAGGTAGTCGTCAACCCTCCTCTTGCAGGCACTGAGGACGAATCCAGGACTACACGCCGTGGGAGAATTATATAGCCCCCAGCAAGGCTGAGGGACCACCAGTGTTACACTTCGCAAGGTCAGGTAAACTTGGATAATTTATGTCATTTTTGTGGATTTGCATCCTTTGTCTCTCTTGCAGAACCTAAAACAGTAGTAGAAGCGCTCAAGGATCCAGAATGGGTCAATGCCATGCAAGAGGAGCTACATCAGTTTGAGAGGAACAAGGTTTGGCGATTGGTCCCTAGGTCGAAGGACAAGAATGTAATAGGGACGAAGTGGGTCTTTAGAAACAAGATGGACGACAAGGGAGTCATCATGAGAAACAAGGCTCGCCTGGTGGTCAAGGGGTACAACCAACAAGAGGGGATAGACTACGATGAGACATTCACCCCAGTTGCAAGGTTCGAAGCAATCAGACTATTAATTGCTTATTCTACTTACCATGGCTTCACTCTACAGCAGATGGATGTGAAAACGGCCTTCTTGAACGGAGTTCTGAAAAAGGAGGTATATGTGAGCCAAACACCAGGGTTTGAGGATCACACTCACACTGATCGTGTCCATATCCTGGACAAGGCGCTGTATGGATTAAAGCAAGCGCCCCGTGCTTGGTATGAGAGACTGTCACAGTTCCTGCTGTCTCACTGATATGCCAGAGGAGAGGTGGACAAAACTCTCTTCCTTTTGAAGGAAGGAGAGGACACTTTAGTGGTTCAGGTATATGTGGATGATATCATTATCGGTTCAACTAACCCTAAACTTGTCAAGAAGTTCACAGATTTGATGACAAGCGAGTTCGAGATGAGCATCGTGGGTGAGCTGAAGTACTTTCTTGGACTTCAAGTGGCTCAAGGAGAGGATGGCACCCAGATTCATCAGCAGAAATACATAAAGGAGATGCTAAAGAAGTTTGAAATGGAATTCGTCAAGACATGTGCCACACCAATGTCTCCGAATGATGCCTTGACAAAGAATGAGTCCTCACCACAAGTGGATCCCACTTTATACAGGGGAATGATTGGTTCTCTCTTGTATCTTACTGCCAGTAGACCTGATATTTTATTCAGTGTTTGTCTGTGTGCAAGGTTTCAGGCAGATCCCAGAGAAACCCACGTGAAAGCTGTGAAGAGGATACTGAGATATCTGAAGGGAACAGATGATTTATGCTTATTCTATCCAAGGGGAGGAGAGTTACGCCTGTCAGCCTACACTGATGCAGATTATGCAGGCTACAAGATTGATAGAAAGTCCACGTTAGGGATGGCTCAATATCTTGGACCGTGTCTCATCTCTTGGGCATCGAAGAAGCAGTCCTCTATTGCACTTTCCACCGCTGAGGCAGAATACATTACCGCTGTTGCTTGCTGTGCGCAGCTGGTATGGCTCAGGCAATAGCTAAGTGATTATGGTGTCATTACTGATTGTGCTAAAATCCTATGTGATAACACTAGTTCTATTAACATCTCTAAGAATCCTGTGCAGTTTTCACGCACTAAGCATATAGAGATTAGATATCACTTTCTGTGAGAATGTGTAGAAAAGGGAACAATAGAGATGGAATACTGCAGAACTGAGGAACAGATAGCGGATATTTTCACAAAGGCATTGCACAAGGAACGCTACGAGAAGCTGAGGCTTGAACTAGGTATGGTTTCACTTTCTTAGAGGTGTGTTCATTTGTTGCTCCCTTAGTGATTAACTAGACTAGATGCATGCAAGTCACGTCTGATGGAAATTTAATATGGATATTCTATGCTAGTGAAATTAAGTTGTGTTCATACTATATCCATGCATGCTAGCTATGTGATTGATGACTGCATAGGAATTGATAAACATGACATTTCTGAATTCCTTCTGCCCAAAGGAGACCTCCATAGTTGATCCCACGTTATAAGCCTAGGAGGTACTCTAGACCAACCTTAGCCTTTTTCATGCGGAATGTTCCTATGAGCCCGTTGAGTTGCTGTTATATTTTCCTAGAATTATTCCACATGAAGTATGAAATTGATGAAATTTGCTTGGATGATCACATTTGCTTTGAGCTTGATTGTGTGTGGTGTTATTTGTACCATTTGGGTAAAGTTAGCACACCATACCAAAACCTTGTGTACCCATGAGACAAGTCAGATCAGGTTATCACTTTGGAAGGATCACCTTTGGCCGGGAAACAATCTTTGTGACAGCCGTGGAGACAAAGTGTTCTGTGAATTCAGATAATCATGGCTTAGCATTGGGAAGAGGTTCACTCTGCTAGCTCTCAGCATGGAGAGGTGAACAGTCTTGCAGCAGGTAGATGTCCCGTCTGCAACATTTATGGTGAGAAACGCACGCCTCCAGATAGAGCCACGTGCAGCCCCTCTCACGCGTGGACCAAGTTATTGTGTGGTTGGGTGAATTTAGAAAGTTTTGTGTGGACCCGTTTTTGGAAAGAATGCAACGTTTGGCAAAAGCAAAAACTTCGGTGGCAAGCAAACTCACTGCTACAAAGTAGGAGGCGACGTTTGGGCATTCGTTTATGTCAAATAAATTCTAGGGTTTGTAGCGGGTATATAAGGAGAGAAGGGCGAGTGTAATTCCTCATCAATTTCAGATGCTCTCCTTTGCTCTTACTCAAATCAAGGTGCTACAGTTTTCAATGGCCTCTTCAACCTAACTCAACTCTCTCACCAGCGGCCACCGCTGAGCTTGCGGCTCAGTTGACTACGCAAGGAGTCAATGCTCAAAGTCTGCAAACCATTCTCCAGTCCACCACCCCGTCCGTCTCTACTCCGATCGACTCGGCAGTGGCTAGAGAAGTTATTATGCTCGAAGAGCTTCAGGAAGACTCTCACTCTCAGCGTCGTCTTCGAAAAGGGTCCTCTATTGCTGAGCGGTCTGCCTGCAAGCACTCGAAGCAATCTACTTCTCCCTTGGCCCGAAAAAGCAACAGACCCACTCGTCAGACTGCTCTGATGGTTGAAGAGAACGGTGAGTCGGATGGGAGCGCGGAGGAATCTGAGGAGGCCGGGAAGGCTATTGTTCAGGAGTTGGTTGTTAATTATGAATGGCTTGTGGAGTACAAGCTCATGGAAGTTCAGGAGTTGCTCATGGCCCAGGGGTGGGCGAATTGTTTAAGAAGCCTGTCATTGTGGATGAGAAGTTGGTGAAAGAGTTTTACTCAAAGCTGAAGTTGATAGAGAAATCAAAAGGGAATCTGGAGTTGTCGGTGAGTATGGGAGGAGAGGTGTTCACTTTGAATCTGAGGGAGCTGGCCACTATTCTGCAGGTGCCCAGAGGTGGGTATGTTAAGTATACCAAGGGGACGTGTCCGAGCTCAGTGGCTAAGTCAGAAGTATTTGAACGGCTTGGGATGGATCTCGCCGTGAAGGGGCAACGGGAAATCTCCCAGATGGATGTGCTTCCCAGGATTCTTCACAGGATCTTGGTGTCGAACATCACCCCAAGGAAACAGAAGCATTCTCTGGTTGTCTTTCAGGACATGTTGCTCGTGGACCAGATCATGAAGAGGAAGCTCGTGAACTTACCCTTTCAGGTGATGCGTCACATGGAGTAGAACCCTTCTAATGGCCTGCCTTTCCCTCAGTTCGTGAAAGAAATTCTGAAGTATTCGGAGATCTATAACCCTGCCTCTGAGACAGCCTTTTCAACAGATTTTGGAGATGATCACATTGTCAAGTTGGGTCTGGAGTATTCCGCTGGTAAAGGATGGATCATACCGCGAGCTCCGTCGCCACAGCCTACAGAACCAGATGTTGTTAAGGTGTCTCCCGTTGCTAACCCCGTGCGTCCAGAAAATGTTATCCCCACTGAAGGTCTTGGTGAGGTGATGAGTTTGTTAAGGGAGCTTCGGTCTGAGGTGAAGGGAAGGTTAGCAGCCCTCGAAGTGGCAGCAGAGAGAGCCTTGAAAGTTCTAGAGGAGAGTTGGGTGAAAGGCTTGAGTGCTGCGGCTGCTATAGTTGAAGGGTTCCCAGAGTGGATCAAGGATCTTGCTGCCGAGGTTGTGGAGCAGCTGAAGGATCTATACCAGAATGATGCCTAGTCTGGACTGTCTCATGGGCCCCTATCTTTGCCAACCCCTCCATATCAATCCCCGTTTCTTGAACCTTTTTTTTGAATTTCATGTTTTGATGTTTCTGTGTTTTTTGACTTCCCTGCTTGCCTGTGTGGTGTCTGCGTGACACGCTTATGCTCGCTGCTATGAATGAAGTGCTTTATCTTTCCATTATTCTGTGTTCTTGTTTGCTTAATCTTTTTGATGATGCCAAAAGAGGGAAGATATATGTGTGCACTCACTAAGGGGGAAATCATTACCAAAGTTTAAGCGGATGTCAATCTGAGGGGGAACTAAGCTTGCTAGACCTAAATGAGAATCGATTGAATTAACTCTGAATTAACTAGCTGATGTAGGGAATTGTAGATACGATTTCCCTGTCACTGCTGTGTGTGATTTCTCATTTGTGAAGAAGTATTTGTCATCATCAAAAAAGGAGGAATTTGTTGGACCCTTTGTGTTTTGATGATAACAAACACTTAGCTAATATTTGACTTGAGTATGCAGAAATCACACTGTCCTACAGAAACGATAACCGGACATCTCTGAGAGCGCATTGCGCTGCGAGAGAGATGAGATCTGCGTGAGGGACGAGATCAGCACCGACATTGTGACGAGATCAGATCAGCGAAAATATACTCGAGATACGATTTAAAGATATTAGAGTATATAAGCGGAATATTTGACAAGAGATATTGATATGGAAATATATACAAGATATACGACTCGATATATGTGATGTGAATATACGAGCCAGATTTGGAAAGGAAATACTTGATGTGGTTAAGATATGGAAATATCTTAACCAAATCATATCTGCAGGATAGAGATCGGATCTCTGGCGAAGATTACATCTGCAGACTGAAGGTTGACTATAAAAGCAAGAGAAGCTCGACAAAGCAAAGCTTGACTTTTTGGAGAGAGTAATCGGAGATTGAAGCGGCGATCAATTCCGGAGCTGACGAAGTGCTGATGTGTGCGGACAAGAGCAAGATCGAGTTATTTGGTATTCGAAATGAGTAGAACTGTTTAACTGTCACTGAGTGAGACAGATTGTAACATTCTACAAGCATATTCGTTAAGTAATAACATCGATCTTGAAGCCCTTCTGGAACCGTCCAGAAGGCAAGTGGTTTTCAGCCTGTTGCAAGGATTGCAATAAGGTTTCCACTATAAATCAGTGAGCATTTACTTTCCGCACTATATTTCCTGTACTTGAGATAATTTCCGCTGCCATCTGTCTGAGGGATACCACTTTGTGATCTCCCTCACATAGACGGCTAACCTAACTATCCAACATTTCAGCAGTTTTTTTTACATTTATAAATTCCACTATTATAAAGTAAGGAACGTACAAGTCCCAAACTCATATCGGTGCATCCGAGAGAATTTGAACATTCGACCTTTTTATCATTCAACCAAGACTGTGACCGCTAAATCACTACCCATAATGCATCTCAGCGGTTAGTTATCAAACAAAATTATAATCCAACAATTAGACAGCGGTATGTATGGAATAACGAGCACAAGTAGGTCACTAAATTAGATTTCAATTAGACTTTACGTCTGTGGCGGCGGTCGTCAACTTTTACCATATAACTATAGAATGCACACGATAGTTTATCGGACGTCTACATTGTGGTGCAGTGTTTGGTTCGTTGTCGTTGTATTTTAAGAAGCTTTTGCCATTTAAAGAAATCGTCTGACGAGTTCGGCAATATCCTTTCGATTTCTTCTATTACTATTTAATATATTTAATTTTGATTCTTGTTATTTAATTTTCTTTGTTTAGTAAATTAGCATTTTCGCACCACTTAATGGCGGGTGATTAAAGTCAACAGTATGTTCTTTCTTTATGGAAAGTATTTGGGATGAATTTTATTTTATAATTTCAGGTATTGATTTGCCATAAAAAGATTCAAACAAAACAATGCAATACACACTTTTTCTTGTTATTTCGCCTGGGAAAATGACTTTCCTATTTAATTTCAATCCATTTTCTTTCCACCATATTTTTCTTGAGCCAAAGGTGTTAGTAATTTTAGGGTTTTTCGGACCTGTCACTATGTTCCAACATGTTAGGGTAGCATACCATAATCAATGAGAGGTTTCGAAGATCGATTGAGTGATTTCCAGCATTGGAGTCAGTGCGGATTATGGATGCACAACCGGTCCGGACCGGTGGACCAGAATTTTTTAAAACTTTGGACCGTGGACCGGACAGGACCGGGGTATATATGGACCGGGACCGGACTGAAGTTGGAGATGATGGACCGGTGGTTGATTTGACTACATTGCTAGAGGACACATCCTCAACGATATGTCCAACCCTTTATTTGATCTTTAGCAAAATGCTGAATCTGCAAAAGAATTATGGGATTCGCTTGAATCCAAATACATGGCTGAGGATGCCTCAAGCGTCAAGTTTCTTGTGTGTAATTTCAACAACTACAAGACGGTGGACTCTCGGACAGTGATGGAACAGTTCCATGAGATACATCATATCTTGGGGCAATTTGCTCAACGTAGTTTGAAGATGGATGAATCCATCTCGGTGTCAAGTATAATTGACAAATTACCACCAGCTTGGAAGGACTTTCAACGTACCTTGAAGCACAAAAAGAAAGAGATGTCTCTTGTAGAACTTGCAACAGAATTGCGAATGGAAGAAGAACTTCGTGCGCGGGAAAGAAACACGATGGAAATAGATCCAAATTTGCCTAAGGTAAATGTGTTGGAGGCTAGTTCTCAAAAGGTGAACAAGAACAAAGGCAAGAAAAGGCCTAATGGTTATGCTAGCAACGGTCCAAACAAAAAGCATCCTTCAAAAGCAAAACGTATGTTGGCCTTGCGGGAAAGCGGGGCATTTCAAGTGAGATTGTCGGTCAGGAAAGGGGAATAACGAGAAGGCTCAAGGCAATGCTTTTGGTGCTAAAAATGAAGAGTAGAAATCTCAAGGTTAGAAAAGTTTAGTTTCAAGTTTAGAAACTAAGTTAGATGCATATTCTAATGTGGACTATGTTTCTAACTTTTCTAAAAAAATTTGATATGCAGGATGATGAGATTTCATGGTGGGTTGACTCCGGTGCTACGGCATATCTTTATAGAGACAAAGAGATCTTCAAGTCCTTTGTTACTACAAGTGAGGGAAGAGTTCTTCACATGGGACACGAGTCGACCGCCCCTATCATAGGAAAAGGCCAAGTAGAGTTAGAATTTTCTTCGGGAAAGAATACTGTTCTTGCTAATGTTCTATGTGTACCAAATATTAGGAAAAATATTATATCGGGTACTGTTTTAAATAAATTAGGTTATCGGCAAGTGTATGAAGCTGATAACTATATTTTATCAAAAGGTGGTGTATTTGTCGGAAAAGGATACTTGTGTAATGGAATGTTCAAGATTAGTATCAATGAAGTTGTTTCTTCTCTTTATATGAATTGTGAGCATGATATTTCTATTGAATCTATGAATTTGAATGATGATGTTTCTACACTTTGGCATGCACGTTTAGAACATGTTCATTACAAAAGATTGCATGAAATGTCCAAACATGATTTAATTCCCTCCTTTGATGTGAATATTGATAAGTGTAGATTATGCATGCTTACTAAGATTACTAGGCAACCATTTCATAAGGTTGAAAGAGAAAGCAACATACTTGATTTAATACATAGCGATTTGTGTGATTTTCATGCATCACCTTCTCTAGGAAACAAGAAATATGTAGTGACATACATAGATGATTGTTCTAGATTTTGCTATGTTTATTTGTTGCATTCCAAAGATGAAGCTCTTGATAAATTTAAAATTTATAATAGTGAAGTTGAACTTCAAAAGACAATTTCTATTAAGAAGTTGCGCACTGAACAGGCTGTCGTCGTACCTGTGCAAAAACAATTTATATTTTTCCTCGCTCTTGGCTGTGGGTTAGTACAGTGGTGAGTAAGGGTCGAACCCTAGGGAGCTAGATGGTTACTACTTCGTTCTGTAATAGAGAAAAAACAAGAAACTAATGTGAAAGTAAAGGTTAGTGTAATAATCGAAAATTGCAAGGGATTTATCAATCAAAGAAATATTCAGGTTAGGGTATTATTCAATTGTGACTTGGTTTTATCATTGATTTCTAAATATCATGTTTCTAATTCTTTTAAACCTAATAATTCAATACTCCATTCCAAGATATATCGAATTAGTGCACTACTTGTTAATAGCTCTCTAGTGTCAACAAATAGCAAATAGGAGAGTTGAATTGATCAGTTAAGCTTTGCTATTCCAAGCTTCCACTTAACCTCACAATTCAATCCAAATAATGAGCACAAAAGATTTAATCGAATAACGAAACAAGCATTAAGATTCAAATCTCAAAAACATAAGTCACAATTATTTAACCCTAACCCAAATATGGGTTTTAGTTACACATAGTCATAAGGAAATAATGCAGGGAAATAAAAGGGAAATAACAACTTCACTGATGACCGAGTAAACAATAGAGCAAGGCACGGCTGAATGAGCGGATGGACTGGCGAGCAAGGGCGGCGCAACAATGGTGGCGGGCAGAGGAGAGGAGTCGAATGAGAACTGTGTGATGAGATTTCTCTCTGACTTTCTGATGATTTGAAGACTGCGGGATCTCTTGTATTTATAGGGTTTGAGAAACCCTAACTTGGTGATAAAGCTACGAAACCCTAGCATCGCATGCAAATTGGGCCGGCTGCTGGACTTTGGACGTGCGAATGGACTCAGCATGAAATTTGGATTTTTCCCCGAAGTACTGTTCACGGCCGGAAATCACGTTCACCCCGGATTTACTATTCACGCCGGATTACTATTCACGCCGGATTTACTATTCATGCGGAGTTACTGTTCATGCGGAGTTACTGTTCACGCTGAGTTACTGTTCACGAGCCGAAAAACACTGTTCACGGCCTTCTTTTGGCTCCGTTCTTCCACTGCGATGTTTTTGGCTTCAAAAGCCGTCTTTTAAGCACGATTCCTCCTAGAGCTTCCAAATCACCTGAAATACGAAACAACACTAAAAAGTAACTGTTCGCATAATAAAGTGAATGAAATGGTGGGAATTAATGACTCTATGAGTCGTATAAATACGGCTCATCACGCACCGATAAAGGTGGGGAATACTTTAATCCAAGTTATTTCCAAAGCGTTGGTATCATTCATGAAACCACGGCTCCCTACACACCACGTACATCAAAATGGTGTATCGGAGAGGAAGAATAGAGCATTGAAAGAGATGGTGACTGCCATGCTTTCTTACTCGGGATTAAATGATGGATTTTGGGGAAAAGTCATGTTAACGGCTTGCTATTTATTGAATAGGGTTCCTAACAAAAGGGGTAACATTACTCCTTATGAAATTTGGTTCAATAAGAAACCAAGTTTGAATCATATTCGAGTTTGGGGTTGTAGGGCGATAGTGAGACTACCTATCCCTAAACATAAAACTTTAGGAGAAAAAGGAGTTGAATTCATATTCATAGGATATGCTCATCACTCCATGGCTTATAGGTTTTATGTTATAGAACCTAATAAGCATGTATCGATTTATACAATATTGAATCGAGAGATGCCATATTTGATGAAAAGAGATTTTCATCAATTAGCATGCCTAAAGATTTGAATCTTGTGCCTAGTGCAAATCAAGATTCAAATAACACCCAAATTTTTGAAATTAGAAGGAGTAAAAGAACAAGAAAAGAAAAATCATTTGAAAATGATTTTCACATCTACCTAGTGGAAGGAGCTAGGGATGAGGTTAGCTCACAATACATGTACTGTCATGTTATTCAAAGTGACCCCAAAACAATTGATGAAGCTATGAAATCTCAAGATGTATCATTTTGGAAAGAGGTCATAAATGATGAAATAGACTCTATAATAGAAAATAATACTTGGATTTTGGTAGATTTACCACAAGGGCATAAACCTTTGGGAAATAAGTGGATCTTCCGAAAGAAGATGAAGGTAGATGGTACCATTGATAAATTCAAAGCAAGATTGGTAATTCAAGGCTTTAGACAGAAATATGGTATGGACTACTTTGACACTTATGCACCGGTTGCAAGAATTTCAACAATTAGATTGTTGATAGCCTTAGCATCTATTCATAAATTGCTAGTACATCAAATGGATGTAAAGACAGCTTTCCTCAATGGTGAATTAGAGGAAGAGATTTACATGAAACAACCGTAAGGTTTTGTAATGCTCGGGCAAGAGCATAAGGTATGCAAACTTGTTAGGTCATTATATGGGCTTAAACAAGCACCTATGCAATGGCATCAAAAATTTGATGAGGTGATACTATCTGATGGATTCATTTTGAATCAGTCAGATAAATGCGTATATAACAAGTTTGACAACTCGGGAAATGGAGTTATCATTTGCCTATATGTAGATGACATGTTGATCTTTGGCACTAATCTAAAGTGCATAAATCAAACAAAAGAATTTCTGTCATCCAAGTTCTCCATGAAGGACATGGGAGAGGCGGAAGTTATTTTTGGGATAAGAAAAAAGAGAGTTGAAGGAGGTCTTACTTTAACACAATCTCATTATATTGAGAATGTGTTAAAGAAGTTCAATTATATTGATTGTTATCTAGTAAGTACTCCTTATGATTCCTCTACGCGCCTACATCCTAATACGGGAAAGCCTAAGTCCCAATTGGAGTATGCCAAGGTCATAGGTAGTTTGATGTATGACATGACTAGTACAAGGCCAGATATCGCTTTTGCGGTGGGCAAGCTTAGTCGATATACTAGTAATCCTAGTATGCAACATTGGAAAGCAATTCATAGGGTCCTTAGAGCATCCGCAGCGCTACAAATGCTATATGCTATTTGAGAAAGTTCTTACATAGCAATTTCTATTACTATTCATCAAACAATAATAGCATTTCTTATTTTTTGCGCAGCGCATACATTCTATTAGAGAACTTTCTATTACTATTCATGAATAAAAATATTATTAAAATCTTACAAAAAAATATCTTCATTTGATTGAACTTCAATTATTGATCAATAATTGAGCGAGAACTTGGATAAGATTTTCTTCCAATTAATAAATGACACGTATCATGGATTTTGTTCCAAGATAAGATATGAACTTCTATAAAATAAGGTGTTTTCTTCATTTGTAATCACATCTCCATCATTACTTTCTCTTTCGTTCGTGCAATGAATCCTTTCGATATCAATGAGAATTTTCATCTTTATCAACAGAGAAGAAGAGCATCAAACGAGAGGGCTAATGCGTACATTACGAGTGCGGTAGTTGTAGCAACTGCAGGTGGTGGAAATGAAGCGCCCCGTCCTCGGCGACCAAATCGACAAAGGGAGAGAGGTTCTAGGGGCCAAAATCTTTTAGAAGACTACTTTGTTGAGCGCCCAAATTTTCCTGAGGCAGACTTTCGTCGAAGGTATCGAATGAGTAGCAACTTATTCGCTCGTATCAAGATGAAGCTTTGCAACCATGACAAATATTGGCATCAACGGTCGTGTGCCGTTGGTATGCTTGGCTTTCTTCTGGAACAAAAGATGACTGCTGCTATAAGGATGCTAGCATATGGTTCATGTGCTGATCAATGTGCCGAGATCACAAGAATGGGTGAATCAACTACCCTAGAGTGTATGAAGAAGTTTTGCGCTCAAATAGTTCATCATTACAAGGATCAATATCTACGGTCTCCAAATGTTACAGATCTCAATCGACTTTTAACAAGGGCCGAACAACGTGGATTTCCAAGTATGCTAGGAAGCATTGATTGTATGCATTGGGAGTGGAAAAATTGTCCAACGGCGTGGCAAGGATCATACTCTGGTAGCTTGCATTATAATGCATAACATGATCATTGTGGAAGAGTTTGAAGAAGATAATTTCGAGGAACGCGAAGACGAGGATCCACACAATCCATATAATATTTTCTCGATATATGATGGACCAATAGATCAAAATGGTAATCCAATGCTACATGATCCTGTTGAAAGAGCTCAACAATCACATGTATTCGGTGATCGTCTAGCTTCAGTCTGCGTATCTACATTCACAACTACAAGATGATCTAGTGAAGCATAATTGGTTTATGGAAACCGGTGAACAATTATGATGTTGTGTTTATGAATTATGTTTCAATATTAAGTTTGAGTGCTTGTACGTTTCTATGTTTCCTTAAGAGCATCTCTAATGAGTTACTTTATTTAAATAAAATTACTTTACAGTCTTTAGTACTCGAGTTTGGCTGTTCTTTTTTGTTTGTATATTTTTATTATAAATTTTTTTTTAAATTCATAAGCATGGAATTAATGATATAAATTAAAAGAACTTGAAATTACATTGCTTAAAGGAATTTGAAATAGCAACTATCATTTTAGTCATCAAAGTTCAAAAGACGGTAACAATTTGAGAAATCATCAGAACCATTAGCTTCGTTGTGGTCATCTTCTTCATCACGTTGGAGTATTTCTGCCTTCCTCTTTGAAAAGAACTTCTTTGATTTTGGGGTCATTTTGTCTATATCCATGAGCATGATTTTTTATTCTTCCTCCCTTTTTTTGAAATTAAATTGATATTGTTGGATTTTCCATTCTCGGTCCATCTTTTGTTGATTTTGCTCGAGAAGTTGTTGTTGCATCTTCCAATCTCGTTCCATTTGTATTTGATTATGCTCGAGGTGTTGTTTTTGAGTTTCCGCAATACTTAATAAAGCCGCATTTTGTGCTTCATTGGTTGGAGTAGCAACTTTCTTACCTTTTCTTCTTGCTTCTTTCGCCGCTTTTACTCCCATTGGTCTTACGGGACTTGAAGAATTTCTTGTGTTACTATCCGGTGTAGAAAATTCCGGTTCTTCAAAGTTGAGATCCGTAGGTACCTCATTTGTATGTTGTCCATCAACTATCGTGGTCGCTTCATATGTGTAACTTGGCGGAGTACTAGTTTCAACCGTTGCGAAAGTTTGATGTTCTTTCACGATTTCCCAACATGCGAAATGGGTGAATGTTTTTTTATAATGACCAACAAATCGAGTTTGAGCTTTCCGTAGCTAAAAATAAAAAAATAATGAGATGTTACCCATAATAAATCATCATGATGTATAAAATGAGTTAGTAAATTCAATATAATGAAAAACGTAATTTTTTACCTCATCGTGTAAATTACATCCCGATTCCGAATTGCATTTTGCATACGCGAGGCAAGAACCCCAATAAACCAAGAGCGGCTTCAACTTGGATAAACGAGATTGGAGAGTGGATTGAGATCTCTCGGTTATGCTAATTTCATGCTCATCTCTAACCCAATTTTGTTGATAGTCGGCGTAAATTTTCTCTTATAATTTGTCCTTCTTTTGCTTGCTCCCGGTAACTGGATCAACGAATTGACGGCAATATGATATGCACAAATGAATATCTTCAGAATCGGACCAATTGATATTAGCCATTTGAGGTGGGAGATTTGAATGCTTGAAGATATGTGTTGTAGTGAATTTGTAGGGATTTGTGAGCATATAAAACTGAGTATTTATAGATAAACAGTTGAAAAAAATCAAAATATTTTTTTGGAATTTTTCCAGATTTTTTTGAATAATTTTTAATTTTCTTTAAATTTATAACGGTCAATTAATATGAACCGTTTGATTAATTTAAGGGTCCAGATTAATGGACCGTTTAAAAATATTCATTGGGATCAAATATATCCGTTGGGCCTGACAAGTCCACGCGCTTTATTTTTTTCATCTCTGTCGCGTGAGTACAACCGACACTCAAAAACCCTAGCCCACGCGCAGAGCACGTTCTCTCTGACTGGCAATGGCAGCAATTGACAGAGCAATTCTCCTGCTCTTTCTTCAATCCCCTACGCCGTTGTACACTTTCTCATCTTCAAACTTGCTGCAATCCCATATAGCAAGCCTAAATAGATGTGCGCTGCATATGCTCTTAGGTATCTTAAGGGGACGATGAACTTTGGTCTTGTGTATTCAGATTTTCCTTCGGTCATAGAAGGATTTTCGGATGCAAGTTGGATCTCAAATGAGGAAGATCATTCTTCCACAATTGGATGGGTATTTCTACTTGGGGGATGTGTCATTTCATGGGCATCTAAGAAACAAACTTGCATCACCAGTTCTACGATGGAATCTAAGTTTGTTGCTTTGGCCGTCGCTTCAAAGGAAGCATAATGGCTAAAGAACTTGATACATGAAGTTCTAGTGTGGGAGAAACTGATATCACCCATATAGATTCATTGAAAAGCGCTGCAACATTGGCTAAAGCATATAGCCATGTATACAATGGGAAGTCTAGACACCTAGGTGTTCGGCATAGTGTAGTAAGAGAGGTCATTACGCACAGGGTGATATCTGTGGATTTTGTAAGGGCACAACAAAATTTAGCTGATCACTTGACGAAGGGATTAGCTAGAGACTTGGTCTCCAAGTCTGTAAAGAAGATGGGACTAAAACCCATATAATGATCTAGTCATGGGACACCCAATTCACATCTAACTAGCGTTAGAGCTGAATTCAATATGGAAAGCCCATTCCTAGAAGATTGATGAACACAAATAAAGCATCCCCAAGTATGTGTTCATGACCTACTAATATGTTGAAGAGGGGCTCTTCTTAATAGATTCTTTGACAAAGTGTTGTATATGGGAGCACAAATGGGTGGTGTTACCCATAAGGAATCTACCTACATGAACGTGAAGTTTATGGTCGCTTCATGAGATTTTGGGTTGAATCTCAATACCTTCACGAAGGGATTACGACTCAAGGTCCATTAAGAGTCAAGTTAAACTTAGAGCTTGTGAAGTAACTCATGTGTGTGTTATCTTGAGGTACCAAATGGATGGATTGGTTCAAACGTTACGAGTGACAAGCGTATTTTTAACCCTTTTTAGTTGTCAAGTTATGTGTTTTAGGGGTCTAATTGCAGTCAAACAAAATTTACAAACCTTGGTAGGCCAAGGGTCGATCCAAAGAACAACGAGTGTGAGTACTAGCTAACAAGTGACCTATTTAGCTATTCCGAATGATTAAAGGTTTTGGTGTGATGAGAATTGCAGAAATTAAATGCAGAAAAATAAAGGTTTTGCTTGATGAGAGAAAGAATCCCAAAATCAAACTTCGCCCGTGCCAACCCTACTAATCATGCAATCATATAACGTAATTCAATCATGCTATCGAATATGGAAATAAACCAAAATAACACTAGACAAGCCGCTCATCCACTGATCATAGTCTAGATTAATCTCAATCGTTGAACGCCGCTCATCCACGGATTATCAACGATCTTGATTATTAAAATTAGGGTTTTTCAGACAAAAGTCAACTTTCCTATTAGCTCATGTACATGTACTACCATTGTAGCTACCATGACCTAATATCAATTTCATACAATCCGGTTAATACCTAGGACCCATTCATTTTTTGGTAATTAACCTAAATACGTTCTAGCTTGCAAACATCACATTCAATGTGAAACTTGCAAGAATGATAAAATTAAGCACAATGAAATTGAATATTCGAATTGCATTAATGAAAAACGTTTAAATGATCACGCGAAGAGTTAAGGTACAGGGCACGGGATCCGTAGGATCCCAGAATAAAGAAGACTACTCACTATTCATGGTAAGTTAACCACAAATAGTGTAGAAATAGAAATTAAGGACGAGATAACCGTAGCGACAATGTAGCTCGTTGAATCCTCAGTCTCTCGCGATGTTCTCCGTCTTCTCTCCCAAGTTAGGGTTCTTCAATCTCAATTCAAGAGCCTCTAAAACATTCTGGTCGTTCCTCTTTTATAGCCCAAAAACTGATCAAAACCCAAAAAGGCTCAAAAACTTCCCAAAAACGAAATTAGGAAACAAGCTGATAATTCTGTTCCCGACGACCAACTGGCCAGTTGAGAGTTTTGGCCTGGTGTGAGCCAACCGGTTCGGAGAGGCTCCAAAGGACTCGAACTCTCTGACCCTTTGAGCCGGCCGGTTGGATGTTTTGCCTTAATGTGAACCGACCGGTTCGGTGAAGCTTCAAAAGACTCGAACTCTTTGCCCCTTTGAGCCGGTCGGTTGGACTATGTGCTGTGGGGTGAGCCGGCCGGTTCTAGCCCTCAGAAACTCTCTATCACTTTGATCTCAATCCAGCCGGTCGGCTGGTTTTGGGCCAATTTGTCCAGCGGGTCGGCTGGACTTCCTTTGTGCGCGTTTGCCTCAAAAGCGTGGTTTTTCTTCGAGTCTTGGTCTTAGGCCATGGTTTTGATGGATAGCTACTTTTAACCTGAAACGCTCAAGAAAAGACATCAAATAATGACAATTTGTCGGGAGACCGAGTGATATTGTAATAATCCAAAAGAAAAATCTGATTTAATTTAGGAAATAAACATAAAAGATATTATGGAATTGAATTTAGAAAATAAAAGTCAATTAAAATTGGGCTAAAACCCTAGCCTTCGTTTTTTTCTTTTTCCTTGTCTTTTTTTTTCCGACCTCACTTTCTCGTCAAAACATCCTCAACACTCAAAAACAAAATTAGATTAGTTTAGTCGACAAAAATTGGGATGGTTTGGGAAGCTATAAACATCGGGTAAGGTTTCGATTTCGATTTATGTTTAGGGTGTATAAGGTGAAAATCAGTTCTGCCGTGTTACGTTAAACTGGGAATAACTTCTGTTTCTGTTACTGGAAATGGTTAATTCTTGATGCTATGTTGTACTACTCGAAAAGAGCTTTTCAACGATGTGTAGATGATTTTCTAATTCAATCGGATGTGAGAATAATATAATTTTGAAGTTGGTGCTGAAATCTGTCTAATAGATCTGGACAAGTTCGCTGAGCGATTTTCAAGTAAAAATAAATCGTGTTTTTGGTGTCCGAATTGTGTGTTTCAAGAGTCTATTATATTGTACTTGAAAAGATCTTTCCAATAACATGCCGAGCATATTTTAGTTCTTCCTGGATTGTTAGAAAAACGAGTTACAAGTTAAGACCTGTAATCTGAAAACTGCATAATTTGATATCTGAAACTTTAGACGGTTAAACTTCAACATTTCATATCTTGAAGCTCAGATGTCGGAATTGAGTGATTCAAAATCCCAAATTATAGTAATCAAATAATCTTTCTGAAAATATTAGTTTTGTGTTCTAACTCTGAGTAATTTGTGAGAAAAACAGTTTTGAAGTTCAGGCATGAAATCTGAATTTTATGAACAAATGGCAGAATTGATCTATCGAACAAAATAGGATTTATGGAGTCGTATTTGTTTTGTGAATGCTTAGGTTCAAATCTGAATTCTCTAATGTTAATGATTTGATATTGGCGAAATGGACTGAAATAATATGTAACTTGATATTCGATAGTGAGTTTAATAAGTCTGATAGTTTAAGTATGTTGTTTATGACTTCTAGGTGACTCTTACTTGATTTCAGCATGATATAAATTGTATTAAAGGTTACGTGGTGCGGATTCGAGGTAAGTAATGTAGACCCGTTCTGGTTATTTCTTTTGCCATGCTTTGTGGTATTCCTCTCTTTCGAGTCATGTGTGCTTTTGCAGCTTTATCATTTGAAATCATGTACCATGTTAGTATACTTGTCTTGTCCCCCTTTTTTTCTGTTCGATCCGAAGGCCCATAGTTTGTCAGCATTTCTGTTGCCCATCACGGGGTCAAGCGTGGCAAAGGACCGAGCCCATCGCGGGGTTAAGCGCGGCAAAGGACTGAGCCCATCGCGGGGTTAAGCGCGGCAAAGGAACGAGCCCATCGCGGGGTTAAGCGCGGCAAAGGACTGAGCCCATCGCGGGGTTAAGCGCGGCAAAGGACCGAGCCCACCGCGGGGTCAAGCGCGGCAAAGGACTATTATTTAAAGGACTGATATGATGGGACTGTGGAGCCTATTCTGTATTATGAAATTCAGATTGTTCCGTTTCGTTGTCTGTAGCTATCTTTGAAGTCTGTTCTATTCCGTTATCTGTGTAGTATTTCTGAAGTCTGTTCTGCTCTGTTATCTGTGTAACCATTTCTGAAGTCTGCTCTGTTCCGTTATCTGTGTAACATTTCTGAAGTCTGTCCTGTCATCTATGTTGTCATTTCTGAAGTCTGTTAAATTCTGTTATCGGTTGTATCCCTTTTTGCATATACTTCTGAAAATGGTCTCTGTTTATACTGTTTGTTCTGTCATGAGTTAATTTCTTGTTATGTATTCTGGAAGGTAATCTTAGTTTGTTCTTTATGTCCGTCTTTCACTCATGATTGACTAGTTTGGGTTTATATTGCTTATTGAGCCGTGGAACTCACCCCATCCACATCTTTATTTCAGGTATGAATGATCAGCTTGCTTGGGGGATCTGTGTGACAGTGAGGACGTTAGTAGATTTGTTCATTCAAACATAAAATTGAAGTCTATATATCTGTTAATTATTAGCAACGTTTCCGCTACTTAGTTTTATTTAGTCATTTAAAGATTTTCAGATGATTTACATTATTTTTATTTAAAATTCATTTTAGCAACATTATTTTAGAGGCTTCGTGCGTTCCAAAGATGGTTTTAGGGAATGCACGGCCGATGTGACGCTGTTTTAAAGGTTACTGATTTTGGGGCGTTACAGATATCCTTCATCGTATGGAGCAATTAACTAGTCGAAATATCAACTGATCAACGAGCACCATGATTTTTGGGTATTTCGAATGTGTTACTAAACTAAGCGAAAATTCAATCGTTGCGACATTTCCGTTTATGCGTGTTTTACTAAAAAATAAAGGTCTTTCGAAAAACAAAGGAAACCCTAAAATGGAGGAGGATTGTTGAAATTTTAGGGTTTTTCGGACCTGTCACTAGGTTACAACATGTTAGGGTAGCATACCCTAATGAAATGAGAGGTTTTGAAGATCAATTGAGCAATTTCCAGCATTGAAGTCAGTGCAGATCGTGCCCACAAGAGACATTAAGTCCGGCGCGTCCAGCATAGACATTATGTTAATGTCTTAACTGGGCGCGGTATGTTAATGTGTGTTGTGGGCGCTCAGAGGACGGAATCAGATGCCGGGAAACAGTGCGAATCGCGCCCAGTGTAGACGTTAAGTCTGGGCGCGTCCAGAGAAGTCATTAAGCTAATGTCTACACTGGGCGCGGTGACTTAATGTCTACGCTGGGCGCGCGGTGAACAAGTACATTCGCGTCATTCAGCTCAGTCGCATCTGCTCTTCGCCTTCTGATGGACCACAATTATACGAATCAAAAACACAGATAAACCCCCCAAGTTAGACTGTTTGTCTGTCTAACATCCACTTGTTAGTCCCGATATATTTCTACAGGGCATTTTAGAGATTAAAGTGAAAACACGTTAAGGAGAGGCTTTTAGCACAGAAAAGATATAAGGAGTCGATTCAAGGTCAAGATCATATGCCGACTGAAGAAATATCAAGGATCCTGACAATGAATCACTCATCACAAATTGTGCAGAGATGGAATCAAGTCAACCCAGTGCCAAATTACACTGACAGTTTTGTGAAAAGACAGTGCAAAACTGTACAAAACTCACATATGGGCAAGATGACTTGTGACTTGGAGAAGAGGTGGCCAAAGAGGAAAACCACCCCATAACCACCACCCACCACCGGCGGCTCCTCCCTCCTCCTCCATGGATGACCGGCTCTCCTCCGCCCAATGAGCCGCCGCCATGTGGTGGCTCCTCCACCACATGTTCCTCCTCTCTCCTCCTTGGATGACTTGATGACTTGCTTGGAAGGTGGCTTCCACCACCATTTGCTCCTCCACCACCACCTCCTACCGGCGGCTGCTCCTCCACCACTCCACCACCGCCAAGTGGCGGCGCCTCCTTGGCTCATCCAAGCCTCATCCTCCACCCTTGGATCAAATCAATCCTAGCCCTCCATTTCCTCCCATTTCTCCTATAAAAGGAGGCTCACCCCTCCTCATTTCATCATCCAAAACCATTCCATACACAATCACTTATCTCTCTACATTTTGTAATATTTTGTAAGTTGGTTTGGATCAATAAAGTTACGATATTTGGCTAGGCGCCCTCCTCCATGGACAGGCGAGGCTAAACTCCTCATTCGGCGGAAGGTATAATCTTGTATTATTTAATGTTTAATTAGCTTAGTTTATTTTCTTAGTATTCAATACTTAATCTATGTGCCATATAAAAGTCAGAATGTCTCTAAGGTAGAGTGAACGATTTTGGGAATGTGACCATTAGGGGTCCAACTTCGTAAGCTCTTCCTTAAGATATTCGTGATCACACCCGGATAGGGGAGGTCGTAACAGACAAAGCTATCTGAAAGAGGTCGACTATATTTAAAAAACCATTATGGGAAACCGTAACAGGAGAGCAGGTGGATGCACATAGACTAGCGTACCTAACTGGTACTGGCGCTAGTCTAAATAGAACAAGTGTGATTTAGCCGATGTTGCAAGTCTTGAGCTATCGCTAGCCTCGATTCATCGTTTGAATACTTAGAAGATTTACTAAACTAATAAACATGTGATAATACAAGAATACCTGAAACCGAATACGCTCTTTCAATTGCAAACACCCCCTGTATTTAATTTCCTAGTATAACTGCTCAATCAAACACAACCACCAACCACTCACATACCGGAGGAATCAACAATCACGCATCACCCACTGTAAGTCTTCTAACCCTCAACTCCTTTATTTTCTGTATTTAATTTCAGTATTTATTTTCTGTATTTACTTTCCGCACAAAAAACCCAAAAAACTCAAAAACAGTAGTTTAGTAATTAGCAGTAAGTCCACACTCGACCTAAAATCACGCACCGTGTAAGCCGTAACGAACAATCTATCCCCCTAATTCCCTTGGGTTCGACCCCTACTTACCCTTACTACCCAGTAGTTAAGTCGCGAGTAGTGGACATTATAAATTTATTTGTACGAGACGCATTGCACCCTAACGACAGTGCAACCGACGCTCCCGTCACCTTCGTTTGTTCTCCTATATATTGGAGGTTGTCGATGTTGTGAAATGAACTTAGAAAAATGCTCACTCACACAGAGAATCATTCCTTGATTCTAAATCTCTAGAGTAGAAATTGTCAGATTGCATTATCCCCGTTCGAATTTCGTGCAACCCACGGCTAATATATAGGGTCAAAATATCGAATTCGGAAAACGACTACTCGATCAATTTGATATCCAGATCATTCAGATTCTTCATAGAATCACAAATCAGAAGAAGAGGAACTAGGACGAAAGAAGAAGTTGTTTACTGCCTAATTTGCTGCACTACTGTTTTGATGAATTTGAAGACCCTCCTGCTTGCTGTTTGAAGACAATTCCCCAACAAAAGGATGGGTAAGAGTTTGGTGGATCCGGATTCCCTCCTTGTCAATAGTGCCTCCTCACATCTCCTCACGCATAGTAATAGACAAGTGTCAACTTGTGATTGGCTCATGAATAGTAATGACAAATGTCACCTTTTGATTGGCTGGAAATAATTAATTAAAATCATATAACTTGTAAATATTAGAAACATGATAAATCATACAATATAAAATGAAAAATTTATAAAATATATCAATATTTTTAATTTTCTGAACTCTATTTATAGAGATTCATATTGCATAAATATAATATTATATAATATATTGGTAAATTAAACCACAAGTAAAAAAGATTGAAAAAAGATACTACAAATTTCGGGTGAAACTTGCGATAACCCATATTTATTTTAGAGTAATCGTATTGTGGATGAATGCGATAACTTTGCGATAAAATGTATTGTTATCGTAAAATCGCGCGATTTTACGATAACAATACATTTTATCGCAAAGTTATCGCATTCATCCACAATACGATTACTCTAAAATAAATATGGGTTATTGCGATAACTTTGCGATAAAATGTATTGTTATCGTAAAATCGCGCGATTTTACGATAACAATACATTTTATCGCAAAGTTATCGCATTCATCCACAATACGATAACTCTAAAATAAATATGGGTTATCGCAAGTTTAACCCGAAATTTGTAGTATTTTTTTCAATCTTTTTTATTTGTGGTTTAATTTACGAATATATTATATAATATTATATTTATGCAATATGGATCTCTATAAATAGAGTTCAGAAAATTAAAAATATTGATATATTTTATAAAAATTTTCATTTTATATTGTATGATTTATCATGTTTCTAATATTTACAAGTTATATGATTTTAATTAATTATTTCCAGCCAATCAAAAGGTGACATTTGTCATTACTATTCATGAGCCAATCACAAGTTGACACTTGTCTATTACTATGCGTGAGGAGATGTGAGGAGGCACTATTGACAAGGAGGGAATCCGGATCCGAATTTGGTGTATCTTGAATTTTGACGACTGAACCATTCATGAGTATTTTTTCCCAGTTCATAATCATTATGGCGCCGTTTGGTTCATGAAAAAAAATTTATGATAGATTTTTTTTTAAATGTAGTTTTAGCTTTGGTTTGTCAAGAAAATTCAATCAAAATCAAAGGATTCAATGCAACTTTTCCTTGCTGTTTTCCATGGAAAAATGACTTCCAATTGATTTTTTTATTTCTCCGCATATTGCATGATCCAAACCGAGGATAACTGTAAATTTCAACTCTTAACTTGTTATCATTATTTGGAATAAGTTTACTTTTTTTTTTTGCAATCTTCTCATATTGTAGGTGTGCATGGAAGATTTAGATTTGGTGCAGCCAAATAATTTACGGTCAATAACCATATAACGTAGTTTGTATATTTTAAAATGTATTTTAAAATACATATCAATCGCTACAAATTACTTCACTGCGTGGATACATGCATTGTGCCTCAATCTTTAAAAGAAATCGTTTCACGGCTAAAGACATAATTTGATTATATGTGTAGAGGCCAGATCTGGTGCAAAGTAAATTTTTGGTACAAAATACAAAATTTGTCAAAATTATTTTATAATTCGTCAGTTTATTTTATAATTCGTCAAAATTCGAGCCAAAAAATGAAAAAGACGAGCCGAAAAATAAAAAGACGACATAATTCGTCAGGTTTATTTTATAATTCGTCACACACAAAAAACCCAAAAAAATCAAGATTTAATCTCATCCATTCAATCACAAGATCAAGAGCTATGATTAATTTGTATTTTGTACCAAATTATCAACTTTGTACCTAATTTTTTCCTATATGTGTAACGATAAAGTAGCAATAGAAAATTACATTCTTCATGTTTTTCCTAGAGCATCTGGTGAGGAGGAGCAACACCTCCTCACCCGGTACATCCTCCCAAAAAAAATTTTGTGTTTTGTTTGAAGAAAGTTTGGAGAAGGTGATTGATGAGGTCGTGATCATGTCCCTCGTCTCTTGTGCACATGCTCTTAAGCTCCATCTGATTTATGGAAAGTTTGTGGGATGGAAAGAAAATATAATTTCATAATACATAATAGGGTTTCTCTTGAAAAATATAAAACAAAACAAAAGAATTCAATTCAAAAATTCCCTTGTCATTTTTCATAGGTGAATATGTAATATCGGCCTAAGAAGTAATACAAGTTTTATTGCCAATTTCGCCCATAGGTGCCATGTTTACCATTTTTTTCTTTTGTAATTTTTCTATGTTCAAGTGTCTTCCCAAGGAACATATGTTTTATACTATTATTATTTTAGGTGGTGGTATGTTGGTTAAGGAGTCACATACGATTCTTTACATCCCGGGTTCGAGTAATGGGGATACCATTTTTTTCTCACAATTTTGTGAGATTTTCCTTTTCCTTTTCCTTTCCATCTTCCTCGTTCCGCTTCGCTCGTGGATGCTTCCTATATTTCTCGTGGATGCTTTCATCTTCACGTCTCGCGTGTGATGCTTCCTTCGGCCTTGTCGTGTCTTGCATCGGTAAAAGTGCCCAAGGTAGCCTGAGCTCCAAGTGTCGAGAATGTGCCGATGGTGATTTGGGGTAGATGTGTGGATCCATGCATGGTAAATGTGTTGAACCCGGCATGCGCTTCAGAAGTGGAGATATGTACCCTATGATTTCGGATACGGTCAAGATGCGCCTTAGTAGAACTTCAGATATCAATATATATGCATTAGATAATAATACATTATATGCATTGTAATATTCCTAATTAGTATACCACATTGTCAACAAACAAACAAAAAAACTTACCAAGAGTAAACAAATAATGAGCTTATTGATCTTTTATATTTTGTCATATTTTTGTGTTTAGAATTTACACAACAAAAAATTGTAAACATAGACCATGTGAAAAAGGTCAGTAGTATTGAAACAGAGCTGGTATTTATTACCTCGCCTAATTTCACGTCAACTACAAGCAAACCGGGTCCCACACTCCCAAAACCACACTACAGCTACTCATGTATTCTCTGATTTACTATTAACTTAACCATGGTCCCCGTCTGACTCAACCAGAATTAAAACAAATCCACAAAAGAACACAACCATTTACATTACAACCACAAACTTAATCCATTTCCATTACATCATCATCACCATCGGGCCTCGTCTTAAATTAATTAATTAATATTATTTACAACAAAACCACTGCTTCCTCCTATTCTATTTCTGTCTTCTTCACTCGCCATCATCTCCAGACAAACCACCTCGCTGCTCCCTGTAACTCAACTCTCATCATCCGCCATGGAAATCGAGTTCGTCAACCTGCAACAGACATCACTCCCTCCTTGAATTCACCACCATGTCTTCTTCTTCTTCCTCCTCACCATCTAAATTGTCCTCATCAGCGGTACGATAGAGTTACACCTTCATCGCAAAACCAACCTATAGAGACAATGGATATGGACATAACCAGCAACGACGGCGCTAAGTCGTCACCGGAACCGGATCCCAGACGTATCAGCATCCACTCCACCACCAACGCCAAGCCCTTATCATTCACCAACGGCGTCCTCAAGCGCCACCGCCACCGCATCAACACTCCTCCAGCAGCGGATGATGTCTACAAGGAATGCCTGAAGAACCACGCCGCCGCTCTAGGTGGCCACGCGCTCGACGGATGCGGAGAATTTATGCCTTGTCCTTCCACAAACCCTAGTCTCCCTACCTCCCTCAAGTGCGCTGCCTGCGGATGCCACAGGAATTTCCACCGCCGTGAGACCGAGGACTCTCCTCCGCCTCTCCAGCTCCTCACCGCGCCTCCGATCACCGCCGGTCATGTGATGGAGTACCAGTCTCAGCGACGACATCATCCGCTACCTTCGGCTCGTCCGACCAGTCCCTATCCACCTTCTCCGCCTCCGATTTCCTCGTCTTACTATCCTTCCTCCGCTCCTCACATACTGCTAGCTCTCTCCACTGGATTGCCGCCGCCGCCGGAGAACTCGCAGGAGGCGCCGGGTGTGGTGGCGGCTATTCCTGTTTCTGGAAGTGGCAGGAAACGGTTCAGGACCAAGTTCAGCAGCCTGCAGAAGGAGAAGATGTACGAGTTTGCTGAAAGGGTGGGTTGGAAGATGCAGAAGAGGGATGAGGAGCGTATAAACGAGTTCTGCAACGGGATTGGGATTGGGAGAGAAGTGTTCAAGGTGTGGATGCATAACAACAAGAGCACATTTGGTAAGCGATCCTCGTCCACTGGCAACAATGGCATCCATCGTCACGAGGATGTCAATAATAATAATGGCCCAGTGAACCCGCCTACTCAGCAGCAGCAGCAGCAGCAGCTTACTCTTCCTCATCACAGCTTGATGAGCCACAACAATCTGAATGGCATGAATGGGGATGATATAGTCCATCATCACCACCATCACAGCGAAGGAAGCGGTGGACATGTGACTACTAATGGATCCTTCTCTTCATCTTGACCCGGTAACTCATCATCAATTGGCAATGGCTTGAGAGCTTGAAATATGAAGTAAGTATATGTAACAGTAGTTAAATTACTACTTCTGTTGCTAGCAGCTAATTACTTAATAATGACCTGTGGATATTATATATTAGAGGGAGCCAATTAAGAGGACTTGCTTTGATGTGTTGATTTTTCATTAACTTCTTCATAATTTCCTATTGCTCTGACCTATGAATGCTCGGTGCTGGGTTTCTGTGTTAAATTTCATGTTTGATTCAAGAGTGAGTGTGCTTCAACCACAGGCAATGCTTTTTGAGTGGATTGACAGAAAAGGGTGTATCATTTTATGGAGCACATGAGGATTGTTATGTTCACTTGTTCTATGCTATAACTGAAGGAACTATTCATCGTCTCTCATTTGTTTTCAAGTCGGAGTTTTTGTGTAATGGTAATGCTGAGTTTATTGTTGAATGGCCTCTTGGCTAGGCAGGCTATAGCTGAATCCCAGCATTGACTTGAAGTATAAGTGCCCACCAAGCTACTGTATTAACATCATTTAGACATACACACCCTTTTACTGGCCTTGTTTAACTGTTTATATGTCATCCTTTCTGGGTTGTGTTATAAAGCAACCACTAAAAATATCAAGAAGAAGGGGTGTTTCTCTCGAATCTGTACCTTCCAAAACTCAAATATTCTGAATACCTCATTTGAATTTCATGCATTTTTTACAATATCGGTACATAAGAAATCAAAATCATTCATTGTTTACAATCCCGATTTCCTAGGAATCGGAACTTTACAACAACAACAAAAGTAGATGTGTTCACATTACAAGGATATCGGTTGGTTTACATAGACCACAAATAGAGTCATATAAATAATTTTACTTTTATTGGTTTTTCGTGTACCGGGATTGTAAAAAATGCATAGGAATCGATATTAATTCAAATGAAGTATTCTGGATATTTGAGGTTCGGACGGTCTATTTTGAAGATGAATTTTGAAAGGGATAGAATATAGAGAAACATGAAGAAGTGTTGAAGCATAATATATTATAATAAGATGCATAATTAAGAATTGGCAGTAATTTCTTGGATCTGGTTCATGTTGGAATGTGGCATATGGATGATTGAAGGGATATTTATTAATTGTGGTGGGAGGTGTGGTGATCATGTTGGTGCTGACTTCTTATCTTTGTGTCTGAAAAATTGAGGCTGGAAACAGTTTTGATGTAATAATGGAATGTTAATGTCTGCTGTTACATTAACATCTACACACACTAATATAATCATATAGGCTTATAATATTATATATACTTGTAGATTGTTGTTGTGCCACGGCCACGCTAATGGATATTGGGTTGATTGTATATGAAAGTGAAACTGTCACTTGTACAGGGACATAATATGGGGATGTGCCTTTGGGCTTTGGTTGCTACTGTACTATTTAATGAACCAGATCTTTTTGTTAATTTGTATTATATGCTAACAAGGAGTTCATGATTAGAGGTGCACAAAATTGTTAATTTAAGCAATATAATGAAGCTAAACGATTTGCCAACAAATATTACTGTAGTGAGTTGAATTAAATTTTGGTATATAGTTCACAATTAAAAAAATTATATATAATTTGTTTGGGGAGCCTTTAGTTGAGAACCTCTTAAAATTTAAAATTTTAAGTCTTCAAATCTCAATATTAGTTCATCATACATCTTTGAATGTGCATTGACACATGTCTAAAAAAACATAGTCAAATTTGGTGGCTTAGACTTTGTATTAGTATCTTGGAATATCTACATGGGATAGGTGTCATCACCAAACTGACTTAATAATTGACAAAATGTGAGATTTGAATTTTTAAATTTTCGAAAAATAGAAAAATTTTCATTTGAGTACTCATCTAGTTCGCTACCTATGTGTTTAGATCAATTTCCAGCTGGCAAATGGCTATCGAGGTGTTTCAAATTATTGGATCCAGGTAATGCAACGCATGTATATTTTACCCTTTTTTTTTAAACCTTTTTTTGAATTTGAGCCTTACAGGTAATCAAAGATGAAAAACCTGGCCGCCATCTGACCAATCCATATTTGGACATCAATTCTTGCGGCAAACACACAAGTAATGTTTTTTTCAATAAAAATATACTAAACGAGTAGGGAGTATTCAGCTTCATAATATATACATTTTATAAATCAAATTATCAGTTTGAAATATCACTTCAGCTTTTTCTCGACACAATTCAAACTCATAAACTCTCTCGACTGAAACACAAAAAACCCTAATTTCCTTAGCCTTCCTTCCGCCGCCACCTCTTTCCCCCCTGGGCCGCTACCTTTTCCAGCCCTGCGCGGGCCGTCGTCCGCTCATGGGTTGCGGTTGCCGTCCTCATGCCTGTTGCGCTGGCGGAGACTCCTTGGTGGCGGTTGCGGCGACGTCGTCCACCCGGTTTGGTCCGGCTCTTCTCTTTGCGGAGGTGGCTTGGGTCAGCGCTGGAAGGAGTCGCCGGGGGCAGTGCGTTGCGAGGGGGAGAATAGACGGCATGGTCTTGTGCTGGCGGCGGCGTGGGGTTTTAATCCGGTTAGTGGTTTGCAGCTTGACCGAGGGGTCGGATGGTGGTTGTGGGTGGTCGACGACCTCTGCGGGGATTTTGGGATCTGCCGGTTCCAGTATTCGGCTTTCTAGGTCGGATCTGGGAGGTGGAAGGCTCCGGCGGGCACGAGCGGTTAAAACTCGTCTCCGGTGCTGGAGTGGTTGGCTCCGTTGGGTGTCGTGCGGCTTGGGTTGAAGGCGACGATGGAGGGCGGCGACTGATGGGGGATCCGTTTTCAATTTGGTGTTTTTAGCTGTTTAGGTTAGTGTATGTTCCACCTGCTTTGATAGTGTTTTCCATCGATATGATGGTGTTTTTCCACCTTTTGTTGGTGGTGCTTTCCTCTTTGTTGGAGGTGGTTTTCCTCCCTGTGCGGAGGTGTCTTCGATAGGTTTCTGCAGCTTGTCTGCTTGATTCCGATGGGGTGTCGATGTGGCTTGTGCTTCATTTCCTTAGAATGTGCTAGGATTGAGTCATTGTTTCGATGGTGTCCAACTCATGTACGACTTGTATTCCCATTAAAGATGGTGATTTTGAATGAGAATTTGATCGCTTGTTTCAAAAAAAAGTTTGAAATATGAGATCGTGCAACTGCAAAATTAGGGTTCTTTTAAGGTCTCCCCACAAGGACACATACCACCTATTAGCCGAGGAATCTCCATAATTAACTTGTTTAATAAGATTGCTTGTGTAATTAATACTACTTCTTGACTCCTAATTTTTTGTGGTCAGCTGTCGATATCGTGTCGACCACCTACCCCATTTTTCATTCTGGTTCACATCAACTAACAAATGATACATTTGATGGAGTAAATGAGAAGCAAGCTAACAACTATCTGTTAGGATCGTTTAATTAGCCATCCTTTGAAGGTGCCGATCCCTTCCAGGTAAGTATAAAACAGCGGAAACTTAATGAAGAGTAAAAAGTAAAGTGACACAATTATTTATAGTGGAAATTCAAATACTTAATATAATGTCTGATAAAAACCACTATCTTTTAGTAAAACTAGAAGGATTTCGAAATAATCCCTTGTATTATAGTGTTTTCGGTTACAATTAGTATAGATCGCTCACCCAACCACACTCAGTGGTTACCGCCATACTTTCAGATGCACTTTAGTTCACGATCTATCCTCATTGTCACGCACAATAAGAGATTACTTCCACTCTAGCTCATATCGCACTGTTGCTCCCACCGACGTATACGCCAGATCTTGCGATTCTGATTTCACCTCAATCACGCGTTCTCTCCTCGTAGTTTTGCTCAAAACTCGGCCAATGATTTCTAACTCTGAACTACACGTTTGAAGGTCAGACATAGGCTCTTTATATACTGCGCACCCCAGTTAGGTAACCCCTAGATTTTCGCAATCGAAAATCTCGATCTTGTTGCTGAACTCGAGCCAAGATCACCAAGTAGATAAGATATTTCCATAAACATCTCGTCCACTCTCCAATCAGATCGTCCCATACCGATCTGATTGGGTTGCTACGGATCTTCTATTCCTAATTAGTAGGATTGAATTTCTAGCAAATCTTTCATCATTTCCTAAACTTTAGCAAAGAATCCAATCCAATATTCTTGAATATCCTTTGGATATTTCACACGGATTACCAGATCTTTTTGGGAGCGCAAGATCTCTCGAGAATATCTCCACCGATATTCTCGACTACTTTCAGCTATATCCCAAGCCATCCTTACTTTCAGGGTAACTGTGCGAGGTACGGATCTCTTCACGGGACCGGTCCCTAATCCTGCACGCTCAAATAGTTCATTAACAAAATGTTTGTCATATCAAAACATATTAGAGTACATATGCTTCAAAGGCATACATGTTCCAACACTATATTCTATGTTTGATGATGTGTTGATAGGTAACATCAAACATCGCATAGCAAAAATGATGGGTGGGCCAGGGACAAAATCACATGTTAGACACATGGGTTAGTTTCGATTAGATCCTTCTCATAATGCGCAAACACACTGAAACACAACAACTAGCGACAACCAGGACCAGGGAGTGTCCTTGGACCTAAAAGGGATCGAAGCATCTCTAGTACAAAGTGGGGCGTTAGGTGCACCACCACACTAGATTAGTGTGTTAATCAAGCAACACCACCTGCTTTGATTAATCGGTTACAACTCGATTAAGATTACAATTCTATGACAAATATCATTTAGTACATGTATCAGAAGCGTAAATCATTCGTGGAATACTCCACATTACGAAGAAGATCACAACTCAAGATCATGTAAAGAAGAAATGAAATGGAAAGAAAGAGCCCCTCACTGTAGTGTGGCTAAAAAGAGTACACATAAAGTAAGGTTAGGAAAATTCACTCTAAATTTTATGTGAAAAATATTATACTCGCTAGAGTAAAATCTTTCACCTTTGACTTGTAATCAAAAGTTCAACTAAAACAACTGTTACCTCTTTTACCGTTCTATGGTGTAATTCAACTCTTAACAAGGTGTTCTAATATAATTCAATCTTATTCAATGAAAACCTCTCATGTTTACAAAGACAATATTTACATGGTATTTGGCAGTATTCAAGAAAATGCTAGGCGGGAATCGGGCGGACAGGGTCCCGAAAAGATTAATCGGGGCCTAGGCGGGGATTAATCGGTTTCAATTTTTTTTTAATATTTTTCAATATAAATACAAAAATATATTATATAGTGTTGTATTAATATTACTTTAATCTGAAATTAATACTTGAAAGGATAGTTTAATATAGTAGTTTCAAATATGAGTCATAAACTTTTAAACTTAAAGAATCTAAAATTTTATAATTGGTATTATGGCTGATTTATTGTATGTTATAAGGTAATGTGCCTAAATTGGGCCAATTTAAAATTAAAACAGCAGAATAAAAAATATAGGGATAAGTACAAAAACATGATCTGCACTACCACCTCATTTCAAATCAAGTACCGAACTATCAAATATTTCAATTCAAGTACTGAAATATCATCTCGTTTCAAATCAAGTACCAAACTATCAATTGTTTCAATTTAAGTACCGAACTATCAATTCTTTTTCAATTCAAGTACCGAAACATAAACTTATTATAATTTAACATTTGAATATAAAAAAATACTAAAATGTAAATATAATAGTAATACAATATTACGTTATATATTTCTAAATGATGATTATTTTTATTTCACTTGTCACTTACATAATAACCATCTAATAAATAAATATTTTAATTGATATAAATATCCTTACTAAATTAAAAATTATTTATCCGTTCAATTCAAATAATTGAATTGAAACACACAATCCAAAATTAAAAGCATAAAAGTTTTGATTGAAAATTGTCTACATATTTTGTCTAATTTAGGAGAAATTTTTGTCATTGTAAGTATTTATAATTTATATGGTCATTATGTAAGATTTATTACTCAAATGATAAAATTAAAAATAAATATATTCAATTAGTTATTTAATCGGGTTAAAAGTTAACATATAGTAGTTTATTAATTATTTTACTTACTACTAAGGTAAAACTACAATTTGGTTATCTGAACTACCATCCTATTTCATGACAGGTGCCGAACTGATGTTTTTTTACAAATCTGGTACTCAAGGGCAAAATTAGAATAAAATAACTTACATAATAAACGCCGTTAGGCCCTCCGTCTCCTCTATCTTCAGCTCTGTCCATGGTTGACGACTTCGCAAATCTAGTACCCAAGGGTCAAATAGGGATGGATGGTTTGGTTGTTCAATGTTCAGGAAGTTTCCAAGAACCATATAATTGTTTGATTAACTCTGGATCAACGGCTTCTTCATTCTCCCCCAAAACCCTAAATCGCATATTTGCCATGGATATGTAGAACGACTTCCACCGCCTATTTTTTTTTGAGGACGCTCGGAAGACCGCTGAAGCCACTTACATCAAAAACCCTCTCGATGCCGGGAATTTGACGAGCTGGGGTGAAGCGCTGCTGGAGCTGTCGCAGTTAATTCAAAACTTTCAGGATTTGATGTCAATGATTCGAGACGTTATTTCCAAGCTGGATGAGGCTTTGGTGTGGTTAACCCTAATAAGCATGAGACACTCTCGTGCCTGAGTAATGCGCATACTCTAGTGCCTTTCTTACTGCTGACGAAGGTGAAGCTGAGTATTTTGACAAGGCTGAATAGTTCTTTCAGCAAGCTGTTGATGAGGACAGTCGCTTGCTCATCGAGATACCTATCACCATTGTTCTAGTTGATTTTTATGCTCTAACACATTCAAAAGACGGCATCTTGTTTGTTCTTGTTCTCTGGTCTTATCTTATGAAGAAATATAATTATTGAGTCTCTCTCTTTTGCTCCATTAACTTTCTTCAATTGTGAGTTGCTGAATATTATTTGTATATATGAGGACTAACAGAATTCATGTGTAGCTCCAAGCCTCCAACAGTTGAATTGTCAGGAATGCCTGCCTATTTTTTGTTGATAGGATGTGTTAGGGTTAAAAAGTTAACGATGTTTGTAGTTTAAGTTTTTCTTATTGCAATTTGGTCCTTGAGTACTAGATTTGTGAAAATTGTAAGTTCGGTACTTATTTTGAAATAATGTGATAGTTCAGATAATCAAATTGTACATTTCCCTACTACTAGTTATTAAGAATAAATATGGGTTTTGATTAGTGGGTACTTGAATTGAAAAGAATTAATAGTTCGGTACTTGAATTGAAACTTTTGATAGTTTTGTAATTGATTTGAAATAAGGAGGTAGTTCAGATACTTAAGTTGAAACTTTTGATAGTTCGGTAAGGTAATGTTTTTGTAATTTTCCCAAAAATATATTAAAGAAGGGGTTTTATTGTAATTGTTGGAACTCTAAATATTTAAGTGTAATAAATTTACTATTTATTATCTTCTGTAATAAACCATAACAGACTAACCGTGGCTGTCGACTCCATGGTCGACGATTGAAGACCAACATAATCTTGACACCTTCAATTCTTTCAATCCAAGCGAAGATTTCGTCTAAACACATCAGAATCAGCTTAAAAGCACCTGAATCTATTCAATTACGGATTAATTATTCCGTTTTAAACTAATCGGAACGGGTTGAAGAAAAATGCCGCCCAGGCGCCGCCTAGACGGACTAGGCGGCCGTTTTCTTGAACACTGGTATTTGGTAAAGTGTCAAATGACCCCGGCCTCCAGCTAAACTACACCCAAATAAACGAGTGAACAAGTGTGTGTGTTGAACCGGTACCCTAACATGGAATTAATGAACATTTTAACATACATAAACTCAGAGATCTAGCAGGACCACGCCTTCATTATTTAGGGCATAAAGATTACCAGTGCTCTCCTTCTACCTCTTTTGTGGTCCTGTGTTTATTATCGCCTGTTGATGCTGAATTCGATCGATACTTTTCTTTAGCCTGCTTTAGCATTCTAAATTTATCTAAAACAAAAAAAACCATCAATAATGTCTTTGTTCTAAGAATAAGTTGCATTAGGATTAAATCTAAGAATAATTAGAATAAAAAAACTATAGAATTATGTGAACTTTCACAAATCAAACGGAAATTTGATATATATTTAGATTTTGGGAAATGATGTAGGATAGACACGAACTTTTTGACTCTCATTTTAGGTGATCGAAACCAAATTCATAAGCAATATCAACAACAACAAAACCCAAATTCACAAGGAAATAAATCAAACTGTCTATTGATTGATCATGAGTTTTAGTGTCTTTTACGTAGCTTTTTTTTAAATATGAACGCAAACATATATAATTGAGGAAAATGATTAGGTACAAAGTTGATTTTTTTTGTTCAAAATACAAATTAATCATATTCCTTGATCAAGTGATTTGAATAGATGAAATAAAATTCTGATTTTTGGAGCATTTTTCTTGGTGACGAATTATAAAATGAAACTAACGAACTATGTTGTCTTTTTCATTTTTCGCTCAAATAGTGACGAAGTATAGGTTGATTTGATGAACTTAATATTTTGTACCAAAAATCAGCTTTATACCTGATCATGACTTTATAATTGAAACATAAAATTGACATATCAGTCAAACTGTTAAATAAAAATATTACTAATAAAAGGGCCCAAGCACGAACCTCGTTGAGTCCAAAATTGTGGGTAATAATATTCACATTCAGACCATATATATAGTGAGCAATTGCTTACACCGGGCTTGTGGCTGGGCTGGAAAATTATGCTGTTGCTCAGGCCATAAGTCTGGTGTTGGGTCACAAGTGATCATGGTCCTAGTATGATGCTAGCTCTTTAGTACCCAGTTATATTCTTCATTTTAACAAGATGGTCGTTAGTAGAACACTTGTCTTGCAATAGTAAAGTTAAGGGTTCGAACCTTATTGTGATATTTTTTTTACTCACAATTTTGTAGAGGGGTGTTTTTCGTCCTGCTTACACGTTATTCTTCCCTCCACTACAAATTTTTGCTAAATTTGCGTCTTCATGAATCTGACGAAAAATGGACGGAAAGTTGACGGAAAAATGTGAATTTCCGTCAACGATGTAGATGGCGGAAATTTTCCCGACGATAAAACTTTTCCGTCGACATTTCATCGTTGTATTCCGTCAACTTACCGTTGATATTCCGTCATAGTTCCGGTACGTATAATTCCGTCATCAATCCGTCAATTTTTCGATGTAAATTTCCGTCTACTTTCCCACAAAAATCCGACATGCATAATGTCCATCATTATTCCCTCTAAATTCCGTCACCAATTACTTTCCCTCATTATTCCCATAAGTTTCCGTCATTTATTATTTCCATCATTTTTCCCGCACATTTCCGTCATCAATGTAATTGTGTTAAATTTTGCATTACAATGGTCAAATATTTTTCCCGCACATTTCCAGAATTATTTTTATTAATTGCATTAAAATGGTCAAATATTTTTCCCGCACATTTTCAGAATTATTTTTATTAATTGCATTAAAATGGTCAAATATTTTTCCCGCACATTTCCGGAATTATTTTTATCATTACAATGGTTAAATATTATTTGCAAATATATATTATTGGAAATATGTTACAGACAATGTAATAATTTTAAAGACAATATTTTTAGATATTACTAGCCCTTATTCATTCATTGTTATCAGAACACGCACATAAAATAAATCTAGTAGTTAACGAAAATTGATGGACAACCAAAAACACAAGCATAGAAATCAACAGTTCAAAATTGATCGCCTATACTCCTGATCTTATCCCTCTTTTTCTTTACTTGATGGGAGATTCATCCTCTTCAAAGCAGAATATGAAGATTTGGAGTCTGGTGAAGAGTAGGAAGCGATGGTACAAACGGAGGAAGAATAAGCTGCAACCAAACGCTGTCTTAAGTGGACTTTAGACAGCGCTTTTCCATAAAAGCGCTGTCTAATGGTCTGTTTTTAAAAATGATTAAAATGGTTGCGTCTGGTTTTAAAATGATTAAAAATGGTGGCAAACTAGGTTCCGTCAATATTCCATCAAATTTCCGTCATCGTCGACGGAAATGTGATGGAATATTGATGTAATTTTTTAAATATTCAATGAAAGGTAACTAAAAATAAATACTACAAATTTATTTGTCGGATGACGGAATGAAGTGGGAAAAATAACAGAAATGCTTGGATGACGGAATCGAGGGGGAAATATAACGGTAAAAGAAATGACGGAATTTAGGGGGAAATGTCACGAAAATATTTCTGCCAATATTTCCGCTCATTGTCCATCAACTTTTCGTCAATAAAATGACATCCATTTTCCGCGTCAAATTTTGAGACGGAATATTGTTGACGGAAATACAACGATATTTTTTTTTGTGACGGAATGTTAACGAAATTTTGCTGAAAAAATAACGGAACATTTTCCGTCTGCGTTTCTGGTGACGTTTTAGTGACGGAATTTTGAGACGGAAAAAATTGCAAAATTTGTAGTGCTCGTGGAGGTGTTCTTTGTCCCGCCTTGACGTGGACGCGTTGTTCTTTGTCCCCGCGCCTCGGCGTTTGCTTGCATGATTCTTGGAGGTGCGTATTCAATCGTGGGTTCTCAAAATAGAGGTGCCTTATGGTGTGTGCTTCAATGTGGACGATTCAAGTATCAATTCGGGTGCGTGATGCCTTATGTGGCCCGTGCTCCAAAGTCGTGTGCTTCAATGTGGACGATTCAAGTATCAATCCGGGTGATGCCTTGTGTGGGGTCGTGCTCCAAAGTCCAGTAATTGTACCCGAGTAACAAAAGTGCTCATGTAATAAATAAGATGTATTCGTATAGTACTTGATTTGTATGAGATGTTCTAATCCACAGTAAAAAAAAACCTTTAAATGACAAACACATGTGTGTGATCATGTGATGTGGAATAAGGGGATTGGTCATTGGTGTGATTGGCTGATCGATAAGAAAGCAAAAGTACAGAAGCTGCTATCACTTTTTTAGGAAATTTTTATCTAAACTGTTCAAATTTTAAAATGAGAATCAATTTTTAGTGTTTGGACCTAAATTGTAGTTAAAATTTATGCAATTTACATCAGAAGTAATAAAAAGTTTAATGTATTAAAATAAAAGTTTTCACAAGCAAATAGTGTATATTCGCCCAACATGTTTAAGAGCATTTTATATAATTAAAAAAAATTAGTTCAGAAAATTCATTTTGTAAAAAAAAAGTTTATTAGTACCAATATCATTATAATGTCATCATAAAATCATTTGTGATGATTCTAAATGTATAGTTTAATATTGAAAGGATTAACAAGTGAAATAAAAGATAGACCAAATTGATATTTTGACTGGTCCCAATTTTAAGTCTTTTGATCTTTTAGTCAATGACCAAATTAACACAATCCGCGCACCAAATGGAATAAAAATTGTATTTGAATTCACAACAATACATTGGTTTTTGTACGAAAATAAAATTCAAGAATCTATCAAAACAAGGAGGATCCGTTTCTAACTAGTTCCCTTTAATTACTGTACGTATAAACTGTTAAACCTAATTTGCACGTTCTTCAGTTCGTGTGTTAGATATGTATAGTGTTAATTTGGCACCAAAGTGACTAGTAGTGAGACACACAGGCATCCAACTCACATGTGGATGCATTAGATATGCTAGACTTGTTAGTGAATAATGAATATAAGGGTCGGATTGGGCTTTTTCTATTGGAACTAAAACTATATCAGGTTACTGAGCCAAAAAAAAAATACGAATTTAACCTGACCTATTAAATTTAAGGTTGGGTTAAAAGTATTGGTTAAGCTATATGCTTTTAGCCCTGCGAACACTGGACCCCTAGTGGACTTTCGAATCTATTAGACCATATGGAGACTAGCTATCCCTACGTTTCGGGTAATCACTATTGTAACCCTCGTATAGTACTGTTATGACATCTTTCTCGAAAAACAAGACCGTGTGATTTTGAAGGGACAACAACATATTATTGATTATTGCGTAAAGCTAGCAAACAAAAAGACACATCAGAAAAACATTAGGCTGTGTGTTCTTACTAGCCGTATGATCAGTGGTTGTGGCTTAAGCACATGCATATATATAATGCAATTCCAGATGATGAGTGTCACTGCTTATTGATAATCAAGTTGAGCTAACAAAGTAAATGCTGCTTTCTAGTTGTTAACATATTCAATCTATATATAGTCTGCTTAATTAGGTGATGCATTATTTTCAACTTAAAAGTGTTAAACACTTAACATCCCACTATAAATAAATGCAATACTCTACCACTAATCACAATCAAAAGGGTTAGCTTTTGCTCCTAATCCATCCTCTCTCTCTCACTCTTAGTCGTCTCTCTATTAAGCAGTGCAATTATTGAAGTAATAAGCTAAAGGAGATCATAATGAGAAAGAGGCAAGTGGTTGTAAGTAGACAAGACACATCAAGGAACAACTCAAGTTCATCATCTTCATCCAACAGGACTTACAGATTTGTGGTGTATAAGGAATGCCAGAAGAATCACGCCGCTGGAGTTGGAGGATATGCTGTTGATGGGTGCAGGGAGTTCATGGCCACGGGTGCGGAGGAGACCGAGGATGGCCTTGTCTGTGCCGCGTGTGGCTGCCACCGCAACTTCCATAAGAAGGTTGTGGAGACCATATTGCCTTTATCATTCTCTTCCTCCTCGCCGTAATATAATTATATTGGAATAAGTACGCAGTGGTTGATTAATTACTGCAGTTGTTAATTTAGTTTGTGAAGTACTTTTACATATATACTTATAAGTTATACATGTTGTTGGTTCGATCTACTTCTCTTTGATCATCAGCCGACCATGTTCATCTCATTGGTATTAACTAGCTCATGAAGTTGTACAAGTCCTCAAATGAGAATTTTTTTTTAAATTTTTCGAGAACTTGAGAAGCCAATCTTCACCTTTAAAAGTGCACCATCAAGTCATTTTGGTGGTGACACGCGTGTCCTATGTGCATATTTAAAATTATATTTGATGTAAAGTGAAAGCCGTCAAATTTGACTTTGGTAGTAAGACACGTGTCACATGCAGATTCAATTTTAATGATCACATTTGAATTCTTAGATTCTCACATTTTTGAAGATTTACAACCGAGCGATCCCCATTAAATACGTCTATCAACTATCTTCTTACAAACTTATCCTGATAGGTTTTTTTATATATGTAATTATCGCTTACTCGGCCATTACTTTGTGTACGGAAAACGGAAAAGACCTTTGAAAAATATGTAGCAGGATATCGAGATCAAGTTTATAATAAAATCAACTTAATGCACAAAAGTTATCAAAAAAAACTTAATGCACAAATTTTTTTTATCAAAATAAAAAAAAACTTAATGCACAAAAAAAGATATATATAAAAGAGGGATTTGGATCAAATAAAAATCACATTTAAATATAAAAATTATAAACCATCTAAGAATTCGATACTTGGCACTCTCGACCAATCATAATTCCGTGCGCTTTCTGTAAATAAAAAAAATTTTAAAACGGACTTATTTAAAAACGGACTTATTTAAAAACGTCCTAAAAAAATTAACGATGCTAACGCCATTATGCTAAGTCTGAACTATAACAAAATAAGTCTAAACATTAACAAAATAAGTCTAAACATTAACAATCAGTATGTACATTAACAATAAGTTTGGTTTTTAACAAAATAAGTCTGAACTTTAACAAAATAAGTCTAAACATAAAAATAAGTCTGATTTTTAACAAAATAAGTCTGAACATTAACAAAATAAGTTTGAACATTAACAATAAGTCTGAACTTTAACAAAATTAATTACGAAAATACCAAAAGACTATTTTGCCCTTCCGTGTTGGATTACGAAATTTCGACAAATTGATACGTATCAGATTTTGAGGAAATTTATAATTTTTATATTTAAATGTAGTTTTTACCTGATCCCTACCCTATATAAGAATACAGCTGGGGTAACTCCAATGGTAAAAGGGAAATAATTCATTTACATGAGATGAATAAAGATTTTTATAAATGCAAAATGTGTGTTCTCCGATAACGTTGTGACATGAACATGAAGAATATAAATATGGATTTGAAACTTGACCCTCTGGCGGCCGTCTTTCATCAAGAGTCAAGACTACTTGATAGAGATGTTCATTTCCACCAATTAAATAAATAGAAAGATAATAATAATGTCATTTGATCCACGAGAGTCGAGACCCTCATCTATCCAATCATGTTGGTTGTTGTCACATGAGAAAAAAAATTCTGCCTTTATTTCATATGTTCTGTTTTCATTGAAAATGAACAGGTCCAACAATATAAATCTACGTGATTAGATAAGAAGATAGTTATACACTATAAATGTTAAGTCTAAGTTTTACATTTGTCCTAGTTTTAAAAAAATCGGACAGATTTTTTATTTTTCAACAAGATCGATTGTGTCAGCGATACTATTTAAAAACACATATATAGCCATGTGAGACCGAGAGGAGCGTTCAAATGATACACCAAAATTAGAATGAGGCAGTGAGGCACGATCTGAGCCACACATCTACCCTCATACTTTGTGGGCGCTCCACGTGTCCCACTACCAAAATCCATCAAAAGCAAAAAGCAAAACTATTCGTACACTATTCCCTGTCACATCATCAAAATGATGGCTCACAATCTGCCTCACTGCCTCTAACTACCAACCCTGCCTTAATGGAGCCCTGGGTTTGGGGGCCACCAATTTTCTTCTTTCCTTTTCCTCTTTCTTATTTCGCCTCGCGCGTGGATGCGTCATCTTCCTTGTCCCGCCTCGCGCGTGGATATGCTTCTTACATCTCTCGTAGATACCTTCCTCTTCACGCTTCACGCGTGATGTGTTCTTCCTTCCTCGTGGAGGTGCTATTTGGTAAAGGTGTCTAAGATGGCCTGAGCTCTAAGTGTCAAAGATGTACCGATGATTTGGGTGGATGTGTGCGGATTCATGGTAAAGGTGCCGAACGTGGCCTGCGCTTCAGAAGTGGAGAGATGTACCAGATGCTTGCGGATCCGGTCAAGATGACTTGCTAAGAGCTACAGAGATCAATATATGTACTAGATGATAAATAGCTCATGTGCATTGTAATGTTCCTCGTTGTTGTATCCTCCCACTATAAAAAAATTCAAAGCTAAGGGAAAAATCTTATCATGTATGGGTGTTATCATTTAAGATTTAAAGTTGTCTTTATTTGGAATTCTTTCACTATACCACACTCTTGTTAGCGTTATTTTTTTAATTTTAAATAAGATTATAGACAAAGAGGCTGGTTTAGGTAAAAAATACGATTATATATGAAAACTAAAAATTGGATTTCAAGCTGACACGTGTCCAATTTCGTCGAAATCTGAATATAACACGGAGGGGCATTATAGTCATTTCACATATCCCGGATTTCAAATCAGACTTAACTTGGAATGATCAGACATAATGTCCATACTTAAATTGGTAACGATCAGACTTAAATTATGTCCATACTTAAATTGGTAATGATCAGACTTAACTTGGTAATGATCATACTTAAATGGATAATGTCCAGACTTAAAAACAGACTCAAATACTGTCTAGACTTAACTTGGTATAATGATCACACTTAAATTAGTAATGTCCAGACTTAAAAATACACTTAAATTGATGTCCAGACTTAAATTAGTAACATCCGGACTTAAAAACTCACTTAAATTGATATTCAAACTTAAATTGGTAACGATCAGAGTTAAATACAGACTTTCAATAATATCCAAACTTAACTTATGCATTTGTTAAGTCTGGATAATTTATAGGACGTTTATACCCTCGCATCTGTTATGTATTTTTAAATAAGTCCATTTTAATTTTTTATTTACCAAAAGCGCCCCGAATTATGATTGGTCGAAAGTGTCACGTGTCGAATTCTTCGATGATTTATAATTTTTATATTTAAATGTGATTTTTATTTGATCCAAATTCATATACAAATATTTAGGTTGAATCACCAAAATTAAGTTAGTTAACCCAATTCTCATATTTAAATGAAGGTAAATGCACCCTTGATCACATCAGATGAATGAATGTCACTCTCATTTCCTTCCTGGGATTGATTGTGTGTCCCGATGCATGTGATGATATATACTCGCTTACACAATAAGATATTGCAAGGGAGAAAGGGACTCTTTGATAACAAAGTCATGTTGCAAATTCTCAGTAGTACTCTATCGACAGCACGCAACCTGAGAATCATATCTCATTTTGCATCATCCACAATAATAGATCAGTGAAACAATATTATCAATCACTTGTAAATTCATCCAACTTATGTGTTTTGTTGCAAGTGCATGTGAAATGTAATAAGCAGATAGGTTGCGTGTTTAACTGTTGTATCACTACAAATTTTATGAAAAATTTAGTCATTTAAAAAGTGACAGAATTTTGCCGGAAAACACAGAAATTTCGGCAAAATTCCGTCAACAACCTCGATGACGGCATTTTTCCCGGCGGAAACTTGATTCCAGCAAAATTCCGTCATCATTTTCCGTCACATTTCAGTATACATTCCGTCTAAATTCCGTCACACAAAACTCCGTCACACGTTCGTCAATTTTACGATGTAAATTTCCGTCTATTTACCCACAAAAGTCCGACATGCATAATTTCCATCATAATTTCCTCTGTATTCCGTCACTAATTATTTTCCCTCATTATTCCCATAAGTTTCCGTCATAATTAATTCCATCATTATTCCGGTAAATTTCCGTCATAAATAATTTCCGTCTTTGTTCCTGCAAAATTCCTTCACGAAATATTTTTATCATTTTTCCCGCACATTTCCGTCATAAATAAAATGCGTCATTTTTCCTATAACATTCAGTCACCAATTAATTCCATCATTATTCCAGCAGAATTTCGTCACCAATAATTTCCATCATTTATTCGGCAAAATTCCGTCATCGAGAAATATGCGTCGTTATTCCAATAACATTCAGTCACAAATTAATTCCATCACTATTCCCGCACAATTCCGTCATATAAAATTTCCATCAATTATCCGGCAAAAATCCGTCAGCCTAAATTTCCATCAAAATGCCGGCAAAATTCCGTCAGCAATAAGATGGCGTTTTCTAACTAAGCGCCGTCTTTTGGGAAATATACGACATCACTTTTTTCGAAGCGCTGCCTTATATGTAACATAAAATGGCGTTTTTAAGATGAGCGCTGCCAATAATGCCCATCAATATTCCGACGTAATTCCTACACAATTCCGTCACCGAATACCATTTTCAATTTATATTTTTTTAATACAACATTTTCAATTTAATTGAACATTACATTAATTGCATTTTGAAAAACAATTTAATTGCATTTTAAAAATTATTATTCGAAAAACAAACACAATATTTTTTCGAAATTGATTAGTAATTTAGCACGTCTAGTGCTAAATTTCCCCTCTAGCCCTAACGACGTCCCCGATTCTCTTCATTCGATCTCTGAGTAGGATGACCGCGGTTGTTTACGTGTGGACTTTGACTTGGAGGCGGAGGATATGTAGGAGTTAACATCCTAAGCATGTCAGATTGCATTTGCATCAATCGCTCTATGTTTCCCTTCATATCTCTGATCTCATCCTCCTGTCGGGATTGAGAGCTATAAAGCTCGTCCATGCACTCGAATTGCGGCCTCATCTCCTAAGATATCCACTCGTCCGATTGTTGGGACCTTGATACGTGTGAGCTCGTGATTGACTGACTGCCGGTTGAGGAGAACTTGTCCGATATTAATGTCGCCGATGGCCCGTACAAATACGGTATCCCAGACCTGGGGTTAACACCCATGACAGTTGCAACGGCCTCCACTAGCTCCACCTCTGGTACTCTTTTCCCTTTGTCATGTTTCCTTAGGACCGCAGCTTTAGAAATATGGGATTTTTTACTCGTGTGATATACATTTTGTTTTTATCACGATACACAAATATGGGGTTTTTTACTCATGTGATATACATTTTGTTTGGTCTGAAATATGACGAGACCCGCTTCTTTAAAATCCAATGCTCCAGTTTCGAGGATGAAGATATGAGCAGAATGACAATGGCCTGCCGCTTTCTTTATGAGCACGCTTGCGGGATGGACAAGTCAACTCTGTACTCAGTGTACATCAGTAGCGAAGTGTTTGGTGAGGATGGCTTTGTGGACTTGAACAATGATTGCATTAAGGAGTTCACCAGCTTCAAAGCTGTGGGTGCACCCGCTGTCGAAGTGCGCATAAGGTAATTATTTGGGCTTTTTACAATATTAAATGATTTTTCACTAACTTCATCATATGGCTGCAGGTTTCTCCACGATAAGCTAGGACCGGGCGTTCATTTTGGATTCTTTAGACCGAGCTATGTGACGCCATCAGAGGACTTTGATACGAGGGTCGAGTTCTTCCAGAGGAGATTAAAAATTCTCGACTACGATCGTAAATTATGCTACTTCCTTCCATACATCAATGTCAAAGCGTAAGTGGATTTTATAATTTATGTTTTGTATTTTTCATTAAATGCGTATTATTATTTTATACATTGTGTGAAACGTTTGTTAGGTATCAATGGATGCTGATTGTGATCTTTCCTAAAAAACGACTAGTCCTTTGGCTTGATCCCTTGGCAAAGGCGCCCTTGACTGATGCGGTTAACTTTGTTAACACGTAATGAAAGTTTAATCCACTTTTCTGTTCTCCTTACAACATTAGCTACAACCTGCTAATAGTACTAACGTTTGTATTGCAGTAGCATGTGTCTGTGCTTAAACATCCCGTCAGCAGACGGCATAAAGTGGAAGACTGTCACGGTATTCACATAACAAATATAAAACAATTCCAATTTGAGCCACTAGTGAAATGTTATGTGTTTTTTCATTTAAAGAAGTATTTTTTCAGTGCCTGAGCCAGCCTATACCGTCCGATTTATGTGGTTACTATGTCGTGCAATATATTCACGAAATAATCAAATTTGTTCAAGATACAAACGAATCGCTCGAGGACGACATCAGACAAGTAAGTATGATAAAATTTATTATTAATGAAGTCACTCTTGTCATTAAACTTTGTAACACTTAATTTGTTTTACAGTGTTTTCCCGGAGGAGTACAATCATATCATAACACGGTGCTTGACGGTATTCGGGATGAGTTTGCAAATGGTTTGATTACGTACTTGCAGCAAGTGTATCATATTTTATAATATCCCTTATTTCATATCAAATGTTGTTCGATCTCTATGTATTACTGACTAATGTTGTCGAATTTCAATTTCACCTTACAAACTTAAAACGAAATAGGGTAAGACGGTGTAAGTCAATTTGCATTAGAAATGCGCTTTCAAAACATTAGTGGTATATAAATAAATTGTATTAAACCAGTGCAGTTGGTTTTTCATAAAATATCCAGTAAAATTGCGATTGGATACATAAGTGCAATAGGAAAAGTATTTAAACATTGTCAGCCGTTGTACCTCAATAAGTTACGTTATGCACGGAATACAAAGATGTTAGTTTTTGACTAAAAACATCACGTCAAATAATTTATGGATGAGTTGACTGTGGGGAATGGGAAATCCTTCCTCTCCTTAGCGAATACAATGCGTTATTGACGATCATTTCACATCTACTCATAAAATTATGCTGAATGCGTCTTTCTTGATCAGCATCCCAGGTAGCTATATTCTTCAATCACAAAAATTTAAATACCGATTTTAGCATTGTAAACAATATTTCATTGTTTATACTTTTTGAGTTAACGCTTTGTACCTGAAATTCTTCGGACCAATTTTCCTTATCATTTTGTGGGATCATGCTCCATGATCTCCACGTTGAATCCCAGCATTTTGATATGCATTCTCGTGCAACCCTTTGATGAACATCGAATGGGAAGAAACTGATACAAAATTTGGATCACAAAATTAGTAAATTTATCAAATCCAACAAACTGAATTTTATAATAATTTCTCACCTGTTTCCTGCAACAGGTATAACATGCTGTCTACGATTGACATAACGTTCACTGAAACCGACACGATCAAACGAAGGAGACATGTATATGCGAATACTGAATTGCAACGAACTACGTTCTGATCAGATTTTTGTTGGTTAAGTGTTGTAAAAGGTGTGTAATATATATAGGGCAAATCTATGAACACATTTTTTAAATAATCAACGGTCCACAAATTACGGTAATATAAATGCAACGGCTAAATGACGTAACTGAGAGGAAACAAATTGAAAATATGTTGGACATAAGACAGCGCTTCATAATTCAAGCGTTGTCTTATTTGTCGTTTTCCACAGCGCTCAACTCTATACACGCAGTTAAAAATACAATGAGACATCCCTTTCCATATAAGCGCTGTCTTCTATTTCGTTTCAGACAGCGCCTTCCTTTTAAGCGCTGTTAATAATATTTACGACATCACTTTTCTGAAAAGCGCTGTTTTATACTTAATAGTTTCAGAGCGCTTTTTGTGAAAAAGCTGTTATATATTAACATTACACAGCGATTTCTATGTAAGCGCTGTCCAATTAAAGGAATCAATTTTTTTTAATACGTATGGTCCACAAAAAATTTCGTTGTTGTTCCATTACATTTCCGTTTAGGATGACGGAATTGTGATGCAACATTAACGGAATTTTCTAATTATTCAACCGTCAACGAAATATTACAAATTAGTGACGGAATAAAGCGGGAATATTGGCTAAAATTTTGTGATGACGGAATATAGGGGGACAACTAACGGTAATAAAATGACGGAATATAGCCGGAAATGGCACGAAATTAACACTCCCAATTTTTCCCTTTATTTTACCTCAACATTCCGTCTACTGAATTCCGGCAACGTTCCACCTCAATTGTGCAGACGGAATTTTTTTTCACAAAAATTTGACGTAAATATAACGAATATTATTTGGATGACGGAATTTTGCCAGAAATATAACGCATTACTTTCCATCAGCGTTTCAAGTGACGTTTTAGTGACGGAATTTGGAGACGGTAAAATCCCAAAAATTTGTAGTGTATGTATAGGGAGCGTTCGGTTGAGAATCTTTAAAAATTCGAGAACTTGAGAATCCAAATTTTACCATTAGATCATGAGCATATTTGTCTGCATGTGACACATGTCCAAAAAACAAAGTAAAAAAATGTGGCTTTGAATTTGCATTAAATGCATCTTGGAAAATGCACATGAGGCACGTGTCACTACCAAAATGCATCTTGCATTTTTGAAGGTAAAGATTGGGGTCTCAAGTTCTCGAAATTTAAAGGGATTCTCATTAGATCGTTCCTAATATATATATACATTAAAGAGATCGAAGTTGAGTGTATTCTTCAACAAAAAAATAAAAAACAAATAAAACAAATATAAATCAGACATAGTCATTATAAGTCGGATGCGGTAAAATGATGCATGACGTCATTTCAACCAAAATAATGTCGTTTTGTTCTGTTTTAAAAAATATCAATCAAAATGATCCCTTTTTTTACACTAGCAGCATTTAGTTGCGCTGCAACGAATCTTTTTCGGTCGCTATATGATAATTAGAGCATCCTTCACCCATGATAAAAAAACATACCATCCCTATCTCTCATCTATTTTCTCTCTCATCTTGTCATGCCTCGTGATTATTTTGATCAAGTGCACCCCACTCGTGACCAAACAAAAAATTCATCATCATTCTCTCTTATCGCTACATAAATTGTAGCTCATAAATAATAAGATTAATAAAAAAATATATCAAAGTGTAACCCATTTTATAGATCTCAAAAACTTATGAATATTAGTAATTATTTTGATTTTTTAAAATTTGTAATTTTGAAGATATATTTGTTGCAAGATCAAAATATAAGCTGAAAAGATCTTACACATGACACATGTCGCGCTACAATTGATTCACGGCTCATGACCAAATTTAATTTTTGGTCATGAGATGATCTTTTTTGCATTTGGTAATGAGATGATCATTTCTATGATACATTTGGTCATGGGAGGGAACATATTTTTTTAATCATCCCTCATGAAACTTTCCTAAGATAAAAAAGATCATGGTGGGGATGCCCATTAGGCCAGCTAGTTAAATATCTAAAAATTTATTTGTAGTAAATTTTTTATTATAAATTATCTAAGTACTTCTGGTTTCTGTACAAGTTCATTCAAATCCTGCAGCTGGCTTTTTTTCCTTCAAAATCTTTTGTAAAACAATGATACTTGAAGGAATTGAAGATGTTGTCTGTTGCAGGGGAGCGTCGTTAAAAGCAAAAGGAAGTCGTTGCTGTTGAGCTCAGTTCGTTGTTGTTAGTGCATTAAGTGGAGCGACGTCGTTTGGAGAAAGCCGAAGTCCCGCGCGTTACGCTTGTCGCTGATCCGTGGCAAAAGATTGGATCATCCAATCAAATTCAAGCAGTGTTGGCGCGCATATCAGACCGCATCCAACGGTTCCAGATCAATCCATCTCGCCTGATCGAACGGCTGCTGCTCGTCACCTTCATCCAGTCTTAAGTTCGAGCTACATCTCATTAGGGCTCATTCCGGCGTTCATCTCCTTCGATCAAATTCTCTCTTCTCTGCAATTCTCTGTCCACGATAGCTTAGGGCTTCAGTTCGGGTAGTACTGGTGATTGTACTGTACGTGAGATTGAGAGCGAAGTGTACTCAATTGTGAGTGACACCGACTTCAAGAGTGTGTAACCGCGATACACCTTCCGACGCGTTTTGGCGATTCCGTCGACAGTGGATAGTGCATACCGAGCCTGAGTCGCTCAACGTGGATTAGGCACTTGTACTTAACCACGGGCCTTAAATCCGGTGTGTCAATTTCCTTTATGTTCAATTTCATAGTTTAGGGTTCTTGAGATTGAATTGGCAAATTGATTGATAATCTGGATAATTGTGACTGTTATACGTGATTAAAACCCTACAATAATGCAGAAGTATTCCCAGATCGAATAGAAGCTCTGATAACCAATGCCACAGTTCTGCTCAACAGAAGTCTGGCTGTCCTGTAGAAGTCAGACACCGATGCCACATGCGGCCTTTGGGGTTGACAAATCTGGGAGATGCAATCACTTCCGGAATTGGTAAGTACACATAATGACTGTTGAAAATTCCAACTGTGATCCCACTGTACCCAGCAAAAGTGCCGTGCACCTGACCAAATCATCGAACAATCCACTACACCAGTTTGTACCTTAGACGACAGAGTTGGTGTCAGTCATTTAAGTACCAGTCACATAAGGGCATTTACATGATAGAAAATAGATGGTCAGTCGTATAAGAACTCTTATTTGACTGGTACTTAAATGACTGACCAAAGTTAGTCACCCAAGTTTCCTTAAGTGACTGGGACTTATGTAACTGACATAACTCAGTGATATAAGCGTACTTATGCGACTGCATCTTATATGACTGTATCAAGTTAGTGACTTACGTGTTCTTATATGACTGGTCCTATTTGCGTAATCAAGGTGCGTCACATAAGTAAATAGTATAAATGCCACGTCAGATCTGACATTTGAAAATGTTGACTTTTTTTATTGTTCACTGACAAGCGTATTTTTAACCCTTTATAGTTGTCAAAGTATTAGTTTTAGGGGTCAAATTGCAGTCAAACAAAATTTATAATCCTTGGTAAGCCAAGGGTCGATCCTAGGAGCAGTGCGTGTGAGTACTAGTTAACTAGTGACCTATTTAGCTATTCCTAATTAACAAGTGTAAAAACACGGTTTTGTTTGTCACGAAAAATTGCAGAATTTAAATAGCAGAAAATAAATTGTTGTGATTAATTCAGAGAAGGAATCCCAGAATCCATACTTCACCCGTGCTAACCCCACTAATCATGCAATCATTCTACGCTAATTATTCATGCTATCGAATATGGAAAATAACCGAAATAACACTAGACAAGCCGCCCATCCACGGATCATTGTCTAGATTAATCTCCATCGTTGAACGCCGCCCATCCACGGATTATCAACGATTTCGATTTATTAAATTAATGGTTTTCCTATTAAATCATGTAAACATGACCTAATATCAATTTCATGCGTTCCGGTTAATCCCTAGGGCCCATCCACCTTTCGGCATATAACCTAAATACGTTCTACCAATGCAAACATACCCTTTGATGTAAATACATGCATAGAACGATAAAATTAAGCACACAATGAAATTGAATATTCGAATTGCATAAATAATGAACTTTAATTGATCACATGAGAGTTAGGGTTACATAGCACGGGATCCGTAGGATCCCGGAATAGAAAAGACTACTCGCTATTCATGGCGAGTAACAAAAACAGTATAGTTTGAAGGAAGAAACGAATAAACCGTAGACGATTCGCTCGTTGATCCTCACGCTCAAAACTCTGTCTTCTCTCCCAAGTTAGGGTTTTTCTCCAAAGAATCAACAACCAGTCTATTCTGATAGTGTTTCCTTATATAGACCGTCTAAAAGGGCTGAAAAGCCCAAAAACCGAACTTAGAAATAATCTGTAAATTTTGCCAAATTTGCCGTCCCGTTATAGCCGTGTGTACAGCGTCTGTAACGGTTGTAACGGCTGTAACGGGTGGGCTAAAAAGCTCTGATGGATTTGATGCCCGTTACAGCCGTTACACCCTTGTGTGTAACGGTCTCCCTGGCTTGTAACGGGTGGTCTGAAATCTTCTGAGGAAAAACGCAGCCGTTACACCCGTTACAGCCTGGTGTGTAACGGGCTGTGGACCTGTAACGGGCGAGCTTGAAGTTTGTGAAGTCTCGGGTGAATTTCACAGCCGTTACACCCGTTACATCCTGGCGTGTAACGGCTGTTGAGCTTGTAACGGGCGATGCAGGCTTAATTTTGGTTTTTGGCCTTTTTCGATCGATCTTTCCGTTCTTTTGACATTTCGACTCCAAGGAGCGATGATATGTCGATTTTACCTGATACACTAGAGAAAGACATCAAATATAGACAATTTGCCGGGAGAATGAGTGAAATCCCTCATCGAATGTAGCGGATGATTAGTCGAAATATCGACTGATCAAAACACTCCACACTTAGGATTTGTTCGTCCCGAACAAATGTCGAAAATATGGCAGAATAAACACATGGGAGGATGCAATGTTTCATGACCATGAACTACCTACTCATGTGACATGTGATCAATTCTAACTAGACATGAAAAAATAAAGGGATAACTCACTGTCGTAGAGGACACGAATGCATTTAGCGCATGCATCAAGCCTTTGAACCTATAGGCTGCCCTAGTAGGACGAGTATAGTCTCGTGAAGGTTTTCAGGAATGGGACTACCTACAAATCCCCTATACAGCTAACTAACGTGTATGCATGAAACGATGCTCAACGAGTCACAGTAAAGTCATGTCATACCTCGGGTTCATCGTGTTACCTCAACTTCAAGTCAAACATCTTCATCAAAGTTTTCAGACAATCATAGATTATACGAGTTATGCATTCAAACGGTCAGTACACACGGCTAGCAATCGACTAATCACATTCTAAATAGTTCTATTGCAACGTATAAAGAACATGAATAGTTACACAAAACATGCTCGCCATTCACCTATGCTATCTAGGGATAGTCCACGGGCTGTTGGCGCAAAGCTCATTCTCAAGTGCCAAGGATTAGACAATGACCCGTAAGAGAAGAGGAGCCTGGCTTAAGGATTTTCTGAAAAATAGTACAAAAATTTGCATCAAAATTTCAGTGCAAGCACGAGGGTCGTCCCTTAGTTTCTAGTACATGAATTTGCAAGACAAGTCATGATTTGCACGCAATGAGAAGATGGAATCTCACTATATCAAGTAGAAGAGGGCAGAAATTGTTTCAAGAGTGTTTTCCATATACCAGGGGTGACTTTTCTCACCAGGTCCTTGGTATTTTCTGCTCTCGCAGAATCAACAAAAGCATTTTTTTTCGTTCAAACTGGTTTTCTTTCAAAAACAACTATGCTTGGGGCCAATGTTTCACCCACTTTCCAAGATTAAGAACTTTGTTTTTGAGGGGAAAACTTGAAGGCCAATTGTCTAACTCCACACTTAAAACTTGACATAGTGTATATAAGTAAAGACGGGTGCATGCAAATCACAACAAGTCTATGTAAACACGTACTAGTACTAAGGTCACCTAGAAAAAGCGATGCATATTTAAGTTTTTGAGATTTTTGAACCGGTGCCTACTAATTTCAAGTCTAAAACATGCTTCAAGAAATACGTAGAACATGTGATAGGAAAAGGCTAGCAATGATACTGACTCAAGAAAATACACACACGAATAAAACTATTTCACGTCCTAGACTTCGAATCCAAAAGAATGTCGATCAGTCAAGGAGTATCGTAGAAAACGAGGATTTCAATCGCAATACATCGACAGTTGAGCATATACAATGAGTGAATGTGAAATGCAATGCGTGTGACTATGCGCTACCCACTCCACACTTAAAAATCAGCTTAGTCCCTAAGCGAAGAAATAATAGAAAAGAAAAGGCGCATAGGAACTTCACTCGTGTGTGATGGCGCGATATTCATGGAGATTCAGCGATGCTCGGTGAGTGAAACACGACTTGTGAGCTGGTAGATTATTTAGATAAAAACACAGAGCTTCACAATTGATAGGTTAGCATCAAAAAATTGCGGGGGGGGGGGGGGGGGGGCACTCCACACTTAGATTCCTGCAAGGGTCACACGCAATGTACAAAATGTAACTGGAAAATGCAATGAAACAAAACTCACAGCGCGGGTTACTCCCCGAAGAGACCTAGTTTAACGTCTTGGCGAGACTCAGCAAGAGAGGTAGTGTCAATCCACCTTCAAATCCCATTTGAATTTACGTCCATCAAGAATGACACAGACGTCGAGTAGAGCATGCAGTCCCTTCAAAAATTCGAGACCCTTAAGAATCAAGGGACTGTGGAGGCTCCCAAATAACAGTTTCAAGACGTAAGGCAAGAACTGTCGAAACTTGTCTGGAGGTGGTGTGTCAAGATAAATATATTCAGGGCTAGCTCCAGCAAGAACACTTCCATTGTACTCTTTAGCTAGGAACCCACGTTCCCATACTTCAAAATTTTCCTTCAATATCACATTCATATGGATGCGGGGATCCGTCTTAATTGAATTCAGGTACACATCAACAAAGTCTTCGTACGTATGATCCTTTGATAGCTCATCACAGCTCGGAGAAACTGGTGGAATGATGTTCTCTTCTATTTGCCCATCTAAATGACCTTTTGAAGCAGTCGTAGTGGAGGGAGATGGATCTTCATCTTCTAAGACGTCTTCAGTGCATAACTCATCATCCTCAAACGCAGTGTAAGCCTTGGCAACCATTCTAAATGCCTCAAAACCATCCTCACAAACAGGTTGTTCTAATATAGAGAGCATTCTCGTATCCTGATCATCTTCCACGTGGATTCGAAATAAAGCTGAAGATGAATATGCTTCATATACTTGAACTTCTTGATGATTTTCCATTGTCATCTCAATGTCCTCATCTCTGCATTCATCGGTGGCTGCAATAGCTTGTTGCTCTAATTGGTCTTTCAGTATCTTGTTCCGAATGGCGATCTGCTCGAGTGTCTGCTCCATTCTTTTCATTCTCATATCCTGCTCGGCCATGAAGCTAGTCAGCATAGACTCTATACGTGAGTATTCTCCAGTGTCCTGAGGTTGTTGCTGCTGTGACTGGTCCTGGTAACTCTCATAATAGTGGTCATCTTGATAGCATGGTCGATCGTAGAACTGATTTTGATTTCCTCCCCAATTTGTATCATATGAATATGTCTGACAATAAGACTCTTCCCTTGGGTAGGCGTCTTGATGACCAAAAGAGAACATCCTCGCAACATTCAAAATAAAAGTGATTAGTGAAGGTCAGAAGTATATAGAGTATGTACAAAGAAGTAATAAAAAGAATGGAATAGTCTAAACTACACACGTTACTCTAATATCACACTAAACGCTGCTCCCCGGCAACGGCGCCATTTTGACAAGCGTATTTTTAACCCTTTATAGTTGTCAAAGTATTAGTTTTAGGGGTCAAATTGCAGTCAAACAAAATTTATAATCCTTGGTAAGCCAAGGGTCGATCTTAGGAGCAGTGCGTGTGAGTACTAGTTAACTAGTGACCTATTTAGCTATTCCTAATTAACAAGTGTAAAAACACGGTTTTGTTTGTCACGAAAAATTGTAGAATTTAAATAGCAGAAAATAAATTGTTGTGATTAATTCAGAGAAGGAATCCCAGAATCCATACTTCACCCGTGCTAACCCCACAAATCATGCAATCATTCTACGCTAATTATTCATGCTATCGAATATGGAAAATAACCGAAATAACACTAGACAAGCCGCCCATCCACGGATCATTGTCTAGATTAATCTCCATCGTTGAACGCCGCCCATCCACGGATTATCAACGATTTCGATTTATTAAATTAATGGTTTTCCTATTAAATCATGTAAACATGACCTAATATCAATTTCATGCGTTCCGGTTAATCCCTAGGGCACATCCACCTTTCGGCATATAACCTAAATACGTTCTACCAATGCAAACATACCCTTTGATGTAAATACATGCATAGAACGATAAAATTAAGCACACAATGAAATTGAATATTCGAATTGCATAAATAATGAACTTTAATTGATCACATGAGAGTTAGGGTTACATAGCACGGGATCCGTAGGATCCCGGAATAGAAAAGACTACTCGCTATTCATGGCGAGTAACAAAAACAGTATAGTTTGAAGGAAGAAACGAATAAACCGTAGACGATTCGCTCGTTGATCCTCACGCTCAAAACTCTGTCTTCTCTCCCAAGTTAGGGTTTTTCTCCAAAGAATCAACAACCAGTATATTCTGATAGTGTTTCCTTATATAGACCGTCTAAAAGGGCTGAAAAGCCCAAAAACCGAACTTAGAAATAATCTATAAATTTTTCCAAATTTGCCGTCCCGTTACAGCCGTGTGTACAGCGTCTGTAACGGTTGTAACGGCTGTAACGGGTGGGCTAAAAAGCTCTGATGGATTTGATGCCCGTTACAGCCATTACACCCTTGTGTGTAACGGTCTCCCTGGCTTGTAACGGGTGGTCTGAAATCTTCTGAGGAAAAACGCAGCCGTTACACCCGTTACAGCCTGGTGTGTAACGGGCTGTGGACCTGTAACGGGCGAGCTTGAAGTTTGTGAAGTCTCGGGTGAATTTCACAGCCGTTACACCCGTTACATCCTGGCGTGTAACGGCTGTTGAGCTTGTAACGGGCGATGCAGGCTTAATTTTGGTTTTTGGCCTTTTTCGATCGATCTTTCCGTTCTTTTGACATTTCGACTCCAAGAAGCGATGATATGTCGATTTTACCTGAAACACTAGAGAAAGACATCAAATACAGACAATTTGCCGGGAGAATGAGTGAAATCCCTCATCGAATGTAGCGGATGATTAGTCGAAATATCGACTGATCATTCACCAACTTTTATTTAATTTGAATGCGGTAGGTGTACTTACGCGACTGAGATACGCAAAGTTAGTCGCGATAGAACGCAACATTAAATGAAAATAACTAAACACTCCACCAACCTAGCCATTCGTTCTTCTTCTTGTTCCTTCAACCTACGGCCGAAAATAGTTTTCGGCGCCCTGGTTCTCCTCCGTCGAACACTCCCAGGTATATATTGTTCATGTATGTTGCTTTAGTGATGTTAATTTGTTGCTTGTTGATCATATTTGTTGCTTATCTTTGTTAATTTGTGTCCATTGTTACATTATGAAGTCAAAGATTCACAATGGATAAAACTTGGATGGGGTTGGAAAGAAGTGACACACAGTACATTCAAGGCATTGTTGAGTTTGTTGAATTCGCAAAGCAAAATGGAGGAAATTCACATATATGTCCTTGTAGAAGGTGTTTGATAATTAGAGGAAGAATTACAACAAAGAAAATGTTTATCCATTTGATCAACAATGGTATGATGAATGGGTACCACACATGGACATCCCACGGTGAAGATAGTGCTAAACCTTCCCAATACATGTTGAGACAACAATGGCTTGTGGAGAGGTATGGAGAAACAAGTAGTGGAGTGAAGAATCATCAATCAAACCCGACTGAAGATATTATTCGAGATGCATTTCCCTTTCAATATATGCAGCATGAGGATCTTCAGATGAACATGGATACAGAGAGTGGTGATTTAGATAGTAGGTTGGTTTTTGAAAGGTATAAAAGTCTCGCGGTGAAGCTCAGACACCTTTATACACTGGTTGTAACAGAACCATTCTTGAAACTATTCTGAGGGCAATGCAAGTGAAAGTAGAGAGCGGACTGTCGGATAAGGGCTTCAATAAAATTCTACAGATCACAAAAGAAATTCAGCCTCTCGATAACAACTACCCTAGTTGTTATAAAGATGTGAAAAAGGTTTTAAAGAATATGGGGTTGGGTTATGAGACCATACACGCTTGTGAGCATGGTTGTATACTGTACTACAAGGAGCACACAGATCGTATTACTTGCCCCGTGTGCGGTGAGGGAAGGTATAGAGAAAATAAAAGGAAAATCAAGGTTCCAAAAAAGACACTTAAGTACTTCCCTTTGGCACCAAGATTGCAGCTTCTCTATATGTCACCGTATACTGCAGGCCAAATGACATGGCACGCTTTAAGAAATGTTGATGATCTGGAATACATTCGACATCCGACTGAATGTGAATCATGGCAATTATTTGACAAGGAATATCCAGAGTTCTCAAGTGAGATAAGAAATGTCCGACATGGCTTAGCAACTAACGGTTTTAATCCATTTGGGGCTTCGAGACTCTCACACAGCACATGGCCTGTCATCGTTATACCTTACAATCTGCCACCCCATATGTGTATGAGAAAAGAGTTGAATATACTATGTATGTTGATATCTGGACCCAAATCTCCTGGAAAGTGCCTAAGTGTTTTTATGAGGCCTCTTATCGAAGAGTTGAAAGTACTATGGAATGAAGGAGTTTGTACTCTTGATAGACGTGATCGGTCATCTTTCATTATGAAAGTAGCATTGATATCGACAATTAGTGACTTTCCTGGTCTTGGCATGTGAGGAGGCCTTAAGACAAAAGGGTACAAAGCTTGTCCCTTATGTCTAGATGACATCGACGCTACCCATTTGACTGGAAGGATGTTGTATCAAGGGCATCAAAGATTGCTCCCAAGAGACCATGACTTGAGGTTTGCATCTCATAGATTTAATGGGAAGATTGAGTCTAGAGATCCTCCACAACCACTTGTCGGTCATGACATATTCAATGTCATTATCTCACAGGAATACCCTACTCTTAGTCTACATCCTCAATCAAAGGCGAGAGGCAGCAGTGAGAGGCTTTGTTGGACACACGTGTCTATATTTTGTGAGTTCTCATATTGGAAGTTATTCTCCCATCCATATTCACTCGATGTTATGCATATGGAGAAGAATATTTTTGATAACATCATTGGGACCATACTTGGGATTGAAGGTATGAAAACTATTTGTACACATTATACATTAACATATATTTGAAGTACTTATTCACGTTTTTTTTAAATTTGCAGGTAAGACTAAAGATGATATCAAGGCTAGAAAGGGTTTGGAAGAGCAGGGGGTACGTAGAAAATTATGGTTCAAACCATCCGGGTCAAACTCAAGGAATAAGGAAAAAGTGACTAAAGCACCCTATACAGTGACTTCTAATGAGAAGCTAGAGATACTTGAGTACATAAAGGATGCTAAGTATCCATATGGGTATGCTGGAAGCTTGAAGAATAAGATTAATCTTGAAGACAAAAAGTTTATTGGATTGAAGACACATGATTGTCATGTTATGTTACAGAGACTAGAGCTGGGTTTTTTTACCGAAAAACCAAACCGAACCGGAACTGAACAGACCAAAACCGAACCAAACCTAAAACCGAACCGAATATCAGTTTATCATACCGAACCGATTTATATCGGTTCGGTACCGGTTTGCATTTTGAGTTTTGTCGGTTTACCAAACCGAATTTTTTTTTGAAAAACAACTGAGATTCATAAAATTAAAACAGCAGGACATGGTTCATCGAGGACAATTACATAAAGAAGATTAGTTGAGAACATGTTGATGCCCTCTCTTACAGTCTCACTACAAACGATAAACTAAGAAAGAAAGAACATGTAGCCAACATTGTTGACATATTGGCACTGCAACATTTTCAATTAAGCATGATCGCCTCTGATTCTCCTGGCGAGCTGGATGTCCTTGGGCATGATGGTCACACGCTTGGCATGGATGGCGCACAGGTTGGTGTCTTCAAAAAGACCAACAAGGTATGCCTCAGCAGCTTCTAGATTTGATCCTTACAAGCACAAATTTTGTTCAAGGGGCCGGTACACTATAGTTGGATGTATCCCATGGAAAGGTATGGAAAAACACAATTAGTACATTGTAATCATATTTATTGTGCGTAAATTATAATGTTATATATATATGTTATATATATGTAGGCAACTTGGAAAGTACAAGAAGTTTGTGAGAAACACAAGGTACCCTGTAGGTTGCATTGCCGAGAAATATATTTCCCACGAGTGTGTGATGTACTGTAAGTTGTACATGGGTGAGATTGAAGGTAAATCTCATATTGATCATGAAGATGAGGAAGATCACTTTGACATATCAGTGGTCTCGAATGTCATAAAGCCGACGGGCTGCTGCGATAGGAGGTTTAGGATCAACAATAATGACATAGACGTGATACATTGGTGTGTCATGGAAAATTGAGAAGAGGCAAGGGAGTATATTCAGAAACATGCCGAGAACTTTTATAGTGAAAATCCCTACGGTGACAATGATTCCCGTATTGAACATTTCCATTCTCATTTACTTAATAAGGTAAAACTTTATTTAACACATAGATTCATTTGTAGTATATATAAATTTTGTGTTATTGATTTACATTGATGTGTAGATGATATGGTTACGCGATGAAGTATCTGATGCGTACTCTATCGAGCTTCACATTTTGGCATGTAAGCCACAGTTTCACTCATGTTACACTCACTATGTTGTAAATGGGTTGAAATTTGTTGTAAGCGATAAGGACCACCAGTTGACGACACAAAATAGTGGAGTAATGGTACACGCTGGTTAGTAATTTTGCTTCATTTTGTTTAAATATGTTTCTGTATCCTTCATTTATGTGATAATGGTTCATCTTCTTGTTTCATTGTTTTATGATTTCCAAGAGAAAATAACTATTATGGTGTTCTACAAAATGTTATCGAACTCAAGTATGCCGAGGGAATGCTAGTTGTCATATTCCAATGCAAGTGGTATAATATTGATAAATCTGAGGGTGGAAACATAAAAATGGAGCATGGAATTCTATTGATTGACACATCTAACACGTGGTATGAAGATGCTCCTTATTGTCTTGCAAAACATGCACAACAAGTGTTTTACTTGGAAGATCCTAAGTTTGGAGATAATTGGAAAGTTGTTAATGTCGTCGCTTAAAGAGGCACTTATAGTCACTCATGTGTTGGTACATCAGAAAATGCATATCAAGAAGACAACACACTAAATATTCCCCCTTACAATAATTGCAATGTAATTGATGAAGAAGTTCCCGCTTCATATAATAATTTTTCGAAGTAGATGAAAAGCAGGAAGATGAAGAAGGTGAAGATGACGAAGGGGAAGATGAATTTGATGAAACAGATGACGAAGGGGAAGATGAATTTGATGAAACAGATGATGAAGAGGAAGATGTTGATGAACTCCATTATTATTACAGTGATCATGAAGTAAGTGAGGAAGATCATGAAGATGAGGAAGGGTTTGATGATATTGACGAGAAGGAGTAAAGATTATCATGTGTTTCAACATCATGTGTTTTCCAACCTTGAATGTTGTGAAATATTTTGTCCATTTTGGAATATGCAGAGTATGTGAACAAAGTAAAATGTTAGTTTCATTTTCAGGTTAACTTTCACTTATGTGACTGCACATAAGTTTATAAGTTACATAAGTACTGATGGACCATATTTATATGATTCATCAAGATAGTTAAACCCACCAAATTAGACGCTTTTTCTTAACAACTTTTACTTGTTAGTTTCACTTTTGTTCTACAGGCTATTTCGAGGATTAGAGATGAAACGAGCTAAAAAGGAGTTCTTAAAGCTAAAAATGGATTACAAGTCATTCCAGGCCACGACCAGATTCCGGCTTTACAACCTTCATGAACCCAACGTAGAATCACTCAAACATGTCCCAATGACTTGTTCCAAACCTCAACAAAGATCAAGAACTCAAGTGAATGCCAAGTCTTGCCACCCATGTGCAAGGCTTGTGCCTTGTCTTTTGATTGCAACCAAGAAGCAACCATGATGCAACCAAGGTCTAACCGGAGTTGAGGGGGAACCGATGGCTTTTGGGAGACAAATATCACAACCCACTCACTTCCTCCTCCACCTCATGGCCGGCGGCTTTGCTTAGGGGAGTGACACATGGGCGGCGGCTTTGGGGAAAGCCACCTAAGGCCGGCGGCTTTCCATGAGATGATGCCACCTATGGCCGGCGGCTTTGGCCCTCCTCTTCTCCCTTTGCCATGTGTTTGGCCCTCCTCTTCTCCCCTTGCCTATAAATACAACATCCCCTCTCCTTTGTTCAATGTCCCAAATTGTAGTCTCAAGTCTCATAGTCCTTGTAGAAAATCTCTCTAGATTTTAGGCACAATCCTTGTAAACACTTTACTTTGATATTGGAAGCTCCAAGTTTGTTCTTGAGTACTCTTGTTGGTTCTTGAAGTGCTCAAGCTTTTCCTTGTCTTTTACTTTCAAAAAACTTTACTTTTGGTCTTTCGAAAACCTTTACTTTTCAAGCACTTAGCTATGATGTCCTCTTCCATGGATAATCGTAGCTAAACCCTTCATTCGGTTGAAGGGGTGTGCTTGTATCAAAACATGTTTTAGACCCTTCTCTTAGTGCCTCTATTGTGTTTAAACTTGTTCTATGTGTCATATATTAGGTTAGAACACTATTAGTTGAGTGGAGGCTCGAAAGAGCAAAGCTCTTCCATGGGGTTCGTGAACATACGTGGTTTAGTGGAGGCTCGAAAGAGCAAAGCTTTTCTGTAGAGTTCAACCTCTTTAAAACACCACTTGGTTGATCGGAAATGATTGATCAGGTGGATGCACATAAGGCTAAGATAATTCGAAAGGAGGAATTAGCCTAAATAGAACAAGTGTTCTATGTCTTGAAAAGGACTAGACGGTGTGGCAAGTCGAGTGCTAGAAATAGCCTTGATACATTTTAAACACGTAGTATGATCATTAGAGGTTGATGATGAACAGATTTATGATACAAGGCCCCTAAAACCGAATCATTTCCTTTAATTAAAACATCACCTGTCACTTTACTTTCAGTCTCATCAACTGCTTATTTTCAGTCATTTACTTTCAGTACTTTAATTTCTGCACATTTACTTTCCAGCAATTTACTTTTCAGTAATTTACTTTCTGTCTCTTATTACAGACCCTTTCAATATCAGTCCATACCAAAAGTATGTTGATTAGTCGATATTGAATTTGACTTTTCCAGCAATTTACTTTTCAGTATTTACTTTCCGCACTTTACTTTCACTACAGACTTGTTCAACATCAACCCAACACAACTTTGGCGCGCATCACGCTTGAGACACAGCGTGCGACAAACCAAAAGTGTGTTTGCGGTTGACATTGAACTCGGCTGTTCCAACACTTTACTTTTCAGTATTTACTTTCAGTCATTTACTTTTCAGTACTAAAATCACAACCAACCCACATTACTTTCAGTACTAAAATCACAACCAACCCCCAACTGTCTTATTTAATTTTCCATTTTCGAAAGAACAACTATCCACTAATTCCCTTGGGTTCGACCCCTACTTACCGCTTTACTACCCAATAGTAAAGTCACGAGTAGCGGACTTATAAATTAATTTTGTACACATTGCCTCGTGACAAGGCAGTGCTGTCAAATTGGCGCCGTTGCCGGGGAGTTGTGCATCGGAATAGTTGTTCTCTTTATTTTCTTTTGTTTATGTCGTTGCATGATTCACAATGTCTTCCTTGATGATTCGGTATCTCCCCCAGTTTGGAGGTGCCATCGGAGAGGACCATGTGAAACATTGCCAAAAATTTCACTCCATCTGTGGCCGCATGAAGCCTAGAGACGAGTCATTAGTGGAATTTAAACTGAAGTGTTTTAAGTTTTCCCTAACAGACTTTGCACTAAATTGGTATGACTCGTCTTGTGCAGATTATGAAAATGATTACTTGTGCTGCGAGCCCGTTTCCTAGAGGAATTTTCACCGCCATCCTTCCAACTTAAAGTCTGCGAGAAGATCATCAACCTTGAGCAATCCCGGGACGAGACCTTGGACGAGTATTATACGTACTTCGATACCATTGTTTCGAGCTGCCCGCACCATGGACTCACAGACTTGTTTCTTCTACAAAGGTTTCTTGGTGGGATGATGCCACTTGAATGGAATAGGCTTAGTATTGCAGCGGGAGGTTCGGTAATGAAGCTAACCATGACTCAAATTTGGGACCTCATTGATGATTTGGCCGAGAGCTCAAAACGAGGAGCCGCATGCACCAAGCTTGCCAAGGATGAGGACTCTCGGATGGCCAAAGAAGAACTGCCCAAATCAGGCCCGGTCCTCATTACCAATCTACCCAAGGAAGTCCCGGCCCTACTTAACGAAACAACAGAAGTCCCGGACTTCACTGCCAAACTAGCCGAGACATGTCCGGACCTCACTGCCGAACTGATCGAGAAAATCACGGCAGGCCCGGTCCTCATTGAAGAGCTGCTCGAGAAAGACCTGGTCCTTGTGGTTGAAGTCCCCCAACTTGACCCTTCATGTTTTATGCAGATCATAGCCACCGAAGATCATGTAGTTAATGATGATGAGGTGCAAGGGGAGTTGGAGGCAAAACATGAGCCAGAAGAGCCGAAGATGGAGCACTCACTCATCACGAGCCCGGAAAACTCACTTGTTCTAGGACGACCATTTGTAGCTGCCACTATGAAGAGGCTTCACATGGGAACATGCTTGTGGTCGCCAATGTTTGATGGCACAATACCGAGCTTCCAGAATTGCAAAAGTGCCACCCATTCAAACATGAAGAAACGGCCAAGACATGGGCCAAAGGAATGGAAGCCGGGAAAGAGGAACAAGAGAGCTCGACTTGATGGACCAGCAGCTATGGTCGAGGAGTCCTCGCCTTCTCGGGGATATGTGTAGAAGAAGCTTCCGGATCAAGGGAGAGCAGAACTGAGCCCGCTGCCATATGTGTTCTTTGGGCAAATCAAAAGGGCAGCCGTGGGGAAGTTCGACCTCACACACCCATGGGATCCGAACTTATGATCCATGAGTGAGGTATCGTCGTGCTAACGATGTTAAACAAAGGCACTGGTCGGGAGGTAACCCGACATTTATCTTACTTTCAGTCATTTTATTTTATGTCATTTAGTTTTTGCCTTAAGTCATTCTCACCTTTCCTGTATATATTTGCTTGCAATTGACTTTTGAACTAAGTCGTGCTGTGAGGCACGCCTTCGTTCAAAAGTGTGGGGTGAGAACCGCCTTTGTACATAGTTAATTAACATGCTTTCTTTTTTCCTTAATATTATCTTTTTGAAAATATGAACTTGAGAATGTGAAAAAGATAGATCTAAATTCATGCATTTACCTTGTGAAATCTCAAATGTATAAAAACTTAGGATGTAACTTCTCATTTGTCCCTTTGTGTTGAGATACACAGGGGATGTGGAGTTGATATAAAATGCCCTAGAGAGGCTTGGCAAGCACTCGAAGGATCGGATTTCACTATATGGTTTACGAAGTCAGTGGAGGCTGCACTTCGGGGTTCAATGGAGATTAGAGTCATATCCGCCATGCAGCGTTTATGCAAGAGGCGGGACGGGAATCAAACCGTCCTATCTATAGTCCTAGTAGCCGGGAAAATAGATGAGCGACCCTCATCTTGACCCACGCGAAACGGCGAGGATGAGAAAGAGCGGGGAGGTATTTCCATATGCTCTCGGGCGATGATTGGACCTCCCAAAAGGTTGAGAAAGTGGACAAGCAAGTCACAAAGAAGCAAAGCTCGAAGAAGCAAATCAAAGGCCGAAGGCCCAAAATTGTGAAGGTTTTAACCGAACAAAAGTGAAGAAACTCCAATTCAAAATCGAAGGCCGAAGGCCAAATCAGTTCAAAAGCTGTCCCTCATCAAAAGGAAATCAAAGAGCTCAGATCAGTGAAACCCGAACCAAATCATGTGCTAGAGAAAGCTACAAGAAAACCATATAGTGCGAGTCGGTCCCGAGAATGCAGTCCAGGAGCCTGAAAAGGGCTATCTCCCAAATCATCCGAATTAATTTGCATCTCAGCTCGAAGGTACAAGTATCAAGTTTCTTCTAAGTATTTACACGGTTTAGTTTGGTAACAAGTAAGTATTGCATGAATAGGATAAATCTAGTTATACATTCTCACTTTCTTATTTAAAGTTTTTACTTGGATTGTGTGTGCCTCTTTTAAATAGCATTGTTCGGGACGAACAAGTATAAGTGTGGGGTGATTTGATGGACCATATTTATATGATTCATCAAGACAGTTAAACCCACCAAATTAGACGCTTTATCTTAACAACTTTTACTTGTTAGTTTCACTTTTGTTCTACAGGCTATTTCAAGGATTAGAGATGAAACGAGCTAAAAAGGAGTTCTTAAAGCTAAAAATGGATTACAAGTCATTCCAGGCCACGACCAGATTCCGGCTTTACAACCTTCATGAACCCAACGTAGAATCACTCAAACATGTCCCAATGACTTGTTCCAAACCTCAACAAAGATCAAGAACTCAAGTGAATGCCAAGTCTTGCCACCCATGTGCAAGGCTTGTGCCTTGTCTTTTGATTGCAACCAAGAAGCAACCATGATGCAACCAAGGTCTAACCGGAGTTGAGGGGGAACCGATGGCTTTTTGGAGACAAATATCACAACCCACTCACTTCCTCCTCCACCTCATGGCCGGCGGCTTTGCTTAGGGGAGTGACACATGGGCGGCGGCTTTGGGGAAAGCCACCTAAGGCCGGCGGCTTTCCATGAGATGATGCCACCTATGGCCGGCGGCTTTGGCCCTCCTCTTCTCCCTTTGCCATGTGTTTGGCCCTCCTCTTCTCCCCTTGCCTATAAATACAACATCCCCTCTCCTTTGTTCAATGTCTCAAATTGTAGTCTCAAGTCTCATAGTCCTTGTAGAAAATCTCTCTAGATTTTAGGCACAATCCTTGTAAACACTTTACTTTGATATTGGAAGCTCAAAGTTTGTTCTTGAGTACTCTTGTTGGTTCTTGAAGTGCTCAAGCTTTTCCTTGTCTTTTACTTTCAAAAAACTTTACTTTTGGTCTTTCGAAAACCTTTACTTTTCAAGCACTTAGCTATGATGTCCTCTTCCATGGATAATCGTAGCTAAACCCTTCATTTGGTTGAAGGGGTGTGCTTGTATCAAAACATGTTTTAGACCCTTCTCTTAGTGCCTCTAATGTGTTTAAACTTGTTCTATGTGCCATATATTAGGTTAGAACACTATTGGTTGAGTGGAGGCTCGAAAGAGCAAAGCTCTTCCATGGGGTTCGTGAACATACGTGGTTAAGTGGATGCTCGAAAGAGCAAAGCTTTTCTGTAGAGTTCAACCTCTTTAAAACACCACTTGGTTGATCGGAAATGATTGATCAGGTGGATGCACATAAGGCTAAGATACTTCGAAAGGAGGAATTAGCCTAAATAGAACAAGTGTTCTATGTCTTGAAAAGGACTAGACGGTGTGGCAAGTCGAGTGCTAGAAATAGCCTTGATACATTTTAAACACGTAGTATGATCATTAGAGGTCGATGATGAACAGATTTATGATACAAGGCCCCTAAAACCGAATCCTTTCCTTTAATTAAAACATCGCCTGTCACTTTACTTTCAGTCTCATTATCAACTGCTTATTTTCAGTCATTTACTTTCAGTACTTTAATTTCCGCACATTTACTTTCCAGCAATTTACTTTTCAGTAATTTACTTTCTGTCGCTTATTACAGACCCTTTCAATATCAGACCATACCAAAAGTATGTTGATTAGTCGATATTGAATTCGACTGTTCCAGCAATTTACTTTTCAGTATTTACTTTCCGCACTTTACTTTCACTACAGACTTGTTCAACATCAACCCAACACAACTTTGGCGCGCATCACGCTTGAGACACAGCGTGCGACAAACCAAAAGTGTGTTTGCGGTTGACATTGAACTCGGCCGTTCCAGCACTTTACTTTTCAGTATTTACTTTCAGTCATGTATTTACTTTCTTTACTCTAAGTCATTTACTTTTCAGTACTAAAATCACAACCAACCCACATTACTTTCAGTACTAAAATCACAACCAACCCCCAACAGTCTTATTTAATTTTCCATTTTCGAAAGAACAACTATCCACTAATTCCCTTGGGTTCGACCCCTACTTACCGCTTTACTACCCAATAGTAAAGTCACGAGTAGCGGACTTATAAATTAATTTTGTACACATTGCCTCGCGACAAGGCAGTGCTGTCAAGTACTGTTTACTGAAGGTGGGAAATTCCAAAACCATTGGCAAGAAACCTAAATCTGAGGGGGAAATCTAATTTTACTGGGCGCGCTTCTGTAATCCACTTATGCGACTGACTGTATTATGTATGTCATATAAGGAAAAACATGATCGGTGCCCAACACGTGTCCAAAAATGCGATCGGTGCAGACCACGTGTCCAAAAAATGAACACAAGTATGTTTTGAACCAAAACGAAAATCCACTTCACTTCACTTCCTCTCTCACTGGAAACATTTAGAGTTTCCCGATTCGTTCCATACACTCCGATTTCGACCTTCCATCATGCCACCAAAGAAGAGAACTTTGACCGACGTTGTAGCCGCAACCAGCGACGGTCGTAACATGAAGCTGCACTTGATCAGTCGAGATTTTGACTAGTTAATTGCTCCATACGATGAAGGATATCACTCGTTCTCCAGGAAAATTGTCATTATTTAACCTCTTTTCTAGTGTTTCAGGTCATATATCACATACCTAATACTTTTGGATTGATCCGAAGCAAAGCAAAGCAATTGGTGAAGATTTGGGCAAAAACAGGACAAAACAGGGCAGACAGACCTTTGCAAAGTATTGTGCATGCCCAGGGCGGATGCGGTGTCCAAATGAGTCGAAATTTCGCTTGTTGGAAAGCTGACTTGAAGGCCTACAACTTTGTAGTTGACACTAAGAGCAGATTCAAAGGTTTAGACCTCGAAAAAGGCAATGGAAGTCAGGTTCCGTGACAGCCCGCGACGACTTTGGTCACGGGCCGAGACCCCGTGACGCACCTTTTGGTCACAGGCGTTACAGGCGTCACGGACCAACTCAGAAAGTTTCAAAAAATTGAAGACCCCGTTACGTCCCGTGACAACTTTGGTCACAGGCGTTTGCCCCGTGACGTCCCCCTATGTCATGGGCGTTACGGGTGTCACGGGCACCGTCAGAAGCAAAATTATCTGCTGATTTCCAAAAATCGAGTTTGGGCTTTTTGGCCTTTTTGGGCGAGCTATAAAAGGAAACACGAGCAGATTAGACAAGTGTGCTTATTTTGGAGAAGAAACCCTAACTTGGGAGAAGAGACAGATTTCATTGTGAGGAATTCAACGAGCTACCGCGTCTTTACGGTTTACTCGTTCTTTCCTTCTCTATCCACTATTTTTGGTTTAATCACCATGAATAGTGAGTAGTCTCTTTTATTCTGGGATCCTACGGATCCCGTGCTATGTAACCCTAACTCTCATGTGATCAATTAAAGATTTTATTTATGCGATTCGAATATTCAATTTCATTGTGTGCTTAATTATATCGTTCTATGCAAGTATTTACATCAAAGGGTATGTTTGTATTGCTAGAACGTATTTAGGTTAATTACCGAAAGATGGACGGGTCCTAGGTATTAACCGGTTTACATGAAATTGATATTAGGTCATGTTTACATGAATTAATAGGAAAACCTTTAGTTTAATAAATCGAGATCGTTGATAATCCGTGGATGGGCGGCGTTCAATGATTGAGATTAATCTAGACAATGATCCGTGGATGGGCGGCTTGTCTAGTGTTATTTCGGTTTGATTCCATATTCGATAGCATGAATAATTTACGTAACATGATTGCATGATTAGCGGGGTTAGCACGGGTGAAGTATGGATTCTGGAATTCTTTCTCTGATAAAAACACAACCTTTAATTTCTACACATTTAATTTCTGTTATTTAATTATTATAATTTTCATCGCAAACAAAACCTCTTTTAATCTGAATAGCTAAATAGGTCGCTTGTTAGCTAGTATTCACACGCGTCTGTTCCTTGGATTGACCCTTGGCTTACCAAGGTTATAAATTTTGTTTGACTGCAACTTGACGCCTAAAACGTATAAATTGACAACTAAAAAGGGTTAAAAATACGCTTGTCAGCGCTCTTCAAGTACTCGGCGTCCGCCAAAATACATACACCGGAGCCTGCGGTGAAGAAGAAGGATCAACCAGCCAAACCTCTAAAGAAGGATCAACCGGCCAAACCTCCGAAGAATAAAGTCGGCACCTTGATTGAGGCAACGAAGAAAAAAGTCCATGTTGAAGGTAATGTTACTGACCTCACTATCCCTAATATGGACAATGTTGTTCCAGATCCGGTTAGTACGCCTAAGAAAAGGACTGTTTCAGTGCAAACAATATTGCGTAGAAGCCCTAGATGTTCTACAAAAAATGAGAGTAGAGAAACCCTCCAAAAATGATCCCAAAAAAGCCCTAACATACCCTGTTACTGAGTCTGACATCGAAACTGAGTGTCCTTTGTTATTAGTACCCATGCTCGTTGATCCCCTTGCTGCTTCTAAATACCCAACAAGAACTGTCTCATCCTCCCACCAAACCATCAATCGCTACCCCTCACTTACACCATCACCTGCAGTTTTTGAAGAACCTCCTGCGAATTCCTCTAATGTTGTACTCAATGATTCACCAAATGAAGAATAGCCTGCTAATCCCTCAAATGAAGATCTTCCTGCTAATCCCTCAAATGAAGATCTTCCCGCTAATTCCTCTCAAGTGCCAAATGATGTTGACTATACTGATGACAACACCCAAGAGATGGAGGAACTGCCTCTGAGTATCCGCGTGAATACGAAGGATCATTCTTCCGGTATAACATTAATATTGTTTATTTACTAATTTTCTGTTATCAATACATCTTCTCATACTAAAATTGTTTGTTACTTGATGCTAGAAGACGAGGATGGCAATGTAAGTTAAGGTGAAACCTCAAAGAAGAGAAAGCACCGGGGAGTTGTGTGTGGCACCAAGATTGTGACTTCTGTGAACTCATTGGGGACTAAGATCAAGGTTGAATGTTCTGAAGAGGCAAATGGCCCAGTAATAAGGCAAATAAGAGTATGATGTGCCACCAAATTGGGGCGTGTGTTAGACAGAAGGTGCCGATGTTAGCACCGACATACAGTGAGCTAGAACCTAAGCATTGGGATGTCGTGGTGAACTATCTCAGTGTAAGTTGTATATGTATTTAATTACAATTTTTTTTGTTTATCTCACTGCAAATTTTACACACGCTGATTTTATATTTATTACAGCCACATTTCTTTTTGCCAAAGAAAGATGCTCTACTTTGGGAGTACATTACACGAATAGCAAATAACCGCTACAAGAATTGGAAGTCATCTTGCCACAAACATTATGTGAAGCACGGGAAGAAAGTACCTTTGGAGTTTGTCCAACGCAAGGAGGAATGGGCATGGCTGGTTAAGCACTTTTAAGAACCTGCATATGAAGTGAAGTGTGGTGACCAAAATCAACTGTCAGTTACATTTTTATTATAATTATTCATCTGTTTCATGGACATTTATTTTTTTGAAGGCTAAATCAAAAAGATGAAGGAGGCCCAAGAAAAGAAGAAGAATCACCGTGGAGGAAAGACTCCGATGGCCATCAAAGCAATAGACCACCTCCAAAAAGGGCATAAAGCAAAACATGTTGCAACATATGCTGAGGTCTATTTCCAAGAACCTGAATGTGCTGAGATAGTGGTATTTCTTTACTCTATTTCTTTTTAATTATGTCTTGCTACATATATGGTCCAATAGTATCAATCTATTGCTGAATACATGTCACTTATGTGTTTGAATGTGTAGATTAATTGTTGGAATGTGTATGGACAAGTATTGAAGTATGCGAGTCGATTAAATGTTGTATTGTGTAATTAATTTGATGTATGAATTTATTGTGGACTTGTGCTTGTTGGAATGTGTAAGAACAATTATTGAAATATGAATGTGGTTTAAATGTTGGATTGTGAACAAGTATGACTGTTTATGAATGTGTGGATTAAATTTTGGATTTTCTGAATATGTGTAAACAATGTGATGTTTTAATTTATTTTGGACTTGGGCAAAGGAACACATGAATGCCGAGGTGCAGAGACTTTTTGATGAGCAGCAGTCCGATGACCCCAGTAGCATTGTCGATCCTATCCCGACGAGCACTCAGTTGGAGATAATTTCTAAAGCTGTTGGACAGAAGAAAGGAACTCAGTTATCTGGAGTTGGGGGAAATATAAGGAGGCCTCCTCGCCTTAGAGGCGGGGCTTCAAACCATGCCCCAAAGGAAGAGATCATTAGGGCAAAGGAGGAGGCTGCTATAAAGGATGCTGAGTTCGAAGACAGGCTGAGGGCGCTCAAAGAAATGCTGAAAGGGGGTGGAGGTGGTGGCACAAGAATTGGTTGTAACGTCTCTGATGGTGCGAGTTTCGGTCTCGGTACTCTTTGAATTCTCTATCACTTCAAACTTTAGTTGGTGAACATGTTTGCTACGTTGTGCTGTTGGAAACTTTTGTTAGAATTGTTGTAATGCTTCTTACTGTTGCATTCCTTGTAATGCTGGAAACTTTTGTATAAATCCTGAAATGTTTCAGGTACTTTTGTGTAGGTCATGAATTTCAAATTAAACAAGGTTGTTTGGTTATACTCTTATGTGACACAAAAAACAGTTCTTAAATTATATGTCCCAACTTACGTGACTGGATTTCCTTATCACTAGATCTTTTACTAACTCTTACGTGAATGATATTCGTACCACACACCGTCTTCTAATCTAACTTATGTGACTGCGTTTCATGGCCGCTCATGACTTCTTACATGACAGAGATTGTAAAATTTAGTTTACGTGACTAACCGAACTGCACCGCTAACTTTTTCCTGGCACCTCACTTTAAACTTATACGACTGACCTGTGTCATTATGTGACTATTTTTTCACTGTCGCATAAGGTTTTATGTGACTGGTGTGATTTAGATCAGTCACCCCAGACCTAATGCGACACAACTTATGTCACTGGTCCTTATGTGACTGAGTGTAGTCACATAAACCCTTATGTGACAGAAAACGAACTTATGTGACTAATTTGGGTCAGTTACCTAAGATGCAAAATGGATGTGAAGACAGCCTTCCTCCATGGTGAGCTAGATGAGGAGACATACATGGAGCAGTCAACTGGTTTTGAAGAGAAAAGGTACGTTGATCACATCTGCTACTTAAACAAATCCTTGTATGGTCTTAAACAAAGTCATAGACTTTGGTATATTAGGTTTGATACTTATGTTTTGAGCCTTGAATTTTTGAGAAGTGAATTTGATGCATGCTTCTATTTTACTCAGCTTGATAGTGACCCTGTTTACTTGCTCCTTTATGTTGATGATATCTTATTGATCTCAAAATATGTTAATAAGATACAAAAGCTGAAAAAGGACCTGAGTAGGGAATTTGAAATGAAAGACTTAGGAAAGGCTAGGAAAATTCTTTGCATGATAATTGAAAGGAATAGAAATGACTGTTTCTTGAAAATACATCAAAAACCATATCTGGAAAAAGTAATAGCAAAGTATGGTAACCTGAACAGTAAACCTGTGAAAGTGCCTCTTGCTCCTCATTTTCTGTTAAGTAAGAGTCAGTCCCCAAAGACTGATTCTGAAATTGTGAGAATGGAACAATGCCATATGCAAATGTGATTGGTATTGATGTATGCCATGATTAGTACTAGGCCAGATTTGTCTTATGTCATTTCATTGTTGAGTAGATTCATGTCAAATCCTGGCATGGATCATTGGTTAGCTTTGAAGCATGTTGTAGCTTATGTGAAGTCTACCATTGATACTGGTTTGTGTTACTCTAAGAGAAAAGATGTGCTGGAACTTGTTGGGTATGTTGATGCAGATTTTGGTGGAGATAGGGATTGTAGAAGTCTACAATTGCTTTCTATTTTACTTTTGGCATGAACTGTATTAGTTGAAAGTCTCAAATGTAGTCCATTGTTGCTATGTCCACAACTGAGTCTGAGTATATTGCATTGAGTGAATCAGTTAAAGAAGCTTTGTGGTTAAAAGGATTGTTGGCTGAATGTAAACTGTCTGATAGCAGTCCTATTGTTTTCTCTGATTCACAATCTGCTCTATGTCTTGCTAAAAACCCTATCTATCATGAACGTTCTAAGCACATAGATATCAAGTATCATTTCCATAGACAGCATGTTGAAACAGGTGTTATAAAATTGCTGAAAGTTGGGACTAAAGATAACCTTGCAGACAAGGGAACTAAAGTGATCTCAAGCATCAAGTTCAAGCATTGCTTGGACCTGCTGTTTGTAGGTTAGTGTGCTTGTTTGTGTTTTGCAGGTGGAGAGCGATAACTCTAGTTCGATATGCACTGGTCCCCGGCGAGAAGGCGGCGGCGGAAGCAGCTGGTCTGACCTGGGGAAGATGGCAGTCTGCACAGGCTAAAGCTTCAGGTGGAGATTTGAAGGAATTGAAGCTGTTGCCTGTTGCAGGGGAGCGTCGCTAAAAGCCAAAGGAAGTCGTTGATGTTGAGCTCAGTTCGTTGCTGTTGGTGCATTAAGTGGAGCGACGTCGTTTGGAGAAAGCCGAAGTCCCGCGCGTTACGCTTCGTCGCTGATCCGTGGCTAAAGATTGGATCATCCAATCAGATTCAAGCATTGTTGGTGCGCAGATCAGACTGCATCCAACGGTTCCAGATCAATCCATCTCGCCTGATCCAACGGCTGCTGCTCGTCACCTTCATCCAGTCTTAAGTTCGAGCTGCATCTCATTTGGGCTCATTCCGGCGTTCATCCTCTTCGATCAAATTCTCTATTCTCTGCGATTCTCCGTCCACGATAGCTTAGGGCTTCAGTTCGGGTAGTACTGGCGATTGTACTGTATGTGAGATTGAGAGCGAAGTGTACTCAATTGTGAGTGACACCGACTTGAGGAGTGTGTAACCGAGAAACACCTTCCGACGCGTTTTGGCGATTCCGTCGACAGTGGATAGTGCATACCGAGCCTGAGTCGCTCAACGTAGATTAGGCACTTGTGCTGAACCACGGGCCTTAAATCCGGTGTGACAATTTCCTTTATGTTCAATTTCATAGTTTAGGATTCTTGAGATTGAATTGGTAAATTGATTGATAATCTAGATAATTGTGACTGTTATACGTTATTAAAACCCTACAATACTGCAGAAGTATTCCCAGATCGAATAGAAGCTCTGATAACCAATGCCACAGTTCTGTTCAACAGAAGTCTGGCTGTCCTGTACAAGTCAGACACCGATGCCACATGCGGCCTTTGGGGTTGACAAATCTGGGAGATGCAATCACCTCCGGAATCGGTAAGTACACATAATGACTGTTGCAAATTCCAACTGTGATTCCACTGTACCCAGCAAAAGCGCCGTGCACCTGACCAAATCATCGAACAATCATAGCTATACTATTTGAAGCAAAAGGACCTGTTTTTAAAAAAAAATGCAGCCAAGTGAAGTACAGAGGCAAATCTTACTGCATTCTGCCCAAGAAGAGTGCATAGAATTGCATCTGAGGCATTGGCTCGACAGGCTCTAATCATGTATGTCGGGTCAATGTATTTAACATCAGACGGGATGCCTATGCTCTTGAAATGTCTTGTTATCTGTTATACAACTAGTTTCAAGTCACCGTGCGTTGAATGAGTAGCAATACGTACAAGTGCTGCTACAATGATTATTTTTCTAGCAAACGATCACCTGTTGTTGGAAATGAATGCCAATATCTGATAGAATAGGATTTCCTGATGCATCCTTCATATTTGACTTCTCCAGCAAATCCTGATTTTTTCAACCACCAAATTGTTGTTTTGTTCCTAACGTAAATTATCAATACTTAAAACGGAAAACCGTTCACTGAAACAAATATTTATCGTTTACTTTATCAAAATAAATGATCTTTTGTCATTTTTTGTGAGGTATACAAAATATTTTGAAATGTGTCACTCACCTGTCCTGCTCCTTCAGCCACACAAACCACAGCTGAGCCCTTGGTTTCAATGAGATGCTCTAAATGCTTCAATAAGCCATACCGTCCATCTAACTTAAAAGTTACCTGTAAGATTAACTTCCTATGTCAAAAACAACGCACATAAATATACATGAGCAATGGCTTCATACTGCTTAATTAAAATCTGTCTGTCAGTATCTTGGTACGTCTTCATGTATGCAATCTAAACAGTAACAAAATGTAAAGCTTACCTCTGGAATCAAACAAACATCAACCTGACCACTCGAAAGAGAAGCTTGCATTGCTATGAAGCCACTGCTTCTCCCCATCAATTTTACAAGACCAATACCATGGTACGCGCTATGTGCCTGAAAATATCATACATGTGGCCTAAGTAATACTATAAGTTATGCCATTAAAGGTAACTATACACATTTATCTACCTCAATGTAGGCAGAGTTAATTGCGCGCTGGGCTTCTTCCACAGCCGTATCAAATCCAAATGTTTTATCCATCAACAGTATGTCATTATCAATCGTTTTGGGAACACCGATAATTGATACTTTCATTTTCCTTTTTCGACACTGCAGCCATAAAGATAACAGCTTATTAAAAATAAATCGCATATTCAATAGTCACTTATTATGGTTGGTTTGGCTAGAACAACTTAAAATGTCATACATTAAGTAACTCATCAGGTATTTCAAAGACGGTGCGAAACAACACACAGCAAATCATGTACCTCATTGTTTATTGCATCGGCGCCTGCATGTGTTCCATTTCCACCCAATACAAAAAGCATATTGATATCCCTGGCCTGAAGTTGTAAACTCAGCAGCATTAATTAGGAGTTTTTCCTCGCATCCAAGCGTGAGAAATAATGTATCTACATTAACCTGACCTGTATGCTATCTACGATGTCACATATTTTACCGCCTCCTCTAGATACTCCCAATAAACTTCCACCGGCAAGGTTAATGTTCTGAACCATCTGACGAGATAGCTATAAAAAAAATAGGATGGTATCATATAGCCGTGAAGATTGTATGGCATTGTAACCAACTCAGGAGAACCACTCACAAGTATTTCGGGTAGGTCTTCATCAAAAAAGCCTCGGTACCCATACTGAATGCCAACAATATTCTTCACCCCATACAAATCTAAAGTAAAAACAATCTGAAAAAAAATGATTTCAGACGCCTGCAAACTCAGATCTAAAAAAAAATACTATACATCTTAAAAGTTGAACACAATAACTGAAGTGCAGCTATGTTCTCAGTGAAGCTTGATGATAACTTAAAATGCGGCATGATAAGAGGGACACATACTTGTCTAATGACGTCATTGAGTCCAGGACAGAGTCCTCCACAGGTAACAATTCCTGCCTTTACTTCCCTAGGCTCATAGTATATAAGCTTACGTGGCCCAGCACGATGCACCCTTGTATTATCAGTCAATAATGAAATGTATAAAAGACAAAGCTAATAGCAATATCTCTCTGCTTACTGATTCTAGATGAAATGCTTGCCTGTAAATAACTAAAAAATGGCGCCCGAAGAAAAGGGTACAAATTGAATTAAAGAGCACATTAATCCTAACGAATCCAATCTAAAAGATTTCACAAATCAGATAACCAAACCGAAACAATACTTTTTGAATTTTTTTTATTTATTTTTATATCTTTAGTACCATTGCTCCAGCCAGCTGCAATCAGGATCTATACATTCAGCTCCTGCCGAATCTGGTGAAGAATATTTAATAGCCTAGTAGGAGTAAGGGAGTAATGAGAACTACTTTTAAAATAATTGACTTATGCAATTTTTCCAGCTAAAAGCGAAATTTAAATCAGCTGGTAGAACACACCTTCAACAGTGCTCGATCATTTTCGTTGACGTACCCATTTTTTCGTTCCTCACGTAATACAGCGCCGTCCCCTATATGAGAATGTCTGTGACAAATGAAAACTAAAATGCTTGATGTATAATCCCAAACAAAGCTAAAATCCTGTGCTCGCCCACAGGAATATTGAAAACATTTCTAATGTCATCTTTATTACATGGAAAATGTTACATCAGCTTACATATACCTGGTAGTCAATGAAAAGCTTGTAGGCCTTGGCTTTACGTCTAGCACATCTCGTAAATGCGGTAAGCTAAATCTTGATTCAAAAACCTCTTTGAATCGATCCTTCCAATCAGGATCACTAAAATCAAATTCTCGACTTAAGCTAACAACCTTAACAGTGGGAGAACATCTCGTCCCTATTCTTCCCACCTGCACGAATCGTGGACTTTTGAAGTCGATAACTCCTGGCTTCTTTTCAAGACGCAATTTACAGCTGTTGGAATCCAGGAGATTTACACCTCTGACAGAGGACACAAAGGCCATCCCCAATAGGCCAATACCTATCAGCACAGCCTACACTTATAAAGGCAGCCTCTTAAACTCATAAAATCCTTGTGCAAAAGGCACATTCATCCAAACATGACATCACCCAGGTACTAACAAATTCCTACGAAATTTGAATTGAAGTCTGTTGTAATGATTCGACCGGAAGATCTGATAAGGCGTTAGAAACGCTGTTCTAATTGTCTCATGTCTACCTTCCCTAGGTCATCACAACCTAGAGTCTATCACAAAAGACCATGCATTGTATGTAAGTTGGTGACATGATAGTTAGTAGGTTAGCTTATGAAGCTTCATGTACACGAAATTCTTACCGATGTGAGACAGAATGCGATATTACATTTGTGTTGTGCATCAATGACTCACACAGCAACTAATAATATCATACAGCAAACAAACAAAATTGAGGTTGATGAGATACTATAAATGATCCCATTTCGTTAATAAAAAAACAAAAAAACATTGACATGTATGTTATATTGTATTAGTAAAATTGGTGAATTACCTTATGAAACTGTGAGTTGGGAAAATGAGTTGGAAGATTGAGATTTTGGGAGGGTGGTGGGCATCACTGGTTTGGTTTCTGGGAAATGGAGAATATCAATGGTGGTTGTATTAGAATTTAGGGTTGGTGAAAACAATATTGGAGACATTGGAGAGTCCGAGAAGAATGGGAAAAAAATATTTAAATTCGGAAAAGGGACGACAAATTAGGTCGAACCTTCTTTTATAATACTATTTCAAGTTGCTGTTGTTAGTGTTTTTTGTATCGTTCATTTCTAACTGCCAAAATACAACTGCAACACATCATTTTCATTTATCAAGCTGCCAATCACTTATTTTTCAAAAATTATTGCAACTAAAAAATCTATTCCGTTTGTCGAAATCTTAACTCCATTTAAGGTTGCTGCAGTAATGAATAAGAATGGCATGCGACAGACATCCAAGGAAGAAGTTAGACACATTGGCTGTGAGTCAAACTCTGAATTAGTAGAGACTTGTCCAAGCAGCCATGTTATTGATTATAATGGTGAAACTGTAATGAGTAAGACACCTTACAAGAAAGAAGATATTTCGGCCAGTGAATCCCTTCTTAGGATGGAAGATCATAAAAAGCAGATTGAGGTGCTGTTACAGACTTTTAAGAACTCACACTTCTTTGTTCAGATTGAAGAATCTTTTTTTTCTTTTTTTTTTAACCTTCCGATTTTATTTATTGAAAAGAAAAAACTGCAAGAAGTCAAGACCAAATGAAGTTTGAGTCTTTCTTCTTGGGGCACGAACAAGCTGAGGACCGAGACCCTTTTTTCGGATTGAAGAATCAGATGTTCAACTTTGGTCAAAAAGAAGCTCTTATGCACTGCCTCCCAAGTCTACAGAAATACCCGCAAGAAATGCCACTTTGAGTTCTCTTAATGCAGTAATTGATAGGGGAAACTTCAATGCCAATGTCTCCGGAGGAGCAGCAAGAGAAATTGTAGAATGCTCCTCACTTCCAAATGGTGACATAGTGGTAACTTTGAAAACTGTCATTGGTTTTCACAACTTATTTTACCTCCTGGTTTTATCAAAACCTTCTAAGTATCAAAACTTTTCCACTTGGATTAATTTTGGTTAGAGTGGATCTTCAATAGGGTATTTTTTTTTTCACTACACTTCATGCATGGAACGATGCAGGTGCTTCTCCAAGTGAATATTGGTGTTGATATTCTCAGAGATCCTGTCCTCGAAATTCTGCAATTTGAGAGGTATCAGGACAGGGAATTATCTTACCCGCGCGACAAAAGCATCAGCTTGAAATGGCTTCAGCCTTTAGATAATGTGATCCTCCCTTCTGTTGGTGATTTTAGGGTTTTATGACCTAATGTAATGTTCTAATATACAAAGGTATTATACCCTAAAGAACGTGATATACATGAATCATCAAAACAAGCAAGTTTAAGTTTCAAACTCAGTGTGGATCGCGTTTTCACGTTGCAATAGCATGTACTGACGGATCGTTAGGTTAGCCAACTATATGAGGGAGATCCCAGAGTGATATCCCTCAGACAGATGGCAGCGGAAATTAACTCTCGTACAGGAAATATGAAACCAAAAGTAAATACTCACGATTTATAGTGGAAACCTTACTGCAACCTTTGCAGCAGGCTGAAAACCACTTGCCTTCTGGACAGCTCCAGAAGGGCTTCAAGATCCGTATTATTGACAAAGGAATATACTTGTAGTTCGTTACACTTGTCTCACACAGTGACAACTAACAGAACTACTCAATTCGAAAGGTCAACTAATACGATCTACTCGTCTGCACACAGCAGTACCTTGTCAGCTCACGGAAGTTGATAACTCTGCAGTCTCCGAATGCTATCTCCAAAAGCCGAACTTTCACTTGAATACTCTTCCTTCTTTTATAGTGTCTTCAAGTCGGCTTCACAGATCTTCATCACAGATCTGATTGTGATCTCGTAGATGTGATATGATTTGCATATCTTTTACTCTGTCATATATATACTTGCCAATCCTGGCGTCAATCTTCTCTTGGCATATTCTCGAACTATCTCCGTGTATATATTTGCATTAATGATCTTAATCAAATATCACACGCATATTCTCTTGTATCTTTGATATGCATCTTCGAGAATCTTTTCCCGGATCTGATCTGGTCCGAAGTCGGTGTAACTCTCACATAGAGCGCATCTCTCTCGCAGCTCTACTCTCTCGCGGAGATGCCCAGTGAGTTTACCTGTCAGACAGTGATTTCTGCGCACTCAAGTGGATTGTTAGTTAAGTGTTTGTTATCATCAAAACACAAGGGTCCAACAAATTCCCCCTTTTTGATGATGACAAACACTTCTTCACGGATAAGAAATCACACACAGCGATAGTACCGAACTCATATCTAGATTCCCCTAGGATAGCTAGCAGCTTCAGAATTTATTCACTAAATATATTTTCAAAGTCTAGCTAGCGCAGTTCCCCCTCAGATAGGCATCCGCTTAAGTTTCGGTCTGATTTTCCCCCTTAGTGTATGCACTTATTGTTCTTCCCCCTTTTGGCATCATCAAAAAGATATGCAAATAAGAACACAGAGTAATGGAAAGAAAAACATTTCATTCATGCTCGCAAGTAATAAGCGTGTCATGCCGACACCATACATGCAGCAGAGAGTTCAAAAAGCAAAGGGAACTAAGGCACGAAATTCAAAACAAAGAGCAAGAAAAATAGGGGGTTGATGTGGGAGGGTTAGTAAGGAGGGGGTCCCATGAGACAGTTAGGACGAGGTCTCAATTGTGAACGAATTCTTCATCTGTTCAACAATCTCCGCGGCCAGGTCCTTCATCTGCTGAGGGAATGTCGCGACAGCCACTGACATTGCCCCTGAGTCGACTGTGATTGCCAACTCCAGGGCTATCATCTTATCCTTGACCACAGTCAACTCATCCTTTGCCTCCACCAACTCGGACTTTACTTCCCTCAGCTCATTCTTTACTTCCTTCACCTCTGCCCTAAGCACCTTCAGCAGTGCAAGCATCTCGCTTAACCCCTCAGAGGGGAGAGCCTCTTCGCCACATGCAGGGGCAGCAATATTGATAGGGGTCACCTCCTGAACATCATCCTCCTCTGCCTCAGCCACTTCTTCGACTGCAGGAACTGTCCACCCGACTCCCTCAGAGTATTCTAACCCCAGCTTGATAATGTGATCATCACAAAGCGCATACGAAAGCACTTTCTCCGACTCCGGTTCATAAACCTCCCAATACTTTAGTATCTCCTTCACAAAACCCGGAAAGGGTAGCCCATTAGACGGGTTATCCCTGTTATTCTCCATGTGCTTCATAACTTGAAAGGGCAGGCTCACTGACTGCTTCCGCAAGATTTGGTCTACCAACAGCATGTCCTGGAAAGTGACCGTAGAGTGTTTGTGCTTCCTCGGAGAGATGTTGGACACAAGGATTCTGTGCAGAATCCTGGGAAGAACGTCCATGTGAGTGTTCTCCCTCTGGCCCTTTGCTGTAGAATCTAGCCCGAGACGCTCAAACACCTCTGCCTTTGCCACAGAGCTTGGCCATGTTCCCTTGGAGTAAGTGGCATATTTGCCCTTGGGTACACCTAGCACAGAGGCCAACTCTCTCAGGCTCACAGAGTGCGACTCACCTCCTACAACAGCCGAGAGCTCCTAGTTACCCTTTCCTTCTTCCTTTTCAACCAGCTTCTTCTTGGAATAGAACTCCCTCACCAACTTCACATCAACCACTACAGGTTTCTTAAACAACTTGCCCCATCCCTGGGCCTCCATTAAATCCACAATTTCTCCTAACCCATTCGCCATCATCCACTCTGTATCCAACACCAACTCCTGTGCAAACCCTTTCACTGCTTCCTCGGATTCTTCCCCACTATCATCTGATTCAGCCACATCTTTAACATGCGGAGTGGAGGTCCGACCGGATCTCTGACTTTTCCTGGCGGATGAGGGAGCAGGTTTCCTTGCTCGTTTGCCTGCCGACCTGGCAGCCACCGATGACTCCTTTTTGACCTGGCGCTGAGAGGAAGAGTCCGCTCGCAGAGCATCGAGGCGCTCCTCAAAACGGACCACCTGTTTGGCTACGGTAGAGCCTGTCGGACCAGAATCGTCCGGCGTGACCGACTGAAGAATGGACTCCAGGTCGAAGGGTTTAACACCGCTCGCGAGCAACTGAGCGGCCATGGCGGCAGCTTCATCGGAAGAGAGATTTGATTTGGGGTTTGAAGACGCCATAGATTTAGGGTTTCAAAAACTTCTGAGCTTTTGAGAGAGAGGCTGTTGTTTGAGAGTAAAGAGATGCGATACACGCTCCGTCTGCTTGCTATAAATATCCTCTGCAAACCCTAGCGATTGTGAGATAACTGAAATCCCAAGCGACACCTCCTTTCAATTTTGTAAACCGCCTTCAATTTTGGCAATTACTATCTCTTCTTCCCTTCCAAAACGATTCCATATTAAATCCTTACCAAAATCAGATAAACACCAATAGGCAGGGGAGCGCCACGTGTCATCTGTAATCATGCGTGTGGCCTCATTAAATGTCCGGATGGGACAATCTTCCTGCAATAGAGACTGTTCACCTTTCAAATCACTTTTGCCTTTTCTCAAGGCCACGTTAAGCCTACCAGAGGACAAGTAACTGCTTAGCTCCATGATGGACATACAGAACATATCCAGACAAAGGGATCCGTTCACATTCAACCCAGTCTACTGTCTCATGGGTACACAAGGTTTTGGTATGATGAGCTGCCGTTACCCAAATGGTACAAATAACATCACACCCAATCAAGAAGAACGTAAAATCATCCAAATAAGACATATTTTCTTCGTACCTCATGTGGAACAATTCCAGAAAAGGAAGCATACCAACGGGCTCATAGGAGCATTCCACACGAAGATAGGCTAAGGTTGGTCTAGAGAACCTCCTGGGCTTATAGTGAGGGATCAACAATGGAGGTCTCTTTTGGGCAGAAAGAAATCAGAATTTCATGCTTTTCGGTCCCTAATGCAGTCATCAATCACATAGCAACTATGCATGGATACATTATGAACACAACCTACTTTATCACTAGCACAGAACATCCATGTTAAACTCTCCATCAGACGTGACTCATATGCATCTAGTCTGGCCAATCACTGAGGGAGTAACAATTTAGCATAGCATTAAGGGAGAGAAACCATACCTAGTTCCAGCCTCAGCTTCTCGTAGGGTTCTCTGTGCAAAGCTTTTGTGAATATGTCTGCAATCTGTTCCTCAGTTCTGCAATATTCCATCTCAATTGTTCCCTTTTCTACGCAGTCACGCAGAAAGTGATACCGAATTTCTATATGTTTGGTACGAGAGAACTGCACTGGATTTTTAGAGATGTTAATAGCACTAGTGTTATCACACAAAATCTTAGCACAATTTGTAATAACACCATAGTCACTTAGCTGTTGCCTGATCCACAGCAGCTGCGCGCAGCATGCAGCAGCGGCGATGTATTCCGCCTCAGCGGTGGACAGCGCAATTGAGGATTGCTTCTTTGAAGCCCAGGAGATGAGACATGGGCCGAGATATTGAGCCATCCCAGATGTGGACTTCCTGTCTGTCTTGCACCCAGCATAGTCTGCATCGGTGTATGCTTCCAGGCGCAATTCACCTCCCTTTGGATAGAACAGGCATAAATCATCTGTTCCTTTCAGATATCTCAATATCCTCTTCACTGCTTTCACGTGGGTTTCCCTAGGATCAGCCTGAAACCTTGCACACAGACAAACACTGAATAAGATATCAGGTCTGCTAGCAGTGAGATATAGCAGCGAACCAATCATTCCCCGGTAGAGAGTTTGATCCACCCGAGGTGAGGACTCATCCTTTGACAGGGTGTCATTTGGAGACATCGGTGTGGCACATGTCTTGGCAGATTCCATGCCAAACTTCCTTAGAATCTCCTTGACATACTTCTGCTGATGAATGCGGGTACCATCCTCTCTTTGACCAAATTGAAGTCCAAGAAAGTATTTGAGCTCTCCTACCATGCTCATCTCGAACTCGCTTGACATCAAGTCTGTAAACTTCTTGACAAGTTTAGGGTTAGTTGAACCGAAAATGATATCATCCACATATACCTGAACAACCAGAGTGTCTTGCCCTTCCTTCAGAAGGAAAAGAGTCTTATCCACCTCTCCTCTGACATATCTGTGGGATAGCAAAAACTGAGACAGTCTCTCATACCAAGCACGGGGTGCTTGCTTCAGTCCATACAGTGCCTTGTCAAGGATGTGGACGTGATCAGGGTGAGAGTGATCCTCGAACCCTGGTGTCTGACTGACATATACTTCTTCCTTCAGAACTCCGTTCAAGAAGGCCGTTTTCACATCCATCTGCTGTAGAGTGAAGCCATGGTAAGTCGAATAAGCAATTAATAATCTGATTGCTTCTAACCTTGCCACTGGAGCGAATGTCTCATCGTAGTCAATTCCCTCTTGCTGGTTGTACCCCTTGACCACCAGGCGTGCTTTGTTTCTCACGACGACTCCCTTGTCGTCCATCTTGTTTCTGAAGACCCACTTTGTTCCTATCACATTCTTGTCTTCAGGCCTGGGAACCAGTCGCCACACTTTGTTTCTTTCGAACTGATGCAGTTCCTCTTGCATGGCATTGACCCATTCTGGATCCTTCAGCGCATCGGCAACCGTCTTTGGTTCTGCATGAGATACAAAAGAGGCGAATCCACAGAAATGACATAGCTCATCTAAATTTAACTGGTTCTGCGATGAGTAACATTGGTAGTCCCTTGTCCAGGAAGGGGGCTGAGTAACTCTCCCACTCCTTGTGGTTCTGGGTTCTTCTGCGGTCCCTGCCGGAGGAGGATTATTCGCAGTCACTTCCTCATTGGGGGGGTCTGCGTTAACCTCTATTACTTGTGCGTCTGGACCCTGCTCTTCAGCTAAAATCTCTGTTTGTGGAGCTTCGGCTGGTTCAGCAGGTTCTTGAGCAACAGTCTGAACGACCTCTGGAGCTGGTTCTGCAGTCTCGTTTTGGGCAGGTACCCAGTCGGGATCAGACCTGTCAGTAAGCTGAAGTTCTCCATCATCCTGTGAGGAGGGATCTTTCACAAGGTGTCCAGTCATAGCGCGCTCATCAAAGGTTACGTGAATGCTTTCTTCCACCCGTTCCAACCTCAGGTTGTAGACCTTGTATGCTCTGCTATGGCTTGGGTATCCTACGAACACGCCTTCATCGCTCCTTGGATCGAACTTTCCCAGATTTTCCTTTCCGTTGTTGTGTACGTAGCACCTGCAACCAAACACTTTCAGATGAGCGATGTTAGGCTTTCTTCCTCGCAGCAGCTCGTAAGGTGTTTTTCCTATCAGAAAGCGTAGTGATGCTCGGTTCAGTATGTAGCTGGCGGCATGTACTGCCTCGGCCCAGAATCCCTTGGGAACACCACTGGCAATCAGCATTGTCCTTGACATGTCTTCCAGTGTCCTGTTCTTTCTCTCTACCACACCATTCTGCTTAGGAGTCCATGGTGCTGAGAAATTGTGATCTATCCCAGCTGTCCTGCACAGGGAGATAAACTGGGAGTTTCGAAACTCGGTTCCGTTGTCAGTTCGAATAGATACTAATTTCTTACTCAACTTGTTTTCAATTAGCTTCAGCCATGACACAAACTCAGAGAAAGTTTCATCTTTAGAGCTCAGAAAGATGGTCCATGTATATCTGGAATAGTCATCCACGATGACTAAAATGTACCTATTGCCTCCACGGCTAACGACGTTGACTGGACCGCATAGATCCATGTGAATCATGTCCAGAGGAGCTGAGGTACTCACCGATTGTTTTGTCTTGAACGAAGTACGTACCTGCTTACCTGTGGCACAGGCGCTGCATATCTGATCAAACGAGCTTTCCACTTTTGGTAGACCAACCACTAATTCATTTTGATGGAGTTTATGAATCAGCCTCGTGCTTGCATGTCCAAATCTCTTGTGCCACAGCAATGTATCATCAGTGATGCTTGACAGACACAGCTCCCCGTCTGGGACGAATTCTGGGTCCACTGTATATATCTGATTCTCCCGGACACCTCGAAGAATTATTTTCCCTGTCTCAATGCACTTCACAACACAGTCGTTAGAGTTAAATATCACTTGGTTTCTTCCATGTTGACACAATTGTGATATGCTCAATAAGTTGTATCTCAAATTTTCAACCAGACTTACTTGTCGAATTCTAATGGTTTCTGAAATTCTTACCTCTCCAGTAGCTACTACCTTACCTGAGCTCTTGTTTCCGAAGATAATGTTGTCTCCGGAGTAGGCTTGGAGTGAGATGAACCATCCTGGATCCCCCGTCATGTGTTTGGAGCATCCACTGTCCAGATACCATGGCTTGCTCCTCACTCCACCCTGCAAAAAGAGAGGTCAGTTTTTACGAACCCAGACAAGCTTGGGCTTACTGGGCTTTGGGACAGTTTTGGCAGCAGAAGGGAGCTTCGAGGGACGAGAATCATTGTCATCCATGAGGTTGATTTTCATCCTGGGGGTTCTTCTGGGTCGTCCGTGGATGGCTGTGTTATGGTGAGAACGAACCCATTCCGGTCTGTTGTCCCCCTTTTTAAGAGAAGCCTTTCTCATAGGAGTAGGGGCGGTGCCGGCCTGTCTCTGATGGCTGTGATTCTTTTCGTTTACTTCTTTCCATTTCTCACAGCTGGCTCTGTAATGACCGGAGTGTCCGCAGTGCCAGCAGACACGGTAGTAGAGTGTACCAGTTTTCTTATGTTTCTTTACGTGTGCTGGTATCCTTCTCTGTGCCTGAGGGTCGATGGAGAAGGATTGACGATTGGAGCTCATCCTTTTCCATATTTCAAATGCCTTCCCAGCTTGGAAAGGATCAGAGTCTCTGTCGTGGAGATAACTGTCCTGAGGAGATGAGGCTGCTCTTCCCGACTGTCTTGTGGGTTCCATCTTTCTCTGCTGATGGGATCCCTCTCCGACTTCAGTCATTGGTTCCTTTCCTTTGGCACTCCTTCTGTTTTCTCCCTCCTTATTGGTTTCTTCCATATACCCAAGTCCGGGTCTGGCAAACCTTCTGTTGTAATCTTGTTTTACCTCCTCGACCTTTTTGGCTTCTAGTTCTCTAAGCCAGACCTTCTTTCTCTCCGATTCCTTTTGTCTGAGATCTGCAACAGCCTGACGGAGCTCCTCGTTGTCCGACTGGAATCTGTCGGATTCTGCAATTGACCGTACCTTCCTGGTATCGTCAATTCTTAAGCTACTCAGTCTGTCACTTAGATCACTGATCTGTGTGTCCCTTTTGTCACAGGTGGGGCATTTGCAGATGTGCTCCTCCATTTGTCTCTCGAGTTTCATAGCTTTGGTTGACCAGAGACGATTGTTCTCCATGTCATCGTCATGTTCCTCTTTCATGACCTCAATCTGTTCCTTGAGGCTAGTGATCTTCTTTAACAATTCGGCGATAGTTTCTGCAAAGTCAGATTCACTGAATACTTGATCTATGAAAGAGTCAGATTCATTTACCTCATCGTTTGCGGAATTCGCCATCAGACAAGGCTCCTTGACGAGCTTTCTATCACTTTGTTCCTCATCAGAGTCACTCCATGCTGCAAACATGGCATGGGCTTCCTTTGGGGCAGGTGGTTCCCCCTTTTTCTTGCTGTAGCAGTCTTTAGCGAGATGTCCCTTTTTCTGGCAGTGATAGCAGATTCTTTCTTCCTTTGCTCCAGCCTTTGTCTTGCCTTCCTCTGAGGAGGATCCCTTGTTCCACCTTTGACTGTTTCGTCCTCCGCCAGAGTTGCCTCTGTTCTGCGTTCTGCTTGTGTTCGCCATCTTGAAAGCCCTAGAGAGAAGAGCTATCTCCTCGTCCTCTCCTTTAGATGGCAGGCTTACTTGAGCTATGTCTAAGGCCTTCTCAACTTTAAGCGCTATAGCCTGAGATTTTCCAGCTTGTCTCCGGGCCATTTTCCTCTCGGCTATTCCAGCTTGGCTTTGCAGATTCACCACGAGCTCTTCCAGAGTGACATCTTTGATCCCCTTCAGAGCTTGGAGAGCAGTAGTCACTGTGTCCCATCTGGAGCAGAGAGCTTGCATGAACTGATGAGTTACTTTCCACTGAGGGAGTACCTCATCCAGGGAGTTCAGCTGCGCGACGATGACTTGAAATCTGGTGTAGAAGTCATCCAGAGATTCGTCCTTGCGCTGTTCGACAGATTCGTAATCCTTTGTGGCAGCTAGGATTCTGTTCCTTTTGATGTCCTCGTTTCCCTCGTACAGTCGAGCAAGTCCATCCCACTGCTCCTTTGCAGTCTTGTACACAGCCATCTTTACTTGGTCTCCTGGGGAGAGGGCCATGTTAAGAACCTTTTTGGCCCTGGCATTCTGCTGGAGAGCTTTGTAGTCATCATCAGTGTACTCGTCTTTCTCCTTCTCTTTTGGTTTGTTAGGATCTGTCACATCCAGAATAGGGAAGTTACCCTTTTCAAACACTCGCCACAGCTTCCCATCCAGGGAACAGACATGGGCTTCGAACTGGTCCTTCCACCAGTCATACTCTCCCGGACTGAGCACCGGTGGCTTCCAGAACGAATCGCTTCCGTTAGACATGATTTCCTGCAAAGGCTAACACACAATCTAGAGCTTCCCGGCTCTGATACCAATTGACGGATCGTTAGGTTAGCCAACTATATGAGGGAGATCCCGGAGTGATATCCCTCAGACAGATGGCAGCGGAAATTAACTCTCGTACAGGAAATATGAAACCAAAAGTAAATACTCACGATTTATAGTGGAAACCTTACTGCAACCTTTGCAGCAGGCTGAAAACCACTTGCCTTCTGGACAGCTCCAGAAGGGCTTCAAGATCCGTATTATTGACAAAGGAATATACTTGTAGTTCGTTACACTTGTCTCACACAGTGACAACTAACAGAACTACTCAATTCGAAAGGTCAACTAATACGATCTACTCGTCTGCACACAGCAGTACCTTGTCAGCTCACAGAAGTTGATAACTCTGCAGTCTCCGAATGCTATCTCCAAAAGCCGAACTTTCACTTGAATACTCTTCCTTCTTTTATAGTGTCTTCAAGTCGGCTTCACAGATCTTCATCACAGATCTGATTGTGATCTCGTAGATGTGATATGATTTGCATATCTTTTACTCTGTCATATATATACTTGCCAATCCTGGCGTCAATCTTCTCTTGGCATATTCTCGAACTATCTCCGTGTATATATTTGCATTAATGATCTTAATCAAATATCACACGCATATTCTCTTGTATCTTTGATATGCATCTTCGAGAATCTTTTCCCGGATCTGATCTGGTCCGAAGTCGGTGTAACTCTCACATAGAGCGCATCTCTCTCGCAGCTCTACTCTCTCGCGGAGATGCCCAGTGAGTTTACCTGTCAGACAGTGATTTCTGCGCACTCAAGTGGATTGTTAGTTAAGTGTTTGTTATCATCAAAACACAAGGGTCCAACATGTACCGCGTTTTTCAATAGACATTAGGTTAATGTCGAGTGAAAACGCGGCGAGCTAACGCTCACCGAAAACGCGCGGATCTCAAATGCACAAACGGGTGAAAAACAGTGCGGATCGCGTTTGCAAGAAGCATTATCTATAACCGCGTTTTCCTTTAGCATTAACGCTAATGTTTACTGAAAACGCGGCAGATTAATGTTTGCTGAAAACGTGTCGAATGCGACTGCTCAGTCTGCAGTCGCATCTTCTGCTCGTACCCGGTCGCATGGCTATATAATGAGATCGAATTCTCATTCATATGGGACGAATAATTGCTGTGCAATTACCAGAATTGTCATTCCTCTCTTTGATTCATCAAAAACCCAAACCCTAGTTTTACTTTGTTCATTGCCTAAGAACAAAGTGTTTCACGATTTGAATTGTATCTCATATTCAAATTTCCTGCAACCCAAGGCAACGATATAGGGTGGAAATATTGAATTCGGACAGCGATTACGTGGTTCAAATCGCTATCCAAGTACTCATTCATCACACAAGTAACTAGCAGAAGAAATTTGCATCCAACCGAAGTGATCATAACTCGCATCGAAGACCCTAATCAAGACTTGTTGCTGCGAAGTTAACGAACAAGACGACCCAGCAACTACAAACGAATTCAATATGTTCCTAATCGATGGCGAGCTTACGAGAGATGACGCTGGACAATAGTGAAGGAATGATGAGAGACGCTGACAATTGGCAAAACAGGATTCACGGATGATGTTGGCCAAAGATGTTGTCAAAGAACAAGAAAAGCACTTGATAGAGCTTCTGAGAAAAAGGAGTGCTACCTTGCTAAAGGCGTTAAAGGGTGTCACTTAAATTAAATTTTATTTGCATTTTATTTGTTGATTCCTGGTTTAACTATGTTGCAAAAAACACAAAATTGGTGGAATGAAAGATGATAGTTCACAAATTTGAAGTCATTAATCTCAGACGTTGGCAAAGTTTTGCTGCGTATGGGGGAGGTGAAGTTGAAGAAGAGCAAGTTCCAGAAATTGGAAGAAGAACAAAGTCATAAAGACTACTGCTGGAGCACTAAAAAGGGCTACTTGTTTCAGTTATAATTTATACTTGAGTTGAATGATTTGTTTATTTAAATCAGTTTTTGGTGCAGAAACACTAAAGTGTTGTGGGGAAGAAAAGGCGCAAGTCCCAGCAAATTTAAACGCGGCTGCTGAAAAAGCTTGATGAATTGGTGTCGAAGTCTTTTGTGTTGGATAAGGCTGCGGCGATTGCAAAAGAAGACACTGCTAAAGCCGAAGACGATATTGGGTCTTCAAACTTTGATGAGAGGACAAAGAACCTGTGTGTTTGATGTCCAGATGAAATCAGTTTGATTTGCGGCACGTTGATTCACTCAGAATGTGAAACGGTGCTTCCAAACGTCGTGATGGTAGAGGCATCTCTGTAGTCATTTGTGATGATGTACTTGTTACAAGAGATAAGGATAAGATGGATGCCGGGTTTTGCTGCGGAAACCTTCTGCCTAGTTCGACATGATCAGTCTATTAAATAGACAAAGCCTTGTATTAGCGGCTGATAAAATCCAAGTTGGGTTTTGGTCAATAAAATGAATTCATTTCGATTCATTTGAGTTGTTCATCAAATCTGATGAGATGGAGGAGTTTTACTGGACTTATGAAACTCTTGATGAACTTAACTTCTATACAACGGAAACTGATATGTTAAATTGAGAGACTTAAAGACTCCATGGTTGTAAGGTTCATGAATTGTCAATCATAATGAATGTTGAGTGCCCTGGATTTATCCAAAGGGTGTGCCATGCGTTGGGTTATGTAAGTTAATTCATCAAAGATGAATTGAATGGCGTAAATTCATGGATATCACCCTCAAGTTTAAATCCTTGAATCAAGTCATGGCAAACTGATTGGAAATTGGTGATGAAGATTGAGATATATAAGCAAAACTCAATTTCAATCAATTTTGATTTTATTTGCCTTTTGTCTAAACTGGTATTTGTTGTTAGAAAAGTCACATAAAAGGAGAAGCATGGTTGAGGGTTTGTCATCTTTTGCCAACTTGGCAGAGGGAGGAGCTGAGGCAACTCGGTGGAAATTTGGTGACAAGGAGATGTTACAAAGAGGTTGATGGGTCAATTGATGGCCGCTGGCATGGCAGGTTACATTGCAGTTGAGGCCATAGCTATTCTAGAGTAGCTTCACATGAAAGGCCTTGCTCCCGGATGGAAGGATGCTTCATCTGGTCGACATATGGATTATGATCAGAGACCTGATGTATTTAGCACCTTGAAAGGATGTCATGTTATTTCGAGGGTTTACTACATAGGCAGCAGTCAAGGAGTTTCCTACATTTTGAGGCGACTTGAGTGATTTTCTTTAAGTGGATCCGCTTCAGGTGAATTGAACTAATACTTCCAGGTTCAATAAGGTACGGTTCTAATTTCATTAAATTTTAATATTTTGTGTATTCAATTCAGTCTGGTTGATTTTGATTGGGATTGATTCAAGTTAGATTAATTTTGATTTTGATATATTCAATGAGTATGTGATCAGTTAGCATGTTAATGATGCATATGACTTTGGAGATTGTGGTGTTTTAATAATTTCATTAGACGATCTGCCTGATATGCTATTATAGTCCATGAATGTGTAAGTTTCATGCTGATAAAACTTGATTAGTGAAGTTCATGATTGCATATTATCACTGAATTCATAGTTGTTTCGGTCTCTTATAAGAAACTTTAGTGAGAGTATTACATGCATGAAAATATCACTTTAGCCATGTTTATACCTCTGCTCTTAGATTATGCTTGTTAATGTCTTTTGATTCATCTAGATATTGATATGTTTATTTAAATCAAGAAGTAAGTATTGAATCTAGATATGCAATGTTGCTTTTGTTCTTATCTTGGTTACGCTCTATAATGATATTGAAATCATACATGTTAAGGGCCTCATTCAAACTGATTTAGAACATGAGAACTTGCTTCTCATATAAAGTTAAGTTTCCAAGGGAAAGGTTAACTTAGACTGAGAATTGGTTTGACCGTTAATATTGAAGATTTATCTCCTTACGTGATAAATCTGATATTATTAAGTTGAGGCATACTTTAGGCTAATGCCTTATTGTGTATGTGTTATGAATTATGATATATATATGTTGATGATTTCAACCAGAATAAAATTAGAAGGATTTTTCTAATGTGTAACTCCGGTAATTATACTTGTAAGTTTATCGGGTCGATAAGCTTGATCGGTGGAGTTATGGTATGCAGTGTCACTGGTATAGTGATTATTTCATTTTCTGGTTTGAAATATTCACTAAGGTTGATGTTAGTGAAGGACACCTTAATATAGGTATTGGTTGAATACTATACTGAAAAGGGTGTTGTTTAACATGTCGAAAAACTGTGTATTAAATCAAATACAAGTTTTGATATGGGATTCTGATTGTGATTCTCCATGTGTGACTTGCATGTTGAATCTAGAACAGCACATCTATTTGTATAATTCTTGTATACACGTGTTACTTGGTTTGTGCTTGTATATCATGGTTTGTTGATTGCATAAGTAACATGTGGTGTAAATTTCAAAGGTTAAATTTTGAAATAAGAACACTTTGATATTCAAGTTGCGTATTCTTCTCTTGGTTCCTTCAATCTTTATAATAGAATTTATAAGAGTGGAACTCTTGATAAATTTGGGACTTATAAGAGTAAAGTTGAAAGTTGAAAGAGAACATTAATCAAAGTGTTGATTTATGTTATATGCTAGACCTGGCATCGCACTTGCGGTGGGTAAGCTTAGTCGATATACTAGTAACCCTAGTATGTAACATTGACAAGCGGCTCATAGGGTATTTAAGTACCTTAAGAGGACAATGAATTTTGGTCTTGCATGTTCTTATATTCATTCGGTCATAAGAAGGATTTTCTGATGCACGTTAGCTTTAAATGAGGAAGGACATCCCTATACAAGTAGAAGGGTAATTTTGCTTGGGGAAGATCATTTAATGGGAATCTAAGAAATAAACTTGCATCATAAGTTTAACAATGAAATATGAGTTTGTTGCTCTAGTCGGTGCTTCAAAAGAAGAAGGATGATTAGAGAACATGACATATGAAATTTCATTGTGGGGAAAGACGGATATCACCAATATCGATACATTGTGACAGCGCTGATACATTGGCTAAAGGATTTAGCCATGTATACAATGTGGTCTAAACACTTAGGTGTTAGACATAGTGCAGTAAGTGAGCTCATTATGCATGTGGTGATGTCTGTGACTTTTGTTAGGTTATAACAAAAGGTAGGTTAATCACTTGACGAAGTATTAGCTAGAGACTTATTTTCCGAGTCGATAAAGGGGATGGGACAAAACCCATATAATCATCTAGTCGTGGGACACCCAATTCACATCTAACTAGCGTTAGAGCTGAATTCAATGCGGAAAGCCCATTCCTAGAAGATTGATGAACACAAATATGCATCCCCAAGTGTGTGTTCGGTACCTACAAAGGTTAAGGTTGAAGATGAACTCTTCTTAATAGATTCTTTGAAAAAGTGCTAGGTGTAGGAGCACAATCGGGAGGTGTGACCCAAAAAGGAATCTACCTATGTAAACGTGAAGTTTCTGGTCGCTTCATGAGAGATCGGGTTTAATCTCAATACGTTTATGAATGGATAGGGACTCAAGGGCCATTAAGAGTCAAGTTAAACTAACGGTTTGTGAAGTAACACATGTGTGTGTCGCCGTCAAGTACCCAAATGAATTGATTGGTTCAATCCTTAGTGACACCATTTCAATTCGGGTATATTGTATGCGTGATTACACTATGCGGAAATTCAATCGTTTTCGACATTTCCGTTTATGCATGTTTTACTTAAAACAAGGTATTTTGTGATTCAAAGGGAAACCCAAAAATGGGGGAGGATTGTTGGTGATTTTAGGGTTTTATGACCTAATGTAATGTTCTAATATACAAAGGTATTATACCCTAAAGAACGTGATATACATGAATCATCAAAACAAGCAAGTTTAAGTTTCAAACTCAGTGTGGATCGCGTTTTCACGTTGCAATAGCGTGTACCGCGTTTTTCAATAGACATTAGGTTAATGTCGAGTGAAAACGCGGCGAGCTAACGCTCACCGAAAACGCGCGGATCTCAAATGCACAAACGGGTGAAAAACAGTGCGGATCGCGTTTGCAAGAAGCATTATCTATAACCGCGTTTTCCTTTAGCATTAACGCTAATGTTTACTGAAAACGCGGCAGATTAATGTTTGCTGAAAACGCGTCGAATGCGACTGCTCAGTCTGCAGTCGCATCTTCTGCTCGTACCCGGTCGCATGGCTATATAATGAGATCGAATTCTCATTCATATGGGACGAATAATTGCCGTGCAATTACCAGAATTGTCATTCCTCTCTTTGATTCATCAAAAACCCAAACCCTAGTTTTACTTTGTTCATTGCCTAAGAACAAAGTGTTTCACGATTTGAATTGTATCTCATATTCAAATTTCCTGCAACCCAAGGCAACGATATAGGGTGGAAATATTGAATTCGGACAGCGATTACGTGGTTCAAATCGCTATCCAAGTACTCATTCATCACACAAGTAACTAGCAGAAGAAATTTGCATCCAACCGAAGTGGTCATAACTCGCATCGAAGACTCTAATCAAGACTTGTTGCTGCGAAGTTAACGAACAAGACGACCCAGCAACTACACCTTCGGCCCAATCATTGTCTCTCCTCCTATCAGCTCCAATTCTGGTAGTGGCAATGCCTAGCTGAAGTCAACTTTTTCTGCTTCTTTTGGCCACTTCAGGAGTTACTCGATGTCATCACTGCCTCAGAATACCACTCCACCCATTTTGCCTGCCAAAACACCCAGTTCTAAGCCGGACTTCAATTTGGAAGATTGGGATTCTTCCTCTAATAATAAAGTAAAGGGTCAGAAAGTTGGGAAGGAAAATTTGTTATCATTTCGTGGGTGTAATTTATTGTATTCAAGTTCACTTAATTCGATTAGTCAAATTAGGTCAAGGTTGGGAATTGTTCGATTGAGCAAACTCTTGTATGGAAACTGAAAGTAAAGAACACTAAGACGTTTTACACGCTTCGGGTAAACCCCAATGCTTGGAGCCTCAGATCGGGGAGGCTCGCACAACGTTCCACTATAATCCCCAAAAAGTTTGCACAATTACAAGTTTCCTAAACAAGCCAATGAGCCAATAAACTCGACTAATGACTAAACTGAGACTACGGACACATGGACGCAAAGAAACTGAAATTTCCTTGAATTGAGAAGACGCAGGAACCACCACGCACGGCTGAGGTCAGTTGACTCGCCGCAGCTCCAAGACGCAGTCATGGCTTGGTAAAGAATGGCGCTCCGCGGACAGCAATTGCTGCGCTCCGAAGTTCCTCTCAATCGGTTGAATTACTCGCAGTAGCTCGCGAACTGAATTGCTCAAAGAATCTCTTCAATCGCTCTCTGAAAATCGATTTCGAATCAGTGCCCTAATTCCCAATTTGCCTGAGCTTTATATCCAGCCGAGGGAGACGAGCCAAACGCTGCGTATCGTCCAAATCGAGTTCGACTTCGCGCTCGACCAAACGACAACGTTCTAATTAAGAGGACTAAATGAAACGCAGCGCTTTGAGCAACTCCGGACTTTAAACGCTTTTGTCAAAACGAAACAGCTTCCTCTCTAACAGAAATAACTGACTTCGCCTCCAAGCCTAAACGCCACCGTTTGGCTCTCTAGCAGCTCAGTCCAAACCCAGCTTCTGCATCTCATCAAGCCTGATTAGCTGCTTCGACTGGCTTCGTTGGTTCAACCTGCAACCTTAGAAAATTTATAGGGAATCCTCTAAGGGACAGCAACCTAGTGTAGGACTCATTGGCTCGTTGACCTATCCTATAGGAGCACAGAGGAGGATTAGAAAATCGGGAATCACTAGAACCAGAAAGATTTTCTGTTACCTGTGGGTTAGAAGCACTACTACAAACGATTCATTATGCATCGGATCAAAAAAAAGAATTATGCAACGCTTCTTTAATATGCATCGGTTCAAGGAAAAACCGATGCATAATGTGCAGACATTATGCAACGCTTCATTATGCATCGGAACCAAAACCGATGCATAATAACCAAAAAAACGTTGCATATTGACTCGTTTGTAGTAGTGAAGGTATCTCTACACACCTGGAAGGAGATGGAGGAAGTAACTCGAACTTGTACAGCCTGTGGAAATACATTCATTTGCAGCTGACTGCAATACGGATGATCTTCTTTGTGTTCAGATAAAGGTACAGGGTGGTGTTGCATTAAAACAATTCTTATTGACCTATAAACCTTGTTGGTTTGTGCATTGATTTAGCCATTGCAATTTTTGTAGAATGTTGCTCTTGCTCCTGAGCACATTTACCAGATGTATGATCATTTACGTTGATGCCATAACAGTCGTTTTTTAGGAGGGGGACCACCTTTGTCTTTACCAATTTCATGTATTGAGGCTGGGAGCGATTACAAGTCTTCCAAACTTAATTAGCATTGAGGTTAGTGTCAATATTCATAAAATTGTAACTGTCCCAAAATGTCCTTTGAGCATCCCAGCGCAGGCTCAATTGCCGCTTGAGGATTCGTGAAGTGGAAATGGATGAGAAGATTTGCGCTGGAGTGTTTTAAAAAAAGTGGCCAAGCCCACTTTCCCGGCCAAACCCAACTAATGATAAAAGTGAAATGTGTGGGACCCACTATTTTCTTAAATAATTTTTTAATCGGAAACCCAAATTGAACCCACTTCATATTTAATCGGAAACCCAATTTTTTAATCGGAAACCCAAAAGTCCTCAATTTCCTAGCCCACAAAATTCTAATCTCAATTTTCAAGCTCCAAATCCTCATATTTTTATTTGTTTACATTATGTTTATTTATTTAATTTAAGTATGTTTGTATTATAATAAGATTTATATTTATGTATTATCATTGTAAGTAAGTATTATTAAAAAATGATAAGATTTAATGGGACCCAGTTGTAAGTGGAAATGAACTTGTGCATTGGAGTAGAATGGCCACATTTTCATGAAGCCCACTTGATGCAATGATGCTTATGTGACATGAAAATGGACCCACATGTAAGTGGACCTGAGCTCTCCCATTGGGATGCTCTTATATTGACCAGCTACATTGTACAAGTTATCATGTTGATATCTATAGCTTCTGAAATATCAAAGAGATTACTAGGATTTAGTGGTGGAAAAGTTGCACAGCTCCCGGTTCAGGTTTAATTTTAATCTTAGTCTGCCTCAAGAGTTTCTCTTTTCTTCTATTCAAGTGACGTAGCATTCAGTATTCTTCCCCTCCTCAATCAGTACGTAATCAACTTTTGAAATTGTTCAAAATCACAGGTCAGGCTACAAATTGCACATCTGAAGACCTTACCCTCACTATTCTTGCTCCTGCTTCTTTTACTTCTCCACCTACCGTTGTCTCCTTGAATTCTTCCCCTGCATCTCATGTAAGAGCATCCCCACCATGATCAAAAAAACCATACCATCCATCTCTCTCATCTTTTTTCTCTCTCATCTAATCATTCCTCATGGTTTTTTCAATCACATGCACCCCACTCATGATCCAAAAAAAAAGTTTATCATCAATCTCTTTCATCACTACATAAATTATAACTCATAAATGTTAAGATTAATAAAAATATATCAAAGTGTATATCGTTTTATAGAGCTCAAAAAATTATGAATATTGGTATTTATTTTGATTTTTTTTAATTTGTAATTTAGAAGATATATTCGTTGCAAGATCAAAATAAAAACTGTACTGTTTCTTACACATGACAGTGTCGCGTTGCGATTGGCTCATTCTCATGCTCAAAACATGAAAAAAGAGCATGAGATGTTCATTTTCATAAAAAACCATGTGATGCTTTTTTTGATTCTCAAAAAAACCATGATGGAGATGCATGATTTTTTTGATCATCTCTCATGCTCATTTTTTATGCTCAAAAAAACCATGATGGGGATGCTCTAAGCCCATTCATTGGCTTCGCTGAATTTGCTGGGAAACTGAGTGGAGAGAGAAGGGGAATATTGGATCAGAGATCAAGCTCTATATGCCTATTATTGGAGTTGGACATCCAAAAGCAATATGTTGTTAACCAATCTCAGTCAGCTTCTAATTATGAGCAGACGGTTTGAATTTTTCGCATTTGTGGTTGCAGAGTAGAGTTCCATTGGGGTAAGCCACATTAACTATCTCATAGTTTTGTCCCCTTACAAAATTACTGCACAAAGCATTAAGGACATTCAACTTATGTGTTTTGTTTTCAGCCGGTTCCCATCTGTTGTCTTGATACTCTTCAAATTAATGTCAAAGAAAAAGGTATCAGCCTCTTCTCCACCCATTACCTTCTTATTAACAATGGTTATCCTCATACAACTTCTGTGCTTTACCATGATGAGCTGCCCACATCCCGGAGTGTTCTCTCAAGATAAATGCAACTTCAAGTATTTCCAGTGGGATTAATAAATAGTTGATATCTATTTTAGTGCACCGTCCTAGTCTATGGCCAAAGCTTTGCTCAATGATTGGATAAAATGCGCGGATGGGTGATCAAAACTGTAGGAGAGACCTGATATCTTTATGTCGGTCTGCACAGTCTAGCATGAAGGTGAAGTTTGTGGGAGGCAACTCTGCAAGGGTAGCTAATTTTGTCTGTCTACACAAAAATTTGAAGACGAAAAATGATTGTTAATTTCTTACAGGTCTAGGAATGAGGGAGTAGGAGAAGAAGTTCCAAAAGTTGAGGAAGGAATCCATGAAATTGGCGACCATTTGGACGCCAGGAGTGAAAGCGCCATAATCGGCATTCCATACAATGTGAAGTCCTTGAAGAACATGTAGATGAAAAAAAAAAAAAAGGAGCAATGCAGTTTACATGTTTGTGAAATTGATTTCTGGGATTTTTGTGTAAAGATATCCAACTTTCATGAATAATTGTTGCTTATTCAATGTAGAGTTCGAACTCGATACTTGGTGAGTGTTTTAACAATTATTTAGTAAAAACTTATTATGAGATTCTAGTAAATTATTTCAAACAGAACAACAAATGAAAGGATTCAGATAGTTTATAAATTAACTATTCAAGTACAACCTAAATTGTTCAATAATAAATCAAATCATTCAATTGAATAGCAAGTTGTTCTGACATAATTCAAATTGTTCAGTTGTTATACAACAAATTATTCAGGAATAAGCTAAATCATTAAAGATATACAACAAAATATTCAGTAATCCTGACACATTTATTGATAGAATGTATGGCATCTGACAATCCTACAGGCGGGACTTCGCACCTGAGAAAGATGAAGCTGGCTCACTCTGTACGCCACAATGTATGAAAACAAGTTAGAAAAACAAGGGCAACTAAAGATGAAGTGAGCATAGACCGAGGACAAATGAAGCGAAGGGTGTGTTGTCTTTACCAAAGCTAATCCCGAGTTTGCTCTTTCTTCCAAATATTTACATGGCTTGTAGAAGCTGCCATATGCTTCCGACGACTTCTTTAGACTCTTGTATATATGATTTGCTCCAACTGAATCTGCCCAAAACACAATGCCACCACTGCCATCCAAAGAAAAAGAAAAACACATGAAATGCCTAAGCCTAACATTCACAACTGCATTAAGTTGGTTGTAAAAAGAGATGCCATGTACTCAAACTAACCGGTAAGCAGGGAAACTCATCCCCAGAACAGATGCAATGTCAAGATCGGATGCTCGGACCACTACTCCTTCATCCAAGACACGACAAGCTTCATTCACCACTGGGAACAGTATCATCTCCAGGACTTCTTTATCAGTGATGGATATTGGCTGCCATTTTCAAGGATGGTTGATAACCAGTTACAATACTACAAAACAAGCTTGTTAACTATCAAACCTATAATAGATTTCCCGTGTGTGTGGACCAGTTACCTTCCCATTGGGCATTAGTTTGGTGATCAGCTGAGACTCCTGAATTATAGGCAAAACAGATGGATCAGGTTGTGGTTTGCCTCCCTTTTTGTAGATATAGTATCCTTTTCCATTGTTTTTACCTGAAAAATAAACAATCACGTAACAATAAGGCGGTTACTCCTCACACTATGTTAACTGTCAACATGAATAAACTAAATGGACTATTTGAGAATAACACCATTTCGCCCATCCTTTATTAAGAGATCAACAAGTGGAGACTTGAAAGTGCGATCAGGGAATGCGTTAGAAAATTCTTTTCCAACTGCAACAGCAACACCATATCCAGCTAGGTCCTGTAGTCTGCAATTCAAAACCAAAGAAACATACTAGAGCATTGGGTTCAACTTTGGCATAACTGAATATAGATATAAACTTACTGGAAAGGGCCCATAGGAAGACCAAAAGCACTGATAATCCTGTCAACTCTGAACACGTCAACCCCCAAATTAGCCAAAATATGTGCTCCTTGTGTATACGGGAAGAAAGTACGATTTACAGCAAATCCTGTGCAGTTTCCAACCACAACAGGTACTTTCTTTATAACTTTACCAACTGCCATTAGATCGAGAACCACTTGTGCTGAAGTCTTCTCTGTTCTTACTATTTCCAGAAGGGGCATGATATGAGCAGGGCTGATATTTTATGATAGGGGTTAGAAGTTAGAGCATATTATATAGAGTTATAGGGTATAACTAGAAGTCCTGAATCAGGAAACCACTAAAGAACCTGAAGAAATGTGCTCCTATTATGCGATCCTGGGAGCTAGTTTTTTCTCCAATTACATTTAGGTCGATAGTTGAGGTGTTTGAAGCCAAAATGCAATGTGGAGGACAGATCTTTTCCAGTTCACCAAATATTGATTGTTTCAGGGGAACTTTTTCAATGACAGCCTGCAACAGACGAAATATTTCTCATAAAGTAAACGGCATCGAGTATTCAGATTTTGTGTATAGCATTAGTACATTACCCATGCATACCTCTATGACCATGTCAACATCCTTAAACTCTGTGTAGTCTACGACACCTTTAAGCAATTCCAGAGCTTTGCTAGCTTTATCTTGTGTTAACTTCTTCCTGGTTACCAAACTTTTAACATTTGCTATCACAAGAAAATCGCTGAGCGTCAGTTTGGAAAAGAAAGTAGTGCCGCGTGAAAGTGAACATTTGAATGCAAAAAAGTCAAGCTAAAGAAAATATACACTCTCTTCTTGAGAGAGTTCCATTTATGGCGATAAAGAATTGTTTCAATATTAATACAAAGGAACGCAACATGTGTAGGTTAAATACAAATTTAAAGTTGCTTTAATTATAATAAAAAATCAAAGCTGGCCCTGGTGCTTCTTCATAGTGAGAACTGTGATTATCAGTGCTCTTGTACATATATTGTTTAAAAATCGTCACAAAAAATTTAGGGATAAAAAGATGCTCGAGCAGAAAGCTCGTTTTTTTTACCAAAATAAAAGAAGGCCTTGTTTTCCCTCCCACTTCAGTATAGATTAATAGAGGACAACACATTCAGGATAGTTAATAAATATTTTAAGCACAATAATAGATGCGATCAACATAGAAAGAGACAAAGGGAAAAAGACGAACAATTAGCCCTACCTTCAATCATTTTTGTCCCCCTTAATACTAAATCTGAGTTGATTTCTTTAAGAACAACATGTGTGTTGCTCAAAATAAATGTTGTAGCTATGCCGGAGCCCATGAGACCTCCACCAATAATTGCAACCTTCTTCACGGTCCTGGGTTTGAGTCCAACATCAGTCACTTTAGGGATCTGGTTGAAAAATATTGAGATTTAAGATTATAGGGTGTTAGATAGAGTATGACACGTAAAACTTTAAATTTAGCATTCGAATAGTCATTTCACAACTTTCGTTAGAATGATAAATAATGACTCACCAATCTTCTTCATGTTACCAATTTGATTAAATACTCGAAGAAAGAAGTATAACCATCGTATCAGGTTCATTCAAAGATCTTTATATACATTGTTCATACCTAAACATAAATTTTATGAATAATTCCATACCTTTGATGTCATGCGCTGTGCAAAAAATACATGAACAAGTCCTTCAGAGGTGTCCGATAAAACTAACTCCTTAAATACCTTTGCCTCCTACAAAGAGAAATTGTAGTCAAGAATCAAGATTGTAACTTTTGTCACAGTCACACAAGTAAGCAATTACATGCAACTATTTCATGCTTCAACTGAGACATATAGCGATCAAACACACTAACTTGAACAATCTGAAAGTTTGATTCAGCCTATCTGACATTGGCACCTTCAACAAACTTGCGAATAAAAAATTGATCAAATTCGTAAGAAAAAGAAGCAAAATTTCAATAAGACTAGCCACAACTTTTTTATGAAAAGAAAAGAGAACAATTTCAGAACATTCTAAAATAACACATGCAAGACTGATTGAAATGAAACTATATACCCTCAATACTCCACTGGATCCTCCATTTAAGATTCCCTCCTCTATCACATCCAAGCAAGCATAGTGTTGTGGCATTTTCGGAGCATTTCTTCTCGCACTCATTAAAATTTCTCGTGCATCAGAAAGGGATCCAATTTTATCCGTCCTTTGAAGGGAGCGTAACCAGGGTTTGCGCATCTCAGAAATGTCCAGGGCCCATAAGCGTGCGGTTCTAATCAAATCCTCTGGAGGTACAATCTCATCAATAAGACCTAGCTTCTTTCCTTCCTCTGACAGTATTGGTTTGGATGTCTGCACAAAGCTCAATTATTGTTTGCGTGTATTAAAACCGGCAATTATAACAATGAATTTATAGTTTACGCTTGCCGACATAACATCATTTTTAATGATCAGGACCGATAAATAAGATTCATATAGCAGGAAATGCTTCCATAGAGGAATTTTTCTCTCTTCAAAATAGCCTTTCTTTCGTTTAGTGGTTTTGTAGTGAATTACTCATAAACGTTGTTTCGTCTAACATTTTTATTAAAAGTGTTTCGAACTAAATTAAGAGAGCTCTCCCAGTGTGAGAAACATATTCATATGGTAATAATAAGATTATCGAAATTCAGCATTATTGCAAAAGGTTAAAAACACATACCAGCATCATTTCAATACTTTTTGACAATCCTAGAAGCCTCGGAAGACGCTGGGTACCTTACAATACAATTTGCAAGTAATTATCATATATTTAGAAAGATTAGGCACAAGAATGTGTTATTGGGGCCTGAAAAGTATATGAGCCATACAAAAAAAATCCAGCTCATACGAACCGATGAAATAGACATAACCATGTGACATAAATACCTCCAAACCCAGGTAAAACTCCAAGGGATAACTCTGGCAAACCAAGTTGAGATTTTGGTGCCGCAATACGTGCATGGCAACCCTGTATCAGTGAGATAATTAATACCAACAAAAAAGACAGTAGATTAAAAGAAAACCATTGAAAAAGAAATTTTAACCATCGCCAACTCTAAGCCACCACCAAGCGCAAGTCCTTCTATAGCAGCCACAACAGGCTTTCTACAATCTAAAATTTTAGGAATTAATGGATTGAAACAATGAGTTCAACAATGATAGAATCATAAGAATCCTGATAGTAATCCTATAGGCCAAAACCAGGATGAACCTTCAATTGTGTTGTTAACAAGCTCAACAGATACATCTGGCAGAACAGAAAGATCCCCTACAAGGTCAAGTAGAAAATATTAGATACCAAATTCAAGTGCATTTCGAATTCGATAGGTGTTGCTACCATACCAGTCCTGTGAACAATCTGAAAAACATTTATGTCAAATCCACCGCAAAACCTTCCGCCTTTTCCTGCAAGCAAGATATCACATTACACTGCATTCCTATACCAAAAGCAAGAAATAATGTCTCACAAAAAAAAGACATACTCTCAAGCCAAAATGAAAATTCGTAATCAATGAACAAAAGTTAGAGTTTATAATATGTTGCGCTACCAAAGTAAAATTATAAATCTAGCAGAAGCAATGGTTGAAAGAAGTCCAAATAGTTAAGAAAAGCAATAAATTGTAGAGCCAAACCTAAGAATACATACCAGTCAAAACAATGGCCTTGACATCATTTCTCTGTATGGCCTCACCAAACTTCTCCTTCAGCCCATTAATAACTTCATACACAAACCCAACATTAATGTTCATTTTCACAAACTCATACACAAAAGAATTCAAACTATTTCTACCAGACCAGTCACCCAAAATAAAAAAATGTAAAATCACACAACTCTGCAAAACAAAGTTAATAAGAAAAACAAGACCTAAGATCTCCAGTAACTGGCAACAAGCACAAGAGCTTTTGATGATAAAATCTAATTACAAAAATGAGCAATAGCTGATAATTTTACTCATGAGTTGTTTGCAAATACTCACACAAAATGGGTCAACAGAAGAAATAAAAGATGGCATAACATAAACAAAGAGCAAAAGAAGAAAACAGATCTCAGCTCAACCAGAGTCCAACTCATGGGATCAACTTTTTTTTTTGATACTCATGGGATCAACTTTGAAAGAACAATTTGAATCTGTATGGCAAAAGGGAAGGATAGGAGTGACTGACTGGGGATGGCCAAAGAATTAACAGGTGGATTGCAGATGGTGATGACCCCGACGCCATCGCTTCCGACGTCAAGCATAACTCGAACTTCCGTCATGGATCCCGAATCGAAGCTTTAATTAAATAGCCTGCCGATCGCACACTTCTCTTTCTCTCTGATTTTGATTTTGGTGATTTTCTTTGCTGAACGGACTTTGATGATGCTGGACTGCTCCAATAATCTTATATTTTTATTCCAAAAAAAACGATCTTATATTTTAAAAATGACTCCTTAGTCGTCGAATAATATTTCAGTTTCCTTAATTTAATCCAATTTTAGAAATAAATTCTTAATTTATTCATTTTCCGTCCTCAGGAATCCAACATAAATTCTATCAGAAGGCTAAGGGCATCTGCAGCAAGGAGAGCAATAAAAGAGACTTTATTGCTTATTGCTCTCATATAAGGGCATCCGTAGTAAGGGAGGAATGAGCAATAAGCAAAAATAGCATTTTCTCATAAAGGTCATGTAGCAAAGCAAAGCTAAAAGCAATGAGCAAAAATGGCTCTTTGTTCTATATATTTTAACGCAGCAAGAGAGCAAAGAGCAAAAAGTTATACTCATAACCATCCAATTATCCGAAATTATCACTTCTATTATTTCATTTTTTTGGTTTGTCTAATTTTTCTGATTATTTTTTATTTTTTTATTTTTTTATTTTTTTATTTTTTTATTTTTTTATTTTTTTATTTTTTTATTTTTTTATTTTTTTATTTTTTTATTTTTTATTTTTTATATTATTTTATTATTTTATTATTTTATTATTTTATTATTTTTTTATTTTTTTATTTTTTTATTTTTTATTTTTTTATTTTTTTATTTTTTATTTTTTTATTTTTTTTGTTTTGTCCATCTAACGTTCATTTTATGACATTTCCGATTTTTAGTTCTTTCAAAACTAACAAAATGTAATTTCCTTTTATTTTTCTTCATAAATATATGTGGGCCCCACTTATTGCTTTCCTATCCCACACCCTCTCCATTATTGCTCACCTATCAAGCATTGCTTTTTGCTCTTTTTTTGCTCACTTGCTACATGAGAGCAATAAGCAATAAAACCTCTCTATTATTGCTTATTGCTCCCCTTGGTGTGGATGCACTAACAATGGAACAAAAAGCAATGTTTGATAGGTGAGCAATAATGGAGAGGGTGTGGGGATAGGAAAGCAATAAGTGGGCTCCACATGTATTTATGAAGAAAAACAAAAGTAAATTACATTTTGTTGGTTTTGAAAGAACTAAAAATTAGAAATGTCAAAAAATGAACGTTAGATGGACAAAAAAAAGAAATAAAAGAAAAATTAAAGAATCTTGGGGCAAAACAAAAAGATGAAATAATAGAAGTGATAATTTTGACTATAAAAAAAATGTTGCATTTTGCCTATAAAAAATGTTGCATTTTGCCTATAAAAAAATGTTGCATTTTGCTCTTAGCTCTTTGCTCTCTTACTGCATTGAAATATATAGAGCAAAGAGCCATTTTCGCTCATTACTTTTTGCTCTACATTGCTACATGACTTTTATGAAAAAATGTTATTTTTGCTTATTACTCATTGCTTATTGCTCACTTACTGCGATTATTCCTTTAATTCTCTACGTCCACAAAATAATAATCACGTGAAAGCTTCTTCCCATAAATTACACAATGACTCGTTAATAATTTAAAAATTCACCTCAAAAGAAAATGTACGTGTTTTATTTTCTGACGTTTCAAGTCATTGTTTAAGGCCTCAAACTCCTTTCCAAGTGTTGACCATTGTTGTGAAGTTCAACGTACATGGCATGCATGTCGAGGTGGGTTTTGTTGTTATTGTTGTTGTTCATAAGGGATGTGGGGTTTTTGGTCTGATGTGATCTGAGCAAATCAGGTATAAAGGATAGGATAGACTATTAAAATATCTTGGAAAATGATACAAAGGCTAGGATGTGATTCCATGTAAGAGTGTTCTAATAAGGCGAGATTTTTTCAAAACAAATCTCTCTTCTCAAATTAGCATTACAATCATTCTAAACACCATCCTAACACGCGTCTTCTTTTCCAGAGAGAGAAAAGTCTCTGGTTTTTTGAGGCGGTTAAGGGCGTAGAAGCGGCAAGTTTTTTAGGCGGAGGGAGCGGGTTCAGCATCATCGGCGGGGCCTCACACCAATTTCTCTTCCTCATGTCACCGTTCGGTTGCGTATGTCCGCGGTTCGGTCGTTCTGGCTGGATCGGGAGCTTCCGACGAGATCTAGACCGTCTGTGGTCTCGGATGGGCGGCCTGGGGTGGAGCAAGGAGGTGGAGGTCGTTGATTTTGGCGATAGGATGTAGATAGGGATGGCTGGGGTGGTCGCCGGTTGATGGGTTTGGCGGTTGCTAGGCTGATCGGAAGGCGACTGTTTCGGTGCCGGCGGCTTGATGCGGCTGGTGGCGCTTCTCTCCGTGGGGCGCCTTTGTTGGGGGCTCATGGTGGAGACTCTGCCGGCGGGTATAGGAGGGTCGGCTTCGGCCGAGTTTTGTGTACAGTTTAGTGTCAGTTTTAGTGTGAACGGCTTAGGCCGGTTTTTTAGGCCGGATGGACGCTACGAGATTGCTTTCCAGAGTATTCCGGTCGTTTTCCAGCTGTGAATGACGGGATGACGTGCCCACGCCAAGGCGAAGTGGAGCTGCGGACTCTCGATTATTTCATGTTTTATTTTTTATTGTCTGTATGGTTCCCGGCTGGTTAACTTGTTCCAGCTTTAAAACCTCGGTTCACCGTTGTCTTTGTAATTCATAGTTTTTAATAAAAAAAAAGCATTACAATCATTCTACCTTCAAAAAAAATTCGAACCATTCGAGTGCCTAACAGATCGTGCATTCAAGGTCATCAACACTAGGGCAATCAAATGTCTATAATCCAATCCCTTACTCATTTTCAAAGCGATACGGTTGAATTAAAGAAAATAGTTTGCACAAAAGGTGCCAACCGCTTACCTATGCTAGCTAGAACTAGTCCATGGGATTGCGCTATATAACTCATTTCCAAGTTTTAGGTGCTTAAGCCGTAATCCGTAAAGAAAGATGTTTCGACACTAAAAGTTTTTAAGAAAATAATCATAGAACAATTGAATACTCCCGTGCAAGCACAAGGGTTGTTCTTGAGTTACCCAACTAGCACATAATACAAACGATGAATCCCGTACAATTATAGAATGATGGAAGAACGTAGAGTCAAGTTTCAAGTGCTTTTTATTTTTGTTTTCGCTTTCAAATAGCCTTTGGCCTACACATGCTTTTGAGGGGAACTTTTCTTCCTAACCCCCGATATTTGTAGATTTTGGAGCAAAACATCTCTTGTACTTCGAGAAAGTTTTTAGTCTTGGTTTCACCCTCTTTGACCATAAATTGTTTTTTTGTTGGGGCTTACTTTTCCGCCCTCTTTTAACTCCACACTTAAACTTGACAATATGTGAACACAAGTAAAAGTTAAAGATCTCAAAATGTGCCCAATGGCTACTTTAGCATCCAAAACAAAGATAATGTCATACATCCAAAAAGTGATAAACATGGAAAGCTAAGAGTTGTATCATCTCCTCATGTGGTGGCATCTCCATCAACTTCAACTCGAGCGGTGACTTCCTCATCAACCTCCGCAATGATGTGTGGGACCTCATCCATACCCGCTTAGTGAATGGATAAGCACTAGCCTCGTCAACTGTGGTGGGAGTAATGGTGGGCGGAGGATACCCCGGGAATGAAGGTGGCGCAGTGGAAGGCAAGATGCCCATGTCGCAGCACATGTCTGTCAATTTAGTGTTGACCCACTGTGAATTATCGTGCACATACTCCTCTAAATTGCCTACGTGCTCATGAACGTAGGTCTTCAAGTGCTCAGGTCGGAAGAAACGTCTTCAAGTCTATCCCCGATAGAGACCATCCTAGGTGGAGGATTACTCTGAACTGAGGGCTCATGGGAGGGCGCAGAAGTGGCAGCAGAGGAGGTGGAGTAAGATATGGTATCGGGGACTGGAAAGTTGTCTTGACGAAGCTTGGATTGGCGGAGCCTGTTGAATTTATTTTTCTTATCCCTAGCCCTTTTCCGACGGGGTTTCTTGTAAGGCTCGGTGTTATGAACCCAAGTCTTGTCATCGGCCTCAAGGAGACACATATCCTTCAATGCTTCGAAATCAAGGACCTTCTTCACCAGAGGCGGGCAATCAACATGCCCAAAGGTGAAATTGCACTTTAGAGCGAGGTGAGTTTCAAACGAACCGCCACCAAGTGCTAGCACTTGCGAAGTAGGCTTTGCATACTCTTCAAACCTCACGGCGAGGATGCTAAGCCAATCAAGAGTCGTCCCCTCATCAATCTCCATCATGATATCCAAATCGGGTATAGTCACCATCCTTTCAGACATTAATTCCTATAGAGGTTTACTGACGAATAACTTTCCAAACCTTGTCTTTAATAGTTGTGGAGGAAAAATCTAAAGCAAATCATTCATCCCTAGCAGAAATTTTGAACCAAAACAAGTACCTTTAGACCTCGGAATATTTAGGAACACTCGCTCCATTCAAAGGCAGCCTTAACCATTCACAAATGACATCTTTAGCAAACCTCTTTTGTGAACCACCCAAAACAAATTTCCAATAGGTGATTTCCTTCTCCTTATTCCTAATTGCTTCAAATGAGCTAATGAATTCCTTTTCTAGCCTCGTGTACATCTCTAGATCATCAACAAATAATATTTCTAAACTGGAATGAGAGAGCCGAGAATGTACCTCATTGTGAAGTCCCAAGTCTTCAAGAGTAGCCATGTCGGGGTAGAGAGTTTCTTTTGGCTCATTGTCCATCCTTGTGATCAATGAGAGATTCTCCATGTGCTTTTTGTTTTTGAAGGCTAAGGTCTCACCGAATTGATATCGAATGGGCGTTGTGGGCTCAATTGGAGGCGATGGAGGCAATGCTTACGCCAAGGATGGGTTAGACTCTTGTGTAGTGGATGATTTCTTGGATTTTTGCTTCTTAGATGGTGGAGGAGGTCTTGCTTCAAGAGAGTGATTCGTAGGAGCGTCCACCTTAGGGATTGCGACATTTGATGATGACGAGTGCACCACATTGGCACGGGGTCTATTTATTGCCTTTTTAGATGTAGAAGGTTCTATGGATGAATTGACTTTGTATAGAGGCATATCACTAGCTTTCGCGCTGCCCTTAGGGGGGATCCCTTTGACTATTTGGCTTATCTTTTGTTTAGACCATAGTTGAAGTTCGACTTGGTGAGGAAACTTGGTTAGGGCATAGAAAGCTTGGATAAGGGGGATTGAGAGGATTGGAGGTGAGACTGGGATTGGGATAGGGTGAATGGAAACATGAAGGCGAGGGACAGTGAGACAAATGGTGGGCACGTCGGTTGAAAGGAGCGAGTGGCGGTGTGGGTTGAGGATGACGAGTGGTGGGGCTTTGTCGGAGAGAGGATGTAGCCCGACGGAGGTGGATTTTGAATCTAGGGTAAGAGAATTCGAATAAAGTTTTTGGGAGGATTGAATTTTTACTTTTATACCAAATTGGAGGCTCGGGTCATCTTTAACGTAAATTCAAAGCCTGAAGCTCATGAGTGTCTCGACAATTTCCGTGTGGTGCCCTAACATCCCCAAGTCATCAAATGCGGGGAAGGGTGTGGGCTTTGCTCTCACTTGGTAGTAAAGTCCTCGGAATTCTCTTGCTCTCGGGGAGGAAGAGCATCATACATCTCGGGCATGGAGGGGTAGATAAGTGAAGGAGCATGGTGGCTAAATTCAATGGGTGTAGTTTGGTTTCTCCTCCTCCTTCCTCCTCTTGGGGGTTGGTTAACTGACGTGTGGTATTTTGTATGTCAAAAACAATTTATAAGATCGGTAAGTACCGAGTCGTCCAAGGGAGCAAGTGTAAACTTATGCACTATGTAAGGTTGTGTTTCTATTTATCCTAGTCTAAAACGATTTTTTTGTTTGGTTTTATAATCTAAAATAAACAAAAGTAAGAAAAGGGTTCAACGAATTTCGAGAAGTATTTCGGGGAACTACTTCCCTTACCCAACATTAGAATCAAGTTATTAACTAGCATGCAAGGATTTGCTTATATTGGATGGAAAATAGCCGCACAATCCAAGTAAGAACCTCACCCTTTCGGCGATATTGGTTCAAATTGGAATTGTACCTTAAACTACGAACCTCACCCTTTCGGCGCTATTGGTTCGAATCAAGTGACTCGCTGATGTTTACCAACTCTCGTTGCATAAACATGGGGAGTACTTGTCATAATCCTAGCCTTTCCCATCACAATATCAGGCCACTCTTGTAGTCACTGAGTTCGTAACGTGTATTTTACTTAATAGTCGGACATTTAGCCTCACCCTTTTGGCGCTATTGGCTTAACGTCTCAAAACAATGCACTTAGACATTTTCTCAAACACCTAGTATGCATTGCTGGGATTAGGTGCTAAGTAAAATACAAATCATGTAAACAACCCAAAACATGCTAAGATTAATAAATTAAACGATTCATAGTTGAGTAATCTTCGCAGGCCACAAAATATGGGTCACTACTCACAATCCATCGTCATGGAAATACGAATCATGTTTTGTTCGAAACGAAAACTATAAAGTGAAAAAGGAATGACTACACCCTTCGAGTTGATGTCGATAACCCCTTTTAGCTCAATCTTCGATCCAATCAAATCCTCGCGTTTTCGTTCCCCCTTCTCTCTTTTTCGTTCTTACCAAGTCTCGACGAGTGAATGGAATGAGGAGAGTGTGATGTGCGTGCGGAATGTCTCCAGGTGAGAGTGGCGGCTGCCTCTTTTCTTTTTATTTAATTTTGCAATTTTGCCAATTTCCCAAAACCCTAGCAAAAATTGGGCTTTTTTGGCCCATTTGGCCTGTCAGGCAACTGTTGCTTGTGTCAGCTAATAGGTGACACGGTTGGATCCAGAGAGGATGCAGTGTCACCTACTGTTGGCAAATCGTGACACGGGTGACACATGCGCATTTTGTACAGCAAACTTCGACTCATGTTTCGACCTTTTTAACGACTGAACCGGCTTTTGGTGTAAACTACAAAGTTGTAGAGCTTCCTCTCAGCTTTCTAACAAGCCATAGATCAATGAATTCAAACACCGTATGAGCTCTAGCCGTGCGCGACAATTAGGGAGGTCAATCCACCGATTTTTGCATAGTTTTTGCCTAAATTTCATAAAATGCTTTATTTCACCTTGGATTCATTTTCCACCTATAAAACACCAAAATATAAAGTGAGAGATAATATAAACAAGGAAGATGATCGAAAATCGACTAAATGTGGAGCATAAATATAGTACAAATTTATGCTCATCAAAACACTCCACACTTAGAGTTTGTTCGTCCCGAACAAACATGAGCTAAATTCTAATCCACTGTCGTAGGGAACACGAGTGCATTTAGCGTATGCACCAAGCCTTTAAACCTTTAGGCTACCCTACAGGACGAGTTGTAGTCTCGTGAGAGTTTTCAGAAGAGGGAATACTCACAAATCCCATATGCAACTAGCTATTATGCATGAACATGGTAGTTCCTCATTTATCTAAGCAATACGCAATGAATACCTCATTCACAACAACTAAACTTGTAATCAAAGACTAACTCATTTTCAAAAGAATTTCGAACCACCAATGACCTTACGAAAATGCACATTCAAAGATAGTCAATATTAGAGTTATCAAATGGCTAACCTAACAATTCATTCAACCTTTTTGCAAAATACTCAAGGCATGATCCTTATAAACATAAAAAGCGTGCCAATCACGTGCCTATGCTATCAAGAAGGATAGTCCATGGGCTAACAATACAAAACTCATTTCCAAGTTGTAAGAGCTAAGTCCATAATCCATAAGGAAAGAGGAGTTTGACACTTGATTTTCAAAACTATCTCAAACAAAGGCATGCTCGCGTACACTAGTACAAGGGTCATCCCTCTACTCAAGTCACAATGCATACACACCAAAAGGAATGATGGAAAGGACATTGCCAAACTTAAGTGTGTGCCTCATTTTTCTCTTTCATTTTTTTTCAAGGCATTTTGCCCACGATATGCTTCACAAATTTTTCTTTTCATAGCTAGCCTTATTTTGGCTTGTGCTTCCATATACAAATTTTTTTTGTTGGAGTCAATTTTTCACCCGAGTTGACTCCACACTTAAGATTTGGCAATGTACTAAGGATATAAATGGTGAGCGCATACAATGTGAAAGAATAAAGATCACCTAAGAGCAATGACTAAGTTTTCGAAGAGACAAAAAGTATTTCATGCTTGCTAATTTTATGCTCAAGTGATACAAAAAGGTTGCCTAAATCATTAGATGTACGAGATAACAAAAACATTGACGCCTAGGAATTATGCACTCATAAAAGTCATGGTGATCCTAGATTCAATATCAAGTCATTACCAATGAAACTAGATAGTCGAGCAATGGGGTAATGCGAATGCCTTCGAAATTCGAGTACTCAAATGTAAGCTAGTGCATAAAAATTGCAAGTGCCCAAACATGGATATTTTCAATAGAATGCACTACACACCCACTCCACACTTAAGAGAAAGCTTAGTCCCTAAGCGACAAATATATAGAAATAAAGGGCATCCCTGATGTTGTAGCTCAAAGACTGTGGCTCATCGTTCGCTTATTCCTTTCCCGCATATGACAACAAATCTATAAAACATACAAGTGACCACTTGATAGAATATTAGTAGAATATGTCACAAGTACAAATTGTATCATAGTAGGGACTCCACACTTAAATCAAAAGTGTCTAGTGAGCGATGATAAGAGTGCAAAATAAATTAGTAAGGCATCTTACAAATGGTTTTACTTCCCTCGAAGACCTAGTTTAATGTCTTGGCGAGACTAGCAAAGTGCCCCAGGGATACGCTTGAGAGAACTACTTTGCTCGAATAACTTCTCACGGGGCCGTCGGTGCTTAAGTCATCAATCCACCTTCAAATCCCATTTGACTTTACGTCCATCAAGTCTACGGTGGAATTTTAAAAGTGAACTCAACCCCTTTGAAAGTGTTATGCTCTTAAGGATGGAGGGATCGTGGGAGCTCCTTTTGGATAATGTCGAAAAATAAGGTAAGAAGCTCCAGAATTTATCTCGAGACGTCGTGATGAAGAAAGGGTCTTCAAAACCCGTCTCGAGTTTGATGGGCACACCCTGCTTAAGTTTCTCAATGACTTCCTTGGGTGCCCAATTCTCAAACTCCCTCATTAGACATGTGTCCTCTTGCGTGCGAGGTTGCTTTTTAGTCGCTTCCATATAAACCTCAACAAAGTCTTCGTACACTTCAAATCCCCGTGGCTCAATGTTCTCTTGCTTTATTTCATCCTCATCAACAGATTGAGGCTCACCTTCAAGCTCACTTACCATTCGTGGTGGTGAAAGTGTCCGAAAAGTATAGTCTTGTAGACTTGAATCCTCCTCTTCCAACTCTTTGATAGCTTGGCCGGGCATTTCAAAAGAGTCATTTGATAATTTATCTTCACCAGATTCAAGGACCTCCTCTTCGGAAACCTCTTCTTCATATTCCAAGTATCCATTTTCAATCACTCATTGTGCCAATGTACTTTCTAATGCTTGGTTTCGGGTAGCGAGTTCATCTAAACGCTGGTTCATAGATTGGAAATTTTGTAGCATGTCTATACTATCTTGGGTAACCTTTGCTTGGTGGGTCTCTTGATTAACTTGGATCATGGCTAGCATTTCCATGATAGAAAGTTCACTGTTGGGTTGAGGATACGAAGGACGATATTGAGGGCAAGAGTCTTCTACAATTAAGTATTGGCTATCATCCCAATATGGAGTGTTGGAATGTGTTGGATAGCAATGATCTTCCCAATAAGCATTTGGTTGCTCCTCCTTTTGGTAATATTGTTGATCGTAAGACTTTTGATGGTTGTATGAATACATCCTCGCAAAACAAAAAGAACAAAAGTTAGTAAGGGTGTGTGTAGAGGATATACAAAAGAAAGAAGAAAATATTTACAAGACTAGTCGAAATATCCACACAACCTAGGCTAATGACAAGTTAATGCGTTGCTCCCCGGCAACAGCGCCATTTTGACGTGTGGTATTTTGTATGTCAAAAACAATTTATAAGATCGGTAAGTACCGAGTCGTCCAAGGGAGCAAGTGTAAACTTATGTACTATGTAAGGTTGTGTTTCTATTTATCCTAGTCTAAAACGATATTTTTGTTTGGTTTTATAATCTAAAATAAACAAAAGTAAGAAAAGGTTTCAACGAATTTCGAGAAGTATTTCGGGGAACTACTTCACTTACCCAACATTAGAATCAAGTTATTAACTAGCATGCAAGGATTTGCTTATATTGGTTGGAAAATAGCCGCACAATCCAAGTAAGAACCTCACCCTTTCGGCGATATTGGATCAAATTGGAATTGTACCTTAAACTACGAACCTCACCCTTTCGGCGCTATTGGTTCGAATCAAGTGACTCGCTGATGTTTACTACCTCTCGTTGCATAAACATGGGGAGTACTTGTCATAATCCTAGCCTTTCCCATCACAATCTCAGGCCACTCTCGTAGTCACTGAGTTCGTAACGTGTATTTTACTTAATAAGCGGACATTTAGCCTCACCCTTTCGGCGCTATTTTGGCTTAACGTCTCAAAACAATGTACTTAGACATTTTCTCAAACACCTAGTATGCATTGCTGGGATTAGGTGCTAAGTAAAATACAAATCATGTAAACAACCCAAAACATGCTAAGATTAATAAATTAAACGATTCATAGTTGAGTAAGCTTTGTAGGCCCCAAAATATGGGTCACTACTCACAATCCATCGTCATGGAAATACAAATCATGTTTTGTTCGAAACGAAAACTATAAAGAGAAAAAGGAATGACTACACCCTTCGAGTTGATGTCGATAACCCCTTTTAGCTCAATCTTCGATCCAATCAAATCCTCGCGTTTTCGTTCCCCCTTCTCTCTTTTTCGTTCTTACCAAGTCTCGACGAGTGAATGGAATGAGGAGAGTGTGATGTGCGTGCGGAATGTCTCCAGGTGAGAGTGGCGGCTGCCTCTTTTCTTTTTATTTAATTTTGCAATTTTGCCAATTTCCCAAAACCCTAGCAAAAATTGGGCTTTTTGGCCCATTTGGCCTGTCAGGCAACTGTTGCTTGTGTCAGCTAATAGGTGACACGGTGGGATCCAGAGAGGATGCAGTGTCACCTATTGTTGGCAAATCGTGACACGGGTGACACATGCGCATTTTGTACAGCAAACTTCGACTCATGTTTCGACCTTTTTAACGACTGAACCGGCTTTTGGTGTAAACTATAAAGTTGTAGAGCTTCCTCTCAGCTTTCTAACAAGCCATAGATCAATGAATTCGGACACCGTATGAGCTCTAGCCGTGCCCGACAATTAGGGAGGTCAATCCATCGATTTTTGCACAGTTTTTGCCTAAATTTCATAAAATTCTTTATTTCACCTTGGATTCATTTTCCACCTATAAAACACCAAAATATAAAGTGAGAGATAATATAAACAAGGAAGATGATCGAAAATCGACTAAATGTGGAGCATAAATATAGTACAAATTTATGCTCATCATTAATTAATCGATTGGTCATCACTCATGTTGAATGGAAGGGAGGTAGATCTCAAGAGTGGGAATGGATTTTCTCAATGCGATGCATGAGGAGGGTGACCAGCAAGGCTTTTTATAGGGTGAAGGGAGGGAGAGAGCTCAAAATATCTAGGGAACAAGGTGGTGAATGACATTCATGAGGATTCTTTAGAATCACAAGATTTTTGGGAACCAGGGATAAAAATTACTCTTTATGTGCTCCCCAACAACCATCAAGTAAAAAACTCAAGCATTCATGATCAAAAATCAATGTGCAACCAAAAATATCACAATCCTACCCCAATATATGCATTTCAAAACATCTAGCAATTTAAGCCCAAACCAAATTCACCATATTCATGACACAAGCCTATGCATCCATCTCAAGACTCCTAAACATTTGAATTCAAACCATAACTAACATTGATCACACCAAGCATATAGAATTGAAGAACCAAATTGAATACTCACAACGGATTACCTTTCAAAAGGGCCTAGTTAAAAAGAAGCACACTTGAGGAGTCTTGTGCTAAGAATAAGATCCCTCCTCAATCGGATATGTTATATAGTGAGATTTTTGTGCCCTCGGGATATTGGGGCGGTCCATGATAAAGTTTGAGCCTCTGCCCAATAGCCATGAAAAAATTTCATTTCTTGTTGAATAAGTTGACATGCCCGTCATCAAACACTCGTTGAACTTCAAATGGCCCCGTCTACTTAGACTTCAGTTTTCCCTGGAATAATTTTAATCTCAAGTTGAATAACAATACTTGGTCTCTTTCATTGAAATCCTTCCTTCAAATTCTCTTATCGTGCCACTTCTTAGCCTTATCCTTGTAGATTCTAGCATTCTCATACGACTCGAGACAAATTTCCTCAAGTTCTTGGATTTGCAAGAGTCTTTTCTCACTGGCGTTCTTCAAGTCGAAACTTAGGACTCTAACCGCCCACATTGCCTTGTATTCTAGCTCAAATGGGAGGTGGCAAGACTTGCCGCAAATGAGGTGATAGGAAGACATGTCAATAGAAGTTTTAAATGCGGTTCGGTAAGCCTATAATGCGTTATCTAGCTTCGATGAACAATCCTTCCTTGAGCTACCGACCGTCTTTTCTAAGATAAACTTAAACTTCCTCCTAGATACCTCCACTTAATTACTTGTTTGGCGGTGATGTGGGGTAGCAACTTTATGGTAGACATTCCACCTCGAGGACTAGATCATTTTCGACGGGGCGGCAATGTTACTAACATCAAAGATCACAAAGGCCTAAGGAAGGTGCGCGACAAAGAAACAAGTCCATTAAGTATCACGAAGACTCATTCGTAACTGGTGGAGAAAAATGTGGAGCTAGAGGGAAACGTGACATTGTTAGAATGCCATGATGGAGAGTAGGGATTGTGGAAGTGAGTTAGTTAATTATGGATACGTTAAAGTATTGCTATCGCTAGTTGAAGATATTAAGAAGAATATTACTATCTAAATCCTTTTCTTTTATTCTTCCCTGTATCTTCATTTCGTATCTTACTTCATCCCAAATTTCTACTCTTTTCTCGCATGATGTTCCCTTAAGTGGCATGTATTTGGAAAAACGTAGCTTAGACAGTTCGAGCATGTGTTCAGGGGGAGTTCGAACATATCCTAGTACTCATACACAGCGTGGATAAGACGCAAGGATATTTCCCGGAAGATATTGGACTACGAAGATCTTGTCAAGTTGAAGTCGGCCAGCGACTTATTCGAGCAACATATATTTGAATGAACATTTACATTAAGGCGGCAAAGCTTACTTGGGCAAGAAGACTTCAGATTATCTTCCAACCGATTCAAAAGATATACATCAAATATCTAGGAATATTTCCTAAATATTTGATGGGATTATCTGGTGCAAATTAGGGTTTCGTCCAAGCATATAAATACAATGCTAGGGCACCCTTATTCGTTATCGCTTTCAAAGATCAACTACACACGAGCATATCCTGCTGATTGGAGAAGAGGAAAGCGACGGCCGATTGTGTTTTCTCATTGAAAATACATCGGTGCAGTCTGTTCAAGTGCAACACAGACTGCCTGAAGCGTATCAACTACCGCACACAACAAAGGTGAACAAGCTTTCGAGAGAAAGCATCCGAGCTTCTGGAGAAGGTCGAGAACGTTTGGACTGCAGGTTCTGAACGAAGGGGATCGAGGGGAATTGCGGTGAACCTCGGTTGCAAATCTGAGAGACGGAGTATTGAGGTTAGGCTATTACAAGGTGTAAGTGTAAGTCCCTGTGGAAACCCTATACTTGTAATAAAGATTTGCTGTCCCTTTTTCGGGTGTGGGAAACCCCCCAGAGTAGGCGGAGCCGAATTGGGTTATCAGTCTGTGAGTTCTACTGCTTTTGTCTGTTTGCTGAACTGTTGTGACTAGAGTTCAAGGTCTGTCGCAACTGAACCTTGAACTGTTGTGCAAAGAGTTCAAGGACTGTTGCAACAGTACCCTGGACACAAGCTTGAACAGGGGATATAATTCAATTGGTATCAGAGCCGAACACTCGACACACTGAGTGGGATCCTGAACTGTTCAAGATGACTCTGAAGGAAGGACAAAGCATAACCAGACCCCCGCTACTCGAAGGCTCGAACTATGCCACATGGAAGCCCATGATGAGATCCTTTCTGAAATCTCTAGACGAAAAGGCATGGAAGGCTGTTCTGAAAGGGTGGACGAAACCCATGATGAACAATCTCACTGGAGAACCGATCGCCAAACCAGAAGCTCTGTGGACAGAAGAGGAGGATAAAGCTTTTATGGGAAACTCAAAGGCTATGAACGCAATTTTCTCGGCCGTAGATGAAAACGTCATGAAGCTAATCATCAACTGTGAAGTGGCCAAGGAAGCATGGGATATCCTCCAAACAGCCTTTGAAGGTACAGACAAAGTTCGCAACTCTCGCATGCAGGCTGTCACAACCAGGTTCGAAGAGATGAAGATGAAGGAGAGTGAAACCATCACTGAGTACAACACCAGAGTTCTGGAACTGTCCAACGAGGCGTCTGCTCTCAAAAAACCCATTGATGAAGAAAGATTGGCCAGTAAAGTCCTGAGATCACTCCCTCCTAGGTTTGCCATGAAGGTCACGGCCATAGAGGAAATGCACGACATTGCCAAACTGAAACTGGACGAGCTGATGGGTTCTCTCAGAACCTATGAGCAATCATGATTTTCAACCTGGGGAATTGAAGGGAATCGCCCTCAAAGCAGACATGTATGAAGACAAACAGGATAGTGGCTGCACTACTGAACAACTGGCCATGATGGCTCAGAACTTTGGCAGAATGGTGCGGAAAATCAACAGACGTGGACCAGAACAGGGTCAGCCTTCATCAAATAGCTTCCGAAACTGGAAACCTGACAGGTCAAGATCCAGAGACATGAGACAAGACTCGTCTGACAAAGGAAAGGAAGAAATTCAATGTCATGAATGTAAGGGGTTTGGACATATTGCCTCCCAATGTGCGAATACACTCATGAAGAAGAAGGCAATGGTCGCTAGCTTCAGCGACAGTGAGTCGGACGAAGAAAAAGGTGAGACCACTAATTTTGTGGCCTTTGTCACTACTCTAGGGTAGTGCAGCGACACAAGTGAAACAGTTCCATCGCAGTTGGAACTCCCAAATGAAGACCTCTCAGACAGTGACAATGAAGAACTCACGCAGGATTCTCTGGCTCAGACATATAAAGATCTGTATGAGAAGTGGCTACTTCTGATCAAAATCAACAAGAAGCTAAATGACACAGTTTCCAGCGTCACTATGGAAAAAGACAAGGTCTGGCATGAGGTCGAGATACTGCTTACACTGAAGGTAGAACTGGAAGGTACAATTGTCTCTCTGAATTCTCAACTGGCTGAGATGAAACAGGAAAGATTGGGTCTTCTTGCTCAGAGAACAGAACTCTTGGGGACTGTCTCCTCACTGAAATTCGAAATAGAGAAGGACCGAGACACTCATCCTGCAGGCATGACGGGACTAAGATAAACCATCACAGATCTGAAGCGTAAAGAGGTGTTTCAACTGAGGAGAGTAGAACAGCTGGAACTCCAGCTAGAATCTAAAAAGATGGATCACTCAGACACTAAGAAGGAGCTCAATCACCTCAAACAGTCGGTAAGGATGCTAAACTTTGGCACTAACGACTTAAATGATATTCTCAGATCTCAGAGGTTGGAATCTGGACATCGAGGCCTGGGATTCACAAAAGAAGGTACCTCCAAAGGAAGCTCGTGTATTAAAGCAAGATCAGTGTCTGAACACCTGCCAGGACAGAAGGTGAGACAGCACCCCAGATAGAAAATAGACTTGTCCCAAGATCAGTCCAAAGGAAAGAACCAAGCTGATCACAAGGAGACGCATGGAACACTCGGTGGTGGAAAGACCCGCAGATCACCCGTCCAAAACCATGACTATTCACCAGTGACTCAAAGGATAGATCGGCGCACTTGCTGGTACTGCAACCAGATGGGACACATCAAGGTGGAGTGTCGCCTGTTTCTTACGGAACGACGTGCTTTCCAACAACGGACCACACCACGACAGAAACAAGTCTGGGTTCAAAAGGTAGACCAAACCGTTTGCATGGTGGCCTGCTACTCCTCAAGCTACACAGCGCAAGATAGTTGGCTCTTCGACAGTGGATGTTCTGCCCACATGACAGGTAACTCTCAATATCTTACCCATATTAGACCTGTTGAGCAGATGTGGTTTGTCACCTTCGGGGATGGTGAAAAGGGTCAGGTGATCGGCTGTGGGACATTGATGGTTCCGGATCTCCCTGCACTCAAGAATGCCCTCTTTGTCAAAGGACTGACCAGGAATCTTATCAGCATCAGTCAACTGTGCGATGATGGACACTATGTGTCATTCTCCAGCTACTCATGTCTTGTACTAGACCAGAATGGTGATACACTGATGAAAGGAAAAAGGGATGCCAACAACTGCTACACTATTCGGATGGGTCTGACGGATTCAATGAACAACGAGAACCATGGCCAGCAACCAGTTGCTCTTACATGTGCAAACACTCAACATAGTTTTCTATGAGGGGGAGTGGATACGACCTTGCACACAAGATCTGATTGGAGATGCGCACAAATCAATGTTGCCGGGTGTCCCAGGAAACTGTTGAATCAGAAGGTGGCACAGTTACGGAAGGAGTTTGTACACTGCCCACATAAATGTGCCTGGAGCCGTACAAGAAATTATGAATGCTCACAGAAGATGGTAACTCTGAGGCAGCATACCTTTGTCAACCCCTATGGCAAGTCACGGAGTGGAACACCCAGATCCCTAGTGGGTCCATGTGGTGTCAACCACTGAAAGCATCCAACGGTGGTCAGTCATAATCGAATCTCCAGCTGAACAGTTGGACTGACCTCCTAATAAAAAGAGCTGGAACAGAAGTCTCGACAGCTTGGAAAATATGTTTTAAATATCCTTGAAGATTTTCTTTCGGATTATTTGGGAATAGACAGTTTTGGAAAGCAGAAGAGTCATATAGAAAAATTTGATTTTGAAAAATCAAATTCATTCCCTGAGTTTTGTATTCTCACTCTTGTCCCCAAAAACCCTAGAACGGAACTCTCCTCCTCAACTGCTCCTTCCTCAACCGACAATGGTGAACACCAGGAAGTCAGCAAAATCCAGTGCTAAATCTGCGGAGAAGAGCAAAGAAAGCATGCAGACCTCAAAGGCGTTGGCGGCGAAATCAAAAATTCCGAAATCAAAAGCTGCAAAGATGAAAAAGGCGTCGCCTTTACACTCCGTCACCGAATCTTTGGCCAAAGAGAAGTCTGCTGAAGGAGTTACCGCTGAAATTCCTCAGCCGGTCACAGTGGATTCAACTCCACAAGTTCGTCCGCAAACTAAGGTAAATCCCACTATTCCTTCTGATTCTGCGAATATCACCGTTGTTGAAAAATCTGTGTTTAATGAAGAAGTAAGTGTGGAAGTTGAGAAAGTCGTGAGTATGGAGGCTGATGCCAGTAGGGCTGTTAGTGGTGGTAGGACTGTTGATGTTGAAACCAACAGAGCGGAGCTTGGTGGTGACAATAGAAATCGTGAGAGTGGTAAGGCTGAGGCGGTGGACAAAGCCAGCAGTGCGGTTATTAAAAAGGAGTCTGTCAAGATTGTGGAAGAAAAGGAACCCAACAAGATGGCTGGAGGTTCAGGAATATGGAGGGAAAAGATCTTTGCCACAGGATACATTCCTCCGAAGGCAGGTCGCAGAAAGAAGGTAAAGCGAGCTAGTGACTCTCCCAGAAAGTACCTAGCCCAGATATATGCCACTCGAGAGAGGAAGATTGCAATGTCCGATGAAGAAACAAAGAAGTTTATTAAGTCCTCGGGGAAGAGGAATTTAGTGATCAATGAGGCTGATCCGTCTGAAAATCAAGGAGGAATCACTGAAGAAGGTTCCGGTTTGCATGATGAGGCTATGGCAGAGGAGATTAATCCAACAGAAAAGGATGAGGAGTTCGAGAAGTTATATAAAGACATTGATGATGTCATAGAAGACTGATGGACCATAATTATACGAATCATAAACACAGTTAAACCCACTAAAGTAGACCTTTTGTCTATTTAACTTTTGCTTGTTAGTTCCGATATATTTCTACAGGGTATTTTGGACTCTAGAGAGAAAACAGGCTAAGGAGAGGATTTTACGCTGAAAAGATATTACGAGTCAGTCCAAGGTCACGATCAGACGCTGAATGCAGAAATCTCAAGATCCTGACATGGAATCACTCAAAACAAATCCAACCGAGTAACAACCAAAGTCAGACCGGAGCAAAATTAGACTGATAATTTTGTGAAAACTACACAAAACTCACAAAAACTCATCCTTATCCCATGGTGACCGGCGGCTTTGTGCAAGAGGTGGCCAAAGCCACCTCCCCTCCTCCTCCATGACCGGCTACCCGGCGGCTTTACCTCCTCCCCTCCTCTCCACAACTTTGTGACACTTGTCCCCTCCTCCACCACATCTTCTCCTCCTCCCTCCTATAAATAGAAGCTCCTCCTTTTGTATTTCATCATCCACAATCCATAATTCACTTCTCTCTCTAAGTTTGGCTTTTGTAAGTTTGGTTTTGAAATAATACTCCTGTTGGTTCTTGAGTATTATAACAGTTTTAGAGAATACTCCTGTTGGTTCTTGAGTATTCAAGTAGGATTTGGGAATACTCCTGTTGGTTCTTGAGTATTCCCCTTTACTTACTGTCTTTCAAAACCCCCCGAGTATTTAGCTATGATATCCTCTTCCATGGATAATCGTAGCTAAACTCTTCATTCGTTTGAAGGGGTGTACTTGTATTATAAAATGTTTTAGACTATTTTAGTGTTTTTTCTCTGTATTCAAAACTTGTTCTATGTGCCATATATTAGGTCAGAACTTCCAAGGTTGAGTGGATGCTTGAAATGGCAAAGCTCTTCCGTGGAAGTTCGTGAACATACTCGGGTAAGTGGATGCTTAAAATGGCAAAGCTTATCTGAGGAGTTCGATCTCTCTCAAACACCATTTGGATAAATCGGAAAAGACAATCCAAATGGATGCACATAGGCTAGTATACCTTGAAATGGGGTGCTAGTCTAAGTAGAACAAGGGCTCTACATATTTTGCAAAAGATTAGACGGTGTTGCAAGTCGAGTGCTTGAAATGGCCTTGATTCACTTTCGAACACTTTTGCAAAAGACTAGACAGTGTGGCAAATCGAGCGCTTGAAATGGCCTTGATGCACGTTTGAATACTTAGAAGGATTACTAAAATGATAAAACAGGCTATGATGCAAGGCCCCCGAAACCGAATGCTTTCCTTAATTTACAAAACCCCCCTGTATTTACTTTCCTAGTATAACTGCCTTAATCAACTGCACTCACCATCCGGAGGACTCGCAAATCACGCATCACCCACTGTACGTCTTTCTTTTTATTTTTCAGTATTTATTTTTCTGTAATTTACTTTCCGCACTAAAAACTAAAACAACCAAAAAAGGTCACTTAGTTATAACCGCTAAAATCCCAATCAACCTTAAAACACGCTCCCTCGCTGTACGATTCCCTCAAAGAATAACTTATCCCCCTAATTCCCTTGGGTTCAACCCCTACTTACCACTTGCTACCCAATAGTAAGGTCACGAGTAGCGGAATATAAATTTATTTGTGCACATTGCCTCGCGACAAGGTAGTGCTGTCAAATTGGCGCCGTTGCCGGGGAATTAGTTAATTAATCGGATAAAGTTCTTTGAATCGATACTCGCTTCAAAACAACCATGTCTCGCGAAGGAAGCTACCATGACTACCAGGATGACGAAGAAATAAACCTGTACGATCGAAATGATGAGGTGCCACTTCGATTCGTCGACGATCCGGAACAGATCATCCGAGATAGAAGAGCTCGTGATAGGGAGGCCGCCCGAAGAAACCAAGGACCACCCGAGGACCGAAATGCAGCTGGTCCAGTACAACCCCCTAGATATCCACCACCCCCTCAACCTCGACAAGTGCCGAGACGAGAATCCGCTTTCGATAACTACTACGGGGATAACAACAATTTTCGCGAACCTACTATGGGAGAACTCTCAGCACCGTATTTCAGAAACCAGCCATGGTGCATTCACGAAGGCCCTGAACTGGAAAATGTCATCATCAACACTTCAGTGGCCCACAACTTACCAAAATTCTCAGGAACACGTGGAGAATCAGCAATGACTCATCTCCAGCGCTTACATGGTATTTGCCAGAACTTAAAACCAAAAGGCGTAAACGTAGACGACTTCAAACTGAAGGCGTTCTATTTTTCCCTCATTGACGCGGCAAACGATTGGTTCCTTTCATTGCCTTCCGATAGCATCAGATCATGGGCTCAGATGCAAAAGAAATTCCTGGACAAATATTACCCGGCAGGATGGGCGATGCAAGTACGGAGGCAACTACAAGACATCAAGAAAGGACCTAATGAAACCATGTACGATTACCTGGAAAAGTTCAACCGCCTGGAGAGAATCTGCTGTACCCTTGGACTGCCTGAGAAACTCACCGTCGAGTATCTCATTGATGGATTAAGACCCTTAGACAAAATGCTCCTGGATGCCTCAGCTGGAGGATCCATGATGAATCTATCATTAAGTAGCATAAGGGATCTCATCACCAACGTCGTTGAAAACGCCCGATTTAGAGAAGAGACGACTCGTCGGGAAGAATTTTCCCGAACAAGGAATGTGGCAAAAGCTGAAACACCGATGAACTCCATGCCAGAAGAGATGAAACAATTGAAGGAGATGATGATTCAAATCCTACGAAGACAACTAGTTCCAGTTAAGCCTTGCGAATTTTGTGGTTCTACGGACCACAAAACCGACGCATGCCCGACATTAATAGAAGAGGAACCAACAGAAGTGAATGCAATGGGAGGATACCAAGGATACAACAACAATAGCAATGACAGAGCCTGACAAAACAGACAGTATGGTCAAGCAACCAACCCAAGCTGGCGTAACAACAACTATCCTCAGAAGGAAGCACAACCAGCTGTTCCTCAACTAGCTCATTCATTCTACTAACCTCCCCACCGTCAGTATAACCAGAACGCTCCATCAGCAGGCCAATATCAGCAAAGAGGACCCAATCAGTACCAAACCGGCCTGCATAATCAGCAAGAACCAACCAAGTCGCTTGATGACACGATGAAGGAGCTCGCAGGAAGCATAAATCAATTGGGTACTTCGTTACACCAATACCAGGCGAAAACTGACGGGGCAATTTCAGAATTGACCAAACAAATGTCCCAGCTCGCCACTGCAATGTCAACACTCACTAATGAGCCTGGCAGACTTTCTTCACAAACCATCCAAAACCCAAAGGCGAATCTTAGCATGATAAAGAGGTCAAACGAAAAGGCGACACTGGGAGAAGTAGCACGATCCCCAACTTAAAAACTTACAAACAAGCATTTCACCCGGAGGCGTCGTCCTGATTGGAACCAAGAGGAAGACCGACCCAATGATGGCAAAACATGGGTTACGCATGCTGACAATGGACGGTACGCATTCACCGTTTGCATAACACCACCACCGATCATACACTCCGACATACCAGCACCTGGATGGGATGACAATAACGAATTAAAGTGGGACTCTCCAACTAATATTTATGCTCCACAGCTAAATATTAAGGGGTCCGATTATACAAATCCTAAGCCAAGGAACGGGCAGAATGGCCCGACAATAGAAAGAGCCCTCACTTCAGATCGTGAGCCACAAACGGAAAGAGATAAAGACCCAGGGGCCTTCACAGTCACCTACGGTATTGGTGAAGCACAGATTCATAAGTGCTTAGTCGATCTTGGAGCTGCTGTCAACGCCATGCCCTCTTCCTTATATTACTTATTAGGACTTGGTCCATTAAAACCACCCAGGTCAAATATCGAGATAGGAGATAAATCGTGCATCCGTCCGGTTGGAGTGTTGGAAGATGTAATACTCCATGTGGGAGAGCTCGTCGTTGCTGCAGACTTTTATGTAATACAAATAGGAGAGACCAGCGAAGACGACCCTCCAACAATAATATTGGGATGACCATTCCTCTACGCTACTAAAGCAAGGATCGATGTGGGAAAGGGCTAATTATCGCTTAAGTTCGGCGGAAACTGATAATAGCCGCACGGATATAAAGAAACCGCTAGACATTATACCTATCTCAGATCACGGTACTCAGATTTCGGACCTGCCGAAGGAGACCGAAAGAGTAACAAGACCAGCAGCTATGGTCAAAGGTCCCTCGCCTTCTCAGAAACAATGGAAAGAAAAAACACCAAAACCATGGAGTTCTAACCCAAGCAAGAAATCAGGAAGAGTCAAGGCAAGAATCAACAAAGGAACAGTGGCGAAATACGACCTGAGCCACCCATGGGATCCAATCCAGTGATCCAAGAATGAGGTACTGTCGAGCCAACGACGTTAAACAAAGGCACTGGTCGGGAGGTAACCCGACACCTATCTTACTTTCTGTCTTTTATTTTCCTGTCATTTAGTTTTTTTCCAATAAGTCGCTCTCACCCACTTGGTGCATAAAAGAAATGATTATTCAGGAATCAGACTTGGGTGCAACATTAAGCCAGCCAGGCCTACGCCAAGAGTTCAAGGCCCCAGCCGAACTCCCTCGATTATCCAGCCTCATGCCATGTCATTCGACACAATAAAGGGAGTTCTGTTCTTCCCTTTTCCTTAATGTCATTTCCTTCTCGTATAATATCTGCTTGCATGGCTTTTGAACTAAGTTGTGCTGAAAGGCACGCCTTCGTTCAAAAGTGTGGGGTGAGAACCACCTGTGTACATAAACATGTTTTCTTTTTTCCTTAATATTATCTTTTTGAAAATATGAACTTAAGAATGTGAAAAAGATAGATCATAATTCATGCATTAACCTTGTGAAAATTCAACTGTTTAAAAACTTAGAATGTAACTTCTCATTTGTCCCTTTGTGCTGAGATAAACAAGGGATGTGGAGTTGACATAAACTGCCCTAGAGAGGCTTGGCAAGCACTCGAATGATCGAATCAAACTATATGGTTTTAGAAGTCAGTAGAGGCTGCACTTCGGGTTTCAGTGAAGATTGAAGTCATCTCCGCCATGCAGTGTTTATGCAAAAAAAAAAAGGCGAGGACGGGAATCAGACCATCCTATCTCTAGTCAAAGTAGCCGAGAAAATAGATGAGCGACCCTCATCTTGACCCGCGCGAAACGACAAGGATGAGAGGAGCGGGGAGGTATTTCCATAGGCTTGCGGGCGATGATTGGACCTCCCAAAAAGGCTTGAGAAAATGGACTAGCAAGTCACAAAGAAGCAAAAAGCTCAAAGAAGCAAATCAAGAGGCCAAAGGCCCAAAATTGTGAAGGTTTTAACCGAACAAAAAGTGAAGTACTCAAAGAGTCAAATCAAAGGCCAAAGGCCGATTCACTACAAAAGCTGTCCCTCGCCAAAAAAAAATCAAAGTACTCAAACCATTGAAACTCGAACCGAATCACGTGCTAGAGAAAGCTACAAGAAAACGATATAGTGCGAGACAATCCCAAGAATGCAGTCCAGGAGCCTAAAAATGGCTATCTCCCGAAACATCCAGAATAATTTGCATCTCAGCACGGAGGTACAAGTATCAAGTTTCTTCTATTTATTTATACAGTTCAATTTGGTAATAAGTAAGTAATGCATGAATTAGGATAAATCGAGTCCCACAGTCTGACTTTCATATTTTAAAAGCTTACTTAGTGCCGCCCTTTAATAGCATTGTTCGGGACGAAAAACTAAAAGTGTGGGGTGATCTGATGGACCATAATTATACGAATCATAAACACAGTTAAACCCACTAAATTAGACCTTTTGTCTATTTAACTTTTGCTTGTTAGTTCCGATATATTTCTATAGGGTATTTTGGACTCTGGAGAGAAAACACGCTAAGGAGAGGATTTTACGCTGAAAAGATATTACGAGTCAGTCCAAGGTCACGATCAGACGCTGAATGCAGAAATCTCAAGATCCTGACATGGAATCACTCAAAACAAATCCAACCGAGGAACAACCAAAGTCAGACCGGAGCAAAATTGGATTGATAGTTTTGTGAAAACTACACAAAACTCACAAAACTCATCCTTATCCCATGGTGACCGGCGGCTTTGTGCAAGAGGTGGCCAAAGCCACCTCCCCTCCTCCTCCATGACCGGCTACCCGGCGGCTTTACCTCCTCCCCTCCTCTCCACAACTTTGTGACACTTGTCCCCTCCTCCACCACAACTTCTCCTCCTCCCCTCCTATAAATAGAAGCTCCTCCCTTTGTATTTCATCATCCACAATCCATAATTCACTTCTCTCTCTAAGTTTGGCTTTTGTAAGTTTGGTTTTGAAATAATACTCCTGTTGGTTCTTGAGTATTTGACGGAGCCCACTGCACTGTCGTTAAGGTGCAATGTTCTCTGTGCAAATAAATTTATATTTTCCGCTACTCGCGACTTCACTACTGGGAAGTAAGTGGTAAGTAGGGGTCGAACCCAAGGGATTAGGGGGATACGTTGTTCTTTAAGGGATTTGTACAGCGAGGGAGCTTGTTTTAAGGTTGATTGAGATTTTAGCGGTTATTACTAAGTGACTTTTTTTGGTTGTTTTTGGTTTTGAGTGCGGAAAAGTAAATTACAGAAAATAAATACTGAAAAGTAAAAAGAAAGACTTACAGTGGGTGATGCGTGATTTGCGAGTCCTCCGGAAGGTGAGTGCAGTTGATTAAGGCAGTTATACTAGAAAAGTAAATACAAGGGGGTTTTGTAATTCAAGGGAAACATTTGGTTTCAGGGGCCTTGTATCATAGTTATTTATCATCGACCGCTAATGATCATACTAAGTGTTCAAAGATGAATCGAGGCCATTTCTAAGCGCAAGACTTGCAACATCGTTTAAAACACTTGTTCTACTTTAGACTAATTCCTCCTTTCGAAGTATCTTAGCCTTGTGTGCATCCACCTGATCTTTCGGTTACGATCGACCGAGTGGTGTTTTAGATAAGTCGAACTCCTCAGATAAGTTTTGCTTGTTACAGCTTCCACTTATCCAAGTATGTTCACGAATCCCCACGGAAGAGTTTTGCTTGTTACAGCTTCCACTCAACCATGGAAATTCTGACTATATATGGCACATAGAACAAGTTTTGAACACAAAGTGGCATTAAGTGCAGGGTCTAAAACATTTTACAATACAAGTACACCCCTTTAACCGAATAAAGAGTTTAGCTACGAATATCCATAGAGGTGGATACCATAGCTAAATACTCGGGGGGTTTTTGAAAACAGTAAGAGGAGAGGGGGTGGAATACTCAAGAACCAATAGGAGTATTCCCAATTCCTACTGAATACTCAAGAACCAACAGGAGTATTCTCTACAGTATTATAATACTCAAAAACCGATAGAAGTATTATAATTTCAAACCAAACTTAAAAGTAACAAACTTTTAGAGAGAGAAGTGTTTATTGATTTTGGAATGATTTTGATGATACAAATGAGAGGGGGAGAGCTTCTATTTATAGGCTAAGGGAGGAGGAATGGAGGGCTAAGATGAAACCATGTGGTTTCATCCAAGGGAGGAGGAAGGAGCTCCAAAAGCCGCCGGTTCCAAGTCATGGAGGAGGAAGCCGCCGGTCATGGCAAGGCAAGGGGGAGAAGCCACCGGTCACCAAGGAGGAAAGGTGGAGGTTTGTGAGTTTTGTGCAGTCTTTTCACAAAATGATCAGTCCAATTTTGCTCCGGTCTGACTTTAGTTGTTCCTCGGTTGGATTTGAATTGAGTAATTCAATGTCAGGATCTTGAGATTTCTTCATTCAGCGTCTGATCTTGACCTTGGAATGACTCGTAACATCTTTTCAGCGTAAAATCCTCTCCTTAGCGTGTTTTCTCTCTAGAGTCCAAAATACCATGTAGAAATATATCGGGACTAACAAGCAGAAGTTAGATAGACAAACAGTCTAATTTGGTGGGTTTTACTGTGTTTTTGATTCGTATAATTATGGTCCATCAGTATTATAACAGTTTTAGAGAATACTCCTGTTGGTTCTTGAGTATTCCCCTTTACTTACTGTCTTTCAAAAACCCCCGAGTATTTAGCTATGATATCCTTTTCCATGGATAATCGTAGCTAAACTCTTCATTCGGTTGAAGGGGTGTACTTGTATTATAAAATGTTTTAGACTATTTTAGTGTTTTTTCTCTGTATTCAAAACTTGTTCTATGTGCCATATATTAGGTCAGAACTTCCAAGGTTGAGTGGATGCTTGAAATGGCAAACCTCTTCCGTGGAAGTTCGTGAACATACTCGGGTAAGTGGATGCTTGAAATGGAAAAGCTTATCTGAGGAGTTCGATCTCTCTCAAACACCATTTGGATAAATCGGAAAAGACAATCCAAATGGATGCACATAGGCTAGTATACCTTGAAATGGGGTGCTAGTCTAAGTAGAACAAGGGCTCTACGTTTTTTGCAAAAGATTAGACGGTGTTGCAAGTCGAGTGCTTGAAATGGCCTTGATTCACTTTCGAACACTTTTGCAAAAGACTAGACAGTGTGGCAAATCGAGCGCTTGAAATGGCCTTAATGCACGTTTGAATACTTAGAAGGATTACTAAAATGATAAAACAGGCTATGATGCAAGGCCCCCGAAACCGAATGCTTTCCTTAATTTACAAAACCCCCTTGTATTTACTTTCCTAGTATAACTGCCTTAATCAACTGCACTCACCATCCGGAGGACTCGCAAATCACGCATCACCCACTGTAAGTCTTTCTTTTTATTTTTCAGTATTTATTTTTCTGTAATTTACTTTCCGCACTAAAAACCAAAACAACCAAAAAAAGGTCACTTAGTTATAACCGCTAAAATCCCAATCAACCTTAAAACACGCTCCCTCGCTGTACGATTCCCTCAAAGAATAACGTATCCCTCGAATTCCCTTGGGTTCGACACCTACTTACCACTTGCTACCCAGTAGTAAGGTCACGAGTAGCGGAATATAAATTTATTTGTGCACATTGCCACGCGACAAGGCAGTGCTATCAAAGACCTGGAAAAGGAGAAGGATCAGGAAGTGGCAAGTCCGGAAGAAGCTCAGTATGATCAGGCTGTTGGGGCAAAAGAATCTGATGCAGACAAAGCTACAAGTGTTCCAACTATGGAACCGAGTGTTTAGTCTGTTGTTGAGACTAGAACAGCTGCAGAGAAAGCTACAAGCGGTTCAACTGTGGAACCATCTGTTCAGCCCGAAGCTCAAACAGCACCAGCTCCAGAGGAAGGTCTGCGTAACCAGGCTGTTGAAGCAGAAGAGTTTGTTACTGAAAAAGTCACAAGTGTTCCAACCGTGAAACAAAATGTTCAGACTGAAGTTGAGACTGGAGTTGTTCCGGAGCCAGTAATGTGTGAGGAGACAGTGGCAGTTCAAGATGATCGTCGTAGGGATCATGTGGAGGAAGATGGCTCACTCATTCGTAAGGATGGTTCTATGTCCGCAGCAAAAGGCGTTACCCTTTCAGAAGATGACCAAGACAGTGTTCCCCTTGTCAATCTCAAAAGGACAACGAAGGGGAAGGAAAAGAAAAAGGTAGTCTTTGCTAAGACTACAAAGGAACCAGTCCAGAAAGTTACTGAAGTCAGCAGTGGTGCAGGGCGAGCTGGATCTTCCAAGAAAAGGAAACGTGCTGCTGTAGTTCCCATCTCTGAAGATGCTGGGAGATGTGAAGTCCCATCCCCTGAGTCTGAGACTATCCCAGTGGGTAAGGTCAAGAAAGGAGTGTGGTTCGTGACTAAAGAAGCTGCGTTGAAATGGGATTGTGTGCTGAAAAGGAAAATTATACCTGAGAGGCTGCTGGATGCGTCCAGTTACAAAGGGAAGGAAGTGGTTGAGGTGCTTAAAGAGTCGGATCTGTTCTGGACGTTGGACAGATGCAAGCCGTTCAACGAACAGCTGGTGCGTGAGGCCACGGCAAACTTGCCTCCAAAGTTTGGGGTCATTGGAGAGGCAGAGTATGGGGTCTTCTATGTTAGAGGAAGAAGGATCAAGATTGATCCAGAGCTGATCAATGTATACTTCTCCATGGACGACCCAGCTGTTGATGAAGAAGAATCCAGCTTTGAGAAGATAGTGAGCACCATCACTGCAGGCTTTGTTCAGTGGAGGCCTGAGTCAGTTGTGCATACAGCAGATCTATCCACGTTCTATTCAATACTATTTTTCATAGCGGTGTTCAACTGGAGGCCGTCTACTCATCGCTCTACTGTCAACAAGGACATGGACCAACTGATTTATCAGATAGGGAACAAGCTGAAGTTCAACCTGGGCAGAATAATGTTCAAACAGATTGCTGACCATGCTACATCGATGAGAACCCTGCACCAGATCTGCTTTCCATCTCTGATTTATGAGCTGATCATCCATCAAGCTCCAGATTTGAAGGCCTCGCCTGACCATCTTACAAAAGCACCCAGCAAATTCATAGTGGACCACAAGCTATACAAGGGACGTCATGTGAATGATCTCAAAGGAGGGGGCAAGAAAGGTACAGATGTTGCGGAGCCCAGTCGAGGGGGAGCAAGGATGGGTTTGGATGAAAGGAGCAAGCTACTGAAGGACCTCCATGCTATCATTGCTGTGGATAAGGAACAGCGCCGACGAATCAACAGGCTTGCTCGAGCCCTCAGCTATCCCAGTGATGATGAATCTGAAGCTACACCCTCTAAAAAAGATTCCATTGAAGAAGCTTCTGATTAAAGGTCCTCTACAAACTATCTCCCTGAACTTTGTTTAAAACTTTGTTTAAAACTTTCGTACTTAGTGCTTGTTCTGGCACACTTTGATTGACTGTTCAAACTCGGATCGCACCCCTTGCCAGTTTGTGGCAAAAAAAGGGGATATTTTTTAGGAGACAATTCTTGTTTCCCTCAAAGTTGTCTACTGTCTAGATAGTTAGATAGACTTAGTTATCTAGTAGATTTGGTTTTGCCAAAATGCCAAGGGGGAGATTGATGTTCCCTTAAGTGGCATGTATTTGGCAAAACGTAGCTTAGACAGTTCGAGCATGTGTTCAGGGGGAGTTCGAACATATCCTATTACTCATACACAGCGTGGATAAGACGTAAGGATATTTCCCAGAAGATATTGGACTACGAAGATCTCGTCAAGTTGAAGTCGGCCAGCGACTTATTCGAGCAACAGATATTCGAATGAATATTTACATTAAGGCGGCAAAGCTTACTTGGGCAAGAAGACTTCGGATTATCTTCCAACCGATTCAAAAGATATACATCAAATATCTAGGAATATTTCCTAATTATTTGATGGGATTATCTGGTGCGAATTAGGGTTTCGTCCAAGCATATAAATACAATGCTAGGGCACCCTTATTCGTTATCGCTTTCAAAGATCAACTACACACGAGCATATCCTGCTGATTGGAGAAGAGGAAAGCAACGGCCGATTGTGTTTTCTCATTGAAAATACATCGGTGCAAGTGCAGTCTGTTCAAGTGCAACACAGACTGCCTGAAGCGTATCAACTACCGCACACAACAAAGGTGAACAAGCTTTCAAGAGAAAGCATCCGAGCTTCTAGAGAAGGTCGAGAACGTTCGGACTGCAGGTTCTGAACGAAGGGGATCGAGGGGAATTGCGGTGAACCTCGGTTGCAAATCTGAGAGACGGAGTATTGAGGTTAGGCTATTACAAGGTGTAAGTGTAAGTCCCTGTGGAAACCCTGTACTCGTAATAAAGATTTGTTGTCCCTTTTTCGGGTGTGGGAAACCCCCCAGAGTAGGCGGAGCCGAACTGGGTTATCAGTCTGTGAGTTTTACTGCTTTTGTCTGTTTGCTGAACTATTGTGACTAGAGTTCAAGATCTGTCGCAACTGAACCTTGAACTGTTGTGCAAAGAGTTCAAGGACTGTTGCAACAGTACCCTGGACACAAGCTTGAACAGGGGATATAATTTCATCGCATCAGATCAATGTAGACTTATAAAATTACCCACTCAAACTTTATATATTCAGTTAAATTCAGTTCGACATTTGGTAGACTCCTGGATGTGGACGAACGTACAAAGGCATGTAATGCTCTGAGACAGTTACGTGCTTGCATAGAAGTCGATGTTACGAAACCTATACCAAACAAGATCTGGGTGAACCTGCCAAACAACCAAGGTTTCTGGCAACCTGTGGTATTAGAAACCAGACTCTCCTACTGTTCTGATTGCAAGAAGCATGGTCATTCGTTGGAAGAATGTAGGAAATCGACACATAAACGGGAGAAGAAGAAGAACCAAGTTCAACCAGATGAGCATTTTACCCCAAAGGCTGTCATAGGAGCAGTGCAAGAGTCCAAGAAGGGTAGTGATGCGCATAAACCGAAGGAGAAACAAGTCACTCGTCGGAAAGCTGCAAGGCTTAGTGACCCTACAACAGTAGAAAGAACCAGAAAGGAAATTTATCAAGACGATGGAACTGAACCTCCTAATAACAGTGAAGCTGTGCAAAATACCCCTGCTCAGGGGAATAAGGAAGATGATGAAGCCTTGGCAGTGGTTGTGGTTCAAGAGAAGTATAATGATCAGCCATTGGTCCCACCGACTGGTCTCACCGAAGATAACATGGTTGATAAGAGCAGCACTAATAAATCTGAAGGAATGGATGGAAGTAGGCAACAAGCAACGCAAACTACTCGGATGGACAAGGAGCCTAATGAAAAGAAGGCGAAAGATATCTCAGTCAAGGAGTCAGTGCAGTGTTGCCATGTTGTTGAAGGAAATAAAGCCGTCGTAATCGACCCCACTGATCTTATTGCTCCCAGTGTTATTACTGAGGAGCATAATGAGGAATTGCATAGTAGTGAATTGCAAATACCGGAAGAAATAGCTCAAAAAATTTCTTCATATGGTAGTGTTCAGTTCTATTGTGAAAAGCTTGGTGGTCAGGTTGACCTAGAGACATCTACATGCATTTCAGGACATGAAGCGAGGATGATGATCATAAACTTATTTGCCAAGTCATGGACGGTCTTGTTAATGAAACTAGTCAGGTCTAACAGGAAGGTTCATGTATTCCTATTGAGGAAGCTGATAGAGGTTGTGATGACCACGAAGTGTTTCATAACAGTGATAAGGAGTTATGTGATCAGGGTGACATACCCATTCTACAAAAATCCTGTCACTGGAAAAAAAAAGGTCCCGCTCTTCAGCTCGATCCGGTCCTAAAAAGAACGACGCTAACTTCGTTTGGTCTTGATCTCGTGTATTTTGTTTTGTTTTTCCTTCTATTTGAATAAAAGTTTTTGTTTCAAAGAAAAAAGAAGTTCAATTCAGTTCGTCACTTTTACGCTAAAAATGACAAATTTAGATTCATTTATAAAAGAAAATTGAAAGACTCAGGGTCTATCCACTTTGACTTATATTTGACTTCACTTAGTTGATCTTAACTGATCTTAACTTATCTTAATTGATCTTAACTGATCTTAACTTATAGTGATTGATCTTAACTGATCTTAACTTATATTAACTTAATTGAAACTTATGTTGATCGATGAATAGTAATATTATGATGATGATGATGAATAGTAATTTTATGATGATGATGAATAGTAATTTTATGATGGTGATGGTTGTGATGATAATGATGATGAATAGTAATATTATGATGATGATGGTTGTGATGATGATGATGAATAGTAATTTTATGATGATGAATAGTAATATACTGATGATGATGGTGATGAATAGTAATATTATGATGATGATGTTATGATGAATAGTATGATGATCATGAATAGTATGATGGTATGATGAATAGTATGATAGTATAATGATGATGATGGTATGATGAATAGTATGATAGTATGATGATGATGGTATGATGAATAGTATGATAGTATGATGATGATGGTATGATGAATAGTATGATAGTATGACGATGATGAATAGTATGATGATGTTATGATGAATAGTGTGATGATGATGATGGTATGATGAATATTATGATGATGGTATGATGAATAATATGATGAATAGTATGATGGTATGATGAATAGTATGATGGTATGATGAATAGTATGATGATGATGATGAATAGTGAGATGGTATGATGATGATGATGGTATGATGAATAGTATGACAGTATGATGATGATGGTATGATGAATAGTATGATGGTATGATGAATAGTATGATGATGGTTTGATGAATAGTATGATGGTATGATGAATAGTTAATTGAAACTTAACTTAACTGATCTTAACTGATAGTAACTTAACTTAAATGATCTTAACTGATATTAACTTATAGTGACAGATATTAACTTATAGTGAATTATAAGTCAAAAATTCAAGTCAAAGTGGACAGGACCTCATTCTCGCAGCACATGCACATCTTTACCAGAAGCCAAACAAAATTCAAAAACTGTTCAAAGCTGAAATCGGCTGCTACGGTTTGTTATGCGCAGCTTAGCTGCTTTTACTTATAACTTCTTTAATTAGAGATAGTACATTTGTTTAATTCAACGGCTATTATTAATTACGAGTAAATTAATTACTATATTAATGATAAATAAAAATAAGGATAAATCAATAGGATGGTGGCTTGTTGGTTAAGGAGTCACATATTATTCCTTACATTCGGGTTCGAGTTCTGGGGACACTATTTTTCTCACAATATTGTGAGATTTTCCTTTTCCTTTACCGTTTCCTCATCTCGCCTCGCGCATCGATGCTTCCTACATCCCTCATGGATACTTTACTCTTCATGTCTTGCGCGTGATGCAACGTATTGGCCATCAATATTGACGTGTCGTGTCTTACAACGATAAAGGTGTCCAACCTCTGGCCGTCAAGATTGACGTGTCGTGTCTTACAACGGTAAATGATCTTGACGTGTCGTGTCTTACAACAGTAAAGGTGTCCAAGGTGGCCTAAGCTCCAAGTGTCGTGAATGTACCCAGGGACGGACGCAGAAATGAAATCTTTGTTGGGCAAAAAATTTTTTTTGAGGTTTAGAACCCAATGGGAGGCTCATTCTCACGCCTTTTTTCAAAATATGTTATAGGGGGCATAAACCAAAACCCTATAAATGTACAAAATGCGAAACTAAAGAATATTGGTTCGGTCCTAATAAAACATAAGCTCTTCGGACATAGTCACGCTCATTCAAAGGATACTTGCCTATTTGTTGACGTTTTCCAGGATCTCTTTCAAGTGAATTAGTATCATAAATTGCTTCATCTTCAATTCTTTTGTTTTGATCATCATTATTTGATAGAATCAACGAAGACGAGTCTAAATTTCTGGCCTTATGATTCTCACTTTTGCTCACACTTGAGGGATCATCACTTCTTAACCATTGCGATATAGATACTTTTGCAACGTTTGGTAATTCTATTATCCGTCATTGAGTTCAAATTACCTATTCCAATAAAACAAACAGTTAAAGATTGAATAATTGTATAACTCAAATACAAAATCCACTCCTGTAGATCTAAAAATAACAATAAAATGTTTGCAGTAAGTGCAAATTTCGGCTTGCATTATTGGCTTATTGCGTGTCTTTAGGTTGTCTGTCAGATACTCAGATATGCTAAGATTGAGCAAATTGTTAGTATCCTAACATCAGAATCCCATCACAAACACCCCAAATTCATGATCTACAATTCCACAAAACCCTATAACGAGTCCTTCTCAAGGTAACCAGTATTTGATATCAACAATTTCTATTAGATTTTCCAATTAAACCAACGAAATCACCAAGCACAAGGTCGCTGCAACTGCGGGATGAAAGACTAGGGTTTCACTTTTGATTTGGGGGAAAGCGAGAGGCGAATGATGACGAGTTTCAGACCTGAAGATGACGAGCGGAGCTGTCGAATAGAAGATGACGAGTTTCAGACCTGAAGATGATGAGCGGAGCTGGTGTGCGAACTTGCGAAGACCGAAGAGAGGTTGCTGGTGCTAATGAGGATTGAAGAGTTGGCGACATTGTAAATTTACAACAACAAAAATGTTTTGGCCCAAAACTACTTGGGCAGCGGCCCAAGAAGCCCTGGTGCTGCGTTCGTCCCTGAATGTACCGATGGTGATTTGGGGTAGATGTGCGGATCCAAGTATGGTAAATGTGCCGAACCCGACATGCGCTTCAGAAGTGGAGAAATATACCCTATGATTTTGGATCCGGTCAATATGTCTTACTAGAGCTTCGGATATCAATATGTATACTAGATGATAAGGCGTCATATGCATTATACTATTCCTCATTGTTGTACCCCATTATAAAAAAAAAGGTAAGTAGGAATAAAATTCCATATAAATCTCATAAAGTTAGGCAACTAATTTTAAAAACGATTCCCATAAAATCCGCATATATTTTTCAACGAAATCCCATATGAATCTCATAAAATTAGGCAACCAATTTTAAAAACGAATCTCATAAAATCCGCTTATCTTTAAGTTTAGATAGACGAATTTTAAATTCGAAATGACGGACTTTTAAATTCAGATAGACGAACTTTCAATTCAAACAGACGAAAGTTAATAGATTTTTTTTGAAAGGGACGAAAGTTAATAGATTTGTTCATAAAGTTCGTGAATATGAGCTTAAAGTTCGTAGATTTGATCATAAATTCAAACGAATTATAAATTTAAAACGACGAATTATAAGTGACAAAATATATATTCAAAATGACGAACTTTAATTAAATTCAAAATAACAAACTTCAAATTATAATGACGAACTTTAATTTCATAACTGTTTGCAGGTTAATCACGAACTATATATGATCGAAAATTTTGAAATTGATCGTATATTTTATTTTTGAAAAATGATTAACACGGATATGATTCCATAATTTATGGGATTAGGTATTAATTACTTATTTAATTGGATATATACTAAAAATGCAATTTACTAATGTACCCTTTACTAACTAAAAAAATTAAGGGGAAAGTACAAATAGGGGCTCCGAACTACCATTCAATTCCCATTTGAGGTCCGAACTACCACAAATTCTAATTAGTGGGCAAATTCAAGATATATTTTGGGGAAAGTACAAATAGGGGCTCCGAACTACCATTCAATTCCAATTTGAGGTCCGAACTACCACAATTTCCAATTAGGGGGCAAATTCAAGAAATATCATCTATATAGTTTTCATGGTATATTTTTATTTTCTTTTAATTTCATACTACAAATGAGTATTATTTTTCAATTAATTATTCATAATTTTTTAATTTATCGTATAACATGTATGAATAAAAATAAAATAATTTGTTTCTTAATTCATATTGTTAAATTTTCAAGTTTTTTTTTCTTTTACGCATGATGGGTGGCTATACTATTTTAAATTTATATAATTTGACAATTTACCATATATCATGTATGACAAATTAAATTATTATTTCTTGATTCATTTTCATAACAAAGTGAATATAAAAAGAATATAATGAAATATATATATATATATACTCATTTGTAGAATGAAATTTAAAGAAATTTAAATATTATAATAAAAATTAAAAATTAAATGAAAAATATATAGAATAAACTAAAGAAAAATATTTAATTTTACTTTGTACTTTTCCCTTTAAATTAACAAATGTATACCCAAAAAAAAGCTATTTGTTGCAATGTTGTTTTTCAGATGTTAGTCCGCCGAAATAACATGGCATCGAAAGGCAGCATCACCTATTCAAAAATGCATTGAACAAATGTCTTGAAAGATTTCCAGATGTTAACCTGTCAAAAATTTCAATGGTATGCGTATTAATCGAAAGTTCCAAATCTAATATGGATTATTTAACTTAAGGGAAACGTAGAAAAAGAGGTCCCGAACTAACGGAAAAAGTATAAAAAGTACAAAGTAAAATTAAATATTTTTCTTTAATTTATTCTATGTATTTTTCATTCAAAATTTTTAACTTTTAATTTTATTATAATATTTTAATTTTCTTTGAATTTCATACTACAAATGAGTATATATATATATATTTTATTATATTATTTTTATATTCACTTTCTTATGAAAATGAGTCAAGAAATAATAATTTAATTTGTCATACATGTTATACGATAAATTGTCAAATTATATAAATTTAAGTAGTATAGCCACCCATCATTCATAAAAAAAAGAAAAACTTGAAAATTTAACAATATGAATTAAAAAACAAATTATTTTATTTTTATTCATACATGTTATATGATTAATTAAAAAATAGTGAATAATTAATTTAAAAATAATACTCATTTGTAGTATGAAATTCAAAGAAAATAAAATTATAACAATAAAATTAAAAGTTAAAAATATACCATGAAAAATATATAGATGAAATATCTTGAATTTGTCCCCTGATTGGAAATTGTGGTAGTTCGGATCTCAAATTGGAATTGAGTGGTAGTTCGGAGCCCCTATTTGTACCTTCACCAAATATATCTTGAATTTGCCCCCTAATTGAAAATTGTGGTAGTTCGGACCTCAAATTGGAATCGTGTGGTAGTTCAGGGACCCTTTTTGTACTTTTCCCAAAAATTAATTTGAATTTAAATTATGAAATTATCTCTTCCATTGAATTGTTAGATTTTATGGTTTAGATTGGTTCTTAGTTTTCACGAAAATTAGCGGTTCGTATATGATCCTTATTCTTGAGTATAGGAATGAGATTTTTTATTTGGCTATAAAAAATTACATCACTTTAGGTTTATGTATTTTTTGTGTGATCGTGGGTTTACAACTTTATATCTCATATAGGACATATAAAGGAATACAACGCATACAAGATATTTCTCAGGTATATATTCAGTCTAGACTATTGAAGCACAGCCACGTAAAGGGCACCACCCGGATTTCAACTTGAGTCACTCGATAAAGCGCAGGCCATCTCGGCATCTTTAACTTTTAAATCCACGAATCGACAAACACCTCCATGGAAAGACCTTTGCGCTGTTTTTTAAGCACACCTTCACAGAGGATAGTACATGTAAGCGTCCACAAGGGACGAAGAAGAGGAAGAGGAAAACATCCACAAAGGATGAAGGAAGAGTCCGCACCATAGGTGGGACTAAGAGATTTCCACAAAATTGTGGAAAGGAAAAGTGTCACGGTGGGATTTAAACACAAGACCTTGCATATTGCAAGGCAATTGCTCAACCAACTCATTCCACCACCTTGTTGGCACTTTAGGTTTATGCATTTATTTTTAGGTTTTATGTATAAATGATAAGCTCAAAACGGCAATAGTTTTATGATAAATATAATTAAAAAGATACCGTTTTCAATTGACTATTTTTAACTTGATTTATCGGAGTAATCCCTTAGTTTAATACTTATGCAATACACATGTAGGTTTAAGATCACGTAGGAAGTGATATTATGATAGGAAATTGGAATTAATCTCGTCCATTGATCTTTTTTATTCAACAGCCCAGATTAAACAGCAGAAAATTAAAAAAATCACCTAATCCACGCTTGTGGGGGTAATTTAGTCACACAAAAAATCTCTAAAACACCAATCCCGCTATTTGCGAAACCGAAATTGCGAAACCCAAATTTCGTAACCCTAACTTGCGATTTGCGAAACCCTTCAACCGAATCGACTGCGAAACCCCAATGCAGCCGGATCCAACAATCTCTGAGATCTTCTAACTCTCGTTTTCCTGACTCCGTTAGCCGACAGAAATCCCTCCTTGGCGGGACCCATAGCAGGCGATCGAGTGGGAGTGGGGACATGGGGAGGAGATCCCTTGACGGGGTATTTGTATTCGACGGGAACGATGGCTTTGGAAAGGGGATTTTTAGGGGAGGGGGAGTGAGTGGAGGAGGGAGTGTGGACCGGAGATGGGGACGATTTACCATCGGACGGAGAGTGGAGCGGGGAGTGAGGCAGCTCATCGTCTTCATCGTCGATGATTGGTTGACGAGTTCGTGACTCGGACTCTGCTTTGCTACTATCATAATCCGTAGCAGACTGTGTCATGATTCGTAGCTTGGTAAAATACGTATTGTCATGTATCAAACTGCACAACACACTGTTAAGGCACACTCACTACTACAAAACAGCCTTTATGCATCGATTTTTTTTGATAGTATGCATCGGTTTTGGCTCCGTTGCATAATGAAGCGTTGCATAATGTATGACTTTATGCATCAGTTTTTATAACTGATGCATAATGTTTGATTTTTTAGCACATTTAATCAATAATAAATCAAATCCACCTTCAATTTCATACATAAATTTGATATCCAAATCTTAAAATACTTTTTATTCAACCAAAACATAACATTTTATACATAATGTCACTTTCATTGTACAAAACATTTATCGATTCAACAAGTTTCATGTCTTATTTTTAGTAATGGATAGCCAATACTAGTCTATTTGCCGAAAATATCCTTCTACATCTGTTTCCCTGCTCCAACTCTTGTGTATCATATCTCTGGTCTTTTGCTTTCTTCCCTTTCATCCTGCATCGAATCGGAGATGACCAATGTAACTACTCAATGAAAAGAAAAAAGACAAAGCAAACTTGAAGGAACCATATCATATCCACAGACTATTAAAGGCAGAATGTTGATCTACTAGGCATGATTGCATTAAAACAAGGTATATCAGTACTGCAGGCACAGCAACTCTGCCAATCCCAGGTATATCAGTACTGCAGGCACAACAAAACAAGTGTAGTTAATGAAACTAAAGGGCTGCAGCTCAAGAAGTGTGTACCCAAGTAGAGCTTGAGAATCAAACACTATAAACTAATAGCCCTGCATAAAAGATGCCTCAGAAAAATCGTAAGCCTTCACAACAGCAGAGCAAGTGTTTACTACTTAAAAATTAAGATACACATGACATGAAGACATATATATACAAGAAGTCAAGATGCACATACCAGCAATTGCCTCCTCAAAGTGCTCCAGCTTTTCATAGGCACCTGCCCTTCTGATTAAAGCCTTCATGTAATTGAGATTCAGTTCCAAAGCTTTCTTGCACTCCTTTATGGTATCTTCATACTTTCCCTGAGTATCAAAGACACAAATACAGGATCAGTTACAGTTTTTGTGTCCATAAAACTAATGCGCGTACAAGGTAGAATAAAATACGCCACACGGTAAACAATTTGCTAGGTTGAATTCTGGTTACAGCCGACATAAAGTAAGAAGGTATACAACATACCAGCTTCAAGAAGCAAGTACCACGGTTAGAGTGGCATATGGAACAAAGCTCGACAAGAGGCCATATCCGGCGCAATTTGCAATGCAAGCTCATACTGCAATAATGCCTCCTTATATTGCCCTTCAACAAATAGCTTATTCCCTCCCACTTTAGCCTCATTCGCCTGTGCTTTCTGATATCCAAAAGTTACAAAAGAAATGAGCTAAAAGATCAGAGTTCACAATAATCACACCATTCACATTCTTGCTCACAACCACCTCAATCTCCCATACAAGTTACTCCACTCAAATTTCAGTAAAGTTATTGGGATAAAAATGTTTAATTCACTTTTAAAAGTTTCTGTAAATCACCAAGATGAGTAAATTTGTTGGAAGTCACAAGCTTGGTTAATTCATCAAGTGGAATCAAATGAAATTTCCAACAGCTACTAAAAAAACGTAAACCTGCTTCAGCGCCTCCTCTAGCACAGCATCGGCTTCCGCATCTCGCTTTTCAACCTCAGTCTGCTCCCACTGCTGCTTCTCTTCCTGCTTCCCAATATCGTCATCGCTTGCCTCCTCTCCGAATTCGCTTTCGTCATCCATTAGCGAGCTTCATATGCGGCTCTACTCGAGTCGGCTTCGGCTCAGTGACGAAAGCTGAGGACTGGCGAGACGTGCTTGTTTGTAAAATCAGCAATGAAGATGGAGGTTTGTTTATGCGATTCCGATGTTCGAGTGGGGAAATTTGAACGACGGAGTTCGACTGGCGAAGAGCGACGGTGAGCGGATGAGGGCGAAATTTGAGCGACTGAGTTCGACTGGGAAAAGAGAGTGGGAAGAGAGATTTTTTTTTCGATCAAGACTGGGAAGAGAGACTTATGTATCTTAATTTTAGGGTTTACTATATGCTTCGGTTTTAAGCATAACCGATGCCTAATATTATAAGATTATGCAATGGTTTTTCAGAACCATTGCGTAAAGTACACATTATGTAACGGTTTTTTTAGAATCGTTGCATAATGTGTATTTTACGCAACGGTTCTGAAAATCCGTTGCATAATGTGTCCCTTATGCAACGATTTATCTGAAAACCGTTGCATAATATTGAACCGTTGCATAATGCGATTTTTAGAACCGATGCATAAAGGCTGCTGTGTAGTAGTGACTGTTTAATTTTGATCATAATCTGTAGCATACTGTGTCATGATTCGTAGCATGCTTAGCACAACACACTGAACATTGTATCATAATTCGTAGCATACTGTATCATGATTCGTAGCATGCTTAGCACAACACACTTTTTAATTTTTTGTTTAATTTGTTTCTTAGCACTGCGTGTGAAGTTGTGATAATTGGAAACTGCATACATCACAACCGATTTCGGTTTAAGGAGCAGTTCGTGACTTTTTTAACAATTTAATTGATCAATGGTAGGTCATTGAACACAAGCCATATAATGAAAAGGCTGATGTATTCAGCTTTGGAATTGTACTGTGGGAGATTGTTACTGGACAGGTATCTTCGCCTTCATATTTTTCAGTGTCTATCTTAAGTTAACATCATTTTATAATATGTAGCTTCTAATTTAAATTTGTAGACTCGTCTCTGAAAAGTCTACATTTATAATACGTGGCTTCTTATTTAAAATTCAGATCCATTGATAAATTTTTTGTACATCATTTTTTGTAGCCGAACGCAAACAACCCTCTACTGACAATGAAAGTAAGATAATTAGGAGAGCGATGCTGGTGACAACAACTTACATATCGTCCTGTCGAATCCAGATGAGCAACTAAAAGGTTCTAAAGCCAAGAAGTTCTACTTCAATTCGGTTCAAGTTATCTTTGTAATCAAGTTGAAAATAAATCAACATTATGGTATTTATATGCAACGTGGTCCCTCGATTTCCAGTAAAGATGTGTAAACAGTTTTGTAAGAGGGTACAAATTATGTATACAGGGTACGAATTATGTGTAAGGGTTACGAATTATGTATTAAATGATATTGCTACGTATTATAATACACACTTGTTTCGTATTATAATGCATAACCGATGCGTATTATAACACAGTTGTTACGTATTATAGTGCATAACTGCTACGTATTATAACACAGTTGCTACGTGTAGTTTTTGGTTCTGGCATTACTTGGTAAATTGGTGGATGTTTACAAGGTCTGCAGGTGGCTTGAATAGGCTATGGAAAGCCTGGAGGAAGCTCTGATCAAGCTTTATGTTTCTGGCTGCAGCAGGGCTAAACGTCGTCGCTTTAGTCAAGGCGGGAAGTGGTTTTGGATAAACGGCAGCGTTTGTTTAAGGCGCGGGTAGTTTGAAGTTGGTTGAAACGACTTCGTTCAATTAAAGGTCTTAGCGTTAATTGAACGTCGTCGTTGCAAAGAGCGGGAGCGTGAACAAAACGCAGACGTTTTTGGGCCAACGGATATAAGTACTGTAGCAGCGCATCCGGGTTGACTCAGTTTTGATTTCCAGAATTGGGGATTAGGGTTCTTCATTTGATTTCGTGAAATTCGTTCAGTTGAGCTCGAATTGGTTAGCGATATTGATAGTGTAGTTTTTGGTGATTGAGTGCAAGTGTATTCGTCCATCAATTTGATTAATAAAGTGCCCCATCTTTCGAACTGGAGTAGGATCACAAGGATCCGAACCAGTATAAATTCTCCTGTGTCAATTTCGTTTTGTTTTCCGTTTCCATTCTTTATCGATTGCTGCGATAAATCTCTACAATTTGGTATCAGAGCCGCACGGTTGCAAGGATGGTATCAACGAAGGTGGAGTTGGAGAGGTTTGATGGCAAAGGAGATTTCGCACTTTGGAAGCAGCGGATGAAAGCGATTCTGGTGCAGATGAAGATTGCGAAGGCCTTGACGAACACTCTTCCGGCGACACTGACTGCATACGAGAAGGAGGAGATTCAAGAATTGGCTTATAGCACTTTGATATTACATCTTGGAGACAAGGTCTTGAGGGAGGTTTCCAAGGAGAAAACTGCTGCCGGAGTCTGGTTGAAGCTGGAGCAGTTGTACATGACCAATACACTCACAAACCGGATTTACTTGAAAGGTAAGCTTTTCAGTTTCAAGATGGATGGTAGCAAGACTATTGATGAACATCTAGATGATTTTGCCAAGATTGTTATTGACCTTGAAAACATCAAAGAAAAGATAGAGGATGAAGATCAGGCAATCATGGTGTTGAATGCCCTGCCCCCATCCTATTCTACATTGGTTGATACAATGAAGTATTCAAGGGAAACATTGTCTATGGAGGAGGTTTTGGCTGCTCTGAAACAGAAGCAGATGGAATCAAAGTCCAATGGAGAAGTGGCTGATGGCTTGGTGGCTCATGGGAGGTTTCAGAAAAAGAATTTCCAGAAGAAATCTCGGAAACATTTCACTCAGAATAAGGCTACCTCTACCAGTACCCAACAACCAGAACAGAAGAAGTTCACTTGCTTTTTCTGTCACAAGCAAGGTCATTTCAGGAAAGATTATCCTGAAAGGAAGAAAAAGCTTGATCAAAAACATGGGGAAAAAGGTGAGGCTGCAATGGCTGAAGAAGAGTATGAAACTGTTGAAGCTCTAACTATGACCCAGGCCAGTCCTTCCAGCAGATGGATCTTGGATAGTGGCTGTTCTTACCACATGACACCTCATAGAGAATGGCTTGAGGACTATGTTGACAAGGCTCAAGGAACTGTGCATCTTGGTAATAATAAAGCTTGCAAAATGGTGGGAGTTGGCACCATGGTGATGAAAGTGGACAATGGACCTGAGATCAAACTCTCAGGTGTGAGGTATGTCCCTGAATTACAAAGAAACTTAATCTCATTGGGCATGTTAGAAGCACATGGTTGCATTTTTAAGGCTGAAAAAGGTGAAATAGGAGTCTATAAAAATGATGTGCTGAGAATTAAAGGAAAAAGGGAGAATGGGATTTATGTGTTGACTGGTAGTGTGAAAATCAGTGAGAATGTGAATTACTCTGAAACAAACAAAGATAGAACAGTTTTGTGGCATTTGAGACTTGGTCATTTAGGCCAAATAGGTTTACAGAAATTGCATGATCAGGGCTGTTTTGGGAATGATCAAGTTAGTAAATTAGATTTCTGTGAAACTTGTGTGTTAGGCAAATCCACAAAGTTGAGTTTTGGGAAAGCTATACATGTAACTAAAGGAAAACTTGACTACATTCACTCTGATCTTTGGGGTCCAACCAGAGTTCAATCACATTCTGGAAAAAGATATTTCATGTCATTAATTGATGATTACACTAGAAGGTCATGGATATTTTGTCTAACACATAAATCTGAAGCTTTTGATACTTTTAAGAACTGGAAACAGTTGGTGGAAAACCAGTCTGGGAAGAAGGTAAAATATCTAAGAACTGATAATGGCCTTGAGTATCTTGATGCTAATTTTCTGAGTTTTTGTAAGGAAAATGGCATAACTAAGCATCACACAGCCCCTGGAAATCCACAGCAGAATGGCCTAGCAGAAAGGTTCAACAGGACAATTCTGGAAAGGGTAAGATGCATGTTGTTGCAATCAGGTTTGTCTAAGTCCTTTTGGGCTGAAGCTTCCCATACTTCCTCTTATCTTATAAATAGAAGTCCTACATCTGCTTTACAGTTTAAAACACCTATGCAAATGTGGACTGACCATTTAGAAGAGTATGATAGATTGAAAGTATTTGGATGTGCTGCTTATGCAACAGTGAAGCAGGGGAAATTAGAACCTAGGGCACTAAAATGTATTTTTCTTGGTTACCCTGAGGGAACTAAAGCTTATAGACTGTGGTGCTTAGAACAAGTGCATAAAAAGGTCATTATTAGTAAAGATGTAAGATTTAATGAAGCTGATTTTCCTTTAAAGAAAAATGTTCAAAAGGTACAACTAAATCTGGAAAATGAGGAAACTGAATCTGTGTCTAGAATGGATGGTAATGAACCTGAGGTGGAGCATGAAAATAATCAGCAACATGTAGATGACACTAATCCTCAACCTGAAAATGATGAACAAGATCAGGATAATATGGAGGTAAATAATTACTGGTTGACTAGGGATAGGCCTAGAAGAAATCATAAACCTCCTGTTAGATATGGTTTTGATGATTTAGTGAATTATGCTTGTAATGTTGCTGATGATATTACTAACCATGAACCTGAGAGTTACAAAGAAGCAGTGACTGGAAAGGAAGGTAAGCAGTGGTTAAAAGCAATGGAAGATGAGATGGAATCCTTAAAGAAAAATAAAACATGGGAGCTGGTAGATAGACCTCCAAAGTCAAGGCTAGTTGGAAGCAAATGGATCTTCACAAGGAAGGAAGGAATTCCTGGGGTGGAGCATCCAAGGTTGAAGGCAAGGTTAGTTGCAAGAGGTTTCACACAAAAGGAAGGTATTGATTTCAATGAAATATTTTCTCCTGTTGTAAAACATAGATCAATTAGAATCATGTTGTCATTAGTTGCATATTTTGACTATGAACTAGAACAACTAGATGTGAAAACTGCATTCTTGCATGGTAATCTTGATGAGACTATCTACATGAGACAACCTGAGGGATTTTGTATAGGTGATCCTGAAAAGAAAGTGTGTTTACTCAAAAGATCTTTGTATGGACTAAAACAGTCACCTAGACTTTGGTATAGGAGATTTGATGAGTTCATGTTTAAGTGTGGCTTTAAAAGATCCAATTATGATTGGTGTATATATTATAGACATGTTAAGGGTGAATCTGTGATTTATCTGCTACTATATGTTGATGATATGCTAATTGCTAGTCATGATATAGCTGCTATAAATGATTTAAAAGTTCAATTGAGTACTAACTTTGAGATGAAGGACTTTGGTGGTGCCAAGAAAATTCTGGGAATGCAGATTAAGAGAAACAGGAAGGAAAGAAAGCTGTTTCTATGCCAGACCGATTACTTGACAAAGGTGATTGAAAAGTTTGGAATGGTACAAGCAAAACCAGTCTTGACACCAGTTGCAAGTCATTTCAAGCTCAGCAAGGATCAAGATCCTCAGACCAAGGAGGAACAATCCTACATGGAGAATGTCCCTTATTCAAGTGCAGTAGGATGCTTAATGTATGCAATGGTTTGCACAAGACCAGACATAGCTCATGGAGTGAGTTTAGTCAGCAGGCACATGGCAAATCCTGGAAAACATCACTGGCAAGCTGTAAAGTGGTTGCTGAGATACATCAAGGGAACTCTGGGCAAGGGACTTCTGTTTGGGAAAGGGCAGATTAGTGCTGACATGGTTCAAGGATTCGTTGACTCTGACTATGCAGGAAATGTGGATACAAGGAAGTCACAAACTGGATTGGTCTTCACAGTTTTTGGGACTGCTGTATCTTGGAAGGCAAATTTACAAAAGGTTGTGGCCCTGTCCACAACTGAAGCTGAGTTCATGGCCATTACAGAGGCAGTTAAAGAAGCTATATGGATGAAAGGTCTTATAACAGAGCTGGGACATGAACAAAGTTGTGTAAAGGTGCATAGTGATAGTCAAGGAGCCATCCACCTTTCAAAGCATCAAGTTTTTCATGAAAGATCAAAGCACATCGACGTGAGGATGCACTTTGTGAGAGATGTGGCTGACTTAGGAGCTGTCCAGGTGGTGAAGATAGACACAAGAGAAAACCCTGCTGATATGTTGACAAAATCAGTTCCAAGTGACAAGTTTGAGTTGTGCTTGGAGCTGATTGGGTTAATGGATAACCCTTGATGCAGGATGAGAAAGATAGGGCATTTGGGTTAAGGAAGTAATCCAGAACCAAGGTGGAGATTTGTAGTTTTTGGTTCTGGCATTACTTGGTAAATTGGTGGATGTTTACAAGGTCTGCAGGTGGCTTGAATAGGCTATGGAAAGCCTGCAGGAAGCTCTGATCAAGCTTTATGTTTCTGGCTGCAGCAGGGCTAAACGTCGTCGCTTTAGTCAAGGCAGGAAGTGGTTTTGGATAAACGGAAGCGTTTGTTTAAGGCGCGGGTAGTTTGAAGTTGGTTAAAACGACTTCGTTCAATTAAAGGTCTTAGCGTTAATTGAACGTCGTCGTTGCAAAGAGCGGGAGCGTGAACAAAACGCAGACGTTTTTGGGCCAACGGATATAAGTACTGTAGCAGCGCATCCGGGTTGACTCAGTTTTGATTTCCAGAATTGGGGATTAGGGTTCTTCATTTGATTTCGTGAAATTCGTTCAGTTGAGCTCGAATTGGTTAGCGATATTGATAGTGTAGTTTCTGGTGATTGAGTGCAAGTGTATTCGTCCATCAATTTGATTAATAAAGTGCCCCATCTTTCGAACTGAAGTAGGATCACAAGGATCCGAACCAGTATAAATTCTCCTGTGTCAATTTCGTTTTGTTTTCCGTTTCCATTCTTTATCGATTGCTGCGATAAATCTCTACACTATGTATTATAACACAGTTGCTACGTATTATAACACAGTTGCTACGTATTATAATCCATTTGCTACGTACTATAATAACACAGTTGATAATCCATTTCTGTCAATAGATGCTGTTAAAAATGGGCATAAAATAACTTTCAACGATAGCAACAACGACTGGAGCACCACTTCTACTGGTGCAGAGGCTTAGTTGCTGATGATTTTGAATGATCAAATTTTGATGATTTTGAATGATCGATAATTTAAAAAAGATCAAATTTTGAAGCAAGCAATTGACAAATGAAATATAATTTCCTTTCATAATTCTCATTTCTTACACCCATAATTTTACAAATTCCTTAGCATGAAAAGATAAAAGGAAAACACCTAACCAGACAAACTGATTTAATTCCATCAGTCCATCACCATATTGTCATTTCTTTGCTTTTTTTTCCCATCCTAATTCCCAAAACAGCTTATCAATCTCTTCATCCTCAGCCACTTGGGTTTTCAAGATACTCACCGCCTTCTCATATCCCCAGCAAAATGTAGTACACTAGCGTGATTGGCAAGGCTATCAGCATCCCAAAGATGACCCTAAAAATTTAAAATTACAAATGTTTAAAAGTCACTAGCAGTCTTAAAACACTTTGTTGGGAAAAAAGACATTGCTTTTGGAGGCAAGTTTCTCACCCAGTGCTGAGAATTTGAGAATGTACATTGTACTCCTTAGCGAACACAAACGGGACAATCCCTTGTGGAAGCACTGCTGTTTTCGTAACACAACAAAATATCATTCGGACTCAATTAAGCAAATACAACTGTGATGGGTTTTAAATCATTTGAGGTGTTACCTGAACAATGGCGATATGAAGGAGGGTATTATGTAATCCAATAGCAATAGAAGCAGCAGCCATGACAGCCGGGCCGATGAGGAATCTAACACCCATTGAAAAAGCAGCTACCTTATTCCCACATGCTATCATTTTTGGCTGCAATGCCATTAACAATCCTACACCATCCATCCCCAAACAAAAACATGTCACTCAATTTTTTTCATACACCAATATGTTATTCTAAATCAGCAGATCTCTGATTGTACATCAATATAGATATATGAAAACAAGAGGACTTACCGAGACTGAACATGGCCATTCCAAGACCTGCATCCGACAGAATCGAGATTGACTTTGCTATAATTGCCGGCATCTCCACATTCCACCTGTAAATACAACAACAGTTATGATAGAATGGGATAAAAGAAAGCGAAATACAAGCACATCACTGCTCAACGTTCCATAAAATAACAGAAATAAAAAAGTATAGAGTGAATCAAATTGATTCAAAGGAAGGAGGAGATACAACAAAAAAACTGAATCCAAAATATCTCAAATTCATAAATTTTCTCCAACAAACAACTTCAGCTGATGCAAATCCAGACACCCAAAACAATCAGCAACGTACTGATAAAAGCAAATCCGACGCGAGTCTTCTCGCCCAAAATCATTATCGTAACAGCAGTGGCAATAAAAGTGGTTGCATTTGTAACCGGCACAGCTAGCGAGATCGGACAGTCGCCCAAAATCGTCCCTCGTCCCTCGTCATTGTGCATATTTGGCGAGCATCGATGTCGTCTGTCGTCCGTCGCCGAGAGTCGTCCGTCGTTCGTCCATCATCTTCACCATCTCCGCTCACGATCGCCTCGACCAGCCTCCTCAACTCCTTATTCAGCCTCGCCGCTCACGACATCCTGTTCACCATCTCCGCTCACGACATCCTGTTATTTCTCATTATTCAGCCTATTTCCGGATGATGTGAAATCGAAAACAGATATGAGGAACGGAATCAGTTTGCGAAATAACAGGCACGAATCAGTCGGATTGTTCTATTCCGAATGTACCCTTTAATCAGAATTATCTTATAATTATATTCCTAATATGTTGTTTATTCACCACCGTTTGATCTTTAAAATCAATGGACTAGATAAATTCTTATTTCTCACAAAAACACATACTTCTCACCTGATCTTTTTCCTACATATGTAATACTGAATCATGACAACACATCCCCTTTAATGTTTAATTATATATTTACATCAAATGCATCTCATACTACATATATAAATGTTTTTTTGATGGAGGGTACAACGATTCAATATATATAATCTAGTACATATATATTGCATCTCGAACAAATCCTGAAATCATTGGTACAAATATATTCGCCACTTGAGCACAGGCCAGGTTTGACATACCTTTTTGCCACGGATCCGCGCACCTCTACCCCGTAATTGCTGGTACATTTTTCAACATATGAAGCACATGTCATCGGGCACCTTTACCATTGCAAGCACGTCCAAATTGGTATTTTTAAAAAGGAAAAATGCAAAAAGGGTCCTGAACTGCTACCACCTTATTCCAATTTGAGGTCCGAACTATCCTAATTTCCAATGAGGGGGCAAAATCAAAAAATCTGATAAAGTTAACTGTCAAAGTTAACTCTGTTAGTCAAATTATAATGAAATATCATTTACTTTAATTTTATCTATATCTCTAATTATATATTTCTAATTTTTAATTTTTTTATTCTGGAAAGGATCTGAACTGTTAATTTCACGGCATGATGACATGTGTATTATTGGATGCCAAGTACTTTTTAAATTTGTAAATAACAAGGTATAAAATAAAAGTACTAGTAATTTTTTTGGTTGGGCGCCCTAATACATTTTGAAGGAATTTCCTATGGAAGCTTCGCGCTGTAGTGACTTTCCGCATCTCGGGGCAATGCTTTCATGATGTATAAACTTCTTTAGATTTCAACATTGTAACTAATATTATGTCACTTTAAAGTATAACATATAAGGATTGTTCAAGTATCAACTTAATTGTTAGGTCATGTATATTTAATTTAATTTATACCTCTCGGTGCATGCAGATGATATTGCAGAGCGTTATTGAGTTCTGACTGGCTAAATACTCATGTAATAAGAAGCCATTACATCGTGGTGAAATTTGATTGTGTTGTATACACAACTATGCAAGAAGTGATGCAATTTAGTAGTGGCCTGGAAACTCATTGGAAGTGAGAACAGTTAATTATGGAACCATGTCTCTGCGAGAGTATCCATAATCCCTTTTTTGGTTTTTTCGAAATGAGGGTGCATGTGATATATATGACTTAAGATTGTCTTTTATGCAGGAACTGTCCAACTCCATATTGTGGAAAGAGGTCAATTTTGTGCTGAAATCCAATTTTATTCCGGATTGGAAGCAGGAAGGCTTTGAAATTATTGTTCTCAGTGTAAAATCCTTTGATCGAAACTGAAGATCATGAGCAACAAAGCTGTGATGAAGCCTGGAATCTGAATATCCAGGCAAGTAGGAAGAGGCCTAATTGCTTGAAATTCGTTGCAGAGAGTTCACTTCATCCCCCGTCTTAGAACCCAAAATGCTCCTGAGGCAATATCAGTTCATGATTCTGATTTCATAGGAGGCGAAGACAATGCTAATTCTGTCACAATAGCACACATTGTTTATAGCTTTCCACAAATAGCACACTATTTAGCTTTGTTGTTGAACATGTACCAGGTACTATTACTTTTTGTTATATATGTATCAATATCAATGAAAAATTTGTGCATATTAAAGCATATCTTATTTCTGTGATTTCATTGAAGAATATTATTTTTAAAAATTAATTAGTTTTATATTAATAATTAGTAAAATAAATTTATTGTAATAAATAAATTGTTGAGACATGGGGAGCGTCGTACATATGACCCAGTAGTGTCAAATAAATGTCGAACATATTGTGCGACAAAATGTCAACACACAAACGGCAACGCCGTCGTAAATCTGCTCGCAGGAACTGTGCGACGGAAGTTAAATAGATGTGCGACCCTGTGACGTAATGCCGACTTACAAGTGTCTTACAAATTGTAACGTAATATGTTTGTTCGACGCCATCATTTTTTGTCGTAACATCGACGAACGTACGGCACTTTATCCGCACTTTTGCGTCGAATTTGTGCCGCCGAACAACTCGGACCAAATTTGTAGTATCATGTTCATAAGTATTACTATAAAAAAGAATATAAATTTATAAATAAATTGAAAACAAAATTTAAACTTTTGTCCACACATATTATATGGTGAAACATCTTTAAAAATTTAGAATATGAATCAAAATTAGAGTAAGGATCCGATGCAAAGTTAATTTTTTGGTACAAAATACAAACTAATCATAGCCCTTGATCTAGTGATTTGAATGTATGAGATTAAATTTTGATTTTTGGGGGTTTTCTTGGTGACGAATTATAAAATGAAAATGACGAACTATGTCTTTCATTTTTTGGCTTGTCTTTTTCATTTTTTGGCTCGAAAAGTGACGAATTATAAAATGATTTTGCGAATTTTGTATTTTGTACCAAAATTTAACTTTGTACCTGATCTTGACCCTCAAAATTATATATATTTAATTTTAATTCATACATGTTGTTATATGGTAAATTATGAACCCTAAATAACAATTTGTGATATGAAATTTTAAAAGAATAAAAATATTGTAGTAAAATTAGAAGTCAAAAATATAGAATGAGAGATATATAGATTAAATTAAAGTAAATGTCATTTAATTGTAATTTGACTAATGGAGTTCACTTTAACCGTAAACTTTAACGAATATTTGATTTTGTCCCCTCATTAAAAATTATGATAGTTCAGACCTCAAATTAAAAAAAGATGATAGCTCGGAGTCATTTTTGTACTTTTCCCTTTTTAAAATTTATACTAAACATGACAACTGCACAAGGAAGAGTGAGAGTCGATTAAGATGGCCCAAATTCTTCGTCTCACTGTGATGACGACAAGTGGGCTGTCAGTTCATCTATGGTTCTGACGCATGATTCCCAGCTTGAAGATCGCCGCGATCCATTCCTCATCTTATCTTCATCTTTTTGATAAACAATTTTAAATTTGTTGGACCCTTGTGTTTTGATGATAACAAACACTTAACTAATAATCCACCTACGTGTGCAGAAATCACTGTCTGACAGGTAAGCTCACCAGGCATCTCTGAGAGAGAGCAGAGCTGTGAGAGAAATGCGCTCTGTGTGAGAGTTACACCGACTTCGGACCAGATCGGATCTGGGAAAAGATTCTCGAAGATACATATCGAAAACACAAGAGTATATGCGTGCATATCTGATCAAGACAATTAATGCAAGTATATACACGGTGATAGCTCGAGAATATGCGAAGAGAAGATTGACGCCAGAATTGGCAAGTATATATGTGACAGAGTTAAGATATGCAAATATCTTAACCATATCACATCTGCGAGATCACAATCAGATCTGTGATGAAGATCTGTGAAGCCGACTTGAAGACACTATAAAAGAAGGAAGAGTATTCAAGTAAACGTTCGGCTTTTGGCAATAGCGATCGGAGATTGAAGAGTGTTCAAATCCGGAGCTGACAAGGTGCTGCTGTGTGCAAGCAAGGCGATCGTATTAGTTGACTCTTCGAATTGAGTAGTCTTGTTAGCTGTCACTGTGTGAGACAAGTGTAACAAACTGCAAGCATATTCCTTTGTCAATAATACGGATCTTGAAGCCCTTCTGGAACTGTCCAGAAGGCAAGTGGTTTTTATCCTGCTGCAAAGGTTGCAGTAAGGTTTCCACTCTAAATCGTGAGCATTTACATTCTGTCTTGTATTTCCTGTACGAAAGTAATTTTCCGCTGCCATATGTCTGAGGGATACCACTCTGGGATCTCCCTTACACAGTTGGCTAACCTAACGATCTATCAATTGGTATCAGAGCCGGGAAGCTCTAGATTGTGTGTTAGCCTTTGCAGGAAATCATGTCTAACGGAAGCGATTCGTTCTGGAAGCCGCCGGTGCTCAGTCCGGGAGAGTATGACTGGTGGAAGGACCAGTTCGAAGCTCATGTCTGTTCCCTGGATGGGAAGCTGTGGCGAGTGTTTGAAAAGGGTAACTTCCCTATTCTGGATGTGACAGATCCTAACAAACCAAAAGAGAAGGAGAAAGACGAGTACACAGATGATGACTACAAAGCTCTCCAGCAGAATGCCAGGGCCAAAAAGGTTCTTAACATGGCCCTCTCCCCAGGAGACCAAGTGAAGATGGCTGTGTACAAAACTGCAAAGGAGCAGTGGGATGGACTTGCTCGACTGTACGAGGGAAACGAGGACATCAAAAGGAACAGAATCCTAGCTGCCACAAAGGATTACGAATCTGTCGAACAGCGCAAGGACGAATCTCTGGATGACTTCTACACCAGATTTAAAGTCATCGTCGCGCAGCTGAACTCCCTGGATGAGGTACTCCCTCAGTGGAAAGTAACTCATCAGTTTATGCAAGCTCTCTGCTCCAGATGGGACACAGTGACTACTGCTCCCCAAGCTCAGAAGGGGATCAAAGATATCACTCTGGAAGAGCTCGTGGCGAATTTGCAAAGCCAAGCTGGAATAGCCGAGAGGAAAATGGCCCGAAGACAAGCCGGAAAATCTCAGGCTATGGCGCTTAAAGTTGAGAAGGCCTTAGACATAGCTCAAGTAAGCCTGCCATCTAAAGGAGAGGACGAGGAGATAGCACTTCTCTTAAGGGCTTTCAAGATGGCGAACACAGGCAGAACACAGAACAGAGGTAACTCTGGCGGAGGACGAAACAGTCAAAGGTGGAGCAAAGGATCTTCCTCAGAGGAAGGCAAGACAAAGGCTGGAGCAAAGGAAGAAAGAACCTGCTATCACTGCCAAAAAAAGGGACATCTCGCTAAAGACTGCTACAGCAAGAAGAAGGGGGAACCACCTGCCCCAAAGGAAGCTCATGCCATGTTTGCAGCATGGAGTGACTCTGATGAGGAACAAAGCGATAGGAAGCAAGCCAACGAGCCATGTCTGATGGCGAATTCCACAAACGATAAGGTAAACAAATCTGACTCTTTCATAGATCAAGTATTCAGTGAATCTGACTTTGCAGAAACTATCGCCGAATTGCTAAAGAAGATCACTAGCCTCAAGGAACAGATTGAGGTCATGAAAGATGAACATGAAGATGACATGGAGAACAATCGTCTCTGGTCAACCAAAGCTATGCAACTCGAGAGAGAAATGGAGGAGCACATATGCAAATGCCCCACCTGTGACAAAAGGGACACACAGATCAGTGATCTAAGTGATAGACTGAGGAGCTTGAGAGTTGACGATACCAGGAAGGTACGATCAATTGCAGAATCAGACAGATTCCAGTTGGACAACGAGGAGCTCCGTCAGACAGTTGTAGATCTCAGACAAAAGGAGTCGGAGAGAAAGAAGGTCTGGCTTAGAGAACTAGAAGCCAAAAAGGTCGAGGAGGTAAAACAAGACTACAAAAGAAGGTTTGCCAGACCCGGACTTGGGTATATGGAAGAAACTGACAAAGAGGGAGCAAACAGAAGGATTGCCAAAGGAAAGGGACCAACGACTGAAGTCGGAGAGGGCTCCCATCAGCAGAGAAAGATGGAACCCACGAGACAATCGGGAAGAGCAGCCCCATCTCCTCAGGACAGTTATTTGCACGACAGAGACTCTGGACCTTTCAAGGGTGGGAAGGCTTTTGAAATATGGAAAAGGATGAGTTCTAGTCGTCAATCCTTCTCCATCGACCCTCAGGCACAGAGAAGGATACCAGAACACGTAGAGAAACACAAGAAAACTGGTACACTCTACTACCATGTCTGCTGGCACTGCGGTCACTCCGGTCATTACAGAGCCGACTGTGAGAAATGGAAAGAAGTCAATGAAAAGAATCACAGCCGTCAGAGAAAGGCCGGCACCGCCCCTATCCCTAGGAGAAAGGCTTCTCCTCAAAGAAGGGATAACAGACCAGAATGGGTTCGTTCTCACCATGACACAGCCATCCACGGACGACCTAGAAGAACCCCCAGGATGAAAATCAATCTCACTGATGACAATGATTCTCGTCCCTCGAAGTTCCCTTCTGCTGCTAAAACTGTCCCAAAGCCCAGTAAGCCCAAGCTTGTCTGGGTTCGTAAAAACTGATCTCTCTTTTTGCGGGATGGAGTGAGGAGCAAGCCATGGTATCTGGACAGTGGATGCTCCTAACACATGACGGGAGATCCAGGATGGTTCATCTCACTCCAAGCCTACTCCGGAGACAACATTATCTTCGGAAACAAGAGCTCAGGTAAGGTAGTAGCTACTGGAGAGGTAAGAATTTCAGATACCATTAAAATTCGACAAGTAAGTCTGGTTGAAAATTTGAGATACAACTTATTGAGCATATCACAATTGTGTCAACATGGAAGAAATCAAGTGATATTTAACTCTAACGACTGTGTTGTGAAGTGCATTGAGACAGGGAAAATAATCCTTCGAGGTGTCCGGGAAAATCAGATATATACAGTGGACCCAGAATTCATCCCAGACGGGGAGCTGTGTCTGTCAAGCATCACTGACGACACATTGCTGTGGCACAAAAGATTTGGACATGCAAGCACAAGGCTGATTCATAAACTCCATCAAAATGAATTGGTGGTTGGTTTACCAAAAGTGGAAAGCTCGTTTGATCAGATATGCAGCGCCTGTGCCACAGGCAAGCAGGTACGTACTTTGTTTAAGTCAAAACAATCAGTGAGTACTTCAGCTCCTCTGGACATGATTCACATGGATCTATGCGGTCCAGTCAACGTCGTCAGCCGTGGAGGCAACATGTATATATTAGTCATCGTGGATGACTATTCCAGATATACATGGACCATCTTTCTGAGCTCTAAAGATGAAACATTCTCTGAGTTTGTGTCATGGCTGAAGCTAATTGAAAACAAATTGAGTAAGAAATTAGTATCTATTCGAACTGACAACGGAACCGAGTTCTGAAACTCCCAGTTTATCTCCTTGTGCAGGACAGCTGGGATAGATCACAATTTCTCAGCACCAAGGACTCCTCAGCAGAATGGTGTGGTAAAGAGAAAGAACAGGACACTGGAAGACATGTCAAGGACAATGCTGATTGCCAGTGGTGTTCCCAAGGGATTCTGGGCCGAGGCAGTACATGCCGCCAGCTACATACTGAACCGAGCATCTCTACGCTCTCTGATAGGAAAAACACCTTACGAGCTGCTGCGAGGAAGAAAGCCTAACATTGGTCATTTGAAAGTGTTTGGTTGTAGGTGTTACGTACACAACAACGGAAAAGAGAATCTGGGAAAGTTCGATCCAAGGAGCGATGAAGGCGTGTTCGTAGGATACCCAAGCCATAGCAGAGCATACAAGGTCTACAACCTGAGATTGGAACGGGTGGAGGAAAGCATTCACGTAACCTTTGATGAGCGTGCTATGACTGGACACCTTGTGAAGGATCCCTCCTCACAGGATGATGGAGAACTCCAGCTTACTGACAGGTCTGATCCCAACTAGGTACCTGCCCAAAACAAGACTGCAGTGCCAGCTCCAGAGGTCGTTCAGACTGCTGCTCAAGGACCTGTTGAACCAGCCGAAGCTCCACAAATAGAGATATTAGCTGAAGAGCAGGGTCCAGAAGCACAAGTGATAGAGGTTAACGCAGAACCCCCCCCAATGAGGAAGTGACTGCGAATAATCCTCCTCCGGCAGGGACTGCAGAGGAACCCAGAACCACAAGGAGTGGGAGAGTTACTCAGCCCCCAACCTGGACAAGGGACTACCAATGTTACTCATCGCAGAACCAGGTAAGTTTAGACGAACTATGTCATTTCTGTGGATTCGCCTCTTTTGTCTCTCATGCAGAACCAAAGACGGTTGCTGATGCGCTGAAGGATCCAGAATGGGTCAATGCCATGCAAGAGGAACTGCATCAGTTCGAAAGAAACAAAGTGTGGCGACTGGTTCCCAGGCCTGAAGACAAGAATGTGATAGGAACAAAGTGGGTCTTCAGAAACAAGATGGACGACAAGGGAGTGGTTGTAAGAAACAAAGCCCGCCTTGTTGTCAAAGGATACAACCAACAAGAGGGGATAGACTACGACGAGACATTCACCCCAGTCGCAAGGTTAGAAGCAATCAGACTACTAATTGCTTATTCGACTTACCATGGTTTTACTCTGCAGCAGATGGACGTAAAAACAGCCTTCCTGAACGGAGTTCTGAAGGAAGAAGTGTATGTGAGCCAGACACCAGGGTTTGAGGATCTCACTCACCCTGATCATGTCCACATCCTTGACAAGGCACTATATGGGCTGAAGCAGGCACCTCGCGCCTGGTATGAGAGACTGTCACAGTTTCTGCTATCCCACAGTTACGTCAGAGGAGAGGTGGACAAAACCCTTTTCCTTCTGAAGGAAGGGAAAGACACTCTGGTTGTTCAGGTATATGTAGATGATATCATATTTGGTTCGACTAACCCTAAACTTGTCAAGAAGTTTACAGATCTGATGTCGAGTGAGTTTGAGATGAGCATGGTAGGGGAACTCAAGTACTTTCTAGGACTTCAAGTCGCTCAAGGAGAGGAAGGTACCAGAATCCATCAGCAGAAGTATGTCAAGGAGATTCTGAAGAAGTTTGGGATGGAATCTGCCAAGACGTGTGCCACACCAATGTCCCCGAACGACACCCTGGCAAAGGATGAGTCCTCACCTCGAGTGGATCCAACTCTGTACAGGGGAATGATCGGTTCACTGTTATATCTCACTGCTAGCAGACCCGATATCTTATTTAGTGTCTGTCTGTGTGCTAGGTTTCAGGCTGATCCTAGAGAAACCCACGTGAAAGCAGTGAAGAGGATATTAAGATATCTGAAGGGAACAGATGACCTATGCTTGCTCTATTCGAGGGGAGGAGATCTTCGCCTGGAGGCATACACCGATGCTGACTATGCTGGGTGCAAGATAGACAGGAAGTCCACATCAGGGATGGCTCAATATCTAGGACTATGCCTCATCTCTTGGGCTTCAAAGAAGCAGTCCTCGATTGCGCTATCCACCGCTGAGGCGGAATATATCGCCGCCGCCGCTTGCTGTGCGCAGCTGCTGTGGATCAGGCAACAGCTAAGTGATTATGGTGTTGTTACAAATTGTGCTAAGATATTGTGTGATAACACTAGTGCTATTAACATCTCTAAAAATCCAGTACAGTTCTCTCGTACCAAACATATAGAAATTCGGTATCACTTTCTGCGTGACTGTGTAGAAAAGGGAACAATTGAGAGGGAATATTGCAGAACTGAGGAACAGATTGCAGACATATTCACAAAAGCTTTGCACAGAGAACCCTATGAAAAGCTGAGGCTCGAATTAGGTATGGTTTCTCTTCCTTAATGCTATGCTCAACTGTTACTCCCTCAGTGATTGGCTAGACTAGATGCATATGAGTCACGTCTGATGGAGAGTTTAACATGGATGTTCTGTGCTAGTGAAAAAAGTAAGTTGTGTTCATAATGTATCCATGCATGCTATGTGATTGATGACTGCATTAGGGACCAAAAATCATGAAATTCTGATTTCCTTCTGCCCAAAAGAGACCTCCATTGTTGATCCCTCATTATAAGCCCAGGAGGTTCTCTAGACCAACCTTAGCCTATCTGCGTGTGTAGTGCTCCTATGAGCCCGTCGATATGCTTCCTTTTCTGGAGGCATTCCACATGAGGTACGAAGACAACATAATTTGTTTGGATGATTTCATTTTTCTTCTTGATTGGGTGTGATGTTATTCGTACCATTTGGGTAAAGTTAGCACATCATACCAAAACTTGTGTACCCATGAGACAATTAAACTGGGTTCAATGTGGACGGATCACCTCTGGCTGAGAAACGATCTGTGTGACAGCTGTGGAGTTAAGCAGTTGCGCTCGTTGGTAAAGACGACTAATCGTTGGGAAGAGGTAAAGGTGAATTGAAAGGTGAACAGCCTCGGTTGCAGGGAGTTGTCCCATCCAGATCTTTAATGAGGCTACACGCATGATTACAGATGATGTGGCACTCCCCTGTCTGTTGGCGTCCAAGTGAGTTTGGAAAGGTTTTAATGTGGAACCATTTTTGGAAGGGAAGAAAAGATAGTAATTACCAAAAATTGAAGGCGGTTTACAAATTGAAAGGAGGCGACGTTCGAGTTTCTGGTCTCCCCCCTAGGGTTTGCAGAGGATACTTAAAGCAAGCGGACTGAGCGGTCCGTCTCGTCACTCTCAGAATAGTTTCCTCTCTCAAAAGCTCAGAAATCTCAAAACCCTAAATCCATGGCGTCTTCAAACCCTAAGTCGAAACTCTCACCCGCCTCTGCCGCTAAGTTGGCTACAAAGCTGATCGCAAATGGTGTAGACCCCGAAAATCTGGACACCATCCTGCAGTCGGTTACGCCGTCTGATTCTGGTCCAACCAGCTCTACAGTGGCTAGAGAAGTCGTCAGATTTGAGGAGCGACTCGATGCTCTGCGAGCGGACTCCTCTTCTCAACGCCCTATCAAAAAGGAAACCTCGGTTGCCGCCAGGTTAGCGGGCAAACGAGCAAGGAAGACGGCTCCTCCTTCTGCCAGGAAAAGTCAGAGAACTGCCACATCCTCCGTTCCGATTACTGAAGAGGAAGCCGAGTCGGACGGTATCATCGAAGAATCTGAGGAGGTGGTGAAGGGGTTTGCACTGGAGTTGGTGCTGGATACTGAGTGGATGGTGACACACAAGTTGGGAGAAATTATTGACCTACTGGAGGCCCAAGGTTGGGGCGCGCTGTTCCGAAAAACTGTTGTGGTGGATGTGAAGTTGGTGAGGGAGTTTTACTCTCAACTGAAGGTTGCGGAGAAAGAGCAGGGAAAGGGTAACTGGGAACTCTCGGCCGTTGTCAGCGGTGAAGCGTACTCAATGAGCTTGAGGGAGTTGGCCACAGTCCTGGGGGTGCCCAAAGGAGGGTATGCCACCTACTCAAAAGGTGCCTGGCCAGGCACTGTGGCAAAGGCAGAAGTGTTTCAACGGCTCGGGCTGGATGTCACAGCAAAGGGTTAGAGGGAGAACACTCACATGGACGTGCTCCCTAGAATCCTGCACAGAATCCTTGTTTCGAATATCTCCCCCAGGAAGCACAAGCACAGTCAAGTAACCTTCCAGGATATGCTCTTGGTGGATCAAATCTTGCAGAGGAAGCAAGTAAACTTGGCCTTTCAGGTCATGAAACATATGGAGAACAACAGCAACAATCCGTCTAACGGGCTACCCTTTCCGGGCTTTGTGAAGGAGATTCTGAAATACTGGGAGGTTTATGAACCAGAGTCGGAGAAAGTGCTTTCGTATGCACTGGCAGAGGAACACATCACCAAGCTGGGCTTAGAATTCTCTGAGGAAGTCGGTTGGACAATTCCTGCTGCCGTTACAGTGGATGAGGATGAGGATGAGGAGGTCAAGGATGTGACTCCCATCAATGCTGCTGCTCCCATCAATGATGCAACCCCCTCTGAGGGCGTAAGTGAAGTGCTGGCACTGCTGACCGTGCTTCGTGCAGAGATGAAGGAGCTCAGGGGTGAGCTGAAGGAGGTTAAATCTGAAGTGGTAGAGGCAAAAACTGAGCTGGCAGAGGTGAAGTCTGAATTGCAGCTCGTGAAGCAGAAGGTGATTGACCTGGAGCTTGCGATTACTGTTGACTCGGGGGCAATGTCCGTGGCCGTCCAAGACTTCTCAGGTCAGATGAAGGACTTGGCCATAGAAATTGTTGAGCAGATGAAGGTCTCGTTCCACATTGAATCGGCCTAACTGTCTCATGGATCCCCCTCTTTGCCACCCTCCCACATCTACCCCTATGTTTTTTCTTTTTGGTGTTTGTTTGTTTTGAATTTCGTGCTTTAGTTCCCTTTGCTTTTTGAAATCTCTGCTGCACGTACGGTGTCGGCATGACACGCTTATTACTTGCGAGCATGAATGAAATGTTTTTCTTACCATTACACTGTGTCCTATTTGCATATCTTTTTTATGATGCCAAAAGGGGGAAGAACTATACGTGCATACACTAAGGGGGAAAATCAGTACTGAAATTCAAGCGGATGTCTATCTGAGGGGGAACTATGCTAGCTAGACTCTAAATAAATATTTTAGTGAATATACTCTGAGGTTGCTAGCTGTCCTAAGGGAATATAGATGTGAGTTATGTACCGTTGCTATATGTGATTTCTTATCTGTGAAGAAGTGTTTGTCATCATCAAAAAGGGGGAATTTGTTGGACCCTTGTGTTTTGATGATAACAAACACGTAACTAATAATCCACCTGAGTGTGCAGAAATCACTGTCTGACAGGTAAGCTCACCAGGCATCTCTGAGAGAGAGCAGAGCTGCGAGAGAAATGCGCTCTGTGTGAGAGTTACACCGACTTCGGACCATATCGGATCTGGGAAAAGATTCTCGAAGATACATATCGAAAACACAAGAGTATATGCGTGCATATCTGATCAAGACAATTAATGCAAGTATATACACGGTGATAGCTCGAGAATATGCGAAGAGAAGATTGACGCCAGAATTGGCAAGTATATATGTGACAGAGTTAAGATAAGCAAATATCTTAACCATATCACATCTGCGAGATCACAATCAGATCTGTGATGAAGATCTGTGAAGCCGACTTGAAGACATTATAAAAGAAGGAAGAGTATTCAAGTAAACGTTCGGCTTTTGGCAATAGCGATTGGAGATTGAAGAGTGTTCAAATCCGGAGCTGACAAGGTGCTGCTGTGTGCAAGCAAGGCGATCGTATTAGTTGACTCTTCGAATTGAGTAGTCTTGTTAGCTGTCACTGTGTGAGACAAGTGTAACAAACTGCAAGCATATTCCTTTGTCAATAATACGGATCTTGAAGCCCTTCTGGAACTGTCCAGAAGGCAAGTGGTTTTTATCCTGCTGCAAAGGTTGCAGTAAGGTTTCCACTCTAAATCGTGAGCATTTACATTCTGTCTTGTATTTCCTGTACGAAAGTAATTTTCCGCTGCCATATGTCTGAGGGATACCACTCTGGGATCTCCCTTACACAGTTGGCTAACCTAACGATCTATCAAAATTGTAAAATTGCTGCCCTGGTGGATATTTTCAATTCCATTTATGAGCTTATTTTACAAATGAAAAAAAAAACTATTCAAACTAATAATATCTTAAGTTAGTTAACTTATCTTAAGTTATGTAATATATATTTAACTTATGCTCACTCATGTAACATTTTTTTCCACTTAATGTAACTAAGATTTATCTTCAATCATTTTAAAGTTGTTTGATACTAAACAGCTCAGAAAAGACGTTAAACATCTAATTAATATCATTGAATCTTAAATATTTTTGATAAACACAAAATGCTTTCTTGGAGGTTATGGGTGAGATTGAAAACATAAAAATTTAGAAAAGAATATAGAGGTCAGAGAATAATGAGTTCCATTTTATACTGTTTGACATTATTGACAAGGATTTCAAAGGAGAGAATGATGTATCAGTTATAAGTTAAAGGTGTAGTTGATGTGGAATAGGAATATGCTCTCATGGTATAAAAACATTATAGTTTGTTCCATCATAACCGAAGGCAAAATAGATAAGGGATTTCGATTTCGAGATGCGCTACTTAAATGTGTATCAACTATATATATGTGTTCATAAACTGACCATGTAATTATTATTCTCATTCGCATAATTTAAAGTCAGCTTTCGGTTAATTAGTACAGTTTGATCCTTTGGACATGCTTCCACAATTCGCAGAGAACATTATCGCGTTCTTAGATCGCTACTACACAATATGCATAAGAAGGCGCTTATATTCATGTGTCCCATACCCTGATACAGCTTGTGGTGAAAACATTACAATGAGAAAGAAGATTTTGAGCTCGAAGAGGAAGCTTAAATGTACCAAGTAGTATACAATATACTAATATAACTTAATTCAACAACATTTTATATATATTTGAGTGCAGTCTCGTAACTGGCAAAAAAAAAAACACCATGCTGCGTAATATTTTAGATTATAATATGATCGATCATTCCTGGTTCTTATTCATATATTCGACATGGATTCATCTTCGTCAGATCGAATGATCAAACTTGTTGATCAGTTGGGAATGAGTTTGAATGGTGGCTTGACGAAAGTCGGTGCAGGATCATATCTTCCATAGTCTCTAGTATTCACTCTCAGCAGTCTCTCATGTATGGCCTGTTCTGACATATCTGCATATTGTTCCTGGACTGGTTTATATGATCCGTGACGCGCGAATATGGCTGCACCGCCTCTTATTCCTGCAAGAATATTCATATATATGAAGCCACATGTGTAGATTTCAAGACATGGAAATGAATGTTAAGGCTGCAAATGAAGCTAAGCCAACCTGCTGCAGATGATGGTGACGTGAGGATGAGAAAGGAGAAGAAAGTGAGCTTGAGAAGCAGCTTCATGTGAAGCGAGCTGATGTCGTCTTTAAGGCTGTTCTTCTTGTTGTTGTCAAACATTATTGTGCATAAAAAATGATCACTCGCACCTTTAAATGATGGATGATGTTAGTTATGTGCGCATACGCTGCAACTCATTGATGATAAAAGAGAGAGACGACCCAATGGAGAGAATATATTGGATAAGGCAGCTATCGGTTGAGAATCCTTAAAAATTTGAGAACTTGAGAACTCAAATCTCACCATTAGATTGTGATGCATGTTTGAATCTGCATATGACACATGTCCAAAAAGTAAAGTAAAAAAATGTGACTTTGACTTTGCATCTTGTAAAATGCACATGAAACACGTGTCACTACCAAAAGGGTTCTCATTTGAGCGCTCTTCTTAGTATATATATATATATAGGGGGGCGTTCTATTGAGGACGCCTCTAACTATGAGGACGTGAGGACGACCAATCAGGGCGCGCCACGTGGCGCAAATAGTGTCCAGCCGCAATTGTTGACTTTTCAAAAGTTAGTGGGGTTTACTATTTGGACACGTGGCGCACCCACAAAACAGGGGGGTTAGATGGATGATGATCCAATGGCTGAGATTAGTCCCTACGTCCTCACCAAATTTGAGTGTCCTCATTTGAACACTCCTATATATATATATATATATATATATATATATATATATATATATATATAAATATATATATATCCACCCAAATGCAAAAAGCATATTCACTTTCTTTAAGCTTGAGATAAACTTCAAATATATAGGGTTTAAATTATGTATTGTACATGTTTAATATGTAAGTATATTTACTATATTCTGTAAAAACTGTAAGTATAAGAAATGATAATAACACAGCAAGTAACAGTGTTAGAATTAACTAGACTTATAACAATTCTAATATTGTCTTCTTATTGGGTACATACAATATTTTAGTGTGAAGCAATGAATAGACCGATGATTTATATCTTTGTCGTCGTATTATCTTCGAGTTTAAAATCTCTTTTATTAAATTATGGAAAGGTGAGTGAGACCAGCTTTCTTCTTGTTGGGGCACTTATTAAGCTTTAAAAGACCGAGTTTAGTGGTGGCTTTCTGAGTGTATAATTAACTATATGTAACACATGAATAATTATTAGTGCGTCAAAGGAAGATGAGCATTATTTGAATTTATCGATCGGTTCCTAGCTAGGTCAAGACAGCTAGCCCTTACTAAATAAATCCTAAAACCACCATTGGATCACTTAATGCCTTCGGCAAATATAGATGCATGCTTGAAGCCCTAGTTAGGGCTCTAGGGTTCCCTAAAAATAATGTGTTCGCACAATATAACCATTCTCTATATATGTGACTCTACGGCAATAATGCTCTAGGAGACAACCACACATTCATATGAAGATATATCAAGCCATATCCCGACAAGAAGGATTATTGAAGCACAGGGCTATAACAAGTATATGCATGGTGGCATCCTTGTCAACACCATCACAAATTGTCAAAAGAAATTAGGTCAAACCGTGTCGCTTAAGGTCGTTAACACGAACCCTAAGCTCTATTATTTTAGTGATTAAAGGCACTTATAAGGCTCTTGAATGCCCCGGAGAGGGAGCCGGTAGAGGCAGTGGCGGATCCAGGACTGGATCGATGGGGGTGAACTTTAAGTAAAAATAGAAAAAAAATTTCTAACAATTCATATTGATTTAACAAAGTACAAACGTGCAAATCAAACTACATTGACTCTTCACTACGAGATAATTGACATCTACGAGTCTCTAAACTTTGAAAACGATTCAAAATAGACTCGTTTTCAATTGTTGCAAACAAGGCATCGGAATCAACCACCAACCGGGAATTTTGCGTCGAACGTGGGGGCGGCCGCCCCCTCCATCCGCCACTGGGTAGAGGGTAACTAAAAGCAAAGATCATGTTAGGTGATTAATTAGGGTTTGCTTTTGTCTTGCTTTTGGGTTGGTGATTATTGGAGACTTGGGATCAACAAGAGGGATTTTAATTAATTAAGTAGTATCACTAGTGGTGTCAATTATCCATAAAGACAGACTACGCACCAAATACACTGAACTTTATTTTAGAATAATAGAAGACATGAAGAGAATAAGAAACTTTAAGCTGTCAATGGTGGTGGGGAATAAAGGAAGGGGAAGTAGCATAAAAAGCAGACTTTCAGCCATTATTAGGGTTTTAATATTGAAGCACATTTCTAAAATACACCAATATAGGATTTCAATATTTTGACCTCCTAAACATCATTCGTATCGTTCTCGCTTGGATAGGATTTACAGTTTATTTTTGATTGACTACGTACAGTGATATATCTGACTACTCACTGCTTCGAAAATATATGATCATTGATCAACCCTATTGAATGCAATCAGCAAATTGCATACTCAGCTGATCATTGGCGTGTTTAAAATATGTAACCCTAGGCCAGCATTATCCATGAAAACCAGCATCGTTGTGCTTGGTGATGTATGCATGCAAACCCTTAACTTTTAAGTTTCTTGAAATCAAGCTGTTTGCTTTCTCTTTTTTAATTATGATTCGCCTACAAAGCAATCATATTCCTTGCATAGATGAATAACTTGGTCAGAATGTTTCACATTGGTATCAAACTTCATATATATAATTTGAGAGGTACTTAGAATATTATGTGGAGCCTATGAGTATTTGGATTCTTATGGAATTATATTGAATAGACTACGTACTTAGTTGATGATGGTATATATGTATATATCTTGCTCCAATTGGATGCTTGGGCACTGGGATTGTGCTTCTATAAAAAAAATATCAACACTTATTGAAATTAATTATAGGTCTAAATAAAAAAATATATTTAATTTTACTTAAATGAAGTGTTCAATTGAAATGCCCACTCGATCGCTTTCGGCCAGTCTAATATAGAACAACTTAATCTTCTATACCCATGAATGTTATATTGGATATGAGTAGCCAAGCACTATCTCAGTCTTTTTTGGCCATGAACTATATCTCAACAAGCTAGTTAGTTTCATATTCAGTTATTTATAGAAGAGTAGGTATATGAAAAGAGTGACTAGGACGAAATGGTGCAATTCCACACTCAAACCATTCTAATTGTAAATTATTTAATTTAATTTTGTCGTTAGTTTCATAATTCCAGGGTTGTGATATAAGATAATGCAATCAATTCAAGCTTGAAAGAATTTGGACCCATAATTACACATTGTAAATAAACAAAAACATAATCTAATGGATCATTCGAGTAATCAAAATTCAAAATCAGGAAATAGCGGTTACTGAATGAGGCCAGATCTGGTGCATAGCCCAGATCTGGTGCATAGCCCAGATCTGATGCAAAATACAAAATAATCTGATCCATTCGTTTTGAAGATCCAAAGGCTGAAACAAATTGATTAAAATAAGTAAATAACTGAATTTTATACGTGTTTCACATAATAGAAAGGGTATAATTGACAACAAAACATAAAAAAACAAACTGTATCTCTCCTCACACAAATCTCTCCTCCCGACGATTAAGGAAACCTAAATCCCGAAGAACGAGTCGCGATTCATCCACAAATCTCTCGTCGAAGTTAGGGTTTGGCTTTCAGGCGATTCTTGAGAGAATGATTTTAGGGCTTTGCTGACAAAGTCGATGAACGACGGTGAGTTGAATTACGTTCGTTTAATTACTGTCCGTAGATACTGTACTGGGTTTGGGGACAGAGGCGACGACGAACGATAGTTTGTTTGAACTGTCTCGTGACAAAGAACTACATTTTCGGACTGTTGTTCACGAACTGTAGTTTTTTTGAACTAGCCAACTGTATAATTCGTCAACACCATAGTATAATTCGCCATATTATATGGTTAGGAATTCAGTGTGAGTAGATATCAGGGGCAAAGTGCATAATTCGTCAAAGTATTACATAATTTGTCGTCTTAGATTTGACCTTTAAACTAGTTTCTAATGGGGTTTTTTCAAACTGTGATTTTTTTGAACTCGCCAACTGTATAATTCGTCAACACCGTAGTATAATTCGTCGTATTATGTAGTTAGGAAATTCAGTATAAGTGGTGAATGGGGCCCAAGTGCATAATTCGTCAAAGTAGTACATAATTTGTCATCTTATATTTGACCGTTAAACTCGTTTCCATTTGTTTGACATCGCGCAAAAGGAAGTCATCCCAATCCAAGGGCACTTTAGATGATGCCGAGGCTGCAGTTGGGAAAATAACAAGAAAAAAATTGAAATTAGTTAGGCCTCAACCGGATGTCGCATCCAAAGGTACCACAACAACCAGTAATAGTGACAGCGATTTTGAAGACAATATTCGTCAACCAGTTGAACGTTATTCAAAAAGAAAAAAGGTACTGACTTTTTTGGTGTTTATTCATATTTTTGTATAAATCTTATCACCTGAGTATATTTTTGTGTGGTCGCAGCGGTTCAAAAACAATCTTCTTTATAATTTGTCATCTGGCATTTATAGTTCGTTCATAACTATTTTATAGTTCGTTAATGTTTACTACCCACTGAACTGATCAATATTGCTGCCATTTTAGTCTGGTAGTGCATAGTTCGTCAATTACTATTTATAATTCGTCATCTGTCATTTATAGTTCATCAAATACTTTTTTATTGACAACACTTGGTAACAATTTTTGAATTTGCAAACTGATCGAGTCCTTTTTGGAGTTGGGCTGTTTCCTTGATGGGATTGATTTTGTGTTCAACTGATGAAAGATTGGAAACTCTGAATGTGATGTGGTTTTGCAGATCCATGGAATTTTGAATGCGATCAGTTGGTGAGTTCTGATGCCTGCTGGGGAAATGTTTGCTCGGTATCTTAAGGTGTCAAAGGCAGCTGACCCAGCATGGTTCTACCTCCATATCGCTTGCCAAACATCAGCTTACATTATTGGAGTTGATGGCTGGGGTACTGGACTTAAGCTTGGCAGCAAATCTGTTGGTGTTACAAACCGAAGGACCATAAGATCAGATTATATTGGAATGTCTACCACCATGCTACGCGCCTCGCAGTTATTATCCTCAGCATCATCAACATTTACAAGAGTTTTGAGTTTCTATGCCAGGATGGTTAGAAGAGAGTGTACACAGGAGTCATCATAGCCTTGGGCGCCCTGGCAGTGATTTTAGAACTTTTTACATGGGTTGTTGTCTTGAGGCGGAAGAAGAACGAGGTCTCTGATTAACACCATACACCAACAGCGAGGCACACAATTTAGGAAGACTCAAATTTGTCTAAAGATTTTATGTTTCATACTGGTTGCTGACTGCCGTCGTTGATAAATAATTATGTGTACAATGATTCTTTCATTTAATACTTTCCTGTTGTGTATGACTCTGAAAGGTTGTAGCAGGAAGAAATATGCCTAGTAATATCATGACGAACTATAAAATAGTCACGACGAATTATAAAATAGTCGCGACGAATTATATAAGATTGAAGCCGAATCTGAATATAGAAACATTGAATTTTTTTAATCAGAAGTGCATGTGTCTGTGTTAATTAAAAACAGATACCAAAAAAATTTAATAGATAAACATAATCATGAAGAGTTGTGACGATGATCTTCATTTGAAACATGCTCTTGTGCATTCACATCCAAATTCTCGACGCAAATTTTTTTTGGGCAGCTTCACTTGTTATGATGCCCAAGTTCTTGGCAGTATTGATGAGTCGAGTTTTCGACTCATTTAGGGTCATTCTTCACTATAGTTTTGAATCGTTTCCGACATTATTTTGATGTCATTTGACCTCTATATCTACATTTCAGGTAGAAAACAAGTTTCCCCCAAGGTCTAAGCCAAAATAGAAAACTCGGGGAAAAATCACAGATTTCGGGGCAAAACCGAGCAAACTTGACCTTTGCGGATTGTTATGGACGTGCAGGGCGGATCCGGTGTCCGATTTGGCTGATATTTAGCTTCTTGGAAAGGTATTTCAAATGGCTACAACTTCGTAGTTGAAGCCAAGACAAAATTCGGACGGGAAGACCACCAAAAAGGCTCCGGAAGTTCCAGCCGGTCGGCTGAAATCAGCCAGCCGACCGGCTGAACTCTGCTGCTTCAAACGATGCCACGGCCATTCCCAGCCGACCGGATGAACACTGCTGCTTCAAATATGATGTCCACGATCATTCCCAGTGACCGGCTGAGAATCCTGCCGACCGGCTGAACTCTGCTGCTTCAAAAACCCTACCCGAGGCAATAAATAGAAGGAGGGCTTTTTGACCAAAGTGTGGAGGTTTTTGGGGAAAAGAATATTGGAAAAGAGGCTCAACCAAGGTCATCAATCATCAAAAGAACCAACTAAGGAGAAGAAGAGAAGATCAAAAGGGAGTTCAAGGATTGACAACCCTCCTTCCTCTACATCCTTTCCTATTCCACTTGTTGTATGCTAAAAACTCTACTCACACCATCTTGTCTTACATGATGTGTGAGTAGTGGATCTTGTGTTTTGAGGGTCTTATGACTCTAATATGATGTCCACGATCATTCCCAGTGACTGGCTGAGAATCCTGCCGACCGGCTGAACTCTGCTGCTTCAAAAACCCTACCCGAGGCAATAAATAGAAGGAGGGCTTTTTGACCAAAGTGTGGAGGTTTTTGGGGAAAAGAATATTGGAAAAGAGGCTCAACCAAGGTCATCAATCATCAAAAGAACCAACTAAGGAGAAGAAGAGAAGATCAAAAGGGAGTTCAAGGATTGACAACCCTCCTTCCTCTACATCCTTTCCTATTCCACTTGTTGTATGCTAAAAACTCTACTCACACCATCTTGTCTTACATGATGTGTGAGTAGTGGATCTTGTGTTTTGAGGGTCTTATGACTCTCCTTGGTACTGTTGATCACATATATACATTGATATTCATATGGATGATTGTTGATTTCATTTTCTCTTGTGTTATGAATGTTATGCACTCTAGGTGTTTGATAAAATGCCTAAGTGACAACTTAGACTAAAACTTGAACCTATGTCTTGGAAAAGCTAGTGGATAGTTCTAAGATGGAGAAAATGATCATATCTTAAGCATGAAAGTGAACCTTATGATATGATGCTTGACTAAGGATTGAATGGTTAATTCATTGGAATTAGTCAATAAGCGAATCATCAATTAATCCCATTTAATGGTGTCAAATTCATGTTTACTATGCTCTTTATTATGCCATGCTGCTAAGTGTTTGAGGAAATGCCTAAGTAACATGATGAACCTTAAAACTAGACTTAAGAATCGAGAGACCGTAGGGATAGTTTGGATGTAGTGAATATGATCGTTTCTATGGGATTGAAGTGAACTAGATTCAATACTATTTGACTACCATGAAATGTTTGAATATCGTGTATGTGATCATTGAGAAAATGCCAAGGAGGGGAGTAACCCCTCGAAACACCTCTTACTTATCTTTTATCCTCAATTACTCGCCACATAGGATTTAGATATATACTCCCTCATACATTTTTGGTTAGAATAGCCGAGCGGAAATACAATCTTGAATAGTGCATGTGCTTAGCTTGCTCCTCTTGGTTCGACCCGGTACTCTACCGGTATTATAAATGTTTTGACACTACATTCGATCCTCTCTTCATTGATACTATTTAGAGGTGAAAAAGAATAGTTCGTCTTAGCACATCCCTAGACTAGATTGTGTGGAAGTTCCGACTATTCTTGTGAATATTTTTCTTTTTTCTTATACTTGTATATTCTCTTTTTATACTCATATCCCTTACTAACTTCGTTTATCTTGTCTTGCGAGGATGGATAACTACAACCAACAAGTCTTTTCTAATGGAGAATACTACCAAGAGGAGCAGCAACCATATTCCTATTTCCAAGAACTTGGCTATCAAACTAGTTATTATAATTCGAATGGGGATGATAGCCAATGTTTTGAAGTTGAAGACTCCTACCCTCCATACCCTAAACCTCCTCATCCTTCAAGTGAACCCTCCAAGTTTGAATCCAAAATTGCTACACTCCTTGAGCGTCAAGAGAAAATGAAGCAAGAATTTCTTGTAAAGAAGCCCTTGATCCTAATGCCTCAAGGGAAGAATGGGAACAAGAAATGGAGGGTGAATTTTGGAGAGCCGCCACCAAAGCTTGGCTATGGGATGGTGAATCTTGTAACGAGGACAAGGTGCCATGCGAAAGTGAAGCACCCTTCACTACTAGCACATCTCAAGATCATTTGAATGAGAATACACAAAAGTTCACCATTTCATCAACGCCTCGGCTCTCCGATGAGGAATTCTTCAATGATGATGCCTCTTATATAAAGGAAACACCTTTTATTGATGAAGAAGACTTTCTCCCTCCCGGTGCAACAGAGCCTAAATGTGGATCCCGATTTCTTGATGAGGATAAGATGGAGGAAGAGCTTATGATGCAAAAAGGACTTCGAGGGTACAAGGACTTTGTTGAGGTCTACATGGAAGAAATGAAAGAACCATCCCGCACTCAAGAAGACAAGAATTTAGAAAGGGATATTGAGGAGTGGGCACCCTTGGACGTCATTGATAAATTCAAAGAAGGGATGTCCATCAAGCTCGAGACAAATTTTGAAGACCATTTCTTCACTACTTCGTCTCGAGACAAGTTTGGGAGCTTTGTGCCTTATTTTGCAAGATCTTTGGAAGGAATCTTCCATGACCCCTTAGCTCTAAAGGGATCTTCATACTTGAAGGGGTCAAAATCCCAAATGAAAGTCCATTGTAGGCTTGATGGGAGGAAATTCAAATGGGATTTGAAGGTGGATTGACACGACCAAATCCAAGGCCCCGTGAGAAGGGATCCTAGCAAAGGACTTCTCAACGAGTAATTCTATGGGGCGCTTTGCTATGTCTTTGCCAAGATGGGAAAAACTAGGCCCTCGCGGGAGGTAACCCAGTTTGTAAGTTGTTTCATTCTCGTTCTTTTATATGTTTAAGTGTTTGGCATGATTTTGAGTAGCTAAGGCTCTAAAGCGTGGAGTGTGATATGTGTTATTAGTGGGCAAAATTTTAAGTGTGGAGTGAGTTCTACTCACTCCAATCCCACTTCACAACTCCACACCCTTCCAACTTTCCCTTTGATTTATCTATGCTTAATGATGTTGCACATAGTGCTCATATGCTTTATTGGTGTTTACTAGAGTGGAACTAATTTGTTATATCATACTATGACTCTAGTTTCACATTTTATCGGTACTTTAGACACCTTGTGCACATGATGGAGGATGTAGATTACTTTCCTTGTTTGAACTCTATCAAACTTATGACATGATGTTATTATGTGGCTTGTGATGCTCTCTTGCTCATACTTGTGTTTTGCATAACCTTGTATGTCACTTGTTGCTTTTAACCTCTCATGTGTTCCTGTCATCAAGGAAAGTTATTTGCATCATGAACGATCACGTTTAGCACAATGGCATCTTTTCTATTGATGGGGCACATCTACAAACGAGGGGAGTTCCTATGCGCTTTTATCTCATTTTCTTCATTGTTTACGCTTAGGGACTGAGCTATGCTTTAAGTTTGGAGTGGATTAGTCGCATAGTTCACTCATTTCATGCCATGCTTATCATTTTAGAATGGACACTTGCATTCATGTATTCTATCCCTAACATGAGAGTGTTTTTAACCAAATAGGCTTGTGACTATCGATTCCAATCCCTTTAAATCACATCTAGCCTATTTGCCACATTTATTGGATCTTGAACTTAGAACCGACCTAGTCCATTGAATGTGTATTCTTGAAAACCAATATCATTGCTATCTTTTGTCTATCCAATTCTCTAAGTATTTTCGTTGAAATACCTTAGATCAAGTTATAGGAAGCACCTTTTAAAATCTTCGTGAAAAACTTAGACCCTTTGAATGCTCATTGATGACTTGAGTTCTCTAACACGGTGCCTTGCTTATGTTTGATTCCCACACATTCCATACACTTTTTGAACATATTGTCAAGTTTTAAGTGTGGAGTCAAAAACAAAAGAGGGCAAAAAATGGGCCCCAATCAAAAAAAAAGTGTTTGCGGTCAAAGAGGGCAAAGCCCTGACTAAAAACTTTCTCAAAAGCCACGAGAAGTTTTGATCTCAAAATATACAAATGCCGGGGGTTAGGAAGGTAAGTTCCCCCTCGAAAGCATTTGTAGGCCAAAGGCCGTTTCAAAATAAAAATAAGAAGCACTTAAAACTTGACCCTATGTTTTCCTCCATTCTTCATTTGTGCGGGATTCATCATTTGCATTGTGTGCTTGTTAGAATGACTTTTGGACGACCCATGTGCTTGCATGGGAGTTATCATTTGGTCCATACATGTTTATTGAGAAATCTAGTGTCGAACTCCTCTTCCCTTATGGATTACGGCTTAAGCGCCTAAAACTTGGGAATGAGTTCCATGTCACAAACCCATGGACTAGCCCTAGCTAGCATAGGTGAGTGATTGACAATTTTTGTGCAAACTAAAAACTTCACTTCTATTGTATTGCCTTGAAAATGAGTAGACTTTTGGATGAGACGATTGATAGCTCTAGTATGGATGATCTTGAATGCACAACCTCAAGGGTACTCAAATGGTTCAAAAGTTCTTTTGATGATATTGTGATGGTAGTCCTAGCTTGGGGTGAGGGATTTGTTTTGAGAAATCATCGCCTTGGTTGAGCACTCTTGAATTCATTCTCATGGGATAGGTGCATTTGGGATTTGTGAGTATTCCCTTTTCTGAAAACTCTCACGAGACTATAACTCGTCCACTAGGGTAGCCTAGGGGTTTAAAGGCCTAATGCATACGCTAAATGCATTCGTAACGCCTACGAAAAGGAGCTAGTTAGATTGTACATACTTGTCATTTTCCTTTCAATAACATGTTTAGGAATAATGATCGAGACCTTGTGAAATCTAGTGAGGCAAATAGACGAAAAACATAGCACCACTAGCATTTCGACATTTGCATGACCTTGACATATTCTCATACTTTGTTCGGGACTAACAAAACTTAAGTGTGGAGTGTTGATGAGTCGAGTTTTTGACTCATTTAGGGTCATTCTTCACTATAGTTTTGAATCGTTTCCGACATTATTTTGATGTCATTTGACCTCTATATCTACATTTCAGGTGAAAACAAGTTTCCCCCAAGGTCTAAGCCAAAATTGAAAACTCGGGGAAGAATCACAGATTTCGGGGCAAAACCGAGCAAACTTGACCTTTGCGGATTGTTATGGACGTGCAGTGCGGATTCGGTGTCCGATTTGGTTGATCCATAACTTGTTGAAAAGGTATTTCAAAGGGCTACAACTTTGTAGTTTAAGCCAAGACCAAATTCGGACGGAAAGACCTCCAAAAAGGCTCGGGAAGTTCCAGCCGGTCGGCTGAAATCAGCCAGCCGACCGGCTGAACTCTGCTTCTTCAAACGATGCCCACGGCCATTCCCAGCCGACCGACTGAGAATCCATCCGACCGACTGAACTCTGCTGCTTCAAATATGATGTCCACGATCATTCCCAGCGACCGGCTGAGAATCCTGCCGACCGGCTGAACTCTGCTGCTTCAAAAACCCTACCCGAGGCTATAAATAAAAAGAGGGCTTTTTGACCAAAGTGTGGAGGTTTTTGGGGAAAAGAATATTGGAAAAGAGGCTCAACCAAGGTCATCAATAATCAAAAGAACCAACTAAGGAGAAGAAGAGAAGATCAAAAGGGAGTTCAAGGATTGACACCTCTCCTTCCTCTACATCCTTTCCTATTCCACTTGTTGTATGCTAAAAACTCTACTCACACCATCTTGTCTTACATGATGTGTGAGTAGTGGATCTTGTGTTTTGAGGGTCTTATGACTCTCCTTGGTACTGTTGATCACATATATACATTGATATTCATATGGATGATTGTTGATTTCATTTTCTTTTGTGTTATGAATGTTATGCACTCTGCTAGGTGTTTGATAAAATCCCTAAGTGACAACTTAGACTAAAACTTGAACCTATGTCTTGGAAAAGCTAGTGGATAGTTCTAGGATGGAGAAAATGATCATATCTTAAGCATGAAAGTGAACCTTATGATATGATGCTTGACTAAGGATTGAATGGTTAATTCATTGGAGTTAGTCAATAAGCGAATCATCAATTAATCCCATTTAATGGTGTCAAATTCATGTTTACTATGCTCTTTATTATGCCATGCTGCTAAGTGTTTGAGGAAATGCATAAGTAACATGATGAACCTTAAAACTAGACTTAAGAATCGAGAGACCGTAGGGATAGTTTGGATGTAGTGAATATGATCGTTTCTACGGGATTGAAGTGAACTAGATTCAATACTATTTGACTACCATGAAATGTTTGAATATCGTGTATGTGATCATTGAGAAAATGCCAAGGAGGGGAGTAACCCCTCGAAACACCTCTTACTTATCTTTTATCCTCAATTACTCGCCACATAGGATTTAGATATATACTCCCTCAAACATTTTTGGTTAGAATAGCCGAGCGGAAATACAATCTTGAATAGTGCATGTGCTTAGCTTGCTCCTCTTGGTTCGACCCGGTACTCTACCGGTATTATAAATGTTTTGACACTACATTCGATCCTCTCTTCATTGATACTATTTAGAGGTGAAAAAGAATAGTTTGTCAAATGGCGCCGTTGCCGGGGAGCAACTAGTTAGCACATCCCTAGACTAGATTGTGTGGAAGTTCCGACTATTCTTGAGAATATTTTTCTTTTTTCTTATACTTGTATATTCTCTTTTTATACTCATATCCCTTACTAACTTCGTTTATCTAGTCTTGCGAGGATGGATAACTACAACCAACAAGTCTTTTCTAATGGAGAATACTACCAAGAGGAGGAGCAACCATATTCCTATTTCCAAGAACTTGGCTATCAAACTAGTTATTATAATTCGAATGGGGATGATAGCCAATGTTTTGAAGTTGAAGACTCCTACCCTCCATACCCTCAACCTCCTCATCCTTCAAGTGAACCCTCTAAGTTTGAATCCAAAATTGCTACACTCCTTGAGCGTCAAGAGAAAATGAAGCAAGAATTTCTTGTAAAAGAAGTCCTTGATCCTAATGCCTCAAGGGAAGAATGGGAACAAGAAATGGAGGGTGAATTTTAGAGAGCCGCCACCAAAGCTTGTCTATGGGATGGTGAATCTTGTAACGAGGATGAGGTGCCATGCGAAAGTGAAGCACCCTTCACTACTAGCACATCTCAAGATCATTTGAATGAGAATACACAAAAGTTCACCATTTCATCAACGCCTCGGCTCTCCGATGAGGAATTCTTCAATGATGATGCCTCTTATATAAAGGAAACACTTTTTATTGATGAAGAAGACTTTCTCCCTCCCGGTGCAAAAGAGCCTAAATGTGGATCCCGATTTCTTGATGAGGATAAGATGGAGGAAGAGCTTATGATGCAAAAAGGACTTCGAGGGTACAAGGACTTTGTTGAGGTCTACATGGAAGAAATGAAAGAACCATCCCGCACTCAAGAAGACAAGAATTTAGAAAGGGATATTGAGGAGTGGGCACCCTTGGACGTCATTGATAAATTCAAAGAAGGGATGTCCATCAAGCTCGAGACAAATTTTGAAGACCATTTCTTCACTACTTCGTCTCGAGACAAGTTTGGGAGCTTTGTGCCTTATTTTGCAAGATCTTTGGAAGGAATCTCCCATGACCCCTTAGCTCTAAAGGGATCTTCATACTTGAAGGGGTCAAAATCCCAAAGGAAAGTTCATTGTAGGCTTGATGGGAGGAAATTCAAATGGGATTTGAAGGTGGATTGACACGACCAAATCCAAGGCCCCGTGAGAAGGGATCCTAGCAAAGGACTTCTCAACGAGTAATTCTATGGGGCGCTTTGCTACGTCTTTGCCAAGATGGAAAAAACTAGGCCCTCGCGGGAGGTAACCCAGTTTGTAAGTTGTTTCATTCTCGTTCTTTTCTATGTTTAAGTGTTTGGCATGATTTTGAGTAGCTAAGGCTCTAAAGCGTGGAGTATGATATGTGTTATTAGTGGGCAAAATTTTAAGTGTGGAGTGAGTTCTACTCACTCCAATCCCACTTCACAACTCCACACCCTTCCAACTTTCCCTTTGATTTATCTATGCTTAATGATGTTGCACATAGTGCTCATATGCTTTATTGGTGTTTACTAGAGTGGAACTAATTTGTTATATCATACTATGACTCTAGTTTCACATTTTATCGGTACTTTAGACACCTTGTGCACATGATGGAGGATGTAGATTACTTTCCTTGTTTGAACTCTATCAAACTTATGACATGATGCTATTATGTGGCTTGTGATGCTCTCTTGCTCATACTTGTGTTTTGCATAACCTTGTATGTCACTTGTTGCTTTTAACCTCTCATGTGTTCTTGTCATCAAGGAAAGTTATTTGCATCATGAACGATCACGTTTAGCACAATGGCATCTTTTCTATTGATGGGGCACATCTACAAACGAGGGGAGTTCCTATGCGCTTTTATCTCATTTTCTTCATTGTTTACGCTTAGGGACTAAGCTATGCTTTAAGTTTGGAGTGGATTAGTCGCATAGTTCACTCATTTCATGCCATGCTTATCATTTTAGAATGGACACTTGCATTCATGTATTCTATCCCTAACATGAGAGTGTTTTTAACCAAATAGGCTTGTGACTATCGATTCCAGTCCCTTTAAATCACATCTAGCCTATTTGCCACATTTATTGGATCTTGAACTTAGAACCGACCTAGTCCATTGAATGTGTATTCTTGAAAACCAATATCATTGCTATCTTTTGTCTATCCAATTCTCTAAGTATTTTCGTTGAAATACCTTAGATCAAGTTATAGGAAGCACCTTTTAAAATCTTCGTGAAAAACATAGACCCTTTGAATGCTCATTGATGACTTGAGTTCTCTAACACGGTGCCTTGCTTATGTTTGATTCCCGCACATTCCATACACTTTTTGAACATATTGTCAAGTTTTAAGTGTGGAGTCAAAAACAAAAGAGGGCGAAAAATGGGCCCCAATAAAAAAAAAAGTGTTTGCGGTCAAAGAGGGCAAAGCCCCGACTAAACACTTTCTCAAAAGCCACGAGAAGTTTTGATCTCAAAATATACAAATGCCGGGGGTTAGGAAGGTAAGTTCCCCCTCGAAAGCATTTGTAGGCCAAAGGCCGTTTCAAAAAGAAAATAAGAAGCACTTAAAACTTGACCCTATGTTTTCCCCCATTCTTCATTTGTGCGGGATTCATCATTTACATTGTGTGCTTGTTAGAATGACTTTTGGACGACCCATGTGCTTGCACGGGAGTTATCATTTGGTCCATGCATGTTTATTGAGAAATCTAGTGTCAAACTCCTCTTCCCTTATGGATTACGGCTTAAGCGCCTAAAACTTGGGAATGAGTTCCATGTCACAAACCCATGGACTAGCCCTAGCTAGCATAGGTGAGTGATTGACAATTTTTGTGCAAACTAAAAACTTCACTTCTATTGTATTGCCTTGAAAATGAGTAGACTTTTGGATGAGACGATTGATAGCTCTAGTATGGATGATCTTGAATGCACAACCTCAAGGGTACTCAAATGGTTCAAAAGTTCTTTTGATGATATTGTGATGGTAGTCCTAGCTTGGGGTGAGGGATTTGTTTTGAGAAATCATCGCCTTGGTTGAGCACTCTTGAATTCATTCTCATGGGATAGGTGCATTTGGGATTTGTGAGTATTCCCTTTTCTGAAAACTCTCACGAGACTATAACTCGTCCACTAGGGTAGCCTAGGGGTTTAAAGGCCTAATGCATACGCTAAATGCATTCGTAACGCCTACGAAAAGGAGCTAGTTAGATTGTACATACTTGTCATTTTCTTTCATTAACATGTTTAGGAATAATGATCGAGACCTTGTGAAATCTAGTGAGGCAAATAGACGAAAAACATAGCACCACTAGCATTTCGACATTTGCATGACCTTGACATATTCTCAAACTTTGTTCGGGACTAACAAAACTTAAGTGTGGAGTGTTGATGAGTCGAGTTTTCGACTCATTTAGGGTCATTCTTCACTATAGTTTTGAATCGTTTCCGACATTATTTTGATGTCATTTGACCTCTATATCTACATTTCAGGTAGAAAACAAGTTTCCCCCAAGGTCTAAGCCAAAATAGAAAACTCGGGGAAGAATCACAGATTTCGGGGCAAAACCGAGCAAACTTGACCTTTGCGGATTGTTATGAACGTGCAGGGCGGATTCGGTGTCCGATTTGGTTGATCCATAACTTGTTGGAAAGGTATTTCAAAGGGCTACAACTTTGTAGTTTAAGCCAAGACCAAATTCGGACGGGAAGACCTCCAAAAAGGCTCGGGAAGTTCCAGCCGGTCGGCTGAAATCAGCCAGCCGACCGGCTGAACTCTGCTTCTTCAAACGATGCCCACGGCCATTCCCAGCCGACCGACTGAGAATCCAGCCGACTGGCTGAACTCTGCTGCTTCAAATATGATGTCCACGATCATTCCCAGCGACCGGCTGAGAATCCTGCCGACCGGCTGAACTCTGCTGCTTCAAAAACCCTACCCGAGGCTATAAATAGAAAGAGTGCTTTTTGACCAAAGTGTGGAGGTTTTTGGGGAAAAGAATATTGGAAAAGAGGCTCAACCAAGGTCATCAATCATCAAAAGAACCAACTAAGGAGAAGAAGAGAAGATCAAAAGGGAGTTCAAGGATTGACAACCCTCCTTCCTCTACATCCTTTTCTATTCCACTTGTTGTATGCTAAAAACTCTACTCACACCATCTTGTCTTACATGATGTGTGAGTAGTGGATCTTGTGTTTTGAGGGTCTTATGACTCTCCTTGGTACTGTTGATCACATATATACATTGATATTCATATGGATGATTGTTGATTTCATTTTCTCTTGTGTTATAAATGTTATTCACTCTAGGTGTTTGATAAAATGCCTAAGTGACAACTTAGACTAAAACTTGAACCTATGTCTTGGAAAAGCTAGTGTATAGTTCTAGGATGGAGAAAATGATCATATCTTAAGCATGAAAGTGAACCTTATGATATGATGCTTGACTAAGGATTGAATGGTTAATTCATTGGAGTTAGTCAATAAGCGAATCATCAATTAATCCCATTTAATGGTGTCAAATTCATGTTTACTATGCTCTTTATTATGCCATGCTGCTAAGTGTTTGAGGAAATGCCTAAGTAACACGATGAACCTTAAAACTAGACTTAAGAATCGAGAGACCGTAGGGATAGTTTAGATGTAGTGAATATGATCGTTTCTACGGGATTGAAGTGAACTAGATTCAATACTATTTGACTACCATGAAATGTTTGAATATCGTGTATGTGATCATTGAGAAAATGCCAAGGAGGGGAGTAACCCCTCGAAACACCTCTTACTTATCTTTTATCCTCAATTACTCGCCACATAGGATTTAGATATATACTCCCTCATACATTTTTGGTTAGAATAGCTGAGCGGAAATACAATCTTGAATAGTGCATGTGCTTAGCTTGCTCCTCTTGGTTCGACCCGGTACTCTACCGGTATTATAAATGTTTTGACACTACATTCGATCCTCTATTCATTGATATTATTTAGAGGTGAAAAAGAATAGTTCGTCAAATGGCACCGTTGCCGGGGAGAAACTAGTTAGCACATCCCTAGACTAGATTGTGTGGAAGTTCCGACTATTCTTGTGAATATTTTTCTTTTTTCTTATACTTGTATATTCTCTTTTTATACTCATATCTCTTACTAACTTCGTTTATCTTGTCTTGCGAGGATGGATAACTACAACCAACAAGTCTTTTCTAATGGAGAATACTACCAAGAGGAGGAGCAACCATATTCCTATTTCCAAGAACTTGGCTATCAAACTAGTTATTATAATTCGAATGGGGATGATAGCCAATGTTTTGAAGTTGAAGACTCCTACCCTCCATACCCTCAACCTCCTCATCCTTCAAGTGAACCCTCTAAGTTTGAATCCAAAATTGCTACACTCCTTGAGCATCAAGAGAAAATGAAGCAAGAATTTCTTGTAAAAGAAGTCCTTGATCCTAATGCCTCAAGGGAAGAATGGGAACAAGAAATGGAGGGTGAATTTTGGAGAGCCGCCACCAAAGCTTGGTTATGGGATGGTGAATCTTATAACGAGGACGAGGTGCCATGCGAAAGTGAAGCACCCTTCACTACTAGCACATCTCAAGATCATTTGAATGAGAATACACAAAAGTTCACCATTTCATCAACGCCTCGGCTCTCCGATGAGGAATTCTTCAATGATGATGCCTCTTATATAAAGGAAACACCTTTTATTGACGAAGAAGACTTTCTTCCTCTCGGTGCAAAAGAGCCTAAATGTGGATCCCGATTTCTTGATGAGGATAAGATGGAGGAAGAGCTTATGATGCAAAAAGGACTTCGAGGGTACAAGGACTTTGTTGAGGTCTACATGGAAGAAATGAAAGAACCATCCCGCACTCAAGAAGACAAGAATTTAGAAAGGGATATTGAGGAGTGGGCACCCTTGGACGTCATTGATAAATTCAAAGAAGGGATGTCCATCAAGCTCGAGACAAATTTTGAAGACCATTTCTTCACTACTTCGTCTCGAGACAAGTTTGGGAGCTTTGTGCCTTATTTTGCAAGATCTTTGGAAGGAATGTCCCATGACCCCTTAGCTCTAAAGGGATCTTCATACTTGAAGGGGTCAAAATCCCAAAGGAAAGTCCATTGTAGGCTTGATGGGAGGAAATTCAAATGGGATTTGAAGGTGGATTGACACGACCAAATCCAAGGCCCCGTGAGAAGGGATCCTAGCAAAGGACTTCTCAACGAGTAATTCTATGGGGCGCTTTGCTACGTCTTTGCCAAGATGGGAAAAACTAGGCCCTCGCGGGAGGTAACCCAGTTTGTAAGTTGTTTCATTCTCGTTCTTTTATATGTTTAAGTGTTTGGCATGATTTTGAGTAGCTAAGGCTCTAAAGCGTGGAGTGTGATATGTGTTATTAGTGGGCAAAATTTTAAGTGTGGAGTGAGTTCTACTCACTCCAATCCCACTTCACAACTCCACACCCTTCCAACTTTCCCTTTGATTTATCTATAATGATGTTGCACATAGTGCTCATATGCTTTATTGGTGTTTACTAGAGTGGAACTATTGTTATATCATACTATGACTCTAGTTTCACATTTTATCGGTACTTTAGACACCTTGTGCACATGATGGAGGATGTAGATTACTTTCCTTGTTTGAACTCTATCAAACTTATGACATGATGTTATTATGTGGCTTGTGATGCTCTCTTGCTCATACTTGTGTTTTGCATAACCTTGTATGTCACTTGTTGCTTTTAACCTCTCATGTGTTCTTGTCATCAAGGAAAGTTATTTGCATCATGAACGATCACGTTTAGCACAATGGCATATTTTCTATTGATGGGGCACATTTACAAACGAGGGGAGTTCCTATGCGCTTTTATCTCATTTTCTTCATTGTTAACGCTTAGGGACTAAGCTATGCTTTAAGTTTGGAGTGGATTAGCCGCATAGTTCACTCATTTCATGCCATGCTTATCATTTTAGAATGGACACTTGCATTCATGTATTCTATCCCTAACATGAGAGTGTTTTTAACCAAATAGGCTTGTGACTATCGATTCCAATCCCTTTAAATCACATCTAGCCTATTTGCCACATTTATTGGATCTTGAACTTAGAACCGACCTAGTCCATTGAATGTGTATTCTTGAAAACCAATATCATTGCTATCTTTTGTCTATCCAATTCTCTAAGTATTTTCGTTGAAATACCTTAGATCAAGTTATAGGAAGCACCTTTTAAAATCTTCGTGAAAAACTTAGACCTTTTGAATGCTCATTGATGACTTGAGTTCTCTAACACGGTGCCTTGCTTATGTTTGATTCCCGCACATTCCATACACTTTTTGAACATATTGTCAAGTTTTAAGTGTGGAGTCAAAAACAAAAGAGGGCGAAAAATGGGCCCCAATCAAAAAAAAGTGTTTGCGGTCAAAGAGGGCAAAGCCCCGACTAAAAACTTTCTCAAAAGCCACGAGAAGTTTTGATCTCAAAATATACAAATGCCGGGGGTTATGAAGGTAAGTTCCCCCTCGAAAGCATTTGTAGGCCAAAGGCCGTTTCAAAAAGAAAATAAGAAGCACTTAAAACTTGACCCTATGTTTTCCCCCATTCTTCATTTGTGCGGGATTCATCATTTACATTGTGTGCTTGTTAGAATGACTTTTGGACGACCCATGTGCTTGCACGGGAGTTATCATTTGGTCCATGCATGTTTATTGAGAAATCTAATGTCAAACTCCTCTTCCCTTATGGATTACGGCTTAAGCGCCTAAAACTTGGGAATGAGTTCCATGTCACAAACCCATGGACTAGCCCTAGCTAGCATAGGTGAGTGATTGACAATTTTTGTGCAAACTAAAAACTTCACTTCTATTGTATTGCCTTGAAAATGAGTAGACTTTTGGATGAGACGATTGATAGCTCTAGTATGGATGATCTTGAATGCACAACCTCAAGGGTACTCAAATGGTTCAAAAGTTCTTTTGATGATATTGTGATGGTAGTCCTAGCTTGGGGTGAGGGATTTGTTTTGAGAAATCATCGCCTTGGTTGAGCACTCTTGAATTCATTCTCATGGGATAGGTGCATTTGGGATTTGTGAGTATTCCCTTTTCTGAAAACTCTCACGAGACTATAACTCGTCCACTAGGGTAGCCTAGGGGTTTAAAGGCCTAATGCAAACGCTAAATGCATTCGTAACGCCTACGAAAAGGAGCTAGTTAGATTGTACATACTTGTCATTTTCCTTTCAATAACATGTTTAGGAATAATGATCGAGACCTTGTGAAATCTAGTGAGGCAAATAGACGAAAAACATAGCACCACTAGCATTTCGACATTTGCATGACCTTGACATATTCTCATACTTTGTTCGGGACTAACAAAACTTAAGTGTGGAGTGTTGATGAGTCGAGTTTTCGACTCATTTAGGGTCATTCTTCACTACAGTTTTGAATCGTTTCCGACATTATTTTGATATCATTTGACCTCTATATCTACATTTCAGGTAGAAAACAAGTTTCCCCCAAGGTCTAAGCCAAAATAAAAAATTCGGGGAAGAATCGCAGATTTCGGGGCAAAACCGAGCAAGCTTGACCTTTGCGGATTGTTATGGATGTGCAGGGCGGATCTGGTGTCCGATTTGGCTGATCTTTAACTTGTTGGAAAGGTATTTCAAAGGGCTACAACTTTGTAGTTTAAGCCAAGACCAAATTCGGACGGAAAGACCTCTAAAAAGGCTCGGGAAGTTCCAGCCGGTCGGCTGAAATCAGCCAGCCGACCGGCTGAACTCTGCTTCTTCAAACGATGCCCACAGCCATTCCCAGCCGACCGACTGAGAATCCAGCCGACCGGATGAACTCTGCTGCTTCAAATATGATGTCCACGATCATTCCCAGCGACCGGCTGAGAATCCTGCCGACCGGCTGAACTCTGCTGCTTCAAAAACCCTACCCGAGGCTATAAATAGAAAGAGGGTTTTTTTACCAAAATGTGGAGGTATCTGGGGAAAAGAATATTGGAAAAGAGGCTCAACCAAGGTCATCAATCGTCAAAAGAACCAACAAAGGAGAAGAAGAGAAGATCAAAAGGGAGTTCAAGGATTGACAACCCTCCTTCCTCTACATCCTTTCCTATTCCACTTGTTGTATGCCAAAAACCCTACTCACACCATGTTGTCTTACATGATGTGTGAGTAGTGGATCTTGTGTTTTGAGGGTCTTATGACTCTCCTTGGCACTGTTGATCACATATATACATTGATATTCATATGGATGATTGTTGATTTCATTTTCTCTTGTGTTATGAATGTTATGCACTCTAGGTGTTTGATAAAATGCCTAAGTGACAACTTAGACTAAAACTTGAACCTATGTCTTGGAAAAGCTAGTGGATAGTTCTAGGATGGAGAAAATGATCATATCTTAAGCATGAAAGTGAACCTTATGATATGATGCTTGACTAAGGATTGAATGGTTAATTCATTGGAGTTTGTCAATAAGCGAATCATCAATTAATCCCATTTAATGGTGTCAAATTCATGTTTACTATGCTCTTTAACATGCCATGCTGCTAAGTGTTTGAGGAAATGCCTAAGTAACATGATGAACCTTAAAACTAGTCTTACGAATCGAGAGACCTTAGGGATAGTTTGGATGTAGTGAATATGATCGTTTCTACGGGATTGAAGTGAACTAGGTTCAATACTATTTGACTACCATGAAATTTTTGAATATCGTGTATGTGATTATTGAGAAAATGCCAAGGAGGGAAGTAACCCCTCGAAACACCTCTTACTTATCTTTTATCCTCAATTACTCGCCACATAGGATTTAGATATATACTCCCTCATACATTTTTGGTTAGAATAGCCGAACGGAAATACACTCTTGAATAGTGCATGTGCTTAGCTTGCTCCTCTTGGTTCGACCCGGTACTTTACCGGTATTATTAATGTTTTGACACTACATTCGATCCTCTCTTCATTGATACTATTTATAGGTGAAAAAGAATAGTTCGTCAAGTATCCACACAGTGTTTTTGGTCTATTGGCTTTCTGAATCATCAATTCACGAGTGGTCCGATGTCTTTTCCCACATCTTTTGTTTCGAGCCACATGGAACACCGGTGAATGGTACAAAAACCAGATTGTACATGCATATTATCAAACCTGTTAATACTGGTGAATTATAAATTGAATATGACGAACTATGTACACAATGATTATGTAATGAAAGTAACGAACTTTATATTAGTAATGACGAACTATAAAATACAATTACGAACTGTACAATAGTAATGACGAACTATGTACATAGTGGTTATGTAATGAAAGATAACGAACTTTATATTAATAATGACGAACTATAAATAGAACTATGAAATAACTATTGCTAAAGGGAAACTTACTTGTTGACACTGTATGTTGCATCAAAGGACACAACATCAACAAACATTTCCCTACCATTGGCCGACTTTGAGTCTGCCCAAAAAAGACGGGTAAGAGTACCTTCTTCATCCGCAACAGATTCAAAAACATATCCCTTCCAAGAATCCCTTTTGTTCTTTAACTGATTGACGACCATTTCAGCATCACGTCCACCAATAAATGCCTTCATATCTCTTTTGAAAATTTTAAAGTCTGTCAAAGTAGCACCAATATTAGAGTAACCGCCAACCATTTCTTTCACCAAGTGAAACGCTCGAGTTGCTCCAATCCTCATGTGGCTCAAATCCATAATAAAATTCTGTTTGTCAATACTCAATGCCTGTTTTGCATCAAAAACAGTTTCCCAAAGGTTGAAGCAAGCTGATGGTTATGGTTCTCATCAAACACATAAACAGAATACATGCCTCCATCGACTAGCTTGAAATACAATTTCGCTTCACATCCACATCTAGTCTCTTTCCTTTTCCTCTATTTCGAATTAGGATTTTTCAGCGTGGATGTTGCTGTCGGTCATGACCTCGAATGTGGATGTTGCTGTCGGTCATGACCTCCAATGTTAAAACAGATTCAAACCTCCGATGTTAAAACAGATTCAAACCTCCGATGTTAAAACAGATTCAAACCTTCGAATTTAAAACAGATTCAAACCTTCGATGTTGCTGTCGGTCATGACCTCAAATGTTGATGTTGAACAACATTATATCGCAGTACGATGAATCGAGTGAACAAGTTTGCACGAGAACGACCTAGATAATCTGCACCGATTTGATTTGTTTGAACGCGACATATTAGGAAACTGAAGATCAATCGGTTACCAAATTTTATTTATGTTACCAAATTTGCCCTCAACACATTAAAAATTAAAATTAAACATATTTATTTTCAATTAATCAGCACCATCCAAAAGATTAAATGAAGGGTTGAGATAACTTTGTATTTTTTACAATAATTATCTCTTTGCACTTGATCCTAAACCGTTACTGAATATCCATAAAATTTAGAAATTGCAAGGTTTTGTTTATTTACGAAATTCACCCTTAAATTATTTAATCGCCAGTCCACACCCTTTAGTTCTCACGATGTTATTTTCAAGTCCAAAGGTTGAAGATGAAGATTCATCAGCTTCACGCGCAGATTCTCAAATTCGGCGACCCAGAATGACATCCCAAAATCCTCAGCAAGCTCTTCACTTTCGCCGCGCTTTCACCTTCGGGAGATTTGACATACGCAAGGCGTATCGTCAACTCTCTCCGGACTCGGAATTGGTACTACTGCAACACCTTGATCAGAGCATACGCGCAAAGCTCCAATCCTGTTGCGGGTGTTGGTATCTTTTTCGCGATGCGGGAAAGTTCCTTTCTTGCTCCTCCTGACAAGTTTACGTATCCGTTTGTACTCAACGCCTGCGCGCGTTTGAGGTTGTTTAATGGGATGTTGGAGGATGTTACTATTGTTTCTGTTCTAGGTGCTTGCGCAGAAGTGGGGGCTCTAGTTATAGGGAAAAAGGTTCATGAGTTAGTTGAGGAGAAAGGTTTTGGAACTAGGGATAATGTTAGTACTGCTCTTATTGACATGTATGCGAAATGTGGGTGTTTAGATAGTGCCAGGCGAGTTTTTGATGGCATTGCGAAGAAAGATAATGTTTTTGTGTGGACAGAAATGATAGGTGCCAGCGGTAGTCATGGTAAGGGTCGGAATGCGATTGATATGTTCGAAAATATGCTGAAATCAAATGTCAGGCCAGATGAGAGGACAATGACTGCACTGTTATCAGCTTGTAAGAATGCCTGTTTAGTTAAAGAGTGTCTTGGCTACGTGATGGATATGGAAAAAAAGAAGTTATGGAATAAGACCCGTTCTTCAATCATCCATCAGTATGAGCCTCTGAGCTTGTAAACACACAGTTGTTTATTCCCAGTTTAATAATATTAAATCTTTTGATTAATAGTCTCATGAGAAGGCAGTCTAAAGCTGTGGAACTGTTTCATGTAGATAATAAATACAAGGAAGGCTTGCATTACATCTCTGACCAGTATATAGCAAGCGAATGCGTTTGTATGTTGATATCTTAGGCATTTATCAACCAAAAAGAATGCAGCTGAGGAATACAAAGAATGAGATGATCACAATGTAACCTGGTCCAACTCGTGAGCCTACCAATTCAAAATAATCAAGTGCCATCAACTCCCATGGTGTTCACGATTTGGGCAAAATCGGTTTGACTTAGTCAACCCGATTTGGCGGAAATCGGTTTCATACAAAAAAAAATTAAAAAAATTAAAAAAATTAAAAAAAATTAAAAAAAATTAAAAAAAATTAAAAAAAATTAAAAAAAATTAAAAAAATTAAAAAAAATTAATGAAAATCGGTTTCATCGGAATAAAATTATTAATACCCAATTCAACAATCGATTTCTCCTTAGCCAATTCTTTTCTAATTTGATGATAATTAGTTGAATTGGGTAGTAATTAGTTGAAATATTTGTATTTTTTTTGAATTGGGTGATAATTAGTTGAAATGTTTGTTGAATTGTTGAATTGAGTGTTAATTATTTAAAATGTTTGTGTTTAATTGTTGAATTTCCTTTCTTTTAATAAAATCAGTTTTCTTTAGTCAACGACAATTATTTTGAAAAATTCAACTAATTACCATTCATTTCAACAATTCAATGCAAACAATTCAAGTAATTATCACCAAATTCAAATAATTAATACCCAATTCAACAATTAAACACAAACATTTTAACTAATTAACACTCAATTCAAATAATTAATACTCAATTCAACAATTGTTTTTATAGGAAATTCAAAAATTAAACACAAATATTTTAAATAATTAACACTCAATTCAACAATTCAACACAAGCATTTCAACTAATTAACACCCAATTCAACTAATTATCCTCTAATTAGAAAAGAATTGGCTAAGGAGAAACCGATTGTTGAATTGAGTATTAATAATTTTATTCCGCATGAAACCGATTTTTATTATTTATTATTTATTATTTTCAATTATTATTTAATTTTGTTTAATTTTTTTAATTTTTTTTAATTTTTTTAATTTTTTTTAATTTTTTTTAATTTTTTTTAATTTTTTTTAATTTTTTTTAATTTTTTTTAATTTTTTTTAATTTTTTTTAATTTTTTTTAATTTTTTTTAATTTTTTTTACCATATTCGTACGAAACCGATTTCCGCCAAATCGGGTTGACTAAGTCAAACCGATTTTGCCCAAATCGGTTTCGTACACGTGGCCAGAATTACATTTTTTCGGTCCACGTAGGCGCACAGTCATCAAACCGATTTTTCCCGAATCGGTTTTACTCAAAAATCCCTAAAACCGATTTCGCCCAAATCGGTTTTATTAAAAACAGGGCAAAAACGAGATTTGAGTTTGAGGCAGGGCAAAAGTGAGATTGAATTACAAAAATAGGGCAAAAAAAAAACTCTATGAACATCCTAATCTGTAGGGGGAAAGAGACTTCATGTTCATCCCAGCCAATGTATATGAGGTCAGACCCATACCATAGCAGCAACATCTATCGAACTGGTACCCGCAAGATCAGTTTTGTCCCTGTAATAGTTGTAAAGAACAGGTAACCTATCTGTCACAGTTTCCCTAATGTATTCAGTTCTAATACCTTTATTTGAAAGGTTTTCCTGAAGTCCGGTCAAAAAAAGATATAGTTTCCACACCCAATTTGACCTAATTCTGCACTGCTTTTGCATATTTGCATGCTTTTGTGATATGCAACTATTTTCCATTGACATCTTTCGTATTTAGTGGCTGATTGGTTTATAGATTCTTTTTTTATAAATTAAGTTCCACTTGATAGGCAAGCACAAGCCCCATACTCATGCCATGAGATGCGTCCAGAGCGATTATAGATTTCTGGGGCATATGGTTTGTTATGGTTTTGAGTTGTTGTCACTTATTACTTGTGTTTCTGGTGCATTCTGTGGATGAGTGTTAATTGAAGTAGCCAAAGTATGAAGCTTTGAATGGTTGAGCTTCTGAGAGTTGTTGATTTAGTGTTGTTAGGTTGCATCAGTGACCTGATTGAGCAAAGAATCTGTTCCAAACTCGCAGTTTCTAAAGTGGTAAAGTCACGAGCTTGGGAGCTGGAGGAGGTTTAGAAGTTGAGTCGCTTTGATTGATTGTTTGTTGGATAGGCTGGACGCATTGGTTTAGCGAGATATCTCCTTTTGAGTAGCTGTGTTCGGGAGATGAAAAGTGAACATCGGAGCTTATCTTGAAAGATGTTTGACCTGAAGTTGAGTCTGAGATCGAGGTCTCAGCTGGTGGTACAGGATGCTTTTGTCACAGTGGATGCTTTCAAACAGAGTTATTGTGCAAATATGCCTCTAGAACTCCTAAGGGATGTATCGATGAGAATCGAGTCATCCGAAAATACTTGGCCTCCCTGCAGAAATGTGGTTGCATTTGCTGGGGTTTGCAAGAAATGGAGAAAAATTATGTAGAGATCGATTACAAGATTTGTACTAGTTGAACCTTATCTTTATTAATTATTGGGACCAAATGTTAGGTTTACAAACAAAGAATTGACTCAATCCAAAACTAAACAAATACAAACAATCAATCCAGTCCAATGCAATCAAACAATAGCATAAACGAATCACCAATCCAAGCAACCGGTTAGGGTAACTTCCCTGATGATTCGCCGCTCGAATCCTCGTCGGAAACTTCACAGCTCCGCTTGGGTGTCCAAGAGTGCTACTCCACGCGTTCGGCTAGCAATACTTGCAGTCGTGCCACGATGGAGTTCGCCCACGCCAGTCGGTCGCTTCTTAGTTGCTTTCGCTCGTCAATTTGGCTCAGCGCTCGCAGAATCACTCGATTTAAGCTCGGAGAGAAGAAGAGAGAGTTTCAGGCCCTAAGCCCCAAATCCGAAATTGCATTTGTATCAGCTAAGGCGCGCATTAAAACGAGGACGTCCGCGCGAGTTCGTTACGATTGAAACGATGTCGTCCACATCGTAACCGAAACGCGCGCTTCCTCAAAACGACTTCGTTCCTTTAAAGCCGAATTCCGCGCCTTGGTGAAACGACGTAGTTTGGCTTCGAATTCAAATGCAGATCTTCCCTCTCTGCCGAAGTGACGCCGTTTTGAGCTCTTCAGCTCAAAACATACATATGGCTCAAAGGACTTAACCCAGTTTTTCCTGCAAACTTACACACACATATAGACTAGGCTAATAACATAAATATGGTCCCAATATCAACTCAACACACAACTGGGATTATATATCTTAACAAATGCCCTCCTAAGACTAGTTGTGTAATTGAATAAAGAAAGAATGAGGCAGATACATCTGACCTCAATTAAAAGTTCAACACAGCCTGTTGAGGCTTCAAACTTGCTCATGCCAGACCTTCATCCAACCTCATCAATGTGCAAGCTTTCTCTGCAGAAAATAAACTTGTTAGCAGGTACAATTTTAGTTCCAAAGTCAGCAGGATTTTTCTCTCCAAGGATCTTGTCTACACTTATGGTTTGGGTCTCCACGAGGTCTCTAATGAAATGCATTCTCACATCTATATGTTTAGACCTCTCATGGTAAACTGGATCCCTACACAAACATAAGGCACTTTGACTATCCATGAAGATCCTAGGAGGCTCATTAATCCCACTAATCTTCTTCACTATCCCACTCAACCAAATGACTTCTTTTGCTGCCTCTGTGGAAGCTATATATTCTGCTTCTGTGAATGATAATGCAACTATGGGCTGAAGCTGACTCTTCCAAGACACACAGTTCCCATTCCAAGTGAAAGAGAAAGCTGTGGTGGATTTCCTATTATCCCTATTGCTGGCATAATCTGAATCTACATAGTCTACAATGTCATCCCTTGGTTCATGGTTTCTATACACTAATCCTAGTCCCTTAGTCCCTAACAGGTACCTTAACAAATATTTCATGGCTTCCCAATGCTATATGCCTGGGTCAGACATATATCTACTAAGGACACTAATAGAGAATGCAAGATCAGGCCTGGTACATATCATTCCATACATAACAGAACCAACAACAACATCATTTGGCACATTCAGCATATTTTTCTTTTCTTGCTTAGTTTTTGGACAATCTTCCTTAGAGAAACAAGATGTCCTCCTAAGGGTATAGCATTAGACTTAACATTCACAATAGCAAATTTATCTAACACCTTAGCAAAGTATTCAGATTGGGATAAACAGATTTATCCATTTTTCCTATTTCTAGTTATCTTTACCCCTAAGATCTTTTGAGCAATTCCTAAGTCTTTCATGTCAAAATGTTTTTGCAAACCAGACTTAGTCAGTTTTATGTCATGCAATGAGGAACTAATCAGCAACAAATCATCAACATACAGCAGCGCAAACAATGGGGCATTATTTTTCACTCTTTTAAGATAAAAGCATGTATCATATTTGCTTCTCATGAATCCTAAGTCGAGCATACAACTGTCAAATTTCTTATTCCACTGCCTAGGTGATTGTTTTAATCCATAGATGGATTTTCTAAGTAAACAGACATGATCTGGTTTAGTTTTATCAACAAAACCTTCAGGTTGACACATATGAATTGTTTCTAGCAAATCACCATGTAAAAATGCAGTTTTCACATCCATTTGTTCTATATGCCAATCATAGACAGCAGTCATAGCAATAAGCAATCTTAGAGTTTTATACTTGACAACAGGAGCAAATATCTCATTAAAATCAATGCCCTCTCTTTGGTGAAACCCCTTAGCCACTAACCTAGCCTTAAACCTTGGTGGATCATTAGGTGAGTTACCTTCTTTTATTCTGTATATCCATTTACATGCCAAAGGTTTCACATTAGCAGGCCTAGGTACTAATTTCCAAGTGTTTTTTTCATGCATAGATTGAATTTCTTCTATCATGGCATTTTTTTCATTTTTCAGATTCCTTACTAGACAAGGCTTGCTTATATGTATTAGGTATTACATATTTAATTTTTCCAGCAGCCATTAGAGCAAACTCAACAATATTACAGCACTTCTCATCATGTTTCTCATCATACTCAGCTATGTTGGCCTTATATTTTCTATTGGGAATTCTAGTCCTAGGTTCCCTGTCTCTAGTTAATTGATAGTTACCAATACTAGGCTCAGTTTCATGCACAGGGGACTCAGAAATATCAGGCATAACATCAACATTTTCAGGCACATTCACACTATGATCAACATATAAATCCTCAGGTAGATTTGGCAAATCAGGTGAAGCAGCAGAAGTAATATTCATGCCTAAATCAGATGATCCTATAACAATATTTTGATCACTAGTGTCCATAGGAATTGAAGCTGAGTTTGAGTGAGTAGGGCTTACAGTGCTAGCTCCCCCACCTAATTGGTGAGGTAGCTCATTACCTGAAACAGCAGAGGAATTGCTCCCCTCATATGTTACCTCCTGCAATCCATTACTTATATCCAGTGACTGTCCCATCTCAGCTGCTTGGTCTCCATTGTTTCCATCATCATGTCTCTGGTTCAAATTGAATCCTAATGGAATAAAACTGGTCACACCTTCAGGTGTGCCATGAGACTCAATAGCACACGGTTTAGTTTAGACTTAAAGTGAAAATTCAGTTCATCAAAGGTAACAGAATGTGACACTATGACTTTGTACCCTCCTGGTTGTATCATTAGCAATTTATAACCTTTAACTCCTTCAGGATACCCAAGCATTATACATTTAACAGCCCTAGGCTGGAGTTTACCATCAGACACATTGGCATAAGCAGTGCAGCCAAAGGGCCTGAGGTGGGAGATGTGGGGAGGTTTCCCAGTCCAAAGGTCCTGGGGAGTTTTGAAGTTAATGGCCGAGGAAGGACATCTGTTAATCAAATAAGCAGATGTAATCACAGCCTCTCCCCAAAGAGTTGGTTTAACTCCAGCATTAATCATCATGCATCTAGCTTTCTCTAAAAGGGTCCTGTTCATCATCTCAGCAGTCCCATTCTGCTGGGGAGTACCAAGCACAGTCAAGTGTCTTTTAATCCCATTCTTAGTGCAAAAATCATTAAAGGCCTTGTTACAAAATTCCAACCCATTATCTGTTCTTAAACATTTAACCTTAAGTTCAGTTTGACTCTCAACCATGATCTTCCAATCCTTGAATTTTTCAAAAGCCTCATCCTTGGTTTTTAAAAAAGGAAGACCCATACTTTTCTTAGTATTGATCAATAATAGAGAGGAAATATGACCTGCCTCCTATTGTAGAGACCTGAGCAGGCCCCCACAAATCAGAGTGGACATACTCCAAAGGTTTTTTGACAACAAAAGAGGATTTGCCAAAAGGATGAGCAGATTTTTTACCAATAACACAGGTTTCACAGAATTTCAGATCAATGGGCTTGCAATCAATCAAACCAGATTTAGCCAGATAATGCAGTCCTTTATTCCCTATATGTCCAAGCCTTAAATGCCACATTTTAGTGTCTAACAGAATTTTATGTTCATCAGCAAGATTAATTTCAGACAAAGAAATTACATGTTATAATCCTCCTTTTTCAATGCTTTTCATCACAATTCTGTTATCCCTAATTACTTTTCTAACTCCCTTAAAGGTTGTTATTTTGCATCCAAGTTTATCAAGGGCAGATTCTGACATTAAACTCCTCCTTAGATGGGGAACCCATCTCACATTTTGGAGGGTTCTCACAACACCATCAAACATCCTTAAGGGAACTAAACCAATTCCCTTAATTCTCAATGATGTGTGATCACCTAGCATGACCTCCCTACCTTCACAGAGCTTCAGAGAACTGAAGAGATGCTTGTGTGGAGTGGCATGCATGGTGCAGCCAGAATCAAGGATCCATGAATCACCCTCATGCCCACTAGACATGAGGAACAATTCATTTTCATGTTGGGGATCATTTTCACATATATTAGACTGTCCAGATTGTTGGTTGTCTTTTCCTTTATTCTTTTTATCCTCAATTCTTTTGTAACAAGAGCTAGCATAGTGACCCAACTTGCCACAAAAATTGCACTTAACAGGGGTATTTCTATGAGGATTATTGTTGTTTTGAGAAGATTGAGAAGACTTATCAAGAGATTTCTTTTCATGAGAATCATTATTATTTTGAGATCCATTGTAGTTCTTTTTCTTTGGTTTAAATTTGTTCTTTCCCTTAAACATCTTTACCTCAGATTTTACTTCAGTTCTAACACCATTTTTAGTCTTAAAAACTTTTAGACTTTCATTCTTTGAAGTAATAGCTTCAATAATCTTGGAGACTGTTACTTCTTCACTCACATACTGAATAACATCCCTAAGGGTGACAAACTGTGATGGAATTGAATTAAGGAGAATGACATTGAGGTGTTCTTCTTTAATTTCATCTTTACACTTTTTCAAATCCTGAGTTAGTTTTAAGAAGATGTCAAGGTTCTCCTGCAAACTCATAGTCACATCCATCTTGAAAGTGAAAAGTTTTGTTTGCAAGGAGATCCTATTGGGGAGAGATTTAACCAAATACATTTTATCTAATTCATCCCATAATGTTTTAGGTTCAGAATGATGCATCACTTTCCTAGCAACATCATCTGTTAATCTCATCATGATTTCAGAATAAGCAAGCTCTTTCATGTCTATTTTCTGTTAATCAGAGGTAGGAGCTATCCATTCCTCTGTCATAGCCCTATAGCATTTTTCTTTAACAAGAATAGCCTTCATCTTCATCTTCCACATACTAAAATCAGAGGTCCCATCGAAGGGTTTGATTTTCATGGCATCAGCCATCCCAAGAGAAAATCAAGTCCAAAGGGTTAACAAAGAAAGGTAGACAAGCACAAATCATGATCAAGGGGAATCAAGATCAATTAATCCAGCTCTGATACCACGTTGTAGAGATCGATTACAAGATTTGTACTAGTTGAACCTTATCTTTATTAATTATTGGGACCAAATGTTAGGTTTACAAACAAAGGATTGACTCAATCCAAAACCAAACAAATACAAACAATTAATCCAGTCCAATGCATCAAACAATAGCATAAACGAATCACCAATCCAAGCAACCGGTTAGGGTAACTTCCCTGATGAATCACCGCTCGAATCCTGGCTGGAAACTTCACAGCTCCGCCTGGGTGTCCAAGAGTGCTACTCCACGCGTTCGGCTAGCAATCCTTGCAGTCGTGCCACGATGGAGTTCGCCCACGCCAGTCGGTCGCTTCTCAGTTGCTTTCGCTCGTCAATTTGGCTCAGCGTTCACAGAATCACTTGATTTAAGCTCGGAGAGAAGAAGGGAGAGTTTCGTGCCCTAAGCCCCAAATCTGAAATTGCATTTGTATCAGCTGAGGCGCGCATTAAAACGACGACGTCCGCGCGAGTTCGTTACGATTGAAACGATGTCGTCCACATCGTAACCGAAACGCGCGCTTCCTCAAAACGACTTCGTTCCTTTAAAGCCGAATTCCGCGCCTTGGTGAAACGACGTAGTTTGGCTTCAAATTCAAATGCAGATCTTCCCTCTCTGCCGAAGTGACACCGTTTTGAGCTCTTCAGCTCAAAACATACATATGGCTCAAAGAACTTAACCCAATTTTTCATGCAAACTTAAACACACATATAGACTGGACTAACAACATAAATATGGTCCCAATATCAACTCAACACACAACTGGGATTATATATCTTAACAAATTACAAAGGAAATCGTAAAACTACCCCCAAGTTTTTGGCAAGTTGACCTTATTCCCAAATTTCTCTGATGCAGGTTTGACATACAAAAAGCGTCATTCTTTATCTTGGAGTTGATGTAATCATCTACTTTTCGGTATCTGTGTACAATTTCTACCAGCAGCCGAGATTTTTGTCTTTATGAGCATAAGTTGTATCAACGGAAACTCAAAGATCTTTTTATCTTTGCAAGTTTGACTATCAGAAGAAAATATGGATATTGAAAGAAGATGGTGTCACGAAACTAGCTAAATATTCTCCTACTTCATTTCAAAATGAATTTAGTTGATTTGTTATTTTGCGAATAATTACCTTCGTAATTTGTTGTTTTTTTGTAGTCTGGTCCGAGGGAGTTAATTGTCCAGTGTTAACCAAACCAAATGAAACCGTTCGAGTCAGACATATCATCTCTACCTCTGATACGATTCGATTATTGTATCAGGTCCAGAAAAAGAATTACAGAAGGCGGTCGTTTGAGAAGAGAATTGGAAGAAGAGAAACTGAATTTATTTCATTGCTTGATTTCTATTTCTTTTACAATACCAATTTAACTGTCACATTATCAAAATACATTTCTACCCTTGTACTTCATAATATTTCCATGTGTAACAATCTCGGCCTTAAACCATGGTATTTGTAACCTTTTCTCTCCTAATAATCTCCATAAGTTACCAATTGGTGTATTACAGATCTTAAAAAAAATACTCCATAAATAATTTCTTAGAGCAGATTTGTTGATGACAAATGTAATGCCCCGAAATCTGAATAACTATTGTTCCACATCGAGTGGAAATAATGTTTGTGGTAGCTTTGATAAGATAGGCTACTAGCTAACATGTCACCAATCTATCATGATCTTTTGTGATAGACTCTAGGTTGTGGTGACCTATGGGAGGGCGGTGACCTGGCAGCTGGAACAGGCTAGGCTTATAACGGCTCAGATCGGGTCCTCCGGTCGGGTCGTTATAGATAATCTCGGCCCCAGTTATTAGTTGATCTGCCATACTTCGAACGAAAACTCTGGAATCCACCAAAAAATAGCAAAGCTAAAGTTTTATTCAAAACGAAAGATGAGTTTCTGAAACGAGTTTAAATAGAAAAATATAAAAACTAAATTTGGAAATAAAAACTAAAAAAATTAATAATCCTAGTATTATATTCCTGAGCATGTAACAAAACAGTACTCATGCATTATAAAACTACACAGTAATAGTTTGATTTGGTGTACTGAGTTCTATTATATTTCCTATGTGACCTAGTATTATAATCCTCAAATTCGGTAGATGCTCTTTCTAAGAAGCAACTTAGAAACCGTGAGCTCAATATACAATTTAATATATAACTACATGCCGGAAAACCGGTTCCACTTTCTGTGTAGTTTGAGAACTAACTAAATGCGGTTCTACTGCAGCTGCCATCAAGTGTTTGAAACGAAAAAGACTATTTGAACAGCATGTTGACCAGCTTGGTAAAACCGGTGGGGAGATTCGATATTGCCTATAAACTAGACTATAAAAGGGCTGGGTTTTTCTACTAAAAAATTGAACCGAACTGAAACCAAACCGAATCTAAAATCGAACCAAATATCGGTTTATCATACCGAACCGATATAAACCGGTTCGGTACCGGTTTGCATATTGAGAAACTCGGTTTACCGAACCGAACCGAATATTGCTTTCTTCTAAAAAAAAGTCTATCGACAAAAAAAACTCTTCGTTTTCTCTCTCGACAACACAGAAACCACGAAGAGCCGCCCCATCCCTTCACAAAGCTCTTCGTTTCTCTCAATTTCTCTCGACTTGTTTGACACCTCAGCAGCACACATATCTCTAAGAAACCGAGCGATCGATTGGCGTGGAGTGATTGAGCAGGGACGAGAGATCGAACGGATAGTTCTTTGGTATTTTTTTTCAATTGTAGTATAAATATAATAGATGGACCAAGGAGCGTATGACTATGAGATGTGGGCAGAGGATTGTGTAGATGAGGAGATTGCGGAAGGTGGTGAGGGTGATGATGATGGTGTAGTGGGTGGTGAGGATGGCGGTGAGGAGGGTGGCAAGGAGGAGGGTGGTGTGGAGGAAGTGGCCATAGGGACGGGAGGAGGTAGGAAGAGGAAGAAAGCTTCACCGGCATGGGATCACTGTGTGAAAAAAGAAAAGAAAAATAGAGAAGGTGAAATAGTAGAGGTTATCGGGATATGTAACTATTGCAAATTGGAGATGCCGGCCCATTCTAAAAAAAATGGGACAAGAGGGTTGCTCAATCACTTGAGAAAATGTGTAGGTTGCCCTCTTTATGAAGGAGATCGAGCTAAATCTACTCAACCAACCTTGACTAATGTGACCATGGGTGGAGCTTTAGTCCCACATGTTTTTAATAAAAAGAAATGTGAGTTGTTGACCGTGGAGTTCGTCATAAGAGATGAGCAACCATTTAGGGCGGTTGAAGGGGTAGGTTTTGTGAACTTACTTCATGGGCTTCAACCTAGGTTTAAGATCCCTGATAGAAAAAAGGTTGCTCGTGGAGTATGGGACTTGTACATGCTTGAGAAGGGCAAAATAAAGTCGGTAATATGAGATAAGAGGGTAAGTATCACAACGGATACTTGGACATCTATCCAAAACATCAACTATATGGTGATCACCGCCCATTTTGTAGATGATTCTTGGAACTTGCATAAGAGGATCATCAACTTCACTAAAATCTTAAGTCACAAAGGTGAAGACATAGGCATGTGCCTTGAGCGTTGTCTACTTGATTGGGGAGTTGAGAAAGTGTTTAGCATTACCGTTGATAATGCTTCGGCAAATGAAGGGGCGGTTGCACATATGAAGAAGAAGCTTGAAAGACAAGGAAATCTAGTACTTGGTGGGGAGTACTTGCATTTGAGATGTGCTTGTCACATCCTCAATCTAATTGTGAAGGATGGATTGGGTGAACTAGAGAAGGCAATTGAGGGTATTCGGAATTGTGTCAAGTACATTCACTCTTCATCGGCAAGGTTAGATGCATTTAGAAATGTAGCTATCTTGGAGAATATGGATAGCATGTCATGCATTCCCATGGACGTGCCTACAAGATGGAATTCAACTTATAAAATGCTTGAAGGTGCATTCAAGTATAAGGTGGTGTTTAGTAGGATGAATGATGAAGATTTGAATTTTCGAGCTTACTTTAATGAAGAGGTTAAGAAGGATGGGGAGTTTGTCAAAAGGATGGGGCCACCAATGGAGGAAGATTGGTTGGATGCACAAGCTTTTACTCTTTTTCTTAAGAGGTTTTATGATTCTACCATAAAGCTTAGTGCAAGTAAAACTCCTACTTCAAATTTGATATTCAATGAAATGGTGGCATTGCAACAACTTATTGAGAAGAAGATGAGTGATTGGAGTAATCCCATTTTGATGAAGGTGGCTCGATCAATGAAGATAAAGTTTGACAAGTATTGGGGACAAAGCAATGGAGGAGGAAATGACCATAAAATAAACATGATCGTGTTTATTGTCAATGTATGAAAATCGTTGAGATAACTAATGACTTGGATTCTTACTTTGCCGATGCTCCCGAGGCTGCTTTGAACAAAGAGTTCAACCTAATGGAATGGTGGAAGGTTAATCAATTTAAATATCCAATCGTGGCGAAGATTGTCAAGGATATCTTTGCAATACCATCTTCCACGGTTGCTAGTGAGGCGACATTTAGCTTGGGCAAGAGGGTTGTTGATCCGTTTAGAGCTTCTTTGAATCCACTCATGGTTGAGGCACTAGTTTTCACTAGTGATTGGCTTAGGGCTGAAGAATTTGATTTTTACAAGGAGCCAACGGATCAGGAGTTCGAAATGTACAAGGAACTTGAAGAAATTGAAATAAGTAAGTAATGCATTATTTTATTTATATGAGTTTTTATATATGTTAGTTGTTATTCATTTTAATTATTATGTTTCTAAATTGTACTAATGTTTTTCTTTTTTGTAGATGTGAGCTATACTCAATTGCCTACATTTCCTCCTACACCTTCTTCGGTTGCAAGTAGTTCATCAATGAGTAGTACCTCAATGAGTCTTAGTTCATCAATGATTTTTTGCCTCCCCTTCCTCCTCCAGGACATTCAACAATGGATCTTATGTCTACAACAAATGTTAGAGGTGTTTCTTCGAGTACTAGACGTAGAGGTAGAGGTAGAGGTAGAGGTAGAGGTAGAGGTAGAGGTAGAGGTAGAGGCAGAGGTGTTATTAGAGATGCTAGCAAATGAGCTTTGAAAATTTGAAGACTTAAGTAACTATTTATGTTCATTCGGGTTTGTAACTTAACTATTTTATTTGCTTGAGTTTGAAACTTATTGTATTGTAATTGAATTGAAATTGAAATTTTGCTTTAGAAGGAATGGAGTCACTTCAGCATTTCAATTCGGTTTACCGAAAAAGTCGGGTCGGATGTCGGTAGCATTTTTCACTGAACCGAATAGTCGATTTGATTCGGTTTTGTCGGTTTAATTACGGAACCCAGCCCTAAAACTAGACTATTCATAAACTAGACTAGTTTATAGACTATTTGAACAGCATGTTGAACAGCATGTTGACCAGCTGCCATCATGAATGTGATACTGAAGAGAGATGGCCCTCAAAGAGAGAAAGGTTAGTTTAGTTTATATATAAGCATTCAGTAGTGTTTATAACGGTCATTATATTATGCTTAACAAAAACACTCTCTCACAGATATCTGCAAATTTACAGTCTTTCTAACAGTACCAAAATTTTTAGGAAAGAAGCGGGTTTTCATGTGCAAGAGGAATCGAAGCAGTTCATCTTCTCTACCTGCTTGTTTGTAAGTCCAGATTCAGACCACTTTCTTCTTCTCGTTTACTATTGTAAAATATTGCAAACTGCTTTGGCAGTCACTACACCAGAATGCACATTATACGACTCTCTTTGCTCTAGTCGTATATGGTAGTGTCGCATATGTCGAGTTATATGACAGTATTTTGGACGCATTGTCGTATAAGATATACATACGCGACACCCTCAATGCGACAACTCATTCACTGTCGTATATGATACCCTTTGCGACATTACCATAAACGACAGCATAAACTGTGTCGCGTAAGTTGTCATATGCGACATCGGGTTATGAGACACAGCTAACGATGTCGCGTAGGTTGACATATGAGACATCACGTTAAGAGACACAGCTAACGATGTCGCTTAAGGTGCCATATGAGACATCGCGTTAAGAGACACAGCTAACGATGTCTCTTAAGTTGGACATGCTGACACACTGCTTTTTTGAATACATAATAAATTAATATGTAAGTACCATTTAGTGCACCGTACACATTGGTTGGTCAACTACCGTTGTCTTATGCGACTCCATATGACAATCAGAGTCGCATAAAGGGAAGCTCATTTAATGAAAAATCAGAGATGTCCTTGTACTTCTTCGTCTCTCCCATTTTGACAGAAACATTCTAAATGTTTCTGAGTTCGAAACCCCACCACTGAGCACAAAAAACAGTAAGTTCCCACTTGTTTGAATCTTCTCCATGTTTTTTTTGATAAAGAATCTTCTCCATGTTGATCATGTAAGTTCATATGTGTGTATTTTGGTTGAGAAACATGCTAATTACTTCCTTTCATTATAGTTTATATGTTTGGTTGAGAAACATGTTACTTCATTTCATTATATTTTATATGTTTGGTTGAGAAACATGTAACTTCCTTTGTGTTTTCCAGGCACTTATGGATAAAAGTTGGATTGATATGGAAAGAGGTTCCAAAGCTTACTATGAAGGGATTATAAATTTTATTGAATTTGTAAAGGAAAATAGGGGTGGTCACCCTACGCATATATGCCCGTGTAGACGTTGTAAGTTGCGCAAAGTACCTAAGATTGCGTTGGATGAAATCAGAGCACACTTGATATATTATGGGATGAAGCGAGACTATATCATATGGACATCACATGGTGAAGCTGATGATAGACCGTCATTGTATACACAAAGGCGTGATTACCTATTGCAAAGGAATGAAGAATCAAGTTCTCAGTACTCTAGTGCCAACCATTATGTAAATCCCACTATGGAAATGTTGGATGATGCTTTTCCATTTCGAGAAAACTTTGAGATCGGCGTAGATGATGATATGATGATATGATGAATGAGGACAATACTGATCCTTTTGGGAAGGAGGCTTACGATAAGTATCATAGGCTTGTAGCTGAAGCCCAAACTCCTATATACATTGGTAGTGACATAACTGTTTTAGAGGCTATTTTAAAAGCAATGCAGGTGAAGGTTGCCAATAGATGGTCGGATAAGAGTTTCAATGATCATCTACGACTGTGTAAAGAAATACTTCCTCAGGATAACAACTTCCCTAGTTGTTATCGAGACGTGAAAAATCTTTTGAAGAACCTGGGTTTGGGTTACGAGACTATACATGCATGCGAGCATGGTTGTATGTTGTTCTACAAAGAATATAAAAATCTTCAAAATTGTCTCGTGTGTAATGAAGCGAGATATGACGATGATACACATTCCAAAACTCCAAAGAAGGTGGTTAAATACTTTCCTTTGACTCCAAGATTACAACGTCTATACATGTCACCACATATTGCAAAGGAAATGTGATGGCATGACGAAAGAGATAATGGTGAAGGTAACTATCTGAGACACCCCGCAGATGGAGATACATGGCAAAAGTTTAACATGGAATTCCCAGATTTTGCAAGTGAGGTTCGAAATGTTCGTCTTGGTTTATCAACTGATGGGTTTAACCCTTTTGGGGCATCGGGGTTATCGCACAGCACTTGGCCTGTCGTGGTCATTCCTTATAATTTGCCACCGTCGATGTGCATGAGAAAGGAGTTCAACATTCTCACTTGGCCTGTCGTGGTCATTCCTTATTATTTTGGGTTTTTAATACATTTTGTGTAGTTTGTTGTTATTTACTGATTAATAACTTTTATTATTTTGGTAGCCCCATTTTGAAATTGATCTGGAAGACACGAAGCTGTGGAATTACATCACCCTAAAGGCAACCGAAAGGTTCAAGGACTGGAAGTGGCAATGCAAAGTACACTACTTGAAGCATGGGCCAGCAACGCCAAGAGAATTTCTAGACAGAAAGAAACAGTGGAAATGGCTTGTGGCACATTTCCAACAATCAAAGTATAAGGTATGCTGAATTTACATAAGTAATTTTTTTAAAATTGTTTGAATTGTCTAACTTTTTTTTTGTATCGACAGCACAAGTGTGTGCAGATGAAAGGTGCTCGTGCAAAAAAGTTGAACCATCGTGGTGGGAAAAAGACTTTCGCCCACCGGTCACTAGAGCACGAGGCACAAGGACACGTTGCACCTTTCATATCAACATTTGCACAAGTTTATTCAACTGAGCCGGTTGGTGCATCTTTAGTGGTAATTCTCTCATATATAATCATTTTAATAATTTTGTGATTGTATAGTGATGATAAAATTAGTGATATATGTTCTAATAGTTGATGTTCATCAACTTGATAATTATTTCATCTTGTGGAGTTTGGAAATGTGGTTAACTTCTTATATTGCTCTGTAACTATTAGGTAGGCTTTGAATATATTGATAATGGTTTGGTATGAGATTATGGATGATATGATTTGTCAACTATTAACTCATTTGCATTTGCCATTTTATGAGTTTCTCTATATGTTGTTTTGTTAACTGAATTTAGGACTTGCTAATGTTATTATCAGATCATGGCAAATGCAAATCAGACTTGCATATGTGAGGTTTGCATATAAGTAACTTCAAATGCAAATAATAATTTTCTGATATTAATTGATCAGTAACTTCAAATGCATTAGTTGACAACATATAAGTAACTATTAATTATTAGACTTGCATATAAGTATCGATCAAATTTGTTATTATCAAATCTTTGGTTGATATCTATTGTTAAACCTCTAGTTCTGATATGTATTGATAATTTTAAGATGTGACTTCTGTTATTAGCTTCTTATTTACTTTATAATGTGAAGGATAAAATGAACGCCAAAGTGCGTGATGTGGTTGGTGACCATGAAGGCAGTACTTTGGATGATCCTTTGCCCATGGACGTTCAGTTCAGCATTATTGATGAAGTAACTGGCTCGAAGGGAGGCCAACACATATCCGGTGTTGGCAAGTGTGTGAAGAAGCCTCCTCGCCCAAAGGGTGGTTATAAGTTGAGTGCCCAACTGCAAGCCGAACTTCAAGTAAGGGCTGAAGAACGTGGGAAGGTGAAAGAGCTTGAAGATCGCATAAAGATGTTGGAAGAAATGCTGCGAGGGAACAATGCGGCAGTTGGAAGTAATGCTTCAGATGGTGCTACTAGTATCATGCCTTAGGTGGTACTCTTTTGTGAACAAGTATTAACTTTAACTGTTCTTTTTTGGGGCTGTTGGTAGCCTTAACTTGCGGCTGGTAATTTTTTGAGTGCCATAGTTTTCATGTGCTGTGTGCGAACATGTATGGTGTATGCTGTTCAACATTGTAAGGCAATTTAATTGTAGTAATTTGCAGCTTGAATGGCAGGTTTTTAATTCAGTTTTGTTTTATTTTTATGAAAATCAGATTCTGCTCACCATGTCGTATATGTTATTCTTAAGACAGAATAGGGTTACTTATGAGACAGGCACCTATGTCATATTTGTACTTATATGAGACATCTCACAATGATGTCGCGAAAATGTTAGGCAATACGACACCACATATGTGACTATCAAAGATATCGCGAAAATGTTAGACAATACGACACCACATATGTGACTATCAAAGATGTCCCTTATGTCTACCAATACATTTGACTGCATGTGGTATAATATTTATCAAATGCACAAAAGAAATAGTTTATGCGGCAGTAATCCACCTTAAGAGACATTACAAATACTGTCCCGTTAAATGAATCTTACCCGACAGTGCTTCACTGTCACTGTCGCATCTGACTTATGCGACTCGCCATATGCGACTTCGCGAATGCGACTCTGTTTTAGTCGCATAAACCTTATACGACTCTATTTTCACTTAGCCGACTAAAAAATTGAAAGTCGCATAATGTGCATTCTGGCGTAGTGAGTCAAAATAGTGCTGTAATTCTCTACAATGTAAATTCTAGGCTTTTACCCTACGTATTTAACTACCAATCTCATTTCTTAATTTGTTGGGAATCCTCAGATGACAGGAGTGATTATGACTATGAGCATAGAGATCATACAATTAATTTCTTTACTGCACTTCCCACAACCCAGTTTTTTTGATGTTTTTTTGATGTTTTTTTTTTCTGAATTACTTTATGGTGATGTACTTGTACGTCTAACCTTTTACTTTCTAGATGAAGGTCCTACAATGTTAGCTTCACTCTATTCCGGCTTTAGGGAGAATATGCCTAATTTGACTAGTAGCAACAATGTCTTTGCCTTTGAAGGACTCTCTACAATACTTGCAGGCTTGGAAGATTGCCTGATTTGCAGTGGAAATGTTTTAGAGGTGGATTATGTTTCCCATTATAGTTGCTGCCAAGATTTTGAAATGATATCTTACTAAAATGAACTATGCTTTTTAAAGAAATGTCGTTATTGCTCAGCATTATTACGCTAAAGAAATACACCAAAGACTTGCAATTTTATCTCATAATAGAACTCTCACCTAATCTACCTCAGTTATAGGATCTCAGGATGCCATCAGTAATTTGTGTGTAACATCTTTCCAATTTTTCAATACTCAGGCACTGGAAACTTCTGTTAAATGCTATCACTTTGTTGTCGTACTTGGTTTCTTTTGGAACAGCAGATCATGAACTGCTTTGGAGATAATCAACATGTAACAAAACCGCCTTCATTGTATTAATAATGCATTTGTTGGCCTTTGAGAGATCGGTTCACAAATTTCCAACCTCTGTGATCCAATAGATCATATATAGTGAAAGAGAGGTAGATTTGATTGCTATTTTAGTTATTCTTGGGATATGTTGAGTTCATTCTAATGCATATATTTTGAACATGACACTGCTGGTACGAGAAGCTCCTACTTTTCTTAACCGAATAGTTTCACATCCCGCATTCTCAGGTGATGCCTTGCGAGCTCTGACAGCTACCAGAGAAGTTGCTAGACTGACTATTGACACAAGTATACTTTCACCAAGATGCAAGAACATCTGAGAGCAGTATTATTAAAATCAACTCGGGGATCGATCCGGTCATGTCACTGGGTTAATGGGTCAGTGGTTAAACCGGGTTTACCCGGATTAACCCGCACACCTTAAAAAACTAAAAAAACTACATATATATGACATTATAAGTTAACATATTTATGACTTAATTAAATAAGAGCTCTATTCCTATGTCGTTTCCTAATAAAACTAGCACCAACTGTATTTTCATTAGTTGTTTCTCAATCTATTCCTGTGTCGTTTCCTAATACGATATAAATTCAAATGACATCATTTTTTTATATACTGAAATGGACATATGCCTACCGTTCGAAGGGTATTGACAGCCGCGAAGTAAGCTAATGATGACCTTGAATGTGAAGGATTACTTAGTTCCCCCATCTACACTTACTCGACGTAGAACACAAGACTTGAAAGAAGGGTTTTTGTAAAGAAAACTTGCTTGAAAAATAAAATTTGTTGATGAATTCTTACAAAGAAACCTTATTTGAATTCACTCACTTTGGGTTCACCATTTGACCTATTTATACTAATTATATTCACAAATGAATGTGTATGATCATTTTGATTCAACGGCTATAACTAGTCACTCTAGAGAATTCTACCAAAAATGTCTTGTTCATTTCGCTAGAGAATTCTTCCTTGTGGGTTGGACCTCCCTTCATTATTTTGTGTTGTCTTATTCAAAATTGAAATGCCAAACTCGCTTGGATCATTTGAGATATTGTGAAACCCAAACGGATCATTTCGAGAAAAAAACTCCTATTTCAAAGAATATGAGATGATGGGGATGACGAACGGTTATTTGAGGAGTTGTGAATAATATATCAACAATCAAACAAGAGCCTCACATTTGCGCGCACAATTTTACTTATTTATGAAATTTACTGATATATTCATTTATTGAACCTGAGGATCAAAGTCGAGGCATAGGTGAGTTCTAGCAGAGCCATTCTGCTACCAGTACGCAAGTTGACGCTCAAATTACATACTATAACAGAATCAGCTAGCAATTAGGTAAACTACTTGTTGTGGAGATTCTCTTCGCGATTCGATACGACATATTCTTGTCGAGCGGAAAGAGAAGTTTTGCCTTGAATTTCATGCAGGAAGAAGCATATTGCATATATATGAAACTTTAACGTCAATGCCTTCTAAGAAACGCTGCTTCTCCAACGGGAGCTGTCTACTCGAGGGATTCGCAAATAAACTCAATCTTTCCATTGGTGTTTACTGTATCCTGAAACAACCTGTACTATCTCAACATGAAATAGGAGTTGAGACATCTGATCGAGAATTATTGAGGAAAATCTGATATACAATTCATACAAAAAGGAATAATTTCCCTCAGGTTATTTGATGTGTTAATAAATATATAACAATGTACCTAATTAAGCAAGTTCAATTCGCCAGGGTTACCAAGAGCGAAAGGGCCAATATGCTCTGCTTCCATCAGGCACGCCTGTTATGATATATGAATGTCACGTCTTTAGCTGAACCCAAACATTATCACAAAGTCACTAATAAAATGAATAACCGAGACAAAGCACGAAGGGGTGTAACGGCACTGGTCGAGCCTGGAGGGGACAACAGCGCACAAATTACTGTGCAGGGACCACTGTAGGGACCACCTGACATGTCAAAAGGGCAGACGAGCTGAGCCATCACTAAATCAAGGCGTTATCCTCCAGAAACGTTCATCACCTGACAATCAGTGCGTATGGCTAGGACACTGACATCCTCAGTAGAAGGTTCGAGAAGAAGGCAGTAACTGCCATTTTTATTATAAATGTAATCGTTTGCATGAAAGTGAAATTAAGAAAAGAATTACAAACTTCCTTCTCCTCACTTCTCCCCCTATCCCAAACTCTCCCTTCTCTGTGTCACCAATTCAGCCATACGTACGCCACATTTGGTGCTTTCATCGACTGTGCTCAGCCATGCCTACCAATACTGAGATGATTGCAAGCCTTCACACGGATGTTGAGTCCCTCAAAGACCGATTTGGAACCAGGGAAACCACCATGACCCAAACCATGGATCGCATCTTCAAGGTGGTTGAAGAGTTGCAGCAGTCTGTGAAAGAAATCCAAACCATGTCAGGACCTCGCCCAGACAAGCAACCCATAAACCAAAACACTAACCCGCCCCTCCTCGCCACCCCACCCAGCAATCTCACCATTGATAACTCTCCACCCGACATCAACGCCCAAGCTTTTGGTTCGCAAAACAGAGCACCCATTCCCTTTCCCATATCTCATGACACTCAGACCCGTCACCTTCGCACACCACGGATAGAGGTTCCCATATTCAACGGGGACAACATAACAGGCTGGTTATTTCAGCTTGAGAGATTCTTCGACATCCATAAAACGCCACCCGAGCATATTGATGGACCATAATTATACGAATCATAAACACAGTTAAACCCACTAATTTAGACTGTTTGTCTATTTAACTTTTGCTTGTTAGTTCCGATATATTTCTACAGGGTAATTTGGACTCTAGAGAGAAAAACACGCTAAGGAGAGGATTTTACGCTGAAAAGATATTACGAGTCATTCCAAGGTCAAGATCAGACGCTGAATGAAGAAATCTCAAGATCCTGACATTGAATTACTCAAAACAAATCCAACCGAGGAACAACCAAAGTCAGACAGGAGCAAAATTGGACTGATAGTTTTGTGAAAACATCACAAAACTCACACAAAAACTCATCCTTATCCATGGTGACCGGTGGCTTTTGGAGGAGGTGAGCTTGGGAGGAAGCTTCCCTCCATGGATGACTTGAAACCGGCGGCTATCACCTCCAAGGAGCTCACCATGGATGAGAGCCATGTGCTCTCATCCTCACCCTCCATTCTCCTCCCTTATGGCTATAAATACAAGCCATTCTCCTCATTTGTAAATCATCCACAATCCATAATTCACTTCTCTCTCTAAGTTTGGCATTTGTAAGTTTAGAGAATACTCCTGTTGGTTCTTGAGTATTATAACAGTTTTAGAGAATACTCCTGTTGGTTCTTGAGTATTCAAGTAGGATTTGGGAATACTCCTGTTGGTTCTTGAGTATTCCCCTTTACTTACTGTCTTTCAAAAACCCCCGAGTATTTAGCTATGATATCCTCTTCCATGGATAATCGTAGCTAAACTCTTCATTCGGTTGAAGGGGTGTACTTGTATTATAAAATGTTTTAGACTATTTTAGTGTTTTTTCTCTGTATTCAAAACTTGTTCTATGTGCCATATATTAGGTCAGAACTTCCAAGGTTGAGTGGATGCTTGAAATGACAAAGCTCTTCCGTGGAAGTTCGTGAACATACTCGGGTAAGTGGATGCTTGAAATGGCAAAGCTTATCTGAGGAGTTCGATCTCTCTCAAACACCATTTGGATAAATCGGAAAAGACAATCCAAATGGATGCACATAGGCTAGTATACCTTGAAATGGGGTGCTAGTCTAAGTAGAACAAGGGCTCTACGTTTTTTGCAAAAGATTAAACGGTGTTGCAAGTCGAGTGCTTGAAATGGCCTTGATTCACTTTCGAACACTTTTGCAAAAGACTAGACAGTGTGGCAAATCGAGCGCTTGAAATGGCCTTGATGCACGTTTGAATACTTAGAAGGATTACTAAAATGATAAAACAGGCTATGATGCAAGGCCCCCGAAACCGAATGCTTTCCTTAATTTACAAAACCCCCTTGTATTTACTTTCCTAGTATAACTGCCTTAATCAACTGCACTCACCATCCGGAGGACTTGCAAATCACGCATCACCCACTGTAAGTCTTTCTTTTTATTTTTCTGTATTTATTTTTCTGTAATTTACTTTCCGCACTAAAAACCAAAACAACCAAAAAAGGTCACTTAGTTATAACCGCTAAAATCCCAATCAACCTTAAAACACGCTCCCTCGCTGTACGATTCCCTCAAAGAATAACTTATCCCCCTAATTCCCTTGGGTTTGACCCCTACTTACCACTTGCTACCCAGTAGTAAGGTCACGAGTAGCGGAATATAAATTTATTTATGCACATTGCCTCGCGACAAGGCAGTGCTGTCAAATTGGCGCCGTTGCCGGGGAGTTAGTTAATTAATCGGATAAAGTTCTTTGAATCGATACTCTCTTCGAAACAACCATGTCTCGCGAAGGAAGCTACCATGACTACCAGGATGACGAAAAATAAACATGTACGATCGAAATGATGAGGTGCCACTTCCATTCGTCGACGATTCGGAACAACTCATCAGAAACAGAAGAGCTCGTGATAGGGAGGCCATGCGAAGATACCAAGGGTACAATAACAACAACAACTACGCTCAGAGAGAAATACAACAATACGCCCCTAAACCAGCTCAATCATTCTACCGACCTCCCCATAAGCAGTACAACCAAAACTCTCCACCGGCTAGCCAATATCAATAGAAGGCTCCAAATCAATACCAGGCGGGCCCGAGTAATCAGCAAGGACCAAACAAGTGGCTGGAAGACATAATAAAGGAGCTCTCAGGAACTGTGCAGCAATTGTCAGGCTCTGTACAGCAGTTGAGTACTATTGTGCACCATTACCACACAAAAACTGACGAGGCAATTTCAGAATTAACCAAGCAAATGTCTCAGCTAGCTACCTCAATGACCGCCCTTGCTAATGAGCCCAGCAGACTTCCTTCACAAACCATCCAAGACCCAAAGAGGAATATTAACGTAGTAACAATGTCAGAAGTGAAGGAGGCACTGGAAGAAGCTGCACGACCCTCACAACCAAGGAAAGAAGAATTCGGTGGTATGATTGGGGAAGACGAAACACGAACACTCGGAGAACTGAGAGCCATGGAAATACTCAAAGAAGCACAAACTGCAGCCTTCCTGAAAAAACAACAACGAGGACCAGCAGCTATGGTCAAAGGACCCTCACCTTCTCAGAAACATTGGAAGGAGACACCACCTTAACAAGGGGAACAGGACCCAAGTACATCATCTCACAAGAAATCGGGGAAAGACAGGGGAGGCCCTTTTATGGTTCCAGTGGAAGTATACGACGAACCAGGTTCAGTCATGGACGCAACTCACACGAGACTTACGCCGCCGGTTCGGTCCTGGTACCTACTATGATGCCGGCGTGGCCATCAACCAGCTGGTGCAAACGTCGTCCATCGCTGCCTATATCAAAAGCTTTGAGTCCATGTCCATGCAAACTCCAAGCCTCACTGGTATCAACCTTCTAAGTCGCTTTATAGCGGGACTAAAGGTAGAGGTCTGAAGGGAGTTTATTCTCCTCCAGCCCAAAACGCTTGAGGAAGCCATGGAGATGGCGCAAGTTGCTGATTAAAAACTTTGGCCACCCAGGTCTCCGTCCCCTCGTCCATGGGTCTCTCTCCCACCCCTACCCTCATACACCACCTCTAAAAATCGTCCAGACTCCATCAAACCGCACCTAACACCCTTACCGTCCCGTAAACTCACACCAATCGAAATGGCAGCTCGCCGCGATAAGGGTCTATGTTATAACTGTGATGAGAGGTACCTCCCTGGTCATCGCTGCAAACCCCATTTCTAATACCTTATAGTGGAAGACGATGAAACAGAATTAGCAGACCCCGAGCCTCCGCCGACCACCACTGAGTTACTCTTAGACACATCCGGCTCGGAGGAAATACAACTAAACCCAACAGCTCCTTGTATAACGTTTCATGCCTTGCAAGGACGCTCCATGCCCAGCACCCTTCGTCTTAAAGGCTCCGTGAATGGCTCTCCAGTAATCATCCTCATCGATTCGGGATCTACCCATAACTTCATGCAAAGTAGACTAGCTCGCCACCTTGGCTTACCCGTGGAACCATCTGCTCACATGAGTGTCATGGTTGGAAATGGTGATGAAATGAAATGTGAGGGCATTTGTCAAGGTACTCCCATCACTGTAGCATCTCATACTTTCTTTGTTACCTTGCACCTTCTGCCTGTATTTGGCGCAGATATTGTCTTAGGGGCAGCTTGGTTGGCGGAAGTTGGTCCCACAATATTTTGCTTCCAGGACCTTTGGATTAGTTTCACAGTTAATGGTAATGAGATACGCCTTTTCGGCCTTCGCAGTGATGATTCGCCAAGTCAAATCAGCTTACTCCAACTCCAAAAATCCGCACAGAAACAAAGCGTCGCTTGCTATTATCAACTCACTACCACATGGACCAACACCACCACTCTTCCCTCCCTTACTTAGCCTGACCAACCCACACACATCACTCTCCCACCAGATATCCCTAACCACATTACCCCACAACTCCATGACCTGCTGCATCATTTTCACACTGTTTTTAGTACTCCCAAAGGCCTTCCCCCGACCAGAGCAACTGACCACAGAATCCCTTTAATTCCCGGCTCTCATCCAGTGAATGTTAAACCTTATCGATACCCACACATTCAGAAAGATGCCATCGAAAAGATGATCCGCGAGATGCTCGACGATGGGATCATCAAGCCAAGTAATAGTCCATTGTCATCACCCGTTATTGTTGTCAAAAAACATGACGGCAACTGGCGCTTTTGTGTTGATTATAGGGCTGTTAACGCAATCACAATAAAGGATAGATATCCGATCCCCACGGTTGATGAGCTACTTGACGAGTTACAAGGGTCCGAGGTGTTCACTAAGCTCGATCTGAGGGCCGGATACCACTAGCTTCGCGTCCATCCCACTGACACCTTCAAGACCGCATTCCGCACACATGAGGGCCATTACGAATTTTTGGCCATGCCGTTCGGCTTAACCAACGCTCCAGCCAGTTTTCAGGCTGAAATGAATCAAGTTTTTTGGCCATTATTACGTCGAGGAGTGCTGGTATTCTTTGATGACATTCTCATCTATAGCCGTACATGGGCAGCTCACTTAACTCAACTGCGTGAGGTACTCTCTCTGTTGCATTCACATTCCTTTTATGCTAAACCATCTAAATGTGAATTTGGCAGAAGTTCCATTACTTACCTCGGCCATATCATCACTCGCAATGGCGTGGAAGTCGACCCCTCGAAAATCCTTGCAATTACTAGCTGGCCTCGCCCTAAAAATATACGACAGCTACGAGGATTTCTTGGTCTTGATGGGTATTATCGCTGTTTTGTTAAAGATTATGCAAAGCGCGCCTCCAATCTTACTAAACTGCTTCGAAAAGAAGCTTTTGATTGGAACTCTGAAGTAGACCATGCATTCATGGACCTCAAGGATGCCCTCTCTACTACGCCCATACTGGCCCTCCCCGACTTTTCTTAGATTTTAACCGTGCAAACAGATGCTTCTGGCTCGGCAATGGGCGCTGTTTTACTCCAAGAAGGTAAGCCTATTGCCTTCTTTAGCAAACAAATCAACATCGGGCAGAGAGCTACCTCAGCCTATGGGCGTGAACTTTGTGCCTTGGTCCAAGCAGTACAACGTTGGAGGCCTTACCTTCTTGGCAAAAAATTCATCATCCAAACGGATCATCAACCCTTGCGAGAGATATTAACCCAGACAATTCATACTACAGAGCAGCAGCGATGGATTGTCAAGCTCATCGGCTATGACTTTGAGGTGCAATACAAGCTCGGAAAAGTTAATGTGGTTGCGGACGCATTGTCTAGAATACCCGAGGGCACTCTTCAAGTCATGAATTCGGTCTCACAACCAGAGTTGGGAGTCCTGCGCGCCCTCCGAAAGTACTACAACACCAACGCAAATGGTAGAGCACTGGTTCAAGCTATTGAGAATTCCCCTGGTGACTACCCACGCCACTGCATTCGTGATGGCCTAGTCTTACTAGATCACAAGCTACTGGTCCCCAAGGATGATATTCTCCGGGAATTGATCTTGTATGAATATCACAACACCCCTGTGAGCGGACACCCTGGACATCACCGCACATTAGCCCGCATCTCTGCCAACTTCACGTGGGACGGTCTCTGTCGTGATGTTAAAACTTATGTGAGTATTTGTCACACTTGCCGACAAGTTAAGGCGCCAAACTCTGCCCCCGCTGGCCTTCTACAACCATTGGACATTCCTACACAAGTATGGCAAGACATATCAATGGACTTCATTACCCATTTACCGCCTTCCAAAGGGTAAACCGCCATTATGGTTGTTGTTGATCGCCTCACAAAATATGCCCATTTCGCAGCTCTCAAAACTGGTTTCACGGCTGAAGGAGTTGCACAACTGTTTGTCCGTGAGATAGCTCGACTACATGGATTCCCACGTAGTATTGTCTCTGATCGTGACCCCATCTTCATGAGTCGATTCTGGAAAGAGTTCTTTAAACTTCATCAAACAAACTTGGCGACTAGTAGCTCCTATCATCCTCAGTCCGACGGCCAAACAGAAATTGTGAACCGACCTCTCGAAGACTACCTTCGCATCTATGTTAATGACACCCAGTCTGATTGGTTTCATCACTTATCTTGGGCAGAACTCAGTTATAATACGGGGGTGGCACTCTTCGACCAAGATGATCCCATTTGAAGCTGTTTACTGCCGACCCCCTCCTTCTGTTCTTGAGTATATTCAAGGATCAGGCAACTTGGAGACTGTTGACAACTGGTTAGCTCGACATGAGACCATCATTCACCAACTGCGTGCCAACATCACTAAAGATCAGGCCCGCATGCGCCAATTTGCAAATAAGCATAGGCTGGACAAAGCATTTGAAATAGGCGATTGGATTTATGTCCGCTTGCAACCATATCGCCAGTCCTCAGTGCGCATGCAACGTACTAACAAACTCGCCAAGCGTTTCTATGGGCCATTCGAAGTTCTCGCCAAAATCGGCTTTGTTGCATATCGCCTAAAATTGCCGGAGCATGCTCGTATCCATGACGTTTTCCACGTCTCCTTACTCCGCAAATGCATGGACCCTTCATGTGCTAAAGTTTGGTCATTTCCTGATCATTTTGTTGGTGGTCAGCCTGTCTTGCACCCCATTGAAGTTCTGAAGTTCCGCAAAATCAAAACACGCTGGGGTTGGGACACACAGCTTCTGATCCGTTGGGACACACAACAGACTTCTGCGGCAACTTGGGAAAGTATCAAGTCTCTGATAGAAGAATTCCCAGATTTCGACCTTGCGGACAAGGTCGTTTTCGACGATGGGGGTGATGTAACGGCACTGGTCGAGCCTGGAGGGGACAACAGTGCACAAATTACTGTACAGGGACCACTGCAGGGACCACCTGACATGTCAAAAGGGCAGACGAGCAGAGCCATCACCAAATCAAGGCGTTATCCTCCAGAAACGTTCATCACCTGACAATCAGTGCGTATGGCTAGGACACTGACATCATCAGTAGAAGGTTCGAGAAGAAGGCAGTAGCTGCCATTTTTATTATAAATATAATCGTTTGCATGAAAGGGAAATTAAGAAAAGAATTACAAACTTCCTTCTCCTCACTTCTCCCCCTATCCCAAACTCTCCCTTCTCTGTGTCACCAACTCAGCCATACGTACGCCACAAGGGGTGTTGAGAATCCGTTTGCCTTCGACAAAAACTAGGGTTTCTAAAACTGAATACATGATCCGACCACATATGAAGCAAACTGAGATCTTTTAACTGTTGCTTACCCAATCGGACACACTGAAAACTCCTGGTAGTACCATCCTGGTAAAAAGTCAAAGGGTCCGCCTGCATTAGTTTAATCCCATAAGAGATTATACCCAAAAAGATATCCATGTATTGTCTATCAACACAACACCCTATAAAACGTTACCTGCGCAACAAAGTTGCTAACAACAGGGCCATCATCAATGCACATTCGAGGTCCAAAATGCGTTGAATATTCTAGCAATTCTCACCTTATAACGAAAAGACAGGCACATAATCAATCAACATTGTTAATTAAATGTGTCGATTTGTAAATACGTGGTGAAACCATTTGTTATAATGCATAATGCAACTGTTCCAAATCCAGCAGCGACTATGCTCGAACTTCGGCCGATCAGCAGAAAGTTTGAAACTTTTGGGGTTGAAATGATGATTAACGAAGTGCGTCGGATTCAAGATATGCGGAATCGATGGCGGTGACCAGAGTGGCCTTCTTCTTATTCTTCTTCTTTAATCAGCTATGAGGTATCCTCGGCAACAGTAATATAACAGGAGTGAAACTGACAGTAGACAAAGACAGCACACGCAGACAGCTAGCTAGAGTTTGGGAGAATATGCACAGATGAACTTCAGTATCAGACCAAATGGGGGGTTTCATAAAAACAGACAGAAGTTTGAAAAATAATTGTTGAAATCAAGACCATCCCAGTAGCAATTTCTCCTTCTGTCTTGATGGCTGTCATTTCATTACTGCCAATGCCGTTGTCTGAGGTTCAGTTGGATTTAGAATTCCCACGTCGTCGTCGCCGAGGGTGCTTTGATGTTGTGCTGTCCGTAGCCTTTCTTTTCTTTTTTGTTTCCAAAAAAAAAAGGATTCAAACGCTTCAAGTGCTTATGTCGTCAAGGGCCAGTTCCTAGTGTATTAGATTGTTATTCCTGCTGTGTTTTTGGCAGCAGCTGGCATTTTTAGCTTCTCTTGCTCCTTGACTATTTTCGAAGGCAGTTGAATTAGATTCACCGACTTGCTTTGTCTGCTGAGTTGCTTCTTCATGAGGAGGCGATAAGATAATGCTTCCACAATTAACTTAAGCTTCTGAGAGTTGATGATTTTAGTGTTGTTAGGTTGCATCAGTGACCTGATTGAGCAAAGAGTCTGTTCCAAACTAGCAGTTTCGAAAGTGGTTGGGACCTGGCTGAGAAGGTATAGAAGTCGAGACGCTTCGGGTTAGGGAAGATATCTCCTTTTGAGTAGCTGTATGTTCGGGAGATGAAAAGTGAACATCGGAGCTCATCTAGAAAGATCAGGGTCTCAGCGGGTTGTACAGGATGAGGATGCTTTTGTCCCACTGGATGCTTTCGAACAGAGCTGTTGTGCAAATAGAACTCCTAAGTCCTAAGGGGATGTGTCGATGAGAATCGAGTCATCTGAAAATACTTGGTCTCTCCGTAGGCATGTGGTTGTATGCAGGGCGAAGCCAGCGGGTGGGCTGGTCGGGCTGCAGCCCGGGTAAAAACTAGGCTCTTTTTTGTGTGTGTAGGTTATGCCGTGTCGATTTTCTTTCCATTCTCTTCGCCGTCGACGTCGTCTTACCTCCAGTATCGGATGTATTGTTAAGGTACCAGTTTAAACTCAATCGTACATGTTGAGTTGAATGCTTGTGTTTAAGTCGTTGGGTTGGTGGAATTGTGAAGATGAGTTTGATTTTGATTTAGGATCTTTCAACGGAGAGGGTTGGGTTAGTAGATGTGGAGATAGTTTTTGTATATTGATTTATGATAATTGTGTCACTTAGGAGTTTTAATCCACTGCTTGATGCTGATTTTGAAACTTTGAGTTGTTTTGTAGTTCATTAATTTCTCAATACTGAGGGGAATTATAGTGAGGCTTTGAAGGTTTATCAGGAGCTTGTTAAGGAAGAGCCGACAGATTTCAGACCTTATTTGTGCCAGGGGATTATATATACATTGTTGAAGAAGAGTGATGAGGCTGAAAAACAGTTCCAGAAGTATAAGAGGCTTGTGCCGAAGGAGCATCCTTATGCTCAGTATTTTGACGATAATATGATTGCGACCAAGGTGTTCTCTCAGAAGGTGGCAAGAGAAAGTGCTTCTTCCAAGATATGATAGTACGAAAAGCCTGCCACAGTGAGGTCAATTGTGCTATGTATCTTATTGACTCTTATTAGTTAATGCTAATTGCTACTTAAAAACTCTTATGCTGTTCTACAAATGTTTTGATCTTCAATTAGATTCTAGTATGAGTGTGTGTGGTATCACATGGACATGGTGGTGCTTTGAAATATATAAGATTTTCCAATATTTCAATGGGCTCATATGTGCTATACTGCTATTATGTCAGTATATTGATCTCCCTAAAATCATTTTTTTTAGTGATGTTAGGTTGATTAACAAACTTAGTCAAAGATTTTGATTCAATACATTAAGTTTTGGTCGGGATCATTTACCACTTTCTATGCTGGTATCAGGCAAGGATGCCTTGTCTTTGTTTATTAGTATTTGTATGATTTGAAACTCATCAATGTCTTGCTATTTCCCTGTGTATCAATAGTCTGTGGAGAATGAATTTTAGGAACTGTGGTATACTGTTTTATGTACTTGCTAGTCATCCAGTGTCTTCCATATGACGACAAAACGATTTCTCACTCGAGGATTATTTAATAGATGATATATTAACTCAATTTTTAGATAGAAAATTTATGCAGGTTTTCTAAGCTCAAATTTGAATCCACTATCTGTTGTTCTGGGTTATTTTGTCATTGTATACCCTTTGACTTCATTGAAGTAGTATCTCTTAAAGCATGTGCTCTTTAACGGTAAAGTTTTCTTTGGCTCTTTGATTTTGCAGAACTTCTTTGATGATCACTCTACAAGAGCTACAACGGCGTGACACCTTGCATGTGTACCCGTGAGTCCAATTTTTTTTTGCATCAAGCCCTGATAACTTTCAAATTCTGGATTCGCCCCTGGTTGTATGCACTGGGATATGCAAAGAATTAATGGAGAGAAATCACAAAGGGAGATCGTAAAACTACGACAAGTTTGTGGAAAATTGACCTTCCTAATTTCCTTGAAGCAATGTTTGAACTGGACATGAATCTTAACTTAATTGTCGCTCTCCCCTTGAACTTTAAAATATTTTAAGCAAGTAAGGTAAAATACCTGTGCTGTGAAAGCAACGAAACTGCTCGGAGTGAGTTTCCACTTGAGCAGAATGCTCGCTCACTCGCCCTTGCATGATTTATTTTTCAATCACATCGAAACCCAACTGGGTCACTAACGACGTCGTATAAGTCGCTCCCCATCTCACCGCAAACTTGCTCCTCCACCTTCTCTAAATCCTCGCCGCTCAATTCAATTTCCACTCCACTTCCACCACAACCTCCGGATAGGCATTCTAGTCTCCATCGCTTTGGATGTGATGTATTCTGATTTTTTTTCCAATAGATATGGTTGTGATGTTTATGCTATATATATTCCGGTCTTTGTTAGCAGTAATTCGTACCCAATTTATTTCAAGTTTCTAGCCTAAGTATTCCACTTCCAATCTCAATTCTCTCGATTGTATCACTTGAAACTCAAATATATGGAATACCTTATTTCAATTTATACTTAGAGTCCCGATTTCTCAGGAACCATACAATTTGTTGATGTGGATTATTTGAGATCAATGCCAGCCCGCATGCTTTGCCTATCTTGAACTAGGCCAAGGGCCACGGTCCAAAAGGGGCCCATTTTTTTTAAACTTATGTATACATTTCTATGTAAGAGCAACTCCAGCGCAAGCATGTAAAAAGGCCCAATAGCTTAAATCAGCCCACATGGCATCCAGTTTAACTTACGACCTTATTTTGTCCGTCTCCAACGCTGCGTTATTTTCTGTAAAATTATACATCGGACGCTAACCGAGATTCATATTCGCTACGCAGTTAACCATCGCTATTTCTCCATCGTCTTCGACTTTGCCTCCGTTTTAGGGTTTTAGCGCGGGAATCGTCTTGGAAAGGTATAGCTACAATTGTTCTCCCATCTCTACTTAATTCCCTTCTTACAATCACATGGAGATTTCTACCGGGATGAATTCGTGAATTTGGGTTTGACAGAGTGATTGCTTATCTTTTATTATAATTTTTTGCTATGCGTCTTTCATTGGATTAATGATTGGATTTTCAAGCTTAGGGTTTGACAGAGTGTTATGATTTTTGTGTGTCTTTCATTGGATAAAAGATTGAATTTTTATATTTAGGGTTTGGTTGTGGTTGCAGATTTGTTGGCCAACAGGAGGTTCAGTTCGACAATGAATGAGTCATTCACACAATTGCTAAATGAAGGCCTATGCGAAGACAATGAAGAGATGAACTCTCAACCAAATTTGTCGCAAAAAAAGGGACGATCGAAGAACTTTACGATTGCAGAAGATATGCTGCTTATATCTGCTTGGGAAAATGTGAGTTTGGACCCAATAAAAGGTAATAATCAAACACAAACTAGTTATTGGAGTAGAATCGCAAGCTATTTTGATGAGCATAAAACATTCACGAGTGAAAGAACTCCAATAGCTTTAACTAACCGGTGGTCGAGCATACAAAAATGTGTAAGCAAGTTTCAAGGATTCTATAACCAAATAGAGGGCAGAAATCAAAGCGGAATCGGTGAAGTGGACAAGGTATGAGATTTGAATTATGTCATATTGATTGTGAATGTACAAATGGTTGATTGATAGCTATCTACATTCTAGGTACGTCAAGCTATGGAGATGTATCAAAGTTTACAAGGCAGCGCCTTTTCATTCTCGCATTGCTGGACAGAGCTACGAAACTCACCAAAATTCGCTTCAAACATGTCTAAGAAAAAGGTAAAATCATCCCCAAATGACAACCTACATACTATTGCGTGGCATTCTGGAAGAGGAAAAATATTTGCAGAGAAGAAGAGAGTGTTGCTTTGAGGAGAACGAAATGATGATGAAGAGATAAGGTGTCAAAGTATCACCATATGAATTATTAACATTATCAATATATCTTTGTCGTTATTATTTGCTACTATTCTGTTAACAATAATGAAATTTGTGACCATTTAATTGGAAACATGGACCTCAAAATGATTTAGATGTAATTTAATCCATAAATTAGAATTATTGATAATTCTTGAAAAAAAAATACTAATATACATAATCATTTTAGATAAGCACCATTGGAGCATTATCTGATTTTGGTCATGTAGATTATACATATCCATTATTATATATATATTATAGCTAATGGTTTTACCAAACCCATTGGAGTTGCTCTAACTAGTTTATTTTTGCATACATGCATATTTTTGCTTTTTGGTAAAGAAAAAAGACGTCACAATTTGTTTATGGGCTGGTAAAAAAGTCCAAATATCACAACTTAAAACATTTGAAAAGCCCAAAAAAATAATTTATATATAACCTCTAATTTATTAAAATAAATATAAACATTATCATTAAAAAATATACAAAACATTTCTTTTTATTTTTAGAAGGCCCAATTTTTTTTTGTCCAATGGCCCATGAAATGTTAGGACCGGCCCTGTTTGAGACTTAAGTGTACCAACTCGAACAAAATCCAAGCCAATCAAACATACACGTCAAATACCAGTTTTGGATAAACCAGTATCTTAATGATACCTGTAGCCGAAAAGCCGATATCATCTTAATTGCAATTTAATTGGCATTAAATATAAGCATTGTAAATTTATACCGGTATTAAATATACGCATTAGAATTAAATATACGCATTAGAATTAAATATACGCACCTTAATGATACCAGTATCTTAATTTTAAATTGGCAATTTATATACGCATCTACTAGCTAATTGCAAGCTAAATTAGCAAATTAATACATGCAATTAAATATTTTTGTAGATTTATATTAAATGACAGTTAAATACTTTTGGAAGCTGCATCCATTGGTCAACGAGGGCAATTACTAACATGCAAGGTTACAGAAAGCGCTAGACGTTAATCGTTCGGATAAGGTTCTCGAGGATTAATCAAGGATTAATCGGTTTTTTATTTTTATCCTATTTTTATGTTTATAATTGAAAAATAATTATTTAAATGCTTTCTATAGATGTATTTGTTGACCTCTAATCAAAATAAAACAGGGTGCATGTCTAAACTAAACAATTCATACTACTTCCAATACATAATATGACACAACTCAAACACAAATTAAGGGTCACAGAAACTAAGTTAAAAACTTAAAATACATAAACAAGTCAATAAAGCAAGTCTACTCCTCAAATTCTTCTTCTCCATATCCTTCAAGCACTTCCTCATTTTCGGACTCAAATTAATTTTCAATTTCATTTAAAAAAATCTTAATTATTACAATAAAGTCCTCAAAGTTTATTCCTTAACACTTAGCTGCCCAGACCGATTAATCGCCGATTCGGCCGATTAATCGCCGCATGACCCGATTAATCAGACACCCAATCGCTTCCCCGATTTTTTCATCCGATTTTACCCAAATCGGATCGGATTCAAGAATTAGGTCGCCTAGGTGCCGATTAATCGGCCGACTCGGCCGATTTCTGGAATACTGCTGATATGACAACGACACCAATTACGGCCAATTAAATACTTTGTTGCCATTTAATTTAATTGCAATTAAGATGATATCGGTTTTTTGGCTACCGGTATTTGACGTATACGCTAGATTGACTTGGTTTTATTGCAATTGGTCCACATAGGTCCACATTAGCAAATTTTACTAATATCGGTCTTGAGAAACCGGTACTCTAAAAAAATACATAATACCGATTCCTCGGGAACATATATTAACTGAAATGAGATATTCCAGCTATTTGAGTGTCAAGTGATGCAATCAGGAGAATTGAGTTTGGAAATGGGGGTACTTTGGCTAGAAACTCATTTATTTCTGCCGTTTTAGGATTTGTATGGGATTTAAAGCGATGGAAGTGCTTGTTTTTTGGATTAAGTTGTTGAATTATGGTGATGGTGGCTGAGTAATGGTAGGTGAAGCGCTGAAGCCTTTTAAGATATCTGAGGATAATTTTGAAGCGGACTAGTATTCCTGTGGAAGTCATACCACTCAAGCAGTCGAATCTGAGGAAGAAGAGTCTTTATTTGCATGAAAGTGGCAAGTTGGAGAGCAGTGAGTTGTCTCATTTTCGCGTTTCCTATTATAGCTAAGTTTGATGGTTGGCCGATGTTTGTGGATTGTGATTACTGATGACAAGTATATTGTTATGTCTATTCACCATGATTACACCTACACGACTCAAGGTTGGTAAGAAGCAATCTATCAAGATCCTGACGGCTAACCATTGGGTTCTCATTGGGGAAGTTTCTTCCATCAAGAGTCATATGTAGACCTGTACAAATCCGGGCTTGGGCCGGGTTCGAACCGAGTAATTTTATATTTTTCTATCCATAAAGCCGGGCCGGGCTAAATCCGCCCGATCAATTCGGGCTCAAACTATTGTCCAAGCCCGCCCAATGCGCCGGACCGGGTTACCCATCGGGCCAAAAAACCTGCTATAATTATGTAATCATCAGTAACATGCTTGCTAAGTGCTAACAAATTTCAGGCACCTCTTAATTAACGTCAAATATCATGGCTCCTTTTTTTGGTCAGCTAAAGTCAATGCAATGGCTGCAAAATAATGTCAACTCTGAGACACATATCTGATCAAATTGCAGAAACTATCAAACACGAACAGATTCTGGATTTTTATCAAACACCTTGGATGCAACTTCAGTGCAACACAGAGCACCATACACAATACACACAACATAACATTCAGACTTATACACAAACTTGAAACTAGCATGAAACGGATTTTACGAGACAAAAACTTCTCGTATGATTTCTGAGTTACTCCGTTGATGAGTGAGCTGGATGATCCACACAAAAAACGTCAGAGAAACATTGTAAGATACATCTTGTTGTCTTTTTTTAATTGAATGAATCAAAGATAATATTAAAATATTAAAATTAGGGTTTTAAATTTGGAACGGGCTAATGGGCGGGGCTTTTAAGCCCATTGGGTTTATATATGAGTCCAAGCCCGACCCGAATATAAATACGGATCGGGTCGGGCTGATATGTATGTCCAAGCCCGTTTTAATAACCGGGCGGGCGGATCGGTCCGGTCGGGCTGGCCCGGATTTGTAAAGGTCTAGTCATATGGTGTATGCCAGTTTTCACGTTAATGCAATACGATTTCTCTAGAATTGTGTAAAATGTATCCACATGTGAGCTCAGTATGTTATTTGGAGTCTGCAAACCTGAGTCATTTTACCTCTAAATTTATTAGTGAATTGTTTCCCATAGGGGCTTGCGATAAGCCCCAGACATAGGCTTGTTAACACCGAACTGAGTACCAATTCTCTTGTGCTCTTTACTGCTTTACTTCTGTTTTCATTAACTCGAATATCCTACCGATGTAGTACTTCTAGTTCTTCCGCGAAACTAGTTGATCAAACATCTCAATACGCGCTAAATAATTTCACAGCAAATACCCAAATGGACTGTCAAATTAAAGAGGGACCAGTTATACAGAACTATACTTCAAACTTCATGGCCAAGGTTTGAGCCAGGATTAGATATTAGGTAGGGCTACAAAAAAAATTTTGATGTTTGAAACCATCGAGAAGGTTGAACCTTGCGCCTTTTTCATAACCACTCAAAAAATCAAAACACAGGCATAAACTACACAATATACCTAACTAATTAAATGTTACCTTACTAGGTCCGCACACCTCGAATTCACTAATTACATCATCATTACAAATATAATCTACAAATGTTCTTTCAACATAAAGAACCAAAAGATCATCTAGAAATTCATCATTCATCATATTTTTAAGATTGTTCTTGATGATGTTCATAGATGAAAATGTCAGTTCTATTGTATCTGTAGCTACCAGAAGGGTCAAAATTAGACAAATTCGGTCCATAAATCATAGGATAAAATAAGGCCTTTTTTATTCAATCAACGACGGACACAAATCAGATACCAAAGCCATATTTACAAATCTTGGATCTTTCTGAATTCCTTCTAGAAAGAACTCACACTCCACATCCACAGCATCCATATCATAAGATGAAAAGTTTGAAGGATAAAACCTCGAGCGAGTTTACACACATTAGCTTTGAATGCTCCAAAATCATTGCGCGGATGAAACAATGCACTAAGAAGAAGAATCTCCATGCGTTTTTCTTTCGCCGCCGAAAGGAAGTGCATTGCATTCAAGATGTTTATGTCCTTATTTCGAAAAGCTTGAGAAAGAAACTCGGTAATCTTCATGACTTCATCAATCAAAAGCAAACAATAGACAAAAACAAACTTTTTCGAAGCTTTATTGATTCCTTTAGCTTCTCCTACTCCATTCTTATACAGTCATCAACAGTCACTCAGGTATCTTTAAATAATTTAATCAAACTTGAAATAGAACGAAGATATGAATCCCAACGAGTAGCTACTGATCTTTGCGAAGTCCAAGCTTGATACGTACCAGAACCTCTCTGAAGTGTACCAGCTGCCACCAAATCTTAAATTTCTTCTTCCCTACAAGCCATTAGCATTGAATTTCTTTCAACAAAAAAATTAACGAGTCATTATGCATCGGTTCAAAGAAAGGATTATGCAACGCTTCTTTAATATGCATCGGTTTTAGGAGAAACTGATGCATAAGGTTACCAATATGCAACAGTTTTGGACGAACCGATGCATATTAATTACCTTATGCATCGGTTCAGATAAACCGATGCATAAGCTCTACAATATGCATCGGTTTTTGATGAACCGATGCATAAGGTCAATTAAAAATTAGGTTTCCCGGTTGAGCTGCTCAATTCCTCCGTCTCACTTCCCTCGATTCGCAGCTGAACCTTGACGATTCCGTTCGATTTTGCTCCGATTTCATTCCATTCCGACGACGCATTGTGATTCGCACCGCATTGTGATTCCATTTCGTTTGATTCGCATTCCACGACTCTGTTCGATTCGCACCGCATCGTGATTCCATTCCGACGACGCCTTCGACGACCCTGCTCGATTCCATTACTACCGCCATTCCTTTGGTACAAATCCCAGGTATGATATTGGGTCAAATTTGTTGAATTTATGTGTGTTTAGGGTTTATGGTGACATGTAACCCGATTTGTAGGGTTTTGTGTAGGCTTCCACGGCTTTGCTACTCAGACGCCGGTCCACGTTGCCGCTAGACTCCTTTGCTCGACGCAGTTACTGTGTTTAGGTATGAGTTTATGTTTAGGATTTGTGTTGCCATCATTGTTTCATATTTTGGTGCTTGATGATGAAATGAGCAAGAAAACAATTGCAGTGGACTGTACCATTCATCTTTTGCCACTGTGTTTATGTCGCTCATGGCTGGTGGCTGCTGGTATATATTTTTGGTTGTTGAATCCGTTTGTTCTTAATTTCTAACTTGTATTCGTTAACTACTTGTAGTCATTTATAGTGGATTTGCAAGAGAAGGCTTCTCCTCTCCAACTTCATCCTCTGAACATCATTACATCCTCTCCCCTTTGGTGGTTCTTCACTTCCTCAATTCCTGGTATTTGATGTTTATCAATCTTTCTTATTTTCCTATGAACATGGAGATTTGAATTTATTTTTCTTTCTTAACTAATTTGATCTTGTTGTTTATAGCTCTAGTCCGTACTTGTTGCACACCAACCATTAAGATTCTTCTTCGCGAGCTTCTATTCTAAGGTAAACTGCACGATTAAATTATATATTCACTACTTATGTTTTCATTCATGTTGTGCAAGCAATTGATATAATCTTATTCTTACAATAATAAGTTTTTGAGTTATGCAATATGATAATGGTAATAATATCACAATTGATATAATCTTATTCTAACAATAATATTTACATGTTTCATGTAGTGGATTTATAATGAATCGAGAGTGGGTGTCCGATAATAGGTTGATTGATGAGTACGAGAAAGCGATTATAGATTTGTGTGTGTTTGCGTCAGCATATGCGTCTAGAAACAACATTGAACGTGTCTTTTGTCCGTGTATGGGTTGTTGGAATTACAAAAAGGTCAAACCGAAGAAGTTACGTAAACTCCTTTTGTTAAAGGGGATTAACCCACAATATACGGTGTGGTATTTGCATGGCGAGGGTGAACAACAAAACTTTGAGCCTCCACCCGTAGAAAGCTTGCCGGAGGATAATGATGATTGGGAAGAGGATAATCTAATTGCGATGGTTAACAACGTCGCTAATGACTTTGTTGATACGCCATATGTTTTGGAGTCATTGAGGAATGACTCCGAATTACCATTATATGAAGAGTGTTCAAAATATACAAGGCTATCGGCAACATTGAAGTTGTTCAATCTCAAAGCAAAAAATGGATGGAGCAACAAGAGTTTCAATGAATTATTGGCGCTGGTGAAAGACATGCTTCCTGAGGGGAACACCCTACCTAACCGTACTTACGAGGCTAAGAAGGTTATGTGTCCCATGGGCCTCGAGTACAAGAAAATACATGCTTGTCCCAATGATTGTATCTTGTATCGAAATACCTACAGTGATTTGAAAGAATGTCCAGTGTGCAAGGCTTCTCGCTACAAGTTAAACAAAGAACCGAAAGGTAAATCTAAAGGCACTCCCTCGAAAGTACTATGGTATCTTCCACCGATCCCCAGATTTCAGAGATTATTTGCTGACACGGAAGATTCCAATAATATGCGTTGGCATGCTGAGAAACGTGTTGTTGATACGAAATTGCGTCATCCTGCCGATTCACTGCAATGGGCTAAAGTAGACAATACATTCCCAATGTTTGGAGCAGAGTCCAGAAATTTACGGCCTGGCCTTTCTACTGATGGGGTCAATCCACATGGAAATCTCAGTAGTCAGCATAGTACATGGCCTGTGATTTTGGTTATCTACAACCTATCTCCCAAGTTAACCATGAAGCGTAGATATATGATGCTTTCTTTATTGATATCGGGTCCTCGGCAACCTGGAAATGATATTGATGTATACTTGGCTCCTCTGATAGATGATTTGAAACTTTTATGGGACGAAGGAGTACGCTCATATGACGCATCGAGGCAAGAATATTTCAATATGCGTGCTATGTTGATGTGTACGATCAATGACTTCCCAGCTTATGGTAACTTGTCCGGATATAGTATTAAAGGGTACAAAGCTTGTCCTGTATGTGGGGAAGGGACACATGCAAGCCATTTAAGCAATTGTCGAAAAATGGTTTATATGGGACATCGACGTTTCTTACCGAGACATCATCCTTACAGGCGAAAGAAAGCTGCCTTCAATGGTGAGACTGAACATGGAATAGAACCGCAACCGGCTTCTGGCGATGAAATACTTCAAAAAATTCAGAATATTACAAATCGATTTGGGAAACCATATTCGCGCTCCGAAAGTGCTCCATGGAAGAAGCGGTCGATCTTTTTTGATCTCCCTTATTGGCATTCTCTTGACATCAGACATTGTATTGATGTGATGCATGTTGAAAAGAATATATGTGAAAGTCTTCTTGGTACTTTATTAAACATTCCTGGCAAGACAAAAGATGGAGTTAAAGCAAGACTCGATATGCTGGAAATGAATATTTGTACCAAATTAGCACCTGAAACTAGAGGGCATCGTACATATTTGCCGCCGTCGTGCACCACACTCTCTAAGAGCGAGAAAACTAGTTTGTGCGGATGTCTGAAGAGAGTTAAAGTTCCATATGGGTTCTCTTCAAATATTGCCAGCTTGGTTTCAATGAAGGATCTGCGATTGAATGGCTTAAAATCTCATGACTGTCATACATTGATGCAACAACTCCTGCCTATTGCAATCCGAGGTATAATGTCTCCCAAAGTAAGGACAGTTGTACAAAGACTTTGCATCATTTTTAGCTCTTTATGTGCTAAGGTTATTGATACATCGGAGCTTGATGGACTTCAAGAGCAGATAGTTGTTACACTTTGCCAACTAGAGATGTTTTTCCCTCCCAGCTTTTTTGATATGATGGTGCATCTTACTGTTCATTTGGTGCGTGAGGTTTGAATTCTTGGACCAATTCATATGAGATGGATGTATCCTTTTGAGAGGTATATGAAGGTTCTTAAGAGCTATGTGAGGAATAGACAAAGTCCCGAAGGTTGTATAGTGCAAGGATACATAGCTGAAGAGGCTGTTGAATTTTGCACTAACTTTTTGGGAAATACAACTGCGGTTGGGGTTCCAAGGCCACGTTATTTTGATCGATTCTTGGGAAAAGGCACAAGTGGACATCAACATATGCCTAAGTCATTTGATGAGTTAACGAAAGCTCATTTCTATGTACTGCAACATATACCTGAAATAACACCCTTCATCGAGGATCACACAAACATATTGAGGAGCACATACCGAGGAAAATCTGAGCAGTGGTTGCAAAAAGAACACAGTCGGTCATTTTGTGAATGTCAACGGAGTAACGAAGTTTTAAATAATCAGACCAACTCTGAAGAAGAATCTGACGACTTGGTGAAGTGGCTTATCGCAAGCCCAAGACCTATTGTACAAACGTGGAAAGCTTATGATATTAACGGATTTTGTTTTCAAACAAAAGATCAAGATGAGCACACCGTTGTGCAAAATAGCGGTGTCACACTTGTTGCCGAAACCACTCATGTTTCTAGCGCAAGAGATCGGAATCCAATATCTGTGCATGTGAATTATTTTGGGTTTATCCAAGAAATATGGGAGTTGGATTACAAAAAGTTTTGAGTACCCGTTTTTAAATGTAAATGGGTTAACAATTCGGCGGTTCATATCGATGAATTTGGAATGACATTTGTCGATTTTCGAAGAGAGGGATATAAGGATGAGCCATTCAATATGGCCAAACAAGCAAGACAAGTGTTTTACGTCAAGGACCCTTCGAACAACAATCAGTATGTTGTGATAAATGGAAAACAACAATTAATCAGTGGTACATCTGAAGAGATGAATGAGGATTGCCTACCCGTTTGTACGACAATTCCAGTAGACAACGACGACAGCGAAGTTGATGATGAAATACAGTTGCGAGAAGATCACGGCGAAGGAATATGGATTGATAAAAAATACTTAATTTGTGCGTATGTTGTATATGCTACTTATTTCGTTATCACACGCCATTTTATTTGTTTAATAATCGTCTTCATTTACGTATTCATATGTTTAATGTGTTTAATCTGACATTTAATGTGACTCCTTTACAGGATCATAGCTAGTAGCAGTAGCAGCAACGGTAAGGATGATTTTTGTGTCTCTTCCCGCACATCGAGATAGAAGAAAGGCCATGTATATACATGGCGAAGTTGATTAAGCAACACACAATGGCTGGTACCAAGCTCACAATCAGCTTCGATAGTAAGGGTAATCCGAAAGGGAAGAAGGGAGACACTTGGAGGAGCTTCTTGGGTATGGTGGCTCGTTCTCGAGTTCCTATCACCTACCCCGATTGGAGGAAAGTTCTTGACCATTATAAGATAACTTTGCGGAGAGATGCAACTGTAAGTTTTTCTTTAATTGACACTTATACTTGTTTGTGATGTTGATTATTTTTTTATTAATTATAACTTGTTATATGTCTCTTTAGGTAATTTTTGTGGGATGCGAACCGCATAAAAAGCATGAGATGAAGGTCGCTGGTAGCATATGGAAGAATTTCAAGTCAAGACTGGCAAGAGAGTACATCCACGACGACAAGGCAACTGAAGATCCTTTGGTTGAGTATAAGTATCTTGACAAAGATACCTGGAAGATGTTTAAGGAGCAGCGGCTCTCTAAAAATGCTATGAATTTAAGAGAGACTAACAAAGAGCTTGTTAAGAAGAATGTGTATGCGCACATACTTGATCGAGGAGGCTACAAAAAGCTTGAAGATAAATTGACAACCGAGAAGATAGCCGAGTTATTGGCGCAGGGCACAATTGAAGAGATGCATTCTAGTGTCACTATAGAGAGACATGAGCTGTGGAAGAGGGGACGGAAAATGAAGAATGACGAGTTCGTCACCGAGGCATCCCAGCGAGTGGCAACAAAGATTGTAAGTTATTTCTTATGTCAATTTCAATAGTTGATATCATACACTAACTTTTGGTATTTAATGATTATTTTATATAGGATGAGTTAGTGGTAAGATCCTCTCAAGGACAGTTCTCGTCTCAAAATCGACGACATGACATACTGACTGAGGCGATTGGGACGCCCGAGCCCAAAGGACGCACCCGAGGAGTAGGATCACACATTCCGTGGAGGGTTGGGTTACCAATCTCCACCTCCTCGGGTGGCACACCCAGTTCCAGTAATTTTCGAAGAGATGCGTCCGACCACTGCAGCCATCATTGTCCCATTGATTCAGACCCGTGGAAGAACATACCAGAGGTACATTTACAATTATTAAATTTATTATTTATGTTGGTTAAATATATGTAATTCTTTTTGTGTTTGTTTACAAATTATTACTTCTACTAACAGGGTGGCCTGAAGAGCCTATTATACATCGAGGGGCAACTTGAAGGTGACAAACGGCTTGTGGCTATCGGTCGATGCGTAAATGGCCGGTTTGTTAACTTTCGAGCAATACCTGAAGATAACGTGAAGGTCAAGGTCGATAAAGCACTTTTACGAGGTCGAGGTGCAGCCTTGCCAACAGCCCATCCAAAGCTCTCGAATGTTAGCAAGCAGTTAACCATCACGTGGCTTGGCCGAAAGACTTGGTCGTTGTCGATAAAAGGGTGAGATCATCAAAGATTATAACTTCATTTGCTTCATTGTGTTATATTACAAATAAAATAAGATATTTAAGCTTCACGAAAATTTAACATGCAGGCATATGACATACACTTATACGAGTCTTTGCCACTTACTAGTGATGATTTCGTAGATGAAATGTCCGTGGACTGTAGACTTCTACGTGAGGTGTGGAAGACTTTGGGTAGAGACACGATTGTAGTACAAGCCAATGCTGAGGTGTTCGGTGACGACTACGATATCTACTTGTGTGACGAGGAAGTCACGAAACTATTAAAGTTTAAAGCGTTGGGGAACGCAGCATCTAAGTTATATATATGGTAATATTTATATCTTTAATC